>OZ022519.1:6968569-9492984 GCA_963989415.1 Cerceris ruficornis | reverse complement strand
TTTGGAAATTTGATTGTAATATTTTATTATTTACGATAATCCAGAATCCTTTCATTGTTTTCTTTTTTTCTTCTTTAAACTTATACTACTTTCCTCGATTGCTGCCCTTTTCTTCTTTTTCGGAAGAATTATACTATTTTCTTCTATCGACTTTTTCTTTTTCATCCTTTTAAATTTAACTACGCCAGATGCACTGGGAGTTTGAGTAACTTTTTTTACTTTTTTTACTCGGATATTCGTATCTTCCGTCGATAACATTGAGCTTCCTTTTCGCTTTTTAGTGGGTAAATTGTCATTCTCATCGAAAACCGCTAATTTTTTCTTCTTTTTAGGACTGTCATCCATTACATCTGCTTCTGTGACTATTGTTTCTCTTTTCTTCTTCTTTGAACCTGGTTTATTCCTTTTGCTTTTCTGGGCACCTATAACCTCCGTTTCTTCCATACCTCTTTTACTCTTTGATTTCTTTGTCACTGATGATTTATCACATGTTTCAATTGATGTCACATCCCAAGCATCATCATCTTCAATAATAACTTCCTGGCGTAATCTGAATTTTGTTCTCTCTTTCTGTTCTTCTTCCTCCTCTTTTTCTTCTCCTTTAATTTTGTCACGTAAAAGACTTTTGCATGGCATAGCAAGAGACAAACACGTAATTCTCGCCCCACAGTTAACGCTTTGTAACATATCCAGCGAGTATTTACTGTATCTCCAAAGTTTAATTTCACCAGAACTAGATGCCGTAACTAGCAAGTTATCTTTAAGCGCCATACACTTAACTCTAATATCGTGTGCAATAGCATCCACAGTTTGTATTGATTTTTCAAGATCATAAAATTTAATTTGACCATTCTCTAATCCAACGGCGATCAAATCATCTTTTAAAAATTCTACACAAACTATTTTTGAATCAAACTGGATTTCATCATTGACTCCTGCTAATTCTACAGAATAAATATCTACTCTCTGATTCACGGCCAATAAATATTTTTCACCATTTGGACTCCACTTCACAACGGTAACATTTTTAGCATCTAGTTTTAGTCTAGGTACCAAGTTTATGGCATAAGCTTGTCGCCCTTTAATTAAATTCCAGGTTCGAAGAACACCATCAGCTCCTGTAGAAAGTGCTATTTTTCCTGTTGGATGTATAGCCAGAGTATTAACAGGTAAACCTTTATGTGCTTTTACCCAGTGCTTTTCTATCTGCCAATTGCCACATCGAATGGCCGCTATACTACCATCGTTACTACACGTAAAAATGTGAGATGCTTCTGGGCTGAATGCAACGCAATTAACAGTATCTAAATAAAAAAAAAGTGCGCAGGAAAATATTATGGAATGCAGTAGTAACATTGTAGTCATAACAATTTAAAACATAGTGCACTTATGATGACAAAAAAAGTGTGCTAACCGTTATGATGCATCAATCTCCCAGACTCTATCCTATAACGCATATCATACAAATAAATGGAATCATCAGCACCGCCAGAAGCTAAGTAATGTTTATTACTTGCAACACAACGCATACTGGCCAAGTGACTATGCGTTGCGAAGCTCTTTTCCATCGCATATTCCTATAAAATTACAATTATGTGATACAAATATGAACGAAGAATCAAAAAAATTGTACATACTGCGTTTTAAAAATCACATTTATTTGGATAAACATAACCTGCAAATCAATTTTAACGAGACATTTTACTTACATTAACCACATTTTTAACTTTATAACCGAGTAAGTATTGCTCATACGTTCCTACAATTATTTCAAACGGATCCGGTGCGCTTGGATCTGAGGATACCATTATGTATCAAATTTAGTTCAATTACAGAATTCAGTTTTTCTACACGTGCGTAAGAGTCAACAATTCGAATGATTACCAACACATCCAAAAAGCTAGAACTCACGTCAGGGGGACCAAGTTTATATAGCTGCAACCAGTCGCAACGCGACCAAAGTTTAGAGTAATGTTTCATCATAATGTTTATAGGGTGCGTTAGTGTCAACGAATGTGTGATGATATCAACTGTAGATCAAATGTAATGTTGAAACTATCAAGTAGCGACACGTGTTTCTAGTGTGGTAAAACAGCAAATTTTGTTTAAACAAGTTGTTTCCTTTTTGTTATAAAGTTTGTTATTCAGAAGTTCTTTAGCAGTTAGACTTTTTTGAATTGTGAATTTCTTCTGTTGTAAAAGTGAATAAATTGATATAAAAATAATATATCATGGAAAAATTAATCTCTATAAATGTAGGTGTATCTAGGAAATATCTGCTATATGGCAAGCTTGATAACTCGTCTTTAGATTGAATGCTGCCATTTAACTAAAAAAACAAATTGTTACAATGATCATTATAATAGTGACCGTGGAAGATTTAGCTTTGTAATAGAAGAACGTCAAGGATATAAAAAATTGTATGGCGAGCAGCAGTAAACTTTACGAAATGCCGCCCACCAAATTTTCCTCGAATATTTGTTGAACACGGATGCGATATTATTATGATAGTGCTAGGGCCCGTAAGATTACTATAAATAGATAGTAGAACTAGAATTAAGAGTTTGGAATAAAAAAAACTTGAAAAGGGAGATCAATATTACTCCCCCATTTATTTTCATTTTACTATATATGAATAATATGTTTTCAAAGGAAATTGCTCGAAGATTGCCGTTCTTAAAGATATTTATATAATTCTTTTATATTTATTATATTTATCACATGTATTATGTTTTATATCAATTTCATCTTTTCTTATATTTATTATATTGTAACGAGAGTTATATAAATAACTCAAAAATAACCAATTTTTCAAAATAATTAGGAAGATGACAATCTTAAAATCTACGTCCGTATTTGATTGTCCAAACTGATTATGAGTACGACTGATTTAATCGGGAATTTGATACATGCGTTGCCAAATGTATATAAAAGTAATAGCGATTTGTTCGGTAAAAGGGAAAGAAAAATTATGAATGTAATACATCAATTGCGATTTCATCAAAGCTTATGTGGGAAGTATTAAAAAATTAAGAATGAAAGAATGAACAAAATGTTATGCGCACTGCGAGAGACTTCAAAGTAACGCGGAGTACGGTCATGAGCGTGCTATGACGTCGTCGTGCGGGCAAACAGCAAGCACGAAAACGTGTTGCAAACTTTAAATGCATCAGTCACACCTAAGAAAAAACATGACTTTTTTGTAAATAGTTAGTATTTTGTTTATTTGATGGCGTAATGAATGAAATAATTATGGAATCCTTTATTTTAATTGTGAAAGTTTGTAATATAATTTGAAAGATGGAGAATAGTTGAAAGATATTTGGCAATTCTTACATTTTTCCGAATTCACAGCCATTAGCCCGTTATTGCTTTCAATGCGAGGAAAATAAAATAAAATAAAAGTTTTCGAGTCATTGCGAGCAACAACGACCCGGGTCCCACCACGTGGAGGTTGCTGCGATTAGGAACCCAAAAAAAGTGGCCATCCATCCGCCATCGCATTTTGTCTTTCGCGTGAAACATTTTCCCATCATTTTTACAGGTTTAAACGACGGAATGAACGACGGAATGAACGACGGAATGAACGACGGAAAGAGCGACGGAATAAACGACAAAATGAACGGGAAAATGTGTCAGGCAAAATTTCTTGCTCTACTTTACTTTCGTTACCCATCTCGCACTGGGAGAAATAGATTCCCGACCGTGATGCGACGAGCATCCAATGCTTAAGGACTAACGCGAAATTTATTCCTTATTAAATTAACCTTACGAATAATCTTAATCTAAACATACGACGAACGTCTTAGAGTCTAATCCATTACAATTACAATTTGACTGTCCGCTCGCAATTTCAATCTGACCTTCGATATGGGAGCAGTATTTGTACACAATGAAAATCATTGTGCATATGCAAATACTGTTCCCATAACATTTTTGTCTAATTAGCTTAAATACTATTTGCGATCGCCAGTACTTAAATTTATTCTCGAACTTCTTCTTTCTTCAGGTGGTAGTCTTGAAAATCTTGCTTTCTCTCAGAAAGCAAACCTCTTGGACAGAAAATGAAAAATACATTCTGCTTGAAGCAGAATGAAGAGAAACATCGTGTTGCTTCAAGAATGAAGAAAGTCGGACAACAATTATCTCATGAATCAGACTTCGAAAACAATACAGACGATACTTTGATCCAAAAATCAAACGTATCGAAACCATTAACAACGAAACCATTAAGAAATGGTAATTACACGATCATAACAAAATTTCAGAAGAAATATCTGCAAACCTAACACACAATTTGCAACACAAGATGTCACTGAGAAATATCCACGACCGCCCTTCGATGTGGGTCGTTTCATGCAATTCCTGTAACAAAAACTCCTTTGTTAGTAAAATTTCATTAAACTGTGGATTCCCCCAGCGTCTCTGGACGCCTGTCTCTCTTAATTTCCATGTGCATGGTCCACTTCATTTCCTCTAAATATCCATTATTAGTATTCCGTCTTCTGCAACAGACTCTCATTAATTTTGCCTAAAACGCGCAACATAAAACGGAATATCACCGACCCTTGAATATTGTAACAGACGAGTATCGAAATTTACGAAAATCAAGGGAAGCATAATTTATTAAAAATTGTAGGAAATGCAAATGTTATAAACTTTACGATAAAGAATGATCAGAAATTTAACAAAGCAAATATAAAATTTGAAGTTACATACCGAGTCGACAAACGCGAATTGAATAATATGGACAATTTAGCAAATTGTGCAATGTCACAATCATTTGCTATCAAATAAATTACTGAAATGAAAAAAGCTAATTTCGACGCAGTTGCATTCGAAATTATTTGAAACCTTTCCATCAGCCGAGCATAAAAATAAATGCATCACTCTTTAATTTGCGACGCGAGAAGTATTAAATAAAGACAGACTTCCCTCTTTGCTACAATATAACTCTACTATTTTAGTGAAATAAATAAGCAATTATCTAAAAGCGACGCGTTTACTCCTTATCTGTATTTGCCATTCGTCTATCACAGTGTAATTTCTTTATATATGTTTCGGGCGCAAGTTTGTTATTTTCATTCTATTAAAAAAGTATGCAAAACCCGTGGTCCGTAATTTTTGTAAGAAACTTGCGAGAATTTATCGAAACCTCTACGTCGACGCGATATTCTCACAAAAATGTCATCGCGATTAAAGTAAAAACCCAGACAATATTTAATTAATAACATTAACACTGATAGCCAGCAGCATGTTTCCTATTTCGCGAATTTTATTAAATTAACAGATATTGTTTTTCTATCTGTGAAATCAAATGTGCATATAATTCATTGCACTTTCGTTTGCGAAGTGGTTCCAATGACCACGATAAAATTCATTCTGTGGTTGATCTCAATAAACAACAGATAATATAAGTTAACAAAAATTATATAGAAATCCTCAAAGTTTCTTTTATTAAAAGAAACATTTTCAGCAGTATTTTTATTTGCAAGCACTTGATTTATAACATAAAAATCATTACATGAAGCAGCCAAAAGGCGCTTAAAATCCCGAAATGATCGAGCAGCCAAAAGGCGCTTTTAATGAAAATCACGAGAAACCCGTGCCATTTCAGGCTTTTGTTGTTCGCTACGCTAGTTCAAAACCCGCCTACTGCCATTTCATGGCTATCATTGTTCGCAGCGCTACTTTAAAACCCGCCTATTGCCATTTCATGGCTATCATTCGTAACATTATTTAATAAACAATCGCGTACTGCCACTTCGAGGCTTTCATTGTTCGCAACGCTACTTCAAAAGCCGCCTACTGCCATTCCGGGGGCTCTCATAATTCGCAACACTACCTATCCGGAAAAAAAAGAAGCTATCGTTGGGAGCAAGCCTCCTGAGGCACTCCATGGGGAGTTGCATTTTTGCAACTCCAATTGCTGAGTCACAACTCAGCAGGTGCGCATCTCTCAGCTGCTTTTGTATTTCGCAACGCTAATTTCACGATTGATTAAAGAAAACCGCGTCAGACTCATATTTCGCAACGCTAATTTAGAATTTACTAAAAGCAAACTCCCGGGCACCTATTTCAGGTGCTAAATCGCGATGCTATACTCTACAAATTATTAAGAAAATACAAATTCACAACAATATTCTATAAAATGCTGAAACAAACTCCCGTGCTCCTTGTTCAAGGGCTCTGTCGCAACTCTACTTTAAAGAATACCTGTTCAAAGAAAAACCAGGCACTTTTCGTGCTTCATTTCGCAACACTACGTCTACAGATTTAATTGAAGCAAACTCCCGTTCGCCATTTCTGGCGATCTCTCTCGCAACTCTATCTCTAATTTAATATAATATTGTAATAAAGAAAAAACCGAGTATATCCATATCGCAACACTAAAAACTACCAATTAATTCGAACAAATCCGTGGGCACCATCCGGGGTGACCTTAATTTCGCAACACTAACGTGCAAGGTAAACGCAACTCTAATTTAGCGATGAAAAACCGCATGCAGCTAAGATGCGCTCGTTGGACGGGAATGTTACATCCGTCATCGCCGTTAAACGGCAGAGGACAAACACAGAAAGCGAGCATAGTGAATAAACAAATACTAACAATGACTTTCCATGCTAGAACCCAAAAGATATTCTAGGATGAAAAGCCATTCGATGCAGCCCTCTTCGTGACAGTTTGTCGGGCCTCTTCGGCGCTTGTTAGCCACTTCTTCTGCCGCTAGAGAATGCTCGAATACTTTGCGCAAATATAATTCTTACTATTATCAAAATTCAACAGTGGAAACCACACCACGAGCGTGCAGAGCGTATTCGCTGCTCGTGTAGCATAGTTTTCATAAATAAAGCAAAGTATTCGAGCCTCGCGCCGGGAGTTTCACCACGTGCGCCGAAAATTTACAAACTAGAAACTACGGTCAAAAAGAGGGGAACACTCGGTTTGACCGTAGTTTGATCCCAGGTCCAGGCATATCACTTTTACCCGACCTACACAGCGAATGTGATATCCTGAATTCCTGGCCCTTCCTGCTTATATTTAACTCACATTCAAGAACGGTATGCTACCTACGTACCTAAAACCTATATTTAAAAATGCAAATCGCGACACAAATCACACAAACACACGTCACTCCACGGTTCTCAATCAGGAACCCGGGTGCATGGGCCTAAACTAGAGAGGACTCCCCGGGGTTCCTCCGACACCCGAGTTCGCATACAACTTTCACACTCTAAAATGTACGTACCAATTTCCTGAAATCGACTGACAAGTGTGGCGACCATTGCGTTATTTCATTATATTACTACCGCGATTTGAAATATTTATAGAATTATAAGTATTTGTCATTGTATCGTTTGATATTTGAGGCAATGTATATGGCATATGTTGCACAGATAGAGAGAATTTCATCATTTGCATACCATATACATCGATGAGTTGTAGTAAGAGTGAAAAGGAAAATAAGGCAAAGTGTATTGTTCAAGTTTGTATAAATTATTTTCTAATACGAGAAAATTTCAAACGACGCAAGACCCACAGCCTAACACACATCACACACATGTGGAAATTACGTCGTGCACGATTCGCCACCGCAATGTCAGTCGCTGATTTTTCAAAAAAAGGCCGTGCCCACCGCCTTTACCCATTCGAACTGCACCTGAGCACTCGAATGAGTTCGGGCTTAAAGTGAACACGGCAGGAATTTGTACTCACTGCGTATTTTTACTGAAAATCCTAGCTAAGAGGATGATTAGTAGAATTCTAACGGCTTGATTTATGAAAAATTGAAGCAAGTGACTCGAATTTGATATTTAATCAAGCAAATGACTCGGCTTTTATATTTATTTAAGCAAGTGACTCGACTTTCATATTTGTTCAAGCAAAGAGAATTTGAATTGAAAAAGTGAACTTTATAGAAGCAAAATACTCTACTTTATGTATGTGTAAATATGCAAAATTTACTTTGAAATGAAATTGAATATTGAAAACCGGGAGATCTCGTCATCAGAGGAAGAATTTTAACAGGGAAATGTATTAATTGTCACTCTGACTTCGAGATCTACCCGTCGCGAAATGCCTTCTTGTAGATAATACAATAATTGTCATTGAAACGACGCGAAGCAAATTTACAAACTTCCGAAATTTCGTCCATCAAAAGCACAAATCGAGCGATCTATATAAAACATAAATCGTCTCGAAGAAATCTATTAGCCGCGATCTTATAACAAATTTTGTTATAAGAATATTTTTCCAATGAATATAAAGAACGCACAATATTCGTAAATTGTTCATTTGTATTGATAAATTCGCAACGCTAACTGTAAATTTCATGATTACATTCATGTAAATAATGCAAAAATCGCGCTACAAGAAGGCCCTGTCCTAAGCTACGATATATATGACAGTACACAAGGAAAATATATAACAGTTTCTACTCACGAGTAATTTTTCAATTACTCGTGTTCACTATGCTCGCTTTATAGAACAATACAACCAATCTCCAGTGCCGCTTCGGACCTTTCGTCCTACGGCATGGTTTGGAGACCGGAGGGATAGTTAAAATTTTTGACTCACCAGTGTCGAGACACCAGAATACCATTGGTTACCTTAGAATCTCTGCCGCTGCTGTCTCTGCCAGTGTTGTCTCCGCCGCTGTTATCAAGGTTGTCCTCAGGTCATCTCAAAGAATGTCCAAGATCTAAACAAAACAAAGCATTTCGCATTGCAAGAGGCACCGTTCGTAGAACTTAAATTGCCTTTCGTTCCGATTTTACAAAGAAAACTAATTGAATTTTGAAAATACAGGATGAAAAAAAGGTCATAATTATATATCAAGAAACGTTAAAAGTAGATCGTAAGAATTGATTAGTTTATGAATGATTTTCAGAATTGAGAATTCAAGGAGAAGTTATATATCGAACTATGTATCGAAACTTTACGACAAGTACGTAGAAATAAAATATCTCTGTGTTACGTTACTCACCTTCAAGGCGGAAGGTGCGACGCAGTTTCGCAGGGTACAGCGATGCCTCACGAATTCGAGCAAGGCTGTAACAAAAATAAGACGCACATCTTAAATACTTATTCCCTGAAAATTTCATGTCGGGGAATTTTTAATTTTTATTTATTTTATTGGTAGAACATACAATGTAAGGGTATGGAAATTTGATAGAAAACTTGTAAGGACGTTTTTGAGAAAATTTTCAAGTAGCAACTGAAACTTGGGGAAAAATTGTGGGGTATATGCGATTTAAAATTTCAGCTCACCTATAAAAGATTTGCCCTTCGCCGGGGAGTGATTGTCGCCGTTCAACCATCCCGTCATTTGACTGTTCTGTAACAAAAAAATTAAGATTTTCATTAGTATACGCCGCCTTTGTATTTCTCGACTGGAAATTTTTATTTCCCGATCATGTGATACTTACTTTTTAAATTCGTGAAGCCTTGCCCGATGGAAATCCTTTCCACAGCTGCTCCTGTTGCACTGACTCTACTTCCGGCTCCGTGTAATTGAAAAAAAGACAATTCGCGACCGAGAATTATTTTCGGCGAACAATTTGACTCTACTTTCGCGTAAAGTTATAAACTTAAGTGTATAATATGAAATACGAAGCAAACACTGACTCTACTTTCGCGTAAAGTTATAAATTGAAGTGTATAATATGAAATACGGAGCAAACACTGACTCTACTTTCGCGTAAAATTACTAGAAATTTAACACTTATTAAAATATATATAAAATGCGAAACAAACACTCCAGCGATGCCTCACGAATTCGGACAAAGTCTGTAACAAAAATAAAACGCAAAATATAAAATATTTGCTCTCTGAAAACTTGAAAATTCAGCTAATTCTTTATTTAGCATAAAAATGTTGCAAGTATTCTCTGAGAACTTCAAAAGCTAATTGATACTTTATTTACGTAAATTAAATTGATCGAAAGAACAAAGTTAAGTTTGCAAGGGAATTGGCAAATATCAAAGTTATGACGAGTGTACGGGATAAAATTTCAACTTACCTTCACAGACTTTGCCCATCGCCAAGGAATGATTGTCGCTGCTCAACCATCCCCTCATTTGACTGTTCTGTAACAAACAAATTAACATTTTGGTTAGTTTATATACATATTTTTTAATTAAAAAGTTTCATTTCTTGAGCATCTTATACTTACTTTTAAAATTCGTGAAGCCTTGCCCGATGGAAGTCCTTTCCACAGCTGCTGCTCGATGCACTGTCTCTACTTCCGGTACGATCAATTTAAATAAAATAAGGAGGCTACCGCGACCGAGAATCATTTCCGGCGAACAATTTTAACTCTACTTTCGCGGAGAAAAGAATACTTAATATTTTTAATAATTATTCAAAAGATATTAATAATTATAATAGCGGGTTGCAAACACTGACTCTATGTCGCGTGAATTTCTTATAAATTGAAAAACTATTGAGTAATAAATATATACAGATATAAATATTAATATAATACGAAACAAGCACTGACTCTAGACCGCATTGCGCTCGGCCACAAATTTTGCTGAAAATGAAAGGGTGGGGTGGGGAAACACAAGAAAATCAAACAATCATATTTTTCTTTTTCATATCAAATCAAGTGCTTGCTTCAAGAAATACTGCTTCAAAATTATGTCTTACTCATTGATTCGTAATGTTCTTTGTGTAATACAATATACTACTAACTAAATGTATAAACAGTAAATACTGCGGGCTGCCACTGTTAAAGTTATATGATTAGTCATGCTTATTCCTTATTACATATGAACACTGTAACCCCCTTCGATAAATTCATGAAAATCTTTATAGAAATTACGGACGAATCTAACGCAGGACCTTAATACCCTACATCGGCAAATACGGTTTTTATTTACTTCTATACTCATGCCCTGAAACCTATGTAAATCCATTGCAGCGTCTCAAAACGGAAGGATAAGTCGTAACATGTAAATATCAAGTAAAAACGATTCGCGATTTATTTGTAGCATAGAATTGTAGCCGTCGAAATTTAACACCGGAATTGGTATACACTGCCAGAATAAGGAGCAGCTTTCTTGGAAGTCGACTATCGTTTTGTAAATGTTGACTAAATACTCGTATATTGTAAAAGGTTTCAAGTAATCCCGAAATATTTCAATCGTTGCATGTTTCCGTAGAACCGTATTAATTCGTAGAAATGTAAATTCAACTCGTCGGATGTTCGACTCGATATCAATTAATATGAATATTGTATAAATTCAAACAAAATATCGCGAAGACCCGAAGTAAATGAAAATGTTACTTGCGTATGGCGTCGTAACATCTTACTCTTTGTTGTTCCATCGTGCACGTGTCCGATCGTGCCAGCCCGGAAGGTCGTTCAAAGGATACTCCGAGTCCTGCAAGCACACACGAGCAAACTATTAAATAACTGCGTAAAAGTACAAAAATTCCGCATAATTACGTTCTTCGTCAATAAAATCGAAATTCAAAGCTATAAAACAAATACTAATGTTGTAGACGAGAAAAGTGTTGCGTAAATGTTGCGAGAGATCAGTGACGTCACCAATTGCGTCGTAGTTATTTCGCGATTGTTACTAAATTCGTAATTAATATTGTCAAAATTGATAGATATGGTACAGCAGACGACTATTACGTAGTAGATAAACGAGTGAACTATTTTTTAGCGGTCGGTAAACGAGGACAATGTAAAAGAAACGGTACTCACAGCAGATACGTGTTAACGGCACGAAGTCCGGAGAGAGAAAGAGGTAGGTGACCCAACTGGTAGGAGTGGGGATAGCTCGCGGTGGCTCGGCTGCCGCGCGGTGGGGGAAACGCGGGCCAATCGGAATACGGCTGCATGTCATGCGCTACACGGCCTATCCTCTGGCACGCCGAAACCAGAGATTTTGAGAATTTCAAACAAATAATTATAAAGGAATCTCGAAATAAGATAATTGAGCATGAATATTATTAAAATAGTTATTAAGTAGAAGAATCTGCAGCGGTAATATGTAGAAGACATATCGTTTCGAGCAGAGAAACGATTTTTTTTACTCATTTAAATAACGAGAAGTTGTTCTTTATGTGATAATATAGTATTAGTATTCAATGATGATATAAATCAATAATAGAATTAAAACGATTTGGGTACCAAAACCGTGGGTGTAGATCGCTTAACTTCAAAAATAACCAAAGGTCTGCTTTCTTTCGCTTTGTCTTTAGTTTGCGGCTTTCTCATGAAGACCATACCTATTTACTTTGCCATTTGAAAAGCGAATAGAAGACCCCGATGTTTAGCAAAGACTAACTTAAACACACTTTGCTCAAAAATAGACTTATATCACTTTGAAAAATAACGGCTAACATAAAGAACATATACATTTTTTTACTTCATTTAAAAGTTTTATTAAAACACGGATTTTAGTAAGAACATAAAACACAGTATAAAAGAACAGTAAACTGTTCTTAATATATATAAACCGGTTTTAGTTATTAACATGTAAAATAAATTACGTTTAATATTTTATTAATTTTTACGGAAAAATATCATTATAAGAGTGTCCATATTAAACATACGGAATAAACAAGTTATTAATTTCCATGGAAGATTGATGAAGTTTCTTATCTATTCAAGAATATTTATGTAATTATTTAGAGCATTCGAGATTCACTTTATACTGAAGCGATATCGCTTATGTACTGAAATGTTTATGTAATAAGATAAAAGGCATACTGCTTATTTACGATCTTAACAGATACCTTGCAGTATCTCAAATATAACTGGCTGAACTGTAACGCTATTAAACGGCATTCGAAATACGTGATATTGCGAACAATTTGGAGATATTCCGAAAAACAAAAATGATGGATATTACAATTACTGATATTGATATAAAAGACATTAGATTTCCAACATCTTTGTTAGCTGATGGAAGTGATGCTATGGTATGTAAAAATAAGAAAGAGTTACTTTAACATATGTATAATAATTTCCAAGCAGAACTTTTTTCATAAAGAAGATCTTGATATGATTTTATACCAGAAGAAAAATTGAAATGAAAGTAAAATTCGTATTATTTCGGCTGTTTTTGTTAATTATAGCATACCGATCCGGACTATTCTTGCGCGTACGTAACGCTAAAGACTGACAAACAATTTGAAGGATATGGTCTTACTTTTACTTTGGGAAGAGGAACAGAAATCGGTATATATATAATAGATTTTTTTACATATCTAAAAAATATCACACACGGACACAAAAGCGCGCGAGCATCCATAACATTTTTTTGAAACGCAATTTATATTTTGTTTCAGTTGTGCAAGCATGCAAATCGTTATCTAGATTAGTAAAAAATCAAAAGGCTAACGAAATTTTTGAAAATTTTGGTCTCTTCTGGAGGAAGTTAACAAACGAATCACAATTAAGATGGGTAACACTTCATATTTCATTTCTATACATATAATGATACTGATTTGTAAATTCCCAATAGTTAATTAACGCATTGATGACTGCCTATGTCAGCTACAGGAGGCCCACACTGTATTCAGATATTACATTATATTTATTATTATAAATGCCGGCATTCCGACTTTTCATATTGGGTCTCTGACATAGATAATTAAAATGGGCTAACAATTACCAAGAAATTTGTAACACTTTATCATTTAATATTCTGGGGCCTCTCTTCTTCAAATATATTTGACGATAAAATTTCATGGCACTTGAGTGACAGTTAACACTTTAAAATATATTAACGTATAATTAATGCTCATAGATTGCTTAGTGTAAATGATATTGGGAAATTGGCATTAAATATGAAATTAGTGTAATTTATTAATAGATTGGACCAGAGAAGGGTGTCACACACCTTGCCGTAGCAGCAATAATAAATGCACTGTGGGATTTGTGGGCTAGAATAGAAGGAAAGCCTGTGTGGAAACTACTTACAGACTTATCTCCTGAACAATTAGTTTCAACAATAGATTTTAGATATGTGTAAGTAACATTTGTAACACATTTATAATAGTATTAATAGTTACACTGCTTTTAAAAATAAAAACATAAACTTTTGATAGTACTGATATCATCACAAAAGATGAAGCAATACAATTATTGAAGGAAAATGAAATTGGGAAAGGCAAACGTGAACAGTTTTTACTAGACAATGGATATCCCGCATATACAACACAAGTTGGTTGGCTGGGCTATAGTGAACAAAAAGTCAAAGATCTTTGCAAAAAGTTTTTAGATCTTGGTTTTACATCATTTAAAGCTAAAGTTGGGCAAAATTTAAAGGATGATGTTAGAAGATGTCAAATAATCAGGGATGCGATAGGTTACGAAAACAAACTAATGCTAGACGCGAATCAAATTTGGGATGTTAATGAATCAGTCGAATGGATGAAACAATTAGCTATATTTAAGCCAACATGGATCGAAGAACCAACTTCCCCAGACGATGTTTTGGGGCATGCTAAAATTGCTAATGAATTGAGGCCATATGGCATTGGAATTGCTACTGGCGAGATGTGTGCAAATCGTGTTATGTTTAAGCAATTTCTTCAGTTAAAAGCAATTGATTATTGTCAAATCGATTCAGCAAGAATTGGAGGAATTAATGAAATTTTGGTCGTTTATTTGATGGCAAAAAAAATGGGGGGTAAGCTGAAATGAAGGTAAATTTAATACAATCAGATACAACATTTTAATGTTCATAATTCTAGTTCCTGTCTGCCCACATGCCGGAGGAGTAGGCTTGTGTGAAATGGTTCAACATCTCCAAATGTGGGACTTCATTTGCTTAAGTGGCTCTACTAAAGATAGAGTAATAGAATATATTGATCAACAACATGAACATTTTGAACATCCTGTGTCCATTCAAAATGCTTGTTACATGCCACCTACGGGTGCAGGGTATTCAACTAAATTTAAGGATGATTCTATTAAAAATTACATGTATCCTGATGGTATAGAATGGAAACGGATGTATGGACAAGGACTTTTCCAAAGATTAACTGACTAAAATATTAAATGTCAATGTCCATATTAATACTATTATCTACTTTAAACAATTTTGTCTTAAAACCAGTGTATTTTATTTACAGGAATAAAATATATAAAATTAATTCAAGCACAATAAATATAGAAATTTCATAATTCTTTGTAACAACAACAAATATAAAATATATGAAGTTTACCTTTGCTTACAGAAGATATCAATTTCCTTTACCCATACTAAATGTGACCTACTAAATTTAATCCATTCATGGCCTTGAATAACTGTTATACAGCAGATTCAACAAATCGTATAAAAAATCATTTTACGTTAATTGCATGTTTGAAGACGAGATCTAACATAATCAGTCTGTAAAATTTTAAATTACATATATTATTGTAATGAGTACAAGTAAATAGCCAGCTTTCTAAAAAAACATGTCAAATACATACACTCACAAACCAATAAGAATTAGGTTTGAACATCATTTTCCTAAAACCACTCATATTTTGTAGTGGAGAAATTACATGTAAATGTAAATGATGGACAGTATTAAACGGTGGCCAATGAAATCCTGTTAGCGTGTTTTCAGGATTAAGACCTAACTTTTGTGAAATTATGTCCACTGTAGATACAATTTTATCATCTATAATAGTTATGAATTTACATACAAAGATCATTTTTATTAAAGTAATCATTTATTGTTTATCGTATCACTCACATAGCTCCTCATCTTCTCGTTTAAGTTCTTTGGCATTACGTATATGTTTTTTTGGCAGTATTAAATAATGATGTGTCGAGGCTGGATTAATATCTTTAATGCATGTGACATGATCATCCTGCAATATTAAAGTCAAACTAATGTCAATTCATCATTATACAAAAATAATGGAGACTAAAATTGCAACGAAATGTTTAAAACCATAATTTATCTAATAACGTCGACATAAGTTTTTTTTGTCTGCAACGACATTGTTATATTGAAATGGGCGGTTTTGTAGAATTTGACAGGTCTGGCATTTCAGGTTAAATTGCTCATACCTCGTAAATCTTTTCACCTGGTGCTTCGTTACGTATAATCTTACAAAAAACACAATTTTCTACTTGAGTTGCCATGTGAATAGCTTTATTTTAACATTAATATAAATTTAAACTGCTTTGTATGGCATATATCGCCGAATTCCTACTATGCAATTTTCGGATGAACTAACCAAACCAAACCATATCTAAAGTATTAAAGTATCAAAGTACATGCACATGCGTTAAAAAAAATTTATAATTATATAGTCACAGATAAACATTTTCTTCTAGTATACTCACGAAGATAATTTTTCAATGTTTATATCACTTGCTATTATTTGTTTTAGGTTTGCTTTAAACTTAGAAAGTAGAAGAAGTCCTACAAAACATTGATACAATACTTTTTATACACTATTAATTAAAGTCCAATCAAACTGTACTGATATATCTGTAATAGTACATTAAATTTTGAAATATATATTATTGTGAACTTTAATTAAAATATCACTGCCAGCATTGAACAATAAAAATTATCAAAATTATTGATGCTTAATTCTATAACATGTCAATTACTTTTTAATAGTCATCATTCATATAAATCACGTCATTAATGTTCACCCCTTTTTATTTTATTTATGTTAAAACAACTTCCTGTAAAATAATGAAATATAAGAGAATCAAGGAAGAATTGTGTATGCAACTTTCATGTTTGCATTGTAAAATGATAAGTAAACAGGCATATATACATAGAATCTCATCAAATTAAGATAACACAAGAAATTTACAATCGTTTGATAAATAATAAAAGATGAATTCCAAGGAAATGGATATTAATTCAACACGTTATGATCACATTACTTTTTAATTTAAAATATATAAACTGTACATGTATTTATAAGTGGTATACATTTATATGTCTTTATGTAATATAGTAGTCGTGGGCATGATAAATTAATGTGTCGTAACATCTTTTTACACGTGGCAGTTGAGCTGAACAGGAAATTTCTCTTTTTTTTAAACCGTTAATATTACAAAAGAATGTCTTTTGTGTAATCGCAAAATTCTGCAAAACGTTTTTACTTTTACCCCATTTGCATTAAAATTTCTCATATAATTATCGTATTCTACTCAGTCGATTCTAAAAAGTAATTATCATATATCCCGCGTAAAATAACAGATTTCGATATATCGTGATAAAATGCAAATGAAGAAACATTCTAAAATTTTCTTATGATGTTTCATGAACAATGGAAGAAACAAATGGAACAAAATTTTGCTATATATAGCAAAACTTCATTCGTTTGAAAAATTTGCACGGGTGACAGATAGTCTAAAGAATTATGATTGCCGAATATATGCTTACATATTTTAAACCAGTATTTTAAATTGTATGAATGTTTATGTTTATTCTTTTTAAAATATGCTGCTGAAGTGGAAAAGTCTCGTTGGTTATAAAAAGTGATGATAGAAAATTTAAAAAACATTGGTTTTGTTACATTAACACATTAAAATAAAAATTTTCCGGCAATATCGCAATAGTGTCAAATTTTGCAAAATTGAGTCGTTAATATCATATTTTGCTGCATAAAATATCATTTTGTGCGCACATTTGATCCGCTATAAAATATTTAAAAAAAAAGATACTGATTGCACTCGTGGAAGCTGTCATAGAAAACTGATTTTTTGTTGAAATTGATTATTATTGCTTTTTGATATAAATAAATGAAAGAGTCATGATGTACATGATAAGTTGAAAATTACATCCCAAATGAATTTAACCTTACGCGATTGCGATTTTATAAATCACTTGGAATAGATTTTTTACGCAATTTATTACATTATTTTATTCGAATATTATAACGTTCTTTAACGTTACTTTCACCATTACGTATTTAAATTTCGTAAATAGTGCTAAATTATATGTATATGCTTTCCTCTCTTACATAATTCTCACAGATGTATGTATAAATTTGTATCCTTATTCGAAAAGCATTCTTCATGTTTTATCAAGGATGTAACATCCCCTGTTAGATTAAAAAAAAATCTCATTAAATAAAAAAACTTTTTCCCCAAAAAGAATGTTTAACTAAGTTGTAAAACAACAAGTATAAATACAAGTTGAATTGCATGACGTACCAATCACTTTGCACAATTTAAATTAACGGAGTATTGGTTCCTATAATATTTATATCTCCACCCATTGGCCCATAGGTGACTTACGCGCTAAAATAGGTTTTCCGGGATTCACCCGACTGTACAGTGTATTTTATAAATAACTCTTATAAATTATATTTAACCTGTGATTCTGGTTCGACATAAAAATCATATAATATACATAATATTCGTTTACAGCAATCCACCTTTAATACTGCAAATTCTGCCTTTCAGCTGTTAATTCTTGAAAACATTGGAATTCACCTATAACCTGATTGGTCGATGGCTTTTTTACTCTCTTCGATCTCACTTAAAAAATTGGTTGAACTGCAGCGACGAATTAAAAATTTGTGTTAAGTTAACTTATCATTCTAATAGAGAGGCAAATTTCAGCTGCCTTGATATGGCATTTGATCTGGAACGGCAGTCGAATGATTCTGATTTGGACTTTGATGGAAATGTGGACTGCTGCCATCCTGTGAAATATCAACGACAGCTGGTTCTTCATATTTCCCCCTCTTGAAACGACCGTATAAAGACGAGTATGGTAGATTGTAATGAATAGCTGCCTGATTGATGCTCATATGACCCAATCTGAAAATATAAATAATCGCTCATGTCTTACAAAACCCTCGTCATTCTACAATTCCGAAGATAATCAATCTTGTTAAATGCTCCAGATACAAAGAAATTAGTCACGATAGGTTTGGGTAAAATGAAAGCTGCCATTTAAACGAAATAGAGAATTCTTTTATATTTATCTATCATTAATATAACAGACATGAAAAATCTTTACTACCTCACAGCTTCTAAAGCTTCAGTCATGGCGTCTTCGCTCCATGGTGTAGGGTTACTTCTGCTAAGTTCGATGCCTTCCCTTTTGCATCTTCCGTATAACGTCCCCGTTGGTATACCAAATTCTGTGGATGCCCTTTGCACGGATGTTTGCCCAGATCGTATTGCTTCTAAAGCTCGATCCAGGTCAGCAGGTGACCAAGTTGTAGGACTTGCATTAAAAGGTGCTGCCAGTCTAATACCTTCTCTCCTTGCAATTTTGTATAACGTACTCGAAGGTATTCCAAACGCTTTTGACGCTTTATTTGCAGAGATTGTTCCAGTTCGTAACGCTTCGAGCGCGTTATTTAAACTTTCATCACTCCACGATTTTGTTGGTCCGTCTTTTTTTGGTGTGTCAATGCCCAGTCGATGCGCTCTTTGCCATAGAGTTGTCGAGGGAATGCCAAACGTTGCTGTAAAAGTATCATATAATGCTTTAATCACTCAAAATTGTATCCGAACAATTATCTTATCAGGGAAAAGAGCTATCCGTGTTGCTTACCCGACGCTTTCGTTAGGCTCATGTCATGATTTCTCAACGCCTCCAAAGCAGCATCCATATCTTCTTGAGTCCATGATTTAGAACCATGGTGGTGCGAACTCGATTGTCCAGAATGCCCCCTTGAATTATTTTCTCCGGAATCTGAGTGAACAGAGCTTCCAGAGGGCATCAGGCCAAGTAATTCCGGAGTGATCATCATCATGTTGTCACTGTCGGCCGCGTGCTTTGAACTCACACTTGCCCGATCTGACATGTGGCTATCGATATCAATGGTATCCGAGGAATCCATCGTATGTAACGTTTCGAACTTTATTTTTACACTGTCACAATTTTGAATCTCTGCGAATAAATGGAAAAAAGGAAAACTGTTGTAATTGTGTTTGCATTTCCCTTTGAAATCACGCGGATGTCGTCGGATTGTCGCTATAGAATACCGAGGTAGAATCTGGAACTGTCGACCCATTACCTGGACGTCGCAAAAGGAACACCGTTAAAGGCAAAGCTGGATGCGTGTACTAAACGAGGTTGCGTGGGCTGTTACGAACGGAGCAACGCAAATCTAATCACGGCCAGTTAAGCCCGATTAGACCAATTATTTTGATTCCCTCCCTGTCTAATGACCGACTGCTCTTTTATTCTTCTTCACGATTTATCCATTCTATCTCCCCTTCCCTTTCTGAACCCTCAAGATTATGCGTTATTATCAGATAAAGCTAAACACAACTGATCTACCTCAAGAATACAATGTGTGCGGAAGATGCAGAATAAGGTAAAAGTATTTCAAAGGGGACACTGACATCGAACGAAAACATTTGATCGGAAAAAGCATACCTGTAGAATGGTGATCCGGATCTCTTAGATGAGTGATTGTAGTGCCAACCAAAGTGGCACTTGGTGGTGTAGGTTGTGTCTCTGGGGGTAGATCGACCTCTCCAGGATCCGGATGATGACCATAATGACCAAGTCCTGTGTGACAGAACATGTCACCTTTTTATTTCAAGTGAAAAGGGTCTGCTCCGTTGCGCCCGTAAGTGGTAAACCGCCCCACACCTAAAATCCCCGTTATACTCGCGATTTAAATTAAAAAAAAAAATACCGACCGATTAGTCTTTAACGTTGTATCTTTAATTTTAATTTACGCTTTAAGAATGATCGATATTATATAATTTTATTTCGTAGAATCATATATATAATAAAAAAGCCCTCGGATGTAACGTACATCAGTGTACATCGTATTAATGATAGCTGTGTTTTGACATCCTGATAATGTACCCAGGGATGCAGCAAGGATTCAGGTGTGGGGCGCAGGTCTCGGCTGATTGGCTTACCGTTATTATTGTTGTTTGTACCGTTACCGTTGTTGTTGTTACGTTGGCAAGTTTCCAGGACTACTGCTGCTGCTGCTGCCTCCGTGCACTCTTCATCTTCGGCCTGCCAGTCTCTATGGTTCTGTGGAATATCCGGTACGAATTTAGCGACGACCATGGCGAGATCAAAATGCCGTCTGTACAACGGCAGTTAGGTTCTTAAGATTTCTTCTATCTCATTCTTCTTTCCATTTCTCATCGTCTTATTTTCAACAATTTTTCTCAATTATTTTGATAATTTCTTTTCGATGAAATATACCGTACCTCCTTATTCTCACGATTATAATTTTCGTTCGTTTCCTCTTCTTTGTATCTGTCGTAATGTCTGGAATCTGTTGCGCGAGGCTCAAACGTGGTTCTAGCCCTCTTATATCTGGGATGGTGTCTCTTCAGCTTTGTGAAATTTATCCTAGGTGTGCCGGGTTCTCTGGGTGGTGAACTTAGGCTTACCGAAGGTGGACCGTCTCTGCTCTCCGGCACCTCGCAGAGACCCTTGATCTTCAGCTGGTCAGCCGTTTTCAAGAGTGACTGAAAACAAAGTTGTCCATCAGTTATTAATGCTAATCATACAGAATTTTTGTATAATTTTGCTTTGAATTTATAAGCATTCGTGGTTATTTATTTTCAATATGTTTCCTCGTAAATGTACACAGTTTAAAATTAGAAATGACGATTGAAGGCCAATTTTCCATTTGTCACACGTTTCTCCGAAGGACCAACGTCTCTCGGAAGACACGTACTAAGAACGAACGAAAGAAACTAAATATTTAATTCTATCTTAACTGGTAAGTGTTTCGCGATAAGATGAAGCAATTATCAAAGTATTTCGTCGTTCTGAAATTCGCAGAATACAAAGTGCACAAACATACCGCGTTCGTGGATTATGGCAGAGATGAAATGCGGAACAACCCATTTCGGTAAACCGCTTTCTGAGGGGAATAAAGAACAAGGGATTGGCCGAGGCGGATTTGCATATTTCTGGTACAACCTCATTATCTTTACGGTTCGTTCCAACGGATACAGTTTCGACTTGCTGTTGCCGGCTGGCTACGGCCCGGTCTAAAATCAGTTTTCACGATTCAGTTTCGCCGTGTGGCGATTCACTGCTATAGTGCGTTGACCCGCGACAAGTGACAAGTCTATGTCCTTTCCGTGATGTGCGTAAAGGAACCCCCTTTTTCGTGATCTTAACCTTGAAACCCGCATACCGGAGGAACTAACAAAAGAAAGGGAAAGTTAAGAAAAGTGGCAAGTACAAAAGGAAAGGTGCAATGAGAACACGTCCACTGCGAAAGGAAGAGAAACGACGAGAAAGAAAAAGAAGATAAAACGATTCTACGACTTCCGCATGACGGCACACGGCGGTCTCGTGACTCGAATCTTCGAAGCGTCGTATCCACGTGGTTGCGAACATCGGCGACAAAGGACCTTCCGTTTCCGGTACCTATTGGTGAACGGAGAAGGAGGATAAATAAACGGTTGACAGAAGGTACAAAAGGGTGCACAGATAGAAATATTAAAGAGAAAGGAAGAAAGTGGAGGAAGATAAAAAAAAAGAGAACGAAAAAGAAAGGAAGAAAGAGGCAGAGAATATCAGAGAGACGAAGAGAAACGAACAGCAGCGGCCCTCGCGCTGAAGTTGAGGCTCTCTGTTCTTTAATCAAGGCAGGGGTGGCGCGATTAGGCGGGGTCGGCAAGGGGATAGGCAGCGCAAGAGCGCCGGGGGTGAGGAAGCGGAGGAAGAGTTAGGCGATAGAGGCCGGGGTTGAGGTGGGGGTTCAGGCAGGCTGCGTCGGGGGTGTCGGTGGCGGCTGGAAACGGGGGGTATGAGTAGAAAACCGGGTGGCGGTGGGTCGGCCTGAGTTGAGTGGTATGGGCGGTAAAGGGGAAGAGCGGGAGGGACCAAGAGAGAATCCGACCGAACTGGCAAACGAGTAACCGAGAGGGTCAGAACATCGGGAGGAAAACTGAGAGAGAGAGAGAGAGAGAGAGAGAGAGAGAGAGAGAGAGAGAAAGAGAGAGAGAGAGCAAGAGCGAGAGGAAAGGCGAGAGTGAGAGAGGTGGAGGCAAAAACGCCCGCAGGAAGAATGGGGAGGCCTCCGACGCGGCTGTCGCGGCCCCAGGGCCGTATCGACCACCCCCAACCCCCGATTCCCTCCTCGGTACTCGCGACGGCACCGACACCAATGACTTTCAACCGTTTTCACGTACATAACCTATCTCTCTCCCTCTCCTTCTGTCTCTCCTTTCTTTTCTTTTGTCCTCATTCTTTCTCACTTTCTCTGCTTTCTAGTGTTGCGAGTGAATATGTACAACAGCGCCAAAGTGTCCGCGAATTTTCGAACTCTGCGATCCGTGGATTCGGTGGCATTGGTCGCAGGGTGATTGAACCTGCACGTTGGACTGCCAGACCGACTATGATGACGTGGTGATTTTAATAAGACTAATTACAATTTCCCCTAGCTTCGAGGCTGAATCTTCAAAAGAAAGTCACCAGAAAATATAAATCTGAAACGCATAAATGTATAAAGTCGGTTGTAGAAGCGGCCTCTGCTAAAAATCTTCCAATGCTACAACCACTTTCTCACGACTTTATTGAACATTTTTTAAAATCAACGTTACAACTTATGATAACTATATCGTGTATGGAGTAATTAACAAGTATTTCAACAGCTATTAGGGATTAAATAAATAAAACGCATTCATAAACGATTGAATTCAATAATTTAATCCGACGGAACTTTTGAAATTGGAACTGTTAAATCCATTTTATCAGCGAGTATATTCGATGAAAAGCCGGCTTATTATGGTGCGAGGAAGGCCACGAAGGAATGTCTCTGTAAAATAGCGTTTCGCGGTTCAATTAAACAAATAAAAGATAGAAAATCCTTTACAGACATGCATTGCTTTAACGACAACGGCACTTGGAGAACCACGGACGGTAGGCGGATGGAAGGGGGTGAGTACGGGTGATGGTGTGGGTGTGGGTGTGGGTGCGGGTGCAGGGGTTAGAGGTGGTGGGTGGTTGGTTGGTTGGTTCGGAGGTGGATGCATAGGAGTGGTGCCATCGGTTCGGAGGCAAGAGGGAAAGCCACCGGCAAAATCCAACTTCACCAATCAATACTTAGGGTTCAAGGGCATCGCCCGACCAATTATCCCAGACTAATTGACACGAGACAAGAGAAAAAAATTTGGTTCCGTTACTTCCAATTTATGCTCAAAATCGCGCGAAAGTTCTTGGGAAAGTTTTTGGCAGCAACATCCACGGAAAACCGCGAATGAATGGAGACGAGAGGAAGACCAAGATTGAGCTCGATGGCGAAGATAGGTAGAGGTATTCTTGCCTTGTGAAATGTGTTTAATGAAAAACCGTGCAGAACTTCCGAGAAAGAATAACTACGGGAAAAACCGTGATAATGGTATTAAAGTAATTACATTTGATGGTAAATGGAATGGACGTGGTCGAGATCACTTGTCTGGTAAAATTCTTAATGGTGGATCTAATTGTGTTAGTAATTATTTCATTGTCATGCCATCAAATTTTGCAAAGTATTAACACGTGCTTAATTATACGTGGTATTACGCGCTGATGGCAAGCGATATCTACGAAATGGTATTCGTACAATTTCTGAAACAGCGTAGAAATTATACAGGAAGTTCATTCCGGAAGAATATGACATCGCCAACAAATTTTCCGCGACGAAATCGTAAGCAAGGACAATGAAGTACAAGAGATAAGGGACGATGTTACGTACTAAGCGAGAGATAAAGTGAAAGAGGAGGAGGTGGAGCAAAGGCGTGTCACTGAAAGATCTTCACGTCCAAGCGGAACGTCGTGGGGTGGAGTTCTTTCGTAGGAAGAAATAAGGGGGCGATAGAATGAGAGAAGTCCAACAGGTGTAAATCCGCAAAAAGATTGACCGTGGAAACGTTTCACGAGAACAGGAAGGACGCGAGGGGTCGATAGCCGGTAGTTGGTTTCCACGAGAATGTTCCGGCTAAGAGACGGTACAAGCCAGTCTGTGTAAAGATACGGGGAGAAGAGTACCGAAATGGGAGGACGAGAAAGAAACATGGGAGGACAGAGCATGATAAAGATAAAGAGATAGGGAGGGCGGAATAAAGAAGAGAAACGAAGAGAAAAGTGGATAGTATAAACGGGAATCCCCGAAGACGGTCGTAGGGTCGTCTCCACTATTACGAATACGGCGCCATAACGGAATTGATAATGTAACGGGCGTCACGAGCATAACCTTCCTCTTCTCCTCTTCGCTACATAACCTCCTTTCTGAATGGGAGCGCGACCCTGGCTACCACGTGCTCCGCGAGTAAACGTAAGAATACGGCGAACCTCGAGGGTGCGGATATAGCGTTGTTTTGTCTGACGTCTTGGCAGTCAACTCTTCAAACTTGTGCGTTTCGCGCGTATTTTCAAATCGTCCATACGCTCCCGGCTCAATTTCTGTGCTTGATGTAAAATTACTTTTATAAAATTAATATAACTTGTATATTTGTATGACGCGAAATTGTATCTTTGCTATCCGGTAAGGTATATTAGCCATATTGTTCAGGAAACACATTAGTATAATGTTTTATCGAACTTGTGGAGGTAATGAATATGAAACTATGACTATGCGACGTGAAAATAATACAGGAGATGGGCAAGCTATATTCCCAAGCTTTGCATGTTTAATCGAGAATCCGGAAACTGAAAGTAGTATATATACTTGGTATAATAACCGTAATCGATTTTACTAATGAATAATGCTCACGAAATTACAGACGTGATTTTAATTGCCCGTTTATTGGCTTAATCGTAATTTAAGAAGAATTGTAACGGTTTATTGGTATCTAACAATGTATAGTAAAACAGGAGAATTGTGACGTGCGTGACGAATGTTTACGAATGTGAAGTGGAGAAGCCTGATAATGCGGATAGCGGAGTTTCGCAGACATTTTAAAGGGTTTTCTGAACCCAGACTATTTCTTGACTTTCTCTGTCTCGAGATGCTTTGTATTCTTTGACAACTGTAACACTGGTGGACTTTGCAACGACAGGTGTCTCACACTACGTAAACTATCAATCAGTGAGCGTCCGATGTATCAATCACTGCTACAAATTACATTTTGCTCAGGCTATTATATCTGCACGATATAGAACATGATTTCTTTTAAATACACAATGTAATACATATACTGGCACTAATACAGAGCTAATTAAAACACGTATTATTTCAAATATTTACAAACATAATAAAACCATATTATTACACACGAGAACTGAGTTTAAATATTGTCACATTATACACATGCTTTGAGACGAGGAAAAAATTCTATCAATTTCGGCGAAACATGGATACGTAGCCACTTTTTAAAGATGCCGATGAGGATGAAAATTCATTACTGAATTTGATCATTTCTTGGGAAAATTAAATTACACCCTCCACGAAAGATTATATGGTTGTCGCGGCAAAAATATCACACGAGTCCGTAACAAACGTAGAGTATTTATGGTGCACGAAAGCGTGGCCTGCGAAGCAAGAAAACGAATCGTCTTGTGTTAAATACTCTTGAGCACAAAAATATCTTGAAATAAAGCGGGTTCTGGGTACACTGCGGGTTCTTCAAGATTCAACGGGTAGTACCACGTTGTGTATCCACATAAAGCTCTCCCTTCTTTTTCTTTCTCTCGCATGTGAGAGATCCACCGGAGCAATGCCCATCCTACAGCGGGCACCAATAATGCAACGCGACGCGCCTTGCAAAACACTCTTCTATCCTGGCGCGAAGGAAGTTATATCGTTTATCACTCACCTGGCTGCGGCACTCCGTAGGCGAACGGTCCTTCGTCGAGACAGAAGAGGTGGAGAAGGAGGTGCTGGAGGAGGAGGAGGAGGACGAGGAGGAAGTAGAGGGGAAGGAGGAGGAGGAGGAGGAGAAGAAAGAGGAAGAGGAACCGGATGAGTTAGTGGCGGCAAAGTAGTTTGAGGAAGAGGAATCTGACAAGCAGGCAGAGGACGAAGAAAAGGAGGGTCGGTAGGAAGAGATGGCGAAAGAAAAGGAAAAGGAAAAGCAAGAGGAGGAAGAACAGGAAGAAGAGGAAGAAATGGAGGAAGGAGAACGAGAGGAAGAGGAAGAAGGAGGAGAAGAAAGAGGAGAAGAAGAGGCACAGAAGTCACGAGAAAACGAGGTAATGTTGCCGTTGCTGAAGTCGACGTCGTGAGAAAGCCGGCCGAAACCGTGTACGAGGAGGTTACGACCACGTAGAACGAGAGGATAATTCCTGGCAGGGCCCGATCTCCTACGCGGCGAAGCCCAACGAAAGTGAAATGGCATTCGGCGCTTCGTGCTGAGGGCGCACGGCATTCGGAGGAGCGAGGAGATGAGGAGGACGCAGCGGAGAGCAGGAGGAGGCAGCAGAGGCAGCGGCAGAGGCAGAGCCAGAGCCAGAGCCAGAGCCAGAGCCAGACCCGGAGGAAGAGGAGGAGGTGGAGGACGCCGCGAAATTCGCCGACACGACGAACAAGGACGGATTCAGCCCGTGCTCGAGCGCGTACGACGAGGAAGAGACTCGCGGGGGATGCGTGCTCAATGGTGGACAGAGAGCGATTGAGTATACGCGCAAACGAGCAAGTGAGTCAGCGCACCTGACCAGTCGCAGCGGGGTGAGAGGTTGAAAGCCGCCGGCTGGCAGGAGAGCGGGAGACGAACCAAGGGAGAGGGAGGGATAGGAGCCAGTCGAGTGGAGGGGTGATGGAGTACGGCAAACGGGGGAGGGGGAGGGGATCGGGAGTGAGCCAAGTCTGCGGTGCTCGACATAAACGTGGTCGTCTTTTGCACGAGCGCAACGAGGATGGACACGTGGTTCCCGTCAGTGCAACAAGGAGTGCCCATGGTCGGAAGAGACAGAAATACGGTCTGCACGGAAACGAGCGAGACGCTATGGATAAGACGCAGATAACCAATACGTTTGGCGGCAGCATGACGAAGACGGATGCAAGGTTCGCGGGAGAACAGGGAAGGACAGCAACGATCTACGGAGAGTGCAACAGAGGTAGCGTTATATACTCGCGTGAGTGCGACGTTCGAGCTTATATATATGCGTATACACGCAAGAGAAAGAAAGACAATGTTGGCAGTGGTGTATACTCCATGTTACGGTCCCGGTCCCTCCGGTGTCGTAAGTGAGCTGCAAGGGAATTTGTTCTATTAAAATTAACGTGTAAGAAAACACGTACTGTCTAATTTCAAATGATGACAGGCATTATGCTGTAAATTGTACCAACGATTCCGAATTATTTTATAATTAACTAATGATCACTGATTTACAGACAGTTTCAAGAAATTGATATAACAAACATTTCTTTATACGAATCTGTAAGACGTATAGATCATTATCAAATTATGTACATTTTTTGACGTAAGATTTTAGAGAAAATACATTCCAAATATTTCGGTAGATTCATACTCCTTGATTAAGGAAAATTGATATTTTATGGAAATAAATATTATTTACCCAAAATCAGGTGATACTTTCTTCGATGCCTGAGGAATTCAAAAGCCGAATATTTAATTGCCGTTAAGGTTCTTTGAAATTTTGTCACGATACTGTCTAAAGTCCAAGCGGTGAAGAAGGACACTACGTTGTATTAGCACGAGGAAGGAGGAGGGAGGTTAAATCGAAAGGTATGCGGGCGACAGAGAGGATCGATCTATTGGAACTCCAGCACGGGGCGAGGATAATCTCGAGAAGGGGGCATGTCGTTGCCTGTCTGCATGAACCTTCTTCGTCATACCAGTGTTACTACCGATTCTGGTGTAACGATGACAGCAGCGCATGTCTATGATGTTCAAATTTCTTGTTTTAAAGCAAGCGCAATCGTACCTTATAATTTTTTATTTTTCTCGCTTTATGTAAGAAAGCAAGGGCTTTTTGTCCTATTCTTTGTCATTAATCAAAAATACGTTAATGTGATACATCATAGAATATTTGAACACTGTATTTCGAGTCAAATTCAGTTTCTAAGTTGACGCTTTTAAGAAATATAGCTTAGAGTTTTAAATGAATTTAAAATGTTTTCCTGTCAGTAACAAAACTGCAATTTGTAAATAAAATGTGTACCGCGAATGTAGCAAATTTTGTATCGTTTCACTTAAAACGAAAACGTTATGAAAAAGGAATAAAATATTTAACTTTAAGCAATCATCCACTTTGACACCTTTCTGTATTCCGTCTTTGTCGTGAATGCTTTCGTTCTCCAGACTTATCTCTGCTCTGCATATGTACGTCATTTTTGGATGCAGACCGTACGAATTTGAGAGGAAGACGGGCAAAATAAAGCGGGAAGAGATCAGATAGACGAGGATGAGGAATAAGCACTCAACAGCTTGAGCCGGCAGTGCTGCATGCAATTGGTAAAATACAAACATATCGAGCGTGTACAGGGGTATCCGCCGATAAAGACGTGTAAGTGAAAGAGAAAATGATATAATAGACCGTTACAAATATATGAAGTAAAGAATAAAATACATACTATCGAATTCTCTTGGATTAAAACCATGAGGCTCAAATTTAAGTTACAGTTTCATATTACGAATACATTACGTATTAAATCGATAAAACGGTATAACGCTTGCATGTTTATGAAGGATAAAACCATATTAAAAGCATTGCTCCGAAACAAATCCATCGGTGTACCCCCCAGTTCGAGTAGACGAACTGAGAAGTAGTCGAAAAGCATTGTACCAGCAATACAAAAAGTCCTTTTTATCACACGTCGACATGAAATAGTTTAATGACGGCGATCTTAGCAGTCCCAGCAGACGGACGAACAAAATCGAATTATCCCTCCTGCGCGGCTTACAGGCCCCTGCAGCATGCCTCCCTCGGGCCGGCCCTGCGCTAGGCTGACTCGGCTCAGCGAGTGAGACACCTCGGTGGTGAGGGAAGAGGACACGGTTTCGGGAGAACGAACGCCGTGGAAAAGGACGGAAGGAGCGAAAGGCAGACAGAGAAAGGGAGAGAAATGCAAACGGTAGAGGAAGGTGGACGCGGGCGTGCGTGCCTGAGAAAGAGGGAAGGCACGGAGTCGCGGGTTGCAGAGCTTGCGCGGACAAAGGGAATCTGCGGCTCCAGTCGTCTCTCTACGCACACGCGAGTGTGATGCACACGCACACACCGTTAACGTGCAACTGCGCGCACGCATGCACGCCACTGCAGAAACCGCGGGTACAGTCGACGGAGGAAGCCCGAATTCTCGGGTGTTTCTTCGTGTCTGGCTTCACCGCTACTCATGCCCGTTCTCCTTCTTCGCCTTCTTCTTCCTACTTTATTTCTACCACTGAGAGAATAAAGAGACCACGGTCACGAAGTCATTCCACGACCTGTAGAGTGCCGGTCGCATTCGTATCCCCGCGGTGAAGAGAATTATTAGTCACACGTGCGAATACTTCGCCACTGGTCAGCTCGAAGTGTAGACAGTGGTACAGTCGCGGAAGGAATCTCCGATTATCCTCCAAATTCGCACGGATTTCAGCTAAGAAGAATGTGTTCAATAGGATAGCGATATTTGGGTGACAAATATCTTTCTTTTTATCTGGCTCATAAAGCGACTGTGTTTTTCGGGGAACATACCAATTTTAATTGAACGAGTTCAATTAAACTAGAACATACTGTGTTATTTTCTGGGAACCAATATGAAATAGAAACTTTATGTATATATGTATTTATGTATATTCATAATAATTCATTAGATAATAACACGATCTGTTTTAAGGATTCCTTTCACAGATAGTATTATTGATTCAATTTACTGTAAGCTACATATGCCGTTTCGCAGGAGACAAAATTCCTTGTATCGATTATCAATCACGTAGTGTGCTCTGTCAATATTTGTAATACAGTACAAATTTGGTGACTGAATACTGTTATGTACCAACGAATTGGATTTAACAATTCTTTCACGTTTTCTTTGAATATTTTCCCAAAAGCTGTTACTACTTTTGCTGCTATTGGCATATGAGTACGTATAAATATATTTTTTAAACTATTCAGGTCTGAATGTTTTTATAATTCAAAGCCAAAAAAATAATAGTACTCTTCTTTTATCCGTTCTTTCTGATCCCACTACGCGCCCGAGTTTCTCTCGAACCACTGTAGAAAGGATACCAATCGGGAACGAGGTCACTGGAGAATACTATCCTTACCCCTGAGACATTTAGATATTTCTTACTTGATCACTAGTTTCATATGTGATAAAAAATGTATTAGCAAATACTAATCTCCGATGCTGATACATCTTATTTTAATTTTATATTCTAACAAGATACAGGAACGCACAAAATTCTCTTACCACATAGAAAACAGTTTCTTTATTTTATCTTTCCGCCAAACCTTTTTATGTTACACTCACTACTATAGAACCCCTTCAAATACTTTTCATACGACTCTGAAAAAATAAATCCGCTCGAGATCAAAAAGCTCTAAAAAGTGAGCTAAAACATCAGAAATACTTTAATTTTTAATTTCACGCGATGAAACCTTCAAGGATTCGTGGAACAGCATGTGGGAAATACCCACACCTAATCCTAACCCTCAAAATTTATTTGGTGTGAAACTACAAAAGTGCGCCTGCTCAAGATGAAAAGGAATTTAAATAACTTGTTAAAGCTAAAAAAAAATGTTGGAAATCGTTAACTTCATCTTTCGGAACTGCGGCTTCCGTGAAAACCGTTTAAAAGACAGTGTTATACAGCAACGTGTTTGACAGTTGTATAAAAGACATTTCGAGTTCGAAAAGACAGAAGCTATTTCATCAATGCAAAACCCAGGGCCATTGGCGTCTGACGATACGTAAAGGGTATGTATGCTCACGAGTGTGCACCCAGGCTGATGCACATGAGCGATATGCTTCGTACGTCGTCGTCTTACTCTCGTGTCAAGGACAACGAGTAGAAGGACTATGTGTCAAGCTGTTTATACGGACTTTTCTTCGAAAATGAAACACAAAACAGCCCTTGGATGTTAGATGATATGTTATAAAATAAGTTACATTTGTCCTGGTATTACTTTATCACAAGCATTTAAACTTCGACAGAATTCTAGCCTCGGTTCCCTTTACTATAATATACTGAAATTCTTTTGTATAATGATATATTATACTTAAATATTTATCGAAAACATTTTATTCTTTCTTCCTTGTACTTAGAGATTGACACTAAAACTACTAAGTCGGTCAAAATGACCGGTTCCTAATTTTTTTTAAATACCCCAAATTGATAGAGGGGACTAGTCAATATGAATTGCCTATCTTATAACACCTAAATTACTTAATTGATCATCTTTTTCGCCTCTGGATTCCTTTTTTTCCAAAGCACTTATTCGGTACATTTAAATATAATAGATACAACGCCGGTAGTTGTAGTGTTAACACTAAAACTGCCGACTTTATATCTACTAAAATTTAGATATACTAATAACTACTTTGGAAAACGGGAAATCAAGAGGTGAAGAAGATGATTAATTAACTAATTTACGTTTTATAAGATAGAAGTGGAATATTTACTTCATAGCTACCCTATCAATTTAGATAATTTTTAGAAAAAATTGGGAATCGATCATTTTGATCGGCTTGGTACGTTTAGTGTTAAGGTTCTTTCTTCCTTTTTGGAGGACTTTATACGTCTGTACTATACAGTAGACTTCGGACAGTTTTAGGTTAAATGCGGAAAAAATATTACTCTTACTGATGCATAAAAATGGATACGAGATGACTGGAAAAAGTTACGATGGCAGTACATCGACTCGTATGACGTTGATGCAAAATAAATATATTGATCTAACGATCGAATGAGCATAAATTATGCCCGAAACAAAACTCTGGAGTAACATACGAGCCTGTGCACGAGGAGCACCAATCACGGGCGTGAGCATCGTTGCGTGCCAGCACGTCCTGCTTGACGGAGCGGGGTAAAAGGGAGGTAAAAAATGGCAAAATAACGAAACCTGGAGCATTCTCCACGAGCGGTTCTCTCTGGCATGTTTTTGCACATGAAACCCAAAAGACGAAGGCAGACAGTAGGACGCAAATATGCAATCAGCTAGCTTAAATAGCGGCATTGGTGAGAAGGCAAAAGGAATAAAATGAGAAAACGTTTGGCGAAGGAGCAAGAGCACGCCTTCGTTGAAGGGAGAAGAAATTAACAATTTTTATCACGCGCCGTCTAACTGAATGATATCGGAGCTACTTATTACTCTACCGAACAATTAACTGACGGAACAAATGAAATTGAAGCAGTATGATAATGTAACGAATAACGTGAATGGAATTATTACGATATAAAGATTTAAATGATAACGCGACTTGGAAGACTACGATACATTATTTACTAGAAGAAAAAAAAATGTTAAATAAAGAGCAACTTTGTAAAGATTGTTTGTTTGAAATAATGTGATATGCAAAAAACATGTTAATATATCGTGTCAGTTCAAAATTGCAATACGGTTAACAAAATCGCCATCGTATCGCTAATTACATTCGTATGCATTAATTAAAAAATATTTACGAACAACACTGATACGTAGGAATCGTTTGATACATTTTAATCAATTGCACAATAAATCATAGATTATGTCTCCGATAATACGACTATTTATTTTGCGCACAGAGGTTGTTACTACAGATTAATTGTCCGTGAGACTTTCAATAGATAAGGCGTTAATGGTTGAGTACCACTGCGTCGGTACACGTAGTAGTGGTAGCCTGATTGCTGGACAATGGAACGTAACGAGACAGGGTTGAAGACTGTCTTATTGATCTCGCGAAAGTGGAAAGCATAATAGTTATCCATTCATAATTTTGAAAAGATCTCGTCCGCCCGTTGCTATTATATTTCTGTAATTTGCAAAATTCAATGACAAGACTCTCATTGTAAAAGGAATGGTTTGAAATTGAGAAAGCATAATACAATTTAGGCTGATTTTAAAAGAATATCGATGTCATCATTAGGTTAATATTCACAATTATAATGAAACGATCGAAATGAGGGAAAGAAGTATCATTTTTTTAGCTTGTAACATTATTAATCTTTTGACGAGGAGACATTTATTTCTCAGATAACGGATCGCTGTGCAAGTTTCTTTTTGCTGGTGATTTAAATTTGGCCCGTATTCAAAACATAGCGTACTGCAAGTTCGTCGTCCGACGTCGTATGATTCAAATAGCCCGACAAACTATCTTCTTCGTTCGATGCCAGAGAACCGCGATAATGCATGGGGACAAATATAATTTTATGAAAATATGCTATAATGAGAAGTTTAGCTATTATCATTATGAATCATTTAACGTACTTCCATAAGATTTCTTATAATATTACACGTTAAATCGTGGATTCTCAAAATTATTGTTCATTAATATAATTCCAGGAGAATTCGTCAATTATTTGTTCCCATATAAAATTAGTTAAACATCTCACAACCATCCTAGCATGAGACACACTTCCTAAAAAATATATTATCAACCTTTACGGACAGTAACGCAAAGAATAGACTTCGTGTAAATACTTAAAATGAATATGATTTTCTCTAACGAAAATACAAGTTTTTTTTCATTTTCGTAACAATCGTAATATCATATTTTACCTGACAAAAGCACGATACGTGGCCGGTTGCCGGCACTTTTCTATCCGCTAAGCACTTCGGCGAGACGTACCTAACCTCCCTTACCGCAAAACACGGCACACACTTACACATAAAAGTATCAATCCTCGCGCGCGTACACAGGTGCACACAAGAAACACACACGTAGAAGCTGTTAACGAAGCTGGAGAAAGCTACACTCTTGGTTACCCGCGATATCGCGATTGCACGAAAAACCGAGGTGCATGAAAAGAAAAGCCGGTGATTCGAACGCGTACGGTATCCTTAACCACGAAAGCGTTGCTATTTACGAAGAGTACTAAAAGAGACAGAGAAAGAAGAAGGAAAGTAAGCAGACTGTGAGAATGGCGAGAATTCGGTAGATAAAACCATCCTCAATGGAGGATCTTTCTGAGTTTATCAGCGCGCGGAAACAGCACGGCGCCCTCTTCAACTTGCGAATCTGCATTACCGGCAGCAGACCAACGTGGAACAAATGCTATAAAACTTCGGTCGGTAAATTGATAACATGAATCCCGTCCTTATTCCCAAAGTAAGAAGAAATCTCGACGGGGAACATGAAAAGGGTTAACTTCCGACGGATGAACAGAATCGAGGAGAGTAAACGGCTAATTTACTTCCGCTGTCGGTAAGTGCGCACAAAGATCCCGCGTTTCGACTCATTCAGGAAGTAATGCACAATGAGGTGAAAGAGTTGCGCGTCGAAATTATCAAATAACCACTCTCTTGTATTTCGTGTTTAATTGTATCTCGATAAATATAAAGAGATACTTATTAATGCAAATACGAGCCTTTGGTTTGAATTCTTTCTATCTTTCAGCAGATTGAAAATATTGGTAACTTCAAATTTGGTGGAATAATTTCTACTTTCAAAAAGCGTCATACACAAACGACGAAACGTATGGAAAGGGATAAGATAAACGGAACAATTAAAACATCCTAAAAGAAGTATATCATTGACGAAGGAATGTATTAAGTTTCGTTCATTATCTTGGTAATGACGTACGAATCTCATGATCGCAAAATGCACAGTTACGAATTGGGATCAAAATTCCATACGCATCTTCGTTCAATTTTCGTTTATCCGATATTAATGTATCCTACCTGAAGTTCCGCTTGTGAAACATCGATTTCTCCCCTGTAGACGAACTCTATGATGAATTTGAGATCGTTAAAACAAACATCCTGCGGCATGATGATCGTCGGATGTTTACAGGGATTCGAGAGCAGTAGCTTCTGAAAGTAGGAACTGCACGCCGATAATACCACCTGCGCAAACAGAAGGAAGTATCAGCCAACGTCGTGATTCAAAATTACAATAACATTTCTGGTACATTCACGAGCTCGCTTCGTGGCTACGAAGTCCCAACGATACTCCCGTTAACATAAATCGAACGACAATATCCCGATTATCTGTCACATTGTAAGTATTAAATAATCGACGATCGATGTCATCGATTGATGTGGTCAATGCGTCACACTTTATTACAATGATTCTGTCGAGTTTACGGTGGTAATGGAGTTACAGTCTCAGCCGATACATTTGGGGAATTTCATCCGCGTGACACGAAGCTTAAGATTCGTAAGTCCAAGGTGAAATTACGGTTTGTCATCGTATTCGAAGATATAAAAGCAGCAACCTGCTAGAAGTTGTACTGCCAACGACCTACCTTGTGTGCTTTCAACGAGGCTTCGTTGCACGCCAGGGTAACGTCCACGAATGCTTCGGTCTGTAGGAGTTGGTGGAAAACCGAGGTCATGTTCGACTGGTAGTTGTTCCAGCGCAGGCAGTAGTGCTGCCCGGCCATGCCGCCGCTACAACAGAAAGAGCAGAAGGATATCGACCGAGTTTTTCCGCTTCTTCTTGATTCGCAGATTGATCGAAAAGTCATCGCCGTTTATGCCCCCTCCCACCCTTCGTCATTCTTCGGTGCCCTTTCTCCATTGAGATCGATCCGCAAAGCGGGACAGTACCTGTAGTGCACGCCCCAATAACGATCTGTCTCCATGAAATATTCGTTTTCTTTTCCGCCACGACCAAGAGAAGATATCTCTTCGACGTTTTATATACGAACAGAAACGATACCCAGGAGGAAAAGAAGTAAGCGCGAGAGGACTAGATAGACGGAGAAAGGTACGGGGGACACGGGAAACGACGGAGGCAGAGATTGTTAGGGTAAGCCGGCAGGACGGGATAGCGGAAATCGAGGAGGAAGGAACGAAGGAAAAAGGGCTATGGGAATGGGGACGCGTTATTTACGGGAGGGAATGGTAGTAGCACTGTCGATCTCCCCCGACGTAGCGAGAACGAAAAACACTTTCGCGGTTTGACCAAAGTCGACGATAACGGCTTGGCAATCGGCGCGCCAAGTTTTCCCAAGTTCGCGGCAAGTACGATCAACGACTATTGAACGTTTGAGAATAAGAGAGAAAGGAAGGTAACCGTGGGTATGTTTCGTGAACGGCGGAATAATTGTTTGTCAAAAATTGGAAAGCGGAATCGTACGATATGTATCGGCGCGAATCGACACCACAAAAGTAACGAAGAAGTTCGGGCGTTGGTCTGTCTCACGATATTCACCTGTTCTGTGGACCGTGTTTTATCTGCCTCTATCTATGTGACTCTTTATACGGGCCATTTCGCGTTATCTATCTGTAGGAACACGGACTTTTATCAGTTGCTTAGACGTGCGCCGATAACGTGAAAACATTAAGCTCACGTCTCGTTCCGTTTCTCTCCTTGTTTCTATGCTCCTCTTCTCCGCTTCTACCCGAGGAATCATTCCCCTGCCATATCTTCCTCTTTCCTCGCTTCACGATAATTAAATGTATTCGTATACCTTGTTAATTTTATCTGGAATACCGCTATTACCGATCATGCAGGTTTGAGGATTCGCAGTTACAAGAACCCATAATTCTCAATGTTTTCCATCATTCGAACTTCAATATTCACGGCAATGAATACCGGTATTCGAAAATGATATTTGTTTGGGCCTTCAACATTCCAAGTATCGGTATTCACGATCAGTAAGATTCTCAAGTATTTACAGAAAGAATACGGCATTCGAATTTCTATTACTGAACGATCGCGATAATCAAATAACGCATATGTCATTTTCACGAATCCAAACGGTTGGCGAATTTTCAAACATGAAATGACACTGCTAGGATCTTTCGTTATACGAGAATATACATACATGACTGCATTATCAGGTTCGTGCAAAAAGTCTTCGTACACTTGGATGTGACGTGTTTGCGTGTCTCGCAGGTAGCGCGATGGTACGTAAGCGCACCTGGTGCAGTTACCTGTCGGACTTTACTTGCTATTCGTTGAACGTATTTACGAGCGCGCGTGCATCCCGTGTACATGGCCACTTGTAAGTCGAACAAACATATATGTAGGATCTACGCTCGGCGTACATTGATATCAAGAAATTGGGTTAGCCGGTATACCGCTCGAAGACGGACTGATAATACGTGATAACGACCGAAGAATGGCGACTAATCGATAGCCACTCGTTGATTTCTCGATTTTCTTTGCTCTTCCCTCCCGTCAATCGCGTCAACGTAAGCATTCTTAGATATCCTGTACAGAATGGGTGAATATGGAAGAAGTACGTACAAAGCGAAGCCACGATTTTCAGGGAAACAATACAAAGAGACCCGGTGTGCTCTCGACGACGTTTCTTTTCTCCCATGGGCAAAAGCGTACTCTCACGAGCGATACTTGTTATGGGGTAATAATTTTATCACGTGCGAAGATACAGTTGATTTGCTCCATGAACGATAATGCCGTAGGATATTTCTAAGTGCGACACGATTAAGGACATACGACACGTTGACTTGGAAAGAATAATTAAGAGAAAGAACGAAGACGTGCAATTAAAGCAGTCGAGTGAACCAAGAGAAAACCGGATGTAACGCGACTTGAAGAAACGGAGTGAGACCGGATAACCGGTGTTTCATTGCGGCATGCATTCAGAAAGCACAGTCGGTAGCCTAGAGTACTTCTAGAGGATCCCGCGTCTAAATGAAATGCGAACCGACGAATTGTGGGGATCGATACCACTATCGCGTTCGTCTGAATCGATCGATACGCTTTCTCGACGGTCGATCTTTCTCGCACATCTCGAACGTTTTACGCGGTTTCTCCGAACTCTTGGGACGGTCTTTAATGATTTTCCTGTCACTTTCACTGATTCCAATAAATAGAGTACCTGTTGTGCGACATCTCCGAGTCATTTACCACCTTCGGTGCAGGGTAGTTGGGCTTTTGTTGCGATATCGAAATCAACTGCGAGAAGGGCGATTTTAACGGATGAATTTGAGAAGATGACGGATTATTCACGATACGAACATACGACGACGTAATACTTTTTCGTAAATAGAACGGTCCGCGCGTAGATCGACGCGTATAAAGCGTAAAATCGAAGACATGACAAAGTAAATCGCGGAACTTCACTCGCACGTCGGGACTTAGCGAGCGTTAAACAGCAATAGTAGATAAGGAAAGATGAAAGGTATGACCTCGATAAATATTCCGCAAAAGATTCGTCCGTTCACTGGGCAGAATTAAAAAGAAGTATCGCATTAGCGGACGCTCATCCCTCACGTTCGCGCTTTCTTTCGCGGCCTCGAAGAAGGACACTGCGTTGGTCTCTCCCTTTCAGAGAATCCTCCCTTCCATCTTCCCTTCCACGATTCATCTCAATTTTTCTTCGAGCTTTTTGTGTCCAATTTCACCTCGCCTCCCTACGATCCCATCCTCTTTCTTTTTCCCCGTCTGTCTCTCTGCCATTCGTGGAGTAGACGAGCACGCTCCCCTCTTTTACCCCCATCGTCCTCATTCCATCTCCTTCTTTTCTTTTCTCTCGACCTCCTTGTCCCTCGGTCGTTTCATCGTTTCTTTCTCGACCCTCCTCGTCTCTCGTTCCCTCTTTCTCCGCGCGTTGGCTCCATTTACTCGTTCCCTCGTTCCCTCCCCACGGCGAAGACGCTATTTTCTCGTGGCCCCTTTTCTTCCACGGTCTCCGCCACCCTTCTCTCTTTTTCTCTTCTCTCTCCTCTCTCTTCTCCACTCCGCTACACTCCACGTTCTACTCTCCTCTCCGCTCCACTCCTCGTTCTACTCTCCTCCCTTCTCCTCTCCCCTCCTCACCTATCCTATATTCTCCTCTCTCGTTCTCTGTTTGGTAGCTTGATGGGAAGCTGCTACCCTCTTTCTTTCGCCTCTCTTCCTCTCCCTGTACTACACGTTTCCTTCTCCTTGGTGCGCGTTTTACGTTTTTCCAACGTTATCGACGTTCCTCCTCGGCTCTTCCCGGACTTTTTCCTTTCGTCGTACCGTCCTCGAGACGACCAACCAGCTCTTTCTCCGGGAAAACGTAAGCGGAAACGACTTCTCCCCTCCTGCCTGCTTTCATCTAAGAGCGCGTTTCCAGGGAAGACTGAAATCTTCCAGAAGAGTTTTCTCTGTTTCACTTCCATCTTCTATTTTCTTCCAGGTAGATGTGGATGATAAAAGAGAGGACTAATAAAATTTGCATGACTACCGGTCGACTTTGCATAAAGCGGTACCAGTGCGGCATGGTCTTTGGATTTATATCGTGGCGACTCGGAATATTTTTTCGAAATGCACCAACGCCCCTGGTTTGATTTGACTGCTGAGAGCGAAAAATGGCTTGCAACGTGCAGAGAAAAGTTTGTACATCGAAGAACCGCAAGATTTTTCGTTCGGACCGGTGCCGAAGGTACGGTACTTCCAAGTTTCGTATTCTTTGGAAGTACTACCATAAATGAACATAATCTTCCTTGCGTTTGTCGGTTCCAAAAATAAAGAGGAACGCTTAAACTCGATCCTACGACTCTCTTTCTGCAGTTTCTAAGTAAACTTTTATAACCCTCTCTCCCCGTCTTCTGTCGTCATAAAACAATCGTTTGACGGAATGAGAAAGTTAATGGGAAGAGTGCAGCCAAAGAAATGTACTATTTTAATTTAAAAGAAGACATTGGGTAGTATCTAAAAACAAATTCCTTTAAAGCAGCCGAAGGAAATAGTCGATTTTTCCATCTTAATTCGAAGCTGATACGTCCTACGATTTATTTATTTTTAATATAAAAAAAATTCACGATACGATATGGAATTCTGCTTGCAACGATAAGAGCAATAAAAATAAATTTTGTGAAAATGGTGAGCAAATGGCACAGCAATTGCAGCATGAGAAACAAGAAAGGAAATTTTTGGAATATTGCAATTGAAGTTATTCTCCAGTGCTCGCATTTCCATCGATTTCTTCCCGATGTTTGAGCGGGGGATGTAGTGTCTATTTTTACCGAGAGTAAGAGAGCGAGCAGGAGAGAGTTGCATTAAACAAAGTGTAGCTTTGAGGGATAGGGGAGCATGGAAGAGGGGAAGAACACGGCAAGGGGTTCGTTCAATTCGCGTCTACAGAAACATCTACTTGTCCTTTGGAGGTTTCAATAATGCCTTTCTCCTGATATTTCATACTTGCGTTATTATGAAAACTCACGTTGGAATCAATTCGTTGTAACGATGGATTAAATAGACAAAATGGAGGAAAAGGAAAGGTATCATGATACTTGTAACGGAAAGATACATTCACCGAAGAAAGAGTACGTAGCAAAAATTAGCCAATGCGAATGCATACCGTGCATATGTTCTCTCGTTAAATGTATCTCTTTTACTAAACGCGAAAGGTGTATCTGTAGGTCAAAAGTTTTGGTAATACTTCGTTCAATTCTCAAGGCTCTTGATTGATAAGGCGGTTTGAATAACCGGTTCCCAATTTTTCAAAAAATTCCCCAAATTCATAAGGGAACCATGCAGTAAATACACCACTTCTAGCATATAAAATCTAAATTACTTAATTAATCATTCTTTTCACCTAATGCTTTTCCTTTTCCAAAGCATTGTACTTATGCAATATATTTAAATATACTGGATATAACGCCGATAGTTCTAGTATTAATGATTATCCCTGATTTGTTCCCAAGTCTTTATCTTTTTATTCTTAATTTGTATCAAAGAGCAACCTTAAAATAAAAGAGAATAAAACTATACTTTACAATGGTACACACTGTCACCACTGGGATTATTGCAAGCGTTTTAAATTCTTCGTCTCATCGGTTGACGTTCGAGAGGCTATAGAAGTCTGTCGTAATTGCATTCTCATTAGAATAAACATAGCATATCGCCGATCACTCGACGAAAATGAGAACGAACGGAAACAAGGGGAAAGCATATTTACGAAAAATAAAGTATACAGCAAAAAAAAAAGAAGCGAACCGAACAGCGGACAGAGAGAACAACAAGCAATGGTCAACAAGTCGGAGCAGTCCTAATTTCCGTCCTGTCTGTACCGTAAGGCATAACAGTACCGCATTCCAAATGCCCTTCGTTTCTTCGTTTCTCTCCGTTCACCTTTCCGAGAGAGCCCGGCTCTCTCGGCCTCTCACCTGTTCCCCTTCGCCCTACCACTTGGAGGAGTCGTATATAATCTCGACTCCGTTCTTCCTACCACATTTACCTCCCGCCATTTCCCTCGGCGGTGTTTTCGAAGGGAAGGAAAGGAAAGGAGAGGAGAAAGAAGTACGATATGGAGGGAGGAGACGGACCCGGAAATGTCAATTTCATTGGAACCACAAGAGAGCGGAGGGATCGACACGTGGAGACGCAAGAAAGGAGAAAGGAAGGATACGTTCTATCTCCAAGTAGATGCTGCTTTCGATATTCTGCGTACAATGATTATCAAAAACTGTCTGCAAAAGCTTTCATCTTAACAATCAGGAAAAATCACTGCATGCAGATTCGAAGTGAAGTATTCGTACGAACGCGAGAAGGAGGAAACGAAATACAAAAATGGGTCGTGTCTGCAATCTTGGATAAAATTTCCACAGCCTTAACGGTATCGGTCGTGACAGCACCTAATGATACTTTTGTATTTCCATTGCGTCCTTTTCGATTCTCGAGAAAACTGGTTCTGACGATATTCGACTTGCTCGTACATTTCCCATCCGATGGTATACTATGCTCTTTTTTACTCTACTCTCATAGAGCAAGGATAAACGAGGGTTGGAAACCACCCCCAAGATCCACGTGATCAGGGTTGCGACCCTTCGGAGCGTGGAACGTAAGAGGGTGACGTGGACTTGCCCAAGGTCGCACGTGGGCAGCCCAGAGGGATTTTTTTCTCTCTTGCTTCAAGGGTGTACGATTTTTTCCCGTTCACCCAAAGACACGCTTTAGATAGAACCAAAGGAACGAAAATTTTCCTTCTTCGGCGGTTCATCAGCGACGCCGTTGTCATTACTAATGTAAAAGACAGGTATATGTACAAAGAGTTGTGTTTTGTAACAAATATTTTTCATGTCTCATCTCCACGATCGAATGTACTCAAACTTGTGATCTTCGATATGCATCAAAATGAGAAGAAAGTATTTTCAAGAAAAATCACATAATTTGGTAAGGAAAGTGGTATTTTAAGAGAATAAACTTTTTAACATCTGGAATCAGATGGAACTTTTGTACCATGTTCATTCTCTGGCAAATGCTTGTATTATCAGTGTGTATCTATTATATTGTATATTAAATCAATATGTCACAGTAAAAGTCCTGATTACACGCGCAAATTATTTTCACCGAAGCAACAACGATATTAGCAAGTGTACAGCATGTATTCCTACATTTTCCTTACAAGACTATTCTCACATTATCCATGCGAGTATTCCTGCGCCAATGTTATCTTTACTGGAAGCAGTCAAGCGTGTTACGCGGTCCCTTTGACAAGGATCGACAACTTGATGGTTCGTAATTCAAAAATATTAATCTTCGACATGTATATTATGCCTTTCGAAAATATTTTTTACGTGTTCTTGAGATCTTTCCGATTAAAATACCATCAAATGCTACTCTACTTGAATCATGTTAACTTATTTGACTAATTTTCCTTAAAAAATTCTACAGGTGATAATGATTACAGTATTGTTATTTAGAAATCCATTATTTATATCAACGATTATTACGGTTTAATTTAAAAGTATTTCAAAGTACATGTAAGTCATTTTATTAACGTAAATTATGTAAGTATGTTCTTCCATTGCTCTGTTATTTGTTTCGCAAATAGAATATCTTTAAGGTCTGTACATTTATGGTGTAAGCTACCAGCCTCTCAAATACATTATTTAATTCAATTTTATCGGTTGCACGTTCGTAGTTTCTTGTGCCTTCCATATTATCCGTCGTCTAGCATTCTGATATTGTCGCTTTGCATACCTATTCTGATATTATCTTTCATATTTGAAATGTAAGTAAGAAACCATTTTTCTATAATATATTCTTTATCATGATTATCTTTATCATGAAATAAATTGAGTTACTGAATACAAGCAAATAAGAAAATTTGATCAAAACTGTTATATTTGCTCTTTTAATCAGAAAGTAATCACCGATATGATAACAAAAATTTTAAACGGAAAAAATTAAAAATAAAAATGTTAAATCACTGTTTTTATGTGTAGTATTGTTACGTTTGTGTAATATTATATCAATAGGTCGGCTTTTAAACTTCTCAATTGCCTCTACACTTATTCCATCCTTCTCTTTTACAACTTGTCGACAGCTACGAAGTACGATGCTCACTAATCTCAAATTGTCGCAATGCAGTTCGATGGCAGGGACAACATGAGAGAAATCACTGTATTTCTGTATGCCAAACAACAAACCGTGGCGTCTGCCATAAACATTCTTTAGTAGATCATCACCACTCCCGGCGTTATTAAAGGAAAAAAATATGTGTATATAGAATCATAAACGAAGCCAATAAAAGAAACACTTTTTGTATTGCAGTCTTAGATAGTTTTCGAATCACCGAGGCAATAATATACACATCGCGTAGAAAAAATCTTCCAAAGTTAATGGGGATTTAAACTCAGGTCCGATAATTGGAAGGCCAAGCCCTTAATTTCGTATCCATTACAGCCCTGCATGGCATTTATTGTTACATTTAAAGGTAAAGTGACATTTCTTGAAAATCAAAAACAAAAAACTTCCGTTTAATAAACGACATAATTAATAATTAATAAGTTCACTTCGTAAGTTGCCATTAATAATGCATATATAATTGAAATCAGATATATGAGTTGCACTTAATTCGATAGTATGTTCTAACGAAGGTTTGGGTAATATTCCTGGTTTGCAGAATTTGCGCATAATAATAAATGATATTATGAGAATGATGTGTGTTGATATTGAATTGCCCGGCAGTGAAGGAATCGACGTTCTATGATAATTATTATTGATAAAGAAATGTTGACACTGCCAATATTATTCTTACATCCGTCAATTTCATAAGCAGTGTTTTATATATCTTTCTTCAGTGAGACAGATGTATTATTTCTTTCCTGACAAACTTTTATGTTGAAAGTGCATTCTTAGAAAGTCTAAGTCTCATATTTTGATCATTCGTATTTTCTATTTTCTGTTGTTACAGGATTGTAATTATCAGGGTTATATAAATTTGTTTAGGTCATTGTATGTTTTATGAGCACAAGGTAGATAGTACTTCAGTAGCTTTATTCGCAATGTTATATACGCTATAAAAATTTTGTCGGATAAATTTCAATCGAGATCGACGAGTAGGGTTCAACGACCAATTATCAAAAGCTTCAACCGCGCCAGAATTATTTTCAACTATTAAGAAAATAGTTTAAAGATCGTGTCAATTCCCAACAAGAAATATATGCAGTCTGTACATAGCTGAAAAATCATTCTTAAAAATGACATTATCTCTGAAACGACCTGATACATCCAACAACCAGAGGCAACATGTCTACAGATATTACGTGTCTAAAAGACGAAACAATATCTCGATGAAAATGTACAACGATAAAACGGCCATTATTCAACAACGCTTATATATTCCTGTTCACTAAAGTTACCAAGAACGACAAAGTATGCTTTTAAATGCATACGTATTTTTAAAATAGAAAACATAGGTACGAGAAATCTAGAATTTAAAAGTCTCTCGCAAAACTCGCAGGGCCTTCGAATCCAAACTGTTATTGTTTTTCAAATAATTACCAGAAGCCCCATTTTCGTTGGAAGGAAGAGTCGAGAGAAGTTTCTTAAGAAAGGAGAAAGGAGAAAGGAGCAGCGACGGTGTGCAGGAGTAGTCGCCCGGACGGAAGAAACGAAGAAGGGAGTCGGAGAAAGGGTGGAGAGAGGGCGGCGAACGGCGGATAAGAGACTCTCTTTGTGTGCCAGCGTAGAGCGAAGGGATGAAAGCGGAGGATGAAAAAGCCGGGGGACAGATGGCCCTTTCAGACAATGAGAAACTCCGGAGATAAGGGGAACGCGAGCGAGGATCTAAAGAGAGAAAGAGAAGGAGGAGAGAAGAGGCAGGGAAGAGAAGGAAGAGGAGGCAAAACTACTTTTTCGTGGCAGGAACGGGGAGGGACATAATGAACGATGGGGTAAGAGAGAGCAAGAAGGAATGGTGAAGGGAGGCTAGGGGCAGATAGGGAGACGAGGAGAAGGAGAAAAGACGGAAAACGGGTGAGTCAGACACGGAATGGACTGTGCAGACAATCTCTGAACCCGATTAATGATGAGCTATGTTATTAATGTATGAACGTCTATCTTTCTTACATTTAGACACACTGTTTGTTAAGTTACATGTGATTTTCTAGTTACGAGTATAGAAATAAAACAGCGACTACACGCACAGTTTTCATTGATTTGAAATAAACGTGAAAGTATTGAGAAACAACTTGAAAGTAAAAAGTGGATAATCTTCCGTTTCGTTGTACCGTTTGTGCATTTGATTATTAAACCTTTCGACGTGTTCTGTAGGTGTAATGTTTTCATTTTCGTTTATTATGAATGGAACTTAAGCTTCGCATCAATTATATATCACGTTTTGTAATATATTTTGTAATGCGTGTTTCATAAAAAAATAAATTGCGAATTGACTTGTAAAAACGCATGAACAGATCTGTGGAAGCTCAACAATTCTGTTAAAAATTTGCCCTGAAATTTGTTCAAAGAGAAATATTGCAGTGTTCTTCTTGATGTAAGGCCAAGGACTGTGTTCTTGCAGTTTACTAATAATTATACAGTATCAGACACATGGTAATTGCTTCTTTTTATTCTATTACAATAGTATCAATCGAGTCAGTTTGCATATGGCTGAGTAACATTTATTAAGTATCTGTAACATATTAGCAGCAGTGAATTGTCCATTCTAATGACTAATACCTTGCATGCTTTATACAAAAGCACTCGTTGACATTTTACTTCGTTCTAGAATGGTAAACGTTGGGATAACGATCGTTTTTCCGATATTCAAACAAACAACCATTTACCTCACGAGCGCGAGATGATCTTTAATAACGCTATCGTCATTCTATACCGAAGATCATTCGTTGCAAGGCATCAGACGTACAGGCTCATCATCGTACTATCGCGGTGCCTTTTTTCCTTAGCTTTGGTGAAACGTCTTTCTACTTTTACCCGGCATATCTCAGATTTCTCGCGTCTTTAACATCATAGAAACGTTTTTCTTCGAGATCTGCTTTACAAGGCACACCGGTACTTTCGTAATGCACACAACATTCACGGCGATACGAGTAAAAACGCATAAAGCGTGTAAATTATAATTGATCTAAATATAGAAGGTTTTTACGTAAGGAACCCGAGGACAAAGAGTAGAAGAATCGACCGGCAAAGTTCTCGCTCTTTCTCTTCTTTCTCCCTCTCTTTCCTCTTCACCCCGTTCGCCTTACTCACTCACTCTCTCTCCTTCTCTCTCTTGGACGTCTTTAAAGAAACAGGATATACGGAGCAGGAGAGGAACGAGGAAGAGAGAAGGGAGAGAAAGGCAAGAGGGTTGCCAACGGAAAAGAGCGGGTCGAGGGAGAGTAGGGTGAGAGGGGACGAAGGTGAAGTAGGAGACGACGAGGAACGAGCAGGCGGAGGAGGAGGTGGTGGAGGAGAAGGAAGACGAGGAGGAGGAGGAGATGGAGAAGGAGGTGGTCGAAGCGGAGGTGGAGAAGGAAGGGGAGCAGAGCAAGGAGGCAGAGAGGAGGAGGAAGAGGTGGGTAGAGGCAGATCGAAACGCAAGAAAGAAGAGAGAGAGGTTAGGGTGGTAGACAGGATGCCACGGGGGAAGTCAGAGGGTGAAGAGAGGAACAGGACGAGGCGGAGCGAAGAAAGAGAAATTTCTTGCTCCGTCTCCTTCTCTCCTTTCATCCTCTTCTTTTCAACAATTCTCTCTTTCTCGTTGCGCAAAAGATATACCAGGCAAACCAGGAGAAGGAGACGAAGGGAAGGAGAATGGCCAAGTTCTCCGCTCGTTCCTACGGCTGAGTCAGACCGAGTGCGGGGGAAGATGGAAACCGTAGAGAAGAGACTAGCTGCCAGAAAAGAGAGGAGATGAGGAAAGGAAAGAATAAGGAAAGAACTATCCAAGAGAACACCAAGCCCAAAACGGGGACAAAGAGAAAATGACAAAGGCGAGAGGGGCGTTCGATTCGATTGGAAAGGCAGGCAGAGGGGCCTCTTTCCTTTTACCAGCGTTTTCTCCGTATTACGCTCCATACTTTCCGTTGTCCTGTGTGCGCACGAACGCAGAACATATTCATGTATATATACACATGTACGCGCCACACAGGTCCGTAGGAGGAACGTGTGTGTGTGTGTATATTCATCCACGTTCTCTTTCTCTTATGCCTTCCTTTACGTCCATCACCTTTCAGTCTCTCTCTCTCTCTCTCTTCATCTCCGTCTCTATCTCTTTCTCTCTATTTGTCTCTGTTCTTAATACGCAAGGCGGTTCTTAATACGCAAGGCGGTTCTTTCTATTCCTTTCCCACCTTCCTCCCGTGCCATCTCAATTACTATACGAGGTTTCACGTTATGTGGCTCTATGCTTTTGCGGCGAGAGGGCAGCTTTATACGTGGGTGAACGGGAAAATGTCTTTTGAAACCTTTCTAGGTCGCTCTCGATCGCCCCACTGTCAGTCATATACACGCGATTCCGCTTGCGGCACTCGAGAAAATCATCGATCTCATCGTAGTTTTCTTTTAAGGATACTAGGCGGTAGGGTTACAATTAAAAAAGCGCTATTCTGCATTACCAATAGAAGACGTAGCTCGGGTAAAAAAAGCATAAGCACTCTATGTAATCGTCATATTCTATGCCTGCCTTTACGGCGTCCAGTCGATGCTCTTGCAATGTTCACTCTTTCAAGGCGCTTCCATATTCCTTTGAACAAGTATCTTCGCACGAGCCTTTCTTTTTGCAACAGAAATTACCAAGCGATTTTTTAACAAACCTCCCCCTTTATTTTATTTGTATTAAATTCCGGTATCCTTGGAATACTGAGAAAGGTTTGTAGTCATATTGTATCATGAACACTCATATATTTGATAATTTTTATAGATCACATTAATTTTGAGAAACTACGAGCATCAATTACATACGAATGGCACTGTGACCAAAATGATAATTACAAATTACTAAAAGCCCAGGGGAAATTTGGTAATATTTTGTTAAAAATCTATTGCCAGTGTTATACATATCAGAGAAGTCTTTTTAACGTTTCATTTTGCCTCTCTTGTAGCTGGTTGTCCTCCGGAACTCGATCCTTGAATCGTCCTAAGAAAAAATAGGTAGAGAGAAGGAGAGAGGTAATGGGAGGGATAGAGAGGCGGTGAAGAGAGGGAGAGCTAAAAGACAAGAGAAAAGGTGTATAGTTCTCTCTGTGGATACGAACGCGGCAAGGCCGAGAGAAGGAACAGTAAAATTGTGGAGAATGTGTACGCGCCATCAGGGTGGCCTAGATTCTGTCAAGACCTGCTTTCTAGGCAGCATTTCTCTTTATCATCGGCAGCGGGGCCGCGATGTGTAGGTAAACCGTTCGTTGGTGTACGATCGCAGAGAAAATCTCAGGTGCACCGAGTGTACACGATAGAACAAGAATAGATATTCGATTTTTTAACGAATTTCGAAGATCTCTCTCGTTATAACATAACCGTTACCGAACGTTTATACACGACAGTTAGATGTTGCAAAGTTGGCAGAGCTACATTTGTAATGGAGCTGTTTCGTCAATTTCATTAATGCGGTACACGCATATTTCTTTCTATCACAACTTTTAAAATTGTATTCTTTATCAAAAACCATTTGTAAACTGAATATTCAACTAAACAGTTCTTATACTGTCAGGGAATCACTGTTTCTCTGTCCTATAAGTTCTACTAAAGAAGGTTGCTATTAATATAGCGCGTACTATCTTTCTAAAGCCCCCTGCCTTTTCCGACCCTTTAATTTTCTCTGTACATACTTTACTTCGTTACGTGTTATCGCGAAATAAAATCACTATGAAAGTTTCTTTCGTAATAATTAATCCCCGATGACTCTTTCATATACTGATTCTTTTATTACCAAGTCGTTTTATTTTATTTCACGCGCGTCTCGCTGATAAATGAGTAGTCAAAGCTTTTCGTATGTCGTTGCACCTGAAGATCAACACGCGATACAGCGCGCATCACTCTGAAAAGAAATAGTTCGACTGGTAACCGAAAGAACAAAGCATGTCCACGTAATTCATACAGAAATAAGCAAATAAGTATGATTTATTGTAGTGAAAGTTTCTTTTATGCACTGACCACACGTTATCTTCAGGGACACTTAAGGTGCAGTAAAATCGCCTACAATTAAGTTCCATCAAAATAATTAAAAAAAAAATTAATGACATAACTGTAAGACTTATTCTACATACACTTCTATGGATAAGTCAACTTCCACAACCCACATGTCGTACAAATTTTGAAGGTAATATGTATAAAGACTATTAAACATTAGGGCGTTTTATTAAAGACTTATCCTACTCAAAATGCTGATGGAAAATGTCTTGAAGTACTTAAGGATTGGTAATGTTTGCCTACGTTTTCATACTCGACTGTATACCGGAGGGTCCTTAAGTAAATGCTCCTTGCGCATACGTAATCGTCGATTATTGGACAGTTATCGTGCACGTGACCTACCGTAATCGGCGACAGCGTTTCGAACGTGCACGCGGCAAGTGTTCCAAATCCTCGTGGAGAACCCACGAGGCGCGCGTGGAGGGACGTTTAATTTGTCGCTCCGTACGACAGGTCGTTAAACGTCGTAGATCATTGTCACGCACACCTACACACGCACGCTGTGACCGTCCAGCTGTGCGAGATATACGAAGCAATGGAAAGTCAAAACAATACGCGCGGACCTACGCAAACGCGACGTAATGTCACATCGCAAGTATTCAAGGGAAAAGAATAAAACTGAGTGGCTCTGTAATGTACTAATACCTTCTACAGATTCTCGTACGTCGTACGTATACTCGTGTTCAACACATATATGGAATCAAAACAAATTGTATTGGGACATGACGAAGCAACGCGAGTAATAATACTAGGCACTCGAAATACATATCTGATTGTGCACTTAAGGTCAATTACAGAAAGAGCAGGATATAATGTTTACCGTTGATGACAATTGACGTAAATTAGGACATGCAAATTTGCGATTACTTACCTTACCATGACCTGACACACAAACGAAATCACTGCCAGTACACGAGTTCGACTGATGTTTGGCAGCTTCAAGGCAAGGTCCAAAGGAAACACACACTTTTTTGCTACAGTTTTGTAACACTCGGTGTGCACGACGTATCGAGAGATGTTTTACGAACGATGCTCACAAAACGCGTATTCACGCGATGACACACAGCAATTGTCAGTCGTCACGAAAAGCACGCACCGCGCTGACGACTGGCAGCTGTCACTCACGGTTTGCCCGTGAAAACGTCGCGGCACAAAGTGGCGTAGCGAATCACGGAGAGAGACGGAGAAAGAAAGAGAGAGAGAAAGATATATGCACACTAGGGGGCACCGTGATGGCGGCGGACGGCCCGTGTTCCGTTGCGGACGGTGGCGCAAAGCGATTAAGCGATTTTGTTGTGGACCCCGATTCTTCCCTTCGTCGGCTCTCTCTTCCCGGCTTTCCACTTCTCCCGCGCCGCCTTTCGCCTCTCCCGCCGGCTGCGCTACGCGGTGAACGCGCCCCTGAACGGAAACCTGGCTTTCTCCCCACTACATCGACAGAAACCCCTACCGCCACAGAATCGCCATGATGGTAGACCGGCAAAAATCAGGGCTGTAGTTAACTCCGTACTCCGGGGTTACAATACGCTACTAATATTTATATAGGAAAAAAAGGAAGAATTAAAAACTGCTGTGAGAAACAATACGTCGATATCTGATAAAACGATCGAATTATAATATATAATATATATTAAATGTACTGACATTTCGGATTACGAACATATGTTTGCACATATACATTTCGTATGTCAGTTATTTAAAACAAATATACACAATTGTGAATTCGTATTAGATAAAAATTTGTAAGTAAAGAGAAGTATAAATTATTTAATACTTTCACTAGTGTTTTTTAGTTTATGGATGTATAATAGACTGGAGAGATATTCATCAGGTTCTTAAATTCATTTTACGATCCTGCTCCAGTCGGCCGTTCTCTTTACCCCACTGTTCGTGTTTCAATGCGCAGAACACCAATTTTAATTCTCTGCGCCGCGTCGCCCCGTAAGGGGAACAGTGTTTCCGTGCATCCCGGCTATCCCCTCACAGAAACTGGTCGATCGTTAACGCGTAGCATCACGGCCATTGTGTAAAAAGAACTCACGGCGCTCGGATAGTGCACGCTGAGGACCGGACGCGTAGTTTTTCCAAGTTTTCCTCTTGTGATATTTAGACTGTGCCAATATAGGTGAGTAAAGATTGTATATACATAGTATTTTGTATTTAAGCCGAGTTAGCTTTTATTGCGGTCAAATGCTTCATGCTCACGAAAACTTTGTGGAAAATCAGGTCGCTGTGCTATGCCAACACTGTCGCAGTTTTGTCATAGATATCTGATTCCTTGTGATAGCATAAATTTCTAGTATTGAGAATGTGCGGAAACGTGTTTGTGGCGAATTTTCTGTGAATTCTATGTTAACCGGCAAAAAAGAACTTGAATTTTCCGAGCTTTTTTTGGGAGTTTTCGCCATTTTGCCTTGGCCAAGTCTGCAAAGTCGGCCATTACGTACATGTACCAGGTTGTGGTCCAGGGCCGGTTAATGACGTTGAAGACACTATACTTGTTTTTTAACGAGTTCATTGGTCTCAGTTTTCTTTATAGTCAACAAAATTACTGTTACTCTCGTTGCGAAATATATTGGCAAAATATTTAAGCTTAACTTTATGTATTTAAAATATATCTTTCTACTTTTGAATTGAAGTTTATAATAAAACTTGGTTTTACAAATCCATTCACATTTTAAAAGGTACAGTGTTTAATTGCTACATACAATTTTATCTTCTAATACCTTATGTAGTTATATATGTATAGATAAATACATATGTACGTGCCGTACAATTTCAAAAAATCTAATATTTTCGCGCCAAATTTTTTGTTGATATCTAAATGTAAGAGTTTCAATGAGAGATCGGTCATGAATACAAATCCCTATATCTGATCTTAGTTCTTTTGTATGAAAGTGTTAGATTTCCATTAGTAATGAAGGAAACATAACCATTTTGGTGCAATCATACCGAAATTGCTGTTAAACACTTCACATCGGAAAATATATAGAAACGAAATATACAAATGCTCCATATCTTAGCGTCCTCTACTTGCAATTTCCAATCACGGCAGATGGACTATAACATTTTCGACTAGAGCGCATGCTCATCAGTTTCCTTTTTCTTCTCCCTCACTCTTTCGTGCCCTCTTCCGGAGAAGCCTGCGCTCTCTGATGGTGGACGGGCAGGCAAGCTAGCAAGCGTTGCGCTACGCCATTGTTGAAAAGGGCAGCGCTCGAGGCGCACGCCGAGCTTGGACGCTCACACAGTTTTTCACTTTTCACCGATCCCATTGCTGTGATATTAGATTGTTTTATATCCCTTATTAGGTGAGTGTTGCACATATAGATAGTTATTGCCAAATTCGCGATTCTGTGGGAGTTCACGTGAAAATTTCGGAAAACCGCAAGGCGGGGTGACATGGCGCGGGCGGATCCCCTCTATAGTCAACGGGACACATCTTCGACGTGTTAGCTCATCGGACGGTTTTCGTTATAAAGTGGGCGTTTGCGATTTTCGAAGTTATTGTCCGAACGACGCTTTAACGGAAAATTATGGCAATCAGGATATATCTGCTGAGTTCAAGTTTTTCTTGCGAGCTTTTCTTCAATCGCCATTTTGTCCGGGCGCGACCTCACAGACGGCCATATTGCGATCCACGTCTCGTCTCCTTTAGTGGTTTTCAGGGCGGTGCGGGGGAAGTGCATCGTTCTTTTTCGTCGGTTGAACAGTGCGATTGGAAAAATTATCTGCCATCAATTTGTTTTTGTTTCTCACACGTTGCCCGGCGCCATCTGACGTAACATTCGGCACGAGATAATAATATAAATAGATTACGCAATCGCGCGTAGGCAGTGAACGCTCTTCATTTTATTTCGCATTAGCTTCACACGCGTGGACTTGTATTATCGGTTCCCCCCACTCTCGGTCGGTAGTCGTGCTTTGCGCATGTGAGGCAGGTAATCGATTTTCCGTTTTATTGCGCGTCAGTGATGTAAATCTTGATGACGTAAATTGCATTAGGATCATTTTCCATTGCCGTGAACTTTTAAACAGCATTATTTAACACCTCATTTCAATATTGTTAATTTCTTATTTTACAACGTGATAAGGTGTTATTAAATGCAAATTCAGAAATACTTTATGATTAATTGAGAAATGATTTGCTCTGTCAGAGTATGGAATTTTTAAATCTCTTTTAACAGAAAGCTTTGTTGAAACATTCATTAATTTAAAGTATACATATTAGTGAATAATTTCGTCGAAATATTTCTGGAACTGAATGGCGATCGTATATTGTCTATTTTTCGTATTTTTCATTTAGTATCATAGTTCATTAGATTAGGTAACGTTATTTTCATACATTGAAATAAAATAATATATGGGGTGCTGGAGAATCCAGTAGACGCCCCTGAGTCCCAGGGGCCTCGAGCTATTGCGCACGTCGTGCGCGCAGTTTGGGCGCAGCTGCGCATGCGCGGTGCTTGCGCGTCCTCCTGCATCATCCCCACCAAATCGTCCATTACCGTTATGAGGACACGCACAAAGGAAAAGGCCAGAAGACCGATTCGACTGACGCGCTTGCATCATACGGCCATTTTGGAAGCTTCGGCGCTTCGTTACGGAGCTTTTATCTCCGTTACGTATCGGTCAAAGTAGTAGATAGGGTTAAAAGTTGTGCCGCGAATTTTTCAATCAACCGGCTCAATGTTCGTGTTACTTGAGCGTTGGAAAGCTAGATAACATTAGGCAAAATCAATAACGACCACAGAAATTTCCCACTCGTCTTATCCGGTTTGCTCATCGCACGGCATCTTTTCTGTACCTGTACAGAAACGAGGGAACGACGCCAGAAAAAATGGAGGACGACCAGCAGTTCTGTCTCAGGTGGAACAATCACCAGAGCACGCTCATACAGAATTTCGACACACTTCTCGAAAGCGGGACGCTGGTCGACTGCACCCTGGCGGCGGAAGGGAAATACCTAAAGGCCCACAAGGTAGTTCTCTCCGCGTGCAGTCCATACTTTGAGGTAAGATTTTTACTATTTTTTTTAATTTTTTGTCATTGCTTCATTATGATTTTCATTCATAATTTCATCCATGAGCTTTCATACATCAATATTCGCATTTTTATTAATATGAATAACAACCTACAAATTCTCAATATAAGTAATTTGTAGTAGTCAGTATACCGTCCGTATTTGGACATAATACTTCGAAAATTGATAACACAAAAATTTACTTGCTGCAGCAGTAATTTTATGCATTGACGAACCAAAAATTACACTTTGGAATTATTAATAATATTGGCCAGATTCTTATCAAGTTGAGTTGCCGACAGTAAAAAATTGCATACGCCACTATAGATTTATAATGCTACATTGTTCTATTGGCTCTACTTGGTTAGATCAATACTAATACTGGAGGCAAGAGTGAAATAGAGTAGTGAGCTGGAAGGGAGGGGAGAGCTTGAAGCTGAAACAAGATGGCTGCCCTTGTTGAACATTCCCAGGGCAGAAGCATGGGAGGCAGAGGGAATGAAAGCCCAAACCCCCTCTCTCTCCTCCCTCCTCCCTCTCTCCTAGTTCCTCTTGATCAATACAGAGAAAGCAAGATGGCTGATTTCCAGGGCACTTGCCCTGGGAATTTACCCTGACATGGGTGGGGGTGCAGAAAGAAACATCATCTTATCAGTTTAAATTTAAATTATGGAGTTTAATCTCATTCGTTACCAGGGTTCATTTTTCTGAAGAAGCTTTAGATTATAAGATACAGTGCATATTTAATTCTTTTATAAAGTAATTGGGCTTACTATGTACGATATAACATAATGCGATTAATTTATAATTTATATAAGTCATTTTCATTATTAATTATTGGAAATAAATTTTTAATTATTTAACCCCTTGTTCTACCATTTACCCGGCCGAAATCCGGGACGTCTTGAAGCTTCGCGATTTGAAACAACACCTAAGAAACTAACACGCTATTAGCGATATATGGCCCGAAATTTTGACCAAGTCTCACTTACGATATTCATGTTCGGTTGAAATTGCGATCGTGAGATAAAGTCTCGTCTAAGTAGTGCAAGGGATTAATTATAATGCTGCAACTTGTTTCCACTCAATTATAAAACAGTCTATACATATTTGATTACCCAGTTATACTGGAGGTATTACTGATGTGAAAAACATTGTAATTTGATGTATTTCAGAACTATATAGACTTTCAAATTATCTTAAATTGGATGTAAATGTATATTACAGGGCCTCCTCAGCGAACACTATGACAAGCACCCTGTCTTCATACTCAAAGATGTTAAGTTTAAAGAATTGAAGGCGATGATGGACTACATGTACAGGGGGGAAGTAAATATCTCCCAAGACCAATTGGCAGCACTCCTTAAAGCTGCCGAGTCTTTGCAAATTAAAGGCCTCTCAGAAAGTAAAACGGGTGGTAGCAGTAAGACGGACTCTAGGCAACAAAAAGTCGTTTCACAACCAACGGCACCGTCGTTAGACATTCCACATGCGTCTTCCGGTCTTACAATAGAAAAGAACAAAGTTCCTAGGCAGGGTATGGCACAAGGTTCCGTGGGGGACCTGCCCGAAGACTCGGCCAGTCCCCAAGTACCTAAGGGTCTCTCCTCGAGGTAAGAATTTTGAAAGCACTTGTTAAATCCTTTATGTAATTATGTGGTAACTACTTATATACTTAAGCGTGCAACGTACTTAGCAGCTTTTCATTTGTATTACAGGGAGGGTTCTCAAAGTCCAACTTCGAGGAAAAGAAAGAGGTTTAGAAGAAGAAGTGTCGGTGAAGATAATTCAGTGGAAAACCACGAGGCTTCGAATTCAAGCGATATGCCCCAACAAATGGGTGTTCCGGCGCTTGGAATCGCACCTGTGGCGGACGAAAAGGTACACGCAGACCCTACAGACACCCTCGGCAGGTCAGCCTTAATGACGCAACTGACGAAACCTGCCGACGAAATGCTACAGGTAATTGCAACGAATTCTCATCTTGGATACTTTATTATATCTCGGTGTACGGGTATGAATCGTATGCCAACGTCTAATAGGAACTGTTGCTTTTGTGCTCTTTTTCTTTCGCTCGTTGGTATATAAAACTTCGTACTTCATCCTACTATTTGATTTGAATTTAATATAATCTCATAGAGTGGAAACGGTACGAAACACATTAGTCTCGAAGCAGATACATATTTTAATCAATATTTTTAATGGTGCGCTGAAATATCACTTTAATAAAAAGACATCTATCCTTTTAATCTGTTCAGCTGCCACTCGAAAAGCCCGAGCCAAACGATAGTCTCATCGAGCCAAAGTCTGAATACCTAGAAGACGCGGAGGAGAGCGTCGAAGACCTGACGCTAGATGACGATATGAATGATTTAAATGAAATGGAGCAAGACAACAACAGAGCCGGACCGTCCCACGACCCCTCCCAACATCCTGGTAAGTCGATTACGCGTACATTTTGCTAAGTCTTCGTTTTGTTTTTTTTTCTTTTTTTTTTTAGTTTTGATGTAGTGGAACACAGGGTGTGTTCGCGTATCCGGTGTACGTGTATTAATTTCGAATGCATACACACATAATTGGTTGATATATTGATAGACATCAGTTGCGAAGAATTTAATGCGGATACATATTTGGGCAATGACAATAGCAGATCTTCGATCCAAAGTATCTTTGAATCGAAGCCGAGCTTTCTTTCTACCCTGTTACATCCGTTCCGAGGTGGCCGCGCATTTCACGTAGGCTCGTGAATCAAGTCTGTCGATAATGGGATGGGATTTTGTGCATATAGATGGCTGATTTGGTGTCGCGAACGTTTCGTATTTTTTTGCATTTGTTACTATTTAAACGGGTCGTGTAATAATTGGCCGACACTAGCTTGGGTTTCCTCGTTGCAGGTGGGGGGGCGGGAGCGCGGTCTCGGTCGAGAGGGAATTTAGGTGATGGTGGCGGTGCCCTCTGGGCGTCCCATTTCCTCGATTGTAAAAAAGGGCCGAACACGAGGCGGCCACGTCCTGACGTTGACGTAGGCGCGTTGCTTAAATCTCTGGCAAACAAACAGGGCAGAAAGTATAGTTTAGACTCGGTTAAAATGTCCCTGGAAGCAATATTGCAGCAGGGAGTTAGCACCACTCAGGCATCAGAGATGTATGGTATTAATCGCTCAACCCTGCAATTCTATTTGAAAAAATTGAACGTCGTCAGAAGGAGATGGAAACAACAACCTAGTAACCTGATCCAGCCTAGACAGTCTTAGTGTGTATGACTTGAAAAGTATCTCATGTATTAATGTTCAACGTCGATACTCGCCAACAAAAAATGTTAATATTTAATAAGATAATTTATTTGCTCGGTTTCTTTATTTTATTGCCGAAAAGTGGTCAAGTAATTTTTTTTCTTTCTCTTTTTGAGATATTTCTAATTAAACCTTGAATCAATAATGGACATGATTCAGTTTGTTGGATTACGTTCCTCATTATTTTCTACAGTTTACTGACGAATGTTCGACATAAGTGTACCATCAGTTTCATTGCTTAGACTTAACGTTGGCGCAAAGTATAAGTTAAAACGTATCGTCTTCGATAATATCGATACGTGAGTGTTTCTTGAAAAATAAGGGATAATATCCTATTATTATTAGAAACTCGATGAACGTTGTACCATTAAAAATCCTCAGACTTTCATCATAGCCTTTTTACACGGTACTGTTACGTGTTCATATTTTACACCCGCGTATCTTTCCATAACGATACCATTGAGTACATTTCAATATTGTTGCTACTTCGGTATCACCGTTACTTGTTCTTCCAATAATTAAGTATTAATCCTTTACGAGAATATACAAATGAATAATTTGTTACTTTCTGTGAAATCTAGTCATTCCAAATGCGTTACATCGTTTTACAAGTAATGTTCTAGCATCAATCCCGTTGAAATATTGTTCGGCATTATTTCATACATACCGTACAATCTAATCGCTATTTATGGAGTTTCGGAGTCGTTCTGCCGGTCGTATTCAAATGAAATATTTATCACCGGGAAGCGAGATCAAAATATTCATTGATCTTAATAGCGAACTCTTACATTAAAATGCAATGAATGATGCAAAATATCATACAACGGAAGAGCCTGGAAAAGATAATTAGTGTTATTACTTGTTTTAAGTGTCATTGTATAGGTCTTTTAAGTTAGGCTGTCTAAGATACATCGACGTACGCTCGTATGCGTGTGTGTATGCACAATCGACTGTGTTTAATAGGAATTTAAGATATTCTATGTTATTTGCCAAATGTCATTTCTGTAAAGTATGAAACTCTAAACCAGGGATGAAATTTAGGGGTGTACTTTATAATAAATAGTACTTTTTGGTCAGTCCCATTATACAAGGGAAATCTGTGCGATTTTGGATTATACATACCACCCTGTATTCTACTACGTAACTTCGAACTGATTTTTAAGCGTGAAAATATTTTTGTCCTCTTTCAGATCTATGAATAAAGTTCCCTTTATTCCTAGTGCACTGAGATACAAATGATCTAGTTACCTATTCATTTTACTGAACTTCTTCACTTGCAAGATTTCCTATTCTTTTTTATCTCTGTATGCGTGCATTCTTATTAAAACCCTGAGTTGTATCTCTTTCAAGTGAGTCAAGTGAATGAGAGTATGGTTATTTTTGTTTATTAGCAGGTCTTGGTGCGTGGCATGTCACTGGTGACCGAAGTAACGCGGGAGGTGTCGTGGGGTCGGTAGCAGGAGCTCCAGGAACGACAGACGAAGTCTTTCTTGCAGCCCAGGAGGCCGCCCAGGCCCACCGCGACTCTCAAGGTAGGCTCATCCGCACCATTTTTCATCTGTCTCTGGCCCCCGTAACAATAGGCACTCGTAATTGGCATAATTCATTGTCACTATCATCATTTTGGTTGAAAGTCGCTGTTACATAATATCTGATTGTCATGGATTCCGTGTAACATGAATAAGTAACGGTTCTCATCCATGTACTCATAGAGTCAATAGAGGGAAGCGTTGTATCGCTTTGACCCATAAAAAGAAATAGTAGAAACGAATGTTTGTTTCAATGAGTCTACAGAAATTTGACCAGAAGAATCATCTCGTACATTGTTGAGTAAAGAAAATGATACAGTTCGGACTCATTCGATAATAAACATAGTACGAAAAATTGTGCCGGTTTCTAGTTTTGGCAAATATACGCCGGTGTAAGAAGTGCCCATTGCGCAGGCGGGCAGGGCTTCTACTTTCTTTCACTGTTGGATAACGTGGTTCAACCTAAAGATGCCGGTACGTTCAAGAGTAGCACGGTCTCTGAAAGAGCTTTCCATCTTCTAAACAGGGCATGTAGCTTTTCGTTAATTATTAAGTTCGTTGTATCTTTGTCCTTTTCTTTTGTTATTGCGATACCGCGCTGCGGGGCTGGCGAGGAACTTGCTACAACAGGGCTGGGTCGCGCATGTTTAACTTTGCATCCAATCTTCGTTTTACGATGCCGTCAACTCTGTTAAACAAGCGTTCTTTTGCTTCTCCTATCCTTTTTGTGGCTCGTTTTCATTGCCGGCCTCGCAACGCGATATTGCGACCTCTCTCTCCTCTGAAAGGAAAAAAGGCAACTGTGCGGAGTGCAGCCGCGACCATCGACCAAAGGACATACGAGACTGAGTCTCGTACTTATTTTTCATCGCGATCGAAAACTGTCGAATCTTCGGTGCACGCGATTAATTTAATTCCCCCTCCAATTCACGATATCTTTATTGTGACGTATACAGTCTTATTATGGTAACTTTAATTCGTAACAGACGGAGAGAGAGAGAGAGAGAGAGAGACAGGCAGAACGACAGAGAGAGAGGGAGAGAGAGAGAGAGCGGAAAGTACAAAAAAACTTAACATAAAAATATCACGCGACTTAATTGAAAAACAGTACCATAACTGTATAATCAGATTTCTTTATTAATTATTTTCTTGCATTTTAATATATTCTATTTTAACGGTATTCTTCGTACGTAATTCTCTAATTACAATTCAGGAATATTGTTTAAAATCGCGCATATAATTAGTCCCATACCGGGGAATAGAAAATACAGATGTGAAAATAGGCAGATAGGAGTGTAAATTGGTCTCTCGATGGTTTCTCTACCTTCTAATCGATTTACTTTCTGTGTCTGGAAAGTCGTAACATTAACCCTTTGCACAGCGTACAACTGTAAAATCGTGTTTATCTTAGGTCTCGAAATAATTGTCCCATAATTAAAAGATTTATCCGTCATTAATTCTGGTTGCATATTTCGACTAAACCTCGTATATAAATAACATTTTTCGCGCTTTTTCCTCCAGTCACGTACTAATACGTGTACATGTCGTTGAAATTAATATTTACCGGGCTTTTATTTCCTCAATATTCGTCAATTCAGTATGCAAACTGATAAAACGCAATGAAGTAGTTGCCAACCAACCTTCAATATTAGGTACCCCAAGACGTGCGCCGCGTAAGGATCCACCGCAAAGGCTTTCCATGAACTTGCTGCAACATCGTCTCGAAAAAATAACGAGTTCAGGAGCCAAAAAATTTCCTCAGAGATCATGCCGAGTTTGTAAAGCGCATGGAAAACGTAAGGACACGCGTTATATGTGCAATTTTTGTGGAGTACCTTTATGCAAAGGCGATTGTTTTCAACGTTATCACACAGTGGTTCATTATTAAAATTACTTCTCGTTAATATATATAAAACTCGATAATAAATTCGACATTTTAGTTGTACCTAGAAAGTTCCGACAATACAGCATACCGTTCATGAATGGTGATCTTCGCGTACTTTTTAAATAGGAAAGATATCGATGAATGCATTAATATTATTATTAAATTAATGGAAAAGAATCGTGTGAATTGCATTCAAACGAGAAAGAACACAATGAAAGTTATATCTTAGTTTGAAGAATGATTCTTCTCTATTGCTGTGTCGTTAACGCTTCACCGTTGCGTATGTTTTTCCTCGCACAATTCAGCGGACGAGAAAGTGTTAATATCTAATTTTATATTCGTGTGAAGTACGTTGTTAACCAACGTACAGTCATTTTCACAAAGAAATACCGCTATGCAAATAGTCTTTAATTGGACAGTTGCAAGTGCTGGCAGAAAAGTCATACAGATTGTATCAAGCAATATTAGGAGATACGTGTACTTGCGCAGAATTCTTCTTGAAAGAAAATATTATATACGGTATTATTAATATTATTTTGTAATAATCGCACTTTTCAAATACCGGTTTGTAATGGTCACGCACGAAACTGTATTTGTTCTTTAAATATTTTAGTATCATGATATAATGAAACAATGTTGTACAGTGCAAACGGGTTAAGTAAATTGTTAGTAATTCATATTGCAACATAATTTGTATATACATATTTTTCGCGACCTCCACAAGAGACATATTTTCCATTCATGTTTTTAAAACCTATCCGTCGTACGTCTACAGAAGAGAAAATCAAATGCAATTACGAAGCAAAGTACTTCACAGCAAAACTATTTAGGTCCGTATAAAATATCGCAGAGTAGCCGGCTGCTACGAGAAATCCAAGTCGAAGTAACACGAGAGCTTCCCGAGAGTATAACGAAGAATTAACTATAGAGCTGGCTCAGCTTTTCCCGCAGCAAGAAAGCTTTTTTAGAAATTCGATTCTAGAAATCGAACACGTACTCGCGTATTACCGGCTTTGGAATATTATTTAACGCGCGCATAACATTATTCCCAGTGTCTTATTAACAGCGAGAGCCTCGTTCGTTACACATACTTTATCTATGGGGCCGGTTTTGAAGATTAAAATTAGTTCCAGGTGTGCATTCGTTCTTGATAGCCTCTTAAACATTTATATATTTCCTGTATTACAAACGCCTTCCTCGTGGATTTTGTTGAACGTTGCTAATCGAACACTTATCGGGTTATAACGGATCAACTAACTTATATTTATGCACGTTCATGTCGTTACGAGATCAATAAATGGTAATAACAGTCACATCAAATTGATACCAAGCTTCTAAAGAAAACACCGTAACAGTTTAAAAGAAGCTCAACAAATAGACATTTTCGCGAGCGTTATTGCTAATTGTGCTTAAGATATCGTACGTGATTGCAAAGCAGGGACGATTTGGTTGAGGCATTCCCATGGTAACCCGTCGGCCTTGAGCTCGATAATGCTCCGACCGTTGAAGGAGTAAACGCGATTATACAGAGTGAAATGACGAGAAACTAATATTCCCAACAAATATATATTCACGACGGTTTCGTGAAAAAGGAGAAGCCCGCGTTTGGCGGTAGATGTATCATTTTCGAAGTTTCGCGAGGACTTACGGAAACATAAGAATAATTACGAATTGCGTTATCAAGAGTTGAGTTTAAGACGTTATCACGTGGCAGAGATAAGTGGCGTAGAAAGTTTCTTTTATGGCGTTCGAGGCGCTGTTGACTTGGAAGCCGCCGCGACCTAGATTCAACGTGATCGTTACTGCCCATATTACGGGGGCATTGAACCGTATCAAGTCAACATACAACGATCGATTACATAATGACAAATCCCGGCGATCCGCGTACGTATATAACGGGAAGCTTGGCGAATTATATTTTCATGCGTTCTGAGATCAAATTTCGTTTCTGATGAACGCGGCCTTTATACGCGGAGAAGAGGTTTTACGTTTGATGTTAATTTCAATGGAATTTGGTAGGTAGTTAGAGACGAAGAAGAGAGAAAGAGGAAGCCGGGAACGGTAATAAGATATCGTTTGATCGCTTGGCAACAGTCTACCGATTTTCGAGTATAAGCGTGGAAATGAAAGAAAGAGAAAAGATTGCAGCTGCTGCTGTTCTTTCCCTTCCAAAATGGTGCATCTGCTGCTTGGAAGTTAGCAGCTGTCGGTGGCAGATGTAACCCTGAGCTGTTTCGCACAGATGCGTTTTAAAGACAACTGACGTAGGATATACGAGCTTTAAGAATGCAAATGTTACGGTGATATTTGCCCGAGAGATTATTTTTCGTGCTTTTCTTTTCTGACGAGAATAAAATTGACGGTGTAAAATTGTGGAGGTATGAGGAACCTAGAGAGACCTTTTAATAATTTCTATCGTCGGTTAAGCTTTCAAGGAGGGGGCTTTGAGGCGCGTTGTTCGGATTTTTTTCTTTTTAGAAGTTTTTAGGGTAAATGATCGCTCAAAAGATGTGATCCAACGCGGGAAACAAGGTAATTTCGGAGAGAGAGGAGCGATCTGTCTGTCAATGCTATAGCGTTCCGTTTACAAGCGAGTACCGTCTGATGAAAATATGATTTTTTACATCATGGTATTGTATTTCGTGCAACGTTCAATACGTTCGATTGTACCAAATAGTTGTGTTGTTCTGTCAATTTCTGTTCAGACATCAAAAGAAAATTTTATGGCAACAGATGCTTGCATTGATAGGGAAGGTCGTTTTTTTCACCGTCAGAGACTTGTTACCTTGAATCGACTTTTTAAGCGGGTCGTTAAAAGCCGCGCGGAGGATTTCCAAAGTGTCTTTGCTGCCCTTTATTCTAGATATTTGTTCTAGTCTATCTTTTACTCATGAAAGAAAGAAAAAGAAATATGGGTACAGAGAAATAGTAATCGAATATGACCAAATTATAGTTCGACGCTCTCTCGCGAAAGTTTTTGTTTTTCTCCATTATCACGTTTTCTTCGCGGTAAACACCGATCATTGGTCGATCGGTGAAAGGGAACTTCGAAGAACCCGAAAGTTTCTCGGTTCTTTTGTCGCCCAAAAACGGTCGCGCTTCGCATATGCTATGTTCAAACGCGTCCATGCGAAATTAGAGCCGGAGTTGCGCCACGTTATTTACAGTGCGTAGAAGAGTTCTTGTAAATGCCGTTGTGGAAAACAAATGAGCCGGCAAGGACGGCAAAGATGGACGCGCGTGCTGTCTGTCCGAAGGACGGCGGACCACCAATTTCGAGAACGGAAGTAACGAATGTGAACGGTGGTGGCTATTCTTCCGGCACGCGGCGCTCGTGTCCATGTTCGCCGGTGAGCCGGAGGAGCAACCCTCAGATCCCAGAGGAAAGAAAGGAACAGAAACCACCCATTGTAGTCGTTTACGTGTTTTTTTTGTTGATAGATGAAATTAACGACGAGCGTAATCGAAAGTGAAACGGGACGAGATTGTAAATAGAATCTTTCTGAAACCGTCGGTCCAAGAAAGTTTAAAGAAATGTAATGAGAAATCCTGCGCGTTTCTCGGGACGCAAGACCAATCGTCCGCGTATACTTTTAGAGTAGAATCTTCACTTCATCCTCTCTCGAGGTTACCCGGGGTGTGCCATGTTTTCTTTCCTATTGCACGACACGAACTTTCATTCCTGACAATACATTTCTTAATACAATTCTCTCCTATTCCCCACAACCTTTCTCATTACCTTTTAAACGTGTTCATGCTTATTTGATCCATCCGCGACGATTGGTCATACATTTAACGGCAATGGAATTGCGCCATTGTAGGGACACCTTACGAATGGTGTGTTCATGGACACGACGGTGGATTAAAGTTCACTTTATGATGTAACAATAACAACAACGTACGTCGGTCTTCGTTTTCTGTCGTACTTCAAATGAACGTAGATGTATATTCACGTTGGGTTGCGGCTCTCTATAAGAACGATCAGAGACGAAACAAAAAAAGCACGTGTTGGTAGTCGCAACATGCGGGACACGCGCCTGCACGCGAGCCTCTGCGAGGGAAGCCAAAAAGAGAAGGAGAAAGTATCAACGGCCACATCGCTTCCGCGTGCGTGCACGCGCGTTTCCCGCATGTCCATCCTCTTTCTTCCACGCGCATCAAGAGTATACATATATACGATGTGTGAACAACTTATAATTTTTTTTTCTTTGTCCATCCGTGTATGCGTACACTCTATTAGTATATTTAATCCATTGCGTTGTGCCATTTTTTGCGTAATTCGTCTTGCATGCTATTGCTTCCTTCGGTAGTGTAATTACACCTTTTTTAACTCTGCGGAGGTGAGCGAGCGCTGTGCGTTTCTCGACGTGTGAGGATAATGTTTAAATACGAAGAAACAGAGAGAGAAAGTGAGAGAGAAAGAGAGCGAGAGCGAGCGAGCGAGCAAGAGAAAGAGAAGATGGGAGAGTGGCGAATCTATATGTTTTAGGGGTATTGCTGGTGGTGGTGGTATTTTTTTTACTATTAGGAAAAAAGTACACTTTCCCCGTGTGGTAGAAGACGTACACGCTCGCACACGTTCGAACATTTTTTTTACTAACCCACGTGTACATAACTCGCTTCTTTGTTCGTAACGCATAAACATCAGATACTTGATTAACCCGATTACATATCTATATGAAATGCTCTTATATATATATGTATGTATATGTGTATATATATGTATATGTATATGTGTATATATACATATGTATGTACATATATAAATATATATATATATTTATATAGTGTATACTGATATATATATCCATGTATATGTATCTCTATACATGTATATATACACCATATACTTTATATATGCATATAAATATATTCAATATGCTTAACACTATATAATACTGTTTTTTCTATTCGATATTACTATATTTATATAAACATTACGTATAAAACATACATTGATATCATTGTTAATACTGTTCATGGTATTGTACTCTTTCGTATTCGACTCTCCGTTATTGTACTATGCCATATCACCATATTTTACAATCTATATCAACTTCCTTTTTGTGTTTTTCTCATTCCCGAGTGTTTAGGAGTATGAACGAAGACAGAGAACGAGACCGAAGAAAGGGACGAAGGAGAGATTCCTTCCGTCACGATCGAGCGATTTCTCGATCGGGACAATTAGGATCTTTCCAAAGTCCCATTCGAAAGAAGAGCTCGCTGATGAAAGAAGAGAGAAGAGACCGAACAGCGTGCACTTTGCACGTTGGTTGGTTCCACGGATTCGGTTCCAGCGGCTGTTTTTTTTCACGTGCTTTCGTTAGCCTATTTGCTTCGAAAGCGCGTAACACTTTGGATGAATTCCAAATGGAAATTACACCCGCGCTTTTACGTTATGTTCCTTTACATTATCGCGTGATCTTTCTTTTGACTTACGATGCGAGTTTGTTCGGACGAATCGAGGACCTTTTTTTTCACGGTTCGTTACGACCCTCCATCGTGTCCCTGTTTATTTTCCATCCGGCTCAAGAAGAAGAAGAAGAAGAAGAAGAAGAAGACAAGGCATAGGTGAGACTATACATGCACGAGGTAAAATTCGGTAAGGTCAGAATGAGGTAAAAGGTAAAAAGGTAACACGTAAAAGGTACTGTTGGTCTTACGACATATCGTATCCTGCCATATTTCGAGTTATACTCTGCATTTGCTAGTTATGCATACGTGTTTGTACCTTTTACATTGCATATACATCAAATTGATTGAGCGATGTTGATTTTACACGGCTGTGGGTTGTGAAAAGATATGACTGTGACTGTATTACTGTGTTGGTATCGCAGACGAAGTTAATTTCTCGAATAAGACGACGTTTCGATCTTTGGTAAGGAGGGTCGGAATCGTCTTCTTTGTTGAGAACAGTACGTCCTCATGCGATACAGTGTAGTCGATTTTAGTGCGAATGGCCAGATGAATGAAACAGCCGGTTTCAATATGAAATATACTTTCTTCAGTTTTATTTCATGGTATTACCACCGTCGTTTTTATAGCTGCATTTTCAAAAACGTTGGTGTATTTATTTTTCAAATTCCGTATGCCATTTATCAAGACTCTCGAAAAATTTGTAAACTAATTATCTTAATCGCGGTCACAGTGTTTTGTTAACTTGACTTCGATTTTCTGTGTTTCGTTTATCGAATTTTGGAGATTCATGATAAATATCGGGTAGTTTTTAAGTGTCGAAGCAGAGCCGGAAGGGATTTTTGTGTGGTTTTCTTGTACATTCGTTTGTGTGTTGCAAATATCATTAAAAAAGCATACGCTTTTGTTTTTCTTGTTATTTGCAATATTGCGGAGCTACAATTTGCATAACGATAACTTCTGGTTCTATTATCGATACGGACGTGCTTTCGATTTTATCACTGGCATCGAATAGAAGAAAGAAGAAAACCGAAGAAGAAAGGGCAGAAGAGGAAATCGGTCCTTGTCGGTAGAAGAAAATTTCCCTCGATGTTTGTTTCTACTTTAAAAATTTTTTCTATTTAAAGAGTTTTTAAAGTTGAAGCAATTTCGAATTTTCGTGAGTGCAACATTGTTTTAACATCGCGACCATCGAATTTTGAAAGATATGGAATTTCGTATCTTTTGAATCGCGTCGACGAGTGAACCAACAATTCATTTTCGAAATCCTACAATTTGTTTGGATTTCGATGTGGATACAAGAACGAAGATCTCACGGCGGAGTTAAAGGTAAAACGAATGGTAATGAGGGTATAGTATTGGTAACTCTTTCCTTAAAATTAGAACAGGTTTTATAATAGTTTTAGATACACTGTATTTACTTTACACAAAAGTATCTTCCTTAAAATCCTGATCCTCAGAAATCACAAAATAACTACCACAATTAATTGAATTTTCCTGTAATTTTATGTCTTTCCACTCTAGAACTTTTTAAATCGTACTTTATTCACAGGTTGTACCGTACAATGTCATTGTATCTTACATCGTGTATACGATGTATGTATGACTTAAAATTGATTAATTACTGTGTGACTTTTAACTTCAAATTGTTCTTACAGACAGTATTATAAAGTTATTTGCTAAAAGTTTGATGTCTCGATGTTTCAATTTTTTTCCAATGGGACTTCAACTGTTTCTATCTCAACGCGTTCCGGAAACATTGATATTCCGAGACATCAAATTTTTATTGAATGACGTATGGTTTACATGGTTTCGTTTGGTTTTAAAATAGACGTTATATCTGTATCTCGCCGTAAATTTCAGGTACATTTTTAAGCGGACAGGCTTTTGTATCCGCTAAGATTTTGGTTACCTATGTTACCTACTTTTGATAACATTTTTATGGAAATTTCATACTATGCTCCCCGAGTTAATAGTTTAATGAATTGTCGCAGCACATAACACTTTGTGTATTGCGTTTATTATAAGTTATGTAGTTTGATTTACATACTTCATCAATAGTGCGTTTCGCCATGCACTGTTGCGCTCTCTTAGCACTGTAAATTTCTATGTCGATTTTCGCATTATTAATATGCGGAAATTGAAGAACGAATTTTGAATCTCGCTGTGCTGATTGGAAGAAACGTGTTCCGAAGAAGACTTAAAAGAGCAGTTGAAAAATAGGGACGTAAAATGCCGAGGCCCGCTTTGAGTTTTCGACGATTTACGTCCCCATGAAAAGAAGAATATTAGTGAAGTGGTGTTCGGTTTGTTCAGTATCGTGTAATAAAAGGTAAAAAGGTATATAATGACGTAAGTATTTAGTCTTGAGTGTTGTATCGGCACGCAAGATGACCCTCATTTATTTTCTATGCAATAATCGGTAAAAATGGTTGTTCTTTTATGTTTGAAAAATTCGAACATCTATTATATTTGGTAGACAATATTAATAATGTTCTTGCAGCTGCTAAATACTGAAGTACGTTAATTTAGGTAAGAAGTATGAAGTACGTATTTTCAGGTTGATTTATCGGTCTCAAGGATATCGTTATCGAAGAATTACACAATAGCAATCATTTTTATCGTAATTGTTATTGCCTATTGATAATGTATATATATATTATACATATACATCCTACAACTTATTTTCCAATTTAAATGTTTATGTTCAATTATGAAATTATCCAGGTTCGTATTTTACTTTTAAATAATTGCTTAATTACACGCGTGTCCAGTACGCCAGACTGGAACAATTTTTCATTATCTACGTACTGGCAAGCGGTGAATGTTCTACGATGTTTGTCAGGCAGTAAATTTTGATAAATTAGTTTCACGAGTCACGCCGATTTTAACCTTGTCCCCCTTATTGTTATGTTTCCTTCTTGCAAATTGGATACATGCAGGCTTTTTTCACGAGGACTTTTCCTAGATAAAAATGAAAAGAATGGTACTTGTGAAACGATTAAACGGGTACTGGGGTCCTATTTTTTCCTTTTTTAGTTTCTAAGTTCACAGTTTTTCAGAGCACCGTATTAAGGTTGTTCAGCGTCAACTCTGCGAGAATCCGTTCGATTTGTGCATGTATCCGAATCCGAGATGAATGAATGCATTCGAGTGCGAGAGTTCAATGCTGTGTATGTTGTTCACTACACTATGAGTAAAGGAAGAGGGAGATTGGGTGATTTAATTGAAAAGAGATAAAATAACGTAGAATAAAATCACTGGTATAATGCCAAGTCCATATGTATCTTTCATATTCCAAAGGCGCCAGATTATGAAAGATTTACAGACTGTTCTTGTATTATCCGTGATTTTACAAAAGTCTTTAGGGGAAAAAATGAATGGCAGGGAAATATAGGGAGCCTCCTCATCACGTAGTAAAGTCAGCAAATAAAAATGGCGAAAGTGACTAACTAAGGTCACTATAAGGTGTTACATAAGACAAGTCAAGTTTCTGCGTTTTCATTTGCTGATTTGTTTGCGAAATCTTATTCCGGTGGCTTTTACGATCGAAACCGGTGTGGGTAGATGTGGATCACTTATCTTTGCCATCGAGATTTTCATTGTTTACTGCCAAAGAATAATACGTTGACGATATATGCACATCGTACCTTCATTTTATTACCGATGACAATATGTCCTCGTGGAGCATGATGCAGAAAATTATTTTTTTCTTCAAAATTTTGCATCATTCTTCCCGGGCGTACACTTCATCCGAGATATTTTATCGCGACGATCTTGTTTTTGGTAGTTTTTATGGTAATTTCTATGCAAAGCTTTGTGATACAATTTCGGAGACAATGAAATATTATAAAAGGTTTCCAGATGTTTTTCTGTCGTTTTCATGGCGACGAATTTCATAAAGATATTCAATGAAAATTGAGTTTAGTATGTATTAATTTTCATTGAACATTTTAATGTTATTTCGCGAAGTTTCAGTATATAAATTGATACGATATCTTGTTGCGGGTTTCGCAGAGATTTCGTTGTCAATTTAAATGTTGATCTTGCAAAATTGAAATATCCGTGGGTAATGACGAGGATATCTGTAAACCTTTCACTTATCAGAACGTCCTCGTAGAGACATGATTACAAAATTACTAAGCTCGAAAAATTAATGCCCCATCGATCGAACGGAAAAAAGGCTACCATCCCCTGCTACTCAAAATTCGTGCTTTCCACCTCGACATTGTTTGTGATCGTTAATCGAGACATTAGAAACTTTAACGAAACACCTAGTCTTCCATAAAAACGTACTAAACCCCTCAAAAGCATCTAATCTCTCTAGAGATCATTACTATCAATTCCGTGAGTCATAAACTTTGGATACTTCTCGAAACCTCATCACTTATTGTATAAGAGTGTGTGCTTTTGACGCCCTACAGTCTTCTCCCACTAAATCATTCTCTCTTACTCTGGGCGCCATAACACAATGACTGATTCATCCTCGTAGATAAGAATCCTTACATCATAAAATTTCTTCCGTATCGTTCCTCCGGTAATGTATGCTGCGCAGCGTTCATTATCGGAGTGGCAATACACTCTCCAAGAATTCACACTTCCGATCTCTTTTGAAACCCATCACGTCTTCCATCCTCCATATTTCTGACGCGACACGTACTTGACGGGGACAGACAGACAGGAAAATCTTTTCCAGCTGTACTTTAACATCCCAAGGGAAGAAAGAACGGTAAACAGACGCATTCCCAGTACGTGTGCTCGCGTGATTGTGGTGAGGGCCACGGTGTTTCAGACTCAATTCTTGGGTATTGTTGCTTGCGATGCGGCCGACGTTATTCCGTCCAATACTCCTTGGACAGACATCGGAAGTACGAATGCGGGGTGGAGAAGCAATTCGTCTGCAGGACCTGTTTCCGGCGTTTCACTCGATTGGACATCATGAGAGTACACCAGAAGCGGACCGGTCATCATCTAGCGCCTTACTCTAGGGAGAGACTTCCGAGATCGAAACAGCAAATCTCCATGACCACTTTCCAGGGCTCTTAGGGGAAGTCAGGGGCGACGGAGCATTTGATTCTTAATGTCTCCTCTCTTCGTGTCTTCAGTTTCTCTTCGTGCCACTGATGCGAGAGGGAGAGAGAACGTCGCGATGCCAAGTATGTCATTTTGCTTTTTTCTTCCGTTCTTACCGCGTTGTAAGTTTGTAAATTGTACCTTACTCGCGGCCATATGATAGTTCCGATTAATATCGTAATTCTGCGTATTTTGAAAGCGAACGATCGAGCGTGCTTTTCGTTGGCTCCACCAAAGAGCAACCCGAAGACTCGTCCGATGATCGATATTAAAATACGTGATGAGAGAGCTTTGCGGTGATAATTGGAATAGAAAGTTTAGAAAGTCGGTGACTGACGAGAAATCAATTTTAACGTCGAGGTCGAGTTTTGCTTCTCATCCGTTCTATTTAAGAGCTGAATTTTGTAGTCCGTTGGAAACCGACCGCGAGGAAGATTCTTTAAATATATCATTTTTGTACTATATGCGATTTTTGTTGTAATGTACATTTTTAACTTTTCCGAGACATCTTGGCTCGCGACATGCACGGTGTCGTTGAATGGTTCGATTTTCTATTTCGAGAATAAAGATATTTGAATATCGAATAATTCCGGTGTAGATATTGCGAGTACTTGTCGTATGATTGAGACTTAACTATACGGTAAAAAAAGTATTATTCACGAAAATGATACCGGCGCAGTCGAGCGTATCACGTTAATGGTAGCGCGGTTGCTAGGGAATAAAAGAGATCAAATTGAATTTTAATCGGACTATAAATATATATTTTTATCGATAATTGTTTTGTATCCAAAATCGCGCGTACTATTGTTACAGAGGGACGATCTAAATTCAAAATTGTAAATTATTATTGAGATTCTTAAAGAGACTATCCTTTTTCTCGAGACTAATCGGCGCTATGATCATTGTTGTAAACTAATCCTATAGACGAGTTACAGTAAAACATTGTTACAATAAATGGCCACTTATTATTAAACGACAACCAGATATGTGTTGCTGCGATATTTTTCTCTTCTACTTACATTCGAACAAAATATCACCGGAGCGCGAGTACCTGGGCATTTGAAGCATTATACTTTCGTTTTTTCTTTTGTTGATGCATTTTCACTTCATGAATTCTGCTTCGTAAAATTTCAAATGCATCTTCTCGCGTACCGTGCTATTATTTCTGTTCAGACGTATTCGAGTAAAAAAAAAGAGAAACCAAAAATAAATACCCAATGGACGTTTGATTTCGTTCGCGTAATTTCCACTGCTTCCTTTGTTAGGCGAAGGCAAGGTTGTCGTAGATTCGTTCGACTTTCTGTAATTTGTGGCAATTAGCGGGAACAGTGTCGAACGTACGAAAGGAGTTCATGAGAATTTGGGGAAGTCTAACGAGGAGCTAAAATCGTTCAGATTCTTTATAATCTACCAAATTCTGTTTGCCGTGCATGACAGGGATTTGGAATTGCAAATGTAAGAATAGCAAGTAAAATTCTTCTCGACTCTTCGACTTTCTTTTGCTTGCGCGTTGAATCGTTGAAGACGAATGAGATCGAGATTGTATTGGATTATTTTAAATTATCGTCTTAATGTTGCAAGCAGAAGAGAGTGGTTTCGTTTGGAATTATCAAAGACTTTTTCCTCTCGTTTCGTTGAGTCTTCCATGAATCGAGCTTCGTTGCTGTCAAATACGTGAGAGTATTCCCTGTTGCGTCGTACAATCATGGATACATCGCCGCACGCATGATGCTGTCAGTCGATGGAGAGCGGAGCAGAACAAAAATGAATAAAATGTTTTTGATAAAAAGATACGATTTCTTGTTATTTCGTCGTGTCCCTTTCCATCCCGCTTTTCAGGAACAAATAGTTTGTAACGTGCACTTCGGGTACCATCCTATGTTCTACTAACTCTCGAAGGCAGCTTTATTAGTTTCCTCAGGTTGTAATCGTAACGAATCATATCTTCAGCAGCTTTATCACCTTATTTCTTTTAAGATTATTCAAATCTGAAGAAACTTTGGGACATAATAAATAAATAAATAAATATATTAATAACACATCGAAAAACTCGTAATTACGCGATGTAAAACTGAAAATAAAGGTTTCATTTAATTCCTACATAAAAAATAACTACTAAAATTTAATCACGTGTATTAAAGATTACAGAATTGTCGATATAATACCTGCAAACCACAGCGATTCTTATCCATTCGGCTGAAATAATTCCGGTACCATGAATCAACCCATATTACGTCTTGTAATTGTGGCTCATTTGTATACAGTCCACTTAAATTGCGTTCGTTTCATTTTTGACAAATTGATTCTCTACTTCCAAACAGACGATGTTTCATGAAATGATGCACCGCAACTTGTCCACAGCCAGGATATAATCTCAGTCGAATGGGTTAAATACTTCTAAACGGTTGTATACCATCGTATTACATTATATCACTATTATAAATAATGTCTATACACATACATTCGTGTCGTTCCACCCAAACGTTATTCTAATTCATTTCTACTTGAACCACGTTACACCGAGCTTAATTCTTGGGACGTATTAAATAATCGAATAATCAAAACACACTTCACACGATTTAAATTCCCCGGGGTGATCGATGGCCGGTGATGCTTGCAGCTACCGGATTCAGTTGGTCACAATCACAGTCACAGACACAGTCGTTCGGGGTGCATCCGCATCTGATGGCAGATTATCGCAGACTATCCTGTCCGAGTTGCCATCGTAGCTACAAATATCGAAGTGGTTTACTGGGTCACATCGCAGAGTGCTTCTCGGAAAGAGAGAAGCTGGAAGCTGCATTTCAGCATCGTCAACTGCAACAGCGGCAGCGGCAGATCACGGCGAAGGATTTTAAAGTACTCTGCAAGTTTTGGAGGCCGTGAACTGAGACTGGTGTTCGACGGAAATCTAACTTCTTCATTGTTTCGAATAATTTTTTTCTCTCTATTTTCTATTGTTTTGCTTTTGCCAGTCAGGCTGCAAAGGTGGGTTTCGTTTTTTCGAAATTCTAGAATAGACTCTGGTTTAGTGGACTCTGCTGCGTTAGGAGGTGCTGCGTTACCGATTGTTTCTTCCGATTTCCTTTTAGAGAATGTACGTGTTACGTGCAGGATTGTTCGATAAGAACGGATTTAGTTTTTGGAGATGTAGTTTTAGAGTTATTTTATGAATAGTATAATATGAATACATTCCAGACTAGGTCGGTTTGTTTAAAATTTTCGTGAACCGTCCGTGCAGCGGAATGATTTTTTCGTAATTTGCAAGTTACGTAGGATAAAATAAATTCGAACTGTTTAATGTCGCCCATGACATTTTGTTATTTAATTACCTTAATTATATTTAATTTCATGCTTGTAACTTCTGTCTATCACGGTTTCATGCAAAATTCAAGTCTTCACGAACGGATTATGTCTGTATAATATTTCTTCTCACGTAATTCTATCTTAACACCGAATAATAAGGTCTGGATGACATGTAGATTAATTTAATGTGTAATTAGTCGATAGCTTTGCTGTTGTCTCTGAAACTGAACTATAAGAAATTAATGTCAAACTTAAGCAAGTAGGGAGATTCATTATCAAAGGAGTGTGTCGTAATAAACAATAACTTTCAATAATGTATTGCATGCTGAACACATGGTGTGCCATGAATTTGAATATAAGCTTCGTAATCATTAATGTAGCGCATAATAATAGTCCCACTATGAATTGAAATAAAGATGCCCAGTGAATGTTTGAATAAACCACCAGTTTTGAAAGGCAGTTGCCGATAATTATAATAACTTGTTTTGTTTTCTTTATGTTCATATGCTATGAACGTGTGTTGGGTGAAACTATACAAGGAGGCATTTTTTACGTTGGGTTGAATGAATAAAATCACGGGTGTAAAAATGGAAACACTAATAAAAAGCAGTTCATTTTGGAGCAGCATGTAAATAACAATAGCTCATAATAAAGAAGACTGTGCCTTTAAGAAAAAAACTTTTTATAATTTCTATAATTTTCATTCTATTCCCAAACGAATCATGTAAATACGGAACTCAAAGCTTTTATTAGAAAGTTCTCAGACCTACTCGGGGTCTCGACTTTCGGTACATGCTTCTAAATATTGATAAACTTACATTAAACATCTTCATTCGAAAGTACTTGTATGAAATGTTAATGCTAAAATCAAAGTAGAAAGGCACGCTTATTCCCACTGTCACTTAAAATACTGTCTATCATCACCTGTCCCTGGGGAAATCAATTAATAATCAAATTCCTTCGTATATCGTTTACAATCCAAAAAGACAAAAATGAAAACCTTGCGCAGTCTTCTTTCCGAGCGAGCTTAAGCCTTGACCGTATATCGTCCACATGCTTAGCTCGAGCTTTACTTCCATCGTACTCGGCAACCGAAATCTCGTTTTTATCACAATCGTCGTGCCGTGTACGTTTTATGTTTCTCGTCATGATAAAGAACAAATTCGGACGGTTCATTACGGAGGGACTTTGTCGCGTTTCCTTTCGAACCCGTATGTAAAAGGCCTCCCTGTATGCTTACAGCCAGCCCCATGATGGAGGGTGTCTCTGCCGGTGAGCTGAGATTTCGGTGTGTCATGTGTGGACGTGGATATAGATCACGCTCCTCTCTGACGCGACACTCCAGGTACGAGTGTGGAGGACTTGGCTCCAGGTACACTTTCACCTGCACCCTTTGCGGAAAGTACTTCTGCCGGCCGGACCATCTGAAGCAGCACATCCTCAATATTCACGGGGGATCAGTCACCAAATAGCTTCCGGCGTACGGCTATGGTGGTTTTCGTTTGGCAGATTTTTTCTTAGACGTTTCTCGTGTCCTGGGTGAGGAGACGGAGATGAGAGGGAGGACTTAATTCCTAATATCGAAGTGAAACTGTAAGGAATTAATAGTTCCGTCGGTTAGGTAGCTCCGTCGAGAGACATTGGGGATACAGTTGGCACTTGAGGCTTGTTTAATTTATTTATATTGTTATATATTATATACTTTTAATGGGTTAGTTGAAATAATTACCAGCGTAAGGATAATAGGTGTACGCAACTTCTAAGGTAAGCATACGTTTATATTTCTTTCATTTTTCACGGCAGATAGTTTAACTTGTGAAGACTCTTTCTTGTTTTGTATATAATTATCTTCGTTCTCATTGGCGTATTATCTTTTCGTCGTAATCCAAAGGAATACCAAAGGAAATTTTTTTCATCGCGCGTATGAATTTTATCGTATCGCTGCAGTGTGTAGAGTCCATTGGCTTTAGCAGCACAGTGGGTTATTCTTTATTTTTTTGTCAAGTATAATATTCCTCCATTTATAAGTCTCCATGGAGCTTTTTTTGGGATATGCATAGCTCTTGCTTTCGGAGCGCCTGCAGTTGCAACTGTTTCCTATAATTCATGTGATATTTTTAATACGAGGATTGTAATACAACAGCACATCTATCTTTGCGGCGAAGAATATTTAACAAACGTGCCAAGGTAATAATTTAGATTTATTATGTATAATACGTTGAGAATGTTACTCGCCGATCCGGCGAAAATCAATGAGATGCGAGTTTTCTCATTCGTTTCTTTTTTTTTTTGTTATAAATTGGTACAACGATCGTTTAAGAATTCGATTGGAAATTGTAGTACAAAGTGTGATCGGTTTTTTTCTTTGCTATTACATCGAGGACATCTTAAAAATATTTTGGCATTAATTACATTTAGAAAGATTTGTGTAGGTATCGTGCTTTTTTTGTCATAAATTTTATTTTTTTACCACGTTAAGCGGCAAGGGGCAGTTTAAATTGTCAATTAACGCCTGCCGCGTATCATACGTGTGTATGTTTCTACAAACTGCCAAATATCCTGATTACAAATACCAAATAAATAAATATTCCTATTTTCATAGTGCAATGTACACTTCTAAGTTATTTTATATAATTACGCGATCATATTATATATATTTATACTTATACAGAGAGAATTTATTATATGGAAATATAAATTATAAACCGGAACGGCACGTACATCTATAGACTGTTGATAACAGTTATAAGAGTTTCACGTAATACATATGTGTATGCGGATATTTGAATTTACGGAGGCATGTAAGAAAATTTTTTTCTATGTCCTTTGACATTTGTGAGACTGTAAATCTAAACCTGTTGTCTACCCAGGCAGACAATTTTACGCGTTAACGATACAGAATTTGTATATTGGTTTGTACAACGACAAAGTTACTATTTTATTGTTATCGCTGAGCAATAAGTTTATAGGTCTATTGCTCATCCGACTTTGTAAATTTTTACGATATTTAAATAAAAAAGAGCATCGCACAGTCAGCTTTATTTATGTTCCTCAACATTATTACTACCGGTAAAACGTAAGTGGAAAATCGACATGGAAGTATATATGTACCTACTTTATCCTTCGATTACAAAAAGTTCGTGTTATCAATAACTTCCGCTTCACTAATTTCTCCAAATTTTCAATCGAGAAGAAATCCTATGGGATCAACTTGATATTCGTCAATTTTCTATTAACCACAAATCTTTATCCACGTCTTCGTGTTCAGCCAGGAAGTTGTATCTAAGTACCTCAGAATTCATCTAGTAAATTAACATCGATGTCTAAACATATTTTGCACCTTAAATCATTTAAAACAAGGGTTTATCCATCAATCAGTATCATTGCCTTTGAAACTCAACGATCGTCTCACAACCGAAGGACGCGTGCAATTGGTGTAGGGTGGCAACGGTTCGACTGATTCTCTCGACCGACTGACGTCACTTCCTTTGTTTCTTTCGTTACAGAATTATCGTATATGACCTCCGGAAACGGCGACTACTCGTGTTCGGAATGTGGCAAGCGGTACAAGAATCAATCGTCGTTGAGTAGGCACACCAGATATGGCTGCGGACCCACCAAGTTAAAGTGCGTCTGTCCGCATTGCGGAAGAGTGTATTCCAGACCTGATACTCTCGCCGATCATGTAATCAGGATACATACTTATCCGAATATGGCTTCCATGATTTCGAAGAATCTCCGATAAAGGCTTATCTTCTTTGGTTAATAATTCGGAGTTTAATTCTGTAGTTAGTTTTTCTTGCAGTTCATTTGAAACGGATGAGATTAATAGTTGTTGATGATTTTGTGCTTAGCGGTCGAACGAGCTAGTCTTTGGATTCAAACGCTATTTTGGAGGTTTAGAATGAGAGTAGGGACATGTTTTACTTAGGAAATTGATAATACGGGCTTTGGTATGCTGGAATTTTGAAACCGAATTCGGAGCGTGATAACTTTGTTTTGAACGAAGATGAAATATTTGTTGATATTTTTGCGGGTCGTAACAGAAATAGGATGACATATCATTCTTTTTATTCTGTTAAGTTTTAGTATTAGCTGTATTTTTTTTAGCTACTATGACGATCTGTAAAATTTTGCAGAATAAATTTAGGAATTTTCTTTCACCTAAACGGTGACAATTTTTCTGCGATTGCTGAGGTGTTTCTCATGTATACGAGTAATATTTATCTGGAAAATATTATGCAGGTGTTTGTGATATTACAATGTTATTATATTGAGGTGAAGTATTGATTTGTCTACTAAATCTAACAATTATCGAATACTTCATGTTGACTATGAACAATTATATAATAAATCGACAAATGTGCTGTGAGGGAATGCCTTCAATGCCTGGCAATTTTTATCTAGCTTGGATAGAATAGTATTTTTACGAATTTTTTATTGTTATCCAAGTTGATAAAAGAGTTAAATATTTCGAGTTATTGCATACTTTTTTTATATGGAAATGTTTACATGTTAATTAACACCATGTATTTTTAATAAAAAAGAAGCACAGATTGTTTATTATTTTTATGTCCTATTTCGCAGCTTTTATGTATTCAGTTTATTATTTATTTATTATATTATCGTGTGTATGTAGTATTGTGTGAAAAAAGTGACAGTGTAAATGAACTTTAATATAGAAAAAAGCATTCCATTGTTTGAAGTTTTGAATTATTGCAACGATACTCAGGATTTTCAATAAATAAAAATATATTTTTGTATGTTTTTTGCTGTATATTATCCGGTAACAAAATGCCACAGTGTTGTCCATTAACGAGGGACACTTCCCACCATTTTAGCTTTATAAGCGCACGCTGTATGTTTTTGCGATGTTTTATTAATTCCATTTGCATCGAAAATTTAATTATCGTGGTAGAAAATAGGTTGCATTGTTCACGGAGTGAACTTACTTCTTCTGCAATTTACTTGAACGTCATTTAAAAGAATTGCTGTCGATCTCACGCAACGAAAGACTAATACACCGATTTCTGTTTCAGAGAAGCGGGAAAACTAATATCTCAATTTTTATTTACGGAACGAATATTTGAAATTGCTTTAACCCTTTGCCCTGTAACAACGAGTAACACACGTGATGTGGTTGCTGGAACAGGAAATTTTGAAGCTTTTGAAAAATTATCAAATTGAAAATATCAGTGGGACACGACACGATAATATTATTCCTGTGTTACTAATATTGCTTTACATTCTAAGATATATCAGGATTCACTGACATATTTTCATTTTAGCAATTTAAATTACAATTATTGCGGAGTCAGTCACGAAAAAAATCGTAGGGCATGGGGTTAATTAGCATGCAAAACGATTACATTACTACAATGATTACAAGTGTTTCAATGTTCGGAGTAGCATTCTGACTTCTATTGTTTTTGTTTAAATAATTTGTGTTGCAATTTTAATAATAATTGTATTTGAATTTGTGATAAACAGAGTTAGAAAAATACTAGAATTTTAAGTAAATCATTCAAAGGAGAACATTGTATCGGAACGTTTTTTACAGAAAATACTTTCTCTTTTTGTTTATCTTTGCAATGTTATAAATGTTATGTCATACAAATAGGCATTTTAAGCAGATCATCTATAGGCTCACTATTTGAAATTAAAAAAAATTTTTTTTCTCGATTATACAGACATTCCAAATTAAATATTTTCGTGTTTGTATCCAAATGAATTTTGTATATTTTGTCATAGCCAGATATAAATCTAGTTACATAATTTATGTTTAATTTGTGTAAATGAAAACATATTGATTACACGTTTGAAAGTAGCACAAATATATCGTACGTGCTTTGCACGACACGTGGGAACTATTTCAAGGATGGCCTCAAATATACAGAAATATTTTTCGAAATTATTACGAATCTGTTATTTTTTATTGTACTCCCAATTTTAGTAATTCTTAAACTCCAGTAACACGATGCCTTGCAAGAAATATCGAAATGACTATTCTAATCTCAAGCTGTTAAAGATTCGAAAAAATATCCATAATTCTACAAAAGCAGTTTTGTTTATGTATCGGTCGTACCAGTGCAGTTTGTAATGAATGATACCAGGATTTATTCCTTGAAAACAAAGCCAAATAAAAAACATGGCCGTATGAACCCTCAAAAGTAGTTTTACCAGATCGATTTTGACACAAGCCCGATTTATGATCCTATTCATTCGTTCCGTCTCTCTTTGACACGATCCAAACTAAAAAATGGAACTGCATCCTGCGTGCACCAAAGTTCTTCGTTCACGAGTGTTCCTCTCTCAAAACTTCTTTTGCAAACGGATCAATATTTTAAGTAGCGAAAAAGACTGCCCTCTAAAGATCCATCTCGTAGAACATATCGAATTATTCCAAACAGGATAATCCAACTTCACCGTTCATCGTTCGTTGCTTGTTTGTTGCAGCTTCTCCTCGAGACCACAGCACCGGGGAGTACAGGTGTAATTTCTGCAACAGTCCTTATTCGTCTCAGAGTCACTTGAAGCGCCATTTGACTAGAGGTTGTTTTATGGATCCTGGATTTTCTATCGAAAGGAGGCGCACTATGAACCAGATAGAGTCAAGGAATCATGTTTGTCCGAAGTGTTCTCAGGGATACAAGAACAAACGGACTTTGGACACTCATCTGCGCATCGCCTGCGGTCGGGAGCCGAAATTTTGTTGTCCTTATTGCGGCCTTCGAAGCAAACATGCGCCAAATATCTACACGCACATTAGACGAAGGCACAAAGGTGAGGATCTGTTCCTCATTGTTGATCAGGATCAACGTCGAGATTCAGATCCTCATCGATAGACGAAATGAATGGTGATAGGAGACCTTTGGAAGATTCTTCGTACTTCGACTTTTACACATGGAAAATAATCTGAACTTTTAATGCAACGCGATGCAATTAGATTAAGACTTCCTTTGGATGCTTTAGAACAATCTGCGATTGTATGATCTTTTGCATATATCAACCCGTGGAATTCATTGGTGTTCGCAGTGTTGCATTCCCGACATCTTGTTTGCTTCTTTTGTTTAATGTTAATTCTCCTCTTTTTTTTTTAAATAGACATTTACTATCTTTGCTTCGGAGAATACTACGGAAATATTTTCACAATTTTGAAATACCTTACAAAGGAGATTTTATAAAGGTTTCGTGTTATTGATACCACGCGTGGCGACCTTGTAAAATTGTAAGTCACTATGAATGCTATGTTTGAAGCGTCCAATTACTGTATCATGTTAACTTTCGCGGTAGAAGGAGCACGATGCTCAAACTTCTGTCCGAAGACTGTTATTATAAGGAATTTTGCTAACCGTATTATGCAATAAAATGCCTTCAAGGTTGTCGAATGGTTGCATTCGATGATTCTTTTGCTATGATATTTTTTACGAGTACATTAAATCAATTTTTTAGCCAAACAAATAAATCGACTCCACACACATTTCACTGACTCTTTATTCCCTTGCTGTTCAAGCATTTAAATGAAAACATAATGATGTTTTCTCTAATCTTTAATAAATATAAGTAAGAAAATTCTTAAACCACTCTCAATAGAATTACTTTAGTTTCCTATGTTTAGATATCCCTAATGTAATAGTAAAACTCGCCAAACGGTGTCGGCACAATTTTCACTGACACATGTTGTGTTCTAGCTTAGTAATTTAGAAAATTAAAACAATCGTGAACGATTCGAAGATATCGCATAATCCATGTCGGTCGTTTGTGGATCCCTATGAATTTTATTATTGACACAGCTAGACAACGTACAGTTGCACTCAGTGAGTCTCTTCAGGCTGAAATATAATGCATGTTTGTTAGAAATATCATCTCTAAATGCACTTTCTGTTGATTTTTTCAGAATCCTTTACCAACGATGGCATCTGTAGAAAGCAGGAAATAAAAGATTCCGGCAAAGGAAGCCTTTGTAAGCTCGAGGACATGAAGAAACGATATCCTCTGTTACACATTCAATTAACATGTGCAACCGAATCAGATGCTCCTCAGCCCAACATCGTTGATGATAACTTGGTGCAGAAGCCGATCGAAGAGAGTAATTCCAGTAGGCCACATCAGGATATGAATGTAAAGAAGGAATTTAAAAAAAATGTCAGCTCTGACGAGAGTGAATCGGGTGTTATATACTATGACTGCGACTCGTGCGATAGGAAATTTATATGTTACCGCACTTTGCTATCGCACAGATCGAATGATTGCGGAAAGTCTTATACGTGTCCCACTTGTCAGAGAATATTTACGTATCGAGCTAGTTTCTGTAGGCACAAAAAGCGTTGCAAGTGATATAATGCTAATTAAATAGCATTTCAAATAATAATTATTGTGTTATGTCTCGACTGAGAAAGCCATAATTCCGTTTGCCTGTTACAAATAATTTTCAATGAATACGTATTCTCTTCGACTAAGTTACCGGTATGGTTTAAGAGTGAAATTCAAATTGGTTTCTGTTAGAGTATTCTCTTTTCGACTTAAAGTTTATTTTTTTTTTCTATTATTGTAAGGATACCCTTTTTACTTTTTTACACTGAACATTTTGATAATACGGTAGAAAGTGTTCTATATTACATTTTAGGTATAATACTCAAATATTTTAAATATAAAATATTACTCTCACGTTAAGTATAGTACTGGCGATAGTGATTTGTATTGCACTGTTCATTAAAATTATGGGAAAGTATAAAAATACGTCGAAAAAAGTCATTTTCAATTACTTATCTTTTTTTTTTTTTATCATAATTTGCTTCTGAGATTTTTTTTTCGCTCGCTGAAAAAACGAGTACTTTTTATTATGCTATTTGTTTCGTTATTGCTAAAAATGTTCACTTTCGAATGTAAAATAGGTATTAGCGTTTATGTTCGTATTTACTTATGGTCGCAATTTGTGCACATTGGTACTTGACAGTGTCGGTTCTGTCGCATGTTATGTAAACTTAGAGTAGTCAATATCGATAATACTAGTCTACGGTACATGAAAATTATTCTGTTATTATTACGTTTTTGATATTTTACTTTCATGAACATATATTTTTCGTTTGTAAATTTTAATGCTGTTATTTCAGTACCCAGAGACGTGCCAAAATGAATTGGGTTAATGAAATCAGCTGCGTTTAATAATTTTTTTTGACGCCTAAGCCTGGAGAAAAGCTTGCTCCCAGGATGGTGATCATTCAGGGACAACATTTTTTTTAGACACAGTACAATTATTTTACAAATTATCAATAAAGTAGTATTATTTTCATTTCAGGAACATCAGTAAATTTGTTATAATGATTTTTATTGTTATTATTGTACTTAAATAATATTATGTTATCATTTATAATACATTGCATTTTCATATTTTTAATACGTAGACTTTCATTATTGAAATCCTCGTCTGTATAATACAATTACTATGATACACGAATGTTTTTTCAATGAACTCATTTGCCAGCTTTACTGCAGAAGATTTTTGATAAGAGGAAAATAATAATACTACAAGTTACTGTTAATTCATTCAACAGATATTCTTGATGGAATGGCAGATTTTCTAGAAATAAAAAGGAAAAAGAAATTTTCTTGCGATGAAATTTTCTGAACGTTTACAAACATCGAACAAGGAACTATAATACTCTTCACAGATATAAAATACGTGATACAGGTAACCCTCCTATAACACGGTAGATTGGTTCCTAGAAAATGCCGTGTTGTGTGAAACCGTGTTGTATGAGACCCAGAGCCAGTACAAAAAGGGGGGTTACGTTCCAAAAACTTATTAAAAACAAATATTTCTTTTATTTCTACATAAACAACTTAATTTTTATTAAAAATATAAATATATGTACAACACAAAACAAACAAAAAAACAAAAAATTTCGCGAGGTGCACGTTTTGCGGATGTCAAAGATCCTGCAGGAACTGCACTTCTTATTTCTTGTTCATTCTTCTTAATAGTCCGGACTGTTGCTTCATTCAAATTAAGACTTTTTCCAATGCGAGATGCTTTTTCTCCTTTCAAAAGACGATCCAAGATTTGTATCTTTACTTCTAAAGAAATAAATTCCCTCTTAAACGTTGTTTTTTATCTTTATCGGACATGGCTTGGGACTGAAACTTAATGTCTTAAAGATGAAAAAGTTATTCTTTAACACTGTCGCTCGACGCAGACTGCCGACCAGCAGCGTGGACATTTTTGTTTTCAAGCCACGGAGATGAAAAGAAATACTTTCCGCAACATTGTGTCTTTAAGACGGCAAGCCTCGCCGCAGCTGTAGAAGTGCAGTGTTGTATAAAGGTTTTTGCAATTTTCTTATCGTGTTAGAGCGAAACCGTGTTATAGGATGCCGTGTTGTAGGAGGGTTCCCGCAATTTATGAATCGTGTTATAGCGAAACCGTGTTATAAGATGCCGTGTTGTAGGAGGGCTACCTGTACTAAAAACGGTTTGTATCTTTATTTCGTCTAAAACAATTTCCCATAACATGATACTGCATAAACATAATGAAACTACCCCAGTTTCGTTACATTTAGTAGAAAGTAACGAATCATCGAACTCTAAGCACTATAAAAAATTTCATATTCTTTATGAAATAGCACAATCCATCTAAAATTCGCAATACGTGTCAACATTCCAAAATACGAATGAATATCGTGATGCATATTTTACAAACTTTTCACCACGAGGGCTATGGTAACTACAGAATTGACAGCTTGGCCTCAAACTAATGAGCCCGAGTTTAAATTCCCATTGTCTCTGAGAGATTTTTTTTATGTGATATGTGCATAACAGTCCAAATTATTCGAAACGCAGCTAAGACTGTAAGTCCTAATCAAAATGACCAAACTAATTCCACTCGCAATACAAGATTGACAAAAGCAAATTGTCCGCTTCCTAATTCCACTTTTCCCTTTCCAGAGGCATCACGATCTTTTGACTTGCCATAAATGATACACAGGTTATTGTCAGCCTCGCACGATTTCCATTCTGATTGATATTGTAATGTTGTTACAGATACCATTGACCTGGAGGATCGTCCTCCAAGCCGAACTCCGGGCTTTCAAGACGCGTCTCGCTCTCACAATTGCAAATGCTGCGGGAAGAGTTTCACTAGGGCGAGCTATCTGCAAGCCCATTTGGATTATCGCTGCTACTGGAATCCGCAATCTCAGCAGTATAAATCTGGAAAGGTCGGCCGGTTTTCGTGCACGATCTGTGGCGCCAGTTACAGCCGTCAGAATAATCTCATGTGGCATATCCGTCATGAGTGTGGCAAGCCACAGAAATGCACGCACTGCGGCAAGACTTTTTTGCATCGTACGAGCTTGTACAAGCATAAGAATCGGTATTGTCCATTTCGACATCTCGTTGAGAAGCTCACCAAGTCTGATCCGAACGATCTGACCGTTCTGGAGGTTGATTCTTCGATGAAGAACGAACTTGTGTTGGACTCGTTAGACTTTTGAGAGGACTCGAATCTCTCGAGCTTCTTTGTGCTTCATTAATTCGTTTATCATTGTTTTGATGGATTTTCTCTGGATGCTGAGAAGTTTGTGCGCTTGAGAGAGTGAGAGAGAGAGAGAGAGAGAGAGAGAGAGAGTCAGCCGGGAAAAAAGAAGAGAGAAAGATTCCCGTTTTCGTACAATCCACCCTCCTGTTGTTGACGACACAAGCATTTAGTATATGCATATGGGTGATCGTAAGTTGCCTCCTTGAATGCGTAGAGTTTGTACATGTGATATGAGTTTCGTTATTAAAGGAAATCTTCATGATATGTGATTGTGATATGACTGTGTAGAACGCCGTCTCCGAGCAAAGAATAACAACGTTCTAACGTTTGTTATGGTCACTGCTACGATTTGTTGGATAAAATATTTATATCTCATGAGCGCGCGCGTGCGTGCTGCATATACACACGATTTATACGATATTATTTTTTATTGTAACGATTACATTCTTTTAATAAACACGAACTGACAAATAAAAGTCGCACACTGACATCTTTATTTTCTATATGTATGAACGTTTAAATAGTGTAGAGATGAAAATAACGCAGAATTTTAACAATCTCGGAACCATAACGGAAGACATTCATTTTTTATATTTTACATGTGTATAATATCATGAAAAATATTTTTTATAGACATTATTTCGTGAAATACTTCTATGTCATTAACATGGGTGAAAATCTTGAACATCGATATTCTGTTTTATGTTTAATAAAAGACAAATTATCCTTTGGCAGCTTTGTTTCTTTATAATATAGATCAAATTGCTACTAAATATCTTAACAGTAAGAAAAAAATCATTTCTTACTATTAAAATAAGTTGAAGGACAATGGCATTTCCTTGATCCAAGAATTTATCTATTGACGATTTCAGAAGAATTCGAATTTTGTACAATATTAAATTATTGATTTGAAAAGAATAGTTCAATGACATTTATCACATAAAATAATTGGATGAAACTGTAATTCTAACATCGTGAATAGTAAAAAATTTACAAAGGTGTTCCACCAAGGAATGCTATCCTGAACGATGCCTTCCTTCCGTTCTTAATTCTATGACTCCAACTCGTGTTTCAGGAAACAAGAAGAAGCTTTCCGTTTCCATCAACTCGAAGCGGAAGTTCGCATGCGAATTTTGCAATAAAATGTTCACACACTTGAGATTTCTGAACAAGCACCAAAACAATTATTGCCACTTTAATCCACGATCGACGTACTATAAGACGAAGGCACTGAGACCGTACATGTGTACATTGTGTGGGTCAAACTACAGTAAACAGTCATCGCTGCGGGCTCACATCCGTTCCGACTGTGGCAGAACACAAAAATGCGACTTATGCGAAAAGACATTCTTGCACAGTAGCAGTTTACGAAAGCACAAGATGCGATGTTACGCCGACGAGTAGGAGGGGAAAATTGATGTGTTCGATTCGACGAGAAATGAGAAATTAGCGTTACAAGTAGATAGATTAATTTCTCTGTTTTAGAATACGTGCTCGTTGTTATATATTAATGTGTACTCCTAAATTGTCGTTAGAATCTTCTCCTTCAGAACTATTACGCCGTGAATGAAATTACGGCCAGAGTTAAGAACCTCTTTCTTAAACTCTTATCTTTTTATATCTACATTGTTGAATATCTCAAGGAACTGATTTTAACGTAAATTACATATTTTATCGTGGTAGTATATGAGGTGTTGTCATCGCTTTTAAACTTTTTAGAACTATCTTGAAGTTCTTTCTTTTTATTCTTCGATATTCTTCGACATCACTTCGTATGTTGGAAACTTTGCGAAAATAGAGAATCGTACGTCATATTTGTATCTATTAGAGCAAAGTTGCTCACCGAGTCTTCTTTGTCCGCCAAAAGAGCAATCTTCCGATGCTCGGGGGCAAAGTGAACGGTAAAGCTTCGGGAAAGATTATGCATTCCTTACAATGGAGTATGGAAAAAATGTTTGTGAGAGATTTTTTGGCGAGTGGGAATTACTACACACTTGAGTAGTATATATGTATGCTAGCTGCTGCTGCAACGCGATCTCGAAAAAGCATGGCCTGCTGTTCGCTCATCTGTTTATGACCGAAAAGCCTAAAACGCTGTCAGGTTTCAGCCCAAAAAGGTTGAATGGCTATGCATTAGTGGCTTTACAGTGTATCCAGTACTATTTGAGAAAATAAAATTGTATTAGCTGAAATATTCCCTGTTTCGTTCCATTGCCTCTTTCACATCGTTATTACCTTCACACTTGATTAACTCTTGGACATTAAGTTCCTACATACAGTGTCAGCCCATCAGTGCAACTGATATTCTTTTCTCGTGTAATGATCTGCCCATTTCAATCTCAGTAATACAACTCGGCGAGCATCAGGGCTGGTGCCACAAGGCTTAACCCTTTTATTTACAGTATGCGAACAAATAACATTATGCAATATAATATAATAATATAACATTGGCATCTTATGGAGGGCCACTATAGTGGCCCGTAGTAGCGAAAGGGTTAAGGAAATCTTAACGGAATTCACCCGACAACCAGTGGTATGTCTCGTCACACGAAATTATGGCTCTTTATTTTGTGCATTGACCCACCTACAAAAAGACACGTAATCCGCTGCAATGTACGAACACATTTTCGTTAATCCGCGTGCAAGAGAGACAAGCTAACTGACGAATCATTAATGATGTTGCAGAACTCTCACTGGATTTTCTACGAGAAGAGGATTCCAAAAGAAAGTACAATTGCAAGTACTGTGGCAAGGGTTTCACCCTGCTAGGCCACTTGAGGAGCCATCAGAAGAGCTTCTGCTATTGGAATCCTAGGTCGACCTGCCACGAAATGCAAAAAACCAGACCATTCTCCTGCATTCAGTGCGGCGCCTGTTACGCGAAACAATCGCACTTGATTTTCCATGTCAGACACGATTGCGGTAGAACACAAAAGTGTCCCGTCTGCGGCAAAACGTTTCTGCATAGCAGCAGTTTGCGGAAACATCGGCAACGAGCCTGTTGTAATTTTCAACCTCGCTAATAAATGTCAATGTACGTAAAAAAAATCATCTGAGCGGGAGAAGTGTTTCCCATTGCAGTTTTTTCAAGATTGATTCCTTGTACAAATAGCACTTGGATTAGTCCTTTCGCTACCGAGGGTCGCTATCGCCAGAAGTTAGGCGGTATTCGTATAGAAAAGGTGGTTGCTGATCACTTGTTCTAATTAGTTAATATTTACTAAGATAAAGAATATATTGTCTTTGTACGTTTATGTACTTTTTTATTATAGGAAGCAGTGTGTATACTATGCTCGCTAAAAGTGCGCACAGAAACAAATGAAATTCAATATCTGAAAATTAGGGCCCCTGTTTCTTACATCGCCATAAGTTTAGTTCAATCTCATTATCCACCTATTCACTTTGATCAAAGAGAGTATTCCTCCATTAAACTCTACCGTAGCGAAAGGGTTAAATATTTCTTTTGTCATTGAATTCAAGTTGGATGCAAATTCAAAGACAGGCACTCAGAAACTGTGCAGGTAGCTTTATTCAAACGAGAGCTATGACTGTTTACCGTTTTCGTTGCTATATTTGTCGAAGTAAGGCAAGTAATGTTCAAGAGTCATCCTTATCAGTGTTCATGACAAATTGTCGAATTTTAATCTTGTATCTCTCCGCCCGTCTCCCTTCCTTCGTTCAGGCCCGGGATACAATCTGCTGATTGGTTATCGTTCTGCTTGCAGATCCTTTCTTTTTCTTTCGTCCGAGCGACTTTGCACCGGTGGAATCGACGCAGGGCAGAAGGATCTACGAGTGCGTTTGCGGGAAGAGCTTTACACGGATGCAAGATCTATCTAGGCATCGAGTTTTACACTGCTTGAAAAACCCGAGTTCCCGATTGAATCTGTTGGGAATCGTGAGACCGCATCGTTGCATGGAATGCGGATCTAGCTATTCTCGAAAGTGTCACTTGATGTCCCACAAGAAGCACGATTGCGGACGGATTAAGGTCTGCACAGGTTGCGGGAAATCATTCATGAGAAGAAACGGTTTAATGGACCATCAAAGAAATGGCTGTCCCGGAATGTCGTAGATGAAGATGGTTGGAGAGATCGAAATGGAGCATTCACGAATATATTCGGTTCGTTTTGTTTGATGGATCCCGTGATGCAAGACGTGTATATTCGGTACATTTTAACCCTTTCGCTGCGAACAACCTTTAAGCGCTCAGCTATAGACGCTTCCCCTGAGCGAACAGCGCCTTTAGGCGCTCAGCTATAGATGCTTCCTCTGAGAGAGCAGCGCCTATAGGCGCCGTGCATTTGTTTTGCATTTTGTTATTATCTTATACAAAGAAAGATTATTAAAGATTGTTAAAGATTATTTAAGGCCAACCGCCTCAAGAAAAATTGGCTCCGCACACCGTTTTACGAACGTCTCGCGTATCGTGTCGTTCGTACAGACAACCTACTATCGCGCCGGCTGCTGAGAGAGCAATTCATTTTTAGGCGCTCCGCAGCGAAAGGGTTAATGGCGGATTGGGCATTGTTCGGCGTTTATTTTTTATTTGTATAACTACGTTGGTATCAGCTCAACGATTGTCCAGTATTTAGGAGAAACAGTTCGAATACTAACGTCTTTTCTAACTGAAAATTGTATATTGCATTTTTTTTTTACTACCTATCATTTTTTATGGACAAAATACATTTGGATGTTGTAGGACGATTATATTCGTACGGACGTATAGAAACGCTAAAAGTGCACAAGTAAAATTAACTTCTTAAGCTACGTTAAAAGTATTCGGTATCTCTCGAAGTCCCATTTCACGGTAATGGATTTATAAACAATAATGTACAAAGTTCTATCGAAATAAAGAGAAATCATCGACAATGATCATGATTTGGAGCACTGTCATTCTCCTACGTTATTTACAGTCTTCCCATTATTCCTTCTTCCTCTAGACTTCATTTGTAGACAGTTATAAACGGTTACAATGGGTTGCACGATTTGTCTTTGGGTTCTCCTACGTTTCTGCCCTCTTCCCCGTCTTCCATGATGTCCTTGATGGGAGATATTTATTTTCACGACTGTATTGCAGGAGTGGCGAGAAAACGAGTCACCGTTTCCAGTCTTCAGGCAAAGAACAAGTTGAAACTGGACGTCATCGATACTCGTGTCGTTCCTAAAAGAAGGATACTGAGACTTCAGTCAGATAGTAGCAGTGGATCGTCGACGACCAGCGAATGGATGGACGCAAAGGAGACCACGAAATACAAGGTGTCTCGTTGTTGCGAACATTGCGGCAAAATATTTCACCGTAACAATGAGCTGGCGAAGCATACCAAATACAATTGCTTGAGCAATCCCATTGCAAAGTGTAACACAGATAAGACGACTAATCGCTACGTTTGCACGCATTGCGGCCGTCGGTTTAAGCACAGGAAGAATCTCACTTATCACACGAAGCACGAGTGCCAGAGATCCGTCACTTGCGACGTGTGTCATCAAAAGTTAACCGGACCGATCGTCACGTCTAGGCATCTTCAACGCTGCAGAACAAAAGCTGAGTGTCGGAAGAGGGACGAGATGAAGATGTCATCGCCGAGCAAAGATTCTGAAGAATTGTACAGGATAAATTCTTCCAGCAGCTCAGACTCCGAATAAAATCTTTGCTGTCTCGTTTCATGAAATCTTTCATGCATCTTATATTTAGTCGATCAACATAATACGTAATAATATTGATACAGAAGTGGTAATTAAAGTTCCGCTTAATTTCGATAAATAATTCGAAGAAATTCTCAGGATATTATTCCAATATATTGTATTGTTTTTGTACGTTTTGTATGGTAAGTCTTGTCTTGGAAGACTAGATACTTCGTTTTGCTTTATTTGAGTTGCGCTGTTTGCAATGCGTTTTATATTTTCGTATTGTTAATTTGCTAGCTGTTTCCTTTGTTGCATTTTTAAGTTAAGATTCTTTTTTAAGAGTATTACAACTCATTTTTGTATGTCTCATGGCGATTTTACGTTCATACCAAATAACGTCGCGTTTTAATATTTTTTTTTAACTTTCGTCTTCTCTTTGATGCTCAACTTCAAGAGATTTAAGCACGAAAGCAGTGCCATTAATTCCATTCATTTGATCTCTAAGCTTCAACTTCTACAGTATTATAGTAAAATTTACAGTATCAACGATGTTGAAGTTACTAGACTGCATTTTTCATTATGCGTACAATTTTTCAGAAAAATATACACGTTGTTTCCAGCTCAATAAAAAAATTACAATGTTCTCGTATTTGTTTCATTTTCTTCTGCGTTTGTTAGAAATATTTTTGGATAGTATTTTACACAGTGTACATGCGAGCGCACAGTTAAATAATCGTAGAGAAATAAATTAAGAAATGTAGCGTGTTAGATGTTGATTAAGAATTGATCACGCAGAAGAATATTATTATTTTCTTAATGTTTGAAACGTGTCCTCTATAAGTTACATTCAATATTTACTGAATAATGTTAATACAAATTACGGGTTTTAGAATGCTTTCCCTTTTCTTATGGTAGACATTATTTGGAAATTTAACCTATACGGAACCAGCCTATTATTTTTAATCATGACATATACTTTGAAAATCGTAAGAATTGTAACCACATTTCTCTTAAGTTTATTTAGGTACTTTGAAATCTGTATTATTTTATGACATTGATTACCTTTAAAAAATATGTTTAGACAAAAAAGCATCGGCGCTACCATTGTTATATATAATTTGTTGATAATAAGAACGTAACACATCAAATGTCGAAGTTCTTGTAACAATCATCGAACATTATATTGTATTAATAAAACAATTTATATGGTATAAGCTACTTGTAGCAAAATGTCTGTGGCGACATTATAACACTATCTTAAGTCGCAGTCTGGCTGGAAATTTTGCTTTAGAAATATTGTATCCCTATTATCGAACAATAATTGTTTCGTATGTAAATTGGCAGTCGACGTTATTCCTTTTACTACAACAATAATAAACGTTAAAAATTCCGTTTTACAGTAGCCAATTAAGTGAACACTATAAAAAGAGTATATTTAATCTCCATGAGTCTTAATAAAATTATTGAAACCCATCATTAAATAAATCGTCTATTCTATCCACAATACCATGCACCCTTACTATCGGCACAGCTATGTCTGGCAAAATTCTTTACCCAAAAGCCTTAAAACTATTTCGACGAAAGCACTATGCTGGTCATATTGCCCAATTAGTTCATCGTTCCAAAGAACGGAAAAAAAGTTTGTAACCGCAAAAGTGTTTGATTCTTCCTATCAGCATCATCCGAGGAATTTAATGTCGCGACAACGAGAAAGTCCGTTTATCCGTGTTTCTCTGCACCCTTTCTCTCACTGTGTCTTACGTTTTTTCAGGTGACATCAGTTCCCTTTGCACTTCTGCGATGTCCAACGATCACTCGGACGGGGTCGAGTGTCTATGGTGTCACAGTTACCTGCCACGGCACTGCGACGTGTCGTTGCACTTAAAGTACTGCAGACGGCTGGACTTTCAAAGGCAGACGAGAAAGTATAAGGACACAAAGTCTAGCTTCGCTTGCGACGGCTGCGACGCCAGTTTCGGCACGAAATCCTCGTTGACTTATCACGTCAGACACAATTGCGGAAAGTTGAGGCAGTGCGATTATTGCGGACTGGTCTACAAGAGGCTTCAAGATATCAAGGTTCATTTTAAGAAGCACCACACAGGACTGTCCTTTAACGTGACTACCTTTCGAAGTAGCTAACAGTCATCGTTGTCTGGTCGGTCTTTTCTTTTGAAATAGATCATCCTTGCAAACTTCTTTTTATAACTTTTGTATACTTGAAAAGTGGTGAAGTATGATTTGGTTGTAATTCGTATTTAGGATCTTCAGAGCGATAGTAAAATCTGACGGTTATATTCGAGAGAACTTTCCTGGACTATGATACGAGGTATCAGTTACAATTGTGAATATTGAAAATTATCTTGTGATTATCCGAATAATCACAAGGCGACTGATGTATAAGTGCAAAGAGAACCCAACGAGACCAGTTCTTGCGCGCTATATTTTTCTCTATGTAATGTGTTATATGTACATGCTTTGTCAATAAAATTATTTAAATAACTTTCCAGTGACTTATGCACGCACTATGCTCCATAAAGCTTCGTCATTCTCTGGTTTGTCGAATACATGCTAGAACGTAATGCGTGTTAAAACTTGGCAATGTAATTGTCGCTCCTTCGCACGATTATCCGGAATTGAAATAATAAGATGCATATTAATGTTAAGGGTGGTCGAAGAATTCCATTCTTTTTGAGAGTCATTATCTCCGCTTTCTTGAGCACGTTCTCCGTACATCAACAGGACTCCCAACTGTTGTCATTTCGTGTCGACATCCGTCCTTTAAATTGTCCCAAGGGATTGAATATGACGTTAGTGATTCTATTTGTACCTGATGGGCGCGGGTATCTACAAAAGTGATTGTCCTTTTCCAGAAAGTAGTTATCATGTCGTGATAGCACAAAAATTGAAGCTCCCTTTGCAACGAGACTTTGCCTGGGAGTGTTGCACCAAGACGTAGGAGGAGTATAACATCTTGGTTCAGCATCGCTGAAAGTACTGCCTAAGAATTCTCGAAGACTACCGGAAGCAGGAAGTCTAGTATTATATACCGATCGCGATTATCATTCCGCTCTTACATCGAAAATGACGAGACACATAAAGAACAAATATTCAAAGCTCTCCTACTCAGAATTCACTGCCTGTACTTCTGTCGCTTGTAAAACAACAGAATGTTGTTTTGATAATCGTTGTTCTGTTTTAAATTGTCGTTTTCTTCTACATTTTCTATTTTCGATGATCTCCTCCTTATCAGAGTGTAAATATATATCTTCCGACAGCTTTGGAACATCGATGGGTATCAAATTGTTTTTTTGCGATTTTCGCAAAGAGCTCCGCAATATCTGACAACTTGAAGAGATATTTTGATATGTGATATATTTGATATTATTATTGTAGTTTTCATATGTGATCAAGAATATATCAAGTTACTTGCTCTGCGTTTATGATGTATCATCCCGCTTTTCGTACATTCTTTGTACATACTTGTTACAATACTTATTACGTTCGCATCTGGGTTAGATCTGTGTTATTTCGTTTCATTACGTTTACGTAATAAGTACTGTAAGTCAGGTGAAATCTTGAAATTCTTCATCAACAGTTTAATCTTGAAACCTACATCATTGTACATTGATAAAATAATTATTCGATTAATTACAACGCCGTTAATGTTAGCTCTGTAAAATGTTTAGAAGTTTGAAAAATATTGTTAAATAATTGATTCGAATAACTATTTCCTTGATGTAATATCATGATATCAATTGCACGCCAATTACAACAAAACACAACTGTTTCGTATTCTAACATATCTTTTATCCGAATGGAACGGACACTTTTTCTAATACTCTTGATGCCCAAAACATAATTGTACTTTCTTGGTGTTTCTCACTTTCGTTCGTGTCTCTCTATCCATCATGGCACACCTTTGATTCCTGCAGCGTACATCTTTTTTCCAGGAGCGGTTATTCATCGGGACCGTGAGGATTGCGAATATTCCGAAATGCGATATGCGAATCAGCAAGATCCTTTTCAGAATTTCGTAATACAGGGATACGATAGCTTCGCGGAATTTCACAGGACAACCAATGCGGAAGATTCGAAACAGTATGAAAATGATCGAAGGGGGAGATTTCGATGCCCAAAGTGCGATAACAGTTACAAATATTTTGGCGATCTGAAGAAGCATGTGAAATTTCAATGCGGCCAGGAGCCGAAATTTGAGTGTCCATATTGCCAAAAGAGAGCGAAGGTTTCTTCGAACATGTACGCGCACGTTCGTACCATTCACATTGGCCAGCCTACGTATATTATAGATCTTAATAAAATGACTGTGATTCCACGATAGTTCTGTGTACTTTTGCCTCCGTTGAACGATAATAAAGCAACAAAAATTTAGGACTGTGGGGTCGAATACTTCAATATTCACGTTTTCTTCTCTTAAGAGGCAGACTATTCTTTTTTTTCACAGGTACCTCCGAGGAATGGTATACAACGTTCTTATAAATTTAAATAGATTCAATATCCTTGATCTCATAAAAGTTAATCAAATTTTACTTCAAGGCAGCTGGACTACCGGAATCTAATAAACATTTACATCTCCTCAAGTCTCCTAAAAGTCGAAAATGCAAAATTCGTAGTTTTCAGACACAAAATTACCGAAACCATAATTACTTCGTATCCGAACCCAAGAAGAATCCAATTTAAATACACTTATGTACCCAAAAAGTTCTCTCAATCCACCACAAACTTTCAAAGTCTCGCGCTTAGATGATCGAAGCATGGGTGAAAATGTATCTCTATCCTCAGTCGTTGGTTCGTTAGTTCAGCTACCATTAACAACGAACAAAAATTCGATTCTTTTTCTAGATTCGATATACGGCCCTATGCACTCATCGTTCATACATCCTGACATGGTGCCCGGTAGATCACTGCCGAGCGAAGCTTATCAAACCAGAAGCGACACCATGAAAGAGGCGAAGGAGGATTCTTTCCTCTTTGTTGAAGCCGGTCGACATCAGGAAACAATGTCGTCGATACCCAGGTCCCATTGGCCGGACAGTGCAGTCATACAAAATTCCGTGCAGAGGAAAAAGTTCTACTGTCCAAGATGCAACAGTGGTTACACGAGGTTGTCGGACATGAAGACACATTGTCAGTTCCAGTGTGGAAAGGAACCGCGTTATCAGTGTCCTTATTGCACGAAGAAGGCCAAATTCTCGTCGAACATGTACGTGCACGTTCGTCGAATGCATAAGGAGGAGAAGCTGCAGATCATTGATCTTTATAAGCAGCTGTCGAGAGTTCGTTATTAGATGAACTCGTACAAAAGAGTATTAATTAAGGAAGCAAATTGTAAGACTGTATTGTATGCGAATTTACGTAAGACAGGATTTTATCTTTAAACGACAATGATGGATACATCATTACATCATTGCATACATCATATATTAAGTTGCTTGTTCAAGGAATTCATTGCGCAAATTTTAGCATGGAATTACTAGGGGCGATTTAGTTGCCGATGGCTCTTTTCGAACGATACATTGTACGAAGACACCCTCCTGTAGTTGTAGATCGACGAATATATAGATTGGTGGTTTTAAATCACTGAAAATGCAATGTAGGGGACGCATCATATTTGCACATATCGCTGGTTCGAATGATCATCGCACGTAAATGGAAGATTGCTATTGTATTCCTTGCGAAGCAATACGGAGGAACAATATACGCGTAACGAAACTGGCGCGAAATGTTCGTGGGATAGCTCAGTTTGACTTATTTTATATCGATATTTAATTGGAGACTATTGTTTGAACGTTAAATAAACAGTCTGGTATCTCTGACTAAATAAAACGTCACCCACAGAATTCAATTGTTTCCGTAATCGTCAAAAGGCTGAATGTTGCATTTACCTTGTTAAACATTTGTTATCACCAATTTTCAAATAAACAATTCGCACACCTACTCGTCATATTTAAAGTGAGACTGTCACGTTCTCCACGATGTTTCCTCGTTATCCGTTGATTTGTCTTTAGCATGGACTTCTTAGTTCTACCATAAAGTCGCTTTACCTTTCTACAGTTGACAGCTACAAGTTGGCAGTGTTGATTATGCGATTGATATTGTAGCTCGGAGAAGTTATGTTTGACGAGAAACGTTGTGTTTTAAGTTGACCGTTATACAAAGACGTCAGCAACTTCACGTTTATTAACATGTATTTTAACCCTTTCAGGTTTCGAACTATTCCGTACGTCAAAATCCTCGCCGAACGTTGGACGAGGCAGATCGTTAATGCCAGTTTGCACGAGGTATCCTTGTAGCAATTGCACCAGCGTTTTCGGTCAAAAACGAAGTCTCCTCACGCATCTAAGGTACGAGTGCGGCCAACCGCCGCGATTCAAGTGCCCCTACTGTGACCTCATATCGAAAAAGACGTCCAACATTCAAAAACATATCCGCCGGAAACATCAGGGCAATGCGGTCTATGTTCAGGACATTTATCGTCTGCCGCATCTCATCGTATAATTCTTCCATACCGTGTGACATTATTTATTTATCAAGAAGAGCAATGCGTTTGTAGAATATCTCTGTTTTTTCCTGTACATTTGCAATAAAATGATCTTTCGGAAAGTCGTTTGATATTCTTTTCCAAGACGACTGTTTGGGTTATTAGGTATCGCACAACTTCTATATTGTTTCTGATTGTAAGAGATCCTTCGACACATCGACATTCAGCTAATAGGGATAATGCATTGATTATTTACTTTTATGTATCATTCTGACCGGATACTTTCGTTTTCAGGTTTCTGTGCGACCCTCAGGTTGGCTAGAGGTACTAATTATCGCTTTCGGTATACGAATATATTCAACAAGGGTGTCAGATACCCCTGTGGAAATTGCACGAGTGTCTACAGCAAAAAAGGAAGTCTGATGACACATTTAAGGTACGAGTGTGGTCAACCACCGAGGTTCAAGTGTCCATATTGTGATCTTATATCGAAGAAGACGTCGAATGTACACCAGCACATCAGAAGAAAGCACAAGGACTGTGATGTTTACGCTCAGGATATCCGATATCCTTCAAATTTGCAGTGTGATGTTCGCAACGATCGATGTACATTGTAATAATAAAAAAGAGAGTTCACGATAAGGATAACTATTAAACTGTACCTCGACCCTCAAACGTATTAACCTTTATATCTCTCTTTCCTTGCAAAATAGCACACTGGCAATAAATTTTCACTTAAACCGAACATTCATCATCAAATGCCCAGGTAATGGTTTTTAGTATTCAGTCCCGTTTCTAAAATCAATGTACAGGGTGTAAAAAAATTAATGGTCATGGCTTGGAGGGGTTGTTCAACACCTCGAATTAGATGGACATTTGCAAAAAAAACCTGCCGCAAAATTCGCGATGAGCGAATATTTCAACTTATTTGTTTGACCAGCTTTTCGCATTCGTCTTGTTACGCAGGTAAAATGTCTGAGAGGAATTATGGGTCAGAAACGAACCGTTCTCTCGCCAATTGACTTTTAATTGGGCCTCCGCCACTGAATTTTCGCTTAGTAAGTGAGACTACCAGCTGATCCTTTGGAATATTTCGATGTAATTTTTCGGAGGCTAGGAAGACGTCAATGACCTGCGTTCGGTTTCGGGTTCGCTGAAGGGCCCTCCCGGGGAGAAGAACATAAACACTTGCCGTTTTCTTAGTGGTTCGGTGACCTAGTCCCCCAATTTCTAATGTCGTGTAGCACGCCTCTGCTTTAGCTATTCGAACCAGCCCGGATATCTCGTGTGTTTCTTTCCGAAGGATCAGCTGGTAGTCTCACTAATTGTAAGCGAAAATTCAATCGCGGAGGCCCAATTAAAAGTCAATTTGCGAGAGAACGATTCGTTTCCGACCCATGGTTCCTCTCAGACATTTTATCTGCGTAACAAGACGAATGCGAAAAGCTGGCCAAAAAAATAAACTAAAATATGCGCTTATCGCGAATTTTGCGGCAGGTTTTTTTTTTGCAAATGTCCATCCAATCCGAGGTGTTGAACAACCCCTCCAAGCCATGACCATTAATTTTTTTACACCCTGTACAATTATACTCGCCTAGCAGACAATTTAAAATTGATTTTGTTGCTATAATCTTATATCTTTTTCAGCATTGGGTGTCGATATTTTTGAATTCCCGGTCTTATAATTAACGTGGATCTCTACTTTCAGTTTTCAGGTCGAATCTGCGGACGCTCAGTGCCCGGAAGTTCCGCTGTCCGAATTGTACGAGTGTCTTTCTTAGAAGGAGAGGTCTGAGGGAGCACTTGATCTACGAATGCGGTCAACCACCAAGATTTCAGTGTCCCTACTGTAATCACCGCTCGAAACTGATCTCGAATCTTTACAAGCACGTGCGCCGCAGACATCGCGGGGAATTAGTATGGGGCATTGATTTGATGCGGGAAAACTCGTAGACACAACACCATGGGTATTGTCGCCTGTGATCCTACTCAGAGCGCGTAATCCCATACAAAGATTGCACACATCGTATCTTCAGAAGATTGTTTTCCATGGGTTCCTCTTTGTAATGGGAACGAAAAGTAGTAACGGATAAGTTCTTCCGTTTCATACGAATCTATAGCACGATATTTTTGGTTTTATTAACACTAAAACTTTTTTCATACTCTGGGCGGGTACCGAGGAGACATTTTCGTCGTTAGCACTGATAATGGAACTTTGAAATCCTTCTTTTTGTTTCTAGAGGAGCTAGTCTTCTTGAAAGGCCTTATGGATGAAAAAGACGTATCGGCGTCCTTCGCCCTTCTCCACAACATCAAGTTTCCCTGCCCAAACTGCAGTAGCATCTACAACCGGAAGAACAACTTGCAGAAGCACCTTAAGTACGAATGCGGCCAACTTCCGAGGTTTAGGTGCCCTTACTGCGAGTACCGATCGAAGAAGACGTCGAACGTTCGTGCACACGTTCGATCGATCCATTTCGGTTCTAATGTTTATGTGATTGATTTGAACTCGTGTAATGCTTAAGTTCAGCGAGGAAGAGGCTCCATAGAGCTGTGAGGAACCAAAGTTCGATTGAAACTCCCAGAGAAGAATACTGAAAGTTATATTAATAATTACTATCTTTCTTTTACGACATTACTATCATGTACGAATTTGTTAATTTATTTGAATAATTCCGTTTGCAATTTCATTGTAACGTTTTTTTACACATTGTAAATAAAGTAGTTAAAGTTTGCATGCGAGGCGTTTCATGGTAACGGCTCTTGATACCTTCGTTTACTTGCGTTTCATTTTGATTTTCTGAATCGATAAAATTTAGAATATATTTGTACGTATAGAAAATAAAGCTGTAAACCTGCTGGAAAATCACAGAATTCCACGGAAGAGAAATGATTACTTTATTTGTTTTTCCATGTTATAACAATGTGATTATATTTTATTCGTCGACCCCCCTCTGTTCGATGATAACTTTCGAAATTATTAACGATTGGTCCTTGGGCTTTCATTAATTCAATATCGATATACGGCTTGCGTGTTACGTAATCCTGAACTCTGACGAGTTCCGAAAATTTTCTTGCAGATTTGGAACACCTGGGCGGCTACAAGATACCTTGTGAAACAAAACCGACGAACGACTTTCATACTCGCAACAAGGGCACGTTTCCCTGTCCAAAATGTACGAGCACCTTCAACCGGAAGAATAATCTTTACTCACACCTGAAATTTGAGTGCGGTCAACTTCCGAGGTTTGGCTGTCCCTATTGTGACTACGCATCGAAGAAGTCCTCGAATATTCGTGCCCACGTTCGCAGGAAGCACTGCGGCTATAAAGTCTGTGTTATCGATGTCTCACAGGATTCTATTAACTCATCGCTCGAAGATCTAGACCTGTCGAAGATCCAGCAAGCCTTCTGACCGAGTCGTTTTCTTCACTTTCCTTTAACGCCGAACGAACAATCGTCTGCTCTCTAGTTATACCGATTAAGATTTTCCTTACGACGTTCGAGTATTTATTTGCACAAATAATAATCTGTAAAGACGTTCAATTCTTCTTTAATGTTATTATCGAAATTGCTACGTAACTACTGTTACATCTATGATGTCACTTTACGTGTCACATTTAAGTTTCCCTTTGTGGGTGTAGCTTTGGACCCACGTTAGAACTCTTTTCTTGGATCAATAAAGTACCAGCACTGGAGTAATCACTTATCACTCTTATTTCATTTGCATCACGGAAGATCCCAATTTGCAGGAATTCGAGCGTAAAAAGTAACGGAACATATCGCGGGTCCTGTTGCACGACAACCAAGGAAGATTTAAAAAGTATACCCGTCACAGCTCCCCTTCTCGTTCTTCTCTGTACAACAGAGATCCAATGCAATTACGAATATTTCTGACAGGGGTATCGTGTTTCTTTTTGTGTTACAGGCAGGAATTACTGTTTATTTACTGCAATCCCCACACCCCCGCAAAACTTCGTCCTTCAACCGCACTCTTCAATGACAACGATGCTTCCGGCGTCGGAGTCGACGAGACTGACCAGCCGGAAGTTTCCCTGTCCTAACTGCAGTAGCGTCTTCAGTCGCAAGGGTGGACTGACGTATCATCAGAAATTCGAATGTGGCCAAAAGCCACGATTCAATTGCCCGTATTGTACTTATCGCGCCAGGCACATCTCCAACGCACGTAGGCACGTCCGGAAGTGTCATCCGGGAAGAGAGGTTTACACGGTCGATCTCTGTCAATTGCAACAGCACGTCGCTTGAAGTTGTGCACCGCGAAGAATCACGGTGTCCGACTTGGAAGATGAATGTCAGGTGCAACGTCAAAGGAAGAGATGTATCGTGGACCAACGCGAGGAGAATTTACCGTGGAATATCCCGATATTGCGATACCTCCGTCGTTCATCGAAGAATCGGACCATCGACGTCACGAAGAATGGTAGAGACCAGGAATAATTCATTTTTCTATTTGTTACCGATGTTTTTTTATCGTGTTACCTACGGTTTTAACATATAATTGTGATTCTCGAGATGTTTGGAATCGAAGACGATTTTCTTTTGTTGCAGAAACACGAGGTGACGGTGGAATCTTTCGCGTCGGACGACGATGGATTGGAAGAAAGTTTTATTGTCCCTGTGATGCAGTCGTTAGGTGGAGATAAATTTGTTAGAAGTTATCGTGTAGATGTAGTTTACTTAAATCACTGAGTTATCGTGCGAAATATTTCTACGGATGTGAATGGAGGTTTGGATGTATTTATTGCTAATTCACGAGGAAGAAATCATCCAACGTCCATGTTCGTGTTCCTAGATGTTTTAATAATCTTGTTCGCATTAATAAGTTGTTGGAAAATGTTGCATCGAAGAGGCATAACTGATGTCTTCGATTCTCATTAATTCTGGTTAGCCTGCGATTATCTTGTATGGCAAACTACATGAGTCACGAAATATTACTGAGAAGTTATACAAATGGTGTTCCAGAGAGTGGTATTATCTATCCATAATGAACAGTATTAAGAATTAATGCACAATGATAACGATGTATAAAAGGAGATTTTTATAAATTTTTTCGTACAAAATTGAATATATATCATGGTACAATGCTCTATGCGTTTGAGCTGCGAATTATTGTATTTTTCTGACCTAGATCTTGCGAATTTGTAAGTTCGAATTATTCAGAGTTCGTCGGAACTGATGTGAATTCTGTACTTAAGCTGTGTTATCGCGAGAATAGGAGTTCTTATCGCGATCTTTTATTATTGCAGTTGTACAACAAATATACGAAGTTAAATCCATTCGGTTTTTAATTCCGCTTATTCCCGCAGCTTTTTTGTGCGTATTCCTATGCCTCTATAAACATTTTAATTACAGAGAAAGTTCTCCATTTCGTCTTGTAGGCTGACAAACATCGAGATCGCTATTTCCAATGTTCCTCAACTACATACAAATAGTTATTACGTTTTTTAAAATACATATCTGCATCATCTTTTGAGTTGGTACAATTTTAAGCTATGGAATATAGTTTTTTTTTAATGCAAATATAAGGTATTTTAATAGAAAAATATACACGACATGGAAAGTACGATTTTTTTACTTTTTATACGAATACCTATTTACAAAATAATAATCACCTAAACTTAGCACACCCCATACCGTGAAGCTCTACCACCTTCCTCCACCGATAAGCTTTCCAACCCCAGAGACGTTCACATTTAATTTCATTAATTTTTCTTTTTTCGTTTGTTACTCCAATAAAACATTTGCCATTCTTTCCTTAATTTTGAATTCTCTCGTTTGTTAAGGCTTTCATAATTTATAAGCCAATCCCACTTGCCAAGTCGCCAGCAAACAACGTATAGCTATGGTACGTTATTCAGAATGGAAAGATACGTACGTGATTAACAAAAAGTCTGCATCAACATTTCTTCTACACGGAAGCCGCTGACGATATCTAACGAGAATTTCCTTCAATTTTTGTTTCAGACTTCCCTCTCCAAGGAGACTTCGAGTTCTCCTTCGTAACCGTCAGCGGAAAAAAGCAACGTGGCTATCAAAGAACTAGCACTTCCGGTAATTTGAATGCCGAGAAGCGAAAGTTCCCCTGTCCGACGTGTCCCAGTGTCTTCAGCCACAAGAACAATCTCTACTACCATTCCAAGTTCGAGTGTGGCCAATTACCTAGATTTAACTGTCCCTATTGTACTTATAGGACGAAACACGTGTCAAACGTGCGTGCTCACGTGCGCAGAAAGCATCCTGGCAATAGCGTTTATGCCATCGACGTTTGCAAGACAATGGAAGGATAATAGTCGAATTTCGACTTTTCCAATAACACTGAGTTCAAATATACGTAGCGATGGGCGTTGGAGCTGCGTTTCAAAACTTTTCAGCAATTCTCTCAGCGTGGAATTTTGGACCACTTGGATCGAGTGCTACATGTCGGAAATATTTCGACATTTTAAATATTTTTGAAGATTAACTCTACGCTGAAAGGAATTAAATTCTCACTTATTTTTATGCTACACCAGCTGAATGTAAAATTGAAAAACAGAAGCAAATAGTAGATAATAGTAGCGTAGTGTAAAACAGTCCATAATAACATAATAACATTCTTTGTGAATGTTATGAGTTTTGGAGATCTTGAAGGTGATAAAAGCTTGAAAGTTTAATTAATTACTTTCAATGGAATTCAGTTGTATTTAGTTATTAATTGAAATTAATAATATCCGCAGGCAACTGGTATGCTGATGATAACGATTTAGAATTTCTGTCTATTGTTGTTCTACGATTTAAATTTTAAAACAATTAGAATCTTTGTTTTATTAACACTTTAATATTTCAAGACTTTTAAAACCATCAGGGTTAAGATTTTGAAAATTTTTCAAGAGTGCCCCACTTCGAATAATATTCAAATTTATTCGAAACTTACCTCGTACGTATATTTTACGTGATTTAAAGTAATTATTAGCCCATAATTAAGAGTGGGCACTTGAGAACTTTGTGAATCGAAATGGCATTCAATTTGTATGAACTATGTCTTAGTGGATGGTACCTAGACTGTCTTCATGACAGGATTTGGTTAATTAGTAATATTATGCCTATAAATTAACTAGGTATGCCGTTAAAGTATTGTATCTACGAAGATAATGATATTTACGTGTTTTCATCGTATTTGAAATGATTATTAATCAATGTCGTTTATCGTTTCGACTATCGTTTCATGAGCCATGAAAAGAGCAACATTGAATTTTTACTTCATGTTTTAAAATGTCGATGTTATACAAATTGATATTTAACGTAGATCTAGTCTGATCGAAGTTAATATCTACTTATGATATTAATTTTTTTAACTAATTTGATCTCGTTAATATTTCAGTGAATTTTAGTCGTGAAAATGACAAGGAATTTTTTCTTGTTGTCAAAACAAATTGATGGGAAATATTGATTCAATTTAAGAATAATTATTGGTCAAACTGTTCACAGAACAAGTTTTTCGTAAAATCAGTGTAGCGTAGTCGTATTTTATTATTTAAGAAAAGAAATGAATAGCTTAGTAAGTAAGTTAACGGCGAAGCATTTCTCAACACTGCCAACGTCACCAAAATATTTATTAACAGAAATAAGAACCTATAGATGTTTGTACAGTTTGACGATTATAATGAATCGCTGGAGAAAAATTCAAATTTAATTTTTACCGATTCCGAATGATTCTATTAATCTAATAGAATATAGCCAATGATTATTCTTTGTTATAGTTTCTATTTTCAACGTCTTCTCCAAACTGATTTTTATAGCGACGCAACATTTTTATAGCGAAACGTTGTTTCATACAACGTTTGAACACAGACGAACGTTAATATATTACAACATTTATATATGCACATATTTTTCAATATACTATGATAACATAGCATCACCCGTGAAAAGTGTTTCAACGTAATGACACTCGACAGTCACAAAAAGAAATAGCAAAATATCGAATAGTAGAATCATATTTACCAATTTTTATCAGTGGCAGTGGAAAAGAGTACTCACGAATATAAGTAGCATACGAAAGAGTTGATAATACAATTTCATCGGTGCATATCACACTGTTAATTGTCCGTCGATAAAAGGGAATTATTCTAAGCCACCTTATGTCTGACCATGGAGGCATTGTACTACTTCCAAATCCATTACTCAATTACAAATTTTTGTACTATTTACATACTGCGATACTTTGTAACAACATTTTGTACTTTGCGTTCCTTCATTGTATGCAATAAATGTAAACAATTCTTGTGCATAGCGAGAAATTAACATACTATCGTGTATCGAAGACCAAATATATCCAGAGTATAGATAACAGATTTTAAATAGTTCCATGGATTCAGCAAGCTTAACGAGTTTCATTTTGAAGATGGGTACCGCCATTATATAACCATTACTATTCGAACTTTTTGCATTGGTTTTTTTAAGTATTTGTTGTGTTAAAAATCGGCTCAATGTCGATGTTTCACGAACATTTCTTCCACCTGTTTAGAACGCTCAAAACGTAGCACCGGAATTTCTTTAAGTTGCATTTCTCGAGAGTTCCCACCATTGAACAAACATTATATTCCTGAATATTTTAGATTTAATGTTAGTGAATATTATTACTATCAATCTGTCAAATATTCGTTAAGTTTTCTTCAAGATTTTAATGATGCAAATTAGTGTTCGTAAAACGTATACACAGAAACGATTTTCCCCAAGACCAATTGGAAAGACCAGTGCAAACAGTCAAGCGAATCATTTTACTTGTTCCACGGTATCGTACGCCATTCACTCCGCTCATTAAATTCCCGACAATGCACTCGTTGAAATTTCACCGGTGATAATTAACCGTAAGAATGTCTGAATTTTTCAGAGAAGAAGCTACCGTCCCAGGTTATCGATTACAACTGGAATCGACCGATTCGAAGGGCCGTCCATCATCGAGCACCACAGAAGGCAGTGCACATCTGTCCACAGTGCGGCAGGTCCTTCAATTGGCGCTACAATCTTCAACATCATTTGAAATTCGCCTGCGGCCAATCTCCGCGATTTAATTGTCCTTACTGTCCTTACAGGACGAAGCACACGTCAAACGTTAGAGCTCATATACGCAGAAAGCATCCGGATAGGGAGGTTTACGTCGTTGACGTTCTTGCTGATCAGTAACGTGGAGAAGACGAGTCTTTGATACGAATGGAGGACTTTTAAACATAGGACTTCCAAAATTCTTTTTGGAATACTTCCTTTGTAGAATCTTTACGTGTCATGCTGTATACCGATGTTTGATGTTTAATCGTTTTTAGAATAGTGAAATACTTGTACGTCTAGTCGTTAGACTCGATCATTGTTATAAGCTAAAATTTCTTTGTATATTTGTATTAGGCCTATAGCATATGATAGACATATCGTCCAAGTTGAAGTATAGTCTCTCAGACTATCGGAGAGAAATGTTAGTTGTAGGAAGACATTTGTGAACGAATCTCGAACATGGTGGGCTTTACTGTCACGTTGAATAGAGTTACTTTTGTGCAGGTTGTAAAAAAATTAATAGTCACGGCTTTCAGGGGTTGTTCAACACCTTCGATTGAATGGAGATTTGTGAAAAAAACCTGCCGCAAAATTCGCGGTAAGCGAATATTTTAGCTTATTTGTTTGATCAGCTTTTCGCATTTGTCTTGCTACGTAGATAAAATGTCTGAGAGGAACCATGGGTCAGAAACGAACCGTTCTCTCGCAAATTGACTTTTAATTGGGTCTCCACAATTTAAGTTTCGCTTAGTCAAGTCGCAAGTAAGTCGTAGTAGTAAGTCTCACTTACTAAGCGAAAATTCAATTGCGGAGGCCCAATTAAAAGTCAATTTGCGAGAGAACGGTTCGTTTCTGACCCATGGTTCCTCTCAGACATTTTACCTACGTACGATGACGAATGCGATAAGCCAGTCCAAAAAAATCAGCTACCCTTCCGCGAATTTTGCGGCAGGTTTTTTTCACAAATCTCCATCCAATCCGAGGTGTAGAACAACCCCTCCAAGCCATGGCAAAACTTTTTGAAACACCCTGTACATCACAGTGTTAGATTCGTCTACGTGACACTGGTATGAAAATAGAGGTTTTAGAAGACATTCTAACGTTACAAATGTTTGTGACCATTTGAGAGTTAACAACGGCAACTTATACTTTTTTTCTGGGGCAGAACTACTTCTTACGGCATTATATTGTACAAACATTGAGATCGGTTAAATATGTTCATTGTAGTATTTGAGAATAGATGCAAAATTTCCTCGTGACAGTTATATGACCTTTAAGAAAAAAAAAATTTCGAATGTTACTCAAGTCGCCGAAATTTAATTGTTTATCTTCGCGCTTAACGCACATAGAATTCTTCAGGCATCCTGTAGAAAATATTTGCTTAATTACATGAAATTTCAATATTTCGAGGAATTACCGTTAATCAATTCTCTTGTTTGAAAATTTACTTTCATTTACGCATTAATTTTTTAAAAAATCTTCGAATCGGTTTGGGATTTGCAGTAACACTTTTAGATGGTTTACTATCTGGTTTTATGGTCGCAGAACTGATTACTATGCCAGTTGTACGCATTATAGAATATAACGGTACTTTCGTACTATAAGAAATTAGTATGATCGTACAATTCCTACAATTTATCGCGCCTACCCTTCACACTCGATGTTTCCCAGCCTTCGTCCCTGCGGAACCGCAGGACCTGTCCCTTTCTAGAAGGATACTGATAATTCGCAATTTTTATGTAATGAACTCTCAAACGTTTTATATTAAGTTTCACCGTAAGTCACGCGACAGCGCTTGCATTTTAATGTGCGATGAAAAATTGAATAAAGTATCTTCTATCTTTTGTAAATCATGGATATCCACCTTGCGTTATTTTGCTCTCTAAATCTTGTCGCCCTGCCGGAATACTTTTTTCGACGGTCGGTAAACGTGATGGAATGTCAGACCTTGAAGAAAGCCAATGAGCTATCGTTGTTAAATAATCATGTTGAATTTTCTGTTTGCAGATTTCCACGCGACAAATCCTCATGGTCTGCACTGCAACTACGATTTCGTTAGGAACGAGCAGAAGAAGTGTTATCCCTGTCCGAAGTGTGGTAATGTCTTCACCCGAAAGAACAATCGTTATAACCATCTGAAATTCCAGTGCGGCCAATTGCCGAGATTCAATTGCCCTTATTGTTCGTATCGCACGAGGCATTCCTCTAACGTCAGGTCTCACATACGCAGGATGCATCCTGATCAAAGAGTGTTTGTTCTCGACGTGCATGGAAAGCAGGATCACGAAGAGACCCAGATATTACATGAATCAAAAGGAGAAGATATACATAATATGACGTACTAAATAAGTGAAAAACAATTAAGTTTGAATTTTCAATTTTTGTTCAGGAAGAATATGCATAATTATTAAGGATTAGATCGTGTAAGAACACGAGTATTTCGGATTGTTTTTCTTTGACGACAAGTCATTCGCAAGAATATTATTAAGGATTAGATCGCGCAATAATGTGAGCATTTTGGATTGTTTTTAACGACAACTCATTCGTGCAATTAATAATCATGATAGAAAAAAAATATGTTCGTTGGAACAAACCGTCAGGTAAAAAGAGGTCGTGGTCCTTCGACGGATGAAAAAGGTAGCATAGGGGAGATATTGTAAAAAGTACATGGTTACTTCGCGAGGAGATACGACGACTGCAAACTCAACACGAGTATGCTTATATTTACACGGGACAGTTAGAATAGTTTACAGAGAATTGTAAGTGACTCTAGAATTCCTAATCCGCCTCTAGATAGCATGAAAAAGTTATTTTAATACCTGTTACTTCGATAAGCAGCTACCGATGTTTTATAACTAGAAGATAGATTATTTAATAAATCAATGATGGCTTCTTACATCGCGTAGATCATTTTTAGCTGTACTCATATGCACCAGCTTTCAATATCTTTCGAACTAAAATCTAATTTCCCTAAAATTATATTCCCTCTGACCTCAACCCCCATTCTTCATCCTATTCTATTGGCAATGCTACTCTATGGTCGTCTATTTGGTAGGTCTGACTAATTAAGTAGAAGTAACATTCGCCGTCTTTCGGAGAGCAATTGGATTCTATTTGATGTCGTAGATCCACGTCAGAAGAATAAAACACACAAACATATAATCAGCCAGATACCCTTTCGTTCCAGATACCGCGCCGTTCACCGTCCTCGGCATCAACATCGGCATTGGAGGTTCGCAAGTTCATACTATCGGCAGACTTTGGTCCCAAACGTCGATTGCTCACTATGATAATGGCTACAAAGCGAAGAAGTTTCCGTGTCCTAATTGCGCCTGTGCCTATAGTCAGAAGTACTCTCTCAATCGACACTTGACATACGAATGCGGCCAGGAACCACGGTTCAAGTGCCCACACTGTGAATATCGATGTAAAAAATCGGCGAATGTCTATGAGCACGTTAGAAGAAGACACAAGAATTGTCGTGTTTACGCCATTGACGTACTGAAGACAACGAATACCGAAGACATGTAGTATCGGAAACGCTATTGTTACTTTCCCTGTAAAATTGAATTTAGGAGATAGTTAAAGATCGATCGTTGCTAACGATGTTGCGATCGCGTTCGAATTTTAATCTCTTTTATAGAGAGCGTGGAATTAGAACGTTCTCTTGGTTCTGCTAAATTTTTTCGAATTATTTCTTTCCTGTGATTGTGTAAATGAAAATTTGTTTACGCTGAATAAATTGGGAATGGAGATACAGTATCTTCGCTGTATCGTAAATGTGATAATTAAACGAAGAAAAACGAACGAAACGTTGAAAGAGATGCAGTGGCGATTCAAGTGAGAGTATTGCGTTTTACGCCTTTCTCTATTATTTCACGTATAAAACTTCCCTTCTTTGCGACTACTTTATCGCCTTTGTAAAAAAAAAATCCTTTAATACGGTTAACCAAACATTCTTCTCCACTCTGCCAGCAATTAAGTTGGCTTCAATGAGTTTTATGTACCACTTCTATAAATAACGAATTAGAAACCGCAGCGAAAGTGTGGCTGTCTACGATCGATTGTAAAAGACATCGAAAAGTGCGAATAAATACACCAAATTATTCCGTCATCGTCTTGATCGTTACTTAAATGTGAACTTCAACCCTCTAAGTGTTCTCTTGGTTCGAATTCCATTGTCAGAGATTCCCGTATCCATTTGTTACAATCGATGTTTGTTTTGTACATATACGACGAAAATTTTATACCATAAAACTAATTTTTCGTATTTATTTAACAATATTCATTGCCATCAGCCGTTGATCTTCTTTTACAGGCTTCGTTCCACATTACGTTTCTGTTTGCACGAGACTACGAGGACTCGGTAAAAGGTTCTTCTGCTTCAATGCCTGTGGTAGCTCCTTTACTCATCGCGGTTCTTTGACCAGACATCTACGTTACGAATGCCGACAAAATCCTCGCTTCAAATGTCCCAGCTGCGAATTCCGATCGAGGAAGACGTCCGATGTTTATAGGCACGTCCGTAGGAAACATCAGGGCAACACTGTGCGTTGCATCGATACTGGAAATAATTAAGACCAGTTCTTTGAACTGTTGTGCAACGAAAACATTGATATTTCAGAACGTCGTCCTTATTGTATTTAACAAGACCGTTAATAAAGCCTTGACTGATTGTGAAAGTAACATTGTACATTACCATAATCGATTATGAATTTCTCGAAGACGTATGAATTTTATTTGTTTTGAGTTGACCTTCGGTTTGTTTTGAGTTCTGCGTTATAAGCTCCTGAGAAGATGATGTATTATCTACAAGTTAACTCGTTAAGTGCGACGTCAGTCCCTGGGGACTGACAGTGAACTTTCCGTTCAGGTGGCGTCAGTCCCCGGGGACTGACAGTGGACTTTTCGTTTGGGCGGCGTTGTCCGTGGGACTGACAGCAAAATTTTTGTTTTGACGACATTGGCGCATGGGACCGGTATGCACCATTATCAAGGTTATAACATAAATGTAATTATAATGAAGTTTATTAAAACATTCTAGGCAAAGATGTGGCTTAGATTTACACAGATTACAAAAGGTAACGACATGTTTAGTCAATTTTCAAGCTAAATTACAACATTTATTTTATAACCTTAATAATAGTGCATACCGGTCCCATACACCAAAGTCGTCAAAACGAAAAGTTCACTGTCAGTCCCCGGGGACTGACGCCGCCTGAACGGAAAATTCACTGTCAGTCCCCAGGGACTGACGTACTACTCAACGTGTTAAAAGGGCACATGGGAAAAAGGCATCGTTCGTTTACACTACTCTGTTGGGTGACTTCAGAATAACAGTGACCTTATGGGACACTTTGTCTTTATCGCCCGAAACGGTCACGTGTAAAAGTCCACCGCGTAATATGAATCTTTCAGATTCTAAAACTATGACTTCTTGAAAGGACTTGAGTAAAAACAGCGGTGCCATTTTTCGTTTTGCTGTTTCAGCTTGAAGTACGTCTATTTCTCTTCAGCGTATGCTACTTTAGTTGAACCATTTATTACTTTTTATTACATTTCAAGTCGACAGCACCATCACTAATTCACTCCGTTATTCCCATCTATCAAAACCGTTTTCAGGTAACCTCAGTCCTGGTCCGATTAATTTGTAATTACATCAAGGATATTGTGCTAAAGTGTCAAGTAAGTTTTTCATTGACCAAAGTTCCACCTTTTCTTACAGGCGTCTTTCGTTCTCATTGTGGTACCTCAACGTAAAGAAGTTATTTCTTCAAACGGAAGAAACGTCAACCGTGGCGAAGAAGAGATTCTACTATTCGAACGGTTGTGAGAATTCTTTTAGTGATCATCGATCGGTCATCAAGACATGCTATGAATGTGTTTCAGGCAGGATCCTCGTTTCAATTGTTCTATTTGCGAATATAAATCTAAATTTTTCTTCAACGTTTACAAATATGTGCGTATGAAGCATCGCGGCAGCGACGCCGGTGGAACAACGTCAGAAAACGCGTGCAGATGCGATGAATGACCTATTAACTTGTTTCAGTGAAACGAGGAAGTTCAGATTTGTTAGAAGTTGTTAGGGTTGTATAATCGTTATTTTTCTATTCCGCGGTTTTAAAATTGTCGGTTTTTGATTGGAAATTATAATAGATATAGAGTGGTGTGTATACTTTTTTACTTTTCGTTTTATATTTAGTGATCGCCAGATTGAGAAATTATCTGTGAATTTATTTTATTTCAGATACTGTAATATCGAATGTTATTTGACATTCTTGTAAATCATCAGATATTTAACGCATATATTTTTAGATTATATATTTAAAATGTCTACACGAATAAAAATATAATTTTAGTTTAATTTATATCACTCGGTAATATGGCATTTCATAATTATCTTTGTGTCCAACCACGAATAAATTTGTAATTTAGTTTACAAAATTTATGCGTTCCCTTTTTTATGACATTTTCTTTTATTTGCGAACAAATAAATATGTTCATATTTTTAACATATCTTTGAATTTTTATGGGTATTAATTAAATTATCTTTCTAGGTTGCCGTTGGATCCCGAGAATTAATTGTCGAATAATTGCTGATATAACTCGTTAATTATTAATTATACTTAGTGTTTAATACATTTCCATATTGTAGTACAGTTAATTACCGCGTTGGTTAAGAAATTACTATCTCTATTTATTGTTTAATATATTTCCAAAGTGATTCGAGCGTGAACTCGATTAAGTTGTGAACCATTAATGACATTTTTCAATGCCCGTAGAAGTTTATATAAGCTTTTTTCAAAAAGTGTTTCAACTACACAGAATAAAATATGAAATAATACACATGAGTTGTTAATAAAATCGTAAGCCAGTTTCTCACTGAATTTCTTTGTTTCAGGACGTAAACATGCTTTGTTTCAATTCTTCAAGATCAACGAAGTACAGAATATATGTTTGCTCCGAGTATCATTTTAAGAAACTTTCTAATTGTGTTACTAGTTTCTAATACATTTTAAAGGAGCTCTATAAAAGCAGAAAGTATATGTCATGGATAATCCGGTACACCCAACGAATTATTGGGAAAATATTGGGAGCATTTCACATTCTTTATAATGGGAGCATAAAAAACTCATCTTGATCGTAGATTAAAAGATAAATACATCGCAATCCCGGTATTTCTCGATTACCCATTATCACTCGACTAACATGTTTCAAAAGTACATCCACGTCTTTCAGAATCATCTATATTCATCACCATGGCTATAACTCATTTGAAATTGGCGAAAATGCTTTATCAAATATCATCCTCAAGCGAACATCATGCAGTGGAAGAATGAGAATCAAGCACTGAATAACAACGGGGATTCGATCTTTTTGTTTTCAGATTCTCTATCTCTGATAACAACAGACCATCGTTACAAGCAGTTCCGAATGCGATACAACGATTCCGGGTTTAAGAAGTATCCGTGTCCGAACTGTCCGAGCGTTTTTGTATGGAAGTGCACCTTGAAGAGGCATTTGCGCAACGAGTGCGGCAAAGAGCCGCGTTTTCAATGTCCTCATTGCGAGTATCGCGGAAAATGGAAGGCTAATATTTGCAGGCATATCAAGAGGGTCCACAAGGACTGCAGTATATACGTTTTGACCACGTAACCTATTCGCTTCAAAGAGCATCTAACGAAATATTGTTCTAGGTAGAGTGTTTCAGGGGTGGCTGACGAAACTTTAACGCCTTCGTTGCGGCGAAGACTTTTGGGAAGGGAAAATAAGTGTTTTGTGCCTTTTCCTTTGCCGCGACGTACTATTTATCATTCGTATACACCAGGCTCAAGCTTTATTTGATCGCCAGAGCCGTCCTTGGAGGAACACCTCCTACTTCACCCATGCATATAGCTGAGATGTTACTGATTCACAGACACTCTGCCGGTGTCATGGCCGGACCTATTGGCACGAGCGTGGTGGCGTATTGGGGCGACATTCGTATCTAACCGCTCGCGCTGGAAAGACATGCCACGCGCGTCGATCGCGGAAAACAAAACGATGTGCGTGGCACGTCTTTCCAGCGCGAGCGGTTAGATACGAATGTCGCCCCAATAGGCCACCACGCGCGTGCCAATAGGTCCGAACCTGGCAAGTGAAAGGCAAAGCAATCAGCGAGTTTTCGAGCGCACGGGAAGGGGAAGCAGGCGGAGCTCTTCCAAGGACGGCTCTGGCGATCAAATAAAGCTTGAGCCTGGTATGCACTGTTACTTCGAAAGAATGCAAAGTGGGTATATGATTGAAGTGAGGAATGAAACAAGTACATTTGATAGTTTTATATTTTTTGAGAAAGAATGGTAAAGTGCACTTTTTAAAAGTGGTATTGTAAATATTGAAATATTATTTAACTCCGTGGAAAATAAAATGTTTATCGAAATCTACGAATTTTTCTGAAATATAAAAATAATCCCGAATGCGCTATTAAGAAGTGCAATATTCTGTTAAGGGCTCACAATATTTTTGTTCTTATTATTCTTTTTTAACATTTCACTATTACAATAGCTTGGTACCTTGACAAACATGTGTGATTACTATTAGCTTTAAATTGTACTCAAGGAAAATATTTATCCCTACAATATTACTGAATCTTGCATATTTTTATTCGGGGATATTTTCTGATAAGAATTGTCTTATTCTTAAGACCAAAGAGGTACCAAATAATGTTGCCTAATCGACGTGCCTAATTATCTCCACTATAAGGAGCGTGCATCATTGTTCGTGCAGTCATAATTTTACTTCACATATTGTACTGCTCTTCGTTTCATATAAAACAAATTATTCCTTATGGAATTCTAAATATATCATAAGACCGTAAACAAAAACACCCAGTACAAACTTCATCAATCAAAACCGAACTGAACAAACATATTCAACGGTTGTACGTAGCATATGCGCAGTTGTAATAACGTTAATAAAAAACGATTACCATTCAGCGCAGATGAAATGAAGTCTCTCTGAAAGACTTTCGAATCATCATTTCAATATATTCTTACTTTACAACCAATAAAAACGTACTCTAACATACACGAAACGTTGTCATCGCTGTTAATCGCCAGAAAACTTCACCGATACGTTTAACCGCCTGTACTAATACGATTCCTTTCCTTCATTTCAGACATCATCTCGCGAAATTGGCATCGCATGGCTACGCATCAGAGAATCCGAAGACGACAGCACGGTGTTTATACCTGTCCTAATCGAAATTGCACCAAGTCCTTCCAATGGAAAGGCAATCTGAACAGACATCTCAGATACGAGTGCGGGCTTCAGCCGCGATTTAAGTGTCCCTATTGCGAGTATTGTTGTAAAGTCAAAGCGGACGTTAGCAAACATATCATGAGGAGGCACAAAAATTCAACCGTTTATGTTGTGGACATATTAAAATTGTGCAACGTGAATTTCTCATAGGCAGTAAGAAGAAATGTTGCGACGTTGAAGACTTAACGCGTGAATGTGTCCAGGGCGGTTTTTGCGCTTGGTGGTTTATGTGTTTATTAATTATATAAAAATCTGTTCGATGATTCATGCCTTGAACTGTTAACATGAGTTTAGTTTAAAATTACCGAATTGGAAATTCCGATGCGAATAAAGCTGGTGAAAATTATGATCTTCAGTTTTCGAGCAGCAGTTCATTTTTTTTTTATTTGGTGTAATTATTTGTATTTTTTATTTATTGGTCTGCGTAAGTATATTGTTAAATTATACGTTTTGTACGTTGGCGTTTGGTAACCTGTTGTGCAGAGTGTTTAGCAAGAATTCGGATTGCAGAGGTTTTCAGAGTGTATAGGAAATGACAATTTGAAAATTCAACTAACACGTATTATTTTTTTGTATTGTTTCAGATACGTACCGTCGAGGTGCTTTGCAATAGCGCGAAAAAAGACAAACATTAGCTCGTCGCAGGATAGAAGTGCTATGAGAAGAAATTACAAATTAGTATAATAATATAGTTTGCGGTAAGATTTTTTCGAAGGATGATTTCGTATGGCATATAGAACATTTTTGCGTTGAATACACTAACCTTTCAGTTACAAAACAAAAATATGTGTGAATACGTTTCTAGCAATTAATAAAACAATGGCGTAAACCATACCGTACCGTGACCAGTTTTAGGAAAAAAAATTATAATAAATTGTGTAGCCTAAAAAAAATTCTGCTATTACAGTCAGCACAGGTAAACAGAAATGATTATCCATAATTGTCAATAAGCACTTACATAAACGAAATCCGCATAATTGCCGTACAAAAAGTATCATGCTGTTCTGTTTATTTTGTTTAAGAAAAGATGCATAATATATCAGAAAATATACATGTAGGATTTTTCAAGGACAGCGTAGATTTTAAATTAAAGAATATATTTAATAACAACTGGTGAATACAATAGTTCTCGTTCGCGTACGTTTTCTCACTGCTCGTCGTCGTGCGTTGCGCTTTTTTCTTCCTTCTCCCCAAACTCTTTTGTTTTCTCCCCTGTCTCACTCTCACACCTCTCTCTCTCACTCACTCACTCACTCAATCATCTCTCTTCTTCTTCCATTCTTTCTCTACCTTTCCAAAACGCATGCATTCCTACATACATGATACCACTTTTGAATCCAATAGTGTACCGTCGATATCTTCAAATTTTTGGCTCTTACCACTGTATAATTATCAATAAATATTTTGGATGTTCATATTTCATTTTATTAAAATTGTCACATAATTATTAAGCGTTATCGGCGTTCCAAATAATTTCAACGATTTTCCCCATTTGCCACTCATGTTCTTACTTTGAGTTGTTACATTTTTAGAACTTCATCCGGTATTTTACGGAATTGTTATTAATTAATTATTAATTATTCTCTGATTACAGGTTTTAACGGATCTTTTAAAGAGAATAAACGAGATTCTCGGGAGTGCAAGACAAAAGGTCCGAAATTCCTTTGCCCGAATCTCGGCTGCGGTCGTCTATTCAATTGGAAAAGGAATCTTACGAGGCATCTGAAATACGAATGTGGTCTTCAACCACGATTCAAATGTCAGTATTGCGATTACTTTGGCAAACTGAAAAGCAACGTCAACAAACATCTTATGCGAAGGCATAAAAATCGGAAAGCCCACATCGTTGATTTATTTCAACAAAATGTTTAGAAGAATTCAATCGCTATAATTTGTCCTCTCTCCTTTGTTAAATAAATCTTCATAAGGGGTATTACTGTTTCATCGATTTTGAAGTTCCAACTTAATTTATATTGTTATCTGCATTTGCAGGTTTTAAGAAAGAAATTTTTAATCCACTGATGAGACATCACTTTGCGTAATTTCAGTGCCAGTTAAAGATCTGCATGAAAAGGTATTCTAAAGGGAGTTAGATGTTTTTAGAATTATCTGTCTATATATAAAACATCCTAATAGACAATCTTGTCGAACGTGTTATATAAAATGTTCTAAAATTAATTCAGTAGTGGTGATAAGTAAACACTCCTTGTTAATTCTACCTCAAATTGTTTGATACTCTGCACAGTAGTATGGATATTCTCAGTGACGGGTGTTTACTTGATTTCGATGAGCATTTACCTATTTTTCATAAGATTCAGCCATTATTTTACATGTATATATTATGTATTGTTAGATGATACTATCATTCTGCATGCCGCGAAACTTACTCACAGAACAGAAGACATTTGATCAGAAAGGTAAAAAGCAAGGTTGAAGAGTGGTAAAATGTTATACAAATTTTCCAGTTCATATATCATTTTAAAAACCATTCCAGTTGTTAAGAAACATGAAATTATGTATTTTTTTGCAAATATTGTGAGAATCAAGGCGTAAGTTTTTCTGTAGTAGTCGTATGAGCAAACGGTAGGATATGTTTATTAACGAAATCCTCTGATCAAAAGCCTTGTGTCCTTTATTTCTTGTAGAAGACAATTTATATTATCATATGACAGATCTTCATTTATAATTCTCCGAGTTTTTAATATTTTTTGATTCATCATATTTTCTCTCATTTCTCTACCAACCCACTCACTGGATGCTCGAAATCGCGTAACTTGCAAAAGAAGCGAACTTAAAATAGGATTACACCCACGATAATGTAAATGGCATTTTTAACAGCAGCTATTTGTGTACCAACGTTTATAATCGTTCCGTGAAATAAAAAAGTGACATAGCAATCAACTCGTTTCTCCCACAAAATTCATTCAACATCTTCAATCCCGAAGCGCCAAACGCTGAACATGCGAAATATTCCCTTCGCTCCGTTCCATGATACTAAACCCACTAAATCACATTTCACCAAATACTTTCACATTTATTTCCTGGGTTAAATAATTTCCGTTTTTCCACGCGTTAGACTGCTTCCTTCCATCCCATTTCTCAAAGTATCCATGGCTCCCCGGGAGAGGTTGTAGTTAGTGTGAAACGTTGACTCTCACTTAAATCGTTCACGCAAATTCTAAGTTATATCGTTGCGTCTAAGTTACACTGCATATCTTTCTCGCACGGTCGCTATCTAGTCGACGTATTCGTCGATTTAGGGGACGTTTCATCGCGAACGACACGTTACTTTTTCAGGAAAGGAAACGGCGTGTCGGATGAACCATAGACGGTCGAGTTCCTTCATGAAAACCGGCAAGTTCGCCTGTCCGAATCCGAATTGCCGAAGTGTCTTCGCATGGAAGAGGAACCTCAACAGCCACCTGCGTTATCAGTGCGGTCAGAAACCAAGATTTAAATGCCCCTATTGCGAATACATGTGTAAGGTGAAGACTGACATAAGGAAGCACATCAGGATCAGGCATCAGAACGAGGACGTTTGCGTCATCGATATGTTTCAGTCGTGGGAACTTCTGAACTGAGAGACGTTTTGAAAGAACTTTAACCCCTACTAATTCAGTGGATTACAGTTAGAGAATAAGAGGATTATCAATTGTGACAGAATCCATTAAAACGATTATAGAAAAGATGTCAGTAGCTGCCACACGATAGAGAAACACTCAATATTGTCGAGTTACTGGTTATACGATGTAGTTGTTTTACAAATTGAACACGAATTTTGATAATAGGAGCTAATTGTACAAATCAGTGTAATAAAGAATAGTCAAACTTTATCAGAAGTTGAGCCCTTCTGTCGAGCAAGTGAGCTTCGCATGTACCGCATTTTCTTTTTTCTCTCTGGGCTTTCGGGATTTCACAGCAAACGGCTATAATAGGTACTAACAACGAACAAGTAACGTATGCGAATCCTGAATTTGGGCGGGGGCGATTTTCGTTCTTTTCTAATTTGACAAATCTTCAAATATGTATCTCTGTAAGGATAATAATACAATTAGTATAATAATTGGAAAATTTTACGTGACAACAGAGGGATTTCCATTTTCATCTTTTACCGTCGTTTCGTCGAACAGATTTATGCTATTCAATGACCTATGACTTTAGAATGTAACATCATTGCCGGAGGTACTTTAAACCTCCAGAGAAGATAGAAGAAAGTTTCACCCTTACTTCCAACGTGATTGCTCAACATTAATGTCGATTACTTTGCTTTCTTTCTCTTCTAGGTGCCAGCCTTTGTCTCTCCGTTCCAAAGCAAGAGAATACAAGCCCTTTTAGCAGGACAAAGAAGTTCCCGTGTCCGAACTGTCCCAGTGCCTTCGGCCAAAAGCCAAGTTTAACCAGACATTTAAAGTACGAGTGCGGACAGGAGCCACGGTTTCAATGTCCGTATTGTCAGCATCGAAGTAAAAAAACATCGGACATTTATGGGCACATACGGAGAAAACACGCGAACCTCGAAGTTTATGCTATCGATATCCACGATGAAGTAAGAACTTACAGTCTACCGATAAACAAGCCCTCGCTAGCTGTCTCTAAATTTGAATTGCTGTGAATACCTGTGAATTGCTGCTCATTTTATAAGAAAAATTCAGATGTTAACACCTTTCGGTACCCTGAGTATCTGTATTTGAACATTACGACATGCCGTTCTTTATATGCCAGAATTTAATTTAATCTGACTTTTTAAAGATCGGACTTTTTGGCCGAGATGTTTCAGTTCAATGGAATTGTTGGATAATATTAACACTAGAACTACCAAACCAGTCAAAATGACTGTTACACAATTGTTTCCAAAAATTGTCCAAGTTTATAGGAGCGTCATAGAATAGATATTCTACGTCCATCTCATAAAGTATAAATTATTAAATCGATCAACTTTTCCATCTCTTAATTCTCCTTGTTTCAAAGTACTCATTTAATATATTTAAATATAATAGATTTAATGCCGGTAATTCTAGTGTTAAAATTTGCATTTGGCAAGACAGATTAACACTAGAACTACCGTGACAGTCAAAATGACTCTTTAGCAAATTTTTATAATAATTCTCAAAACTTGTAGGAGATCCGTAGAGTAGACATTCTACGTTCATCCTATAAAATATAAATAATTGAATTGATTATTCTTTCTACTTTGTGATTCCCCTTTTTCCAAAGTACATACTCAACAGATTTAAATATAATAGATTTAACGGCGGTAGTTCTAATGTTAATGACGTTGAAAAGCAGCACCTGTTAGGATTCTGATGTTTTCGAGACATTTCTACAGGTTGAAGGATTTACAAAATTTTACCCGTGGGAAATTACAGTTTGTTCTAATTGCAGTATTATACAGGCTGCGATGGAATAACATGTACAAGCGGATACGAGGTGATTCCTCATGAAAAAATAAGAACAAAATTTTTCCATTGAAAGCTTAGCTTCTGAGAAAATCAAGTTTGAAAATTCAAACTTTGAATACATTAATTAAATAAATAAATTTGTGCAATTTCTATTATGCAGCTAAATTCTCTGTTAAAGGACACGCAATTTAAAAAAAATTGCATGTCCTTCAGTTACCGAGTTGTCCCAAGATATGGATTTTGAATCTTCAACTTTGAGGGGTATTTTCACCCCCTTAATATGGACGATGGCTGATGAAGAAAATACGTATCAAATATTTTTTCGGTAACTATATCTCACGTAAGTTTCATCAAAATTGGCATGTACGAGTACGATATGTTGACTTTTTTGCTGTACCAGCATATGTCAGCATTGGATTTTCAAATTCGATTTTCAAATTCGATTTTCCCGAAAACTAAGCATTAAATTAAAAAGAATCACTTTATAAACATTAAATTTTGTCACTTGTATTGATGCACGCATAGCTTCTTCTATGAATTTATAATTCCTTATACATCTGTACTTTTCTGTACTTCCATTCTGAAGTTTCATTAATTACAATTAATATTACTGAATGTGTTTCAAAAGAGTTTATACTTTAACATAATACTGTATATAATATAAATCGTTTATACGACAGACGAAACTGTTGTCATACACTGTATAAAATAAAGCAGACTCGTCCATACCTTTGTACTATAATTATCGAGGATTCTTTTGACTGTATCCTAACAATAATTTATATCAATAAACACATCTCCATCCACAGTATACTTTTATTTCTCGTATACATTTTGAGCCATCGTCACCACGCTATTTTTTTTCAATCAATTCCCTGTCTCTTCACTCATCAACGAGCCAGAATATTTATCACAGCCAGTACGTAAGACAGTTCCGTAATTTCACGATGGCATTGACGCAAAAGAGACGACACTTCCGGTTTGTTGCAGGATATTTCCACGGGTGGTATGCCTATTGTCCCTGGAACACGAAACCGTACCAGTGCCTAAACTGCCCGAATAATTACTCGACGAAAGTCCACTTGAAACGTCACGTCGTCAGCGCATGCAATGGGAAGGAACCACGCTACAAGTGTCCTTACTGTCCTTACAAGTCTCGCTATCCGTCTGATACTTACAAGCACGTCAAACGACTTCACGAAAACTACAATGTCTTTGCGATTGACGTGCAGAATTTAAAAAATTACTTCCCGAAAGACGCACTCATGCAGGATAACAAACTGATATCTTGAAAAAGGAGACTTATGATGATTTAATAAATAAGAATGGAAGTGTTGAAATGATGGGAATTTGTAAATATAAAATTAAAGATACTTTATCGTCCTGTAAGTTTGAGATTTTAAGCTGTTCACTGTCAATTATGAGATACTTTGTAGTTTGAGGTGCGCTTTTAAAGTGGCCGTTATTTTTTATGCAATAATCGTAACGCATATATGTGTTAGCAATAGTGATCGAGGAAGAATAATAATTTTTTATAAGAATTTTCCTCAAATCGTTATTATTAATATGCGAAAGGCTATGTTTGCAAGTAACTGATGAGTTCTTTTGCGAAGTTCTGTTCCTCCTAAAGTAGCTATTGGTATCTAGGACAAAAGTTCGTTTTTTTTTGGCAGTGAATGGGTTAATTCACGTTGTTTCTTCTTCAAGCAGAATGATTCGTCGGGGCAGTGCCGGTGTGGCAAATTAAGTTAATAAAGTGTATTATGACGAATGTTAAATAACCAATGAATTTTTATATTTCCCACGAACGAAAGTCTGCACAGAATTACAGGAGCGGGAGAACTGGAATTTCTTTTATTTAACCTTATCTACTGCGACTAACAAATCGCGACTTTTGTTTCAGGGTTTCTTCCCCGCTATTTCGTGATACGACAAACCTTTTCTTCGCTCTTCGATAGATGTATCTGAGAGCTTTGAGTGTTTCAACCTGCCGTCCAGTATAGCAATTAAAGATAATTAAAAATAATGAATTGTGCAAATGAAAATTGACCGGTAAAATGTGGATAAAGTAGGTACAAAATTCTCTCATCTCAGATAGATGTACTTGAGAGCTCTAAATGTTTAATCTTGGTGTGCTGGAGTTCGATAACACAAGATAATTAAATAACAAAATTTAGAATTTATATTAATTCACATCATTATATGATACTTCAGATATTTTATACACGACAAAGATGTGCCACTGCTTTGATTTTGTATAAACCTTTCGATTTTTTCTAACAAAGGATTTTCATAAAGTGTGCCACGTTGGTTCCTGTTTTTGTACATTTTTAGAGGTGCAGAAATTATGGGCCTTATATTCCTTTGTTAGTTATGAAATGAGTTCAGGGTGTGACGTTAACTCACCGATAGTTTGGCCTGTCGTATACCATCTTGAAAATTGTTATCAATAAAAAATTCATTTTACACGAAAGTTAGATAATTTTTAATCAGGAATAATACGTTATATTTATGTAAACGAAGTCTTTTTCTTAATCATCTTCCACATTCAATATTCAATACGGCAAAATAATATTAACAGAACTTCTAATTTTGCTTTTCCTGTTTATAAAAAAAATTCACGGCTTTGACATTCAAGAATAAATTTTCTTTTTATTCTCATTAAGAGACGTATCATTCCCATCAGAGTATAAACAAATTTCTAAATTAAAATAATAAATCATGACATTCAAATTCTTCGGCCAGTGGAAAAAAATCACCGCTCCCTCCCCCGTCATAATCAACAGAAAGTATTCCTCATAATTCTATATTCTCTAAAAATATACCAATTCCAATCAAAATCAACATCGCACATCGCGATTACAATGTAAACCGCAAAAGTCCTAAATCCTTAAACGCACAAAGGATTCGAGTATTGGTAGTAGTTGCACGCGCAAAAATGTCTTTGAATAATTTTTGTCTCACGTTCGTTTACCGGACCATTCGCAAGTACTCTGCCGGATTTTATGTTTCAGTATCCCGGAACTATCTGCTTCGTCGGAACAAGCTGAAGGAGTTCTGCTGCCCGAACTGTCCAAGCGGATTCACCAGAGAAACGAATCTTCGTCGACATGTACGATACGGTTGCGGCCAAGGACCGAGATTTAAATGTCCTTACTGCGAAATGCGCTCCAAAGAGATCTCGAATGTGTACAGACACATTAGGACGAAACACACGGGAATGAGAGTTTTTCTTATTGACGTTGCCACCAACAGACAATTCTATGCACGGAAAAATTAGTGATGTCTGTTGCAGATAATTCAATTCGATTATCGCTGAAAACGTTGTTTTGAAATGCGGAAGGTTGTGCTTTGTTCAACGAATCATGTTGTTGAATGTTACCTTTTGTTCGACGTCATTTTGAAAAATCGCGAACGCAGAAAAAAGGCATCTTCTACGATAATCAAAAGATTATTTTTTAATTCTTCTTTTTCGTACTGTTGAATGCATCTTGATCTTCTCGTTCACGTGCAAACGTTATGCGTGGAAAAATTGGTGATATTGGGGAAGCATTTTGCGAACTTGTTTTGCAACATTTGCACGATTAAAATATAAAGGACAGTTGATGACAGATTATTTTTACTTTTAATTGTATTTTTCATTGCAATGCGTATATTATTTTATTTTTCCAAGAATAATGGACTGTATTACGTTTGTTCTTTTTCAAGTCATTTGTACCATTTTGCGAGATTTCTTTCGCTCAGAATGGAAAGAATTATATGGATGTTCTAGACGAAGTTGTAAGATTACCGGTGTATATTGTCCTGTTAGATAGTTACCTGCGATAACCTCGATGTATGATAAAATAATTTTACGGAAGAAACTCCGATCGGTGTAAAAGAGTGAATGATTCTTTGAAGCGACATTGATAGATGTAGTATTACAAATGGAATATAAACGAATGCATCGATTGTTTCAGTTTTATAATGATGAAACAAAAGAGAATATATGTCAATGAAGTAATAGTGCAAGACTCTTTTCGCTTTATAATTGGTGTCCACTTAAGTTTTAGTCATCACTGAATTATCAGCGAACCATCAATTTGTATTCCATAATTAAAAAATTATATAGTTTATTTGTTCTTTCGTCGGTGAAGTTCACTCATTTTTATATTTCGACTGATTCTCCGATATTACATTTTTTGTTTCAGGTTGTTATCTAATAACTGCGTTTCGCAGACTTCGCGAAACTTCGTCAACATGCATAACGGAATCTCGATTTTTCAGGATCACCTTGATTTTCGAGCAAAGTTGATCCATGTTTCGATCAACATCTCGAAAGTTTAGATCGACATTGCACGCAGAAAATTTCTGTAAATAAACTTCCATTGCAATAAAGAAACGATTATTGAAGAAAGAATTTGAACATGTTGTTTCTAGTAACTTTTTTGGTGTTGAAATATGTGCTACCTTTTTACCAAAATAGAAAAGAGAAGAACTTTGTATAACTGAACTAATTCGTTTGCAAGTATTAGGCGCTGATGATTGACATTATTATAATATATATTCGAGTGACGCTTATCAAGAATTCTTTAATATGATGGGCAGACATTTTATTTCGATTAATCCTGGAATCTGAATTTCTTACATTCCTTATTTCTTTGCCAGTCTACTTCAAAGGTTTATAACTCCCTTTGTTTCTATAACTATCGATGATGTTCTTCGGCTCGATTAAATATCATTCATAACGACAAACCGTTTTTGATTTCAGGAACAATGTATTTTTCGTCATCGTCAGGTTTTCATCATCCGGAACAGCAGAAGCAAGAACAAGTTACGCTGTCACATCATCGTCAGCAACGTTCAAAGTGTCAAAACGCCAGTAATATCAGGTTAGTGACAAAACTGGTACCTATTCTCTCTTATTCCACTACACATTCTCTCCCCAAGGGGCGTAAAATGTTTTTGACGTTTAATAAAAACAATTTTATACAATTTGAAGCATAAACTTTGATTTTCTTTTCAAAACATTTTACTTCCGTCTTTCTAATACTGTAGGCACTTTCTTATATAAATGAAAGAAATTCTTCTTTGTGGATTTCGCAATGAAATTGTCAACGAAATTATTAACACGTCCAACTCGGAGTATCTTTGATGTACCAGTATATAGACAGAATGTAAAATATGTTCATTTTGTTTTTAACCTTTGTAGTGCATTCCATTTTGCTTTTAACCCTTCCAGTGCATTCCATTTTAGAACTATGTTTTAATAATGAAATATAAGCTGTTTTTATAAAAGATATGTGTATGATGATCTAGGAAAAATAATGAAATCTTCTTTAAATCATTTCTAAGTGGTCATACTAGAAAGTGAACATGTGGCACCGTAAATACTGACATGTTACAATCAGTTGTTTCATATTTGCTGTACGTATCACATAGCTAATTGTAAGCTAACGATAAGTACAAATGGATTCAACATATTAATCATTTTTGTTTCCGGTAACGACAAGAACTGAAATAATTTCTCAGACACATATATGCTCATGTGACACTCAAAGGGTTAAAAAAGGACACTCGAATAAGATTTGATGAAACTTTTATCCATTTCCTTTTTGCTCAATCAATTTTCCATACTGATTAAAAATCAAAAGCAAGTCCGTGTTGAACCTGTTAAATATACATACATTTCATGCGATCAGTTTCTCTGCATAAATTAACCACTTCCCGGACACGTTCTCGTTTTAACTCCACCGAGTTTTGTTTCTCAGAACATTGAAAACACGCTATCACGAATCGAATTCACAACAGTCTATGCAATCGTATTACTGTGCCATTTCTTAAAGTAACGAAACACCTTAATTTCAAACTTCCTGTAAAGTAAAATCGGGAGAAATGCACATTTATATTACAGGATGGAAGCGATAGAAAAAATCGCCGAAGCGTATTTCCCGAGTACCGATCTTGCAACCCTAGGAAGAGGGCCACTAGAGACCTATCCTCGTCGTTTGACCGAGAGACATTTCCCGGATGTCATTCCGCCGACAGAAAGAAAATCGAATCCGGTGAGAAAGTGTATCAGATGCTCGAAAGGGAAAAGCATCGAAGGAAAGAGAATACGAAAAGAGACTAGATACTATTGTCCGGAATGTGACGTCGCACTATGCGTTACCCCCTGTTTTCGTATATATCATACAGCCGTATAAATCGTCCTGGTTCATTTTTAGCTTGCTCCTCTTCTATTGTTCGATTATGATGTCATATCACCTCTTGCTGTTGAATATTTATTTTTTACTTATACGTTAGCTGTAAGTACTTCTTATTATTGTAGCGCATATAGGATTGTTTCACTGTTGTATTCTGATTGATGCACGGTTCTTTGTAATTTCATAAAACTGCAAAATATCGTGTCGACGATTTTCAAGCTGGTGAAGATAATAGTGCTCCGTTTCATAGCAACGCGATGATTATCAATCTGTTTTGAGTGTCGATTTTACGAGCCTGATATTTTTTCTGGATAGTGAAATTTCAAATTTTAACAGAAAAAAATTCACTTTAATGTAAATTGATGATTATGCAGAATACTTTTACCGTTCGACCGATTAAAGATACAAAGATTTTTCTTCCTTCAGTTACACGATTCCAAGCGAACAGTAAGTTAATGACAAGAAATATAAATACATTTGCAATTTCATGCAGTATCCCAGTAAAAGCCATTGGAGGTTTTGAAACATCTGCTCCACTGAGTTTGAGAGTCGTCGATTACCGTTACGTACATATAAGTACTTTATAATATACGATTTAATATACGATACATTTAACTATATTTGTGATAACGTAGAGTTTCATTCACGTCGTTTATTTTGCCGCGCGACAACCTACACGATATGCTAATACATGTACCGAATTAAAGCGCTATGCACTTTGTAGAACTATAATAAACGATATTGTTCTTTACCGACAATGAGAATGATCAGTTAACCGGGAAGTGGTTAACCACATCTTGACGATTCAATTAATCATTTTCCTCTGATAATATTAAAATTGTATTCGATCAGGTCAACATGTCCAAAGTGCTTCAGAAGTTATCGTCACGCGTATCATATGGTACGCCACCAGAAATTCGAGTGCAACACACCGCCGAGATTTCAGTGTCCCTACTGCGGAATGAAGAGCAAACAATCGAACAACGTTTATAAGCATATACGCTCCAAACATCCAGGATCGCCGCTTGAAATCGTCCGGTTGCAGTACGAGCAGCAGTAGAACATTTTCTTACCGTATTTTGGTATATTTTTAATGCAGAGGACGAGTTTCAAATGCAAAATAAAATTAGAGCTATAAATGAATGTTTGGTGTTAATTTGTTGATTATCCTCTCATCATACGGAGTATCACGTCGCCGTGGAAGAATGCCTTTTGTAGAGTATTGTTGCGAGCATCGATTTTAATAATATTTTAATTACTTTTTTCTAGGTGAGCGTCATTGAACATCAGTGACGAAGGCACCTTGTAACGGAAAGAGCTATAAATAAGTGCAGAAGTTCTAACGGCTTGTACAATGAGCTTAATTACCGTCATATGTAATGGTCGTTTTGTCGGATTAGTAATTTGATATCACGTAGAATTATTTCACAGTCTCTGTCCACTTTCATTTTATTCTGTTCGTTCTGTGTCGAAAGAATGGTCAAGGATCAATTCCTCGAGAGCTTAAAGGTGCCTGCAACTGCTTTATCTGTTTGTCTTTAACCGAATAAAGTATCCTGTCACCGTGTGTACCTGTAAGCACAGTTGTTGAGTCTTCATCATGAAATCCATCCCATATTCTTCAATCCGTATATTTCATTCTCCACCCTCAAGGTTACGTATTAAACCGATTAAACTATACACGGTTTAATGATCTCTACGAGTTAGGCCCACGCCCAGCCCCTCAAAAAACAACTCATTGTAACCGCGCAAGAACATACCATAAAAGTTAGTGTTCTCCGTAAGCTCACAGTCATCAAACTCTTCATCGTACTCTCTAAAATAAATTGGAACTTTGTACATATAACGGACCATCGGAAGCAACAACTCCTTCCTTCCCCTAATCGTTTAGAATCTTAACGATTTTAAGAGTGGATGGTTGACAATATCATCCCATGGAAGATCGGCAGGTGTATGGGGGCTACTTTCACCACGTTTTGTTGCTTTCAAGCGCTTACGAGTGTGGGTAGCGTCACGTGGGTACAATTCGTGCTTCTCCAGCCACCCTGAAGACAAATTCTATGATCCGCCGATCCGACTAATCGTTTCCTTCCGTATCTTTTCCAGCCTTCCTACAAATGTTACCGCTGCCATGGCTCGAAGACAAGTATCCAGGAAGAAGCTCGAGAAAACTGAAAACCCGTTTTCCCTGTCCCCGTTGCCGGAAGAGTTACACGACCAAAAGCGCCGTGACAGCCCACTTCAAGTATGACTGCGGCAAACCACCACGTTTCGAGTGTCCTTATTGTGGGAAGCTTAGCAAGAAGAAGTTCAACATCCAGGATCATATACGGCACAAACATCCATCCAAGCCGGTTATTTGTAATACGCTCTTCTAGGACGAGCGTCTTTCTCGTGCGAACTGAAGTGTCTTGCTTTTCGAGTGCATCGTTTCGATCATGGGAGTTGTTTTATTTGGTATCTTACCGATTTGTAACAACGAGGACATAGCAATGTGGGAACAATGTGTTTGTATGAATTCAAATACGAAGGATACAATTGACATTTGAATTTGTGAGGGATGGTTATGTTTATGGTTATGGATACTGGGATTTTGTAGATTTTTTTGCGGGCGTTCTACATTATTTTGTTAGTGACGAAAAATTTATTGGAATAGATCTTTTGCTTTGGAAAGTGTAAGCTCGGAAATATAAGTTTGTATTTATATGGTTTTGTAATTGGGACTTTTTTGGTCGGAAAATAAGAATATGTAATTATTGTTATACTTATTATATGTGTACTATTATTATACGTTGGAAATTTTGTGCAAATTAATAATCGTTTATTATTAATCACACTATTTTGAAGTTATAAAGAGGAAATCACTGAAATCCTAGAGTCCATATCGTAAACTTTCTTCATTAGGGTAGTAGGAAATCTGTGAACCACGGATTTATTCAGTATTGTTAGAAGAATATTCTATGATACAACGGTGATATTTTAATGAAAACCGCGAAATCCAGCAAACTGATTTGTTGTAAATATGGCCGCGTGTTCTGCGGAACATTTGAAGTTTGGAGAGTCTAAATAACATGTGAAAAAGTCGTGGATTCAAGCGTTTTGTTCAACGTACCCGAAACTAAATTTAATGCCGCTTATTTACTTAATCGGGCTGCAAGAACTACGATGAACTCTGGTCGTGTTGAAAGTACGTATTCTTTTCTTCTACAAACGTATTTTCTCTCATAGTTCAGTAATGTTATTTACTTACATTGACTGCACCTAAGTTTAAATAAACATTTAAAATTATTTCTGTAAAAATTGACAAATTTTATTGTAATGCCGAACGTAAAGTTTGATAAATGAATGTTTAAAAATTGTCTCAAGAGTATTTATGCCTGTTGTAAACTAATTGTAATTGTCATTGTGAACAAGGATGGATCCCCTCCAAAGATATCTGTATCGTGTAGCTTCTATTCGTGGTGAAATGTTACCTGTGATAGCCTTAGTATACTGTAGAAAGCTTCAGATTTCATTGAATTCACTTCTTTTCAGCACTTTTCGTAAGTCTTGCAGAATAGCTGCCAAAGTACTATTGCAGGAACACCAAGGACAGCCTCCGTTAACCTTTATAATATTGAAAAGTGAACAACCGCAAATTGGAATCTTTAATTTCAAAGTCGTTCTCATAGAACTTTTTAAATTGGCTTTCTTTGATATAAAAAATAAAGGAACATGTCGAAACACGAAAAGTTCTTCGTGCGTATTTGAATACACATCTCTCTGATCATGCAAACGAAATAAAGCCGATGAAATAAAAGGATCGGATCACGTTGAAATGTGTCACAAAAACTCAAGACACATATCAGTCATGTAAATTTACATATGTGACTTCTGACTTGAACGAATAAAAGTATTTTTAGGAAAATAAATTCTAGTTTTAAGTCATTTTATCAGCCATTGCGCCGATTCATGTTCGTATTCTTTGCTAAAATACTCCACGTTTATCAAACCACTGCGTTATTTTCTCTCGCGCGTATCTCCTATAGATACAAATTTCTGCTGCATGGAAATTACGAGACTTCGTCTACAGGTTTAAGGTGATTCTCAGAAAAGTTCTTCCTGAAAAGATGATGGTTCACGATCTTGACCCTGGTACCGTGTTTTGTAGGTGATGGACTTGCCGATCTTCGAGTCAATCGTATCAAGAAGCACACAAAGAAACGGTATATGCAGTACAATCCGGAAACTGGAAAATTTCACTGTCCGAATTGCAACAATGGCTATGGGAGACGAGACACCATGCTGGGCCACTTCAGGTACGAATGTGGCAAGGCGCCAAGGTACAAATGCCCTTACTGTGCCCTCTGCAGCAAGAAGACGTCGAATATTTATCAACATATTCGGTGTATGCATCCTAAGGAACAAGTTAGTCTTGTTAGACTTTATTGAGTTTTGCCGTGTAATTATTCCTAATTTTACGAAACAAAGATAATGCCATGTCGAAGATTGGAAGGAACTCCTCAAACATTGAAATTTCATTAAATTATATTGTTCTTTGTTACGTGATGATCTCAGGTCGTCGAAATTTTTGAAGGAAGTTTAGCTGTTTTTCGTATTCCTTCTTGACAAATTATAATGCTGACGTGTAAAAATTGAGTGTATATTTAAATTGTAAAGAAGAAGAGTATCTTGCGTGGATCATTCAATCAAATGAGCGTGAAATAAGTTTAGAAATAATTGGTGTATTTTATGTGTCAATTTGTGAAATAAATGTAGATTAATTCCTCTCTATAACGTGATATTACCGTATCGTATGGAAGGTGAACGGTAATGAAGACAATGTAATATACATTACAGCTATTTCGATCGCTGTGTAAAAAAATAGAAATAAACTAAAGCAACCCTACTCCTATTTTATATTGAAAATTAAAACCCAATCTTAATGTCTCCTATCATGATCCATCAAAGTGTCCGATTTCTTCAGGAAAAATCCCTTGATTCCGTATGAAAAATAAGCCTTTAAGTACCTCACTTTCAACTTCCTACTTTTCAGCAAAAATAACTATTCTTTTCCCAATGAATCGACTTCCGTTCGTACACTTCTATCGTATGTTATTATCCAAAGGAAAACTTCAGGTTGAGATTATCATAAAGATAACTATCTTCCCAACGTATCTCATTTCAGACTCGTCAGAAAAGAAACACGAAGAGTCTGTGATTCGAAAGAGGTTCGTCTGTCAAGTCTGTGACAAGGGGTTCAGCCATAAGCAATCTTGGCGAAGACATCGTCGTCACGAGTGTGTCGACGTGGAGCCTCGTTATGCCTGTCCATATTGCGGGAAACGGAGCAAGTATACCACAGCGATATACAGACACGTCAGAACGATACATTTTGGTTTTGAGGTCAGAGCGATTCTTTTGTACTGAACGTCGTGCATCTCCATCCACGATGCTTACCGAGTTTCACGTAGAATCTTGCTGGCTGGACGGAAGAGTAAGCAGAGCTTTCGCATACTTCTGCAAGGATTTTATACTTATTGCAAACTATTTGGGTCATACTCTTCAAAATATAGGCAAATTGACTAGGGTGAAACGGCGCTAATGCTCTTCGGCTTCCAGAATCCGTTGAATGGTTTCCATTCACTCGGCCGCTATCGAGACTGTACTTAGCTTCAACGTATTAACTTCAGCTCGTGATTTTGATTTCAGATTCGTGGTCGAATGCACGACAACGGAAAGAGCAGTATCGGATGCATTGTCAGGAGCAACAGGATTGTAAGACGATTGAGAATTCAACGAACTCGCAGAGTCGAAGACACAAGTGTCCTAAGTGCAACAAGTCGTTCTCACAGAGTTACTCAATGTACCGGCATTACAGATACGAGTGCGACTCTCTGCCGCGTTATCAGTGTCCTTATTGTGGCCATATTAGCAAGTGGACACATGCAATTTATAATCACATTAGGAAGATTCATCCGGGGCAAGAGGTTACGCTTAACAAGCTCTACTAGTTTGAGAAATGCGCCAATGGAGTTATTGTGGACATCGGACATGTGTACGTTTTGGATTGTAGAGAATTAATAAAAATGATAGGGAGAATTATCGGCATTCGATGAAACATTGTGCCACTGTGAGAAGTATGTTGATGTATTTTCTATGCGTGTTCCCTCATTCCACCGTAAGTCTGTTTTTGAAAGCTTCACTGTCTCTTTTTTCAATTTTCCCCTTTCGTTGAAACACCTGGCGTTTCCTGTTTCGCTGAATCTTGCGAAGAAAGGTTTCCAGTATAAAGATATTGATTTTAACGAATGTTTTTGTGGACGTAGAGCACGTTGGGGTAGACGAAGAACAGTTTTTTGTTGGAATTCAGATTAAGGAGTTAATAGCGCTTCTCAAATTTTGCCAATTTTGGGATTTTTTAAAATATTATCGGCCAATTTTATGTGACCGGAGAGAATGATTTTGTAGGAAATTGCATCTTTTGAGATCTATAGCGAAAATTTGTTGATACTAAAAAAAGTCTATAAATATTTCTAAATACGGCATCTGTATTTGTATGCGCTTTTGTAATATTATTTATACTACCAATTTAGATACATTTACAATACAGTTTAGATACAGTTCGTTAGTTATAGCTTGAATGGTACTATTGATATAGCATTTTCATTCTGCATCCTATCGTAAACTCTGGTATCTGATATTACATGTTCTCGATGCCTTGTAAATTATAATAATTTGTTTTCCTTTTTCATAACTCTCTCCCTTTGTCTACGATCGGTCAATTCTATTAAAAAATCCGTAAAATACAATGATCAGTCATCTCAACTCCTACCAATGAATCTCATAACAAAAAAAATCTTCCCCCACCAATCTAGTCTACATTTCGACAAACTTCCTCTAAGATCCACATTTCTCAATCGAATACCATCCGTTAGTGCAAATCTACATGTGACCAGTAGAAAATCTTCTTGCCTCGTAGAAATTATCGGAAGTTTCGTTTACCCCGCCGCATCAATGACGATGCCATCCCAAGCGTGAGTTGACGCCACGGCTTCACAAAGGCTCATGAAGCCTTGCGTTTCTCTAATTTCCAACCCTCGTCTGTCTTTCTGTTCGCAGACTTCACGCCGATCGTTTTGGAGAAGTTCCACGGTGCCGTGCGAAATTCCCGGCACATGATGAAGCTCCAAGCATCCCATAAGCGCCGGGACTTTCCTTGCCCGAGATGTTCTCGTACCTTTTACACTTCCGGCGGCATGAGCCGTCATTACAGGCTCGAGTGTGTTGATTTGCCACGTTTCAAGTGTCCTCACTGCGATATGCGTAGCAAGTACACCCAGGCTATCTATAGACACATTCGTGCTAAACATCGGAACATGGAGCTGAGATTCGTCAAGCTTTATTGAACGTGTCGAAGAATATTTATCGTCGATTAGAATTACGCGGAAATTAATGGCAGAAACTCCTCTCCTTGCAATTGTAGCGATATAATTACTATTACAATATCTGTCTTGAAAGATTGTTTTTTCTTTCTTTTCTAGAGACTGTACGTTCAGTGGGCCTTCATTGAATGTTTGAATTTGTGTTAATTGTGTACGTTTATTTATTTTTGTTGGTACATTGCTACCTGTTTTTATTGTTCTTTACATAGAAATTTAGGGGTATCTTGCGACCGGCCAGTTCAAAATTTTCATTATGCGGAATGGAGGCATTCACTTTTCAGTGTTTTACGGACGTTACGAATATTTACTTGTGATTTTTTTTGCTTGGATACTATGAAGATCATGTAAAGTGTATATTGAATGTCCTCTAACAATTGCACCTCTTAAGAGATCATCGCAGAGCTTCATTCCTTGTTTATTTCTCGGTCGAAACGAGAATCTTTGAAAATTGTCGATTTCGTATTTCACAGTGTATAAGACAAAACGACATTTTCCGACATAAATGGCTCATAATTCGCACGTTAATATTGACAGCTACACAGTGATTTATATTTCTTATGATATTCTATGAAAAAAGTTATTACACCATGGAATATTCTCAAACTTGGAAATTGACAAGTCTTCCGTACGCAGCCTGTGGATATATGCCCTAAAATAATAGAAAGTACCGAAAGAACAGCTGAAACACTTTAACGAAGAGTGGTCACAGCTATTGCCTGAATCCGAAGGTAAAACCGACGATACTTATTGTATTTAAGAGAGACAGTTGTTAAGCACGCAACTGTAAAAAGAAAATCGAGCGTAGATATGCGTACGTTTACCGAAGGTTTATGTATTTCGAATGGTAAAATTACGTGTACAACTTACGTTGACACTAAAGAATAACATATACCAGAAACTATTTTAATTGCTGTAGAAAGTGTAGCCATGAGACTGAAACGACAGTGGCCTAAGTCATAATCAAAATATCGTTATTACTTGAGGGGATGTTGGATGTTAAGGCGGACTGTAACACGAATCTGCCTTTTCCCATGACTTGGAATGTGCGTAGAAAAATAATAATGAAACGTCGCAACATCTAAATCGCAAGATAGGGACCGTTAAAGTGATTTTAGCAAGTATACACTGGTTTCGTGAGATTACGTAAAAGTTATTTGGTCATTCGTAAAAACGCACAGAATTCTTCTATAATGTCAAATTGTCAAATATATTTAACGATTTGCACATTCTCAAGTGAACTAATGAAGCCTATATACCATCTTTTTAACACTATATCTACCAAGGTGATCGAAATGAACTAATTTTCAATGTTTGTTTGAAAAATTCTTCGAAATTCTAACACTGTTTTGTCCGATGATTACGTACACCTATTTTGAAGAACTTTACGCATTATATTAGTCAAGCTTCTTCCATCCCTCCATGGCTCTGTTTTCAATGCACTATCACATTTAAATATATCGAGCTAATCATCGGTAGTGTTAAATCGGTTTATTGTCGCACTGTGTTATCGTGATTAGAAAATTGTATTCCTTTATATTCAAAACGAAATTATTTCATCAAAAACGAAACTAACACGAAGCAATTTATCTTGCTCCAATCTATAGAAAAATTACGTAGTAAATTCGTTAAGATAATCCGCCAATGTATAATGTTGTATGTACTGTATAAAGTTGCAGCCAGACTGAATTCGATAAAGAAGAAATAGATGCAAAGGAAGTGATTGTCATCCATCTTTTATAAGTTTTCTTCGAATTTCTCTCTTTTTATTCATTTCATACAAATACCTCATTCCAATGAAGTCCACTACCCGATAACATCCCATCCCTTTAATCGTACCCGAATTATTTTCATCTTAAGTCCACGTTCACGCTTCCGAATCTTCTCATTGATCGATGATTTTCTATTTTCAGGAAGAGAAAGCAACGATATTACGCGACGGATGAGCTTTCCCTGCCCACGTTGCTCGAAGCGTTACAAGTCGAAGAAATACATGCAGAAACATTACAAGCTTACGTGCGGAGTTAACGTTCCACGTTACCGTTGTGTTTATTGCGATTACGCGAGCAAGTATGCTCCAAATATTTACAAGCATGCTAGGAAAAAGCATACGAAATTACCTCTAGTCACGCCTAAGAGATTGTATTGAAAATCGTATGGTCGATGGTTGTCCTCTACTGGGAAATCATTCTTGAAAGTGTCTTTGAAGCAATGGTGTTGCGAATGCGCGCAGAATTGATATCAAGGCAAAGGTGTTTTAAGAAACAATGTGTTTTATGAATTTGTAAAAACCATTCGATCTTGATATCGCGATTGGAAATGAGAAAAAATGTGACGATGATTTGTAGGTAAAATAAAATAAAGGTTTTATTTCGACATTGTTTTCGCGAAAAAGGGACTTTGATTATTGTTATAGATAGTCTTTCATGCTTGATTGACACATCGAGCACCTGAGTTTGTATCTGTCGATTATACGTTTTAAATGGCATGTTGTGTTTGTGTTGCATTTACATTCCTCTATTTGAGCTAACTTATTTCGTTCATGTTTTATTCGATCAATTCACGTGTTTACCCGCGTCGAAGATCGAACGAAAAACATCCGTTTGAAATTGTCAAACCATTTTTCTTTACGATCTTGGGTCCTCATTTTTCGTACGCTTTAATACAATGCTCCATGAATGACGTAACTTTTAATATTACATTGTTTCTTCTTCCACACCGAAAGGTTAGCGACTTTACACTTCAATTGTAGTCCAAATTTGCAACCAAATGTGTGTACCTCACACTCACACAGTTATGTATTTTATGTATCCACTCATGTTAAGTTCGTACAGTTCTGTCAGGGATGAAAAAAAAAAAATAATTGATTATTCTTCCTTACGTGGAAAATGTACGATACTAAACTTGTTAATAACGGGAGTTATACAGTACAATTCAGCCTTAATGTGAATTATTTTGTTATTGTAAAAAGCTACGACATATGGAGATTGCTACTGCTTAAATCATAAATAACAGTTTTAAGATCAAAATTTTGACCGTGAAACCATGCTTCCAGGTAGACAGGTAGACACAAACGATGGTTGGTTCCACTGTCCTCGTTGCACTCACAGTTTTCTGTCAAAAGACTGTATGATACGTCACTTCCGGTCCCATTGCGACCTCCACGAGACACGGTACCGATGCACATACTGCGACTACGGTTCCAAGTACAGTTCAAACGTCTACAAACACGTACGAAGGGTCCACAAGCAGATGCCCTTCTACAAACCTCATCGTTTATTTTTACACTGAGATGATGTAAAGGAAGGACCTGCACGGAGAGCTTTAACATCAGTATAGAAGAAATATAATGATATTATTTTTCTCCGGGTTTTTCGAGTTCACCAAAGAATTTAGCGAAGCGGTTTCATTGTATATATGTTGTCTCATATACATTATATAGCGTTAACTTTTTACGGTCTAAATTTTTTTTTTTTTTTCAATTCGCCGTAAAGTTATTCCATACATATTTTCTAATGTTCGTTACCATAATCAAATTCGTTTTCACAATGGCAGTTATTGCAGGACTTGAAAGATAGTTTAAATAAATGTATGAATATATAACCAAATTCAGAATTTCAAGATATAATGTAAAAACGAATATTAATGTTCGCAATATAAAAAGCAAGTGTGAATCCATGTTTGTTGATTTTACAATTATTACAATCCGAAATACGGTTCCAACAGTTTGTTTGAAGGGAAAAGATTCTGGATTTTCGGATACAAAAGATACGAAACGCAGACCGTCAGAAAGACTTCAGGAAGATTTCAAACTAACTGTTTCAGGTTGAACCCTAGTCCGCTCTTTTAAAAACTCCAATATAATAATAAAAAATTGATATTTTTGCTGACATCCCTTGGGTATATCTGAAATATTTATGGAAAGCGATAACAGAACCGAAAATAAACAAATTTGTCCTGTTTGGAATCTGAATCATTTTGGGGTGCATTTTACATAATATTTAAAACGGGTCGGTATCCAACACAATGATAGTGTCTGCGAGTTGGCTATGTTTTCCCCTTACTCCATCGAAAGATTGTTAGGTTTCTTTCCTTTGGGAATGTTCTCAACGCATTCGTACGAGATATGGATAATAAATGTATAAAAAATTATTGTTGCGACACATTTTTTTAAAAAAAATGGACTGTTTAATATACCATTTAGTACTTTGTTTCTTGTGACGTATTCTTTACCCTCATATGCAATTTCTGTGGGTTTTTGCAAAAGCTATTTAATTGTTGCACCAAGTTGTACCAAAATTATACATGTTTCCAAGTTGCTCGTTAAAATTATACGAATAAGAATAATAGACTTGTAACGAATAAGAATGATAGACTTGTAACGAATATTTTTCAAACGAACTAATAAAATTGTTACCAAGTTGACAATTTGATATCCACCGTATAAATTTATGATCGAAGATATCAATTTGCAAAGTTCTGCGTTCATAAATAATATGATCTTAAGAAACGATGCTTTCTTGTTCCAGGATCATTGTAGAGTTTGAAGAATACTAAGCCATATAAAATATACGTATAAACTTAATATTGCTGAACTCATTTGAGCGTTGTATATATATATATTTTTGTGTATGTTTTATCATTTAAATTAAATTCTTTAACGTCTCTACCAAGGAATGTTCAATGATATAGACATACATCCTATTGTTTTCACGTTAATTTACCATGCATTTTTTCCAATTACTAACTTATTTAACATGACATATTAATGCTCCTATTCACGTATAACATGATCTTATTTTTTACAATACATATTCCTTACGATTTTTTTTTTAACTATCATCAGTTATATTACCTTTTATATAAACCATACCTATATTACAACCACAAAATTCATTGAGCGATCACTTCCTATTAATCGTCTGCCCATGGACATCTTATTTAGTCAATTACTTCAATCCCAGTTATTCCATAACTTAAATCAAACCCTAAGGGTTCCCAGTGAAACTTACACCTCTGCAATTGTAACATTCACCAATCTCATTACTGATACCTTCCTCGATTTTCTTGTCTTTCGCAGAATTTCTCGGACAGATACAATCGGATCAGAAGTTGCATCTTCAGAGGTACTTCTGTCCAAGATGCAGCAGTTCGTTCAGCAAGAAGGCGAACATGCTGACCCATTTCAGATACGAGTGCGGCCAAGAACCGAGGTTTCAGTGTCCGTACTGTGGCAAACGAGACAGAAAGTCATCGAATACCTACAGGCACATCCGAAAGTATCACAAGGGTAGAAGTATCCAGGCATACAAGCTCTACTGAATCAACAGGATTCTCCAATTGTTGTTTTGCTTCTATGCAGAAGTAAAATGATGAAAACTTCAACGAAACAGTTGAAAGTGATCCTCATTTTCCTCGTTCACCTTTGTGTATTCAGTGTTATTCCTGAGAAGTTTCTCGATTCACCGGGTAACGGTGTAACGACAGTGATGATTTAATACGTAAGACATCCGCTGAGCAACGACCATCGTATTGTTGCAAATACGACCGTAACGTTTTTCTCTCCTTCGGAAAATTAATATGGTAGACAATGTGAAGAGTTGTGTACAGAATGGCGAAATAGACGTCTTCCTCACTCTCCAAGGGCAGTTATTCTCGTTCTTCTACCCTTACTTTCGATCAGCGTCACCTTCTTCTACTTCGTACTCTTCGTTATAGATGAAACTCGAGGCTTAACAGAATTTTAGGTTTTGGTATCTCGAAGGGTTTCTGCTTGCAGTTTTCGTTTCAATGAATTTTTTTGTCTTCTTATTCTCGCGTCTTTCTTTCGATAAATCTTTCGATTATCGTACTAACCGCGTCGTTCTTCCTGTTTGTAGGACGAGTCCTGCCGCTCTATGACACAGGAGTCTTGGACATCTTGAGGGTGAACATGGAATACAGGGGCGGTCGAAACGACGTGAAACATGAAGACGGTCCTTTCTGGCATTCTGGCAAGATGTCTTATCATTGTCCTAGGTGCAACGCTGGATACACGTACAAAAAAACCCTGAAGACCCACATGAAATACGACTGCGGCAAAGAACCAAGATTCAAGTGTCCTTATTGCAACAAGAGGGACAAGTGTTCGTCAAATATTTATAAACACATTAGAATGCGACACGACGGGATGCCGGTGATCGTCCACAGGAATTAGGATCTTTGTTCTCTCGATTGTTCCTGCACTATTACGTCTTTGGCATTGTATATTTCCGATTACCCTTCTAGTTATCTTCCTTTAACAGGTCTGACGAGTCTTTTCCGCGAATAAAGTATCCTAACGAATGGCTTTTCAAAGTGCAACATGAGAACCGTTGAAGCAAACGCTGTGACGCATTTCCGCTTCTTTTATATTGTTCTTTTGTCCTGCACTTGACAAAATGCGAAAATGCTCTTGGCTTTGGAATGATTGAAAAGGAAGAATCATCAGGCTGGGAAGGATACGTGGGAAGAAAATTATTGCATATGTATGGCGTACGATCGTGTATAGGTGCTTTTCTAAATCGAGAATTTCTGACTATTGCCCCACAGAAGACTGTGTCCAAATATAATTGTCTGTATTATAGAGCAGGCTTTCGAATTAAATGCTCGCAACCGGTATCCTTGGAGCAGCACAGCCTACTTCTTCACACCGCACGTCTTGGATCCCGCGGATCCCTTTGTGTTCGACGTCGTCAGACGCGAATCTGTTGAAATGCGTGTGCTGAAACATTGGGGTGACATTTGCATTAATAAGTTTCCACATCGACTATGCGGTACAAGTACCGATGCATTGTATTGTAGTGACTTTTCTGCCAAATCATTGGCAGAATAAATTACGAAAATACTTTGAAATTTCACCATCAAAATATCAATAAGTTCAGGAAAATTACAATGTTACACGCGTTTTTCTTAATCGTTCAGCAGTGGTCACTGTTCTCTCTTAACACGTTCGCGACGTGTCCTGAATTTTGTGTCTCCGCCTTGGGGTGGCGCTGTTTTTGGTACTTTCCCCATCTGGCGGGGTTGATTCAAATTAATCTTATACCACTTGTTTCACTATTGTCTATCTTTTGTGCACGAAAACACTCGTTTCGTCGTTCACATGACGACGCAACGAATGTGCGGGTCTCTCTTGCCAATAGCGCGTCAAAATCGAAAATGCGTGAGGGAGAGGGATGTCCCTATCCGTCGGCCGAATCAGAGCAAATTACCCCTCAAGTGCCTTGTTTCTGGTCCCTCGGTATACCACATTTTGTCTTGCTTGCGACAACCAACCGGCTTTATGTTTGCAGTGTTTCAAAGAAATCCACGACAGTAAATAATTCTTTCATGTATATAAAGGTGTAAATAAATTTATTAATTACAGTAATCAGTAGTATAAAGGCTATGATGCGAAAATAGCTCATGTACCAACGGTGGCTCATCCCGCCCCATGAGACATACAAGCATGTACCACTGGCGGTACAACCCGTCGCGAACGTGTTAATGCTATTAATTTTCGAAGACGAGTACAAATCAAATCTCCGCTGATGCGGTGTATTCGCTAGGAAGCGTTATGCGAGAGAGATGCAAAATTATCTTTCGCAATGAAGGAGGTTGCAATGGTGGAAATAAATTCATATTTCACAGGAAATTCATGGAATGTCTTGAAACGCCTAAAGCTTTTTATTTTTGATCTTTATCTAAATTCTTTGCTATAAGGAAAGAGGTATGTCATCTTTTTTTTTGCAAGAGTTCAGTATTTAATAAAAGATACCACAGCAAAAAAAACGCGTTGGTAATAGTACCCTATGGATGTGGGAGCTTATTGAAATACGAATGTCGCCCCACTGCGCCAGTACGCACGTTTTAAAAGATTCGCACCTGACGACGTCGAGCATTAGGGGATCGGCGGGATCCAAGACGTGCGGTGGGTATAAGTAGGCGGTGCTTCTCCAATATGGCTGTTGCCAGCACTTAATTCCAGAGCCTGATATAGAGAGATGAAATGTTGACGCTATACTTGTCAGTTGCGATGGCGCAGGTGAAAGAGGAATAGCACAGCCTGTCCAATTCCCTCCAAAAGGTCTTGGCTACGTGAAAGGATTTCGCTTCAGAGGAATTCAGGTTTAAATGGTTGGGCTCGAAGTGGCACATTCTTCCACGCCCCTATTTCGTAGAGTTTCTATTTGTTAAAATTATAACACATACTATACATATAATATAAAGATGATGGGGTACAGACGTGTCGCTCAAGAACATGTGTAGGATCGTGCAAAAGAAAGAGAGGCGCGCGGTAACCCATCCAAGCAGCGGTTTCGGCCTGCCGTTGCTTAACACTAAACCTACCATGGCGGTCAAATGACCGCTTTCCGATTTTTTCGAAAAATTCTCCAAATTGATTGGGCAGCCAATCAGTAAATATTTTAGGTCTATCGTATAAAACAAAAATTACTTAACTGATCATCTTTTTCATCTCTTCAAATCCCTTTTTCCAATGTACTTATTTCGTATATTTCGATATAACAGATATAAAGCCGGTAGGTTTAGTGTTAACACGGAGATCTCCTGGGTCAGCGCGGTTCCACTGCGTCAGCGTCCTCTCCCTGATGACATTTCGTCCTCATGTCCTTTTCTCCTAAGTTTCTTTTAGGAGCGCTTCCGCCCGATCCCACAATACTATACATATAATATAACGATGATGGGGTACAGACGTGTCGCTCAAAAACATGGTTGCCTTTGTGTCGCCTGGAGTGAAATCTTTTCTGCTCCCTAAATTCCTGAGCGTTACCGGAAAAGAAGGCAAGAAAAATAAATGCAGTTGCAATCGGAGTTCAGTTTTATACATTTTTTCAGTTTTAACACTTCAGCAGCGAAAAAGCTCAAGTTTTAATCGGATTATAGAGTGCCACACTGCACCCTGTGCTGTCACACTAGTTTTCTTTCTATCATTATACAATATATGTACGTAAACACCTCGAACAGTAATGAAAGCATGTACAAATAGGTACGTGCTGTTATGTTATAACATGACAAGGCGCTTAAATGCACCATTCCTCTTTCCTTTGTAGCATTTTGACCTGCAGGTCGTATCCCAACATCTCATCTACCTGCAATACATGCGTCCGGTACCTGCGAGCAAAGTGTAGTGCAAAGAAGAATCTCCTTCTTTCGAAATCATACGCTTGAAAATTGTTGAGATAAATTTTCTTCCTACGACACGAATACCTTCGAGGAATTTTATAGAATAAATTATCGACAGATAGAGTGTTAAATGGTACACTACACCTAGACGTATACTATGTAGATGTATTTCGTTATATTTCTTTCTGTCGGATTATAAGTTCCTATGATAGAAGAGATAGGGCGTATTCGTACTGATGTACGAACCATGTACAACCGGAATAACTGTATTAAGAACAATAATTACAATGAATCGTGTACAATTAACAGCCTGAGACGCGACGCGCGAATGTAACGTTTACCTCAATAAAGCGGTGAAATGTTCAACCTGAAATATAATACTTGTCATAAATAAATTCGCTCGAGTTATTCGGCAATATACAATTTTTTCGATCACTTCAACGATACAGTCTCGCAGAGAGTGACTTCAGGAAATTGTATTTAAATATAATGATCGTTAAAATGTAGTCGCGGTTGGAGGGAAGGATAGTAAGAAGATTAAGTGTGTTGTTATTGTAAATAACACGGTAAGAAAGTTCCTGTAAAGTATACAGAGAATCTTCACGTATAAAGCATACTCGAAACGCACAATTTTCTCTTCACTGACGTGAATTATTTTTCTAATTACAGCTCTACATATTTATATTTAGTTAGATCTACAGTATATTTTTAAGAATGCTATTTTCATGTTGACGGAATGGAATATTGTACATTTGGCAATTGCGTAATACGCAAACAACTCCGAACTGATGTCACTCTGTTTTCAGATGTACGGATGGTATGGCCGAACATGAGGACACGGGTCATGGCAACAAATTACATCTGCCCGAAGTGTAACACAGGCTTTCGGAGGATGTGGGATATGATCAGGCACAAGTGTGGCCAGATACCTAGATATGCGTGCCCTTATTGTCATAAGAAGGACAATTCATCCTCGAATGTTTATAGGCATATTAGACGATGGCATCCTAAAATGCCTGTTGGTGTTAATAAAATGTTTTAAATTGCATCGTCTGTTGAAAAATAGAAGAAAAGTTTGTTTTTTTCTTTGAGCTGCTTCTTCTTAGAATATATACTTCAAATTGAAATGTAAACTGATCTATGCAGCTGAAGGAATAGATGAGTCATCATTCATTGAGACATCTTCGATAAGAAACAAAACGTATTGGGATTTTTAATTTTCTGAGGATCCTTAGGTTCGGAGATGTACGATATTGTTTGTTTCACGGATTGCGAGTACAATTAGAAGTACTCCAACATATTTAAAAGTGTCTTTGGATGATTTTTAATGAATTCAATTGTTTTATGGATTATTATGCGAAAAATAAACGATATAGATACATGTAAGATAATCCTGACGTCGATCTGAGCCCTATTGACGGTATAATAGTCGATGACATCGATGGAATTAATGAGCAGAATTTAATATCGAGAAACGATTTAATACTACGTCTTATTTTTCAGAAGTAAAATTTCTCACAGTAAGAAATCTTGTTCGTATGTTTGGCAAATCTTGGATTTTATTTAATTGTAAAAGTAATAATTATAGTACTGTAGGTATGTTAAGTTAGTTATTCGTCATCCATGTCATGTACTAAATGCATTCCTTTATTTTTGTTTTCAGAATGGACTGATCCAACATGCCGTAACCCGAGTGAATTGATGTGCGTTCAGTGCGGCAAAGCATTTTGCAAACATACTGAATTGACATATCACTTAAAACATAAATGTAGCCAGAGGCGAAAGATCGTACGCAATTTAAAATGCACCTCGAGTTTTCTTTACTCCAGCAATTTGAATTGCACACAGTGCGGAAAGACGTTTAAGAGACGGAAGGACCTTAATTATCATGTTCGACATTTGTGCGGGATACGTGGAATACAGTGTCCCTATTGTAATAAATGTTACACGTATACATCAAATGTGAAGTATCACATAAATCGTTATCACAAAGGGAAGGAAGTTTATTATAATAAACTATTCTAAGGAACCGTTGCGCCATTCTGATGCACAGTTTTCATTTAAAGTTCTTGATGCAGTTAAAGGTGTAGGGTTTGAGAGGAAGATATATCACTTAAATAACTTTTCCCGCCATACATCTTCCTAGGTGTGCCTAATCGTTAATTATCAGCTGAAACAAAGTGTGTTTGCCATTCGGTGTTATAGAACTGTACAATTATTGATTGGAAGACGAAACTGGGGTTCTGTAATCTACTTTAAATATTAAAATTGAATTGAATCTGTCAATAAGTATTTTTCTGATTTCTCCTCTCCCACTCTCTTTTTCTCCTCCTACTCTCTTTTCTCTTTTTCTCTCAGATTTATATGATAAACCGATGTGTTACGAGTGAGTTATTCGTCCGTGTTTTATATCTCTTCAACTGTTTCTTGTCTGTCCGCAAAAGGTAACTTATTCCCTGGGGATGTTCTTCGCGAGAAAACGTTTCATTTTGCATGGTTTAAATGGCACTTCAATTTTCAATATCAACTAACGACATCACGACCTCATTTTTTCAGGATTTTTGCTGCGCCAGTTCGGGAAGTGGACGAGCAGAGACTCCCTAAATTGTACGTTAAGCGAGAAAAACATCGAGCCCAACTACAAATACCATCCAGACGATCGTAAAAGATTCGAATGCCTCTCCTGCGGATGCCGTTTTACTCAGAAGACAACGATAACCAGGCATGTGCGGTACTTTTGTGGTCAGGGACATCGTTACCAGTGTCCTTATTGTGAGATGAGGGCATCGTGTTCCTCTAACATTTACAGACACGTTAGATCACGGCACAGTGGATGCAGAGCTCATGCTATCAAACTATTTTCCTCGATGAATCAACGTCACGCACCTTGAGAAGGAAGCTTCTCTCTTTTTGTTCTCAAAAGTATGCAGAACGAGAGTAAAATATCAAGATTCTCCATTGCCGGTGGCTTGAGATCCGCAAAAAGTTTAACCATAGATTTAAATAGTAGAAATTGATCAAGTGATGTATTAACGTGTATGACGAATTCCTGTGTTCTGCAATATAAAATGTTCTGCCTTCTATGAAAGTCATTTTAATCGTACTTTCCTTCGGTATAATATCCCCAATCCGGCTTTGCTTCGTCTCAATGAGGATTTCGATTTATCCTGCCATTCGCAGATGATGTACAGCGCTATTTTTCTGCGGGTGTCCCATTCAAGTATCCTCATTGGGCGTTTTTGCTAATTGCAAAAAGAGTTTCTCTGTTCTGTATGCCAGTTTTATTATTTCCCATTTCACGAATAGCACGGATCGATGCACGTATACAAATCCTGGAGAAGAAAGAACTCCGAGGTTAATTTTATGTCGTTCCTTCTGCTAACTTGTTCCTTCGATTTTTCAGGTGCACGTCAGAACGTGTCGAGGAAGAGGCGAAAAGTATATTCCGTCAACAAGAGCCACTACTGCCCGCGTTGCAATCGTGGTTTCACCTTGAAGAAGAATATGACGCGGCATCTGCGCCACGAGTGCGGAATGGCGCCAAAGTATCAGTGTCCTTACTGTGACAAACCCTCCAAGTTTACCCAGAATATTTATGCCCATATCAGGAAATATCATCCTGGTCAGGTTCTGTGCTTCAAAAGACTGTATTAAATCATACCGACAAACTTCAACAATTTCTTCTTCCGCGAACATTGACTTCCGTTCACCGATCTCCCCGAAAATTGCAGTCTTTCCTTCAGAATTATAAAGATCCTTAACCCTTTCGCTACTACGGGTGACTATAATCACCCGCCACAAAACGACACCTAAACACGACGGGTGACTATAGTCACCGGATACAAAAATGAAGTCAAAAGTTGAGAGAAGTTAAACGGACAAGTAAAGTTGACACAAATACGTTCATGGAAAAATTATAAACACATTGCTGTGAACACAAATCATTTTTCTTCTAAAGGCAGTGTCACGACGACGTTTGTAAGACAGAATATTGGGCCCCGAATGCTGAAGACTGCGCGCGTTTAATGTTCCAACTTTTGGCGCGGCGTTCCGTTCCACACGAGGGACTCTGCGGCAAGGCCCGCCGTAGCGGAAGGGTTAAAAATGGTGATTTATAATACCGGAAACGATGAATTGGATCATCATCGTTGTGTGTGACTCAATAAAGTTCCCTGAATCTATACTTCTAGACTATCTTTCTCACCCTGTGTGCAATACGTGGAAGAAAATAGCAGTGTGTGTTCATGTTAATTCTTCAGTGAGTTTAAAGACGGATGGAGAAGAAGCTGAATAGGTGCGAGGATGATTTCTCGTTTACAGTTGCGCCATTGTGTAATTTCATTATTTTTCTAATACCAATGGTTCTGTTGATTTCAGGTAGTAAACGTGGATATATTTTTCTTCAAAGAAGATACGTTTGTTTCTGAGTGGGATGGATCCGAAGAGGCACGAGATGTTCAACTGTGGCAGAATTCCGCGATTGATGTATCTGTACTGCGATCAAAGAGCCAAGTATTAGTGGCATATTTATAATCGTATTCGAGTCACACATCTAAGGATGCATTTAACAACGTTACATGTTAAAGATGTTGTTTCTCTTGCGTTTGATACGGGAATTTTTAAGTTTCGGTTTGAATCTTGCCGGAAAAATAGTAATGCGTTTGCACTCGTTAGAGTGTATATTTCTTGATTCGTTTGAATAAAACCAGATTTCTCGAAGTTATCACTTATTTATTTTTCTGGCATCGCTTGTTCTTTAAGTTTGTATTTTCTCTGCCTGTTGTTGTGTTTCTAAATCTTCCTCTCGCAAATTGCGAACTTGTTTGCAATGAAAAAAGAAATCGTCTCGCACGAATTATTTAAAGTAATTGCTGTGTAGCTTCATCGAGAGGGAGGTTAAATTTTAAGGAGAGTATATTTCGCTAGTCAATATTTTCTCGAATGTTTTTGCAAGTTTCGCGTTCTTCTGATGCTTTTTTAAAAATTTCGCAGAATAACACTTAGAAACTCAACTTTGCAATATTCTATACATTAATCTGTAATTTCTACCGATGGTTCATGTATTTCTTGTATTTTTAGATCATATAACAGTGGTACATTTTCAATTTAAAAGTACATCTGGTTACACCAGATTGCATTTAAAAAGTGCCACTGATTTCTCTATCATTTTTAAAATTTCTGATGTTAAATAAAACAATTAATAAACCCCTTCCGTTTCCTCGTATTTTCCTCCGCTACTTTTGACACTCTCGAGAATTTGACAATACTCCGAAATAGAACAAAACCATGTATTACATCCCTTTTGTTCCAGTGCTTTACAGATGTTATCAAACTGCCAACATTTACTTGAACGTCAAACGACAGGTGTAACAAACTTCATCGCAATGAAATCAACTGCAATACTTACAATTTCTTTTATTCTCTAACGATCCGATCTGTTATCAAAAACCTCACGTTATTCAAAACGAATAAAATCGACCCAAAGACCGTGACCACGTAGCCCAATAATCAAAAGTCCTCCAACAAAATCGCGTCTCCTTCGGGGTACGTAAAGTATCCTTGAAATCGCAGGTATTTCCCACGTAACGCGAAAACGAACAGTCCTTTGAATTTCTTGCTCTTAAGTGTGTTGTCAAGCTACTACTTGTCGGATCAGCAGGTTATAATTTCACCCACTGAGACAACTGACGTATACTTTACAGCGGTGGTATTCAACCTCGCCACTCCGTCCTATGGTGTACCCTTGGTTCGCGGCCAAAGACGAAAGCGCTACACAACGGGTGCTCATTCATCGCTGGACACCGCGGCCAGAGGTAACTTCGAATGTCCAAAGTGCCACAAGACTTACAAATGGTACCGTGGACTCCACAGGCACTTGCAATACGAATGCGGCAAGGCGCCGCGTTTTAAGTGTCCCCATTGCGTGTATGCTGGAAAGCATAGATCTCACGTTTACTCGCACATCAAGAGCAATCACAGTAATCGGCCCATCTACGCTCTAGACACGCAGCAGGTCTGAAGAGTTCGTCTTCAGGTCCCGTTTGTTTTTCCTTTATTTCTTTTTCTTGCGGGAATTTTAATACGGGAAGATTTAAGTAGTGCATGGGTGAACATTGAATGTCCTCGAGAAATTCTACGCTTTGAATTGTAGTCGTAAGAGAGCGAAGAATACGTGATTAAAGCGTTACGAAGAGTAGTACATCAAGGTAAAGGCACCAGGAATTGACCTTGTATCAGAAGTTGACCACTTTTCACCAAAACGTGAAGAATAAACATTTTTAAAGTAATGATCTTCCAAAAGAAGTCCTCTGCCCGCGCGATGCTAGCACGTTTTTCCTTGGATACGATCGTTATTGTAACTACAGAAGATTAATATTGATAGTGTCTGTCGTATTCCTTCATATCGTAATTTTCTTAACGCTGTCATTAAGAAATAGTGTGAAGTTCACGGTAAGTAATTTCTCAGCGTTTGACTCTTTATGTCTGAGACTTTCACTATTTTAATTGCCATTAATTTGTATATTCAGTAAACACACTGTTTTTCTCATCCCAATATCAAAAACTGAATTGACTGACGGGCCAACTACTGAATCATATCATTCTGATTATTTCTAGAAGTTGACAGTCATGGTTAATTACTAACTCAAGTTAATCAAATTTATATACTAATTATAGTATATCTATTTTATATAGAATTTCATTAGAAACAAAGAACCGAACGCTAACTTTTATAGTATAATGTGTTTTAGTAGATGACCGCATGGTCAACTATTAACTTAACCTGCGGTCAATTATTGACATCATTTAGATTCCACTATCTTAAATCACTGTGTAATATTATTAAAATTAACAAAAACAAAACAAAGATTGCTTTCCATTGTATCCGGGGGAAAAAAGAAAGTTTTACAATATTTATCTGAGAATTCAGACACTAGCTGTGAAATACCCGATTGTGTAGATAGTGAAGATAACGCGGGGCCTACTGAAGAAAATACATCGGAAAGCAGAGAAATATTGGATAGCAATGGCTTGCTGTTGCAAAATATACTAATGAACATGTAATATTATTTTATGAAGGTGAATATTTGCCTGGAAAAATCCTTTCTGCCACTGACACTAATGCAACTATATCTTTTATGCAGAAGCATGGGCAATTGTGAAAATGGCCAGAAACTCCTGATATATTAGATTACGAATGGGAAAATGTACTTTTTCATATTAGCGGGCCTATCAAAGCGAGCAAAACGTGAAATGTTTACTCTGTACCTGAATTAGATTCAATACGGAGTTAATTAATTTTATTTTTTATTAACTTTCAGAAATTAACTTCTTTTTATTTGTATTTACCCTTTTACGTGTTATTTCTTCTAATTGATGTAAATAAACGATATTAAAGCTTTTACTGATTTTGGTTTTAGTATAAGTGGTCAACTATTAATTAACATATGGTCAATTGCTAGTTCTCTCATTTTCAAAAACGGTCAACTTCTAACGCAATTACTGAATTTTTAAAATGTTTGTTAAATTTGTGTAATATAAATTTTTAGAAATCAATATGCTGTGTTACATGATATAGGAAATTCAAAGAGCATCTTCACCCTTAGAAACTCTATATCCGGTAAAAATGTAACCAGTTAGCACTATTTACGCAAAAAAAATCTCTCACCTGGTCAACTATTGGTGCTTTTACCTTACGTTAGGATGTCGTGGCTGTTTTCATCATTATTATTCGACAGATGTATTAATGCGAATTCAAAAAAAGCTGCATTCTGTTCTTGTTTTCTTTTGTTATTTTTTTCAACGTTTCAAATTTGTATTATTTTGTTTTGGTTTTTAATTCAACAGTTTTACGCGCGTGGAATAAAATATTCCGAGTTTTGTTTCGTTGTACCTTGTTTTATGAGTTCTCGTACTCTGTCGGATCAAAGGGATTTAGTTTCCTCGAACTGCAATTATATTCGATGAAATTATAAACGTACTTGCAATGTAACTGTTCGTAATATGTGGCAATAAAGACTATGCTTAACACGTTCGTCAGTGTGTATTTCGTTGAAAATTGTTCAGATTGGTGTAAACGATTTTAAATTTAATCGTACAACAATATACGTTTATCAATCGTGCTCGCCACTGTCAGCTTGGTGATGGAATTTCCTTTCATTTTCGAACGTTGTCATTTGTTTTATAATTTCAATATATTATCTGTTATCATTTTAATAATCCTAATTTTCCCCCCATTACGTGTTTCCTTTATTATTTTAGGTATTAAATAATTTCTCATTATCCCTTCGTATTTCTCGCAATGTGCATTACTACCTTCGCATATCATTGTTTGCATTCCAATTTTCAGACCCATCCAAAAGGCCTGTACGTTGCAGCAGCAAGTGAAAATTCAGCGAGACTCTTTTCCATACGATTGAATCATACAATCAGCCTGAAAACGGTGCGACGTTATTATTCTCGGCGAAAAAATAATTTCAATATGCAAACGTAGCGTGACAGATTCCAACTGGCTCTAATTTTGCAAAAGCAAAGTTCCCTACGAGTGATCTCAGCTTTATCTCCTGGCCTATGTAGCAACGTAGTTAGCAGTATCAGCTATACGATATAGAATTAGCGAACGCTGGACCTTTCCATTGTTTTATTTTACATCACGAAAGTGATCGTTACGTCCGTACGAAAATCTATCGATAGTTTATCTTCGATATTTCCTCCGCAAGTGAGTATAATAATAATGTATATTCAGCTCGTGAGACCAGTATTTTTCAATACCTTAGTGTGCTCCAAGAACTCCGGAGTCTCTTCAAGACCCATCGAAGATTCGCGGTAATTGAACTCCTCGTTTTACAAGGATCCTCGACTAACTCCTCGAAAATCTTCCTCTTTTTCAGAACTATCGGCGAAGCACTGGACTTTCCAGAGAAGCTTTAAGGAAAGGTACAACCACGAGGACCGAAGTCGTCATCCTTGCCCAAAGTGTTGTCGGAGCTACAAGCATCGAAGTCACATGATACGACATTACAGATACGAATGCGGTACGCCGCAAAGATTCGAGTGTCCATACTGCAAGCTTCGGCTTCGTCAACGTACGCACGTATGGACTCACATACGAACCTTTCATCCGAATCGTGAACTTTATTGCGTCGACATCGCTACAAATGCGAGACTCACTCGGCAGGAGCACAGAAGCGATTGAAAGAGTTTAAGGGGAAAGGCATCCCCCTGAATTTTCGACAGATCGTTTCTCAGGTTTTTATATATTCCAATAGGTACGTTTCTTTTGTTTCAAATTTTCGGATTCTAAAAGAAAGTTTTGCTGTGCTGTTGGGTGATGATTATATATATTTAGCGTTGACTTCAGTATCGATGAGTCTGTTTTAATTGCTGGAAAGTGTTTGGTGGGCTATGTTTGGGGTACAGGTTTAAAGCATAGTCGTGCATAATTATTCTCTGACTGAAAATAACTGCTCGAATTGCTATCTCTGTTGTATCGAGTGACTTTAAGTGTAGGTTAAGAGGTATGTTGGGAATGTTGAAATAAATATTTGTGAAATATATTAGAACGTGCGAAATACGTTTCCTACTGTAGATAGCAGAGTTTGTCTTTGATTAGTACTTTTTTCTTCTTGAAATGTTGTTTAAAAGAGGTTCTGTTATAGGTGTCACGAAAAATATGAGTATTTGAGAATTAATACACGTTTATTTAAAAAAAATTACGGGGTGTCCCGAATAGGAATTAATCCTACAATTAAAGACCAAGTTCTAGTAGTTAATACATAAAAAAAAACGTGTACACATAATTTTAAAAATGATCTTGTTTCTGAAATATGATGTAGAAGTATGATTTCTTTTACATTGCGTAAAACCTCAAAAACACTTTCGAAAGTATTTTTAAGAACCCCTTTAATCTGCTTGAGTATCTAAAATACAAATGCATTTCCAAGGCGGAATTTGGAAAAAGTTTGAAGAGATTCAGAATTATATTGGCTTCTTGTTAGACTAAATAAGAATTAATTGTTCTTTGTAATTCTGCTTTCAAGGCGGAGGTTAAAGACACTGTTCTTCGATTATTTATTTTTTCGTTAAGTTGAGATGATGTATACACTCAACGAGTGAAACAAGTGTACTATTTTCAATAATTAATGTCTTGTTGTTAACTTCTCCCAATGAAATTTCTACAGTCATCAAAACTTAAATAGACATACATTTTTCATATTCATTCGATCTGTTGTCCTCCTTTTCAAATTGGAATTCTAAAAGCGGCAATTCGCAACTCATACACTTTAACATCATTTCTTCATCTATTTATATAGAACTTTTAAAGAAAATGGAAATTACCGTAATCGGAACTACTTTTAATTCCTCGATTGCAATAAGTTCATTAAAGTTTATCCACTAAATAATTTAATTGTCGTCTAACACGGTGGTGAATTTATTTTTGTTCATTATTCATTTTCTTCTCATTAAAGTATTACTTTCTCTGTAGTTATTACCATTCGCATGCTTTTTCAGTCTGAACGGTTTAGCCAATACTTCATGTAATTTATTTGTTTTAATCGAAAATGTGTTCAAAACGTGTTGTAGTATTCACTCCTTAATTATTATGGATTTGAAAATGATACAAGACATGCTCACAAATGCAAGTTTTTTGGATTCAACTCAAATAGCATGAAAACTACAGCAAAAATTTGGTCAATTCACAGAAGTTTGGATCGGATTACATTCAAATGCTATCGGACAATCAAAAATTACGTAATGAGTAGACAATTATCCTGATAGATAACAAAAATAAAGTCCAATGAATAGGCACATGTTTCCATATTTTGTAAAATTCGCTTTGCGATGTTGAGTTTAAACAGTAGTACTTGGAATTTTAAATGAAAGTGAGAAACAAAGACGCTGTTTATGGGAAAAGATCATTAAAGTCTGATATTCGATTTCTTGATGAGTGTTTGTACCTTTAATGTGTATTGGACAATTAACAATTGGAAATAGTAAATACTAAAGACTGTGAGAAACTGTTCTTATTAATCGTATTTTACCTGCAAAAATTTTATCTTCATCTTTATAGAATTTTGCCGCTGATAAGATATTTACGAAATTAATGTTACATAACGCTTTTGAAGAGTAACTGCAGCGTTATTTACAAGCTATGTTAATTTGTATTGTTCGTTATTTATTGCAAAGTCATTACACTAATTTGTTCACATTCTGGAGCTAAAGATAGTATGTGGTAATTTTTTGTCTTTCCATTAAAAAATCTGTGAAATGGATGCTTTCAATTAAGTTTCAACAATTTTTAACGATAATGCAGACTTCTTGACAGGATAAATTCTTAAACTGGTCTTCTACGTTGAAGCATGTTCTAGATATTTTTTCTGAAGATGTATCATTGAGTCTAGCTTTAGGTCTGTGATTTATGAAACACGTAGTGATAGTAGAATATAACAATCTTCAACAATTTCAACGATATTCGATATTTACAATAATCTCGGGCTTAATTTTGTAGCTTTAGAGATATTTGTAGAATTACTTATTTATGTATTTACCATATACACTGTAGTTTGTTTGAACGAATAACGAAACGAATAATTCCTGTGTCGTGATGGAAGTTTTTCAATTATGGAATTATAAACTAAGTTACTATTATTTGTAAAGTTGTATTACAATTATACAACGGTCATGAAGGATATATATATATATATATATATATATATATATATATATATATATATATATATATATATTTATATATATATAGCTGGTATCACTGTGATTGCAGGAATGAATAAAGATTTGTTGCGTTGTTAATTTTAATTTTTACTTTAGTTTTGTTTGCCTTTGGATTATAGTGACACGGAATCCTTTTAATGTTGACGTGTATTGTTCGATAAGAGAAACTTTATTTGTGAAATAATATGTCAAGAGAAACATTTTGTATTGAACGTTTTCGTGACTACTCGAGAATAGTGTAGCATAAAGGAATATTTAGGTGCAGAAGAATAACAATTAAACAGTTTTTCTAAAACTATGTCTTTCTTCATTTTTTTAGCAGTTTAAGTCGGTGTGCACTTTAAAAAAGTTTTTGAAACTTCGTAATCCTCGAAGATTTTAACATGAAGAAACGTTTTTTTCTATTTGTTCCACTTTAGTGTACATCTTCAGAAATCTTTCTGATATTTTCGAGTTGCATTAGTAGGAAAATCAAATTAATGATGAAATCTATAATCCGTTGATAAGAATATAATTGAATTCGCTATTAACTACATTATTTTGTTATTACAAATGATTAAAACATAGATTGTACGTGATATCTGTAAATAATTATATTTCAACTTCTTCATAATGTGCATCCTTACTTTCCTATTTATAGTTCAGATCTTCAGCTATCACGACGTAATTTGTCAAATGTACAAACAGAATAAAATTAGAAAGCAGTCAAACTCGAAAGAACATCACTGGTCACCTTCGAAGGGCTACGACCGTGAGTGAACATTCTCAAGCGCAATTACTAACATTTTGTAACTTTCTTCTCTGTTTCAGATAATTCCAAGGACCCGACAAAATCGGAATCCCTCCGCAATCGTCAAGGTCGAGACTTGGCGATCATCAGACGCCACGGCATGTACGAGTGTCCGAGCTGTCACAATCTTTACAAATGGAAAAAATCTATGCTTTCGCATTGGAGAAATCAATGCAAGCAGCCACCAAGGTTTGAGTGTCCCCACTGTACCATGAAGAATTACCAGAAGGCACACATGATCCGGCATTTACGAGTTCATCATCCTCAGCTCGTCCAGATGTTTTGGGATCGAAAGCTAAACTGCTTTTTCCGGCCGTGATAATAACCGTTGGTTTTAATAAAACCGATTGACAAATCCGAACGCTATAAATTGACAATTCCCCCTTAATATCCTTTCCTTAATAATTAAGGATTATTAAACTCTTGAATTTCTACAGTTAACTAAGTCTAGCATTTGCATAATTACACCGAACGTATCATTAATTATTTAATAATACATTTTCAGATTGCCGCTGTCACGATTTGCCTTTTCGTCTATGCCACTTTTCAGGATAGATCATTGAAGCTTCCATTGTTTAGTACAGCATAGTAGCCATTGTCGTGAAGGTATAGAACACAGAATAACTTTAATACACACGCTAATACACATTGAACTTTTCATTTTTACAGCTACACCGATAACCACACTGTTCGCTGTTACGAAACAAAACAAACAAAACTTTAGCTCGTTAATGCGAAGAAGATCGAATCGAAATGATAAGAGGAGCATGAATTGTCTGTCTCTGTCAGTTATGTTTTTGGTTCTGTCTACAAGCTGGAAAACTCAAGGAATATTGACTGGAGTTTCTCGTCTATGCAGTGGTGTATCTTCTTCAGCATCAATGTCTCCGTGTTTCAGGGTATCACATCCTACCGCCTTCCTTCGGGCCGAATATGATCTGCAAGTATCGCCCGGGTGCCGGTGGAAAACGTAATCCCGAAACGACGAGGACATCGAAAATTAGAGCCTGCAGGATTAACGATAAAAAGAAGCCCTTCCAATGTCAGAAATGCGGTCGTGGGTTCACCTTGAAGAGGAACAAAGATCGTCACGTGAATTACGAGTGTGGGCACGAGCCGAGATTTCAATGTCCGTATTGTGGTCTTCGTAGCAAACAAACGTCACCGGTATATGCCCACATCAGAAAGAAACATCCCGAGGAAGAGGTCTTCATCTTCGACATGAAGCTATGAACTCGAAGATGTATCAACAGTCAAGACACGTTTTATGAGCGTGATGGATCTAAGTGATTTTATTTGTCGTTTATTGGCCTCGTTCGCTTTCCGCAACACAATGTCTCTGTCTCCGTTGCATTTTCATCGTCTCGAAGATCGGCGTTGACGCTCTTCGAATGGGATTTTCGAAGAACACTTTTAATATTCATATATTATTCATATTTAAATCTTACGATCTCAGTCGGAGTATGCGTAACGATGCATTTATAACTGTAAAAGTAAAGCAGGAATTTTGCAAGAACTCTTGATTCCTTGTAACTTGAACCTTTTCTCATACACGCGAATCTTTTAGCTAACGCACAGTCTATTTAGGAAGACTACCTTCGTTCTTCTCTACGCTCGTGATCGAGGAAAAGCGTGCCCATGGATCTCATCACCCGAAGACTGTAACCGACACAACGATTTCGATTCCATAGATTTATAGTATTATTAGACTATCAATAAATATTCGCACGTAGATATTAGATCCGAGTTATAAAGAGTCCAGTCAAATCGCGAGTCTCTGAGTCACATTAACCGTTTCAAAAAAGTTGAAAAACAAAGATATATATATATATATGCGAAAGGCTTCGGCGTTACCACCCGGAAGATATTTCCGCAATTTTTCAAGGTACCTTCTCTTCCATTATCACTGGGAACTGAATTACACCATAATCCAATCCAGTTAATTTCAACACCCTCCTTCCTCATAGATACATCCGAGAACAATATTCGTTTCCTATCCGATCCCTCAATATAATTTGCAATTAATACTTCCACCGATTAACCAGTCAATCTTGAAGTTTCAGGTTTCTATGCCGCTGCGCCGCAATTGGACCTGAACTTCGTTTTGCAGTCCTGCAAGGGATTCGAGGGGGAGGGAAGCAACAGGGAGCCCGGCCAGGATTCCAGCAGCACTTCTGTATCCAGGTCTCTACCGAATTACTATGCTCACCCGCGAGTGAAGGACACCTATGCTAAGGGATCGTTCGCGGATTGCTTCAGGAAGCCCTTCGGCTGCCCAAAGTGTGGACGGTGCTTCACCGTCAAGGGCAACATGACCAGGCATCTGAAATACGAGTGTGGCCAAGCACCGAGGTTCCAGTGCCCGTACTGCGAGTTTCGCAGCAAACAAACGTCCAACGTGATGTCCCACATCAGGACCAGGCACGCTGGCCAGAGGGTCTATGTTGTACACCTCAAGTATGAGAATTGAAGGAGTAATGCGGAGAGCCGTGCGGAATTTATGGATTAGGGTGTTGTTACATTTGTCGCGGATTTTCTCCATTATTATTAATGATTCGTGTACGAACAATATGGGAGAGGGAGAGAGGGTCTGTGTGTGAGAGAGAGAGAGAGTGAGATGGTGTGTGTATGAAAGAGAGAGAGGCAGCGTGTGCGTAAGAGAATACGAATATAACAAGTTGATGATAGGATGTTCGAGACAATCGACCGCTTTCTGTGAAACGGTTTCGCCTTTGAGAGATTGGATCTCTGTCCCTTCTGATGATTTTATTATTGACAGATACTTGGAAGCTCATATGGCATCGAGGTTAGCCAAATGACGTTTTTACTTCATTCGAAGATGAAATACAAGTTGTTCTTATTTGGTGATCATGCGTTATGAAGATGACACGTTTTACGTTTTAAATATTTTGAGAGAATTAACTCGAAGAGAACCATATGAGACTCGACAGGTCTGATTCAAGTACAGTGATAATATGTATAAATATGTTTGGTTACTGTTTCCTTTTGTTATTAGAAATTTCGAGATTTTTATACGTTTCGATGTACTGATTTTCTTAAACAACGTTAAGTTGATTGTTCGTTTGTTATTGTTATGGAAAGGGACAATGACGCTCAAGTATATTTCGAATATTAAATATGGAATGTAATCATTGGATAGTTAATTGTACGGTAGAACCTTGAGTGCTTCTTAGATATGATATTTTTCACACGAATGACTCTGGTTTGTGATTGAGCTAAACGGAAAGGCGTTTTAAGTACAAGTGCATTGAAGTTCCATAATTATATGTCCTGTTAAGAAGAAAGTTTTTCGATTCTTAGGCGTTTTAAGAGGAGTTTACGAAATTTTCTAAGCAAAAAGAGAAAAGACAGAAGAAAGAGAAAAGGGTATCGGTGTCGTTACCCTTCGCGAGAAGGAAAGGAAGAATTCCAGTTTGCGTTTCGTTCGTTAGGATCGGCGAAATTCAACGTGGAATTGAACCGGAAACAAGTACCGATGGTCGTTGAATAGGCGGCAGATGTATGTGTTCGTCTAGGAAAATTTCAAATTGTTTCGAGTAATTTTACGTCTGACTTATCGTATTTATATTAAGAAATGAAGGGAGGTAAAACGTCCTCATAAATTGTGTGTTTATTGTATTAAGACTGAAATGCTACCAACCGAAGCATAAGAAAGGCTGATGGCACAGGGTTGAAGCGGTCGGGACAAACGTTATTAATTTAATTTCGTTAAGAGACATCGCGATGGAACTTTTCCGAAGTTAGCCCTCGAGGCAGTTGACGTAACAATGACGAAAAAAAATAACAAAGATAACTAATATTCTAGTTAGGACATGTACTTATTGTGTATCGCGAGTAAGTAACGATGATCGAGCTTTATCGTTCGATCATTGAGAGCACTAGAACCAAAGCATTAATTAATTCCATTTCTTCTCGTATCGCGATGAAAGATCTCATTTTTAATCGTTATCCTTCCTTTCGGACTTGTTGCACGACGTGCCTGCTTTCGTTCGCACGATCATATGCGATGGAAGACTCTTTAGACATTCGACGTTAGTGGCCGACTGTTTTTGTTGCTGTGATATTATTGACGATGGTATAGCTATAAGTAATATTTGAGTGCGCGCCGAATAAATCAAATTAGACGCGTTTATATTTGTCATACAAATAGGAGTTCTTTCTCCGTTCGGTCCTACGTGACTAATTTCTTTGTTCGAGGTTCAAAGTAAAGGATAAATGTTCGCGAATAAGATTTGATGTCTTTAACAGTTACTATTCCCCATCTTCCACAATGTTTTTGTGATCGTATATCATCACTGTGGAATTGTATGATAAAAATAAATTGATGTTCAGATACCCTATATCCATTGTATGCATGCTTGACTATCTTTCTTCAAGACTTCTTTCTTTCTTTCTATTTCTTTTTTGTTTTTCAAGAACAAAAAATTCTCTAAGTTCTTTTGCATTGCTTTGTAGAACTAAACAACCGACGAACACGACCACGTTGTTGTGTTCACTGTGATAGATTAGAATTTCAGTTTGATGCTACATTTTTCGTTTTAAAACAATACTAACGAGTCAATCCAACTCTTGCCGTTTCTGTACAAAACCATGACAAGAGGCGTGCTTCTATCACTTTTCATCTATTCTCCTTCGAGTGAGCTGTCTTTAAAGCACCATTTGTCCAAAGTGACCCTCATTCATCCTGCCTGTCCTCGGACTAATATCACCATTATTAATCCACGCCATTCTCTTTTGCGCGTTTATGTGCTTTCTGTCCATGGGCCATTTCCATTTCCCTCGAAGAATATCCCTCGACTGTCTCCCTCGGACTTGTGACAAGCGATTTTCTGAAATTATTCGATTCGTTGATCTTCTCATGATTCTAGTCATCAATAATAATAATCGTTAATAAACAGCACGACAAGGTGTCAAAGCATTGCCAAAAAATGGCCGCTTGTCGATAAACCTCATAGAAGCTTTATGGTTCGAGAAGTTCGATGGTGATCTCACGAGTCGATCTTTGTTTTCAGATCTTCTTATGATGGACTCTTTCATGACCTTGGTAGGTCCCGGCGGTGAAGTGGGCAATGAACCTTTGCCATGTCATCCTCCGAAGGTTCTATACTACTGCCCTAAGTGCCTCCATGGCTTTACTTTGAAGAGTAACCGTAATCGACACTATAGGTACGAATGCGGACACGAGCCCAGGTTCCAGTGTCCTTATTGCGATTTACGGAGCAAGCAAACCTCACAGATCTATTGTCATATAAGGAAGAAGCATCCCAACGAAAGAGTATTCGTAGTTGACCTCAAGTCCTAACAGAGAACACCGTTTTTGAGAATGTTACGTGTCTCGAGTTTTAGATTTTACAAGCTCTATCGCTTGAGTGACACTGCATACTATTGTGTTCAGAATCGAAGTAATAAATGTCTCTTTTACTGTACACCGCTCCTTGTGTCGCCATGTTTTCACTTCACTTCCAATCCTCCTATCTTTCTCTGTCGAGATGTATTTCTTTCCTTTAACAATTACGTTGTAACAGATAACCAAGCATAGTTTTAGGCGCAGGAGACAAGAATTAAAGGATCATTGTGGACTTAAATCTTCCATGCCAAACGATCATCGGACGACGAATTTCAAGGACCGTTGGATCTCTCGTTACCTGTTCAGAACTTCTTGAAACGTTCCATCAAATCCGATCTCCCTCTACGTCGAGGACATTTCTAAACAATTGTTTTTCTTTAATCCATCTCTATAATTCAGCGCACGATGATTATCCGTTTCTATGTTCGCATAATGAGGAACCAAGAAACGAAGATGCTACCATCGTCACTGAATTAGAAACATGGATACGCACGACAGACACATTCAATCGAGAGATATCCATACCCTCTCGATATCATTATCGTAATCACCTTTCTCTAACCATCGTATTCTTTGATTTCAGTGGGACGTTCGTTGCGTTTTCTCTATGGAAATTACGCGGCCAGTCTCTACGGGGACTCGACAAAGTCCGAAACGGCAGAGAACGGCCGCGGAACCCTTCGCCATAGGGGTAACAAAAGAAAGAGCCACGTATGCCCGAAATGCGGCAACGGTTACACCGTGGTGAAGAGTTTGAAGCGCCATCTTCGATACGAGTGCGGCGTCGCACCCAGATTCAAGTGTCCGTATTGCGGCACCCGCAGCAAGCAGCGGGCCCACGTCAACGAGCACATACGTAGGAAACACACGGGCCAACGTATCTACATAATCGACTCACCATGATGAAGCTCGTACATTTCTTCGCTGGTCTAAGTCGATCGAGCACACCTCGTGGCAACGTCCGCTTCCAACTTCTTCTTTTCCTACTTCTTGTTCGGCTTGCGCCTCCTACGTGTCTGCGACTTTCCGGATGCCCGTACATATCTGAGAACGACGTCGTTCGATATGCATTGGTCCTCTGTGCCATCACGGTCGATTAGTGACATTTTTTTCAATCGACGCATTCTATATCAGATTTTACGGACATTAACGTGATTCCGAAGATGTTCCCGTGTCTGTATCGTTTAATATACTGGACGTTTCATAACACGTGGTATACATTTCTTCTTGCAATTTTAGAACCAAGGGATGAAAAGTTATTGAATATAACGTGGGTTAACAAGTGTGTTCTGTTAAGTGTAGATTTTTTTTTTATTTCAGCATCTATTTATTTATATTTGGACAAAGTTCATGGTTTGAAAAATTTGTTGATTTTTCTTGATGCTTTACAGGATTTTAAAGCTTGAAGATACGAAAGGTTATTTTAACGGCAACGTATTTAAATAGGATGACAATATCATCAATCAAAGAGGGGATACATCATTTACTTTTTCGTGATCAATTGTAATTTAATAAATTTTCTAAATGTTTTAGTATGGGGTAAACTACACAGACGACAGACACAGCCACAGGGAACACAGAGTAAAATTTTTGGATCTGCATTTTCTAGTCAACGAATGTCAGGTATCAATTAGCCATAAAAATTTATTTCATATAAGGGATTTAATATTATATTTAATTGAAATTGTTTTTTTGTTTTTTTAGCTTCTAACCTCATTCACGAAGTGAATCCCACATTTTATGAAACACTTTGTATTTACATTGCTTGCCTACTGCTATCGATATAATACCAATAATTGACTGTGCACGGAATACTACCACAAATACTACTGCACGTTCTACCGCTATTCAACTCAATTGTATAGCGCGATAATAACACGAATATTATTATGAAATGTGATTATTAAAATTGGACACAATTGGATAGATCGTAAGCCGAATAATATTCGCAGTCCACGTCAAACTCGTTACACCGCTATCGGACGAAGTTGTTTCGGTCTTTGGTGAATGTTTCCTGTTGATTCATCGTGTATTATTTTTGTACATAATTTTTGGACAACGTCGATCGTAACAGTCCTTTTGTTAATTGTATATTTGATCGAATAAAGCATTCCTACAATGCTATTGAATTTATCGAGTAATTCTTCGTTCCGCCGAGTATACTTCTACTACTTCGTCAGCCATTTCTGGAGCTTACTCGTTCTTTTCACATTCTAATCCATGACGATTATAAATTTTATGTTTAAAATTATTTTTCATATCCCACCCGAAACATGCGATTCTCGTTGCCGCGATGCAAAATAGAATTCACCCTGTGCCCTTATTATTATTATTATCATTATCATTAATATTACTTTATTATTATTATTATTACTTTATTATTGTTATTACTTTATTATTATTGTTATTATTATTATTATTATTATTATTATTATCGACCTTTTAATTATCTTAACAATACAGGTCTAGGTCGAAGTGCGCTTAAGTTGACGCATTTCACACAATGCGAAGGATTATATAAGTTTCTCGTCCCGACGTTCATTGCGTTCTTTCCATTCGTACGTGTGCAAGTACAACTATGACTTATACGAAAGCTTTTGAGGTCTTCAAGGCCACGGTGAAGGGAAAATAACTCGCGGTAACCATGAACCACCACCCCACCACCCGTCTCTCCCTAAACCCCCGACAAAAAGTTTGCTTGTATCATTTTTCGTTTGTCTCCCCCTTTCTCCTCGGCCCTGTCAATTATTTGGTGATTCTAACTAATCTTCCGTTCTTTCTTTATTTTCTTTTTGTAGACCTAAAGAGGATCAAAATCGAGACGGACCTCGAGAACCTCTGCTCGGTAGTGATGGAGGAGTCCAAGGACTTCGACTACGAGGAGGAGAAGCCATTGAGTTCAAGGAGACGAAGAAGCGGCTCGATTCGCGACATGGAGAGGCACACGTGCTCGAGGTGTTCCAAGAGTTACATACACGCATGGCATCTTAAGAGGCACACAAAATTTGAGTGCGGACAGGAGCCAAAAGTCCAGTGTCCTTATTGCACCGCCAGGATGAAGCAACGGGGACACGTTTACAGACACATTCGACAGTGCCATCGTGGACAAAACGTCTACGTGATCGATCTTAATTGAACGTTTCAATTTGCCGTCGCTTATGACGATTTCGGTCATGTGAAGTAAGACAGTTCCTATTCCGTTAGGATTAGCGAAACCGTGCTCGATGCGAGCTGTCAAGAATTGATTTCGCGGTCTGGAGCAGTGTGGATATTTCTGTTGAACATCATCGTTGAAATTAAGAGCGTACATGTACATATAGGGTTAACTGAAAACGTAGTATTCTCGTGAATGTTGGAGGAAAAGAGATGGTCCAAATAACGTCTCGCGATCGTTACGTTGTGTAGCGGTTTTTACGAAGAGTAACGATAAATTATTAAACGATGTTTGCGAGGTTTAATTCAGGGAAACGAGATTCGCCTAAATAAATGGGGTTTCCATCGATGATGCGTATATACGATTGATTGCGTGTATGTGCTCGAAAATGACAAAGTGTTATATATTACGGATGGAAATTGGAAGTTGCGTGTTACCGTGAAATTTCGAAGGTTACAATGTCGCGTGAATTCTCATGATATTTTACTGAACCGTTTTTATTCATTCATTCTGTTATCGTAACCCCATTATATTGCACGATGTGGAAGGAAAGTATTAGAAATAATAAATTGACGAAACGAACATGCGGTTCACGTAAATGGCAATATGTTTTATTGTGTTTCCGTTGTTTTTATTGTATCCTTTTCCTCGTATTTTATACAATCGTTGATTCCTAATTCAATATTTACTAAACAACTACCTCTAAACAGAATTATAAGAATAAAGAAAAAATGAGAAATCCCTCTCAGTAATTACTACGTCGTTATTCGCACTATCGGAAGTCTAAGCAACTTCAAAATTTTTAACAGGTATTTGTTCGGCTCATGAATCAAGTTTAATAATATCTCTAACAAATTTGTTCGATTTCAGGTCCTCTACGACTTTCATCGACCAACGCCAGAAGAAATAAATCGAATGCACGAACAGTCTCGGATCCCTGTTCAATAGCCAGGGAAACGTCCTTCGACCCGAATTCCTGTCCGAAGTGTTCAACCAAGTTTAACCAACTGCCTGATCTTCGTTTGCACATGTCTCGAGTTTGTGGACTCAAACCAAAGAAGATGTGTCCGTATTGCAATATCATTTTGAATAGTACTGCTGAAATTCACGACCATATCAGAAGCAGTCATCCAAGTTTTAAATGTGCGGTGCTCGAGGTTTATAATGAGCATTAAAAATATCATCAGATTTTATCGTGGTGTTCGTTCCGTTAATTAATAAATCTTTGCAGTCCTTGCGCTGTAAGTTATTTTGTGTGGATATAATTTTAAGTTTGGAATTTGATACTGATTGCGCATCTCTACCTTAATGCCCCACAGTATTTGTGGTTACTGCAATCACTGGATATAAATAAATATTCAGGGATAAATGATTTTATAAAATTAAGTTCACTTGATTGATGAAAAATTGGGAAAATAATACGGGCTGCAAACGGTTAATGTATATTATTATATCACCTTCTTATTTATATCATCGAATCATCAAGTCTGTGACATCCTTACTTTAATATTGTAATAAATAATTAACTTTTAATTGCCTAAAGGGATGTCATTGAGAAACTTGTTCGCGAATTAGTGTTGCAAATTATATTAGCTGGTGCTACTGGTTGTTCGAACGCTGTAGCATTTCTGCAACTGAAGAAAAAGGAAGCAAAGGGTTTCTATGGACAATGTGTGATGTTGTTAATTTCCTGTAGATCGTTTCGTAATACTTTCCGTTGTGTCCATTGTAATCTGCGTTCGAATACAACACTCGAATACCAAGTGTTTCTTTTGTACACTATAATACTTTTTCACAAGAGTAAATATATAAACAAGAGTTTGTAGATCGAATGCGTGAGCATACTTCTTGTATGAGTTGCGTACTGAAAGTATAAGGAATAATTCTGTCGACTCATGGATTTCCTCTACCTTTACGTTCTGTAATTATTCACACCATTCACATAGTATCAGCGACGTATTTTCAAATTTCCCGCCTAACGATAACGCAGCAAAAACAGAAATATCTTTCGCACATTTTCAATCCGCCTAGCAATCACTCATGACGGGGAAGTTACCTTACACTTTCACTGCCTAACTTGCGAAAATTCCACTGTCTGCGCGGAAAGCAAGAAAATCGGATTTCCATTTATTGCGTACCCCTGTATTTCAAGACTGTATACTGCATGCGTTACGCCCAACGACTAACATCCCCCATTTTCTTCTTCCTCTAACTTCCAGAGCTACCGATTCCGTGCATGATAATGCCGAAGAATCTTCAAACCAACTGCAACTACCCAATGATGCCCCTGATCAAGGATTTGGCGACGCTCTGGCTGGCGAAGCAGCGAGTCGAGTTCCCTTATCGTTGCGAAAAATGCGGAAAGGGATATCAACATCGTGCCACCTTGCTCAGGCACACCAGGCACGAATGTGGCAAAGAACCGCAATTCAAATGCCCTTACTGCGCCCACAGGACCAAGCAACGAGGCAATCTTTATCAGCATATACGAACCAATCATCCTGGGAAGAACGTCTTCTCCAGCAGCATTTAGTAGTTTTAACACGGTAGACGCCTCCACGAGCTTCCAGTTTTCTAATCGCACGGTGTCATATTTACTCCTTCCGTCGCAATATTTTCGAATTTTAGACGCGTGTAGGATTGTGGAAAACGGACTTTCAACATTTTGTATCCTTTTATGTGAATTTTTATATTAGTACTGGTTTTTTTTCTTATTATGGTTTATTGATATCTGCTAAAAGTTGAAACGTCATACTGGTACGGAGTATGGAAATGTTGGTACGTTATTTTCATTTTTATTACTTTTCAATTGAGTTAATTCTAGGCAAAGGATGTAGATTTTGAGACAGTCTTTTAGGAGCTGATGACTTCTCGTTACTGCTTTATCATTGTTATCAATTTTTAAAGGTTTTCGAGTAGCGAGACTTTTCATCCAGTTGATATGAAGTAATCAAATCTGAAACGAAGTATACTAATTTCGTCGATGAATTTCAAGTTTGAAAGTATCATCGCATGTGTATTGTTTTCTGAATTTCCCAGTAAATGCGCGTTGTACTGCAAAAAGAAGAGAATAATGAAGGAGGGTTGAACGACCGAATTTTGAGACTTTTTGCGAATGGAATGTTTTATAGTAAGATATACTTCGGTCGAATTACAAATATTTCTCTAGGATTTTGTTAAATGATTTTTGTCATTTATAAACATACACGTTACAAACCAAACAGATGTCCTACTCGAAACAAATTTTTCATCAAACAATGAATTTCCAACTGACCATTATTATAATGTTTGTAATTATCGCGAGCCTGTAAGTATGTGCCAAATTTTAATGACAAATAAAGTATGAAATTTACAAAATATTTAAATAATACTGTTCCAACTCAATTTATTTTACTTTCCTTTGTGTCACGACATGATCGCAGTGCAAGAACTCAATGTAAATTCAATATTACCTCCCATTAAAATGTTAAACTGCGATATCACAGAAGATAGCAACAATTTTTTGTACTTCCTAATTGGATATTACACATTAACCGGGCCTGGATTCGTCGAAGTTGAAGCCCTTCGTGTCTGGATTCTAACGAATGAATTGTATTCTTTTTTTCCAGGCGCACCTTGGCTCGGTTATCATTATCATGGCAGAATGATCGGCCAGCATAAAGTTCCATCATCGTCATCATCGGCTACCACGAGTTTCAAAGTATCGCAGAAATCAAGCAGCTGTTTGGATAAGAAACCCGGTTGCTTCAGGTGTCCGAGATGTAATAAAGGATATCGATGGCTCAGAAATATGAAGAATCATCTGAAAATCGAGTGCGGCAAAGACCCGAAAGAGTGTTGCCCTTATTGTCCACACAGGACAAAGTACAAAAGCAGTTTGCAGAAACATATTCTTAGGATCCACTTGGGATAAATCACCAAAAATTCATTAGGATTAATGACTCTTTGTTTTCGTTCATAAAACTATTAAATTATACTGTCCTACACCATTTTTGTTTTCTAATAGCCACTGGGTGATTCTTATAGCGATCGTCGTCCTGAACACGAATCCGCCAACGAAATTTCTCTATCGCCCTCTGTTTCCAAAAAACATCAGTTTTTGTAAAAACGGTGGATTTCGGCAAAGAAGCTGGTATTGCGTGAGAACTAAAGACGGTAGACAGTTCTTCTTGGTCTCAAAAAATAGAGGAGTGTTTCCTGAGTATACAGGTGTGAGCAGTTACAATATTCTATACTTTTTAATGGTAGTAAATAACTGCCAAAATTTAAAAACGAGCGGATGCGCGAATTATCTACGCATTACCTTTGCATTTTCACGTAGGGTACTATTTCTAGCACAAATTGACTACGTATCACTGGATTATGCGGACATTTCTAAAACAAAAACTATCAGCGAAAAATGTGATAACTGTTTTCGTTTCGGCACAATTTAAGAAAGTATCCAGCAACGTGTGCCGACCGTTTTCCCGCTACGACGCCATCGCTCGCTGAACCGAGCTCGTCAATGTCGTAGCTACGCGTAATACTTTCACAGACCCTGAAGGTCGATGGATTGCGTTAAGGTGGTATTCTCAATCCCTTTACTACCGTGGTGGCAGAAAAATTTTTTTTTTTATAGAAGGAAAGTGCTTTACGCTCTCTCGCAAATGTGTTATTTTTCCGATAGTGCCGGACCGCCTTTGGACGGCCAGAGGTCGGACTGAACGCGCACTCGGGTGGGTGTACTGTTTTTCCCTCGCTTGTGCATACGCAGACGATATTTAAATAATTTTTCACAAATATTTACAAACACTCGTCGGAAACTGTCACTTTATGCCACTGACACTCTCACAAAGCTGTCGCTTTATGTCACTGATACTTCCACAAAACATTGTATTTAATTATTGAAATAATTTAAAAAGACTTGCAGGTAACTGCCACTTGAGGTCACTGTTACTTCCACAAAACATTGCATTTAATTATTGAAATAATATAAAAACACTTGCAGGTAACTGCCACTTGAGGTCACTGTTACTTCCACAAAACATTGTATTTAATTATTGAAATAATTTAAAAACACTTGTAGGTAACTGCCACTTGAGGTCACTGTTACTTCCACAAAACATTGTATTTAATCATCGAAATAATTTAAAAACACTTGCAGGTAATTCTCACTTGAGGTCACTGACACATCCACAAAACGTTGCATTTAATTGTCGAAATGATTTAAAAACACTTGCAGGTAACTGTCACGTGAGGTCACTGACACTTTCACAAAACGTTGTATTTAATTGTCGAAAAGATTTAAAAACACTTGCAGGTAACTGTCACTTGAGGTCACTGACACATCCACAAAACGGTGTATTTAATTGTTAAAATTAAAAACACTGCAGGTAACTTTCAGTTGATGTCACTAACACTTCCACAACACATTGTATTTAATTATTATAATTATCTAAAATCACTTTTAGCTGATTGTTTAAGCAGTTTAATATTATAGTACACATGCACTAATACTCGTTACTCAAGGTTAAAAGTAATTAGGTACCGATAGGCAAGTCCATAAGTACACCTAGAGACCGTCCTGTCAAAACGCTCGACCCATTCGACAGTTGAAGCTATACTGTGCTATACTGACTCGGTCCTGACGGTCCGCTGAACGCGGAGCATGCGCAGTACACCTCGACCTCGCGATTCAGTGACCGCATTCTGAGATTAGTTTTCTTCACGGATAATTTTGCAAATTTCGATTATTACAACAATCTTCGTCAATAATTGTTTATTACAAATGTAATTAGTATTTCTTGATAACGTGTTTCTGCTTAATTTTAATAAACTTTATGGTGAATAGAAACAGGACTGAAGTTACGCCTCTTTATAATTGACGATTTACTTATCAAAATTATAAATATTTGATTTTTAATGTAATACTTTTATTTTATAAATAAATGATATATTTTCAGCTACTTTGGATGAATTTTAAATGGTCTGGGTTACGTCTGGGTTAGGTTATTCAAATATTTATAAGCTTTGAACACTACATCCTCAATTATAAATAGACGTAACTTCACTCCTATAATTTCTATTCACTATAACATTTAAAACAAGATTCGCTTCAAACAATGAATAAGAAATACATTATACAGAATATCTACTAAAATATGAAATATTTTTTATAAATGTTTTATATATAAAATATTTTATGTATTATATATTATATGCTATAACTTTCACCTGTTCGGTTTTTTTTCTGATGTTCACTATTCACGAAAAAAAAAACGACGGTAAGATTTATCGCCAACACCCCATATAAGATATTTCTTCTTTTTTGTTTGAAGCAAATTTTGTTTTATTAATTAAAGTAAAGAGGTAGAAACAGAGTAAAATGAACGAGGGGTTTTAGTGTGTATCCGTAAGCAATAGGCCTACGGACACCCACACTATCCGCAAAATAACACAATTTGCGGGCTGTGCGTAAACCATTTCCCCTGTATAAAAAAAAACGTTTTTCTACCACCACGGTAGTAAAGGGGTTGAGAATGCCACCTCAACGGAATCCAGTGAGCTTCGGGCCCCGTGCAAGTCTTATGCGTAGCTACGACATTGACAAGCCCGGTTCGGCGAGCGATGGCGTCGTAGCCGGAATACGGTCGGCATACCTTGTTGACGGATATTTTCTTAAATTGTGCCAAAACGAAAACAGTTATGACATTTTTCGCTGATAGTTTTTGCTTCAGAAATGTCCGCAGAATCCAATAATATGTAGTAAATTTGTTCTAGCAATAGTACTTTACGTGAAAATGCATAGTTAATGCCTACAAAAGTCGCTGCTCCGCTCGTTTTTAAACTTTAGCAGTTATTTACTACCATTAAAAAGTATGGAACATTATAACTGCTCACACCTGTATACTCAGAAAACACTCCTCTATTTTTTGAGACCAAGAAGAACTGTCTACCGTTTTTAGGTTTCACGTAACATCAGGTTCTTTGCCGAAATCTACCGATTTTACAAAAACTGATGTTTTTTGAAAACAGAGGGCGATAGAGAAATTTCGGTGGCGGATTTGTGTGCAGGACGACGTACACTATAATAATCACTCTGTGACTGTTGGAAAACAGAAGAAAGTTTTAAATTTGTGTTATTAGTTACCTGGTTGTACATTGAAATTTTAATATACTAGCTGCCTGCAAAGTATGATATATTTATTTGAGTGGACTTGCGTCAATGTTATGTTTTCTTGTGAAAATAAAACGTATCGTTATATTTGTTTTCATAGGAAATAAACCGTTTCTCCTTTTCGGGAATTTTGTACTTTAGTAATACTGTAATTTTCCGTTCACTCGATTATTTAACAGAATTCTTAGTCGCGCTATTGTCACGATCAATCAGTGCCATGATCTTTATTATTCGAGAATCAACAGAAACTTGACATACAAATTTTGTATCATTATCGTCTACCACGTAATCAGAACCTTTCCTGTTGTTATTCTGTATGATAAAACACAGCAAAAATATAACGAATCCGCCTGTACAGAGGAAAAACGTGCATTAGCTCTGCTTTTTTTTCTAGTGGCATTATACGTGCTACAACTGCTAAGAGTACCCTCAAATAAAGTCGACATCCATAATCTTTTTAATCCTAATTTGATGCTTTATTTCATTAAAAATTAAATCCTCATTCTGAGAACCGTATACCACGAGCACACAGCCGTCGAAATAATTTCGTAAATTGTCTCTTTAAATTATAAGATACAGTTCATACAAGATCATCGCAGTTTGAATCACGCTTACTTCAAACGTTTCCGTATTTCGTGACTTTGTGCACAGGTTGGCTTGATGGGGAGGACCAGGCATTGCGAAGCAAGAAAAACGAGAAAAAGAGAGAGCCACTCTCGCATCATCGGCAGCCTCATAATTCACGAAAATCAAAATAATTTCTTCATACACTGACTAGTATTTCTGTTTCAGGTGAGAAGTATACCTGCGAGTGGTGCGGACGAGCATTTGCTTGGCCATCGAGTTTGCGGCTTCATCAAAGAATGGCCTGTGGAAAGCCACCCAATTTCTACTGCACTGTCTGCGATTACAAGTCGAATTTCAAGGGAAACCTCAAGAGACATCTGTATTGTAAACACAAAATGGATTTATATTAGCGACATCAGTATCTTGAACCATCGAGGGCAGAATTTGCTTTTGAATTCTTCTATCCTGCTGAAAAATGTCTCGAGTTTTATCACACTTGTGACATTTTACCATTTTGTGTAATAAAACGCATTTCTTCGAGTTTTACACTGATCTCGTTTTTATTTCATACATATTCTCTGTTGTTGCTTGCACTTCTTACAGCCAGGTAACGACAGAAGCTTAGAACTATATGACCAACGATTGTGTAAGTACCTAAGTGCACGAAACAAGTACACGTGTGTCCGTATTGGCGTCTTTTTTTTTAACTGCTCGAGATCGACCAAGTGCTCTTTTCGAGTCGACGGGCGGTAATTCGTTGTAAAATTCACGAAAAACTTCACAAACATTCGTACAAGCTTCCATCGGTCCTCTCTTCGAAGAAGACTCTCCTCTGCAGACTTCACTCAGACAGACACTTCCGCAAACGTTACTCGAAAAGCGTAGTATCACCAAATGGATCTCTCGCGGTGAAAAATCGTAAGAATCCATTTCGTGACTTGTTGATGCCAAGGCATGCGCTTTGATGTCTAGAGAATTTATCCCCAGTACTAACCCCAATATATTTACGTTCCTCCTGGTTTTCTCCTGATCAACGAGGGTCATCGTCACAATGACCTGCCCAGATTAATGTGGCCGAATATACGCATTCTTACGATCGTTTATTAACCGACATTTCTTTCCAGATGCTCCTCTCTTTCCCATCGTGAGGCCACGTCTGCACGTTTGTCCGCGTTGCGGGCAAATGTATTCCTGGGCCTCGAATCTTCGGAAACACTTGAAGATGGGTTGCGGCATGGTCACCTTTGAGACGCACTTCTCCTGCCAGTATTGCCCTTACAGATCAAGGATCGAGGCGAGCTTCCTCAAGCATTTGCTCTCGGTGCACAACATTAAATAGATGGGAGTCTGTTGAGGGTGTCTTAGAGGATTTAGAAATGCGATGACTTTCACCGATGATTCTTTCTGTTGAGCAATATAGCGTAGGATAGGTACTTCGATTTTTCCTTCTTCAGTACGATCGTTTATGTCTGTCGATAGAGGACTTTTCCATTTGTATAATAATGAATAGTCGAATATTCTTCTGTGCAGCATTTTCGTTTGTACGATAGCCATGTATTCTTTATAATTATACATTCGTTTTGTATCATAGTATTTACAGGGGGCGCCTCTTTTTTCCTTTTTTTTTTTAATACGGAAGTTTATTATAATAATAGCTATTTGTGTTCTCTTGTTGAGGTTGTCGATTTAGAATTGTCATGGTGTACGTATTTTATTAAAAATCTTTTAAGAATGCGTTTATTAAATGGACGAAACGTTCGGAATGGATAATCAATTTCGTTTTCAGTAATTATACGTGTATCCTTTTTCTATAGGTTGCAAGTGACATTGGGTATTGTATTTATGATGACGGGAATAATGATTAACATTTGGTGCTTGGTCATTGACCCTTTTCTGTACGAATTTCTTTTGAGTCAGTTGAAATTAATTTAGGAATATTCTCTACATTAAAATGTATTTAATGCAGAGCTTTCAATATAGAATTTATATTTACTCTTCTTTGAAGATACCACTAAACATTGAAAGATGTTTCGGATAAATTTAGATGTCTATCAGATTCTAAAGTCGAAATTAATTTGGCAGATACTTATATATAAATTATAGAACATTGCGTCGACCATAGCTCGACCTAATTTCGCAAAGGATTAACAATTTAATTAAAACATTATTCAATTAAAAAGTCATTGGCAATGTTTATTCTCTTGAAAACAGCAAGCCTTGCTCAAGGATAACCGAGTTTCTTCTTGCTTTTTGTAATTAATTATTAGTGGTGAATTTTTAATTACATCTTTCTGTATTTATCTCATTAATAGTAACTGAATAATTTCGATTCGTAAACAAGTCTCAATATTGTTTTGAGTTGCTGATACATATTTATCCCCATTAAATACGCCGAGTGTTAAATGTTAATATTATCATGCCCAGGTAATGATATTAATATATAAAAGCGCATAAGTAAATATCCAGTAATACATGCCTGCGTTTCCGTATATTAAACATACGCTGATCCGATTTAAATTCCATATAGCTAATATTTAAATTGCGCGTGTAATTTTCTTTTCCAGTTATTTATATATTTACAACCGTCATCTATTTCGCATCTCAGAGAAAGTTATACAAAGATTCAGTCAAAAATTTGTCATCCGAACGAAGAAGCATTCGAGTCTCGCAAAAAAAATCTAGATCTGTTTTAGAGAAAAGTCAAAAATTTATCGTGTACTTCTCATCGATTCATTGAACTTCATCGCCCTTATTTTGGCAATTTTTCGTGTACGCTAATGCGTAGTGACGCGTAAAAGTGGACACCTGAGAGGTGTGAGAATTTTTGCACGATTAAATATATCTTGATCCGTGGCGGTTACTTAAATTCATAACGGTATATTATCCTATTACATTTAAATATCAAGTCGACGCACGAAGTAGTCTTCACCGTTCGTCCTTTCGAGTGGAATCTCCGAAAGTTTCGTGCACCGCTTGAATTTAATGCATTAAACAAAATGATCACGCCATATCACAATGACCCGTCGGATTTGCATTCGTATTCGTGAATCTGTCTGGATGAGTAAAGTAGTGAAGGTTTGAGACATTGCGATTGCCAGATAATACACCCATTGGAATTAATACTGTAATCTCATTGTTCCCGCCTGCGTCCTGTAACTTCAATCAAAACTGATTCAAGAATACGTAGCGTGTCGATTAACTAGGTGTATTAGTTGTCACGGTGAAAAAGGAAAAGAGTGAATTAATGTAGCGCGGCGTCATGGTGCAATTAAGAAAGTAAATTAATAGTCATAATCTATACCTAACTGAACTGAGTCTAGTCTAAAGGCTGTTTGTTTTGTAATATTTACCGATGCTCGATGTTATCTTGCAGTTTCGAAGATTATTATAACACGATTATTCTTTTATATTGTAGGAGGAATATCGGGTATTGTACGAATATATGAATCATCATAGGGAAAAAAAAGAGGAAAACCTTCACGGTTGAATGCTGTGTGTCGTATATAACTAGATAAGAACGTCAAACAAGATTCTGTGCTATGATTTAACAGTGAAACTGAGCTTAGAGGTTTATACGGATGTACCAGTAGAATACGCCCGTCAATAGCCGACAGATGTATATTACCGTGAATTTATTAATTTAGTAATTACCGACTGACAATATACCGCGAGAGTTTCGCGGCCCAATTAATACGTCTGTCGTCGATTGAACGAGGTGTGTTCTGCTTTTTAGTTACTACCGATTGAAATCCGGACGATTATAGAGTCGAGGATAACTTAAGCAATGGTCATCACTGAAAATGATGGCCCTGTTCCTTTTTGATATTAAGCGCATACGTTTTCCTTAGGATAATTAATAATAGGTCTTTTATCAATACCTAATTATCGGGGGAAATTCGTTGCCTCGTGTCTGTCACTGATATTTCGCATTACCGACGACATTACACGCACAGAGAATCACATTGAAGAAGTTATTGTCGTTGGAATTCACGGAATTAATATATCTTTTATTATTTACGTGCGCTGACGTGTTGTAAGAACATTGAAGATTCGTTCGGTTTATCGAATTCTACGCTAACGAATAATTTTTTATTTTTTTTTTCAGAGCAGTAGTTGCGTCTTGCTTTGTTTAACGATATTTGTTCTTTTAAATTTCGTTTGCTGTAAGGATTATAAATGTAACGAAGTAAATAATGTACAGTCGATACATTTTGAGAAGATACTGCTACATGTTTCTAATTTTGTTTTTTAAGATGGGGGCGAAATGTAGGAATAACGTCGAGAGAGAAGACTGCTTTGTTTACAATGTTTATCAATCTTTTTCTTCAATCACTTTGAAACTTACTATGGTATACCATGAATAACTTTATGGATATCATCCTATTGCATGGTAGTGATTCATGCTTCATACATAAGTTCTGAAAATTGAAAAGTTCAAAATAAGTTCTGTCCTGAGAATCTTTCTAAAATGAGTGGACGGGGTGAAACTACTGTTTTTAAGGCTTGTGCAAGTCTTTTTTTTCGAGAGAGAGAGCATCTCTCTTTTTTCGAAAGATTAAAAACAAATTGTTCTAATCCCCTACACTTCCACTGTTTCATAATGTCCATTGTTACTTCAAACTACAAATTTTTACACGTACTATTATATTATAATTCTTTGTACTATAACTACAGAGTGACTTACTATCAACATGAAACTGCAGATTCTCTTCCGAGAAACTTGTTAAAACCAAACTATACGATTTTTCTGGGGTCATCTAACAATTTTTATTAACCGGTTTCAATAACATTGTACAGTATGATAATAATATAAAACTAATCATATAGCTATTAAATATATTGAATCTGTACATCAGTACCGTTTTGTTCTTTTTGCAGTTTTCACAAAGTGAGTCAGTATATAACACCAATATAAATACACAAACAATAACAATAATAATTCATTTAGTTGTTTGTATTTTCCGGCACCAGCTGCTCTGATCATTTGAACTACGACCTACTGTTTTAAGTGGGCTCCGACGTATCAAATGTTTCTCAAGCCGACCGTATTAATCTGAACATAAATATCACCTTTATGCAATATACCTAAAGTAATAGATTTTATATAATGCCTAAAGAGTTCCTATAACGTACAGATGCTTTTCAAAATGTGTCGAGTGTACAGCAAATGGCTTCCTACCAGTTTAATATTGAAAACGGTTGTAATAAACATAAGCATGCACTCACAATTAAGATCACAAGTACGATCGTAAAGTCACAATCACTTAATGCGATGACTATTGTCCACCCCTCTCGGGAGGATCACCTACGCAGGTCATCGTGGATAGTAGAAAAAAATTCGTTATGTCGATTAATTCTCGTGTACTTCATCGCATTACTGGTGGTGTAAGCATGTGTGAGTGTACATGGACAAGTGTGTCAGAGAACAGATGAGAAATTGATCGAAAAACATAATCATAAAGTCCACTACTTTGTTTAGTGTCATGTATATAGACGTACGAAGAATTTCGAAGACAGTTGTATACAGGATAGTAAATCATATAGAGAATAGTAAATTATATATATATAATAATAAATAATTCAAGAAAGTAAACAATGAGACACATCTGATATCTAGGTTCGAAAGACTAGAATTTTTTGTACAAATTTTTATTCCAATGCCTGGTTTTATGATTGGGAATTATACTAGAACCATAGATCCGTTTCCTAGGAGCCAAAGTTTCTTCGAAATTCTCCATACATTGAGCAAAGTTCTAAATTTTACTGTGGAAATTTGAACTGCGATTAATATAATGGATTGAATTTCACGTAGCTACGAACTCTAGTTGAGTATTGAACGTCATACTCCCATCACTTCATCGCCATCAAGCATTTGTATTATTCTTCGAAGACAGAAAAGGAAATCGTACTTGTTAATGCTCTTTAGGAATGATAATATACAAGTCAGTTGTCTATGGTGCATGATGATCTAGTCTGTCTTATCCGTCAGATTCGATAGATTCGTAGATCGATAGGTCGATCGACTAATCAAGCGCAGCGATTAAATGTCCCTGTGTAATGATGTTCAGCATTCGATTGCTTTTTGAATAAACACCTGTGTACATATCTATAACTTTGACACGATCCTTCGGAAAATTGACCTGCTTTTGATTTACGTTTACGTGAAATCTGTATTGTTTGCGTTTTACTTTTAGTAACGGCACCGTATAAAGTAATTATATTACGATAACAGATAAAGTATCCTTATTCCGAAAAAGTATATATTTCTTTGTATCTAGCACAGTATGCATTGAAAAGATTTTTTTTCATTGTTACTTTTGGCAGAATGAAAGGTAAACGAAATTAATTCAATGTCTTCATAATTTTCGAAGTTAAATGGTTATACTGAAAAATAAATTTTCAACTACTTTGGAAGACGAAATCTCTTACATGAATACCTATTATAAAGAAGAAGTGTACAGAAATATTTGTGTCTTTCAAAGTAGGGCAATAATCTGTAATATGCAGGTAGAATTATGCAAAGCTTTTGAAATTAATGGTCTCTAAGTTGCTCTACTTATAAATTACATAACTACACATTTCACTGCATTCATTTAGCGTTCTTGCTGTAGAGAATGGACACGAGATAAATAATATGAAAAATTTCTAACTGTGCCTGCAAAAATTAATCAAAACTTGAAATGCTATTTCTAGATATGTAAGAAAAAATTCCATCAGGCAGCCGGTAATTATTTCTTCCAAGTCATAAAGGACTCCTTCGGAATTGATTATAAATCAACAGTTTCTAGATCCTATAGGACATAAACGAGCTTCCTTTTTGCCAACGTATTTCAATCTTCGAGAATATCTTTGTTTGTAAAGTGGCAGTTTAAATGAAAGCAATTTTCTGTTTCAGAACACTTGAATTTCATCAAGATCGAGGAAGGATCTACTAGAACCCTTGGCAAGTCTCTTCAGTTCCTCGACGTAGTGCATGAAGTAATTGAAATGGAGCAAGAGAATCTCGAAGACGAGGAAGAGAACTCGAGGAACACTATTGACGACGAAAATAACGAGGACGACGAAGAAGAGGAATCCGAGGATACTGAACGAACAGCTGATTTTCGTGATTCTTCGGTGAAAACGAAAAATAGGGGGAGACAGGAATACAGATACTCCTGCTCGAGATGTTCGAAGAGTTACAAGAGGAAGGGACATTTGGCGGAACATCAGAGAATATTCTGTGGCAAGGACAAAGAACAGTGTTGTCCTTATTGTGTCTTCCGCACTTACAAAAAGTATAACTTGAACAAGCACGTGGCACGTATGCATATTCCGAAAGGAAATGCAAATGAATGCGTGAAGAGATGGGATAGTTTATAAGTGACTTGGCTGAAAACAAAAATTGGGCGATTTTGGAATTTTTTATAACGTCCTTCGAAATCCTTTTGACACGTAAAAGATTTAAATGTTTTGTTTTACTGTCAGTGCAATGTATGCTCAATTGGATAGATCGTACAGGGTTTGCAAAAAAAAGAGATAAATTTGTTAGAAACAATGAATGTAATTAATTAGACAAGCTTGGAAGTTATTAAAATTTTCAAAAGTTCTGACGGAAATGTCAGTGATGAGTAATATGTTGCAAGGCTGATTGTAGTTTTATTTTAGCATTATCATCGTATTGAATACCAATAACTGTATTAATTTTTTCATTTCGAAACAGCATTGTTACGAGTTGTTTGCAAAAACGAGATATTTGTAATATTAAAAGGAATGCAAATCATTGCGGGTTACCGTTGATGAATTTGTAACGGCAATATTTTGCGAAAATTGATTGTTTAGACTGTACAGTTTGACATATGATAAGAGAATATTTAGTATTAAATAATTCTGGAGTTGCCTTTCGAAATACTATATCATATTAGACATTTTGTATTTTATATTAATTGTTGATTAACGGCGTAACCGTACCGAAGTTTCATTTATATTTCAACCAAAAAAAGAACAAAGAAAAACGATCTTGTCGGTGGCAAGCCTTTTATAGAAAATTTACCACAAAATATAATTTCTTCCGTACGACAATTACAATTTCTTTTACTTAATTAACTTCAGGAAAGCAGGATCTGTTTTGCATTTGACATAGCTATTTAATTTTTTTTTAGAATCTTCTGACGCTGTTTGTGTATCATCAAGTTTACTTTAAGCAACCACCTATATTTGTTATACATTATCCACCTACGTAACAGTATTTTGTTCAGTCATTGTATTTATTAATATCGAGCAAAATAAATACCACCTATAAAATTCATAAAACTATTAGATCGACATGAAATATTAGTGATGAAACAACAAAGATAATGTCTTCATTGGGAATTTGTTACAACCGTTTCCATTTTGTCCTACAATATCTAAACCTCATTTTTTCCATCATACTTGCAACTAATATAATGTTGACTTCACATAATTCATTTCATGTATAAAACGAACACTCGTCATAAACAGAGTTAACTTCCTTCGTGCCCTATCTTTGAATCCCATTTAATCCCAAATGAATGAACACTTTCATACAATCTTTGATAAATAATTTCTATCTCACTTCATCATCAATGGTCCAAACCATTAGCCGAGTCCAGGGCGCGAATAACGATGACTCTATTTGTGTTTCAGGTCAAGTGATGATATGGGACGAATGTGAGATATTCAGTACCAACGCCGCCATCAAAACTTCCGGTAGGAAGCGTTCCTATCGTGGATCTTACGCCACCGGAAGTTACTGTACCTTGGATCGTAAGCCGATCAGATCGTTTCGAACCAAGCGCATCGATCAGACGGCTGGTAGATACGAATGTTCTGAATGCTGCAAGTCCTATCGCTTGAAGCATAATTTGGTACAACATGTGAGCACATGCCGTGGAGAGAAGAAAACCGAGTATTGTCCTTTTTGCAGTTATAGAAGTAATCGCAAGTGGAACTTGAAGTCTCACATGAAGAGGATCCATGCGTTTGTTTGACAGTAAACTGATCGTTGTCGTCGTGGTGGTCGTTGCTGGTGATAATATATCGTTGACAAACTTTTTTTTGGGGAAAAGTTCCAATAAAATTTTCTATACCGTTATGCTCGTTAAGTTTTTTATGATTATTGTATTTTTCTATTTTCAATGGCGATTGGTTTAAACCACACAGACTTATAAAATGGTTGGGCCAGAAGAAGAAGTATATACGGAATGTAATGTATCCCGATAAAAGCGGATAGGATTTTGTCTTTTAACGATTTCTTTTTGGTCTACAACTGTTTCGTTGTTATTCGTGCTGTTAAAAGTTGTATCATTCCTAATTACAAAAAAGTGTGTACATTCTGAATATAATGTATTCATAATGTATAATGTAACATATAATGTTCTTGGTCTCTGGTGTCTTGTACGATGATTCTTTTAATACTTCTTTTAAATTTCATCATGAAATATACGTGTTATATTAAGCCACAAATTATACGAATTCCAAGTTACGAAGTACTATTACTTTAACCCATCTTTATTCTTAAGTTTTTCATTTTTAATTGACTGAACGTTCTTTCCCTTGCATCCTCCTTATCTATGAAACTTTTGATGGCGATAATTCGATGTGCCTGTGTGTTTTATTTTGCGGTCATTCGTGTTTCAGAAACATATTTCTACGAAGAAAGGACACGTGGAGGTAGAAGAAGATATGACGAACGAGAATTAAGACTTGCTAAAAGCGCCGTTGAAGCCGTGGCTAATGGATTGTCCCTGCGGAAGGCTGCAAAATTGTTTTCTATACCGAAATCCGTGCTTCACCGTTATTGTAAACGTGGAATTCCCCTTTCGATGGAAAGGGTGTACGTGAAAAATACATTTTAACAGATATAAGTGTGATTCTAGATTTTCCATGAACTAGACGAACATAAGATTTATGTTTTTACTCTTGAAGGAGTATTTACTTGATATACGTACAAGCTCGATGAGTTATTTTGATATATATTCATTATCAAACGCATTTTTAATAATTAAAAATATAAGAAAATATTGGAATCATTATTGATTTGTACGTACCGAAAAATGACGAATAAAAGAAACCGATGGGTGTTATTTATATCTGGAAAGTCTTCTAATATATCAAGTCATCTTAAATTACGGTTTTAACAAATTTCATATAATTATTTACATCAGAAGAATACACCGCTATGATGTATTTGCAAGACACATACTTTACCACATAATTCTTATCCAAAAGAACAATACGAAATATCTGTTTCTTCTCTGATGTTGTATCAAAAGTAGCATCATTTCTTATATTCTCCATTAAATTACCTCATAAAACGTATGGATATTGTGTCTTTGGTCTAATTTCTTTATTTTATCATCAGGATATACTTCACTTCTTGTCCGCCATCTCCTTGGAAAGTGAGCAAGTAAATGCTATTAGTTTCTTTTGCACTAACCATGAATTATCAAATGTTTCAGAGGACCATAAAGACCTGATCTCTAAAATCAAATTGGGCAGCTTAAAGAATTTCACAGGAAACCCCTTAGCAATGGAAGAAAGGAGATTATCCATGAAACAACATAGAATTCTGGCTAAAATATTCTGAAGATTAAAAAGAGATATATTGTAAAATGTCTCGCCGAAGTATGAGAGAACGTTTTCATAAGAGAACAATAAAAATAACATGAGTTACTATTACATCACCAGGAAAAAACTAACAAATATTACAAGAACGTTGGTAATTGAAATTTTACGAATGTTGAAACACAATAGGAGTGTGAACATTGTAATGATACTTTCCGTGTATTTCTTATTTTCCTGAAAGCTGCCAAACAGCTTGTTATTCTTAATAATGTATTTGATAAATATATTTAAATAATGTCGCTGAAAGTGTTTCTGCCTTTAAAGTAAAGTTCGATTTTTAACTTTAAGAGTACAGAAATTTGAGGTACCTAAGCTTCCCAACTTATATCACAATCGTAATTAAGTATCGTGTTTTATTACCTGCAAACATGCTACTTATTGGCACATGGATATTTGTACGGTTTATTAAAGTGCAAATGTGTTCTTTTATATTCAAGGAACGTCAATTTCTGATTCCACAGAAGAATGCGCTAGCGAGATAAAATATTCAATTTGTTTGGTTTTTAACGGGACGTCATACTTCGTTTACTTGCAAGTAATACCCATTTTGTAGACGGATACAATGATCTATATTGTTATGAACTTGAAGGTCAGCGAAAACCGTATAAACTATGTTTACTGTTCAACTAACCCTGCGACTGGGAACTTCACTGCGTTTTATCTTCGACATATGACATTCCTTCCTTGTTTATTAGCATAATTTAAACAATTTAAAGATGGTGTTCTTCAATATATGTAACGGAGCTTCAATCTTCGCTGAAGAAAAGTCTATTTTATCGTTTTAAATACTTTCTGTTATATGTTCTACATAAAGAATATTTAGTGCGATAATAAATGCCCCTTAATTTTTGCAAACGTTGCAATTGATAAAATGAGCTTTTGTTTATTAGAATTAGTTGATGACTATTTATTTACTTTTTATCCCCGGACGTGTTATTTAATATTCTTCCAGGAAATTAAATTAATTGACAAACATTCTAATAGCATATGTTCATATCAATAACCTGTTATTAATATAAATTAATTATATTAAATTAATAATATTCTATAACAATTTCAGTTTGATTTCATTTAAAAACATCAAATACACACATGCAAAACGCACATTCTTCCGAATTAATAGAAAGAAATATATTAGGCGTAGTGCAATCATAAAACAAGAAATTTTTATGTTTGTAAGATGCAAATTATATTTCTTATACTATTTCTTTAGAATAAAACTCATCCACGTGATTTAAATGGAACAGGGACCAGATAGTCTCTTGTCGTCTTGACTGTGAAGATAGGCGTGACAAAGGCTATTTCTTTATCGTCTTAAACAAGTCGTGTTATCTCGACAACTAGTTTCCAGAATTCAAAGAAAATTAATGTACAACACTATAAACCACAAATTTCAATCCTTGAATATATTACGAAAATTCTCCGCCTTATAATATCTAAACAATGCAAAAAGACCAGCGTTTCAGATATACACTCAACAAATAGCTTTTTTGTACTATAGAGACCTCTAAACCCGTTACATTGCTCTTACAAGTTTCAAAATTCCATTTGCCCTATTAATTGCGAGGAAGTGTCCCAGCTTTCAGTGATTCCTCTCTAACATCAAATCCGTCTGTTTTTCTTTTTTTTCAGATACAAGGACGATGGGGTACCTAAACTGTCAGAGAGTCACCTATCCCTGCAAAAACTGCGGCAAGGTCTACAATTACTATTCCAGTCTGGCAAGGCATCTGAAGCATGAGTGCGGGGTGGAGCCGAAATTCCATTGTCCTCTGTGCCCGTACAGAACGAAGCACAAGTCCAGCCTGAATACTCATTTGAACGGCAGGCATATGAAGCTTTTGAGTGAATTCTACGCGATGCCAAACGGAAACAAGCTCTCCTCATCGATGGACGCCGGAAACTAGGCCGGTCGGATTCGGTTTGGAGAATGCTTTTTAGAGGATTGTACGCGGAGAAAAGTATGTTGTACGTAGTTTCCTAGGAAGATGCACAATATTATTGGCGCTTCATGTATTATAGTATGCTGATGATAATCGTAAGATTGCATGACATGGCATAATTGTATACACGTTACAATGTGATGATTTAGTTGATACGTTTTTACGTGTAACCAGAATATACGGATATCTGTGCCGATTAAAGGAAGAATCTCATAACGTTAGAGTTAGATCGATAAAAATGAAGATAGCGGAGGTATTAGAAGGTGAGAGTTATATATACGTACTAATTAACATTTAGAAAATAATCTCATGATAACATGTGCAATATACTTTTGTCCGTAATTGAGGACGAAGCGAGGTTAGCAGGGAGATGCGAATCTCTGTTGAGCATCTCTTCAAGCCGATAGTACATATATATATTTTTACAAGGATTCACTAGAACGATGCACCGTGAGGTATATTTTTCAATATCGTCTTCGGTTCAATAAAAATCCAAACTGCTGAGGAATACGGCTACAGTTGACGTTTAATTACTTACGAATGTTTCTTCGTGCTGCGCCTCGGAAGTAAGATTCTTTGCAGGAATAAATACGGAAAGTCGAGTTACGTATAACACTAAATTATAGATCTAATTTACAAATGGAAGAGCATTCGTTCAGTAATTCCCGCATTTCATACAGTATGTATTTTATATCTGCGACCTGCAATATCTGTCAGTTTTTAAGAGAATGGATTTTATTCACCCCCAGAGTGAATGAATATAAGATTAACTATTAAAATAGATCGTGCACGATGTACCCGTGCAATCCTAGATTTAGTGGCCTCTACCTCGAAGTATGTGAGGAAACCGCTCAGATGCAAAGGCAATAACTCACGCACACAAACGCCATAGTACTGCATTAATCGAGATCAAAGATTTAAGTCATAGATGCTATTTAAATACCATAAATATCGTTACAATATATCTATATCCTTTGCGGCAAGGATGTCATTGTACAATTCCAGAACGTTCAGTTTCTTCCTTTCTTCATTTCTGTTAAACACTGGGAATGTTTACTCATCTTTATCTATTTTATGAAACTTATAATATATATCTGTAGGTACGTAACGAAAGTGTAAGTTTACAGGAGCATCGAACGAATAACTTACGAAAACAGTATTCTAAAAAAAGAATAGTGTGTTGGCCAGTAGTCTTCCATATCACCCAATGTACACATTCCACAGATTTTAATTTTATTCGAGTCAAACAGTGACGATGAATTTATTCGATAAGTTTGTCAATCTACGATTACGTTACTACATACGATTGACGATAAACAATCATAAAAAATACAAAGCGGAATTATTTTGCTGTAACTGCATCGTTACGAATTTTAGTATTTATTATGGACTTATGATTGAACGATTGTCCATGATTTTTATATTGTGTCGAAGTTATCAAACGCCTGACAGAATACGGAGTATCATTACGACATCTACTTCATATAATAAAGAACGATACTTTCGTTTCCTTGGGAAACTTTGTAGCCAATGAATTTTGTCCCCGAAGTTATAATACTTTATGTAATCCGTTGATAAAACCTTTGGTAATCAGTAAAAGTTCTAGTTTATTGCGTAGATGCATTTTTATTAATTTATCCACCCTTCGGTCCAACTATAGGATTATTAAAGGTATCGCCTGTTAGTTCGTTAGTTTATTTTTGACTGATCAAATACTCTTCGGAACTATCAAGTCTGTGTCTATTAGAAGAACAAATTGTCTTTTAATTATTGCGTTTTTCATCTTTGTTACAAGTATTATGCTAAAACAATGTCACCATCTTCGTTTCAGTATTATAATTACTCCCTTTCCTGTATTTTAATAAGACATATCATCGAAATAACTTACATTTCTTTCGTCACTTCCTCCCCAATTCATTACCATCAATTGATACATAAGTCTCAATTGTGTTCACCCATTTCCAGAAACTACCCCTAACTCTCCATTGACAATCGATTGAGTCCAAGGTAATTAGAAAAACAAAAACACTCTCGAGTACTTCTTGATTCACGAATTTTTTCTTTCTTATCTGTCCCCTGTTGAAATGGTTTCTCTAACATAACACCCAACAATTCCAGCATGGCGTTTCGAATGCAGAGAAGAATACGAGTTGCCGACAAGCCAGGAGAACAACGAGGAATGGCATTCTACAACTTTCGAAACAAAAGGCTTCCGCTGCCCTCGTTGCGGACGGTGCTACAAGGTCAAAAGGTCACTGCAGCGTCACATTATAGTGGAGTGCGGAAAGGCGCCTAAGCACAAATGTCCTTACTGCCAGCACCGTAGCAAGTATAGGGCGAGCATATCGAAACATGTGTTGCATATTCATCCAAATCTCTCGTATCCATAACAGGCTGGAGGTTAAATGTCCATTCTTAACCCTTTTCACTCGGCACCTTCCCGGACGTTAGCTACCAGCAACTCGACGGCATTTTGTCGCAAAAACCAGGTTGGATTCGCGTCACATTATATGTCCTTCCGTTGGAACCAATTCATGTATTCTAATGATCTTTGATTTGTATGAATTGGTAGAATCTTCAGGAAAACATGTATTTCTCAAAAAGTTGCTATGGAAAATAAGTTTAACCTCCGCAATCATTCATCAATTCTGATGTCCCCTCAGAGCGGACATTCGAGTGCGAAGGGTTAAAATGGTACAAATTGTAAATTTCTTATAACGATAAGGTCTGACTTGAAATCATTGACTGCGTTACTTGTAATGTTTACATAATATATTTCCGTCGATGTAATGTTTTGTCTTGTTGTCAGTTAATTACATTTTTGTAGTTAGGCTGTTTGTATAATTTAAGAGCAAATAAAACTGATCTCACGTATCTGATCTAATGATAAAGAAATGTTAGCGTAGACAGGTTCCTTTATGAAACTACGAACGTAACAATAAAAATTTCCTGTCAAAGCTGTTACAGCTTCTAGTATCCAATAAGAAAGCAATAAAAAGATACATAAATTAATGTCTTCCATCCTAATGAAGATATATTAAATATAAGTGACTTTCTTCAAGGTTCGTTAATTTAGTCATCGCACACAAAATATAACCACTGGTACAATTGTTTCACTTCTACCAAGCGATAATGTAAACTCTAATTTAATCTCAGTCATCGCGGATATCTATATCATATCAGTCTGCATGTGACAAGAAAACATGTCGATTCAATGTTTCAAATATCCCGATCGAAGTTCAAATCCCTTTCTTCTCTTTCTGCGCTCTTTCTTCTTTACGCAAACACAAAGTACTTTTTTCGAGGTGCGTTAACCGATTTAGAGGTATCCTCACCACGTCGCTCCCCGATGACATATTTGAGGAAAGTATTCGATGTCTCGCTTAACCAAATTGTCATTTCTGTTTGCAGATTACACGAAGATGAGGTACTTCTCCTCGCGAGCGATGAGGGATCGTAGGAGATCTCGTGGGCAGGGTCACTTCGCTTGTGACAGTTGCGATCGTCGTTATCATCAGATGAAGAATCTCAGGAGACACATGATGAACGAATGTGGAAAACAGCCAATGCATCAATGTGCATTTTGCCCTTACAGGGCTACCTACAAGTCGTACCTTCAAGTGCACATGATGAAACACGGTAGACAAGGATTCATTCCACGAACGGCTCCCGTCAGGCAACATACAAATCCTTGAACGATTTATAATCGCCGACTGTGTTCGAGTGATTTGTTGAAACGAACGTACCGAGGGGTACGAAACTGAACGAAAATTCCCATCAGTGAAAAGTGTTAGAAATTAATGGAAGAATCGACGTTAGGAGTTTTAACGTATGATAATTTTTAAAAGAGTATTTATATGTAGGAAAGTGTGCAAGAATCGATGTGGCCATAAGTTCTGGATCAAGATTGATCCATTAATTCTCATCCCTCGCTTCAGCTTCATACTAGGCTATGAAAAGACACGCGTCTGCGAGAGTTTGGCAGTCGGAGCCTACTTTTGTCACTCGTGTTAAAACAGATTTCGAGAATTAGCGCAAATGCAATAAATGCCCCATCTAAAACCAAATTCTCTACGTTCTTTATCAATATCCCTCAATTTATCGCCCGTTCGGTTATTCGTCCCTTCTCTCTTTTTTTTCTTCATTTTTTTAATTAATGTCTTTTCCGTTCTTTGATCAAGGGATACAAACGAGTCAAGACGGAAATAAAAGCTGCTGACGTGTTCCAGCATCGCTCGGAATTTTCGACTAATCGAGAATATATTTGTTTTTGTTTCAGTGGAGTCGCAGTATCCCATAACTGCGTTTAAGCATACTTGCATTACCTGCGGGAAAGCATATAAACACAAGCACCATCTGAAGAGGCATCACGATTTCGAGTGTGGAATTGATCCTAAGTTCAAATGCGCCTTCTGTCCGCACAGGACGAGATACAAGGACAGTCTGATGAAACACATACTGGCAAGACATCAGCATCTTCTGGATCAGAGTTCTCAGTTCGGCCAGCAAAGTTCAATCTTCGACGTTCACGGAGAAGTGGATAGAAATATTCGTGTTCAGGGAACCATGTTCTCCTCTTACCACGATTTCTCGTCGAACTTATAAATACTCGCCGTCCTGTGGAATTAAACTTGCATTAGCAGCGAGGAAAACAACTTTCTTACCTTTTTCTACACATTTTACCTTAAAACGTTTATTCGTGTCTGTTCAATTTAGTTGTACCGCTCGTATTAATGTAGTGAATATACCTCTTTTATTTACAGAATAATAACTTATTCGCGTGAATCGTCGTTTTATGATTGAACTATTTACATTTCAATTACTTCATCACGTAAGGAGTCACATGGTTGAAACTGTGCATCCTAGGTCTGAAAGATCAGACCAGAAAAAGGATATGAGTTTTTGTTATTTTAAAGCAAATAGCAAACTTTATTAAAGGTTGTGAAACCATATAAAAAAGAAAGAGAGAAAAATATTAAATTATTATTTTTATTCTTACCCGTCCGTGATCGACCTACTTAATTGAAGATCATTATTATCATTCCATACTTATCAATCTTTTAGGTTGCCCCCGCAGATATTCACGCCCCAACGATACTCAATGACTCTCTCTGTATTCTCAATCTTCAAACTACGTTAGAATAAAGATCATTCTTTCAGTAGGACATTTCAAAACACACCGATTAATTGGAACAAAACCACTCTGGGCGTCCTACCAGCACTAAAATATCCTTCTTCCTTTTTTGTTTTTTAGGTCCGACATACAGCTCGACGAATTGGACAGTGGCGACCTTACCGTCGACCTCCCGAGTCGTAAACTACACCAGGCGTCTTCGTTCGATGACCTTGAAGGACGAGCATGGAAAAATTCGACAATGGGGCCCCAGGAAGTATCTTTGCTCCGATTGCAACAGAACTTTTGCGCTACTGGCTTCGCTGACCCGCCACAGGATGTTCGAGTGCAGCAAACCATCGCCCACAACCGACAGAAATGCTCAAGACCCTTTGCTGGAAAGGAGGAGAAAGAGGCCAAAGAAATACGAATGTCCGGATTGCCGTCGCGTCTACGCAGTTTTCACGTCGCTCTGGAGACATCAGAATTACGAATGCGGGGTCGAGCCAAAATTCATTTGCCCGATTTGCAAGTTACGATTCTCCCAGAAGAGCAATTGCGATCGTCATGTACGATCTAGGCACTAAGTTTTGCTCATTCACGGGTTGGATTATTTTAATCATACTTCGTCTATTACGAAACGATGGTCAATACAATGACTGTATCGTTTCGAAGGATAATAGGATAGAGGTTTAGGTATACGTAATGATAAATTGCATTTCTTCTTTCACCATGGAAAGTTGAGATCGTACTTTCGTGGATAAGGTTTTTCAAGAAGGGTATAATTACATTTGCGGTAAACGGGTTTTCTTTTTATCGTGACTTAAATACGTATTGTAGGTTTGACTTCCAAAGAGTACATATGAATTGTAGATTAACGAGGCATTCCGCAAGATATGCAGAAGCAATTTTCTTTTAACGAGATGTAGCGTATATGGCGGCAAATGTTTTGTTTCAGTATTATTTAAAGTTTATCAGGTAATTATCCTGAACTGAATAATACTAAATTAATTGCAAAATCAGTGTATGTCGTTCGACATATTGTTCAATAGATATTCCGAAATCAACGAGGATAATTCATTTACAATTTTGTAAAGCATTCTGTGTATGTATGTTTGCGTAGATCAGTGAACGTGACTCAAGAGGAAATCAATATTGCAGTTAATTATTTTTAAGTTATGTTTTATCGATTATAGGTGCGCTGAAAACGGTATCTGCGAAAACGATGCCACTCGTAAAACGTTCCCCAAAGATAGTGTAATTTGCGATTCGAGAATACTTATCATAGCCTTCAAATCATGATTAATGAATGTTAAGGGGTATATCGACATTTTGCCTTGTTATTAATCTTCGTAGAACGAAATCAACATGAGAAAAAAGATCCGGGACAAAAGGAAGGTTCCTTTCTTCTCTATCGTTTTATTCATAGTGCCATTTGGTTTGTCTGTTACGTATACAGTAGTGTTTACACTTAAACAGATCCGAATTACAATATTATTCATATTGTACGCGTAAGTCTACAATTGAATAAAATTAATTTACCAAGATACACTTACAAAATGACATTCCTGCATGCAGTACGACCTCATAGTATCGATCATGCTGGTATTATCCTTTAATGTGTTTGTTTAATTAATGATACATTTCTAATTTACAGATATTATCGTCCGAATCGAAAAAAAAACAAAGGAAGATAACCCATGAAAACTGACTCGTAACATTTTTCCTTACACGACTCGCGAGGCCTGGAAGCCGTGACAATTTTTAGTTTTAACACTCTAACCTGCTCTTTTTTTATTTTTAGGGTATGGAAGATCTCGCACGATCCACAACGATACAACTCGAAGACGATCGCTTGACCCTGGAGATTCCCCGTTGAAGTGTCCGCAATGCGGAAGAACTTATAAGATGAAGAGAAACTTGACGACTCATATGAAGTTTGAATGCGGGGGACAGAGGAACTTCACTTGTCATGTGTGTCCGGCAAAATATACGCAAAATATCAGTTTACGGAGACATCTTCTGCAGAGACATAATATTTATTTGCCGCCGAAATTTTCCATTCCCAAGCGAATTTTTGCTTAATGAAGCTTAAAGAATCAGCCACTGGTGAAGAGAGGGAATTAATCGGTTTATTGCTATTTAGATTTGTTTCTTCATTGAGTATAATGTCATTAATAATTTTGAATAAATGATACCCAATATGCGCCAGATGATAATGTATCATGGAACGAAGTATCTTCTGATGGAAGTAGCCCAAAGACTCTGGACCTGGTGACTCGATTCAGAGTTGTATAAAATGGGCATCTTTTTTAAAGCTTGCATCCCTTGACGAAACTGATACGACAATGATTGTAATTATTTTTAATTTCTTGAAATTTATCTATATTTATTTAAACTTTATTTATTTCGTACGACGGGGAAACAAGGATTACGTTTCCGTTTCCCGCGTATATACTGTACAATATGATTCCGTTTTAATAGCGTAGAGTTTCGAATTAATAACATTGAATTATTCGGAGAAAGAACTTGTGCAACACTTGCATCGAAACCAAAGCCTATTAAGCAATAACTCTAAAGCTATACTGTACTTATAATATCTCAACAGGTTTTCCACAAACTGTAAAGTATCTATTATAGATCGAACGTAAAATAAAATCTATCCTCTCATTGAAATCTTACACCTCTCTTTTGTTTATTATAATTTACAGATATTACGTCAAGCGAATAAGAAAGAACCTGGAGTCTGTAACCATACCCTTAAGAAGTCTCATTACAATTCCTTTTATCCAACGACGGTTAATTATCGGTTTAATATTTGACGATGATTTTTTATTGTTATTTTACAGAATCCATTGCACACGGAGCACGAGGTTTCGGAAATGGATGCACCAATGGCCCAGAAGGTTTTACGTGTCATCAATGCGGCAGATCGTATCAAATGAAGCATAATCTAGTGAAACATTTAAGATTCGAGTGCGGGGGCCAGAAACATTTTGCATGCAATTTATGTCCCGCGCGATACACGCAAAACGGGAAATTGCGGCAGCATATGTTGAATGCGCACAATATTTTTATTCCGCCGCGTAGAACATGGACGAGATTGATTTATTAATTTAATCGTGCGGTAGTATGTGAATCTCAAATACTGTAAACACGAATTCGAGTACAAAATTACGCGAAATGGCGTAACAGAATTTTGTGGTTCTTTCGAGGAATATGTTTTTTTTTCCAACTATAACTTTCTGAATGAATGTAGCTAGGAACAAATAAATCATTTAAGAGACGTATTTATTATAAATTGCAGTGTGTTATGATCGAGTGAACGTTACACGTCTTCTCTTTTCTGCGTGATAAATCTTTAAATGGTAGGTATAGAAGATGCGATACGTTGTTCAGGCCATGAATTTATGACTTGAACGTGTTCTTTTTGGATGTCATCTTACAATGGGTAATAGTTCGACATCCTTCGAAACTTGAGGTAAAAGTTTGAAAGCGAATCTTGAATTTTAATAACAAAAGTATGAATGTTTTTTTCAGGTTACTATCAAAGTCCTGTTTGACTAGACGTACCACTTGAAGACGTCCTAATCCAAACTGAATCATCAGGGTTGCAACCGTGTTGAAGATCAGATTTTACCGTTCAGCTTACAGGAAGATCGTAAAGCTCTTTTCGTATTGGACAACAAAGATGGTAGTTCAACGTTTGAAAAATGCTGGATTTCGGAAGTAGTTTATCAGGATTGTCAACAAGGAAGAAATTCAGTGACGCAGAGAAGATCCCCGGCTACATAGTCGGCAACATTTACATTATGAAGATTTCTTCATCTCCTTCCTTTCTCTGCTTTTTTGACATAGTGGAACAATAAATTCTTCGTTATCTTGATCCTTGCCGATTTATTTTTGTGTATATGTGCGTTTTGAAAATGTAATGTTATAATTCAAAGTAGAATTTTCTGGCGAAAAGTTATTTATGGGAGAATGAATTGTTATGTTTAAATATTGTTCTATAAAAAAAATCATTGTGTATCAACAGAATGTACCAGGTTCTTAGCATACACTGTGAAAATCTGTTTTTCTTGAAGATTTTAATAAATACGTTATATCTAGCTATTCATCTACCTTGAGAAAGGTATGAAGAGAAACAGAAGAGCATTTTGAGAAGAATGCATTGATACGTGAACACGTAGAAAGGTACATTTATCCAAATCTTTTTTCTTCTTTACGGTCACGTGTCACCTTTATTTTTTGTATATTATACCATTAAGTGTTAAATCGACATAGAAGGAATTATTACCACTTTTGTAGATGAAACACGCAGCTTTTAAGTACTTGTGACTATGTATAGCTAATAATAATAATAACAATAATTCGTTTTTATGCACGTAGCAAATATTTAATGTTACATATTTATTGAAGTACTTGCTATCAGCGTACAAGGAATTATTGTCAGTTTCAAATTTTTCGCCAGCATTGTTCCATTTTGTTATATACGATTTGTCATTATGACATTTGTATTCCATCGTCGTCAACTACTGTAACATTTCTGAGAGACTGACAATAAATAAGTTTGCAAGATACTTTAAATTTCCACAGTTGCAAACTTTTATATTTTTGAAGTCAAACGCATCTCATATTTTTATTAGAAAATTTTTCAACAAATATCTCAAAGTTCCCATTCGAATCGCTATAAATGACGAATCGATGCTTGATCATCGTAATTAACAATCACACCGTATTACGAAATTGCGTTATCCTCTTTATAATTACTATAGATTCGAAATATCGTATGTACAGCTAGAAAACAGAATAAAAAACAAATTCTTCAAACAATTGATCACCCTGGCACACAATGGAGCAGTCTTAAAAAGCCAATTTTCTGTTCTTTTGATAGGTTTCTTGAGGACGCGGTTCACCTGCCAGCAATGCGGACGTGGATACACAATGCTTTGCAATTTGAGGAGGCACATGAAATGGGAATGCGGTGGAAAACGTCAATTTCCGTGTTACTACTGCAGCTACAGTTTCACTCAAAAGACAAGTCTCCAACGTCATCTTACTGCGATTCATAAAATCGACGTTGTCAGCAGCGGCGAGCCGAGTCTAATGTTATAGACAAGCTCACCATGGTTCTTACCATTATTGATCTCGACGTAGAGCGTCCAGCTCTGATCCTGATAAATCAGAATATCCTCGCGATCAGTTCGCTGAGGAATAATAGAATAATCCATTCTATCATTGGCAAAGCTTTTCTACACCTTCTGATCATGGAGCAAGAGACGTCTTTGCTCTATTTGGACCGACACCTTGCTTAACTTCCTGTCGCTAAGCTAAAGTCCTTTAATGATCCCGGTAGATTCGTCTCATCGACGAAGTGTATCCTCAGTTCCAATATTTTTATCCAATATTTCTTTTTCTCTCCCTTGTTCTTCTAGGTCTCGACAGACTGGCCTTTCATCAGGTAACACATCGTAAATCGAGACACGCGAATTATCTGAGGGACGAGGACCTCTCCTTGAAGTGTCCACAGTGCGGTAGGGGTTATAAGTTCAGGCACAGTCTTTCCAAGCATCTCAAGTACGAATGTGGTGGCCGCAGAAATTTCATCTGCGATCTGTGCGAGCGAAGCTTCACACAGAACGTCAGTCTGCGCCGTCATCTGATGCAGAGCCACAATATTTATCGTCCCCCGAAGAAACAATGCATCAGGAAGATGATTCGTTGAGAATGTTTTTCGTCGGTCCGAAGATAAAGAAATTTCAGGCCCGTTATGACGGTATATCACTGAAGACCAAGAAGCTGGAAAGAAAGTGTCTACATGAAGATGGAGAAAGAGAGACTTCAGAGAAGATCATACGATATTTACATGCGCGCAGCAACATTTGTGAAGTGCATGAACTTAAATTGTTTAGAAATTCCGTATAGAGTCTTTGCGTTGGTAGCTTTCTGGAAATTGAAAGTTTGTAAAGCTTCAACTGGAAAAATTCACGTAAATGATAAAGTTAGATTGTATTAGCAATGTTATATCGAGGTCAACGTTACTCGATTTTTAGAGCACCGATAGTGGTAGACGTTTTAAACTTCGATTGTGCCTATCGAGTGTTTAGAAAAAATATTAAATAATAAAGTTCTGCATTACGAATAACAACGGTACTTCGTTGGAACCCGACTATTCTTCACGTAGCATTTTCACGATTATCCAACGTCTTCCATTCAATGATCAACTGAAGAATGCATATAAAAGAGTTTTGTGTAACATTTGCTTGTTCTCAAGATCATTTTTCACTTCTTTAGTCTGTAAATAGCTTTTTGACTTGAGCTTTGCGATATTTTTTTATACGAAAAAAAGACATATGCATCTTTTTATAATGCGGCATGTTCCTACACGACGTCAGCTCATATCCAGGATATTCGTTCCACGTGTTATTATTACGTGTACGTATGCAATGATTATTATATGTTGACCCAGCCTTCAGGACGAATTCACGAGTCACATTACCGAGTTATACATTGTCACGACACTTAATGATTATTTTATATTTACCTTACAAAAAATAGGTAATCTTCTCGTTTCATTTAACTTTTACTGAATTGTTCGACCACGAACATTTGTACTTATTTTAGATACTCTCATTACTTTTCTCCACCTACTACATTATACTTATTGTTCTCAAATTTACTCGTTTCTCTGGCTTTCCTTAATGTATTCTGGTTTTTACATTCAAAGTATCTTCTTCCTCCTTACGACGAATGAATTGTAATATCTCAAACACTTTTTCCACAATCTCTAAACTCATTGAATTATTAACAGACTTATACTATCTCTACTCTAACAGCTGGTCACTGATTTTCTTTATCCAAGATACACTAAACATATTCCGTCGATCCGAAAAATTCATTTCACCGTGACACACCCCCATAACGCGTGTAATTCGTTTCGTTTTCGTTTCTTCCAGACGTTAAGTACCGGATGTACATGGAATCACAGATGACTGCGGCTGATCTGACCAATAACAGCGGTGCCTTCAATCCTGGACTAGGGTGTTCCGGAGATCCTAGGCTCTTGGTACAGGGCTCTTCAACATGGGTGCCCGAGACAGACAAGCCTTATATGTGTTCCAGCTGTGGGAAGGGATATACCCACATTTTCACTCTAAACCGTCATCGCCGAACGGTTTGCGGGAAGATTCGAAACACCAGCGGGAAATGGAAGTGTCCTCGTTGCACGAGGTCTTACGTAACCGAGGGAAATCTCGTTCGCCATGTAAGATTCGAATGTGGCGTGAGGAGGAAGTTCTGTTGTATCTTCTGCAATCGGAAGTTCACTCAACGATGCAGCCTGATTAGACATTTGAGGAACTTTCACAATGAGAGCTTCGACAGTGCTAGCAGTGCTGTACCACCGGAATTTCCGCCGATGGAGGGACTTCCAGTTGAACAGAAAGATTTGGAAGATAGTAGACTATGAGGATTCCTCGTGTGAGGGAGAATTCGTTCATCGATCATCTTAGGAAGATGGAATATAAAATGTTCTTTATCACTGATCGGATGCCGTTCCTTTCAGAGGAAATATCGTTAAAGAGGTGTCGCTGCAGTTTGTTGTAACATCGTCATTATCTTCTGAAGAAGATGATTGAACGCTGCTGAAGGTGGAATATTCCCTCAGGAAATTAATTTCTGCTAAGTCATCCTATTAAAGTAGACCTTTAAATGTCACGTGTAAGTTAAGGATTTTTATCGCGGCGAATAGCGTAATTTTCAAGCAACATCCAGAATGTGGGGGAAGATCAGTTTTAAGAGAAACGATTTACATGACTTCTAAATGGTTGTGGTACAGTAGACTTATTCTTGGAGGTTCGGTTCTACCGTTTATATTTTATAGTTAGAATAAATAGAATTTCACGCGACACACAGAGCAAGAAAGATCTTTCCTGATAGACATTTTAGCGGACGAGTGACGTCTCGAGCGGGTAAAATAATTCTGGCATCTAAAAATACTTGAAGTAGGAAAAAGTGGAAAAATTTCTGTAACAGTTTTCCAACATGCAGGAACACAAACTACCGAAGATGGAAAGTAGGGGCGAAGAAAAAGAACTTAAAACTCTGAGACGAAGCTTGACTTTTTTTCTCGAAGATACTAGGAACGAACAGATTATTTCACATTCGAAATAAATAATCTGGCAAAAACTCGTCACGTATATGTTTTCCTTTCCAACTGCAAATATACGTGAATGGCTAGATTAAAAATGGCCTTTTAAATTAATAAGTTTTTAGACTATTAATGATAAAAGGAAGGGAAAAATGCAAAATCGTTATTGTATAATAATAAATATATAAATACGTCTAAAATTCTTAAGGTAAAAGTCTGAAAATGGGGCTGCAACATCGAAGCAAGGGAAAGAATTTTATCGCGGTCGTTCCAGAAGCATAATCCGTCAATATGGAAGAGGAATGTGATAAATAATATTCTGGAAACAATTGCGTGCCCTTTTCTTAAAAAAGTGTCTTATAGTTAGTTCTATACATCCGTCTGATGTATCATCATGTATCGTGCGATACTGTGTTTCGTTATTCGTTTCAAAAGTGACCTCGAGTTTAAAGACTTAATTCTAGATTAGCTTATTTGTAAGGTTCTTTTTTACATTACTTATTACCTTGTATTTTACTTTAATCATTTACGCTACTATAGATACAGCTTTAAGTTCTTCTTTTTTTTCCTATTGTGATACATATCTTTTATGCACACGTATCCGAACTGACGTGTGCATGCTACGTAATAACTCTTGTGTATCAGTTTACATAGTACAGTGGCGTACATACTGTGTCATTTTTATGAGTACATTTATGAGCTTGGTATTGTTCCGGTGGTGCTGAATAGTTACGGATATGTTTTTCTTGTTTCTGTTTCATTTATCTGTAAGACTGCGCTATCGAGAGGACTAGGATAAAATGTATACAATGGTGCACTTAAGGACTTTTACAGTGGCATATAATGATAATATAGGGAGAAGATAGAATTATTGTATGGGGTTGTATCGCAAATGGTTTCGGTGCAGTATTTTATCTATTAAGGATCATTGGCGATGCTCGTTGTTATTTCGGCTGTGAAAATCATTCATTTTTTCCGTCTATTCATATTTCGTTGCTTCACCGATGATTGTACAAATTAACGCTCAGATTATTCTTCATTGAATCACGAAATTAATTAAGCTAGATGAGGGAAAAAGGGAGGCGACAATCGTTCTTTAAGTGGTAGCTTTGCACACGCGTATACGACCCACGGTTGTATCGGTCGATCATTATTAAGGCTCATCTTAACTTGCGATATCGAAAAGTACAATTTAAAAGAAACAAAATTCTGTTGTTCTGTAAAGTGTTACTTAATAATAATAAATACATACAGTTTACATATCATGTGGAATTTCTTTTGAAATCCAAATATATTCTCACGAAGAGAGCCTTAAAAGTAATCTAGCCATTTGATAATTCAAACTTCCATAATAACACATTTATTTCAGCAATAGTTCGACGTTCCTGTTCCATCCAATGAATCACGATCAGCGACTAATTCACTGAATTTTCAAACTTCACCGATCTTTATCCGAATAAATACTTTGTTCCTTTAAGTCCATAAAAGCAATCCAAAAGGATTAGAATTCTTTGAACACTGCGATAAGTCGTATCTATTTTATGAAGCTTCCAGTCACACTACATGGATGTGCCCCGTATCGTTGGTGGATGTTACCCTTTTGTAAACTAATTTAGAATGTTCCTAATACCGTACGCATTTCCATCGTCTCCAGCGACTCACGTAACAATTTTAATCTTGTTTCAGCTAAGGGTCGGCTGTTTTGCGATCTCCTTCCACGCGATATTTGGCGCCGCTGCAAGGACGACCTTCTCTGTTTGAAGTGCTCGAAGAAATATAGCGACTGGAGGAGCTTGAGGAAGCACATGAATTTCTTTTGTCAAATGGAGCCGCTTTATCCTTGCCCATTTTGTACGCATAGAGCTAGGATACCGACGTTGCTGAAGTATCATGTCGTTCGCGAACATGCAGCGTTTATGGCGATCGAAGAGATATGCTAATCGTTAATGTTTTTGACGTCATCGTTCTCCTTGTAACATTCTTCTTTTATATAATGGAGCTTATCACACCGCATTTCTACTAAGGTTTACAACCTTATAATATATATATTTTTGTTAAAGTTACCGTCTATTAGAATCTTCCGAATCATTTGTTTCAATTTAAAAAATTGAATAATTTCATCTATTTTTATTGACGTTGTTACATCTTGAGTAAATTCTATCCATTTAGTTAGTAAGTGCCGAAATACGGTCAACGAATTGTTAATACGACTTTCTGTACATTCTGCTGTATCGCCGAATGGGTTCTTAATAAATTCGTTGTTTCAAATACCTTCGCCGTTTTCGTAACGTGCAGATACTGTGTCGACGATCTTTTTTATAACTACCATTTCTTTAAATCTTATTATACTTCACATTTATTTCATTATATTGCCAAATTATTTTGCAGTTTTTGCATTCCTTTTATCAGTTGTCTTTTTTTAGGTTTTATTGCAATAAAGCGTTTCACCCGACTCTCCTTTTATTTTATACTCGTTTATTCTACAAATATTTCACCTTCCTCCTTCGTGTACAGTAAATTGTCAACTCGTCTGAATTTGTATTTGCAATAAACGCATAACAGTTTTTTTCCGTTAATCCCATTAAAACCATCCTATTGAAATATTATACGAAGCCTTTCCCAGTTCCCAAAATCGTACCATTCGCCATCATTGACACCAAATATTCTTTTTCAAATTTCCATATATACCTAACACAATTAATCACACAGCATCACCGACGTTACCACAGATTATCTTCCTCCTGGTTTCAGTCTTAGAGTATCATTCATCCAATCTAACATGTACGGTTTTTAATTTTTAGGTGGATTAACGAGTCAACAATCGGACGAAACGCAGACGTCGCTGGACCAATCGGGCAAACCGATCTTCGTCTGCCCAAAATGCAGCAAGGGTTACACATGGAAAGCGAGCCTTCAACGTCATCTAAGCACCGGATGCGGCTTGCCGCCGATGTTTTACTGCAAATTATGCGAGTACAGGACCAGCAGGAAGGACATACTCTTCAGGCACACGAGGCATGTGCATTCGAAGGTGCATGCTTAGCGGATGTTCTGATGCATTCATCATCATTGTTAACGTCTTGTACTGGCGGTGTTCCGTATCCGATTGCAATTGTTAAAAGCTTACGTCATGGAAACATGCGTAACGAAGCTATACCCTTGGAAATGACTGATTCAAGAACACAAAAGTGCTGTGCCGTTTGCTAATGGCTGTACGTCGACGATAAAACATTTCCTCGTATATCACGTATCCGCTTCGAAATAATCGTGTTAACCGGGAAGTCGCTCGACTTCCGAGTATTTTATGAATTTATTTCTGATTTTTTTCTTTGAAATTATTTAATAAACACAACATCAAATAAAATTCTGCGATTACATTAGATTCTCCGATATCTTCCAACTGTCGTTTACACTAATATCTCAAATAACACCATTCGAGCTGCCGTTGTAACCGTGCCATGTTCTGTAGCGATGTTCATCGGCAACTCGAACACGTCGGGGTTCAACAGCTGCGTCGATAATGATTAGATTATCGTAGACTAATATTTTGCAAGTGCATTCGATAACGTGCCGAACGATCGTGTTCTTCCCATTGTAATAATTATAGGTTTTCCCCGATACGTAGGTCATTTTACGAGAACTCGACTTCATCGTCTTCTCGTTTCCTCTGTTTCAGGTGCTTGGAGCGTTCGTGGCTACGTGAACAGCTTCAACCCCGTGGAGAGTGGACTGAATCTTGATCAGGATCTTGATAAGTTCAAGATGGCCGACACCAATCAGTCTATGCCGGGTTATCCGATGTATAAACGACACATGTGCACTTTCTGTCGGAAGGTCTATCCGCTCAAGAATCTTCTCAAGAGGCATATGCAGTTCGGCTGCAAAATGAACCCGAGAAGCGCCCAGTTTGCGTGCACCTTTTGCCCGTACAAGAGTATGTACAAGGCGAACATGGAGAGGCACGTCCGAAACGTGCACGATACCGGTGGTTTGAAGTTTCGATGCGATCTTTGCAATTTCCGTAGCAATTATTCATTCTGTGTGCGAAGGCACATGAAGACATTTCATCGTGCGCCGAACAACGAGCAGAAGCAATAAAGAGACGTAAAGTGTTATGGTTTATTTTAAAGAATTTTTGAGAGCAATAGTAGATACTTACTTGGGAGGAATATTCGTTGCTATTTTGAGTAAGGCAGATCGATTTCACAAAAGGAGGAACGTTATTTGAGTTGGCAATATGTCAGATGTCGTTTAGGATGTCGCGTGTAGTTGACAATTTCAAACGAAATATGTTCAATATACTCGCTGATTTCATATTAATTGAAACGGTCAGTTGATATGAAAGTTATACTCCTTCCGTTCATCCTGCTTCCCTTCCTTCGGTTTTCTTCGTTCATTGTGGAAAAAATAACGAAGGGACTTAACGAGTCATACGAAACTCGAAAGACATACCACGACCTATAATATAGCGTGTAATTATTAATAACTGAAACGTAATTATAACAAGGCAGAAACAATATATAATAGAATGTCTTGATAACATTAACATATAATTTACACAGACATTTTGTAAGCCCTAAAAGTATCCGATACTGAGTAGCGAAAAAGTGACAACGTGGCTCGTGTAAAGTGATATAATTATTCTTAAAAGAAACGGCATATAACGATAATACATTCATGTGAACTCAATAAAGAGTTTCCGATGATTATACCGAAATCATTATTAAAGCAAGTATTATCCTTCTTGTTTTGTTCTACTTCAAGATTTGCCATTGTGTTGATAACGAAATATTGAAATTTTTAAGTAGGTGTAACGAGTGCGAAAAAATGTAAGTTGTTACTGTAAATCGTTCAGTTCTAATGATATTTACATATTTATAAATATCCTTCTGTCCAAATGGAATTAAAGATAGATTGGAATAACAAATTATGTGAAGCATACACGTATAATGTACAATTTTTAAGTAATATAATATAATTTATATTCATTTTATAACGATTATTTTACGATATATCCATCCGTTATGTAACAGAGGGACGAGATAATGTGATTGAATTAATTAACAAATTTGAACTGTTTATAACCTGAGGATGTAATAAAATATTCGATACATTTTTGCAAGTCGAGTCTACGAATGATTTATTTATAATATAAATACATTTCCGCAGGACTACGTAGATTTTTAATTTATCAGAAGAAATCATGATTACCATAAAATTCATAAACCGCACGTCCCATAACATTTATGTGATATTCTTGTTCAAATAATAATTTGAAAATTATAATAACTGTTCAGATAACCATTTCAATATTTCCAGCTGTTAAATTTCTCGAAGAAAATGAAGACAACCAATTTCGATCGCATACTCGATTCAAATTAAGACGATATCTTCCATCCAACATGATCCAGCTCATCTAATCTTTAAGTAGTAAAACTTCCTTTCAGGATCCACGGACGAAACGGCAGTTCTTTCGGCAGAGTGAAACGAAGAGAAATGATTACTCGTATCCTATATGTGTGAAGTAAAAATACAGAAATCGCGAATTTGAAACTGCAAATCCTCCACGTTTCTCGTCCTTGTTAACCAGCCTGATATTATTGTTTCAGTGTGGTTGTGGCCTTACAAAGCCTTGTGCTCGTACGAGCCGACGAATGACGTCGCTCAAAGCAGCAAGCACTCTCAGCAACAACAGCAACGTGGAAATTACGAGACTCGCGAAAGAACCTTCGTTTGCGCCGACTGCGGAAAGGCTTACGCTGTTCATAGGTCACTTTGGAGACATCGTAAATTCGAGTGTGTCAATGCCAAGCCGAAATTCAAATGCGAGATGTGCCCTTATAAAAGCCCGCACAAGTGGTGCATGGAAAATCACAAAAAGAAACATCATAGCAATGTATATCAACAGATTCAAATCACCTAAAGCGGTTTGTCGATTCGGGCAATTTTTTTTTAAATGCGCATGGAGGCTCTCATGGTAACGTGTCTTTGGAGATAGAAAAGGGAAGATCGTATTTTATAATTAATTAAATGATTTTTTTTTAGATACTATTGAGTTTTTGATGATAGTATTTGAAAAGGTGGATGCTACGGTGTGATTGATTTTTTGGCATTCGATTTTGGAGACTCGGTGTTCGATTTTGAAGTTCATGTTTAAGACAGTTTTGATGTTGAGACGAAATTGAAGCTGAAAATTAGATGAAGATATCTTTCAAATGCTACTGCACTTTTGAAGATAGTATTTGGAGGAAAGATCGATGCTGGTCATAGTTGTAGTATGCTATTTAATCGTGGAGATTCTTTGAGGCGTCTTAATTTTGATGAATCAGGTACACTTAGTGGAAGACTTAAGTCATCTAAGGAAAATTTACTGGTGCATTTCGTAATATGCGCTTCATACGACATTAAGCCAAGAAACAATTAATTTAAGTTACTTCTTATTGCCATTTAGAAAACTTTTTTCTGCTAGAATATTATTAACAATACTCTGACCTTAATTAGACGATTTCGGTCGCATATTTGCAAGATTTATGTATTTTAATTCTTGGGGCTTCAGAATTTGTCATTAAACATTTTTCTTTACACAAACTACTTTCCGTTGAGCCTAGGAATTTGGAAGTGAAGTTTTGAATTTGATGTGGAATCTTTGTTGATGTACGAAATTATAAAATCTACTTAGTATAAATCTGGCATTACTTATCATTACATTTTATATAATAACAGTAGATAAACGATTTACACATTAAATTATCTATTATTTGTTACTTATTGCTTAACAAAACAGGCCGGTGGCGATGCAACATGTTATTTCAATTCATGCATTTATCAGTTTCCAAGATTGAATGTAAGAAACGATGCAAGGAATAAAATTTGTGTGTGAGAGTCTTGTAAAGATGTGTAAATTCCTATTAAACTGTATGGATATTCATTTTCGGCATTAAAATTCGATGCTGATAGTTTTCACACGGATCTATAGGTATTGTTGTTTAAATCTAATCAAAGTGCAATCTAATAGAAACATTTTCGTGGAAAATATTTCTCTATGAACGAATATTAATTTATTCAATTTTTCAATATAAGCAATTAATATGCATATATTAATGCATGGATGGTAAATGCTTAAGGAAGTCCAAAAAATCGATTCAGTATCGAATTGTAAAATAATAAGACAAAATATTATCGTTTTTACATGAAGTTACTTTGAAATAGCTTAGAGCTGAAAGGGATGCACGTCATGCTATCTTTGAAGCCTGTGATAAACGAACCAATTATTTTTTCCCTACCATCATTATTTTCTGCGTACGTTTCATCTATATTCATACTTTTGTATCTAGTTACTTGCTTGACATTTCTGAGTTTTTTTTATTACAACATAAGTATAAGGTATATGGAAGTTGTTACATTCCTTCCAAGAAATTCTATGGAAAATCGTTACGATATTTCTGTACGCTGACTGAGTATTAGTAATCATAGTGAATGTATAACGTTGCTGTAAAAATTGAGAGGTATTGGTAGTGATAATGATTGAGAGATCTCTCAGATTGAGAGATAATGATGGTCAAACTCGCCAATTTTATGAATGAATATTTCTTAACCTGGCATTTTAGATGTTTTCTTCCGTTTCGTTTTACTGACATCTTACGGAAAACGTTGGTTGCCAATGTTTACGGCAACATAGTGCCAAGAAAGGCACATACTACAAATGCAATTTTTCTGTGGATATTTGTACATTTAATATAAGTTCGAAACGTGTCCTATTATGAAACACTATTCACTTGTTAATGTTGTACAATAAAAGTGGTACTGTTGCTCTAATTTCCAATCAGGAACTGTTACTATCGTAATTTAACAAGGTTATACACGATGGACTGATCTTTCTACCAAATCTCACGGTGTCACACTCGCATTAAAATAAGAAATATACGAAATATACTTCACGGTGTCTGTCTCTTCTTTGATACATCCTGTCAACCGAGACATCCGGTGGTATTGATTTGTTATTTTTTATGATTTCTTTGTGCAAAAATGTTGTAAATCGATTAAATTATGTTAAAATACAAGGGTCCAAGTATGTGGAATGGAACGAAGCAGAATGAATTATAAAACCGATCAAAGATGAAATTACAAAAATGATTGTTGTAAAGATAAGAAAAGTGGTTGAACAAGAGGATATGAAACAGATCGTAATGTTAGAAATTCTTGAAAAAAGAATTTATAAATATTTAATTCTAAGTTCTTTTTTATTTCAGTATTTAAGTGTCCTCTCTATACGTTTATATAAGCCATCAATTTTTGTTTACACTCCCTTAACACAAAGACAACTTAAAAAAACTACCACGTTCGGATCCGTGAAACTCTTCCCAACCTATCCAAAACTAAGCCTATAATGATTCCTCCTTAATGTCTTTATCAACCGATAAAGTTTCAGTGTGAACGCCTCTCCAAAAGCTTTATCTCTAATCGAGACCCCGTCCAGACGCGTCCCGATGCTTTGGTAGGACAAGTGCTTTAATCGACGAAGTCGGTTTTCACTTCTCTCTCCTACTTTGCCCCGCGAGTAGAATCCTCGAACGACGCTTCCAAATCGCGTTTACCCTCCTAACTTCGTTCATCTGTTTCCAGCCTACCGGAAGATGTACATGGGTGATCAGGTCCTCGGCTATACCTGTACGATGTGCAGCAAATTCTATAAGATGTGGAGTAACTATCTGAAGCACAAATGTGAACCGCCGCAGTTCAAGTGTCCCCTCTGTCCGTTCGCCGCCTTCAAAGCTTTCATCTTGCACGCTCATCAGGCCGAGCAGCACTTCAAGGTCACCTCGCCTAACACTTGAACCGTCAACGACGAAACGACCGAAGGAGGAGATCGTCGAAATGCCTTAATAAGTGTCAAGCTTGTTCGTGCCTGTTGTACTCGTTTTCAGGTGATACGTGCAACCTCGCTAAACCCCATGGAGGTGATCTTAATGTCGACAGAGAGATAGGAATCTAGGATACAGGGGAACAAGGCTTGTGCATCGGCTTGCGACTGTGACTGGTGGGAATGGATTCGTCCTTCGTCGGTGACGTTTTGCTCTGTTCATTTTGGTGATTTATTTTAATAGTTTTTCTTTAAGAATAGTATGTGTACGCCTTGTGGTGTTCGTTAATCTTTAATACTCCATGGAGACATTTGGAAGGATCATGCGATTTTCATTGGGACATAGCCCCATGCGAGGGCAGTGGTGTATTGCCGTAATTTTGTGCGATTAAAAACAGTTTGATAACGTTTAGTCATTTGAAAATAGCAAGCTGTGTGAAGCAGTAATTTAATTGTTACTTTGACTTCTTTTGTCTATTTTAATAATGATAATTGGTGGATCTCTGTTTGTAGATACGATGTAATGTTTTTCCGAGTTGCTGGTATGTACACACATAAAATACTCCAACTGTTAAAGTTTAATGTATTACATGTGTATTATTTGTACGGTTTGAGAATATCCAACTCAATGTAGGGTCTGACTCTTTACAATTAATTTTATCAGTATAATCGGTGAAACCGTATTTATTCTTTTAGTATTATATTTAGTAGAAGCTGCTGCATACGAATTGTTTAAATTAGGCTGTGGTCAGAATTTGAACTTATAGCCTTTTAACATAATGTATTATTTAAGAAATGACAAGTGAGCCTAATTTTGTTCGCAGAGATAAGTTTCTAAAAAGACATCATTACTTCTCATATCATGATTCAAATGATTGTTTTTAAGTACTTTAAGTAATTTTATCTCCATTCCGGCAAGGAATGTCAGACTTATTCACACTTGTCCTACTTATATCCCAAAAAACTTTAGTTAAGTTAATACAAGGAAAAAGTAGTGCATCGCACCTATCAGTTTCATCTCATTTTGCGAAAAAATTAGTAAAATTCATGTAATACTTACTCCAACAATTGTTCTAATATAATCTCTTTACTGTTATCCACGAGTTCTCAATTGGAACGAAAGATCGGCAAAAGCAATTAAAAATTTCATCCTCGAACAGTGACGAAAATATTCCCATCAGTCGTCATAATTGCAAACCAGCGTGCCACTATATTCGCGTAGTTTGTTGATGTATTTTAACGAGAATCTAGAGAGCAATAAGAACGATATCCGTGATTAACTTTTTTAACAGATTTTGTGATTTGAAAACGATGAACATGGTTCATCGACCGTCACACAGGATGTTCTTTGATGATATAGCAGATAATAATATTCTTATATTTCTTTATCAACCACAGTTGTATATGTATGTATGCCTCACGACATGATTTAATCAGAAATTGTTTGAATTATGTGATTATAAATGAAAAACGCACAATATTTTTCCCGGCTGAAAGTAGATTGCGGATATAAATGTAAGTCGTAACATCGTTTGTTAATTTACGTACAATTCTGAAAGGTAACCCAACGAATTATTGGAAAAGTCGAAAGTAATATTTAAAACGTTCATTCCGAACATTGTTCGTATTGAACAATCAAGAATTTCGTTTAAATAGTTAAAGAAAAAGGGAGTCGCTAACTGCGTTTTTAATATAAATCGCCCCAATGAATTCGATGGAATGTCTCTTTTTTTACGACTGATTAACCAGTAATGAACAGTTACAAAAATTATTTTGTTCTTGCATCTCTTAGCTCAATTCTGTACTACAGTGCAACGTATTATTCTTTGCTTGTATCTTCGGGGTTGTCGCATTTACTTCAATATTTGAATTACCTGAAAATTAATGCTGAGCTACCGAACAAATTGCAAACATGCATCTCGAACATAGAAATTAGACTGATTTTCCGTTATAATTTTTAAATTGCATCAAATGATTACGATTCTATTAAGGATTCTCTTGTGAAAACCGATCGAAGCGTTTGTTCAATTATTTGATTCAGAAATGACTGATTTTACGAATTAGGTATAAGCAAATACACGACGATAATAATAACAATAATAATAATAATAATAATAGTAGTAATAATAATAATAATAATAATAATAATAATAAAGGAAGCACCGTTGCATCAACTTCATCCGCGCTGCTTTTAAATCTTCATTTCCAGTTTGTTCCTCAGCAATTGCTGATTGTTCAAGTCGCATTTGCTAGTATGACCGCGTAAACGCATAATCTGTAGTATTTATAAATGCATGTATTTTCGTAATACCAAAAAAAGGAAAATAAAGCATCAGAAGAGTATTAAAAAGAGACGAAAAGACTATCATTTGTAGGCGAAAGTGGAAAGTGCTAATTCCTGCGATCACCTTTCCCCATTACGAAATTACTTATACAAAACCCTTTGTCTCTTCGTTGGAATATTGGTAAATTGTGGGATTAGCTGATAAACTGCTAATATATTAAGCCGTGGACATATCATATCCATATTGATAAAAAACTTATTGTTGTAATAATATGATTCTCGTCAGTTTATAAATAATTCCAAGTCCATCTTCCGTAAGTCCATTTACGAAAAAAAGTGAATTCTTGCTCTGTCAGAAAAACCGAGATCACTGTCTTTTCCAATAGAAAGTGATATATGTTATGATGCAATGTTTAATAACGAACTGCCGATTTTTATGTGTTGCAGCACTGATTTATCCTTGCGGTTCCTGCGACAAAGTTTTCAAGTGGAAGAAGAGTCTGATACGCCACGAGCGCGAAGAATGCGGGAAAAAACCTTATCATTGCCCTCATTGTTCACGCGTGATGAACTTAAAGGACAGTTTAATTCGTCATCTGCTTTTAAAGCACGGCCAAGATTGTCGCGTTAGAACGCGAATCGTACGGTCTCCGACAAGTCATAATAATCTTGGGTCGTTGGAGAACGATGAAGTTATACACCTGACGAGACAACAAAGAAAAAGCTTTTCTATACGATATTAATTTCCTTTTTTGTAATAGTGACACTCTGGACGGGAATGGATTTGATGCTCTAAGTAATAGCTGACAAGGAAAAGTTTTTCCGCGCTGTGTTAGATATCTACTGGTGGAGGAAAAAGTTGGCAATAAGGGCGACACGAGAAAATTCAGTTCGCTGTACCTGTTATCTGTGCAGTTTAAGTATAAATTAACTGTTTGAGTAATAAGAGCAATGCGTGTGCTTTGTTTTGATGTGTCTGCCCACAAATATTGACTGTAGCTCTTTATAATCATGGCGGACTGTTCATATTCTTAGCCCCCAAAAGTACACGCTATATCTTGTTGTGTATGACAAAATGTTGTTTGTTTGCTAAGCGGGATAATTTTTTTTTTTTCATATGGTAGTACTCAGATTGTCGTGTTCTATATTGTCAAGTGTGCAGATTATCGTCTAAATAAAAATTGTATTGGTGATTTATAGTGACGAAAGTTATTGTAATTATTGCTCTCTACTTTTCTCAACAAAGCGCGTATTTGGTAGAGCGAGAATATTTAATGTGTGCAGAACATACTATCGGAAATTATTAAACTAAAACATATTTTATTGCTGTCACGTTGCAATATTTCTTTCTTCGTGTAAGTCATAATATTCCTGCATTCGAGAGATTTATGAAATTTTACTCTCATTTAATGTCTCACATTTTTTGATTTCTTAAGGTCACGATTTTATCATGCATCGCATGCATTTCTTCGCGTCTAGGACAGGCTTAATCGCATATCTAATAAACTGTTCGGTCGAAAGACATTCAGTTCTTTCGGTACTGCAAAATTCGAAAGAGCAAAACATCTCCACTGAATGCGGTTAACTGATTTGAAGACGTTTCGTCGATAAATGTATGAATATCAATAAACCTTTGTAAAAGAAGTTACCTGATTTATCAAACACGTTGTCATTCAGAGCAACAGTATTCTTTATAAGTATTGAAATGTTCGTAAAAGCGAAGCTTTATAATAGCAATCTAGTTTGATCAGAATTCTCGAAATCTATTTTAATTACAAACGAAATACAAAATAAGTATATTATATTGCGTTTTATGAATTCTTGTGCAAAATCCCTTACAATTCGAAATCTACTTAAGTTTCAATACGAACCTTTTACGAATGCCTGTAAAAATAAAAATTCATTTCAACACCAATTATTTCGCAGAAAACGAAACAACCGGGTACATTGTTTCAGACAAATTTTACAGTACAGATGGACTTGGTAATTTACTCGAAGCAAACAGAAATGTTTTGAAAGACGAGCAGTGCACATAAAGCCGAAGAAGAAAGTCAAAGAGACTGGGGAAAATAGAAGCGAATAAGTTGCTTTGCTGATGCTTTTGTGGGGCGAAAGCTTGTTCGTGATTTTGAAATTCAACGAAGTATCCTGTTCAATGTATCCTTCTTCCTTCGTTTCAGGTTTTCATACGTGCTGCGAGTGCAAGAAAACGTACAGATCGAGAATGGCATTAAATCGGCACGTTCGAGAGGAATGTGGCAGAGTTTTGTACACCTGTCCCTTTTGCCACAGCATCATGCCGATGAAGTTCAACTTGTTAAATCATCTGAAGAAAGAGCACGGTTGCGTCACCAAGATCTAACTTGTGATTGAAGAGAAACAATCAAGGAAGGAGTCAGTGTACCATCATGAAACGGAGGAAGTTCATAGCAGCCTGCGAATTTTGAAAATTCGCTCACTTGCCATGCAAGCATTATCCTATTTTGAGCTACTATCTATACACTGAATGAAGCTCAAATGTCCTAGACATATCATTTATTGCTCCTCATTTCTCCTGACATTTAATTTCACCGGTGAACTTCATTTCACTTTCAGTTCACGTGCAAATATTTTGGCGCATGAAGTTCCAGTTCATATCATCTTCCATAGGAAAGCTTCCCTAGCGAGAGTATAAGACTTAATACAAGATGTCGTTCGAGTTGATATAAAATTCCCTATGTATATAAAAACAGTCATTTACAGTGCAGAATAACAGAGTCAGATTTTATTTTTACAGGCCGTTGACGGTAAATTTAGCAAACGAATTGTTGTATATAAGTTGAAAGTGCAGTCAATCTGTTCAAGAATTTAACGAGTTCTTTGTGTTGTTGGGAGATGAGATATTGACATACTGTTTACAGATTGAAACATCATGGAGGAAAGAGGAATTTTCCATTTGCATTGTCCAACTGAATTTCTACATTATAACTGACACTGTTCGGACAAATATTTATTATTGGCTGAATCGGTCGTGTTTAGACGTTAATTCTGTAACAAGGAACGCTGAAAGTTTCAAATTAGACTTCTTTGAAGGTAGTTGGTTGAAACAAGTGGGAGATTCTTTTTTTTTCTGTGACGTTACAGCTTGGAGGTATGTCGCCAACATCTCGTTTTCATGTTGTACGTATTTTTCTGTAGAGCAGTATTCTAATATTGCTTCTCAACGTCTTCAACAGGGATGTGATATCTTATGCGTGGTTACTTTATAATAAAAGGAAAGCAGTTTTACTAACCAGTCATTATTATTATTATTGAAATGGTGTTTCATTTATCGGCGAGAATATTTTAATCATGTTGCTTTAATATATTTCAAACTCTTCATTTTGTAACATAACAAAGTGAATGTCCCTTGAATTTACTTATTTATTTTTCATTTAAACGAGGCTCACCATAGGAATAAATTAAGCCACGTTGATGTATCAACAAATTTATATCCGAGTTTTAATCGCAAATTTGTACCTCGCTTTTTATTTGTACGCGCTTAATCTGGCATCCTTACATACCCATTTCCGGTCCACGTGGATTATCGCAGAGACAGGAATAAAAAGAAAACGAAGAAGGTACGTAAGTTGAGGCTTCTCTTGCGTGCTCTTATTTTTTTCTACTGTGTTCTTGAGAAAGACTGATTTAATCGATTAACAACAAATTAAACTGTTCGACTGGTCATTGATATTTGACCGTAATACGTATGATTTTATCGTTGCTCACTCTAATAATAATTATTATGGCAAATGGAAAATATCAATCAATATGCGAAAAAGTGGTATAACATAATTTTACTCTCCTTTCTGTTAATAACAGTTACTTCAAATTATGTTCAAAAAGATTTAATCCATGTAATATTTCGTCCCTATAATCTCAGGCTACTTAAAGTTTAGTTGTTTTAGACGTTATTTAAAGACGTATCACTTGTACGAGACAGTAATACTAATTTTGTCCGTAATGTAGTCAGTAATCTGAAGGGCACCGATTAATACAACGAAGACAACAAGTATCAGTGATCATCGAAGAAAAGGTGCTGGGAAAATCGACTTCCACTAACGGGATATTGTGATTTTTTTACAGGCTGTCTAATCGGCAATCAGGTGCACACTTGCAAGGCCTGCGGGAACGTGTACATGTATTACAGCTCGTTGACAAGGCACATCAGAGAGGAGTGCGGCCAAGCACCAAAGTATCAGTGTCCTTACTGCCCAAAGAGAACCAAGTTACGGTGCAATTTGTTGAAGCACATGAGAAAAAAGCATGGCTGAAATAGAGGAAGCCCGAGAGACGGAGAGGAAGACGAAACCGAAGAGATATTACGAAAGGAATGTGATCGGTGTTGGATATTTATCACAAGATATTATTTTGCAGAGAAACGTCGTTGATCGGTGAACGTATTTTGATTAATACTCGCTAACGGTTCGAGAATTGCCGCATTTAGTGAATTGTTAAACGTGAGATGTGCCTTGGAAATGTTTGTTTATATAAATGTAGGAGAAAAAGGGTTATAGATATCGATAAAGAATTTACGAAGGCATATCGTCATCGAGTTAAATTTTTCTACGAAACATAGAAATATTTAGATTTTTACTCCTTTTACGATGAATTGCTTGTAAAATAATGTAAATTTAAAGAAGTGGAACATTCGTGCGATGGCAACTTTTATTATATTTTGTAAATAAATTGCCTAGGATGTTATATCACCTATTTTACTCACGCGAATCTGGATTAATCGCAAGTGAATCAGGAAGGCCGTCGAAGACTGGAAGGATCCTTATATCGTTTTACGAATACTACGTACTGAATCAAATTGAGATCTTTGTACTCGTAATTTTTTAATTGCAATTGCCGAATTATATCTACCTCTCCGTAAGCTACGAGTTTCCAATTGTATTAATACAGTTTAAATTATATATGTTTAATTAACTTCACCGAAAAAATATTTTACTGTATAGCTGTGACTTCTATATCAAGCAACGAGATTGATGTACAGTAATAATAAATATTTGTACTAGCAACGATACGCTGATTCGATAAGAGTACTAAAGTTCCAAACAAAGCACGGCGCACCCATTTCGCTAGTATAAAAAAAAGAACGATATTTTTAATCGACGCGAAAACGAATCACTGACGAACGATCGTGTTTTTTTTCAGAGTGTAACATCTGCCTGGCCTGTTCAAAATCGTACAAATGGAGGAAATCGTTGCATCGACACGTTCGTGAAAATCCGGAATGCTGGCCGGTCCTTCTCACATCCGGAAACGGCGAATTCATTAAACAAATTCATTACAAGATGCTGTACAAATAATACATGTCTAATGATTTATCGGAGACACTTTCTACGAAAAGTGATTGAGATTTTTATGAAAGAAACTTTATGTGTAGAACTCGCAGAATCTACGAATCCTTGTTGTTACTTGAGATATGTTTTTATAGGAATAAATGTTACTATATTCTCTATACAATGTTCTGATATAATTTGAATGTCTCTGGCTGTTTTGTTGGAGAAGAAAAAGCAGAAGTTTTATTTATTGTATACAGCGAATTTATATTTTACGTTAGTTCTATTTCTATGTACTGAAAGACTCTTAGCGATGGTGATCTGTTCTAAGAATTAACTCCTGATTTGTAACAGCATTAATATTGCATATTTTTCGTTGTTGATTTTATGGATTTATGTATATTATTATTTATCGCTACTGTTGTACCTTATTTATTTGTTTTCCTCCATTGACGAGGCTGTTGATTGTCTCATTTATCTGCTATGTGTGATAGTGTACATCAAACTTTCTTATAATTATATATTATGTTCGTCTTGTTATCTACAACGGATAGAACCCTTTCATCATTAACCCGAGAAACATTATTTCACTCTTCAACACGAAACATCGTAAAACACTTTATACCAAACGCACGAAATAAATATTTTACGGCGTATCATCGTGTCTGCCGATGTTTGCTCTATTCGTTATTTTCTTACTTTTCAATACCAAACTTTTAATTTTACATACCATTGTAAATGCTGATCTCCACGGACACTTTCGATTTGGCTGACGTTACGATTTTTCGCAGATTTCTGGATGCATCGTACGTCAAGAGTTTCCAACAAACCACGGGGCACGTATCCTTGTGAGAAGTGTCAGAAAGTTTATTCGAATGCTTCGTCTTTGTATCGGCATTTGAAGCTGGAATGCGGCAGACCGCCACAGTTTCATTGTCCCTACTGTCGCTTCAGTTCGAAGCGGAAGTTCAACCTGGACTCGCATGTGGCACACAAGCATCGTTATCCCCGACGAACTCACGGCAATTACGGTGCTGCGGACAGCAAGTGAACTTCGAATTTGCAAGCTTGTATCGTGAAGAAATAAAGCAACGAACAATTCATTGAATTTACTGTGAAGTGCTTGAAAGACCAACTTAGGCCATTTTTCTACGGAGCGTATTAGTCTCGTACGAGAGCGTATAGTAGGGAGCTGAAAGAATTTCACTCTTTTTTTTTCCTGGGAATATCTATGCCCATCACAGTTATGGAATTTCATTGGTCTGTCTAATGATTTCTGCAAATAACAAAGTTGCAGACAAAAATAATGCTGAGAGATAAGATGGTCAAACAAAGAAATGTATTCCTTGAAAGTGATATTTTTTCAGCTACCTGCGGTGCATCGGTCATCGAGGGTACATCTTTTTAGTTGATGAGTATACCGGTAAGACGCTACTTTACGATTGCTCTACGTTTCACGGACGCAAGCTAGGAACATGAGTCTGTAATTCTGTGTGATAGGACGACTTGAGAAGGACAGACATGATGCTGGTCGGAACACTACGTATAACGGTGTAATTGAGCTCTTGAATTCGTTGCTTAATACTTGTAAGTTACAGGAATAAAATGTTTTATAAGCAGATTGCAGCTGTTATTTGATTCACATTTTTTTTAAAGAGACGAAGATAAAATATAATCTGTAGATTTGTTTGCAATTTTGTTTGGATTTCTTCGGGTTTGGCTCGACTTTTCGAATAATAGGATTTTTATTTGCCGACAATTTTAATAATAGATTGGCGTCTTTTTCAGGATATCGAACAAAGGAGGGAAATGTCCACGAATGTTAAATGTGGTATGACAGAATGTACTATTAAAACTTCACTGTGAGATGTTTTGTTCTAGATTATTTCTTAATTATTAAGTATGTAACATTTCATAGTAAATATCCAAGTACTTTCGAATATAATTTTATGCATATTTTACTATCAAACAGTTCCTGTTTGCTTTTTGATTTTTTACATACATCAGTGTTGTTTACTGACTCATATTAAGTTATAAAAAAAATTCAGTGACTTTTTCGCATATTCATTTGCAATAAATATCGTAAAATAAACATGATGTTCGTATTTTTACTTATTTTCTTCATTTCGATGTGCAACCGTTTTTTTTTTTCATGACCACATTCCTTGACATTTTTCAGAACACAAGTTAAATAAAATTCAACTAATTTCTGTTTCAGAGCCCCGTGTGGCCTCCGTCCCGAATGTATACAAGAAAGCGTATCCTTGTAGTCACTGTGATCGCAGTTACAAGAACAAAAGCTCTCTGAATCGTCATGTGCATTATGAATGTGGCAAAGAAAAGGGATTCAGTTGTCCGATATGCCGAAGAAGATTCAGTCAAAAGAACAGTCTGAAGAATCACATGTCCGTGTTTCACGGAATAGGAAACTGATGAACGAACGACTTCTCGTGAAAATTTTCCAGTAAACCTCCATCGCGGTTTTAATCGATGCTTCCCTCAATTTTTGATTTTTCGAATTTAGTGCATTATTTTGTGAATTCACCCAAAGAGCTTAAGTTCTTTCATTCCACCTGTTGTGTTATGCCATATATTCTTGAAGTAATTTTAATGTCGTTTGGACAGTATGAAAACACAGCTGTATTCTTTCCTACGCCATTTGAAATTTTGTTGTTCTTAATTTTTAGAAATTTACGAGATTATCTTACTGTTTCAATTGAAAGTATCTGAATTTATATTGTATTGCCATTGTTTGAGGGTGTAATTATCGCAGAGGGTACACGACGGATAAAATAAAAAGCAAAGACTGTGCCTTCGTTTATCGAAACATGTTGTTTTATTTTTTTTAACTGTACATAATTGACATGTCTGTGCCAAAACACAGGTATGTCGTACATGCATATTACATAAATTCCTCAAGTTCCAAAGATTATGTTTTGTATAGTAATTTACAACGAGAAGGTCCTGCGATCACTAAAGCATCCTGTTTGGGTATTCTGTTTGGAGGGTTGGGAATTGGCATCTTTTTATTTAAAACGGAGGCGAAAGGAGACAAAGAGAGAACTAGCACGCGGAAGACATCATATTAAGAAATATTTCAACCTATGCATACTTATTATGGCTTGAAACTTTCAAAATATTGCTTTCTAAAGGATAAAAGAAACTAATACATCGATCAGTCTCAATTGATTATTTTCAAACAAACAAATCTGTCCTCAACCTCGAACTCCACGATTTCTCTTTGTCTTTTTGACAAGTCTCCAAAACCTCACGCCTTTTCACATAAACACGGCAAAATTTTACCTTGGGCGCACCTATCTCTCCGGAGCTATTGGCTGATACGTTATGTGTTGGGTTGGTTACGGGTTTAATCTTACTGATCTCTCTGCCAGTCACATAACCATACACATACTGAACGAGAAAAGAGACTCTACACCCATATCCCTCGTCCCCATCACTCGTCAAGTTCTTTTCGTTTCTCCTCTCATTTACCTTTATTTAATGGCTCACCTCCATCTCGCGTCTCGCTTGGCGCTGGGACCTGTTGCAGGAATGGGTGCGTTGCTGTCCTTACTGCGTTCTGATTACAAGCAGCAGCAGCAACAACAACCCAGTATAAAGAAGAATCGTTCAACAACGACGACGACGTCACCAGGCCTGACAGCGACGGCGAGAACCAGCCTCGGTTTGGCGAACAGACGAACGAGCAATGCCGGGGACAGTAACAGCTATGACAGCGGAACCGATAATAACAACGCGCGGACGTCGACCCGTGAGGTCGTGTTCCCGGATTCCTTCGAAGTCCTGCCTCAACCACGTGACCTTAGCGTCGTTTACATGGGTGTGCCTCACGAGCAACAGCGTAAATTTCGCTGCCGTTTTTGCGGAAAGGGATACCGATGGAAGAGTACAATGCGACGTCACGAGATGGTCGAATGCGGGGGTAAGCCACCGGCTTTTCAGTGTCCCGAGTGTCCATACAAGGCACGGCAACGGGGTAACTTAACCGTCCATTATAAACGGCACCATCAGAAGATCGGTTATGACGAGGGAGCTTAAAACGTGGATGGATGCCATGTTGGGTTCTTCTATGGCACGATCGTTCTGGGAATCGAGAGTCTCAATGTATGTTCGGTTATCGTGATTAGTTTGAAGCGAGTAGTGGATACCCAATGGAGTTGGGTTGAGTTAATTTTTTATGAGGGGCAGTTTCGTTGATGCGTTAGGTTCTATTAGTATTGCGTTCAGTTATTTGAAAGAAGAAGTTTATGAGAAGTTCTTTTTATAAGGTCGGAAGATTGTAGAGGGGTGGAATTTAATTTAAATAGTTTTTGCCCCTATTTATCGAATGATTCGATAATTGACGTTATGGCAGAGGAAGTAAGGAATGTTTTTTTTTTTAAAGTATCGAATAGCTTCTTTTTTAGTGCCTAATAGTAAGCGTAATCGTCGAATTCGTTCAAATAATGCTCATCTTCGTTAATCGGGTTCCTGGCTTCATGTCCGAGGATTGCAATGTAACTTTCGTGGGTTGTTCGTTGACGTTTTAAAGTCTCAGCTATGTCGATTATTTTCTTGAAATTTAGAACTGTAAGTGGATTTGCAGAAATTTATAAATATCATAGAAGAGTTTGTAGATTAGTTCGAGTTTTCACAAATCATTACCTCAGTGCAAGAATCTATAATGGTACTTCGGTTTTATGTGTATATAATAATTTACTTTTATTTAGAGCTCTTCGATATACATACATATATATATAAATATATATATATATGTATGTATGTATGTATGTATTTAGTAGGAGTCTTAGGGAATCCTTGATTAATTATTCTTTAGTTTTGGGGACTGGTGATAAATTATAAATAATGTTAATATTTATTCCCAATTTCTCTATTTTATTATAATTGCTCGTGCAACAACGAATCATGATATAATAATAAGAGATTTAACGTTTAATTTTTTCTCCCTAAACTTTACGTTACAATCGTTAATCGCGATCAAATAAAATGTTATTTACAACGAGCAAATAGTACTTTCTTTCTTATAACGTTGAAAGGATTTGATTTCTACGACGATCGTACCATAAATTATGAACGACACATTCCGGAATATGTTTCTAAAAGATTGCAGGTTGACACATTCCAGCAAAACGTAAATATTCGACATATATATATATATATATATATTTGAGTCTCAGGATTTTATTGACTTAAACATTCGTATAAGATTTATTTTACATACAGAGCAGGGAAGAATCCGGTACTGTATTAATATTAGAAAGTTAATAATTGTGTTACCATTTCTCGAATTCTTATTGTATAATTTTTCATCATATTTTAGTATCTTTTCTTTCTCTGATATAAGCATCGAAGTTATGGGACGAACGGAATTGGAATAGGTGGTAACACAATTATTAATTTTTCAAGATAAAAATAAGGGTTGAAAGTGCCTTCTTCGTACAAAAATGAAAAAAAGAGCGTAGATATAAACGTAAGAACGAAAAAGAAATTGTTATATTTATCAAGTTGCACTGGTGATTTTTGTGAAACAATCTCCAGAAGATCGGTTACCTGAGAGCACTTAGACTTACGATAGATGATAATTATTTGATCTTCTAGTTTCATGCCCTAAGAAAGCATGCGAAGATTTAAACATATCGCCACAATGTCTTGAGCCTTACACACCTGTATTGATCAGTATCTAATTTTTGAAGATTTTATATCTCCATGTTTGCGAGCTATTTTTCAAATTTCATACTGTGATTAGAGTACATGACGTATGGCAATACAAGTAAGTAATAAAAAGAAAAAAAGCTTCCCCAGTCTTCATCCAGCTCATCGATCTCATCACGATTTTACATCCAAAACAACGAATGTTTCGTCACGTCATCAGTATAATGAAAATATCATAGAAATCTCGAATTAGAAAAATGTTTCTCATATTTTCGGCAATACAGGAAGATCATCGACGACGTAATGAATTAGAGAATTACATCGTATTTTTTGTGGATCCTCTACGAAGAATTGAATTTTTTCTAAAAACTTAAACATTACATATCTTATTAATCGTGATCATAATTAAAATATGATTTTCAATCATCATAGACATCGAGCATCGCTAGAACGTACGATTTTTATTGCTACCTTCGAACATCTACGAGAATTTTACAGAATATTTTAACAACCGATTTGTCAGACTATAAATCTATTATGGTTGAAAGATCATCCTCGTTGTATCGTAGTTTTTAAGGACCATTGTACCTTTAGGCGAATTTACCGATGCGAAGAAACTTAATGTACCCTCACAAAAGGCTAAGATTCACGCGACTCAACGAACGGACCGATCTTCTCCTTCTCTTACACTTAGACTTGATAATGGCAATAATGGCAATTTGAATTTACGACATTGCTGACGTAGAAATGTCATGAGCTAACGGGTTTATATCTATTTAACTCCCTATTTTATTAACAGCGTAATGCATGAAGTTTATACATTCATCAAATCACATTTTGACGACTAAGTACACAGAGATCGGTCCTTTGGTTGCATCATGTAATATCGTGTTTCTTAGATTTGTAAGAATGTGGTTTTCCCATTTATGAAATATGTGGTTTTCCCATTTATGAAATATGTGCATACACATATATGTATATGTGTATATATATGTATATGTATATATATTTACATTTAGAGAGAAAGAGAGAGAAATATATATATAAAGAAAGAGAAAAGTAAAGAACTTCGACGGACCGTCTCATCGTTAGGTGAGTGTCCAGTATTTTTGATATCAGTATTTGCGAATGCTCGCATCGACCTGCCTACGAATTAACGTAGAATATACTCGTTACATTTCCATCTTCGCTCTTCCGTCATATAATTTTCGAAAGATCGGTTGAAATTTGAGATAATATAAAAAAAAAAGAAAGAGATTTCGAACACTCGTCGCTCATGCGTCTCGAATTCGACGGATTTCGAAAAATCGAGGACGAACGTCGAGCGTGAAACACAGAGATCCGAGAGTCCTGGGAAAAATCGTTACCGATCGTTTTCGTCGTTTAATGTTTAAGTAAACCTTTTTAATTTTTTATACCGACACTTTCGTCTCTCTTGTATCGTCTTCGATATTGTAATCGGCGTATCGGCGAGGGAGGAATGTAAATCGCCCTTCCGAATACTCTCTGTTATTTAGCACACAACTCTCTTCTTTTTTTTGGAAAGGTTTATCAGGCGGCCTATAAATATCTATCATGATGATTATCAGTAATTAATATTATTATTATTATTATTATTATTAATATAATTAATATTATTAATAAAAAGACAATCTTTGTTGCGGGCTATTTCCTAAAATTTTGTTCGTGCATTTTCTTCCTCAACCTCGTACCTCTACGTTAAACCTGATCTTCGTTATTTTAGCACCAAATCCACACGATATTGATGCATCGCCATTTTATCCGCTTACAGCTGGATGTTACGTGTACCTACTCGTTTGAATGTAACATCAAAGTCTCGTAAGTTCCGCTACGTATAAATCAAATTTAATACATGCAAAATGATAATCGCTTACTAAAATCGATTATCATTCGACTATTCAGCGTAAATTCAGCCACGGATCGTTGATGATACAGAAATGATCCGGCATTAGAATACCAGGTCTTCGGAGTTTCAAAGATACGTAACCCATCGGTTAACATTTGGCTAACGTGAAATTCTCTGTTTTCAGCCTGTTGGTACCAGCTACCCGTCAGTTTCGAGACTTACCCCTGCGATACCTGCGGCAGACAATATCGAAGAGTGATTTCCCTACAACGGCACAAGAGGTTGGAATGCGGAAAGGAAGCTCAATTCGAGTGCGTCCTCTGTCACGCGAAATTCAAGCACAAGCACAGCTTGCTCAGACACTACAATGTTCATGTGGCGGATGTTAAGAAAACGGCGAAATTCGAGCACGAGGAAAGATCCGCTTGACAGGCGAGATTCGAGAGTTCGATGCGTGTCGACAGAACGCGCGGGGCATAATAATTTCTGTCACCCGGTTTTTTTATTATTTTTTTTTACTATAACACGTTGACCGATAATTATAGTAACACGTTCCGATGCAATGCGAAATTTATTTTTATGCAAATTTCCATCCCCATGTCTTCGTGACTTGCTTTTTATTATATTTCAAATGGTGTTATCAGATTAGTGCTGTTTGGCAAATTTCGGAGTAATTGAAAAATTGACGTTGAGAGAAGTATGATACTTGTAAATAATCTGTTTTGAGAATTATTAAAAAAATATATCTCAATGTATGATAGTTCATTTCAAGTAAATCTACAGCGACTTTATATATTTTTATTAACAGGGGTGCGTTTATTTTTCACTTGACGTTAGTGCGATGTTCATTGATAATGGTTAAATTATATTTATCCTATAATAGTACGGTCAACGTGTTACGATACTTTACACCAATTTACTAAAGGTTTCTGCGTTTTCGTACTGAAGGACAATTTTACGACTCATAAACGCAGGAAGCAGAGTATTTGCCATGGTGTAAAATCATCGTTTAACGACTGAGTTTTAATTCTGTTTCTCCGAATAAAATGTCTTTTGACTTTCGGACGGTATAGATTAACATTCGAAATGTTAAAAAGAAACATTGTTGAAGGAATGGGCCTGACTATTGTCACTGATTTTTCATTATGATATTCTACATTTCAGTGTCGTTATCATGTTGAATACTTTGTAAAGGTACTTTAAAACACGATTGATTCTCACGAGTGACCAAATGTATTGCGTTAATTTACATCACTTTTGGGTTATGCCACGTAGAAAACTACGTTTTATAAAAAAATTTTCTTAGTTCGTACAACATATACATACATACATGCCTTACATTAATTTATAAACGTTCTCACTTTTCTGAATCGAGATCAATAAAACTTCGTTTTCTTCGCAACTTATCTCCTTAAATTACATCGCTGTAAAAATGTACTATCATATACCACGTCATGCTGGAAATAATACAAAACCCTAATTTTTTTTTTCTATTAACAACAAGCAAATCCTTTTCTCGATACATCACATCGCCTTCAAAATATCATCAAACGAGTTAAACTTGTATAAACATTTGTAGGACTGACGTATACTACCTCGAATTCATGTTAAATAAAACTAAACATCTGCGTTGAACAAGAATCTCTATGTCAATTCTAACTGTCCGAGCATAAGATAACGGCTGGTGGACTTTTCAGATAATTAAATATCGACGTTTTCAGCATCGAGAGTTCTATGTGTGTGTGCGTGTGTGTGTGTACACCTCTTTCCGGTGTCCGTTATTCCTCACCTTGTACTTCCAGGGGAAGGTCACATATTCATACCTATGGCAAATTCAAGTGTCCAAACAACTGGAACGTCCCCTTCATCATCTGCTCTCGTTTCAGGTTACTGGCTCCAGCTTTATCCAGAAGTCACCCGTGCGTTTAACGATCAGCAAACGGACATGATAACCGAGTCGAGAAGTCCGGGCGTCTTCCAACCAGTTAGAACAGCACGCGGACAGTCCAGCTACAAGTGTCCGAATTGCAATCGTTTCTACATGCGAACCTCCTGTTTGAAGCGTCACCTACGCGTCGAGTGCGGCCAAGCACCCAAGTATCAGTGCAGAATTTGTGAAGGGTGGTTCAAGTACAAGCACAATTTAGCGGCACATATGAAGCTCCACGTCGAAGAGCCGAAACATCATTGTAATTTTTGCCCGAAGAAATTTTATCGACGCGATAAACTCGTGGAGCACCAGAAGAAGTTGCACAATACGTTTCCGGTGACTTGATGTCTTAAAAATTAATGAGAAGATTTTTATATCGAAGATGGAATCGATTCAATAGAATTTGCAACATATTGCAATTTTTTTAACGATTGTCGTTTGGTGCAGTGGGAAGAGTGGTTGGTGAACGGATGGGTTAATTGTTAAAACTTGAGGTGCAATAACGTTTGCTGACATTGGTATTAAATATATCTTGGCGGTGCGACAGGGATTGCACTTCAAGACAATAATTTTAGATAATCTTGTGTGACTTAAAGTCCTAATGGGATTTGCATTTTGATATTGTATGTAACTGAAGATTATTAATTAATATGATTTTTTTTTCGTTGAATGATAGGAGATTTTTGATAGGGTCCTCTTCCAAAATATTTCTTATTGTAAAGAATATCTGCCAAAAAGGCTCAATTTTACCACTTTCTGCCTTCAGCAGTTTCAGTGCCTATGTTCACTCTCAACTTCATAATTCCTCAGGCTCCCTCAAACTAAATTTAACGGTACAACTTATTTTTATATCTCTGTTACAATGATTTTATAAATATAAATATAGGGATAATTTTATGTTGTGGAATCACCGTAAAAATTGTTATATCTTCTTTAATTATATTAATGTATAAAAAGTAAGTTTATCCAATTTAACAACAATTTTACGACTCTTGTTTCTATCTCCATTAGTTATTAATGTTATTTTTCCTCAGAAAACTATCAAAGTGTACGATAAGAGCAAAGAAAGTGCGAGAAGACACGTTCCAAGAATAATAATTCCACTTAGGTTCTGTCACAGAACAAAACAACGGTAAGAGAATAAAACTATATTTTCTATCCAGATAAATCGAGTGAGTGCATTTCCCAGGTATTTAAAGCAAACAAACAGAATCGTCGACAGAATCAACACGAAACATCGTAGAGACAAACACGCCATGGAAGCTGTAGTAAACAGACAAATGCACAAAGCACGAAACGTTATCAGCACGAATACCTCTACAATTTTACGTTTTTATGGTGAACAGGTTCCTGTTTCGCTCTAACATCGGTCGTTTTCTTGTATAATTCCAGTTCCTTACTCTCACATGATGCGGCTTTGTACCTGTATGAACGATGCACGAAGAGAATTCGCCTGCAACAATTGTCCACGTACATACAGCACCATGCGTGCTCTCAGATTCCATCAGAGAATCGAATGCAATCGAGAACCGAGATTCAGCTGCGATTCTTGCGCTTACAAAACGCTTAGACGGACCAGCCTGCAGAGGCATATGCTGCGACATAAAAGGGATAAGCTGGACTGAACTGACGTTGAAATATTGTGTATTCATTTTTTCTCCAAAGACCTGGAATTTAGACAGTCTTAGGCGTTTCATGATTTTTGCCAGAACTTGGAAAATTATGTATAGCTTTTTTAAAAGTGGATCGATGGAATATTTGAGTCTGAGTCTTTTCGGTATATGCAGAATCTACGTTATTGCGTAGAATTTTGTTTTAGAGCCTACTGAAATATTAAATCTGAAAAGGCAACGACGATTACGTGATGAATTTAAGCGTCGTTGTGAGAAGATTTTCTTATGTGGGTCTCTCTATGAGTTTGGGGAATGAAATTATCGTCGAAGTCTGGATTAGATGGTATATTTGAAATTTTAAAGTCTTGGATATATCAAGAACGTTATATTTGAGAGACTGCTCAATTTTTTCTTTATGAGAGGTAGAAATATTTGAGGGAACTTAATAAGTGATTTTTTTTCAGAAGAAAATATATCCAAATACCTCTTAGGAATACTGATCTCTTCTTAGGACAAAAAATATGCTTCGTGAAGTATCCAAAAGACGTTTTGTCTTTTACGTCTGTAGAAATATTATTGATATTTGATAATTCAGAAGGAATTTTAATAATTTAGCGCAAATAGATGCTGCTTAATCACATATGCATATATTTTAGATATATATAAAAACTTTTTCATAGGTTACGATTTAATAATTGTTAGTTTTCAATGGTGCTGTACTCTGAGCTAGTCAATTTTTTTATAATTTTTACTAAATTTTAGCGTATTTATTATTAGTCGTACCAATGGTTGTAGAAGAACTTATCTTTTTTACTGTGAATATATTGAAGCAACTGGAATATAACAATGCATTGACAATAATGTACCTTCTCGATCATTATTTCGTATAGACTTGACAATTCTAGTTGCTATACAAAGTTCATGCGAATTAATAATCGAGGGTTGACATTATGAACAAAAAATAACTCAAGGGAAACAATATCCTTTCACATTGCCGCCAATATCTTGCATTCAAAGTTGATACATTAATTAAGTTAAAATAAAAATTAAACATATTTAGTTTTTATTTTTACTGCTGACTGTTACTCATATATGGTATATTTAGTATATCTAAAAGAGCAAAAACGTTTCACTTTTGTGGACTGTTACCCTCTTATGCATGGAGGTTCTTGGATCGAGCGCAAAGCGATGTTTGATTCGAATTTTTTTAAAATTAATTTTTCATTTTGTAATATATGATACTTCAGTGCGGATGCACATGTAATACTGATTGCATTATTCTGTGTCACTTCGGCAAATATCTTGAAGTACATCTCCCTTCAATTTATTTATTTGCTTGAAACAAGCTACAAACAATATTTTTGTTGCGAATAATTATTAAGCAAATGTTTCATTCGATACTTAATTACTGAATGTCATTTTTCATTCATATTAGAGATGTCTCCGCAGATGTGTAATTTAAAAAAATTCAATCGCAGCAGCAATCTTTCATTTTTAAGAAATTAAGATTCATTGAATATTATCACGCATTGCTAAAAAAAACAGCAGTAGAAAATAAATAATTAGTCAGAACAGATTAGATTTGCAGAAACACAATGTATCTGTCGAATAAATGCAATAATCCCAATAACAAATATGCGTTTTAAAGCAAAAAATACCTCTATAATATCAAACAGCAAAAACAGTTTCACGTTTCTGTTTTCATCCTTTACTTTTTAAAAATATCTCTTATCTTTTATTAAGGTATTCACAGTGCGAAGAGATATACAAGTAAAATAATTTACCATAATTGCACTGTTAATAAAATTGCACATATGCTTTTAACATTTGTGGCAACAAAGTCCGTAATTTGAATAACACGCTTTAAAAGTATATTTACTTATATATTAAGCATAAAGCAATAAACGAACTGTAATCATGATTTTATGTCATTGCAAGCCTGGAGAAAAATCATATTATTGGAGTCATCGTGATTATGATGCGAAAAGCTCGGACCTCTAAGAAAATAGGTCCGTACTGAAGTTCCCATCGTCTCTGGAAGTTTTTCTTATGCAACACGCACATATGCACGCATACCTCAGTGTTGGTGATTTTGTTTGGTACTTTTTCAGTTTTAAATGCTGGGTCATTCTCCTAACACCTTTAGTTTTAGATTAGTTTTGAACCACCTACGCTATGATATGTCTATCACATAGAAAAATTTTCCTAAAGCTGACGGGGGAGATTTTAATTGGGACCACTTGATAGGAACTCCGAGTCTTTATGCATCATACTTACCATAGACCTCTCGGTGATTTCAAGATTTTAAATTTCTTACCTGAAATTTATATGTCCTATATCAGGCTCAAGCTTTATTTGATCGCCAGAGCCGTCCTTGAAAGAGCTTCGCCTGCTTCCCCTTCCCGTGCGCTCGAGAGCTCGCTGATTGCTTTGCCTTTCACTTGCCAGGTTCGGACCTATTGGCACGCGCGTGGTGGCGTATTGGGGCGACATTCGTATCTAACCGCTCACGCTGGAAAGACATGCCACGCGCGTCGATCATGGAAAACAAAACGACGTGCGTAGCACGTCGACCAAGGTTATTTGTCGAAGAACAGTTTCAGATCGCACCACATCGCGTGCAGGGTAAAACAAAAGTATTATTAGTGAAAAAGTATGCTCTGATATGTTTTAAATCAAATACGATTAATAGTTTTTAATGTTTTTTTACTTCTGGCGATGATTTGGTGGAATTCAACCACTTCGTGACGCCTTACGGCGAAATATAATGCTCCGTTCTAGTACGCGCATCTATAAATTAATTTCTAGCGCAAACAGTTAAGAAACTCCGCGACAGCAGAACGCAAGGCCTTCTCGCCATAAAGAATACATTGCTGAAGCCGAGCATTATATTTCGCCGTAAGGCGTCACGCAGTGGTTGAATTCCACCAAATCATCGCCAGAAGTCCAAAAACATTAAAATCTATTAATCGTATTTGATTTGAAACTTATCAGAGCATACTTTTTCACTAATAATACTTTTGTTTTACCCTGCACGCGACGTGGTGCGATTTGAAACTGTTCTTCAACAAATAACCTTAGTCGACGTGCCACGCACGTCGTTTTGTTTTCCGCGATCGACGCGCGTGGCATGTCTTTCCAGCGCGAGCGGTTATATACGAATGTCGCCCCAATACGCCACCACGCTCGTGCCAATAGGTCCGGCTATGACGCCGAGAGAGTGGCTGTGAATCAGTGACATCTCAGCTGTATGAATGGGTGAAGCAGGTGGAGCTCTTCGAAGGACGGCTCTGGCGATCAAATAAAGCTTGAGCCTGTCCTATATGAATTAACTATAGTACTCAAAGTCTAAATAGAATTATACCCGTCTGTTTTTCTATAGCATGCACTGTTTTTGATCCCCCGGCGGATATCTGTGATCGTCTTACCCTAACGAAGTTTCTTCGTAATTTTTCGTGTAATATTATTACTTATAGATATATTACGCTGTATTATATTCAGATACGGAACTGTGTTTAACACCAGTGCAAGGGCATTCGAAGGTCTGCCAAGAACGTTAAACTTTCACAGGGGAGCCAAGGATCATACTCAAGATATGAAATATAATATATAATACCTGAGCAGAGTGTTTGTATAAGATTGAGAGTAAATTCAATTTGACCAGGGATTTTTTGCAAAAGCATTGTTGCACTCATTTTAACGAATGATATTGATAATAAAAATGACTCTGCAAACATTTGTAAATTATTTCTTAAGACCTGCTGTAAATTATGATGATAAATACTAGAAGAGATTTAATATATATGTATAGATATAAATGAATGCATAGATTTCTCGTGGTCGTAGCATCAGTAATGATTTCTAATATTATTGTAGAGATCATAGTCATTTATTTCCCTTACCAAAAATCCACTTGAGATTTTTTTTTTCATTTGTCTAATGCATTATTCCCCTGTCCCAAAAATTATATTTTTTATGGATAATTAAATAGACATTAAGATTTATTTATGTTACTTATGCTCTGTAAATTTGTCCTACGATCGTTCATGTAAACATAATGTTTATCCACACGAAGGTGTACCTTGACAAAATATTACTTTATTAACTGATGGCACTGGAAATTTCTTCTTCGCAGATCATTATCACAGAAGAAAAGGGAGTACCTTTACCAAGTTCAGCTGTGAATCGTGTGGACGGTTGTACAAGTCATGGGGCTCCTTGAGATTCCATCGAAACGTGGAGTGCAGTAAGGAACCTAGCTACGCTTGCACTTTCTGCATCTACAAGTCTCGCAGAAGAAGCAATCTGCACAGGCATATGCAGTTACACTATAAATTCAGTACCTGAACTTGATCCTGGGTGTAAGTCGTGTGATAATTTTAAATACTGCTCTTTCGCGGTCGGATAAACATAAATTTATATATAAATAACAATACATACTAGTTATTATTAATTCAACGATTATCTTTAATATAAATGTGATATGATATGCGTAAATAGAACGGAATTCTTGAATAAAGTTTCTTATACCACCGGAGGAATGTATCTGTTTCTATTTTTTTTTGCACTGTGTGGCAAAATACGCTTCTACAATTGTTATATAATTTAACAAGATACTATACATTTGAAGAATGAACTGTAACGCAAAAATCTTTTTCCTTTAGATTAATCTTTCTACTCCATTTTTTATTACTCGATTATAGCGCCTTACAAGTACATAATCCATTAGTTATAAAATATTATATCCTCCGTATGTTTAATAATTTACTGTTACTCGGTGTTATATTAAAGAATGTTGTGCTTGCAATACATAACAAATATCAAAACAATTACTCTAAATGAGTTCAGCACGGAATCCTTCTTTTATTGAAGCTATGACTTCCTACTTTGCTTAGCCTCCCTGACTTGATACCTAAATTATCTTGATACATATAAAGTATCATGCTCCATAACGGCCAAAGAATTATTTCGAACATTAGTTCAATTTTTACCGCTTTTTCAGGTGCATCACTTGGACGTCGTAATAAAATGGTGCGTGTAGCTCTGTATCAGCGACTCAAGGGTCTCGAATCCCAGAAATCTTTTTGAAAACATTGGAATTTTTGCGACAGAGTCAAGGAATTTCTATGATTATGGTTTTCCTCGCAAGGGAAACGTTCGTCGTCACCTTGCGACGCTGTATCGCGAAGCTATTAAAAAGAAATAATTGATTCTTGTTTTAATTGCCCGCAGAAGTTTCTGAACAACTTCGTTATTTAATGCACGTATGTCTTCGAGACGAATAAATTTCTGAGTTTTTCGAAATAATTGTTATTTTATCGATAAAGTTGTATATATTTCTTGTTGCGTGAAATTAAATGCACGAACATGTTGCAATTTAGTATTATATTTATTCTGGAAAATTGAAAAACGGCGAATTTCTTACTTTCTTCTCCTATTTCAGCATTATAGATGATAATATCCCTGGCTTACTTTTTTTTATATATATGTCACCTGACCGTAACTTTTTATATGCATTATGGACAAATAAACGTCTTTCGGGTAAACATTTTTTTAGGAACATCAATAAAAGCTACCGAAGAATATTAACAAGAATAAATTAAAAAATAATTAATAATAATTCTGGATACATATGAAATGTTATTTCTACTGGTAATGTATCAAAATGCATTGACTAACTGAAAAAATATCTTTGTAGCAAAAATAATGAAAGTTTATACAACCAAAATCGTTGTTTCTTTTTTTTTCTCGAAAATACAGCTCACAGTTCTAGATATAAACAACGTTCAAAGAATCAGATTTGCCCACCAACGAGCAGGTACGTTTCTTGAATATCTTCGTGAAATGTTATCGCTGTTAAAATATACTAAAAGAGTTTCTTAATGAAATGCAATGGAATGTAATAACCTTACCGTAGATATTCCCTGTTTTCTTTGTGAGTGTTTTAGCTCTATAAAGCTTGAAGTTAGTTATAAAAAAAAGACATCACGATTATCGAATCAATTGTCATTACGTAATTTATAATGTAACTTAAATATTAAGAACTTGAACTAAATACATTATGAACGTACTGGTACGCTTGTAATCTATCTCAGTTCAAATTTCGATGCTTTCACAAAAGAAAATCTCGTGAATTGAAATATAAAACTTGATGCTACGTGATGTTTCGACAGACCCCGTAGATTTGGGTGGTGGTGACGATCAGAGTGTACGAGAGCGTGCCATTTAAAATTGCCTGATAGACTTGGAACGGTAGGACTGTGATATACTGGAATTTAATGCATACTTGATACACTTGAACTGAATGATGAAAATAATAATTCGTCAAAAGTAACAACCCTTAAAGTACCTTATCACATCCTAAGAAAAACATACCTTATTAGGTGCACGAAAAGATTCAAATTTACCTTAACCTTCGCTATCCTTTCACATAAACGTACATTTACACATGTATCTAAATAACAATATCCCTTTTCCATTATGAAATCAATAGCAAAATATATCGCATTATTCAATTAAAATAAAAAAAGAGTCTGCTACCAAAAGGACACGTTAAAGTATCTACCTAAATCCAATTATTTTTTTGCATCCCTTGTTCCATATCCGATAAAGTGACTACTTTACGCAGTTCTGTCCTCTATGTTCGATTTATGTGATCTGTTCCTCGTTTTCCCACAACTTGCGATACACAGCTAGCACCAACGATCACTCCCAATGTGTACCAAGTGTGTGCTCAGTTGCAGTACTACAGAGGCGTGTATTAAGTTCTGGGACAGGCCTAAAGCTTTTTCTTCTCCCAATTTCAGATGACCGCAAGGAGGGCAAGTCAATCGAGGAAAGTGCCGATCTACCGGTCCAGGCATGGAAGATTCAGGAGCAAGGACTTCCGTTTGCCGAGCTGAAGATCCCGAAGGCCTACAACTGTGGTGGGAGGAAACCAGCAGGGCAGTTCGGTTGTGGCAGATGCGGAAGATCGTACATGCGGAAAGATTCGTTGCAGCGTCACGTGCACTGGGAATGCGGCAAGGAACCTCAGTTTCAGTGTCCGTTTTGTCCTCAACGATGCAAGCGAAAGGCTCATTGGCTGAGACACATTCGACGGCAGCATTTCGACAAAATCGGAGACATGGAGGCCTATCTGTTGGCTTACACCCCGAAGTTGGAGATCGATTGATGGAACACGACAGATGTTCATGGAGTGTTATTATTCCGTTTTGTACAGATTGCTCAGATTTGATTGAAGAATCCAGGAGAGTTCGACTTTGAGGATGTTGAAATTTGTGTTTGCCAAGGTTGAACTGTGTTCGATATTTTAAAGAAACTCGAAGATTTGGTGCTTGGGTCGTGAGGATTGCTTGGATTGTGAAATAACTAGAGATCTTATTTTTCAATGTCCAATGATAGATTTATAGAGTTATAAGATGCGTTCGAGCGATGATTCAGTGAAGGTGCTTTTCCGTCAAAATTTAATTTGATAGCTTAGACTCAGGTAGTGGTCAAGCGTTTCAAGTTTCAAACTTGTGGGAACAAGGGTTATCGTATTGTATGCGAAATTTGCGAACGTTTTGGATCATGTCCATTGTAAAAAAAAATCTTTATTGCGATAAGTACAAAACTAACTTATTTTAGATTGTGTGATTTAGATACGTTTATGGCACATTTTTGAAGCACAAGAACATCTTTCGAGGTGTAAGAAGCTTTTGGAAAATTCGAATTTATTGCAGAAGGCTGCCGTTAAGGGAAGCTTCTTATTTAATTCTCTTGAGACACTATTTTTTTTCAATATCAGATCAATCTAATGGGAATGCTTTTATATTACATTCAATAGGTACATTCTTGATTACAACATTTATCTGATTACACATCGGATTTCTTTTTAACTGTGCGTCTTTTGAAGTACGGCGTATATCATGCCCATACATCTTAATCGTTTCAATTTTTTTCTTTTTTTGTTGTATATACATTTATCGAAAGTGATCGTGTCGATGAAATACTCATTTATTTCTTAGCTTTTAAGATAATCAAAAAACGAGCTTTACGTAAAAAAAAGTTAAGTATCGTATATTACTTTTACACGTGTACGTTCATAATCGGGATAGTTCTTATGCGAAATTGATATCCGATATTACGAATCGACTGATATTTATTATTATTAAACTTTCATCATGCCATTCTTTTCAAATGTTTGCGTTTTTATTTTTTTCTGTCGTAAGTTACTTTTATTTCTCTTGAAAGACTTTCATTTCATTAGAGTTTAGGTGATAATCTATATAAATAAGTCGATATTTCGTTTATTTAAGTTACATCATGTATCGAATCAAGTGCCTTATCGACTTAGAATATAATCGTCAATCATTAATGACAATAAGTAGGATTTTCTAGAGAGTTCTCTTCGAATCGGGCGGTCAAAAAGGAAGGATAAAAACACGAAGAGATTAGCCTTAATTAAATAACCGTATATTGTGGATCATGAACGATTGCAAATAATGTTATATTCTATAAACATAGATGTATACGTTCTTAAGGAAAACTCGTTAAGACTGACAGCGTTTGAATGTAAAGATTACTATTTCGCGGGTACACGAACGTAGCGTGCCAATTACGGTCGATGGACAATCTTGCGATCTTAGTATTAACGTTATACGTAAAAATACTATTCACATTTCGTACGTTTGACTAAATAAATGTGTCAGAAGATGAAAAGTACCAGGAAGACACCCGAATATCCACTTCACGATCATACTCATCGAATTAATTGTTTACTTTAGTTCATTACATCCATACGAGTAATCCGCCTAAAAATTATTATCAACTTTGTCTTTTTTTTTATTTCTCCACGCTGTTCTCGTCGAGTGTCGCAAAAAATCTTTCTCGTTTTCTGTCTTTTCCAATTAATTATTCGTATCTATTTCAGCTACTTTGACGACACGAGGATTGTACTTACGTACTGCGATCTACTTGATCCCGATTTTTCATGATCGTCACTCGCAAGAAAGAGTTTTCTTGTACGATGACCCCATCCCAGAAATTACTCGAACCACCTCCGCATTTGCTTCTCCTTCGTCCATTAATCCGAGGCAGAGATATATTGTACATTGTTGCAGAAATTGCGAGTCACAACGGTGTTCAGCTGTATTGCATAAAGCTGTTAGCGATTCGAGCTTAAACAAAAATAGATGATGCCTTAGAAACTTCACACAATTGTCGCCATATATATATATGGATATTGTTACAGTTCAAGAAATACAAGCTACAACCGTGTGATTTTCAATAACATCAACTTGCATTCCCATTTGCATTCTCCTCTCTAAAACTCTTATTTTTCTTTCTTCTCATCGACATTAGGGGAGTAGCATGCGCACTAACTCTTCTCGAAACTTGTACATAGAAACACCACGACTTTTACCGCTTGTGCATTGAAAGGAACAGATAAGTGATATTAAACATAATTCTAACTCACACCGTTCTTGTACAGAGAGAAAAGTATTTTTCCTGAAATATTCATACTGTTCCTTTCGTTACGCACAGATTACCGCTCCTTCTTCGTATGCGAAACACATAGCTAGCTGCTTGGGGCTCAAAAGTAAGGATATAAAGAACGTGCATTATTCTTTCTTCCCTTAAAAATAATCGATGTAATTTGAGCGTATCGCCGCTGGAATCGAGAACGAATCGAGTTTAGGAATTTTAGAGTTTTTAGTGCTTCAAGGATTAATGGCGGTTCGTTCTAGATTTGAAGGCGCGATACGATGTTTCTTTACAGGATATACGGCGAAAGGTATTTTCTATATCCAATTCATATTTAACGGCACAATTTTAAATGAATTGCTCAATAAATTTGTCGAATTTTATCTAATACTTCTCTAAGAAGTATATTTCCAATATTAAATGACAGAAAATACTTTTCGCAAGAATAGGCGACTTCGGATAGCCAAGCCAAGAGCCGAGTCGCCTACCAATCCGACTGGAACGATTGCGAGCCACGTCGTGTCAAGTCTAAGCCTAAAATCGCTATTAGCAACTAAGCCTAACTCTTAAGTTCGCCTTTTGTAGAGCGAGTGAAAGAGAACGTTGGTCGGTACTGTCGACCCGTCTCACCACCAAAACAAAAAACCAAAATATACACCCCAGGATTAATCTGAATGAAACACCGTCCGATCCTCAACCGGTAGCGTGGATATCATATTAATAAAGCCGTGAATCCTGTGTTCCAGCCGAGGACCTGAGTATCACCGGTCTCAAGTGGGCAGCGGCCTGGCAAAGATGGAGCGTCCCTTCGATCATGTGGCGATCTGGTGCGGGTCTGGTAAAAGGTTTGGGTTCTGGCTCCTCCAATCCAGAGGGTTTCAATTGTCCTGCCTGCGGCAGAGTCTACAAGCTGAAGAGCAGCCTGAGGAATCATCAGAAGTGGGAGTGCGGCAAGGAACCCCAATTCCAATGTCCCCACTGTGTCTACAGGGCGAAGCAGAAGATGCACATCGCGCGGCACATGGAGCGGATGCACAAAGAAAAGATTTACAAGCAGGAGCTCGTTTAGAGTAACGGCTCGATGAACATCGACGTTGTCCTCCGGACGCAAAAGAGCCTGACAGAGTGTTTATAGTTCGAACGGGCGGGACGAAAATTGGAGGAGAGGAAGAGGAAGAAGAAAGTGTCTTTCGCGTCCGGTTCTTTAGCGTCCTGTAACGATCACGAAGAGGGTAGAGCGAGAGAGGAATTACACGCGGAAAGAGAGGTTAAAGGTGTACAGTGAGAGTGACGATGACGGTGGTAATGATGATGATGATGATGATGATGATGATGATGATGATGATAATGATGATGATGTTGATAATGATTTATTAACGATCGAAGCTGATGATAGTGTCGTCGAGATGTGGCTAAAGTGTGCTGCTGCAGCAGCCATGGAAGAGGAGAACTGCCGATCCTCATTATCTCGATTTTGGATTCTATTTTTTTTATCCTTTTTTAAGGTTTATTATTATTAATTATTAATTATTATTAATTATTATTTTTGTCTAACGAGATGTACCGCGTATAAACGAGAGAACGCGTCCGATTCCTGCTCGGGGCGATGGTACTTCGTAGCCGAATTTTACGTCTTCGAGTTCGCAAACATTAGAGCGAATTGTTTTCCTTCTTTCTCCGACGATCGATCGGGGACTCTGATTGCGCGTTAGCTGTTTTCGTCTATCACGCGTCATGATATCGTTAAGTAAAAACTTACGACACGTTCGGTAGATTATTGTTCCTCATAGGTTATCATACACTGCAAGCCTCAATCATACACTTTAGATCTGAAACACTTTGGATCGTTGTCGATTTAATCAGCGCGTGATATTTCCGCGAGAACAGTGGAACGTTTGAACTCGTTGCGCAGTAGGAGCAGAGTCCTCGAGAGGATAGCGTCGAACAAAGGATATTTCCCAGATGTGTTCGATTAATTGTAGAAGTTAGCAGAGCAATCTCAAGCACAGAAGAGGCCCGAACTCAACTTATCCTTAGGTAGAAATCCTTGTAATAATAATGCGGCCCGCCCCGAGCCGGATCAAGACCACCCGGTAAACCGGAGCTCTTCCATAGCAACCATTCTGGTCACACTGGTTCCATATTTTTAAACGGGCGATGCCGTGCGCGTGTGGCTCACTGGGGACATCAAAATCGCGAGGGGGAAATGTAATAATCTCCAAATTCCAGTAACAATGTTCCATCGTAGCTAGAACGTCACCGTCGATCCGAATCGCGTACTTCCACTTTTTGATACACCAAACTCGTCCTAAGTTTTACAAACTCGAGGGATTCTCCATATTCACTTCGTAGAAAGTGTAATCTTTCGCGACAACTTTGACGAATCCCTCTTTCGACTTTATTTCGGGCCTTTTTGACAAAGGCAAAGCCATTTTGTATATTCCTCGATGACGCGAAAGCAACGAACCAGAGAGGGTACAGTATTAGACAGCGATTTAGCACCGTTACGTTCAGCGGAGTCGCTGGTCTCTTGCTTCTTCATTTATGCCTCCTCGTCGTATTCAGAGAACACTAACGAAACACGCGTGCATATAGTCAGATATACATTATTACATATATACACACGTACATACATAAATACACACATTTAAATACCGCGAGGTATTCCTACAGCATTGTGATCGTCAGACTGCCAGATACACGAACGTAGATTCCTATACGATGCATTTAAGTATATATATTTATATTATATAATGTATACAATATTAATCCCTTTTAATTAAGCGTCCTCGTGTTAAGATTCCTCGCGTTTCTGTATACGTTTCTCCTCACACGTCACATGACACTGCCGTTAATCCTAGAAGTACGTTCATGACGGATCGATGGTGCACAATCATAGCGTCGTAGTATCGAGTACGGTGTTTTACAAGATGTTCCATATAACAGAGATTTTCCGGGCTATTTCCAATGTAGAGTTCTTCCACTTTTATACAGCAACAATTAACAGTTTACTCCGCCCTCTATGTTGAGTAACGTTGAGATATAATTTCGAATTGTCGCTGTTCGATCAAATCCTGTTGATCATACTTCCGTAAACGAATGAGTATACTTTTTACTGATGAAAAATAATTATGTTTTAAGGGGAACGCGTCAGTTTTGTGCATTGATAGCTGAAATGCATTTATCGTATTTTTTTATCCCTTTTAATCCTGATTGATTTATGGTAATTTCTTGATTATACATAAAGTATGTGACAATCAGATTTAATCGGTCAGCTGTCAATCAATTTATGTACTAGTTATTCCGTTTGTCGTTATTAGTGCCACACTGAAATGCAGCGAATGCATTGTCAATATCAGTGAAGGTGTTTCTTCGTTCATTCGAAAATGGCTCTATGAATATTTTCTCATTCAGGTTTCTCTGATATAATTCCAGTTCTGTTAATGTTTGACTGGTTATCTAAACTTTTAGATAATTACTTTACTTATTTTCACATGTGTAACATGTTATTTATTATCTATTAAGGGGGATTTAAAATCTACCCCAAAAGATCTCAGTGATTTTTGGAAATAACTGAAACAGTGTCTAAATTATGGTTCAACCCAGTGACTATTGCCATTTTCTAATTTTAGGCAACAAGCACGTGAAGTTTTCAAAAAGAATTTACTTTTTGCTTTGCAAATCCTAAGCACAAAGTGAAAGGGAACGATGAATCTTTATCCCTTTAACGGGAAACTTGCTTTATACTTCTCACAATAATTTCAGATAATTTTTCTCTCAAACCATTAAAAGAAAGTCTCCAAAAAAGTCTCCTAACATCGTCCTCGTTAACAAAATGATCGATCCAAACGAACAAGTATTCTCCATCAGTCACATTCGATTAAACGAAAAAGCACTAGCTTCCTTACCATAAAATATCTGTGCTCGATAAGTACCTGGCATCAGGTCCCGTATTCCTACGCCAAAAACGCGCGACACGGCCGCCCGACTTTCCATACTGTAGACAATATTTATGATACAAGCTAAACTATACTAAACTACTCGTAACTCAGATTATACAGTTAAGTATGTGCAACGTCTGACGCAAACGGAGCGGTAGATTTAATTTTTTTCTTGGAGTTTGCGCGCGCGCGCCATTTCGGTGCGCACGTCGGCGAGCGAGCTCTCGAGCGATCTTTACGACATCGCCTGTCGCGCATCGAAATCACCCGTCGAAGTAGCCTAACTCTCTTCGAAGAAGAGATGGACTCTTCGTTCAAAAAAATTTTGTCCCATCCATCAGTGCGTTTATAAACGGAGAGGTGTGAATCGCTGGAAAAATCGTCGTTCAAGATGGTCGTAACGTTCGTTCGATGCACTTCAACTGAAGAGAAGAAAGTATTATAACGTTTATATCCTATACATCAACGATCTTTACGATCATTTGACCGATGCATTGAAATTTTCTAGTTAAACGATACCCGAACAGACCAGGATTTCATCCTTCTCCGTAAGTGCAATAATTGGACACTTTCTTATCCCATTGTTTCGACTCATTCTTTTTCGGGTTATCGAGAAAACAAAATTATTTACCCTCGATTAGGTCACCTTTCTTCAATCTCGAGGCACCCGAATCGATCGATAATTCGCTCGTCGACGACTATCCGTATAGTTAAGCGAATAAATGGCTACTGTTCAGAGAGAAGGAATCCGAAGAGATGAGTGCAAGAATGGGGACGAAAATTCACGGTGGCATTAACTCGTCGTGCCTGGGATGGTCGATTTGATATCGACAGTTCACGACACACGCGTGTGTTAGTCTTTATAGTAAAAAAAAAAGAAGAGCAAAAAACTATATGACAGCATAATGTCGAGGTACGACGAGATACGGTGAATGCCAATGATGTCGATTACTAATGGTAAAGGCGAATTGATATCGACACGACGATATTGCTTGGGGTTAGGTAATAGTAAGAGCGATAAGATGGTAGACGATAGCGTTAATCGATAGATACGTTTACGGATCGACTTGATGCATAGTTACTGAATGATAATTGATAATACTACTGCCTCACGAGGCCTTGATGCATGGCGGCGGCCGAAACGAAACAGGGGAAAAAACGGGGCACGAGAAAGAAAGTGAAAATTATGAGTGAGGACTTACGAAGACGATCAGTTCGATCGACAAGCCAATCGACCGCCGTCATTGACGGAGATTATTAGATTATTAGACTCGTAAGAAGTACTATTAGGTAGAACGTAGATTTTAATGACTCTTTTTTTTCTATGTAAGAAGGAAGAAGAAGAAGAATAAGAAGAAAGGACGCCTTAGCGTTCTCTGCGCGAGAATCTAATCTGTGGTCGGCCGAGCCGGACGGATGAATTAAAGTAACGAGAAGTGGGCTTAAACGGGGAGGGAAGACAAAGATGGATGACAGTGTGATGTTAATGATTAAATAACGTGCGTGATTGAAACAGAGAGAGAGAGAGAGAGAGAGAGAGAGAGAGAGAAAGAGAGAGAGAGAATGAGACAGAGTGAATGTGAGCGGATGTTACAGAAAGGAAAGAAAAATAGGCAAAGAACGGAAGCATATACGAAAGGAATCGTCGTGAACGGCGAAAGTGATAACAGTCGTGATAAAATTTAATGCCGTTCGGCACGGGAACACAAAAGGGAGGAAAAATTATTAAGCTGACGAAGCTCGTTTATTCGACGCATCTTCCAAGGAGGCTCGTTTTTTCAGGTTTCGAGGATTCTCGTAGATACGACCCGGAATCGAGTCCGTCGAGAGGTACTGATAGAGGAACTCCTCGTTTTCGTGTTTCTTTCTTCGATTGTCTTCTCAGTATATCCCTTGTCATCCTTGTCGCTGTGCCAAGTTCTCGCAAGGTTCCTTCTGCGAGCCGGAACTTCCGTTCTCATTGTTGATCGAAGATCGTTCTTGCGGTCAAATTTTGTTTTTAGATCAGATTTTTTAGTATCAAGTAGTCGTGAAACGTTCTTTCTCGAATTGAAATTTATTTAATGGATATAACATTTAATAGACTTTCAAATAGAAATACATTCTTCTCTGTTTGAATTTTCTTCAGGTTTTTACTATTTCAAATATTTTGAAATAACTTCTACTTTCAGTGGACACTGATTCATCCATTCACACATTAGGGATTTAAAGATAGTAAAAGCAAGGCCGAATCTTCAATCCCGAGGAGAGATTCTTATTAGAGCGGTACAGGATCGTAACATGTTTCTCCTTGCTGATTTGGTTTAATTGGATTCGATTCAATTAAGCGTTAGTGCATATTATACTTCTAGATGATAAATGAAAAAAAAAACACGTGGGCAGGTATGTGATTATTGCTTGATTATTCGCGGATTTTCTATCTTACATCTCATTGGTATTCCTTTTACAAACGGTCTTCGACCTAGTTTCCTCTTTGTTCAACAATTGCGTGCACTTCTTGCATACTCTCACTTAGCTCTTTTCGATAGACGAACGACGAGCAGCAACGATGTAATACCAGCATTAACAAGCAACGACGACTACGACAATGACGATGACAATGACAACATCGGCAGATGACGGAAAACTTCAACATGTCCGGCATTATAAAAGCGTGAAACGCGGCGAATGTTGGAATCGCACAGCGCAACGTACATAAAAATTTGTTATTATACATGTGCCTTGGAAATATTTGAAAAAAAAAGAAATGATGATAATACGACGACTACAAAAGTCCTTAGAATTATTAAGTGATTCGCCGACGTGAAGCTCCGTGGCTGAATGTAAAAGTGATAATATAGAAATCTATGAGAATCATTCGGCTGGCCTTTACGAATAATGAAATCACTGATTTTATGATGAAAAAGATAATACGTGTATAAAATAAAAAAAAATAAGAAACGAAACGCAGTAGACGAAGAACGAAAAAAAAAAGATAGAAAGAACAAGAGACGAAAATGCAGACGATGAATTTTCGCGAGAATTGCGAGATTCGTGCCCGCCGTCAGTTTCAAAATCTTTAAAGAATATATACATATATATATATTAAGATCGCGGTCGGGAAAAATATGGAGAAAAAGTTGTAGAATTTTTGAGATAAGTAAACAAAAATATTATATGTATACATATATAGATATATATACACGAGTACGATAGGCGTGAAGCATCGTAAGAAAGGTACTTTTTTTACGACTTTTCGTCTTTGTATTAATTATTATGGCTTTTAATCAGGTCTAACTCGAGTCTTGCGCGTTATAATTGGGCTTATTAATCATTTTTTTCTCTTTTCTTTTTTTTAAATTAGGTTTTTATTACGTTTACGATTATCGGGCGTCGCGACGGATCTGATTGCGCCGCGACGTACGTACGAGGAATTCCTTGAATTTTCTTTATCTTGGGTGTCGGTTTGGGATTGGGAAGACTCTAACCGAAAGCATAAGAAAAAAATCTAGCAGAAAAATCGATGCGTTTGGGATATCGAGATTACAGCTCGAGAGGCGGCGAGGTGAAACGCGATGACAACAGTTACTTTCTCTTTATCTCTTACCACTGATTACCGAATGCAAAATTTCTGACGAGTGACTAATTGATTTTTTCGTTTTCAATCTGACATCAGGATCTACTGTAACGCTGAATTATCCTTGATAGATTAATATAATATTGCGAAAAATAATGTTAAAATCGACCGACAGTAATCGGTTTTTTTCTTAAAAAGTCATAATTCAAGAATTTACTATATTTAAAATGTCAACAACTCTTTAACAAGAACTGACTAATTTCAGTTAAATTTAGTAGATTACAGTTATTTTACAGTTTGATACGAAGAAATTTCATTTGCAGTATCTTCGAAATTTAACGATTCCTCTATGTCGCATCAGGAGTTTTGGCAAATCGGTTTTTAGCGAGATGAAGACTGTAATTTTACAATGCTTCAAAAAATATTCGTTCGATTTCTCTTAAACGCTAAAATCCATTAGCCTTGATATCGGTGATCGTAGAACACACGGGATGTTACTACTTCGACGTAATGGGATTTCATAGATAGATCGAGTGCTAATTAGCACGGGATCGATTCTGAAATCATCATTAATTGTCGTTCGTCTCGTACAGAAGACCTCGATTGCATTTCTTACTTGCGATATTAAAGAATGCGCGTAGTGTGATATTTAGATGCTAAATTTCTTTCAAGATCCTCCCGGAAATTGTACGAGCAGCTGTTGTGAATTTTTATCAAAATTCAATATGTTTATCGTGATCTTGCTTGCAGTCCATACAAGATCGAGATATATATGTTTGTTATGAATTCGAAAATAAAAAATATACAGATTATCTTCGTTAGAAAAGTTGGAAGCGAAAGACTCGAAGAATGATTCACATATATACAGAACTTTTACTTAGGAAAAAAAGGAACAAATCGAAATTTATACCGTTAAAATTATAATTTGTTTCTTCTATATTTTACGTACGAGTTACATTGAGATTTTTATTAAAGTAAAAATTATAATTTCTATTGTTCGTTGAAGTGAAATGTCAAGCTCGTGCAGTTTCTCGGACGATCGGACTCATCTGTGTTTCGCGGCACTTTTTATGGAAAAATAAAAATTGTAAAGGGGGGCGAAAAAATTCCGTGAAATGGAGGGCAAGGAGGTTCTACATTGATTGTAGGATTGTACAGAAACAATTTGCGGAGAGTGCGTTACGAGATATGCCATCCAGGAATTTAGAAAGTACAGTGCTTTATTTTTTGTATGACATATTATATTTCTATTATTATATTTGTAAAGCGAGAGAAATTAAATTTACATATAGCGCATTCAAGTTTTGGAAAATTAGGCGGTTAAGTGCGAAGAGCCGGGTTTTTGTTGTGGTCCAGGGCGTGAAAGTTTTGCGAGTGAAGAAACGTCGCGAAGAATGTGAGAAATCACGTTTAGGTTTCGCCCGAAGGTAAATTTGTCACGTTGGACGGTACGACGTCCTGTCGAGAGTTTGACAATTTCGTTTAAATTTTTACGGGAGATTTTTATCTAGATTTATCGATATTCTTCGGCCGTACTACTTCTGGTGAGCCTGTTTTGTGTTACGTCTGACGTGTGTGAGTACAAAAAGAAAAAGTGGAAAAAAATGTCGTGTGCACAGAAACGCCTGAATGTCGATCGAACGAATGGAAAAAGTATGCGAGATTGAAGGAAAGCTTTGGAGTTATTGGAGTAATGAGAAGAAAGTGGGGGTTGTCTGCGAGGGATCGAAAGTGAAATGAAAGGGAACTCTTCAGCATTGAGATATTATATTCGAAGTATTCTATTTCAGAGGGGAAAAAGGCGAGGAATAATGTCGTAACGAATGCTTTCGATACGCAACGAGGGAAATGAGAATATTTGTTTTTGGAATTTTTTACGGTGAAAGAAAGTAGAAACAGGCAGGTCGATGCAAACGTGAGGATGATTTGTGAGAAACGAGGCTCGTGGCCCCGCGAGAAACGATCGGGATTTTCTTTGCTGTATCATGTCTGAAAACGTAACACCGCAAATATTTAGGTCTTAAGGAGATATATAAAGGGATATGTTAAAGAAAAAAAAAATACTTAATGACAAGCAACGTCGAAAAACTTGCGTTGAAAGTAAGCCCGTGGAATGTATGGTGAATGACTTCTGTGTGACAGAACGGCGTCATCATTTTGCGTGCTTCTCCTTTCAAAAGAGAATTATTTTTATTGCATTTCTTTGCACTACAACAAGCCGAAATTGACTTGTTGGTCGTCTACATGTTTTCTGAAGTCCATTGAACAAAAAAAAATCATATTCGACGGAGAGGATATGTAAATGTGAATTAAGTGTCATTTGATATTCAAACATGAGGATCGTATGGGAAGGTATTCTTTTTCGATTTAGTGATACGTATTTTACTGGTAATACGACTAGTGCTTGTCGTGAATTATAAATGCGAACAAAATCGCAAGTATTTTCTGATATTTAGATAAAATTACGCATTGTCTTGTTTAACGAGAATCGTACTATACCGTACTACATAATGGTCGTATTATAACGCGAATTTCGAGAAACGCAGTCAGGCACTGTGTGCGAGAACTAATGGTATCGTTAAGAATGCGAACGATCTTTTTCACGTCGCGAATTTTACGTTGTACTTTTACGGATAAAAATGTCGAATTTTACGATCAACTCTTGTCGGGCCACAGCTTCGCAACGAAGACGTACTGTTGCATCAGTAAGAGAAAACGAAAAAGGCGAATGAACAAAAATACAAAAAAAAAGCTGTAATTAGCTTGTTAAACGTTTAACTCAAGGATGCATTTCACGAAAAAGAGGGGGAAGTAGGATGGGAAAGACGGAACTTCGCGAAGAGATGCAAGGGGGCGAAAAAGGCGGAACGGTGAAAGAAGTCACAAAGTAATTTGAGAATTTTAATCATTAATTGCTAAAAATACATTAAAAAAAAAACGTAGGAAACAGGTTTCTGGCATTTTTGCGCAACATGTATTCGTGAGACTAGAATAATGGAAACGTTAAAAAGAAGGGGAAAAGAATAAAAGATGAATGAAATGCAGTAGAGCATTGACAAGAGAAATGAAGCATACGAAAGGAGATCAAAGTTGAAGAAGTAGGTTTTGAACCGATCGAGCCTTGTGTTAAGTGCCTTCAAGTACGACTTAGATTTTAGGATAGAAGAGAAAAAAAACAAACAAACAAGAGGCGCTGGGCGCGTCCAGCTGTGAACGGATTTTTACGGTATTATTAGCCGGGCATCGGGCCAAAGTGGACTAAAGATGGCAACTTCCGGTGGACATACTTCTCTTTTCGCTGTTCGATGATACCGATTTATTTACCGGTATCACGAAAGTTAATCGCTAAACTTTATCCGTGTCTCGAGGGTCTAAGCTTTATGATTTTTTGTTTTGTTTTTATTGCGAATAAAAAATTTAGTTATCCTTCAGACTCGTTAAGTTGTAATTTTATTATTCCGAAATATTTAATACTCAAATAAGTGGTACATGAATAATGCTAATAATAATGATAATGATAATAGTGATAATGGTAATAATAATAGTAATAATAGTAATGGAAACCAAAATGTGTTATGTTTCAAGAATTAATGATATAATTACTCGCAGTATTGTGATAGATTAATCGAGTGAATACCTTGAAAAATCGTGTTCCTTTGATTTAAAAGCTACAACATCGATAGTGGTAAGAAGGTCGATGATCTCGATCAACGTAGCCTCGGTCCACCGGAAACCCCCATCGAAGGAAAAACGGTATCGCTTCGACGGTGCCCGGCACACATCTCGAGACCAGTGATATTTTTTTAGAAATTATTTATTTACGCCGAAGGAAGCAGAATTTAATCTCGATCACTCGCCTTTAATACTGCCAATATATCCGCTAAGACGTACTCACACCTTCATTTGTCGATCCATATAACATAGTGACCACCCCTTTCGCGTTTTACATTCGTTCTTTTTCCCTCGACTCCTAATAACTACTATGTGATTCCCGAGTTCTTGCTCCTTTTTTTTTACATATACATCTATATTACTTCAATTCATATTTATTCTTACTTCTCCTTGTACTTTTTTTTTATTTCGTTTTTTTCCTCCTACACGACGAGTATGTCTCTTTACTCGTGTTCCTTCACGTTTCTTTTATTCATTCGTGTTTAATTAACAGTACAATTATCTGTAATAAATAGCGAATTTAACTCGCGTCACAGGAACGCGAATAGAAACGTCGAGTGTGAGATATTCCTTTGATGCGTTAAAGAGAGTTCAATTGTGATGCCAGCGTCCATCTTGGAGAACGGAAATGAACAATGTTAGAGATGAAAGAATTGCGTCGATAATATTCCAAGGAAGTCTCACACCCGACTTAAGTACGATATTAGTACAAGCACAATACCCGACTGTATAGAGAGAGAAAGAAGAGGAGAGAGAGAGGGTGTGTGAGAGAGAGGGAGAGAGAGCGAGAGCACGTAAAAATAACACAACTACAACTTCCGCTCAGCGCCTCGAACGCAAAACATACTTGTAATCGTAATTTCTTTGTCGCCATGTATTTGCCAACGAACGATGATTTATTAATTATTATTTTTTTGTCTCCATTTTATATTAATATTATTTAGAGAGCAACAATTATTAACGACTACACTATGATGATAACGATAATCTTTCTAGATAATTTTTTGCTTGTTCTCTTGCGACGAATCAGCGCAGCATGTACACGTTACACGCATGAAATCACGAAACACGTACACACAGATGGAGATACACGAATACAGTTGAATGTACGTATTATACAGATTGTACCGAGATTGTTTCTACTTGAGATGACACGAACAATCGACAAGTAAAAAACGGACGTCACACATTACGTTGTTCTGTAAGGAAATAACGTATAAGAAAGCAGAGAAAAAAAATACCGAAGAATAATAATGCGCCGCCGTTTATTGACTTTGTTGTATCACGCGAAGGAAAACTAAAAAAAACAACGATATGCCGCTTGCTTAAAGAATTTGTGGAACGATCGGTTGGTAAGGCGATCGTGATTCCATTTCGTTGGCCTTTGTTAATTAGGTCGGTCATATGTTGTGTACATGTATCGACACGGTACGTCAAAGATAGCCGAATAGCAAACCGAACTACACAGTCCCGATTTCATCAACCGGCCGATCGTTCACCCCTATGTTCTACCACTGTGCTTCCTTTTAATTTTCTTTTAACACGTATCGTTTCGACCTTTCGAACATTCCAAAATGCTTGTTTCCCTCCTTTTTTGTCAATTTGTAGAGAGCCTTGTATTCGATTTAGAGCAAAATAAAGTCTAGAAAGGCAATTATCCCGCGTTGTATTTTCTCTTATTTATTACGATCCTAACGTAGGATAATGTTGAATGTCTCAATGGAAGCAGCACCAACCCATTTCCGTAGGATCCAGGAAGAAAAGGGATGCAAGAGAAAAAGGAAATTTCTTTTATCATCATTGAATTGTACTTGGACCACATGAAAATTTTTCAATGATGTTATCGTTTCATCATACTAACCAATTGAATTTTCCGTAGGTGTTCCGGCTCATTCTTCCATCGAAGACCATCACGGACGTCTGCGAGTTGACAAGAAACTCTACAATTCAACCGAAAAAGCTTTTCTACGTTTATCTACATGGGATCATCGTAGTTTGTTATTCAATGTCCACTTTTATTGACGATTTAAATAAACACCTTGAAAACATGGGCAAGCATTGTAAAAAAATAGTTATATAAGCAACCTGCTCGTTAACTGTGAAAAATCCTAAATATATTCTACGCATAGCGTTGACCTGGAAAGATGACAGTGGAGCAAGATGAGTGATACTGCAAACGCTTCACTCGATTTCCACTTTTGACGCTCTTCGTAATAAAAACAATTTGTACAAAATACATTTGACGAAGAACGAACTCGTTTCGTTCAGACAAATTAACTCTGCATTTCTTCCAATCGTCTTCTTACCAGCATAACACGTTACTTATTATACGAGAGTAATATTAACCAATACGTATCTCGAGTTTCAGGTAAACCAGTCGAGGATCAAAAATGATTTTTCATCCGAAACAAAGTATTACCAGCATACGGCAAATTTATTAGTCGCAAAAGAAGACACCATTTATCATGCAACAGCAAAATTCATATGTCACACAAAATTCTGTCAAAGATACTTCAGTCCCTTTCCATCGGATAAAAACGTTTCAATCTTCCATCAAACATCCCGAGGATCTCCTCCGCCGTACGACCATCTCTCGAGGAGATCCTCCCGTGACTCATGAGGATAGAATTACGACTCTCCGACACCCCGATCAACGTAACAATCCCCGATCCCCGTTTCCTGATATGCTCGTTGTTGCTAAGCTTGAGAACTTGAATGTTTTTTTCTTTTTTTCGCATGGCCCGCGCCGTTGTAAAGAGCAAACTCGTGTAACGTACCGTGCACTAAATTACGGTGCGACCGTGAAAGAATACTAACTAATCGTACCGTCGACACGTTCTGCTTTCTTGTTTTTCAGGGTTCTTCGCCAGTCTCGGTTGGAGTTCCGAGGGTTCGAGACGGATCTCGCGAAACGTGACGAACGAGGTGCCGGCACCTTTGGCTCCTCAACGTCGCGCGAGACTGCATTGTCCTTCGCGGCATTCCGGAAGAAATAACAATCGTCCGATCGGAAGCATCACGACCCTCAGTTTAGATCGTCGTCACAATTGCTCGCGCTGCGGGAAGAGTTACAAGAATGCCTACATCCTGAAGAGACACTTGTTGTACGAGTGCGGCAAAGCACCTTCCTTCAGCTGCCCTCATTGCGCCTTCAGCTCCAAGTACGAGAGGAACTTGAAAGCGCACATCAATCATCGTCACATCGACGTACAGCCGTCGCAGGCAAGCACGGCTGTCAATCAGAGGGTTTGAAAGAAGAATAGCGGCACGCGGTGCCCATCGAGAGCTAAACGAACAAGCCACCCATGCGAGATTTCGGGCAAACGTTCAACTTGAGAAGTGTATTCTACTGTGTTTCGTATCGTTTGATGGAGGAGATTTTTTCCATTCGGCTGTTAATTGCGATTTAATGATGAGAGAGAAATCGAAGGCAGTTTTGTTGTTGTTTTTGGAAACGTTGATGCGATTGCATTTTTACGTTTGATTCTTTTTGGCGTTTATTCGTCGTTCTTGACGGGGAGTATTCGTGCGGGTTTTTCGAATATACGAAGAAAGAAAATATGAAGATATTTTTCGCTGGGTAATGTTGGCGCGAGTAGATCCTCGAAGTTTTGCAAAAGTTCTAGAATTCTTCAACGGAGACGGATCATATTAGTGGAGACAGACCAGTGCTATATACGAAATGTACTGTCTCCTGTAATCTTTTTAATGATGCGTTAAAAAATTGTGAAATGCACGAAACAAGGTGACACATGTTGCTCGAAAGAAAAAAAAACAACGTAGAAACGATGTTTCTATTAAAGGGAACATATTCTGATTGTCTAGCCAAAGATATTATGAAAACTGTGCTCCCCTATTTTTTTGGTTAATTAGTTACTCCCACGTGTATATTATACAATTTATATAAGCTGTCGGTATCAGATTTTCGTGTTGTAGTTTCGAAGTCAGATTTTGCAGTATTCAAATATTCTGCCAGCTATCATTGGGTGGAAAGTAGGGTGGGAGAAATATTTGAAAAAAGTAATAATTGTTGAATATCACGCAGTCATTCCTAAAGTAATCGCAGTATTTTTTAAAAAGTTGTACAACTGATTCGTAAGGTGTTTCTTAGACCATTAAATTCTACTTCTATCGTCACGAAGGAGGATATTATAGAAATAAATAAATAAAATTGCGTCGCTGAAGTTTTCGCATAATTCAACGAACTATCAGGTCGGTCTAGAAGTTCGTACGTATTTTATAATATCTAAATGTTATAAAATATTATACAATGCGCACTAACTTCTGGACTGTCCCGATATAACAATAATAATAATAATACAGTTCATACACAGTTTAGAAACTATTGACATCAATTGATTTTTTTTTCTGAAATTCACTTGAAAAATACCGACAGTTTTTTCTATTAGTGATGTTCAAATATCCGTTATAATTAACTCATTGATGAAATACACGTTTTAGCGTCATTGGCGCAACTATATCTCGTTAGTCGTGTTATATGACGAGGTCGTATTAGTAATATATTATTTAGTGGAAAGCTAGCTATTGAAAATGAATGATACGACAGGGATGTGTTCCTGATTAGTGCGACTTGAAATAGCATTATAAATTGTGACAATATCTTTCAGCCACGCAATTTCAGGGGAGTTTTTCTTTTCGCTTTATGTAGCAGCGTGGATTTGAGTACTCGTCGTGGGATCTAAATAAAAGAAAAAGAAAAAAGAAAAAAAATGGAACGCATAAAGCCCATCTTGCCGCTCTGGCCGAAGATATTTAAGGAATCTACGTTTGAAGAATTAGCGATCCGCAATTTCTATGGCAAGTAGCCGTTGTTGGATCCCATTTAACGATGTATAAAAATGAATATGGTGTAAAACTCATTGTTAAATATTTTAGAAGAATCGAGAAGAGCGCCGGAGAAGTACACCATTATATTAAAAAGGAATCTTGTTAATTAAATTTATTTTTTTATTGTATATTTTCAAATTGGAAATTCTTCTTAACATTACAATGGAAGATTGAAAAACATTTACAAAGAGAAAGGTGTTTAAATGTATTTAAAATTTATTTGCGATCGAGTAGAAGAAAATGTGTTATTAATGAAAATAGTTTCATTATCAGTGTTTAAGAGGATAAGAAATGGGAGTACACTTTTCCGGGGTGTCTTCAAATCTTCCGCAGATTGCTAAATTGCCCAATTATTTTTGTACTAATTGTAAACGATGCAAGTGTTTCTCTGTAAGGTATCGCGGATACGGAAATGAAATTTTTGTGGAATAAGTTCCGTGATCCGACGATCAAATTGATCGGGAACTCAATTAGCTCGATTAACGTGGCAGTTAATACAGAATCTTCTCGAGAAAATCGCTGTTGCAGAACTCTTTCAAAGCTGCGATTGCAGTTTTATCTTACAAATTTATTTTTTGCTATTTTAGAAATGAAGTCCCCATTTTTCTTCCAATACTTCCAGCACGTATGACGTACAAGTATGTATTCATTATTACAAAAAACTGCAAAACTTTTTCCCAATTTTTTAAATTACAAGTGAATTCTTTTAATATTACAACTACCAGAGGAATTTCGTAGATTTTTTCGTGGCATAATCCTGTCGAAAAGAGGCATTAAAATATTTAATGACGAAACATTACCGATCTACCAACAATCTTAAGAACGTCTTAATCTCTTTCGTCGGAGACACTATGTACGAAAGTTTAGATTACTGGCATCGTTGAGCAACGTCGATTATCAATAAATGACATACTAATATAAAATTTCAATTCTAATTACGTTAAAATTCAATCGCAGTACGAGATAGCTCTTCGAGAAACAGCTACAATGATCGAGCTAACGAAAAATGTCCTGAAAACTATTGAGAGAGCGGTCTTGGTCGTTGATTAAAAAAAAAGAAGGAAAAAATGTAAAAAAATGGTCGAAGTTCTTGGTGCAACGAATACCATCGACATTCGTAGTATCCCCATAATAGCTCTCTAGTGCAGCGTAGCTTAAGTACAGTTTACAAAGTCTAGTCAGGCCAGTCTACGTACACAGTTTTTGCCACTTTTTGCGACGGAGAAACTTTTAGTGTCCGAATTTTTGGACGAAGAACCGAATCTTCTTCCGCGTGACATCGACACCTGAGAATTAAACGAGGAGACCTGATCTGTTTTAATCGATCGTTGTTGCCTTTTTGATATTTCTAAAAAGGAGATACATGAACGAAAATGAAAATCGATCGTCGTTATCACGCAACATGGAAGATTACGTTATTTTATTGAAGATCGCGTCTAGTTTTGCGAACCAACGAAGCAATCGAACGAATTTAAATTGAAGGACAAGAAGTGAGATGTTTGAGCAGCCTGTAAAGTAAATTAAAATTGCGCAGTTAATTATTCATTAATTTTAAAATGTTTAAATTTTAAGAAGTGAAAAACACGCAGGTAGAGGCGAGTTCAGTTACCAAGATGTCAGATTCAGTTAAATTCATTCGATGAATTCGTGACGGGTTCCTTTTTGAATTAGAATCGTCTAGTCTTGAAAAAGGCCTAATTAGGCCGCAACCTAATATAGATATCCAAAATAGAGAATATATTTAAATCAAAAGGTATATATATATATATTATATATTATATATAATATATTATACAGTATACACATATTATTACATAATAACAATACATTACGGTGATGGTATAACTTATAAGCCATATACACTGCGGTTGATAAAGAAACATGTCTTTCCACGACTTGGCCGGAACAATGGATCCATCGGATTCGAATTTTTATTGCACGAGGATCACTGTGATAATGTTTAACGTTAGTGTCTGAAACTTTTTGTTATTGCGGACAAATTTCTTATGGTACCCTTAAACTTTAGTTTTCTGGTGAAGCTATTATTTTCAATATTTTTGAGCAAAGTATCTTAGAATACGCGTGATATATATTTTTAATTTATTACAGTAATCACGCTACTAAGAGTAAATTATTCATAAAAGTTTAGGGACGAGTAACATCTGCTCGTTACAATTAAATTTATAGTTAATGTATTCAAAGTACAATTATTTCGCTGGGAATGCTTTGTACAATTTTTAGAATTAAATGATCGGAATGAATCTTACTTTTGTACAGTAACAATGAGAAAGGTTCAGTGGTCTATTTTGACCTAGTACCAGCTAATTCTTTTCTAATTGTTCTTTTAATTATTACTAACATTATCCCTTTCGGAACACAAGATCGGAATACTGAGTAGAATTTTCTGCACGAAAAGAAAATAAAAAAAAAAATTAAAGCTGAAAAAGTATGACGAACGATCCTCGCATAATTTTTTGCGATATACGAGCTTCCTTTGAAACCCAACGAATTCGAGAAAATCCTCGATCAAGGACCAAAGAATCTACAAAGGACTATTCCAAAGAGAATTCTAGTCGAATTGAATTTTGATGACGGTTCTTGTGCCGGCCAAGTGCAAATAAGCGAAGAAACGCATTAGCGACTTTATAGAAGCGTTGAAAGCTCGTATTTATCCTGTAGCTTTAAAAAGTTTACGAAAGTTTCTCTCTCTCTCTCTCTCTCTCTCTTTCAGTGTCTCTCTTTCTCTGCCTGTTTCTCTTTGTCTTCTATCCTGTCTCTCTTCTGTCTTCCCCTCTGTTTTCCTCTCTTCCCTCTTCGAAATATCGACGAGTTGGTTGGAGTATCTAGCTTAAATCTATACTAAATCTAAGCGTCTGTCTTAAATCTTCAGAATTTTTCGCTTGAAACTAAGATAGATGTAGACATTGGATGACTGGCTTCTTCTCTCGAGGGCCGATTTGAAACTATATCTCTCAATCACTGTCTCACTCGACTTATACCTGTTTTGCATCACAGATTGTCTCGTCGATGGTCCGTTGTGAAACTGAAATTGAATTTAGACGTTCTGTACTTGGTCTGTGCTTCGAATCTCAAAATATTTTCAAAAATAAATTTAACTATGATGGAATTCTGTGAGCGAAATTTGATAAAAATTCCACTGACAATGAGCGTATGACGTTTGACGTCAGGTTCGGTTGAATCGCCTTGAAACAAAAGAACTTTTTTTTGAGAATTTTCATTTCCATCGTGATTTACCTACGGGAAAAAAAACCTCATCGATGAAATTTCAACGATGGAGTTAATACAATGGAAGAATATTTTTATGAAAACCAACTGTTTATTGTCCAGATAAAATTTTCCGAATAAGTATTTTCATTTTATCGTGAGCACCGAGTTAAATGATGCAGAAATTAACTTTCAATTTAGAGATTGTTCGCAATTTATGAAAGTATTTTCTTAAAAAATCCACAGGTTACACAATTTTTTTCTTCACGTTTTTTATTGAATTCTTGAATATTACGAATGATCGGTCATGCTCATTAAAAATACATGTTTGAAAAATTTCGTTGGAAAAACATCAACAGTTAATTCTCCTTAAAGGAAATTCTTCATGATGGAAATATCGGCGAGACTCACCCTGAAGATGCAAACTGTGAACCTCTCAACTTCTACGTGCTCGTCCTCGTTGATCTTGAAAATTTCAAAGCAATTTCGTGCAAATACACGAACACGAACGTTCTTGCATTTCTACGTCACGGCTGCTGAAAAGAATATAGTCTTTTCCTTTTCTCCAAGCTTCTTTGTGCCAAAGAATTCGAATTACTTTCTAAGAAGACTCTCGCGTATCGTTCGAGTCGACATCATGTGCCTAAAGTGTGATCGGAATGGTGTTATCAGTGTGATCCGGATGTTATTGTTATCCATGTCATGTTTCATGTCCGACTTCTATTGAATAAGAATTGCTCGAATTTTCCAGAATGTTATTATGCCCTGTATTTCGAGCAATTGGATATAATTTCGGAAATATCTGTTAAGTGCCATGTATATTTAAATTGTAACGATTGAACATGTATTCCTGAATTTCCTGATCATTTTACTCAGTAAATTTTCTAATCGTTATTTCATTTGTATTCAATGAATTGTTAAGAAATTTGTTCGTATTGTTGTTTCGACGTTTTGCTTTTTTTCCAACTTTTCGTCGACTTCGCACGAAACGTGAAAGGGAACAGAATGCGTCTTCCATGTTTTCCGAGTAACAGAACAGGAAATGAGAAATAATAACGACAAACAAAATGGGTATATATCTCGATGTATCCAGGATAATATGCGTTTAAACGGAATTTGTATTCGACGGTAATTAAAGGAAAATCTAATCCATAATCTTTCGTTTGCGCAAAACAAAGATCCGAATTTTTTAACGCGGCTAGAATTAAAAAAAGTATAAGAAGTAATGCAGAAATAAAATGTAGTAGGAGCGCAAAGACTGATAACAAAAATCGTGAGAAGTGAGAGGTATACATTTATTATAAACATGTAATAATTACGAAACATAGATCCTTGCATACGACACGATATGCAAACGGAGCCGGTAAACCATCGTCGTTTTTCCGTTTAAATCGGACTACGTAAAAAAGAATTTAGATAAGCAATCGACTGCAACGCTGAAAGAGAGCTTCATCGAATTTACTTACTGAACGATTACTAATGAAAAAATGAACTTCCATTATTTAAGATTTCTATTTCCCAATTGTAAATGAAAATTGAGATGATGCTTGCTGATAATGATTATATTTTTTAGTTCATTAGTGTTCATTAGTAAAGTTCATTGAGTACCCCACAGTTGCTTATATGATCGCAACAGAGATTCAAGTGATCAATAAAAATTACGTTTATTTATTTTTTAAAAAAAATAATATTTTTTATTTGACAAGTAAAAACAAAGAAGGTAAATGTACAGCGAGGAAATCCGATGAAGTTCTTATCTCGATCATCGTTCATTAAGCGCGTTTGTGTCGAATTTGCGAACTTTGTGCCAATGTAAATTGAGGCCAGCTATGCAATACTGGGATCGTCGTGCACATTAATGAGAGACCGTGCACGAGATGCCTATAGAATTATTTTGAAGCCACCTTACACATATAAACGTGTAAAATAGAACAAAGTATATATATATATATATATATATATATATATATATATACATACAAACAAAAGATGGAAAACAAAGATTATATATACACACACACACATACGCGACAAACTAACGCATACAAAACGATAAACACCTTAAACTATATGTGTAAATAGAAGTTATAATTATATACATCATACATACGTATATGTATCTATATACATACATACTTATCATTTTCATTTTTTTCGCGGATTGAAAGGTGGATTGAAAATTGAACTGCAAAGGAAAAGGAATACCTCTAGCTTTTAAGGAGATCGATGATAATAATTAGCATGTAAGCGTTTCAACTCTCTTTCTCTCTTTCCGGAGAGCTTTCAGAGATACAGCCAAAGATAGCGGAAGTTAGAAGATAAAAGTTATGCGAAAGATATGAGATCGCATAATACTGTTCATAGAGGTAATAATTTCGAGATATACATACACATATATGTGTATATATATATATGCATATATATATATATATATATATATATATATATATACACATATGCATGTATATATATTATGCGATTTTCAAAGAAAATGGATCGCGCGTAGAATACACAACAATACACACCCGTTAAATATATGACATATTCTTTATGATTTATGGTTTTTGCGAATTTGAAACTATGATTACCATTGTGAGTGTACCACTGACAGATATTGTGTTAGCGAGAATGCTCGACAAATAATAAAGAAGTGAATTTAATTATTCAGCAACGATTTTTCTTCACGATTCTTTTTTTGTTTTGTTCGCTTTAGATATCATTGTATTTTTCATTTAATAATATTTCGTGTATTTTGTACAATTTTTCGACGTTCAATGTGAAATATATTTTTTTTCTCCTCGTATTTTATGTACTAGTGTTTACGGTAGTTTTATAAAAATTTAAATTTGATAGATATTTAAAAGTTGTATTCCTACTGTAAAAAGGTCTGCAATAATCTTTCTTTCGAATTATTTTATTTTTGTTTCCGATATCTTATTACGTTAAAAGGTATCACAATTGTTACAGAAGATACTGTTACAGAATATAATTTAATAGTTTTACAATTTAATAGTATTAGCACGCGAGAATACAAATACAAATGTGGGCGAGAAATAAAAAATATAAAAAGATTTTGTCCCAGCAGGAATGAAAAAACTCTTCGATATGCATTGTTTAAGGAAATCTAAACTTTACTAATTCAATTTTTTTCTTTTTCTTTTTCAGGTTATCTAATCTGTAGCTGTGGCCGTCGTTTGCAGTACAGGTCTTCGAAACTCTGTCACGAGCTTTACAACTACGACTTTGAATATCGTTATCAGAAATATTTCTCCCATATTAATAAATATGTCTCGGAATCAGGGAAATTTGGCCCGTGATTATCCATTTCAAACCAAATTTTTTTAATAGGCAAATGATTCGTTTAAATTATGGACTATCGATTATACAGCGCGTTTCTTAACTTTTGAAACGTGCAGCTTAAATAATCTTATTTATTTCAGCTTTCATAGTTTTACCGTCCTAGAAGTTCTCAGTCATTGTAGCAATTGAAGAGGCATTCGGTATTATACGTAAGCAAAATTATTTTATTGCCTATATCCGTGAAACAACGTCGAAGAAAATAATTTTAAAACACTAAGTTTAAAATACGAAATTTTTTTCAACATTTTGGGGTTCTGGGTAAATCCTTATGTTATGCAGCACTCTATATATTGTCAAATTCTAACTTTTAACAATTCTCTTTTAATAACTCGTCATATTTCACGAAATATATTTTAATGATGAATAGGAGTAGAAGGTACATTCTAAATCATTTGTCACATGTAAAAAGGGTGAAAGAACTATTTTTAAATAATATAGAATAAAATATTTGTTGTTTATATTATAAATACTGGATATGTTCATATTGTCATGTTATCGTACATGAAAGAAAAACATTGAAATTAAATCCACCAATTTTTTATAGATAATCGATCTCAGCTACTAATTTGTTGATTTGAAAAAAAGACATTTATTTGAGATAATATTTATTGGAGCAGGAATTAGTTAGTGCAATAATAATTATTATTCTATTTCATATTTCCTTAATAGTGTACCATATCAAATGTAGTCGTAAAAATCCACAAATACTAAATATTTGGTCTTTCTTCGTTACATAAATATGTATTAATTGTAATTTATGTTTTATTTTTCACGATATTTATTCATATTATTTCAATCATTGAACTGCTGGTATTAAAGAGACAAACATTTATAATTTAATATCAATGATCCAAAAACTTCAACTTATCAAATCACATAAATATAATAATAAAAATTCAGTCGCATTTGTCAAACTCCAAAACACACACATGAGCTTATTCAGGAGCATACACCATTTTCTAAATAAATTTGCAATATAATTTAAAATAATGTGGAACAGACAAAAATTATATTCAATATTGTAACAAATCGAAACCAAAGATGTTATCGTTGAATATAAATTGGTTTTTCACCTGCGACCGTTTATTCAGGCTGTAATATCGTTATTCTTTTACGTGTTGTAGTTGCGTTTTGTAGCATAGATTAAATATTAACTGATTGCATATTTTCGTTGTAAACCACTTGACTTATTTGTCTTTTCTTCTCCTATTCGCTGTTGATAAAATGACAGTCAATCTTTTACTGACATGCATGGATCTGCTTGATTATAGGACATCCAGGACGTTGTTATGCATATTATCACGAATATCGACATCGTCAGGATTTTAATAAACCTTACGTCTGTACTCGATGCGGTCGAAGGTACAAGTGGAAAACGTCTTTGCAGTATCATCAGAGAGACGAGTGTGGAAAAGAGCCGCAATACAAATGTCACTATTGCGTTTACAAAACAAAAATACGCTCCAATTGGATTCGTCATGAGAAGAGACACACGCATTGACGAAATAATGAATAGATATCCGACATTGTGATAGGCCTTTATCTCTGAATACTTTACATATATGATCCAGATGGCAATTCATGTTTTCTTTATATATTTTTCATTCTGACTATTGTGGTACTATTTCCTGAAACTTACTATGTTGCATTCATACGCTGAATGATTGAAGCTATGTGATACATATCATGTAGGATCGTGGAAACGTTGAAATGCGAACTACTCCTTGTAAGTTCTAGTTGTCATTTTTCATAGCTACGAAAAAAAACATCATTATCAGCGTGGTCAATTGATTTTGGTGACTGAAAGACTTTACAACACAAATAATGAGTTGGTGTGTTTTGCATAGCATTTAAGAATGCTTATATGTTATTTTCGTGTTGGAAAATACATTATTTACTATGTTCGTAGGAGCCTCAATAAGTTAGTGCTACTAGTCGAGTTCAGAGAAGTCGGAACATTAATACTTGAAGCCTAAATTTATTTCCTTAGTCTTATTGCTATAAATGCCATAATATATCAATGGCTTTTAGTGAAGATCGGGTGCTTCGGGTGAAATAAATGCATAAAATAATTTCAGATTAATATGCAGGTTATCATTGAATAACTATGAGTGTTACGATAGAAATTCTTCATCTACGTACGTATGTCGAAAAACGTTTGCAGTGTTGATACATAATTTGAATCTAAACTGTATCTTTATTACTGAAGTAGTATCAATTTTGAGAATTTCAAATGATCATAATTTGAAAAAGATTCATTAATAGGAGTTTCCAATAACATTTAGATTTTCTGGTTGTGTAAAGTGAATGGCAAATAATTCCTTTTCATAACATGAAAAAATAATTTTGCGAAGAATATCGTAATACCTGATAAAATATCGTTCATCCCAAGACAATACGAACCTCTGTGGCATTCATTGACGAGAAAGGAACTTCCAGTGGGATTAAATTCTTAATTAAATTTATATCAAATGATACCAAAGAGTAAAGTGAGTGGAATATTATACTTAAAAAGAGCTTGTAGTTAAACTGAAAGAAATGAATTTTATTTCGGTTGAATTATATAAATAATACTCTATTCTCGCTAGCAGTGAATATAGCGTGTGTTATATAGCGGCGTCTTATTTTAAATATTTTAAGGGCATAGACGACTTTATTAAACCTACACTCATTTTAATTAATGTTAAACATTGACCTGTACAAAAAGAATATGTGTTTGTACATGAACTGTGTGCTAATGTACAGCATATACTTTAGTGAGAAGCTTTTAAAGCATCTCTTACATGTTTAGTCAATTATTGTCCTTCATACTCTGATATTATTTTGTGGCAACATGATGGCAGAGATAAAAAAATAATTTATTTAATAATGAATATAATACTCTGTTTTCACTATACCGATTTTTATATACAGCAAATCCCGAAAAGGCTCTATTTTAAAATTGGACTATGCTGTTGATAAATACCGTAATAAATATTGGTAATAACAAATTTATTGCGAAATATTAGAGTGAAAGTAAAATTGAAGATAAGAATATTTTGAACTAATACTGAATTACCTTCCATTGAAAAAGTGCATAACCAATTTACTTACAATTTGGTGACAATATTGAAGTTCACTAAGGTGAAGTATTTATTCCACTCTTTCGTTCACTGTACAAAATAACATATAGATACGAAGATAATTATTAGTTTTATCTAACCAACGACTATTTAACATAGCCAACGATTATGCAATAAAAAAAAGTATTTAATGATACGTACATTTATTTTGAAATTCTTATCGAAATGAACAAAATTTATAATATTAGAATATTTTATATATTGTATTTTTACTGTGGTTCTGCAATTTTCATGTCATTATTTATTGCTTTCAGTGTGCAACGTGAACACAGGTTAAGTTAACATTCAGTTCTTTGACACTTCATATATACATATGTACATATTAAGTATTAATGAAAATATGCTTCTACATGCAATTAATAAAAATAATAGCGATTGTAGATTTAATTTTAAACATATATGAATTTGAAATATTTCTAAGAAAACAAAAAAGAGAAATTTCTTCCATCTATGTCAAGAATATATTTCAAAAGCGTATGAAGAAGTTCGAACAAAATAATTTTCTGGTGGTAATTCTATATTGGATATAAAAGAAATTTGCTGTTGCCACTGAACCTTGTAATAGTTCTCTTCTTTTTCCCAACATCTGCAAACTAGCAGAATATTTTCTTCAGTAAATATGTCATAACTGCAAAGTAATACCAAATTTGATCTGTCTTATTTATAAAATAACTCTACTTGTCATGTAATACAGTATCCACAAATTTAAAAATTACGTAATCGAGCCAAGATACTTCCACTGTCCGTTCAAACAAGTTTCATAAAATTTTAATCGAGAGAACTATTATCCCTTTTTTTATACTATACATTATTAATGAAATATTAATTCTAAGCTATATTGCAAATAAAGGGATCGTTAGCTTAAACATAACTTCCTATGTCTTCGAAGACCTCTTTAAACCCGTCTTCTAAATTGTGAACTTTACAAAATCCGACTAACCACATAATTGTTTCTGTGCTTGCACGATTTTCCAGATTCAAAAGTATGGCGTACATCTCGTTCGCATCCAACTGGCGTTCATCAGTGGATTGGTGACTTTGGAATACGCGACAGGAGGTTCGCCTGCGAGAAATGCGGGAAAAATTACAAGTGGAAAGAGTCTCTTTTCAAACACAAGCGTGTCGAGTGCGGGAAACTGCCACAATTTACCTGTGAGGTTTGTGGTAACCGATTTATGCACAAACACCATCTCATTAAACATTTAACGTCCATTCATCAATTAACGTCGGTGAACGGAAACACTCCGTCGCGCAGAATTCAATATCACTGAAATCCTGGCCCAAAGTCCAAAAACTTTTTCCTTGTTAATTGAAATCTAAAAATTGCATTTGATTTATGACATATCAGAGCATATGTTTTCACTAATAAAACTTTTTTTTACACAATATTCTTAGAGATGTACGATCTTAAAGTTAACACATTTATAACGTGATGTTCCCGCGCAGGAACTAAAATTATGTTTTTGATGTACCATAAACGTATGGTTCCTTTATTTCTCTATTGATAACTATCTGACATTCTTTAAATTGCAAAATATGTCTGCTTCATTTTTTTATTTAACACTTTACAGCTGTTATGAAGAAAATATGCGATCTACGCACTTCTTCTCTTTTCCTAAGGAAATATTTAAAAGGTTGGCGTAGGTTGGCGCTAATTTTGTTTTTAAAATAAAGCTTGAAGCTTTATAAAAAAAATCCGATCGGTTCCAAGTGCTATTTTCTGCTACCCTTCGAGTTATTAACAATTGTTGGCCGCGCGCCTTCCGTATGGCAGCGCATTTATATCCATATGATGTGAGTATTGAATTATGCTTATTTTGTTTTTGAAAATTTCGAGTTTCGATTCGTAATCAGCAACTCAAAAAATATAAGGATACTAATTTTTCTGCGAAGTCAAACATTTTTCGACTTCCGTGTCCGCTATATTGAATCCGCCATTTTGCTTTTGAAAATTTGGAGTTTCGATTCGTAATCGGTGATCCAAATAATGCTAATATGTTAATTTTCGGCTAAATTGAAGCTGTGTTGAGGTTTTACCCAGGTTTTAAGCGAAATCGAACGCTGTACGTCGTTTCAACAATAGCATATATGTGGGATTGTGGTTGTTAATAGTCGGCTAAGATCGGAAGTCCGCGAATCGTGCTTAACTTTAAACTTAAATTATACTTCGTCTCTCCGTTCGCCTCCGTACTCCGGGTATATTCTGACCGTCTCCGTCTGTATCGTATCTCCGTGTATTCTTCAAACTGTAACTGCCTCCGTTTACAGTAAAAGCTGGATAAGTGCACGAAAAGTTTCGCTGGATAAATGGAACACGACTATCCCCTCCACATAGGGGGGGCCCCTTGGCGAACCTCGACGCTCGACGAGGGAGCAGTGTAACATGATACCACCGGAATGCATCGGTGAGGCAATACTAATTGGAGGGTCAGCCGTTTTCATTTTCGATTTTTTTGTTTTGAAACCTTTGCTAACGTATTTGTGCGATATTCCTGATTAAAATGATACCAAACACGACATAGTTTGAATTATATTTACTTAACATTTAATATATTTGCTTACTATTTAATATATATTTACTTACTATTTAACATAATTCAAAGATATCGTGTTTGGTATCATTTTAATCAGAAAAATCTCACAAATACGATAGCAAAGGTTTTAACACAAAAAAATCTAAAATGAAAACGGCCGATCCTCCAATTAGCATTGCCTCGCCGATACATTCGGGCCGCTCCCCCTATAGCTTGGGTCTCTCTGTCTCTTCTACTGTCTGTCCTTTTCTTTGTTCGCGCTTGGCTGCATCCGTGATGTAAACAAGAATTCGGCACCGCTACTTCATAAGAAGCGCTTGAGCCCCGAACTGTGTCATATTTATCCAGCTTTTACTGTATCTCTAAACTGTCCCCGTGCGTCTCTTAACTGTCCCTTCGTTCCGTCCGTCGTGTTTTTTTATTTCTAGTCGTGCGTCTTCGTCTTTTTGCGTCTGTCTCTCTCACTCGAGGAAAAACGGCACGTCCGCCACAGTGCGCGTGCACCCTGGCCGCTGGGCCTCACCCCCGAGAAATTCCCGGGCCTGCCGGCCTCGTGCACTCTCCCTTGCGTACCGTTTTGCCTTGAGACGTCCGTACCCGTCGCCGTGCGTCACCGTTAGTCCGTACCGTCGTTTACCTGTCCTTCGTCCTTACTTTCTACGTCTATACTATCTTAAACTACAGGTAAAAATTCCCGATACTACATATATGGTTGCTGATAACGGAAGAGTATGATTACTTTATAATTGTTATAAGACTGTCTTTACTTATTATTGTAAATAACAGTGATGATAATTTTTTTTAAGCGACATGAGAACGCATTAATCGTACCAGTATGATTCGATACGCGATGTTTCCTTAGTGTAATTTGAAGATTATAACATTTTGTAGAATGTAAATTTGTTGGTACTAAAATAACGTATACGGAATCCGTTAGCATCCTGATTTTCACCCGAACGTTGTAACTGTTGAATAAACTTTGGATCTACAGCGACATTGTGATTTTGTGACATCAGATTTGAGAATTTCCTAGATGAAATTTACTGTATACTTCGGTTAACTGGGAATGGTCGAATATCCCACGAGATATTAAAATAAACGAAAAATTGTCTCAACAAACGTCACTTCGCATGATGGAGGTCATCATATTTTGCAAATTGTTTTTTTACGGATCGACTAGTGAATGAGATTTTCAGGTAAAATTAACCTTTTATAATGAAATCATATAATTGTGAATGCATCGGTAGAATGTTCTGGGCATTCTTTATGAATAAGTATTAACCTACTTCAGCTGAAGAACCATTTTTTAGGAGATATTTCGATTTATGTATTCAAGGAATGAGAACATGAAAATTAGATGTAATTGGCTTTAGTTTAATATGACAATGTTTGCAGATGGCTACGTAAAGAAAAGCAAAACTATTTTCCGTATTATTCGAACAGTTGCATCTACTATTTGTTAGATGTAAACGGGATGAAATGAAACACTTGCAAGAAACAATGGTAATGTGACCATTCAATTGAATGGTATAGAAAATGCCCGTGTTTTTTCTATGTTTCCGTTTGTGATGTCACTGAATAAAGCCAATCTCAGACGATTGTCATTGGTCCAGCCTCCGAGAAGTTATATTGAAATATTTCCTGCACTAATAGTTTATCAGTATTAGTAGGTACGTACAATACTTTTTTTAAAGAGTTCCCTGATAAATTAGTTAATATGTTTAAAATTATTTGATTCTATTTATAAAATGAAGTTAATATTGAAATCTTTTTCACTACGTCACCTGAAACCAAATTTTGCCTTATGATGACTCCAATGGAAAGCATTTAGTAAGTACTTTGGACAGGCAAAAATACCAAGCAAGTTTTGTTAAAACATTTTTTTCACAACTTTAGTCCCACGTGTAATGTTCGAACATTGACAGATAAATGAAACATATTGTGAAAACAAGTAATATATCTGTGTACATTAAAATTTCAAAGTTTATATTTTTTTGAAAAGTTTCATTGCAATCCACACCTAACGATTTAATTTGCGATCCACTTCCAGCATTAAAAGGAACTATTTCTCCGCAAATGTTAGCCCAATGTTGTTTGGAAGTTCAATAAACTCATTTAGGATTCTGGAACATTGTTTCAATGTAGGGTCAAGATTTGTTTAAGGAACTCCTTATATTTTTAGAATAACAGTAGAATTTCGCTAATTTTCTGGAAAGACTTACCCGACGTATCAATTTTGAAAATCTCAGAATTTGTGGACCGTGTTTATGAAAAACTACGTTCACAAAGAAATATCAGGTGGGGTACCATAGGCATTAACAGATAGCACATTTTTTTCCACTTGCTGCAATTATATGATAATGACATTTTATGACGGAATATAAAACGTATGGCACAAGTGACTGACGTTTATGAATAAAATTTCCTTGGTATCTGCCAAGATGTTATATTTAAATTCTTTCACTTCTAGGTCCCTGAAATGAAGAAAGTGTATGTTCAATTGTCAATTTAGATAATACTTAAACAGGGTTATTAAGTTCGATTTAATTTTAATTAAAGTGAACTGTTTGCTGTCGCAGGAACAATAACTGATTGTCAGTGTAAAGTAGAATTATATTAAGAAATACAGGTAATTCTGAATGCTTAATCAAGGTAATTTATAAATTCTTTATCATCAATATCTATCGGCTTAAGGTATTTAAAGTATATTTTATATATGATTTATTATTTTTGTAAAAGTATTGATTTGAAGTATTGACATACGAAAATGTTCACATTTAAATCTATGGTAAGTTCAATCAAAGACAGACAATAGAGATGTGAGTTTTTTAACATTGTAGAACAAGTTTATGTTAAATAGAATGTTTAATCATTTGAGATACTCGCAATGTCTGTAAATTCAATCTCAGGTTGGTGTACATTCAATATACGATTTTAATTACAATTTACATTTAATTTATTCGGTAACAGCGTAAGATCATACATATGATAATCGATAATTTCAGTTTAATTTTATGTACACCATTACACGCTGTTCAAAATATATTATATTTGCAACATAATATTCAACAGGTAATACATATTATCGGAATACTGTTAAAAACTGGGAGGACGATCATTTAAGAGATCTGAACGTTTCTCTGATCTATACTTTCTGTTTTCAGGATGGAGGAGCCAGCATATATTCGTGGAGAAGCCCTTTGGTTGCCCTAATTGCGGGAAACAATACATTAGACGCGATTCTTTGTACAAACATGTGCGATACGAATGCGGCACCGAACCAAGGTTTGCCTGTGCTGTTTGCGGACGAAGATTTAAGCACAAACATCATCTTACCTATCATCTTACGAACACTCACCGTTTAAACTGAATTTCGCGTTGAATCTCTAACATTAAGATGTTGTGATAAAATTATTAAAAAGAAGAAGAAAAATTCGAAATATTAGTTCGAATAAATTAGTATTTACGGTTGTACAGTGTCTGAATAACAGATAGGAAGGTTATCGTTATTTTGTGGAAATAAGAAATGTGATGTTTCATTTACTGACTGTCAAAATAAAAAGTAAATGTGTTAAATTAATATTACAATATGAATTTAGCAAAAGTTTAAATAACTACGTTTCACGCAAGGATAAATGTATATAATTATTTATATAATTTCAAATTTATGTATAATATAAAATAACAATATCATCCTAAGTCAAATGTTCACATTTTCTTAAATAATACATGTTTGAAGCATGAAGTGTATTTTTAATGCACTTCTATGTATCAAATTCTAGCCGATTTAATGGAAATAGAAAATAAAATGTCAGTGGCATATTTCTGTTTCATATTCTTCGTCAATTGTCAATATGTCCCGCAAAGAATTGTCTGCACATATATCTTAGAAAATATATCTGCGGAATCCACATGTATTAATATAAAAGTGACAACAAATATTCCAGCACTTTTTAATAATACTTTTTTAAATGATGGTTTTTTCATGGGTTAAGCTCCTCTTATTCTGAGATATTAAAACTGCTACAAACACGCAGAACCCGGCTGCCAATTTGTAAATAGCTCGATCGAAGTCAGCGTCATTAAAACTTTGCAAACAGTTTTTCTGCTGTTGCATCTACATCACTCACTTCAATCGCTGCAATTCTTATCTGTCATTGAATTTGCAATTTCAGTTGGTTCCCAATTTATCACTATAACACAGCACGTAAAATGTATTTTCTGTAAATTATAACAAAATGAGTCTAACTTCAAATTAATCGAAGTTCCGAACCACCACCCTGATTCCCCTAAAAAATAATCCCAAAGAGCCATTCCTTACTTAAATGTGGTGAAACGTTTATAAAAAAAAACTTTGCACCGTTTAACATTATGTATATATGTACTGCAAAATCTACTTCATGTGTTACCTATATTTTTATGCGCTTGTATGAATTTAAACTATATTTTACATGTCCATCTATAAATCCATTTTGAAACAATGCTTTACGTACATTGCATTATCATAATGACACCAAAAGACAAATGACATCCAACCCGTTCACACTAACTGGAGAAAACAATATCCTTTATCTCATACTTTTTAATAACGGTGAAGGAATTATGTACACATGGAATTACGAAATTCTGTGGTGAATCAATTCGTGTCACCATTTTGCGAGGACGCATTGTCCGAAGAAGTCCCACTGCTCTTCGTGTTTAAACGACTTCCGGTATTACTCGTTTATCAAGTTCGGCTTCCAGGCGAGCGGTCGTACTGACGATGACTTTCTTTTCGATTTTTTAGCCATTTGGACCCCGAAATACGGGAAGGCTGATTTCGTTCAGAAATCATTCGTCTGTCAACTATGTGGAAAGGCTTACGTTTGGAAGGTCTCTCTGTGCCGTCATCTTCGCGAGGAGTGCGGAAAACCACCGCAGTTTAGATGCAATTATTGCGGCAAGACATTCAAGCAACGTAGCAGCTTTCAAAGGCACATGGTGAATCAGCACGTCGTATTATCCGGAATTTAAGATTCTTTTTATAGAGTACCCGGAAGCAAGGCAGATGGAAGAACTTCATTGCATTACAAGATGCGAAGAGATTTAGAAGATTTCCGCAACTACCGGATAAAGGTAGTATCTTTTCGAGACTTTGTAGTATAGTGAAGAAGATGGGACACTGTGGAAAGTAAATCAGTTCCTGTAGAATGCCGATGGAAGCACAATTCAGTGAATTGTTTTACGCCGGTTTGTCGGCGTCAACTTTTGACTGTTCGTCGTTGTATTTTGATTACTATTTCTGTTTCGGTAAGAAGTGGAGATATCTGTATTGTTTCGAATGGAGGAAAATTTTAGTATTTCAGAAAACTAAAATACTTATTTTATTTTTTATTGTAGCTTCTGTTGTACGAATTTACAAAGATTGGCTACATTTCTTGTAGATGATTTATTGGCTGTTTTTCTGTAAATAAGAATAGATGTATTATCAAAATTTATTTAGCGGGCGAAGAAATTGTTTATTTTTAAGGATTTAAATTTTCATTAATGGATATAGTTACTCTTTTCTCGCACTGCCTAACTTTTGTATTTTACCTTCGAAATTGAATGCCTTATACATTTATTTCGTAAACGAAAAGTTTATATTTTTGGTAAGGTCAAAAGAGGAATATGTATGTAATTTGGTTTGCAAATGTATTCATGAGTTTATAAGTGAAAAAAATAATATTGAAAGCAGCGCTTTCCTGACGCGTGTTACACTTTCCTGTAAATTATTCATCATTCTACTTTTTACCATTTTTATCATCCGTTGTTGAATATTATTTTCAATTTTCCAATAGATACTGGGTATGTATCTTCAATTATGAAATATTATCCATCATTTACCTTTTATTTTAATATATAAAATCGGCAAGATACAACGAACTTCCTAGCGAAGAAGCCGGAAAAATCTACCTGAAGATCTATACACTCAAGTTTTCGTTTCCTTCTCGCCCTTAAACTTTCTTCGCCCTAAACGTTGCCAAATTCTTTAATCCATTTATAATAAATATTATAATTGATAATTCTTCACATACGCACCTAATCCCTATTTTACTGTTCTTTCTGCCGATCGACTTTTTTAAATTCGCCTTGAAAATATTGATATAATACATTTCCAACATGTAAAATGTGTCATTTAATGTAGTTCGTTCCATACAGAAAATATTCCGTTACATATATATGTTTCTGCGTGCGACTGCGTTTATAGTTTCGTAGAGGGTTTATTCTTCAAGATTTTTACAATGCCGTGTATTGATCAACGAGACGAGAATGAAAGACGGGAGAAGAAAATACAGAATGTGATACAAATGGAAGATGCTTTGTGCCAATGTTTAATTAATATTAAAATAAATTATATTTCCATACGACACTGTATACGTAATTAACACCTTGTGGCTTTCACTGTTATTAATATCCAACTTTACGTCCAAATTTCCAAAGCTGACAGTTTCTCCCAGTGTAGAGTAAAAAAAATGTTCTGTTTAAAGTTTCACATAATGAAAAGTATTGACGTTTGGAAATTTGTATCCATACAGATAATCTGGCTGCAACTTGGCATTTTAGTAAACTGTAACATGGTTTCAAAGAATACAATCTCTGATATTCGAGCAATCTTTCATTTTCGTATCACCTTCAGAGAATCTTGAAGATTGCCTTTGTCTGTCTCATAACGTCAACACTTAGCTTTGTCCTTATCGTCTTGTCCGCCCATTTGGCAATCTAAGTACCTTCGTAATCAGTCGACATTATTTTCGTGCCCCATAAAATGACCCGTCATTTTGGCGTTCTTTCTCTTACAGAATGCAAAATGGAGAGAGAATACGACGTGGGCAGTGCGTGCTGCCATCAGAAACCGTTTCCTTGCTTCGCCTGTGGAAGGTCATACACTCGCAAGGACACTCTTCGTCGTCACATGAGAGACGAATGTGGAAAAAAGCCGCAGTATATTTGCTGCGTTTGCCAAAAAGGCTTCAAGCAGAAGTCGAATTTTCAACGACACAGCGCGAACGTTCATGGCCTGAAGATTTGAGTACTGTCTGTTCGACTACACGAAATATTCATTTAACGTCACTCAATCTTTTCAAGGGAGATCTATTTAGTATCGTTGTCACACACTTCATAGAATATTATTAACTTATATTCCGTACAAGATATTACCACCGGACCCATGTGTTACTCTTTTAAAAAGAATAATCTTTTAATTGTAAACCAGTTGTCTATTAGAACATACGAACTAAATAAATCTGCCATGAGTGATATATCTGTGCAGATATCTGTCGAAAATAAACGTTGAAGCAGAAAGGAAATACTCCGAATTTTCTGCCCCAATTATATTATTCACTTTACCCTCTATCACCGTTTGCAGCAATGAAAATCATCTCTGAAGATCATCACGGAAGATTATCATCCTCATCGCTGATCCATACAATAATATTTTTCTTAATAATTCCACGCCATTTCTATTCTTTACGATTCAAGATTGACCCTCTGATGTTCCATATCATTTTACAACCATAAAACGTAGCTCCCCGCGAGTACATATATTCATTCACTTACACACATCTCCTTACTTTAATGTTAAAACCGTTAGTATACATGCACACGCGTAAATGTATCGATAATGCCACCGTAAGGAATTGGTAACGAGACATTTGCATCATTGAAGATCACTCTTAACCCTTTCGTTACGAGCGCCGACCATAGTCGGCGTCCACGCGACGTCCTTTGCGTACGAGTGCCGACTATAATACTTGCAAAGGCTCTAAACATATAAAATGCCGAGAATATATCAAATGTACTTATTATCATATTTCTTATATAATTAATATAATTTTATATGAACGTTTATCATAAAATACGTTGAAAACAACTTTTATGTAACACTTAGAAAAAGTGTACATACAAGAGAATGTCAAGGTGACATTGCTAGGTGGAAGACGGAAGCTCGAACACCGAAGACTGCCGACGCGCAGTGTGCGCACTTTTTTTGGCGCGGCGCCGCGCTCAGTGGCGGTTCTCCGGCGGAGCGGACTGCCGTAGCAAAAGGGTTAAGGGACTGCGCTTCTATCTTCGTACCAAGACAATCTCCGATAATTAACATACTCCTCTAAAATTGAAGGTAGCTGCTCACGTACGAGATGTCCGTCGGCCCGTGGTCAGGATTATCTGCCGAAGCCGTTTCCTTGCCTGAAATGCGGTAGATCCTACAAAAACAAGGGGAGTCTGAAGCGTCATCTTCATGACGAGTGCGGTAAACCGCCGCAGTACATCTGCAGCATCTGCGAGAAAGGTTTCAAGCAGAAGGCCAACTTTCAGCGACACAATTCAACGATCCACGGTCGTATGTTCCATCTCTTCTCGTAATTCATCGGAGGTTTCGTCAGTAAGGAAGATCTGTCGCCAATGAAAATGTCCGACCGTTAAATGGTAATTGGATGTCGGACGGGGATCAGGCGTAGGGGGATCCCTGGAGACGAAATCTTAAACTTACACAATGTGCACTCTCTCTTTCCCCGTTTCTCTGTTTTCTTTTCCTCTTTCCCTCTCTCCCTTTCTGTATCACTTTACGCAATTATACAGCTTCCTTTCCGTTTATGTATATTCTCAGTATACGCTGTTTTATCACCGATTTGTCACAGAGTAATAGTAATAAGCTGTAGAATGTAAGGCCGGCACGTAAAAAAGTTTTCGAGTATTGAATTCGCGGGAGAAGCTCATTCTTATTCGATCGTCCATTGAAATTGTCATTAAACGGGACGAGTTTTTCGGTGTGGCATGAAATACCAGATTTTTTCATTGCGATAGAAGTAACAGCGATTGGATGCGCCAATGAAATTGAAACCAGGATGTTGCGATGTTGAATTGATTTTGGTAAAATTCGATTTTGCGAGTGATTTTCTGTGATACGTTAAATAATTGTTAACTTTGGGGATAAATGTGGGGGAAAAAGCGTAAAATGATACACGCCGAGGCCTTGATTACACGTAACCTAGTTTTTGCAATGTGTAATCGTAGTTTATTATAATTTTATTATAATAATTAACGAATTACGGGGTAATAAAATTATAATGAGATCAACAGTTTGACGTTTAAATTCTAATTCACCTATATTTCATGATTTACGCCGACGAGAAGATATCTCTTACAGGAAGACATCAATGAAGATGAAGAAGATTTGAAATAAATATGGAGTAACAGCTCCTCTGGAACAATGCGACGTACAACAAGTGTATTTTTAATAGTCTTATAACAAATCGTATAAGAACCGAATTTTCAATGACTAACACAATTTTCTTCACGAGGTTCTAACTAATTATGTTTGCAAACAAACCTTTCTCTCAGAATTGTAAATAATTACAAGCGCAGACTTAATAGAAAGCTTAAATGTAATCTTCAACCTGCGTTGCCACTTCTTTCAAATACTTCATTATTGGATTTATCGGAAAGTTCTTGACTTTTTTACATTCATTGAAACGCACGATCGAAGAAGTCTGCCGCAGCCACAAGAATTCTCCCACTTCGTTACTTTCTCAGAAATAATTTTCACTGTTCCGCATTACGGATTTACAAGAGTAGGTATTACTTACAGTACATTGGAGGAAGTAATACAGAGAGTGGTACCCTCCAATTCTCCTCAAAGGTTCAGGAGAGAAAAAAAGGTATTACTTACAGAAAAGCAATTATAAGGAGACACGTCCTACGAAGATAAAATCATAACGTGATAGAAGAGAATTTCCCGGCTGTCCGTCGAATTAATCTTTCTTCGATTTTGATTCCAGGTTACTTGCAGAGGAATTCGGGAAGCAACGTATGCGATGGCTTACAGAAACCATATCCCTGTTTCAAGTGCAACAGATCCTACGCGAACAAAAGCACTCTGAGTCGTCACCTGAGGGTGGAGTGTGGAAAAATGCCACAGTATTTGTGCCGTTACTGTCAGAAGGCCTTTAAGCAACGCTCGAATTTCCAACGGCACGTGTGGACGGTTCACGGATACATTATGTGATCGGAGATTCATTCGATCGACGAATTCGACTCGATCTGATGCATTATTTGAATTTCGTTACGTTTACGAGAAGACATGATCTTCGTAAATACGCGCCGGTTTTAAATGTTGGTACTTTAAAGAATCAGCGAATAGAATCCTTTGAAAGGAAAGTACTATGGTGCCTTGCACGAGGATTCTCTGTAAATAATGTTTTACTGCGAATTTAACGTTTTGTACATAATTAGATCTTGAATCAGTGGACGCTTATGTGGAAAGTAATGAAAAGTTACAGAGACACAAAGTAAAATGGAAAGTATCTGAAATGGCACGATTGTTTACATTGTGGCTCCTTTTGTACTATCTTCGTTCGATGCAGTGCTGCTTTGTACATAAATAAAATAAAGGGACAGTTTATTCACGAATCGCGTATATACTGTATTACTCTTAATCCACTTTACCATTAGTCCCTCCAGTTAAGATCAGTAACTTGTGTTACAATGTTTTCGACTATAGATGAATTCAGATTTTTTAGTAAAATTATCATTGCGCAATTTGTAGTAATTATTCAACTCTGCGGGTGTGAAAAAATATTTAAAAAAAATACTCCATTGCGCGTAGAAAATATTAACAGCCTCGGAAAATCTATGATATATTTCCAGAATTCAGAAATTGTCAAAAAAATCATATTGCAGGAATTATGCTGCCGATCCAAACGACGAATTTATAATACTTTTTTTCCAGTATCGACGAATTTATACTTTCTCGTTAAAATGAATAACACTGCAGTTTCCGAGACTTATATTTCTTATCGTCACAACATAATTAAATTGAACGACTTCCATTTCTTCTGCTTCAAAGATATTTATCTAATATAATTAAGGAAATCAGATTAATCGTTGACAATTTCAGTACTAAATTAATTTCCTGCCATGTAAATTGAACTATTTTACCATTAGAATAGCAGGTAGTGGAATAGAACAGAGCAGGATATACGTCAACAAAAAGAGGGCAATATACGTAGAGATAACCGTATTTTCTAATTTCTGACACTTCAACTATGATTTCAGGGTGGCAATTCGCCGCGGGAAAGGGAGCTGCAATGAGTTGCTATCTTTACGAGTGCAACAAATGCGGTAAAACCTACTCCTGGAAGTCATCATATCATCGTCATGCTCGAGAGGAGTGCGGCAAGCAGCAAAAGCTGAAGTGCAATAATTGCGGGAGGCAATACCGATGGCGAGACTCTCTAAACAAACATTTGAAATTCGAGTGCGGAGTGGAACCGAAATACATGTGCTCCGCTTGCGACAAGAAATTCCGTCACAAGCAGCTTCTGCTGTTACATTTGAAGAGATTTCACTAGAATACATTTCAAATTTCGAGTTAATTCAACGCAGCTAATGATTGGCACTTTAAATTCTACGGAAGAAAAATTTAATGTCGGTTTTAGAATAGAAATTCATGAGCCTGTATGCGGTCGAACTTCTCATATAGAGTTGAGACTATTTTAGCAACGACACTGTAATAAAATATAACCTGACGTTGCGTTGTAAGAAAAAATATGTATGTTGGAATGTACGATCGTGTGATTCCGACTTTCTGCGGGTAGTTTTCTTCTTCTGTAATTTTCAGGCAGAGCACCCCGATGTTTTGTAAATTTTGCATTTCATTTATAAATGTGATTTTTTCATTACGTACTACAGTAAAAACTGGATAAATGCGACACAATTCGGGGCTCGAGCGCTTCTCTTATGAAGTAGCGGCGTCGAATCCTTGTTTACATCACGGCTCCAGCCAAGCGCGGACAAAGAAAGGAACAGTCAGTAGAAGAGACAGAGAGGTCCAAGCTATAGGGGGAGCGGCCCGAACGTATCGGTGAGGCAATACTAATTGGAGGATCGGCCGTTTTCATTTTCGATTTTTTGTTGTTGAAACCTTTGCTATAGTATTTGTGAGATTTTTCTGATTAAAATGATACCAAACACGATATCTTTGAATTATGTTAAATAGTAAGTAAATATATATTAAATAGTAAGCAAATATATTAAATGTTAAGTAAATATAATTCAAACCGTGTCGTGTTTGGTATCATTTTAATCAGAAAAATCTCGCAAATACATTAGCAAAGGTTTCAAACAAAGGAAGATAAAAAATGAAGAAGTTTTATTCCTGAATTGGAGAGTCAGTTCGCGAAGGGGGATCCCGCTATGCGGAATGGATAGTCGTGTTGCATCTATCCAGCCAAACTTTTGTCGCAATTATCCAGCTTTTACTGCATTTCGTCTTATGCATTTCAGTAGAATTTCTTCAGCACTTAGACTCAAGTGACTGATGCTCTTAATTGTTTGTAACTTCAGTTCGTTTGAAAGTATTCAAAGTTTAATGAATGTTAATGCTAGGCCTTTTTTACCACCGAATATAATATGTTTACGATTATTGTATTTTCACTGTTTATCATAAGAAACTGTTCACGTACAATATTATCAATAAACATTTGTTATAAGTACAACAAAAATCTGCTGTAAACAGGAATTTTATGAGATTGTTTAGCATTCCATGACAAGGACATAGACTGCGCGTTAAACAAAAAAGGAACAATAAAGTGGTATTAACCAGATGGATTACATTTTTCCCTTCCCTGAAAATCCCTCAACAATCACCCTCAAGATACTATGTCCCAGAATACTATGTGTTTCAATAAATCAAACAGCACAAAAAATCCAACTTAATTAAACATTCATTTAAAATCGCCTGGAAACTTGTGCAAAAACATGGTAGTATCTAAGATGTAGATGATGTAAAAAGTACCCTCGGTACGAAAATCTCCTTGAAACCTTACGTTTCCTCCTAGAAACGATACGTTAAGACATACGAATTGCACGTAATAAGTAAGTAGCGGTTATCGAAGCAATAAAATATTTGTAAAGTGGCGTGAAAGGAAAAGGTGATAAATCCTCGACGACAGCAATAATTCACGAGTCTCATTATCGTTCTTTTTGTGACCTGTTTCAGACCTGAAAAGGGATCATAATCGTGTCAATTACGACGCTCCGTTCACCTGTTACAAATGCGGAAAACGATACACGTGGACAGACTCTTTAACGAGACATCTACGGGAAGGCTGCGGGAAATTGCCTAGGCACAAGTGCACCCTCTGCGGAAGGAAGTTCAAGCGACGGGATTATCTATTGCGGCATGAAAACAATGTTCATAAGCTGGAGTGAATTGATGTTTCACATGTTCTGGGGTAGCGGATGATATGGATTTTTATCCAGTTCTCTTGGAAGTTAGCATATTTTAGGACACGGTATTACATGGTTTAAATAAAATTACGGTAATCCGTCTAACGCGGCAGGCACTGTGGATATTTATGTGATAGAACAGACAGTGCGTATCTCAGTTTTATTTGGAAAAATTTGCGAACCCTCAAATAATCCGGGAAACGTTGTAGATACTTAGTAAAGTAGATACTTTTGAGTTAGCACGGAAGTTACTGTAGACCGTGTTTTGACGGGGGAAATACGATAAATCATCCTATATTGCAAGGCACTGTATATTGCAGGGGTCTTCCCAGATAGCACGTGGATCAAATGTAATTATCGTGCGACATAGAAACTTTAGGGTTGATGAAATTCTTTTTTTTTATTTTCGTTGAGACATTTTTACAAACTATAATAAAATTATAATCGTTTCTTTAAGAATCTTTCAGGAAAAATCTGGATGTCGTGATAGGTGTCATTGCTTAAATCTCTTTTTCTACCTCTGTGCTGTCACTCATTGTCAGTCCTATTGTGGCTTGCAGTGTCGAATTCTGCGGGGCCAGACTTCAGTGAATGAGATAAGAGAATGAAAATAACACTGGGAAACATCTATTCTCTCATTTTGTCGAATTCTATTCGGATTAATTTTTGGAGACCAAATGCTGCTCTGAATGCGAAAATTTATTTTTTAGCTCCTCAAGTTTTGATTCAAAGCGCGTACCACTTTTTTTTTACATATTTTTCATTTTATTTTTATCATCTTTCGTTTAGTTTGCCTTCTGTTTATCATATTGATATGTTGTAGGTATTGTTTTAATAACAAAATGGAAAAATTACTTGAAATATAGTAGATTCTTTTGTTTATATATTATGTGAAATTATATATGTAACGATCGTTGCGTTATTTGTTAAGAAACAAATTAATGCGTCCATGATTTTGGAAAGTGCAACTCTTTTGAGTAATTCCATGTAATATGATAATCAAAATTCTGTACAGTGTACACGTTTTGATAGTGATTTATATTCATAAATAATTGTATAAGCGATTTTAACCCTTTTGGCCGAACTTAATGTGTAGACATCATTAATACCAAATCCATTTGTATTTTAAAAAAATTTCATATAGACTGCGTGATTACAGTGTCAGGAAATGTTAATGTACGTTTGGTGCAATATTAAACAATGTGAACTGAAAAGTTATAACTGCCAACTGCTAACTAAATTTCTGTGCCACTATTTGAAATTGATTTCCCAGAGAATAAAATATTAATTTTGGTATTTTTCAACGCTTCTTATTTTCAGCCGTTTTTTATTTTAATTATCTTGCATTTATTTTGTATATAATTATCCCGTACAAAAATAAATATTTATATTACAAGTAAAACATAAGATCAAAGCCTAGGGGGTTAAATCGTTTGTTACAACTACTGTAAGTATTAGTTCATTGTAATTTATAAAATTGTCATCGAGTACAGAGAAAAGAATGAATATCTGAGGGATATTTATACAACGTCGAGAGTTCCTGACACAGAATGTTCGATAATTTTATCCCGAAAATATGTGAATACTTAAAGAAGACGTAAATAGCTGCTGAATGTGAATAACTGAGATAGATTAACATTTTCACAATTTTTCTTTTGTAAATGTATTTTTCCAGCTATCTTTAGAAAGCTTCTAAGAGTATAAAACACCAGAGACATTTGACAGACGTAACAGTATTATATGCTATATATATATATATATATACAAATAGATAATAATATATATAGTATATAATTTCTTAGAATATTATTATCCTTATTATAAACATAAGTGTCATCATTCGATAGTGCAAAATAATACACGTATCACCCAAACGAAGTATTAAAACGTGTTAAACATATAATTATATTTTGATACTCATTACTGTACATTTTCGTAGTGACTGATTATAAATGAAACTTGTAAAACTATAACAGCAAAATAGACATTGACTGTTAAAGCTAATAGTAATACTTAAGTTTAATGGAAATTAATGTGAGATTTAAAGACTTGGGCGCCTGATTTTCCCTTAGAAGACTGACTGAAGAAGGATCGATCTGACGATGTTGATATTGCTTTAGTTTAATCGGACTAAGTTAATGTTTATCGGTGATGTATCTAGTTTTCTTCATTTTTATGAAGCTACTTCTGAATGAGGTGAAGTAACGGTCTATTATTACTTCAGTACTTTGATTTGCTTCGTTGGGGAAAGTTTTTCTTGAACTTTTAATTGTCGAGCAAGAAAATTAATCGGTATTGCTTTGTATTCATATTTGTGATAAAACGTATTATTGCCGTAAATTTATAAATACAAAGTGAAAGAAACTTTTGGAAAAGGCAGTTCTTTTGTAACTGATGAGATTTCACGATTAATTGCAAAACGAATGCTGTTCGAATTATTTCAAGATGAAGCACTGAAAAAACGTTCTTCCAGGAACGCACTTTCCTATTCTCCGAATTAATAAACAATGTTAATATAAGTTAAAGTACATAAAATTCGTAGAAAATGTCAAGACTGCCATGGTATATTTCCATGAGATTATCAAATCCCTTAAAGCATCAAAATAAGACATTTTGTCACGCATTTTTAAGACATTACAAAATAACAAAATACTTTGCAAAATAATTGAAATATTGCAAGAGGTTTTTGCGTGTAAAAAATTGCATGCGTTTGTTGTAATGCAAAATAATCAATTCACAAATATCCACGGTTCTCAGAAACCGTACTATTGAAATTACTCCAGAGTTTCATTAGCTTAGAATTGGTAGAATTTTGAATGATTACATCGTAAATACATATACATATATATATATATATATATGTATATGTATATACATATATACATGTATTAAATAGTAAGTACTCATAAGTAACTAGCTGTTTTTCTTTCGGGTAAATCTGACGGTAAAAGTGATTAAGATGTTTCAGTAAAATATGAGCTTTCTATAATAAAGATGTGTCAAATATACACACATATAGAACACCTGATGAAAAAATAACTAATGATATTGTTATAATATATACTCATTTCAATTCGTTAACTGTTATATGTAATAGAAATTTATATACACGAAGGAAAGGGAATTTTTGTTTAATTTAATAAAAGTTTCAAAATGAAAATCAGTATCGTTTTGATTAATCTTCTGATGATTTCACATTTCCATTACTTATAACATGTGTGTCATTCACTTTTACCAAAATATTTTTTCGTTTGGTCATGTTCCTTTTATTAATGTAAGGCATTACTTTAAATAAACTACTGTTGAATATCGAAAATCGTATTTCGTGCGCAAAGCCACGTTTGATATGTCGTAATAGCGTAAAATATAAATGTTTGTACGAATCGACAAACTTGACACAATGAATTCTTTCAAATAATCTGTCAAATGTAAATTATCAAAATGTTTGTTAATAGATATTAAACATGATATGCATCAACCAGAGCCAATATAATATTTGTATGTTTTATTTTTTATTACATTATTAGCATGGAATTAATCCCTTCCTCATTTTGAATGCAGTTAATAAATCATAACATTCCTTTCTACTTCCATTGGACCTCTACTTTAACAAGTTTGAATTTCTCAACATTGAAAGGTAATATCTCTGTAGAAACTAAGAATCGAAAAATACTTCATTTACAACTCAACAATTAATCATAACTATTACCACCTCATCGCAGCAGCTGCATTCAATTTTCATAGAACTTTCTCATTATAGACACACGCACTCGCGAGATAACCATTTTAGTAAAAATAAGTGTCAAAGTAAAGATCAGATGTTCAGTCGCCTCTGGAGATGATTAAATGGACCTCGTGAAAAATCAAAACATTCTCACTCATCATATAGAAAACGCAACCAAAAACTCTAATCCGATAATATGGCACATCTTGTGCATTTTACACCAAGAAAATGCTGTTTTCCGAAAACAAAATATCAACAAACACTTCGAAGTAACCTGTATCAGCCTGAATTTACATGTAGCCCTTATTCTTTCAGTTTACTGCAATTCGGACTACTACAAGAGACTGGGAAGGCACTTTTGCTCGAACTGTGGAAAGGAGTACAGATGGATGCAATCTCTAATAAGGCACGAGAGAGAAGAGTGCGGGAAAGATCCTCAGCACAGTTGTCCTGTATGCGGAATGAAGATTCGACACAAGTGGATGCTGAAGAAACACCTCATCACGGTTCATCGATGGGTCATTCCGAATGGGAAAAACATTTGAGACCGCGGAACGTCTCGTAAAGTCAGTGCAAGATAATTCAGTTTAAGTAAGAGACAAAATTCAATAGTGCCATCGAGCATCGATAATTGAGACTAGCATGCCTCACAAATTACAAATGAAGCTGCGATTTAAACGAATATTTTAAGGGAGTGAATCGGTCGAAGAACCGACGATACGAAGTATTTTATGTTGTTAGTGAATGATATTTCGGTGCGTTATGTACAGGATGTAACCAAAAAATGTGTCACGACCTACCTGGCGTTGTTCTGAACCTTCTGATCACTGGACATTTGTAAAAGAAACCAGTCGTAAAATCTGGGAAAGGGTTAAAAATGTAGGTCAAACATTTTTATTGTCTCATCGCATTTTTTCCGTTGCACAGGTAAAATGCTTGAAAGGAACCATGGGTCAAAAGTGAACCCTTTTCTTGCAAACTAATGTTACAGTTGCAGCTCCCCGATTGGCTTTTTGAACGGAAGGACACAGACATATAGAGAAAAGAAGCATACGACTTACCATTATTGGTCGAAATGGCACATTTACCAGCTTATAACAAACGCATATTACACGGGCTTTGAATGTGGTTGACAAGATCATCTACCGGGGCGATGGCGTCGTCAACCATATTTTAAGATAAACCCGTTTAATATGCGTCTGTTTTAAACTGGTAAATGTGACACTTCAACCAATAAAGGTAATTTGTGTGCTTCTTTTCTCTATGTGCATGTGTTCTTCCGGTTGAAAAGCCGATCAGGGAACTGCAACTTTAAAGTGGTGGAACGTTAAGAAGGCAGCTGAGATGGAAGGGGAGATTGCTCTCGCACCGCCTATCCCCGCCGTGTCGGTCCTGGAAACCTCAGATCGACGAATGACAACCGAAAATAAAACTCTACTTTCGTCGTTCACATGACGACGCAACACTACTTTCGTCATTCACATGACGACGCAACGAATGCGCAGGTCTCTCTTGCCAATAGCGCGTCAAAATCGAAAATGCGTGAGGGAGAAGGATATCCCTATCCGTCTGGCGAATCAGAGCAAATTACCCCTCAGCTGCCTTCTTACCGTTCCAGCATTATAACTTTAATTTGCAAGGAAACGGTTCATTCCTGACCCATGGTTCCTTCTCGACATTTTACCTACGTAATGAAACGAATGCGATGAGTCAATAAAAACGTTTGACCTGAATTTTTAACCCTTTTCCGGGATTTAGCAGCTGGTTTCTTTTAAACACGTCCACCAATCCGAAGGTGTAGAACAACACCTGGTAGGTCGAGACGCACCATTTTGAAAAACCTTGTACAAACTGACATTTCTCGGGGAAATTAGGATTCGTCTGCTCACATTAACTGACTGAGCTGCAGTGGTATAACTAACGTCTTTATTCAGATATATTATTATCACTGATTGATTCAGTCATATGTATATTTCCATTCTTCAATAAGGAACGCTAAGAACCGAAGACCAGAATTTCCGAGGAGGATTGAGTGAGGAAAGCAGACGACTCCTCTTTTCCCTTTGCTTCTGCAGGTTGTAGATAATGTGTCAACACCTCGTGTCTTTATACATGTAAAGTCATTTCATAAATATCTTTTACGTCACAAATTTGTCAATCATTCTACAGTGTTTATGTTCTCTCGTGAAATATACGAGTATTGTTCATATTAGTTTACAGCGTAATGGCAACGTTCTAATTCGGGCAAGAATATATACATAATATATTAGTTAGGTAAAAAATTGATTACGCTGCCTTACGAACGTTACTTCGAAGGATTTCTAAGTCACTTGTAAGAAAACAATCGAGAACTTATTCCATCCTTTACAGCAGGTCTTGGAATTAAGTGCTCGCAGCAGGTATCCTTAACCCTTTCGCTACGAGCGGTGACTATAGTCACCCAACGCCTGACGCTCGCTACGTACAGGCGGTGACTATAGTCACCCGTCAAAATGTCACACGAAATTATATCAATATTAAATATTAGATCATATTTTGTAATTAGATATTTTTTATATACCATAAGTGTTTACTTTTTATATGTTATATGCATTGTAATTTCGAATTAATTATTTATATTACGTCACAAATCATTAAATGGTACATTCTACTAGCAGCGAAATAAGTCGCTTCGCGCCGGGATTGCTCCGTACCATGTTAGCGCACTCACGGAAAAGCACTCCGTAGCGAAAGGGTTAAAGATGCGTCGCCTAGTACTTCCCTCCGCACGTCTTGGATCCCGCGGATCCTCTAGTGCTCGACGCCGTTAGGTGCGAACCTTCTAAAATGCGCGTGCTGGCGCAGTGGGGCGGTATTCGTATGAATAAGTTTCCATATCACCCGTGGGGTACTATCATCAATGCGTTTTTTTAGCAGTTGTATCCCCTGTACGCCTATTCCATTTCATCGGCGACCTTTCTTGCTGAATCATTTGAAATGTTGTCAACAAAATTTTAATCAGTTTGGGAAAATTAGACTATCATACGCGTTTTTCTTTTAATCGTTCAGCAGTGTGCACTGTTCTATCTTAATGTTACGAATTTTAGAGGACGAACACAAACCAAGAAATTTTTAATGGTACGTTGTATCATTCGTCAGGAAAAGTCATGGGGGATAGATACAAAATTGTGTTTCTGTATGAAGAAGGTTACAAAGATAATCAATTTTATTAAAGGCGGAAATAAATTTATATATCACTGCAAATTCATGGAATTTTTTGCAACCCGTAACGTTTCATATATTGATCTCCTATTATGCATACCACCAGGCACGTTTAAAAGATTCGTGCCTGGCGGCGTCGAGCACTAGGAAATCCGCGGGATCCGAGACTCACGGTGGCAAATAGTAGCCGGCAAGGATTCTTGTTGACAGCACGTAATTCCAAAACCCACTTTACAGTAACAGAATATTAAGTATGTATATATACATGTTTATATTATTTTCAGAATATTCTGCCGTTCGTAACACGAAATTGTTACTGCATTAACCCCTTCAGTGCCAAATTTTGTATCTCATTAATAACGAAGAAATTACAATTTTTTAAATTTATATGTTATAAATAAAAAGAATAAGATATAAAAATAGTGAAGGTTATCCTTCGAAATTTCAAAAACAATCAAAAGTATATATACAGTGTGGGACATTTAAATGGGAACACCTAAATATCTCGGTTATTATTAGTCGTACACAAAATCTCCACAGAATAAAGTTGTACTGTTTCAAGGGGCGAATTTGATGACAGTAAATAATTTTTTCTCAAGGTCATTTTTTTCGAGATTTGAAGGTCGTCGTATTTTTTTTAAATGGGACTGCATAATTTCATTGCAACAGACTTATAGTTTATAAGAAAACGAATCCAACTAGGTGCAATTTGATGACCTTCACGTGACTTTTAGCGAGAAAATTATGAAATGTTTGTCAGCAACTTCAGTACGCGTTCGGAGACGGTAAATGAATGAATTTCAATTTCATTGAAACAGTCTTAAGTTAATTCTGTATTTTAGAAGGTGTTAATAATGATAATAATAATAATAAATAAGATAATAATGTGTAGCGGCGTAGCAAAGCCTTTGTAAACGATACTTTGTAGCCACGAGCCGTTGTAACATCCCGATAGAGGATCCGGCGAATAGCAACGACGAACACGCCAAAAATGCTTCTAAACATACTTCAACCGATGAAAGGAGAATACGAATGCCTTTTTACAAGCACCAGGGACAATTACACGGTACACTGTTTCAATGAAATTGAAATTCATTCATTTACCGTCTCCGAACGCGCACTGAAGTTGCTGACAAACATTTCATAATTTTCTCGCTAAAGGTCACATGAAGGTCATTATATTGCACCTAGTTGGATTCGTTTTTTTATAAACTATAAGACTGTGGCAATGAAAATATGCAGTCCCATTTAAAAAAAATACGCTGACCTTGAAATCTCGAGAAAAATGACATTGAGAAAAAATTATTTACCATAATCAAATTCGCCCCCCGAAACAGTACAACTTTATTCTGTGAAGATTTTTTGTACGACTAATAATAACCGAGATATTTAGGTGTTCCCATTTAAATGACCCACCCTGTATATAAAGCGCTTTTATTTACCTTGTAACAATTGAGGCTTCTTTTCTAGTTAGAAAGTTCATTAAAGATTGTACATTTTTTTTCGTATGAATTATGCGAAGTTTGTCGTAGAAATAGCTTTTGTATAGGATTTCATTCAAACAACCGCATAATATAGCTGAGGCTCTGAAGAGGTTAACATTCTTTAGATTCTAAGCACCCCCGATTATCGGTAGTCAATACATGTGGAGATTATAAATACATTACAATGGAGATTACAATGAGCCGTGTTGTACGACATTACTATGTTATAACAGAAAGTGAAACGTTGTATCATATAATGCAATATTATAATATAGCGTAATATCGTATAATGCAATATTACAAATACATAACATTGCCACAGTACGCAATATTAATTGTCGTATATTTTCATTTGATCCACTTTTGTGTCTTTAATGAAAATGAATTTTTCTTTAGCATTCCATTTACAAATACAATTTCGCGCAGTAATTATAAAAAGTATGCATAATTACAATTTACTTGAATGAGCGAAGAATACTTTTATTATTTCGAAAGCAATATGATACCAATCAGTCTTGTAGAATATTTTATTTTTTATCGTTCCAAATGATGTACAGGGTGTTTCAAAATTATATGCCGCGACCTACCAGGCATTGTTCTACACCTTTGGATCGGTGGGCATTTGTGAAAGAAACCAGCCGCACAATTCGCAAAAGGGTTGCAAATTGAGGTTAAATGTTTTTATTTCCCCATCGCATTCGTCTTGATACGTAGGTAAAATATCTGAGAGGAACCATGGGTCAGAAACGAACCGTTCTCTTGCAAATTAATGTTAAAATTCTCCATAACTCCATGATTGGATTTCCGGCTAGTAAGCCAGCCGCCGGAGGTAGCCACACAGAGAAAAAAAAGTCACGAATTACCCTTAGTGGCCTCAAAGATCTGCGAGTTTTCGGAAGGCAATGACCCTCCTGAGGAGAAGACCGTCACCCATACTTGAAGTTCGCGCAGCAGGTCTCTGCTTTAAACTGGCAAATATGACACTTCAGCCAGTAAAGATAATTCGTGTGTATCTTCTCTTTGTGCGGGACCTGGAGGCCTGGCTTGCTAAATGGAAATTCAATCACAAAATTGTAACTTTAACATTACTTTGCAAGAGAACGGTTCGTTTCTGACCCATGGTTCCTGCTAGACATTTTACCTAGGCAACAAGACAAATGGATTAAGTCGATAATAATTATCACCTCAATTAACAGCCCTTTTGCGAATTTTGTGGATCGTTTTTTTCTACAAATGTCCACCAATCCAAAAGTGTAGAACAACGTCTCGAACTTCGTGACAAATCCACTTAAAACACTCGGTACAAAAAGGACAATTCATTGGAAAGAATTGTTATCTTCATTATATATGTCAAGCGAGAAGTATTTCGCTCGCACCGCCTATTCCCGCTCCGTCGTTCCTGTAATCCTGGCCCGATTTAAATGTGTTAGCTCTTTCAGCGAATAGTGCGTTAAAACCGAAAGTATGCGTAGTGTACATGTGAGCATGATGAGACATGGCCCTTGTCGCCTCACGAATTAAGCCCGCATTCCTTTTGCTAGCCATCATCCCTCAATTGCCAAACCATACCTGAAGTTTGTCACGAGCTATGATGTCCATGAATATGCTTTTTTTTTTATTTTTTTATAGAAAAAATTCACCGAACCGTGCAGAATATATAATTTTCGAATTATTCTATTATAATTTTCAGTATTACAAGCTGAAGTAATATTCTGCTCGCTTCTTGTATTCTTATGTACGAAAATAGATTGTGTGTTCCTGGTTGTCGAAAGCATTTGGAATATTGCATGATTTATTTACAATGTGTGAACGATAAACTTTTTATAGACCCAACTTGAGACGAATATTTGTTTCTGGTCGTAACTATATCAGTAATCCAAATTCTAAATATTATCTGATCTTCACTATACACATTTACAAAGAAAACACATCACACTTTTGAAAAATTCTTATCTTATTGTAACATTCCAAAAATATTCACATTTTTCCTTTCTTCATGGAAAAAATTGGAAAACCATTGAAAAACGTCGAGAGTGTTATCGTAAGTAAAATAACAAAGCATGCTCAATGAAGTACAAACTATCAATTAACAAGTTGACTGCCAGTGATATTTTTATATGTTACCTGGGGTGCCGACATTGTTCTTACGGATATGTTTCGTTCAAAATAATGTAGCACTGAAGTACTTTACATCTTTATTTAATTTTAAGAGTCATTTATTATATATTATTATTAAAAAAGTACACTCCACCTTTAAGCAATGCCAGCCCGACAATGTATTAGTATAGTTATTGTGACCACATTCCAATCGGAATAGTAATCGTCGTAACCACATTCCGACTGAAATATAAATCGTTATAACCGTATCTCGATCGGAATAATAATTGTTGTAACCATATTCCGATCGGAATAGTAGTCGTCGTAACCACATTCCGACTGAAATAGAAATCGTTATAACCGTATCTCGATCGAAATAATAATTGTTGTAACCATATTCCGATCGGAATGTTCGGCTCTGGCGAGGAATAACGAAATACTCCGATCGGAGTGAGCGACAGCCAGTTAATGTCCATCGGCACAGAACCAAACTAATATTTCTGATACAGAATATAAACTAATGCTCCCTTTCCTTTCCAGGTTACGCCAGATCCGAATATCACCGACGCTATCGTGGAAACTATTCATGCGATACCTGCGGGAAAGTGTACACATGGAAGCCGTCCTTAACGAGGCACAAACGCGAGGAATGTGGGAAAGAGCCTCGATTCACATGTCCCATATGCAATCTCAAAATCCGTCGTAGCGAACAATTAAAATTTCACTTGTTTCACTATCACAACTGGAAATCGGTGAACAACAAACACCAAATGTAGATAATAAAACGAAAGAGACAAATATAATTCAAGAATGTCATTTCTTATCCTGCATTTATTCGTCGTCGTTGTAGTGCACGAATCAATGGATTACACTTGCCGACAGTGTCTGTTTTAAGAAACCCAATTACGATCTGTAGAAAATTTTGACTGTTATTAGACTTTAGTTTATTCATGTATTTTTTTCAGCTATCCATAGAATGTATTTGTATAAATATATAAATATCTCTTAGTGTACAGATAAGATTTTAAGGAAATGTTACATGCCCGTTTTTGTCGTATCCATGCGCTAACAACGACTGAGAAGAATTTACATTATTAAACATCAAAATAATTGTAATCAACGATATTTCCTCCCAATGTTCTTCTTTAAAGTTCATTAACATTCACGTGTATACTTATGTATTCCAGTCATATCTTGATCTCGTTTTTTCATACAGTCAAAAATCGTAATTACCTCTAATTTCTCACGTCGTCAAAGCCTTAACATTTTCTTAAATTATTTTACCTATGGTTCGACTAAATAACAAAAGGGTCTAACAGAAAAACATAGATTAAGAGTATCGCTACCATCAACAGACACTGACCGCCTCATTGATTTATAGGTCTCTTTAAAAAGTACATCTGCGAGAATTGCGGTAAGATGTACAAATGGAAGGAGTCCCTGCAACAACATCTTCGTCTTGAGTGCGGAATCGAACCCCAATTCGGTTGTATCTTCTGCGGAAGGAGATTCAAGCACAAGCATCATTTAAAGGAGCATCTCAGAAGACGTCATCGATGCGATCAGTTGGACGTTCCTTGGATTTAATAAATCCAACCCTGTGTTTTCTTTTTTTTTCGTGTCTTCCTTTTGCTTATCAAATGTTCTTCACTGCAAAACATTAGTGCCATTAGGTCGATTGGTCGACGAATGACGTTTGGTCATCAAAATTGGTAACTGAACAGCGACATTGGGTAAGGAAGGGACAACCTGATGAATACGTGATATACATTATGAACAAATCATTATACGCGGATGACGTAGCGTGCCGTTGCACTTGTAAAATAATTGTATCAATTATGCTAATATTATTTATGACCCAATGACATTGTATAGTAATTCATGATCTCTCTTCGAGGGATGAGTTAGAGAAGATTTAAGGAAAATGAGTCTGCCAAATGTCAGTGTCAGACACATGTGGAAGTAACTATTTGTACACTATGTTCTATTGAACTATTGAATTGCATTATCTCTTCGTAGTATTACGTACGAAGAATTATTATAGACTTATAAGTTGGATTAGAGAATGTTCAGATATTTTTACGTCAAATTGCAAACGGAAATTCTCATACAAAATAATTACTCAAATGATACAATTTAACGTTTCAAAAACGTTAAACGTCTGATCATCGTAAAGCTAATTAGACAAGCAAACAAACAAATCGGTATATGAAGCGATCCAAAATTCGTTGTATGTACTACCAATACTTTAGTGTGCAATGAGCAAATTTTTCTATGCAGTATTCTTAAAATATAAGGTTCCGTAATGTACAGCGCATAATATACTGCACCATGAAATTAAAATTATACCATACGAATTACTTTCCCGTTGCTATTGCTGCAAAGTGTAAATATTTTTTGGAATTTTTTTTAATAAAACTCCTTTTACAAAACGCAAGTATATGGAATACAGAAATTACTTAAGATTACACGCGACGTGCCACGAAACTCTCGTGAATCGTTCGCAAAAAATGTAATTTTTACAACAATGCCACGAATTAACGGGCGAATTCATTCAACACGAAACAAAAGATATGCATTTTTTCTCGCTGTACGAATAAAGGCGTGTCATTCTATGTTTTCAGGTCCTCCGATCTGCTCATCGCGTTCGATCTATCCGTGCAATGTCTGCGGAAAGACGTACAAGTGGAAAGAATCATTGAATCTGCACAAACGCATGGAGTGCGGCATTGAGCCACGTTTTCCCTGCAAGATTTGCGGAAGAAGATTCAAACACAAACACCATCTCACGAAACATCACAGATCCATTCACAATTATATTGATTAGTGAGGATCGACCTAACACTAGATCTATCAGAATAGTCAAAATGATCGGCTGCTCATTTTCTGGAAAAAATTATGCAAAATAATGGTCCAACACCTTCAATTTTCTACATCTGTGTTGCAAAATTTTGTTAGTTAAATCGATCAGTTTTCTCGCCACCTTTGTTCCCTTTTTCCAACATAATTATTTAGCATGTATCATTGTATCAGATAAATCATTGATAGTTCTAGTGTTATCGATGAAACTTCGTGAATTTGCATTGGACAATCCTACTGTTGCGACGCCATGGAAATTTTTTTAAATGCGCTACAGTCGACGATCGGATGTTTAATTTTTGTAAATCAATGTTAATTGTTATGTAGTTAAGGAGAAAATATTATGGAGGAGAAACCTTGGTATGGTTTCACGAATGGAGAATTGCAATACAATTGAGGTTATATTTTGCTTTAATCACTATGAAGAATGCAACTGAGCAGTGTATTGCATAGATAGAACGAAGTAACTGTAAACTTCTTCAAGAGGTTTATAGAACTTCATTCATATCTGTGAAGATAAACATTCTATTTGAATATGTTTATCAAAGAATTTTAGGAAATTTGTTAACAGCGAATAAATGAGACGACTTCGATCAGTACCGACTTTTTAAACAACAGTATACCTCTTATTTGATACTTTCCTTTAAGCATACCTCAGTCCTTTTCCGAAGAACTTATAATGTCCGTTCTACAAAATACTTCTTAATCTTTTATAAAAAATAAAGGAAAATATCTTATAAAACATTGCTTATATTAATGACAAATATTAGGGTATTGTGACATCTTTTTATAATTTGAAATTTAAGCTAATGTTAAGTCTTCCGTGTGAATAGGTACAATTCCAATCATTTCATACAAACTGATATTTAACTCTGTATTTTTTTTAAATTGTACGAAAGGAGAAACTGATTTAAACTGATTAAAGTCAGAAGTAAAAAAATTAGTTGAATATCATTCTGTCCATGCATCCACAGTTCATAATTTGTCTTTCAGGTTACATCGGCCAAATCGTCGCTTATCCATGCAGAATATGCGGCAAAGTCTACGCAAGAAAATCCTCCATGTACACTCATCATCGTCTATGCGGGAAAGAACCGAAATTCAGCTGCGTTCTTTGCGGAAAAAGGTTTAAATACAAACACAGACTGCAATCTCATCTTACCTCCAATCTACATGTGCCACGATCTCGACAACATTGAGGACACGCAAACTATTCCTTCGAAGTCGACTGCGAAGAATTCACTGATTTATCGTGATGAGGATTTTTCATTGGATAGAGTTTCATCAATCCTTTCCTCAACTTACACGACACGTGTCCCAAGATTTTTTTCAATGGACACGCGTTGCTTCCTTGAAATCGTTGAGATAATTACTAAAAGATACACGTAAATTTTGTTTTCTGCTCTTTTTTTTTTCCTTATAGATATACTTTTCTATTTTCTTGTAAAATAGCAAATTCTGTATGCTCGGTATTTGTAATTATCTTTTGCCGATTCTTTCTCTTCTTGAAATTCATGCAATTTAATAATTTAAGAAATTTATGAAGAACGATTAGAAGTTAAATTTGATTTGAAATAATATCAAATTTCACTGACAGCCAAGACTGATACTGAGATTCTTTCCCCGTTATTAAACATGCATCGGTATAAGATTAAAGAATCATCAGTGTTTACTTATACCATTATTTAATTAGAAATTAAGAAGTTCAAACCAGCAAAGATATGTACATAATAGTATTTTGTGTCAAATAAATAAGGAAGTGTTACTGCAAGCTATTACACCGGGAGGGATTACAGAATCTAATTTCTCTTAAGAATACAATCATTTTGAACAAAAAAATTTCGACACAGGAGGTGATATCATGAATTATCATATATTTTTTCTTCCGCATTTATCGCAATACGGGCTTCCAAAATATTGTATAATAAATTATATCTCAACAAATTATATAATTAATAAAGTTTCAATTTTAATCAAACAATAATTAATTCATCCCCTATTAAACCTTAGCGAATATTTTGCAAATAAAGTCTCATGACCTCTACAAGAAAAAGCAAAAGCAACTTGGGCCATTAACGTTTTATATTAAAACATATTTCCACTATTTTCAAGTATATTTATCAATTATTTCTGAAATGCCAAAGACTTAATTGTTACTTCCTCTTCCACTAATTCTTCCAGAGAAACTTTAAACTAGGTAGCTTTGTAACGTAATTAGAAACGACATTGTACAATCCATAATTTTCTCGGTAGCGTGAAAGACCGTAGTAAAAACTAGTTTGCGCAGAAGCAGATGAATCTTACGGAATTACTAACCATCGTAAAACGTTTCTTCTTTTTCAGTCTACTTGCAAAAGACGTGGATGTGTTTCCAATGTGGCAAACGTTACCTTTGGCGTGGCTCCTTGAAGAATCATATCCGTGTGGAATGCGGCAAAGAGCCGAACTTCAAGTGTCCAATTTGCGGAAGGAGATTCAAACACAAACATCGCTGGCAGTCACACGCCAAATGCATGCACCATATCAGTTTGTGAACTCCAATGTCGCGTTTCACTTTATATCCTACAACTGAACTATGCAAAATATCTGGTTAATCGAGACGCATAATTTTAGATATGTGTATTTGAAATTCTTGCATGAACGATGAATCCCGGACGCGAAACAATTGATCCTAAAGAGATGAATTTATAAAATATAGGATTGTATTCGGTGAACAGTAATTTTAATGTATGAAGTATGATGAACTGAAACACAAGATTTGACATTTTCTTAGGAAGTAAGGAAATTTATAATTCTGTAAATTTGTTCGTTTTTTGACTATGTTTATGAATCGACGTAGCGGATACGATTGGAGGTGTACTGGTCGAAATTATAATTTATCACGTACGTTTTATGGGAGACTTTGAGAAAGAATAATATTTTTGAGGGAAGGAGAGAGCAATGCAGTTATGAGAAGACATTTAGCATTTAAGCACGGATCGTAGACGGAAATAAGTAATAATTTTTTATACGTCGTATGCTAACATAGTGTTTATAATAGAGTTTATATTAAAATCACAAGAAAACATCGATGTCGTCAATTGATAATATTAATTGAGAATACTGCGCAACAGAAAGATATGAAAATATAGTTCCACAAAAGGAGAAAAACATTTAAAGTCATTACTTCATGTACCTTTCTATCCTGTGACGAATGTGCAATATACGTTTCTTATATCAGATTTATAGAAGTAATAATGATTGATAGTGAATAACAAATCATATAAAGAACCATCATAATTTCATTATTTTAAATTCGATAATAGAATTATAACATTGATTATAACAAAGTATTACAATACTGTGCGTTAACTGAAAACATTACTGAACTTTCCTTAATCGTTTGAATGCTAAGGGGTATACAAAATATTGATGCGAAAAATGATGATGCCCTCAATTTCCGTTACAACTATTAAGGTAGTCTAGGACCAATTTTTATCATCATTACCGGTTCTTTTCACTTTTACCGACAAACTACTTGTCGATGCAGGCCATACATACTTTCTGCAGAATATCTCAACAATTCCAACAACAAAGAAACTTTACCGATTAATGATGTCCTGGACTGATATCTACTTTGCTGACCCGACTCGGAAACTGTTAAAAACTACGCTAACGAGATGCGAATGTTTACTGAGGGTCAGAAATAAAATTTAGCATTTTGTTAACACAGAATAAATTGGACTTTCAATTTTCAACATTATTTTCAGTAATTCACGTACTGTCAACTCCAGAAATAGTTAACTTGTAATGTTTGCCCGCAAACGACACCAAGATTAGTGCAAGTCAAAGGCAAGAATCTACGACCGTCACGATTGAAGACGTACCACATCCACTTAGCAATTATTGAGCTAACCGTACATTCGTAAAGAGATTCTGTATTTAAGTTTAACATGCAGTGCTCGAAATTAAAACTACTGATTGGCTCCCTTGGACGAGAGATTCAAATATGCCCAATCAACGGGTACGAACGTGCACGTGCTACCAGCTATCCACTGGTTGGGACGAGGCCTTTCTAAACCTTTATTGGCTTTGCCGTGCCAGTGTTCGAACTCTTATGTAGCTCCCTCATCGAACCTCTAGAGGATCCCTTTAAGATCCTCTATCCTGCAACATAGGCTACACTACTAGCCCCAGGAGATCAATTCGATGACTGAGACAGAACGGAAAGTCCTGGGGCTCGGCCCAGTCCCCGAACCAACTTTACCTTTGGCAGGGGCCGTAGATCGGTTAATGTCCAATGCTACTATCAAGAGCATTGGTCGGCGTATGGGCTCGGGTACCCCAGGTTCGCCAAACCCGTACCTGGGTCATTCCCATGCCCCCAGTCTTAAAGATTTTCGAAAATCACTCATCATTCTTCAAGAAAAAAATCCGTTTCAGCGTCAGGAAATCACTATTCCATTTGCTGGCACTTAAACGATCAAATATGAAAAAAAGGACGATTTGTCAATTTGCATTTGACATCACATTAACCATGTAGCTTCTAGATGTTTTGTGCAAAGCGTGTCGTGCCGCTTCGGAGTGCAACTCGATTCGTTAAAATAATCCCTGAATTTTTCTTTCCAGCCTCCTTGAAGAAAGTGTGGTCGTGTTTCCAGTGTGGCAAGCAGTACACGTGGAGAGATTCTTTGAAGAAGCATCTGCGGGTCGAATGCGGAAAGGATCCGACTTTCGAATGCCCAATTTGCGGGAGAAAGTTCAAGCATAAGCATCGTTGGCAATCGCATGCGAGACTGATTCATCACATCAACATATGATCGTGTGAATGATAATCTGCCGTTTGACTAGTCGTTGGTTAATTGTTGAACAATCGACACGTGCAAATAAAGTGCACCTATTTTGCATTGAAAACGCTTGGGATTGTCTTTCGAATTGACTTTATTTACGTACCTTTCATTTAGTATTTATGTTTTGTTTCTTTTGTTTTCTTTCTTCTACTTATGTACTTTTCCTGATTATTTTCTACAATTATACGATAATTTGTGATAGTTTGTGCCTGGTGATTATATACATAATGTAGCGTGCATAAAAATGTAGTGTGCGGCTCTTGGGGAACATTAAGGTAATCAATTTGTTGATGTTTTATTAACAACTAGATACACGTTTCTCAAATATCCGAATTAATAATTACAGCTGGATATTTTTTAAAGGAACAACAGAAAGCATACAATATAACTGTGAGCTTCGGTATTATATCTGAAATATCCTTTTCTTACAAAACAAAATAATATCAACTTCCAATTTCAAGTTAGAAGAATTTTTCTAAAAATGTCATCCTAATAAGAGTGACTGTTATAGTGAGGGACCAGAAACAAGGCACTTGAGGGGTAAATTGCTCTGATTCGCCGGACGGATAGAGACATCCCTCTCCCTCACGCATTTTCGATTTTGACGCGCTATTGGCAAGAGAAACCCGCACATTCGTTGCGTCGTCATGTGAACGACGAAAGGAGTGTTTAATTTTCGGTTGTCATTCGTCGATCTCAGGTTTCCCGTGCCGACATGGCGGGGATAGGCGGTGCGAGAGCAATCTCCCCTTCCGTCCCAAGTTCCTTGTTTCTGGTCCCTCACTATACATAATACTCAGTGCTTAAAAACATGTTCTTATTAGAAAAAGACAGATTTTTACAGATCTGCTATTGGCGCAACAATGCAAAACCTAATAAAGAACAAGATATTTCTTTCCTTGCCTCACTTCCATAGTAACGATGCTATCTATTACGAGTTTATATTTCTTTCCTAATTCTATCAGTGACTTCACTGAATAAGAAACTCACCAAATGCATGTAACACTTTGTAGAATATTCGGGAATATCATACAACATAAACTCCGTATTAGCAGACCAGTATTAAAGATATTAATTAATATCGTTATAAATATACGTCATTTCTATAGACAAGATCTTAAGGAAAGTATTAACAAAAAAATATAAAAAACAAAGTTCTATGAATAAAGCATAGCATTAAGCGTGTTGCAAAATTAGTAGAGTCCGATAATCGTCCTAATGAAGAAATTACACACGTCGGAAAAAGCCTATGAAGAGACATTTGATTTTGTCACTCAAATTGAGCCCCCAACAGTGACGCCAAAATTTGGGAAGGACATCATGCGTATAAAATACTGCTACAAACAAATTTCTCTTCGAATTATCTAATTATTTTAACTTGCGTTAATCTCTTTATCTTAGTTATTTTCCGAAAATTCTTTCTCTGCAGAACACACTGAACGTAGTAAGAAATTGAGTTCAGTAGGCGATGTATCGAGAGATATTAAAACTCCTGCATTTAAGGTTCGAAGTTCGAATGATCAGAAATTAGAAACGTATGCATGACATGATCATGAACGAAGATCTTAAATGCATGGAAGAGACAGTCGATCCGTACACTTAATGTTAATTGGGCTAAACTTACATTTCCCTTCTTGAAGTATCCTGTAGAAAATATACAATCGTGTTAAGTCACTTTGCGCGATCTGCTTAGAAAAGATAACTTTCTAACCGACAGTTGCTTTGACTTTCAGACGAGGAGAGCCAGAAGATCCCACTTTTCGAATTCCTGACCGTTGGTGTGATCTGCCCAGACTGCGGAAGGAGCTATAAACAAAGTGATCATCTTCAAAAGCATCGGAAGGAGTGCCTGAAAGAGCGTACCTTCATTTGCCCTATTTGCGACAAAAGATTCAAGAGAAAGTACCACCTTTTGAGACATATGAACGGCACGAGGCACAAGCAAGAGAGACTATATCTTTAGAGCTTCGTTTTAAACGAAACTTACGAGGCAATTCGAGAATTTCTTCAGTCTCATTGGCAGAACGTTTGATAAAAAGAATACAGAAGACAAGCCGTACGCAAATGGAAATGTCAATTCGATATTTCAATTCCTTTTCAAAACAAGTTACTTTTTAAATGACGCTGTTCTTTTTCTTCTTGAAAATACTTTCTTACAGAGTTTAAATATAACGCATTTTTTGTATAATTAACGTCAGATAGACTTCTTAAAATTGTCGTTACCATATCGATTTTTGTGTTTTCACTTCTGAAACTCTTCATGTGCACCACGTGAGAAGTAGATCTGTTAGATCATAATGGTAGACTGTAAACAATCGATGAACAAGATTTCGTTAAAATACGGTAAAAGACGCCTTTTGTAAGTACACACTGACAATTACACTTAAGCAATATACGTTAATAAAGTTAAATAATTAAGAATAAACATATATGCAAACGGTTGCATACTTTTGAGTTTTTTGTATCGCAATAGAGAATTTTTAATAAATTTCTACTGATATTATCGACCTACGATTTTTCTAAAATCACCTAGGTGCACCGGCGAAAATACGAATATGTAATTTGCCATTTATATACTTCACTGTACACGATAATACTTAACAAAGTCGAATACTTTTCACTAAGGAAACTCCCGATTTCGCCCCAGAAAATATAATGAGATATCGTTTATATATTCAGTTTAAGTTCTATAAATTCAAACAGTAACGACGACAGGCATTTTTCACTAGCTTTGTTCTTCCTTCGATTGTTCTTCAACATTATGAGATTTTTCTATCCGCAGTATACAATATCCTTGCCACCACACACTTTTTCCTACTCACAAAATAGGAGGAAAATAATGACATTCAAAGATCGCTGTCGGCAGCGAAGAAACAAAACATCGGTAACTTTTTATAGACTGTAATTAATAAATTTCACGTTCTTTCTTCTATAAAATATTTCAGATAATTCTTTAAATATTACTTCAATAGTAAATCCTTTCACTGACCTGGAATTCGTTTTTTCTGTCTTTCAGTACCAAGATTGACCGTGAAGAATATTGAGAATCTGAAGTACGAGAGGAGACCGGTAATTCACAGATGCGCAAGGTGTGGAAAAGGCTATCAATTGGAAACATCCCTGAGAAGACATCAAAGGCTAGAGTGTGGAGTAGAGCCACGACAGAGTTGCCAAATATGTGGAAAAAAGTTTACCCATAGGTTTAAATTGACACATCATTTGGCCTCCTGCAGAAGAAAGAGAGAACTCTACGAGACAATTTAAATTGAAGAATTTGGATGAAAATGTCGAACAATGTTGATATAAAATATTTCTGACTTTCTCGACATATAAGAAGAATTTATCTTTTTTGTTCGAACTTACGTAACGCTACAATTGATATTACATTTCAAGTGCAATGCAAATAAAGTATTTGTTAAACGATTTTTATTGTCAGAATGAGAGTAATCGAGGAAAAGTAATGAAAATCTGATTGGAATTGAAGTAACATATCTGTGATGATTTAAATTTACTGGCACTTGGAAGAATTAAGTTTAAAGTATGCAATTGTTGGAGATTAGAAGAAGAACGGAAAAATATGCTGACGAATCGAGTGAGAGACGTGTCTTAATTATGGCACTATTGGTTTGTTCAAATTCAAGGAAGCGTTAAGTATGTTTAGAAAATATTTAAAAAAAGAAAATGAATATTTTAATAGAATTTAAATGGACGGGCAACTCAGATGCATCAGCATATTTTGCAACACTTTATCTTCACGCAATACTTCTTTCCACATAGTGTAGATACGTCATCAAAAGATCAGGCAACGATGATTCTGCTACGATATAAATAATTATTAACTTCCTGTCTATCGATAAATTCCTCTCTAAATTTTCATTCCGTTTGAGTGATTCTTAAAAGCTGGTTACATTTAAAAAGTGAGAAAAATCTTTTTTATAAGCGATGTTAAATAACTAATTTATTTTTATTGTACATAATATATTTATATAGGATAAATAACGAAATTTGTAATTTTATAATGATAAAAATAACGCTACACATTTTCGGTCAGTAAATGGCTTGAATCGTCATCAAGGTTTCGATCCGTCATAATAAATCGTAATAAAGATAAACAAATTTCGCTCAATGTACAACAATAGACATGATCATCTCGCGAAAAGCGAGATGAAAGCACAACCATATTGTATGGGGTTTTCACCATGAAATAAACACACGTTTACTGCAACAAGCTGAGTGTTCAACTCACTCCATGTATCATGTACATACAATGGACATGTTTTAGAAACGTTATTCCAATAAACCTTAATAAGTTCTTTTCATTCGATTACAAGTCATTTCACTTGTATCGAATAAAAACTCACGATATACATTATAATTCCTGTAAAAACACGATAGTAGAATTAATAATTTTTTGTCCCAAGTAACGTTTCATTCTTCATGCTTGCCATTAGGAGGCCATCTTCGCTATGCTCTTCTGTCCCTCGTTACCTTCTCTTTTTCTCTTCTGTTGCCCTGATATTTCAGTCATGAAAATCTTCTGAAAAATTGACCAAAATTTACATCATTGAGAATTATATTGATTTAAACTAAGTCGATGTAATTACTCAAATCGGTGAACGTTAGTTGTGTGTCTAATTGAAGCTCAGTTTAGATGGAGAACTTTAGAAGGACAAAATGGTGTATGCTTGTGGTTGTGCTGCTGTTAAAGTCAACCATTCGTTTATAGTTCTTAATACTCGCTTGAAACGATAAACACACATTAAAGTCAAATTACAGTGCAAACTAAGATATATTTTAATCAGTCCACCTAGTTACCTACACTTACAACGAAATATCTCTTAGTTGGCAGTCACTAAATTTAAAACGGTAATAAATAACATCACATATACGTATGCTGTCCACATTACTCTTAGCCATCGACTACAGTAATTTGATAGTTTATCTGAGAATGTAGAGTACGTTGCGTTTAAATATAAGTTCATATTTCTGCACCGTAGTCAATCACGGCCACCATCTTGTCATTAGGATTTCGTTATAAAGTTGACCATCCTAGCTAAACCTTGTTGTATCCTGTGCAATGGAACAATTTCTTCGAATAAGCACGAGATCCTCAAAATCCGTGAACAAAAACGAGGCACTTTCCTTATTTAATTTACTATCGCGCAAGGATGATGACGCAAACGGATTAAAGAGCACATCTAACGTACGAATCTCCTTTCGTTTCAGGCCTCCTGGCAACGATGTTGCTGTCGTCTGATATGCAGCAGCCGCACGACAATAACGAGGCACTGTGGGGGCAATTACCGTACAGGACGATACCGTACAAGGCCAGAAGTCAACGGAAGAGCGAGTCCAAGAACACGGAGGCGAAGTACGTTTGTAATAGGTGCGGAAAGATTTACAAAGCCACAACTTCGCTGAGCCGTCATAAGCGGCTGGAATGTGGTGTCGAGCCGTGCGAAGTTTGTCCGATCTGCGATCGAAGATTCAAGCATAGGTTCGTCTTGAATTCTCACATCGTTGGATGCCAGATGAAACTGCGACAGATTATGCAGAAGAGAAACGATTCGCCGTTGTTCGATGATGAACGAGAGTGAAATGATCGCGCTGAATTTTCAAATTGGAGTAGGGTTGCTGGTATTTGGATGCTGATTTGTTTGAGATTTTCGATTGTAATGGGATTTAAGGAAACGGGTTTGGAATTATATATGATTATTTCGATATTGAGGAAGAATTTTAATCTGCAGACGTTTGACGAACAAATAGAGTTTGGTGTTTAGTGTCGAAGCTTTCGGTATGTTTCCATTGGCAGCTTACCGATTGTAGTTGTTAAGTTGATGTGCCTTCATTTAATTACTAAGAAACCTCGAGTTATGGAGAGAAATTCATTAATACTGTAGGATATCTTGTAACATATGGTATAGCAGCGTCACTGAAATGTGGATTCCTCAATACTATATTCGATAACATTGTTATTGAAACATCTCCGCTAATACTCTTGACTGAAGAATTATTTCTATCTACTACAGTTTCTTTATTTTTAAGTATTCGATAATTTCTTGAATTTAGAAGATACGTATTCGCTTCTTAAATTTTAATTGGACATTTATTCAGAGAAAACTCATTTTTTAAAATATGCGTTTCTTTCGGTATTTGCTTATATGATTCAGAAGTTATAATTATTTTTTAGTGAGAAGAAAATTACAAGGAAGTTGTTCGAATTATGAAATTGCTCCATAATTACCTACTGTTTTCGTAAAATGTCTTAAAAATGCAAATAGACAACGAACATCATCCAAATACTCCGTGCAGCCTGACGAAAGAAGAGGCATAATTCTATTTTCAATTACAAATATTTTTTCCCTTCTAATCTGAATTTAATCTGACGATATATCAACGTATCGAAGTGTTCGGTTTTATGAATTATTAATTTATAATCTGACTGGAATTGTATAAATATTACGTTTCACAATGAAACACAAAAACAATGTTTTTGTTTGACAAATGAAACTTCGAATCTCATATTTTAAGATGGAAGTAGACGAAAAATTGAACTTTTAATTGTTCATAATATTTGAGATAGATCTGATTATATTTTTCACATTAAAATCACTGCTTTCTGTACAAGTTATTGCTCAGGATTGGTAAATATTTATGCGTGTAATCATTGTATTTAATATTGCGTGAAACATTTACATTTAACATTGTTTCTAAACATACAATATTCATTTATCATGAATGGATATATGATGTCGTAAAAAATAATAATAATAATTTCATAACAATATACAGTTTTATAAAACATGACGAATTATAATTCGTCATAGATCTAACCCAGACCTTCGACATTTCGAAGTTTGCAAATAATGGATTTTCAGTCGTGAGTAAATTATTGCGTAAATTTTGTAAGAAAATATTGTTGTACCAAAACGAATGTAAACGTTGCATTCGCTTGCATTTGAATGCGCTTAGCAAATAATTGTATGTATTTTTATTTTTATGATATGTATACCGACCGATTTACAAATGACTTGTACTCCACTGTTTTATAGTAATACTAATAAATAAGCTTTTCAATAAAAATCATAGTTTTAACTAGTTTAAATATTATATTCACGAATAAATGCTTTTATTTAGTTACTATTGGTCTGAGCAGTGAAATTGACATTTTTAATCGAGATTTTTATGCTTCAGGAAGCATTAAACATAAAATTATTCTGGATAAAAATTTAAGCCTAAAATCCTGTGTTATATTCACAAGAAATTATTTCTTTTCGTCAACAGTTTCATATGTGCCAATAAAAAATATACTTTTAAATAAAATCAAATATTAGGACTTGAATTTGTGAAAACTTATGGATGACAAAAAGTAATAAATATATGATATGTAAAGTTTAGAAGAGAAGTAACCCAGCCAATGAATATTCGAATGTAATTACAAGCAATGCAAAATGTTCTTATAATATTTGAAGGTACATATGATGAAACTGTCATCAATGATCATAATAAATGATATATAAAAACAGAATAGGGCTATACAAAAACATCTAACAGAAATTTCAGTACAATGACTCACCGAATAATCCTTGATGTATCCAAATAAATACGTAAAAATTAATTCCAAACATACATACTGTTTCTACATTCTATTTTTCTTCATTGGAACGAAAATAATGTATTGAAATTTCATGGATAAAAGTACAACAGAAGAGCGTGAAGAAATACATAATTTTATGTATCAAAAATTACACCGTTATGTCCAATAGAACAATGTAGCATCTTATTCACAGACAGTTAAAAAATGTATTTCTTTGAAATTATCCAGACGTTTGGAAAACTAATATCGTCTCGTCACACACCCTGTTATTCACTGTTTCCCTCGACACGCAGTCTAAAACCCCTATTGTAAAAATGCATCAACAATTCGCCTATCCTATCTACGTACACCGTTTGTTTTCCCCATTTACGCACCTACATTTATATTTCTTTCGGATCAACTTGGTTACAGATGTTTTACTTCAACAGGTTTTGCCGTGAGGAACGTCTGGAGTATGTCGCAAGAGTTCAAACACACTTCGATGGACGAACTGCTGAAGGACCGAGTCTTCGAAGACGGAATCACATTTCCAGTTGGCTTAACGGAGGCAAGCAAGAAGCAGCTTTTCACTTGTACACTTTGCGGCAAGGATTACACCTGGATGTACAGCCTTCGTCGTCATCAGTTGCAATGTGGCAATAAGGAGGCAAAGAACAAGTGTCGATTTTGTTTGAAGAAGTTTTACAGACGCGACAGACTCAAGGAACATTTGTTAGTTCATCACTCCTATGTGGCCTAGAGTTAAGGCTTGTAACCTTAATATTTCAGAGTTTATTATGCAAACGCGGAAGTAGATATCTCTGAGATATTATTATTTTGCGGGCACTCTGAAGGCTCCTCTTTCAATCTTCTGTTTATGCAATCCTGGACGTCCAATTTGATTTTATTCCGTACTTGAAACTTACTTTCGATAGCAATTACCGTATAACAAACGAGCACATTTGTAAAGTGGCTGTGACGCTATTGCCTGTTTAAGCCTCGATTAGCGTACTCAAGCTGCACGGCCTTAGGAATTCCTCAATCATCACCTTTTAAATCGACATGTGGCAGAGACGTGATGACCCTATCTTAACAATGTTCCCTCATTGCTAATGCTCCTTACCATCTTGAACGCACACGTCGGTGTACCACCGCCACACATAGGATCCTCTAAAAATTTTATGGAGGAAGAACGAGAAAAGGAACGATGCATCAAAGCATAATATGAAAACATTTTTCACTTATGAGTTACAAGTTTGATCAGCTTGATATGGGTTGCAAAAATCATATTCTATTTTAACCATTTTGTTATGGAGGGTCGTCCATAAGCAGCATTTCAAGGCAATAGTGTTTTCTCTCCGTCAGTGAAGATGGTCCACCAAACCAATCTAAGAAGTATCAGTACATCATGTGTAAACTTTTCCAAAGATTGAACAGCACAAGTTACCCACGAGCCAAACATTTAACGCATGAAAGAAAATCAAAGTCAATGATTGCTCTAATAGGGACAAGAATCAGTTTTCTGTAAAACTGTTAAAATTTCATATGGCTTAGTGCCAATAATTCGAAATGAGAGACGATATTTACGATTAGGTTGCATCGTTTGAGATGGGATTACTTAAATCAGAGAAACGAACAATAAGTGAAGGAAGTATTCTTGGTTGAAGTTTTTCCTGTGATAGTGCCGTTAGAATCTATTTGTTGCGAATAAAGAGGTATTATAAGCTGACATGATACAGGGGGAAGGCAAATCGTTCACTACTTGCACCGCCTTCCAAGTAATTCTGATTTTAAATACTCGGCATGTTATATCACGCGTTGGACTTGTACACTGCAGTAATGAGAAGTAATTAAGGCTGGAGAGTATTGAGGTTGGTCGGGCACATCTCTGTTGTCATATTTCGTTCTTAGAACATTCTCGTGATCGAGGAGGCCATCCTCTAGATGTTGCATCCCAAACGGACGGTGTTTTTCTATCAATCAATTGTATTTGTTCAAATCATACGTGTGTGGGGTTCTTGCGAATATCGCTCGTAAGAGTCAGTGCAAGCTAGAGGTCGATGCTAGAAGTGGTACAGGTAATAACAACAGATAGATCGACAACATTTCCTCTCTTTGTATAGTTTGCTATACAAGACGACAAAACATCGCTATTAAATTCGACAATCCTGATGCAGAGTTTGAATGCTATGACGTTGATAGTAGCTGTCAGGGTCGTTGTATTTCACAGTGATTAATTCGTAATAAAATGCATAGGACTACACCCACTGTAAATTATGTAATGTTTACGACGATAAAGTACTAGAATGTTTTCCTTAATTATTAATCGGATTAATTGTATATTCTATGGTCAAAAGGAATTGAAGTTATTTTAAAGGTTAAAGTAGCGAATATACTTAAATCGGGGACTTTTGTTATATTGCAACATTTACAAAATGTGTATGTCTGTGATCGTGATACAGAGAGAGAGAGAGAGAGAGAGAGAGAAAGATAGAGAGAGAGAGGATATTAAAAGAAATTTTCTTGTGTGTTTGCTAACATGTTCGTGCACCAAAGTTAGTACCTGTTAGTACCAATTAATACAGAACTTCGATATGATGCGAAGAACGTATATATCATTGTGGTAATGAGATGAATTTGAATTATGATGAAAAGAAAATGTAATCGAATACCTTTTCTGAAAACAGGTTACGTACCAAATCATTAATAATATCAGTAAGGTTCTCAATTTTGCGTTATGACGTCTATGATTTAAAATGTGTCAACTATCACTGTTGAATATTAGAAATACGTATATTGTTATACGTATAACGATATACGTATAACTTTGAGTGCTTAATATTTCAGTTAAAGCTTCTCTAAAGCTTTTTTGTCGTAAATATGATTTAAACTTAGTTGATTGTTGTTGGATATGGGTTATATTTCTCCGCAATTGTGTTTCGGTACACAATTAATTTATGTTAAACATCTATACCTTTTTTTAAAATTTTCGTGAGAATAATAACTAAAACTTGCTGATTCAAATAATAACAAAATAATTATTTTATCAACCTTGTTAAAATTGGCATTAAAGACGAGTGGTATATTTAGTAGAAAGTATGTCTTGTTTGGAATATTGAATAATACATTTTCCAATGTGCCTCCAGTAAAACTATCAACCGAAGATCGATGATGTAAATTATTAACGAGGACGAACTAATATCAATTTTCGATTGTTTTATAATACATTATTGTTATAGACAGTAAGCCGAAACTGAAACAACTTGTATTTTTTTCCGTGACTTGCTCACCAACTCAATAAAGTTGTTATTAATACGACTAATGTTTTATAATCAAAGTAGGTATATTGAGACAAATTGCTATTTATTAAATTGAAATAGCCAGTTACATTAAGTTGGCAGAGTTTCGACAAACCAAGTTTCATTCGACAAAATCAGAAAAAAAAATATTTTCTTCAATGGATTGTATTAATCCGACCTTCATTACAGCATTATCAATCTGCGAAATTAATTCCCCAACTTGATTTATCGAACTTTCGGTATCGTCCTATGTGAATATGTAGTAGAAATTAATATTTTAAAAAGCTGCAGGCTATTGCATCAATATTAAACATTATACGAAATTACACTTTCTAAAGTTATCAAATCTTTAGATAGACCGTAATACAGTCATAGGAACTATAATTTCCTAATTCTAAATAAAGTTAGCTACATCCACAGAATTATCAAATTCAAAAATTTAATATTGCCAATAAAAATCCAGAATAACGGAGCTTAAAAGTTAATAGTAATCAAGTTTTGTCATATTACAGATAATTCCTTCCTGATGGATGATTTCATCGGTTCACAATTGGTGAGCGACTTCGGGCTGGCTTCGAGCGCACATTCCATACATCGTCGCCAATTTGTTCCTGTGCAAGAGCAACACTATATGTGCGGCGAATGCGGAAAAGGATACAAGTGGATGGCCAATCTACGAAGACACCAAAGACTTGAATGCGGCAAATTACCGAATCATGTCTGCAAGATTTGCAAGAAGAAATTCTATCGCCGATATGAGCTCACGAATCACTTAAACACTAAACATACTGTTTTTTGAACTCACGAAGAGACGAAGATTTCCAAATAATGATGAGAGGACCATACTTTTCAACCAATTGACCACGTCAAGCGATTACAATCACTATCCAAAATGACACCACAAGAGCCGTTTATTTTGAAAGTGACATAAATTACTTCTTCCAAAAAATCAAGTTAATGATAACATTAATTACAGTTCCATAGCATCTCTTTAGTTTAATAAAACTCGCAATCAATATGATAAAAATGATTAAACTTTGTTATAGAGAAATGTTGTTAGTAAGCGGGTTAACAAACATGTTTATTTTGAAAGTGCCATAAATCACTTGACCGCAGTGAAAAATGGTGATTTTGCTATGGTTACACAAAATCATTTACACTAAGAAACATATAAGTATTCAAAATAACAAATACAAGTAAGTCTTCTCGATAATTAGCTCCATATCTTTAAACACGTTAAAACTCCAACCGTTAAATATCTCGATTTAAAAAGAAAGTGACTTATGCTACTTTCATAATAAGCGGCTTATATATACAATGGGCGACTGTTCTACTATACGGTGTTGAAGAGAAGTATCACAGGACGGCAAAGGGCAGGATTTCGTCGGTTCCGCCTATCGCCGTTTTTAATGTTTCTGAAATCTTCACGGTCAATTCTCTGATGCATTACACCCCAAAGTAGTGGCATCCCCGTTTGTACGGGATATACTTTCTTCCTTTAACGTAAATATTAAAAATCATGTGAACGGGAGGTTCCTATACGATTTCCAAAAACATTGCACAAATAAGAAGAAATTATTATCACTAATATTTCGTGAAAGAAAATAGATAAAAATACTTAATTCTCCATGTTACGTCAATAGCAATATTCTGTGCTTACGCCGATGCATATCGGCAGTACACAGTAAGTGTACTGTCTCACTTTTCCCCGTTACTCATTTACTTTCGTCATTACGCGATCGAATTAGTGTGCATAACCGTTTAAGTGTCTTGTAGATACTCTGTCTAATGAGCGCTGCATTCCTTCCGCCAGACTTATTTCTGGCGTAGCATAATAGTCGCCTGCTATTCTTAGCACTGTACAGGGTGTATGAAAATTATTTATTACGACCTACCAAACGTTGTCCCTATACCTTTGGATACGTTGACGTTTGTAAAAAAAACGTGCCGCAAAATACACGAAAGGGTTGCAAATTAAGGTTGGCAATATCCTTCCAGGAAAGGGTTAACATCATTTTTAGTGCACACATTTTTCGTCCTGGACCTGCTCGTGGCCTGACGTATCAATAGGGATGACCGAGTAGGTCCTGTCCTAAACACCGTGTGTCAACAGTGACGATATCTATTCGCCGATCGGACGTATACAGGGTGGGGCGCTATCTCTGATTAATTTGAATATTTAAGTTATTTATAATGATATGAAAAAATGTTATATACAAAACTTACACGGTATAGAGGAGGACATATTGTGATACAAACGCATTTAGTATAGAGATGATGGTCCGTCCCATCGATTTCAACGAATTTTGGATATGTTATCAGCATCATGATTCTAAGCAATTTTTTCCTACACATGCAACCCCCACTCGGCTTTAGTTTTCAAGATATTAGCAAAAAACTTTTGCTACTTCTACATTGAATTTTACCTATACATACACGTCCTTGGCAATGTGTGTCAGCAGGATGTAGTCGCTTATCTACTGTTTCTGCGGCGACCGGCAAAGAGTCTTTATAACAAGTGAACTCGTCGAAAAGGTATCTTATAAGAAAGCGAAAAATATAATTCTAAGGGACTAACGGCGGCCCCCTCTTAAATCTATGCCCGACCAATATTAATTCATCTTTTCGTTACAAACACGTAAATTAAACCAAAGTCTTCGGGGGCAAGTACCCTGTGATACACAATTCATCCAGGGTCCCAGTTCCTGTTCCCTGTCTGATTTAAGTTAGGTGCTTGTACCAAAAAGATAAATTACTGTTGGTTGGGCATAGTCTTAAATGAAGGCCACCGTGAGGCAGTCCGATTAACAATAAACATTGCAATTATATTTCTAGTCTATCCTCGTGAAGTACTTTTTCTATAAGTCCACCCGTTATGAAGATTCTTTGCCGGCCGACGCAGAAACAGTTGATAAGCGACCGCATTGCCACGGACGTGCCTGTATAGGCAAAATTCAATGCAGAAGTAACAAAAGTTTGTTGACAATATCTTAAAGGCTAAAACCGAGTGGTGGTTACATGTATGGGAAAAAGTTGTTTAGAATCATGATCCTGGCAACAAATTAACAAATTATTGAAATCGGTGGCACGGACTATCATCTGTGTAATTAAAAACCCACACAGCGATATAAAAAACGTACCGTTGCCGTGAAAAAAATGGAGCTGACCTTGAACTCTCCTTTATGCCTCCACCCACTCAAAAAATGTTTGAATCACAATATGTCCCCTTCTATACCGCGCAAGTTTTGTATAAAAAATGTTTTCATATTATGCCAAATAACGAAAACATCAGAGGTGGACAGAGATACCGCCGCACCCTGTATATACGAATCAGATGCGTTAAGGGAACTTTCAGAAAACACTAAATTGGGGCTTGCGGTGAGTAAGGGCGTGAAGGATCCTCGGTGGTTTGAAATGAGCCTAAAACAGTAAGTGCTGTACGAAATGGCCAAAGCAGTTGTATCCGAAAAATACATAACAAAAATAAAAAGTCGTTGACAAAGACAATACAGTTTAGTGAGCGATGCTCGAAGCAGCAACGGTCATGGGGGCCGATGAATCGGTTACAGTGTGACCGGACGTGCTGATTCAAGTTTTTCATCGATGTACTCTGCGGTAGTGTCGTTTATTTTGGATCAAGTTTTAAAGAACTACGATATTTTATAATATCGCAGAACTTCTTTTTGTTCCTATATTTGAATGTCTTTTGTACAATTCTAATCTCAATGTTAAGCTTAGGGAATTAAATATTGTAATGCTAGCTCGAATTTTGATTGTTTTGATTTTGTTTTCCTTTTTATTTTTATATTTTACGATAGTTATATGATACTAAGATGAGATTGAATTTCTGCGAGAAGATTCAATTAAATAATACGAATAAAGTATATACATCTAAAGATGTTATGTATTTCACACTCTTAAGAAAAGACTTTTCTTTTTGGGTGATTGTGGCATACAGATTTCAATTGAACAAGCAGCAAATTTTTATCCTGTAAATTCGAATGTTTAAAGCAGAATAAATAATTAATTGAACTAGTTGTACTCAATGAAAAAGTAACGATTCAATCCCTTCTCTCCGATATCTAACAATGAGATATTTCACTGTTAATTAAAATAATGTTAACTGTCACGCAATTTATTATGAACCGACACTAGACTTTCCGTTTACACCACGTTGTACGGACCTGCGGTTAATTTTTATTGTGCTACAGTTCCCATCTGACTCTTAACTAGAGGTATTAATAAAAAATGTTTATAAAAGCACTTTACTTTAACTCTGTTAAATGTAAAATACAGTAATTTATTAAAAATTAATATAATTTATTAAAACAATTTAAACGAAGATGAAGGTTTATTTTGCACATGCTACAAAATATTACAACTTTTTTTATAAAATAAAAGGGGCTAACTTTTGTAAACCTTTTGTGCCTTTCCACTCACATTCTTCATTTTTAATCTTCTAGCTGATGCATCGATCTTATCGTATCACTCTGCGATGTCGAGTGGCGCGAACGAAAAGTGCAGCCAAACGGGCGAGGCAGTTAACGTGTCAATTTTAAAATAAGCACATCAAATCTTACTTCCTTTAATAACATTTTACCTTTTTCTGGTATATCATTTTATTCTAAAATATTCGTGTCGTTCTTTTAGGAAACGAATCATTCTACGATAGGACAGCGAAGAAAAAGAACCGTGGTTTCTCCTGGACGAAAAATGAACATGGAACTTCAGAAGTAAAGAAGAGCACCGATTGGTCACCGTTAGCAACGAACACTTCGATGTTTCCCAAGGGAATCACGGAATGCACCGATCTCTATCTTTGCGCGAACTGCAGAACCGGCTTCACAAGTCTGAAATGGCTAGAAAATCACAAAAAATTCAAGTGTTCCCAGTATATAATAAAACCGTACGGCTGTACGATGTGCAATAAGAAATTCATGACTTTGATCGATTTAAATAAGCACATTTTAAATCACTTGTCGTCCGATAGAATCGGAGAATTTTATTGAAAAATCACTTTATGCGACTGTAGACTTTCTCAATTTGTCAAATATTATATATCCAGATACTCGTTAACTACTTGAAAAAGATGTTACATGTAAGATTACGTTTTAAAATACAATAACATGTTTAAGTGCATGGAATTTAATAAAAAAGATTATAAGATTGTGTGTTACAGTTTTAAAAATTATACATTTTATGATTCCTATGAATTCTACAACATGAAGATCATTTTTATAAAAATGTATACGACCTTTTATTTCTGTTTCCAACATTCTGCAAATTTTATAAAACATTACGAACCACGTTCGATATACAAAACTTTTATCTTGCGATTTACAGGAAATCCAAACTGATCATTACATTTTTTCTGCTTTCATAACAAAGCATTGAATTATGACAACCTGTATCATAATTGATAATTTTTAGATATCAATGTTAAAGAATATTTTAAAAATTTATTTAGCATCGTTCATTCATATTTGTCAGTTGTTATATCATCTTCTAAGCTCATGCTGTATTCAAAAAGCTTCTTATCATGAAATCAGCCGAATCTGTTCATCGCTTTTATTTAAAATCTATTCAAAACTGGGCGTAATAGCAAGGACTACTTGTGGCGTCACTGTCCATTTTATTTCTGTCAGATGCACCATATAACTTAATAAAATTAACACTTAAAATCTTTGATCTTATTATTCAGTTATTCCTCATTTCGATCTTATTACAATTGATGTATCTTAACGAAGCAATAAACATTGAATGAAATAAAATTTAAGAAGTGCTGACAGAAAAAACAGACCTGTAGGTACTCTAATATATATTTTGTATACTTCAGTTCTAAAAATATTGTACTATTTTGACTTGAGAGCAGTTATTTAGAAGGTCCTGTATAACAAAAACACACAGGATCTTTGTGAAACAAAAATCTGCACGTTGTACCTGCAGCTTATTGCTTTAAGTACTTTATAGTTTTTATTGTATTTTCAGAGTGTGCTCTGCATAAGATAATTAAAATAATTTTAGAAATAGACAATATAGCAGTCACATTTAGTTGCATTCTATGCAAAACTCGAAATATAGCCTTGCTGTTTGGCCCAGCACTAATCTTTACGTTGTCATGAAATAAAAATGTATTTGAAACATCGAAGCAACAGCAAAAGCTCACAGCATGCTATTACCAATACCTCTGTCTGTACTTTGTTGTTCCCCAAATTCGGTATGTGACATTAACAAGCAACTAATAAAACTGTTAAGAAATCCGACCGAATTTTTTGACACGACTACAATCTCAATATTCAGCTTCGACCCTTCACTCGACTTGTATATCCTCTATAGAGTACCGTAGACCTTCGTTCACCTATTTCTAGATTAAGTAAATGTAAGCGTTATATTTTTCACGGTGCATGCGCTTCCTTTCTATTGAACCAAAAAAGACTTCAGCGTCAAGAAAACTCAACGAAAATTTTCTTTTAACCAGCCCTTGTCTTTCTTCGCAGGAAATCAGGACGACCTGAATGATTGGTTCGTAAAGCAGGAAACTGAATACGAGGTTCCGCGAATGTTGTTCGACTTCGTAGCGAGCAGCTACAATTCGCCGGAAGTCGAGGAGCGGAAGAAGAACACCAAGACCGTGATCTGTGAGGAGTGCGGCAAGAGTTTCAGCAGACTTGACAGTCTTCGGAGACACGAGAAGAATTACTGTAGAGTCAAAGGAGATCGAATGTATTGTCGTTTTTGCGGAAAAAAATTCGTAAAACCGCTCTCGTTGATCTCTCATGTAAGGTCCGCTCATGCGAACCTTCTTTCAAAGACAAAAACCCAATAAATAACGTTTAGAAATGTCTGTTCATAAAGAGAAAAGACGATTGAGGAGTTCCTTTGCAGACCTTTAAACAATTTGTTAAAAAAGACGAAAAGAAAAAGAAGAAGTTGAATGGAATTCAAAGGATCGCACTTCTTTCACTTGATACGTAAATTCTTTATTTACATTACTTGTGTTGCTTCATTTTTAGTTAATAAGGTACTTTTTTTTTATATTTCGTGTATTTTCTATCTTACTTGTATGTAAGGACTTGGTTACTTTGTTATGGTTATTTGTCTACTATTACACAGATTTATGTCAGATTTTTATTTTGCATATTCAAGCTTATGCATTTCTTTAGTTTGCTATGGCATTTGTTAATCCTTTGACTGCGGCATGTTCAAAAACGAAGCAGGACTATCGCACAGTGATTTTGCTCCAACAGCATACGCAACAGTGCACAATCGGTGTCGAACCTTATGCGATTAGCTGCGGGGGATGTAGAATATGCGGTTCGGTTATAATAAGAATAAATCGTGCAAATTAGTATTATCTGTTTTGCTTATTTTGTCAAGCTTAATTAAGGTAGTTCCCTTTTTCATTTGATACAACTGAAAGTATAGTTCAGTACATAATACCACTTTACATTCTTTACATTGGAATTATATTTCGGTTTGCTTTTCATGTTTGCTGCAAACCAAGTTGTCGGTGGATTGGAATACTTTGACGGAAATGCTTTGAAACTAAACGTAACAGATTATGTTTGGAAACAGCTTGGTTCCCAAACTTATTGTTAGATGCATTGTTAGCTGGATGTTGTATTAAAGTTCATTGAATCTAACGGAAATAATATTCCGCAGATTTGACATCCTTCTTGGACGTGATTTTGCAAAACACACGATTTTTTTCAATCGAAACCTTATGAATATATAAAAATTATTTTATACCATTTCAGAGTTTGTAATTTGCTTCACTTTGAGGATATGATCTGCTTGAAAAAACATCGTCCTTTACAAAGTAACATTTGTCGATGTATAAATGCTGCTAAGGGTAAATGCCTTTTAATTATGACAATTAATGAAAACTAAATCAGTAAAGTTTTCTCATTATTTTTGGAATATTTTCAGATCGTATCAATTCATCGGTTGATCAATATTCAGTTATTAATGGTTTCTTCACGCTTGACATTAACATGACGTTGACATAACATGATAAAAACTTTAGAATGTCTAGAATCTGATGACCGTTCCATATCATCGCAGTCCAAATCCGGGGATTTATCCGTGATAGAGGCATAATTTATGATGATATTCATTTTTGGTGGAAAAAATCTTAAATAGAAAGCGTATAGTACGAGCACGTAACAAATGAACGCGTTAATGTACATATCTACGGACATTGTTTAAAACAAATTAAACATAATTTGCAGGGGCGGTTTTTGACTGATATTAACACGTTGAATGCCATGGGGGTCACCGGTGACCGGCGCTATTCAATTCAATGGAATTTCGTATGACTTTTAAATTCCAATATTTACGAATTGTCTAATACATTCAATATTTAAATATTGGCGTTAAAAAGATAAAGTTCTGCTGAATATATATCAATCTGTGTCTTCGAAGTTTCTGATTTATAAAGATGTGATTTTAATAGAAAAAGTTGCACTTCAGTAGAAATGATGAAACCAGCGAAATACCGGTGGCGTTCAACGTGTTAATCTCGCATCAGAAACCTAAAAGCATTGTTCGCCCAAAAAATAGCAGTTCTTTCTGGACGCTTCAGGGTGTAGTTCGCAGTCAAAGGATTGATTATCTTGAGAATGCTTTCAGTGTCTTTTGAATGATAATATTAAAGTCTACTTCTTTTGACAGATTAGTTACTTTCTAGAATTTATAGTAATTTAGGCATCAGCATCGACCGAATGTATTATTTGTATTACTTCCAAGAATTAAGTAAATGAAGTATACTAGTGTTTCATAGAAAGATCATGTTATGTCTGCAAAGAAACTTTTCGCTTCTTGTTAACTTGTTAATGATGTTTTAGAGAAAAACGCCTCACGTAAGGAACTACTGTCTGACTTGTATATTTGTAGCAAGGTATCCGTGTGGAAAATGTTCTTTATTCTTCGTCGGATCGCTCGTCGGTCGTAATTTCTGCAAGAGTCGATGTAATAGTAACGCGTAATAATAAATTTCTCTACAATACGTACTTCATTAATTTCATTGGGAAGTGTTGTCGCTGTTAATACGGTGTAATAGTTATGCTTTGTGTGTATAAAGTGTCGGTCCATCGCAAAATCTTATCAAATAAATTGTATCCCTCTAAATTTGTTTATTACTTCTTAATGTCTACCTGTTAATATCTGTGAAAACATGACCTTACACAATAAAATGTCAGATCGCTCGAAGCCTATCGATTGTTCTTTACATTAATATAAAACATTCTCATTGCGTTTCACCATGAAGCTTTATCAACTTTTGAAGTATCATAAATTAATTCTTGACCGTGAAAAAATTGTACTTAATGACCATTGAATCGATGCTGCGAAAAAGGGTAAAAGGGTTGCTAAGAGTAATATACAGCGTAATTCATAATAGGTACTACAAAATTTACTATCATATCCTAAAACTTGTATTTGAGATGGAAATCGAGCACAACACAAAAATTGAGATGAACATAGGGCGTTAAATTTCTTGCTTCCGCGATAAAACTGTTTTCAATTTCAGCATTCCTTCGTATACGTTCGCACATAATAAATATTATTTTTTGTAACAGGTAAGGGGTAAATTAAACTTAAACGATAGGTCATGCATTGCCTGTTGTATAACTGATAACACTGAGCAACACGATTTTGTAACAAAGAACGTTCATACTGATTCTTTTGTATTTTATCACGCTAAACACGAATATGAAAACCGTCTTTCTCCATCATTCACCATTTTTGAGAAAAACACTTCTGAAGAAAAAGCAGATTTTCAACTTCCCTGAGAAGAATGTCTGCACCGTCACTTCCTGCTGTTATATTTTCTGTTGGACGTTTTATTTTTAATATAAATTGAAAAAGAACCATAATTAGTGCATTTTGACAGTCGTATTTGCTCCCGGCATTGTTTAAACACGTTTACATGTTTATAATATGAAAGTAATCTATATTGTTATATTCTGGAGGGTCTGCAGAATCATTTTGTGCAAAAAAAATGAAAGTAGTTTTATTGTTAAAATACAAGAAATTTTGAGAGTTGAAAATCTACATTTGTTTCAAAACTGATTTTATGAAAATGGTGGGTAATGGAGAAAAATGGTTTTCATATTCCTATTTACCGCGACAAAATACATAAGAATCAATGTAAATGTTCTTTGTCGCAAAAACACATTCAATTTTCTATACTAGTGGAATTAAATACATCTTAAATCCGAGAAGAAAAGTTCATAGACCAACGTTACTTAACCTTCCACAAACTCAACGTGAAGAACATACCTATAAAGTGAAACGTTTTGAAAATCGTTCTCAAAAAATGCTCCGCAACTTGCATTACAAGTTATATTCACCATTCCTCTACTTTTCATACTTACAAAGGTTCCAGAGGACAAGACCACAACCAATAACCATCGCCGCTAATCACAAACCTTTCTAACAATAAAAAATAGACTTTCCAGGTAAACTAATTGATTCGAACGACTTTAAAAGCAACGCATGCACCTCGCTGTTGACGAAATCACGCAAGACATGCCGAGAGAAAGAAAAACGAGCCATACTTTTAACGTAAGAACGTGTCTTTTCAGATGAGAACACGCAGAGCAACATGGAAAAGGATCAAGACGAGGACAACGAAGTATGCGAGGTGCCTTTTCATGGTCAGCTCACCATGAATTATCTGCTCTGTGACTCTTCCATCCTGAACACTGTTGAGACCAGCGTTGTGCAGAAGAACGTAAAGACGTATCAACAGTTTCGTTGCGATGGCTGCGGCAGAGCTTACACAAGAGTTGACAGTCTCAAACGCCATCAGCAAAAGTGCGACGACTTTCTAGCGTCTTTTCAGAATCGCCAAGAGAAGCTGGAGCGACTGCAGCAGCAGGAATATTACTGCAATCAGTGCGGAAAAAGTTACAGAAGACTGGATACTCTGAGAAGACATCAGAGGCTCGTTTGCGGCGATAAGGATAGCGCTTCCGTTAAAGTGGACAAAACAAGCTCGTAAAATGCGCTTGATACAAGATTCGGATCAATATTGTAACTTCGATGGAAACGATTATCGAGGGTTTGGAAAATTGCAGCGAGTTGCAGATGTTTGTAATCTTTGTTCAAGTCTCGCCTATAGAAAAATATTACGGGAATGATCGCAGTTCTTGAGAAATCAAATGTTTTAATACGTGTTAATTTTATGGGGAGAAATACCGAGATCGATTCTTCACCTATATTTCATCGCCTATGTGCGATTATCGTTGAAGAAGTAACATTTTTTTCGTATATTAATCATTCTGTTAAACAGTGGAAATAGCAGATTGTTAATTTTACTTTAGAGTTCGTAATATACGATGAAACGAAAATGATTTAATTATTGTTTCTTAAAGGCATTGATTTATAATTTATTTATAAGTATTAACTTACTGATTACATTAATATTCAAAGAATAATGAGTTGTGCAAAATATATTTTATATATATATATAGTTAATGTTTTAGCTTGAATCATCGTTTGTAATTAAATATTGATCTAATTATTTATTGCAATATTTGAATCGCCTTTCGAAGGAATAATATCAATGGTTTTCAGTTAAATTTGTTAAAAGTGGAAGATTTATGTTATCCTAATTAATATTTTTCAAGATAAGGTAGAATTTTATTGATAATATTGCTCACTTTCTTCAAACAAGTTGTTTTCGTTGAAAATAACTTAAAACTAATTAAAATGATTGTGTTAAATATTACATATTCAACTTATTGTTCTCTTATTATTACATATATTATTGACGTGTGATTATTTACTGTTATGTTTAAGGAATAACTTTAATGGCATTTAAGCATTTATAGGAATAATTTAGTTTCGAGGATGATATTTTGGATTATATATAAAAGAGAATGTATAATGCATCTTAGAGCTTTAAACAAGACTTTCCTTCTTATATAGCGTCATATTCGATAGAAGTCTTTAACAGTCAAACGAAAAATCATCGAATTTATTTTTGAAAAAGCTAAATAGATTTATTATCATTCTTAGAGATAAGAAAAGAGAAGACTTGATTTCGAAGTACACGAAATTTAAATGTAACATACTGTTTTATTCCGCCAAATTAATCGATATAGCAAATAGGAAAAAAATAATTGCAAAGAATATTTTGTAATTAAAACACCAAGTAATATTTTATACGATTCTTTCAGAGTAGTACAGCGATACCCGCTTAATTTCAATCTTACAAATTACCATAAGTGGAACGATATGTAATACCAAAAAGGTATATGTTAAGTCCGTGACAAAATAATGGGATAGCTTAGTACTTTATTGACTGAGAAATTTTTAATATAAGAAGAATGAGAAGGTTTTTAATATCCTTCGCGAGAATCTATATTTTTAGTGTTAAGCGTGCTAGAAGTAAGAATTTTGTTGCGGATTTTAAAACGTTACATTGCAAATGGCGCTTTATGGAATCACTCCAATTACAGATTTAACGATCACTGAGCATTTTCGACAATCGTTATCGTACCGTTTGGAAATCGATCTTACAACTTTAAATATAAGCTTGAATCGCATTTTGAATTTTTTATCGCGCGTATACGCTTTGTACCTATACATATTAAACCGAATAAATATTCTCATTGTCAGACGACTTTTGTCGCGAGAAATAAAACATGAATGTTACTAAATGACAAATTCGTCAATTATTTAACGATATCAACACCTCTGTCATTATCACTAAATTGTATTAAAGTGGGAGAATACCAACGATATAAAGTTCTAATGAATTCACCATCTAAAACTTACAAAAAAAAACTCCTAATTTATTAAAATAACAGTAGCCACAGTTTTCCAGGCTCGCAGTACATATGAACACATTAACATTGTAAATTTCGCCAATTAATTAATGATACAAAGACACCACTAATTTAACGCTGCACTTAATTTCCGAACACACAAAGCTTTTCGAAGCACCGCAATATAGAGTACAACCTAAAACTTAACTTAAAAAAATACTACACACATAAAAAATACCCCAAAATAACGCCGCTATTAAAATGTAGGTAAAACTTCATCTAAAAACTCCAAGTAAAACGATCCACCTTCCTTCTGTCTATCCTCTTCGCATATTATTTTTTTACTGTCTCTATCAACACTAAGCGTCGTCGTTGAAAAATTATCCAGAGGGCCTAATCTCCGTCACTTTGAATTCTTTTTCCAGACACCGAACCACTGAGAGAATACGACGCTCTGTGGATGTTGGAGAGGAAAGCACGCAGCATAGGCGCCAACCACGAATCTTCGTCATCGAGAAAATCGTACTCCCCGAAGCTTCAAGAATCCTCAAGCTCGGGGTATTCCGGAAGTCAACTTTACGGCGGCGACACTTACGTTCCGGTTCTTCAGGCTCAATACGTCTGTACCGATTGTGGGAAGAAATACAAGTGGCAGGATAGCCTGAAGAGACATCAGAGGGTGGATTGCGGGAACAAGGAAAAAAGGTTTTCGTGTCACGTGTGCAACAGAAAGTTCAAATACCGTTACGAACTGCGAAATCACATTTCTGCACATCACGGTGTATAAAGATACGAATGTGGGCGTTGTTTGTTTAATATAAAGAGATTCTTTTAATTTTCCACTTCGGCGGGTCTAACAAGGTGTATGAAGAATCTTTTGTACTTTCTTGCGGGTTTTGAGTGGATTAATGAACGACGATTCATTAGTATTTCTAAGTTATTAGAAAAGGACACTTTTTTTATTGAAGTTTAGATACTAGTGGAGAGGCTTTTCGGTTATTGCGTGAAAATTATCGGCAAGTGAGTTTGTTACTGGTTTTTCGTGTGTCAATGATGTTTCTGCTCTTTGAGAATTATATTTGAAAGGTTCACATAGCTATATGTGAAAGTAGTTGAAAGAATGTGTGCGGTTTTTGTTATTGGAAAGAATGAGTTGAAATGACGATAGGGTTATCTGTTAAAGAATTTATATGCGTGTGCGATATTCTTGCATTCGTTTCTTTTGTTTCGAAAAATCGGCAACAAAAAGAATTTTTCTTCCCTTGTACTGTTGAACGAAAAATTATAGATGCATCGAAGATCATTATACGCGCAATAAATCTATTATTTCTTAACATTGCGTGAAAGTATTTTGACATTGTTATAAAAGTCTGGTTTGTCGCAGTTAACCCTAATAACGATAGAAAACAAATGATTGTTCGATATTTTTAAGACTGGTAATTAAAAATACTTCTGTAATTTCTAAAACTCGTTGGACGTTTGTCATTAATTTATACGGCCAGTTTTTTATCAACCAACCAAATGATTGATAGAACGTCTGGTATTAAGAATTAATTTTCAATATCGTTTTCAAACATTAAATTTAGTATCATTATTTATTCCCCTAAACATAATTGATTGAATATGCATATGAATATGTATGAAATGCAATCGAGTATCTGATAAAAACATTTTTTAGTCTTCTCACAATTTGATACACAATAGCTCTTTATGATTTCTCTTGAACCATTAAAGAGCAGATAAGAAATATTGCATAGTTGAATTTGAATTTGTGTTCTGTAAGATACAAATCAGAATAATTAATGCTAGTAAACGAATCTTCTGTAAATTAAGGATAAAGTTCCAGCAATTAGAACGTGGCGATAGTATTATAAGTAAAGCATATTGAAACGACTTGTACATAAAATACATAAACGGTACTAACATCTATTGTTACGGTCTCTATTCAATTTATTTCACCCACCTCTCGTTACATCTGTCCGATATTAGGGTGCTATACAGCATTCAAATGAAGTTGCTTTCTTTGTACTGCTGCAATTCGACGTCTATTAACATTCATCGAAATCTTCGGCAATAATTGTACAACATATCTGCATAATTAACACGGAATTCTTGCTTGCTAGGAAATCAACATTTCCATAGATTTATATTTAAGAATATTTGTTAATGAAACAAATACAAAACTGTTTTTCGCTCCGTCGCGGTTATTTGTAATTGAAAGTGATGATTATGTAAATTAATTCTATGTAATAATCACATTCTAATTATGTTATCATAATCAAAGATAATTTTCACCTGCATTTAATATTAGACCGTGTATTTCTTGTCCATTTAAATCATATGATTTCACCGCTTAGTCACGAACCTTCGCATTTTCAGATATACAATGGTATGAAGTAAAATATGGCGCTTCCTACGAAGTCTTTCCGAATCACGGACACATACAAGCTTATCGGTGCCAATGTGGGAAAAGTTACAAGCACAACAGCAATCTGAGAAGACATCAGTCCACTGAATGCGGAAGAAATAGGAAACGGCACTTTTGCCCGAAGTGCGGGAAACGTTTTAATCGTCGCTACGAATTACGAGATCACTGTGCTGTTCATGAGAAATGATGAAATCGATCGTTATTAGGACAAGTTTATTACTTCTTGTGCTCAGAATACTTGACGTCTAATTCTATGCTATTAACCCTGAAATAATGACAAAGATGTATTTAAAAGTCTTCTTTTTGTATAATTTTCTGACGTATCACTATCATATTATCAACGGAAAATGTCGAATTTTTCGGGCGGATATTAGTTTGATAGCATCTTGTATTATTCCTAGTTACAGAGTCAATTAAAATGTGTTGTTATTTTCGGGTTGATGAAGTAACATTAGATTTTGTTAAATTTTTTTTTTTGTTAAATGTTATTATGAACATTAAATGTAATTCTGCTGAGTTACAGATCTTATCGATACTACATAGATCCATAAATTCTGACAATGCCTAAAAGTTCAATGCAAGAAAGCAAATTTCGTTCATGAGAGGCAGAAATCATGGAGCACTTTATAAGGAATATTGACGAAAATGTTTTATTTTATTATGGTCGTAATGTTACATAGAATTGTTACTTCTTAGAACAATTTTATTATTCAACATTGCAGTAGTCTTTTCTTCTGTGTTATTAGAATTAAATTTAAAAGTCAGGTAATAGAAAGAAATTAATTATAATATCATCGACAATTTGAAAAAGAAAATCTGAGAGTCCCGTCTTTCATAATATTCTGGAATATTCCCACTAGTAATGTATAGTTTGAATTCCGAGAAATATCTTTAATCGAAATTTTATCAAACTTCCTTTATAATATTCTTAATAAGGTATTCTTTATAAAGAAAAGTTTCTTTATAATAAAAGTTGTGATATCTTCTTTCTATAATGAACTACTCATAGAAGTAAAAAAACATTGATGTTGTACGTAGAATGTAATATCAAATTTCCATGTACTTGAAAATATTTTTTTTCTTGGATAAAAACAGGAATAAATTTGATTGCAATTATATTACAAATGTTGTGATTAGCCTGTTTCAACGTATATCCGAATTTTTATCTTGTCAAATACAGGCTGTCAATAAAGCATTATATTCCATTTAACACTGGAACTACCAATGTTATATCGATTATATTAAATATACAGAATAAGTACTTTGGAAAAAGAGAAATCAAGAGGTAAAAAAGATCATCAATTAAGTAATTTCAGCTTTATAAGATAGAAAAGGAATATTTACTTTGTGGCTACCCTATTAATTTGGGGAATTGATAGGAAAAATTGTGAATCGGTCATTCTGACCGCCTTGGTAGTTTTAGTGTTAAATCATATTTGTATTCTGTCACTGTAATTACTCTTCTTATACAATACAAAAACATTTGAATCTTCACTCTGTATTATATACTTCATATTTTTACATACTATACTCTGATCTTTCCAATTAGAAAGAAATTTCTTATCCAACTAAACTATCTTCACTTACAATTACATAAAGCCAACTTTGACGAAATGAACTCAAGTCTCTTTCCTTTTTCTTTTATACTTTTTCGGCTTTAACTGATAAAGTCCTTTTGCCTAGGACCTAGAGTTTTAGGTGGATTTCGAGCAACGGAGGCTATGATAAACATATTACGTGGGACAAATTTCCTCGAGGTGACGGCGGGGACTTGAACTCGGGCCCATTGATTTCGAGTCCGAGCCATTACCCCCATAGCCACCATAGCCCGAAAATTAAGTCACAACTCTGTAAGCTACTCATAAGCAATTAGTAAAATTTTTAAAGCAACAAACATCAAACATGTTTACTTTCTCATATCTCCTCATCTGCATGAAACTTTCCGGGCCAGTCGCTAAACGGATTCTTTCTTTCGATTTCAGAGACATTCTCCACGTCTCAGCTGTCGTTCGCGCTGCCTCCGGGACTCCACCATGACCGCTCCCTCTTGAATCTCTCTCAAGAAGTCGAGAAGAACCATTCTCGCAGCGCTGGAAATTCGATCAACATTTGCTCCGGTTGTGGAAGGCAATACAAATGGCGGGACAGTCTGTTGAGGCATCAGAGAGTCGAGTGCGGGAACAAGGAGAAGAAATTCTGCTGTCGACTCTGCCCGCAGAAATTTTATCATCGGTACAAGCTGAACGAGCACTATCAGGGTCGACACAAAATACCAAAACGTTGTTAAACGAACGAACATAACGTCCGGCACTTCATGTCAATAATTAGAAGACTAATTTCTTTGTTCCTTGAGCATTAAGGCGAAGAGATGTTCCTTAAAAGTAGACGGTTAAATGTTAAGAAATAACTCGTTAGTTTTGTTGATCTTTCGTTTTATATGAATTTTAATTATTATACTACTGGAATATTACTGGTAAACTGAAACTCACGAGGATTTTGAACTAAACGTTATTAACAAGACTGCATATTATAGGTATAATTAGACATCTCTCTTATCCTGTATCCGTAGTTAGAGCAATTTTAGGAATCTCTTCTTAAATGTCAATTGATAGAAAAAAAACGTTGTCGTTGGATCTTTCTGATAAAGATAGATAATAGATCTTTTTTAATACTCAAATATTATAATTATATTATATCATTCGCGATTAGACATTAGAATTATATTAAGAGTATGGTTCGTGATGAATGTACGGGCACTCAACGGCAACGACAGCGATTGTATTTTTTGTACAGTTAAATCATTGATCGTAACTATATTTTATAACGATATTGAATCTATTTTAACTGGTTCTACCGTTTTCAGTAGTTCAATAAATAACGAATTGTTACGACGCCAAGAACTCGCTATTTTTTGCCACGAAATGTTAATAATATCTTTTATTCAAAACATATCTTGATTTATCGCAACGCTGCCTTTCACGTTTCGCGGTAATAACGTTGAAGAATAACTAATCGCATTATCCAAGGGGAAAGACATTCCATTAAAACAATGATCATCAATAGGAGCATCAAAGAAAAGAAAAAAGATCGCTTATATTAAAACTTTCCATGCTCTTCAATCACAGCTCGTAGCATCTAATATCCACCAGCAATAATCTTCCACTACGACGTCTAAAATCGCGAAAACGTATTCCGAAAATAATATCTTCGATATCCATATGCCCTCCACTTGTAACTCTTTCCGTACGGAAGATGGCTATAGTCGACATTCGTTTAACGCTCCCTAGGATCCATGAATGACCAACAATCTACTCTACGATCAATGACTATAGCCATTGCTTACATATTTCTTAATATTAAGTTTGAAGATCTCGAGTCATTTCAAAATTACAATCTTATATCTTCACCAACAACCGCGTGACGAAAGAGTTATCATAGCAATTTCCGATTTCCCGGAATTCTCCCGTCCTCCATGTGATTGCTTTTATGGTGAATGGTTAAATGTACCCCGACTTGTGCCCTGTGTAAGTCCACGTACTTGTCATCAATCCCGTGTAACAGTACATAACGAAATCAACCGGCGAGACCGAATCATCAGGATGCCGCTATGAGCCGCGCGACTGTAAGAAATACTGACATGTTTGTCTATTTTCTAGAACGCAAGTACTCGCCAGGTGCGGCCATCGAGTGGTACTATCAGTATCAGACCATGTACCTTCGACTGATGGCGGAGAATCAACTAGCAGAAACCGTATCCCCAGCTGAAGTTTGTCCAGCCGAGGAACAACCCTCGGTCAGCTGTACAAACGATCTCATCAGCTTGGAGAAGTTCCAAGAGAACAGACTGGACGAGAATTCAGCGGGTGGCAATCAAACGACGATGATGAACATCCGCGATTCCACAGCATACTCTTGTCCACGTTGTGGAAACGCTTACACGAGACCACACTCCTTGAACCGGCATATTCGGTTCGAGTGCGGTGTTGAGCCGCAATTCGAATGTCCGATATGCCACAAGAAATCCAAGCATAAGCATAATTTAGTGCTACATATGAGAACACATCAGAAACCTTGAAACGAGGAGAGTATGAGGAACGTGGGTGGCAATGAAGGGACGAATGTTCGCGAGGTTTAAGAAAGTTTCGCGGAGTTGTTGTTTCGGTGAATACGATTGAAAAAAAAGATACAAGTTTCGAGCTGAAGGTGTTTGCATATTGGAATGATACTTTGACATTGCAAGTGAATGGTACTCGAGTACTTTGACAGCTCACTTCGATGCTCGAGTATTTGTGAATATGGACAACGAAATATAATGGTCTTTTTTTATTAATTAAATGTTAACACGTCAACACATGAATGCTATATCATTCGTGTCATTCTACATTAAAATGAAAATGAATGCTATAGCATTCACGACCGCGAACGTGTTGAGCTGTTGAAATACTTCTATGATATTTTAATATCGGGTTGTTAATATTCCAATACGCAGATACAATAATCTTAAGTTACAAATTGTTATTTATGTATCTACATATTCTCGTCGAATTTAATTTACCATTACTTTGTAATGAAAAGATGATTGTGGAAATTATTGAGAGGTGGATTATTTATTTTCATACATATATATTCTGCTATATGATGAATAGATAACATCGTCCGTTATTATTCGATTCTCGAATGTTGCAGTTTACGAAAGCAATTCATTGTCATATCTATAGAATGTATTATAAAGACTTTAAGCTGTACTTGATTTTCGTATCATTTCGGTAGTCTTCCAAAGAAATAACTTAAATGATTAGAACTCACATAGAATTACTGTTTACCTAAAGTCATTGCAGTTATGCAACAACGATTATTATATTATTTTCTTTTACGCAATTATTACCGTTAATTTGTTATTTTCTTAAGTAGCGAACTTCACAATAACTCTTCGTTTGCCTCAATGAATCGTTAACAGAATCGTGATAGTACTTATTGTTAGATTATTACTTACCAAGTATAAATACACTGAAACAAAATCTTCGTACGTTTCAATCGCTAAGTTACCAGTAAGAAAGGCCAAAACATAATGTGTTTCAACGAAGTTTGCTCTTGTTATTTTATAATAATCTATATTAATAATTGTAAGTCTTACACAATCGAACAATTAGTAGTCATACATTCCATCCCACTATGAACCCAAAATACGAAACTCGTTTTCTCATTCATTTCCAGCAAACACCGGGTATACACTGGCATTAACACCTAGAACTATCAAAGCTAAATTCAAAATGAGAACTTTGTAATTTTTTATATAAAATACTGCAATTCTTTGTGATATATTTTCAAAAATTTCTCGTTGTCTTATTGCCAATTATCCTATTCGTTAATTAATTTTTAATCTTTAATAGTTCTAGTATTCAACAGAACATTGATAAGGACCTACTCAACAAACAGAGTTTGATTAAAACGATGCAATATGCAAATATATCCATCTGGTAATTGATTGCTCAATAACAAAGATAATGTCGTTAACCTACCGTAGGGATTTATAGTTACAACGATATAATTTCTTCCTTAGTTTAAGTCGCGGATCCCGTTTAGTATTTTTGGCGAATCCTCAAGATACTACTTAAAGACTAGAGATCTCGAAAGCTACACATTATTATGTTACCGTAAATAGACTGAGTCACTGCCATTGTTGTTTTGTTTTCAGTATGATTATGTAAAGAAGCAATAATTGTATAAATGATATATGTAGAATTAATAGAAAAAATGGTTTTACCGTCGACGTTCAGGCATTTCCGTTATACATTTTTTTTATTGTTACTCTGTCAATGTATGACAAAGTTCTAAGACGCAATATACAAATGGATAATTTAACTGTTGTTAGTACGTAAAAAATGTTTTCCGTTTTTACTACTAAATGTTTAATATTATTTAAAAACGATGAATTTTGTCATCGGTATTGCGCAGCTGTCGTTATTTGGAACGATCGAAAAAGTGCAATACACCGTGATCATATACGAATTTAAAAAATTCTCGGAAGTGGCGGCCTACGTAGAATTAGGAAGATAAGGAATTAAGTAGACGTGCCAGTTAATTGAAGAGTCTGATTATAATGAACTGTGTAAAGAAAGTTTACATTACATATACTTATGTGTACGTGTACAAATGTATCGAGAGAAATACGTAATTACGTAAACAGTTAAATGCATAACAGAAAATATATATATACATATATATTGTATAAATTGCATTAAAAATAAAAACAAATATTTTATAATCCCAGAGATTTCAGTAATCTGCTAATAGAAAGCTACAATTCTCATTACATTAGCTTATATAAAAATTAACGTGTTATTGAAAAAAATTATGCGAAACTTCATTATTTTAATAGGTATTAGAATTATTTTATCTTCCGAATCTTCGTAGAATTAGAAGAATTTATTATACTTTCGAAGATTTTAATACCTTCAACATTTTTAGGATAGTTAACGACTATAAATGGGTAAAAAATGAAACAAGTATGCTCCCGACTCGGTACGCTCGCTCAATGATAAATATAATATGTTATAATTATTACAGAAAGTGTTAAAACACGCAAACATACGTAATCTTATTGTATTTGTAACAATATACAAACTGGATCACCTTTTATTCACATGTATTACACAGTATTAAAATCATTCCTATTTTTATTATTATTATTGCATACATAGCAATATTAAATAAATCGTTGAATCCGTTTCGCAGAAATATTATCGACATTGCATGCGAATTAGAAAATACGCTCAGTTTTCTACGAAGTCAAAACTACACGATGCAATTGAAATTCCCGGAATGAGCATTGAAAAATTTGGCGGATTCTTTCACGAAATTTTCGTCAGTCTGTTAAGGTTGGCAAAAAATTTTCCAATCGCATGATTCGATGTACAACCCTTACACATGATAATTCCTTTTTCTTTTCTCGAATTATTTATTTTCGCCTGGCCAAGCTTCTTTCTAGTTGCATCGTTCACCTCCATTTCAGGAAGGATAGACTTTTCACGTACTATTTTCCGAACCATGTTTCAGTCTGGAAGAGACTCAAGGACCTGGAAGACGGACCGCCGTTTCTCTGTCCTAAATGCGGCCGTACTTATTCTCACAAGTGCAACTTAACAAGGCACTTGCGCCTCGAATGCGGCGTTGGGCCCAGATTTCAATGCGCCAGTTGCAAGAAGAGATTTAAGCATCGACATCATCTGCGGGATCATCAGAGGATCCACCTTTATGCGAACTGCAGCTTCGAGCCGCGAAACTGAAACGTCCTTCTCGTTCCTCCGCCGTTCATTTCTGTACTTATCTTATTTATTTATTTCTTTATTCGATTACTTACTTGTACACTTATCTCGCTGCGAATTCGATCCACGTGATGAGCGATACGCCGTAGGAACATTCGAAACTTTCTTTGCGCGGACGAAGTTATTTTTATTCAAAGAGTCATGTTACTTCTAAGACGGATATTCGCGTGTATTATATTTTCTGACGTATTATAATTATTATTTTTTGCATGAAAGCAATCAATATGTATTTCTCAGTTGCTCAGCAATTTTAATCTCTTACGTGCTGCACGTACTTATTGAAGTCTTTTTGGATTTTGAGGTTTTGGGAAAAGTCAAAGAGGAAATTAGTGTTACGTAATACATTGGGGGCATTCAGAAAAGAAAGGAAAATATCGTAAGCATAGCCGAATATCTCTCGATTGCCAAGAAATATAAATCGACTCATTTGATTGTCATTTACTGACGACAGTAATTATGATCGTACTGTTGCAAACGCTGTTAGTCAATATATAAAATTAATTTCGCTAGATTTCGTAACGTATATCAAATTATTTGCACCGTATAATAATTTCTCCAAACAAAATTTGTACATAACGAGAGCCAAATTAGTTTTACAAATTCTTGCCCGGAATATACAGGGTGCGGCGGAATAACATATACAAGCAGGCATAAAGTGATTTCTTATGAAAAAATAAGAAGAAAATATAGAATAGAATTTAAGGCTGAGTTCTCCAGAAATTCGAGTTTAAAAATTGTACTTTTGATTCCATTACTTAAATAAATAAATTTGTGCAACCTTTAGTAAACAAATTCTCTGTTAAAGAACACGTAATATTAAATATATATTTATGTCTTCTCGTTATCGAGCTATCCCAAGAAATGCATTTTCTAATCCTCAACATTGAAGGGTATTTTCACCCCCTCAATATGCACGATGGCCGATAAAAAATATACGTATCAAATATTTTTTCGAGAACTGTATTTCACGTAAGTTACATCAAAATCGGCGTGTACGGGTTCGATATGTTGCCTTTTTAACTGTACCAGCATACGCACGCATCAGATTGTTAAACTCGTTTTTGTCGAAAGCAAAGTCTTAAATTAAAAATTTTATTCTATATTTTGTTCTTATTTGTTAACAAGGTACCACCACGTGCCGGTTTGTACATGTAATTCCGCCGCACCCTGTATACAAATGTGTTGTCTGAACATCGCAACAAGCTAACTGAAATTAATTTAAGAATCTTATAACTTAAAATTGACTAGACTTAATATTGATATCTAATTTAACAGATGCAGCAAATTCTGTGAAATTAATACCACGATCGTACGATTCGAAATTGAATGGGAATCGAATCGGTCGATTCTGAGAACATTCGACTGTGCGCGAAGAAGTAATCTTCAAAATTAGTGTATTTTCAATGTTTGTGATCGGTGTGAGTGTCAAGTTTGTGCCAACAAAAAGGTATTAGTAAAATACATGTAATAGAAAGTGGATCCTAATTGTATACCACATGTAGACAAAGATACGTGTATTTGCGAATGTAGAGACTCGATTATATACAAATGTACATAAAAAGAAAAGACAAGTGGTCGTAAACGAATCCGTCTCAATTTTTGTAAGCCGGTGCTTCGCGCTATGATAAATGTACGGATGAGTCAGCGTCTTCCTGGCTGAAATCGTCATACTAATTAAGCGATGAGACATCTTAGAGAACAATTGCAAATACCTCTTAATTGTGCCAAAGATACACTCTAGTTTTTACGTTCGAGATCTCGAGTATTATAATTTTTCAATAGATTTATTAAAGAGCGCGATACGTGTCTTTGGAGTTAGAGTAATTCTGAAGGCGATGACTAATTATATGTAGTACATTTATCAACTCTATAAGAGTTTAATGCCATTTCGTGCATGTATAAAGATAATCATTTTCATTGCTTTTTCAAGATTGTCAATGACAGTAACTGTCTCGGTTATTACAAATGTTAATTTATTGCAATGATAACATTAAACCTGAATTATTTAATATTAATTTCGTCGATATTAGAAACAAAGTAATATTTTTTACCGAAAACGTTAAATATATCTTGCTAGAGAAACGATTCATTTAAAACAATTTTGTTATATTTTTCTTAAACAAAGTAAAATATTTATATAACTCCAAGCTAATTGCGTGAAATCCAATATATAATTACAAGATTACCGACTTAGTACAACATGCAACTGAATTGCAAGTTACTTTGATTCTGATGAATTACTTTGAATTCATCTCTAATTACATAGGTATTATTTACCGAAAGTTACCAACCGTTTATAAGAAACGATTATGAATCAGGGCATTTTCCCTAGAGGAACTTCTTCATATTTTTATAAAATTATTTATAAAATATTCATCCAAAGATAAAGTAGTATCAATTATTTATTATTCCTTAATATTTTATTTTAAGTCATATGAGCAATAGCAGTCGGTATTGTGCCATTCTAATAACAATTTATTTTATCGTATGTAAGAACTTTCGTTAGGAAAAATGCTCTACGTTAAATGAGCCGTTCAATGCACATATCGATTAACTCCAATTTTTGAATTTTTTTAAATTTAAGTCTCAAAGCACTTGTTTTAATTCTAACTTTTTATATTTAGAATAAATTTATGTAATAATAATGATTAACACCATGAAAGGACGAAGTTTGTTTGGCCATCGAACAATAAATAATTAAATTCAGAAGTCAATCTAATTAATTCCAAGGCTATTCCACCTTATTCATTTTATACTTCGTTAGGGGAAAGCTACATGCGATTATATATTCTACAATACTTATTTGTATTTATATTTTGAAGGAAATTTCGAAAAAGAGTGTATACTATTTCATCACGTTCCTCGACCTTAGGTGTTATGGAGTTAATCGATTTGACAAGTGAATGGCTCAAATATGTGAAGAAGAGCTTCAGAAATTCTGGTCATATTAATGCAATTAACAAGTACAAGTTTATACAAAAGTTCTATGCATGCATTTGAGATTGTTGCAAAGTATGGATTGAAGGTTGCAAGAATGTTTAAAGGATTTATTAAAAGTCTCGAATGGATAACACAGAAATATTTTAGGGGAAATACAACGCGACATATTTATTCGTGTTATTCTGTAGTTAAGTTAAGACTAAGTAAGACAAGTTCCTTTAATGTGTAAAACACGAACGAAACTACAGTTTAGAAAATTCTCAGACAACGGACAATGATTGCTTCGATAAGAAAGGTAAAATCGGCATAGTTTTCGGTTATACTTGAAGCGTGTCATTTCATTTCGAACATTCAACGATCGTGTATCCCACGCTACAGACTAATTGCATTAATTTAACAAAAGACATGTACCTTCGCAACAGAATAAATTTACTTTTTACGATAATTCTTTGGCTTTTGTCACGTATCGTCACTATTATCTGATTATTGCACATGTGTAATACGTTACAACAATCTTAATTATACTTTCTGTTAAATACTTCATAATTTCATCAATCGGTATAATTTTTGTTCTTTCCCTATTCAATTTTCTCTTTTTTTATCTCTTGAAATGTTAATTTCTTAGCATGGCAACGTTAATTCTCGTATAACAAAGCTATAAAAGTCCCGATTAGGATACAATTTTTTTTCAGCTTATAAAACTATGACACTTTTGTTTTATACTAAATTACTAACATTAGACAGAGGTGCACGAGTTTTGTAACCCAGGGCCGTCCTTGGAGAATCGCCGCCCCCTTCGCCCAAACGCACAGAGCCGAGATATCGCTGATTCATAAACACTCTCTCAACGTCAGGAACTGTAAAACTTGTGCACCCCTGACTTACAATTAAAGGAATTTCTTTTAAAAAATGAAGATTTGCCGTTGTGTAGAATCATATTTTATATTATGTGAATAAAATACGTAAAAATGATATATTTTGTCATGTTACAGATAAAAGCTAAATTGCGTGGCCACATGTTACGGTAAATATCATCAATGCTCATACGTAAGCAACCTCGGTCATTATCTGTTTAATTGCATAATTGTACAAGTTTTACCAATTCATAAAAAATACAAGAAAAGAAAGTTTCCTCTATATGTTATATTGCCTTCTAATGACTAAAATCCTACTCGTAATTCAGTGTCACAATGAATAGTGTAATTGAGCAGAAATTCTGAATATGTATAACTTTATTCTGCTTAAAAACGATTGTTTAAATCAAGAATTTTTGGGGACCCGGGAAAAAGCTTCATAGATTTATAATACAAATTCAACTGACAACATATTTAACATTAAGAAATAAAATAGCAGTTGTGTATTTCCAATGTTTGCTACAGTATCTCATTTATATTGTAACCGTACTACGTTGTATTACTAACGCAGAGGTGACATTATAACAACAAAACTGTTTGCAAACTTTTGGTTCTTCGTTTTCGAATTGTCAAAAAACTTCCTCATAAACATCATTGTTATATCAAATCATGTTATCTTTAAAATTTAAGCTCGATTACGTTCGTCTTATTCTTAGATGAATATCCGAAATGTTTAACAACACAGAGGGCAAAGAAAGAGAAATCATCTTTTCTTTTAAATAAACCATTAATAATTCGAATATTTCGTCACATGAAAACGGGGAGGTCAATGCGTAAATAGGAGCAGCGTCACCAAAATTTCGAAAAATATTTCATGCTAATGTTTGTACGAGGCGGTAGTATCGCCTTTAGCGCCTTCTACAAAAAATTTGGAATATGTCTCGCTTAATAACATTCATCTTCTGTGTGAATACTGTGATTTGTCCCAGAAAAAGAGAAGTAAATTGTTACAACGGCCATTATAATAGTAACCGTAGCAATGTCAGCGTCGTAATAGAAGAACGTCAAGAATGTCTCGCTTTAATGTAAACATGCTAGCAAGCTACGGCCAGTCTTCAAGGTGATACAGAATTCGAAGAATACAATCCACAATCTAAACTAATAAAATGTACAGATTCTATGCAGAGAGAAAGTTAATTAAAGAAATTGTTAATTCTACTCTGTCTCATACTATTTCGCGAAAAGAGATAAACACCCCCTGAATGGTGTAATCCTCCCTTTACAATATTTACTTATTCTAAACTCTTAATTCTAGTCTTACTTGCTATTTAAAATAATCTAACATAGATGTGTCTGTTATGAAACTATGATTTCGCATCCGTAACTGCTGTAAATTCTAAGGACTAGCGAATGACCTTTGTGAAAACTGACGATGAATTAAGTGAAAGACGACAGAGGAAAGCACAGAATGAGAATAAAGGAGAAGAAACATAAATAACTACTCTCTCAACATTCCACGCGAGAAGATACAGACACTTAAGGACGTTGTCGTGGTACAATATCGTCAATAGTTTTTGGATCATGTGCGTGGTAAGAGTATAGGAGCGAGTAGCGATATGAACGATCACCTTTCTTTCAATACTGTACCCATGACAACATACTCATACAAATCTCATATATATGTATACACAAACACTATGAAACATTTTCACGTCTCGCAATTTGACAACGTCGCTTATGCCACACAGTTGGACATACTGGGCTTGTTTACTGGATACAGCGTTTCAGTGTATACAGACTCAATGTATGTACAGTACAGCGTTGCCAAGTTGTTTCTGTTCGATTTGCCCGCGTGTGCTTTTTTCCACGATTTTTAATGTTTGCATTATTATAACTCAATAACGGGAAGGTCAATATATTTGTTGTTTTTTTGTCTAATTCAGAACAAAAACATTTATGAATTGTTAGTTTTTTGAAAGTTTCTGACTGTTAGTTTTTTTATTAGAATTAATAAAGTGGTAGAACCACTACATAGCGCATATACTCTCCATGCTAATGACCCGAACTTTAATTAAGTTTATCTCGAATTAGAGGAGGTCAATCGATTTAAAATTTTAAGGATAATTGTATTATAATGTCCTCAATGAGTATTCTAAAATTTAGAATTTTCTGACACTATGCCCATTGCACGACAACTACCTTAAGTGGTATTAATCTCATACAAAGGGTCTAGCCAAATAAGGATGGAAAACGTGCCCCCAAAGAAAATCAATCTTGGGGCATTCCATTCGATAGGTCTCTCAAAAAAATCCTTCCTGCAAAGTATGAATCCGCTACCCCTACAGTAGGGGTTGTTACAGGGTGAAACGTATTTTACAGTTTTTGCCCGATTTCTCCTGTTTGGCTTCATTGAAAATTCTGAAAAAATTACAAATATTGTACCCAGTGGTGTGCATACTTCTAATGTTTCCAGATTTTTCGGTTGGCAAATCAACTATATATATATATACATATTTAATATAGAACTATAATAACATTGTTATTAATCTGTAAACCAGAAATCGTTGCAGTGAACGAATTATTTTCGGAAGCAAACTCATCTTAAACTTAAATGCCTGCCTATCTGGCAATTAACTTTTTTTGAAACTAAAAGCTTTCGTGTTCCATAACTAAATTTACCGATACGGAATATTATGCTACGTTGCGATGGTTGGGAATTTCAGGGAAAGGAAAATAAGTTAATAAATTAATGCAACATATACGGGAATTCATTACTAATAACATACGTGTAACGTTTTAACAGTTAGTTGACAATTTTTGAGAAATGGAATGTTTACGGATTCGTGTTATAGTAAGTATTGGTGATTTTGTATTTTAATAAGTTTTGATGATTATTTAAAAATACTAGACGGAATTCGTCGTTTCGTCATTACGACTTTCACAAAACGTTGAATTTAATTGTCACTAACACTTTCATTAAACTGTCACGTTACAACATTGACACATCCAAAAAAACTTTAACTTTATGTCACTAAACTTCCAGAAAACATTGTATTCGATTGTCGAAATAATTTAAAAACACTTGCACAAGACTGCTACTTTGTGTCCCCAATACATCCACAAAACGTTATATTTAATTGTACAAATGATTTAAAAACACTTGTAGAAAACTATCACTTTGTGTCACTAACACTTCGACAAAACGTTGTATTTAATTATTAAAAATCCCTTTTAATTTATTATTTAATTACTCCGCGAAATTTATTTAATTAATTATTTCGTTAATATTTATGCACCTTAGTATTGTAGCAAACGTGCACTAATAGTCCTTGATGTAAGCCAGAGGGGACCAGATAAGTAAGTCCAAATGTACACCTGAATATCGTCCTGTCACTTCATCCACACAGGTTGAACGCAGTAGCTGTAGTGGCGCTGCACGCCGAATGAGTCCCTTATACATATAACTTCTGTGCGCACCAACTGTAGCGGCCACTGAACGCGACACCTGCGCAGACCGCCCAACCTCGTGCAACTCGGCCATCTGTATAGATAATATTGCAAATATTAATAATTACAACAATTTTTCTGAACAATTACTTATTGTAAATGAAATTATTATTTAACAATATGTTTCTGCATATATTTAATTAATTTTAGAGCGAATATAAATTATAAGAATGAAATTAGGGAAATTTATATTTTACGATTTACCTTTCAAAGCTGATAAATATTTGGTTTTTAATGTAATATTGTATTTTATTGATAAATAATATATTTTCAACTAGTTTGGAAAATATTTAAGCAGTTTTTAATGTTACTTAAGGAATGAAATGAAAGAAAATGATAGGGAGTATTAATACGATACATGGTATTAGTTACTTAATGCATTATTCGAGTTATTAAACGATATCCCCACTATTCAATCCTCGCTGTCCTCGTATAGCTGTCCTCGCTATAACTATTACTATTTAAGTAATCATAATAACATATCAAATAAATATATGCCATAATAGTAATAGACCGTAATAGTATAAGGCATCAAAATTCAATCGTTAAGAGTTAACGTTCATTAACCACATAATGCTTATTCATATTGTTTTGATACAATTCACTGATTGTGAGTCTTTCAAAGTTTGTAATTGCAATTTCTTCCCAGTATAATTAGTTTCATTGACATCAATCGTTTTTTCGAATCTGAGTTACCGATTTCGCAGTAAAAAAGATTTTTTCCTCGCAAATTCGCAAAATTTCTGCAGTGCTTTATAGTCTGAAACCTTACTCACTTTTCATAAAATTCGCATACAACTTTCTTTCATAGTGATTCTGTGTAAATGATCGATAAATATAGATTTTCGCTCTAAGAAAACCATTTTATAAGCCTTGCCGCCTGCGAAAGTGCTGACATTTGGTAAAATTTATTGCTGTACCGATGACAATTTTTACTTTATAATGAGATATTCTTAATCTACTTCTATTGCAATATTGACACTTCCACGGCCACTAGTATAATCGCTATTCTAACAATTTCTCTTTTTTCTGACGCAAATGACAGTATAGAAACAAAGACGAAAGTTATTATACGCGCCATATTTCAAATTTTTTATAGATGGCACTAAACTCGGCGACAGTACCGCCGCCTATAAATATGAACATGTAACATTTCTTCAAACTTCAGTAACACCATTTAAGCTTTGGACCTCTTGATTAAATCTTGTCGCTGTTGTATTCCTTCTTTCCAACGTTTGGTGTAACAGTTGCCTATTTTATTGATCGATAATATATTACCGGCGGACAGTAAAATATTTTTCGCACAGAATATGTATCTGTTATCTCCAATCCATCATTTACTGATAGTCAATATTTTAATGATAAATAAACCTGTTCAAACGTTTGTCTCTGTACATTTAAGAAATATTTACCCTTGCAGATCATCGATACATACTTTGAGAGTTCCTTCGTCAGCAATATTCGAAACTCGAAAGGAAGTACAAATACTTATAATGCATCACAAACTTTCATTCATAGTCCAACAATTGTAACAAACTTTATTTTTTTTTGCAGCATACGTATTATTGTCCTTCATACACTCCCTGAATGCTGCATGGCCGATTTCTTATGTACCGTATTGCAATAAAGAAAGAAGTGCATCTAACAGCATTCAACATACATTATTCACTGTACGTTTTTCAAAAGCTACATTATACAAAGCAGGATAACACATAATGACAATACAGTAATAGGCCGCTCTTTTTAAACATACCTCCGCAATGATGCATGCTATCGGCATATGCACGTGCACATTACCCATACCTGCATTTGAATATATAGCAGCCTACCGGTAGCCTTGAAAAAAGTCCGACGCGTTTTCGCGTCGCAAAGCCGTAGGGTCGAGGACAGGTCGAGGATCAGGGGATACTCGTTGTGCTGTTATCGGTTAACTCTTTTAACGTAGCTTTCTCTCTGCACTGACGTACAAAGGATACGTGCGATCCAGCAGGAACCGCCGGCAGAAAATCAATCCGGAACGTCATGCCGTCGTGTGTATCAACATTGGAAAATCAATGGTAACCCATGACGTAGGAGTCCCGCCTCAGAACGGACCAATCGGCGCATCCACTTATCCCCACCAATGGAAGGTCTTACACCTACCCACACGGCGCCCGGCGTGCTCATTCCGTAGCAGACTGCTGCACCGACCGGACGCGCGCATTTGGACGTTGTTGAAAAGGCAGCACGCTGAGTAGCGAAGTACCGTGAAAGCACACGACGTGTATGCAGTTTTCCAGTCGACATAGCAGTAACAGCAAAGACGCCGGACGTTTACTTGTTAACTAACAGCGGCAGCAGTGGCATAGAAACGGCACGATTCAAATACGTCGAGCAGCCGAAAACCAATTCATTACAAGCAGACAAGACACGCACGTTCGTCAACGAAGGAACCACCGTTCTCGGTATTTCAGCGAACTCTCCCGAACAATTGGAGCTCGCATGCGCCCACGGAACACCCTTCGTCAGTTTTGCTCGAATTAGAGACGAAATAGCTTCTCGTCGAGACGCCCGAAAGTGTCACTTCACTGACGTGACCACATCCAGTTGGAGACTTATCGTTCCACGTCTGAAGCGAGAGAGACTGTCGGTTTGCTTTGAACTTTCAAGAGTCGGAAGGAGAGAGACGGACGAATAGGTGCACAAGCGGCCCGTGAGAGTACGAGAGGAACGGAGAGAGTGCGCGTTTAAAGCCGGGAAACGAGATGGCGTTTATGATGCCCGTGGTGAAAAACGAGTGGGACATTTACAAGACTAATCGCAACCGACGATCTTCCGAGTGTTCGAATCCTCAGGCCTGCCGCAGTAGAAAGGTGAGTTTTGTCCACGGCGAAAGAGTTGCTAACGTTCGACTATTAGTTTACCTCGAACTTCGGGTTTCACTCTGATGGCTCCTATGCTCGGTTCGACTTTCGTCGCATCAATCTCATTTCAGTGGTTTCAACGTAGACTTGTATTTGATACGTAACTCTGTGAATTATTAAATGTATTATCGTATCCTATAGTATCGATTTCATACTGTTATTCATATTCGCGTAACGGTAGACCGTTACTCCTTTGTTTTGTAATCTTCCGACTTGATAACTTACTTGTCTCGCGTTAAAATCTATGGGTTTGGGTATCTGAACTGACTTTCCAAGATCAGAAAAACTTGAACTCGATCGTACTATTTGAGAATTCGAACCGTTATCAGCCATCACCACTATACACCCCTCCCCCTGCATTTCCATCATTCTCGGTGTATCCAGCTGTCGAAAAGCGCGGGAACTGAGATATCTAATTTGTGACGTTTAAAATAATCTGTTTAATGAACCCCGCGATAGAAAAGGGAATACGAATATAAATGTGAATACGTAGAATAAAGGTTTCTATAGTTCTGTTATGTAACTGAAAGTCAAGGAAAGTTTGCCTGGCATGCTTGAATACATCGTTTTAGTTACTTGCCTTCGTTCGCTCACGATGAAAGCACGTGGAATCAAATCAGACCGGCTGTCATGTGCAAGGAAGGACTGAACTTGTCACTCTGTTTCTTACTTTTTCCATCGCTTTTCAATTATTCACTTTGATTCGCACGAATTTCTATTTTTTCGAAAACACGTCGCTCTTTATTCTATTTGATTGCTACAACGTATGAACGATTCACGCATTCCTCTCTTTGCCTCGTCGAATAAATCGATAATTTCCGCTTCAACGTTCTCCCGTATACACATTGTTCCGTAGAATCAGTGACCAACGCGTCAAGCCATTGCCGACAAATTCCTACGCTTCTTCGTATATAACGTGAAACCGGTTTCCACTTCGAGACAAACCGTGTTTTAAAATATTAACACATATCGACAAATTCTAACTGGACATCGTCAGAATACAGTTTGGCATGCCGATTTACCACGTGGACTTCCTTGGGCTGTTTTTGACCACGGATCTCGCGACTCTTGGGGCTCGTTCGAGGAAGCGTCAATTAAAAATAAATTTACACTTGGACGATCAGTTAAATGCAAATGCGGCTTGCATAGATGTAAAAATAAATTCGCGTCGTCTCGAGCTGATGAAGTAACCATTGTTGACACTGCTGTTTCGCCGACAAAAACAACAATTTTCACGTGATATCGGGTCCGTGCGTAAAGTATGGTTGCAGTATTCAGGTAGTAGGGGAGTCTCCGTATGTATTTCACCTTTGAGCTGCAACGATATCGTGCGTATCTCTTGTCTATATGACACGGCATTGCGCAAGTTTGGTCGTCGATTTCATAATGCGTCGTGCGGTAAACTCTTCGCGTATGAATCCCTTGCGTTGGAAATGCTTTATCTAACGCCTGTGATAATTGAATCTACCATTGCTGACAATGAGACTAATCCGATTTTCCTATATCTGATATCGTAAGAAATTTTAAGTTAGCGCTCTTTTCAGATTACATTTCATACATGTAGGTACAGCTGACAACTTTTTTTGTGGATTAACATTAAATAAATGTAGATTCATATTAACATTTAAATATTGGGAGAAAATTGATTGAACATTGAAAAGTGTGGATGAAATATATATAAAAAGTTTTCCACTTGGTTTTTGGAGATAATTCCATTCCGTTGGAGCTGGCGCATTTGTTTCGCATATCGGGTTTTTGTAATTGTTATATTTTGACTGTCAATGAATTTGATTCGTAGAGAAATGACCCACTTTATTTTCATTTTCTAGAAGTGCACGTCTCACTGGGAACAAGGCATTTGTGATAAGAGAATATAGAATAATACCTGTGCTTTCATTTGCTGCTTTACCCTATCTTCGAAGCGATTAAAGCTTCAAAAAAGTGTTTCACGTGAAGGTTATAGTATTTTAAACGATTTCAAGATCACGGGCAATTTTTCCGTATAGTATCATATATTTAATTTGGCTTGAAGTAACGTATAACTATACAAAGGATCGTTTTTGATTTTCCATGGGGTGTAAGATTATAAAAAAAAGTATATCATTTAAAAAAGTTGTTGATGTAAAATCTTTAAAAGACTTTCATCAACAAAGAAGGTAAATATACTGTTACATGACTTTTTAGAATCTCTAAAAAATTCATCTGAAACATTTTTACGCATTATTAATTGTTTGCAAGATATTACTGTGAATAATTGAAAGGAAAACATCTGGTATAATAAGGACACGTCAATAATCTTTTATTACTATTCTTTGCAAATACCTATTGCTTGAACATCGCTTCTTAGTATTCATGTATCTTACATTGCAAATTGAGTACAATAATATATATGGCTCAGAAAATCTGTTTGAATTCATCACCTTGCGAATAATGGTGACAATGTACCACAGATTTTATCACGTGTTTTTCTCATACCGTTTTTTTTTTTTTTTTTAGAATGTTCCTTTACAACAGTGTTGCACATGGCCTACTTATTTAGATTTAGTAGAATATGTTAGGTAAATATCGTAGGAGGAAAAGAATGAAAAAACAGGAAGAGAATTCGCCAAATTAATTTGTTTCATTTCGTAAAATAGATATAGAAAATCAAAGAAATTGCATCATTACAACGTATAATACTTTAAAAGATACAGGACACAATTTCATCCTTGATCGGCCCAGAAAGTATATATATATTTAGTGTAGGACAAATTTCCTAAAGAAAGTTGCGATTCGAGTTAAAGTTCATTGTTTCACAGGCATATTTATGTATTCTACAAATTACCGCCATGAAGTGTTTGTATTCGCGATGGGTTGAAGGTACAAAGGCATGCCTAACTAGACTGTACCTATACCAAAAATGTGAACTACGTGATTGAAAAAATGCTCGTTTTTGTATTACGTCGTGTATACTTTTCAAATTTTTTTTTCACGGATAGTCACCACGCATACGAATCAATTTTTAAATGTGGCGTACTATTGCTGACAAGAGTTCTAAACGATCTGCGCGAAAACGGCATTGCGAACGATCATGATTTGCGGATCACAGAGAACAAGAGACAGCAAAAACCAAAGTGCCGATCGAGGTGGATCGAACATTCCTCGTGACAGTGGTTGCCAACGCTTTCCGCTATTTGACACATGTATTGTTTTGATGATTTTACATGTTCTTTTTGTTATTTTTATATTGAGTTGTTTAAATTAAACAAATAGTTAATTATCCCTATATTTGTAATATTTAAGAACATAACTGCAAACGTGACGACGGAATTTTAAGATAGTAATCCGATTTATCTCCATTTGACGTAGCCATTTTTAAAGCAGAAGTGCATAATAAATCGCGAATTAGTTTTGTCTTTGATACACTTGAATTTCAAAAAAATAACGAAGCAACAAATGTCGAGCTATCTTTCCCGCCTATAAATATGACGTGAATAACGAAATGAGATATCTCGTGCTACCTTTCTTTGACCTTTACCTAACCATTCATTGAAAGAGATGTAACGCCACCGGAGTCGTAAAGTGCGTTGATCAATAACTACCGCTTTGAAAGAGATAGTTATCAGTCTACACATTGTTTGGGGCGAAAATTACCGGTTTGTCACTGCGTTTTACCATTGTACCTTTCATTACACGCCATGGGAAAGATATACTCTGCAGTGCCGCTCTCTGTTGAAATTCGTTTAGCATATTATGCTCCCCAACAGAAATAATGTTCCCTCGGAATATCTCGTTTCCGTAAACATTCTCAAAACACTCCAGCTTACTTATCAAGTTCAGTATTTCCTTCAAAATGTATCACTTGTATCGTGAAATATTGGTTCTGTAAGCAGACAGCGGAAATATATGTGCCAGTAAATATAACCGTGATCAAAGTCATTTATTCTACATCTCAAAATATTTGGATTCTTGTTTTGGAAGGCGCATCGCATTCTATGGACACATATTATCTGCCAAAAGCTACTTGTATGAATTATGATCGGATAATTTACAATATGTGTCTTAAAATGTATCAGTAGACTTCGGATTTTTATGCACTTACGGGACATTTTCGAGAATGTACAAGATACATGCATAGAAAAATATAAAACTTCTAAGGCATGCTACGAATTAGAATATTTAGTAAGTGAAACAAATCTCTAGTTAGTAATCCCAATTATTAACTGCGCATCGTACACACATAGCGCGTTTGCCAGCAGTATTCAGTATTCAAAGGATCAGTAAACATAGTATCAAAACATCCAAACGTCTTCCCAAAACGTTCATTTATACCACTGAAACGTAACAAAACCTCCCGACAGTTTCACCATTCCTGTTAGCATTTTCTTGCTTTCGATTGGCAAGGTCACGTGTCATGTTTGGCCTACGTTTCTCAAAGATTATGCAAGCATACGCAAGGAACGAGAATCTGCGGCGGGGAATTAACCGTATCTGCGGTCATGGAGTATACGAGCACGTGATTTCGTCGCATCGTATTGCGTGCAGCGGTTTCATGAGAACTACTGCACGACTTTAAGCGTTTATACCTCCGAGGACCACCATGGTCTTGCCTGTTGCGCGATAGATGTTCATGAAGGAAGAGTTAAGTACAGATCTGGCGTAATTGCCAGCTCTATTATGATAGTATTAACAGACACGTGGTAAACAATTACCTGTGTAGATCCGTATAGACGGGTAGCAGAAATAAATACGAATTTGTGGTAGAAAACACGCGCGTTAGATGCTGCGCTCGTTACACCTGCCACTCGCTCGGTTATGTCGATCCCACCTTGCTGTTAGCTGGTGCTCTTTGTTTTGATACGATAACCTTTCGCCATTGAATGTAATTAGCTGTTCAATTATGATGGGAAGCGTTTCATAATTATGAGAGAAAGAAAACTTATGTGAAATTTCGGCAGCGAAAATGTAGTTTTAGGCCTCAAAGTAATAGGGTTGGGGTGACACGTGCATTTGAGGGAATTCTTTAAGTGTGATATGTTCAGAACAGATGAAAGATCATTTTTTCCACTTTGAAAGATTTTACTTTATAAAGAAAGCTTAAGTGTCTTTACGGTTGGAATACAGTTCAATGGGTGCAATTCGTTATATGACTAAATAAACTTATGTGAGTTCAATATTTTCAAGTCTTATTTGAGTCAATATTTTTCTAATTCAAATCTTCCCATCTCTCTATTTTTATAGTATTCATAGTTAGGGTAAATAGAAAGGGATTTTTATACTTCAGTTGTCCTTGTACTCTATGAATCGGTACTTAACGTTACAAGTTAACAGTAAGTATAGGTATTTTTCGTTATTAAAATTTAGCTGTTACATGCCGATATATTGCAGAGGTCTTGGAATGAAATAGTAAAGTCGAAAACATGTAACAAAAAGAGAATTGGAGAACAGTCCGTTATTTACACTCGATGAACATGAGCACGATAAAATTTGCTGCCAGCTTTTTAGTTCGTGCTTGCTTAATTCTGAAATATTGTTTAATACCGTTTAAAATTCCTTTGCATGCATTTCTTATCTACACCATTTACAGGCATTGCATGAATCATATGAGGTTGGCATTTACTGCGCACTTTATCATGAGGAATCTTTAAGTTTGAAATCAGAATGCTTATCTGTTGAATTAATAATTACAATGTTTGATACGAACATTCAATGAATTGACAGTTGACGAGTAGATGATGTTACCAATGATTCTGCAATTTTAATATTGGACCCTAACACTTTGAGAAAAATGTCTTAAAAAACTAATATTCTCCTTTCATTTCTATTTTAGAAGATAGATTATTGCTTTGCGCCAATGCAACGATGTTGCAACTATCACTAGAAATCATATTGTCGCTTATTCTCTTATCTGTTATTATGTAAATAAAAAATAATCATGCTCCATTAAGTAGACTAACAACTACAACACAATGAATGGAACGTCGCCGCTCTCATCTTCCACATTATTTTACTCTGCACACCGGAAATCGCATTTCCTTCCGTGAGAGAAACAAAAAAATTGCAAGACTTCACGATTTTCTCGTAGCTTTCATTCGATAACGAAGTACGCGAGTCGTTGAAAAGTGGCTTTCTCTATTTCTCTCTTCTGCACGGCAGAGAAATGACTTATCATTCCGTACTTCGAAAGTATTAGAAGTGATGCGAAGCATGAGTTATTAAAATCAATAAGCGAATTTCTCTTACAAATATTACCTAGTCGAATATGAAGTACAACGATGAAAGTAGAGAACTTCCTGTGTGTTTCAAAACGCCTTAGGCTTACAAAGGATAATTGCATGATACGCATTCACTTAAATGAAGTATCAATTCAAACTCACCACATTCACCATACATAAGCGTGATCATAGAAAAACTTATCAAACATATTTTTCCGACAAAATATACATTAACGTGCACTGATATTAACCCTTAAAAGTTATCAGATCTGTAGAAAAAATGAAATCAATATTCATATATCATTATTTAGGATAATTGTACCTTACATCAATATAAAATAAGAGAGTATCATAGAAAGCAGTATTTGGCAACAGACTGCAAAAAAAAGTTGAATGCTGAAGGAATTTTCTAAAATGTAATCCTATTCCAAAGAGATTTAATTTATGATCTATGTCAAATAGGTGTATCAGTGATTAACCATATCATCTGTACCAAATACTGTCGTAGTCAGCTTTAATATATAATACATAGTTCATTGATGTAAAATTTCTTCAGTTTCCAAATACGATTATTTTGCATTTCACATGTGGACGTTAATAAACAACGTACGTATTGTTACATGAAGAAATAAAAACTTAAAATAGCTGTTTTGCCACTCAATTTCTAAAGTAATTTGTCACAATAAAACTTCATTCGCTGCATACAGATTCCGATGATAATTTTTAAGGGTTATACGAGAGAAACACAAAAACCTGGGAATAATATTGAAAACGAGACTGGATCGGTCTGTTCGCAGGTATCGGAATGCTCGAAATCGGAAGGACCGTCGTTATCGACATCACCAGGTTCGGACTTCCTGACATCACCAGCGCATCGTTCGGTGCCCCTAACATCTCGTCACTTCTCGAGGACGTCTTCAAGAGCGTCTCAGAGCTCGTTGCAAAGCCCGAGCAAGAGTACCGGCTCGTCGCCCCCGAAAACTGGGAGCTCCAACTCGCTCAACAAATTCCATAATCGGCTGGTGGACAAGCTCAAGAGGTCCTTGAGAAAGGCTGAGGACAGCGCAGAGGACCAGCGAAACTTGTCGTGAAACAGCCAGGGGGTTTTGGGCCGGCCACCAATTTCCGGCTCGAAACCGATCGAGATCCGACGCACTTCCGCGCCCGTTACCGCATCCGAGACGAGCAACGACGGGGCGGCAAGATCGTGCCCGGATCCACCCTCAGCTTGGTAGACGAACATACAGCGGAGAAGAAGAAGAAGGATCGTCCCGTGTTATGTCCGCTCGAACGTTATAATGATCCTTTCTAAATGGAGGCTGAAGAGTGGTCTGGGACGAAGTGCCGAAACAATGAGCAAACATTGAGAAGAAGATCGAAGAAACGCGCAAGATTGACGGAAAACATCACGGGTACATGGATTGCCTGGAGTGAGTTTTGAGGTCGAAGAGGATGGAGAACTTTTGAAATGGATCCTTTTGAATTCGCATTTTACTCGAGACATCTGAGATTGCTGTGGAGATGAAGAAAGAGGGAAGATTCGACAGATACGCTCGGAGACGAAGAAATATTGAACGTGAAAGTTACTTCTTCCGCTTCGAGGTCTCTCCGGTTTCATCGCCAGGAGGAAGTCTCGCGCGAGTCGAAGGACTCTAATCAACGCCCGAAGATGATGGCGGATGGATCTTTGCTCTTCGTGCAGCCGAAAATGTCGTACCCAGTAGGTTGCTGCGTTCTCTTCTACGTTCCTCCTCCGACCGAGCATCAACGTCGCGAGATAAAAAACGAGTCTTTTCTTTCGTTTGATGATTCATTTTTGGATCGTTGTCAGTTGGGGACGCCACGCACAGAAGATCGGAAGAAGTGCTCTTTGAGTTTCCTTAAACAGTTTCGAATAAAAAAAAGGCCGAATCGATGCACGCCGCGTCACCCCTCCCCTCCCCGATGCTGATCTTGACGAGATTCTTGTGGATAACTGTGAGAATCTGTTTAGGATCACCGAGATAAAGAATTAGAGGGAGAGAAAGATAAAGAGAGAAGAAGCGGAGAAGGACGATATCAACATCTGTCTCTGCGAGAGAAGGAGTCGATCGGATGGAGACTGGTCTTTCTCTCCACCACTGCGGCTCTTTCATCGCTAGAGATTACAAGGACGAGCAGCAGAAACGACGACACGAAGAACCAACAAAAAGAGGTACATATTTACGATGGAATCAGTGTCGATGATAGCGTGTATGATTTGAATGGGAAAACTTGCGAGTACCGCGTTCATTCAACACGTGTCAAAGCCTGAAGGTTCTTGGCCAGTCGAGGATCGATAGAGAGAGAGATCCTAAACGTCCAGACCTAAAAGCTAGTTCCTTCATTTGTACATTATCGTGCGTATATAGTGTCTTAAAAGCGTTTTTAAGATTCTTAGAGGCATCTTACATTTTTATTTCCTAACTTATCATTGCGAGGATCGATCGCGCCGAAGAAATAATCCTATGAAACGCGACTTATTATCTCATTTGCACACTAGTAAAAAGTGAAAGATCTCGTATGTCAAAATTCAGTGCTCTTCAGTCGAGTATGTCATGGAGTTGCTTTCATTTGCGGTTCACGGTCTTGAGGAATTTAATTACAATTTCAAACGAGCATATACGCGTAACTATTGTTTCACATCCGGTAAGATAAGGCGATATACAGCGAAAATATCATTTTACAACAGGAGAAAGAGACGTAGCCCGCGGCAAAGTCAACTGGATACCGGTAGGCCTTGCATATATATATACACACACACCCGCGCACACACACACCCACACACACACATACCGGAAGCTTTCATTTTCGTTTTTTATGATCACTCGTGATAACCTGTGCGATGGAGTTGTGCACGAAATCTGTGATGGAATGCGCAGAAATGCGTGTACGTGTTAGGTGGCGTAAAGGAAGCCTAAGTGAAACACTTCTTTTTAATTATCTGCCATTTAATCCGAGACAACTATTTCCTTGAAAATTGAACTAGTTTCCTCACTTGTGTTAGGATAACTGTGGATAAACGCCGCATCAAAACGAAACGTGTCAATCCTCTGTAGAGGTATCTCGCGAAATATCTTATTGTTCTATTTTAATAATGCAAGCTTGTTTTCAAAAGGAACATTTAAAATTGATATAGTAATTGTAGATCTCTATTAGTAAACTTTGATTTCGTTTGAAATAAACGTAAATTACCTGTAGGTAAATATGAAAATTATTATATAAAAGATAGTAAGGAAATCGTTGTGAAATTTGTATTCAATAAATGTAACATTATTATAGGTGCTTGCCTCGAAGTTACAATCGTAAACAGTGATAAGATAATAAAATCAGAAGACACAAAAACATAGTACCTCGAAATGTTGATAACTCGCAGAGGGTTAACGAATAGAAAGTTAAGCAATTGATGGTACAATTACATAGAAGAAATATTAACCCCTCGTTTTCTAAAATTTACGCTAAAAGCACAAAGACTAGCACAAATTTGAATTCTAAAACTGCCAGTTTCTCATACATATACTAGATTCTGTTAAAAGATACTTATGAAATTCAAGAGTGTTAAATTATATTCTATTATTCTTTCCATTTAAAACTATAATAACATCGAGAAAATGAATTTGCAAATGTTAATATATTCCGTTGCACAAGACATTCGATGCCCATAAAAAAACGGTAAGACAAGGGGTTAATACCAAAATAAATCATTCAAATTTGAGATAAAATCAATTGGAATAGAAGGATATCGTTTTGACGCGACAGTACCAAACACATATAAATTAAGTGACAATGACATCATCGAACAGATATTTCTTTACAGTCCTCGTAATCGAGGTACACCTTAGTGCTTTCCTTTTGTGTCACGCTTTAGGTACTCGGTTTTGCTATTTTGCTTAGTGGTTACGAAGCGTTTGTTAATTCTTGCGTAGTATAACGTATTATTTCCGTCGAAATAAGCGGTCAAGTCTGTTATTCATTATACGTGAAGCCGTGCACGAAGAAGAAGAAGAAGAAGAAGAAGAAGAAGAAGCAGAAGATCCAAGACGACGACAATGACGATGAAGAAAAAAAGGTGTCTACGAAATTCGCACGCAGAACATCTTTTAAGGACGACGAGAGAAATCACAGAGATATTTTATTTTATTTGAAATTCTTCAATAAATTAATTGAAACATTTTTTTTATATTTACTTTTCCTGAACGAAGTGTGAAAAGACCGAAGAGTCTGCAATTCCATGCGGTTCTTGTTCCGTTTCTTTCGAATTCGAATCTCAAAAATCGTCGGTCGTGTTTCTCGTGAGTTGGTAACTCTATCTATTGAGGATTCGTTTTTATTGTTGTTATTAATTGTCAAGAGAGAAAAAACTACGTATTTTAATTAGACAGTATTACGCGTAAAATAGACTGCGCATGTGTTAAGAAAAGATAGCATTGCAACCGCGATTGATATCCTCTGCGTCCGCAACTTCAGTTCTTTTAGCTTTCAAAGCAAGAAAAGGTCGTTTTGCACGCTTCTTTTTTTTCAAACGAAAAATTACGAAGTGGGAGCAATTAAACGATACCGCGTGTAACTCTGTGATACCGTAAGCTATAAGGTAGAGCTATTTTGCAACGACTAAAGAACAAAAAAAATTGAAAAAACAAGCCGTGGGAGGTGTTATTGTTACGACGAAGACTCGTACGAATTCTTCGACTCTCCGTCGATCGAACAAATGCGCGTTTTGTTTTCTGAAACATAAGAGTCAGAAAAGTTCCTTCTTCTTTGAACGAGCAGTACAAGATGAACAAACGAATAATAGAATCGCCGATTTTCTGGTCGATCGTCCAGCTCTTTGACTTTCGATCGAAAATCGGAGTAAGTGCCTCTCGAATTCCTCGAGATGGCGAGAAAAATATAATAATTATGCTTTCGGTTTCATTCGTGTAAACATCGTACAAAAAAAAAGGGAAGATTAGTGAACGAACGTTGAAGTCGCTCTCAACGTCTGTCTTTAAATTTGTAAATAAGATTTAAGAGATACGTAGTAGTTGAGAGATATTGTGCGGGAAATTTTGAAAATTTGCATAACTTGTCCTACGTATTTTTGGGAGGGGCAGAGACGAACGGAGCGAAAGGTAAATTCAACGAGTAGAAGAAAACATCAAATTGGAGGAGAATGGTACAAGATCAAATGAGAGAAAGTGAGAAAGAGAAAAAAGATGAAGAAGCTTTAGGAGAGAAGAGAAATGCTAATATCGCGTGAAAGAATAATTTCCAAAAGTTGCCGCTTTATGTAAGACTGCTTTAGACAAACAAAAAAAAAGAGAAAATAAAAGTATAATTATTGATCGGGCGTTACACTGTGGTGCTGGACGGAATGTTGGGGTACGCGGAAATTTTTCAATCTACATAAAGATTTCCGCGTTAGTTCGGCCCAACATTTCGTCGGATGATTTGTACTGATTAGAAAAAATGGTGTTATTAGAGTTTAGTAATTGACGAAGATAATACCATCTATTTATTACGGCGGCCTCGGATCGCGGAGTAAATGTGGATTGAACCTTCGTTTTTATTTCTTCTTTTTGTTCTTTCGTCCGCCGTAGAAATTCTTTCCTTCCGAGCCGACAACCTCGGACAAAAAATGTGTTACATTTAATTTGAGTGCACAGACCGATTGAAAATAGCTCGGACGTAAATTCTCTTTTTTTTGTAGCTCTACGTTTTTTCCCTTTAGATCTCGATCCACTTTCATTCTGCGGTCGCAATGTTCGCGCGATTACAAAGCTATATTATAGATATATACATACATACACAAAAAAAAATATATATATATAGATATAATTTATTATTCGACGACTTGACTATTTTTTGTATTACTATTACTACTTTATAATTATTCGTTACACCTCATACGGGACATTTTGAGCTGATTTTTAGCGTGTGGTTGAGGAGAGGGAAATGCACAAGCGTTTACAATGAGAGAATAACAATTACTGAAATTATGGTGGATTCTTCCATTACAAAATTCAGTCGAATTAAAAGGAACGCACGTTCGGCAGATACTTGTTTATTTTTATACTCGTTATTATTTCTTTCCTTCATATTTACACCCCTAGTTAAGATTTACTTTTTGATGTCACGTAAAGGGATGTTGTAAGATGGCCTGAACTTTGACATATTACCCCATGCATTGCATTCGACTCGGCGTGATTTTGCGGATCTTTCCGCTTTTTCTTTCCTTCTACGGCGACAAGAGTTCGCATAACTAGAATGCTGGGGAAAGGGTCGTATCGTCACGCCATACTGCCAAAGTGAGCACAGTCTGAAATAAACTTCTGCCCGCGAATTCGTTAAAAGAAAAAGAAAATAAGTATCGCCGTTCGCGTGCGACCTTTCTCCTCATCCATGACGATTGAATGTCACTGCCAAAATCCCCAGGATTATATAAAATTACGGCGGACGTGGCCGACAGGTACGAGGATCAGCTGTTGCTTCTCTTTTTTTTATCGTGGCAGCGAAGAAAAAATCTCGTGGCCTGCCGCCACCGGTCAATTTTATCTCGTACTACATTTCGATCCTATAATATATATATATATTTCTTTCTTTTTTTCTACATATAGCAGCTTTCATCGTTGAAAAAATAAACCCGTGTCGCGCTTGCTTTTCCTCGATCTTCGTATTTTTTCGCTTGCAAAAAATTTCAATTCGTAGAGCTGTCAGTATCGTTCCTTGCCATTGAAGAAAACTTTGAAAGTCGCGTAGGATCGAGAGGGAAGTGCGAGAGAGGTGAAATTTAATTCATCAGAATTACCAACGACCAAATCGTATGACGTTTAACACTAAAACCAACAATTCGGTCAAAATGACAGGTTTCGATTTTTTTTCTATAAAATCCCCAAATTGATAGGAGAGCCATGCAGTAAATATTCCCCTTCTATATTATCAAACCTAAATTGATCATCTCTTTCACCGCTGGATTTCTCTTTTTTCAAAGTACTTCTTCAGTATATCTAAATATAATAATTATTACGCCAGTAGTTCTAGTGTTAAACGTCATAAGAATTTTGCTGACGGATTGTGTCCAAGTACGTGGATAGGATTTCGTGATGGAGGTGAATTTCATTGAGAAAATAAATACATAAATAAAAGCAAAGCGAGATGGCGGGTGCACATTCCACAAAATATAATTACATACCTGTATAAAATTATAATCTGTTAGCGTTTGATAAGGAGTTCATGTGAGATATTACACAGGAGGATAATAAAATAATATATCTAAAGTTTTGAAAGCTTACAATAGACTTCAGTTTATCATTATTATGTATCGTGATTTTTATGTCATGTTCAATAAATGAGTTTTAAAGTATCCCATGACGTTACCTTTTCGATCCACTTTTACCAAATGAAGAAAATCATCCCCTGCGATCCTTTGAATTTAACTAACACATTACCAAATAAAATTGTAAAGACAAAACCAATATCGTCACGTTTTACATTTAAAATCGATAATACGGATTATGGAAATCAATACGCGAAATCGTATATTATTGGGAGTCCGCGTGATTCATACCTGAAACATATTTTCAACATGATTCATTCCATTCTAATTCATCCTTCCGTAGCAATAACTCGTTACGACTGATCTACAGATAGCAATATCGTGCGATCAGTTGATAATGACAGCGACGTACTTCCCTTTACAAGTGTCATTGTTTCGTGATTTAATGTTAAAAATTTGAAAAAGTAAACTCATTTTCGTAGAATCACTTATGAGAGCCGTGGTGAATTAGTGAAACCAAAATGCGCATACACGAATCAGGCTTGTGCGCGAATCGTAATTCTTTCCCTCGAAATTCAAAATTATGGGTGTTGTTTGTCGGTTTTACACGTTCCTGTATACTTTGCAAAATATATTAAATGATTATGTTTATAGATGTTTTACCTATTTAACAACTGCCGAATCAAAACAAAACAGAACAAGACTTATTTATCTTCATAGCAACTTTTGTTACTTTAACAAATTAGTTAAATTTAGCTGTTTCGTAAAATCAATGAATAATTACGAAATAATAGTACGCAATACTGTCTACATTCTTACATCTTTCATATCAATTCAAAAAAATTGAATTATCCACATTGCTGCGTCTTAATATTGCAAAATGTTTCTCAACATATCTTGCCCGCAATAGTTACAAATTATATCCTCTGTAAATGATCTAAACGAGAAGAGGAATGAATGAAATACTCGATAACAAGTGTGTACTTACTACCTACGCCGTGCAATTTCACGTGACCATGCGGTAGACACGTATACAACAGCCAATCGATGAAGCTCTCGACTACACACATAAGAACGTGTAAGAACATTTCGATAGTTCGTTAAACCAGAACGGTACGGCTACCTTTATTCTCTGTATATAAAAATCCATGTGGGCATCGGTCACGTGATTGCAGGCTCTTTTATTTTTCTAGTATATCTGTGCCGTACGGCGTCCCTTATAAATATTTCGTGTCTCTTACGTGAAGAGATCAACGCAAAAACGTCTTTACGGTCGAACAAATCAAATGACTTGGGAAACATTGGCAATGGACGCGGAATTTTGAAGTTTTTATATAGCTGCAATCGAAGAGCATTGGAGAATTTTTAATTTAATTAGTACTCAAAATTAATATGGGGAATATGAAGGTTGTTGAAGATGTTTAAAGTATAATTTAAATGATTGGCACTTCGCAGGAAAGGAAAGAAATGTAATATTCGTGTAGTTGTGTATTCCTTCCAATTTCTACTGTTACTTTGTTGAATTAAGTTAATGTGGCAATTAAGCGTCGTCAAACAGATAAATAAAGAATCTATGAATATTGCGCCCGGGTAGCATGGCATCGCGAAAATACTGTATTGTTAGTTACATATCTGCATGATAGACAATATGGCTGTCATAATAAATGAATTTTTACAGAAGTATCTTCAACATGTTTTAGTTGTTACTCTTTTACAGGTGTTCGTTCTATGGAACGGTGCATTTATTTTACAAAAGTCTGCTGAATAATGCAGAAACAGTGCAAAAATAATTTATGAAAAGTTTAGACGGTGTTCTTGGTAGGTGGCATACGTAATGCAAGGGAATAAACATATTTTATTATACGACGAAGGTCATTCTTTTATAACTATCGTAAAAAAGATCTACACGGTTGAAGATAGCAGAGCTCAGTATAATTACAAATGCAGATTATTAATTCCAACGTTTCATATCACATACGTACAGTTATCTCAGTTAATGAATGAGCGTGTTGATACACCGCTTGGATTTACTAAACTCTCGGAAGTAAGTTCTCTCGAACAATTCTTTCCTACTTATGAAATCATATTTTAGGGTATATTTCAAATTCCTCCAACTTATCATTGTTTCTTTCACCCCTTGCGGTACGATTTAATCGTGAAATATTGTGCATGAGATAACCATATAATTTTTATTTAAAAAGACATGTTACATTTCATAATTCATGCATATTGTTAACTACACAATATTGTTAAGTAAATTAATTATTATGGTTGTCAACAGTAACTGTTAACTTTATTGCATATATTTTAATAAGTTGAACAAATCATTTTACACTCAAAACGGTTATACTTCTTTTAAACAAAAACACATTAAATCGAAATTACACAGTGAATTATAATTAAACTGAGAACTTAATCGGATTCTTTAAATACGCTTATAACCCTCAAACACGTTAACTTTATTCTTTTGGAAGTAAAATAGAACGCAAAATATACTGCTCTCTATTACAAAAGAGATCCATCCGGTCTACTGTTATCGATAGCACTATTAACTTAAGACTTTAAATTTCAATAGTTCAACAGTAACTTTCGTCGCATGACGAGTGCAGTTCGTCATTGTACAGTATTTCAGGAAAATCCAACGACTAGTTAAACTCGTTATTTTGCCACAAGGGGTTAATATATATTACGCTTTATATTTAAATTTTTTATGAAATGCATCATTTGCAATGTACTTGCTCTGACAAGGGAATACATAATATAATGCAGAAATTTAAATGCAAATCATGTCAAGTTAAATGGTCAAACGTCATCTTCCAAGCCACTGTCCCTGCATTGACGCCACAACTATTCCCTCGTCAAAGATGACCATGGAACGAAACTTCATGCTTTCCATAAAAGAAATGTATATACCTATCCTTACAATTCTGTCGAAATGTCCTTCTAACAATAAAGGGATTTTACAGCCGACCATTTACCACTTTCTCTGCCTTGCGTATTGAAACTCCTGGCAGGTAGAGGGGATTCCCGATCTACGGTCTGTTATTCGAGCCAAGCGTACATTCGAACGTTACAATAGACGGCACGTAACGGTTAGAGGCTAGCTCGTGAAACTGCCACCTGAGCTCCGAGACCTTCCAGAAGTTTCCTCGAGCTAGACACCGTCGAGACCGTATTCCGACTTGGTATAATGTGCTTTCCAAGAGCGTTTGTAATCGCGTACCGCGTCACCTAGGCGTCATCGTCGTCAACGATCGCGGCACTGATGCCGCAAATGTGAGAAGCTTTCGAGTGCGAATGAATCATAATCAAATAATTTCATTCCGTTTCCGGTACTCGCATTGCGAAATCAGTTAGTTTTATTATATCTCTTATCGGCGATCTCGAGGAAGATATCGGTTTTTTATGGCGTTACTCGATAGAAACACGAAGATTATCTATTATAGTTGCGTTGCCTTCTTCTCGGAGTTTATTGATAAACAATGTTAATTGTGTTGTCTTTCAACGAATTACATTTCAGGAATGTACGATTAACGATTGTTTATTATTTTATATAGCGATATAATTAGTGAAGTATTTCATGTAGTTTTTGTACTTATGGAAAAACTCTGAACTTATTGGTAGTTAAAGAATACGGTTTACATTTAAAAATTTACGGAAAGTAGAAATTTCATTTATTTGAAAGCCAACTCGCAGAATAACTGGCTCGCGAATTTCGCAAACTGAATTCTCTGGAAGAATAAAAAGAACTGAGCCAACAGCTCCTTTTTGCGAATTGAAAAATTAATTGCGCGCTACGTGAAATGCATCTGGCAGTTGGAAAAAAAATTTAAAAGCTCAGGTGCTCCATGCGGTACGTGTATCTATGTATATGCGTACTTACATATGTACAATGCCTCTTTATACGAATAAAATCATGCTCTCAAACCATGTCCGCACAGGAAAGTTTTTAATAAAACACTTTTTACATTAATTTTCTATTTATTAAGTTTTATTTGAATATTCTATTACCGATGCATTTTCACAACTTAAATGGAGAACTGTTTTTAATTTAGCAATTATTCTCTATGAACTGGAAAGTTAATTTAGTATTCCATTTGACGTTCCATTTAACATAGTATTCCTTTTAGCATTTCACGCGAAGCTGTTCGTTTAATCGTATTTATCGGTCGCAGAAACTATCCTTTAAAGTGTATTCCCTTTTACGATCGAAAATGCAACGATAAGACAATAAAGCTTTCCTGTAACTGTAGTTTTCGCGGTAAAAGCATTTATTTGCGGTTCTGTGCTGATAGTATATATCTAACACCCCCATCTGGAAGAGATTGATGAAACAATGAGGAATAATAGCAGCGTAATCTCCCGGTTAAAAGATTTTCATTGTAAGTGAAATTGTATCTGACGAAGTTATCAGAAACGTTGAGTCGACAATGCGTGCTCTCGATTGTTTTACGTCCGTTTTGATACCGGTGTGAGAAAAATAAATTACGACAATCGGAGAATTTCATAATTCATGACGCGGTGATTTAATTATTAACGCTGGTATACCATGGCTGAAAAAATCTTTAATAGTGCTTTTGCATTGTCTGGTGTATGCGCCCTCGAAACTATTGTATTTTTGAATAATGAAACCTATGCTGAAGAATGTCATCATTAAAGAATATTTAAAACTCGTTTAAAATTTGTGTAATCAAATAACAGTATTTAACCCTACACATCTATTAATACTTCAAGTCAAATTTTCCATAACTAGATTTATTTTTGAATTTCTCGCAAAACGAGAACTTTAAATGACTTAAATCTATGGTTAATTAATCGGAAGATTTTCTTAATATTTTATATCTTAACGTTCCAATCTAGGCCGAATCTAGTTTGATTAGTAAGCTTAATTTGTATGCTATGGAAATACGTTATTCTTTAATAGCATTAGAAAATATTTGATATCAGCGGTATATAATGTTATTTCAGAAGTCCAAAGATGGATGAATACCAGATTTTACTGATTAATTTTAGTTTTCCATAGGAAAGTAATAACACTGTGGAAAGTGTCAAGCAAACTTACAAAATTGTAGTACTCCGTCATTTTCAAAAATTATTTAACATAAATTTAAAGCAAACGTATTCACAAACGAATGAAAAGATAAAAAAGACACACGTACACTTGAAAAGTACAATTACATTCAAGCAAAAGAATTCTTAGAAAGTGACAAACTGAAAGCATTTATCAAGTTTTCACTATCGTTTAACAAATGCTAGAATTTTCTAATTTAGGTACATTGACAATGATACACATAATAATATAGTATTTCATTAGCTACTTTTGTAAAGAACAGATGGCACAGTTTTGATTCTCACTTTTTCTGAAATCCTCGTGTCTTGTTGGTGAAAAGGATGGACCGTTGATGCATATAAATCATCGGAATGTCGTAAAGAAGAATTGGAATGCAATATCGGGATCTTTATTCACGGAATGCATGACTGGTTACGCCAATGGTTTTCACGAATGGAAATTTCCACTGCACGAGAACTCGGCGCATACGATGGTGTGTCACCGTCTGAGTTATTAACGTGAAAATTGCACCGGCAAAAATACGTGCCGCGTATGCAAGGAAACAGGAAAATAAGATCGCGTGTATACCACAACCAATTCCTATAATTCATCTATGAGAAAACGTTGTGCGAAGCGATGACTCTACCGTAACGACGTCAGAGTCATTCTCAAGGAGGACAGCACTCTGCATCCGGTGCATTTTGAATGACGTACAATTTTATGTCTTAATTTTCATTCGGTGTCTTCATACATCGAACATTCATCACGGAATAATGTAAGATATAGCAAACCAAATATTCTTCGTTTTCCACAGTAATACTGACAATAAGTTATAAAAAGCGGTTTCTCCCTTTCACTTGTAAGTCTTCGAGTTAATACAAAAGATGAGCCGCTAGTAACTTATAAGCGTTTCCTACGATCTGACGTGTAAGCATCACTGCGCGATATTTGAAGAATTCCACAGGAATCTTAATTACACTTTAATACGAATTGTATGTCACAGTAATGACGACAGTTTATCGACTTTTTGTTATAAATATCTATAAGTTTTCCGTTTCCTCGGATTCCAGAACCTGCGAATGAATAAGTTCTGTAAATAAATGCACATTTATTAGCTCTCAGCTCGATTGTGATAAAATGTACATCGAATTTTGGAAAAGATAAATAATTATCGGCATATATCTCGTAATTATTAATCTAGGTGTTGGATTTACTGTTACAGGAAGGAAGTTAAGTGAAGTGCAATCGTCGTGCAACACCCACGGCTCTTTATCAAATCTCATTCTCGCATGTGTGTGGGTTCATTCAGTGTGCAACTTCACATCTGGAATGTGTATATCGACTTTGCAACCAGCCTACACTCGACTACGTTTCATTGCACTACCCTCGGTCTCTTTTTACTCTTTCTATTTTACGAACGACTCTCTTCGTTTATCCGTCCTCTTTTTCGTGCAGTCCGCCTAACGACTATTTCATGGTCTTAAAAACCGTTGCACTTTACAATGAACAGGATCGGCAACTGGATGGAAAGCACCCTGTCTCGGGCCGTAGAAAATCCGACGTGGAGATAATCTACGGGTGCAGTAATTAAAACGCACTGTCTGCACGTGATTGCGGTTGTATCAACGGTATTTGATCGATGAGCTTCGCATACTGAACAGTTCGCTCTGAATCCGACGTTCCTTGCTACGTGCTGTCCGCGTGACAGCAGTCTCGTTAAATGATAATTTGTGCAATTGATTGCACTTTCTGATGTAATTTTCACGAGCAATTGATGTTCTTTCCGTTGGGAAATAGTGATTCGTGTTCTTAAATCATTTGAGTATCACGGAGTACTGGGACCCTTCATTTCCAAAATGGCGGGATCAAGTGAAAATTTTGTTGTGGTGTTGGATAAATATTTTCTGTGACATATGTGGGTTATTTCAGATGTAGATTGACAAATCTGAGGTACATATCCCAGCGCGGGGGAAAAATGTGTAAACATAGATACGAAAAGTAAACCCAATTCGTAAACAGACCTGATTTATATAACGATTTGGCAGGAATGTCAAATTTAGATCTATCAGTATCGTTACCAGTTCCCTTTGTCAGAAATTCACAGTAATAGTGTTTATGATCGAACAATTAACCTTGAGAAACAATGAAATTTGTAATGAATACAGGGATTATCAGATTTATTAAACGAGGGTTAAGTTAAATGTAAGTTTAATTCTAAAGACAGGTCTTTTTGAAGGGTTGCTCATATCATTATATTTTGGACCTTATATAAGGTAAATCACATTAAAATTTCAACACCCACTTTTGAAACAGCTGCGCACGTATATTATTTTGCGGTTTTAGTCATAACTGTACATTTTCAGAACTGGAAATATAATAGCTAATGAAGAACTGAAATTAATTATATTTTAATATGCCTTCTCGCAATGAAGTGGTTGCAGGCGGGGCCTATAATGATAACGAGGATAAAAGTATACTAAAACTAACTATCTCTATTTTTGTCTGCAAAATTGCTAACATTTAATGTGCAGGTAGTAGCCTCAATGATTTAGAATACAAAACTGGAATCTAAAACTAGAATCTAAAACTGGAAACCAAAAGTAGAATTCGGAAACTGTAGACTGCAGATGATCTGTGGAAAACAGTACTAGTCAAAGATAAAAAAAATACAAAGCTCCAAATTTTAATTTTAACACAACCAGCTAAACGAAAGGAGCAGTCAAAGAAGCCACTGAAAAGTTCAAGCTCTTGGTCAATTAACAAAAGTTGGAAGTAGCTTAGTGTAATAAGACACTCTATGCGATGTATAGTTCCAAATTCAAAAGATAAGAAATCAAATGGTTCCTTTCCCAGTAGAATCTGTATCGTTGAAAGAGTCTCCTTTTTAAAAGGAGAAATTCTTTTCAAATGGACACTTGTAGAATTTTTAAAATTTCATGTGAGTGAGTTCTCGAACAGATTTACGAATTATTTAGATTCAAAAATATTTCGTGGTACCTTAACGACTCGACAAATTCCCAAAGGGAATTGATTTAAGTCGACGAGAATCCGATATTAATAGAATCTCTTATTGACACGCGCTCCTTCCATCAATTACACTGTCCAACATGATTTTTTTTGCGATATCCACTGGGTGATCCTCGTAGAGTTGCTCATTTTAAACACGAACCTGGCAGCAGAATTGCTACATCACCCTGAGTTTTCGAAAAAAAATGATTTTTAGTAAAAACACCCGATTTTGGTCCAAAATGAGGAATTACGCGAAAACTATAAACGCTAGGTCGTTAAAATTTATCTGAAAAGATAGAGGAAAACACGCCGAATGTTTTAGTGTATCTAATTAATAAAATTGGTTGTTTTAAATAGTTGTAAATGACCGTCAAAGTTTTAAAAAACGACAATGCGCGAACTTGCTACCTTATATTTTTTCATTTTTACGAAAAGTTATTTATCTAGCACAAATTTGTTATACAGGATCGAATTCTGTAGACATTTCTGAAGAGAAAACTGCCCAGAAAATTCCGTTAGCATAACTCTCTGTTAGCATCCCGACAATCGCCCATTATATTGTATTATCCCATTGTCTGAATATCATATTCTATTATTGTTATATATAACGATATTGTTTAAAAAGAATATTATAGTTCCAACAATGTCTTATTTTGCAACAAAATTTCAAAATAGTTTTAAGCAGAGAATAGTCACCATTTGTAGGCCAATTATAATTAAATAAAACGTTTTTTATGATTCGGTGACCAAATTATGAATAATATTTTTATACAAAAATTAATGATAAAAAAATGATTTATACTTATACGTATAAAAAATATTTATATTTATCAGATGCAAGCGCCCTTCGGATTATACTATCGCATCGGTGTCGATAACGCGTGGTTACGGCACTGTCCCCGTGCAATGGCCGCATGGCGGCAGAACGCCGATTACGTGCTCCCGACAGATATTTTTTCGACCTGTCGGAATTGAAAACTGTTTCCGAAGTTTTTCTAGACAGTTTTCTCTTGAGAAATGTCTACAGAATTTGGTCCTGTACAGCAAATTTGTGCTAGATAAATAACTTTTCGTGAAAATGTAAAAATATAACGTAGCAAGTTCGCGTATTGGAATTTTTTTAAACTTTGACGGTCCTTTAAATCTATTTAAAACAACCAATTTTAATAATTAGACACACTACAATATTCGGCGTGTTTTCCTCTATCTTTTAAGACCAATTTTAACTTCCTAGCGTTTATAGTTTTCGCGTAATACCTCATTTTTGACCAAAATCGGGTGTTTTTACTAAAACTTATTTTTTTCGAAAACTGAGGGTGATGAAGAAATTCTGCTGGCGGATTCGTGTTTACGACGAGCAACTCTACGAGGATCACTCACTGGATATTGCAAAAAGTGAAAAAAGTTTTAACTTGTTGAACAGTGTTATCAATTACTCGTCCTACACTTTATACCGTCAATGAAATTGAAACGTCTTTCATCTACATTAAAAGTCAGTAAAAATAATTCCAATTTCCAGTGTTGAGTCGATTTTTTTTTATATGAAAGCTTCAGGTTTTCCTTTCGGTACAACTTCCAGCTAATTAATTCTGCATCGACTACAAATTGTTTCATTAATTTATTTATTTCCTAGCGGGTTCATTCGCAAATATAAAATGCGAAATCCTAAAAATTGTTTATTTATCAAAGGTAAAGCATCCAGGGGTCTGTTACAAATACTTTATTATTTTGCTTAATCTCTGGTAAAACTGCAAACCGTGGATAAGGTACTTCGGTTAAGTAACGAACTGCAGGTACTAAAGTGCAATGCAGTTCAAAAAGGAATTCAGGTCGATGGACTTTCTGGCTGGTGCAGAATAGGGCCGACGATCAATACGTTCGTACGACGATACTATTTCTAACTCCCGACGAATTATTCTTAGACCTTTTACCGTTATCTCGTTAATTCGGTTAATATCTGGCCTGTTTGGGGAACTTATAAACCTCGAACGCGTTCCTCCGCAACATTTACTAACTTCTTGGAGGACGATGTGACTGCCAGGTAAAAAAAAATAATTTGCAAACCGAATATATAAGTTAAGTCTTCCTTTTACGTTTTACAAAACTACTTATATAATAATGCATGATACGTGGAGTAAGAAGCAGGATAAATGATCTAATTTGTTATGCAAGGTAGAACGTTTTAAGTAGCCACTTAAATGTAATTCGTCGAATAATTCTGAGTAATTCTGTCTGATAATGCATATTATTGTTCGCTGTGGTACTCAATGGAATATTACCTAATTTTTTTATAATCTTGGAAACAAGTACACATCTTACAGCGTGTTATTTTTCTTTATTAATGTAGTAAGTTTTATATTTTACATAACGTTAACAATATGTTGCACCATATATAAATATTCCAATGACATTGGGCACAAAAATTTGTATTATAGTGAAAAAGCATTGAATTTTAGTTATCCATCTGTGTATATCATGTTGAAATGCTGCACAACATTTTTCGGACATCGAATGACGAAAACATAAAACCCATTGCCTATTTCTCTGAGGATTTCCCGTGTATCGATGATAAATTTAACGTTATCAGTTTGTTCGGTTATCAACCCAGCGTTTCAGTTTAACGGCAGCTTCAATCGCATTTATCTTACGCAACACTGCATTATTTTTTCCATTATCTACCTATTTTTCCGTTATCAAACGACACATGTGTTTTTTCACTACATTTCTATTTCCTCGTATATGTTGCGGATATTTTAAACATATACATAAATATGTTTAACAACATTCAATTTTGTCGTCGTAAATTTCGAGTTGGTAGGAAATGATGAAAATTAAATCGGTTAGAAATGTCCCTTCGTTATTCCCAGATTTGAGATATTTTTATCACTAATTTCTTTTCATTAACTGCACCGACCAAAATCCCATTATACCGTAGATTTAAACAGCTATTAATGTCGAAACACAGAAGGTCGAAACTCACTCTTATCACGCAGATGCGTTTTAATACAAGGAACTGAGCCATACTCATGCGACAAATTCTTTTTAATTAAGATGCTTTCGCAGACATTTCGTAATTTCGACGTGGAACAGCATCGTACGTATAATGATCGATTCGAATCGAGTTTCACAACGATAAATCGTATTACTGGAAATTGCGTCATTTGATCGATTAAGGAATGCATCAAGATTAATTTAACGTGGAACTGTAAGCGAGATAAGTAAATCGTGTCACCTCAACCCTGTTTCAGCAAATCGCATTAATCATCGGCATTTGCAAGGCCGTATTACACTTACCGAGTATCGTGTCTGCGGTTTAAGGAAGTCCTTCGTTTATGTCGGAGGAAAACTTCCAGGTACGACCCATTGAAACGAAAGAAGGAAAAACGCGGAGGATTTTTCCTCCTCGGGACGACTTTATATAAATTGCCAGTGGTCGTGCCATTTAATCCATCGAATACACGTGAAAACGTAGAACTGAATTAAAAGTGCATGTATAATCCTCTGACTGAATAAGCTGTGAAATATTCTTACAATGAGTTATAATCAGCAGGCTTTTCGTTCTTAGATTGCTATTGTAGCCATAGCCAATTACAGGCAATTATTAACAACTATAGATATTTGTTTATCACTGGAGTTGTAGTCAATAACGACAGAAAAATAAGTGATAACATTAAAATTGTTGTAATTCGCAGTTCTGACAAATATAAGTATGGAAAAAAAACTTGACGGTACGTATACTTTTTGTATAACACGGAAATTTCCTCGTACGGTCCTCCCGAGCTGTAATAACATTCTTAGATGGCATTTTATCGTTAATATTGAATGATACGACAATAATAAAAGTCAATTATACGTATTACTTACAGTCATAATATTTAGTTTCTTTATAACTTGATCCGTTTTACAAGAAAAGGAGACTGGTAACAGTATATCGCCAGTGTAGTATAAGTACACTATCTATCATTTGTAGAAGAAAAAATGTATAATTCAAGAAGTTGCAATCTCGTTACGATAGACCATTGGACGTTTTAATAACGGTCGATAAATAATCAAAATCAGCGGGGGATTTTCGTTGATTCGATCCACAGGAGCAATTAATGATGATCATTCGAGAAAAGTTCAACACGTCGATTTACGTTACCAAGAATATGCTGATTGTATGTCACACATACAATTCAAAGGAACTGGTTATCTAACGAAGCGCGTTGGAAATTGTAAGCATCGCTACACGAGAAAAGTTTTATTGCAATGTTTAATTAACATCCACAATGTCGTGAAAATTAGAGAATTGTAATCTTCCATATTTGAAATCAGCATTTCTCAAAGTGGAAACCAAGAAACTATAGGGCTCCGGAAGTCTTTGACAAGGTGCACAGAGTTAAGCTATTCACTCGAATTATGGTCGGTGGAGTTTCTGACTTAGTTAAGTTTTTATTAAATTAGGATTTAATAATTCTTTTGTACATTTAAATGACGGGCTCCGGGAGTTTTTGACAAAGGCATAGAATTAAACTTTTGAACTCGAATTATGGTCGACTGGACTTCCTGACTTACTTAAGTTTTTATTAAATTAGGATTTAACAATTCTTTTGCATACTTAAGTGATGAGAATTAATTAACATTAACTGTTACCAGATGAGAAAAGTAATTTGAATTACAAAGGGTTAAAACTATTTCCATAACAATACTAAAGTTTCATTTGACTTTCTCCCTCTCACGTCTTTACGAATGTGAAATAGTGATTTTTAATCGATTGCAATTTTTAATACTGCAAACATCGATAAACAATGCGCAAAAATGAGTTTTGTTCGAAGTTCTTCGCGGAATAAAGTAATTTTTTTCAATGTGCACGTATAGTGTGACAAATCTACTTGGCGTTTGAGCGGCGGAGCCACTCGCTTTCAACCGCCTATTCGCCCCATTTTGTTTCTGTAGTCCCCAAACTCAGCCTCCTAAAGTAAATATTCCGCATAGTCGTAGCATTTCCGTATTTTTACTTCTCCCTGGCTGGATGAATGCGACATGGCTATCCCCTCCACAAGGGGGGATCCGCCTTGGCGATACGCGACGATCGACGAGGGAGCAATGCAACATGATGCAATCCGGATCAGATAAGAGAGTGACTATCCAATTCAAGGATAAAACTTTTTCATTCTTGACCTTCTTTTCTTGAAACCGTTACCAACATATTTGTGAGATTTTCCCGATTAAAATGATATCAAACACGATATAGTTTGAATTATATTTACTTACTATTTAATATATAATTACTTACTACTTAACATAATTCAAACATATCGTGTTTGGTATCTTTTTGATCAGAAAAATCTCAAAAATACATTGGGAAAAGTTGCATTCGAAAAAATTAATAAATAAAAAAGTTTCATTGCTTGCTGATGATTCATCGATGCTTTGGGGCCACTCGCTTTGTTTGCTTGGACCACTCTGTCTTTTCTATTGTCTGTCTTTTTCGAAGTTCGCGCTCGGTTGAATCCCCAACCTCGGTTGTGATAAATGCGACATTCTGTCCAAGCAAACAAAGCGAGCGGCCCCAAAGCATCGATGAATCATCAGCAAGCAATGAAACTTTTTTATTTATTAATTTTCACGAGTGCACCTTTTCGCAATGTATTTTTGAGATTGGTCTGATTAATATGATACCAAACACGATATGTTTGAATTAACTTAAAGAGTAAGTAAATATATATTAAATAGTAAGTGAATATATTAACCGTTTGAGTCCCAAGCAGCGCGATCGCGCTGTTAAGATTTTATGTCGAGAAAACCCAGCAGATTTCGAGCATTGTGGACAACTGACGGTGCGATACCGATTGTCGAAGTCGCGCGCTCAGATTTACTGACGCAAGTACATCACACAGCTCCTTTGAATATAAATAGTACATTTTACAATAGGTAGAATAATACTATAATAATGCAATAATACATTACAAAATGAAAATTTTTATTTCATTGTTATCTTCTCAATCATTTTTATCGAACAAGACTTGAAATATTTATAAATTTTACAGTATGCATATGTAATAATACATATGCATTTTATAAAATAACGAATTACAAATTAACAATATTTTTGTGTTATGAACAAACAATTCAAATGGAGAGTAACACTTATAATTTGTAACGTCGGTGTTTATCAAAACATATTGGATAAATTCCTTTTTTACATCGCACGCAAATTAAATGTGATCTTTTTATTGCATTTTTGGTGCTGCAGACTACGCATTGTCGATATAAAATAAACAAAGCGCTATCGCGCCGCTTGGTATTTCTCGACATAAAATAAAACAAGCGCTGTCGCGCTGCTTGGGTCTTTTCGTACTCATTTAGAGAAAGCGCGGTTGCGCTGTTTGGGATTCTTCGACAGTGTTTTTTCAATACCCCCTGGGACTCAAATGATTAAATAGTAAGTAAATATAATTCAAACTGTATCGTGTTTGATATCATTTTAATCAGGAAAATCTCACAAATATGTTGGTCACGGTTTCAAGAAAAGAAGGTCAGAAATGAAAAAGTTATCCTTGAATTGGATTAGTTACTCTCTTATCTGATCCGGATTGCATCATGTTACACTGCTTTCTCGTCGAACGTCGCTTTCCGCCAAAGGGGACCCCCCTCCCCATGTGAAGGGGTAGTTATGCCGGAGTTTATCCAGCTTTTACTACAGTGATATTCTAAATCTTGTGAATACGCCAATGTCCTAACATTCGCCGCCCAAATCGCGTCCTCCCCCTTTCTCCAACCACAGATTTCTCTCTCTGCGCCCTTTATTTCGCATTCTTTCAGCAAGCCAAGTTAAAGTTGCCGGACTATATCAGCTCTATATGTACAATGTATACTACATTGCTTTTACAATGCAAAACACATATAGGGGATTTAAGACCGCAAAGAAATACTTAAGCGCCTTTTAAGTAAACTTCCTTTCACATGATCTAGATTAGCTGTAGTAATAGTGCTTCGAAGAGTTCCAATAGAGTCAGCTCGGTTCAAGGAAGCACCGAAGCCTAAGGCGATACACGAAATCGATTCCTCCGCATTAAAGTAGGCCCTGAAGGGTGATACTTAAAAGTTTGCAAAGAATTTTCCACTGTGTCCCCGGGCGAAGACGAGATAGTACAGAATAGTACAGAAACGTCGAGACTCATTATCATAATGTAATTCATTATGTTATTAATGCACACACCATGTGAGCCTCGATGGCCCCTCGGGTTATCGGATGGACTTATCGCCATTTTCCATATTTATTGCGACGAGAAAACAACATTGATGTCTGTAAAGAGGCATGATTTATTTCTATCTCCGCTAATTCCCGTTGTTAATAATGATAATGTTAAAAAGTGTAATAATAAGCCACGTTAGGTCCCCGGGGAAGAATAGGCACAAAATATCCTATGTTTGTCGTAAGAGGCGACTAAACGGGGAAGGCATACTAAATGGACATAAGAAATAGAAAGAACTTGCTCAAAATAGTGTCACTGCCTCACAGCAGCATGCAATCCATCGGTGAGAGTAATCTGAACAGGTGAAACACTGTCGGGAACCCTGAACATAATACAGCCGACAATAGAACACAAGGCAGCGCATAGCACGAAACCCAACAAAACATTACAAATCCAGCCGAAGATGCTTTACAGCTATAACCCGCCATCACCAAAGCTAGCAAACAGACATCCTTTGAAATGGATTGAATGATATGTACAGAACCGTCAAGTGCTGTTATTCCACCGTCTCAAAACACAAAACAATAGCATCACGATACAAACCGAAAACGCACAAATTAAAGGTCATTATACTGAAGACATGCAATGTAATGCGAACATTCTTAAATACGTCGCAATAAATGAACCAGGCGGACAATTTGTAATATCCCATAGGACTTCAGTAAAGTCTCGGGTAATCAGAGAAAGGAAAAGAATAGAAATATAATGATAATAATAGTAATATTAACAGCAACGAATGCTGATTGGTAAACGTCAGTGAACGATAATACCACAGAGCGGTGTATTGAGAAGAAAATTTACAATCGGGAATAACATGTTTGTCATCGCGGCACGGTATTGGCGCCCACTTTCGCATGTCGGTTAGATTTCTATGCGAAATTTCTAGCGCATATAATGCCGAGTACTATTTTTGTAACGTATCACACGACGTAACACGTCGTCCCTACTCGTTTCGCTCGTGATCCTTGAATTAGTCATCGCATGCGAACTCCGACTGAAGAGGGCAGATTCTACATGCCAGTTTAATGACTCTGTGATATATGTAGTCATTTCTTTTTCGTTTTGATAATTATAGGGAGCCTGCGAATAAATTGTAATTATGTACGTTTCCTTTGTTTTGAGACAGGTCAGTGATAACGAATTTGCTCTTCTGATTGCTGCTGCCGGATATTCAGAGAAGGTTAATTGTAATTTAGATCTGTTAATTACGTTGTTACTTATATGGGTCGGAGATGATCGATATTGAATTAACTGCAATCCACCGTGGATTGGTTGATAATGAAGTTAATTATATGTGTGCTATCGGTGTAGCCAATCAGGAGATTTACACCGCTGTTTCTTTTATTGATATGACTGGATATATAGTTAAACGTCAATAACTCGAGTTTAAAAAAAAATTTAAGGTCATAGAGCATTCATCTTATCAAGCATTTGGGTGAGGCAGACTTAGAAGAGGAAAATTTCGAAAATTCAGCTTATAGAGACCTTCTTTGTTTCAGTCATATTAATGTTTTAAGTTTTCGTGTAGAATTCACCGTATTTTTTTAAAGAATTAGAGTTTACAGCTTACAATTTATCTGATCAATTCACGTACACATAAAAAGCTTCAAGTTACAGTGTTCTGTACTCGATTTGAAGACTTTTTATACTGAAATTTTTCGTGTTATACAGGTTTGAGTTGTCAAAGTTGTATACTATTATAATATTTTCGTGTAAATATCGTCAATGACTTCAAGTTGTCCCATTTGATTTACATTAATTTTTCAAGCGCAATATAACATGATTCTTTAAAATTTTACAAATTTTTGTTCAAAAGTTATGCTACAAAAAATATATATTTTTGTACATTTAAATTGTACAGATGAATGATTTTATTGTGCAATTTTGAAGAAAAACTAAAGGCATATTTTTCTCAGAATAAGCGCTTTTCAATATAAACGTAAAAAAATTCCATACATCTCTTCAATTTGCGAATTGACCTTTTGATCCCATTCAAAGAATTGAGCTGTGTATGGTGACAAGCAGAATACTAAGGGAGAAAAAAAGAATTAATTGCGATATTAGGACTGCAGGAAGTCCCGCCGGTCTCGATAACCATGTAGTCGCAATGAAGTTTTATTTATTAATCACAACTCGTTTCTGACAGAGGGGATAACGCGCGTGGAAAATACCAACAGCCACGCAACGTATCATCCCGGCCAAAAATTCTTGTGCTTCGTAAGGATAAAAATAGAATGACGAGGTATAAAAATATAAGAAAATTCTTGAAAACAAAAGGATAGAAATTCTTTTCACCCCTCTGCCTCGATCGAGTTAACCAAACACAACGTGAAAAGAAGACATTGTTTAAAAAGTAAACACAAGCATCGTCGAATATATTCCCGTTTAAATAATCCTCTCTTCGTTCTTCTGTTTAAATAAAGGAAACGAATTATCTGGCGATCCTCTTAAGTGGAATTTACAGAGCAGTTTTTATTGGGTCATCGTGTAATAGGAGGGAGTGCCTCTAACAATGTAGCGAAAGAAAAGTAGAGGAAGCAAATGCACGCTTCGCTAATTGTCCGACAGCTCTCTGCATTACGCTTGAAGTTAATGCGCGACACCCACGTACGTACAATTACGGGGGCCGAAAGTACACTTTATCTCAATAGATTGTTGGGCTTTTGCAAACAGTAATACATCCATTCAATGCATTTGTTTGTGAATTTGCACACTGTTTGTTGGCTGACAGCAATTAAACCGCTATTTTCATACTGTCTTCTCTCATATTTTTCTATCTTATCCCTATAAGGCACACCCCTGTTTCACACATGTGTACTTTTATATTATGTCAACAGTGTTATGTGTAAGCTGAAGCTATGTGTGTATTAAGTACGTATCGTTGGAAAGAAGATAAGTGAAATGAATGGAGTCCTAGTTAATTAAAGTGGCAAGGAGAAGGCAGGTACTTTCTCACATGTACTGCGGAGAAGTGCAAAGAAGGCTAGCGGAAGGAATGCGGATGGAATCTGGGTCTGATTCATCAGACGGTAAGAGTCATTTTCGATTCTGACGTGCTATATACCGGAAGAGTCAAACATTCAAATTAGACCGCATGATGAAGAGAGTGAATGATTCGCATCAGAAGTATTAGGTTGGAAACTATGAAACGGGCGTTGAATAAGAATAAAAAACAAAAAGCGCAATTTTTCACATTATTTATTATATTTAATCGAGATAACTTCCATTCGTATCTACGGCTTACTGCCAACGATTGGGCAAGTCATATATGCCTTTTTGAAACAAATCTTTCTTTTTAGAGTTAATAAAGAATTCATAGTCTTTTATAATATCATTTCGATTATTGTATTTCTTTTCTCTTAAAAATAATTCATAATTACGAAAAAGGTAATAATCGGTCGGTGAAATATCGGGTGAATATGGAGGATGTGGCAAAATTTCATATTGTAGAGAAGTTAATTTGTCAACAGTAATTGAAGCTTTATGTGGTCGTGCGTTATCATGCAGTAATATTGCGCCTGCCGATTGACCATTGCTGGTTGTTTTTTCATAAGTTTCTCATGCATGACATCAATTTCACGACAATAGGACACCGCTGTTATGGTTTCACCTGGTTGTAGGAAGGAATAATGGATCACTCCTTGGGCATTCCATCATATGGTAACCATAATTTTTTTTGATGAAATTTCGGCTTCGGGGTGTGTCCTGGGGACGTATTCCTATCTACCCATTTGCTTGATCGCTTTTGATTATCATGCAAAATCCACTTTTCATCACAAGTGATGATTTGGTGTAAAAACGGTATTGCGAAGCAACAAAGATGAGCATTTGCTCTTGCGGTCGATCATCTGCAGTTGCGTCAGTTCGTACGGCACATATGAGTCCAATTTCTTTACTTTAGTTATTGTACGCAGATGTTTTAACACAGCCGTATGGCTAGTTCCTAGTTTAGACCCAAGTTCGCGAATAGTTGTGTGTGAATCGGATTCCACAGTCATCCTTAATTCCTCGTTATCAATATGGGCCGGTGGTTTTCCTCGAGGCTCGTTGACAATACTCAAATTGCCGGAACGAAATTTTTGGAACCAATATCGAGCATTTTTTCAGTAGTGGATCGATCTCCGAATGTGCGATTAATGTTTCTCGAAGCTTGAGCTGCGATATCATTCAATTTGAACTCATACAAGAAAAGTAGATGTAAATCGCGTTTTCTTTCCATTTGGTTTCGGAGAAAAATAATATAAAAATGGGATACAAACACGAAAAAATTTTACAAAATCAGTAAGAAGAATACCTTTACACTTTATAAATAAAAATATCGAGCGCACGTTACAATGAACCTCTCTCAGTCGCAGCTGAACACAGACTAAACAAAAACGCCCGTTTCATAGTTTCCAACCTAATAAATGAGAGAACATGCAGTGAACGACGAAAGTCAAAGCATGGGCGGATGCGCTAGATTTAGAATATTGCTATCAATGATTAAAATGCATCAAGATTGTAAAGTGGTGTTACGGTAAGAAGGCAGCTGAGACGGAAGGGGAGATTGCTTTCGCACCGCCTATTCTCGCCATGTCGGTCCTGGAAACCTGAGATCGACGAATGACAACCGAAAATAAAACACTACTTTCGTCATTCACATGATGATGCAACGAATGTGCGGGTCTCTCTTGCCAATAGCGCGTCATAATCGAAAATGCGTGAGAGAGAGGGATGTCTCTATCCGTCGGGCGTATCAGAGCAAATTACCCCTCAGCTGCCTTCTTACCGTTCCAGCATTACTGAGGGACCAGAAACAAGGCACTTGAGGGGTAATTTGCTCTGATTCGCCCGACGGATAGGGACATCCCTCTCCCTTAGGCATTTGCGATTTTGACGCGCTATTGGCAAGAGAGACCCGCACATTCGTTGCGTCGTCATGTGAACGACGAAAGAAGTGTTTTATTTTCGGTTGTCATTTGTCGATCTCAGGTTTCCAGGACCGACATGGCGGGGATAGGCGGTGCGAGAGCAATCTTCCCTTCCGTCCCAAGTACCTTGTTTCTGGTCCCTCACTTTATATCTTTCCTATAGGTGGTAGACCTAGAGGCCTGACATACTGAATGATTAATCCAATCGCAAGAGTCACCGGGCGTCGCAAATATGGTTACAATTAACATTAATTTGCATGAAAGCGGTTCATTTTGACCTATAATTCCTTTCAGACATTTACCTACGCAGCGAGACGAATCCGATCGGACGAAAAAGTTTGACCTTAATTTTTAACCCTTTCCCGGATTTTGCGGCCAGGTTCTTTCACAAGTACCCATCGAACAGAAGGTGTACAAAAACGCCTAGTAGGTCGGACCATATCATTTTGAAACACCCTGTACATGGTCTGGACAGGATGTAAGCTGTTGTCTAATAAACGGTAAGTAATATTTTAAAGATTATTTCACGTCCAAGTTACCTCTGACAGAGAACCCAGAACGTGTAACGATACAACAGTGTGCATGTAATCTGATTTATATAATTTAACGTACAGTACATTGCTGAAAAGCAGACTGACGTCACAGAGACCAGAGGAAAACTGCACACACTCAAACCGACAGATCGAAAATTTCTGTACATAGTCTAAACTTAAGATTTGTAAAAGTTTCAAGCCGACAACCCTCGGAACATTTTAGTTATTCAATGTTAAAGTGAATGAAAAATATTCAATTAAAAACATCTGTAAAAGTTATTAAAAAAATGATGATTCGGGAAGTTCAGATATGGATACCTAAACATTAACTAATGAGTATCATCTCTACGAAAAATAAAAATTCTCGCACAATTATCAATTGCTCTCATAAAATTTCCTTTTAAGCAAAATATCTGGGCAATTTCGTGCTGCTACGATTCGCAGTTTTTATGCATGGATTTTTACGCTTAGATGGCTGATAAATTAATTATTATGATTTTTTTCCACCTAGATTACCCATTTCGTTCCACTGTGAGATCGTACAAACTGTGATACACGATTGATACTGTGGCGACACTCAGCCCCTTGATGTAACACTTCGCATAGTAGAAACATTTCCCGTGATTACACGATAGGTATATACATGAATTATCCTTACTGGCTCAAATGTCACATCTACCAGTTCAAAATAGATGCGCATCGAGCGAAAGCAATGGCGTCGTCAACCAGGCGGTGAAGGAATCTGCACGCCTCCGTCTTGCTCAATGCGCATTGGTTTCGAACTGGTAGATGTGACACATCGGCCAATGACGGTAATTTGCGTGCTTCTGTTTTCTTATGGAACTGTGACCTTCCGATCGGAAAGCTAATCACAGAACTGATACTTTAACATGAATTTAATAGAAATCGGTTCATTTCTGATCCATGGACTCTATGAGACTTTTTACCTACGCAACGAGACGTATTTGATAAGCCTATAAAACACTTCGACCTTAACTTTTAACCCTTTGCCGGATTTTGCGGCTGGGTTCTTTTACAAATGTCCATCGGTCAGAAGGTTTAGAACAATGCCTGATAGGTCGTGACGCAATTTGGAAACACCCTGTACAGTTAGTGATTTTTGATTTCATACCATTTACATTGTAGCGACACAATCCCGCTCCCAAAACCGATGAACCGGTCGCCATTACCCAGTCGACTAGTTCAGGGGTCGTCCTCTAAGCAAATTGGCTTTCATATATCGCTATATTACACCACCAATTAGTATGCCGTTTTGTATATATAACCTATTCTATTAGCGCTACTGGTAAAACCACAAGCAAGCTCAGTATCAAATGTGAGTGTTGACAATAACTTTGCCCCTTTTTGAAAACTAGGAAGGGAAGGACTACGGCCAGACTGGCTGCAACCGAGAGAGTAAATGAGCTGATGTTCTCACAACAGCGATACGGTAAGAGGATTACGATCAGTTCGAACCGTTGCAACCGGACAATGCGGTGTGTCTCAACAGTAAATGATATTACTTGTATCTAAGTTATAAAATATATTAGTTTTTCTAGGTATTGCATGCATAGTTATGCTATATAAATGATCTATTAAAAAAAATAAATACATACCATACTTTAGATATTCGTGCGCGTACACATGTTTTTTCACCACATTAAGTCTGCCTGCTAATACCGTTAGTGCTATATTTACGTTATTAACGTTCTTTCTGGGGAGGCAAATAAGTCTTTTTTTTCCTGTACCCATGCCAACGTCACGTTCATCTTGGATGTCCGGTTGAGCACACCCAATAACAGTCGTCGTATTGAGAAATGAAGACAAATCTTTAACGTAACCTTGGTGAGTTTTATCTGCTTGATACCGGAATCGGTTAGGATGAAGAGACTGCAGGTATTTTACTAAGAAAAGATCGAAAAACAAGCCAGTTTGAAGCTCACTGTTAGCGTAAGTAATTAGAACGGGATTTGTTTTGTTTGTTTGTACGATGGTTTGCTAATTGAATCTCGCATGCAATGCAGTAATTCTGGGCATAAACCCTTTGTTATTGTATGCTTAACCTAATTGGATATCACAGTGAATTGAAACAGGTGTGATGTAGGATTAGATACCGCATTAAGATTCATTGTCAGTAATTTTACATATTTTATAAGAAAAAAGTGCTATTTCCAGTAATAACTGAACCTTTAAATAAATGTGTGTATTGAATGGACGAACATTTCTATACATTCATTTAATTGACAAATTAAAAAACAAAGTAAATTTAAACATGTGAATAAGTATTTCTATAAATGTTTGAATACGCGTTTTTGGCTCTTCTCTGTTTCGGTTTCCCTTACAACTACATAAACCCGTGCCAAATGCTACATATAAGACGTAGAAAAGCGCTAATTTCTCCAGTCAATACTGTTAGAAAAACCATACAAAATCCTGCTGCTGCTAGCACCTAAAATGTCTCATGACAGTGGCTTTGGAAGTACGTATGTATTTACATGCGTTGATAAAATCTGCACGATATGCCCCTACGTGTATACGTATGTATGTGTAAATAAATTTTCGCATTCTTCCAAATGTATTACATAATTCCACGATTAAAGTACTCCCATTACATCGTCAAATTCATAACACCCTTGATATCTCGAGAACTCAATTCAACGAGGCACGCGTAGACAACCATTATCAAGGTTCGAAGGGGCTGCGGAGTACAGTAAGAGCGATTGAATATGACATGCTAGATGTATTAGCAGATGCAAAGAACTTATCCCACTATGAGACTCGATGACGTGTACCATACGTCCCGTGAGATGGAATGACGTACTCAAAACGTAACTGAACGAAGTGGGGGAAACGTTCCTCACTCGTCCGCCTCTGTTTAAGGTGTCATGTTTCGTTCCATCAACTGTACCAGCCTACAAACGCAACTTTGGCAGTACACACGATCAGGTAGTAAACATTCGTAGAAAATTACGTAAATTTCTGGGAATTCTCGGATAGCAATTAATGCCCGAAGCGTTTAGGGCACTCGTACGAGACTATTCCGAGGTGAAGGTGGTGGTCATTTTGGCTCGTCGGATATTCTTTGGATAACCGCCCGTGGCTCAGCCATTTGACGACAGCACGCTTTAAGAACGTGAACGTCCGCGATCGACATATTCGTACTTATAAGCCAGTGTGTCTACCTCGTTATTTTCGGCGTAATAGCGACGTAGCTTGCCGGTGAGACCGGCGCCTACAGTGTCATGACGCGACGTCTCGACACCCACGTGAACATTTTTGCAGGCTGTCATGATCGCTGCCAAATCATGTAGTCGAACGATGGCTTCGGCCTGGGACAACGACAGACCGGCGCTGAGAGCGATTATAGAGGTAACGTATGCCATTACGTGGGCGTCGCGATTGTGTGCCGTTGCAAGGCCTGTTTATGTATAGAATAAACCTAGCGTGTTCAATTTTCGATAAAAATTCTATCCTTGTCTAACGAACCATGCATTTGTTGCACCTTTCAGTTCTTCAGAAATAAGTATTCTTTATCATATAAATTAAACATTTTGTATTTAAACTTGTATTATTATATCTAGCTTGCATAGTTTCGGCAAAGTTTTCAAGTAGTATAGTTATAATATACATGCTATATATATAATAAAAATTGCATAAGGGCGAATGCTAGACTATTATTGAAATTCAAGTTCAATGTTTGGGCGCTGATCACTACACCTGGTCTTCCAATCAGTAATGTCACTTTTTGCGTATTCAATTTTGTTAGAAATATTAAGTACCTGATAAACGAAAATTGTATAATAAATATTTATTAAAGTTCAAAGAGAAAAAAATATTCCGAACATTTTTTGAAACATAATGCCACTATTCACACTCTATTTATAATAAATATCCACGCTCTATTTATAATATGACGAATTAGTTCCAAGGAAGCACTAAATATTTTAATCGTACAATAACATACAGTTGCAATCAGTAGTATCTATCCACGTTAAATTTGAAAACAGTCGTCTGTGTATATGACGACATTGGTGTATTATTAGTATTGCAAGAATCGGAAAATAGCATCGTCCATTTTATAGCAAAATGCAAGTGCATCCCGCACGGATCCATTCTCGCCGCACCGTCAACGAAATACAACGTTAATTTACGTACCAAGGACATGCGATGTCCTTGCGGACTGGCGCGATGATTATAATAGCAGGGGTGTATTCGGATCGAGTATCAGCTTGTGATTAGATTACAGGTCGAGGAAATTATACGATGCAACAGAGGCGTTTCAACAAATACGAAATACATGTCAACTTACAATGATGACAGGTACTAGAGTTTTGTCGCATAACGTTTTTTGCGGCACGTCTTGTAATGTCAAGGACACTATTGCTTGGTAATCCGTCAAATGATCCTGTTTTCCCCTTGGTATTACTAAAACGACAAGAATTGCATTCCACTATGCTGTGGAAGAGTGCCAGGGGCAGCTGCTACGGGAATAAACTCATAAGTGGCTTGCGGTCTTACGTAGAAGGAATAGCTTTTCTTCTTTACTTTGTGTATCGTAATCATTAACACCAACTGATAACACGTGATGCATGATTCTTTTTGGCATTTTGGCTTGTTTATACGATCTAATTAGGATATTTTGCTGCATTATTACGGATTTATTAAGTTGTTCGTTTAATGCGGTACTCGCAGAATGGTATGGTGTCGTGAATTTGCACTCTGTGGTCCGTAAGACTACAGTCATTTTGAGTTGTTAAACATTCTTTTCGTTACGTTTTATTTCATTTCAGTTAAATTCTAAATTTGTATCAACTAAAAATAATATTTGTATCATTTTCTGTGTTCTAGTTTAATCAACATGAATAAACAACTTCCACTATTTCTGGAATTATTGCTAAGTAATATCGATAATGCAACTTTGAGGTCTGTTAAAAATTATTGAATGGATTACAAAAGTGTATTTCAGACACTGGAATGGTTTTCGTAATTTAAAATGTACATTATTTAAATCGATTTTAAATTATACTATATTTTGATGATATTGATATGACTTTGGTTGATAATACCATAAGTATACCTGGAAAGGCAGGCTAATCCTTTGTAAAAATATGTGCATATATTTAGACATTATTACGTTGTGTCTGCTTGGACATCTGTTGGGTATTTTTACGAGTGCACTTGCACCTCAGGCACATTAGATCGTTTACCAGCAGTTCACCCTGACCTATCCCGGTTAACTTACAATTAGTGTATACACGAATGGATCGTATACACAAAAATTAATGATCGTATTTAAACGAGTTCTCTCTATATATACAGAATATATATACAGAGAACTCGTTTAAATACGAACATTAATTTTTATAATATATATATATATTTACTGCTTCCTTCTACAAAAACGTTAGTTTGCGATTAACATAGACTATTCGCATCGCAATTTAGGACCGCCATTTCAATATTCCAAAACTGTTAGTTATAAGTATAATTATAAAAGCTCATTAATTGACATGGAACTAATTATTTAAATTTTAAATTAAATATAAGAATAATTTTTTAAACAATTAATCGAATTAAGAAGATTTCAAGGCATTACTTTTATAATAAAGAATTAGCTGTTATTAGGGTTAATAACGAAACAAATTCTAATTTTGATCTGCGTAGCGCAAATTGCACGTGACATTCAGACGACACTGCTAATATAGTACGCAAGCGTGAACCAGGTATGAACGAAATAGCAGCTTCAATGGAAAGTCGACGTACGTATGAGTATGTATGCTATATGCGCTTGAATAATGTCGTCCATTCGTGGAGCTGAGTGTCTGCCGTCATTCACAGCGCATATTCTAAAAAATGAAACGAAGTTCCGAGAGAAGTTACAAAAAATGTCTAATAATGCCCTACAAAGGATTTTAGATTTTTTCCAGTGAGTGAAGAACATTTTTAATTTTGTTTATCACGGATATTGTAACTTGCATTCTACACAATTTTAATAAGATATTCATAAATAAAATGCTTGTGGAAAGACGTTTTCAAAATCACAAATATGAAATATTTATTTTGATGTAAAAATTTAATTGCAACAATCTTTAATTGATTTAAAATGTTGAGCGACTCTAGCTTTAAATTAGTCTACCTAAAATTAATGAAAAAGCCACTGAAATTATGGGATGAACGTTATAAAAGTTTGTATTCCGTTAAAGTTCAATTCTCATAGAATTCACTAATACAAGACCTAATTTTAAACATGCATTAGCATCGTGTATAATTGCAATTAATGTCATTAACTTAAAACTAATATTTATAGTATTTAAAATAACACGGAAAAATTGCATATATTCAAAATAGGGGTTTGTTAGGGTCGAAATATTTTCAATTGTTGAAGGAACTTCATAGAAGATGTACTCTATTCTGACTATAAATAAGTCGAAGAAATTAAATGTAGAATAGTAGGTAGGTCTTTTATACGAGATTCCTTTGTGAATCTCTACAAATGTTGGAACCGAAGCGTATGCCCTGAATTACAAACTACAGCGCCGGCATTATTTCTTTCCTCAATGCACCATGTATTCGACCATCATTACAGGAATTATTAGCACTTCTTTGTATTATGTATTTTTTAAACAATTAATTTAATGCACTCTTTTTTCTCAACAGACTGAAATATTTATTTAAATAATGTATAACCGAGAAATACAAACCACAGAAGATTCAATCGAATTTGATGCAACGAGAAAATTTTACTGTTGAAATAATAAAACTTCACGCACTACGTTCATACACTAATAGGCTTCCCGTATAACAGTGGTGTTTTCTCAACATGAAATATCCTATGAAAGAAATCGTATGTAGATATATTTTTTTAAATCAAACGAAAAATCAGTCACAGTAATGTCACTTTAACAAACATAACGATAATATACCGGCAATGGAGATAAAGTATTCGTTTTCCAAGTAGGAACCTTGAGGTTGAACTTCCCGACATCAATTTTAAAGAATTGCTCCGATGTGACATGTACGGGTAACATGACATCAATGATTAAAACCCCACTTAACACTATTGGTACTCCGTGAAGTGGCTATAACACTTGAAATCAAAAATAGAACATGAATTTAGAAACGTACAATATAACTTGTTAATCAATAGCAAAGGACAAAGGATTCTACTCTTAAACATTATGTAACGTGAAAACATTAAATAGTACACATTAACACAATGCATGATTCACATAATGTTTACGTTGATGATGATCATATTTCTCATAATTACTTAGTTTTACTTCATAAATTGCTATTACATTCATCGGGACCCATACGAATGACGTTAGACGTAACACTTTCCTTTTCATCAGTGTAATTTGAAAATGTACTAAACATTGACATTTCAACAATCATTTCTTTCTCGTTAAATGGAATTCAAAGCCGGTGTAATAAAGATCGGTATCCTTCCACGACTTAATCCGCACCGTATTCTAAGCCATTTAAGAATCTTCCCTAATCACCATGTCATCGGTCCGGAACGTTAGAAGCAATCTAAACGATGTAGATCGTGCCATTTGGCGTATTATTACGTCCCCATCGCCTCTGAGACTGTGTGGACAACTATACACGCATCGCTTTCACGCACTTGTGCAGCTGGTAATTGTCAGGACGTGCGTAGTTGGCGTGACAATTCCGTCTGCCTTTCATTGCGTTTCCCAATTGGAACGTGCGTATACGAAGAGTTGGCATTTGACACCTCTATTGGCACGCACGCGATATGATTAAAATCGATTAAATCGCTACTAATATCTTAATACTTTGCGCTCATAATTGTATAAACCATTGAACAGCTTTGACGTAAGAGTCGAGTGATCGTTTTATCGAGCAATTTCAATGGTAATTCCGGCTGGAAAGATTTTACCGTAAATTGTTTTTTTTATCAACTTTTCGAGTTGCTACCAATACCATTTCCTAGCAGCGATGATTACTTGTTCTGCGATTCTTATTTTTACTGTTAATTTAAAAGAGACACATAAAGCTTGTAGTGACGCAAGTCTTCGATATTTCTGACCGAGAATTAGCACGTGTTAAAGATAAGGAAAATAAAATCAAATACTGCCGTAAAGTGCTTCGACATTGTGTGCTGAGTATGTAAATTTAATAGGTCAATAAAAATAAGAAATTCGGTAACGATAACCGATTTTTAGTATTTGGGAATTTATGAATGTTTGAATATTCGTTTATAAATGATACGTTCTTCTTTATCTGTAATCTTTAGACGATAAATCATGCGAAAACATTGATGAAGTGGTTTAAGTACAATGCATACATAGTGGCAATATATAGTCTGCAGTTTCACAAACATACGTATTAATAATTCCATTCGCAACACAACTCGATCACATCCTCCACTTATGACAGAGACCATAAAACTGCAACAAATTCTTCACCGTTAACAATTGGTATTAAGGTGGCGGGAATTCCAATCTACAATGTATTGACTCAATCACGTGGGAATCAATCATCTCAATAATCAATATCGCCGTTGCCTGATCGGTAATAAATTTCTTTATCCATTCATGTATCACGCATGTTGCATGCTCTGTCGGAGAATTACACGTGAATGGGTCCCTGAAGATCTGCATAGGCATGTGTTACAAATTGCAAAAACATTATGCGGGCACGATTAATAATAAAATAATTATTTAGAGACGTAATCATTGCAAAATATGATTAGACATGAAGAAAGTGAGGCGATTCTAAAAATGTGATTTTCATATTATGTTTGTAAAGAAATTGTGCGGCTGACTTCAGAGCAAGGACGAAGAACAGTGATGGGAAAAGTTGTATTTGAAAATTATGTCTTCATAATTTCAGCAACAAATAATAATTATGTTGCTGTTTCTGGTTTACAATGTACGGTGTATCCCTTTCTTGCCAACGTTACATGCGTATATCTCACAAAATTGTAAACGCCAAAGAATTTTATTCCTTACAATTTTAATTTATAAATTTATTAAATAATCCTAGGATCCAGTTTACCAAAAAACAAAATTATTTTTCAAAGTTTGTGTTACCTTGCCAAGGAAAAGCTGAAATTCATAAACAAATGGTTGGTTCACTTCCAAGTCAAGAATTCAAATAATGCTCTGTATTTTACAATAGCGTTAGTGTGTATTAAAAAATTTAAGTGACTCTAATTTTAAATGGCAAAACATTAACTGAAATGATATTAGATAAGAAATGGAAAACCTATTTGCATAAATTCGATAGGTAAAGTAGATAAGAAAGTACAGAAACGATCGCATTGGCGTGGATCGAATTCTGAGTGGGAATCCACGCAGGTAGAAAAGTCATGGCGGGATACTTATTATTATGAATCGGACTTCTACCTAGAAAGAGTGGTCATTATGGTCGTCAGAGAGATGCTGAGAATGGGAGGGTTGCTACAATGTGTCACGTGAGACACCATTCAACAGAAATACCCTCCGGTATTGATAAAAGGAAAACGGTAGTGCTGTGTGACCATCCCCAGTATACGTTTAAAGGTATCAAACAGGATTGAATATAATTACAATAAAAGTTTGTCCAAATTTATCTTGTGAGTGTAACTGAAGTTTAGCTAACAGATGCTGGATGTCAATTTTTTTTATGGAAATCCGTCCTACATTTAGCTTCTAGGAACATTAAAATACTGCAGGGCGATTATTTCTTTAATGCCTGGAAGGGACATCCAGGAAATTAGTTAGGTTTCTGTCTTAATTTCGTAATATCTTACAGTATTAACTCTCTTAAGATACACAAAGAAAACAGTATGCTTTTCAGCTTGCATTGCTATCTAACAATAACGTAAACAGTTTGTAATATTGTTCAGTTGCGTAACAGACATAATAACGTAGACATTACGTTATAGACGACAAATACAATCAACCTATAAAATGAAGCCTCCTGTTTTATATGGGTTATAAGATGATGGGTTATGAGGGTATGATATACAGGCTTTTTCGACCGTTCCGATTTCCTTCATTTCTTTTTTACACAAATGTCATTTCATGGCTTTAAAGCCATGATATGCGAAATCAACTATTACGGATTTTTTCTACTCTCATTGTCAGTATATATCAACTCTAATTGTAAGAATATTCTCGTCAGATGTGTATCATTCTATAAATTTACAATTAGTAGACGTATATTGTTAACACCAAAGTTTCTATTTAACATAATGATATGTTTTTTATTATTTACATTACCATTCCACAACTATAAATTTGTATTTACAATATCAACCGTTTATTTTGACAGTAGCACAAGTCACTTTATTTTAAATCGAGATATTTATTGTTTGCGCTTTAACGTGTTTAAAAATATTGATGCCAATTTTCGAGAAGATTACGTGAACTTGTTATCTTGGGTATCCAAATCTTTACTATTGTTGTGCTCTGTAATGCTTAACTATCTTATTCTACGTCATATAATTTGATGTTCCTTGTTAAGTAATACAGGTGTATACAAAATAAGGAAACTCAATGATGTCGACATCCTCTCCTTGTTAGGATTGACGAATAAAATGCGTTTTATTTTTTTCCACTCGCAGTTTCCAGTACGTCGTCTGGGATTAGTGTAAGTAACAAGATATTAAAGAATAATGCTGTTATACCAAACTAGGAATTATATGGATACGATTTGACACGTGCTAGGTTTGTAATTTATATTTAAATCTTTTAACTGACATCTTTGATTGACAGCTGCATTAGATTTACTGACGTATATTCTTCATTTTATTCTGGAAATTCAGATAAGTTTTGTCACTGCTGTACGTATGACGATCATTTTTTTTTAAATGAAGGTTTAACGTTGCATCGATGTTTAGCTGATCAGTGACATATCACACATGGTTATCGTTATGTAAGTAGATTCATATGACAAATTTCTACTTCAAATGTTACCAAACATTTTCCGCGAATTCTCCACATTATTGAAGCATCCCTTTAGCAATTTTAAAATTTTACTCATGGCTTCTTAAGTAAGTTTTGCATTATGAAATACACGTGAAATATCTACCGTAATGCGTCTCTGTATATTTGAGAAATGCTTATAAAAAAAGTATGAACCCGTCAATTTGACGGCTTCCGTAAACCTAATGTAAAAGTCCCACAACAATATCCTGTTTTCTGTATCCTGACGTAATGTTCTTCCTATTAATGAATTCAACTCTCCGTCTCTTCAATTAGTTTCCTTTTCCTTTTCGCTTACCGAAGTTTGCAGCTCAATACACCGTCCATCCGTAACCAAATATTTCATACTATTTGTTTGGGTCTTGGGAAAATCATCGACAATATCATTCGCTTTGGATCATGATTGCGCAAAGCTTCCGTGCACTGATAATCCGATCAGACGGTCCAACGAAGCGGCAATGAGCAATATAATCGTACGAGGTCGAGGCGACCTTGATACGGGGTCTTGGATTCTCAACAAGGACGACGCCGTATTGCCCAGAACTGCCCGCCGCTATCCCGTCGAGAACAATTCGCTTTTTCAAGGAAAACCAGTCTTAACCATGCCTTTGCATCGGTTTTTTGCCCTTCGTACAGATGTCGGTGTAAGGTTTGGTCTGCAACCGGTTACCGACTAACTTTCCTAACGTTTAAAAGCTTCAAATCACGGCACGAGACACTGTTGTGGTTTTAGAGACCGGTTTCCTCATTCGCAGGAAACGCGTGAATGAAGAGCCTTTTCAGGTAGACGAAAAATGTGTTTATTCGATGACGATTTTTCTTCGCCGACGGTTCATTGAAAGGAGAGAAACAGAAACGTATTATTGATGTACTTCCTTGTGTAGTTAAAAATAATAGTAGACATAATTATGAGTATAGTATTGAGGAAGAGGAGAATTACTAAATAAATGATACTTTGGATGATAATTAGATTTCTTTGAGAAAGTTCTGCAGTATGAGATGAATCTAATGTAGACCAAACTGCGCGGGTACTTTGAAAATCTTCCGGATGAATGTTAAGTTCGAGGAATTTCCGTCGTGCGGTTTATCTTTCTTCCCGTGACTTCTTAGTAGATAACATTTCCATGTGCAAACATTCAATTCGCGGTACACGAAGATCACAATATGCGCTTGATGCAAATATTTGAATTATCCCCGTTACACGCGATTTTTCTTTGTCCGTTTAACGGTTGATTTTGTTTACAGGAGGAAATTACTCCTGTTCCGAGTTTCCAGTCGTCTGATTTCATAATCGCTTACTACGCCGTTCCGAGGGGTGATGCATCGTTACAGAACTTAAACTCGATTTAATTTAATTGTTAGAGCTAATCTTAGGTTGTATTTGATCAGTGAAATTATGTAGCTCTGATTTAGAAAATACTATTTAAACCGAAAATTATCCATCGCTTTTAACACTAGATTTATTTGAGCCGATTAGACTCGTTCAAGATTTTATTGCTATATATATATAGAAAGTTTACATATTATTTTTCACAAACATATATTGGTTTTTAATTATAGAATAAAATATATACAAACATTAATTTATTCCCTCCGCTCACTCTCATTTGCTTAGTAAAAACTTCAATCTTGATGTGTGAGTCGATTTGACTTATTTCAGTAAAAATAGGTAGTTAATCAACAGCCGTTAATATCTTGAAAAAATAATTAAAAAATGATTTATATTCCACTGTACAATTTCCATTTTAATCATTTGAATTCATAGTGCTTTAAAATCAAATGTTATATCTCGTTTAAAGAATAATTCCAAATTAATGCCATTAACAAACCAGACAACGAAATATGTATACATCAATAAAAATAAAGTTATGCCATTCACTGCCAGGAAAATGAAGTAAACATCTGTTGTCATTTGTAGACAGCACAAATAATTCTTCGAGTTACACGTTAAACAATTGCAAATGCAATCTCAGCATTTATAACGGTACGAAAAACATTATGTTTTTAAAATGACTGTCCACTCTTGCCAATTACAGCTAATTTATTAATTCAACCTTATAACGCAAACTACGAGATATCTCGCGATTGGCATTCAATGGGTTAAATGAAAACTGATATAGAATAAAACTAACGTTATTCCGCAAATGAAAACACGGCGCATTGCATACTCCAAAGTATTTCTAGCTTCTCTAAATTAAAGCTCAAAAACGTTTTACTTTTAGAAATACATCCACAGGTACACAGTTCCTGTGTAGTATCACGTAATGTCATCCTCATTTACCGGTTTCGGTAATATTCACCACGTAATATGCGGCGCGTAATTTTACTGGCAATGAATGAGAGCACCAGCTTGGAACCCCTCTCGGCAGGCCTTTCTACCGTATCTACGTCGTATACAAATGATACTGAAAGCGCGGATGCAGAGAACTCCGAGTGACCGAAATCAATACCCACGTTGGCCTACTACGTCGTGGCCTTCTTTTCAGCTAAACCCATTTGCCGTGAACCGACAGCAGGAGACAACTAATACGCTCTGTTACGGTAATGCCACTAATGATCGCGCCTAAATGCTGCGTTAATGAAGTCGTTTTACGATTAATTATCTGTGAAAGTACTTATGGTAAAGTTCGTACGTGATTCAAGATATTTACGACGTATACAAGGTTCTTATTTTTAGAAACATCCTGATAGAAGTGTACTGTTTGAAAAATGAAGGTGTTTATTCTTCATATAAAAATTTGTCCCGTTGAATTGGCAAATTATAAATCAAATGGATTGTGTGTAATAGTAAAATTACAATTTTCAATTACTAGGATGAGTGGGTGTGTCAAATGAGAGTTAATTGAGTGAATGTATAGAAAATGTAGTTGTTTGTCCTATTTTGTTGGAGCATTTAATTTTGTTTCTTTTTTCATTTGGACACCAGCAGGAGCAATATCGTCATGATTATCCATACTGGAAATAAATTGGTGTTACAAAAATTTATTTACTCCAACCTTAAACCTTATTACAGCGAGTCAATATTATTAATAAATTTTAAGTAAGACGTCGATAAAAGAAACCTTATAAAATTACTTCCTTTGCAAATGGTAATTCTCACAAAGCAAATGTCTCGTTTAAAATGCATGAATCTTAACGTTTATGGATCCCTTTAATAACAATACTCATTGTCAGATTTTAATCTACTATCGATGGACCTTGATACGGACTTCCGCCAATGAATTGCAAACAATCACGAAATGCCATAGAAAGATTAAGGCTCCGAAATAACATGCCAGGATACTCGCAAGCGGTTATTATCCTTTCGCGCTATCGATCTTCGTCAAAGAGCGGTTCAGCATGAACGACGCAATTGCAGAAGCGTCGTCGCGACGTCATGGCTCCCATGGCAACCTCTTGCTTCGTTTTAATACTGCGATCAACATTGCGAAATTACTTTCTCTTGTATGAGTCTTTCCAATGAATTGCCTACAATTCAAATGTCAAATAACAATTTATTTGTTCAGGAAGTAAAATAATGATGAATGATTTAGACGGAAACGGACGTATATGGTGAGAAAATGTGGATGGAAGGCCAAAGTGGAGTACTGATAAATGACGCAGTTGTCAGAGGGGACCGGAATAAACAGTCAAGGATGTAGTGAGAGTTTTTTCATTGGGACATAATTTCATAATAGAATAGAAAACAGATTGTTAATGGAAGTAAAACGAAGAGTCAGAATTTGATTAGATAGAAAGATTAGGTTAAAATAATGCAGGTTCTGATTTTTTTTGAAAGATTCTGTTTCGAGAGGTTGGAGATTTGAATAAAATAATGCTTAAATATTTACCATAAAAATTTTTAACGAAAATTGTGGAAACCGTGATTTTATAAATTTCTTCTAATTGGAGAACAATTTACTTTTGTATATCAGTGTATTTTTAGATACGTTCCTCGAAATCAAATGGCCACATTAAATAGAATAATGCTTCATTGCGTCAAACTGTACGCTTCTATATTTGAATCTGAATAATATTGATAGAAGAATGCACGCGTTAATAATAGTTATGCTACCGGAAAAACAGATTGATTGTTCAGATCTTTCTACTGTTACGAAGGCTATTGCTTCTCTCGTAATAAAAGTATTATCCTTTAATAAATGTTTTAGAAACAAATAAAGGAATGCTTAAACGCTTGGTTTGAAAACGTTACAGGCTTATCTTTTAAAATTACACGATTTGATATATATTGCCTTATTAGGTGAAATTTTTACCATGAAATACAGAAATTACACTAACTGTTTATTCGATGCAAACATTGACGTATACTATATTGAGTGTCCATAAGAAATCACCATGAGCAAGTTTAATATTTAATTAAAAGTGGCTTCCTGCTTTCGAAATGTGTTTCGAAAGGTTAAATATGCAAATATCGCACTTTACCTATTTTTGAAATATAATCTATTTTTGTACAGCAGAAATTTCTCCAATTTTAATCCGCACAAACTTTGAAGCACTTTTGGAAGCATAACAATTTTTCTGTCGCAGTACGTTGCGCAATATGCAGACATTTTCTGTTATTTAATGGTGAAAGAAGATTGTGGTTTATTTTCAACTATAATTATTATCTTCAATAATTTGGTGTTATAGTGATGCGCAATTTATAAAGATTAGATCAGTAGTCGACTGATCACGGACTGATGTGGAACAGTGGTAATATAACTCTGGAATTTTTCGTTAAAGAATATTTCTAAAATCATTGCAAAGAATAAATATGTCTAAAATTATTTACACTATAAAAAATGTATTTCTTTTTATTTGATATTTAATTGATCTGATCTCCCACTATACATTCTACTATTTTCAATTCTCCTTTTGGAGTTAAATCGATCTAAAAAACTGGCTACCCATACCGTTGCCGGGTTAACTCGTTTCCATGTTCGAAAGTGAATGGGAATTGCTAACTAATTTGTAAAGGCGTTTTTCGTATCTTATATATTTTCCATATATTATTTTCATATTTATATAAATATACATTTTTTTTAATTAATTTGACACAAAGCAGTTTATTAATCAGTGAGTAATTTAATAGTGAAGAAGTTAATAATTGGATTATACAAGAATACTATATTCTCAAAGTCTGTGATACTATAATAAAAGGTTGCTAAAAAAGAGATTGGATTGCAAGAGGTATAACAGAAAATATTATATAACGAACAATACACTACTGAAAATAGTGTGGTATAGAGTCGCCAATAAAGTATTCTGAAGGTTACCGTAGACTATGTATATTCACCTGTCGTCAGGTTTTTTAGTTAGCAAAGTGATTTAAAAAAACTGATATCACTTTTGTCGGCTCATGACGTCAGTCGTGAGAGGAGTGTTACATCAGCAGATACTTTCTTTTCGTAACTATCCCAAAGTAAAGTCACAGCTAACAAATAATTAGAACTCCAAAACAATATACCAAATATTTCTAATCCTTTGCTCGTGCACTTCAAGATGAATTCTCTTGTGGGGTAAATGAACCTGACCCAAAAAACGTAGCAGGAATTTCGAGACTAAAAACAAACCGTAACATACGTTGCGAAATCCTTGGAGATGAAAGATGAACGATATCATTATAGGAGGATGCTTATAGACGGGAAGCAAAGTAACGCAAGATTCCAAAAGGCATATCGATCATCGAACTCAAAACTTTTTGTCGTTCAAACTTCAGCATCTCATCGGGTGTTATTTTTATGGCTGATTCTTGTAAATGATGCTCAAATATTTGTGTCAGTTGTGTCTTTCGGACCTATTTCATAGAACAGTAGCCTAATTTTTTTGACATTTTTACATGGATCCATCGGAATACCCCGTTCAAATTTATAAAATGGCATAATCTTGTTTGTATAAATTTCTTTTCATCGAAGGTCTATAAACAAGCTTACCATAATTTCAAGTCGCATAAATATGGGAAATAGTTTAACAGCGTATATTCGTATTGATGCATTGATTGTTAAATAATATAATAGAATTCCGACGAATTACGCAGCAAACACAAAATTCTAGTGACGCAGTTGTGAAGCCACTAGCAATTTCCAAAAGAGTAGGAAATTTTCTGCGCCAAAAGGTTTTTGAAATTGAAAATATGAGTCATTCGACATCTTAGTTATAGAATTCCTTTTTTTGCAATAATAATAGTCAAAAGATAATGTAATTAATCCTTCTGTGCTTCACATTTTCTATTGCGATTAACTGCTAATAACAGACATACAAGAGATGAACATTCTTCTAGAGTTTTATTCCGCGCCAACAGAGTGTTTATTGTTAGAACAATTTAATTAATTATATAGACTATGAATTTACTCATTCATTATCTGTTCATTATCACGTTTCACTGGTGCTGCTGTCAGTGATGCATTGTCATGCTATTCTCACGAGTTTAGAACATGATAATTTATTTTTAAATAATGCATACTAATGCATTTAAATTTTCATTTTCATCGTTACGATCACACAAAGAAACTATGGAAAAATTGCAAATATAACATGTTCATTTACGTATTGAACGACAATCTGGTCATAATTATTAAAAATTTATACAATTCAGTTGAAATGCAATAAGAATAATCTTTTTACCTTTTGGCTTCCTGCATTTTTTCAACAACATATACGGTAAAAAAACATAATTTGTTTTAAAAGATATATACTCATATATTTCAACATTTTTTATTTGTACAATTTTTCGTGACAAAAAGTTGTATGAATCAATAAAGAATAGTTTGAACGTATAATTCATCATATAAACTCCGATATTAATAATCAACTTCAAATTCAATCTACATTTATTAACGTAGCTATTAATAATTATATTTAAATTATGCCGGGAATAAATAAATCTATAAATGACAATTATATTAACGAATTTATTTTTTTATTTATCATATAGAGTTTAAATTCATATCTGCCAATATAACCCGGGTTTAAAAATATTTCGTCACATGAAGTTATTACGTTTCGAGACAGCGTTTAAAACTTCTCCAAATACTGATATTCGGTCTCAGGCAAGCATACCTCGACATACCTGTTATTTGTACCTTCATAAAGTTATTGTACTTCGAACTATAATGCCTGCGTAACGAACCAATGAAATGGTGAAAACCCTTTTCGAATACCTGCAAGCGTCTCTATTCTTCTTACCTCTTTCCACCGTCTTCAAAATGCTTTGATACTTTATTAACTTCACTGTTTTACAGTTTAGGCCATTCATCAATACTCGTTGCATTTTCAGTGTCTGTTTTATTTTTTATTGAAATCGTGAATGTGAATCTATCAATGTTTACTACTATATTCTTTAATCTAGTCTTCATGTTTAGTAACAATATCTGCATGGATTAATCCCGGAAGTGGTATGTTTCTGTAATGCTAAATCATTTGTACCAATCTATCGTTTCTCCGTAAACTATACCTACATTTGTGTTACTAATAATAATAATAATAACTTTATTCACAAAAAGAAAATACAAATGCCCTTACGCACGAGAGTATAAATACATGTTTTTCAATCACAAGATTACATAACATAGTAGTGAACTTTAACAAATACGTAAGGGAAACATCTCGTTTGGGCCAGTTTTGTCTCGAGGAAAAAATGGAAAAATAAACCTCGACGAAAGATTTGTGTTACTATTTTTGTGACATACACGTATGTATTTTGCATTCCATTATAAACATATAAACATATAATTGTTTGAGCTAGAATATCAGAACTGATATCGCTAGTTTGAATACCAAGATCTTATGTGAATCACACACTCGTTGATTTTACATTGCCGTTCAAAAGCAATTAACTTGATGACATCTGTGGATGATGTCGAGCTCTTCGAGAAATTTGAGACCTTCCGTCATTACCGACCGAGCTCAACGACCAGGACGCCACTCGAACGATAAAACGCAGCTGCCTTCGTGCTGGAAAGAAGCCCTTATGTACGTTTTATCGTGCAGATCCGTACTTTCGAGTTCTGGCCGTTCACGACGGACGAGCTCATGTTCGCTCACGTGGCTTTTCGTCAAGCATGTAAACAAAAGCCACGTGAGATATGGCGGGACAATGAAATTTTTGATGTGATCGATGGAATCGGTGGAAATCCAAAAATATTTCAAGATCTATAAAATAGTCCATGTATTTTTTCCCGTTTTTCGATGTCTTTCTATTTGGCTTACAGATAACATTTTATAGCTCAGTAACAGGGAGTTATTTTTCGCTCACTTAATATGAAGATAAATTTAGATGAAAATTCCATAAAATAGTTGTACTACCCTATTTATGGAATTGTGGAGAGTGATGAAGTTTTTCTACAATTACATCTAACATCAACAGGAATTAAATTTTATCACAGTGTTTGTCAGATTAAACAACTGTTTCAATATTTCATTACCCAGTAAAATTGTTCCACAGAAATCTGTTATGAGCCCGGGGTTTATGACGTTCAAAAATAACTTTGTGTTATTTTTATCATGATTGTTTACAACGATTAATCTTTCTATACATGCTTACTGATAATAACGTGCAGGAGAAATTACAGCATGCATATTCATATATGCAAGTGGAAGAAGAACGGAATATCTAAAAAGCATGTGACAAAAGCGTGTGCCGTGTGCCTGATAAAAATAGCCTGGTATTCTGCGATTTGTGAATTTCCAAGTAACAATTTTTCTCAGACGTAAGAATAGAGTGGACAGTGCACATTGTTGTTCGTACGCGATTATTCGTGTCGCGTGTCTACGCGGAAATGTCGATAAGTACATAAATATATGGAAGACAATGGCGTCACTTAAGTATTGCAAAGTACTTGTTTGTATTTGAAACGTCATTTAGAGAACAAATGATGATCATTGTCTGCAATTAATGTGGCGATATAAAATAAAACGTTAAATTAGGTTATAGTAGCGAAACAATTATGTCGCCGGAGAAAGGACAAATCATAATGCTTAAGAAATGCGATTTACATGAGAGAATTTTATCAGAAAGTCTATATTAGTTTACGATTCTTTTGAATGACCAATCAACTATGAGATTATCCTCACATTGACTGTGATAATTAAGTAACTTAATTCTCACAATCGCAGATGATTAGTATGTAAAATCATAAAAGTTGCAACTTTGAATATTAGTACGTACTTATGAACGTGTTAGTTATATTTACGGTAAGTGCATTTATTAACCACGTCATTCTTCGACTATGATGACGATAGCAATATTGGAATGACATATTTAGCAATATATGCATACATGGGAGTTAAAATTAACTTTGTTTACGTAATTATTCATGTTGACGAAATTCAATGTTTCCGTGATTTACTAACGTCACTATGAATTGATTTTTATTTTAATGGAAGATAAACATCATTCATGCGAATCATCAAGCACTAAGTAGAAAATATTTTAATTGTTAAGTTATATTTTAATGTTGATATATTTGATTCCATCTTTTGTAAATAATTTGATGTATTGTATTTGAATTAGGAAAGTGACCAAAAGCAACATTACAAAAGTAATTGCTGTATTTGTAAGAATAAATAATTATGTATATCTAGAATAAGCAATCAAAGTATATCGAATGTAATCAGTAAATATACTAAACTTTTTAAACAAATAATTTACATTACAAATAGTGAAACGATTACTGAATGCAATGACATCTTCACGGTTGCCTCACAAGTATTAGGTTGTAACATACGAAATGTCTGATTTTGGTTTATCAATATTTTTTATCATTTGAAGCTCGCAGTTAAAAAAAATCTTCGAATAATAGTTACAGAACTTGCTCAAGAATGCAATGTAAGTGCCATGACAATTTCACGTCACTTAATTCTGATTGGTAAGAAAAAGAAGTTGGATATGTGGGTACCACATGAATTGAACGATCGACAAAAGTTTCATCGTTACGAAACATGCAATTCGTTACTGATCCGTAATCAAAATGACCCGTTTTTGGACCGCATTATCATATGTGACGAAAAATGGATTTCATACGACAACAGACGACGCTCTGCTGAATGGTTAGATGCAAATAAACAGCCACGACACATGCCGAAGCCAGCTTTGCGTCCAAAGAAGATAATGTTCACAGTTTGGTGGTTAATGGCCGGTGTGATCAATCACAATTTCTTAAACCCGGGAGAAATAATCACAGCCGAGAAATACTGCATTGAAATTGAAAGAATGCATCAAAAATTAAAGGAAAAATCAGCGATATTGGTCAATCGAAAGGGTCTAATCTTGCTCCATGACAATGCTCGACTGCATGTGTCACGGATCACCGTGGAAAAGCTGAATGCTTCAAATTTTGAAATATCACCTCATCCCCCTTACTCCCCGGATCTATCACCGACGGATTTTCATTTTTTTAAACATTTAAACCAGTTCCTCAAAGAAAATACCATTAGAAGTCAAGCGAACGTTGAGGACACCGTTCAAGAATTTATTAACACCAGAATGCCAGATTTTTATTAAAATGGTATTAAAAAACTAGAAACATGTTGGAAAAATTGTGTAGAATCCAATGGTTGTTATTTCGATTAAAAATATTTATTAGTAAAAAAGTTGTGTTCATTTAAAATTAATCTTAAAAATCGGACATTTCATATGTTACAACCGAATATACTGAAGAAATTTAAACAACTTTTATGATGTTAAAAGTATGCTTTTTCCATGCACAAAAATGTATGTCCCCTGCCAATGAAAAGGATGGCATCCTCCCTATCACATTCCACTGGGATGTGGAGACAAGCTGGAAGAGGCGAGCATTCGTGCTCAGATAGCTATTTAAAGATTCTTGCTGCATTCAAATTGTGTCACGTGACTGTTGGCTAGCTGCCGTTTCTTTGCGGCAAGTACCTCTGCGTCTGCACGCAGGAGGCTGTACTGTGTAGAAAAAGAGAAATCTCACATCTACAGGTTACTTCACACGAGTACAACTTACTTCACTTGTCATTTTATAATTCCTTATTCTCCCATGGCCGAAAAAACTAGTCGAAATATTCAGGTGACTACGATATATGTCATCCGCCATGTTTGTTTCATATTAGAAAGTCTATATGTTCATACCTTATTCTGAAATGTCTGGAGAAATATGAGAAAACCAAGTAGAAATTTTCGTAAATGTGATCTACTTAGGTCTCTGCGAATCACTTGAATCTATGTAATTCTTCAACTCACGCATATGAAAGATAAACGGCTGCGTTGATTAGTAAATTGTCAACAGTATGTAGCCGGCGCCTACTTGACGGTTTGTTAACCTACGACCTTTACGCCGCAATTAACAACATGGCACTTTCCGTGCAGTAATGTTTCGTATGAATTGCTGCCTTTATTAGAATTGACGAATGAGAATCTACTAAAATGATTCGATTTTTCAAATTCCTTCGATGAAGTATAATACCTTTTAATCCTTAATAAAGTAATAGCTCTTAAAACTATTCAACCCAGTTCATATTTGGACAGAATAACTTATCAGTTGGAAGGTAGTCTGTTCAAAATTCCAAACGCATCTTTCATATTCTTGGTTTGAATTCCAATGCGCATACATAGCGAGACGATAAAGCAAGTATTTGGCACATCAATACACGGTTGAGCATATCAGCTGCCAAAAATCATACGATGATCTCAGTAGGATAACGTTGTATCAAGCCAAAAAAGAGTTTACGTCGGTCATGGTCTACGTGGGTCGAGTAGCCTTTGTGAAAAGCCCACAAACGACTTGATAAATTTACCGATCTCAGTTCGACCCCAATTCGTGTTTTCGCGTCGAGATGGTGCTCGGTTCGATTCGATATTCGTGTTTAGCAGGGGCTCTCGATGAATACGAAGAACTTTAGACTGCGCAGAACGCACTCTCACTCCTCTCGGCTGAAACTCCCTGTAAACTGGGTGGCCGTCGTGTGCTACACGTTACGGCACGGAGAGAGTATTGACCGTCTCAGCGAGCACAGTGGAAATTTCCACTGCCCTACCCCAAGAGTCTTGGTACTACCACATACACTTTCCGGCTACGGTCATTGGTATGTATGTAACTGCGCCCTAATGCTGCTCAATGTAAAGACTGTCTTTCGAGCCATAATACTTTTACATGATATCTATTACGCGGCAATTTGATATACTCTCTTATAAGTCTACTACACTTACGTTCAAAGCAGATATGAAAATGTGATTTTATTCTGTACAATTTTACTGAAAAGTTTTCAGACATCAGTTGTATCGTCTCTCAGGTTTAAACGTTATAATTCCTAGCCAGTTTGGAGTATAAACCTTAGTAATTACAATTCGCGGTTTATAATAATAAAGATAACAATATATCATTGAATCGTTTTCAATATCCTATTTAATATACTTTCTTTAGTATATTTTGTACACAAATTGGTATATAGTATTCTCTCGCTTGTTAAAAATGGTTTCTGAGACAGCTTAATACAACCACGTGTCTTTATAGCCCAAGCAATAAGTACTTGATGGCATTGTCTACATATTGATTTATCAAATTGCATTACTGTTGAGAACCACTGACAGGTGCGCAGGATTTGATGGATACCGAAGACGAAACGGCTTAAACGAAATTCGTCGTACGTTATGTGACCTTGAATGGAAAACTACAAGAGGTCGCATACATAAAGATCCTTTCTTTTGGTGTTTTAGGGAGCTGTAACTATATTAAAGAAAAGGGAAACTGAAGACGGACGCTGATTCCGTGAGCCGACCGGGAGAAACATGAGATAGCGAGTCGCACGCACCTATTTTTAGCTAGGCGCCGTCCTTCGGTTTTACGCAACGATATAAAAAGAATATGCTATTCGATGCAGTTCAACTGGATATCGCGAATACGTTAACGACTACCGTACGGTACTATTGTGATTAATATCTGCATAATGACTGCGGTTGAATTAATCATATTCATGATGTTTTTGAGAACCCAGAGAGTGTATACCCTGTGTTCATAAATGTCGTCTAAATATCCTACATTTGATCTATGTGAAAGCAGTAGAAGAATTCATTGTTGTCGATTCACGATTCAGGCACCATCTGTCGGCGAGGAAGGTTTTCGAAGTAAAGATTACTCAATCAAAGAGAAAGGAAGAGTTATCGAATACTGAAGGTAGATATCTGTTTTATCTATAATTGATAATAGGAGAAATTTGACATTTTTCTTTCTGGCTAAGTAGAAACATTTCATGCATGTATCTACAAATGGTACACAGAAAAGTGTGTAGTAGAAATGACGAGATAGTTGCAATTTTCATCGGCATGTTTCCATATTTGGTGTGTTAAGAAGAAGTACTCAATGGCTTGGAATTAATAACTGGAACAATCACATCATTTTCTGTATCAATACAATATTTTTGGTATCACTTTATATTAATTGAAGTGTAGCCCAAATATAGAACAAAAAAATATATTATAATTTCTCGATTCAAATTCTGCAACTTCTACAAGTCCCTCGTCGTTTTTTCACACATTTACCGAATTCACCGTCTAAACTTCATTTTAAAATAAAGAATATGAACAAAACGTACAATATAGCGGTTAATAATATAAATGGCTGTAATATATTTTTCTTGATCCCCTAGCCGAAAGTACGAACTTCCTGGCCGCTTTTCCCTCCGGGAACAACGGCTTTTGCAATCAGCTCGAGTTAACGCGTGCTCTGATTGGCTACAAGAATTTTGTGGCTCGCAGCACAGCGCCAACGTTGTGTCAAGAATTATCGTATTTGCTCGGAATATAAGCAACCTGAAATGCTTTACTGATAAATTACATACAGTTGTACATGTATTCATGGCAATTGGAGAAAAATTGACAAATGGGGTTAGGCCACTTTTAAAATAAACGGCTCATTTATGTTGTGAATGTTTTTTCATTTAAACTGTTAAAAATAGACGATTCTTCATTTGAAGATTCGATTGATGAAGAGGAGGTATTGCAAAATTTTGACATCTATTATATACGATTTTAACGCCCGCCCCGACCAGCAAAAACCTCGGCTTCGCCTCGGTTTTGCAAAAGTCGGCGGGCAATTCCCACCAATCAGTTAATCGAGAGTAGCAGAAGCCGGGCACACTGCACTACGCTTCGCAAGGATGCCGAAAGGGCGCGCTGATGCCGGCCACAAAAATTAAAAATGACAGCTGTCAGCGTTTTTTGAACCATTAAAATTGATCATTTAACGTACTTTCGGCTGGAGATAAAGAAAAATAGTATACGACACACGGCCAGGAAGTTGGATGCCCTAACGCGCGTGATATAGAAGCCTCGGCTTTTATATCACGCACGCCAGGAAATCCAACTTTCTGGCCTTGGGTCGTAATATACTATTAAAACATGGATCTACACATAAACCAACATTGCAATCTTTGCATTCATATATTGATTCCGATCTTTTGTCATTTTTACTGCAAACTACACACCTGCGGCTCCGGTTTTTTATCAGATGGACGCCGGATATATCCGGCGCTCGTCAATACAGGTCAACAGATGGATCCCGGATATATCCGGCGCTCGGCCACACAGGTGACCAGATGGCTGTCGGATATATCCGGCGCTCGTACCGAAAGGGTTAAATAGTTCGATCGTTGAAAGGAGAAGAGTACAAATATGTGTCATCATGATAAAATCACAGATCGTGTTGAAAGTTATAATTTTTTATAACATTACTTTTATTATAGATTAAACAGTGCTTTTATAAATGTCAGTAACTATTGAAATTTTTACCACTACCAAGTTATGTTACGATATTCTCTATGTTGCATGCAAAAATTGCAGAATTTGAAATAGTTATACTGTCGTTATATTGATTCTTTAGTTATTTAAAAACGTGCATAAGGACAACGAACTTTTAATAAACAGGGAATTATGAATGAAATTAATTTATTTGCAGGCAATAATACCCAGGACTATAATTAAATTCGTCTTACAATTAGTTTTATGGTGGAGTGATTATCACTGTAACGTTTGGCGTCCAAACAATTGCTTCTTTGGATGCAGTAATACTTATTCAATATATTCATACACATGAGCGCTCTTCGTTATAGATTTATGTGTAATTTCTCTGTAACGCTTAAAAAGGAGTTATAGTTCGAGTATTTGAACAGACACATAAATCAATGTAATTTTTGGTCCTCTTGGACTTGTAAAATATAGTTAATAAACATATTAACCACAAGAGATTTCTTCAAATGTATAACAAATTTGAAACTTATCAAACATTTTACCCATCCGTCGAGAAAATATTAATTTTCTTCAACGTCCGTGTGAATTCATTTCGTGCCAAATAGTGAGATTTTTTCTTTTAATTACAAGTAGTTAGTAGACTGTTGGAAAGTTCGTAAGCTTCTCAAAGGTGTTCCATTGCAGGAGTTGATGTTGCGGTCGTAATCTTTTTATCCGTATCCATTGTTTGTAATCAGCACACCGACCAAGACGAACTCTTAAGGAACTAGAATGCTCGTAAGTAATTAGCTGAGTAGTTCTTGGAGGGTAAAAAGGGGGGAAAGGGTACTTGCAAAACTTTCAAAGAAGATTAAGATTCTTATTCTTCTGAAAATACAAGACGTCTTTCAAGGAAGAATTGTTACGTATTAGCGTCTCAGCAAAAATACTCTTCATATTGTGTTAAAATTTTCTTGGAAAATCTTTGCAAAACTCCTTAAAGAAATGTTTTTTCCGGGGATTGTTTATTTAATGTTCTGCCTCCTTGAGGTTGTGGATTCTTCCGGTAATTACGGTAACCTTCATCTGAGAAAGAAACGGAGGAAAAAACTTGAGAAAATAAGATATTTGAAGATGAGCTGAATGTAAATGCTCTCAGCGAACTTAATAAAAAAAATAATATTTAATTACTAAAACGCTTTCACAAGTCAAATGTTTTCCTCCCGAAAATTAGTGCTTCCTTTCTTCTAACGTAAATAGCATCTTCCGTAAAATATTTAACCTAATTTCAATACAAAAAAAATGCCTTTTAATTATATAAATCTTTAAATCTCCAGGTGTAAAAATATGTTTTTGGCCGCGCAATTCTATACCTTCGCTAAATTACAAATTCAATTACAAACGATGAAGTAACATATAATTTATCGATAAACTAATAATTATTTTTTAATACATTCCACTGTCCACTGTTTTTAATACATCCACTGTGTGTTTACTCCTTATTGTAAATATACAAAATTTAAGGATTTAATTTTTTAAACATCTTAAATAAATATAGATTTATCCCGTGAGATTGATATTACCTTATATTGCATTTCAAGTAGACAGATTTCTAAGGTTTCCTCTTTCCTAATAACTGCATCACTTCAATGTATTATCTTCCGTCTTTTCTGCACTGATAATAGGTGAAGTAAAAAGTTCTGAGCGTTTTTTCTCTTTATTTTGATGATAAAATTAACAAACTTAGAATTTTCGGAATTAGATCAAATAAGCGCCGTTTTGTTCAATAACTTTTGCCCATTTTGAAGGCAATTTCATAATTCCGCGGTTGAAGAAGTCTTCGTCCCTATTGTTAAAAAACTCGACCAGCTCACTTTCACAAGCCTCTCTTGAGGCCAGTTTTTTGCCATCAAGAAAATTTTGTAAATGTTTAAAAAGGTGATAATCGCTTGGTGCCAGGTCTGGGCTATACGGCGAGTGCGATATAACCTCCCATCCAAACTCTCGGAGCTTCTGGTGTGTCGTTAAAGATGTGTGCGGCCTGGCGTTGTCTTGATGGAAGACAACACCCTTCCGATTGGACAATTCTGGTCGCTTCTCGTCGATCGCCTGCTTCAATCTGGTCAGTTTTTCGCAATATAGGCCCGAATTGAGTGACTGGCCCGATGGGAGCAGCTCATAGTGCAGGATTCCCTTCCAATCCCACCAAACACATAGTAAAACCTTCTTGGCCGTTAATCCGGGCTTGGCGACCGTTTGGGCCGTCTCACCGCGCTTGAACCACGATCTTTTTCGCCTGTTATTCTCGTATGTGACCCATTTTTCATCGCCAGTCACCATCCGCTTCAAAAATGGGTCCATTTCGTGACGCTTCAGCAAAGAATCGCAGGCATCAACTCGCTGCAAAAGGTTCTTTTGCGTCAGTTCGTGTGGCACCCATATATCGAGCTTCTTTTTGAGACCAGCCTTATGCAAATGGTTCCAAACGGTTTTCTGGCTAATCTTCAGTTCCTGGGCGATGGAATAAGTGCTCGCATGCCGGTCTGACTCGACGATATCCATGATTTCATCGACATTTTCAAAACGCTCAAAACTTTTTACTTCACCTATTATAATAGTTTAATATGAATATTTGGAGTAATGTTTCTTAGCCGGGTGTTAAATGAAAACGTAGTACCTCATTCATTTTTATTGTTACTTGAAAGATATTTAAAAAATAATTTGACCAAGCATATTTTCTAACAATAAAATGCATACAGGAGAATATATAAAATTCATGAACGCTTTTTTTAGGTACTTTTACCTAACGACGTGCCTGCACACTTTTGACGGGCATTGTCAAATTAAAACGTAACAATACATACTAATTTTCCACCAAATTAAAATTCTCTACTGTCACCGCAAACTTTGAATTTCACGCGTAAAAGAATCCGCTGGAAGGAATATCCAGCGGTTATTTGAAATTCTCAAAATATTCGATATTCTACACCGAGTGTCGTTAGAATAGCCGAGGCAAAATGTATCCAAAATCACTTTACTCTTTTATCGAACTGTATACGAAACGAGGTATCTCAATCTGGCCCCTTTTTCGTGGCAAACACTGGCTCGTTCTCGAGCTTTCAGGAGTTTTAAGCAAGGCCGCCCCGTGAATTCGAGGTCGTAGCGCGGAAAGCTGAGGATAAAAAGTATGTCGTTCTACATCCTTTTTCTCTCGCCTACAGTTTGACTGGTAAGTGGTGGGTTCGCCTCTTTCCTATCGTCTTTTTCTACCACATTATTTATCGACCTCCATCTTTACTGCTGGAACTTCGCATTTTGCATACTCCTTACTCTCGACTTCGTGTCACATCGCGTGTCGCTTTCTCGCTCTACACGCTCGCCCCTCTTTCTTTCTCTGTTCATCCACTCTTCATCCACCTCATCCTTTTCATCCCTCGATTTTGCTCCAGTCGGTGGTTTGTGTGCCACTTTGCCTCGCCGAGAATTCGCTCCACGGAAATTGTGAATTGATTCGACCCACGTTACGTGCACCTTTTTGAGATTTTTACAAGTTCTTCGGTACAACGGGGCGTTCGGAAGTTCAAATTTGTTAAAGTTATCGATTACGTATTCCTGGCTTGAAGTTATGCTGTCGTTTTTTTGTCGAGAAGTTATAGGTTTAGGTCAGTTTTCTTCGTACAATGCTGTAATGGACATTTCATGTGGAAAAAATTGGTGCAAAGTGAGTACTCGAAGTTGGTTCAGTTTAGGAAATCGTCTATAGAGGATGTAACTATGCTACTAAATGCACATACTGATAATAATCTAAGAAAATTGAGAGTTTCATGGTGGAGGATGAAGAAAGAGTCTAGCAGGATAAGCATGGAAACAGCCTCCAAGTTAATTCCGATTTCTATTGGTTGTTAATTAACACTAGGTTTACCGGGCGGGTCATTTTGACCAATTCCGAACTTCGTGTACTTTTATCCACTCAACGACGCGAGTATATATCGGAATTCATTTTCTTTAAAACCTTCTAATTTTGAAGTTCTCTACTTGGTGTACCTATTGATCCGTATCGGTAGAGATAGGTATATAAGAAATGTCGGTAAACCTAGTGTTAAATACTGCCCCGCACCTGAAACATTATTTCGCAAAATTTCAAATCGCTAATCCTCCTCGTTTAAGGGTAACATGGGGGTAAAACATTTTAATTTTAGAATATGTCATAGAATATGTCAGAATTTTTTTGACATTTTTATACATCAATAAGTGGCGAAAATGAGGCAAAAACTGGTTTTTCGAATTTACCCCATAACTGCCCTCCCGGTCAAGCTATCGGATTAAAAATTTGTGTACAATGGTTTCTTATGGTTACCTATCGAATGACGCATCGTGGAATAAAATAGCTTCAACGGTACGTTTGACCCCCTTATCCTGCTAGACCCTTTGTATTAATTAATCATTAGTTATTGAAGTTTGTAGTTCTAGGAAAGAGTCTGGTACTTGATGGGATGGATAAACAGTATAAATATCACGCTACAGAAATATAATATTACTAACGAAGAAAACAACAATAATATCAATAGCAGTAAAGTAACTATCAATCAATGAGTTTTGCCTCTTCGTTATTCGATCAGTCTTTCTGCGATGATTTGTAAAAAGCTTAAGGATTCGTCAATGCATTTTAATTTAAAATGAACAAATGAATTAAACGAACATATGAGTCAAACGAACCTGCCATGTTTCCTTACTTGTTTTCATTGTATAGAACGCGTATATACATGTGTACCCGTATCCATTCGAAATATGAGCCCGAAACTGCATGAAAATGTAACATGTAAATACGAGCTGCCCAACTGGCACGATTGAATTAGTTGTAATGGAGCAAAACTTACTGTTGACATTTCCATTCCTCCTGTAAATTGGCTTGTTTGTAATATTCATCCATGTCATTTCGGTAGCATTAATATCTTATCTTGTGACGGACTAAATAAGCGTAGGAATTAATTTATTTCGTTTCTGCGTCCTCAACGAAACCACTGATTACGTTTTCACGTCGGCGTGGTAAAATGTACTTACAAGAGGCAGGTACAAAGCGAACGGAGAAAACTGACATTAGTCATTGTCTGAAATGTTTCGTGCTGCTTTTAAGCCACAGCAACGTATTTGCATTGGGAAAATGGGTTATTACATTCGGAGTTATCTGAAGATAACCGAAGTCATGGTATTCTTTCAAGTAAAAAGCCGACACTTTGCACTTAGTTTTTCCCGAGTGTCGCGTATCACCTCTATTTGTATTGTAATGTTATTGCTATTTTTATTATTATCGTTATTATTTTACTTCTCAGACCATTATTTTCTGCGAATTTGTATACAGTATACGATACTGTAGGGATCTGCTCCAAGAGCGGCGTGAGTATTATTTTATTTCAAATTATAATAATATTTAATAATACAACTTTCGCGCCGATTTTTATACACTATCTCTGAAAAGAAAAGACAGACCTATTCTGTATTTGTTTAACGTATGGTATCGCACGGATGCCAGACCACACGGCCCCCATTTAGCCAAGGGATTGAGATACGTCCAATCAACGCATATACGCAAAAGAGCACACGCTAAAGCTCGTAAAAGATATGAACTCCTTTAGCCTGTGGTTTGCTCTGATTCGTCTGACGGATAGAGACATCCCTCGATCTGGCCGTTCGAACGCGTGGCTGGCCGATAAAGCCGCACATTCGTTGCGTCGTCATGGGAACGACGAAAGAAGTGTTTCGTTTTCGGTTGTCATTAGTCGATCTCAGATTTCCAGAACCGACATCGTGGGGATAGGCCGTGCGACCGACACTCTCCCCTTTCCCGCGCCTCATACCGCGAGACTTCATATGTTTTGCGACGTTTACCAGTTGACTCACTGGTGGGAGAAGGTCCTTCTAAAACTCTACTGGCTATACAGTGTCAGTGCCAGAACTGAATCAAGTGCAGCTCACCCGCCGTGGTAGCCACCTCTTGCCTACCAATTCAGGCTCTACTACTGCCCCCACGAGTCTAACCCTGATGACCGGGTCAGGACGTAGAATTGTCCTGGGGCTTAGCTCAGTCCCTGTGGTATAGCTGTGCAACGCTTTGTTGGCAGCTCAGACGGAAGGGGAGATTGCTCTCGCACCGCCTACCCCCTCCCTATAGCCCGCGTGTGCCGTCCTCTTATTTCATGGAATTGTGGCGCTCAGCCTCGTGACGTATCATTTTGCATAGTCGTAGCATTGCCGTACTTTCACGTATATGAATATTCCAAATTGTCGGACCGAAATCTGTTTTACCGATACTGAAAAATGATAGTCTATGCAAGTCGATAACATCGGTATCTACCTATCCTAATTGTAAAAATCTCGTGCGTACGCCAATGCTTTGACTTTCACGCTCGACTTCGTGCTGTCGCACTCAGTTTCACGGCTGTCGCTTTCTCTCTTTGTCACGCAATCTGATTTGTGTGCGTAGCTGTTTCTGCCAATAGCGCGTCACAATCGAAAATGCGTGAGGGAGAGGGATGTCCCTATCCGTCGGGCGAATCAGAGCAAATTACCCCTCAGCTGCCAAGAAGTGTTCCTGAGCTTTACCAATTTTACCCTTGATGCGGGCGTAACTTGGCTAACCCAATGTTACTAACAATAAGCTTTGGTCGGCACGCAGACTCGGGAGGCCCCGGGTTCGTCAAACCCGTACCTGTCCACCCAGTACGAACAGGCCCCTGGGGGGAAAGGAAAGGGAGAGCAGGGATTGTAGCGACCACCCACATAGAGGGTCTTTCTCCCTCGCGCAAACAGTGCGTGTTTTGTCATTCTCTGCGACACAGCTATTTTTGAGAAAACTGTCTTTTGTGTATGCTTCCTAGAATCTCTTCGCAGAGTTTCTCAAGCAGTCTCAATAGCTCTTGCGGCTGTCACAAATTACGAGTTTCCGATGTGCCTTTAAGTGCAGTTCTCAGGTTTAACCGGCTACAGGTGGAAACGCGCGAGAAACAGCCCGACAGCAAAGTGTTAATATTATTGTTTATAGTTTCTCAAAGTTTTCGTTTCATGTTTATGTTTCAGAATTTATTTTTATGTATTATAGTTTATTTATGGAACTCGAATGAGTCATTTGAAATTATCAGATGGGTCACTTGATGATCCGCGGGTCATGGGTTGCCGACGCCTAGTGTATACTGTACAGCGAGAGTCCAGAGCGAAAAGTTAATAAAGAACAACGTAACAGTGGAAGTGGTCGAGAAAAGACCTCATTTTATTTTCTCATATCGTTTTGCAGTGTTTAAATCGCAAATTTTAAGACGAAAATATGTGAATGTTATTTGTATCATTTTTTCTTAGAAAATGAAGCAAAATGAAATAGATTATAGAAGCATATTCGAATAATTTTAATCATATTCACCAAAATCACTGACTAATATTTCATATAAGTCAGCAAATATTATTCAGGAAGGAATATTCTGTCTTTTTCGTTAATAAACTTCAACTTTTGTACACTTCATCCTGCGTTTAACAGTTGTATTTCAAGCATCAATTTTGAATCACAGCATGGAGAAACTGAGCCAATCAAATTAGCTCAATACCTAGATTAACTTGCATCTAAAGTGCAGGTCGTCGGTGAACGTATAGCTTAATTTCTCGTGCATTTAACTAATGCGACGTCGTACACGCACAGCAGGCATAGATCCCACCTTCGACTAATTAGATATGTGCGTATATATGTATACGTGTAACTTGACGGCACTAACAGACTCATTGTTGATTAAAATGATGTCGTCGGAGGCACGTATCGGATCATCGTCTTAGCTAAATTAGCGAGGTAATCCATTGTCAAGATAGAGCCACATGGGAAATCAGTCGTAGTTTTGCGGCATCGGGAGACGTAGCCTCCGGACGATCGTCGTATTAAAGCGGTCATTTATTTTCGTGCCTTCCTTGATATTTTTTTTCTCTACAGTTTCACGAAGAATGTACTTCGAGGTAATTTTAGCGTTAGTTTCTTATTCCTGAGAGATACTCATTGATAGCCGTTTCTGATATCTAAAAACTAACTAAAACTAACAGTAATGAGTGTTTAATATTAGAACTAACGACGGTTACCGTAGAATATTTAGAAATATTAGATAAATATTTTAGAAGAAAAAGAACGAAGGGCAGAGGAAAATTTCATATTTTGTTTAATTTCTTGTTCTTCAAAAGATTTTTAACAGGCACTAATACATTGATCTGTGTTTTTCTTATAGTCTTTTTTACTAATGGTACACTTACCAAATGTAATACGAGAAACAAAGTATACCAGCAATATGTGAAAAACATTGGAGGTGTGGCTTTGTCGAGATTATGTAGATATCAACCTAATAATCGAAAAATTTATCTTCTATACTCAAAGGGAATAAAGTAAGTCACACTTCCATTAACATTATATAAATAATAAAGCGTATTGCAAGATTTATAAAAAAATATATAAAACACGCTATGAAACTGTGTATTTGTGTTGTATTGTATTTGAATTTGTATTTTTATTCGTTTAACCATAATCTAATAACCAATTCACCAACATCGCTTAGAAATAACATCTTTCCTCTCGATTCATATCTCGTGAAAATTCAAAAAACAAACTAGCGATACCAACTGTCAAACGTTAATCCGAGAATTAAAAATTTATTTGATCGAAGAGGTTCTTTGTACCGTCCCATAAATAATATGATTATTGGGTTAACGGATGGATAATCCCGCACACCTTTCCCTTGTGTTACATAATTGAAACAAGCCCGCCGTTAAACGGGGCGTTTACGTCAATTAGCAGAATAAAATATCGCGTTCATGTGTTATCATGTGTTGGAAATTGTGCGCGTAAACGGGAAAATTTATACCTGACCATAGTGAAGGTAGTAAATGTAGGTTACGCTTTAGCCAGAAGAATGATCAAGCGGGATGAATTATGGATTTCACAGGTGCAATATCGTTTAGTGAAGAGCTTCTGGGCCTGCTCTTCAACATTAGTCAATATTTGGATTAATAATGGTATAAAATTTCGCGGGTATGACGACGAATAGTTTCGTTAGTAAATACGCAAGGAGAAATCGGAAGGATAAACAAAGTTACTGTGATTAAACGTTTGCGGAGCAAGCAGTTGTTGATGTTCTCTGATTGATACAGACCTCGCGTGCGGTGCTTCCAATGTTCATGCATGATCGTAATCATATTGGAATATTTTAACTCATTAGCAGCAATTTTAGCGTATATTGGCTAGCTGGGACTGTCCGCACTGGCTCGGTGTTTGCAGCCGGGCCAACTTAAATCCGCGCTGCATCAAATTCATGAAAATTCACAATGCATGACACGTTAATATTGCTCCGTTGATGACGTCAATTTGTCTTGCATTAGTGTAAATATTGCAGTCATCGTTCGTGGTGTGCATAATCCTTCTTTAAATATATATAGATATATAACTTATTTAAGTAGTATTCCTAGGGTAAATAAGGTTTTTAGAATATATATATATATATATACACTCAAACCTGTTTTTGTTCGATTTTTTATTTGCGCGATTTTTGTTGCGCGGCATATGAAAATTTCAATCGAATAGAAACATAATTGACGACGTTATCAATAAATAAGTATATAGTAGGTTTGATTGGGCATATTTTTCGATTTTTAATATGTAGTTCATCATATTACATAAGTATTGCGTTAGCCGATTACATTGTATGTTATTGAACTCTATACATACACATCTTCAAGTGACGAAAGCGATTTTGTACCAGTTTACCACAAGAAAGTTCGCGTACTGTCAGACTACGAAGGATAATGGTTATACGTTTTGAAAAGTTTCGTATGTGTAAATTAAGTAAATATTTAAATAAAATATATAAAAATATTCGCATGTGTATTTTCTAAATCAGATTCCAAGTAGCTACCTAGCCTCGTGTCTTGATTTTGTTTAAAAAAAACTATTCCTAGTTATTTCGTAAGCTTTGAGTTATTTTCTACGTGAGACTTTTTTTATGCGGTCCCTATTCACCGCACAAAAAAAAGCTTTTTAATTGTGTTGCGAAAACTATCTCTTATAGCTACTCGTCAAGTTTTGTGCGATTTATTTTTATGCGTTTTCATTTATGCGGCCCCTATCCACCGCACAGAAACAGCTTTGTGTGTATATATTCTAAAAACCTTATTTACCCTAAGAATACTACTTAAAGAAGTTGACATCATTTCACAAAGTTTGTGGCAATTTTAGTGCTTCCGATGTAATTAACAGAACAAAATAGCCTCATAAAAAAATTTCCCTGGACTCAATCTTTTTTTATAATTCAAATGTCTCCCAAAATGGCGCAATTTCTGTATTTAAAAGTTTTCTTCTATCGCTCACAGCTGGCTAATTATAATGAAAACTCTGAACATTCTGCACACTTTCACGGCAACATGCTCTGCGTTCCCACAAAGTTCTATGAAAATCATAACTTTTTGGGGATAGAAATTATTCCTTATTATTTGCATTTGCTCAGTTATCTCTGACGAATTTAGACAATGTGGGTCGAAATTAGCACAATTAATTGAAAACAATTTATTTTAGCACTCTTTCGAATTAAATCCGTTTGTCACACAAAAAAATTTAGTTCGCTAAATGTTATCTGAATTAAACGGTGGCTCGTCTTATTTGATGTAAATCTACGTGATATTGCGCGGAATAATTACTGCATACACGAAGTCCTGTAAATATTGACAAATTTTATTAATTGTTATGTCACAAAGAAAAGTCTCAAGTTCTATAAATTTTTGTAATCATTAGCGTTGGATTTATATACTGACGTTTGTTAAAAAAAATTCTTTCGTGTGTTAAGTTTTTTAAAGTATCGATCTTTCTGCGACATTCAAGCAATAATGTTTGTAACTTCTTTACTCAATGTATCTATTATAATACCTATCCTTGAAAAAGCATTTTTTGTTCCCAATACCTAGAGTGCAGGTCTACTTGCAAAATTAAATTCTTATAAGCATAACTAAGAAAGAGGAACCCAAAACAGTTTGTTTCACTCATTAAATATTTCATGTACTTTAGACATGTCTTTAGATATTTATGTCGAAATAGTGTTCTTGGGTTTAAGTAATATTTGCGACACTTCTTATGATACTGTTTATTAATTAGATAATGAAAAAGAGGGGATAAATACAATATAAGATATTGGCTAACTCTACGTAACGGTTCAGATCCCAAACACACTCAACTCATCAATGGCTACTCCTCGACTGCCTCAAACCTCGTGGCCTCCTCCATTAGGCCCTAGGGACTTTTAATTTTTTTGACCGATTTTAACTATTCCCACATTTATTTATTTATTTTATTTTATTTACGAGGTAAATCCTTTGACACAAATTAAGAAATACAATACATTACAACGATGAGATAAATGAAAAAAAATACGCATAAATAAAAAACTTTTAACTAATAGCTAACAAACAGTACGACAGGAAACAAGAATCAAAATGTATATTTAAAGATAATATACAGGAGAAGAAATAAAATATATAAGAAAAAGAAAAAGATAATTGTAGAATATATTTAAAGGAATTTTTAAAGAATTCAAGGTGTAGGACCGAGCGAACTCAGGCCTTGAGCCTACATTGTATGTACAGAAATCTGACACGCCAATATATACTTGCCGCTACGCAGCTTGGTGATGCCGCGACGCAGTTCGTTTAGCGATGAACGGCAGTCTAAACTGTATCGCGCTTCGGAACAGATGTATATTTTCTGTGCCGCAATTTAATCTTTATATAAAAATAATAGTGAAACCAAACTGTTTTATTTAAATAAACATAACCCCCACATTGGTGACCCCGAGGTGATCACAGTCGTGAGTAATTAAATTTCTTTAATATGGCAAATCGCGAAAGTCAAGAGGCAGTTCCGGCAAGGCAAATTCCACCGGAAATCAACCGCATCGCAGTGCGAATACAACCTTTTTGGCCTGACGACCCGGAGATGTGGTTTGCACAAGTAGAGAGCCAATTCAACGCAGCAGGCATTACCACAGATGAGACAAAATTTAGCTACATAGTGGGAAATATGGAATCGAGATATGCGAAAGAGGTCCGGGATATAATCACTGACCCCCCTCTTGATAATAAATATGTAAGGCTTAAGACAGAACTTATACGTCGCTTAAGTGCATCCCAAGAGCAGAAGACGCGTCGTTTACTCGAGCGGGAAGAAATAGGCGATCGGAAACCATCGCAATTTCTCCGTCATCTGCGCTCTCTCGCCGGTTCCGTAGTGCCGGACGAGCTACTACGGTCCTTATGGATGAGCCGACTGCCAGCACACATACAAGCCATTTTAGCAACCCAGCCGAAAACAGACTTGAATACGATTGCAGAACTAGCCGACGCCATCGCCGAGACTGACCCACGATCTCGTCCAATGGAATCGTATGCTGTATCTGACCGTCTCGAAACGATGATCCAACAATTGACGACCAGTATGGCAGCCATGGCATCGAGTATTACAACGATGACATCAAATCTGCGACAAGAAATTGCAGCCGTCGCCGAATCAAATACTCGATATGCCCGACGCAGCCGTTCACCTTCTAGAGGTCGACAGCGTTTTAGAAGCAGAAGTCGAGGTGCTAATCGTAATGGCATGTGCTGGTACCATTCCGAATTCGGCTCCAACGTCCACAAATGTTGTCCTCCTTGTAATTACGATTCGGGAAACTCTTAAGACCGTCAGTGAACAATGCGGCATTGGATGACGGTTCAACGAATTGCCGCCTCTTTATAACGGATCGAGTGACAAAGAAGGAGTATTTGATAGATACTGGTTCGGATTTATGCGTGTACCCCAAAAATTTTGTACGAAACCGGCAACCGAAGTCGACGTACCACATGTACGCAGCGAACGGCTCAATCATTGCAACATACGGTTTAATTACCTTATCACTCGATCTTGGTTTGCGGCGCGATTTTGTGTGGAAATTTGTCGTGGCAGACGTTGATAAACCTATTGTTGGCGCAGATTTTCTTGGACGTTACGGCCTGCTAGTGGACATTAAAAACAGACGATTAATTGATAATACTACAGCGTTACAAACAGTTGGTCGTATAGTGCGCGGAACACTCGGTTCAGTTAAAACAGTACGTGATGAATCAAGATATCACCGGTTGTTATCCGAATTTCCTGATATCACGCGGCCATCGAGTGCGCGTAACGAGGCTAAACACGATGTCAAACATTACATCAGAACTACACCAGGACCTCCACCATATTGCAAGCCGCGTAGATTAGCTCCAGATAGACTGAAAGCGGCCAAAGAGGAATTCAAATTCCTCATGAAGGAGGGGATTGTACGGCCGTCAGAAAGCTCATGGTCATCAGCACTGCATATGGTACCGAAGAAGACAGATGGATTACGCCCCTGCGGTGATTACCGTTTTCTTAACGCAAGGACTATTCCCGACCGTTACCCCCTCCCCCACATAGAGGACTTTGCGCATTCATTAAGCGGTAAGCACATCTTTTCGACGATAGACTTAGTTCGGGCCTATCATCAGATTCCGGTCGCAAATGAAGACATTCATAAAACCGCGATTACGACACCGTTTGGCCTGTTTGAGTATACGGTAATGCCCTTTGGATTACGAAACGCAGCCCAGACGTTCCAGCGTTTTATGGACAACGTATTCCGAAATTTAGATTTTTGTTTTGTGTATTTAGACGATATACTCGTTGCGTCCGAAAATGAAGAACAACATTATAATCATTTAAAAGAATTATTCTCACAACTCAATAGATATGGCATTGTTGTAAACGCATCAAAATGTACGTTCGGAGTTCGGGAGGTAAAATTTTTAGGGTATATCGTCGATGAAAAAGGTATTAAACCCGCACTGGAAAAGGTAAAAGCAATCACAGACTTTCCTAGACCACATACCGTTAGACAGCTGCGAAGATTCTTAGGCATGATAAATTTTTACCGTCGCTTTATACCTAAGGCAGCTGTCTTACAGCAACCTTTAAATGACTTGTTAAAAGCAAAACCAAAAAGCAATAGTATTATAGTTTGGACTACTTCAACAAATGAAGCATTTGATAATATGAAAAATAGTTTGGCCAACGCGACAATACTTATCCACCCGGTCGTCGGAGCACCCTTATCTGTTACTGTTGATGCATCTGATGTGGCGATAGGCGCGAGTTTACAGCAATACGTCAACAATACGTGGCAACCGCTGGCATTTTTTACAAAGGCATTATCACCAACGCAACGTAGATATAGTGCATACGATAGAGAGTTATACGCAGCTTATACGTCAGTCAAAAGATTTCGTTTTATGGTCGAAGGAAAATCATTTACAATCTTTACAGACCACAAACCACTCATTTTCGCTTTTAGACAAAAACAAGATAAATGCTCCCCTCGGCAATTCAGATATTTAGATTATATCGCGCAATTTACCACAAGTATTAAACACATATCCGGGAAAGACAATGTAGTGGCGGACGCCCTCTCGAGAGTCGAAGAAATTTCAACCGGGTTCGATTACCACAGCCTAGCAAGATCGCAAGTAGCAGACGACGAAATTAAAGAAATATTAAAAATTGGGGGAACATTGAAATTACAGCAAATTTATTTTCCGCCAGCGGCAACAAGTCTGTACTGCGATGTTTCGAACGGTACAGTTCGACCGTTTATTACGAAAAATTTCCGTCGCACAATTTTCGAATTGATACATGGGTTAGCGCATCCCGGAGTTAGAGCAACGCGTAAGTTAATAACACAGCGTTTTGTATGGCCGAGCATTAACAAAGATGTAAACAACTGGGCACGTAACTGTATACCGTGCCAGCGGTCTAAGACAACGCGCCACGTGTCAGCGCCACTCGGGACGTTTCAAAATCCAGACGCCAGATTTCAGCACATACACATAGATTTGGTCGGTCCCTTGCCATTATGCGATGGATATAAGTACTGTCTGACCTGTATAGACAGATTCACACGATGGCCCGAAGCTATACCGATAGAAACCATTACTGCGGAAGCAGTCGCGCGAGCTCTTTTCGCACAGTGGATATCGCGTTTTGGAGTGCCCGCGAGAATTACCACAGATCAAGGTCGTCAATTTGAGTCCTGTTTGTTTCAAGAACTAACACGTTTAACAGGCACGACTCATTTGCGTACTACTGCCTTTCACCCCGCAGCCAACGGGCTTGTGGAAAGATTCCATCGACAATTGAAAGCCGCTATTAAGTGCCATCAAAATGAAAGATGGGCGGAGACATTACCTGCTGTTTTACTTGGCATTCGAACGGTTTATAAGGAAGATATAAAAGCGACACCGGCAGAATTAGTTTACGGGTCAAATCTTAGATTACCGGGCGAATTTTTCATCAACCATAATAGTAACGATACTTCCGATTTTATCATACAACTACGTAAGATATTTCGAGCATTAAAACCAGTTTCAGCTTCGCGACACGGTGCAAAATCAACTTTCATTTTTCCGGAACTAAAAACGACATCTCATGTATTCATACGCAATGACACTGTGCGAAAACCACTGCAACAACCTTATGATGGGCCGTTTGAGGTACGCGAGCGTAATGATAAGACATTTACTGTAAGAATTAATGATAAGGACAAGAAAATTTCTATCGATCGCCTTAAACCGGCACATTTGTTAACGAGCGACGAAGAAATACTTACTAATCCTAACGGTAGCATAGTGAAGCAATCTGTTCAGTGCGGAAAGAATAGTGAGAGTGAAGTGCCTCTAGCCGCAAGACAACCAATTAAAACCCGGTTTGGCAGAATTGTAAAATTCGCGGAACGTTATCAAAGCTAAGAAATAGACTAAGCATAAGTAATTTTGTCATAATTAGGAATAAGCATTCTACGAATATTGTTATCTAATATAATTTTTTTTTTATGTAGTTATAAGTTTTTGTTTTCCATTTATCGTTTATACTGGCAAGGGGGTGCTGTAGGACCGAGCGAACTCAGGCCTTGAGCCTACATTGTATGTACAGAAATCTGACACGCCAATATATACTTGCCGCTACGCAGCTTGGTGATGCCGCGACGCAGTTCGTTTAGCGATGAACGGCAGTCTAAACTGTATCGCGCTTCGGAACAGATGTATATTTTCTGTGCCGCAATTTAATCTTTATATAAAAATAATAGTGAAACCAAACTGTTTTATTTAAATAAACATAACCCCCACAAAGGACTCGCCCAAGAGATACATTTGATATAATTTATTGTGTTATGCGTATTGTATGCATATTCTTAGTTTTATGTAGTCGAGAAATTTCATTAATGAGATGTTCAGACTGTTTATCGCATTAAAGGGTAGTCAAAGTTAAATAAAAACTTTTAATCCCGACGAATATAGGTATAAACGGTCCATTTCCATGATTCAGCTCGCTACTTCTTCAAATTGAACTTATATTTCATACTTCAAGCATAATCTTATTTCCGACAAATATTATTCATTTTGCCTGACTCTAATCGCCTTATACGTAATTATAAGGTAGCTGACTCATGATTCGGCTACCATTGCGAACGTCTCTGTTCCTTGGCATTAAATACTACCGCGTTTCTCTTCGCAATTTTTTATATTTTATATTCGTATTCACAGGGGAATAATTATACTTTATCTTAAATCCCATCTCTTGTTGCGTGTAGCTTTGCGTAAATTTTGTAGTGCATAATAATGAGTGCTTAAGAATGGTTGATTCACTCAGGATGTTTGGATGTTTGTAATCGGTTCAACTTGGTATTCAACGTGGGATTAAACGCTTAAATCGATGCACGATCGTATCTGTAGGTGACTGGATTCACGAAGAGTTGTAGAAAGCGTGGAATTCAGGAAGAAACTTTAAAAGGGATTATAAAAGGATTTACTATTAATTCCAATTGCCCTACAGCTGCTTACAATAATTGATATTCCACCATTTTGCACGCATGCGTCCTAGAATGTTTTAATGAAAATATTATCCAGATATTTAGTAAAAAAATCAATGTTTAAAACATAATAATTTAATGAACGAATAATTCAATTAGAATTTACTGCTTCTGTTTTACGCAGAGAATATTAATATATATGAGTTATTCCTTTGTAATAAATTTCGTTTATTTCATCACAATTATTTCGTAAATCCTAATTGTGGTTTTGGTGTAATTAAACTATACTCATTACGTGTTGATAGGAACATTTATTTTAATAATATGATAAATTAATTTAATAAAATGTTCGTATAATGATCATGAACATCTTTCGAACTGAATGCAGATCCTTGAGCTCCGGCAAATAAGATTCAAAAACAGAAAGTGCTACAATAGTAACGATGCATAAAAGTAGCATTAAATTGGAATCTGCAATTTTCTGATTAATAATACTAAAAAAGAGAGAGAAAAGTGACGTTATACATATCGTTTTTCATACTTAAGGAGCGCCATGTGATATAACGGGTTATGCCAATGTTTATCGAAAAAATGGGTTCAAATTGAAATTGATAAAATGAAACTGAAATTAGCATAAATTATTGAATACTTACTTCTATTCTTGTGTAAGAGTAGCATTAGGGCAAGTTCCAGAAATTTCTACAAGCGTGCTCGTCGTACACGAGGTGAAAATAAGTGATGATTGCGACCGCTGCAGCGCGCTGTTCCGAAGACGAGGCGCAGAGAATCCGTCAAAAGCGAACAGCTACAGTTACTCACAAAATTGAGTATACACGTACGTTGGCAATAAGAAATGGCGAGAAAGGTAATGAAAACATACATACCCATTTTGGTGTGATAACGTAATATTATATTTGTTCATATAGTTTAAATAACATTTAAAAATTTGTAATATTAATTGTTTACACATATATATTTCACTGAAAGTATAAAAATACTACTATTTTAGTGGCACAAAATTGAGTGTAAATTAATATCTACGTAACTCAAACTAATGAATATTAACATATTAATATTTGGTCGAATAACCCTCTGCTTGAATAACAGCCTGCAAGCGCGATGGCATAGATTCGATTAATTTTTTAATATATGAAGGCGAAATGGCGTCCCATTCTTCGCTTACCTTCAATTTTAATTCTTCTTTATTTTCAAAATTGTGATTTGAAGCTTTTGATTTTAATTCGACACAAACATGCTCAATTAGATTAAGGTCCGGTTGTTGGGCGGAGTTTTCAATAATTTCGGTACATTGTACAACAACCATTCCTGTACTAAATACGATGAATGATTCGGATCATTATTCTGCTGAAAGTACAATAGTAAACTCTAGGCATTTCTGTCGAAGCAGTTCGATGGTCTCGAACCAAAATCAATATAAAACTAATTAAATTAAATATAAAAACAAAAATCAGAAAAATCGGGAGGATCAGCCGTTTTTATTTTCGATCTTTTTTAAACCTTTGCTAACGTATTTGTGAGATTTTTCTGATTAAAATGATACCAAACACGACATACTTTGAATTATAGTTACTTAATATTCAAGCAAGTTTGACCTTGAATGAACTTGAGTCATAGGTCATTGAACTCGTCTTGAAACGTACTATTTCATGATGAATAAAAAAACATATCATTCCATTTAAAAAAACAAAGTTGACCTTCAAATCTCCGAAACGCCTCCACCTATAAAAAAAATTAACACACTACATAGTGTACCCTTTTAAACCATGTAACTTTTGTATATAACATTCTTTCGTGCAACGCATACTTTAAAAGTTATTCGAGGTGCACAAGTTACGTGGACCACCCTGTATATATATATATATATATATATATATAATTTATATATATATATATATATATATATATATATAATTTATATATATATATATATATATATATATAATTTATATATATATATATAATTTATATATAAAATTTTTATATATTATATATAAAATTATTATTATATATAAAATAAGTGTTCGATATAAAACACGATATGAATATGTATATTGTACAACTATAGCTCTTACAATATCCAATCTAATTATATGTAATATTGTTTGTTTGTCAACAGAAGTTTATCAAACAACCTACTATTAGAATCCATTATCATTTAAGTAATCTTACCCTAAGTAAACTGAGGTTACACCAGTCTAATCGATGATTTGAAAGCATTATGTAATCCGACAGTTTCTAATCCCTCCGTAAGCTTCCTACTGGAAGCCAAGAGATCTTTAATATTAATTAAAATTAACCTGTAAATACAGTCACTATCTTACACTTGTATATCGATATTGATCAATATATTCGTACTGAAAATCACTATTCATTTTAATACGACCAAGTGGTTTTCAAAAAATAAGCATTTGATTTAAACAGATTCATAAACACGTGAGCACACGTTACGTTAATGACAATGTATTTGTATAATATTTTATTTCTCTTATCGAAGACAAATATAAAATCTTTAACACTAAAATTATCAATGAAGAGACAACAAAATATATATGGATTTAATTATTTACATTGTGCACTTTACATTTTTGAATTTACCCCATAACTACCCTTTCGGTCAAGGTACAGGGTTAAAATTTGGTACGCAATGGTCGCAGAGCATTTCCTACCGAATGATACCTTCCCCATTGTAATCGGTTCAAGGACACTTTTGACCCCCTTATCCTTCTATACCCTTTCAACGTTAAAAATTCAACCAATTTTTCAAAAAATTTGAGAGTCCAGCATTTTGAGTATATTGAAAGGTCCCAAGCATAAAATTAATTTCAAAACACTCTTAACATTACCACTAGTGAACAAATCTGTCGGCAAACCCCTTCTATAACACTTTGTGGAATAATATAATATATTATATGCTGCATGAGAAAAGTGCCGCGGAAGGAATACGGCTGATTGGTCAAAGTGGAAGGAATCACCTCTTCTCACATTCATTTTCGGATCTAACGTGCTATTTGCTAAACTGGTACACACACTAATTGAATCGCGTAACGACGAAAGGAGATGAGACATTTCGGAATAAAGTGAGGTAATACCAAGTGAGCGATGCAACGACGTAAGCACAGAGTACTGCTATTAACGTGACAAGAAGAGTTAAGCGTTTTACGAAATAAAAACTAATTTAATTGCTTCTTATTCGTGCAACCTTTTAGGAAATCATATGGGAACCTTTCGTACTCGTAGTTTAAAGTATTCAATGTAAATAAAAAAACATTGTAGGACCCCGGAAAGACGGGGTTCCTCATACTACGGGGCACATGACGTCAGTGATCCATGCCTGAAGATTTCAGGAATGTTGAATAACAATAATAAACCGTTATAGCAATGAATACAGTTGACACATAAATGCAATAAATAATAGTAACATATTTTAAACCAATTGGTTTGTGTAGCATTCAAATGTTAGAGAGCACTTAAGGACTAATAAATCTAATCTAGAAGTAAGTATAGAGAAAAAATTAGAATTGGAAAAAAACCTCAACCATAGTCATCACATTACAAAGCAGTTGTTCTGAAAATAAGTAGCTAAAAGAGCAAGTGATTGAGCCTTTTATATTTGTACTTTTTGTAGCATAGGTTAGTAAAATCATAATTAACTAGGTCTCTAATATATAGAAACGGACTAGCTGCATTTATTGTAAAACAATTTTCGGCAAAACTATAAACAAAGCTGCTGATGCTGGGTATGTAAAAAGCTATATGCATATAATCTATCAGAGTCCATCTGGAGTACTTGCCAATGATTCTAAGGCATCTATTCTGTATGACCTGCAGTTTTTTGTAATTAGTACGACATGTGATAGACCAGTGGTCTAATATAGGTAAAAGATATGAGTTTTTTGTTGATAACACAGAGACCACTGCGAAAATTAAAGACAGAATAGAGGTTGCAGATAGCGCCCAAAACTTGATTACATTTCGTATTAATGTGTTGTAGAACGTTGAATGTTTCGATAGGCGGACCCCAAAATTACCCCTCCCCCTGTGCAATTGAGTGAGACTTCTCTTCATTACCGTACGATACAAGTAACAAGCCCAAAATACAAAATGCCTATCATACACGATCCTACACCACACACATTTTCAAATTTCGTTATTTAATATAATAACGATCAATCTTCTTCAATCACAAATCACTCATCGCAGAAAATTAACCGTACAGGACAAACACCAACCTTCCTCGTGTAATTTCATTATCAGATTATTCCTATTGTGCAATCTATGAAACAATCTCTAAAATGTCTCGAAGGTAATGGTCTCGATGTTCGGAAATAAACTTAAGCAAAGATGAACACCTTCTCGCGATAGCAGGATCCCACTACAGAAAATAGAAAAGAAGGTGGCGATACGGTATGGTGGGTTGCACGTTGGCACTCGAAGAGCGCGGGTCATGAATATCGGTTTCCAATATAACGCTCCGGATATATTCGCGTGGCGTTAATTCCGAGTATCGTCGACGGTCCTTTGCAAGATTGGAAATTCCACTTCGTACGTACACTTGAAGGGCACACGCTTAATACATTGCGATGTTACACCATCGTCCTGCCGTGCCTTCGTCCTCGCTATCCGCAAATCCGTATAATCCTGCGGAATCGGATGGCAGGTACAGCCGCTCTACTGTGTAAACCAACGATTCGATTCGGGATTATCATCGTCTCGCGATTTCTATCTTTCTGTCTTTCAGTCTGACCCAGTTCTCTTTTTCTTCGCTGGAAAGATCGATGCTCCGAAATTAAATCAATGGGGATGATTGCTGCTTGAATGGAAACGGAAGGTTTTTGGGTTAATTGTCATGTGAATTGAGATTGGCGATTAGAAACTGCAGGGATTCTTTTTTTATTTTGATTGGAAAATTGTGCAGAATGGGTTTTCAGCAATATACGTAACGGACTACATAAAATGGGACAGTCCCAAATATTGGGCTTAAATTGCGATTTCTATTACTTATCTCAGAATTTTTTCTTCCTGGAAGTGTATCATGCACTGCTCTAAAGAAATCTCGCAGAAATATGTAGGGGCAAGAAGAGTACTTTGTTAAACCTTTTGTCATTCCTGGAATCTTCATCCACAGACCTCCGATATAATAGTGGGGACTTCTGTATGATTTCCAATGAGATCGTATTATTAAAAAGAGAGCATATTATCATTTATATTCCGTAAAGTAAAATGTATAAAAACGTTCCGCCATTTGTCTCACACTAATAGCAATAATCTGTGTTTATGACAATGCATCGCTCACTTTGTACTATCTTTCTCACTTTGTCTCGAAGGGTCTCATTTATTTTCGTCGTTAAGATATCTGGTTATTGTTTGTGACCGTTTAGCAAATAGCAAGATAGATCCGATTCCATTCACTTTGACCAATCAGTCTGCATTCCTATGGAATTCCTTCCGTGCTATTTCTTTTCAGCACCGCACAGTATGTTACAGTTTCACTGGTTGGAAATTTAGTTAAAGCTGTAGATTCTCAGCAAAATGACGAAGATAATGGGAATTGAGAACTTCAACAGCACCAAATAAGGTAGGTACTACAACTAATAGATCCCTGTGAACTGGCAATATGTAGAATATGCTGTTAATCTTTTTTTGGCATTCAGAAATGTAGGATGGGTATTTATTAAATGAATAAAATACAAAAAGGCACAAGGCCGTTACAAGTATCAAATATATACAGTTAGTCACAAGATTGTGTGTATACTTACGTTGGTATTGAAAAATGGCGAAAAAAGTAAGAAAAACAAATATTTCGGTGTGGTAACGCAATATTATATTTGTTCACATAGTTTAAATAATAATTGATAAAAAAAAATGTTATATTAATTATTTATATATATCTGTTTAACTAAAAACACTGCTATTTTAATGACACAAAATTGAGTGTACACGTATTTTTAATTTTAAATTGTGCGGTCTATGTATAATATGTAAGTGGGTGGTTGGCACTACTGAGGCGTAATGGCCGGGAATACTTTTCAAAATGTTGTGGCTAAGCAACTAAAAACAAGTAACTGCTTGTTGGCTGTTTATTGAAGTACTAATAGCAAAATGACTATCAAGAGGAGAGAAATAGATCTGTCAATACGAAAATTAATTATTAAATTGTATAGCGAAGGAAAGTCTTTCCGCAAAGTGAGTGAAATTGTTGGCAGACCACATATATATATTCTGATGATTCTTACAATTAGTGGAATGGAGATTTGGCTGTACAAAGACGGATACAAAAACTGTGGATGCTGGATGTTATACTATCTATACTATCTGACTATGTGTATACTATGTGTATACTATGTGACTATACTATCTTTATAATTATTGTTATGTGTAGGAGGGAATGATTCAGATATTATGTTGTTCATTTTACAAAACCCAGTAGTATTAATGTTACTGGGTTACGGGACATGTCAGTTGTTTATAAATAAATAAGAGATTCTATGGTCAGAGCTCCTCGTTGACGGACGTGTGTTTGAAATAAAACGTTGTTACTTTTCTATAAAATTGTGTTAATCATTTAACTATGTCCAAAAGGACTTTGCGCGCGCGGTCGACCCGTAACAATATACAAATCCCCATTCCACTAATTGTAAGAATCATCAGAATAAAAGCCTTTAGGGGACCAACGATCTGCTTCCTGTTTTTTCTCACTCTCGATACCTCTGGAGTAGAATAATTAGTTAAAACGCTCATTAATAACGTCGGTCAGAATGAAATCGGTGGTGGGTCGTCGAGGGAGTGAGACTCGAACGTTAACAAGCTTTCTCCTCTTGCTGGTATATCTATTCATGGCCTTCTCTTTCGATCCATTGTCCCTCCGCGCTTCCTTCCTATGGCCGCGGCTGGCCGGTTCTATTCCCTCCGTCAGCAAGCATTCACCAAAGTAGTTTATTTCCCGTGGGCTATCCGGATACAATGCTTTCGCTCTAAAAGCTCGGTCAGCAAGGCGTACAACAGCGGCAGCATTGTTTCTACGCGTATGCGGAGAGACGTAAGTGCATAGACACAAAGGGGGACGCACATTACTCAGAGTTCAATAACGCCAATTAAAAGTTCGACAACCCGCCTTTCCTACGATTGCGCGATGCTGCAAGGGCTCTTGCTGTAGTGAATGAAGTGTACGAGAGCTCGTTAGTGATGGAGTTATAAATTATCATGTTGTTATTTGTTCAAAAACTGTACGTTAACGGTGTTTTTTGTGTTGTGGGATCATTAAGATTTGCTCTTTCATTGTTTGAAGCAATGTTTCTCAAATTGGGGTTCGCGAAGGGACCACGACAGGGTCACTTATTGTTAGTTGACATTTTCGACTGGGTTGGGCAAAGCTAATGTACCCATATCACTGAATGTACATTTGGTGACTAAGATTTGATGTTTTCTGAATAAATAATTGTTTGTCAAAAAATGCTTTGGTAACAGTAGCCTATATGGTAATTGTTCATTTCAGAGGGTCGACTAGCAATATAAAAATCGTCGCTTAAGAAATCCTAAAAAAATCGAGGGCCATAGGTGTAAAGGTTGTGGTAATGAAGTTATTCTTAATTTATCGACAATGGTATAGGTATTGCAGTAAATTGGATAACTGGTAAATACCTCTATATGCATATGTTTCGGTCCATGAACTCGTCATCGGAACAACGATGCCTCGAAAACCGTGAGCTGTAATTTTATCATCTTTTTATAATAGAGTAAAAAGAAATCAAAAAATATCTGGTCCTTTATTCTTTAACTACTAACTCTTATACACAATTATTCCACGGCTAACTTATGCGTAAAAAGCCTTCAAACTTCCAATAATATAAGAGTTCAGTAGTATGGTGTTTTCGAGGCCATGTATAAGGTAGAACATTTTTTTCAATAAATGTTATGTGGCATCAATGGGTCGTATGGTGATTGAAATACTTTCGTACAATGAAGAAATATCGCAATAGGAAATGTTACGTGCTTGGAAAATAGCTTGCTAAATAAGAAGTAACTGTTAGCAGGTGCAGTTCTCAATTTAGAAAAGCGACAATGTTTTACGCGAGCATAAATCGAATTCTGTTCGTGGCTGCGACGATGCAATGAGACGCATTACACTGATGGAAATAAAAGTGAATTAAACCAGCCGATTGTTTTACAGTCGCGTTGGATCTATTGTATACATCAGTGGTGGGCAAACTATGGTCCGCGAGGCAGATGTGGCCCGTTTAGAAGTTCTATCCTGTCCGCCGTAGATTTTAAAATAATAACATACAAATTTTCAATTTCAGTGTTTTAAAAAAATTAATTTAAGGGGGTGTTTCTTTTCTCCACATGCAAACTTTCCCATAAAAATTAAAATATACAAATATATAAATTTTTGCATATGGAAAATATATTTGTCAAAATTTAAATGACGGATCAGCATTTAACTTCACTTCTCCGAGTCAGTACACCCTGGTTCGAACCAGGTTTATGGAACTTTTAGAAATGTGGTTACAGCTTCATACAAACCATTAATATTACAAAAATTTTAAAATAATATTTTTTAAGTTCTTATTGAGTTTTATAATAAATTATATTGGCCTATTTATTTGGCCCGTTCCTAAAATGATTTGCCCATCATTGGTATAGACTGCTAGAAATTTCGCTCTTCACATCTATAGTTTAATAAGAGTTTCACTTTATAACAGCTGTTCTTGTTAGCAAGATGAAATATGCTTTATTTAAAATAAAACATTAAAATTTTTTGGTGCATGCGGCCGAACATACACGATACAATTCTATGTCATGTGTAAAGAATTCTGACAGTACGGAAGAAGAATACATCGATTATTAAAATGTCGCCAACCAATGATATCGAAATTGATAGATACATTAAATATTGAAATGTGTGTCACGGTCTATTTAAATAACATCGTTTAAATAATCCCTTTATAAATACTCATATCGATAAATGTAACATTATTGACGCAAACAAAAGAGTGAAAACAGCGTTAATGAATTATCCGTAGTGTCTCTACAAATTATAATATCAAAGTAATCGGTAGAATTCATTTGAAAATGGCACCAAAGAATTTTTTTTAACATCCCTTAGTTCTCGTAGTAAACGCGCTCACACAGAAGGAGCAACTCGAACAGTCGCGTTCATTTATTATTGTTCGTCGTACGAACTATTTTGTGCCATGTGGCTTTCCAATTAAGTCGGGCATGTACGTTCCATTGTGCTGTATTTGCATGCTTGTTTCAATTAAAACCACTGGGCTAGATGGCGGCATCTCTAATAGGGTCGTGAAAGTATTTTCGAGTGACGCACCGTTTAAGAGGCAAACACGACGTCGCAAAATTACTGTCGTATTTTTCTGCCGCGAGAATTTTTAAAGTGCACTTTCTTTGGACGACGTTCACGCTTGGAGAACAGTGATCTTAAAAATCAGTGAAGTGTACTTATAGGGGATGCCTTGCATCGTGAAAATTGATAAGAAATACTAGTGGGTTATTCCGTCCTACGTGAATAAAAGCTAGTTCGAAAAGAACGAAAACTTTGTCGTTCTTTTATGGCCGGGTTTAATAATTAAAACTTATAATCTTTAGTTGAAGCATCTATCGACATTTGGCGACTACTTGCGCATGGAGGCGGCGAAAACGTCTTGATCATTAAGGAGTTAGACTTCCTTCGTGTTGTATACATGTTATCTTTAATCCATTGTGTCCCGGCGGCGCGCGGCGTGGGAACATGACATTTCTAATAAAAATTGCGCATTTTAGTCTTTTTACGGAAGGCTTAACATCTTGTTTTAATCGTGTGCTTCCTTTTGAATCACAGTGGTGAGCTATGTTGTTCATAACCTCGTACAAATTACATTAAAATTACAAACTACGATTGAAATGTGACATGTCTTACTTTGGAGATCCTGTTCTTAATTTAAAAGACTTGGAATTCAATGATGCCTGTTGTTCCATTCAGATTACAACGATATTTTAAGTGGAGATAAATAGGTAATCCGTTAACTGAAAATCCTTTCTGCTCTCTATCTCTTCTTTCCTCTGTTCTGTGCAAATATAAAATATTTACGGGAGAGGTTTAAAATACATAATTCAAGTAGCGGATTCAAATGGATCGTAATCAAGAGTCGAAATCTTGATTGTTTTCTTCAAAAAGAAGAAGCCATAGTGTTTGGTGTGCTATCAACACATAAAAGTCGTAGGTATACAAAATAATCAATAATTTTTCTGACTCTCCAACAAAAACCCAGCTAACGTAGACATCTCCCTATTAAATATAGGGGATAGTTGCCAAATGCGTACTGGTCACCTAAATCGTACCACCTCTTTTATTTAAAAATTACTGCATTTTGATGGCTCCTGGTGGTAAAGATATGAACTTTTATTTATGTCAATAAAGTAGAACCAAAAAGTCATTCGCATCAAGTGTTGTTTTGTGAATAACAGAAGCACAAAGAAATCAGGTAAGTCTGATGTTAATTTTGAACGATTTTAATCGGCTGAATTTAATATAAATCTACAGTTTCTGAGGTAGTCTTATATATTTTTGAAAACTAGCTATGTTATATTATTTATTTCTATTTAGTTTATCAAATATGCTGATAATGTTTTAAAGTTAGATTGAATTATTTGGCGGGACGTCTTTTTCCTAAATCGTACCACATTGTGGTTTCCGAAATCGTACCAGTATTTCACGCCTTCAACCAACACCGCTGCTCCAGTTCTCATAGAAGTGGAGAATGAAAACGATTGGTTCTGTTTTCTTTGCAATAATTCTTATTTAGAAAACATGATCCAATGCTTAAAGTGCCAAAAATGGGTACATGAAGCTTGTGGAGGAGTTTCGAAAGAAGACAATATTTATTATTGTCCTAATTGTATTTAAGTTAAGTAGTGTAATACATTTAAATTTTCTTTTTATGTTGTATTGTACATTAAACTTAAATTAAACTCAAAATACAGTTTCTCTTATGATTATTTTGTGTCTTTTTAATCCAACACATGAGGTACGATTTTGGAAACCGGGTGGTACCATTAAGGATACCGGTTGCCGAAATCGTACTGTTTGCATGACCTTATAAAAGTGTTCATATCACAATGATCTATCAATAAATATTTAAAAAATCATATTAAATTGCAACTTCGATAGTTATTGCATAGATGCAAAACATAATATTTGCTAAAATTCTTACTAAAGAATGTGTAAACTGCCTTCGAAATTAAGTGGTACGCATTCGGCAACTCTCCCCTACCATCCATCCGCAAATGTTACACCATAAACCAAGACTAGCCAACTTCCGTATATCTATGATTGATCTTGTTCCTCAAAAATGTGTCGTGATCTACCTACCAAAATCCTGACATTTAACACACTGAAACTTGCATCTTGTGTACTAATAAGTGACAATGGGGGAGGAACTTTGTGTGTACACATCGTCTCCTGTCGACTGCGATCGACTAACAATTGCTTCACGATTAACGTGTTCGATATCGACTCATATTCAGTAGAAACTGTGTGTTAGAGAGAAACATGTGAGTTAAGCGAGAACGATCAAAGTTTGTAGTTATTTAAAGTTATGCCTCTACTCTTAAGTATTAACACGTTGAATACTACCGATGTTTTGCTAATTTCATTATTTCTACTGAACTGAAAGTTTTTCTATTAAAATCACATCTTTTCAAGGCAGAAACTTTAACCCATTGACTGCCAACTACGAGATATCTCGTAGCTGCACTATAAGTTTGAATTAATAAGGTAATAATAATGGCCGAACGTGTATAGAAATTTTGGAACAAAAATGTTCTCCGTATCATTACAAATGTCGAGATTATATTTTTGATTAATGAAACCAATGTTCTAAAAACTTTCTGTCATCTTCTCAAATTTTAACAAGCAAAGGTAATATTTGCTTAATTTTCCTGGCAGTGAATGGGTTAAAGACAAAAAGAGATTTATAGACAGTAAGACTTTATTTTTTTGAGACCAACGCGTAAGTATTGACTGTAATAACAAATTCGTAAATATGACAATTTAAAGTTCATATGAAATTTCATTGAATTCAATAGCGCCGGTCACCGGTGTCCCCCATGGAATTCAACGTGTTAATAAACTATATTATTTAAGGAAACCCCTTTATATTTTCCACATCAGTAAGAAGTCATAGAACGTCCACCATAAAAAACTTAAATCAGTGTATAAATGCATGGAATAACTGCTTCATCAGTCCGAACGCAGTGTCAGACACCACATACAACAAGAAATTCTGCGTCTTCAAAATCACGTACAAAAGACATACTATTAGGGGGACCGGAAAGTAATGTCGTTTCACCAGATATTTTACTGAAAAACCAATTGATTTTTATCGATCCGGCATTGAAAATTTGCACATTAGATGACAAAAGGCTGTTGATAACGACGGTAATTACATCATTCATCAAAAATCAAAAAAATAAATAAAAAATAACGACAATACTTTCCGGTCCCCCTAATATATTAACCAAGAAAATCTAGAAAATTCTGAAGGAATCCAAAACCATATCCTTTAGCAAACATATAAGCTTATTAACTTCTACAAATAGACAATATACCATCTTAATATGCTGGAACGGTAAGTTGGCAGCTGAGGGGTAATTTGCTCTGATTCGCCCGAAGGATAGGCACATCCCTCTGCCTCATGCATTTTCGATTTTGACGCGCTATTGGCAAGAGAGACCCGCCATTCGTTGCGTCATCATGTGAACGACGAAAGTAGTGTTTTATTTTCGGTTGTCATTCGTCGATCTCAGTTTTCCAGGACCGAAATGGCGGGAATAGGCGGTACGAGAGCAATCTCCCCTTCCGTCTCAGCTGCCTTTTTACTGTTCCAGAATAATACTGATTGGTAACGAACCCCACTATACTAACAAAAAGCTGAAATACTAGCAGCACATTTCATCTAGATCTGTAAAGAAGTCATTTCCTGTTTCTCACAATAGGCATAAAACATCACAGACCTAATGCTACTACCCACAAACACATTCATCATCACGAATCTGGTATGACTTAAGTCCAGGACATTATAGATATTATGAACTACCTCCTTCCTACCAAATTCCCTGGCTCGGCCAAAACAACTGTGTGATTCATTTCGAATAAAAATAGTTACCATCATTCGACATATTATAATTCATAATAATGTAAGGATGCCTCTTTATTCTAATATAAAAATACGAAAAGGTACAAGACCCTGACACTGGTTCTGTAACCGCTCGCTTTCGGCTGCCCTCGCCACGTTCTCGCCTTCGCAACCGCGATCGTGCTCGTCGCTTGTTTTTCGCCTCGTGGACGACACGAGGCGAAAAGAGCTTCCAGAGCCCTCTCTGGAAGCAGCTTGAACGCTACTCTTACAATAATAATTCGAGGAAACTCAACAGCAGCAATAAGTCAGCGTATGTATTCTCAGCATCGCGTAACAAAAGTATCATTTTACATGTAGTATGTATAGGACTGCTGATATTTCTAACCGATTTTAGCCTGCGCTATGACTGATTAATCGTGCTTTCTGTGCAGCGCCCTGCGTAACTCTAGCGTCGTCGGTGTTTCGGCAAGCTAGTGGAATCGAAGAAGAGAAGAGTGTCCGCGACTATCATGCAGCAACGACGAACTAATTGTATTTCTTTTTGTTAATCATGAAATATTGTTTTCCATACTCTAAAACCAGTTCCTACATATGTATTTGTTAAACTCTTGATATTCGGCTTTCGAAAAACTACGTCACAGTGGCTGTTGCGAATCGTGTCAGTAAATTCGCGAATTACCCATGCGAATATGTAATGATTTCGTGTTCTGTTTCATGGTCGTGTTCTTGCCTCGCATCGAATATAAATCTTTATCGCTTTCAATATTGCTGACTCTGTGAACGCGTTTGAGTATCGGAGTAATCAATTCGTGAATTCTCCGTGCGAATTTTAAATTATTTGTCACCCTGTTCGTGCATCGTATCGAATTCGAATATTTATCAGTTTGATATTGCTGGCTCTGCAAGCATATTTGAATATTGGAAGCACCTAGTTTCTGAGTTACCAGTGCAAATTTATTTGATGGCTACGATCGCGGTTGCGGCCGCGTTCGCGCCAAATATCGAACTTGAAGTTGTATCGCATTATTGTTGCTGGCGTTACTCTCGCGGTTGAGTATTGAATGTACACAATTCGCTAATTGTCCGTGCTAAATTTTCAATTATTTGATAACCTCGTTCGTGGTCGTGCTCCCGCCTCGCATCGAATTAGAATATTTATCAATTGAATACTGTGCCTCTGCGAACCCGTTCGAGTATTCGAAGTATCCTGTTTGCGAATTATTCAAGCAAATTCGTACTTACGTTCAGGAAAATAATCACGTTCGCATCTTGCACGGTTAAAAATATTTACTGATTTAAAATTTCTGATCATACGAATTTGTTGGAGTATTAGCAGTACCCAATTCACAAATTGTCTGTGGGATTTTGTAATTATGTGCCAATCTAATTACTCGTTCGCAGTCGCCATCACCTCCTTTATCGAATCCGAATATATACCGAATTATTGCTGGTCTCGCAGAGACGCTCGAGTACTGGGAATACCAAATTCGCGAATCACTCATGCGAATTTTTAATTAGTTACCTGCCCGATTCGCGGTCGTATTTGCGCCTGTATCGTCACTGGTTGTGGGTGTAGTTCAAATTACACTGTCCTATACCATTTTTGTTTTCTAATAGTCACTGGGTGATTCTTATAGGGATCGTCGTCCTGAACAGGAATCTGCAAACGGAATTTCGTTATCACCCGCTGTTTTCGAAAAATATCAGTTTTTGTAAATAGGGTGGTTTTCGGCACAGAAGCTGATATTACGTGAAATCTAAAAACGGTAAACAGTTCTTCTTGGCCTCATGAAATGGAGGAGTGTCTCCTGATTATACAGGTGTGAGCCGTTATAATATTCCGTACTTTTTAATGGTAGTAAACAACTGCCAATTTTGTATAACAAGCGGATGCGCGAACTTTCTCCGCATTGACTTTGTATTTTCACGTAGAGTACTATTGCTAGCAAAAATTTGCTACACATTGTTTGATTCTGCGGATATTTCTGAAGAAAAAACTGTCGGTGAAAAATGGCACAAGTGTTTTCGTTTTGGCACAATTTGAGATAATATCTATCAATAACGTGCGCCGACCGTTTTTCCGCTATGGCTTTATCGCTCGCCGAACGGGGCTCGTCAGTGCCGTAGCTACGCATAATACTTTCACGGGCCCTGAATGTCGATGGGCCCCGTAGAGGTGGCATTCTCAACTCCTTTCCTGACGTGGTGGCAGATAAAATCATTTTTTTGTTTGTAGAGGGGAAATGCTTTATGCACGCGCGCAAATGTGTTATTTTTCGGGTAGTGTGGGATCCTCTTTGGAAGGATCCGTCTTTCTGATGACGCGATTGCACTTGCTTGCTATTGTCTTCAGGGAAAACATTCAGGGTATGCGCACAGTAGCTGCGTGCATGGAGAGACGGATAAGTGAATACTTACTGGTTCGGGTTCAACTTGTTCGGGTCCTGCAAATATTTTGAACCTAGCTAGATACTTGCGTGAAGGTTTCCCAAGCCGATCTTGGAACGCTTTTTTGACAACTAGTGGTCTGTTTTGGAATGTCGTTCTCCGAACCCTGTCTGCAAAGGCGGTGGTATGAATATGACTCTACAAGTAAATTAACGTACTCGTTCTACAGATATAGGAACAACCGGAAAATAGAGTCGCTGTGCAAGCGAATACTTGATTATTTGTCAGTCCTGTTCACGGTTGTGTTTGCTGTTTGTTGTTGTTCCGTAAATTCGAATGCCAATTAAATGATTATTGTCGGTCTCCTCAAGACGGTTAATTATTGGGTTCGCAACTAAGTAATTGCAGATTTTGATGATAGATGGTTTTAGCACTTTTGTTCATTTCGTTAACATGTTCAAAGCACCTAATCTATAGTTTTGTTGTTGTTTGGACTTCCACCTTTCATTAGTAAAAAAATCGTATCGATGAGTTCTTTAGTTTCGTTTTTATCCCAATTTGAAAATGGAAGAACAAAACGCGCATTTTAGACATATTTTATTGTATTTCCAAAAAGGCAGGAACGCATCCCAAGCATACAAGAAGTTATGTGCCGTATATGGGAATGAAGCCTTGTAAGATAGGCAGTGTCAAAATTGGTTTGCCAAATTTCTTTCGGGTGATTTTTCACTCCATAATGCGCAACGATCTGGCCATCCAGTTACAGTTGATGAAAGTCATATCAAGGCTATTATTGATTCAGATCGTCATAGCACAACACGTGAGATTGCAGAGAAGCCCAATGTATCGCATACATGCATTCAAAATAATTAAAACAGCTTCACTATGTTAAAAAACTCGATTTATGGGTCCCTCATCGGCTTAAGGAAATTCCTTCTTATATAAAATCCGCAATCACTTAGTTGCCAACCCAATATTAGGAGTATTCTATTCGTTAAATGTCCACGGTAAATTTTTATCATTTGTCAGTTCGGTTCACTGTCGTGTTCACATCTTGTATTGAATCCGAGTAGGATATTTCGTATTGTAATTGCTGGCTTCACGAACACCATCAACTATTAGGTGCAATCTACTACTGCTACTAACTTTCTAAGTTTGTGAATTGCCCGTACGAATTTTGACTTACAATTAGTTGCAAGCCACGTGAGCCGCTGTATTTGCGCTTGGCATCATCATCGTGTATATTTCTGCCAAGGGTTATATTTTTGTCAAGGTGTTATTGCTCAAAATTCGAAGTAATTAAAAGCACGCGAAGCCTATTGCACTTTTGGTCGCCTTCGCTGGCATAAAACACGGGTCATAGCAGACCTAATGGGATCAGAGGATCTCGAAGTTGCTGACAATAATGAAAGGCAATATATTGCCGGCCGCAAAAGGTCTGATGGCGCGTGGCAAGTGTTTGGGTCTGATTGCCCAGATGGATAGAGACAACCCTCGTTCAAATGTATTTTCGATTCTAACACGCTACTGGCCGAAAAAGCCGCACATTCGTTATGTTAACGACGAAAGAACTGTTTTGTTTATGGTTGTTATTGGCCGAACTTCAGGTTTCCAGGAACGATATGGCGGAAATAGGAGGTGCGGGCGGCAGGCCCTTCTTGCCTCACTGATTTACCGCGCGCTGCGGTAAATGATTTTGTATCTGCACGTACATATTCCGCAGTATCTACAGCTATCGCTATTATTACACAAAAATTAATAATCGATGGTAGAACATTTTCGGGCATTGTTTCCGTTCAGCTACGAAACGTTGAAGGAATAATCAAAATCGAAAAGGTATAGCTAAAGAAACATTACACTGATTCTTCATTTCATGCTCATTATTTTCTACTGGGTGAATTTGAAGAGTTTGAAAAGTTTCTTTAATCGCCGTCGTGCTAAATTTTCAATAAAATATTACTTTCGGCATATTGGATGATGTGATATTTCATTTCATTTAATATAATTTCTATAATGTTTCATCTTTGAGGTATGCTTATTAGAACGTATCTGAAATGTCGGTAAAAGCACAGAAATTGCCCGTTAGAGTAATATTATAGAATCGATATCAATACCTCGCTGATGAAATATTTGTCTTTCGCAAACGAATTATTTAATTGATCTCGTATCGTTCAAAATCAATTTCGCGTTAGTATTAATTGGATGTAGGAATTGCGTGTATCAACATTTTTTAAGTGAATTATTAACTGTTGCTTTTTATGAAAACTTAATAATAAGTTCTATACCATAATTAATAAGAAGTTTCTATATAATACATTTATAAACTATGTAAAGTAAGTACTGTACCCATACAAAAATAATATACAACGTTTTTTGTAATTCTTAGTACAAGCCTGAAGGTTTATAAGATGTTTGAATGATTTTCTATAAAAAAAGTGGTAATATTATAATACTGGAAGAATTATTGGAAGAATATTGGTTAGCATTACAACATCGCAGTTAAGAATAAGGAATGAACACATTTAGGAGTGGACTGAAAACAGACACTTGGTGCAAAAATGGCTGCAAGGATCTGAAAAAGTCCCGAATGGTCTACGTACTGTGGGGTATTAAAAAGAAAACTAGCAGAAGGAATGCAAATGGAATGCGGGTCTTCTTCATACATTTAACACTAGAACTACCGGCGTTAAATCTATCATATTTAAAAATATTAAATAAGCATTTTAAAAAAAGGGGAATTAAGAGGTGGAAAAGATGATCGATTCGATAATTTATGTTTTACAAGATGGACGTAGAATATCTATTCTATGACTCTCCTAGAAACTCAGAATTTTTGGAAAAAATTGTATACCAGTCATTTTGACTGGTTTGGTGGTTCTAGTGTTAATCTCTTAGGCACGGCTGAATTTTATGCGGGACTGTTTCTCTGTACGGCAGAGTTCGACGCAAATTACACGTAAACGATACAGCACTACAATGTGTGGTGGACAATGCTATTCTCTACGCGAGTACATTGGAATGAAGTTTTTGATGATTGAATCATAATTTTTCCCAAAGATATGATACATATACTTTAACTTTGATAATTTACTTTAATAATTAATAATGCAATTGAGTATGATATATTTTAAAACACGGTACGGCACATAGGCCCTCGTCACAAACGTGACCTCGTCACAAAAGGTTTTTTGCACTTACACGTGAGCGAGTAACTCAGTAGAGTGAGCCACTATAGTGGCGCGTTGCAATATAAGATGACGTTCGCGAAAGCCACTATAATGGACCGTCGTACAGAGAGGCGATATCCGCGAAAGCCACTATAGTGGCGCATCGTGCCTAAGAGGTTAAATCTGACTAGATGATGGAGAGAGTCAATGTATCACGTTGAAATTAATAGGAAGGGAAAGATGGCTCCAGCAAGAGCCTCCGCTTGCCTCTATATCGTCCGGCTGTACCTCGCAAAAGTAGAGAAGTCCTCTGTCCTATGGTTTGTTCTGATTCGCTTGACGAATAGAGACATCACTCAGTCTGACGTCATTTTCGATTCTAACGCGTTATTAACCGAAAGAGCCGCACATTCGTTGTGTCGTCAGATGAGCAACGAAAGGTGGGTTTTGTTTTCGGTTGTCACTCGTCAATCTCAGGTTTCCAGGACCGACATGGTGGGGATAGACGGTGCGTGCAATACTCTCGCCTTACCCCGTACCTCATACCGCGAGACTTCTCTATTTTTTCGGGGTTTATATAAATTGTGGGATCGGAAAGAAGGCAGCTGGGTCGGAAGGGGAGATTGCTCTCGCACCGCCTATCCCCGCCATGTCGATCCAGGAAACCTGAGATCGACGAATGACAACCGAAAATAAAACACTACTTTCGTCGTTCAGATGACGACGCAACGAATGTGTAGGTCTCTTTTGCCAATAGCGCCTCGAAATCGAAAATGCGTGAGGGGGAGGGATGTCCCTATCCGTCGGGCGAATCAGAGCAAATTACACCTCAACTGCCTTCATTCCGATCCAACATAATAACCGTCTTTCTAATAGCTCAGAGCAGAGGTGCACGAGATCTGCACGTCAAAGCCGTTTTTGGAGAAACACCGCCTACTTCTCCCAATCACACACCCAACACGTCACAGTGCCGCAGCGGCAACAATGTATTTTTTGACGCGAGAAAGAGTACTTTTGCATCAGTGACACTTCGGGCATTAGGTTGGGTGAAGTGGCGTTTCTCAAAAAACGGCTCCGGCGTGCAGATCTCGTCGACCTCTGGCCCAGAAGATACGGTGGCAGGAGTACCACTTTTCTATCCAACGGCCGAAATAACACGAAAGATAGAGAATAGTAAGTAATTACTATTTTTTATAAACAAACATTTAAAAGGATTTATTGACATTAAATTGTTAAAACTATCAAAAATATGTTAATTTTTAATTTCTCGTTTAAACTAATGAAGATTTTACAAAATACTTCATACCGTTAAATCGTCATAAAAAGTTCTAATTCCCTCAAATTTCACAATTGCCTTGTCTTTCATAGTTTCCGAGATATTCACAGAAATATACTTTCCCACCCTAACTTTGGAGATGATCTTCATCCCATTAACATTTCTTTATTGAAATTGGCGATTGGCACTTTGGGAGGATCGCTTGTAAGTCTTTTAAATAGGGGACTCGCTAATGGCAGAAATACACTACCGCACTACCACACAAGGCGAGTGGCCCGAAGACGGACGGGGCACCAAAGTTGATTTCTTATTATTTTAACTTTACTAAAATTGTCTCTAATTTCAGTTAGAATAAAAATACACCGACAAAATAAGCTAATTGTTGTTTATGTTTTGCATAGGGTCCCGCATCACTTACAAAGTGGCCTCTGAGGGCCCAAAATTATTGTTGAAATCGCGTAAAACAGCGACGGAAAATGTTCAAATAAATCCACACACTTCTTAAGAATATTGGTCTTTATTATTATACCCAGACATGTCACTCCTTATCCTGCCAATTCGCGTCTCCTCGTTCTACTCTCACGTCGTCGTACGATAAGAAAGACAACATAAAACTATTAGGTACCGGAAAAAGTTCGTGCGGATTTGTAATTCCCGATTCAAGCACTCCTAATTTTTCTAAAAAATAGTTTTATTTTAAAATGTTATCACAATGGACTTCTACGACACTTTTACAACGGCCTACAAGCTTATATGTCCCTTTCTTCTAAAAATCGGGGATTTTATTCGAAATAAATAACTTAATTTCCGTTTTGACCTCGGCATTCTTTTTGAAATTTATATTGGCAATGAAATTCGGTAACGATGAAAATAGATGGTAAACAGATGGAGACAGATCAAGACTATAAATGAGTCGATGTTAAGCCATGAGCGCAAGTTGTTGCATATTTTGAGTCCCTTAGCGCTTATTTCGCTCTGCTAAACGGTGCGGTATCCATTTGTTCCAATATTTTATGGACGCCCCCTGATTGCTGTCTCGTTTTGGTTGCGCATTCATCACATCGAAATACTTCTGGAATATCCGTACATGTTTTTTGAGAGATTAAATGCGTGCATCTTCGAAGTTCATCGTTTTTAATAACAGATAGACGTCCCGACTCTGACTCATGTTCTAGCGATTCAATATCTTCCTCAAATCGCTTAAATAATTTTTGGAGATGTCCTTTCACTAACAATGCCTTCACCACACACGCTGTAAATGCGTTTTGCTGCATTTGCTGCTGAATTTCCAAGTTTGAACTCATAAAGCAAGAAATCATGCGTCTTAAACTTTTCGCTATCGATCTTTAATTTCACATAAACAATGGAATTTTTAAACAATTGAAAGCTGCACATCATGTATTCCAACAACATAATCATGACAAGAGCGCGTTTATAACTAAACTTTGTTTGAAATTCATTGCGAAAAAGAAAACCGCACGAACTTTTTCCGGTGCTAAATAAATACACTTAAAATGTGCCCTCTAGTGGCATGTTTATACTCTATCAATATCAAGTGTGCGCGACAATTATATTTTGCGGAGGGACCAAAAATTTTTTGTTCCGCCACGGGAGCCACCGACGAAGTACATGTAAATGCCATAAGACATTCTACGGGGGCAGATAACATAAATTCAATTTAACGAATAAGTTGCCATGAATTTACACCGTATTATCGAGTTACACTTACTTTAAAACAAAATAAATATTTCTTTCTAAAATGCAATATTAAAAAGAATTGAGTTTGTATATTCATTTGTGACTGTGTCCCAACGTACAATATTACATTTTAAAGGTATTATAACAATGGAAAGATTTCTAAAAAAAGAAGGTTCAAATAGGAAAAAGTACAATTGAGTATGTATATGATTGTTCTTATGATATCTTTTGTTTGTAGCTAATGAAAATTCAGTTTTCGGCAAAGATCAATCATTTTTGTCTTTAAGTATATTAAAATAAACAGGAACATTTAAAATAGTTCGTTGCTCAACCGAGATTAATTTATAGTTCATTTCAGACATTTCCAATATCCATCTTGACATTTAACGTAGACAGGCAGTGATAGTTGAGTTCAGCAATTTTTGTCTTCCATCCTTGTTGTCCATTAAAACGCATTTTGTGCTTTTGTATTCTGGCAGCAAATGAGGAAGGAACAATGAGGACTTCGTTCACCGTATAACTGCCTTTGCGAACGAGCACTCCGCTAATTAACGCCATTAATTTAATTAAGAAAATAGCCGTGTCGTACAGACAGACGTAGAGAAAGAGAGAAGAGCAGAGGGTGGTAACGACGATTGAAAAAGTAAAGTACGAGGAGTTTTCGAATGGTTTCTACACAACTAAATAGATATAAATCGTTTAAATAGAAATCAACTTTTGTAAGGTAATTTCACAGTGTTACAGAGAGTACAGTAAAATATAATTAAGAGAACTAAATTATTTGACAAAATACCTTAACGAATTTCGACACTACAATTCGTATTTTTGAAGTACCAGAAAACAAGTAACTTTTATTTCTCTTTATAATAAAAAGAGTTACAAATTTGTTGCTTTCACTTTTACAAGTAAGTACCTTATTCTGCCAGGAAGTTACAGGTAGTTCAGTTTTTTGAAAAAATCAATGTGAAAGATTTAAAACCTTTGTGATCGATACCGTCACAGTAGCACCATTTGTAATTTGTTCGCGTAATCAGAGGCGACAGCCGGGCGACATAATGTTTTTTGTGTGCAAATTAGTTATTTCGTGATCGAGGCGTATTGTAAATATTACTTACTCTTTAAAATCTCTTTCTAACTATTTATGTGAAATTTTACAACTTATTTTTAAGTGATTGTTTAATTTTACTTAAGTACTCTTAGGTATCCATTTTATTGTTACATACACTCCCGAAAATTTTTGAATATTCCAACTGACGCCAGCTAGACTCCCGGGAAAAGTAAAAAACAAAGAGAAGCCAGGCTGTATAGGGCCCTTTATTAATCAACATTCCTAGACAGTCTTTCAATTTGGGACACAATACGCCGGACTAATTTACATCAAAACTTGCGACAATTTTTACGCGCCTCCTTGACACCTTTATCTCCATCAAGGACCTACCACCTCTTCTCTATTTTTCCACAACTTTTCCCAAAAAGAGCCCTATATAAGCCGGCAATTTTTTGTTTCTTCAAGTGTGGGCTTGATCCACTATACTAGTGAGAGCGGGTCTCTCAGCACCATACCGTTATTATCAGGCATACAGCGAGCTTACGGGATCCTTATTTTCTAAACCACAAATCGAATGTCAGAGGTTACAAATCCATTCTCTCGAACCGCGGTTACGACTGCCGAACGCCCGCTCGTGACATTAGTTGCGCACATTGCGAAAGAAATTAGAAATCAGTCTTAGTTTATCGACGAGCGGATAAAATTCTAAGGTAATTTAAGTTAAAATTAATGACATTTGATTTTATAATTTAATAAATACACATTCGGATTCCCCAAAACGGAGGAGTTTAAGGGCGACTTTCAAGATAATGAGATTAGTGATGATGGCTCAGAATTTGAAAATTCAGAAATTAAAACTTGTTTGTTTTCATGCGCTATAACTAGTATTAAATAAAATATATCAGCTTGAAAATATTTTTTTTTATATGCATAAATATATTTATTACAAATCGCTTATGTAAAAATAACTTCAAGAAACTAAATTAGCTCTGATAAGCAAAGGGTTAGTTCGTACGTAAAAAAGGTTCTTATCAACATATCGAAATAGAAGTTACCTTTCAACGGCGTCTCTTTGTGTTCAGCCTTTGCATGGTGTTCCATTAACATTCAATGGATCGTATACGCTGAAACAACGGTTCTCTGTTGACCACTACCATTGTTAAAAACAATGTACAATCCGTGCAACAATGCCACGTAATACATCGCTTTTTCCCCGGAAAATTTCGTTCTTTATTCTTCAGTGTTCATTGTCTTCGCGCTATCTTTTTACATTTATTTACTGTTGCTTTTTTAGCTGACTGTTCAGTCAGTTTTATCGTATCGTTGCTAAAAATAGAAGTACTTCGTATAATTCAGAAAACTGTAGACGCATGAATATCAAAGTAGTTGATGCCGTTAGCAATTAAAAGTCGATGAATGATAGCAGTTTTATTTCAAGGTACGCCGATATTTAAAGTATCCAAAATTTCCAGATTGTTTCGTTACGTTTACAAAATTTTCAAAAAGTGACTAACATGTTGACTAACACATTCGTCTGGATTGATGAATGTCATATTCCGATATTAAGCTATATTTAAATTGTAATACATTGTCGGTATCATAATCAATTATATTGAGTATCTTCTAAAGAAAATGAAGGTGATCATACAATTATCGAAAAATGAATAGTATCTCTCATATTTTAACCCTCTGTAACCCAGATGTTTTATTCTGTTTTAAAATTAGTTACAGGAAAAAACATTCAAAATAATATATGATAATGATGAGTAATAATAGAATTTCTATTAAAAGATAAATATTACTTAAAAGCATTTAACTACAAAGAAATTTTGCGACTTTCTGAAACGAGCTTACAATACTTAACAAAATTAATAAGATTATGGCAATAAACCCAGATTTTTCTATATGTCCAAATGCTGTATTATTATTAAGCTACAAGGAGTTACAGAGGGCTAATCCTTTCTGTGCCGACCGGAAAAATTGATTAAATTAATGACAAATGTATGTCAATATTTGTTGAAAATCGTAGCAATAATATTTATCTAACATTCCTAGGAAGAATGACGAAGTCATTTGTGTTTTATAAACAGTAGTTATAAATAAAACACGTAATATGAAGTATTAATTAAGTAATTTCAATTATTTGTAATAAAATTACTGATACCGTATGACAAAACTAAATGATCCCATCATTCGTAGAATCAGGAGTGCTGCTGACAACGAAATATCGTCGTCCGGCACTGAAAGAGTTAAATGGAAATCCCTGATTTTATTCGCTTCGTGGGAAGGAGAAAGACATTTTCGCAAAGGAGAATAATGTTTTCGTATAAACGAAGACGTAGTTGCTCGCAGTATCATTATCGTCATCATCGTTCACATAAACGAAACCAATTCCCTCCGAGTCTTTGGAGAAATCCGGATTTTTTCGATTCTCTGTATATCTGGCTTATGTTTCACTCGCTTACGTCTCGATTTTGCAAGACTTGCAAGCCAGCAATACGTATCCACCCTCGACCTACTACTTACCGGCTGCCTTCTAATTAATCGTCAAGAATAAGCAGACTTCCGACCTGTTCGCTGAGAAACTGAATCGATGGAAAGGGGCGGGCAAACGTGACGTTGCACGGATTTGCAAAGGCAAGACTAATGGATTGTCAGAGGTTTATGAATTCGTATGCGTCTGCCAGTGTATTATTTTTAGCCTGTAATGATGGAGGAGTTAACTGTAATGACAATAATGAGTAATGATGCATCAATTATAGAATACGTTAAGGTTTCCAATAGCAACGATATGGATTTTAATGTATGCTTTGTACAATTATATCGGTGAAAAATCTGTCTCTGGTATCGGAATAGTTTAACGAACAATTTGCTACTTTAAAAATTGCAATTGGCATTTAGGGCCTATTTGAAAGAGGTACGAATTCTTGCGGAAGCATTCAGGAGAATAAACACATTTACAAGTTTTATGAATCCCCATTAAGGTAAAAATGTAGTTATTGCACATTCTTTAATAACTTAAAACTTTTAAGCGTTGGAGTACCTCAAATGAACTGAAATCTTAACTTTGTCGGCACCACTTTTGCAGAGCATTAAAAACAGGTTTTATTAAGTAAGATGTTCTTACTAGCAAATAAACTTTATATCTATACGACTATATAGACTATAATAACACAAAATAGACGTAAAGAGGTATAAAATACCCAAATTCGGATATTGAGGGCATTATATATGAACATTTATCTGAATATTAACTATTAAACCTTTCCTGGCTTATATACAATATCGCTCATAAGTGTTTAGGCACTTTTGATAACAGCATGAATGATATAAACACTGAAAAAAAATGTGAAAAGATTTATTTATTATGTACATCCATACATGCATTTATAGAAATATACTTAATAAATGCGAAAATTAAAACACTAACTATTTTCTCTGGGAGGGGTATCATGCATTAACTATTTAGCGAGTTCACAGTACAAAACTGTAAAATATTTATAATTTCAATATATTATATTTAATATTAAAATATTTAAAAATTTATTTACACGTTTATGTCATGCAAACAGTCAACTACATGCTTTTAAATAGCAAGGGAAAATTACTTTGATGTTTTCGAGTAAAAATTGTTACACGACGTCACAGGACACGAAACTAAAAAAATACGGATGATTTAAGAGGTAAAAATGAAATACATACCAAATGTTAACAGGAATAATTAAAATTTACTTTGATTTTATTCATGAAAATAGAAGCGCAGTCAAAAATGATAAAAATAGTTAAAAATAATTTAAAATACGAGAATAAAAATGTGAAATATTATAACTTTGAAATAATATGACATTGCAAAGAGGGAAAATTTCATAAATCATTGATATTATTATTTGCGTTGTTTTAACATTAAGAATAATTAAAAGTTTCGCGAGGTTTTCGGTTATACATTAACTGCTAACTACATTGTTTGTGAAACAAACAATAAATTATACAACTTTCCTTTCTCCTTTCTTTCAAGAATCAGTTACAATTTTATTTACATACACAAAATATTATACGAAAATGTTAAGTATTTAACACGACTTTCGAAAACATCTCAGAAAGCAATTAACAACTCTAAAAAAACATTGCAGCTGATAAATGAACAAATTTGACGTAGTACACATCTATTAAATTCTTATGCAGAGTTGCTTGTTATTCCCCCTGGAAAATGAACTTCCTGAGAATTTGAATTTATAGCTCTTCACTTTATAAATCAATTTCAAGTGCAGACGATGGCTCAATCTTCAAAGACTGTTAATTAAATGCCCGTTTTTCTGCATGGATGCTTATCAAACAGCATTGCATATAAATTACTTCAGGCAATATAATTATTCATAATACCTTGGAATTTAATTATTTTAAAACCATATTGACCAAATTACCAAAGTACCGTCGATCGCAAGCCTTCAAGGAATTTTCTGTTCCAAATCCTTCCAACGAGGAGAACAATTAAACTTACGTTATATACAAACTCGTAAAATTTAAATGGAGATAAGATTCTCATTGCTCGCTGTTGTGCCTTAAACATCCAACGAGCACTTATATTCATAATACGCGATTAAACGCAATCCCGAGGAAGATACATCTTTACTCTATGGTGCCCTAGGGGCAAAGAGGGTTATTACATTCCACAGTTTCATGCTGAAATTCCTCGGATTGAAATCACAGTGACATGCGAGAGTTCGTTCCGCGGTTTCATCAAGTGGCTGTTCTTCTTTAACGAGCAACGCATTAAAGTATCTTCCAACAATAATAACACTTTACATAATTAATACTTAGGATTACTCGGAGGGACTTATGGAACTGTAGATTCTAGATTGCTGTATACTAGTGATGGGCAAACTTTTTTAGAAACAGGCTAACACAAAGATCAAGTTTCAACGGGCCAGTTTAATTTATTATAAAACTCAATAATGATTCAAAAAAGTATTCTTTTTTTTAAAATGCTGAAATTGAACATTTCTATACTACTATTTCAAAATTTGCGTCGGGCTGGATACAACCTCCAACGATAAGCGGGCTGTATCTGGCCCGGAGGCCATAGTTTCCCCATCACTACTGTTCACAATTGAGGAAACTAATTTATGGTTATTGTAAGTAGAATAACAGAAGAAACAAAGAGACTGTACACTATTAACACTTTAACCTAGGTCGCACTCTGAATCGCAGTCTTTCTCGCTCGCTGTTTTCGCTTTCGGCTTTCGCTAAAAAATCGCTCGCGAAACCTGTTGTCGGTCGGATTTAACCCTTTCAGCGCTATGAACCCATATATGGGTTCTCACACAACCATTCGTTTTTGGCTATGAACCCACATATGCGTTTTCGCATAACCATTCATTTTTGGCTATGAACCCACATATGCGTTCTCGCGCAACCATTCAGTTTAGGTTATGAACCCACATATGCGTTCTCGCTCAACCATTCAATCGAAAAGGAAATCGATAAACAGATATATGTGACTGGGGCCTATGAGCCTTTATAGATATAACAAAAGGCGTTTATGCAATCGTTTATCAATATTGTTAATTAAATTTGTGTGTGCATTCATTGCACATTAGCTAACATGTGCGACAAAATAGGAAAGATATGCCAAAAATGGAAGAAAAATTAAAAGGCGGAGAATGTGTAAGACGATCGACACACAATCTATTAGCGTTAAAATGGCGGGATAAAAAAGATGTATGGATGCTATCCACCTCACATTCTGATGATTTCGTGGAAACGAAAAAAAATAATTATCAAACTGGCGAACCAAAGCGAAAACCAAAGTGTGTAGCAGACTACAATGCCTTGATGGGCGCAGTTGATAAAATTGATATGACTTTGAGTTCGCTTCACTGCGTTCGCAAAAGCACAAGGTGGTATAAAAAATATTTCTTCCATCTCTTAGACCTCGCCATATATAATGCGTATATTCTCCATAAAGATACTAATGAAAAAATTGTAACATTTGAAAAATTCCACCTGCGACTTATAAAAGATATTTTGAGAGATTACCCACCAGATAGAGTGGAGACTAAAGGAGGAAGAAGTCATTCGGACGACCTCTTATTCCGATTAACAGAGAGGCATTTCCTTAGTTCCTGCGTAACTAAAGAAAATGGAAAACATTCTTCACGACGCAGATGCGTTGTTTGTACAAAAAATAATCGAAGAACTGACTCGCGTTACGAGTGCAAGAAATGTAACGTTGGCTTGTGCATTGAACCATGTTTTGAGAGTTATCACACAATACAAAATTATTAAATTTAAAAATTTAAAAGGTGCAATTTACTACTATTATATTGTTCGTGTTATGAAATAAATGATTATTAAGGGTTTGAGGTCACCACGTAATTTATTTTAATTATTTTTTCGTACGGAGTGGACAGTCCACGGCGCACTCTTAACGCCGACAACGTCTGCTCTTTCGTAAAAAGTACGCAGTCCACGGTGAGATGCCTCGTGCGGAGTGGGCGGTCCACGGCGCACGCTTAACTTCTGGCAACTCAGCGCTCAAAGGGTTAAACGTTCCCCGGCCGTTTTTTCGACAGTGCCGAGCCTCCTTCGGTGGTCGCTGAACCCTCCGGCCGGGTAGAGCTGGGGAACCGTTTCTTGGCAGCTGAGACGGACTTGGCAACTGCACACACTCAAACCGATAGATCGAAAATTTCTTTTACATAGTCTAAACTAAAGATTTGTAAAAGTTTCAAGCCGACAACCCTCGGAACATTTTAGTTATTCAATGTTCAAGTGAATGAAAAATATTCACTTAAAAACATCTGTAAAAGTTATTAAAAAAATGATGATTCGGGAAGTTCAGATATGGATACCTAAACATTAACTAATGAGTATCATCTCCAAGAAAAAGAAAAATTCTCACACAATTTCCTTTTAAGCAAAATATCTGGGCAATTTCGTGATGCTACGATTCGCAGTTTTTATGCATGGATTTTTACGCTTAGATGGTTGATAAATTAATTATTATGATTTTTTTCCACCTAGATTACCCATTTCGTTCCACTGTGAGATCGTACAAACTGTGATACACGATTGATACTGTGGCGACACTCAGCCGCTTGATGTAACACTTCGCATAGTAGAAACATTTCCCGTGATTACACGATAGGTATAGGTCTGGAACGGTAACTTGGCTAGCTGAGACGGAAGGAGAGATTGCTCTCGCACCGCCTATCCCCACCATGTCGGTCCTAGAAATCTGAGATCGACGAATGACAACCGAAAATAAAACACTACTTTCGTCGTTCACATGACGGCGCAACGAATGTGCGGGTCTCTCTTGCCAATAGCGCGTCAAAATCGAAAATGCGTGAGGGAAAGGGACGTCCCCATCCGTTGGGCGAATCAGAGCAAATTACACCTCAGCTGCCAAGTAAATATTCCATCAGGATAACGCCCGTCTAAAAAGACAACATAGGCCGACCTCCTGTAGGACAAGTACTCTAGTTTTGTTTTCAAAGTGCGGTCATGGAACCGCACTGATCAAACGTTCCTACATTATTTTAAAAAAAGTTCTACGACAACATTAATGTCTAAGATAGTTAACACTCATATTATCTCGAATGGAGTTGTAGGATTGTGTGTAAACATGATTTTATTATAAACATTTGAGAATGAGTGAAAGAGTGATAGAGAAAAAGATAAGACTGACACCCAGGAATAAAAGCAGAAAGTATGTATGAAAAAGAACAGATGAGTACTTATTTCATTATTGCTTGTATAAAATTGTAAATTTAGTAACTATGTATTTTAATATTAATTTAATTTATAGTATTAAATAATTTCAACATTGTAAAAAGTTGAAATACTAATTTCTAACTGTCTCGTGACAATTTGTTTTGTACGAAATTTTCGTAATAAAAAAAATTAAAACTGTATATTTGAAAATGATGCGGGCAAACAATTTCCTTAATTTTTGCCCCTTAATTATAATAAGCCGAACTAAATCTTTGTAAATGTAATACCACGTAGTTGAATTGTACAAATATAGGAAAATTGTATAAATACGGATGTTGTAAAATAGCCGTACTTTTCAACTTACCTCTTTTACGGAGCAGCGGAGGAAGAAAAGGTGCAACATCAATACGATTGATAACTTGCTATTCTGAAATCCCTTAAAAGTCATAAAAAATTCTTTTCTTTCTAATAACCACAAATTCGCTTAACACTATTCCTACCATGACCGGTCAAATGACCGTTTTTAAAATTTCGATCAGAATTTCCTATATACAACGTAATTGAATCGCCCTTAAACTTCACGACTTTTCCTCAAATATACGTATAATACATTCACATTATAATACATTTTTCAATATTCACTTCTTTTTTTACTGTTCATTTTCTGGGAAAAAATTATCATTTGACAAATTCATCGGTTGCGGTAGGAAAAGGTATACGTGAAGTGTCGGTAGGAATAGTGTTAATGATTTCTAACGAAAATTGAATTATGTCGAATACAGAAGGTTTACGTGTTTCTGTCGTAAAATATTTACTGCAACATTCAAAATGTTATGCTCATTTATTTTTCACGTAATGATGCTTGTGAGGAGATGACGATGCTGTCTTTCACCGCGCGTATTCACGTAATTTACAAATTCATCGGCCAACGAAAATGATTGTGTGAAACGTTAAAATCAGTTTCAACGCTCGTGCACATTAAAATTAATTAAATCTACGAACATCGGACGATGAAATATTGTAGGACGCTGATTAGCGGATAGTAAAGTCTATGATGTTATACAGTGAGCATATTAAGTTTTTACTACTTTGTGACAAGTTTATTTTATTATTTTAGATAAGGATGCATTTAATCGGCTGTTAACTATATTATGTGTATGTGTGTGTGTGTGTGTGTAAATAAGTACAGTTTTTCATCAGCTGCGATTCCGATTTCTTGGTATGAAAAAGATGTGATAATGAGATAGCAGTATTTCATGTGGAAACGTGTTTAATGTACAGGATGTATCTCAATGTTTTAAATGGGCTTCACCGATGTACCGAAGACACGAAATCAGTGAAAAAGGATTCATACAGACATGTGTTCTATCTGATTTTTTTAAATTTGTAGAAATTGCTAAAAATGAGAATTTTTTATCTCAATGTATATTACCAAGATGCACAGAATAGAATACCTAAAACTTTAAAAAGTTTCAAATATAAAGTCAAATCAGTTTAATCGTAAATATCGAATATCCTTTTGAATGCACAGAGACGTATTGAGTTTTGATATAGAATTTTCTAATTAATAGAACGATCCAAAATTATTCAAAGAATATTACGATGCAACGTTTCAAAATAGCAAAGTATGTAGAACTGTGTGAATAGTTAATTCTCTATAACTCCTTGCGACTGTAATGCATCATGTATTCCCCAGGCGCAGACATTTTTTGCATTAAAATAGTCTCATATGAAATTCACCTATCACTTAGTGTTATTACTGGTATTTTCTAATATAATATAGTGTAATTCATTTGCAGTGGCTAGAAATTCGAGTTGTAGCAGATTGAATTCTGAATGATTGAATTTAATATAGGGAAAAATTTTCAAAACTGATGAGAAATTTTATAACACTTAGCGAAAGACAAAAATTAGTTGTAAGCTCGAAACCATAGAAAACATGTTTGTACGAATACCTTTCAGTGTTTGGTATCTCCTGTCCACCACCATTTGAATGTGCGCCACATATTCAGATACAATCTGTGTGTACTTATCTCTATTCGAACGCTACGTAATTATAATTAACATGTATATACATTGATCACATTGATACATCGAGTGAGCATTTCAATATTAATTGGAAACAGTGATTGTTCTTAAGTTGATAAAATACTTTTCATTCTCTTTAACCGTACGTACGAACGACGAATAACTTGAAACTCTTCGTCTTTCTCAAGTTGACCGTCATACACTTTAATCATTTTGAATTTATTCGATTAAATTTACATTCGACGTTCATCTTCTTCGCATATGTTCGTTCAAATTTATTTTCACTCCAAATGAACAAGTGAGGGATCGTATAGTTTTACCTTAATATTAACAGTCGTCGATAGAAAGAATTGTACTTGAGCTATATTAATTGTTAAACAATGCTGTGTGTTAACACTTTCCAACGACAGAATGTGTACGTGCAATGTTGTTCTCGAAAAATGTACAAGTAAAATGTATAACATCCTTTTCTAACAGAATAAGAAAATTCATTTCTTGGAAGTAACTTACATGCACTAATAAAAGTCTGAGGTAATCTTTTCATAATTAAACTACTTTTTCTTCGAATTTCTTTTTCCTATTTGACATTTATCGTAGTACTCTTTGTTCCACAGGCAGTTTGAATATTGACTGCCATGTCAAATTACGTCATCAGACTTAATTTTCGAGCGTTATAATTTAAAGAAGTACTATTTTCAAAAGGATCATTTATCACTACACTGATTAATACTTTTGTGAATAACAACGATTGATTCAACTCGGTTACCACTAAACTGCGGGTATTCACTCGAATTTAAAATTTCATGAACACAACCAGGGAAATAGAACTTAGCCATAGATTTGTTTCACTTATTAAATATTGTATCTAATAACATACTCAGAATATTTATAAATGTATTATATGCTTCCCGTGTATTTTCACCCTTTCATATTTCCCATAAATCCACAAAAATACACAATCCATTTGTCACTTTTAAAAATAAATGGTAAAAAAAACTTTTCATTCCTCCATTCGGTAAAAAGTTTACAAATTTCATGCTGTAGTCCACATTTTAATTTTCCACGCATATTCCGCCAATATCCCTCAATTGTTCATAAAACAATAGATATACTACGTTCTCGAAATAATATCAAGCTACTCTTCACTCATTGGCGCATAAATCGTCCATTAATATCAAGGTTGTACTTAAAGTTACCCATACCAGGATCGATACTAAAGATACGAGATTTCGCTTGCTGTAACTTTAATAAATTGAAAAGCGTACCGCGACGGCCTTATAATTTCAATACGTCGATCTTCTTCCTTTGATGAAAGCTGAAATTTCTATGCCGTCAAGATAGAGGGTTTCTTTCGATTCAAATCGAAACAAATTTAACATACAGGAAAGGACATTAAAAATAATGCTGCTCAATTTTCGGCGTTGAAAAGTCGACGAGTCTCGTTTCTTGGGGGCGAATAGCAGTTCACCTCTTTCGAATGACTTTGATTCACGAAAGTCTCTGTTTGAATGGAGTTCCTGGATTCTTAAAACTTGTCTCTGCTCATGTTCCTCGCTGAGAAGGTAAATAGCAATGCGTACTGGCGATTCGCATCGCTTTCTTGATGGATTAAATTCACCTGAATCCAACGATCCCGTCCTTTCAATTCTTCACTGTCGACTTTTCCCGCGTTACGTCCCTTTCTCCGCCAATGAATATAAACTTTTACAAATAGTGTCTCATGACACCCCCACAGCTTTCACTTGTATTCGCGCCAAGAGAAAATGCGCCTTCGTGAAATATGAATGCGAATCGTTGAGCGTCATATTAGACGTTTCGCGAATTTACGTCGGAAAGCATTTCATCCCTTTTTCGTCTACTCATTTGAAATCTACGATTCGAAATTCGAAGTTTTTCTATTGAATATTCCCTCTATCTTAATAATTCGGTGATTCTATTTCCATTTTGAAGAAATGTGTCACAGATACAGTTACATTCTGAAGGAAATAAGAAAAGTGAGTTCTGTTTTGATAAGAATTTTTTGCAATTATTTAAAGGTTTGAATTTGCAATTTTATCCTCAATGAAAGTAGATACAGATATCATGGTTTACTTGTACGTGTGGTAAATGCCATTTTTCCCGCAGTTTTTTTTTCAATTGCTCTGTCTATTCCACCTCAAAGAAGTATAATTAATTCACCGAATGCTCTTAGAGACCCGAATATAATTGCTTCCTGCATCTAATTGCAATAAAAGACATTGAGATATAAAATTATATACGATGTGCTGATAAGAATGCAGCTTTTATGTTACTGTGCTTATACCTTGCTTTTTGTAGGAATCTTTCATGTGAGTGTATTATATCTGTAGATGGAAATAGATCTTTCACAAAAGGAGACGGAGTAACAGAGGTTACAAAGTGTACCACATAAAACGATCTTAAATAAATTATTGTATGCCATTATCCCAAGGATCACCGTTATAATAATTAATGTGAGATTTATAATAACTTTCTTTTACGAAACTTTAAAATTTTATCGTTGATTACAGTTTATCAATTATTAGTCCCAAGGTAGACTCATTTTGGCAAGAATTTATATTTTTGAAATGAAAGACACACGAACTTATTGCTAATATGCAATTATATGGTGTGTATTTTGAAAACGAGCGTTGACCTGTAATAAACTGTAATTTTTCTTCGTTTGTAAGTTTAGCAACGGTTAACTAAAAATTGGGTTAAGGAAAAAAATAAAAATTCTTATTATCTGATATGGAATTCATAAAGTTCTTCATTACCGGACTCACAACTTTTCTAGTTTCAATAGTGTTAGTTATACAGCTGGCCGATGTTTCATGATCATTGAATGCACAGTCTGTGGATGGTTAATCAAGATTATCCAGATGGTTAGACAGGGTGGTCCAAAGAAAATGATCACGTTCAAGTTTTTATATTCACGAGAGTAAAAAAAAGAGTTTTTCCGATAAAAATAGCTTAAATGGGAAAGAAAGGTAATCCAGTGCTGATTCCTATAATATAAGCAAATTAGGAAAAAATGTTCTCTTACTCTCATGGCACGAAAGATGTTCCAAACGATAATTATTTTTGATTGCCGTCTATGAATATGGGAATTGTATGGTCTGGTGGTGTACCAAAAAGATATAATAAATTGCAATGCTCATAAGACATCTTCATCTATAATACAACTCACAGGAATGAAACCCAAAAAAACCATGACTTTCAAATTACTCTCATCTAATCCCGTTATTATGTTTTTAGTTATACTTCTTCATTAAACAGATCTGCATCGTCCGTTCGTGTCGCATTAACCCCACATTAACTATATAAGTAAAGTGTAGAAAACACGAGTAACATCGGTAAGTTAACACTTCCTTAGAAAATTTCTACACGAAAATCCATGTCTTGCGTAACATCGCCGTTGCGCTTCGCAATACGTTGTTCCTCGTTTCAACGAGATTTGGGATTTTCCTTCCTCGACTGTGACATGTAACTTCAAACTCATAACTCCAGGGTAAATTTGTCGGATGACGTATTCTCAAATGCGAGCAGATCTTTCGCCTTGAATCCGATAGCGTTTCCTCGTTACGCTTATTGTTAGTTCAAGCAGACTTTTCTGAGGGCAAAGACGTTCGGGTTGACACAAGCTCGTTTGCCGAGCATTTACCTGCATGGATGAACCTTTTTTCAAGTTATCGGGGTAATAACAGAATTACGAATTCGGAAATTTTTCTGTCGATTTCAAATTTCCTTTTGGAAATTAAAAATATTATACGATCTTTCACGATCTTTTAATACGTTGATTATTAAACCTGCTACTGATTGTAAGTGCTATCTGCTTATAAAAGTAATTGTAATAAATCTGTCTAATTTACTCGCGTTGTGTTCCAATGAAGTTATAAAATGCCTCTCACGTTGACTCTCGATGAAGCATCCGGATTTTTTGAAAACTCAAAAAATATAATACAACGTTATTTCTACAATTTCCGTGTATGTCCTTCTGCATTTGCACAGTACTTTTTCATCTCGTATTGCCACACGGAATGGGTTAATAATAAAAAGGTTCCTGTACATTTCTCGATTTAACTCTTTGTGTTTGAAGCGCCAATAGAGTTGACTTTTTGTCTTTATAGTATTTCGCTTGAAATTCCATTTTAATTGGCTTTCTCGTTGTTTGAATATCAGCCGTTTCCTCTAAATATTCATCGCCATTTTTCTGTCTCTCTTTTTACCCTATTGTTTTTGTTATTTATAAATGAAATAAAGTAAGGGGAAATTCGTTCTGAATTCCTGAATATCTGTCAATGTAGAACAGCATCAGATTCGAAGTGTTAATAAATCGGTTTAACGAAGGTTGTTTTTCTCACACGCATTCATGTTTGTCGCTTCGGGAATGTCGTCGGAAAGGCATGCATTGAGATTGATGCATATCGACCGTGTAAACATATTTCACGTTAAATTACGGGGGCAGTAGATGAGAAAACTGTCAGAATTATTTAAGTTTCCGTAGACATTAATAGGGTGACGAAGTTAATGCAGTAGTGGGTTAGTCACGTGACGCAGGAATGCTGCAAATAAACTCGTTTCGAGCTCTCGATACCCAGAAACGACAGAAATATTAATACGACGTTGATGGACATCCCGGATGTAGAGTTTCGACGATCGCCACCGTGCATGGCCGCTGGTTTTTCCTCCTCTGAAAAAAGAAATGGAAATGAGGAACAATATAACTTTGGCATAAAAATGAGCTGGACCGTTATTTTGGGAAATATTTCTTGCAACAATGCGACAAAACTGGCAATTCGACGTTGAAAAATAAATCACAGGTATTTTTATGCCTCATTCGTACTCTGCGCTTGAATTATATGAACATTTTTTTTATAAATCCATGCTCCTCTGAATATCAGCCTGACTGTTTTAATCCCTTGATGCAACAAAAATGCAACTCAAAATCGGTAAATGTGTAGTATAATTAAAAATGATCTGGAGTTTGATCCAAGAACAATTTGAAAGTAAGTTGAACAATTTTGAACAATTTAGAAAAATACTCTTTGTAATAGTGTAAGACGAATCGCAAATTTATATTAATGTTCAGGATGTTCCATTTATTTTGACCACGTTAAATATTTCTGTGTAAATAAAAATATAAGATTAGATTTGAAAAAGGAATAACAAAGATCCTCAAATTTTAAAAGTCGTGACCATCACTTAAAAATTTCTTATGTCATGAAAAATAACACAAATATTTGAGATGATCCACATATATGGAACACCCAGTATATTTAATATGTATTTTACTTCCATGTTTTTGGCGGTTCACGACTATCAAGATTCATTTTGCTTCGTTTTACCAGTGACGATATATTTTCCGCAACCGAAAGAAACAAAAAGAAATGTCTCTCATTTTTGTGCAAATATAACAAACTGTACTCATTATCTCCATGCATGGTTGCTCCTGTGGTTCCTTAATTCTCAAAACCTACACAATAAATATACAACGGTGTGATAACAGCAATGAGCATTTTTCCCTTTTCAGTCGATTAAGAGACCACTTTTTTGCGACATCTATACGCTCATTCGTTTTTCAAATGCGTCAAATTAACACATGTAAAAGGAAAAAGTGATATTGGTATATTAGCTCGAGTTTATGGTCTGTGAATTCTACCGGCTACAGTTTCAGGACGCATATAAACGATGTGCAAGGATCTGCTTTCTCAGAGGACTGTTCGGGACAGATAGTAACAAGGAATGTCATATTTTTCATGTAATTACTTCGACTAACCAACCCATACGTCATACTGTATATTTGTAAATATGTAGTGTAAGATTCTCATAATCTTTGGGTGTAGTTAAATTAGTACAAATAATTAATAAATATTATAAATTGAAAAAAAAATCAAAAATTGATGGATAATTATTTTGTGGAGTGACCCTATAAAACGGAAACATTAATTCGATTACAAATGTAATAAAATAGTAACATCCTTATGTTATTTTGGTATTTTTAGATCTAGGGTAAGTATTCGAGACTGTTACAATACTGATATCTTATATTCGCCGCGTCCAATGTGGAGTCATCTACTTAAACTTACTTACTTCCTGTATAGAACTGTGAGCAATAGAAAACAAGTGTGGGGGCTGTAAATAAATCAGAATAAATCTGTGCAATCTGGCTAATATTAGGAACCGTTGTTTAATTATTTGTTGTTTAATTAACTATTTAAAACCTAACAGAGACTTATAAAATCGTTTTATAATGTACTTGTCTATCAATTCTTGATTTTATTTTGATTTACGCTCTTGATCAATGTCTTTCAAGAATTTCATTAAATCAGAAGTCTGTGATAGTTGTCTTACATAGCTACTTAATTACTTTTAGAATTCTTAAAACTAGAACTACCAATGCAGTGATATTCACCGGTTTCTAACTCATTATAAATATCCCTCTTTATAGGGATAAAGAATAATATATTTTTCATGTCTGCCTTATAAAATAAAATGATTGAAAAATTTCTGAATGATGGTAAACTTTTATTTAGGGGATTACGATTAAAGAGAAGTAAAAAATAGTTAATTACGGAAATATTTTGAAAGATTTTGTACATCCGTGGTGAAATGACGAGGGTCGTTGTATAAAATATTATAGGAGCTGCAAGGTGGTTACAAGTTCTCTAGTACGGCTGCAGTTAAAGTGTAGTTAAAACTCTTAGGAAACAGTTAGGGTAGCATGCCAAATAAGCCATAGTTGAAAATCTTATACAACACAGTTGTGGCGTTGCAACTTTCGTTAAAATGTATGAATACAAGAAATAAAAGTCACGACGTACAACTTACAGTTATAGCTAGAAGACATATCGGAATTTTCTCCATTAGTTGCATGAAGTACTTATTGTAAACACTTCATTTTTCAGAAACACAGAAACTCACTTCGTTACTGTGAAAATGAAATCCGTTCAAGACGAGATACTAGTAACTACTTCCCATTAATTTTTTTACAGTTTTTATCTGACATTAAAGAAGGCAATATAATTCATTAATATAACAATACAACTCAAAATGCAAAATAATTATTAACAGCCGGGATAATTCACAAATATTCATTATATTTTGATATTGTTTGATAAAATATTACGCAATAATAATAGTAAAAATAATATTAATATATTAATATTTTTATAAGTGTTTTTTCTAATTTTTATTATTAATTAGAATTTATCGTATTTTTTCAAATTCATAATTGTGTATTTAAGTAGGTTATCACGGTCGAACAATTAATTTTGCGTTTCACGATTTAGTTTTTAATTAACATGTGAGTTTTTATACATATGATATGAATGTACTAGACAGAACGTATGTGTAAATCGACTGTAAAATAAAATTGGAATATCGAAATCCGTTCTTATTCAACATAACTAGGGAAGTACATTACGTACAGGCCAACGTACACATTACCGTCAGTAAAAAATCGTATTTAATATTCCAAGTGGCATGCACGAAAGTCTAAGTAATCAAAGATTTCAGTCAACGTAATCAAATGTATCAAAGTACTTAATCTCTGTAATAACATATAAGACAAATTATATATTATAATGTTGCATACTTTTGACTGAATTTTATACCATTTCCATCTTCATTATTGTTGTGCTTCATTAGTATTTATTACTTGTCAATTTGTTCATGCAACTCTTATAAATAATCAGTGAAAGAAATCTCAAAAATGAAAAAACATTTTAGAATGATTTTTCCCTTATAGAATGTTTGAAGTCTTTTGCTACTGAAGTCGAATAGTTACTGGCACCACTACTAAATATTTTCTGTGACGATTTTAAATATTCTACAAATATATTTTTTTATAATATTCCATAATTCCTATACGTATGAGCCGTATATTTTGAAAGTGGCGTAAATCACTTTACCGTAATGAAAAATGGTGATTTTTCAATGACCACACGAAATAATTTATACTGAAAAAAATGTAAGTATCCAAGATAAAAAAATTGGCAGCAAGATTTTTAAATACGTTAAAACGAATATCCTAAATATCTCGATTTAAAAAGAAAGTGACTTCTGCCACTTTCAAAATAAACGGGTCATAATTAACACGCGATTATGTTATACCATGAGGTTAATCAGTTATTTAAGTTTTATTTTACGTTATAGAAAGTTAACGTTTGAAATGCTACATTTTAATAAAATATCTTTACCTGCAGACAATTTCGTATATTACATCGATACATAACTCACAATACAATTTGATTATCGAAAAATTGATTATGTAAAGCATAGCGAATCAGTGAGATGTTAAATAATTAATGTAGGATATTTATTACAAATACACATTAAAAATATAAAATACGAATGGAAACATTAATTATGGATAATACTTAAACGCTCATACACACACTCTTACGGTTACTAATAAATATACAATCGTCTGTCTACTCGTGTCTATTCATCTACTTGTTACTCTCGTCTAATCGTCTATACATCTATGCGTCTATATGTCATACGTCTATTCGTCTACTCATCTATTCGTCTATTCGCCTATTCGTCTATTCGTCTACTCGTCTATTCGTCTACTCGTCTATTTGTCTAATCCTCTAATCGTCTAATTGTACGGCTATTCGTCTATTCGTCTATGCGTCTACTACGTCTACTCGTCTACTCGTATATTACGTCTATATGGCTTTTCTTCTACTTGTCTACCAACGTGTCTAACGTGGCGTTCTTTAAGGGGAGTGTTGTCGCGTTATTACCACCACTGAACGAGCTTAGAATCATCACGGCGTCAGGCGCAGGAGTTTAATTGTTTCACGGAATATTTCTGTTGAAATTGACAATGCATTTCCAGGAAACGATAGCGTTTTAGGCTCACAGGCATTCGGACCCCGTCAGTCCTTTTGTGTCATTTTTCGTCATCAATAGTTAGCATTTTTACTTACAATGATTCAAAGTTTCCCCGGCATGCAGATGTCAGGTTCCGTGTAAACAATAGGCTTAGGATACGAGCGGCAAGACTATTTGTGAGGATTGCAATAACATTCAAATCAACATGTGCCTTCCTGACTCTTAGCAAAGAGAGGAGTGCAAATGCTAATCTTAAGCTTCGCATTGTCACTTCTCTCTTCCTCAATAGGAATAGCTGTATCATAAGCCTTCACCTGCGCCGACGAGCCACCCTCTTTCGTCACCGACGGGCCTCAGCCCCTCTACCGAAGACCCTCCGGTTCCAAAGAGGGCGGGTGGCCAAGTGGGGGCGGGCGACCAAGAGGTCGAATTCCTTGAGTTCAGCGCCATCGGAAGGAGGGAGAATCGACGAAGGATTCTCCCTCACAAATCAGTTATCTTCAATTCCTCAACGGAGGAACAACTCATCCTCGACTGAGGATTATTATCGTACCATGTCGTCTCATCCTCAACTGAAGAACATCGTATTTCAAAGCATCTCGATCAAGAGAAAACTAGCTTAAATGTTGTTGTTCTAATGTTATATCATTGTTTGAGTGTAAATAAACATCATTCTAAGTTCATTTAAGCTTATCAGTTGGCCACGGGAGGCCCAAAATAACCAGGTTACGTTACATTAATTTACACCGTAGCCGACACGTCACCGCTTCAAGGAATCGAACGAGACGTGCACTCAACAGGGGGCAGTCCCATTACAATTTTCAAAAAATTAATTTTTTTTTGCATATTTCGAAAGTACCTATGATATGTTGAGTGTATACTATATAAAGGAGAAATAAAAATTTGAAAAATTTTACAAAGTTATAGCACATAATCGGGAGCGCGGCACCGCATGCTGTGAAGTAGGGACTCAGGTAATCCGATTGGGGCGGGGGACCCTCTCTTTAAAAATACATTAGTGTGTATTAACCCATGACCCAACTAATGTGCGTGCACGCGCGCGCGCGTGTGTGTGTGTGTAGGGCCACGGGGCCCGCATACATGATCGATAATGAAAAAAAGCGTGATAGCCGCAAACTGTTAGGCGAATCGTAGCGGCGGCGATGCTGCGATGCGATATCTTAAAAATGATGATTACATTAGATATAGTTATTCGCACGTATTGTAAAGTCTTTGCCGAAGACCTGGACGAAAATCAGTCTTTTGAGGAAGCTGAGGGCGTATTATATGAACCTGGGCTCGCTGATTTATCGCTAAGTCACTAAACTAATAGTTTTATCATGTTGAAACTTCAAACGCAATTATCTCGAAACTGTATTTTCAAAAACTGCTCGTGTTGTAGCTCAGAAAGTTATCAATCGATTTGGCTGAAATTTTTACACATTTTTTACTATAACATTACCGGAAGGATGTACCTAAAAATTTAAAGTTATCGCGTAAATAAATATTTTTTAAGGGGTAAAACTGTCGGGAAAATGGTCAAAAAAATTACATTTTTATTAAAACGCCGACATAACTTTCAATTTTATACTTTTTTATATTTTTTTAGATTTATCCTTCCCTCACACTTGTCTATAATCGGAAAATATTTTTGTTTTTTATTTGAGATCAATATAAAAAAACCTACAGGTGCAGCAGTTTGCGGTGTCTCGCGTAAGGCGCCGAAAGAAAAAATTTGGAACGTCGCCATTTTGTAAAAAAAAAAAATGTTGTCTAATACTAGACATATGCAGTAAAATGATATAAAAATGTCAAAACGATTCGATAATTTTATCACCTTCAAAAAAATTCATAAAACAAGACTAATTTTCTTGCGTTTAAAGGGACTGCCCCCCTTAACTCTCTGCGTCTAGTCGACCGCGTGCAATCCACGTCCGTCTTTCGTCTGCCTTTTGTCTTACGCTGGATGTCTCTAGAACAGTGTTTCCCAACCTTTTTTGTGCTGTGCCCCACCTAAGCGTTTTTAAAATTCTTATGCCCCCGCCCCCAGAAATGTTCTTATATTTATACAATGTATATATTTTTTAAAATAACGAGACTTTTACAACAATTTAACGGACGCTTATTTGAAATTAACACCAACGGTGAATGCTGAGCGTTATCGCGAAACACTGCAGAAACTGAGATCCTGGTACTAATTGTAAGCATTTCTCGCCATTCAGAAAAAATGGCGCGAAATACTTACAATTAGTGCCGGCTGAGTATAACCAGTAGTTCAACTCTAACAAACTCTAACGTCTAACAATGAAATCACGGCTACTAACATGGCGGACAGAAGTTACTTATACCGGAGATTTACCCAGCTCGAGTAGCGGCTGAGAGTCGCCATACGGTTAACAGAACTCTGGATGAGTCCATTTTCGAATTGCCCCCATTAACAATCGAATTGCCCCCCTGTGGGGCGTGGGCCCCACGTTGGGAAACACTGCTCTAGAAGAATCTAGATAGATCCGCGCGGGTTTTATAAAATCCCATATTAATATTATACGTTTTCTGTGACACATATTATTTTTGTTTTCAATTTATATTTATTTCTGTTTTGCTTATATGTTTTATGTTTCTCCTATTTTCTACGCAATCCCCGTTTGTAAATTTGAGTGGTACGTTGCAGTAGTGATCGGTTCTTTGAGAAAACCAATGCAGAGAGTTTCGCATGTTGTGGTTCATATGTTATATTTATATTTGCATTGACTTTGAAGCGCTGAGGTGTACTAAAAGCTCTGTCTCTCTCTTTCTCTCTCCTTCTCTCTCTCCTCTTTGCATATATATATATGTATATATCGCCTTTAAAACTTTAAACTTCGTAGAACTGGGAGTGAATCAGGTTGCGGAAATTTTGCGCTACATGATAGGAATAAATGAATCTGAATAAAGTGGAAATGGCAGGCTCGTGAGTCATAGAATTTCTGAGATTATGCTTTCCTCGACTGCATGCATAGGTATAACGTTATTGCATAAATGAAAGCTTAAACAGTCTTTCCATAAAATCAGTTTCCACACTTTTCACCCCCAAAAACCATCCGTTGTATCACATCAAGTTAATTTTATTGGCTACATTTTGAAAGAAGATATAATGTATCTTTGAGCGATGTTATCCCTATTATATCTATAAAATTAGTGTTAATAGCCGTTGTTACGTCCCGGCGTCAACATTTTTCTAAATTTTTGCTTTTTTCATTCTCTGATGCGAAGTCCGCATTATTGCTTACGCATAATAACAAATTAACTGCGAAATAGAATTGTTTGAGATACTGCTTTGTTGCGCCGCATCGAAACCGTCCGACTGATACTCCGTCATCGACGAGGATCAAGGTTGTTTAACACGTTCGCGGACGTGAATGCTATAACATCCATTTTCATCGTAATGTAGAATGACATGAATGCTATAGCATTCGTGCAAAGTCAAATGATAAAGCCAATTATAACTCATTTAACCCTCTGCGGACAGCAGCCCAAGCAAATAGCAAATTCGTCATGATGATAATGAAAACTGCAGGGACTGCATTGTGTGCTCAAATATGAAAATAAAAGGAGGAAGGAAACAAACACGTTTCTACTGTGACACATGTCCGAAAAAAAACATTTACATATCTGCATAGGCAACTATTTTCAGAAATATCACACTCTAGAAAATTTTAAAATATAAAAGTGAAATTATGAATAAAAAGTCTATTAGACTTTGTGACATATGTCCGAAAAAAACATTTATGTGCATAGGCAACTGTTTTCAGAAATATCACACTCTAGAAAATTTCAATTGTATATTTTAAAATTCGACATGTTGTAAATCATTTAGCAAACATTTGTTTATATAGTACGAAATGTATAATTGTTGCAAACGAATCTTCATGCGTATACTAATGTCCCACGAAATGCTCCCAAGCCTCCCCGTCCAGGCGGACACTCGCGCGTCAGAGTGTCCCGTCCGCAAAGGGTTAATTTTATATAACCTTAATTTTTTGTAATTATTATGCAGTTTAAAGTGGTGGCCAAGTGATTCATTGAGTATTTTCAGACTATTTTATTTTTTCTCTGTCTGGTGGGAAGTGTAAGTTAGAAGTGTAATACTTGACTGACTATTTTTGCAGCACATTGAAATTTTTACTGTCCGCGAACGTGTTAAAAGTATCGATTTTCGATGCCTGACGCAGTCTCGTCTTCGGGAGAAGTTTCCAGAAGCATAGAGAGAGATATCGGTCAGATGTCGGATGAACCTTTAAATACTTTATGTATTGTGGGAGTTAACCCTTCGTTGAGCTCATCCATACATCGACAATTAAGATCTAGTACCGATTTCCTCCTAGGGAGGGGATTGCGTGCCATAGATTGCAAAATTAGCCATGCGTTTGTATCGCATGTATTGTGCGTTCTCCCTCAAACTAAAATAAGATGTCACACGCATCCGAGAGAAAAAGCCGACGGAACGTCTCCGTTCCAACGAAGACAATTCGATTCGTGGGCCAGACGAACGGGAAGATGCTGTGCTACGCGCTATGATCGGCCTTGCCTACGTTTCCAAACGACTACCCCATCATAGGGCCCACCCCCGAAAGCCCGAACGCGAGCTGTCTCGTCACTGCTTCCTGAACAGTTACGAGGTGCGTAGGAAAAGTCCGAGGTGTAATATTAAGCACAGATTATTCGCGTTATTGCAGGGTCGCGAATGATAGACTTGACACTTCGTAAAATCGACTCCCTATTGTCAAATCGCGAGGCGCGTGATCGGTCGAGCAAAGAAAAAGACTAAATAACATTCCGTTTTGTTTCATATAACAGTGATATTTTTGTTATTTTATAGAAATCCGTCACACCCGATCGTACAAGCGCGAGGCGCGTGATCGGTAGTGATTGCGATTTAGTGTTTAAGAATTATTATATTCCATTCGTTTTTTTTTTATATTATATTTCATATTATCCGAATTTTTATAATTAACGTCATATCCTTAGAATAGTTTGTAACCGCAAAGGAAATATTCCGCACGTATATTAACACTTTACCGAGCGGTAGCGATTCAACATCCTATGCACTTCTCACCGGCCACTCAACCGCAGATCTTCCCTGGCACCGACTCTTTTTCGGCATAGACTTTAATAAAATCTTTTATTTTCATGATATCAGTGCTAAGCAATATTCATTTTATCTATTACAATCGTTTTCAGTTTAATATTTATATAATATACCATAATCCATATAACGATATTTTTCAAATAAGAAAACGTTTAATATTTTTTTAAACTATGATACCGCTCAAAACAGTCACCTTTGTGTAGTGAAACATTACAACGTTTACAGATAAAAGTTGTTCTACTTCTTGTTTTTTTTAACTGTACAAACTCTGCATTGTCTTCGGGGTTTGGCACTTCGACCGCCGGTCACTATATTTATAAGTTTATGCTCTCCGAAATTTGACAGTCTTCCGAGATTCAAAATGGGTAACTCTGAGTTTTCAAAATAGTAACGCTAAGTTTTCAAAATGGTATAGAAATATGGGAGCTTACAGAAAAAATCAAATGGTACCTCAATATCAAATAACAAATGCTTGCTGATTGCCGTCGCAACCGATTAATCGGCAACCGGTTGGTGAGCGTTAGGGACAAAAAGTTGATTAATTGGCTAATTACCAGTCGGTGAGCGTTGGAGAAAAAGTTGATTAATCGGCTACCGATCGGTAAAGTGTTAATATACTTTTCTGTCCAGCTCTAGAAAAACTACGAAAACATTGCACAGCAAAAGTAATATAACACCGCTTACACTGAGTTAAGACACGAGCATACACACAATCACACGTTTTATTGTCATAACATCGTAAATCAGGGTGAGTTCTAATTTTCTCATCTTTGTTCATTTAAATTTGAATGTTTATTTTGTTTAAATGTTTATGGAAATTTATAATCGATTTTATAACATTAACAAAAGATAAGACAAATATTATAACAGTTTATTTTCATTTATAATTTTCTGTAAATGGGAAATTATTACGGAATACGACCGATTAACGCCCTTGAGTCGAAATCATACGATTCTGAGGTGATTTCACCACTATAAATTTTTAATAACACAATTTTGGAATTTCATATTGACATTTATATTGCACATTTAATATCGATTGGAATATAGATTCATTTTGATATCATTCAAATCTTGTTTATTCTTATTACAGTAAATTATTTGCCCACTTTAATTTTATAGTCCTGGGACCTGTATAGGACCTTGTAGGTAGGTGCCCATCCGTCTTGTCCTCTTTTAGCTATAAGCTAAAAAGAGAATTTTGATTTCATTTTTCCCTATATACTCAAAATTTCCCCATAGTTCGGGTCGCGTTAAATCATCGCCCGTCGGCATCCGCTCGACGACGGACGACGAGACCGTGCGCGCGCGATTCAAACAAGCCTTGCACAGCCAGACGCGCAACGAAACCCCGTACGTAACACCGTAAAATTTTGCAGCTGTATACGAATAATAATGAATTAAAATTTCATTCACGATAACATGGGAGAATTAACAAACCACAGGTAAAACAGATGAAAGCAATATAAATCAGATACACGGAGCCCGTTTAATTACTGATGTTTAATAACCGTTTCGATAATTCACGAAAAGTAAACATTCAAGTAAATACACCGATTAATTTCTATTTACATGTATCTCTACAACTCTGATCTACAATTATCAAAACGTAAAGTTCCTCTTAACAAAATAAATAAAACTTTAATCATGCTGTTAATTTAATTCAATATCAAACATTTCAGCATAATTGATAACAATTCATCAAGACAATAATACACCCGATTAACAGGAAAGAAGATTAAATAAAGACATCTAAAATTTTACATTTTAATTTCAAGTATGGTGGAATTTACGGTATCTAAAATTTAATCCATTAACTTACTCACCTTCTATTACATGTATCATTATGTACGCTGCCCTGGCGTTGCTCGGGGAGCAGGTATAATTGGCACCATGGGAGGGTTTCACCTTGTCGACAATGAGAATGGATCCGTTTTTCGTCGCCTCGACCCTGACACCCGGTTCATCATCGTAGTTTATCATACGACCTTCGCGATACCAAAAAATGAAGCTGGGCGCTTCTGCAGAAGCCATTAACTGACACTCCAAACGAAGACTCGATCCTTGTTTCACGTGGAGATCCGGTCCACCGGGAATCATCGAGTATGCCTCGGTGATGTTCAAACGGAGAAATCGCTGCTGGACTGGTTCTGTCTGGATCTATTAAAGTCGAGAATTTTTCATGGGCTTTAATAATTTATTGATTCGTTGACGGAGACGATGATGGAGTTTAATTATGAAATATTTCATATCGCAGAAATTTATGTTATGAATTTTATGAATGTTAAATTTTTGTTAAGTATATGGTTCAAAATGAAGTACTGTGCTTGTTTTATTGAAGATACCATTTTTAATTATGTATGATTATGTTGGACAATATACATTGCAAATTGTCAGTTTCGACTACGATTATCGAAATGCAAAACAAATATTGCTTTTTAAACAGAGATACTTCGGTATTTACTGAATTTGAGTGACAATTACTATGACTTGCTTTCATTATAATTTGAAATTGTTATTGTTTGTGAACGTGCACCTAAAAATCGGTTATAATAAAAAATTAAAATATTAAGGACATTGTTATTAAGGTAGGTAGAATAGGTCCTAGTATAGTAAATAATGAAATTATTTCGTACGAAATCAAAACATCATAGTTTCCTTTATAATTATAGTGCTGGGTAAATAAAATAAGGCATTTTGATGGACGTAGTTGCTTTCATAGTTCCTGTTTGGGAACAACTTTGTAGATGATATCTTATCGTCTATCTTTTTCACGACCGTTGTATTAAACGCATATAATGCAGTAATAGCGAAATTCTGGCGTTCTATCTAAAGGGTGCATATTAATCAACAACATAAAGTTATATTACTGCACAGAATTGTTACTGAAAATTTAGTCGCATTCTCCTCATTATTATGTGCTTCTATTTTGGCACAAAGAGTTTCTGAACTACCGCTGTTTATTTCTACGATGTACTTTTATAAAGTTACAAATATTCAAATGATTCATCGAAGTCTTATTAAATGCGAGAAATATTGCATAATCCATATTGCCAAGAAAGCTTTTTAAGAATGGTAGCGTAAATAATTTTTAGTTTCCTAGATTACGATGCTCCTACTACTTGTCAGGTTTGTTCTTATAGGATGTTAGACTAATCAATGACTGTCAAATTAACGCTATCAATGATAAAAAAACTAATATTAAAGATGTGATATATTTAATTTTATCTGAAGCATAATATTCGTAATACCTGACACTCGTAAAGTCCAGCGTCATCCTGTTTAACGTTTTTGATGAGAAGGGTCCATTCTGGGCTGTTCGGTACGACTACGAAACGTGTGTCGATAGAATGAGTTTCCCTGCCCACAGTCAATAACTGCCTGTCTTTTCGTCTGATCCAGGTCACCTGAAAAAGCGGATATATGATTCGTTATTTTTAAATACATTTAACCATAAATAAATAACATTTGACAGTATTATAAAATTGTATGATATTATAAGATTTTAGACATTAATATAATATTATGAAATAAACTATTCAGCTTTATATACAGTGGCTCTTATTAATATTCGGACTCCAGAGTGTTCTATCCATTATTACTCTCTATATTTAACCAGAATTAAATTAGCAGATTTTTTGTTTTTTGTTCTGATAAACTATAGTCTCTTTTCAATGAAAACATAAATTTTATTTATTTAAATTCATTTGTTTATCGTATAACTAATAATATGTATAGAAATGTGTTATTCGTACGTCGCAAAAATATTCGGACACTTAATTGGATACAGTGGTTTTACATAAAAAATATATTTATATTATGTAATTTTCAAAAGCTTAGTGTTTCGTGGGATAGCCGTTTTGTTTAATTACATGTTGTAATCGATTGGGCATGTTAGTTATAATTTTTTGTAAATAATTTTGTGTGACACGTTTCCATTCTTCTAATAATCTTTGTTTTAGTTCTTCTTTTGACCTGATTGGTGTTTGTCGAATTTTTTTATCCAAGTGATCCGATAAGTTTTCAATCGGGTTTAAATCCGGTGACTGCGGTGGTGGATGTAACACGTGGGGGCAATTATATAATGAGTATTCCTGAACTATTCGGGCTTTATGTTTTGGATCATTGTCTTGGTAAAATTTGAATGTTGTTTCAATATCCATTACAGTTACACTTTTTTTTAGATTTTGTTTCAAAATAATCAAATACTTCTTTTTATCCATGATTCCATCAATAAAGACCAATTCTCAAACTCCTTTTGACGATATACAACCCCAAACCATGATACCTGCACTTCCGTGTTTAACTGTTGGATTTAGATTTTTAAAATTAAGCTCTTGATTCCGCTTACGCCACACTATTTTTCGTCCATCGGATCCATATAAGTTAAATTTATATAAAATTTGACAATTTTTGGCAGTGAATCCAGCTCTGCAAGCTTCCAGAGTTATGAAATTTTCCATAGATATGCGCGTGTCAAATAAGAGATAAGACTGTTTTACGACGATCGAAATAGTCCTAAAAGAAGGGTCAATCGATTTCGGAAGGCGCATGAAGATGATTATATAATTTTACTCGAAATACATTTTTATTTCTCCACGGAAATCCTGCATATACAGGGTGTGACAATATTTATATCCACTTTGAATGTTGCCGTTACTTCTAATAACATGAAAAAATGTTATATACAAAACTTGCACGATGTTGAGGGGGACATATTGTAATACAAAAATGTTTTACGTAGGTGGAGGCATAGAGGAGATTTCAAGGACATCTCTACTTCTGTAAATAGAATGCCGTGCTTTCCATCGCAATGTGATAGCCGATATCGAGACGATTTCAACAAGCTATCGTGGACGGTCATGCGAGGTCAAAAGTAGTTGTAAAATATACTTTTTCATATTGCAAAGATATGTAAAACTTTGTGTGATTCTCCCTCATTTCCCTTTTACATTTACTAAATTATTTTCTACAATTTAGAGAAGCTGCATTTTATTAACATATTCTGTATAGTAACATAAATTCTGTCATCTGTCGTAACAGACATAATCCAGGAAACGTGCAAAATTTCCAAACCATTCCCTCGAAGATTAGATATTAAGATATGTCGAAAGTGAAATCATTACAAGTGCTTAGTTTCAACAATATAATTCACCCAATTCTGCACAAATTAGAACGAAATCTTCATTCTCACTCTCTCGAGTGACAAAGAACTCTCCCTTACTCAAATTACCTCGAGGAAATCACTTTCCCCAAACGAAAATAGGAATACAGCCCGTAGTTGGTAGCTGCAGATCGCGCTTCCTAAGAAGTGTTAGCAAAGTCGTGCAACGATGCATCCTCGAGACGACTCTACGAACCGTATAAATGTTGCATGCGACCGTTCGTACGAGTGCGCCCATGTGAATTGTGCGAGTTTAAATGCGAAACGCGAAATGTAGAGGTTGAGGACACACGACGTAGGACGAAAGACGCGGTTGAAGTGTAATTTGACGAGACCGTAGGCAAATGGGTTCGCACGAGTGTACTCCGTCATTCTGGAACGTAGCACTTCCCGACGCGTATCCCTTTTTACGTTTGTGTCCGTACTTTCACGCTTTGTAATACTTCTGTGCCGTTTTCAGGAGGAAACAGCTATTCCGTCGTGCATCATTATAGATAAAGATATTATGCAAAGCGTAACGGTGATATAACGTAAATAGCGCTGAAACGTGCTTTTGCTGTTAAATGTCAGATACTATAAAATATAGAAAGTAGATTTCGATGATGATGGGATATTTTAAGTCATTGATGGACAATCTGTTTTGGGAGCAGACCAAAAAGGAAGAAAAAATGTTGGCGAGCTAATATAATTTATATAAAATTCATTAGCCTTTTTAGTGCCGGATGCCAATATATCGTCGTCAGCAACACTCCTATCGCCGATCATCATGGGATTATTATTTAGTTTTCTCATATGATATTAATAATTTCATTGCAAATAATTGAGAATACTCAATTTATGTTCCATGTAACGTTATTCTATATTAAATTATGACTAAATGATGATTGTTTTTATTTCTAACTACTGTCTACAACCAGAAATCGACTTGTTCATTTTTCCTAACTAAAGGGTTAAATACTTAAAACAATATTATTTTGAAAATTCTTGAATACTAATGCGAAGTATGAAGCTGTGATTGCATTTCTAAAAAATCCTCATAATCTTGTTCGAACCGGAATGCATTCATTTGGTAAAGTATATTTGGTATAAAAATTATTTTAATTTCTATGAAAAATTGTCCATATGTAAAAAAATGGAGCAGCCCTGAAACGTATTTTTTTAAATGCTTAGATTGAAATTTTTTATGCCATTGTTTTAAGGGCTGTAGTAGGCCGGATAGAACCTCTAAACGGGTCGCATTTGGCCCGCGGCCCGTAGTTTGCCCATCATTGTTTTGAGAAAGGGAAGTTTGGTGCTTTCTGTCGTCCATTTCGTGCGATGCGTATGTCAATCTTTCTCCGCATTGATGCGATTCTGATGTATACGCAGTGAACGAATGTAGCTCTATCGGTATGACGTTAAAATGCAGCTATATTTATGGAATCACTTTCGGTCTTAAAATATTCGAGCATATATCTTCCTCTTTTCTTTGCGGCCCGTAAATATTATATCCGTTTGGGGAGAGTTCCGTCTACATTATTTATGTGCCATCCGAACTGTAGGAAAGTAGCTCTAATAATAAATCCTTTCCTCTTCCGTAAGTACGAAGCATCGTCATCCGGCTTATCCATCCATAATACTGTTTTCATCTCTCAGTTGCCATTATTCTTACACACATGATAAAGTCGCTTCAAAGAATATGCGGTTGCCGTTCGTTTGTACAGAAATAATGGATTAGAGGTTCACTGTATTAAGTACAGCTTCGTTTGTACCGTTTTTTAAATTCATTGAATGGAATAGAGAAAAATTGGTCTGTTTGAGTTTCCGCGATGAATTAGTAATTATGGACCAGTATGCTTTAGAAAATTATGTTTATTAATTAGATATAAATTCTATTGATTTTTTTAAATTGTTGCGAGAAAGTTTTAACCTTCTGCGGTATAAATAATTTTAGAAATTTATTGGATTTAAATTGAAATTAATGACCACCGACACACGACTATTTTTTACGGTAGCAGCCAAAGCCAGAATTATAATACGTTAATAGAAAATCATATCCGGTGTATTTCATTAAAGTGAGAACGGCCGTTTATCTTTCGATGCATTAAAGGTATAAATGAAAGTTTTGGCAAAATTGTTTAACATCTAGAAGTACATTATGTGATACAAATTATGTTCTTGCAGATTAAATAGTGAAAGAGAGTTCAAGATCACCTTTATTATTTGAAAATGAAATCATATTATTTTAAACACATTACCTAGTGTAACTGGGATTGTTCTACAAAAAATATATCAATCTGTTATTATTGGAAAGTCACTGGTTAAATGGATATTTTATTGTAAATGTTTAGGAGTTGAGGAGATGGCAGTGATTCCGCTATGGATTTAATTCTATGAGACACCCTGAACATTTAAATCGAAATATTTCTTCAAAGAAAGCGAGAACCGTTACTCAATAATATTTCTTTATGAATAATGCTTAGATTAATTTATTAATCCATTAAATATTACATGATCCTATTTAAAAAAAATGAAGTTGATCTCAAAATCTCGCCCTCCACTGGATCTATAGGTAAATAATTCGCATCATATAATGTAGTGGTTTCCAAACATTTGTTACTGTTCCTCCCTTTATAAAAATACAATCTTGCTCCGCCCCTTCCCGATTTAATATTTTTGCATTCCTGCTTAATTTGTGAACGGAGGTACCTTCTGCTGTTGCATTTATGAAATCGCACCAATCCTTGTCATCGCGGGCAAGTACTGTTAGAATACTGACATTTTATATTCACCGCGTTCAACGTGAAGCCATCTACTTAACCCCTTCGGACCCTGTGCACATTGTAATGGACATAATACTTTTCGTGCAGTATTTTATTACGTATAGGTTTAAACTTAGTTTCACTTAGATTTTTTTATACAAATATTTCTCAGGATCTCCTTAATGTTACATATTTTGCGTAAGGACCATATGTCCATTAAAATGTACATTTACAAATTATAAATAAAAATTATAATTATAATTATATTAAATTATAATTTAAAAATTCGGGTCTGAAGGGGTTAACTTAATCTTTTTAATTACTCCCTGTATAGATCTGGCAAGCAATAACAGCGTGCGTAATCTGTCAAAATACCTGGAACCATTGTTTGATACAATCCTTCATTCGGTACGCTATTTAAAACCTAACACGTACCAATTCTTTAAATAAATAATTCGTATGCTTTTATGTTAATGTTATGTTATGAAAATTACATTTTCATTAAACTTTTCGCGTCTCCCTATGAATTTACCTGCTCCTCCCTGCGGAGGCGCGGCACCCAGTTTGGAAATTGCTGATAGAATGCCTCCCTTCATACCAAACAAGTTTTACTAAAACATTTTAATTATAGCTTTAATATCTTGTGAGATATTAAAGTATGTTCAGTTGTTTTGATCCATGTGAACAGTCATAATGTATATGCAAACGCGGAAACGCAGATTTTGCGGATGAGCGGTGAGGCCGTGGACAATGGAGTACAATCGGAAACCGTAGCTATGTATTTTCCGAGAACACAATCGACGTGAGCATTTGAAAATTAAGAGTTCGATGCATCTCGATTTAATTAACAGTACAATTATCGTATTATCTATTTATTAAATAAAATTTAACAAATAGGTACCCTACCTGATGGCCGGCAAACCCTTCGAACTCAAAACCGGTTACATGAAACAGGCTGTATAATAGAAAATTATGTTGACTATGGCTCGCTAAAATTTAACTGTAAATTTTTTACTATTGAACATTCGTACTTTTCAATTTTGATGACGGGACAATGTATAAGAAACTTGATATTCTAGACACTTTGAATCATGTTTGGCGTAAATATTGGTTTTACAATAAATAAGTGTTGTTCCGTTAACGACATTTCTGGTTCCTCGTTTTAAAATATGCAATAACTTATCCATATAAAAACTGAGAATTGTTATAAATGCACAATAAATATTTTTCGTTATAAAATAAACATAAAGATTTTCAAGTGGCGTAAACTTGTTTGAGTGTACTAAGAAAAGAGTGTCCTTTTAACGCAAATTATTTATCATTTGCTGCAAGAATATTCTGAATTTTATGTAGTACAGCGAACTTCAGCGTATTATTTATAAAAGGAAAGATATAAAGATATAAAGATATAAAATTGCGACATTTGCATTGGAATACCGCGAAGTAACAGTTCATGTGACCGTGCGTAATAACCATTGTATACGAGTGTTTAAATTGGTGAAAAGCAGCATCGACTGAGCTTCATTTTTCATTGAGGAATAAAGTTAGACAAGGGGAGTAAAACCGGGCTGAAAAACCGAGTATTAGTCGGAGCACACGTAATAAGTTAATGAATGCTTCCCCGATTACCATAATTACCTGCTGACTGCTTTCTAAGTCCGTTTGAAGTTACCAATCACGTGCGATCTAGAGAACAATGTTTGTTAATTCTCTCACGTTTCCGGTATATCGAGTAATATACGTAATCGTTCTGTATAATTACCGATTATAATTTATTTGAAAACTTCGGAAATCGCTAATTGGTGGTGGCACATTGATTCCGAATTTAATGATTTTGACCAGGTCCTGAAATATACCCGAATCACTCGGGAACGGTCATAAATATTTCGGGACCTGGTTCAAATCATTAAATTCGAAGAGACCAACGCCCAAAATTACATATCAATGTTTCAGGCACATTTTTAATAAATGATCTTACAAACATACCTATATCGGTTGATTTTGTTTGTGTGAAACCCTACCAATGGTTAATAAAAATGAACATTTCTGTATTTCGAAATTGTTATTTTCCTCGTTACATATAATATTTGGTAGAAATTGGATTAGTTTCTCGAACTATTTAATTTATATAGGGATTAGTATAGCGACGGCTCTGCGGTTGGGGTACCCGATAAATTGTGTACGACCCTGAGAAACAAAAGAACGATACAGTAAAAGCTGGATAAATGCAACACTGTTCGGGGCTCAAACGCTTCTCTTATGAAGTAGCGGCGTCGAATCCTTGTTTACATTACGGTTGCAGCCAAGCGCGAACAAAGAAAAGAACAGACAGTAGAAGAGACAGAGAGGTCCAAGCTATAGGGGGAGCGGCCCGAACGTATCGGTGAGATAATACTAATTGGAGGACCGGCCGTTTTCATTTTCGATTTTTTTTTAAACCTTTGCTAGCGTATTTGTGAGCTTTTTCTGATTAAAATGATACCAAACACGACATACTTTGAATTATATTTACTTAATATACAATATATTTGCTTACTATTTGCATAATTTAACCATATCGTGTTTGGTATTATTTTAATAAAAAAATCTCAAAAATACATTGGGAAAAGTTACATTCAGAAAAGTTAATAAATAAAAAAGTTTATTAGCAATGCCTCGCTTTGTCCGCTTGCTCTCTCTATCTCTTCTACTGTCTGTCCTTTTCTTAGTCGCGCTCGGCTGAAGCCGAGTATAAACACAGATTCGATACCTCTACTTCATAAGAGCGACATTCGATCACGACCTGAGTATATGTTCAAATTATGTAAATAGTAAGCAAATATATTAAATATTAAGTAAACAAAAATCAAACGATGTCGTGTTTGGTATCATTTTAATCAGAAAAATCTTACAAACACGCTAGCAAAGGTTTCAAAAAAAATCGAAAATGAAAAAGTTTTATCCCTGAATTTTTATGAGTCAGTCTCTTGTTTCGAGTTGCATCATTTTACACTTCTCCCCCGTCAAGCGTCGTGGTTTGCGAAGGGGGATCCCCCCATGTGGAGGGGATAGTGTGTTGCATTTATCCAGCCAAACTTTTGTCGCATTTATCCAGCTTTTACTGTATATAGATTCCGCGATATACGAAAGAAACCGAGTGAGGCAAAAGCAGTAGTTGAGCATTCCCTACTTCTTAAGGATACGTTGCAACACGGTATCTTTATTCTTGTTTTATTATTAAACATCGCACTTTTTTTACGAACTCACTGTGCTTCCTCCATATTTATAGTTTCTTACTAAATTCTTCCGTGGCTTATTAACACAAATTGCAACAATTTCAGAGAAACCACAACGAAAATGATACAATTAATACGAAATGATCTTAACGAGTTTTGATAATTATGCAGATGATGGTCCGTCCCACCGATTTGGATGATTTTTTCATATCTTGTTATGACCATCATTTTAAGCAACTTTTTCCTGCTTTTTATCATTTTTTACAATTATCAGACAATTATCATTTTAAAAAACTTTTGCTACTTCTGCATTCAATTTTGCCTATATGTACATGCACGTCCGTGATAACGTGTACGTCAGCACATGCGATCGCTTTTCTACTGTTTCTGCGGCGCTCGAATAAAAAACTTTATACCGGGTGGACCGATCGAAAAGCTACCTCATAAGAATGTGCGATAAATATAATTTCAATGCTTATTATTAGTCGGGTCGCCTAGCGGTGACCCTCTAAAAAAACTACCCCAAACCAACACTAATTTATCTTCTCGTTACGAACACCTTTATTAAACCAAACTCTTCGGGAGAAGTACCGTGTTATGCACACCTTACTGATTTTAATCATTTGGTTTCATGAAGGTGTTTGTAACGAGAAGATAAATTAGTGTTGGCTTGGGACAGTTCTTAGAGAGGGTCGCCGTTAGGCGGCCCTTCTAAGCTTTGGAATTATATTTTCCGCACATTCTTATGAGGTAGCTTTTCAACAAGTCCACCCGGTATAAAGTTTCTGACAATAACTCGGTCGCCGCAGAAACAATAGAACAGCGATCGCATCGTTCTGACACACACGTTACCATGGACGTGCATGTATAGGCAAAATTCAATGTCGAAGTAGCAAAAGTTTTTTGCCAATGTCTCGAAAACTAAAGCTGAGAGCGAGTTACATGTATAGGAAAAAGTTGCTAAAAATGATGATCCTAACAACATATTAAAAAATTATCCAAATCGCTGGGACCGACCATCATCTGTATAATTACCCGTGTTTTTTCCGTGGATTAACATCTGTTAACGCAACTTTACATTTTGAATTCAACAAAGGAAGCCGAATTCAAGCACAAAGTTTCATTCGGTAAATTCTTGAATCAGTCTCATACTTTGGATATTTTGTTTTTGGAAATTTCGAGTCCACATTGGAAATCAGCGATCCAAATAGTAAATCGAGGGTGTTTTGAGATTTTCGCCAGGATTTCAGCGAAATCGACCACTGTGCGACGATTCGTCATTCTTGCCAGTTCAGCTCATCCTCGAATCCCGTATCCTCACAGAAGCGAAACGTCATTCTTCCCAGAACAATGAAGTCGACTGTACACCGAACAAAGAGCAGTTTGAAAGTCAAACGGCAAAGGGAGGGTTGCACGATAACTCAATGAAAATTGCCCTGTATTACCATAATTACCGTCCCGATGCTTCGTAAGGGACATCCGGAGTCACCGTTCTGGCAGAGGCAATCCGGCAGGCTGTCCATGCTCCTGACGATGACGGTAGGAAAAGGAGGAGGAAGGGCCCACTCACGTACCCTAATTGTCTTTGTCGAGTGCACTCGACATTTGTGGCAAATAGGTTTCGCGATTTTCTGATGCAGACCTGAAGATCGACAAGTGGCCGGCGAGAGCACTCCAGCATAAACGAGCTGAATAATGAACTGTCGTGGCACATTACTAGTCCGCGTGTACTGTTCATATTACCTATTAATCCAACGATGATGATACTTCAGTTTCGCCATAACGGTCTCAACAAGGCAAAATTGTTCGTGATGATCGTTTGCGTGGGGAATGGATACTCGGCTTGATGGTTTTGAAAACCTGGGCGTCTGACAAGATTTATACTATGTCGGTTTATCGTGTCGAATGTATTTGTTTTTGCAATTTTTGGCTTCAGTTTTTGGTTTTTTTAATGAAGATCAGTAATTGTAGGTAGGTTGCGTGTTAACCAGCAACCATAGGTACTGTTTATCTAATTAAACTAATCTGTATAATTAAATATTACTTTATCGAGAGCAGACACAAAATAAAGGAATTACGCTAAAATAAAAGTCATATCCGACATTGTATTTCGTGTGATCTATGATATATATATAGTTTCCAACTCTACTGCTTTTTGTTTTTTTCATTCCCCACTCTGCACCATTCTTACTCACTCTCTGTCAATCACACACTGTCTCACTCACTCGGTCATTCGCTCTGCATTATCATATATATTATAATAGTAAATTCGCAAATATTACATTTTTAAAATTATAAAAAATTTCATTGAATTCACCACTGCCGGTCACCGATAACTCTCATGGCATTCAACGTGTTAAAACAGTGAGTCCTAGGCGAAATTACTATAATAGTTAAAGCCGAAGAAACATAAACAAAAATAAAATGAAAAGGAAAAAATTCGTCGAGATGATCTGTATATTATATGTCTGACATAATCCATTACATGGGAGCGATGTGTGAATAATATCTATTCCATATTCCATGGTGCATGACAAGAAGAAAATAAAATTAAAGCTTTTCATGCTACAGAAAGTAATTTATAGCATTAATAATAATAGATAACATGTCATTTATATTTTAATCAAATAAAACAATTTCCCAACAAAAATACTTATTGGAATGTAATTTCATTAATTGCCCATTTAATATTTACAAATTTTCATTTCTTCGTCTTATAATTAGTTACAAAAATATCGCGCTGAAATCTCTACACATTGCAAAATGTGCTATTTAAAAACTACAAATTTCTGAACGAATTCATAAAAGTAAAGCCTCATATTTATAGAATATTCGGTTTTCATACATACATAAGAACATGGTTTATCTTTACCCGGCTTACTCGATATTATAAATGAAGGATTTATAATAGAGTGTAATACAGCTAATAAAATCCGATGAGAGTGCACGCATGTGGTCACCTGTCTTTTATACTTTGCCAATTTGGAGATTATTGCTTCTTTGTTGTTACTCTTCGAAAAAAGTGTTTAAACTGTTTTTCACGCCTCGAATGAAATTTAAAAAAATCTTATCGTCGGAATAATTTTTTAAAGGCAATGCCTATTTGAACTCGGAGTCAGATAGCCGTTGTTATCTTCGTGGCTGTATTCCTGTATTAACCGTTTTCTGTTATACGCTTCAAGTATATTAGCATCAAACTGTAATTGTGCATTTTATATCTAACCAGAAGAAAGTCTTATCATCTTTTTCTAAGTGATACTTACTTTTTTTTTAAATTCCTTTCCACTTAGGAAACACTTAAACTTAAAGCTTCTCCCCTTTGTCTCCACATCTACAATTTCTTTAAAGCTCCGGCGGGAATAGTTTCTTGATTTCAGAATCGAGGAGAGTAACAGAGATTAATCCGTTTCATCTCTCTTTCTTTTTGCAGTACGAACAGGTTGACTGGGAAGCTTTCGGTTCTTTCATCCCTTCAACTTCAAAGGTGCAAATAGGTCGCGATAATTCCGGTTCCCCAGTTTTTCGCGGAAGAGTGGCAATGCGCGCGAAAGAGGAATTTCTTACGGCGTTCATAAAATCTTCATTCTGTGCAAGAGGCAAAAAGGAAGAAAATAATCCCTCTTCCAGCCGGCCGGGTTCCATTAATCATGGCTTTTCTTCGCACGTGTGAACGCGCCAATGCGATAACATCGGCCCGCCATTTAATTAATGTCCCCCTCGAAAGAATGGCTCCCAATCGCCAGAAATTTATTGGCTTTCGACCGTCGCTTGACCTACATCCAATCGCGGATTGCTTTTCTCATTTTATTTGTCTCGTTGTCTTACCAAACGAAGGTAAACGGCATGGAAACTCGACGGTTGCATGATCGGTTTCAACCACAGAATATCTGTGCCACTTAAGGCTGAGTTTATGGAACGAAGAAGGAAACAAAGATTGAGTACGCATGAATCGACCGGAAAATACTTCAGGCATCGGTTGGAAAGAATAAATTTACATCTACAACGAATATTATCAGCATTCCAGGTTGATGAAACAACGAATGCCATTCTTATTGATTTTGTTTTAAAATTCGCCGGTGAGATTCCAGAATTTCGTTGACAGTGAGATTTAATTCGTATAATTTGAATTTTGCGATATATTTTAAAATGAAGAGCTTCCTATGATGTCGGGCACTTTTCCCGAAAATTTTCTCATTTTCATATTACATTATGAATTTTGTACGGTAAAGATTTAATACAACGAAATATTTTGCATAGTTCAATGAATTTCGTTACAGTGAGATTTAATTTGAAAATGCTTCAAATAGTTCATCGTTATCGGAACTATTTCCTATTGCTCAAAATTAATTTAATAAGAAAAAGATTTTGAAAATCTATAAAGTATGTAGCCAACTTTTTAAAACTGCGGGGAGAAGAATTGAAATAATGACGACAAAATATTTCAATATTGCTAAGATTGTCGAAGATAAATGTAAATACAAACATTAATTCTGTTGAATTTATTTATATAAGTTATACAATTAACTGTTATGGAAGTCATTCACTCATATGACATTAACTAACAATTACTCTTTTGTTATTCCACAGATTCTTGCCGAGATATGTCAAACATGAAACCAGATTATAAATCAAATAACACCCTATACAATTTGTTTGTTGTAGGACTTCTGAAATACTTTTTACCGAAACGGCATCTTGTTTAATTTAGCGTACAATAATTATTTCAGAAGTACTATTTATTTTTGCAAGAACAATTAACATGTATTCCTTGTTCTTTCTAATTTAACACGACGTAGATTTTGCGTTATATTTAATTACGTATTTATAAGTACATTAGTTTGAAGAATGATTAAAATTAAAGAAAAATGTTACTGCGTTGAGTATTACGTGGGCGGGATACAGACATAAACTACATCAAATTTAACATAATAATAGTTTATTTAAACTGTTGAAATTGAAAATCATTAAATAAACTTTAAACAAAATGTTATTGCGCTAAGCAATAACAGTTTTGCTTAATATTTTGTACCGCGAAACTTCAAATTGCAATAAAGCTTTCGAATTCCGAATGCTTAATTCTTTATTTCTCTCATCCGTCGTGCTTTGCCCAATTGTTTTACTTGAAATGAAAACTCTTTGTTATTGTTATTACTGCAATAAACTGGTTTACATGAAAAAGCATATAAAAAGATAAATGTGCAGATAACGGGAAAAAATGTACACAAAGTCTGAGCGCAGGTATTAAATCCTAATCACGTTATTTATTATATCAATCTCCATAGTTTCAGTAAAAAATAACTTTCAGTAGAAATTTGGGATAAAATTTCGGACGTTGAAAAGTATTTTTCACGAGTTAAACTTATTAGTCCGTTATGTTAATGAATATCAGGATTTTAGGCTTTTACAGAATCGATTCGCTGTGTCATGAAAATGAAATTCCGAGATTTGATATTCTAGCTTATCCGCAGTTTAACTGGAGTTTCGTAGTGATATATCGAATTCAAGAGCAAGTGAACTAAATCAATAGATAGTTCCGAACGTTAAGACAATACTACGATAGGAACAGCTTAAGTTTCAACTAGCTTCTGTAACATCGGTGATAATAGATTAAACGGCGTTAGAAATATCGATTGTCTGATAAAGTAATATCCTTTGTTTTTCTGTTTTATCTAAGTATTATTAAATAATTTGCCGTTATGTGTTTAGTATTAAAGTATAATATGTATAGTATTAATGTAAAATTATTGTCAGTAATTATTTATTTGAAAATTACTAATTGTTGTACAAGCGATATTAAATTGAAGAATCTTTTTTTGAATTATGTAAGTATCTTTTAAGAGAAGGATGTTGTAGACAGATATTGCTTTGCTTTTGTTTATATATTGTATTATTTATTTATATATCTATATCACGTTCCGGGTCCCAGCATCGACATAGCAATTTTCAATATTATGTATACTTTATAGAGCAAAATACTCCGGGAATTTAATACCATGATCTAATAAAACTTTGCAGTCGCATGGATTCTTCATCACGTAATACAAACTAATCAAACGCGATTGATGCGTTATCCTTTGATGAAGTAATTTGCCGAATCACTGTTATTAATACAGTTAACATAGATTTACCTACGCCAAATTGCCGTAAAAAATATATTTTCAAACGAAACTTAAAGCTTTACAACGCAGAAATGAAATTTATTTTCGTTGTGCTTGAATTGCTAAGTTCCCATGAAAATTCATGTTAAAGCTTACAATCTTAATATCGCATTCAATACACCTAATCTTTGACTTTGAGTCCGACTACAGCTACCAAGTTACCATCGATATAAGATTGCAAAATGTTAAAAAGTAACGTCTTCATGTTCCTTACGTGTAATTAAATGGCACGTGCTGCCGAGTTTAATTGATCAATGGCTATTATCAAGACAGTCATTATTCAGTCTGAACGCTCGAGGCGAACAACTGACGTCATTTTCGATTCTAACGTGTTATTGGCTGAAAGAGCCGCACATTCGTTGCGTCGTCATGTGTACGACGAAGGAAGTGTTTTGTTTTCGGTTGTCATTCGTCGATTCTCACGTTTTCAGGACCGACATGGTGGGCATAGGAGGTGAGAGAGCAATCTCCCCTACCGTCCCAAGTGCCTTGTTTCTGGACCCTCGCTATAGTCACGTTCTTTTTTCGCTACTAATGATCGAATGGCCCTCCGAGTACCTAATTTAAAGTATTGGCACATTTGAGCAAATACTTCAAGGGCCAATTGACGAAAGATAGGCACGAGCTGAAACAATGCGTAAGCGAAGAAAGTGAATTGTATTTTAATTCACAATGAGATAAAGCATCAGAATCTCGCTGTTTCTGCTGTATTATACCATAATTATCTTGAATGTCGTAGAAAGTTTGACTGCCGCAAAGGCAAAAAAAAATTAACGCGAAAAAGTTAAGGAAATGGCGAGCAAAAATTATAAAGAGGACAAAATCATTAAAATTCATTTCTTATCTCTAACAACTAGACGGATATTATTAAGCCGATAAATCGTTTCATAATCGAATACTGAAAAACCTACTTTTCAGCGAAAAGCTCATAGTCGCTTCATTAATGATATAACGGCTAATTTAAAACTTACTTCAATTGCTTCATGAGACTATTTGACGCTTTTTAGCAAATCCTTTCAGCACTTTTTTTGAAAATCTTATTAATTCTATTGAAGAAGAAGTTAATGAATTTTAACACTATTAAATTATATTATATTCCATCAATGATTAGCAGTTTTCCCTGACTTCCTCAAAATATATGTTTATCATGCGAAAGTGTAGTTTTAATAACCAGTCTATCTGTTTAATTGAGCAGGTGTATCACTTTGTAATTGCGTTATTCGTCCACGAATGACAGGGCTCCACTTACAGGTTATGACATACGTAGACCGGGTTATGACCGTCGTGGAAATTTATTGCTACTAAAACGGATGCCTGTTTGCAAAAGCCTGTTCTTTGGAACGAGGCTTCCTTTAATTGCCGAGGAGGCGCGCAGCTGTTATTCTGCGATGCGCCTCCGCTCCGAGCATAAACTGGACAGGACCGTTAATCATTAATATCATTAATGACCGAGCTAAATCTACGGTAATGAGTCAATACGGAGTTTCGTGTCTTTCGGTGATGTCAAAACGTATGTACTTACCGCCGCGCGTGAGTCGTAACACCGAAAAAAGCCATCGTAAAGTCAAAGGATAGCCGTGGAGTTTCACGATGACTTAAAGGTTTCAAGGATTACCGTGAATGGAAAGCTTTGAAAATCGGAAAATCGATTGTAGAGAGTTTCGTGAGTTTTTTTTTCACAAAAATGGAAGGATTGTATTCTCGAAGCAGGATTAAATTTTCAAGCTGAAAGGATATTTCCGAGTATCTCGAAGAGCACTGTTTAAATGGAACTCTTCGAAATGTAGGCGAATCGATCGTCGAGATTTTTGGGAATTTTAGTTAACAAAGGGAGCATTGTATTTCCAACGTTGATTTTAATTTCTATGCTTATGCAATATTTTAAAATGGATCAAACATCATTGAAGCTGAATCGTCGAAAATATGTAAGAGAAATATTCTACTTTCGCTGGCGAATTTGATTTTGAAGCGCGTAAATTACTTTACAGTAGTTGAAATATTGTTTAATCTAAGAGCGATGATTTTCATCAATTTTGTATTAAAAGAAAGGAACTATTATTGTCGTGGGTGAAGAATTCAATTTTTAAATTCGACGAATAATTGTTGTATCAGGGATTTGGAGCTTATGGAATAATTTCTATTCGACGATGAAGATAGATTAATTGAAATTAGTATACGCATGAGATCATATGATGATGTGATAAAAAGAAGAGAATAAGTATGAAACCGTAAAAACGTGTCGATCCAATAGACGAATTCGTAATTGAATACATGCAATTATTCGTATTATTCGTACAATTATTTAATATTTGAAATAAAAGTAATATATTATAATGTTATAATAGCTCCTATGTACCAGATATAATTGGATTTTGCTTCAAATTGGGAATCATGCACGGTTTTGAACCGACTATTCTATTCATGTAGAACTATTGATTTGGTGTTTCTGTGTTCCGTAACAAATACGATAAACCATGTTCTACTTTAGTTTTAAATGAAACGAATAGTAATTTTGTTATTACACATACATGAGCCGTCCACAGGCCAAATTGGTTAACACAACTTAATAACTTTTTTTAAGTACCAAAGCAGTTGATTTAATCCTAATTTTTTATATTCATAACAAATGTCTGTAACAATAACGATTAACATCAGTAAATGAAAAAATATGTATGGCCATCGAATAAAAAGCAATTTATTTCAGAAGCCAATCTGATTAACTCTATGCTTTAATGTAAATCGTTTCAATGATTTAATTCAATCGCGGTAGAAAATAATTAATGATAACGGTAAATTGTGTGGAGCTGTCTCATCAGAAATAAACTAAAATGATTTGGGGGTATGTTTCTATAGGTAAAATGAAAAAAAAGAACGCGCTTAGTAGGAGATATTCTATTAATTCATATGAAAAATCACTTTTGAACTCTTTCACGGTAGAATGCTAATCTCGGTTTTTCGTATGTCGCGTGTGAAAAATTACTTAAGAATAATTCGATATAACGAAATCTCTAATACAACTGAAGAAATCGTAATTTATCTTGCTGATGTATCGTTGTAATAGAAGAATAATTATTTATTTTTGCAAAAAAAGTTTAATAAGAAATTTATTACAACGACCTTTTTCTGTATTAAAAAAAAATGTGAAAACATCAATTAATTCTCTTACAATTAGTCGCGTAAAAATTACACTATTAATAACGATTAGCCCAAAGCTATTTACTCTATCTTACTCATTTTATACGTCGTTAAATGAAAGCTCCACCCGCAATTGTGCATCCCGCAATGTTTGCTTGACATTTTCAAAGGGAATTTCAAAAAACGATCTATATTATTTCATCACATTTCTCCACTTTTTGTTTGATGAGGTTAGTCCATTCAGCAAGTGAGTAGCTTATATAATATGTATATATGTTTCTCAATATGAACAGTAATACGGTATTGTTTCATTCTTCTCAAACTAATATGGAACGGATACTAATTTTAAAGGATTTTTTTACGGGCAATATTTTTCATACGGAAACACTTTTGGTTCAGTACGTACAGTTTTATCGATCTATTTTCCGTTGTTCCGAAACTGGTATAAACTAATTCTATGATAAAATGTTAAACAGAGCAATATATAGCGTTGTCATTATTGTGTTTATTTATTTCATTTCTCAAATACTGTTATTTAAATCCAGCTTATTTAATAAGCTGAATATTAATAATGGCTTATTTAATAACATTAGTAAAATCCCAACATTCCATCTTTTCTGGATTCCCAGGGTTTATTTTAATCTGTTTCGTATTTGAAAAGTACTGACTTCGACTTCATAATAACATATTTTACAATATATTTTCTATGTATATACAAAAATTTTAATGTTAATTATTCCTAGGGGTGTGATCGCATCCCATAAGTATAAAATAAAGTATAAAATAAATTCCTACAAGAATAAATTATCACAACTTGAGAAGTTATGGTGTGTAAGGAGATATAGGCTCGAACGCGCAATCAATGGAACAGAGAACAAATCCTCTCTTGTATTTCGTAATAAAGTTGTTACAATTTTATTAAAACGAAAAGTCTTTAGACTTTCCGATACAAAAAATACGAATAGCAGGCCGTCTGAATAACGTCGTGAAGATTTGCACTGTAACTGTCGTATCTCGAGCCCAAGTTCGTCCTTTTAACACTAGGTTTTCAGGTATTTTTGCATACCTATCTCTACCAACACGGGTCAATACGTGTTCTATTAGGTTGGTAGGAAATTAATGTCGGTTTTCAAACTTTACCTTTAAATACACATGTTGAGAATGGGAATAACTTTCTTTAATTAAAATAAGTTCCATTACAATTTACACATTTTTTCCAACGAGAAACAAGTTTTTTATTAAATTTTTTTCTTCTAAAATGACATAAGAAGATAAACAGACTATAATGAACGGCTATCTCAAAATTAAGCGCCAAAGTTTGAAAACTTGAAAAGCGACATTAATTTCTTACCAACATAATACATAGAGAACTTCAAAATTAGAAGGTTTCGAAGAAAACAAATTTCGATTTGTACTCATTTCGTTGAATGGATAAAATTCAGTACAAGTGGTAGAAATAAATGTAAACGGCTCTGTATTTTCCTTCGCGAAGTTCGAAATGGGTCAAAACACCCCCCCCCCCCCCCCCCCCCCCGTTAACTTAGTGTTAAGAGCACCAAAATAATATGGCGGGAGGTTTGAATAACTCTAACTAATGTTGGTTACCTCTGAATTTTACTATATTCTTATTGCATAAGGTCCCTGTGTAAGGGAATACCCACTCTCTCCCTGAACTGCCGAACTAATTGTAAGAAAAGCCAGAAACCCGCACTTGGGCCCTACCTACGTCTAGCCTAATGTCTAAATTAACCTTTTCTCTGTCCTTTTTCCCTTCTTTCCTCTTTTCCTTGAAACCCTTACTTGCCTCCCTCTACGTACTTCCCTCTCTCCGACTCATTTTTCCGTCCATCCCCAACGCTCTTCCAAAAATCGGCACTTCAATTCTACGCTAAGTTGAAAAACATCTTCCTCTGCATAAATAAAACCAGCATTTAAGAAATTCGAATAGTTATTTTATACGGGATCACAACACTAATTGTAAAATTCTCAAAAGATAAATGTGTTTGCTATGACATCCCTTGGCACGTTTAAAATATTTAGAGAAAGTGATAGCAGAACCAAAAATAAGCCATGTGTCTTATTTGGAATCTGATTGTAAACCATTTTCGGGTGCATTTTACTAAATATTTAAAATCAGTCCGTATTCAACACCTTCGTCATCTGTAGGAAATTTTTCCCAAAGTACTGTTCAATATATCAAAGCCTCGGTGGCATCCACTGAAGGAAGTAGATCGTGGGCAAAGTGACTATGACAAAAAGATCTGAAAAAATACAAAAGGAAAAAAAAGATAGCGTTAAAACCAAACAATATAATGAAAAAATATGTGTATGGAGTGTGTGAAAGGGATCTTTGAAAAACGAAATTTTCCCGCTACACTTACTTTTGCGCTTCACATTATTGTACGCACGTAGCTGAAAAGGGATACCAAGCCAAACTGGAGTCTGATTTTTCATTCATTAAATCCCAGTTCTGTGTTGACTGGATTTACCAGAGCATTCCGTGTTTGTGAGAAAGATGGAGCAGAATGCATTCTTTGTCGGATACGCGCCGCCTTCATACGGCTTCTATTTGTAAAAGGACGCTGTGATATTCGCGTGGCAAGCCGAGTATGACGATCGTGTTCTATGACACGGTTCATTGGCACTTTTCAGAACGCAGTTGCGACCGTGGAAAAAGGTTGCCAAGAAATGGAGGCAATGAAGATACGGGAAAAAGAGATTGAGAGAGCCAGGAGAGAGATGTAGGCTAGAGAAGAAGAGAGTGAAGAGAGAAAAAAGAGAAAGAAAAGAAAGAGAGGAAGAGGGAGCGAAAGTACATGGATAAATAGGGAGAGTGAGAGCACGAAAGCGAACAAGCGGTAAAGAAGGGGAGGGGTTCGGAGACCGGAGAGATGCCTATGATGTGTCATGAATAAAAGATTGTTCGAAGCATCGTACAAGTTTCTGCGTAGCTCTGGGCCGGTGCCGTATTGATTGCCTCCTTGACGCTTTTTGATTTCGCGCGATGTATGACCAGGCGTGGAGCTACGAGGCATGGATTTATTTTATGGTGCTTTTTTCGGTGATTTTGAATGTCGCTGTCGGTGCAAGATATCGATACTCACGAAGCGGAAAGTTCATGTTTTTAGTAGTTGACAAAGGTAAAAATCCACACAGCAACGGTCATTTTTATTTGCCATCTTCTTCCAAACTTATGTTATTATAATTGATATTTGTCTTTAGAACTGTATTAATTAAGTGGTATTTTCTAAATCTTTGAAATTTTATGAGATAAAAGAATTAACCGTAATTTACAATTACATAAAATATATGTTTTGCTGGAGTAAGGTGTTTCATTTCGTCATTTAAAAATATTATTGTACCACGTGATTTCTGTGCTTTTTTACATAAGAAGGAGGAGTAAAGTTAAAGTTATTCTTTATATCTATTAAAGTGGAGATTAAAATGAAAACTAATGTTACATCTTTACAACAGAACCATTGCTATAACAACTAATGAATTTCATACACAGACAGGCAAAACTCCAAAGGTATTAATTTCTGTTTTTCTACATTTTTCAGTATGTGGAAGAATATTCTAAATGTTTTGATGGCCTTATAACACTTTCATATAAAATGAAATATTGTCAAGTTCAATGACTTGTTGATGGAGCAACTTCATAAAATTTAATGTTCCTCTAAGAGCAGCGTATTGATCGTCTTCAAGAAATATTTTCATTCTGCGAAAGTTTGACAGCTCCAGCTTTTTCTTTGAACGTAGTTCACAGGTACAACTTTTCAATTCGCGCCAGGTGTTATGATTACTTCTCGAAAATGCTGGCTCGAGTAGTCTTCGCTTTAACTTTTTCTCACATTTTTGAAGATTCTTACCAATACAATAGTATGGTCATGACTGATATTTCTAAAAGTACCATCTCTCCGTAATGTTACTCATATTCATTCTGTCAAATAAATACCGGGCATTGTCCATTTAAAAAGTCCGCATAAAAGTTATGAAAAAAGATTTGTTGCTGTAAGTTGGTATCATTATATCTAACTTTCACGTAGACTTTTGGTGCGATTTGTCCACAACTCTGTTTACAATCCTTGGTTAAATTACTCAGCCTTACGTGTGCTTTGCGACTCCTAAAATGAATTAAAATATCGAGCAAATTTTGGGTTGCCAACGGAATTTATTGTACGGAATCATTAAAAATGTTGCAAAAGGTCTACAGACAGTCAATTTTTTCGAAAACACGAGCATACAAGTGGTACAAAGCATTCAAAGAATGCCATGAAGCGGTTGAAGATTGCCTCGTTGCAGTTGATGTCCAATGCCGTCGGCTGACTGTTTACTTCGACTATAGTGGTGTTGTCCACTCAGAATTCTTTCTGGAGGGGCAAACAGTCAATGAACAATATTATCTGGGCGTTAAGAGACGTTTGAGAGACAATGTTCGTTGGAAAAGGCCGTGTGGGAGGATAATTCTGGGATTTTGCACCAAGGTAATGTGCCGCCGCACACGTCGATACTTGTACTCGAATTTTTTAGCAAAAAGTCAACGAATGTCAGCGGACAAGCATCGTATTAGCTAGATATGGCCCCATGTGACTTTTTCTTGTTCTCCAAACTGAAATTATTACTTCGTGGAAAACGTTTTGAGTCCATTGAAGCCATAAAACAAAATTCGTAGAAGTGACTCAAAGCCATACCGGAAAGTGCCTATAACGTGTGTTTCGCGGACTGGATTATTCGTTGAAATAAGTGTATCTCAACAAATGAGGCCTATTTTGAAGGCGACGAAATAAATATCGATGATTGCAACAATATTTTGTGCTTTATTAAACAATTTCCAGTATTTATTTGACTGACGAAAGGTATTTATACTTTCAGACTAAAGCGAAATTATTTAAGTATGTCATAAGAAAATATAAAAAATATGTACGGAGTTGAACATGAAGTGACAGTTCTTCAAATGTTCGAAATTAAGTATCGCAGTGTATGCGTTCAAATAATTTACAAAAAATTCTGTAATATATTGAATAACAATTATTTTCTGTTTTTGTATGTGTCATTAATTAGAATCGTTACCGTGTCTTCACAAAGTAGCTCAACTATTAACTCATTCAATTAACACATTTTTATACATGGAATTAAGTGATACAAATAACCAGATAATGCAGTATTTATGCAAGAACAATACACTCTTGCATATAAAATGAAAATGACAAATTTTCTACTATATAATATCATCGCCTGACTGACGACTAAAAAAAATAGGCCACCTATTTGTGAAATTATTATCGCATATATTTTAAGATGCCTTACGGGCCTGTGATTATTTTCTTTTCTGAGAATAAATCATCTTGACGTTCGATGCCTCGAACATCCTCGTAATTTATCGTTCTTTCTTCTTACGATTACGTTTTTCATGGGTTTTTAAACTGCCAACTTTTTCCTCAGCAGTGTGGTTTTTATGAAGCGGCGCCTGTTTTCTCCTCAAAAACTCGTAGAAAAGTTTATCAGTTTACGAGACAATCGGCGCCTCACTTTCCACACCATACTGCCACCATATGGCACAACGACCCAGGTTAAAAAGACAAAAAGTATTCGCATGTGATTTTTTGTAGAATTCCTTCGACTACCATTACGAAGATTCAGATTTTTTCAATTGACACTGCAGGTTGCATACGTTTCTGAAGTTATGAAATAAAATTTATACTTTAACACTCAACTAACCACCGAATAAAAACCAAACTATACACTCTACACCGCGCCTTTTCAGGATTAACGTGAATTGGTACTTACTATTTGAAAGAGAAAGAACATAATTAAATTGTTTTTATGGACAAGTATAATTTGGTCATAATTATCTGTATTGCATGGTGTTTATAAAAAACATGAGATTAAATGTATATAACGCTTATTTTTTATAGTTTAACCCTTTTGTTTCTAGTGGTTTTACCATAAAACTACATTTCAAAGAATTTGCTACGTGGTTATCATCAGTGGTCCCGTGAAACCACGACAAATAGAAACGTTTGTCCTATGTCAATCTAATTTTTTTCTGTTTTAACTTGATGTAACAATTTATCGAAAGTACTTGTCTTAATGAACTAAATTCTTTTTAAACGTCAAAACTGCTGTGTTTCAGTACTTTTATTGAAACAAAAGAAAGTTTCCCACGTTGCTTAAGTCAATACTTACAATTTTTTTTCAGCTGGCTTTGCAATCAATAATGCCACTTCCTAAATTGAAATAACCCTTCGTTCAATAACAACTGCTTTCGCCAGAAGAAGAAGAATAAGTCGATCAGACAATGAAACATCAGCCTTAACCAGTCAGCGGGGATGTTAAAAAAAATAACCGAGTAATCTTTACAAAATAACACGCTGAAACATTTCGATCATGCTGTCGAACGCGAAGTCTTAAATTTCAAATACTTTCAATAATTTATTGTTCTCGTAATAATTTGTCAAACTCGGTCGTATAACAATGATCGTATCATGGTGTTAAATTCCGCTGGTAAAAAGCATTGCAGTACGTTCCTATCGGTTTGCAGAACGAGAAGTGGATCCCCGTTCGTTGTATCGGTTTCTGGAATGAGAAGCAAGAGGGGGAATAACGTTGGGTTACGTTGGTGGGCGAAATTTTAATACGAATTCATACATACTGATGCGCGAGAACATTTTCAAGGAATACGTTACGGTATGCTCGTAAAATTTTGTTGCGAAATGCGATCAGTTACATATTGGTTTCTTTGACCGAGGTGAAAATGGGTATTCCGCGATGCGTATATCCCAATCTGCCGCGCTGGAAGCGAAGATAATGAGCTGCTACTCGAGAAATAATTACGTACACGGGAACGATATTCGACTCATCCATTAATTCCCATATCAAACTGCCTGTATACCGGAAACGGCATAATCGGAGAAACGAGCTTTGCACAATTCTGCTTTCCATCATTGAGGCAACCACCGTACCTACCGGCTGATTACATTTCAGTTAATGGGAAGTAGGTCGAGGTAATTTTCAATTTATCTCCTGGCCGACTGTTTACGCGTTCTTACCATTTTTTGGTTTAACTACTGCCGCCATTTCACGAAGAGCTATGGTTTCCGCTGTCCGTTGAACCAAGGGGGTCACACTATTGTAGGTATTTATATGTGTTACAATATTTTATATATAACGTTATTTATATCGTCATTTGAAAGAATGAATTACCATGTTTTTATTATTATACAATAATTCTTTCGAGTAATAGCTTTTTACGTGTTTATTTGTTTCAAGTCGCACGCAACTTTATACGAGTTTGTATATTATGAAACATTTTTACTGTTAATTATTTGCAATATGTGTATGCATTATTAGTAGGAATGTTTTGATATATTTAGCAGAATATCTCAACTGTCGTTTTATCCGAAGAATGTGTGTGTTGAAAATTCAAAGAATTGTACTTCAGGATATTTACCACGTTGTATTAGTAGACACGTATTCATACTTTTAACGTCATTACCGCACTCATATTACTCTGACACTTATTGCATGATCATATTACCGAAATAATACTTATTTTTACATTATAGTTGTTGATGACACTAACGTTGCTGACGTTAAGCCTGAGTATTGGGGTGCCCTCTCGACAGTAAAGTTCAAAATCTTCTTAGATTAAATAGATCTATTGAAACAAAGCTTCAACGCTTATACTAACGATGAAAAGTTAAAAAGATTTCTTGATTGCGAGTAATGGCGCGTGAGTGCACCCACCGTCTTGAGGGTTTAAGACGAGTGTCTTTGATATCAACGATTCTTAAGAGAAGTATTGTGTACTGATGATTTGGGATGATTGCATTGAATATTTGAACTCGAATGCCGCGGAAAAATGTCTTTACTCCCAGATATCTTGCATCCAGAGGGATGTAACGATAGGAAGAGGGCAGGATATGTTGGGCCTTGCCCTTTCCTATTGCTTTAACCATTTCTTTTTTGGCACCGCCTGAGTTATAAGGAGTTTCCTTAAGGTCGAGTCAGCGCTTTTACAAAAAGAAAATTCTATGTGGAGCTTTTTCTAGAAACCAAGGCAGCAGTCGAGGTCCATAATTTAAGAGGAGAAATCCATCAATTTCCCAGTTTTATGATATTAGTTATAAAGTTGAAATTAAAGATTTCTCCGATCCTTGGTTATACAGGGTGTCCCATTTAAGTTGAGATTGTAAAAAATCTCGAAAACGGGTGATTTAAAAAAAAACCAAGCGGTGCGTGCCCCTTACTATTGCGGGTGGGGAGTCTAATGGCATTACTGATTTTACAATGCGTGGGCGTCTTCAAGGTCATTTCATGGTCAACCTTTCTTTTTGCGTCATAAACACCTATTTTTTATTTCGGAATCATATTTTACATAAAAAATGGATCACTTTTGTTTAAAACATTTTGTTGTAGATTTAATATTTCTTAAGATATCAGGCGAAACGTCTTTTAAAATTTATGCTGATACCTCATCTGGTAGGCTTACATCTTCAAGTATATTATTGGTACCTTGAGAGAGAGAGAGATTGGTATCTTAAGAAATATTAAATCCACAACAAAATGTTTCAAACAAAAGTGATCCATTTTTTTATGTAGAATATGATTTCGAAATAAAAAATAGGTGTTTATGACACAAAAAAACAAGATTACCTTGAAATGACCTTGAAGACGCCCACGCATTGAAAAATCAGTAATGCCATTAGACTCCCCACCCGCAATAGTAAGGGGCACGTATCGCTTGGTTTTTCTTAAATCACCCGTTTTCGAGATTTTTTACAATCTCAACTTAAATGGGACACCCTGTATATCAGATCGGCACGAGAAGCTTACTGAGACTCAACCCGTCTTACCCGATCTCGGAACGCTTGGATTTTTAGATCAATAAAGCAAAGCAATGCACGCCTCAGTATCAGTAGAACCTCGAACTAGAATTGTTCGAACTAATTCTATGTTTTTAAACTGTTCGGCCAGTCTGATGATTCATGCTAAAAATTGATTACACATGGTGGCATTTAAACCACAAGGGCTAAATAGAAATATTGCACTTACAACATACTTCAAAATTGAGAACAAGATAATGTCATTGTAAGAGGTATTTTTAAATTTGTTTTCAAAAAGTCAACGTAATGTTAACTAATTCGCAAAAATATTTCAAGGTCCACCGATACCAGGGGTTACCATTTCTCTACTGTTTATTTAAAAATTTCTTTTGTTTCCGCCGCAGTCGCGAAGGAGATGATACGGCAAGGTGTTCGTTTTAGTTTCATTTGGGATAGATTTTTAAAGCTGTCCTGTTTCAACATTTGTCATACTTCACGATGCAGGTGAGATTATTCTTATCATATATTTAGTGGGGAAAAGAGGATCGCACGGAATTAGAGGTAGTGCGTAACAGTTTCCAATTTATTTGTAGCCTGCAGCTAATGCCGCATGTACGGCAGTTAGTGCCGCGAAATCTACGGTAGAAGTTGCAAATCGCCAGGAAGGAGATTCTAAGACATGTTTCTGCAGCTGAAACTTTAAATAGAGTTTCTACGAAATTTAATCGAACTCCCGCTCCAGTTTCTGGCGTATTTTCGAGATAGTTTAAACGCAAACTTCTTCATTTTTATGACTCGACCTTTGCCTCTATCTTCGCCGTTGTTACTTTATGCATTATACCATCTCCTTCAACTAATTTAGGACTTTTAAATGCACTTTTTTATCAATTACTGAGGCAATTCCCAAGTCTTTAAGCATTCTGAGAGTTTGTCATTACTGATGATAGGTTTGGAAATGTATTAAAATCAAATACGATCTTTTAATAATTTATGATAATTTTTTTGATAACATTGACTTTTTCTGCATGGCAGAAATAAAGTATATGGTCCATAAATAAAATGAATCGTAAGGTCGCTTATATCATACCATAAGAAACTCTTATTCCGCAAGTTTGTTTTCAGATGCGATTAATCTGAGGACGATGTTTCAGTGGCATACGAAGAGTTAAATGTGCTGAAGATTATAAACGTAGTCTAGGGTAATACTTAAAAAATCTTAACTTTTCTTTTGTATTTTGACGCTTCAACTGCTATTGTCATAATAATTAAACTTGTCACTTAAACTGTATTGCACAATACGATGGTACTAATTTTTTAAAAGTGGTGTTGACTCGTCGGACAATCAAGTCGTCGGAATCTCGTTTGCTTTTTTCCTCCCGGAAATAAATTTGACACTCCGTGGTTTTGGCGTGTTTGTTTATTATAACGAAAAACAAGAGTGTAGGCGAAATCGGAACAACGACATAAACTTAATAGTATAGATATATATATGTATTCGAATAAATCTCACTCTCCTTACAATAGTATCGTCCGTTGCGTTCACTTGCCTTTTCGCTTCTCCCGTGGGAATCCAATCACTCGATACATTCGGCCTCCTCATTCGCGCATTACACACGTGACCACAATCGCGCTTCTTCCGTACTTCTCCCTCTCTCTCTCTCCCTCTCCCTCTCTCTCTCTCTCTCTCTCTCTCTCTCTCTCTCTCTCTCTTTCACTTGCCACAAGAGTATATACAGAACAAAAAGTGATAACGAATATAATAGTTAACAAAGTGTATAACAAGCAAGCGAGCACAACGAAAATACAAGATAAACTTGGTAGAATGTGTGTGTATGAAAAATTGTGTTAGAAGCCCAGGTTGGGACGCTTGTTCGGTCCCTTTATTAATTTTCCAAGCGCCCCTTCCTCTGTCGACATCTCATCCGAGGAGGAAGTGGTGACTTGTTAGGGAGGAGGATGTTGGGCACGTGCAAAATGTTATTGGTTCTGCCTGGGCTTCGTGGGTGGTAACCAAAATGCAGAGTTTGCATTGGTTTTTGCAAACGCACCGAAGGCCCAGGCAGAGGTGGGCCTTGGGTCACGAGATTGACGAGGCTTGCGAGTAGACGCTAGATTTATGACAGGTGTCATAAATCTCAACGCAACCTCAAGGCCCGCGTTGTCAATTACGCCTCAACAAGTGGTTCAAAATAAAACCGTTTAATTGCGATTGATATTTGTCTCATCACAAAGAACTCAATGTGCATCTCGAAACAAAAGTCTCAATATCGCAAAACGAAGAATAAGTTACTTATTGTGGGACAAGTGTCATAATTATCGTCCCAAATATGAAAAAATGTTCAGATATATTTTATTCCCAATTCATGGGATGGTATACCATGTTCCACTTTAAAAAATGGTTGTAATAAGTGTAGGATATGGTAGGAAAATAAAACAGATGTGAGTTACATGAACAAACAAGAAAAAACAGGATTATTTATTAAATGAAAGAAATGGTAATGCTAGCACACTGTGGTGCATAACTATAGCACCACCGCAATTTGTAGTTGCTTCAGACTCTGGATTAAGAATGCAAAAAAATCAATAACAGGAAATTAAAGTGTATGAAAGACAATGAACCTTAGTTTATTTTTATTTATATTGCCCCTTTGTACAAAACGATATAAACAAAAGTGAGAGTTTCCACTGTTGCATAACTGTAGCGTCACAGCCAGTAAAGTAAAATACAAACGATTTTAGTAAACCGTAGGACCACTAGATTTTTGAATTAGCTCAAAAATTCTGTTTGGTAAGCTATCAATAAGTTTCCGAAAAATATCTTTGCTAATTTCCTTGCTTGCTCGAATTATTACATCTTGCAGCTCTGAAACGTTTTTGTACTGCCGATTGACAGAGTAAACGTTTCTTACAGTTATCGCTCAGATGTTTTCCACAGGATTTTGATCGGACGAACATGCTCGCCATTTAATAATATTAATTTCATTTCCTTTAAACCATGCCGTCACTTTTCTACTTGTGTGTATTGCCGCGTTATCTTGTTGAAATGACCAATTAAGTGTGTTATTTTCTTTAAGAAAGGGTAGCAAATTATTTTGTAGAATTCCGATATTTTCGTCACTGTTTATTTTTTTCTCCAACACGAATTTTTGCATAAAGAACATTAATGCTAATTCTTATCGATTTTGTGGCGCTGAACACTTGAAAGTTTTTCTTCATCAGGTACCATTTGCAAGAAGATCAATTTTAAAAAATGAACATTTCCAACTTTCAGAATTTTTTGCGTTTTAATCGCTAAAGTTATTTAATTTTTTTTGTACAAAAAGTTTTTTTCCTATCCATCCTTAAAAGTATCCTTCCGGGAGAAAATCTAGTAACAGATTTAGTAACTAGTAACAGATCTGTCTAGTAACAGATTAGTAACAGATTTGGGGAAACCATAATTGAAATTTGCTACTCGAGTTTTGTTTTTGACTGAGAAATTAAAAATCTCCGTCAGACGGAAGGTATATACTTCCAGTGATTGTCGGCGCTTCCGTTTCACCCGTGCTGGTATTCTAACTTGCTTTACAAGTACATTTATTGTTTATGAGTTATTTTATAAAAATAACGCTACATTAAACTAAGTATTATGTTTGTAAAATTTGATCACTGACAGTACTTTGTGTTTTACGGAGCTTTTATAATTTATCAGCCGAAAACACAAATCATGTTGCAAACACTTATGGTTTTCCCAAGAAAAATATCTGCTCTATCATCTCCTGGATGTACACTTTTACAGATAGATAGCAAAATATCCACAAAAGTTGGAACATTTTAGGCGTACTTTTCGTTTGACTATTGTTTAAACACGTTCAAATGTTTATAACACTAAATTTGTTAGGTTTTAAATAGTGTAGCGAGTGAAGGGATTGTATCAAACAATAGTGGTAGGTATTTGCCGATTGAATAGATTTGCTTGGATTTCTCTCCAGACTTTTCTATGCACGTTTTATTACTACTAGACTCTTTACAGGAAGGTTTACAATACAGAAGTTACGTAGATGGCTCCACGTTGGACGCGGTGAATACAAAATGTCATTCTAACAAAATTAATATGCATCGTTATATTTGTAAGGGATTATAGAATTTGTTTGTGCAAAAAAAAGAACTTTGGCGATTAAAATGCAAACAATTCTAAAAGTTGAATATTTCCATTTTTTTCCAAATTTATTTCCTCAAAAACGGTGTGTGATGGAGAAAAACGGATTTCATATTCGTATTTAGAGCCACAAAATCCATACGAATTAATGTCAATGTTGGTTGGCCAAAAAAATAGTTCAATATTGTACAACAGCGTTAGCAATATTAAATTCAAAGCTTTGGAGTACATACCATGTTTCAGTTTTCAGCCTTTGAGAATCGTCACATACTAAACATCCGAAAGACCGACAATCTTGTGAAGAAATGGCCAAAATGCAACGATTGTGGCAAAACGTTCGATGTTTTAAGACAAACTTTCTGTTGTACTCTTGGAGACAATTTTACCATTCCGAGCAGAAAATTGGAAAAGTTCTCGGCACTCCCCTCGGGATTTTCTCGCGGATTTCGAAAGCACGTGTAGCGATTTCCGAAATATTCATATTGCTTCCGACTAGCGTGAAATTTAAACTCGACATATCCGCCGAATACAATATAGAAACGCTTCTTGTCGATAGTGTTGAATCGTGTCTTTTGCTTGAAGGTTAGACACAGCTGAGTTATAAATCACGCCTCAATGGTAGTATGTATAGTAATCAAAATATCGAATGGGATACTCCTTTGCTCTTAAGTTATGGAGCACATTACAATCTTAATAAAAATAAGAATCAAGATAAAATGGAATATTTAGTTATTCTAATTCACCTCTAATTCACCTCACGAGGATAAAAAGGAAGTTGGTTCATCAGATTTATCACATAGTCAGCCATTTGTAGTAACAGAACTAACAATTAGATTTCTTGATAAACACTGACTGATGTACCAACTGACCTTAAATAGCTTTCCTTTCCATTTGTATTCAAATATATTCATAGGTAATGAAAGTAAGCCTATTATTGTCCCCTCCTGTATTGTTAATTTTTTCTTCTTTTTTGTTTCTCTGTTCAGCTGATTTAGACTATTCACTACGTTTCTGTTACTTCCTCTTTCTAGCATTTCCTTTAGTGTATATGAATCAAAAACATAAATAGTAATACATAATGTGTTTCAGTATAAATTCATATTAAAATAAGAGTATTCAGTGTCACTTTCACAGTGGTAATATTGTCTCACGAACAAACAATTTTTTCCGGACTGCAGTAACCATTTGGTGATTCTTATATTTTCTCGTTCCAACTATATATCCGCAAACGGAATTGTGCTTTCAACGTCAGCTTTTGTGAAAAACATTTTTGTTTTATAAAAATAAGCGAAACAGAAACTAGTACTACGTGAAAACTAAATATGATAAAGAATTCAAACTTATCTTCCAGCTCTGTTAAATAAACTGCCGATTTAATTTAGTTCATCGATAAATACAAATTTCCATTAAATTAAATAGGTTGCTGGTGATTCGTTAAAGCTACCGTTTAATTTTCTAAATTACCACTAAATTAATACATTTTAATTTAATCCCTTCTGATTTAATGAAATATTTTCAATAGCAGCCGACTTCTCCGAATTAATTCCGGTTACATGTGCATCACCTCACTTTACAGGCAGCACATATTTTCCAAAATTTTATATTGATAAATGCATTAAGAATAAATGTTATAATAAAATTAAATTATCGTATTGAGTTTGTTTGACTTTGAAATAAAATCAGAAAAACTCATCCACTGCACATCACGTCTGAAAATTGCAGTATCAGGCTTTTAAAAATTTGTTTTCGATGAATCGATAACATATATCTCTCCAACATGGCATTGATCACAGAGGACTTTATGATGCGAATGTGTTATATTAAACATTCCCTTTTTACGACCTAAGTAATATAAAAAAGTATATGGGCCATTGCTTGGGTCGCAGCTTCTCTCTCGTGTGTTATCCCTCGTTTAAAGGGAATTTTTACTATCCTTCCATAACAACGGTAAGGCAAAAGAAAATCTGCACGAGTTCACCCGCGTAAAGAATGCAAATAAAATGCACGACTGCTGTGTTCTTTTGAACATTTAGCGAACTCCTATAAGGGCTTATTGCGCTTTGATTATTTCAGGGATGACCATTATTTCCACTAATACAATTATATCTAATTAACGACTTCCTTTGTGCAGTTGTCTTAAATTCCTTTTCCAGCTATTTACATGGCTGCGTTGAAAAAGTGTAGGTGAAGATTTTCTTTTAACTTGATAAACTTCCGACGTGACAGTTAGAAGAATATTTTACTTAAAAGATTGTTTGAATTATTATTTCTAGATTTTATTTATTTGAGACACATTAGAAACTGGGTTACTTTCTTTACTTGACTATTATTAAGAGAATGTAAACCTGTACTGTGTGGAGAAAGAGAAATTCGTAGCACTGTTTCATACTGAGAGCGGATACAGTTTTGAATAAATACTTCACATCCTTTGGATTTGTTACAGCGCACGGAGGAAACGTGATTTTTCATGTTTCCTGAAGATGTTAGAGATTAATAAAAATGTATTACTTTGCTACTAATATTATGCACAAGCAAATAATTTGCATTATATTTATCTATTTGCACTGAAGATTTATTGAATAAGGCATTCTTATGTCGTAAAAAAATAGAATACGCAAAAATAACTCTAAACATGAATTTGTATGTGTTATCTTAAATTTTTTATCTCTTTTTATATCTTCTCTGCTCTTTGAGAAATAATATTACTTTCTCAAGAACAGAAAAATAGATCTTTCATCAATTTAGATATTTTTATAGCGATCTTTAATACATGAATATTCATTCCACTTATTTGTTTGTTGCTTTGTTATTACTGTTACCATTAAGTACTAATATTGTGATCATTGTAATTCAATGCAGAAGAGTCAGTGATGAATTAACTATCATTCAGAATATATTATGTACGACGAAAGTTGAAAAGTGTTTCGAATATTTTTCAAACCAGAAATACCTACAGGGCTTGAAATATAAAATGATTCAAAAAACAAATTATTATGTGTCATAGTATTAAACAAACTATCTTAAATGGAATTCTGATTCTATATAGATAGTAGAAATATATGGTATAATTTTTCGTAAGATTGAAAGAAATTAGGGATTGCTATTGTACGACAATTTCATTGCGTTAAAAATATTATATCTTTCATAACACTATTACAGTTTCTTTAAGAGAACAGCTAATTCTGTTTTTACACGGTAGATACGTTGCAGGAAAAATCCTGTAAAAAAACATCGTATACATACATGGAAAAATAAAAAAAAAGAAAAGGCAATTCAATTTCAGGCATGTAAATAGAAAATATGTAAATTGAAAATAATTACAAATTCAAGAATTAAAAATTGAAGACGGTGATTGTGATGAAAATAACATAACTTTATTCGCTATCATCATCGGACATCATACACGTTCGCTTGCGTAGAACTGATTGAAAAGCACTATGAAGTAAATTACGGTTAATGGAAATAAGCGGCTTTAAAATTTAAATCAAACAACTTCCTTTACCGTGCTAATTCGAATGAAATAATGTAAAAAGGAAATAGAATTTATATTTCACGATCGTGTTAAATCAAAAATGTGTAAAAACAGAATTGGGTGTAATCTGGGAGATTAAAATTACACAGATACGTTTATAATTCAGATTAAAAAATTGGATCGTCTGGCTCACTCTGTTTAATGCAGAATCTCTAAAACTTCACGGTTTTTCATTTATGGGCACTTCAAGAAGTCTTAACGTTACTATTCATTTCTTTGAGCTTTTTAGCAGTTTGCAAGAATCTTTGATTTGGAGCAATTACACTGGTCTAAAAATTGAACTTTTTTTATTGCCCAAAGAACATTAATACTGATTCTTGCAGTTTTTGTGGCACGGAATACGTGAATTTGTGACACGAATACAAAGTCCGTTTGCCTCCAAGACACTCCATTTTTGAGAAAATCAGGTTTGGAAAAAAATATGAATTTTCAACTTTCAGAATTCTTTTCCTTTTAACCGTAACAGTTATTTAAATCATTTTTCGCAAATTTATTCGACACACCCTACCGAATATAACGTTGCATATTACTTTAATACTATAAACATTTAAACATGTTTAAATAATGCTCAAAAGGAAATCGGCGCCCAAAATCCCCTAACTTTTGTAGGTATTTTCCTATTTGTCTTAAAAATCAGCCGCCCAAGAGCAATTTCAATAGAAAGAGGCGATAGAGCAGAGATTTTTCTTCAGGAAACCATAATTGAAAGTTACAACAAAAGTTTTGTTTTCATCTGAGAAATTAAAATAGCTCCGCACGACGCAGGGTACTGCCAGTGGTTCTCAGCGCAGCCGTTTCACCCGCGCTAGTATTATGATATGCAGCTTGCTTTACAAATACATTAATTGTGAATGAGTTATTTCACGAAAATAATACTACATTAAATAGAGAAGTATATTTGTAAAACTACATCATGTAAATAAGCAATATTGTTCAATTGCATTCTCAAGTTCAAGATTATCCGACGTATTAAATATAAAAGTGCTTGTCACAAAAAAACCCTACATGAATTCAGCACAAAAAATACTATTTGAATTAGATATTAAAACTTTTGTGCCAAAAGAAATGCTTTATTTCTCTTCTAGTACTTTTCATCAACCCTTTGCGGTCGTGATTCATTAAAAACAAAATGTGTAATCGCACTTAAAACAAAACTACTAAAATCTCAGTAAGAATTATATATACCTAAGAAACGTGTTGATTCTTTGCTTTGTTGGCTGAATGTAGACATACGATGGCAACGGTGAAAGTTCTTTCAGTTCTTAGCAGACGCACGACCACTAACTAAGGGTTGATACCATTATAAGGATGAATTATCAAGCAGCCCACAAAAAGAGAGGTATTTGGTGATTCTGAATCTCGTCTTCGAAAGTATTATACACGCACTAATAGGTGAAATTCTTGAACCCGATCACGGAGCACTGATTACTCGTCGGCGGTCGAAGGCAAACTGATAGCGAGGCGAACATTGAAACTACTTGTTATTGTTAGTGGGCCAAGGAGGCGAACGCCTGCCGGGTGCGTTCGCAGAGGTCCACCGAGCATGTTTTGACAACACGCGACGGTCGACGTACTCGTCGGTCAGTGAAGTGGAAATAATTGCTCTCGCTGCTCGTACAGTTAATCTTGATATTGTAAATGCAAATGAACAATATTGTTTATTTATTACTAAATGTTAAAAAAATAATAATTTCTTTAACACGTTGAGCCCGGCGTCGGTCCCTGTGGACCGACAGAGGACTTTTCGTTTGGACAACGTTGTTCCCTGGGACCGACAGTATCAAAATTAAAAAATAAATGTGGTAATTTCAATGAAATTTATTGAAACATTCTAAACAAAGATATGGTTTGCTTTTGCATGTGTTACAAAATGTGACGACTTCTTTAGTCAAATTTCTAGCTGTCTTGCGTCCGGATAGCCTTGAATTTTTCTCATAACATCCCGAACAATATCTTCGGATTTTGTGAACATCTCCTTCTTTTTTTCGTAATTAATGAATACTTCTTTTCTCAATATGCACAGGAATTTCCTCATCTGATTCATCTTCATTCTAGCAATCCCAAATTTCGCCCAAGCGCTCGCCGTTAAGTGTTCGCCCGCTGCTGGCTGAACGGAAAGGACACAGCAATATCTGCGCCGGGCTCAACGTGTTAATGTAGCGTTATTGTCAGAAAGTAACTCAAAAAAAATAAATGTATTTGTAAGTCCTGCGATCTATATATAATATTAGCGCGATTGCAACGGCTGCGCTGAAAACCACTGGCAGTACCTTGTGTCTTGCGGAGCTATTTTAATTTCTCAGCCGAAAACTCAATTTGTGTCGCAACTTTCAAATATAGTTTCCTCTGGACAAATACCTGCTCTATCGCCTCCTTCTATTAGAATTCATCCTGGGCGTCTAGTTATTATGATAGATAGGAAAATATCCAGAAAAGTTGAAGCATTTTGGGCGACGTTTTCCCTTTCACCATTGTTTAAACATGTTTAAGTGTTTATAACATTAAAGTAATAAGCATCGTTATATTCGCGAGGGTTTGTAAAGTCATTACGTCAAAAAAAAACGCAAATATCTTTTACTGTTAAAATACAGCAAATTTTAGAGATCGTGTTCATGTGATTTATTTTCTCGATGTACAAACTTTATGTTTTACATATAATCTAGTCGCTAGTCTTATGTTCGCTCTCTCTGTATCTCGGGACGACCGCGTATCGCCCTTTTCTAGAGCTGGGGAACCGTTTCTTGGCAGCTGAGACGGAAGGGGAGATTTCTCTCGCACCGCCTATCCCCGCCATGTCGGTCCTGGAAACCTCAGATCGACGAATGACAACCGAAAATAAAACACTACTTTCGTCGTTCACATGACGACGCAACGAATGTGCCGGTCTCTCTTGCCAATAGCGCGTCAAAATCGAAAATGCGTGAGGGAGAGGGACGTCCCTATCCATCGGGCGAATCAGAGCAAATTACCCCACAGCTGCCAAGTAAATATTCCGTCAGTATACCTCTCGGTCCTCCCTATTCTTTCATGTAATTTTTCTCTCCCTACTCTCGAACAACGAGAGTAAGGGAAAGTTCTTTTATCCCTGTCTAGGCGGGTTCTGAAAAATTGTTAAGGTTGCCTCGAGATATCCGCAACCATGGGGGCGCCTTAGTATGGAAAATTGCACATCTGGTGGACACCTGTCAAGGCCCCAGCCGCCTTGAGGTAAAGCACTCACCTAGACAATAGGACTTCTCTTTACCGACGGCCCACGACCCGGCCCCTATTCCATCGCGGACGGCCCTAAACCCGCGGGACCCGAAGCAAGTAAATATCTGAGTGGAACATGTAAGGTCATTGATAGCTTCCTAAGTTGAAATTAACACAATAGAATATTAACTACAACGTAAAGTTATTTTGAGCAGCATTCCACATATGACAGCCAAAAATGAAGCCTTAAATATCTGAAACAAAGCATTATAAATCAATTATTGCTACATGGTGTACACTGCAAAGTAAAGCTGATTATTTGAAAGTGTTTTAATGGCGTTTTATTGTGCAGAATATCTCAACTTGAAAATATTTACAAAATATTTATTACTATATTCCTACTTTTTGCCACGAATACTGTTCAATATCGTAAAGTATAATAAATGGTTGAATCTTCTATTATTACTTTTATCTTTAATTCATGATTAATAATCCTTACAACTTTCAGCTTCGTTTCACTCGACATACAATTTTTCATGCATGTTTATGCATCACACTTACAATTTTCATTTGAATAATCAGTAACAACTACAAACCTCGTTAAATTTTGGCATCAGATTTAGCAATTTCCATACTGTTATGAATAGATTCATTAGAAACGCAGGTCAAGTGTCTTTAACATCGTGAAATATACTTATAGAACCAATGCTTCATCGTTGTTGAATTCATTGTCAGTTAATCGTCGAAAATGAATCCCACGGGCCTGCCGCAATATTCGTTCAAGTTCTGCTGTCTGTGAAACTGCGAATGCCTCTTCGTTGTAAATGTTTCTTGCAAAATACAATGCTTGTTTCATATGGGTATATTATAAACCTGCACGCACATCGAGCAGATTCACCCGAAGCATCGGCATGCACGAGAAGCACAATAGGCTTTGCGAGTAATTATGAGATTGCGAGAATTATCATACGGAAATGGAGTAAGGAGGTAATGCACCCGGGGCCACCATCGGTTGTTCCGCTAAGCGATTCAGCATGGCGCGTGATCGTAGCGTTTGGATTATAGCGAGAAAGATAATTATTCTGAATAATGATCGACGTACAGGGAAAATCGCGTGTAAAATGAGAAAAGCGATAAACGGCTATAAATTTATGCAAATTTATTGCCTATGCTCTGCACTCATATGTAATACGCGTTAAAAATGTTTGTTGATTTGACGAATTCCTGACGGGAAAGAGTATTTACTAACAATAAGATTTAAAGTGGTTGCTGACCCGCGTACCTTTTGTCCGAAGGTTAGACACAGATGTCTGATTCGTTGGACAATTTAATCGTCGTGATTTTTTCGTTTCTCTCGGAAATAAACTTGACCCTCCGAAATTTGTTTGTGTTTGTGTATTGTAACGATAATGAACGAGTATAGAAACGGAAACAAACAAAGAACTAACAAGATATAACAAATAACAAGAAGAACAGAACACCCGCGTACAACGAAGGTGAAGTGAAACTGTTTGTAGTGGCTGATAGTAATGTTGGAAATAGTACGATATAATAAGATTTGTAATTGTGTATCAAAGGTATAGCTTTATGTGCGCAAAATAAATGTAAAACGACGAAGTTTGTCGTTCATTGATGATGTAACGCCAGCAAATGATGAGTTAACGGCAATTCAGACATGATTTACTGATGGTAATATGTTTACATTTTTAAATTTCTGGCTAGTGTGCGTGCGCAACCTGTACACCAGCGAAATTCTGGTTTCGTTGTTCCATAGGGACGAAAAATAAAAAAAAACTGCAGTTACACGGCTAACATTTCGATAAGCACTGAAAATAACGTGTCCGCCTTTCGTGTAAAATAACGTTTAAAAATGACGTACGTTTTACATGGACGGTAATATATTCGCGAGAATGAGATCTTGCATATAAATTATCTCCCATTTAAAAGTATGTTATTCAGAAATATGCTGACATTTAAGAATTGTGCAGACTGGTAGTGTTCTTAATTTTTTGCAACATTTCTCTAAAACTGTTACATGCAAATATTAAAAATAATTTCTTTCTTTTAATTTGAACAATTTAAATAATTTCTAACTCAAGAAAAAATTAAAAAGTTTTAAAGAGATAAGTATATGATTGTAAAAATTGTATAACTTTAATCATTTTTGAAGAACATAATAAAACTATGTTTTAGATGTTTCCGGAAAAATGACAAAACAGTTAGTTGAAACGTTAACAGTCGCAAGAATTTATTTAACAAAAAGAGCTTAGAATATTTTATGGAAGATTAGCCATTTAAGGCTATTTTGATTTATTTCTCAGAGATTCATTAATGAAAATTGAGGTGCCAACATTTTAAGTTCAAATATGATTTAATGTGGGAATGCAGAATCAGTCTGCAATCTGGATCCAAGTGACTTTCAGGTCAAGATTTCAGTTTACATGTTAATGTAGCTGATATTTTGCAGCGCAAGCAACTTACCCATTCGATCTGACAAGAACATTCAAAGCGATTTTCTTCTAAATTTCCGAATCATGCAATTTCTTACATTTGTTAATTTACAGATATTTTATCAAAGTTTAAGTTTCTGTAGCACTGTCCTACACCATTTTTCTTTTCCAATAGCCACTGGGTGATACATATAGGGATCGCCATCCTGAACACGAATCCGCTAACGGAATTTCTCTATCACCCTCTATTTTCGAAAAACGTCAATTTCTGTAAAAACGATGGATTTCGGCAAAGATGTTAGTATTACGCGAAAACTAAAAACGGTAGACAGTTCTTCTTGGTCTCACAAAATAGAGAATTGTTTCCTGAGTATACAGGTGTGAGCAGTTATAATATTCTGTACTTTTTAATGGTAGTAAATAAGTGCCAAAGTTAAAAAACGAGCGGATGCGCATACTTTCTCCGCATTGGTCTTGCATTTTCACGTAGAGTACTATTGCCAGCATTAATTTACTACATGTTATTGGATTCTGCGAACATTTCTGAAGAAAAAACTATAGGTGAAAAATATCATAACTGTTTTGGTTTTGGCGCATGGTAGCTACGCATAATACTTTCACGGGCCCTAACCGTCGATGGATCCCGTTGAGGTGGCATTCTCAACCCCTTTACTAACGTGATGGCTGAAACAATTTTTTTTTTACAGAGGGGAAATGCTTTACACACCGCCGTAAATGTGTTATTTTGCGGATAGTGTGGGGCTCCGTAAGCCTATTGCTTACACATAACCACTAAAAGCTCTCTCTTCTTTACTCTGTTTCTCTCTTTAATTTAATTAATAAACCAAGATTCGCTTCAGACAATGAATCAGAAATATTTTGAACGGGGTGTTCGCGATAAATCTTACCACCGTTTTTTTCGTAAATGATAAACATCAGACAAAAATCGAAACGTTTCGAGATTCTCCATACTTTTAAAATGAAACAGTAGAAGGATCTGTTAGATTTTAAAGCTGTTATAAATGATGATGTCAAGATTTTATCCAGCGATTCGTATTCTCTCAAATTTCTGGGGCAAGTGCTCTGCGGTCTCTCACAGACCTCTTACCGGGAGATGTAACATCTTCCCCACTCGGTGGCCAGATCTTTCAAGAATAATCTTATCGCTTTTCAAAACGCCATGCAGCACCATAACGTCGGATCATCGGCCACTGTGCAATAACTTAATCGCCAATCTAGTTTACAGTCCCGAATTCATCGATACTTTAAATCAGGGAAGTCGTTTACTTGATCGCCAGAGCCGTCCTTGGAAGAGCTCCGCCTGCTTCCCCTTCCCGTGCACTCGAGAGCTCAATGATTGATTTGCTTTTCACTTGCCAGGTTCGGACCTATTGGCACGAGCGTGGTGGCGTATTGGGGCGACATTCGTATCTAACCGCTCGCGCTGGAAAGGCATGCGACGCGCGTCGATCGCGGAAAACAAAACGACGTGCATGGCACGTCGACCAAGGTTATTTGTCACAGAACAGTTTCAGATTGTAACAACTTGCGCATGCGGCAAAATAGAAGTATTATTAGTGAAAAATTATGCTCTAATATGTTTTAAATCAAATACGATTAATATATTTTAATGTCTTTAGACTTCTGGTGATGGTTTTGATGGAATTCAACCGCTACGTGAAGCCTTACGGCGAAATATAGTGTTGCGTCGTAGCACGCGCATTTGTAAATTTATTTCTAGCGCAAATAGTTAAAAAACTCCGCGACAGCGGAACGCAGGGTCTTCTTGCGTGAAAGAATACATTGTTGCCGCCGCGGCCGTCTTGGCGATACATTTTACAATCCTGCCTAGACTCTCGCCAGCAAAGTTTTCCACATCACTCATGGGTTTTTTTGCCAATGCGTTTTTTTTTTGCAGTGGTATCCCCTCTATCGATGTCCTTTTCTCCTTAATCGATGTCGAAAAATCGCGTTAAAAGCAAAGACTACGCAGGATTGTAAAATGTATCGCCAAGACGGCCGCGGCGACAACAATGTATTCTTTCACGCGAGAGGGCCTTGCATTCTGCTGTCGCGGAGTTTTTTAACTATCTGCGCTAGAAATTAATTTACAAATGCGCGTGCTACGACGCAACACTATATTTCTCCGTAAGGCGTCACGTAGTAATTGAATTCCACCAATACCATCGCCAGAAGTCCAAAAACATTAAAATCTATTAACACTAGAACTACCAAACCAGTCAAAATGACTGTGACACAATTTTTCCCAAAAATTGTCCAAGTTCATAGCAGCGAAATAGAATAGATATTCTACGTCCATCTCATAAAATATAAATTACTAAATCGATCAACTTTTCCACCACTTAATTCTCCTTGTTTCAAAGTACTCATTTAATATATTTAAATATACTAGTTCTAGCTGCACGTAGTTGCAGCACGTTTCAGCTGGTAGTTCTAGTGTCAATCGAATTTGATTTAAAACATATCAGAGCATACTTTGAAACTTATAATACTTCTGTTTTGCCGCACGCGCGATTTGTTACAATCTGAAACTGTTCTTCGGCAAATAACCTTGGTGGACGTGACACGCAAGTCGTTTTGTTTTCCGCGAACGACGCGCGTAGCATGACTTTCCAGTGCGAGCGGTTAGATACGAATGTCGCCCCAATACGCCACCACGCTCGTGCCAATAAGTCCGGCCGTGACACCGAGAGAGTGTCTGTGAATCAGTGACATCTCAGGTATATGTATGGGTGAAGTAGGCGGTGTTTCTCCAAGGACGGCTCTGGCGATCAAATAAACGGCTTCCCTGGCCTAGACTTTTGCCTAACACCCGTCGCCCTCCAAGCGTTCCACTTGAAATGGAAAATGAATTAATACAATTAATTAGTGATAATATACGCGCAATATTTTAACGATTAGTCGAGAATTTCGTGTAATAGTAAGCACTTGCGCATATGTAGACGATATTAAATAATTTTTCACTGATACTTCCACAAAACTGTCACTTGAGGTCACTGACACTTCCATAAAACATTGTATTCGATTATCGAAATGATTTAACAACAATTGCAGGTAACTGTCACTTGAGAGCACTGACACTTCCACGAAACATTGTATTTAATTATCGAAATAATTTAAAAACACTTGCAGGTAACTGTCACTTGAGGTTGCTGACACATTCACAAAACGTTGTATTTAATTGTCGAAATGATGTAGAAACACTTGCGGCGAGCTGTCATTTGGGATCACTGACACTTCCACAAAACATTATATTTAATTGTTAAAATTATTTAAAAACACAGTAGGTAACTGTCACTTGACGTTACTAACACTTCCACAAAGCATTATGTTTGATTATTAAAATTATTTAAAATAAATTTTAATTTATTGTTTAAGTAGTTTAATATTATAGCACACATGCATTAATAGTCATTGCCCAAGGTCAAAAGTGACTAGTTACCGATAGGCAAGTCCAAAAATACACCTAGTGACCGTCCTGTCAAACCGCTCGACCCATTCGATTGCTGATGCTGTACTGTGCTATACTGACCCTCTGAGGCAGTCCACGGAATGCGGAGCATGCGCAGTACATTCCGCGCACTGAGATCACTTTTCTCCTTGGATCATTTTGCAAATTTCGATTATTACAACAATCTTCGGCAATAACTGTTTATTACAAATGAAATTACTATGTCATAATGTATTTCTTCTTAATTTTAATACATTTTATGGTGAATAGAAATCATACGAGTGAAGTTACGTCTGGTTATAATTATCCATTTACTTTTCAAGGCTTATGAATATTGGGTTTTTAATGTAGTAATTTTATTTTATTAATAAATTATGTATTTTTAGCTAGTTTGGATGAATTTTAAACGGTCTGGATTAGGTCTGACAATGAGTTAGGTTATTCAAATATTCATAAGCTTTGAAAAGTACATCGTCAAATATACACCGCCGGAACTTTACTCCTATAATTTCTATTCACCATAAAATTTAAAACAAGATTCGCTTCAAACAATGCATAAGAAATATTTTATACCGGGTGTTCGCGATAAATCTTACCACCGTTTTTCTTTCGTAAACGATAAACGTCAGAAAAAAATCGAAGAGGTGAAAGTTTTGTCGCGAGCACCCCATATAAAATATTTCTTAATCATTGTTTGAAGCAAATCTTGTTTTATTAATTGAATTAAAGGGAGAAACAGAGTAAATGAAAGAGGGGTTTTAGTGGGTACACGTAAGCAATAGGCGTACGGAGTTTTACACTATTAGCAAAATAACACATTTACGGGGGTGAGTAAAGCATTTCCTCTCTATAAAAACAATGTTTTTTCAGCCATCACGTTAGTAAAGGGGTTGAGGATGCGACCTCAACGGGATCCACCGACGTTCAGAGCCCGTGAAAGTATTATGCGTAGCTACGGTACTGACGAGCCCGGTTTGGCGAGCGAGTGCGTTGTAGCGGGAAAACGGTCGGCACAGTTTGTTGACGGATATTTTCTTAAACTGCGCCAAAACCAAAACAGTTATGACATTTTTCAACGATAGCTTTTCTTCAGAAATGTCCACTGAATCCAATAATGTGTAGCAAATTCGTGCTAGCAATAGTATCGTACCTGAAAATACCAGCGTCTTTGCCGAAATCCACAGGTTTTACAGAAATTGATGTTTTTCAAAAACAGAGAGTGATAGGGAAATTTCGTTTGTCGATTCGTGTTCAGTACGGCGAAAATTATAATAATCATCCAGTGGCTATTGGAAAACAGAAAGAAGTTTTAAATTCGTTGGACAGTGTAATCAGACGTAATGTAACCATATAGTTCACCTCAGGCATGCAAAGAACTAATAGCTACAGCATACACCATTAATAGAGATTACGGTGGTACAGCACAGTAAAATCTATGGTACCACAACACGTTTGTTCAAGGTTCAGAATGCAATTCAGCATTAACAATCACCGCACACTCTCTATTCAATTTTCCATTGTCGTAATTTTTAGAATGTCTCTGTTGCAGGGGCAGTCACGGGCCAAGACATTTCAGCGATGGATCAAATTGAAATTCCACGCGTGTACCGATCGATTTCCGTCGGTTTAGTACTAGGTGTCCCTTTGTAGGCAAGTACGCGTCGTGAATTTGCAGGCAGAAGGGTCTAGGTGTGCCGTTTGCACCTGCTTCTGTTGCATCTCAGTGACAGAGTTAGATGGTATGCCTCATCAAACTGGAATGCTGCGAAACTGTTGCCTGTTGGAAATGTAATTCCGTAAATCTAGCTTGGTTCTTGTTAATACACACCTGTACTGTGAAAATTAAGGTAATTCATGCACCAAGAGATTTTGTTTGTCTCAGATTGAAAGCATTAAATAAATTGATGTTAAAAATAGTTCTTCCTACTATTAATTTGAGAATTTCGAAGCTGTAATGGCTGACAATTAATTTTCATGAGAGCTGATAAAGACGATTTTAAATCTTAGGTAAAAAGAAGATGACAAACCGAAGTTATTATTTAAAGGAGAATAGTTATCATCATAATTATCAATCCAATACAGATCCTTCTAATAATATAAAAACAACCGAATCTCATATTGAAGAATAAATATTTGAAAATCATACAAACTGATAATTGATTCTGAGGAAGAATCCTAATCAGATTACTATCTTTTTAACTTGGTCTGTTACAATTATTTCAAACGGCATATAACTTTAAATATGTTATAAACCATAGACTATGATACATATGCATACACGCCAAAAAGGAAAAGTTACCAGCTACGATGATGAAGGGATTCCATTATTTAGAAGACCAAAGTTCTACATCCATTGCCAGTGTGGCAACGTTGTGCAACACTGTTCACAATTCCGTATTTTGTGCAAATACAGCTTCTAAACACAGCGCGCGGTGGTCGATTTTACTGAAATCCTGGCCAACATCTCAAAACACCACCAAATTAACCGAAGATTGTCATGTCAAGATTATTATGGGTCGCTGATTACAAATTTGAACACAAAATTTCCGAGAACAAAATAACGGACACGTGCATCAAAAAATGTAAAGGTGCCTTGTAAAAATTAGCATTTAGAAGTTTTTCGGGTCGCTGATCACAATCTAAACTCAAAACTTCTAAAAACAAAATGGCGGATACAATATATCAAGAAGTGAAATTCGATACTCTCGTGCTATTCACATAAATGCGCTGCCGTATAAACGGCGCGCGCAACCAATAATTGCCAATAATTCGAAGAGTTGCAGAAGGTAGCAGCTAAAACCAACCGGTTTTTGTCTGAAAAGCTCAAAGGTTTATTTAAAAAAAATTCGCACCAACCTAAGCCAACCTTTCAACTATTTACGTAGGAGAAGAGAAAAACTGCGTGGATTTCATATTTTTTTCATAATAGGTGTAACGTGTAAAATAAAAAAATTAAACCGATATGTTTTAAAGCATGTCAGATAGCTACCGATAGGTAAGTAAAGGGATCATACGGTTATGCTATATCAAAAACATAATTTTAGTTCCGCCGCGGAAATATCACGTTATAAATGTATTAAATTAGAGATTGTATATCTTTAAAAATATTGTATAAAAAAAGTGTTATTAATGAAATAATATGTTCTGATATGTCATAAATCAAATCCCATTGTTAGCTTTCAATTATCAGGGAAAAAGTTTGTGGACTTTTGGCAACGATTTCTGCGAAATCGACCACTGCTCAGTGGTTTGTCTATTCACTTTTTTATATTCAGCTTCGACTGCGATAGTTATTTTAAGGGATTGAGCCACCATCCACCTTGTCGCCATAATCTCCGATACAGATGGCGCACGTAGTATAAGAAAATTGCCAGATCAGAGAACGAACAAAGAATTTATATTAAAAAGTATAAATCACCATGTACTTTTACCGAATTTTTGACCGGAGGTATTGCGAAGTTCGTGAAAAGCAGTTTAAAAACATTACTATTAAACCTATAACAGTTTCATGCATAGTTGAAAAATGTTCACGTCAGCGGGAAACCTAATATTAATGGGGTGCACCGGGGTGTATGATGGAATATTAACGTGCATTTAAGCAACAGCATACAGAATTGGTAATGAAAGTGCTGTACCTAAGCGTGCCATTGGCTTCTGATTAATGCAGTAGTTTCTGTGTTTAGGTTAACGAAATTATTCATGTTGAACGTCCATAGAACTGAAAAAGACTTTTCTCACGTTTAACTGGAATTATCTTCCTTCCTTTTGCTGTCAAAAGCTTGTTTACGCGGTGTGCAATGTAACACTAGAACTACCGGCGTTAAATCTGTTATATTTAAATATATTAAATAAGTACTTTGAAAAAAGGGGAATTCAGAGGTGGAAAAGATAATCGATTCGGTAATTTATGTTTTATGAGATGGACGTAGAATATCTATTCTATAACTCTCCTATAATCTTGGAGAATTTTTGGAAAAAATTGTGTACCAGTCATTTTGACTGGTTTGGTAGTGTTAATGATACTTCTATAATGCCCGCGCTTTACAGAATCCATCAATGGATATAAATATTAGGTTATTTTGTAATAAAATGTACAAGTTCGTTAGAGGGACTTCTTTGGGAAACTGTTATCGGAAATAGAAAGAAACGATAGAATGATCAATATTGTTAGCGAATTTCAATGATCCACCTATGGGCTTGAAATGGTTTTAGTTAGTTTATAGTGATTTTATTTCAATCCAGTTTTTAATACTACATCGTTTTGTGGAGTTTGCAAAACTTATTTAAGAAGTACGAGAATTACACACTTTTAAATTTATATTCTTTTAAATGAATATAAAAAATATTCAAGCAGCTGTCATTTTATCAAAAAATTAAATTCCACTCAAGCCATTCTCTGAAAGGACGATGACACTTCCTTTGCTCGATAGCGCTTGCAATTTTCGAATAATAAAACGTTTAGCCACGATTCAAATATCCCGAAAGGTCTGCCAATTACATGAACCTATACTTTACAATACCTGTTCCTTCCCCTAGTAACGGTCGTGCAATAAATTTGCATTATAACCAAATTGCTTTTATACCTGAAATAGTGTCATCAGTTACATCTGTTGCGATACTTGTCCCGATTCCTGGGCCGGGAGAATTGCAATTGCACCCTCCACTCCAAGGTATGCGGGGGTTAATACCACGCCTATGAAGCATTCCTATTGCGAGTAGCGTGGCAGGAATTGCTTCCTCCTGCAGAATTGCACTTTATTGCGTGTCGCGTGATGTCCGCGTGACGACCGTATTTGCGAGCCGGTTTTCATTTCTCTTTCATTTATCTTAACACTTTCCTAACTGCCAAGTGAGTGAGAGTCCGTAAACAGAGTTGTACTATCGCACAAGACGAAACAATTTTCCATGAATACACCAACGGGAATACCGTTTCGTTTGAACTGGATATCTACTACGACCCTTTCCTTCCGTCCATTGCAGACTATGTCACAATGAATGCTGACTATAAACCTGTTGTCATTATCATGTGTTTCGAAAGAATGAAAATGCTTTAATGTAAATGTATCAACATATATGCAACTGCAACGGTGTTGACAGTATTCCCTTTGTCGAATGTTTCATACAGTTTGAAAAATTTATAGGTCACTATTATACAATTGTACTATTTAAATGATTTTGATGATACAAAATTTTAAACATCGTAAGACCATGTTGTCTGCGTTCACTGTGAGCTAAAGACTTTAAAATAGCATTCATTCGGTTACATTGCTAGCTAATATTTTATAGTTCATGGGTTTGTATTAAAAAAATACAAGTTGGATAAAGTACGAGAATTTCAGCGTGTCAGATATACAAACGTGACATTGATAGCGATCATAGCAATTATTGATTAATTGTTGAAGATAGCTGTGTTGTTTTATTAAAGTGGGAAATTGATACCAGCTCGTTATTCCAAATCGAAACCTTTTATTTTTCGAACAAGTGTTTTTACCACCTGATTTAGAATTTCATTCCTGTCATTCGATCAGTCATGGCACTGTTACCATTAATGGATATCCAATACAAAACCAAAGGATCATGTTATCACGCCATGATATGAGAGGAACGCGTAACAAATTACTGTATCAAACTACTAAAGTCCTAACCACCATGAAACGGCCAATATTTCAAAAATTGCAGTCAGTGGAAAGTAATCCGGTTGCGTAAAATTGCGTTTGCTCATGTGACACTTTTGTCTCCTAGATTTTTCCTAAAATACGTATTATCCCGGACTATCACGAACCAAATACTGCTCCAGTTATTTTCCAACATTTTTTACCCTTATCGTTGTGCAGGATCAGTGAAACAGGGTCAAATAAGATATAAATTAATTCTGGAAAAAAGGAAGTACATTATTACACGTTTGAATCTGTTCGAATACACGCATGTAAGGTTAACGGGCAAACGATACTCTAGATATAGTGTCTCTCCGGGGCCACTTTTCTAATCCATCGATTGTTATATGTATATCCCAAAGGTACCTTTGTTGGGTACTTGCGCGAAGGATGGCAAGCGGCGAAATAGTGCTTAGACGGCAGGAATGGCACTACAATGGCAATGACGTTACAATGAGCTACCATAAAAATTTGCAAGATGTAAAAGTTGATAAAGATATAACTTTGATATATCTTATAAACATATAAATGAAACAAAGATCATAAGCACCATATAAAGTTCCCTATATGTTGCAGAAGGGAGTACAATTGTACCATTTTGAACACAAAATTTTCTTCAGTTATTAAAAGTTTATATAAGCCAAAATAACTACTGCAATTTGCTAAACAAAACGTTTGTGTTCCTTTTAATTTCGATTTCTGTCAGAATATCTTTCTCTTTCTTTCTTCAATATATTGTGTTGAATGTTCGCGGCGCGTCAAATTGATACGAATGGAACTTCGTAGTTTGACTGTTGCTCGTGCAATAAACTCATACTGCAACAGCTGATTCCAAATAATCCTTTTGAAACGATTGTTTGTGATTTTACTTGTTAAACTTTGGAGTTCTACGTCCTACAAGATTCGTCGATTTATATATATTTTTGCATTTTATCGCGATCGATTTAGTTCCATTTTGAAGATTACGTGTGTTCTGAAGTCACAAGGATTGAAATAACATAGTAAGCGGATAAAGACATTGATGATTGACTGAAGGACATGAAGAAAGGGACGAATTTGAAGCAGAAGTCATGAGATGATCCGTCTTTAGGGAATGAGTAGATGTGGTAAGATGGAAGAACAGGAGAATTCCGAAAATCGAATTGGTAGTGGTCAATTTGGGGGTGGATATACGCGTTTTTTGTTATTGATTTGTGAGTAAGCTACAAAAGTGGCAGGTTGATAAGTTTCTGTCGGAGTCTTTGGCCAGAGGATTGTTTCTACGAAGGGATGACATCGGGTAGTGTCCCGCACTACAAAGCGCGTTGGTAACATAATGTATTATATATGTTAGGTAAATGTGATTAATCCGGTGATTATATATAATCGCCGGTTATTATACATAATCACCACTAAGTTCGGCAAATGTGATGAATTCTTGAATATTTATCAAATTAACCGGCGAGTTTATACAATTCCCATCTCGTAATGGCGAATGTGATGAATATCTCGACCGGTTGAACTAGCAGAATACAACGCAGTTTTTTGAGTAGTTACTAGTCAGAAGGATAGTTTTTCGTTGGACACTATGACACAAAAGGCTGCGAATAACAATATTTTATAATTTACAATTAAAAATTCAATAAATGGCTATTTTAAGTCACATGGATGTAGCCTGAACGAAATTGGAATAAGGGACTGACATGTCTTGTCAAATGAAAGACCTCAGTCGAGAAAATAATGTGTTAGAACTATACGTGAGGTGCCCGCATATGATTTGTATTGCGTACGGCACTGCGCATAGGAATTTAGTTTATATTATAACTCTTAAGTGTCGCAGCCGGCCTAGCTCTTTTTGAGCGCATCTTACAATTAGTCAGGCTGTTCTCTGTATACGCCCTCCGCGGAAACACTAGATATTCTTTCTCTGCTACGATTCAAATATATATTCCACATATATTAATTTGTCTACAATTAATTCAACGCGCACCGTGTTTACTCCTATTGTTGCGGCGCGTATTTGTTCTCGCCGCTGTTGCGGACGGGCTGGAGTTTTTGGTTTAATATATACAGCGACGTCACTGCTGTGGACAATTTAATGTTCACAGCCACAGTTGTGGGATCGATTGAATTTGTGTTCGATTATGGTTTTCGATACGTTTATTATTTCTACAACGTGCCTTGTCGGCGATTCAGTCAAGAGTCTCCTATACAATTACCAACCAAACTGTTTCGGGCGAAACTCCCCACAGCTCGCGCTTATCTTTCGATCGCCACGGCAAAAGTCCCTATACTCGTGGGTTACACAAGTTGGCACTAACAGCACATCCGACATTCGGTGGTACAGCCCTCAACACCTATCATAATGTTATTACTAGAACTCATATAAAATACTTACATATCACTACATTAAACTACATATCAAAAATGGTAATTATACAGATGATGATCCATCCCACCGATTTCGATAATTTTTGGAGATGTTGCCAGAATCATGATTCTAAACAACGTCTTCCTATACATGTAACTCCAGCTCGGCTTTCGTTTTCGGGATATTGGCAAAAAACTTTTGCTATTTCTACATTGAATTTTGCCTATACATGCATGTCCATGGCAATATGTGCGTCAGCACGATAATTGTCGAAAAGGAATCTTATAAGGATGTGCGAAAAATATAATTCCATTGATTAGTCGGATCGCATGGCGGCGGCGCTCTCTTGAAACTATGCCCAACCAACACTAAGTTATCTTTTCGTTATAAGCACCTAAATTAAATCAAACTCTTCGGAGGCAAGTACCCTGTTATGCACAATCCGTCCTGAGTGCCTGCCCCCGAAAGGTCTGGTTTAAATTTCTTTTGAAGATTTCCTCATGTAAAAAAAGGTGTCTGCACCAAAAAGATGAATTACATAGAGTTGGTTGGAGATAGTTTTAAAAAAGGGTCGCCGTCAGACGGCCCGACTAAGCATTGGAATTATATTTGTCGCACATTCTTATGAGATGGCTCTTCGACGAGTGCATCCGACGTCGATAAAGACCGCCAATAACGAACAATAACGGACTTTTATCACATTCGCCATTACGAGTTGGGAAGTATGTAAACTCGCTGGTTAATTTGATAAATATTCAAGAATTCATCACATTGTAATGCACCGACCCTCCGATTAGATAGTACACAGGATATCTTTAATGAGTAAGGACAAATATTTTGTACTTAGCAAACTTCTGTCATCACCTCTGACTCACCACCTCAAATTCAGATCTCCTATTTTTCCATCCCGACCTTTTAACTCCCTAGCACAGTCACCATTTCTTACTCACCCCCGAATCATCACGCAAATCCAAGTTCCAACTTTCTATCCCTACCCCTTGGCCCTAACCACCACCAACATCACTTCCACTCCTTTTCCAAAAGCCCTTAAAAACCCTTACTCCGACCAAAATCAGTCATTAACACATTAACGCATTAACGATTAACATTCATACTACAATTCATACATTACTTAGACTTATACTTAAAATCACCGCACTTACTCCGTCTCGCCACTGCGTCTCTACGTTATTTCTAAGTCAGAATAAAACTATAGTTTGAAATCCGACTCTCGAGTTTGGTGTCTCCGAAAACCGCGAAACTACAATTTCGCATTACAACATTTACCAAATTTAATGGTGATTATACAGGGTGGTCCACGTAACTTGTGCACCTGGAATGACCTTGAGTCATAGTTCGTTCAACTCGTCTGAAAACGTACTATTTCATGGTTATTAAAAAAACATATCATTTCATTTAAAAAAACAAAGTTGACCCTCAAAACTCCGAAACGCCTCCACCTATAAAAAAAATAAACGCACCACATAGTGTACCCTTTTGAACCATGTAACTTTTGTATATAACATTCTTTCGTGCAACGCATATTTTAAAAGTTATTCGAGGTGCACAAGTTACGTGGACCACCCTGTATATAATAACCAGTGATTATATATAATCACTGGATTAATCACATTTACCGTAACACATATACTAAAAATAATAGATAACGAAGTCTTTTTTCGCAGTTCATCGGTTACCTATTTTTCTACAGTGCACGCCAGCGATAAAAAAAATCGGAACAAGGAATGCGTGGAAAAAAGTAATCTGGGATATCCAATAAGGATCGACTCCGAGCGAATGAATCTTGTCATCGGGAATGCATGTTTTATCTTTGCTATCCAGTGCATCGTGTCCAATGTAAAGTGCGGAGAAATTATCGAACCTCAATTATAGGTGGTATCCGTGCTATTGTCGGCAACAAAAGCATTGCCGCGATGGCGATATCAATATATTGTCAGGGAAGGACAGTTAAGTGGGCCATTTCCGAGTCCGCGTTCCTCTGTCTATTGTTTTCAGAAGGCTCAGTTTACCACTCTCGAACGCCTACTTTTGCAAGTACAACCTGTACGATCACCGCAAAGGAATAAGTACGCTTCATCGGAAGAGAAGACGATAGCAAGTAAACACTCGAAAATTCGACGATTTCAATTAAAAATTTGACGATGTTTAAACTTGAAATATACGTCGCATCTGTTGAATTTTATTCTAAATTTTCGTAATGTAGTAAATGTGGACTTTTTTTCTTCAGTAATAAGTGGATGTATTTAGTTAAGAATTAAGAGGATATAAAAATATAAAACATGAGACATAAAGCAACATGAGTTTATACCGAACATTACATAACGGGTTTCTTCATGCAGCTCATTGCATAATTTATTATATCAGCCACATATATTGCCAGGGCGATGCGTGGACTTCGTGGTGTTACGACACGTAAGAAAAATGCGAAAGAAAACGACACATCACGTTGCGACCACGAAGTTGCGCTAACACTATAATAAGATTTTTAACCCAGGCGTTACTACTGTCCATTTAGAAGGCATCCGAATAATTATATTATAAAAGGTAAAAAGGACATCTTTTATAATTATATTATAAAAGGTAAAAAGGACATCTTTTATAATTATATTATAAAAGATAAAAAGGACACCTAGTTCACAAACGGGAAATTAGCTTACCAATTGAGTTTCTTTTAACTTAAAGAAGTTTTAGTAACATATGGGTTAATATTTCGATGTCGCAAAGAATATTTTGTTTTATGTCGTAGTCATATGTGAATTGTCAACTTTAATTGAAGTTTTGTAAACAAATTGCAATAGCGTCACTGGATGTATGTACTTGTTTTTAGAAAGGAAATTTTATCACCGAAGTTTAATAATTCATAACTATCATTAAATTTCAATACTTTGACGCTTGAAGAGCAATTAAAAGGTATAAATTATGTATACTTGTGTTTAATGAATGTGCCTTTAATAAACCTTCATTAAATTTCGTGATAAAGTAAATACGACATTAACAGTTTGCAGTCCAACTAATTTTTCCAGTCTGTTGTTAGTCTACCATATTGAATAATTTAGTTGTTATGGCGATTGCAATAAGTAGGTTCAGGTTTTGTACGATAATTTCGTCAAATACAAAAAAATATGGTAGCTTTTGAATCTCAAAGTCTTGATGTTTTTGATAAAAAAACTAGCTGCGACAGATAGATATGTTGATTATACCACAATGTATCCTCGTAAAGAGTTGAAACAGACAGGGTAGTTAAAGTGAGTTCGATGCGTTCGAATTGGTATCTAAAAGTGTCATCAGAAAAACCACCGGTAAAGGAAGGATTAGTCAAATGATTCGCACGGGGTTATGGGAGAGCTTCGAGACCAATGATTCTAAAGAGAGGAAAGATCGATATCCTTAACAAAGAACGACAAACGAATTCAAAGGAACAAAGAGTGTCTACTCTTCGATTCGGTTCACTGAGTACTTTGCGACTACACGACGGACGCTCCACATTCTATCGGATTCTTTATTCCATTCTTACGTCTATGCGCGCAAAAACGTGGAAGTTAACATGGAATTTCCATTTCAACAATGCACACGTGAGACTTAAGGGAGCTTTCAGAAAAATATTTTTCTAAGTATCGTAAATACCGATTTGAAAAAATATTATTTGTAAAATGGGCGTTCAGAAAATTACTAAAATTAATAGAAACTGTAGCTTTATAAAGTGTCATTGAAAATTGCCTTGCATTTGTTAAACGTTTAAAAATTGTATTGATTTGACAAAAGAACGGCAAGCTCTTGGGTTTGTAGAATGGCTGTAACAAAGTTCAAATGGTATCTTTAAATAATATGGCATCCAAAAAATTCACCGCCCGCAATTCACTGTCAGCAATTCACCGTCATTAGTTTACCGCCCCGTCAGTTTAGCGCATAAACAATGTATAGCTTATAAGTGATCGCTACCGCCATACATTTATTACTCCTTTAGGATGATTAAATAATTAAATAAAAAAAAACGCAAAAATAAATAAGTATTGGTATTATTAATAAATGCACTGCGATAAATGAGATACTTATCAATTTACAGTCGATGTTGATAACTATACAGGAAAGGTCCCACCTCACCAATTTCAATGATTTTGGAATATGATTCCAGGATTATAACTTTCACATGCTATGCACATTTCACACCGGGTACATGACTCCGGAGGGCCTGGTTTAAATTAGGTTGTTGAAGCGTAATTTCCAAACTGAGCCTTGAGGTTGCGAGAGCCAAAGGCTTCATAATTGTAAAATTATTTCCGCGACCGTGCAAATCTGGCCCATCTGGCAAGCACCCTTCGATGACCAAAAGGTCGTAAGTGGGCACCAGGTTTTGCACGGATACATTCCTCCAAAGTTAGATTTATGACAAGTGTCATATCATCCGCTCGAGAGCCACGGCAATCTCGTAACCCCTCTTTGCCTGGGCCTTCGTTGGGTTGGTAAAACCAATGCAAATTCTGCATTTTTGGTAACCACCCACGAAGCCGAGACAGAACCAATAACATTTGTTTACGAGCCCAACATCCTCCTCCCTACCAAGTCACCACTTCCTCGTCGGAAGGAATGTTGACGGAGGAAGGGGTGCTTGGGAAATTATAGCTCTGGAACGCTTTCTTGCCAGCTGAGGGGTAATTTGCTCTGATTCGCCTGACGGATAGGGACATCCCTCTCCCTCACGCATTTTCGATTGTGACGCGCTATTGGCAGAAACAGCTACGCACACAAATCAGATTACGTGACAAAGAGAGAAAGCGACAGCCGTGAAACTGAGTGCGACAGCACGAAGTCGAGCGTGAAAGTCGAAGCATTGGCGTACGCACGAGATTTTTACAATCAGGATAGGTAGATACCGATGTTATCGACTTGCATAGACTATCATTTTTCAGTAACGGTAAAACAGATTTCGGTCCGACAATTTGGAATATTGATTTACGTGAAAGTACGGCAATGCTACGACTATGCAAAATGATACGTCACGAGGCTGAGCGCCACAATTCCAGGAAATAAGAGGATGGCACACGCGGGCTATAGGGAGGGGGTAGGCGGTGCGAGAGCAATCTCCCCTTCCGTCTCAGCTGCCAAAAAAGCGTTCCAGAGCTATAATAAAGGGACCGAAAAAGCATCCCAAGGAGGCATTATAATACAATTTTTCAAACACCTTTGATTCACACACATTTTACCAATTTCACTATACTTTCATTGTTCGCTTGCTTGTTATATATTTTGTTATCTTTGCTGTTTCGTGTATATACTTGTTTATATCATTATAATAAACAAACACACTAAAAGCACGAAGTGTCAAGTTTATTTACGGTAGAAGAAAAATAACGAGATTCCGACGACTTAACTGTTTGACGATTCAACGTAGGTGTATGTAACAAAAAGATTTAGTGTTGGTTGGGCATAGTTTTAAATGAGGACTGCCGTTGGGCGGTTCGACTAAGAATAAACAAACGGTAAACTGCTGGCGGTAAATTGCGGGCGGTGAATTTTCCTAGACCTGGGAGATTTGAACGGAGGCCAGCGATTGCAAGTTTGAGCCTTTACCTTTATACACGTCATAAACCCTTTTTTAAAACTATTGTTACTCATTATCAGTCTCCACGGTAATAGCCAATTTATAATATTGTATTCCAATTCATTACAATTTAATCGCCGTTACGTATCGTTTTCTGCGATACACGTGTACCAGTCCATTGTGCTTATACACTGATTTGTAATTGACACAAGTTGTAATCCAGAATTTTCCATAAAATTAACCTTGATTTTTCCTCGTGAAAATTAAATTTTTACTTTATGCTCAAATAAATCTACATATTAATCCAAAGAAAGTTTCATGAAATTAATATTTTAATGAAATAATGAAACAACAATGAGGTAAATGTTAAATTTTAAATATGAAAAGAACTCTAAAATATTTCAGATAAAATTTAAAAGAGAATTCGTCCACATTGTTCAATTTTAAAGGACCGCTTTCCTACCGGTTTCACGGTTTTCCTACCTTCTTGAATGGTTAAAATGTTTACGTAAAGTTCAACAAGACTTGAAAAGTATATACCCTGCGTACTTTTCACGCAAAAGCAATTAGATTTGCAGACAAATATTTTCGAAACAACTCATTCCCACGATTTGTTATAGCTCTACGAAATTTTCGGGAATACTAATCTATTTATGCATCACAAAGACAATTTTTTAAAAATTCTTCCTCGATTATGTACAGTTAATCACTGATTAAAACAGAACACGAAAAATCGAGGTGATTCCACAGGAAGCGAGAAAATTGATGTCAAAGTCTTGTGAAACTCGACGAAAACGTGTACGATCTCTTGAGCACACGTGCCAGTGACATATGTATACAACGAGTGCATTCTGTTTGTGCATTCCAGACATGATTCCCATTTGACGAAGCTCCCGTATAAACGTGAGTTTCTATCAAAGGGACAATTGTGGACTGATTGTAATGATGATCGTAAACGTTCAATACACCTCGACGCGTACGAAACTCATAAACAGAACGTGCACGAGATTAATTAAAATTTGCCAATATTATTATCACAGTTCCCGCTCCCTGTTGTAATTTTCGGGGGCTATTAATACGGAATTTCATTAGACAGAATTAAATGGTCGGATTATACGAAAGACGTTCCCGAAGGCGAGAAATAATTTGATTGTGGAATTGAGCGTCGTGAAGTTACCCAATAAAAGTTTTCTTCGATTTCTCGTTGCACGCTTAAGTTCGATGTTGAAAATTGCGCCACAAAAAAAAGGAAAGGGAGAAAATTTGGACGACAGGCGAAGTTTCTATAATTTATTCCATACGCGGAAAAATGTATTTTCTCCTTTTCTTTTTTCATTACCAATGGCATGATAATTATCTCAACGTGAAATAAAAGTCTGGCCTATTTTCTCAATTCTTTTGCCTTTGCTTTTTCTTTTCATACACTTTCAATGGAAGACAAACAATTGCTCCAATGATTTACAGGTCAAATGACATAAAAATAATCTTATGCGTCTCGCATGAAAGATCTGCCAATTAATGGAACATTTTTAAAGTAAACAATAATACTACAGCGTTTTTCGCATCAGTTATTTTTGGGGTTAAAAAAGCCGCCGTTTAAAATGCCTCGCTATTATTTTGGCTTAACCAACATAATTTAGGCACTATTTTATTTGTGAAGTGTTAATTAAAAACTTTGAAGTACATCACGAGCTGAAAGAGAAAAAATCTACCCATGTAGCATTTTAAATAAGTTCTGGAAAACTTTTCGTCAGGCTCCCAGTGGGAAATCAATCCTCCGCTGTGCTTTTGCGAGTTACCACAAAACCTGACTTACAAATAGTGCACTTAAAAAAGTGCGAAATACATGTAGAGAACTTTTTATTAAATTAACGAACAATTAATATGGTTAAACAATTATTATAATATTATACTAAGAATATGCAGTTATGATGGCAAAACTAAAAAAAATATAACTACGACACAACACAACACAACATCATTTCATTTATCAAGACTACATCAACGCAAAAAGCAACTAAAAATTGGCCTGAAATCATTATTGGAAGTTCTAGGATAATTTGCACCTACAATTTTTTTTGCAATATCGACTGGGTGATACTCGTAGAGTTGCTGATCCTAAACACGAATTCGCCGACAGAATTGCTCCACCACCCTCGTTTTTAAAAAAAAATGAGTTTTGAAAAATTATAAACGCTACGAAGTTAAAATTTTTCTTAAAAGATAGAGGAAAATACGTCGAATATTTTAGTGTATCTAATTATTAAAATTGGTTGTTTTAAATAGTTGTAAATGACCGTCAAAGTTTAAAAAAGTGCCAATGCGCGAACTTCCTACGTTATATTTTTACATTTTTACGAAAAGTTATTTGTCTAGCACAGATTTGCTATGCAGGACCGAATTCTGTAGACATTCCTGAAGAGAATACTGCCCAGGAAAACTTCGGAAACTGTTTTCAATTCCGACAGGTCGAAAAATATCTGTCGGGAACACATAATCGGCGTTTTGCCGCCATGTGGCTATTGCACGGGGACAGTGCCGTAACTACGCGTTATCGACACCGATGCGATAGTATCATCTGAAGGGCGCTTGCATCTGATAAGTATAAATAATAAATTTGTTATCATTAATTTTTGTATAAAAATATTATTCATAATTTGGTTACCGAATCATGAAAAATGTTTTATTTAATTATAATTGGCCAACAAACGGTGACTACTCCCTGCTTAAAACTATTTTGGAATTTTGTTACAAAATAAAACATTGTTACAACTATAATATTCTTTTTAAACAATATCGTTATAAATAACAATAATACAATATGATATTCCGACAACTGGATAATACAATATAATGGGCGTTTGTCGGGATGCTAACAGAGAGAAATATTCTCTGGGAGTTTCGCAACGATAATGCATAGAAAAATAAAACTAATTGCTATTGGAGGTTTTAAGAATTTGTGAAAGGGAGGTTATCGATTTTTACTCTTTAGAAAAAAATTGGAGATGGTAAAATTGGGCGGTTTGAAAGTTGAGGGAAATTAGAAGCGTAGGAGACGAAGACACGATGTTAATTTATGGTTATAAGGCAAAACTGAAAGAAGTGGCTAGGGGGCAAAGAATCGTGAGAAACGGAATTTTAGCAAAAGTTGGCTCTGGAAAATCTCTGCTATGAACAGTTGACGATACTTGATATATGCCATGCAGGCCTCTGGCAAAGACTGGGGCCAGCACAGAACATAGTGTCCCACAGAGCATACATTTTATTCGAAACAAAGGAAAGCCTTTTCAATTGCTTAGCATGAGTAACTTACCTATCGACATAAATCAGAGTTCTAACTAAAACAGAAAAAAACAATTGATTATTTGTACTTATGAGATGTAAGCGCCCTTCGGATGATACTATCGCATCGGTGTCGATAACGCGTAGTTACGGCACTGTCCTTGTGCAATGGCCGCATAGCGGCAAAACGCCGATTACGTGTTCCCGACAAATATTTTTTCGACCTGTCGGAATTGAAAACAGTTTCCGAAGTTTTTATGGGCAGTTTTCTCTTCAGAAATGCCTACAGAATTCGGTCCTGTATAGCAAATTTGTGATAGGCAAATAACTTTTCGTAAAAATGTAAAAATATAACGTAGGAAGTTCGCGCATTGGCACTTTTTTAAACTTTGACGGTCATTTACAACTATTTAAAACAACCAATTTTAATAATCAGATACTCTAAAATATTCGGCGTGTTTTTCCCTATCTCTTAAGAAAAATTTTAACTTCCTAGCGTTTATAGTTTTCGCGTAATACGTCATTTTTTTTGCCAAAATCGGGTGTTTTTACTAAAACTCATTTTTTTCGAAAACTGAGGGTGATGGAGCAATTCTGCCGGCGGATTCGCGTTCAGGATGAGCATTTCTACGAGGATCACCCAGTGGATATCGCAAAAAGTTTAAATTTGTTGGACAGTATATTTGGAGCCTTGGGAGACAAAGCGGCCCGTTCGCCATATCTGATCACTACCCTGCTTTAATCTTCGCTCCCTTTTATCGTCTTTAAGATAGCATTTTCAATATTTTCTTGACATTCCGTCTATTTTGAGTTCATTGATTACAAAAATCGATTGGCTTTTATGAAAGCTCATACGTAGTTCTGTTATCTATGGACGTATTTATAACAATAATGTATTGCTGTTAGATATTTATAATTCGATATTAATTTGGTAAGGCGGAAGTCAATAATTCGTAATAATATTTTATGAAAATAGTCTTGACAGAGGTATCAAAAAAGAGAAATATTGTTTCGCTGTACAAAAGCTTTCTTATACGCCGAAGCCCTTGCACGGTACAGAAATCATATCGTACCTGTCTGTACAATACGGTAAAACCAACCTTAAGCCTTCGGGAAGAATACCACGCATCTTTCTCCTCGAATGTGTCTATTTTCAGAACATGCTGAGGACTAAGAAACTGTGAAATGTAACAATTGAAGAGCAACACTTTTTTACGTTCCCCATCCTGATTCATAAATTGTTAAGCTCGTGCCATTTTCACCAAAGTTGTTAGTTTTCTAAAGGTTTAGAAACGTTCGATTAAATTGTAACTGACGAAATTTTTCCTACGAACGACATTTCTCTTCAAAATACACAAATCCACTTAATTTAATCGTTCTCCTTATTGCATCATTTGACGAAGTTCGAAACAAGAAGGGCTCTGCCAGCATAGTTTTCAGAATGCAGCACGAACTCGGCACAAACTGGTAATTAAAAGTTGCCAGTTTTCCGGTCATTTGGCCACAGCTGATGTTAATAGGGATAGGCCTCGTAGGCGTCGTCTACCTTTCGTGCAATTAGCAGGAGAGAACTGCCGCTTCTCACGAGAATTAGGGCATGCAAACGTTTAATATCTCCGGGTGTACCGACGTGTTGGATTGTCATTCTGGAGGATACAAGTATGAGTTTGTTGCTTGCCGGATGATCCGCGAGATGCGCCAAATCGTTCCACTTTTGGCGAGAAAGTCCTTCCGGTCACTCGAGTTTTCGAAACCGCCATTTAATCGCGCTCGTGGTATTCCTTTCTCTACGACGGCCCTCTGCAACCCTTGCTCCTTCCTTTTCACCCCGAGTTTCTCCTCTCACTTTGACTTGCCGGTGCTGTAATTAACTGCTGTCAGTGGCACGTGCGCTTTAAACGAAGCGGAGGGACTGTGTAAGAGGAAAGAAGAGGGAAAGAGAGGCACAGAGAGTAAGAGAGGACGAGGAAGATGGTGAGGTAGAGAGAGAGAGAGAGAGAGAGAGAGAGAGAGACTCTCTCAGAGTGGGTGGGGGAGGGAGAGAGTAAAGCTTGAGGCAGTACCTCCTAAAGCTACTCACGCCATAGCCCCGAAGCATGGATTTCTCACCCTGTCGTGATCACATTCTCACTCAGACACCCACCCTGTCAGAGCTCTGTTCAACTCTCGCTCTTATCTACCTACTTATCCTACTTTCGTATCCTGGGCATGAAATTGATCTCCTGTTCTTTGTTCGTGCATTCGCCAACTTCGTCTACGTCAGGCCCCTTTGGATTGTTTAGGTATAGGGGATTGAAATATTGCGTAGACATAAGGACTTACTTGCTGGGTTTTCCGACATAGATTAATGAGCAACAATAATGAGCTGTTTTTCGTGCAATTTCTAATTAATTATATTACCATGGAGAAAATTAAGAAGTAACGCCTCAAAAGTAATTACTTGGAGATGATTATCGCCATTGCATTCACCCCTCGATGTCTGGGGTACTTATTTTACCTAATTTCTTCATTTACGCGGCGAAAACGTCTTCTTCCGCCCGTTTTTTTCGTGAATTTATAACTGGCATTATTCTTATGTAAGTATTTGTATTTTCTAACATTAACAGTATTTTCTTTCCTGATCTTTTTCGCATTAACACGTTTATTAAATAACTTTTTAAACTGTGCAAAAGGAAACTGTGTAAAACTGATAATCTGCGTAAAATGAGGGACGTGTCTTTCATTAGTCAGCTATCCTACACGCTTTTAAAATGATCGATGACTTTGCGAGGAGTTTTTTCACTGGAAAGTTGAAAGTGATTTTTAATTAATACTTAATTTCAAGGGAGGATGTTTTAAACTGTTCAAATGAAAAAGTTTGCGATTAAAACGAAGATAAAGTGTAATAATAATGTTTAAATCGTTGTAATTTAGAATAATGGAAGAGTATTGTCGGGTATATGATTTTTTCTTGTTTTCAGTGCGAGTAATGGTGTCAGAGTGAAATAAAACAAAATGCAGAGTTTAATTTGGCACGTTTGCACATTTCTTCTGACTTTCCGGCAAGAGGCTCATTCAAATTCAATTCATTTATTGAAACAGGAACAAAAAAGCGAAAATGTTCGGAGCACACTTTCAAAGAAGGAGAAATACAACCTTACAGCAAAGCTGAGCAGTTTAAAGAAATGAGTTCCTTTTAATGCCTTTCATCAGTTTTCGCTTTATTCCAAACAAAATTTAATGTATGAAGGAACGATGTTTTAATGAATATACAGAAGTGAATAGTGTTTTAATTAAAATACTGTAATGAATCAATATATTGAAACCAGTCCTTATCACTGTAATTTAGGAAAATATTTAGTATCAGTAATTTTTAGACTTAGTATAGACGTAGAAAGTAAGGACGAAGAATGGGACTCTATTTTCCGTTTACTTTCCGTTTAGTTGCCATCAGTCCCCGGGGACTGACAGTAGACTTTTCCTTTGGGCGGCGTTGATCCGTGGGACTGACAACAAAATTTTTGTTTTGACGACATTGGCGCATGGGACCGGTATGCACCATTATCAAGGTTATAAAATAAATATAATTATAATGAAGTTTATTAAAACATTATAGGCAAAGATGTGGCTTAGATTTACACAGTTTACAAAAGTTAACGACATGTTTAGCCAATTTTCAAGCTAAATTACAACATTTATTTTATAACCTTGATGATAGTGCATACCGGTCCCGTACACCAATGTCGTCAAAACGAAAAATCCACTGTCAGTCCCCGAGGACTGACGCCACCTGAACGGAAAGTTCACTGTCAGTCCCCAGAGTCTGACGTAGCGTTCAACGTGTTAATTACGGTACGAACTAACGGTATGACACACGGCGACGAGTAGACGGAAGGACAATGACGGACGTCTTGAGGGAACGCAGTGCATAACGGAAAGTGCAAGTGGCTGGCAGGCCCGGGAATTTCCCGGGGATGAGGCCCAGCGGTCAGTGTGCACGCGCACGGGGGCTGGCGTGCCGTTTTTCCTCGAGTGACAGAGACAGACGAGGAAGACAAAGACAGACGAACGGAAATACAGTAAAACCTCGATAAATGCACAGATTTCGGAGGGCAAAACAGTGCTCTTATCATGTACCGGTGTCGAATCCGTGTCTACATTAGGGCTCGAGCCGAGCGCCAGCTTAGAAAAGGACAGACAGTAGAAGAGACAGAGAGAGCAAGTAAACAAAGTCAGCGGCTCGAAAGTATCGGCGAGGCATTACTAATGCAACAAAAAACTTGTTCATTTATTAATTTTTCTATATGTAACCTTTCCCAATGTATTTTCGAGATTTTTCTGATTAAAATGATACTAAACACGGTATGTTTTAATTATGTAAATACAAAATAAATATATTAAATATTTAGTAAATATAATGCAAACTGTATCGCGTGTTTGGCATCATTTTAATCAGAAAAATCTCACAAACACGTTAGCAAAAGTTTAAACAAAAAATCAAAAATGAAAACAGCCGACCCTCCAATTAGTTTGCCTCACCGATACATTCGGGTGGTATCATGTTACACTGCTCCGTCGTCGAGCGTCGTGGTTCGCCAAGGGGGATCCCCCTAGCCGGGGATAGTCATGATGCATTTATCGAGGGAAACTCATGATGCCTTTATCGAGGATTTACTGTATATAGACACGACGAACGAAGCGAACGGACAGATAGAGTGCCAGACTGTACGGATATTCGGGGACTCTCCCCCAGTACAGCAAGGCACAACAACCGCCGCACTTGAGCGGCTAGCAAATGATTTCAAAGTCCTTACATGAACATACTGATCATTTGCTGACCGACGGATCCATGGAAGGGAGGGGAGGGGTCTGAATAAATTTAAATACTTCGTATCTTTTGAGCCAAGCGGTATTTGACTCGACTTAATATTTTCATCACGCGGTATACATTCGTACGTTTTCGACAACGACCGAGCAACGATCGGGCTAAGGCTCCAAGGTCATCTCGCAATTAAATGGGTCCTGGGGACCGGGGCGCGGACACATGAACATTAACCGAACTCGGTTAGGAATGAACACGCCGCTAACTCTCGGGCCTGTAATACACCTGGTTAACCCAGCGTGTTCACTGTCGCGGACTGTCCATTCAGCAAGATGAAGGACCCACGCCACAGTCAGGCCCGAAAGTTCCAGGACAGCCAGGATCAGACAAAAGCGAGAGCCACCACGCCAGACCACGATCCTACTCGGTCGCTGTCCCGTTCCCGACTGACCATCACTGAAATGGACGAGCTCAAGCGACCCGTATCAAAACAAAGTGCGAGAGGGCTACACTACGCGGTCGCTTCTCGAGTGATATCTCGTCCATTTCAGTTTACAGGTTTCCATGCCGTACATTCCCATTTATATTATCAAATTTCGTACTTCGAATGTACCAAACTAAATATCATGAACTTGTAAACTATTGAATTACATTTTTAAAGTTACAACTAAATGGTACTTCTTTATAATGAGAAACTTAATATTTTTTTCATATATATGCATTGGCAACAGATAGGATATACACGGAGAGATAGGATATGCACGGAGACAGACAGAGAGACTTTTTGAACAAGTGCGGAGACGAACGGACGAACGGAGACACGTGGTAGGACGATTACGGAGAATGGAACGACGTGACGGAGTATATTTTTAAGTTTGACGATGAGCACGATTCGCGAACTATCGGTCTTAGCCGACTGATCACTATAATCCCACAAATATAATAGTTAAGTACTATTCAAATACGCTGCACCTGTAACATATCATTTACAAAGAATTTGTATGGGCGATATGCCTGCTACAGAAGCAATTTTATAACTTGTAAATTATGTAAATGAATATCTGTAATTAAACAATTTAAAAACTCAACGTACTGCACTTAAAAATGAGAATTCATGGTATTTTAAATATATGAAAATTTGATTAAGCTGCTACTAATAAATAAGAATTTAGGACAGGTTTTTTTTAATTCGGTTCTACTCGTGTTTTAGGTGAGTAAGTAGAACAGGAAATAAATTCCGATTTCATCTATTAATGTTAAAATGTGATATGATACAAGCTTCTTCCATTAGGCATCTCTCTCGGTATTATAAAGTTTGTGTAAATAAAAATGTCAGAAATAGACAATAATTATTCGGTAGAGTAGCTACTTCCTCCTTTATTATTATTGACACCTTTCTAGACAATTGACAAATACTAAGTTAATTTCTACAATGGAGGCTGATATTTACTAATTCATCGGCAAAATGTCACTATTCATTATCTAGTTCTTCGCGAGGAGTTATTTATACATGTCTTAAAGTCGATATTTTTTGTTATCCTTCATTATTACCATGCATGTTTAATGGGAGAAATATAACTTTAATAATTATTTCATTTATAAACTGTGCACTATTATTTTCGAGAATAATAACATCAAATAAGAATAGTTTCTTGAAATCGATAACTCGAACAAATAATATAAACTATATCCATAAAGCCTTAAAGATATTTTTACATTGTTTTGAAATAATTAAATAAAATTATTAATTAATAATTAAGTAATTAAATAAAGAAGTAAATAAACAATAAGTGTAAAATATCTTAAAAATACTGTTAACTCCTTATAACGATTCGTTAGTTTAAAGTGCCATACATTTACGCCTTAAACTCTCCGTGTATAATATTATACACTAACTTTATTTTCGAAGTCAGGAATTTTCCGTCCAATAACATGCTTCTGAATAAAATCTATTCGTTGTTTAAAGCTCTGTCACTAATGTTTACTAATGTGTCATCGTGTAACTAATCTTCGAGTGCGAAACAAGCTTCAATCATCGATGATTAAACAGTCTGGCAAATAATATACATACGTTGACATGTGGTTTACAATTCCAGCTATTCTTTAACCGTTTGAATCCCAAGGAGCGCGATCGCGCTCTTCAGATTTTGTGTCGAAAAGTCCCAGTACTCGGTTGATTGAGACAAGCGCTATCGCGCTGCTCAGGTTCTTTCGACCGTGTTCTTTTAAAGCCTCTTTAAAAGCCTCTGGGACTCAAACGGTTAATAAAAGACATGTAAATTAATTCAGAGATCAAATTTGTAATCGTTTGACCGCTGGAAAGGCGTATATAACACTGTTTTAATTCATGACGAATCGCATCAAATTTCTGCAACTCTACTTTACCAATTATTTACTCACACGTCGTACCTTTCGATGCGGTATTAAATTATACGCAACGACTTCCGATTGAAATTTGTTCGTGAAACAGTCCTATTGTCAATCTATATAATTCCGAAACACTTTCTGAGCACCATTATGAAACGCTGTTATTCTCGTATCAAAGCTCGACACGTTAGAACAGTTTATCGTTCATGAGTACATGCAACTCTAGGTGCACCACTGAAACAGGAAATCAATTCTACGTATCCTTCCTGAATAGAAATGGTCAGCGACAGAGACAAAGCTTACTTGCGACATCCACGAGCTTAAAGGACAATAGAAAATACAATGCTCTTCTGTGGTGTCTCCTACAAACGAAATACTGCATTTCAGCATTTGAAGCTCAACAACGATACTGTTTTTCGTGTTAAAGTAGATGCCATTTTGTATTTCCATTTCTACTGTTCTTCTCGCTCTGTCCTTGCGATGTATTGTACATGAAGAAACGTCGATGGCACTTCCTTCCTTTCAATCTACGATTGGACTAATTTCCGATAATTTCATCTGTGTTTGGGAGATTTATGTTGGAGACATCTAACAAAAAAGCTTCAGGAGCTACCAAGTAGTTATGAACAGGGAACGACTCGTGTGGGCACTCTCTTACAAGAGCAAATTTCAAGAAATTTCAAGAGCAATAACGTTTTTGGTGGTGAAAAAGTCCAAATTCCATTTTATCCGGAATTTTGTAATGGATATATAATATTTATACACAAATACTCTAGAAAATTGATTGACATTAAATTGTAAAAACTACTAAAAATATTCTATTTTTTAATACACTGTTTAAAGAAATTGAGATTTTACAAAATAATTAACACCATTCAACTCGTCATAAAAGGTACTGACTTCGTCAAGTTACGTAAATACTTTAGACTAATGAAATATACTTTGTAACCCTAACTTTGGTGGCGGTTTTCTGTCGTTTAAAATGGATGATGGCTGATGAAAAAAATAGGTATCAAATATTTTTATGAGAACTATATTATACTTGAATTTTATCAAAATCGGTGATTGACACCTCGGGAGGTATCCTTGTAAGTATTTTCTTATTGGTCTTTAGAGATTGAAAAATAAAATAATATGTCGTTCTATTTAGATTATAGAAATGTGAACGTGCAATCTATAAGATACTACTTTTGGGAAAAAACACTTGAACCACGCGACACTTTCTATGATATTTACTTTAATTTAGTATTCTATAGTAAAATTTTATTCAACGACGTACTAATTTAACCCCTTGCCCTATGATTTCAATTTTGACCGTGTGCGCGGTAACTCAGATTTAATTCCTGAAATCAAAATTTCTCTTCGACTTCTAATATTCCACATAATTGTATAGAAATAATTCGATTCTCTCGTGACCGATTGTTATTTTCGATTTAATAGTGTTTGGAAAACTTCAAAATCTCCTATTCCATTTACCGCGTCACGAGTGTCACACGTTATTGTAGGCTGAAGGGTTAACTCTTTGTTAGATTAGAATTAGTTGTATATGCTATTCTAATGCCTCATGATGAGCATTTTGCGTATTTAATTAATGTATTGGTACGCGTTCGGCCCGTTCGCAGAGCTCTATTGTTCATTATGAGCGGACTAACACTGTTTAGAAAAATATATAACTTTTATTTCGAACTGAGGAATTGCATGTTCATATCCGAGGACATCAAATCGTGGAATCTTCTACTCTAATATTCCTGACAAATCACATGCCTCGTAACTTACAATTAGAAACATTAATTCCCCTGGGTGCTTCATGCGTAACAGTATTTTCGAATTTACTTACTGTTATCATCAAAGAGAGATTGGCAGACAATAGAAAAAAAATATTTCCAAATGAATTCCAACTAACCTATGGCAAACATTTTTTTTAATTGATCAGATTGTTTTAAAATATTTATTAATACTCGAACACTATTCGGAGTCATATAATTCCTCTGTATTCAATCAAAGCATTATCGTTATATGTTACACGGTTCTTTTTAACATTTTTTTTTTGGAATAAAGTTCCAAACCCGGCCGTCGTAAACGTGTAGCATTTTCTGTTATTCTTTTTCGTTATAGGCGCCAAAGGTATCTGTTTTATCATTTTAATGAATCCACGCTCCTTTTCTTTACAGAAGTGTGAGATGCAATTCTCTCGTGCAATTTTCTCTGCAACGTCGAGTGAAGTGTTGAAATTCGGTATTTCAAAGACCACAGAGATAGGCCGTCATTCCGGCAGTGCCTTTCATTTTGTTCTTGCCTCATTTTTTGTTGCGCGCTATTGACTCTGGCTGAAAATTTTGAAACCATGACCCCCGCAGTTAACCTCACAAAGCGCATATTTCCATTCGTGGAACTGCAATATTCTCGCAATTCATTGAAGCCGATAATTCAGCAAATCGTGGATTGACAGATTATTTCAATGACATAAAACAAATTATCATCGTTCCGATTATCTGCAATTTTTTGTTAAAGCGTGATTTCCTAATATAAACTTTCCCGTTCTGTCTCTCCAGGTCCTTAGAACATTTAATTATAATCCTGTTTTATTCATTTAACAAATTTGAAGTTTATAAATTTTAACTGAATCGTGGTGAACGTCAATTTTCTGTGAAAGTTATGACTTCATCGATGGTCTCTCTATTTCACAGAATTATACTGTTCATTTCATTCCACACTATAGATATTCACAAAATTTGAATTGCCAAGGGAGAATTTGATATAATTATCTCGACGTACGCTCATCGAAATTTCATTACTAATAACAACGACTGAATTGAACAGATTCACTCTGACTCTTCCAGTGTCATTTGATTCAATGTGCCTTCATAACTGATTGCATACTGATGACACTAAATTCCATGTAGCATTAATTCATTCCATTATGCAATAACATTTATTATTACCTACAATTTTGCAACGGCCCTTCCGATTATTTTTATTCACAGTCACTGGATACCATAAACTACGTAAATGAAATTGTTTATACCAATACGAGGAAGGGTGTTAGAAAATGACGGAAATAATTGCGGATACATATCACTTATGCAAAGGTATTTGGTTATACAAAACCCTTTAGATTAGATAAGCATAATTTCGTGTATCCTTGTTATTTCGATAATTACCTTGCACATGTATGTTTTAAGATAAAATGCGCGTTGAATTGTGCTAAATGTAGGAGCAATAAGTAATACTGGGGTTACGGTGGGTAAAGTGCGAAAGGCTCGTATTCGCAATCGGTAGGCCCTATTGCAGATCCCCATCACACAGGAAAATTTTTCCAAAGTTATGAATTAATGTATCATAACCTAGATGGTTCGAAACTCATTTAAAACAGTAGGTATTAAGTGAAATAACCATAGTATTTGAAGATGAAAAATAATTATTATACCATTTAAATGGGAGCTATGATGGGTAAGGTGGTAACCGCTCTGACTCACAATCGAGTTCTGTCGGCCCAAGTAGAAATCTTCGGATTATTTGGAATATTGTTCCCATGTAATATGTATATCATAGCTTCGGTGGTTCAGAATCCACCTAAAACAGTAGATCCTAGGCGAAAAGGCCATGATGGTTAAGCTGAAAAATGCAAAAAGAAAGAAAGAAGTAAGAAGTCAAACGTCGCTTCCAGGTATGTCGCTAAAAACTCTTCATAGCTAGTAAAGAATATTTAATAACGTCTCAAGTAATAATCGTAAAATTTCAGCGAGCACGTTACGAAAAATCTCTTACAGTTTATCAAATATTTCGTGTAGCATTTTCGCGTTCCTCGAGGAACGAAATTGCATCGTAGCAACGACTCAGGGGCAGAGGGGCCGTGTTCCCGTGCGCGGGCGCCTACGTCCTGAATTATGCACTATGAATCTTCATCACGCTCTTATTGTACGTACTCGCGGGAAATACAAATTTTCACCGGCAATTTCCCGCTGTCTGAGTGGAAGGGAATCGGCCTCTAGAAGCTGGCTCCAGGTAGGAAACTGCGGTTCTCGGCGCGTTGACGCTTGCAACATTAATACGGAGAAATTACATTTCAGGTGGAAGAGGAAAGCTCTCTCGGACACTCTCTTTCATCTCCTATTTCCCGTTTCTGTGGCCCTTGCACTCGCCCTGCCTGGCCGACCTGGCAATGTCGAGAACTCACTATGTTGCACAAACCGACCGCATTCAACCTGCGATATATTTGCCGATTCTTGGTCTTTGATACGCTGACCTCTGCCTGCGGCTTGCATACGGCGATGAGCCGGTTTCGATCGTTTATCAAAGAGAGTGCGTTAGTAAAGGTGAAAGAGGTTGCTGAATAGAATTTGGGGGAGTTAGGAAGTGCCGAATAGAGGAATGGAAAGAATTAGGGAGAGTCAGAGTACTAGGAAGAAAGAGGGCGAGAAAAAGGAGAAGGAGGAGGAGGAGGAGGGGAGAGAGAGAGAGAAGAGAGAGAGAATCAGAGTAATTGATTGCAGACTCACAACATTAATGAGCAGCATAGATTGCGAAAGCTAATAAATATTTCTTTGCACTAACCGGCCAGCAGTAAAATAGGGCATATAAGTATAATTTATTTTATTTTCGTTCGAAATAATTTCTCTTTTCGAAACACTTTGAAAATATTGTTTCTCCGAAGTTTCATAATTTTCGGCAAGTTGTCCAAGCTAGCCGATTTCCCCCCCCCCCCCCCCCCCCCTATTGCATTGAAACTTTCCCAATACGCTGTCTGTCACATCAGCCATGTACGGATGACAATATTACTTTCTCAGGAAGCCAGGGCAGCCGTGTATAGCTGACAGAATTGATCTCGATCGGGGAAATATCCGCCAAACTTCCCAGTTATCGAGCTAACATCGTAACACCATACTGGAAAATAGACTCACATATTGACACGCGTGTAAAGCTGAAAAGACTTGACAAGATGACCGTGTATACAGGGTGAGTCTCGTAATGTGACGATTCTAAATAACTCATAAAATATGTACTGTACGAATAAATGTTTCGGACTAAAATTGTACGGTTACGAATGGTGCATTTATTAGTAACATGGGTGTTAGCTGTTTTACTATTTTATCGAAGTATGAAGATCACTTTCATTTTTTTAAAGGAATGCCTAAATTTTCTTTCTAAATTGTGATAAAGGATTCTGATAAATGAGTTCGCTCATTTTTACAGTACTACATTTAGTAAGATGTTCAGTAACAGAGAGAAATATGGTATGATAATTGATTACGGCGCGCGCGATGAAAATGCTGCTGGAGCTAACATATTTTATCAAAATAAATATCATGATCGAAATCAGCCATCAAATTCTACTTTTTTTAAGGCTTAGTAAGCGTCTCAAAGAAACTGGGACGTTTAATTTACAAAAACGCAAATGCCAAAGGAAGATCGTCAGTGACTAAGAATTTCGTACTTTTACCTTAGCGGCCATCGCACATACCCCATATGTCAGCATACGGCAAATATTTCATATCGACGAAGTTTAATGCCTAGAATCGTGTTTAACAACATTATCTGTCATCGTAAATAACGATGCCCTTCAAATTATAGCAGTCCCGTTAAATGAGCATACCTTGTAATGCAGGATAATTATGTTGCAACTATCTCTGTAATTATTCGCTTTAGATCCTACATAGTATAATGATTTTTTATGCAGAATTTGATGCCTTGCCAGAATTTCGGAAGAAGATTTAGGCATTTCGGTAAAAAAATTAAGGTGACCGTAACCGTGTAATTTTTGTCCGAAATATTTTTTCATGCAGTACATATTTTATGAGTTATTTAGAATCATCGTCTTGCGAGACTCGCCCGGTATAGTTATAGGTTTTAAACAATCTAAATTAAATATTAAGGATACAGAGTCATTCAGCTCAATTTATTTATTAAAAATCTGCAATGAAATCGAGAAAATCCCGTATCAATAATAATTTAATGGTCGACAAGTGAAGCAAACCGTTACTGCACGGCATTTTATTTGCACAATGTTGCTATAGCTCTCCGTTTCACATTTGATGTTTCTTCGATATAATACTTTAAGCCTATTACCTCTAGTTATCATGTTACCAGTATTTCAATTATTAATAATTCCCATGCAGTTGCATATGCATATCAATTGAAATCCTCGGATGAATATGTCACAGACTTTGAGGTTTAAAGGTTTCCCAGTATAAAAATACATGGACTAATTGCAAATCAAGCGTCATTCTTATAGAAGGACTTATAGAACTAGGTTTTCGTTTGTTTGCATATTTCGAAAATTTAACATCTTGAGGCTAATACAATTTTTTTTTCGTATTAAAAGAATGTCTTATAAAGTAGAAAAAGTTAACAGTTTATGTGTATTTTAGTTCTTTTTTAAAAATAAATCCAAAGTTTACGTTCACTTACTATTCTTATAAGTTTCATAAGGTTCTCGCACTTCATTGTTAACGGTAATAGAATGTTCGAGTAGCAACGAATGTACAGATACAGATTTCTGAGGATCGAATTCTGAATGTAAAGCTCATTCTGAGAAGAATAAGATATAGTAACACGTGAAGTTCCTTAAAGTCCCAATTGAAATGGCGACGTTGTAAGGGTGATTAATCCTAAGTTCGGTTTCAAAGGACGACTAAACTTTTCGACGGAGTGTATAGAAGTCACAAGAAATGCGAAGGTGAATGTCTAATTCAATAATATTCGTGTTAAAAGCAACATAGTATAGTCGATTACTGAAAGGTGGTACCATTCTAACCTCTTAAGTTCCGGCTTTGTTTTTGAACTGTAATTAATTTCCCAAAGCGAAAATGAAAGGCTAGACAATTCCTAACTCAAAATTCGACAAAAGGTTCAAATATGATATTTATTTCTACTTTTACGCCGATGAAAGGATGAAACTTACCCTCAAGTTATATGACATGCACATATTTATGTACTGATACTGTTGCAACCTGCACGATTTCAAGGCCTTCGACTGATTTTGCTATCGGGTCTAACTAGCATAAGCCTATAAATCTTAATGTACATTTACGAGTTGCTCGTCCAGGACTTGGGAAAAACTTCCATGAAAAATCTAGCAGTTTTTGGCAAGGAATTTTCTTGACCTTAGCGAAGTCCACGTGCGGTGGACGGAAATAGTTCTGAAGGGTTTGAAAATAACTTTAAAGAAAGGCTTCGTTTACACCGAATTTTCGTACTGATCTTTAAATAAATACATGTTGTAACGAATCACTGCACGTTATTACACAGGAACTCTGAGACTTCCTACTGAATTTACACTGACACATTAATCGCAAAGTTTTAAACCGAACACAACCTATTTAAACCAACTCAAAATGATGCATTAATTTAACATATTGCACGCCAGCCAAATAATCGTCCACCAAATTTGTTATTTTTGATAACATTGCCATTTGAGTCAATATCAAATTTACATGGGTAATTATACAGATGATAGTCTGTCCCACCGACTTCCGGGTAGCTTATACAGAGGGTCGCCGCTAGGTAGAGCCGACGAAGCAATGGAATTATATTTTTTGAACATTTTTATGAGCTAGCTTTTCGATGAGTCACCCGGTATAAAGTTTCTGACAATGAGTCGGTCCCCGCAGAAAGAGTAGAAAAGGGATCGCATCGTGCTGACTCAACGTTACTACGGACTTGCATGTATAGGGAAAATTCAATGTAGAAGTAGCAAAAGTTTTTTGCCGATACCTCGAAAACTAAAGCCAAGCGGGGGTTACATGCATAGGAAAAAGTTGCTTAGAATCATGATTCTGACAACATATTCAAAAATTATCGAAATCGGTGGGACGGACCATCATCTGTATAATTACCCCGGCGTGTAATGTGTTAAATTAATTCGGAGCGCGTCATGGACTTCTAACAAGGACCAATTATTCAATAAGCCTCTACAGATACCAAATTACATCGTCCAATTAATTTTCTAAAACTATTTTTATAAAATTCGAAAAATACTCCTCACGAGAAAAAAAAACATTGAAAACATTTAATCCAGAGATATCCATATTTAATGTCAAAAAGAAACATGTCATATTGCAGGAAGTTTTCTGAGCGCAATCTTTGCTTGTTTGCAAAGCTCGTATCAATTCGAATCACAGCTTTATTTACTTGTCTACATAACCTATATTGATCCGATGTTTAAAAATTTGAAATGAAGTGTTGACAAACTGACAAATCCCCAACGTTTTAACCCATAACTGTACGATGTCTTTATCTTTCGTCAGACAAAAAACAGTCATAATTTTCGTCTCTTCCTACTTCCTGTTATTTCCACGGCAATGTGAAACTCGAGGTTTCAATTCGCCCGTACAATGTAGCACTTGTGTTTGATCAAGCATTGCAGTATTCATGCGAATGATACATACTGTATGATTACTTGCTACAATACCTTTACAAGTGCACCGAGAATTGTAAGCTCATGCTTAAACATAGTTTCACTCCAAAGTTGTTTAAGCATTTCTGAAAATTTTTATCTCCGCTAAAGAATATACACATATTTGCGCTATTCGTATGTTCTCTAATTTGCTATATAATTTTGGGTGAAGTGGATTTCCAGATTTGAGAACTCTGATTCAAAATTCTACATATAATACAGGTTAATAGCAAAACGAATTGATATTTGAAAGACATTTTTGTATTCGTAGGCAGGCGAATGAAAAGATGCTATTTATGAGATAAATACAGCTGTAAGAAAAAAGAGGTTTCAGTAAAACACTCTGCAAGTTGTAATACATCCAAATTGAATCACAGGTTCAACAGGAATACGTTGAATTACGAAAGTTCTTTTCAAAAAATCTGTCGAATAGGACGGAACCTTGCTAGGAGTAAACAGGCTGCGCGTTCAATTAATCGTAGACAAATTAATGTGTATGGAATATATATTTGAACCTTAGCAGAGGAAGAATAATTAGTATTTCCGCGTAGGATGTGTAAAGAGAACAGACTGACGATGAACTCAAAAAGAGCTAGGTCGGCCGTGACCCTTAAGAGTAATAATATAAACCGAATTCCTATTCGCAGTGCCGTACGTAGTGCAAATGATATGCGGGTACCTCTCGTATATTTCTAACAAACCTTATTTCGGTACGTAATTTTAAAGCAAGTTAAAGATCAGCGAGAAATAAAGTACGGTTGTACAAATTTGTTTAGCAGACTAAAAATAAGTATACAGGGTCTTTTATAACTTCGAGTCCAATGCACATTAAACAAACTGATCTTTAGAGTACCTAAGTTGCAACATACTCTTCTCATAACTGTATTTTTCAAAATTATGCTTTCGCACTGTCAAATAGAACTCACAAGGCTTAAGTTAAAAGTAATATTTCCTTCTCCTTCTCCGAAGATGTGTTATAGTACAAGTATTATCAGTATACAATAATTTATCCCTTGCAATTAGTTAATTATTTGCTTTCTATCCCATTAACGAAGTGCTCACTATCTAAAAGGCTATAATGAAAGCTTGATAAATACAATGCATCGGGTTTGTGGATAATAAACTAATAAACTTACCCACTAATCTTAATAAACTAATCCACAGCACACACACATCACTTGCAACATTTACACTAAAAATTACTGAATACGTTCCAATCTTGTAAATTGTTCAATTTTTCCAATAGAAGCAATAATCAACGACAAACTACCATTCGAAAATTGCAAAGCAGTCGACAACAACTTCCATAATAGAAATTTTAAAAAAATGAATCAAAAGTTGTTTTATCTAATAAAATTTCGACTTTTACTTAATCAAAATTCCTAATACTTGTAATGCGAAATTGTAGTTTCGCGGTTTTCGGAGGCACCAAACTCGAGAATTGGACTTTAAAACTATTTGGTTTATTGACGTAGAATAAAGTAGAGACGTAGTGACGAGACAGAGTATAAGTGTACAAGTGGTGATTTTTGTATAAGTATATGTTCGGTGATTTCTGTATAAGTCTAAGTATAAGTTATAAGTGCTTTAGGATAAGTGTAAGTAACAGTGTAAGTGTTGATTTTAAGTATATGTGTGTAAGAGCTGATTTTTAGTATTTGTGTTTTAAGTATGAGTGAGTGATTTTGGTCGGGGTAAGGGTTTTTAAGGGCTTTTTGGAAAAGGAGTAGGAGTGATGTTGTCGATGGTCAGGGCTAAGGGGTAGGGATAGGAAGTTGGAACTTAGATTTGGGCGATGATTCGGGGATAAGTAAGGAATGGTGACTGTGCTAGGGAGTTAAAAGTTCGGGATGGAAAAATAGGTGTTCTGGATTTGAGGTGGTGAGTCAGAGGTGATGACGGAAGTTCGCTAAATACAAAATATTTGTCCTTACGTGTTAAAATTATTCTACATACTATCTAATCGGAGGGTCGGTATATTACACACTTTAAAAAGTTCTCGTTATCAAGAACTGAACATTCAACTTTTCAACAATAGCAACCATTGAAAATCATGAACTGAATGATACAATTGAAAGGGCACGAGAGACCTCTTTGTCTATCAATCAGCAATCATAGTATATTTCACATGACCCATACGCTTTGGCAAGTGTACACAGAAAGACCCATACACCCAAGTTATATGCAAATGCACGATTCTACATCGCAGCTGTTTATCGATGTTTCCTGTATTACACACAACGCTATGCAAGCCTGTGTACAGTGTACATATTTCCTTGGTATGCACTGGTATGTATATAATACCCATATATAGTCGTCTTGTACGGTGCACATTATACCTGTCCTACCTGTGCACACGTTTCCTCGTTTGCGTGTATATCATCTAGAAGGCATATATTTGCACGTATACGTGTAAGTCTACTCACTATACCGGGTCCAGTGAATCTGCAGGGTAACATGGCATTACCACCAGTCTGCGCCAGGACATCCTTGATATGTCCGGTAACCGAAGACGGAATATTATTCTGGTTCCTGTTTCCCTTCTCATCGAACCCAGCTCCGTCTGGAAATATTAAAAGGCGAGATGCTTTTAACGATTTAATTACTTCAGTGAATATTCAACGGAGACGGCTCGAGTTTGATCAGGGACACTGCCTGGTTAATAATTTGTTTGGATAGGGTTGTCGATAATATCTGTGTTCGCGTGAAAACAGTTATGTCATTGACATTGGGTTTTATTTGGATAGCTTCAAGCTGCATTCTTGGTGGACTATGATTGTTTTTTAGAACGGTGCGAAGAAATGGTTTATGAGGGATTTTTCTTAAGGTGGAAATGTAGACTGTGATTTTTCATTTGTGAACTCATTAATTTGTTTGCATAAGCTAATCAAGATATTTTGATACACTATATTTTCGTAAGTTTTTAACATTTTTGTTCTATTTCTGGGGGTTGTCGCGGCTGTGGAGATAAAGCGTGTGGTTAATTTAGTCAGTTTGAAGGAATCTTTTTCTGTATGCATGTATTATAGTATCATCTGATAACGCTGATCAAACCGCAAACCCTGCGCGAAATGATCACAGTAGTTAATTTAAAATTAATAAAAAATGTTATCATCGATACGGGCATAGTGGCCGTTTACGTTCCAATAAACGTGGCAGAACCATTTTGTTTTTTTCGCAGTTTCAAAATTGCAGGTTTCATAAAAATTATTACCCCGAAAGGAACTCGCATTTTGTGCGTACAATTTGCTCTTGTCACTTAAATTTATCAAGATCTTCGATAATTTTTTTAAGTCTTTCGGATCTATTATAATAGGAAACGGGACTATAATAGCTTTCATAATTCTATTGAAATTTACAAAGTAAATTTAAGAATACGGTATAGTTTAATGCACTTTTGAAAACCAATCGTCGGAGAATATGTTTGCTTTATGTTCTGACAACTACATCTGCAATAGCGTTTCTATGCTCTTTCGCATCATCCTACACGGCCGCATGTTTAGATTTAACCTACTCCATTTCCCAAGCCTGGCTCAAAAACAGAGTTTCTCCAATTCCACCTGTGTTTATCTATACAACATCAGGATTTGTAGCTACTACGTTTGTTCATCGTTCCATGCTCAAACTTCCTGGTTACTAGTCGATTTCATTGATTCGAATGAAATCGAATCGGATCAATGTGTACGCAGTCTCTTTGTACGTTGGGTGCAAGTTAGGAAGGTATTTAGAGGGCTACGTTTGTTACCAATAAATTTTGCCACGTTCCTAACCAGCCAATTCATGGAAATGAAATTCCCAATGCGATGAAGATAGTGTAAAAGCGGAATAGCTCGAAATACGTCCGTCAAGGATTCGTTTTGCATTCGAAATTGCATTACCTTGAAATACAAATGCGATTACCTGAGTTTTTACATCTCTCATATTTCCTGAATTTATTGTATTATAGTATATACCAGTGTATTTCAAAACAATATTAGAGATACGTCAGACTTAAACAAAAAGATACATTCCACATTGTACACTTTCTGTATTTTTTTCCAATTTTTCATCTCTGTTTTAAAATAAATTCAATCAACGCGATATTTAAACAAAAAATTGAGAATCATCTGAAACTTGGGCCTTCTTTAAATAAATATAAAATTTTTGTGGAGCAGGATAATTCCGTTAAAAATTATCACGTGTAATACGATAATAATGAAGTACATAATATAGGGTCCTACTCTAATTTAATCTCAGACGAGCCACCAAAGAATATCGGTACTCGGCTTTGGAAAAACCGAACAGTTTCCCTTAGAATTAATCAACAATATCGTAACCTAGAAACTGAACTGAACGCGTGTAATTAAAAAAACAAATGACTAATTTTATTGACTATATAAAAATACAAAACTCTTAATAATACTAAAATTACTCTAACTCTGAATTTATCTCTAAAGCTCTCTCCACTCACGCTATGACTCTCATTCTCTAAAACTTTCCACTCGACTGCATATTCTCAACTCAATTGACTTTTCCCAAAATTCACGCTCGCATCCACCCTCGATACTCTTTCTCACAGCATGAATTCTTCGTCTTTCTCACAGCATGCGTTCTCTGTTGCACTCACTCATTTTCTCTTTATCTATAGACTAAACATTCATGCTAGCTCTGACATCCGTCGCCTTACAAATCACGTACTCTGAACATCCACTCTCGCTTATATACAAACCATCCACACTCACTAATTCCAAAATTAATACTATTTATCCGTACAAGAATTTCGTTCCTACAATAATTGTTGGATAGACCGAGAACATCGTAATAACGGCAAATGAAAATTCGCCGAAACTGAAAGACACTTTCTCTGTGTATTAGTAAAGTTTAGTGCTCTCGAACTCGAAACTTTTAGTCGCAGATATATTTGTCTTGATCCTCCGCACGAAGCTTCCGCAGTTATTCTACTATCCCCTCCTGCTTCCTTGTTTTTATAGTTCCGGCAAAGCACAGTGGCTCGATTTACACTGGCCCACTTCCTCCACCGGTTTAAGAACAACGGTGTCGTTCCAATGTGTAACCACGGAGTTTCGTTGGTAACACGAGTGTTCTCAGAATTTTCTGCGGACTACAAGTTTGCGCTGCTGGAGTAACGTACAGTGGGCACAGTAAATGCCCCGCGAATAGGTCTTCTTTGTGATACAAAATTGTTAGCTGGCAACGAGATCTATTTATTTAATTTTCAAGGATATTTGAATTCGAATAGTTACACTGGCCTACAAAACTGATTTTTTTTTGCGCAAAGAATATTTATGCTGATACTTACAGATTTTGTGATGACAAATCGAGTTTTCAACTTTCTGAATTTTTTTCTTTTTAACCGTAAAATTTATTTAAATTTTTTCCAGCAAATTTATTATATAAACTTTACCGAATATAACGATGCATATTACTTTAATATTATAAGCATTTAAACATGTTTAAACAATGCTCAAAGTGAAACCGATGCCCAAAATGCCCTAACTTTTGTGGGTGTTTTCCTATTTATCTTAAAAATCAGCCGCCCAGGAGCAATTCCAATAGAAAGAGGCGATAGAGCAGAGATTTTTCTTCATGAAATAATAATTGGAAGTTGCAACAAAACTTTTGTTTTCATATGAGACATTAAAATAGCTCCGCAAGACTTAAGGTACTGCCAGTGATTCTCAGCGCAACCGTTTCAATCGAGCTAGTATTATGATATGTAGCTTGCTTTACAAGTACATTCATTGTTTATGGGTTATTTCATAACAATAATGCTACATTAAAAAACAAGTAAGTATATTTGTAAAATTTCATCATATAAATACGTAATTCTGTTCAATTGCATTTTCCATTTCAAGATTATACGACTTATTAAATATAAAAGTGCTTGTCACAAAAAAACCCTTCACGATGCAGACAAACGGATTACACGTCTGAATTCAGCATAAAGAACACTATTAGAAATATATATTAAAGTTTTTGCGCAAAAAGAAATACTTTACATCTCTTCTAGTACTTTTCCATCAATCCTTTGCGATCGCATTTAATTAAAAATAAAATGTGTAATCGCACTTAAAACAAAACTACTAAAATCTCAGTAAGAATTATATATACCTCAGAAACGTGTTGATTCTTTGCTTTGGTGGCTGAGAGCAGACGCACGACCGCTAACTAATAATAAGGGTTGATACCCCTATAAGGATAAATTATCAAGTAGCCCACAAAAAGAAAGGTATTTGGTGATTCTGATTGTCGTCTTCGAAAGTATTATACACGCACTAATAGGTGAAAATGCTGGAACTCGATCACGAAGCCCTGATTACTCGTTGGCGGTTCCATTAGCGATAGTCTTTTTACTGTTCTACGTTTAATCATACTTTTCGGACTACATTTTCATACAGAATATATATATTGTTATATTTCTCTACTTTATTATATATTGATCATAGTTCCTAGTTAGTCATAGTTATAGTCTATAAGCGAGTCACGGAGTATGCTGTCAAGTTTATATCTTTGTTCTTTTTGCGTTATTTTGCTATTCTCCCAGTTTATAGAATTTTTATACTTACCTTACATTCCAGACCTGAATAAACTACATTTTCAAAAAGAAACTCGGTGACTGTCGAGGGCAAACTGATAGCGAGGCGTATGTCGAAACGACTTCTTATTGTTAATGGATCAAGAAAACGAACACCTGCCGGGTACGTTCGCCGACGACCGTCGAATATGTTTTGACATCACGCGGCGGTCGACGTAATGTGAGGGACCAGAAACAAGGCACTTGAGGGGTTATTTATTCTGATTCGCACGACGGATAGGGACATCCATCTCCCTCACGCATTTTCGATTTTGACGCACTATTGGCAAGAGAGAGCCGCACATTCATTGGGTCGTCATGTGAACGACGGAAGGAGTGTTTTATTTTCGGTTGTCATTTGTCGATTTCAGGTTTCCAAGACCGACATGGCGGGGATAGGCGTTGCGAGAGCAATCTCCTCTTCCGTCCCAAGTGTCCTGTTTCTGGTCCCTCACTTTACTCGTCGGTCAGTGAAGTGGAAATAATTGCTCTCGCTGCTCGTTTAGTTAATCTTGATGTTGTAAATACAATTGAGTAATATTGTTTATTTATATGACAAAATGTTGAAAATATAGTACTTTGTCTAATGTAGCGTTATTGTCAGAAAGTAATTTATAAACAATAAATGTATTTGTAAATACTGCAAGCTACATGTAATACTAGCACGGGTGAAACGGCTTCGCTGAAAACCACTGGCAGTACCTAATGTCTTGCGGAGCTATTTTAATTTCTCAGGCGAATGTGAAATTCGTGTTGCAAATTTCAATTATGGTTCCCCCCAGAAAAATGTCTATTCTACCGCCTCCTGCTATTAAAATTCCTCTTAGGTGTCTGGTTCTTAAGATAAATAGGAAAATATCCACAAATATTAAAGCATTTTGAGCGTCGTTTTCCATTTGCGCATCGTTTAAACATGCTGAAATGTTTATAACATTAAACTAATATGCAACATTATAGTCGGGAGGGTTTTTCGAATAATTTTACGGAGAAAAATTTCAATAACTCTTACGGGTAAAGCACAATAAATTCTGAAATTTGAACATTTGTATTATTTTCAAAACCGATTTTCTCGGAAATAGAGTCTGTTGGAGACAAACGGGCATCATATTCGTACTCAGCGCCACAAAATCTATAAGAATCCTTATAAATATTCTGTGGGCAAAAAAACGTGTTGACCAGTGTTAGTTAACCAATCTTAATTTTTAACGCTTTCCCGTATTTTGTGGCTGGGTTCTTTCACAAATATCCATCGTTTCGAAGGTGCAGAATAATGCCTGGTAGGTCGTGACACATAACTTTGAAACACCCTATAGATACAATATAACACTTGTACTAAATTACCCTGAATATCTTTTAAAACATTATATAAACAAACATCAAGGCATTTTGGGGTTCGCTTAGAAAAATATAGAGCGGCGTAATTTGTGAAAACAGAATATATTTAACGGAAGGAATGGAGAAACGCGCACGTCACGTTGGATCGGGCTTGCGATCGTTTCTTATTGTTCTATCTTACGATACAAACGCAAATTTAGAAACAAGAGAAGATTTGCCCTTCTTTTATGGCCGCGCGTGTTAATTTTTACGTGACATTTGGCAAACAACCTCTGTGCGAATGCAGAAAAAACGCTCGATCATTCAAGCATTAGCCAGCCTCGGCTTTGAATGCAGCGTTTTCGTTAATCCGCAATGCGCTGTCAGTGGGTGGCATTCTGGGATGCCTGGCCGGAAAGTTCTATTGGCCATTGCTAACTTGCAATGACGAAACGATCATAAATTGCAACCTCGTTGAGGAATTTTGTCCACGACGAAAACCCAGGAAAATAGTTACTCCCACCGGAAGAGAGTCTAGTCAAAGTATTTCCTCTTTTGTTCCCTGGAAACCAAAAAAACTGTTCGCTGAAATATCGCGAGAATTCAGCTAGTGGGCATTTTCGGACTGGTCTTGTTATTCGTTTTTCATCATTCGCTATCCGCATTTCGTTATTCCTTTTTCAGCATGTACCGTTTGTACAATAATTCGCTATTGGTCATAATTTATTGTTTGTTATTCGTCCTACGTTTCTTCGTTACTCTTACGCTCGCAAAGCATCTGGCATTTCTGGTACAACTTCGTTAATCGGGGTACTAGAGCTTACAATTAGATGATTACAAGATTATTATATGCCAAAATAATTTCCGTAGAGTAATCGAAATGTGTGCTACATAACGCCTCTGAAAAAAGACGAAGTAATTTGGTAATGCAGAGCGAATGAGCAAATAAGTGAGAGAGTACAGTAAAACCTCGATAAATGCACAGATTTCGGGCGCAAAGCAGTGCTCTTATCGTGTACCGATGTCGAATCTGTGTTTACATTAGGGCTCGAGCCGAGCGCGAGCTTAGAAAAAGACAGACAGTAGAAGAGACAGAGAAAGAGCAAGCAAACAAAGTGAACTGCTCGAAAGTATTGCCGAGGCATGGCTAATGCAACAATAAACTTGTTCACTTATTAATATTTCTAAATGTAACTTTTCCGAAAGTATTTTTGAGATTCTTCTGATTAAACTGATACCAAACACGATATAGTTTGAATTATGTAAATAGTAAGTATATTTATTAAATATTAAGTAAATATAATTCAAACTATATCGTGTTTGGTATCATTTTAATCGGAAAAATCTTACAAATACGTTAGCAAAGGTTTAAAAAAAAGTCGAAAATGAAAACGGCTGACCCTCCAATTAGTATTGCCTCACCGATACATTCGAGTGACATCATGTTACACTGCTCCCTCGTCGAGCGTCGAGGTTCGCCAAGGGGGATCACCCTATGTGGAGGGGATAGTCATGATGCATTTATCGAGGGAAACTCATGATGCCTTTATTGGGGATTTACTGTATATGAGTGACAGAGAGCGAGTAAGGATGGTGCAGGGTAGGGAAGAAACAAAGAAAAGACAGTAGAGTTTGAGAAGGCGGAAAGGAAGGTAGAATTAGGCATGGCATTGTTGCGCTGCGTATCTCGTGTTCGTACTTTGTTATTTCTTTTATGTTTGTTTGCTGTATTTTAAACTTAATAAAAATACGTCTATACCGACTGTCCAAAACCATCAAACCAAGTATCCCTACAGTAATAACACACGCAGAAGATTATTATCGAAAAACTTTGTATGGAGAGGACATCATATCCAAAGGATATTAACTGACAATGAGCTCTCTGTACGTCCAACGACAAGTTGCTAGAATAGTGGCTGAACTGCATCACGACACTCCCGAGAATAGAGCAAGTTGTTGCACTAGTTGCTGATTTGACCAGCCAAAAAACGATGCTAAGCCCATGGGCGATGTTAACGTTTTTTCTCTCGCGTTAAATTCATTCATCATTAAATTCGTTTCCCCAGAAGCAAGACGGTGGCGTGCAGTTTGTTGTGATTTTTTACGCGTGCGCTGTGGGCTCGTAAATTTGTTCGAACGTCAGAATTTTCCAGGCACGGTAAAACTAATTTCACTTTTGTCACGAATAAATCTAATTACGGGAGTATCTTCGCGTACAGCCAAGAGTTTTCGCTGAATTTTTTACTCCGTTGCAACTGACTCTCGTGATGTTCAAATTATATGTCAGAATTACTGTAACTTGGCTGCGGAATAAGTACATTATACGACCATGATTTCGATGTGCCCGGTTTTCTTTTTTTATATAAAGGCATTGTGTACCATGGAAACGAATATTTCTATGACAGATGAAGAAATGGCAGTTTTACGCAGAAAATCGTATCGTGATGAGAGGATTTCATAGTGTACCTTTTAGTTTGCATATACTGCATAATTCATGGGTTTTACATATTTTATCCGAATTATGTATGCGTGGATATAATTTCGTTCATATGTCACAGAATATTTTTGGGAAAAAGTGAATGAAACCGTAATTGAGAGTGGAAAATCAGCTGTATTCTCTGAAATGGTCTTCGCAGGAAAGTTAATAAAATATGCAAATAGTTGAAATAAGAGCGAGGTTCCAGTTTACCGTTTTATCACCAGACGTAGAGATCAAGTCACGATTTCTTTTTGGTTCCCAGAATATTCATAGGTGTAAAAGTTTTACGGAAATATAACATTTCGACGTGTATCTAAATAATTGCATTATCATAATACTTTACATGTAGCTTAATACTTCAAATGTAAATAATCTTTATTGAGTTTATAATTAGCATTAGCATTAGTGAGTTTAATCTCCATGGAGTATGCACACAATTACATTTGGTATTAACTTTTAATAGTGCACTTGTATATGTACTCTGAAAATCAAATTTACCAATTAAAATAACAACACATTAATTATTTCTATCTCTTTAAAATACCATAATACACTTTATAGCAAAATTAATTTCAACAGAAGGTCAGCGACAAAAACAGATCGCAATAAAATTCTTCTCTTGGTAAGGAAGTATTTATTCTTCAAGTACTTACTTGAAATATTTTTGCACTGTTTAGCTCATTTTTCTAATTAAACTTTTTTCCAAGTAGAATCGTGTATACATTCCTTCGAATAATAGAATTCTTGGAAAACATGTCACACTCGCGTCAATGACGTCTTATCAGAAGTTATCTCTTTCCCTTCCCCTTCTCGAATTCTAGAAGCCAACGTACTAGGGTTACTTGCACCAACTAGGTCGTTGGTAATTACCGAAGTTATTCGCCCAGCTATGCAGACGAAAGTGAGGCAGTTGTGGTCGTAGAATTTAAGATTCATCTTACGTACATCACTCAAGGTATGGGAGAGTCAGCTACCTGCTTCACTGCCCGTCTGCCTGAGGTCCTACTGCCATTTTGGTTGACGAGTGCCTTAAATTGCATTACCTATTAGAACGAGTACCTTAAAATTGTACGCTCCTCTCGGCTTCGGCCGTGCTCGTTAATTTGCAGAAGCAAAGAGAGGGACCGGTAATTCGGGGTTAGCTCGGCTTATCTGCTCAACTGTGATATCTGTGAAGGAGTTCTAAAGGTCTCTCTAGCAGTGTTTTTTGATTAAAGGGACGATTTTTGGACTTTGAGATTATAGAATTCTTAGATGCGATTAATAAAAGGAACTTCGCTGCAAGCGCTTCTTTCTTTGTAAGTTTTGGGAAATAATTCAATGAATGCAATACAATGAAGAGCCGAGTTTTCAGGCTCTTTAAATTTTACGACGTATGTCGCGTCAAAGCGTATCATAGTAACGAAGTAATATGTTACGTGTTAGTTTAACTAGTTTCTGACAAAAATATGTTTGATTGTTTTTCATAAAACTTGCGTTGAGATTGATTTCTATTTGTTAATGCCCGTGTACATTCATTTATTAAAAATATAAAGTTCGTCACTGAAGTTGCAATTGGCAAATTGTATCTTCGAAACGAAAACAAGAGAGAAACAAATTACACTGTCCAACAAATTTGAAGGTGATTTCTGTTTTCCTATAGCCACTATATAATTCGTATAGAGTTCGTCGTCCTGAACACGAATCCGGCAACCAAATTTCTGGATCACCCTCTGTTTTCGAAAAAAATCAGCATTTGTAAAAACGGTCGTTTTCGGTAAAGAAGCTGGTATTGCGTGAAAACTAAGAAACGTAGGTTGTTGTTCTTGGTCTCAAAAAATAAAGGAGTGTTTCCCGAGTATGTATGTATAAGCAGTTATAATATTCCGTATTAGTTAATAGCAGTAAATCACTGTCAAAGTTCAAAAACGAGCGGATTCGCGAATTTTTTACGCATTCACTTTCCATTTTCACGTAGAGGACTGTTGCTAGCACAAATTTACTGTACACCATTGGATTCTACGTACATTTCTGAATAAAAAACTATGAGCGAAAAATGTCATAACTGTTTTCGTTTCGGCTCAATTTAAGAAAATATCCATCGGGAGCGTGTTCCAACCGTTTTGCCGCTACGACGCCATCGCTGCCTTTGCGCGCCGTAGCTACGCGTAATACTTTCGCGGGCCCCGCGCATCGATATATTCCGTTGAGGTAGAATTCTCTACCCCTTTACTAAAGTGTAAGGTCATACTTACTTATATTTTTTTTTTTTTTTTTTTACAGAGGGGAAATGCTTTACGCACACTCGCAAATGTCTTAGTTTGCGGATAGTGTGGGACTCCGTAGGCATATTGTTTTCGTATACCCACTAAAACCCCTCTCTACTTTACTCTGCTTTGCTCTTTAATTTAACTAATCAAACAATACTCGCTTCAAACAATGAATAAGAATTATTTTATACGGGCTATTATTGAATGACATATTAATACCGCTTATTATTCAATGAATAAGAATTATTTTATATGTGCGCGATAAATCTTATCATCATTATTTTCATAAATATTAAACCAAAGGAAAAAATCAAAGGGGAGAATGTTGTAGTATATTTAGTAGGAATAGGATAGCGAAATTTTCTTTATTTAGAAGATTTGAAATGAAAGAAATATGTGGAACATGTTATAATAACGATTTATTGCCGTTATCCCATATAAAATGATTCTCGTTCATTTTTTAAGGCGAGTGTTGTTTCATTACTTAAATTAAAGAGAAAAGCAGAATGAAGCAGAGGGGATTTCAGAGCGTATACGAAAGCAATAAGCCTACGGAGTCCCACACTATCCGCAAACTAAGACATTTGCGAGTGTGCGTAAAGCATTTCCCCTCTATAAAAAAAAAAAAAAATATAAATAAGTATGACCTTACACTTTAGTAAAGGGGTAGAGAATTCTACCTCAACGGAATGTATCGATGCGCGGAGCCCGCGAAAGTATTACGCGTAGCTACGGCGCCCAAAGGCAGCGATGGCGTCGTAGCGGCAAAACGGTCGGAACACGCTCCCGATGGATATTTTCTTAAATTGAGCCGAAACGAAAACAGTTATGACATTTTTCGCTGATAGTTTTTTATTCAGAAATGTACGTAGAATCCAATGATGTACAGTAAATTTGTGCTAGCAACAGTCCTCTACGTGAAAATGGAAAGTGAATGCGTAAAAAATTCGCGAATCCGCTCGTTTTTGAACTTTGACAGTGATTTACTGCTATTAACTAATACGGAATATTATAACTGCTTATACATACATACTCGGGAAACACTCCTCTATTTTTTGAGACCAAGAACAACAACCTACGTTTCTTAGTTTTCACGTAATACCAGCTTCTTTACCGAAAACGACTGTTTTTACAAATGCTGATTTTTTTCGAAAACAGAGGGTGATCCAGAAATTTGGTTGCCGGATTCGTGTTCAGGGCGACGAACTCTATACGAATTATATAGTGGCTATAGGAAAACAGAAATCACCTTCAAATTTGTTGGACAGTGTTATCAGCGATGAATGATGTGGAATAGACGGTAAAAATTTACAACGGACGGCGAATTCATGAGAGACAGAGTGTGTCAATGTTCAGCAATCGAGTAACACGCTTTATATTTCATTTTAATTATTACGTATTTCAATGTATTTTATCTCTTTTTTTCAAGTTTCTTCCAAGCAATTCTCTTTCTAGGTACATAATTTCCTTTCCCATTCATTTATCCTACAAATATTATGAAATTTTTTGAGCCATAAAAATCGTAAGAAACTGAAGTTTCTGCTAATATCAGGCACGATAAGATCGTTCAATAAAACCTGAATTTCCGTTCAACATTTTTTTTACATTGCGTCGATGAAAAATTAAACAGAATATACTATGATCAGTTAGAATTCCTTTCACATTTGCCTTTTTAGAAGTCGCTATTATTTACAATGAGCGTCTCGAATCGCGTTAACGACGCTTTAAATCTTTCCATACACCTTAGCATAGCCATTCGTAAGAGGTAATTTCTTTGTGTCACAGTCCATAATAGGGCTCATTCTGTAGCCTTTGTGAGCAGATAAACGTAGAGATAAACAAAATGGATTTGAAGGAGGGGCCTTTGAAATTGTATGCGCTAGATTGAATCATCATAAAATTACGGTTCTAGTAATTGATAGAGGTCGCGATGGAGATGCGGGCTTCCAGCAAGTCTTAGAAATCCTATTATCTTTGAAATATTTTTCCTACGTGAAACGATCTGTCACATCTATTTGAATTCACTTGAAATTAAGTGATGTAGCAGTTAAAGTAGGAAAACTTTGAAACGCAGGCAATACCGAATAATTAAATAAATTCATTTAGAAATGTCTGGCTTCTTTCATTTTATGCAAATTTAATACGTCTTTAATACTACTGGGTATTTATTTATTCGTTATGCGTAATTAAAACATCAAAGTATACTTAATAATGTTTGTACCGTGATGCACTACTTTCTTTCGGTGGGAACAAATTATAAGCAAACCTTTATAGGATACTTAAGCGTTCCTTACTTGGCCTTCAATTTATTATTATTGCATAAACTACAGCAATGAGTTCCACTATAATTTTTTGCCAACACAACAGAATATTTTAAGAAACTTTGTATTTCACAATCCTCTCGATTTTCGTTTACCACGAGGGAATACTTTTCTACGAACAGGTACAAAGACATTCCACGGTATCGGCAATCAAGTATATCGGGTGCAATATCTTACGCACGAAAGCATCGGAAGTTCGGCACTTCGCAATAAGACCAGATGCGAATGTTGCATCCGCAAAGGGATGATCCTCTTGTCACGTTCCCGCACAGGAGCTCAGTAACGTGTGGTTTACTTTGAAAATCAAGAGGTTGCAGTGGCTGCAGATACGTTTCGCCGTCGTCATCGTCGGCATCGGTGGCGAAGGTTGCCAAAGAGTTAACGTGGTCTCTGATGACATCAGCGGTACAAGAGACATCGAATCCGTGGCAGCGAGAGCACGTATGAGAAACGTGCTGCTTTCTCCCCTCCATTCACCTTTATTTCGGTGTCTCTGTGTATCTACGGGGACGTCTTACTGCTGGGAATTTTCATCGACCATCCCTACGTACATGTGTACCGTTTGAATAGAATGTTTGCACTCTGTAATCGTGCATCGAAACGGTTGAGTTTAACGTAGGATCTCGTATAACAATTGGTGCAATTTTGGACGCTCTTATGATAGTTAGTAACAAGTAAAAAGATCTTACACTAGGGAATTTTTAACAACGAATCAGACAAATCCATGTATTGTTTGTATTGTATGAGTCATTATTTTTGAAAGTGATGGAAGCCTATTTTTTAGATGAGAGAATTTCAGTTAGCTTTAGCTAAACATAGGTGTCTTTTTTCACATGTCAAATGGCAAAATAAATAGAATGAAATATCCTTATGATTTCGTCAAAAAGGTTCAACTGTTACATGTTATAACATGAAAGCTTTTGTATGAATCCTTAAATATCTCAACATAAGAAGAAAGGGACTTGCTCCACTTTAACACTAGAACTACCGGCCTTAAATCTATCATATTTCAAAATATTAAATACGTACTTTGAAAAAGGAGGAATCAAGAGGCGGAAACGATAATCGTTTCGGTGATTTACGTTTTTTAAGATGGTCATAGGATATTTATTCTAAGACTCTTCTATAAACTTGGAGAATTTTTGGAAAAAATTGTGTACCAGTCATTTTGACTGGTTTGGTAGTTCTAGTGTTAATATATAACGGCTCATATGTGGGATTTATTGAAAGTGCAAATGTATGTAGTACCAGGCAAATATTCAAGAGCCGAAGATGATTGCAGGTCATTGTCATTATTCTAGCCTGCGAACATTTTCAGCGAAATATATCGTACTGAGTGAGCGAAGAAAATTGCAACGACATGAGTCTTGAAAATCCTAGATCGATTAACTAACGGTCAAATCATATTGTAACAGCAGTTCTCATCCGATCACTGAAGTTAAGCAACATTGAGCACGGGTAGTACTTGGATGGGTGACCACTTGGGAACTCCATGTGCTGTTAATAAAATTTTGCGCTAGCCTTTTCTACAAATCGTTGCTCCATTTATTTTATTTTTTGGCTATGTATAAAATATGCTCCTGTAAGTTTCATCATTCTATCCCTTATAACTTATAATTAGTTGATTAAGTATAAAATAATAGGTATTTTGCGAGAAGCAGCAATGCTGTCATACAGTATGTGCAAATTAGTTATAATTATCCCTTATTTATTGGGAACCCCCGAAAATATAATTTCTAATGTTTCAATAAACAGATTTAAAAAAGAAATCCTAGACCGATCGATTGCCGAAATCTTTCGTTAATGTCGCAGTTTCAGACCCTATGGTTCCGCGTAAAGTTCCACAGGCCAGGGAAATGTCAATAATCTGCGATCGGCTTCGGGTCCTTTGAAGGGGTTTCCCGGGGAGAAGAACATAAACAGATGCGCTTTTCTTCCTGGCTGGATGACCTCGTTACCCATATTTGAAACCCGCGTAGAGTGCTACTGTTTTTAGGTTTAGGAAATAGTACATGAGAGACTCCGGTCAATAAGAGTAATTCGTGTGCTCCTTTTTTTATGTGTCTGTCCCCGAAGATTTGTTACCGATCGAAAGGCAATCACGGAAATGCAACTTGAACATTAATTTGCAAGAAAACAATTCATTTCTAACCCATGGTTCTTTTCAGATATTTTACCAGCGCGGCGAAACGAATCCTTTGGGCTCATAAAAAATGTTGATCTTAATTTGCAAGACTTCTGTGAATTGCGCTGCTGTTCTCTTTTTGCAATTGTCCACAGATCCAAAAGTATAGAATAACACCTGGTAGACCACATAAAATAAGTTTCATACACCGTGTACGTGCCATCTCTGACACACGTGCCCAAGGTTCGCTACCTCGTTCCTGTATATTGAGAAATCGGCATGCGATTCTATTCCTTTGATATTCGACGAATAAACGTAGTATTAGCGTACTTACAGAAGATCGGGTGCATGCATAAATTCGCCAGTATAAACGCCTACGGTTACACATCAATGCTGCCATATACGGCTTATACAGTCGTGCACCTAGGTGCCAGTAGCATAACCACCGTCGATGGTCAGCCTAGTCGGTGCAACTTCCCATCCATTCACGATAGAGCGAGCACGATCGATCGTGTAGGGGCTTTGACCACCGGATAAAGGTCTCTGGGAGTTTTGCAACCTCGACGTGCAACAACGTTCCAAGTGTATTAAGCTGCTTGATCAAATATGGATGCGTGCTAGTATAAGCACTAGGATGCTCGCCCCGTTACGGAATGTTTGTTTCTTGTTGTTTGATCAGACGGTGATTATTCCCTACGCGTGGAAACGACTTAAGGATTTAGTTCGTAATTATTGGATCCGCGAGATCGTTAGGGCTTGCAAAACAGAGCTAGCGTTAAACTTTGCTCTCAATGGCGTTGGCTGATGAATTATTAAGGGAGTTCTTATTTCCTGCAGAAAGCGCTAGGGGATGTTTGACTTCCCCGGATGAAACGGGAACTTTAATTAGCGCTTGAAAGATCTTGTATTCTTTAGATTGCCACAGGTTTGTGTTTTTCGTCGCCCTTTTTGTTAGTAAATACAGTATGAAACAAAATGGATTTCCCTGAAAAAATGAGCACGAACGATATTTTGAAAAGATTATGGCTTCTTAATGTGTCCTGAGTCAAATTATGACGTAGATTTGTATAAAAAAGAGTCAGGGACGAAATGCTGGAAAAGAACGGGATTTGTTGATTCTAGTGATCGCATATAAATGTTCGCATAAAAAAATTATAAGCGGTATTCTCAAAATGGAAAACTGTCCTTGTCATCTGTGTTTGAAAGTGACACTGTAAAATCATTATTTGAAATAAGTTGCCTAAAATTAAAAAGAAAAGAAGACGATTAACATATACTTTTTTATAAAAGAGGAGTAAAAAGTTTAACGAACGAGATTTTGAATTTTCACTACTTCTTTATAGCGATTCTTCATCTGTCCCTACCATTCTTGTTTCGCTCAATAGGAAATACTTTTTATATACTGAGGGACCAGAAACAAGGCACTTGAGGGGTAATTTGCTCTGACTCGCCCGACGGATAGAGACATCCCTGTCCCTCGTGCATTTTCGATTTTGACGCGGTATTCGCAAGAGAGACCCGAACATTCGTTGCGTCGTCATGTGAACGACGAAAGGAGTGTTTTATTGTCGGTTGTCATTCGTCGATCTGAGGTTTCCAGGATCGACATGGCAGGGATAGGCGGTGCGAGAGCAATCTCCCCTTCCGTCCCAAGTGCCTTGTTTCTGGTTCCTCACTTTAAAAACGTAGAAACACGTACATACAATGTTAAAATTTTAGTAAACACGTCAAGCACGGGTGTAGAACATACTTTTTTTCACAAAGGACTGCGAACTATTTTGGTAGTGTTTCATCTGCAAAAAATTTATAACAAATATTTGACATAGTTTCAAACATTTAAATCCAGTTTTATCAATTTTTAGTTAGTTAAATTATGAGGTATCATGCTTATACCTGATCGTCTTTAAGCAAGACAGCCAGTGGGGCAACAGCGTTATGCCTCACCGTGCCGAACTTACCAACTGAGTTTAAAAATATTTAGAAATTATTTCATCAATAATACAGGGTATTCAAAATAAAGGTTTACTAAATTAATTGGCTAGAATTTTTAAAATAATTGAATAAACAATATACTTTTTTTTATTAATTTATTGAATCGTGACAAATTGTAATGTATCAAGTGTGGAGGGCAATATCATACATATGGACGCCGCGAGCTAAGTAACTATTTCGAGCTATTTTGCATGATTTTCTCACATAAAGCAATTGAAATTCCCGCTATTTCCCACCGAATGTTATTCTTCATACACTTTTCTTTTGGGGTAGCCCCATAAAAAGAAGTCTGAAGCCGTCAAGACAGAGGAGGATCTTAAAGATTAATCAATTCTGACAAAACGAGGAATTAAACGATCCTGAAAGATTTTTTATAATAGCAAGATTCTTTCGCGAGCTACTTATGCAGTGGTACCGTCTTGTAAATAAATATTTTCCACACAATAATTGTCTGGGTAAGGTAACAGAAAGGAATTTATCATGTTTCGATAGCGTTCTCCATTCACAGTAAGTGCTTTGACTCATTTACCGCATTTTCAGAAAAGTAAGGCCCAATCGCGTCTCTCGCCCATTTTCCACAAGAAACAATCACTGGATCTGAATACAAAGATTGTTCATGAAGTATTTACTTGTCACGCAATTTTCACCTTATTTCTTCCCCATTCCTCTTAAAATTCTTGCAATTGGACTATGAGTTTCATAATAAATAGTAACAAACTCATCGCGTTGTTTTATTGTGCAGTGTTCCGTGACGAATTTTCCATGCGTCTACAAGCTCAAAAACAAAAGGCAACGTAGCTTCGCTCCCTATGCATCAAAATAGTGAATCTTTAAGTTGAACATCCTGTTCATACATACATGTGATACTCAAATATTTACTCTGCTATAAGCATTCAGAGTAGATATTGCATTGTATTAAGATCATATATATTCTTTACTTTACTGTTATTTATGCATTTCTTTTTTTTTATTCATATTATTTTATTAATAAATTTCAATTTTTGTATTTGCAATTTAAATTATGCTTCAAGATTAATAGCTCACACGTCATAATAAGTTCGAGTGCTGCAACCGTTTCTTCATGATATTTGTCAATTTTTCAGAATCCCCAATCGACATATGTTTGCAAGCTTACGAGAACAAACGGCGCTCAGAGATGATATTGGTGCACTTGAAAAGGATTTATGCACACGGATACAAGGCATTATTGTCCAATCACCTATTCTCAGTCAAGATATATTTCACGATTATATAATACCTCTTATGTATTGATTCCAACGACGAATACTTTGCAACACCCACGCAATGAAATCAGTATCATCATCCTTTCCATAAATATGTAGTGAACCTAAAACTATTAATTTAAAACTATCTCGAACTCGCATATCAAATTAAATCGTCGCCGTTTCAATAAAACCGCTAAAATTGGACCCTGAATGGTGATTGTATTATCGAAAAGCATCCAGGAAGAAAGTGCATCCATAATTTTCGAATTTTGATAATTATAGCAACTTTATTTGTCCCGGAAATTTCTCGAACCCAGGAACGATTCTATAAGCTGTAAAAGTCCAGCGTGACTTATCAACGGTTCGAGTATCTTCCGGAAACTATGAAAATGGAACTTCCGAAGAACACGGAATAGGTTCACCGTAATTGGACACTTTGCAAAGATGAATTTTGAAGGCGACGAGTGGTTCGAACTCCATAATTCGATGGCCACTCGACGTAGCTGCTCGGACAGTTTTACTTTGGGTTCGAAAAGTGCATGTCGTAGAGGGATTACGGGAGTGGAGTTATCCTCAGAACTGAAGACGAGAGGAAGAACATGCAAGCTTTCAACGACACGACGGGATTCTGCCTTGGTACTTGAAAGCAGCCAATAACGATGCAAACAAGCTCGCTTGGACCTCGACAGAAGAAATAAGAAAGTATTACTTTCCGATAAAAGATAGAGTACTCTGGAATTTTGACTTTCTCGACAAACCTCTTTCTTACTGGAACTTCCCTTTCTTCTCTTCTTAGATCGATATGTTACCTGATTTAATATCCCTCTAATATCTATTTTTCATTAACTTCTTCATTATGAAGAAATTCAATTTAAAGAATAATTAAAGAATTGAGGCAAGAAACTGTTTGTATTAACACTGCAACTTTTTAAAGAATTAATAATGTAGTATCCGAAGGAATGTCAAATGCTCGCCCCATATTTGCATGCTTGCCTGAAAATGATACCCAGCCTTAAATTAATTTTGCACGCAGAAAATGCACTAGAATGTATTTTCGGGGTAGAGCTGGCATGTTTGCAGGAAAAAACCAGAAAAGACAAAACAAAGTATTATGTTCTCATGTAAAAGGAAATAATTATAGACGTCCATGTTTTCAGTAATCGCACGACACTGTCAAACAGCGCTAGTGTGTGCATTTTTCACTACGTCTTATTTTCAAGGTAGGGTTTACATTAAAACCATCCTTAAAAATCATGATAGGGTTTATTTTCAGAGTAGGTCTTATTTTCGAGGAAACGCGATAGTTTTAGGAGACTGGGACGAGACATTACGGTGTAGAAACAGCAGGAAATTAAAGGGAAAGCGGCTCCCGGGGCGTAGGGCCCACTTGGGCCTGGAAAAGGCTTCGGGGTGGCATACATGTTTGAGGTGGGAATACGTTTTTCTTCGACTGACACTGACGGCAACAAAAGACAAGGACAGACGATGCCCTATAAAATGATAACTTACGGATACAGACGAAAATTATTATTACTGAGTTCATGGCTGACGAAGTATTATTAAAACGAAGACTTTTACGGAGTACCTTACGTAACATTACGCTGACGGAGTTAATTATAAACGCGAACAGGCACTGTCTTGACATATTCCCAATTATTTTAATTAGTTATTACATCTAAAACTATCACTTCTAAAATAATTTTAATTAATTAATTATAATGCAAAGGCGATTAATGTTATGAATAAAGGTTTTTAAGCGGCTTGGGTTGACGAACTGTGTACTTTTACATTTTTATTTCAAATCGATTATCGATTAGTAATATGATATGTCAAAGTGTGATAAATATACGTTTTGCGATGAAATTAAATGACATTTAAATTAATGAAGTTGAAACGAATTAGACGCCAATTTTGCGAAGTTGTTTATATTATGTGTGCCCGATCGCGCGTGAATAAGTGATAGAAACAAAGAATAAAAGTGGCATCTGGGAATGAGAGTAGAAAGTGTGTATGAAAAATGATGGAAGTTTTGTAAAAAAATAGTTCTAATTGATTTGAAAAAATAGTAAAGATATAATAAAGTAAAGCTGTTTTAAATATAAATGTAAAATAAGAATATAAAATAAAATATGGTGTGCTCTCTGCGGCTGTGACTTTGGAACTGAGGACGAAGGTTCTACAGCACGAGGAGCGGCTCTGCTTCAATGTAAACAATTTTGAAAACCGCCGTTATCGCTTGCTCATACAGCCGTTGAGCGTTACATCGTTGTACTTCAACAAAAAATAATAAATAAGTAGTTGTTTATTTATGGCCCGTGAGTGAGTTAAGAATGTCCATGACTGATAATTACATTATTAATTAATTTATATTATTAAATAATTTCAACAAACCGTACCGAATGGAGACTAATATTGTTAAAAATGAGGGACCAGAAACAGGACACTTGGGACGGAAGAGGAGATTGCTCTCGCACCGCCTATCCCCGCCATATCGGCCCAGGAAACCTGAGACCGACGAATCACAACCGAAAATAAAACACTTCTTTCGTCGTTCACATGACGACGCATCGAATGTGCGGGTCTCTCTTGTCAATAGCGCGTCAAAATCGAAAATGCGTGAGGTAGAGGGATGTCCCTATCCGTCGGGCGAATCAGAGCAAATTACCCCTCAGATGCCAAGTAAATTTTCCACCAGAATAACACTCATCTTGAATCTTAAAACGTATGGAACGAAGACCCCGGAAACAGAATTTAAGGGAAACAATATTTCTTAAGTCATTCAGAGAAGGTCTTGGGCACAATGTTGCAAAGAAATATTGATGACTATAAAAAATATCAAAATTAATACAAAAAATCCGTATCTTACATATAACAGTACAATAATATGTAAATATTGTAATGTTTATACGACGTTGACGTCGGGACGCGAGACGAATCGGCGTATTCCCGTGACGTCACGACGCGCAGAGTGCGACCTCAGTTGGGCCTTGAGCGTGAGCGTCATCGACCACGATACGCTGTGTATATTTTTTATGACTTCTCATATGTTACGGCTTACAAGTAACGAACTGGAACATCGACAACCAACCCCAGAGCGGTCTCCTTTGCGGATCCCTTGCCGAGGGTCAGGCCGCGCGGTGCGAGGAATTTCCGGTAGTCCCTTCGAGTGCCGACGCTCGAATCCGGACCCATCGACCTCCGGAAGTTCCTCAGGGTTGCCGATGTTCCGGACGCCCCCTTGGACGGAGGTATCGATGCCCCCTCCCGAATTTACCCTGCACCGTGATTGGAGGATCAAGTTCGGGTGGGAGGCATCGACACCTAGAATTTAGTATATAAGATCGTAATTTATGCTAATGAACCAGTAGTTCCTGGAAGAAGCACGCTACAACATCATCAACACTCAGACTCCAGTGGAAAATCAAGAACATATTAAACGTTACACCGAACGACTCCGGTCTACTACTATATATACACACTCTCTCACAATCACTTGACGAAAATTAATTTTTTCGTCAAGACGACGCATTATTAACGTAGTTGTGCCGAACACATATTTTATGAAATTTATGTTTTACCGGTGTTGTTTTTATGTTAGTTATTAAGGTATATTATTAATAGTTATTTAAAATAAATAATATTACTGTTTGTTGAGTTTTTAGTGTTGTATTGTTTCATTTAATAATTTACGTATACATATAATCCGATTATTATCTCGGCCACCTACTACAATATACAGATTGAATTTTATCTGTACAATCAATAAAACGAGAGAAAGGTGATTACAATTTTGGATTTGGTAGTAGGGATTATGAAATTGTGGTTACCAACATTTTAGCAAGTATACATATTTATGTATTTTACGCAAGTAAGAATTTCTCAGGGCAAATATTTTAATAAAATTTATTGACTAGTCAGTGTATAAGCAAAGTTAAATGCGCATGTATAATATCGAAATACAAAAACTGTAGCTATGATTTTCTCTTGCCATGATTACTACAACCCATATTAATTGGAATTTGTCTGTTCTCGGTTTAGCAGTTACCTAGTTGGTTCTCTTTACCTTTCAGTAAATTTCTCTTCAGTGCTGTGGTCATTGTACGTTAGATTAACTTTCCCTCTGTAACTGTTAAGTTAAAGGCCGTTCTCAAACATTGCAATAGAATTGATGGGCGTGGATAAAAAAAAGAGCACCGTTAAGGAGGGAAGTTCTTCACGAAAAGTAAAGCGAATTTACAGCGCATAAAACAGTTTTAGTGAAAATAACGAGGAAGGGGCAAAGCAAAAGTCTTACCAAACATTTCGGAATGCTTAACTTGATTTCCGTTACGTAATTGCCCAACTGTGCACATTCCTACCCCATCCTTGTAACAACGATGCCGTCTTTGTTTTTACTATTTGAGCTGGAGATTCCTCAGCGGTGAAGAGGGATTTGCTCTTTCCTTTCACTTTGCGAAAGGTACTGGTTATTAGCTGAAAGCGCAACTGTAAAAGTACTTAAGAGAGGAAGAAAGAGTGGGAAACCGCAAAGTGGCGGAAATATTAAATTTATGGAAAACCGAGTTTTATAGAACTCAGCCGACATTTACTGCTCATCGGGAGTATCATAGAGGCGTCGGTGGGCGGTTCTGCGATGAAATTTCGCATATTTTAAAATACGTAAAATTACTTCTTTTATCGGCAGTAACTTGTATTTATAATATACAGTAAAACCTCTTTTTGTGCGGTGGATAGGGACCGCATAAAAGAAATCGTACAAAAAAATATTCGGAAATTTTATAAATACTTACATATAATAAACAACTTTGTACAATATACCACGTAAAATTTTTTTTATGCGGTGGACAGGGACCGCATAAAAAAAGTCGCACTCAGAAAATACATCAATTATTTACGAAATAGATGAGAAACTGCTTTCAAACAAATTAAATTAGACCTGGAAATATTTTAAAAACATTTAATTTTTCATTGTATACATGGAGAAGCTTTCAAAATGCACATTAAATAATTCACTGCTACTCGTCGTAATCCAAAACGCGCATCTTCTTGCGATGAATTGGTTTAAAACAAATGAACAGAGCGTCGCGAAGTGCACATACATTGTCGTCAAGGAGTCCACGTAGGCAGGGTTCGTCCGCACATGTATATGTACACTAATAGGAAACATTAAACTGGCGCCAAGCCGCTGAGATTCATATACCGCATAAAAAAAAATCGCACAAAAATAAAATCGCATAAAAAAGGACCGCACAAAAAGAGGTTTTACTGTATAACTTCCATTCGATATTAGATATCATTGGATGTAAAAGGTAATTTTGCGAGTAAAAGTATCATGATATTTTTATACAGAAAAACACAGTACATTCTTTTAGACATTTCTAAGAACGCAAAAGTAAGCCGTTTTTATTGTGAATCCAATGATGTATTCGATGATTTTTCAATTACAATGTTGTGGAAGATATGAATTTTTGGGGTGAATGTACTGTGTGAGAGATTTTGAATGAATATGGTGACAGGGTTTTGCAACAATTGGGCAATGCGTGAATGTTTATATGAACGAGTGAGATACGAGAAATAATGCTGGCGTCGCACAGTGGTCCATTTGGCCGAAAACCTGGCCAAAACCCCAAGGAGTTTTTCAATTTAGCTGAAAATTGGTGTATTAGTATTATTTGGGTCGCTGATTAAGAATCTGAACTCAGAATTTCCAAAAACAAAATGGCGGCTTCAATATGGCGGATGCGAGTATTGAAAAATTGTCGGATCGGCACGAAAATTAGTATTCTTATGTTTCTCCGGTCGCTAATTAAGAATCTGAACTCAGAATTTCCAAAAACAAATTGGCGAACAAACATAATTAAAAAATTAAGAATTTATTTAGATATTATGATACATTTATTGATCACAGTGAATTATATTCATCTTATAAGCTTTTAATATTACAGAGAATCATAACAATTACCTTATAACGAACGTATTGTTACATATTAAGTACAAGTGATATCTACCGTGTCAGAAAACGTAGCACGGTATAAATACTTTACGGTGCTTCCACCTCCAATTTTTCATTCCAGTATTTAAAATTACGGTGGAAGGAGAAAACTAAACTTTGCGAGAAACAAATATAGCCCTCATACCTGCAACTAGCCAGATTTTCAGCCGAAACGTCAAACATCTTTCGGTTTATGACGGTAAGCGGTCGAGGTGATCGCGGCTATCTATTGTTGCTTTGGAACAAAAGGCCACCAGCTAGCTTAAATTTATTTTGATTTTTACCCCGAACGAAATAAATATAGCGTTTCGTTAATTACAAGGGTAACCTTAGTGAAGGATTAGCATTATTCCTTTGTCCAAGGCACGATAGCCTGGCCGTATGTCATAAACGTATTTCCCCGAGCATGGCGCGTGCGACAAACAAATAAGAATATCTCGTAGAATCGCAAGAAGTCGCAAAATTTTACAACGGGGACTTCTTCGGGAAGCTTCAAAGTTTAATTTAAAAAAAAAGTCGCGTTGTACTTTTGCGTACTTCACAACTATTTCCTCTGCAAAAGGAAAAAAATGTATGGGTTTTGCAATCTGTGCCATAGCAGTTGTAAAATATGAAATAAAATAATGAAACCAAGGTACTTATAATTTAAAAGTATGACGAATAGCTACAAATACTTACAAAGTTGATTGTACTATTATTTCACATTGAAAACGTATTCTGAATTTCGACGTGAATACGTTACATTATTCAAGTGCCAACTTTGACATTGCATATCTCTAAGAGCATTGTTCAATAAAAACTTTTATTAATGGAAACCGATGATCTGATATGTTACAAATCAAACGCAATTGCTAAATTTTGAAAATCGCGAAAAAAATTTTTGGCTTTTTGGCCAGGTTTTCGGCCAAATGAACCACTGTGCGTCGCCCGAAATCCTAGAGTGTATGCGTTCTAGGAATCGAGTGCACGTAAGGGCGTGAATGCGGGATGAAAGGTCAAAGTAGTGAGAGCGATTTTTGGGCGAAACGAATGTTTTTAGTATTCTATTCCTTTTGTCCTTCTTTTTCTGCAAAAAACATAGCCTTTTCTCTCTTACACCTTTTTATCATTCTTTCTTTGTTTTTTCCTAAATAAAATTCTTACAATGTTATATAATACTAATATGTAAAAGAAATAAAAAAGAAAGTATATACATGTTTAAATGAAGATTAAAAATGGCCGTTTGACTTTATTGCTAGCAACGTTTGGCGATAGATTTATTTCTTAAAAGCAAGTCGCCACTAATTAAAAATTAAGTACTGATTAATGTTACATACCGTATAGATTTGTAAATAAAGTTTTATATCAAATCAAATTACCCAACGCAAGAAAGAAATCCGCCAAGTTTTTGACCTTAGCCTCAAGTTACCACTATCGGTGCTTTTCAAATGTAAAGTAATAAGTTCTTCTTTTAGTGGAACTGAACGTTACAGCTCGGAATTGAATATTCAACTTCACCACGACCATAGAAATGTGTCTTGGAATAGAACATTTAATACCTCACATTCAACATATAAGTGCTAAAAATATTCTAATGAATCTTTACACTTTTTGAGATATGCAAACTCATTTTTTTATAGGCAGTTAATAATGGTTTCTTTGCTTTATTAAAGATTCATCAAACTTTATTTTTTTTTCTATGTAAATTATAAATCAGCAGTATGAACATTCTTTTTGGCTCCTTCAACAGTATAAGTTAAAAAGAATTTAATGCCTCAAAAACATTATAAAAATGTATGAAAATAAATTCCTGCTGTTGGGGCCTGCACGCTTCGAGCCTTCGGGTAACTTGGCCATCGGGTCTAGCCAACGTAGTCCCATAAATTTTAATATACAGCTGCGAGCTACTCGTCTAGGACTCGGGAAAATCTTCCTTGAATAGCCGACTATTCTTTGACGAGGAATTTTCCTGACTTTGACGAAGTTCTTCCTTTTGCAGACGCTCGGAATCTACCCTACCTACTTTTTTCCAAGAAATTCATAGTTCTAAAGAATGACGAGATAGAGTTCCGGAAGCTTTGAAGGGAGCTGGGGACTTCGTCAAGGAAGACTTTTATATCGATCTTCAAGGAATCTTTATACTTATCTTCGTTCGCATTTTATAAGAATATAATCGACATGAAATTTATATCCATTGTTGAACGATTTTATATCAAGTTCACCGCTGTATTTCTAACACTAAAGTTACACCGGCACATTAATCATAAAGTTTGAATCGAACACTTTATACAGTTGTAAATAGTGAAAATACAACCTATTTAAGCTAACTAAAAACAGTATACGAAATTAATTCGGCGTGTGCAATGGACCTTCAGGAAGGACGATTTATTTAATAACCCTGAGGCCTCAACAGCTTATCAAAGTCTATCTCAAACACCCATAGAGTAAATTTTATTATAAGTGAAAATTCACCAGGCATCAATCATACAAGGGGTTACCGAACATCCGTCTTCGGAAGGTTGTCCAACCTGATTTTTTCAAGTGAATAAATCAGGGCCTGTGGGCCTAAGAGATAAAGTGTTCCCGACAATCTAAACCCTAAAAATGCGACCGTTGTTTTATCCCAGCTCAACATGTCCATTTTTCTCACAAGGAGATTTACTTGAAGAAGCAAACGACCGCACTCGAGGCATCTCCTTCGTTGCATCTCGGGACAGAAGATGAAGGAGAAACGAGGGAGGCCGACCGGGGTTCGCAAGTGGAAGTATATTTGGTCTTGTACGGTTACAAACTAAGTTTGCTCATCATTACTGCGCTCGGGGTGAATTTCTGCTAAAGACGACTCAGCCGCTAGTTCGTTTAGACGGGCCCTGCTCATTCTCTTCTTCTACTTTGCACCTTGCTGGCTACTTTCAACTTTTTATCGGATAATTTTATCTCGATGATTCGGGCACGATGAACTCGAACCACGGGAAAGTTTCCCGGTTTTTTCGCAGCACGCTTAGCCTTGTTTTTCATAAGATATACTCGCACTTTCATGGCTTTTTTACTTTATTATCACGGTGGTTTTTGTGTGTTTTATTTTGCGCTGCGCTGTACTGGTCTTCAGAGTTTGCCGAGAGAGCACGCAACATTGTTTTATAGCTGTACACGGTGTTTCAAAAATACATGTCAGGACCTACCAGACCTTTGGTTCCGTGGAAATTTTTAAAAGAAACCAGCTTCAATACCTGGGAAAGTGTTAAAAATGAATGAAAAATCTTTTTATTGGTTCATTGTATTCATCTTGTTGCGTAGGTAAAATGTCTGAGAGGAACCATGGATCAGAAATAAACAGTTTTCTTGCAAATTAATGTTGGAATTGCAGTTTCGTGATTGGCTTTTCAATCGGTAGATGTGAAACTGGTAGATGTGAAACTGCGACCATTAATAGTAATTCGTGTGCTTCTTTTCTCTATGTGTTTGCCCACAATGTTTGTCCAAACACATAGACAAAAGACACATAGAGAAAAGAAGCACACGAATTACTATTAATGGTCGAAGTGTCACATCTACCAGTTTAAAATAGATGCATGCTAGGGGCTTTAAATATGGGTAACGAGGCCATCCAACCATTAAGTAAAACGGCCGCGGCAGCAATATTATATTCGGTGAACTACCAGTCCGTTCGCATGCATCTATTTTAAACTGGTAGATGTGAAACTTCAACCAACAATAGTGATTAGTGTGCTTCTTTTCTATGTGTCTGTCCATGAAGTTTGTCCTGGCGATCGAATGGCCAATCAGGAAACTGCAACTTTAACATTAAATTGCAAGAAAACTGTTCAATTCTAATCCATGGTACGTTTCAGACATTTTACCTACGCAACAAGGTGAATGCGATGAGCCAAACAAAATTTTACCTTAATTTTTACACTTTCCGGATTTTGCGGCTGGTTTCTATTACAAATATCCACCGATCCATAGGTGTAGAACAACGCCTGGTAGGTCGTGACTATACTTTTGAGACACTCTGCACAATTAGATAATTCATTGTACAGAATAGCAGAAATAAAACGTACGCCATTTCGGTGGCGATTTTCATCTTTTCAAAAATTAAAGAACGTTAGTATATGCCATAAATTAATATAGAGTTCTACAACCAGGGGTTTGTAATCGGCATGATATCCTGTTCATTATTCTTTCAGAATTTTGTGTATTTTAATCATAAGAGTTATTAAAATTTGTTTGGTATAGAATGCTTCTATAAACCCTCCCGAATGTAATGGTGGAAATTACTTTAATGCTATAAACATTTAAACATCTTTAAATAATGGTCAAAGGGAAAACGGCGCCCAAATTGCCCCAAAATTTGTGGATATTTTCCTATCTATCTTAAGAAGCACACGCCATTGAAGAATTTTAATAGCAGCAGGCAATAGAGCAGATATTTTTCTTAAGGAAAACATATTTGAAACTCGCAATACAAGTTTTGTTTTTGGCTGAGAAAGTAAAATAGCTCCGCTAGATATGCACAAGATACTGCCAGTGATTCTCAGCGCAGCCGTTTCACCCGCGCTAGTATTATGGTATATAGCTTACTTTAATACTGTTCAATTGCATTTTCCATTTCAAGATTATACAACTCATTAAACATAAAAGTGTTTGTCGTAAAAAAACCTTACATGATGCAGACAAACAGATTACATATTTGAATTCAGCACAAAGAATGCTATTAGAATTACATATTAAAGCTTTTGTGCAAAAAGAAATAGTTTATTTCTCTTCTACTACTTTTCCATTAATACCTTGCGGTCGTATGTAATAAAAAACAGAATGTGTAGTCGCACTTAAAACAAAACTACTAAAATTTCAGTAAGAAGTGTATACCTGAGAAACGTGTTGATTCTTTGCTTGTTGGCTGAGAGTAGGCGTACGATGGCAACGGTGAAAGTGTTTTGGTGACTGAGAACAGACGTACGACCACTAAAGGTTGATACCACTATACCACAAGACGAGAGATATTTGGTGAATTCTGAATCTCGTCTTCGAAGTCATTGTACACGCAGTAATAGGTGAAAATGCTTGAATCCGATCACGGAGCACTCATTACTCGTCGGCGGTCGAGGGCAAACTGATAGCGAGGAGAACATCGAAACGACTTGTTATTGTTAGTGGACCCGCGAGACGGACACCTGTAGGTCCCGCCGAGTCTATTTTGACAACATGCGGCTGTCGTCGTACTTCTTGGCCAGTGAAGTGGAAATAATTGCTCCCGTTGCTCGTAGAATTAACCTTAAAATTGTAAATGCGATTGAAAAATATTGTTTATTTATATAACCAAATGTTACAAATATAATAATTTCTTTAATGTAGCGTTATCGTCAAAAAGTAACTTATAAACATAAAATGTAACCGTAAAGCAAGCTACATATAATAACACATAAAACCATAAAATAACTCAGAAAGAATAAATGTATACTTGCAAAGCAAACTATAATACTAGCGCGGGTGAAACGGCTGCGCTGAGAATCACTGGCGGTCCCTTGTGTCTTGCTAAAATATTTTAATTTCTCCGCCGAAAACATAACTTGTGCTGAAACTTTTAGTTATGGTTTTCTCAACAAAAATATCTGCTCTATCGTCTCCTGCCATTATAATGTCTCCTGGACGTCTAATTTTTAAGATAAGTAGGGAAATATTCGTAACAAGTAGGGCATTTTGGGCGCCGTTTTCGCTTTGAGCATTGTTTAAACACGTTTAAATGTTTATAACATTAAAATAGTACACATGCTTATATTCGAGAGGAATGTAAAATCATTCTATACAAACAAAATTTAATAACTCTTTTTGTTAAAATGCAAAAAATTCTGAAAGTTGAAAATTTGCATTTTTTTCAAAACTGATTTTCTCATAAATGGAGTCTTATGAAAACAAATGGGCTTCAGATTCGTAATCAGCGCCACAAAATCTTTAAGAATCAGCAAAAACATTCTTTGAGGAAAGAAAATTTCAATTTTTTAGCCCAGTGTAATTTTACCGAAAAGGTATAATTTTGTAATCTTTAGAGAGCAAAATCTTTCAAGAATAATAAAAAAAATTTCTTAGTTGTAGGGGTGACAGTTTACGATCCGGTCTCCGCCACTGTATCGACTTCGGGCGGCCGACTCTGCGCGGGGCCCGTTTGCCACTTATAATTAGCACACGCAAATATTTTGGGACCGCGCGGGTCTAGGACCGTCCGAGGTAGACAGGGGCCGGGTCGTGAGCCGTCGGTAAAGGGTCCATTGTCTAGGTGGGCACGTTGCCCCTAGGCAGCCGCGACCTTGAGGGGTGTTCAACAGACGTGGGGATTTTCCATATCAGACTACCTTCGTGGCCTACGGGCGTCTCGAGGCAACTTTAACAATTTTTCGGACCCACCTAGACGAGGACAAATAGAGCTACCTTTCCGTCGTACAAACCCGCGAAGAAGGGAGGAACGGAAATTCACAGTAAGGAGTAGGGAGGACCGAGAGGTCAAAAAGGACGACGCTCGGCCCTACAGCTAGTGATGCCAGGACGTGGGATTTTCTCCCGCGTGGAAGCCTTCGTGCGCATGCGCATTTTGACGTCACAGCTCGACGGCGGTTGTTTCCACGGACGTATCTATGTGCAACAGTAGGTACGCGTAAGGGGCCCTTACCAGTCGTTTCCCGCGTTTTTCGTTAAAGTGAAGCTAAGTCGCGTAATGTTATATAATATATTGAATTAGATAATATATTGAATAATAAAAAAATATATATTCATTCATTTCCATGTAAATATGTTAATTCTTTTAAAAATGTCCTCGTCCTGTAATTTACACCGTATTTCAATTGTCACGGGGGTCTAACGATACCCCATATTTGAGTGAAGTATATACGTTACTGAGGATTAGTAGTGCGCATGCATTAGGAAAAATCCCACGTCCTGGCATCACAGCCTACAGCTCCCTTTACCCTAAATTTCCGGCGAATCCCTTAAACTTGTAAAAACTCCGATTTGTATTAGTAAAGGGAAAATAAAGAACAGTGAATTCTACATTAGTAATAAATAAAAATTCGCTCATACGCCTGATAATATTTGCATTAGACGGAAACTGTTGTGTACGATGTTTAATATTTAAAAAGAAATAATGAAAATAATTTTACTATTTACAGGATTTAAATATTAATGTCTTTATACATAAAAAATAACTGAAACTCCAAAAATTTTATAATGCTTATCAATTATTTGCTGCCTCCATTCATTCGATTGAAACAAGCTGAATGAAATTAAAATAAAATCTACCGAGTAAAAATTCCAGAATATATAAAGCAGTTTGAACGATTAATTACAACGTTGCTTCATTTATTTCTATTATTAGAGCCAACAGCGTGCAGAGTTTTTCTGTAACTTATTTGAGAGCCACCCGGGGTGGCTTTATCTTCGTTAAGGATATTTCTTACTTCCTGTAACGCTTCGTGGACCCGAGCGAACATATTTTACTGCGTATATCTGTTCTCGCCCGTCAAGTTGGTCTACCTAGTACTACATCAAGAATCTGTAGGAAGGATAGCCGGGGTTTATAAGCATTAATGATGACAGTTATGGCGCAGTAAAGGACGAGCAGGAAACCCTTCTCGAAACGCGTGTATAGGTGTACGCGCAACATCGTGTGGTTTCAATTGTGCATTAAGAAGGATATAAATAAATCATCTCCGGTACTGCGTTGCACTGCTACTGAAAATTTAAGAAGATTACTTTGATTAAAGTTTGCTTCTTACTGCTATCTACGCCGTCGTGTAATATCAGCTACTGAAATAATTTCCCTCCGACGAATTTATGTATGCTGCACGCTCGACATTTCGGGAACATCCTATGAAACTCTATAGAGAGGGAGAATTTTTCAAATTGCTATTTACATGATAGCTCGTGAAATATGTACATAATTGCTTCGTACTTATCTCTGTGAATTAATACACAGCATTAAATGTATTTGTGCCGGCACGAAATTTACTCTCGTAAACTGAAGTCCGGAATATTTATATTACATTTCCATGATGAAAAAAGGATGAAAGTTTACCGACAGAAAATTTTATAAGCTGAAAGTACATTGTTTTTCCTTATTTTCATTAAAACTACATTTGTTTAAACTTGTATTCGATTAAATGTCCATATTTTTTTTTTCAAGACTTAAATATATATATATAACTTAATATGAGATATCAATATAACGTCATTAGCAAATTTACTGTTTGAAGTTCATGCTCAAAATATTTATATTAAATATCAGTGCTAAAAAATGTTACCGATTGAGTATTTTATAAACTTGCAAGGTGTTGATTCCATTTTCCGCTGTATTCGGGATTCGTTTCAGCTTTTACTTCATAAAAAGTATGTATTTTTTCAAGGTTTATCTATATAAATTAAAGCGAGGTACCGATGCACTAGCACCCCTCGTCAGAAAGTTAAATTTGCAAGCGGAAATGCGAAATATTTACATGACGCCTCCGAAGCGCGGTACATATATTTCGAGGTAGTTTTGAACGCTCTACATTACACTTTTGCTCGTAAAAAGTGAAGTACTACGACTTAACGCGTCGTTCACAGAGAATGCTCATGTCATGATTTTTGTGGGATCATACATATAAAAGTTTCGGTTCAGCCGAAAATTTGTTCCCCAGGGAAAATTTTTCAGCACTGTGATATACATACAGTTTGTTAATTAAAAAATGTAAAATAATACAATGTTCATGTAAAACAAAATATCATAAAACGTTTCAACACAAAATTATAATTTTATTAAAACAAGTATTTTTTCAAAATATTGATTTCGGTGATTAAAATAAATGCAAAATTCGTTTAAATGTGAAGGACTCAGTTCCGTCTATATCCCTTTTCTTCTTTTTACTTCAAGCTTCATTTAATTATGACATGATTCTATTGCTTGGATATTAACACCAGCAGCCTCATTAATAAAATTATATTTATGGCAAGCTGCTCCATGAATATAACTGTATGAATTTAAATTATTGTAGGCACCATGATCATCTGTCCAAATAGTACTATTTGAAGCTACCTGGTTGCAAAAAATTAGTACTGCAGTATCTGCTTGCTTATTCGGAATCAACTGTGCAAATGCAGTACACCTCCCTTTTTAACCATGAATTATCAACACAATACTGAACCATTTCTTGGTTATTTAATTTGATGCATTGTTGCTCTAATTCGTCAGGTGTCATGTGTTTGGGTCAACTTTTATTGTTACTAACTAATATTTTAAAAATAATATAAATAAAGTCATTGCAGTATGTTGTAGTAAATATATCGAACGTTTTTTTCATATGGCAGCGTTTTGTTTGAGTGTTAATATTTTATATCTTATAACTCCTGGGGGGGGGGGGGGACTTCTGGTTTGATCACCCGCCGGGAGGGGGAAGGGGGGGGGGGAGAATTTCAGTTATGATCCAAAGTTTCTTTTACTATGGCCTAAAAATTGCGCGCGGCAATCCTTACCCAGCATGCTTTTTGTAGCCAAAAGCCTTAGAAATCACGTTTCCCGCATATCTTTATATTTATAATAGGAAAGAGGACAAAATTTTATATTACACATGACGATGCATATTTAAGGCAAAATACGAAAAATTCGGAGCTATGCATCCATTGAAATATTGTATGCATGATAAGCGACTTACTCGATTCGTCAACAAAGAATGTCAAATTATGAAGAGTTGTTATAACAAAACTTATGTAGAGGTAAATCTTGTTGCTAATCAAGCCCAAAACAGCTTCATTTTTCACTGAGTGTTAATACAAATTACAAAGGATTATAATGCAGTAAAAAACTGAATATTACTAATTCTATTGTTTAAATTTATAATAAAAATAAAAATTTTTGCCTATCACCATTACATTAAGTATTATAGTATAAATTGTTACATTTCAATATGAGTTGTCAAGATATGAACAGTTTAGTAAAACTTGCTGTTCAGATAGAAAATTCGACGGAGAAAAAAAGTTAATGAAATATAACAGATAACAGTACTTTATGATGTAATGTATGTTATAAATCGTATATCATGTCAACTACGAAAATTACTTATACATTAGGTGAGAAAGTTACGACAGCTGCTATGGGGAATTACCGGAAGAAAGGTATGACTTACGGAATGGACCTGGAAGGCTATTTTTTAAAAGACCGTAAAGATTATAGGATCTAAACGTCACTCGAAGAATGGCAAATGATATTCAAAAAGTCCTGTTCTACCGTCGTAACTTTCGCATGACGAAGCCATGGCTGCAAATGTAAGAACTTTCGTTTGCCCCTGTTGTATTTCTCAGCGAATACTTCTACCGCGGTGTATCACTATGGGAAAGTCTAAAATCTCGATGCAAGAAGTAACTTTCTATATTGCAAATGAGATATTTAACTGCGGCGGTCTCCGCTGTAAATCATTTGTGGTTAACTTCACCGTTAACAAAGGTTTACAATCAGAAATCACAAATTACACGAAAATGTAACACACTGGCTACTAATTGTAAGCCCTATTTTACAAATGAAACATAATCCCGACGCTTTCCACTACAGTGTTCTTACTGTTTCAGAGTAAAAGTATTAAAAATGCTCACCACCAAGTTCTGTTATGATATTTTTAACATCTAATAAGCCATACGTGAAAGGGACTTCTTTTTTGTTAACTCCCGTAAACACCTTTAAATTGCTATTATGACACCTTGCCTCCTTGACGCCTTCAATTATGCTCAGCATTTTCACTGAACATTCCATTTCCTTCACTATAGCGTCCATTTTGAAAAAAGAAGCATTATTACGGCGAACGCGTCATTACGTACGTAATTGATCAAAGCATGTCCGGCTTTGAAGGGAGGACACAAAATTTTACCTTCCTAAACGGCATTTAATTCTCTACAACGAATAAGCAACGAAAACCAAATTGCTTAATTTACTGTGCCGTCGAGTGCTCCCTCGCTGTACGTTGATTAGAGACGTCAGCTCACGTTTCACGAAAGAGGGGATTGTACATGAAAACCTTTGTACGCCATACGTAGGGTACTTTCATCAGCATAGGCGTCGAGAAGAGTGTCAAAGGATATGGATATCCCGAAGGATGATACTAACGGTGATTTAAACCGAGTGACGATAATTAAAAGGAGCGACCCACGAGCATTTTCCTCAGCGTCGTTGCTTTTGGTAGCCACGTAGTGGAGAACGCATAGTACCAAGAAACCAGGGCGAACTAGAGAACCTTAAAAGTTGGCTCAAATAGGTAGATAAAATGCAACAGACAGAAAGAGAACGTTTTCGTGAAATTGAAAGAGGAATGCTACAAAGCGCAGGAAGTTGACGGAGAAGTGTAAGATATCGAGAGAAAAATATAGAGAAAGAATGAACGGAAGGGAAACACCGGTGAAGGAGGAAGTTGGAAGATAGAGAGAGGTTCGTTCGATCTATACGTAGCCTCATCGTGAATACGAATTGAGGTCCATCGGGTTGGTGCACTAATTGAGAAAGTTCGCTGCTACCGCCGTTGGTGTTTCCTCTGGTTGGAGATAGCCGATCGCCTTTGGGGCCAAGTCTCCTTGAACGTCGCTCTTCTTTGTGATTAAGGCTGCTTCCTTTAGGCGAATTCCAATCATCAGGAAGCTTGGAGGATGGGAGACGATGATTCTTGGTAGTTGGAAATTGCGCGACCTCGCCTTTCTTTAAGATCGATTTGGGGGATTCTCATTTGAACGGACCTCCTCCTTCTTTGGTAACGATTGATCATGGTTTTATACCGTGTCCCTCGTTACCGTGGATTCCTTGATTATATTTACTTAACGCGGTGACGTGCGACTATACTACCGTGACTTTAGTCTGATAGATTTTAGAATTGCAGGTTTTCTTCCGTGACATATTGAAAAGTCACTATTAACTTCTCTCGCTTTTGCGGCAAGATTCAAAGCAAATTCAACATTTATTCGCAAAGTAAAATTTCGATGGACTAGTTTTTTGAAAGCTGTAATCCTTCGCTTCATGCATATAAACGGAGGTTTCTCGTTTGACTTTTTCTACGGGTCCATTTGCAATCACCGTTGCATGACACTTTCGTCAAAAAAAAAAAACCGTTTGTAGGAAAAATTGCACTTCACGCAGGAATGTGTGCCGTGGAAATGTGATTACGACACACAGGCTAATTTATTTTGTCAAACAGAATTTCTTTATCCTTTTAAATTGTTTGGAATTGTTTACATTAATTTATTTTCAAAGAGATCATTATGTATAAGGAAGGGTGTAACAATATCAACCGTGATATTACTGGTAAATAGATGATTCAATGAAAGAATGAGGAATCAACATTATGAATTTCTTTTTGCTTTGTAATTTATAATTAAAAAGTTCAGTTGGAAAATTTCTTCAGTTTTTATAGATTTTATTCTGCACTTTTTTATAAACTTAATTGTGTTTACACAGTCTTTCCTACCAGTTTCATTACTTTGAAAACTTTTTCCAGCAACAGAAATCCGAAAATGTTCAGACAATTCTGAAAATGATTTCCCTCCAAGCTTGTCAAACAGACATAATTATTTTGTAATTTCGCATTGCAAAGAACCACGTATCATGGTATGTACTTACTTTTCTATTCCACATAACTGTTAGCGATAAGAATTATAAAAATCGAGATAATCGATTGAAGATAAATAGGATTTTAATCTTCATTTTACCGATGACACAATTAAAATAACGTCGAACATATCGCCCATCATCTCTAATAATTACGTAAGTACAATTTCGAAGATCGATGCGGAATAGTTGGAGATTATTTTCTCATCGATTGCCGTTCGTCGTGGTTCTTCTTCTCGTTTCTTTGCAGCCTTGCCATTAAGCGTTATCGGGACGATTCTTATCACGGAAGAGATGGAAAGGGAGTTTCGTTGCCACAGGACGACTATAAATCGTACTTCTCGACAACATAGTTTCTCTCACTTGGAATTGTCGGTGTTACCTCAGGCTCTTGCTGGGAATATCTCTCTAACAATCAATCGGAACGTGCATCCGATATTATTAGGGTAATACGAATGCTGAAATTCAGCAGGCAAGCGACGAATCGCGATGGAAATTGGAGAACGTGAATCTACATTTCTCGAGAGACTTTCAGCCCTACACGGTTTTCCTTTTGAACATTAATGAATGATAATGATATTTTTGATACGTGCTTTATAGTTGATACTGTATACTATAATTACATATTAATATTAGTTGTCTTTCTCATATAGTAATTTGGTACACGTTTGAGATGAAAGTGTTGTACATTATAAAATATTGTGAAGTGCTGATAGTTTATTGTATGATATATGAACGTGAATAAGTTGCAATAGGGTAAATAATAGTGTAGAAATGAAATACGAGTACATCAAAGATTTATATCCACAAAGAAATTAAGATGAATTTTAAAAAAATGAAATAATTACTAAGATTGACTCTTCTTTTCTGATTGGAACCTAAAGGGGGCGCTTTTTAAAAATTTGTTTAAGTGCTATCATTGATTAATACAGATTTTTATTTTGCTATAAAATTGCGTGACAAGTGAAAATAATTTAATATCTTTTTATAAGGATTAGTAACGATGTGTAGAGAAATGTCGATTTTAATACAAATATCACTACAGACAAATTTATTTCATCAATTATTATCACATATATTCCATAAACGTTATCTTGAGAATTTGATTTACATTCAATTCCTAAAGAATTGGGTTTACATTCTGAAATTCGGCATCGCCCATATCGAAAGGAATTGATTAGGATATCATTCCATAGCACAAGCCTGAATAATCCCGATGCAAATTTTCGAACGCTTCATTTAACATTCCTTTGTTGCTCTGAATTCAGTTCATTACGTATCCAATATACATAATTTCCAGGAAAATTTTTTGATTCGTCGAAACGTAAAATTGAAACACGGTAAAGCAATTGTTCGCTACTTTCATAACTTTTTCGTTCTCTTTCTCGATTTCCATGGGGCCTTTACCAAATCATGTTGTTCATTTGGGTTGTCATAATGGACTCATTAAGGCGAAGGGAATATCAATTTACTTGGTAACAGGGTTATTAATTTAACGAGCTTTCATTTATACTCGATCGATCTTCTTTCTCCATTCCTGTATCCTTCCAATATTATTATACCAGTTACTAGAAGTATATTTAACTCTTATTAGAAGTCGTTATAAAATATTCTCCTTGCCGCAATTACGTTGAATCACCGTTTAATTTCCCTCTCACGTGCAAGTTTCAGTTTAATTCACAGAGTAACAATGAATTTCAATAATCCGTTAAAATTAACATTTCTGCTCCGTGGAAATTTATGTAATAATATTAGGTTCTCTAAGGGCCTTTTTATATTACATTTATGGCGAATGAGTATAATTACTTTTAAAGCGTACACGTAATATGCACTAGATAGTTACTCTTCTATACATTTAACGCATTTGTAGCCGCTGACCCGATATTATCTCTTTTAGTAAGCCATGGCTCACTGCCACTGACGTGATACTATATTTTTATAATCCAGTCGATTTTCTTTGAAAGTTATACAAATCTACTTTTCTTTATTTACAGCTTGCACTTTAATTGATTATATATCATTTATGCTTTGACTTATCATACTCGTGGATATAACATGATTAATATATTTACAACACTTTTATCATAGTACAATGAATAACAGAATTTAACAGACAAACTCGATATTTTCATAACATGGATGCAATGAACATACATACACACACGCACACACACACGCACACACACACACACGCGCACACACACACATGTATGTATATATAGCAAAGGAACCTAGAAAATAACTTCTCCATGATACCAATCGATATCTGAGCTATTTATTTTAAAAGTGGCATCAGTCACCTTACCCTAATAAAAAATGGTGGTTTTTCAAAGACTAAACGAAATTACTTACATTGAGAAAAATATAAGTACCTAATATAACAAATGCAAATAAATCTTCCCGAAAATTGCCATTAGTATTTTTAAATCCGTTAAAACGCAAACCTTAAATATCTCGATTTAACCCTTTGAATACTACGGACACATACAGTGGCGAGCATATATTAGGGAACTAATTTTTTTAATAAATAGAACGTTGTCTTAAATGTACGGCTGGGGTTTATGTTTTTCTTCATACGAATATCGAACGTACAATTCTTAAGTTTTATAATGCGATAAAAATTTTGATATAAGATTTATTTAACTATTACTAAAATAAAGTGAAAGATAAAATGAGAATATTTTCGGGGAGCAACTAAATAGGGAAACACATTGTTAATTATTAAAACGATTTTATTTACCAATATAAACAACATGTTTGTATTTAACAATTTATATTTCGCTGAACCACCTTTACTTTTTATAATTTCTGAACATCGCCGAGGCAAAGACTTAATAAGTCGAACACAATAGTCAATTGAAATCTTACACCAAGTATCTTCTATTAGTGCATATAATTTGTTTAAATTTAATGGCTTTTTTGTTCTAATTTCTTTTTCAACATAACACCAAAGATGTTCGATGGGATTTACGTCGGCTGACTGGGCTGGCCAGTGAAGAACATTGGCATTAAGTTCTGCTAAAAACTGTTTCGCTTTGCGAGAGATTTGTGTTTCGGGACATTATCTGCCTGAAACATCCAATCCTGCGACAATTGTTCATTCGCAAATGGGATTAGATGATGTTCTAAAATATCAACATCAACGTGCTGATTCATTATCTCATTTATGCGACATATCGGGCCTGAATAATTTATGGTCATCCCATCCCACACCATCATATATCCACCTCTTCCAATGATTGTTGATTTGACATATTTTTCAATGAATTCTTAACCTATTCTGCGTCTTACGTACGTTTTCCCGTCCGAACAAAACAGTTGAATTTCGATTCGCCTGTGAATATAATTTTGAACCATTGTTCGGTTGTCCAACAAAGATGCCCTTTACGAATGCCAGTCCAGCTTTGCGATTTGACTTATGAACGGCTTTTTACGTACAACTTTCCCTTTAAGTGCAAATTCGTATAGTCACCGTCGTACAGTGTGAACACCAATTTTCATATTAAAACGTGTAGAAATTTCACGATGAATATCCACAGCAGTCTGAAATCGGTTGCCCTCCGAAAGCCGATGGATTTTTCTATCCATTCGCAATATCTATCCATTCACCATAATGTCAATGTTATGTACTGGCCAGCCCAGTCAGCCGACTTAAATCCCATCGAATATCTTTGGTGTTATGTTGAAAAAGAAATTAAAACAAAAAAACCATTAACTTTAAAAAAATTATATGCAGTAATAGAAGATACTTGGAGTAAGATTCTAATTGACTATTGTGTTCGCTTTATTAATTCTACACCTCGGCGATGTTCAGAAATTATAAAAAGTAAACGTGGTCCAACGAAATATTAATTGTTAAATACAAACATGTTGTTTATATTGGGAAATAAAGTCGTTTTAATAATTAACAATGTGTTTCCCTATTTAGTTCCTCCTCGAAAATATTTTCATTTTACCTTTCACTTTATTTTATTAATAGTTAAATAAATCTAATATCAAAATTTTTATCGCATTTTAAACCTTAAGAATTGTATGTTCGATGTCCATATGAAGAAAAACATAAATCCCAACCGTACAATTAAAACAACGTTCTATTTATTGAAAAAATGATTTCTCTATTTATATGCTCGCCACTGTATATGTGGTTAGAGGAAAAATCTGATTATAGTTTATCGGCACGTCTATACACAACTCGAGTAGAAAAGTAGAAATATAACCATTGAAATATGATTGCGTAAATATTAATTTATAATTTTATACATTAACACTCTGGCTTTCTCATAAAAAGTTGGCTTTCGATCACCAAATAAACAATTATTTCTCGGTAGTAAAAAAAACACCTTTCGCAAAGGGTTAAAAAGGAAATGTTCTATGCTACTTTAAAAATAAACGGCTCATTTAATTTTGATAAAAATTACAAAAAGGCTAGAAATCGTGTTTTAATGCTTTGGATATCGTTATATAATTCCTTTTTTGTAACTCGTCAAAACACGACGATAGATATCTCCCATTGCCGATTCTTTCGATTGAATGGGATTCGATGAAACCGAAGAGCGAATGAAATTTCTATTCGCTGTACGTATCCGGTAAATAAAAGTCAGTCTTACCGGTCGGATGTATGAGGTACCTCGATGATGCCAAGAGTAGAAAGATCAATTGGAACACGTCCATGATGGCTTCCATTCATGTGTCCATAGTGCATTTATCCACGAGTTTTACTGCAACAGAAAAACGTGTGTGGTGCTGTAGAAATGTTATATATCATAGATAAAAATATATTGGCGTCTGATACGCTTGAATATTTCGTTGAACTTTTTGACGAAAGTATTATTCAATAAAAAGCATTTTACATTTTCTTTAAACTGTCCCAATCATAATGGGTGAAGTAAAAAGTTTTGAGCGTTTTTTGTTAGATGGCTTTAGTGAGCCATATCTCACAATGTATACGTTGCATCATGTCATTCTATATTGTGACTTAAAGGCAACATAACGCTTTAAAAAAAGTTCTCTGACAGTCTTTTGTTTTGTGAAGCCAGTTGTTTGTTAGAGCGTATCAAAATGGAGGTAACGAAAGAGAAGATTCGATACATTCTACAATACCACTACGATCAAGGGGAAAAAGCCGAGCAGGCAGCCAAAAAAATTTGTGCTGTTTATGGACCCAAAACAGTATCGAATGCAACAGCAAAGCGGTGGTTCCAACGCTTCCGTTCTGGTAATATGGACGTCGAAGATGAGACACGCTCTGGTAGGCCTATCGTTGAAAATGTCGATAAAATCATGGAAATCATCGAGTCAGACCAGCATGCGAGCACTTATTCCATTGCTCAGGAACTGAAGATTAGCCAGAAAACCGTTTGGAACCATTTGCATAAGGCTGGTCTCAAAAAGAAGCTCGATATATGGGTGCCACACGAACTGACGCAAAAGAACCTTTTGGAGCGAGTTGATGCCTGCGATTCTTTGCTGAAGCGTCACGAAATGGACCCATTTTTGAAGCGGATGGTGACTGGCGATGAAAAATGGGTCACATACGAGAATGACAGGCGAAAAAGATCGTGGTCCAAGCGCGGTGAGACGGCCCAAACGATCGCCAAGCCCGGATTAACGACCAAGAAGGTTTTGCTATGTGTTTGGTGGGATTGGAAGGGAATCCTGCACTATGAGCTGCTCCCATCGGGCCAGTCACTCAATTCGGGCCTATATTGTGAACAACTGACCAGATTGAAGCAGGCGATCAACGAGAAGCGACCAGAATTGTCCAATCGGAAGGGTGTTGTCTTCCATCAAGACAACGCCAGGCCGCACACATCTTTAACGACACGCCAGAAGCTCCGAGAGTTTGGATGGGAGGTTATATCGCACCCGCCGTATAGCCCAGACCTGCCACCAAGCGATTATCACCTTTTTAGACATTTACAACATTTTCTTGATGGCAAAAAACTGGCCTCAAGAGAGGCTTGTGAAAGTGAGCTGGTCGAGTTTTTTAACAATAGGGACGAAGACTTCTTCAATCGCGGAATTATGAAATTGCCTTCAAAATGGGAAAAAGTTATTGAACAAAACGGCGCTTATTTTATTTAATTCCGAAAATTCTAAGTTTGTTAATTTTATCATCAAAATAAAGAGAAAAAACGCTCAGAACTTTTTACTTCACCCATTATAATTCAGAAAGAAATTACAGTTCAGTGAGAACTATAAAAAATTGAAGTGCACTTGGTGAGGCGATAGAAACGAGGAGAGGGAAATAGTAATACACAGTTTTGAAATTCCGATATACAATTATCAATAACGAAATATAATACTTGTAACACGGAAAGTAGCTTTGTTGGAAATACTTCTGGAAGGACGTATATTGTTCTGACTTTAATATGATAAGAGGATTTGTCTGACTTGTATGGCCTGCAGTAGGAGTTTTCACAGAGCATTGCGTCATAGGTATGGAAGATATGCTTTGAAAAGGCAGGGTGGAGTGAATATAACAGTGGACACACCATGATTAGAATAGGGTATATTACTTAAAACTATTAACACTACATGTATTATTAGAAACTGACTACGAGATTAATTCCGATTCTTCCATCTACACGAGTTGCACATTTCTAATCGAGAAGGACGATAGCCGGAAGTGCAAGTGACTACGGGCCTTATACATATTAGGTTGGAAACTATGAAACGGGCGTTTTTGTTTAGTCTGTGTTTAGCCGCGACTGAGGGAGGTTCATTGTAACGTGCGCTCGATATTTTTATTTATAAAGTTCAAAGGTATTCTTCTTACTCATTTCGTAAAATTTTTTCGTGTTTGTATCCCATTTTTATATTATTTTTCTCCGAAACCAAATGGAAACAAAACGCGATTTACATCTACTTTTCTTGTACGAGTTCAAATTGAATCATTTCGCAGCTCAAGCTTCGAGAAACATTAATCGCGCATTCGGAGATGGATCTACTACTGAAAAAAATGCTCGATATTGGTTCCCAAAATTTCGTTCTGGCAATTTAAGTATCGTCAACGAGCCTCGAGGAAGACCACCGGCCCATATTGATAACGAGGAATTAAGGATGTCCGTAGAATCCGATTAACACACAACTATTCGCGAACTTGGGTCTAAACTAGGAACTAGACATACGGCTGTGTTAAAGCATCTGCGTACAATAAATAAAGTGAAGAAATTGGACTCATATGTGCCGTACGAACTGACGCAACTGCAGATGATCGACCGCAAGAGCAAGTGCGCATCTTTGTTGGTTCGCAATACACGATTGCCGTTTTTACACCAAATCATCACTTGTGATGAAAAGTAGATTTTGCATGATAATCGAAAGCGGTCAAGCAAATGGGTAGATAAGAATATACCCCCAGGACACACCCCGAAGTCGAAATTTCATAAAAAAACATTATGGTTACCATATGGTGGAATGCCCAAGGAGTGATCCATTATTCCTTCCTACAACCAGGCGAAACCATAACAGCGGCGTCCTATTGTCGTGAAATTGATATCATGCATGAGAAACTTATGAAAAAACAACCAGCATTGCTCAATCGGCAGGCGCAATATTACTGCATGATAACGCACGACCACATAAAGCTTCAATTACTGTTGACAAATTAACTTCTCTACAATATGAAATTTTGCCACATCCTCCATATTCACCCGATATTTCACCGACCGATTATTACCTTTTTCGTAATTATGAATTATTTTTAAGAGAAAAGAAATACAATAACCGAAATGATATTATAAAAGACTTTGAATTCTTTATTGACTCTAAAAAGAAAGATTCTTTCAAAAAGGCATATATGACTTGCCCAATCGTTGGCAGAAAGTCGTAGATGCCAATGGAAGTTATTTCGATTGAATATCATAAATTATGTGAAAAATTGCGCTTTTTGTTTTTTATTCTTATTCAACGCCCGTTTCATAGTTTCCAACCTAATACATTGTATACATACCTCACAATAAGGGTCGCCAAGCGCAAAGCAGGAAGAGTAAACCGCTTCATACTTAATATTTACTAAAGCTTTGCTTATAATTATTTTATGGATAATTTTTAGGGGTATAAACGACACCAAAGTAAGTAAAAGGGTAAGATGATCTGAGCGTAACATAACAAACATTAACATAACTAACAATGATTAACAAAGTATCGAGATAATAGAATTAACAAATACGCGGCAAAACAGTACAATGTGACATCGGCAGCATAACTAGTCAAGAGTAAATAATTGAAATCTTACTGTATTAAAACATAGAAACTGTGGCATAGAATAATAATAAATTTTTGACCTAAACATCATTTCACCATCTGCAGGGATATATTTTGGGATTAAATGTTAATCAAAACGAAATTAATCTTGCTCCGAAAACAACAACGTGTAGCAGCTAATTATAATTATATGCCAAATATAGAGAACTGTTACAGAATCAATCCGATTCAAAGGAATACGGTTTATTTTCAATTACTCGTATTTGGAAAACTTCGAATTAATCTTAAAATTTACCGATGTTGGAAACATGAAAATTTGATTATTTCACAGTCTCCTTTGTATAGTCTTCCTGTTGTATTATTACATCCCAACACTGCCGAGATTTTGCTAGTATCCAACGTAAATCAAATGTTCCGATACATCTCGTCCAATCCAGTTGAGAATTAATGAAGGAATCAAGCAGATTACGACGCATAATGTACAACACGCACGATATCACTTCATGAAAGCAGATTAACACAAGGATGCATTCCGTGCTTCTAATGAAATCACTAATTAATCCGTGATACGCATATTCCAGATCACGGAGTCTTACCGTGAATGGAATCTGTCCATACACGGTTAATACCGATCGATGACTACGATTCTCCCATACAGCACAACCTGCAGCCATTCATCCGAGCTTATGGCAACGTACGAGCTCATTGATTTGGAAAATGTGCCTGGAATTTTGCGGCCTGGTATCGAGTATCCCGAATAATTTCGGTAAACGAGGGAGAGAACCCTTTCCCGGTTCGACTGGGCATCAGCATGAACCAGGAACCAAGCTTGTTACGAAGCTATTCGGGCGATCAGGCTTTCTCTTTGTTATGCTATTAATCGGAGCACTAACATCACTCTGCTTCTTCCTTTGTTCTTTTCCTCCCTTTGTATCGGCTTCTGCATTTTTTGCCTTTGTTTGCCGTACGATTTTACCGAGTGGCGGTCATTACGTGGCTCTTTGAACAATTCGTCGACCGGAATTCCGTGATCAGTTAATGGGTTTCCGATTAACGTTCGTGCATTTTGCGCGCGTTGAGTAGTATTAGGATGTGCAAGTTTTTGCATTACCATCTCGTTTCTTTAGTTCTTTTATGACATCGATGCAGTTACTAGGCTTGTAGAAACTTTTAAGGGTTGATTTTTTTTATGTCTTCATATATTTATTTGCCTGATAATACATAGTTTAATGATTTGCATTTATTGAATGGAATATTTGCATCTACTATATGTATATACCTCTATATGCATGCAATCTCTAAGGGTATTGATAAGCATAAAAGAATGTTATATTATTGACAATTATGTAAATGTTATTGTTTATCTTAGATTTACTCGTCTTGCTTGTTTTACTTGTTTGAAATTTTTAGAAAGTAAATACAATCGAAAACAGCAAACGGTGTGAAAATGACATTTTTTATATTATAATGGAATGATTTAAATTAAATTAATGCACATATTTTGTAAGGTCAGAACATCGAATAATTATTGAATATTAATAAGTAATGACAACTTCATCCATGCCAAATACACTGCAGTTTAACATTTAAAGAAACTGAAACCCAGAACATTACTACCAATGAATTTCAATCGATCCAAATCATTTAAATATTTTCACCACGTAATTATTTTTCCACACTCAAACTCATGCAAAGAAAAATTCTCACTCTACATTCAACCATTCTACTTTCAGTGCACTGAATATATGTAATAAAAGTGTGCTAAAGAATACCCCTAGAATGACGGTAATAAAGCTATATGAATTATTAATTTATTACAAATTTTTGCATTTTTTATCAAATTATATATCTATTGTTTACCATTAATATTGCGTATCAATTGATTTATACGGGCAAACGCTTTTCCCGTAGCAGCCCGCGTTCGCTTGATTACGCAAGTTCGCATACGAACTCGTAATTTCGCCACTTAATTAGACGGTCCTTTAACCTGCAGCTATGCCAGAAACAGTTCCACCCTCATGATGAAAGCAACCGGTAGGTGGTTGCAGATATAAATGAGGGCAAACGAGGCTGGAGGAGACGTTATCTATATACAGCCCTAACTGTGGTCGCCAGTAAGCTATTCACTTAAATAAAGTCCCTCGAAGTTAGAAATAAGTCTTGAGGATGGCTCGCGTAAATCAATGTTTCTCTTTGTGACGTGTAGAGGGGTCGGAATTTTATAGAACCATTGCGATATATGGAATCACAAGGGCGTCCACTTTCACGCTACTTGTGACAGAAAAATAAATAACCTTCAAAATTGCTTTTATATTCTCTTAAAAATGTGAATAAAAAATGACAGATGAGCATTTAACATCACTTCTCAGTATCAGACGCCCCGTTCCGAACCACATTGTAAGGAAATTTTAAAAATGCAATCACAGCTTCATTCAAAGCATTAGTGTTAAAGGATCTTTAAAATAACCGTTTTTTTGTCTTTATGAAGATTTATAATAACTGGATACAAAAAAATTTTCATTTTGTTTTGGCCCGCTCCTAAAAAAATTGCCCATCAGTGCTCTATATAATGGACCTAGTATATAGTGAGGGACCAGAAACAAGGCACTTGGGGGGTAATTTGCTCCGATTAGCCCGACGGATAGGGACATCCCTTTCCATCATCACATAGTCATTCGTCGATCTCAGGTTTCCAGGACCGACATGGCGGGGATAGGCGGTGCGAGAGCAATCTCTCCTTCCATCCCAAGTGCCTTGTTTCTGATCCCTCACTATAACATAAGCGAAGGGCAGATGGCAGGTATTCATTATTTACAAGCACTTACTTACAATTCTGAAAATTCCAAACATAAACTGTTCTGATTGAAATATTAATTCTATCTCTTCGTACTAGGTCTAACCTTACACGGCACATAGCCTGCAGTAAGGTAAGAGAAGAAAGTATACATTTTCCACTATTCAAAATCATTTTCCAACCATTGTAATCTATTATTACTGAAAATCTAGAAAGTTACACAATTTCTATACGTAAAATGCCTACAATTAAAGTTAAATCCGACATACGAAATTTTATTTTTAACATTTGCCAACGTGTTATTGTATAACTATTCTTCAAACGAAATACACTATTCGGAATAAAAGAATTTAAAAACGTTTTCAGAAATTTATGAAATTATTGTAACTCTTTAATAATCCGAGAGAAGAATGATTATTGTTTGGCATAACTAAAGCAACGTAATAACGCGAAGAAGAATAAAATATAATTCACAGCGTGTATGCATTGTAAAGTGATGGAGTGAATCAGCCACCATGTCGGTCTTATAGCCACCCTTCTTTACTTCGTCCCGGAACTTTCTCAGAACCTTTCGACATCGCGACTATAATAAGCCCTCGTAAAAGAAGGAGCTGAACCCCTCATTGTCAAACACTGCACGCTGAGCCCAAGACACACGGGAAATCTTCTCGAAAAGTATTATGAGCGCTTTTATTCCCCATTCGTTTAGCTTAAAGTCTGCCAAAAAAGGACAATTAAATAGGAGTGCAATGGGAAGCACAATCGAGCATATGAAGTGATATCGTCGCCAGAGAAATAACCATATTACAAATTCGATCAATTTTACCGTAAAATGTAGACTTTTTATTTTTAATTTATAATGTGCATGAAATATGAGAAATGAGAAAAAAATATTCAAAATCGGATAAACATAGGCTTGGAGAATTTTGGATATTCTTTTCTCCTTCGCTCTGATTATTGCAAAGTATCGCACATTGATATTATAATAACGTTATAACATGACATAAAAATTGAGAATTTCAGATACCTTATTCTCTTTCGATGAAAAGAAACTGTTCCAAATTGATGTTAACAATGTATTTAAAGTCTTCTGCATGTTATGCATCACAAATTTTGACACTTTCAAATATTCCATTTTCTTTGTCGAGAACAAAATATTGTACATCGATATAAATGATAAATTAATTTTTCCAGATAATGAAATCGTGAATTTTTCGAGTAATCACTATATTTAAAACTTGAAATAGAAATTTGTGCAAATGTAACTATACTCATATCAATATTTACATTTTGAAGGTGCAAAAACCGATGCTATCGCTTTTTTCCGTTCTCGTCGTTTTCTTCCAATAATCCCGTCGTGATACATCCATTTCTTCCTATCGTTCTCAGTTCGCGATTCTCCTCATTGGAATGTATAAATGACAGATTTTTGCTGGTTATGTATTACACATACATTCGTTCGTGGTACGAGCAGGAAGGCTATCTTATTTGGCGGATTGTAAATCGTCCTCAAGCTCGCGAATATTCATGCAACGTCGTGCAAGAATTTGTATTCATCGCTCTCACGTTCCTTTTCGGATTATTAAACTGGCTATCTTATATCAGTGTGACCTCCAGATGAAAACAAGTGGCAAAATTTTTCTTTTAAATTTGATGTCTTCCGATATCGCGAAACTCAGCTCCGCGTACGAATATTATTCTCGCAGTCGAAAGGGAAACTTTTCTGGGACGATTACGGACATCGCAGGGTGAAATCTGCTTTCTGCCATATTTTCTCACACTCTTAAAGTATTAAATTGGATTTTTTATCTTGGAGGGATTGCAGGGAAAGAAATTTTCGCGTGGTATTTGTGCACTTCTCTCGGACATTGTCTTTAAATTTGATATTCTTTCTTGAACTATTAAATTAGATTTCTTTCCTCGTGCCTTCGGATGGAAGGAAAGATTTTTTTTAAATAGAATTTCCGCGTTTTCCGGGCTGCAACTTCTTTTCTTTACATTTAATATCCCCTTCGAATTATTAAATAGGACTTTTGGCATCAGTCGCTTGGATCGAAGACGAAATTTTATGACACCTACGTGTTTCCCGAGATACGGCCTTCCGTTCGATTGAATATTCTTCTCGGAATTGCTCAATGCAACCTTTAATATCAGTGAATTCGAGAAAAGGAATTTTTTTGCAACACGTTGACGCTTCCTATGGCTCGAAGTCTCTATCTCTCAATTTTATCTTCACCATTATATTATTCAAGAAAACCGTTCACGTTTATTTTCTGGCGAAGAAGTTTTTTTTTATGCTTCTGTGAAAACAATGCTTCCTGAATTGGAATTTTTTTTCTGTATAATTAAGATTAATGTGTTCGATGGATAAAAAGAATAATAACAATATCAGGATGGAAAATAATCGTCAACTTTAACATCTTACAAGATTGTCCTGTCTAGTGATAACCTATTACTCATTATGTAATTAACGACAATATTGTATTCAATACAGCATCGATAAAATTATTTCTTTTATAATGAAGCAGATTTTTAAACCAAGGCTCCAAAATAATAAACTTTCAACGTTTTCAAGATTTCAAAGAGATTATTTCCCAAACATGATTGCCATAATCTGAAATAATACCACTACATTCACTCAATAATTTGTACATCCAACAAGAGCGGGGATGCTTTTGGAAAATATCCACTCCTTGGAAAATATCTCTAAAATATTTGAAAACTCTAGTATGTATTATTAACGAAATAGTTGTAAACGCTACAAGCGATGTACATAGGACTAAACGAGATTGTATAAAATTCAATGAAAAGTTTACAAATGGACCACTAGATGAAAAGCTTTTCCATAAGTTCAAGGTTTTGTGTGTTCCAGAAAGCATGTGCATCTAATTTTAATGCTCTTTGTAGGCTCTCGAATAAAAATACTCTATATGCTCGTTTTCTCCTTGAAACATTTAATTTTCTTAGTTTTCAGAAACTATGCGCGACACAATAATACGAGCAGCTCTTAAATGATATAAACGAGAATACGAATATACCTGCAGGGACAACGTTTCCAAAATTCGAAAGTTCCATGCTAAACTTTTCTGCACACGGATAACTCTGCAAACTACGAAAAATGTGTCCCCCTAACTTTATGGCCTACAACAGAACGGAGTATTCATATGAACTCGCACAAGAAATATTACACGTTCGACGTTTTTGTAAACGTCCAGCTTCAAGAACTTCGAAAACTCTACTACAATGCGCGCCATTGAATTATTAAATACGACTTCTTACGTCAGTCGAAGTCTTGTTAGATAACAAACATTTCTTATGACATTTACCGCGCCGTCAAAGTCGCGTTTCTTTTTTAAATCCTGCTTTCAACTGTCCGCTCAGAAGTTCCGTGAAGAATCGACGAGGGACGTTCTTACGCGGAAATAGTTTTATCGACCTTCGCAAATCGTCCAACTAACCCGACTCCGTTAAATCTTTACGAAAGTTTTCGCGCTTGTTGGCTTGCGAACGAGCTTAAAGAAGGAATTCTATCGCCCGCGAAAGATACAGACTCGATCGTAACGCGGTGGTGTTTATGAACTTCGCAAATACGAGGCTGGCCTTGACGCTTTTTGAACAAAATCCCAGCAACTTATATCTTGCCGTTTCTTTTTTGTTAAGTTTTAAATAGCGTACCGAGTGAAGGATTGTATCAGACAATGCTTTTAGATACTTTCTAGATTGCACAGATTTATTCTGAGTGCTTTACAGGTTTTTCTACACACGTTTTTATTGCTCACTAGATCTGTACAGGAAGCAGTTAAAGAGGTTAAGATAAGTAGATGGCTCTTAACTTCAAATTCTCTTAACGTACTAATCCTTTTTCACTTTTTTCATATTAAAAATTAAATATCTTTTATAATATAGATTTTCATACGACAAATCAAATTGGCCTTCAAATAATCTTGAAGGACTATAACAAATGAAAAATAAATATTGTACTTATATTTCTTCCGCGAAACTATGAAACCTTTGTATATAACTTATCTCTAAACTGAGTGATTTCCGAGTTTTTTTTCTATTTAAATAGCCGTTTTTTCCACTGTACGTGGGCCTCACTAAAAATGTGTCGAGTGCCGCATTCCGCGAAGATATCTGACCCTTATCTGCCCGTTATAAAATCAACAAGGGAACAAATGCAACCCGTACACGCCGACTTTGATTAAACTTACTTAACACTAGAACTACCGGCGTTAAATCTATCATATTTAAAAATATTAAATAAGTATTTTGAAAAAGGGGAATTAAGAGGTGGAAAAGATGATCGATTCGGTAATTTATGTTTTATAAGATGCACGTAGAATATCTATTCTATGACTCTCCTATAAACTTGAAGAATTTTTGGAAAAAATTGTGTGCCAGTCATTTTGACTGGTTTGGTAGTTCTAGTGTTAATAGGTAATTCTCGAAAGAATATTTGACACGTACTTTTTTTTAAAGGTGATCGTCCATACTAAAGGGATGAAAATACTCCTCAAAGTTGAAGGTCGAAAATTACAGGACTAAATCTAGGTAACTGGTGGACGTAAAGAAATACTTTTTCTTTGAATTCTGTGCAAGGAGCATCATGAATATTCATGACACTATAAAGATTCTGCTATTGCAGATTCTGCTAAGAGCTTGCAATAATATAATATTAATTATTTGTTTACTACTTGAAGACTGCTTTAATCTTCTTGTCCAACTGATTGCTAAAGATTATAACGGCAATTTCCCAAATGTTATTTCACGTTAGAGTACAAAAGTTTCGTAATATATGCGATACTACACGCATTCTACATTGAGAATTGAAATTAAAAGGTTGTATTTTTTTTTTAACATTACTACAGAACATTCTCGCTCGAGTACTCTCGTCTTCGAAGTACACATTACAAGTTTTAACTCCGCCCTTTACCCGACTATACACGGGCAATTAACATCGTTAATTAGCGCCACACTTTATTCCTCGTTCGAGTACAACTTTACTCGTTTCTCGCAACTTTCTTGGTGTCCACGAATCCTGTTGCTTTCATCCTTTTATCTCCGCTGGCGAGCCAGTATTGATAATGTGCCTAGGTGTAGGCGTTGTAAAATAATGTAAGTTACACCCAATGGAGGCCAGTTTCCACAGCCACTTCCCCATCTCGTGGCTGTGTAATCGCATTAACATAAGTTACCTTCTACTTTCCCTCAAGTTTCGGTTAACTTTTTGCAACGGTAATGTTGGGCTCGCACGATTTCAGAGACGCGAAACTACCGTAAAAGGAAAAATTTCGCGTAGCCTCGTTAATTCGAATGCAAGAGCTTTTGTAAAATTTCTTTGATGAACAAAATTGGTATTATGTACTGCAAATTTTTGAATATACATGTAAATAGAAATATCGTTATAACAAGTGTTGCTTTTTCAGTAATTCTTGATAACGTAGAATGGAGAAAAATGTGCCCATTTTTCTCTGATAAAGAGTGTTTCTTTCTCCTCCTTTTATTTTAACATTTTTTAAATACGCATGTACATAAAAATGTTATAATTTCGAGAACGATTTCTTTGCAATTTTTATTAAAACAGAGCTGATTTCAAATTTATCGACAAAATGTGTATAAAAAGCTTTCGTTTTTCTTTTTCTTTGCAATAGGTCTTAATATCGTAACAACTGCACATGTACATTCATTATCGACGACAAGAAAAGTGTAAAGTCTTCTGGGTTATAACAGAAATATTCCATATGTTTCAGGTAGTTTCTGTGAAGAATTTGGTTTTCATAAACAAGTCTGTAAGCACCAAAAAGGAAATTAATTGGGAATTCAGTTTGAGAGGAAGTTCTTTCTTTTGCATGGTTTACTTCACTTCAGGAGTTTGGTTCATCATTTTACTACATTGTGAATACTCGTGGCTCTTAATAAAGTATTCATTACAAGCGCGCGAAGGAAAGACGAAAATATACGAGGATCCATAAAAATGAGTTACATTCAAACCGGGAAAATTATTTGGAAGTTTGAAGCGTCGCAAATTATGATAAGCGAATAATTTAAAACTTTGTTCGAGTGACTGTTCGTTCACAAAAATATAAGGAAAAGTTTACAAAATTGTAATGTAAAAAATGCAGTGAATGGGGCGAAGAAAGAAGAAAAAAACAACATTACAACGTCCCTGCTGTATTTCACTAAAAACACGGACTTTCATATTAAGGTGGAATAGAGTGCTAATTCAGAAAGGATTGTTGACAATTTAACCCGCTTTACTCCGGTTTCTGGCGAATAAACTCGTGAAACTGCACCTATTAAAAAATACGAAAGAATATGCGGAATTTTCAGTTTTTCGAAAAGTATTATTTGTCTTAACACAATAAAAGAAACACTTAAAAGATGCTGAATAATAAATTGTTGAAAATTGCAGGAAATTCGGACAATGAAATATCATAAAATTAGCATCGACTGATTTAAATCTTTCGTAATTAACCCTTTCGCTTCCAACATCATGTCAGAGACGTGGTATGTCGATCGAAGCAATTTAATAAGTTTTTGGTCGTAATTTATTGAAGATAATATATCTTTCTTGTTCCCTGATGAATTGTTCGTACTTGTGAATAGCTCGGCGTGTGACCAATCTTGCTGTTGATTATGCCATGATCCGTCGGAACTTAAATCGTAAGGCAATGGGTTTGTTATGCTTTAATGCAAAACAAATGGCAACTTTCCAATCCATCTTCTTAAAAAAAGATAACTGAGGATGAAAAAAGAGCTTTGAAATATTATAGACACTCACCGACGGAAAATTCCATATGAATTTTCCGATATAATTTGCACACTGAATAATCGTTTGGCATTCAGTTGATCAGCTGAGCGACTTAAAATGATTGGCTGAGCAGTGTTCAGTATCAATAAGCAGCAATAGAAATAGGAGGATTACTAATAGGACACTTCAGTATCGGAACACCCTGATGAAGCTAGCTGCAATGCTGGAGAAACGTCGGAAGTTTTGGAACTCTCAACGCGGCTTAAACCCGGAAATGCCAAACCATTGTTCAGTTAATGATGGCCGCAAAAGCCTCAAAATTTGAACATTGTTCTCTGTGAATTATATTTAATTCATATAATGGGGGAGATCATGGATTATCGTATTACTTTAATGGATTACTAAACATTAAATCTTCGAAGCTTAAAGTGCTTCATTTTTAACTCCCTTTGTTTCATAGATACGTAAAAATGAAACATTTGAAGATCCTGGTAAAATAATGTCCTCTGAAATACGTTTAATCTATATGTATGTATTTTTTAAGTTAATATGACACATTAAAATGCAATTCAGACAAGAAATGGACCACATACACCTGAAGTAATTTATGAGGCGAAACCTGTTATCTTTTAAAAAATTACATTCAGAATGTGATAGAATTTACATATTTGATATTAATTCATAGAGCCGAGAAACAATCAAATGTGTAAATTCCATCAAATACGAAATGTAATTTGTAAAAAGATGATAGGTTTTGTCTCGTAAATTATTTAAGGTACGTACAGTTTAATCAGAGCGTGATTGAATTTGTATTACAGAACGTGTCACCCTGCTCTCACATAGTGTTTTTTAGATCCACTGTACCAATGTTTCTGTATCTGTCATAGATATTGACATCGATGTACAAATGTCAAAAATTCTACAAATCGATCCAAGTTACCTGTTACAGATGAATATCTCTTTAACTACACGAAATAAAATTGTTAAAAAATCCTTTTTTCCAAGTTACAAATATTTAGCGTTCCCTGAGAATGCATCACGATAAAACGGCAATGATTTAAAGTGTTGAGTTGAAAGATTCCAAACAGAAATTTGCTCTGAGACAAATAAAATCCTTGTTACATATTGATTGCAGATGCAATCGGGGACACTGTTAACGATGTGAATTATAACAGAGAATAGTTATTTTCAAGCGGTCTCTTCTTTCTTCGTTTTTTTTTTCGTTGTATAATCGGTCGTTCGTCTGCTGGTACTACACTCCCCTTCTCTCTCTCTCTCTCTATCGGATAGATATCCTCTGTACTCGATCGTCCCTATAACTTTTGTATATCGATATGGCTGTGTTCACGGGGGAAAGCGTGCCGATTTACAATCAGGCTTGCAAATCGCACTGTGCACGAATATTCATGTCGATGGAAGGATTAACATTGATTTGCGGTCTATAAGTGGAGTCAGACCAGGGGGTGGCACGATCAACGAGGCATAAATTGCAACGTATTAATCTCGAATAAAGTATGGATCGAATCGTTTCGGTTATTCTTCTCTCTTATTTCTATTTCTATCTCTCCCAACTTTTTCATCTGCGATGGAACTCGAGAGGACAAATGGTACCGTGGAGAGCAAATAGCTCCGAATACGACAGAATAATTTAATTTTCCATTAACGTTATGTTCCACCGATCGAACGGAGTTAACTTACGATGTCTGCACTGTGTATTGCAGTCTGATTACGTCTTGGTACAGCGATATCGATGTTTTTGGTAGTTGATTTGACATTATTTTGGTAATTATTCAGAGCGAAATGTTTATTCTGTAATTAATGAAAGTGTTATACGTCACGTCATTTATTTTGTTTTCCTAATTGCTGATCTGCCATCAGATTTTATCGATTATACATACATACAATTGCGGACAAAAGTTTCCGAACGATTTAGCCGATGGTCCTTTATTATCAGTATAAGAGTTATAAGAAAATAAACATATTTTTTCAAATGAAATTTTCAAATGAAATTGGTGAAATAACATGAAATACAAAATTCGATATCGTTCGGAAACTTTTGTCCGCAACTTTATGTCATCGAAGAATTTTTGCGATTTAGATTTTTTCTTATACTGTAACCATTTCGATATGACTTTTGTGAAATGAATCTTGCTGTATTAACTGTTGTAAAAAGTCCTTCTCGATGAGTTTCATTTGGTTGCTACGTTTATTTGACACGAAAGTATTTTCCGTACTTCTACCGATTTAAACGTTTAATTATTATGTTTATTAACGATTAATATGTTTATACATATTAAAGATAATAAATTATTGCGCGATTCGTAAATCGATTCTACATCGCAAAAAATGGTACCAACGGAGGAACATATTCGGCATGTACAGGGACTTTCAAAAGTAGCTGTCACGACCTAATAGGCGTTATTCTACACCTTCGAAACGATGGATATTTGTGAAAGAACGCAGCCACGAAATCCGGGGAAAGGTTACAAATTGTTGACTCGTCGGACAATTAAGTCGTCGGAATCTCATTGATTTTTCTTCTCCCGGAAATAAACTTGACACTCCGTGGTTTTGGTGTTTATTATAACGAAAAACAAGAGTATATACAGAACAAAAATGATAACGATATAATAGATAACAAAATATATCAAGCAAGCGAGTACAACGAATATATAAGATAGAATAAACTGGTAAAATGTGTGTGTATGAAATAATTGTGTTAGAAGCCCTAGTCAGGACGCTTGTTCGGTCCCTTTATTAATTTTCCAAGCACCCCTTCCTCCGTCGATATCCCATCCGAGGAGGAAGTGGTGACTTGGTAGGAAGGAGGATGTTGGGCCCGTGCAAAATGTTATTGGTTCTGCCTGGGCTTCGTGGGTGGTTACCAAAATGCAGAGTGTTACGAGTCACAATTCCTACACTCTGCTCACAGTCTTTCTCCTGTCATATTTCTTTTAAATCGTTTCCAGACTTCCCTTCTGCACATTTTCGCCTTATAAATCACCTCTCCAAATTCGTCACTTGGCCTTCCCAAAATGTCACTACCTCTGCTTAATCCTTCTTTCCATTTTTTAGTCACGTACCTCAACTCCTCAATACCTTCCTTGACGTTCCTATCATAAAACTTTCCTTTCCAACCGTTCTTCGGACCCCCGACCGAAGACGGGCCCTTCTTGACCATTTCCCTCTCTTCCTTGATTTCTGAATTTTCTCCTACCAACTTCTTGCACCTAATAGGTCGAATTTTCGACCTATTAGAATTCAAGTTTATCGCAAAATTCTCCGATTCGTTAACTCCCTACCCTTGCCGATCTTCCGACTCGTCGTCCTGCCGATCTCTTACCCGGGAACTCACTTCATATCGAACCGTCAAAACACACACTAACAACAGTACAGTTACTAACAAGGGAACTACCCGAGGTGTCCGCCTCCGATTTTAATGAAACTTTGCAGATTTGTTAAGCACGTGAAAATAATCGATACCTATTTTTTTATATCGGCTAAGTCGCACGTTTAGGGGGTGAAACCACCCTTCAAAGTTTCGACATTTTTTCTTCTTTCGCTTATAACTTCAAAACGGGTAATGATAGAGATTTACGATACATGTACGAAATATTTACTTTTTTGTATACTAAATGCGCATGGAATTTAAAATTTTATTTGACGATTTTTTCTTAATTTTTTATTAAAAAATGCCAAGTTTTTCGTTATATCTTTAAAGTTTGCGATGCGATTTTAACCGAACTTTTTTTAAATGATAGAGTAATACAAATAAATGTTATAAGTTTTTTTGTTTTTCCGTAATTTACTCTGGTGTCGTGAAATTAACCCTTTTCTTTTGCCGCTTTACGTTACTATATATGATAAACGAGTGACAATGGAAAAAATGTATTATGCAACAAATGCTTCCCTTGTACTGTAGAATATTATTGTTTTTGTAAAAAATCAAAAGTAAAATTTTTTTGTTTTATTATACAAATCCGTAGGCCGTGGGGATCCGCCACGACGCAGTAATCGTACCCTATCGTAGATACCAAAAAATGCCATAAGAGAAAGTTTTATGTTTTTTTTTTACATGCAACAGGCATATGTTTACAAATTATTTAAAGCATAGTTTATTTATAACGAAAAAGTTACTTTAATTGATTAATTTAAAATATGTGTACTATTACAGTTTCTATGAAACATATAATTCACAAAAATGATACTCCTCGTGTTGAAAACAAATGGATTTTTTGCACCATGCACATGTAATAATTAATCATTTGAGCTGTTTTGTATGCGACGTAATTGATTAACGATAATGTGCCAGACCGCGCCACTGTATGGATAATCGGGAACTCTCCCCCAGTACAGCAAGGCACAACGACCGCCGCGCTTGAGCGGCTAGCAAATGATTTCAAAGTTCTTACATAAACCTACTGATCATTTGCTGACCGACGGATCCATGGAAGGGAGGGGAGGGGTCTGAATAATTCAAATACTTCGTATCTTTTGCGCCGAGCGGTATCTGACTCGACTTTATATTTTCATAAAAACGTGGTATACATTTTGTACGTTTTCGACAACGACCGAGCAACGATCGGGCTAAGGCTCCAAGGTCATCTCGCAATTAAATCGATCCTGGGGACCGGGGCGCGGACACATGGACATTACCGAACTCGATCAGCAATGAACACGCCGCTAACTTTCGGGCCCGAAATACACCTGGTTAACCCAGCGTGTCCACTGTCGCGGACTGTCCATTCAACAAGATGAAGGACCCACGCCACAGTCAGGCCCGAAAATTCCCGGACAGCCAGGATCCGACAAGAGCGAGAGCCACCACGCCGGACCACGATCCTACTCGGTCGCCGTCCCGTTCCCGACTGACCGTCACTGCAATGGACGAGCTCGAGCGACCCGTATCAAAACAAAGTACGAGAAGGCTACACTACGCGGTCGCCTCTCGAGTGATATCTCATCCATTCCAGTTTACAGGTTTACTGTACATTCACATTTATATTAACAACTTTTGTACTTCGAATATAATAAACTAAAAATCATGAACTTGTAAACTATTGAATTACATTTTTAAAGTTACAACTAAATGGTTCTTCTTTATAATGAGAAACTTAATATATTTTTTTTATATATAAATATGCATTGGCAACATCCTCTCCCCCGGTATTGGAGGTAAATTTCCAATACCTCACTTTTCAGACGCCAATGCTAATAGTTTCGTAACTGCACGCTTTACATTTCCTCGGCTTGTCCGTACGTCGACGACCCGGATGCGTCCATCGGGTCCAGGAAACGTTTTCTCCACAATTCCCTTCGGCCAGGTGTTACGTGGCAGGGTGTGGTCAACTACAATAACCAAGTCGCCTTCTTTGAGGGGTGGTGCCTCCTGGTGCCACCGTTTCCGTGGGAGAAGCGTCGGCAGGTACTCTTTCAACCATCTTGCCCAGAACTGATCTGCCAAGCGTTGTGCCGTGCGCCACTGCTTCCGGGAACATAGATCTGCCTCGTCGAAACGTCCTGGTACCGCAACACCTGATGATGAACCTAGTAGAAAGTGGTTAGGTGTTAAAGCCTCCTCGTCCCTAGGATCAACAGATACGTGTGTTAACGGTCGACTGTTAACTATATGTTCCGCTTCTATTATTAGAGTAGACAATGTTTCCTCTCGAGGAGCCCTTTCTCTTAAAGTTGCCTTCAATGCCGTCTTCACGCTTCGAACCAGCCTTTCCCAACTGCCGCCCATGTGTGGTGAATTCGGAGGAATGAAACGCCACACGAAACCTTGAGAGGCTGCGTATTCTCCCTGTTTGGTGTGGTCCATTTCTGCTATAGCGCGGCGTAGCTCGGCATCCGCTCCTCGTAGATTAGTGCCATTGTCAGAATAAATTTCAGTTGGATGTCCTCTGCGCCCTGCCATCCTTCGTAGAGCCATGATGGCCGAGTCGGTTGATAAAGATGCGGCTATCTCCAGGTGGACAGCTCGCGTTGTGAGGCAGGTGAACAACACGCCCCATCGTTTTTCGTGGTGCCTACCGACGGTGACGTTCATCGGGCCAAAATAATCTACCCCACAGAATGAAAATGGCCGTCTATGGTGTGCCACTCGAGCTACCGGCAAGTCTGCCATTCTTGGGGGATGCGGCTTTGCCTTTTGAATTCGGCATACTTGGCAGCGGTAACTAACCGCTCGAACTGTAGGACGCAGATTAACGATCCAGTACTTTTGCCGCAATTCGTTCACTACAGCTTCCGGACTGCTATGCCCAAACTGTTGATGATAATGATGTACCAATAGCCTTGTATACGAATGTCGACCATCTAATATTGCTGGCGACTTCGTATTTTTATCAATATCTGTAGCGTTTTCCAGACGTCCTTGTGCTCTGAGTACTCCGTCACCATCGAGTACAGGCGTTAAGTAACGTAAGCGGCTTTCAACTGCTACAGGTTTGCCATTCTTGAGCAATTTTACTTCTGATCCGAAGTTCTCCAGTTGACTTTGTTTCATCCATAGATCCTCTGCACGCTGCAAGTGACTAATCGACAGATCTTCTTTATTTTTCTTTTGGCAGCGATCTATGAACAACAGTACCCACGCTGTGCTACGCACTAATCGTCTCCACGACGAAAACCTTTGAATGTCCGGTAGGTGTGAGGATATTATCTGTACTTGAGCTGCTACGAACTGCTCGCGTTGTTCCAAGACTGCCGCGCCCGAGACGACTTCCGATTGTTGCGGTTGTAATGGCCATTCCGATTCGACTTTAAACAAAAACGGTGGTCCAAACAACCACCTGGTATTCGAAGACAGATCAATTCGAGAGACTCGAGTAGCGTCGTCTGCAGGGTTATCAGTTGTGGAAACCCATCTCCATTCAGACGTGTTAGTTAACTCGTCTATTTCACCTAAGCGGTGAGATACGAACGCTTTATATGTGCGTGGATCACCCTTTATCCAATGTAAGACAGTACGCGAGTCAGTCCAAAATACACGCCTCGATATTTCATATTCATGTTCGACTCCAATAGTATGGGCTAATCGACTTGCGATCATTGCTGCTTGCAATTCCATTCGAGGGATGGATTGTGGTTTTAGAGGTGCTGCGCGACACTTACTAGCGACAAAGGCAACATTTATACTTCCATTTAAATATAGGAATCTCCAATATGAAACCGCCGCAAAGGCCTTTTCGCTAGCATCGCAAAAAGTATGTAATTCGGTGCTCACAATGCGTACTCTTAAATTAGTGTAGCATCGTGGTATTGTGCAGCGTTTTAAAGACTTCAAATCTTCTGTCCATTTTTTCCATATTGTAAAGTCGTCATCTCTCAATTTTTCATCCCAATCTATTCCACTACGCCACACGCTTTGTAGAAGTATTTTACTTCTGACGGTAAACGGGGACAAGAACCCGTGTGGATCGAAAATAGACATGATGGTCCGAAGCATCTCGCGTTTCGTTGGTCGCTCGGATCCTGACGCAATTTCAGCTGGAACTTTCTTGAGGCTCACATCGAAGGCGAGCATGTCAGTGTGCGGATTCCATCGAAGTCCCAAAGTTCTTTCAAATTCGTTATCTTCTGAATTAAGCGCCAGATTGATCGATCCTGTGGTCAAGTTCTCTTGTGGTATGCTGTCCAGTACACGCCGATCGTTAGACGCCCAGCCTCTTATTTCGAATCCTCCACATTTATGAATGTCAGTTACCTGCTTGATTAGTTCTATCGCTTCTTCTGTTGTATCTACACTATCCAAATAATCATCCATATAGTGTTTTCTTATAATAGCATCTACAGCTCGTGGGAATTCCTTTTGAAATTCGCGGGCGTTTCGATTTATTACGTATATGGCGGTAGCTGGGGATGACGAAGCACCAAAAATCATTGACGTCATACAATATACATCGGGTTCGCCAGCTTTTCCCTGATCACGCCAGAGAAACCGCTGTGCATCCTGGTCTTCAGGGTGAATTTTTATTTGCAGGAACATGTCCCTAATGTCTCCTGTGAATGCAATTGCCCTCTGTCGAAATCGCATTAATACTCCCAGTAAAGAGTTTAATAAATCCGGTCCTGTTAACAGGTTATCGTTTAAACACGTTCCCTCGGTACGTGCTGCTGCATCAAAAACTAATCGAAGTTTCCCCGGTTTGTTGGGGTTAATAACGCCGAAGTGGGGAAGGTACCACGTGCGTTGAGTGTGTCCTGCGGTGCTATTTATCTTTTTGGCATAATTGCATTTAATAAGTTTCTCAACCTGTTCCCTATACAAATTTTCATATGTCTTATCTTTTTTCATCTTCCTTTCTAAATTCTTGAAACGTTTCATCGCATAATACCGATTATCCGGCAAGCTTATCTTCGCATCTTTCCTTAGCAGCCTTGTTTCCCACGTATTTCCGATGTGACGCGTACTACTTTCCAGTATTTGCTCAGCTCGTTGATGCAGCGTATTTTTTCGGTCGTGAGCGATAATTCCGAGGGCTTCCAATCGAAAATTCCTCTTGACTAATTCATGGAGATCACTGTCGTTTCCAATAAAATTTCGTTTAGGCGGAGGGTCATTACTGTCTTTACTAACACACGATGTAATTTCTCCAGTGTTTTGGCTTAACGTTGTGGATACATATCCGTGCACAACCCATCCAAGTTTTGTGCGTGACGCCACCGGATTGTTCAGTCCTTTGCAACGGAATTCTTGCGATACTATCAAGTCCCAGTTGTCCTGACCCAATAACACTTTGATATCGGCCTTTGAGTAAACGGGTAAATCAATGCCCTTCATGTGAGCGTGTCGCATTATATCCTCCCTTTTGAGCGTCTGGTAGGGCAGTGATAGATTTTTCACCGTCCGCGCATTTCTCACGGCGTACGTAGACCCATTTTTTGCACCACTTATTTTCAGCGACACCTTTTGACTCTGTGTTTCCACTGAGCTTACAGTTCCAATGCCACGTAAGGTTAAGGTATTTCTTGGTCCAGTAACCCCGATGTTCTTAGCAACGTCGGAGTCGATCAGTGTAACTGTAGATCCTTCGTCCAGTAGAGCGTAGGTATCTACATACCCCTTTGGTCCGGATATTCTCACTGGAATCACCTTTAATAAAATCTTCACCGAGCCGAGTCAGGAACTGGTTACTGTTTCTGGAGCGTCCTTAGCTGAATTGGCTTGGTCAGCTTCACTGCCATGTGTGGAAACGGCTGTTATCCTCGAGTTATTTTCTTGGTGTAATAGAATGTGATGCGGTCGGCCACAGCCGCTACGATTGCAGATTCTTGCTCTACAACGTCTTCGTTGGTGTCTCTCGAGAAGACAGCGGAAACATATTCCCTCCTTTTTGGCCCAGTTCCACCGCTGCTTGATCGGTTGAGCTTTGAAACGTTCGCACCTGGATATTATATGATTTAGGCTTTTTCAATAGGTGCACGGCAAACGCCGCGTCTCTCGTCGCAGAGGTGTTCCTTTTCGAACCGGAAAACTCGCGGTATGGGAGTCCGTAGTAGCGTATACTAAGCTCTGCTGCTCTTGGAGTTGTTATGGCCGGGATGAGCGCGGCCCTTGTCTCGGGTGAATTGATCTGGATTGCTCCTGATTTAGTCGTGGTTGCGTGCGCCCAGTTAAATCACACGTACCAGCCTTGCATGCCATCTCAGCCTCTCGGAATAGAAATTTTGAAATAGTTACAAGCCGGGGTTCTTCATTAGAGCTAGAGTAAAGATGACGATTATAGTGATATATCATCGCCGATGACATTTTTCCAATGATATTGGTTGCTAGTTCTGGGCTATGAAGATAGCCGGTGTGATTCATGGCTTCCATTGCTGCCACGCAATTCTTGACTTTCGTCGCTAAGGTCGCAATGTCAATACGTCCGGAAGCAATCTTTGGTAATGCTTTGACATCTTCTACGATTTTTCGTAAGATGACATCCGGATTCCCGAAGCGCAATTCCAGCGACGCCATTATTTCTCGAGCGTCAACTGCTGTCATCATCAAGGACGCCACCGCTTCTTGTGCTTTCCCACGTAGGCAAGCGTATAGTCGCGACACATTTTCCTGCTCACTGTACCCGCCCAGCGTGGTCGACACTTCGAAAGCTCTCTTGAATCTAAGCCACTCGAGCGCATCACCATGAAATATAGGCAAATCTTTAGCGGCAGACAATCTGTTTACCAGTTCATTGGTTCTATTCGCCGGCGTCACAGCCTCACGAACCGCTTCCAAACTACGTGTCATGGTTTCGGTTAATTTAGCCAGTTCCCTAATACTTTGCCTCGAAGCAGATACTTCTTCTGTCGACCTTGCCGTTGGCATTTCGTTCTGTATCGAACCTGAATTTGTGGCAGAGTTACGTAGCCATTCGTGAATATCGCGTCTCACCTCACTCCCATTTCGTTGCGATGCAGACGCTGATATTCGACTCTCATCGTTGTCATTTCCTGCCTCTATCTCGGTTAGTTCCGCTGCTAATCGTTCGTCCACCAGCTGCAGCTCGATTCGTTCCCGCTCCTCCAAAGTTCTCCTTCGTATCTTTGCTCGCTCTTCGGCTGCTCGAAGTTCCAACTCTCTCTTCCTTTTTCGCGAGCTCGTAGTGGAACAAGAGGGCAGGCCACCATGACTGTTACGAGATTCTGGCAAGGGACGCAATGACCTTCTTGATCGCTGCGGTGATGGCTCCGGTCCCCTGCGCGGTTCGCCTGCCGTTGAATCCAATTCCATTTGGAGCTCCTCTGTTTGTATCAGCGGTTCCGATGGTCCTACCGCTCTAGGGGATGCACGCTGGTTCGTACATCCGTGCGAAATTTCTGGGTGCACTGCATTCTCGTTACCTGTTGGTAAATTTCCGCGGATCGCCTCACCACCTCGGCGTCTACCTCTACCGGCGCGTGTTACGTTGGGCATTTTACACCGTGAGTATATTCGACTCAGTACTCCGAAGAAACACCGACGGATTCGACCTCGGCCGACACGAAAGTAAACACTACGAAAACTGATTAGATATGCGAATTTGAATTGGGAATTGGCACGAGTACCGATGTGTATTGCTCGCGATCAATTACACAACTGTCCCCATACGCTTGGTAATAGCGCGGCTCACCGTCGCGGGAACCCCTCCCCCCCTTTCTCCGTCTATAAGTCGCTAATTCGGATCCGGCTCGAAGGACCATTGAATGTGCCAGACCGCGCCACTGTATGGATAATCGGGAACTCTCCCCCAGTACAGCAAGGCACAACGACCGCCGCGCTTGAGCGGCTAGCAAATGATTTCAAAGTTCTTACATAAACCTACTGATCATTTGCTGACCGACGGATCCATGGAAGGGAGGGGAGGGGTCTGAATAATTCAAATACTTCGTATCTTTTGCGCCGAGCGGTATCTGACTCGACTTTATATTTTCATAAAAACGTGGTATACATTTTGTACGTTTTCGACAACGACCGAGCAACGATCGGGCTAAGGCTCCAAGGTCATCTCGCAATTAAATCGATCCTGGGGACCGGGGCGCGGACACATGGACATTACCGAACTCGATCAGCAATGAACACGCCGCTAACTTTCGGGCCCGAAATACACCTGGTTAACCCAGCGTGTCCACTGTCGCGGACTGTCCATTCAACAAGATGAAGGACCCACGCCACAGTCAGGCCCGAAAATTCCCGGACAGCCAGGATCCGACAAGAGCGAGAGCCACCACGCCGGACCACGATCCTACTCGGTCGCCGTCCCGTTCCCGACTGACCGTCACTGCAATGGACGAGCTCGAGCGACCCGTATCAAAACAAAGTACGAGAAGGCTACACTACGCGGTCGCCTCTCGAGTGATATCTCATCCATTCCAGTTTACAGGTTTACTGTACATTCACATTTATATTAACAACTTTTGTACTTCGAATATAATAAACTAAAAATCATGAACTTGTAAACTATTGAATTACATTTTTAAAGTTACAACTAAATGGTTCTTCTTTATAATGAGAAACTTAATATATTTTTTTTATATATAAATATGCATTGGCAACAGATAAGATGTATCCTTGTAAAACAGTATGATAATCACGATAACTCTGTTGCTCGCCACGCATCGCGCAATTAATTTTTTTGTTAAAAATAAATTATGTTTTAAACTCTTTGTAAACATTTTCCTTTTCTATGTACAAAGCCATAAAACATTTCCTTATGGCATTTTTTGGTGTCTACGATACTTTACGATTACCGCATCGTGGCGGATCCGCACGGCCTACGGATTGTATAATAAAACAAAAAAAATTTACTTTTGATTTTTTACAAAAACAACAATATTCTACAGTACAAGGGAAGCATTTGTTGCATAATACATTTTGTCCATTGTCACTCGTTTATCACATATAGTAACGTAAAGTGGCAAAAGAAAAGGGTTAATTTCACGACTCCAGAGTAAATTACGGAAAAACAAAAAAACTTATAACTTTTATTTTTATTACTCTATCATTTAAAAAAAAAGTTCGGTTAAAATCGCATCGCAAACTTTAAAGATATAACGAAAAACTTGGCATTTTTAAATAAAAAAGTTAAGAAATAATCGTCAAATAAAATTTTAAATTCCATGGGCATTTAGTACACAAAAAAGTAAATATTTCGTACATTTATCGTAAATCTCTATCATTAACCGTTTTGAAGTTATAAGCGAAAGAAGAAAAAATGTCGAAACTTTGAAGGGTGGTTTCACCCCCTAAATGTGCGACTTAGCCGATATAAAAAAATAGGTATCGATTATTTTCACGTGCTTAACAAATCTGCAAAGTTTCATTAAAATCGGAGGCGGACACCTCGGGTAGTTCCCTTGTAAGTTTAACACAACGAGTCAACATTTTCTCTTGTACATCAGTGTATATTTGTAAATAGATTTAGTTACTTGTACATATATAAATTGCACGTAACTTCAACTCCCTCACCGAAAGAACGAACGATAATAGTTTAGGTACGAGAAATCGTAACTAAAATCGCGCTCGGCCGTCTCGCTGACGAATAAAGTGTCGCGGATTTACGACCCGCGTGGATTCGGTTTCTTTATACCGCGTCCCAGTGGATAGCCGTGTGCCTTTCGCGACAAAACCATCGTCGTGAACACAGAGTTTGTATTGGTTTTCGCCAACCCACCGAAGGCCCAGGCAGAGGGGGGCCTTGGGTCACGAGATTTGACGAGGCTTGCGAGTAGACGCGAGATTTTATGACAGGTGTCTGTCTTCGAAGTCATCGAAGGGTGCTTGCAGATCGGCCAGGTTTGCACGGCTGCGGAAATAAATATAGAGTTATGAATTTTCTCTCTCGCAACCTCAAGGCCCGAGTTGTCAATTACGCCTCAACAAAAATTAAGGTCAAACTTTTTTATAAGCTTATCACTTTCGTCGCGTTGCGTAGGGAAATGTCTGAAAGGAATCATGGGTCAGAAATGAATCGATTTCTTGCAAATCGACTTTGTTAAGTTTTCTGTGCACACAATATTCTACAAGAACGGATTCAGTAACTACTTATTAAAATAGTACCATGCCAAATTTTCATTAATATCAGCGAAACCGTGCTTTTCCTAATAATTATAATTTTCTATAATCTGTACTATTTCTGAATTCCTTCGTTTTCCTGGCATTTATTTGAAATTATTTCTCCTTACGGTGTCGATTTGACGAAATAAATTAAATTTCATCAACGAATAAATGAGGCATGTGTAAATGTATATTTAATTCATCTGGTCCCCTTTAATCTCAGCGACGGCAGAAGATTTCAAGGGGAGGCACTCCTGACGACGGAAAATATTCAAATTTTCATTACACACTTACTCAGTGAAACATTTCGGCCGCAGGATGTAAAACACGTAGTTTCTTTGAGCGTCTAGGACGCAGAGGAGACCTTCCCTGGAAACTCGAGAGAGAAAACGAGAGAGAAATAGCCAGAAGACACGAGGAGCGGTGAAATTAGTGTCAGCGCAGAATGTAGAAACCCGAAAACCTCGAGAGGAGGAGATATAAATGTGGACACTTCCATCGCGAGTCACATATTTTTCTTTCTTGCATTTCTCGCACTTTTCACCATGGTCTCAGACAGCAAAGAAAAAAGAGGAAGAAGACACTGCAAGGTACGTGGCCTTTTCCGCGAAACGTGTCGCAATTTGTTCACCGGAAGTCACGCGTTTAACGGACGTAAGAAAGAAACGAGGTGAGCGCAAAAGGTAAACGTTGATCTTTCTATAATCGTAATTTTGTTGGCAGACAATAGTCAACAAGTTCCGACGATTTGTCATGGCGTGCTGATTATATTCATGAATTTAATGCGCAAAATGGTAGGCACATATTTGGGTGAAAATGAGAAATACGTTGGCGCGATTTACGTGCAATTCAAGCGGTCGAATTAAGCGCACATTATCGTTGATATATCTGTTGTGCCGGGTCGTATTAACATAGGGAGATTTATAACATACTTCAATGAGGCGTTATTTAAATATTTATTTATCACCGATTCACACTGTATGCTTTTCGTTCGTGTACCCACATATTTCATTCGCTAATAAAAGTCTCTTTAACTGCGCCGCCCTGGTACTTGGTACTGTTCCAAGAAATGCTCTGCGTTTAATTTTCAATAATTCAAAGCACATTGAATATTTTATGTGGAATTTTGGACGTTATTGCTCTCAAACACTTTGTCTCTTAAAGCAGTAAATATTTCAAACTTTAATGCTCCCTTCATTTAATAAGTGAATGCCTTGATCCTTCTACTAAGATTGTATAACATACAGCATAGTTGGTAATGATTAGAGATACACATTTCAGGGAAGTGAACGAGAAACGATTAGAACTATTTGACGATGGTTTAACAAAATTAACACAATTAATAAGTCCTCGTACTGTTACAAAGGGAAAATTAAACGGTACGGGTACATCTAGGAGAGTATTCATTATTCTACATTATCATTAGCGATACAAAGAACTTCATTATGTCATTAAGTTGTATCCTGATACCGTCAAATTTAATTCATTATTAATATATTACACTAAATTACGACATGATATAATTCCTCCCATAATATCGGTAAAATTAAACCGTGACGCCCTGTTTGTAAAGACATCACTATCGTCAAACATTGATGAGCAGCTTGTTTTAACCGGTTTTATTATGTTCTCACCATTTCATTATTCGTAACAGGCAATGTAAGTTATCCCCGAACAGCTGGAATACGTGTAACCGACCTTTACAACGGCAGTTTCGCGGCTTCACCGCAAAATAGGTAGCTATTGCACTTCACCTCCTCTATGCCCCCGCGTGTAGAGTACATCGCCGATGTAATATTTAACCTCTCTCACATTTCTTCCCGCGGAAAAATGCAGCTGTATGCCGAACTCGTAATTTAGCTTCGAATGTTTCGAATTATCGATTGCAGATACTATCGATGTATTAACGATGGTACCTTTTCGCTATCGGTCATAGCAGCATTGTTACCACTGGTCTTATAAAATCCTTTGTATGTTTTGGCATAGTTTTGTTTCATTGTCTAACAAGAACGTATGGAATGATTTTTTGTGTTTTTCCTACTTCTCTTTTTTGATTTTTACATAAGAGGATTCAGATCCACGGAGGCTATGATACCTATACTTATTATGTAGGAAGAATTTCCAGGATGTGACTGGGAATTCGTACTCATGGTCCACTGATTACGAGTCCGCGGCTTTACCTCCTTATTCACCGGAAATAGCCTCCGACATTTTTCTTGTTGTAATGTTCAAACTATCATACATATAGTGCCCCCAAGGTAGAGAGTTTTGGACAAACAACGAATTGGATTTAAAATATTTTATCACTTGATTCTAACATTTGGTGCTTTTGATATTTTGCTGGCGATGTTGTTCTTACAATTAGAGAACTTTGTAGATCATGTAATTTGAATTTTGTGGGTATCATTTCAACTATTTGTTTTATAACGTATATTATTTGATATAAAAATTAATACATTTGTTAGTAAGCTGAGGTCAGATGATATGATAAATGTAGAAATAATATAATTATTAATATATTACTAGTATACTGCATTTTTCCCTGGTGTTCGTCCAAATAGACCGATAAGAGTATTCATTTAATTTCAGAAACTCAGTGTGCATAGAATTGTTGCTGTAATATATTCCATTGCTTTCTAGAATCAATTATTTTCAGAAGTAGAAAGGAACATGAAAGTAGTCCACTTCTATTAATGACATTTTCTGCCATTAAAAGGTGAATTTATTTCCAAACACATATGCAGTGCAATCATAAAATACCCACATCTCTTATGATTGACAGATTATGGTTGTCTGTAAATAGAAATTCCCAATTTTAGCGTTTCTTTTAGCGTTTCTAAGCATTTAAATTTGTTTAAACAATGCTGAAGACGAAAACGGCGCCCAAAATACCCGACTTTTTGTCGATATTTTCCTATTTATCTTAAATATCAGACGTCCAGGAGAAATTCTAATGGCAGGAGGCGATAGAGCAGATATTTTTCTTGTAAAAAACATAATTGAAACTTAGAACACAAGTTTTGTGTTCGTGTGAGAAATTAAAACAGCTCCGCGAGACACGAGGCACCGCCAGTGATTCTCAGCACAGCAGTTTCACCCGCGCTCGTATTATAGCTTGCTCTACAAGCACATTTATTCTTTATGATTTATTTGATGACAATAACGCTACATTAAACAAAGTATTATATTTGTCAAATTTTCCCATATAAATAACAAAATATTGTCCAGTTGCATTCACAATTTTAAGATGAATTATAAGAGTGTAAAGAGTAAAGGGATTTCATATCTGAATTCAGTACAAAAAGTACTGTTAGAAATCTTGTGTGCCAAAAAAATAATTACAGTTTACAGGCTGGAGAAGTATGCCAGTATGATGCGTGTTATCAAAGATTTAGCTGTTTGTCACAAAAAACACTTGCCCGAAGGTGACAAGCGGATACCAGATCTGGATTCAGCAAAAAAAGTGCTGATAGAATCACGTATTAAACCTTGTCTGATAAAAAAAGTACTTCAATTTTCCATCGGGCACTTTTACACATAATAACTCGTATAATTCATCTTAAAATTGTGAATACAACTGGACAATATTGTAAATGTAGCGTTATTGTCATAAAATAAATCATAAAGAATAAATATGCTTGTGATGCAAGCTATAACACTAGCGCGGGTGAAACGGTTGCGCTGAGAATCACTGGCGCTACCTCGTGTATTGCGGACCTCTTTTATTTTCTCAGACGAACACAAAACTTGTGTTCTAACTTTCAATTACGGATTTCTCAAGAAAAATGTCTGCCCTATCGCTTCCTACAATTAGAATTGTTCCTGGACGTCTAATTTTTGAGATAAATAGGGAAATATCCACAAAAATTGAGGCATTTTGGGCGCCGTTTTCGCTTTGAGTATTGTTTACACATGTTTAAATGAGGTAATACGTAATAAACGAGGTAATTAAGGTAATACGCATCATTATATTCGGGAGGTTTATAGAATCATTCTGTATCAAAACAATTTTAATAACTATTATGGTTAAAATACAAAAAATTCTTAATGTTGAAAATTTACAATTTTTTTCAAAACTGATTTTCTCAAAAGTGGAGTCTGATAAAGAAAAACGGGATTTAGATTCGTGTTCAGCGCCACAAAATATATAAGAATCAGTATAAATATTCTTTTGGGCAAAAAAGAAAGTTCAATTTTGTAGACCACTGTTATTTTCCAACCAACAGGCTTAAATAAGTGCAATAGTTTATTTATTTTAGTAGTGAATAGGGACAATATAAAGCACAATATACAATACAAATATTAACGTGTAGTCGAGTAATAAAAAACTAGAGAAGCTCGACAACCAACATGAACAAGAACAAAGGACAAAACTGCTCACGTACAAATACAATATACGCGGAAAATAAAAGTAATAATCAACACATCTGTGGTAACATCGATCTTTAAACGTGTCTTTGTACTCCCATTATTTAACACCAACGAAAAAGTAAAATAAACAAATAAAATCTAAATATATAGTAAATGGCTTATCTCCGCCCTACGAGATGGGCCCTATTGTATAATCAGAAATGTATTGAACTTCGAATAATCTTCCTCAACTATTCAAAATTTCACCTCGATTCCATTCATTATCTAAAAGCCTTGAAACAATAATGTCCTCCAATATTCCGAAACGACTGAATCATGTTTCGGTGGATAATAAGAGGCGAATTTGAATGCAAGATACGAGCACGTAGCGTGTCGCGAATCTACGCGAGGGGAAAATTGGGTTTGCTCTAACAGAGCTAGAGAAGCCCCGCCTGAAAACGTCTGCACGCTGTGTGAAGCCGCACATGGGGATACTTGAATTATGTATACAACGCCATCAAGCGCTCGTCTTGACAGTGTAATGAGCCATCGATGTTAGGGCAACGAACGGCAACCCTTGCCATGTAGAATTTATTGTTACGTCATAATGAAAGAGGATGCTTGTTCGCGCGACAATCCCCCGGCAAGCCCGGCGACTCCTGTGCCCGATTTAGATGTCTTCATTTAGCCGACTGGTACCGTCTCGTGTGTCAACGAGTTATTATCGAGGGTCGCAGGTTGCGTTATGCGATTTCAGAACGGCTAAACCGTGTTGCAACGCTTAATGCTGCTTGTAGAGCTTCGGAAGTGAAGGGAATGTGAGAGTGTATTTAATCGGTGTGATCGAGTGTGATGGGTGATAATGTGTCGCTGATGAGTGACTGATCGATTTGTCGTGGGAAATGATAATGGCTGGTTAAGGTAATTTGAGAAATTTTCGGGTCGTTGGGAAGGTTTGTCAGGAACTTGAGAATATTGAATTTGTTACGTAAATAAGGTTACATCGATTCACTTGTAATTACGGGAGATTGTTTGAAGAGATTGTTGAAATTTGAAAGAGGTTTCAATGTATATCCTAAAGTGGGGCGTTTATATCCTGTACTTGAAGTTATGACTGAGGAAACTTTTATTATTATTGATTAGAAAAAATACGGACTAAACTTATTAGGAAGATATAGTCACATCTAACTTTTTGTTAATAATTATTAGAAGTAGAGGATACTTTAGTTTTAGGCTGCTACGACATAATATTTGTGGAATATAAAGAATAAAATCTTTGATACCACTTGACTGCTGAAGAATAGTTTTTGGGGTATCGATAGTATAGGATAAATGGTAAATGTATAGGAGATGGTTTAGCTTTAGACGTGAAAAATTTATTCAATGTTTTACGTGAAAAGCATTCAGTGCTGCACGTCAAGAAAAAGGAAGCAATCATGAAAAGGCTTTTTTAAAAAAACACTATTGATGGTACAAATTTTCGGAGCTATTCTAGGATATTGAGATTGCCAGAAAGCTTCTCAATTTGAGGAGGAAATCGATTTACTTAAGTTCTCCTTTAGTCCTCAGAAATAGAAAATCGGGCTTAATGTGAATCCCATCGTATTTTAATTGGAAACGTATTTATTATTTGACATTTCCTGCGTTTCGTACATAAATAGAGATAAAAAAGTGACGTAAGAGAAATAAAAAAAAGAAATTGCGTTCAGTGAAAACGAATTGTTATACTGTTATCATATAAACTTTTCCAAATATCTATAAAGTATTTTATATGTTAGGCAAGTTTTGAACTAACAAAAATGATTTTTAAAGCAGCTGCATTCAAATGAATTTCTATGGAATTACGAAAACATAAACTGCGCTTCTTTCAAACTGAAGTTTTTCCATGCCGTACTATTGGATGGCAAAGACAATATAATCTTACATAAAAAGGCGTAATCACTGCACAGATAATGCCGTGTGGCTATTTCTTCAATGATTCTAATTGGAGCGTCATTTATCTCGAATTTATTTGGGTGTACTGCCAAAGCATCGTAGTTTTCTAGTGTTACATGTCAGACAATTGATACAATTTTCTCCCTCAAAGATGCATACAGCTGTTTTCATTAGGAAGTTGAAAATTTCATTTCTATCAATACGGGATTTGTTGATTTTTACCAAATTACCGGTATCGCGGCCATTTATTGTATTCATACACCCTTTTGATCAGTGAATCAGAAATTGTATTGTGGATCGTTGGACACAGAAATCACCATAGAGAAGTGCATGGAAATATTGACAAACTGCATTACCCTTTCAACAAATAAAAATACAGTTACAGAGATCGTTAACGAAAGACGGTAATTGTAAATAATAAGCAATTAAAATATATAAATAACGAAATGGGTTTTAATTAGTCAAGCCGAACAGGTCGTTCTTAATTCAACCAGATTTTCATACTAATGAGATATTCTGTGTACCGTCACTAATTATTTACCGATTATTTATTCTTTACTTAACATAGAAGTGTATATAAAAGGTAACTCGTAATTGGCAATCCGAATGAGAAGTTGACGATTGTAAATGAAAAATATGAATAGAAATGTGGAGCAAAAATGTCTCGCCTATGGAAATTTGCGTTGCCAGAACTTAATTATAAAACTTAATAAAATTCTGGTAAAAAATTGACTAAATAATTCGGTCTCATTGCAGTCTAAATATGTTTAATTTTTTACCACTGAGATCTTCAATTAAACGGCGGAACATATTTGATGCAACACACATAAATACTTATACAATCTGTAAGTATATTAATATAAGTAGGAAATTGTATGTGACTTTTAATAAATCATATGAAATTTTAAAAAAACTTTTTAAAACTCTCGATTACTATTACAACTATGGCGTATTATAAACAATATTTATACCCTTTGTTTTTGACATGTATAAACTGACAATGAGTTGTGAGTTCGATTCTTTTAGCGTCTCTCCGTGCCTTTTTTCCATTACATTTCGATTCCTTTCAGCCACTTTTTTCGACTGTTTCTCGATGGTCCTGCAAAAGAATACGCAGCAACTTTCAAGAGATCATTGACCTGGATTTTAAGTTTGTAAACTACAGTTATATCCTGCGCGATGGGTTAGAATGGGCCAGGAAACAGATATAAATCTGGAGCGCCTTTTAAATAACGATTTCCGTGAAATATATATACGAGTATTTCATCGATTGATTGAATTGCTCCACGCACTATACCTGGCGTGACTATGTTATTACGTATACTACTATAGTTTACCACAATTTTTTCTATTCAGTCATTACTATTTTAACCCTTAGCGAACGAATGCCGTCATATTCGCGACATTATAAATATTCCAAGAAAATCGAATGCCGCCATACAGACGGCATGACGTGATATTTGTAAAAATTCCGTCGATCAACTAGTCATTGTTCTAGAAAGATGCGCTCGTTCGTTAAGGGTTAATAGCAGTCTCTTTCCTGTTTCTGTTTCAAATCGTATTATTAATCCATTTGTATCTTTTGGTGAACTGTGGTTGTATATGATATTTTGTCCAATGTCCAGCTCATATATTTCATTTGTATTCAATTTAAAGTGAAGTGCTAACACATGATGTTTGTAATTCCCCTTGATGATAATTACTCAATGCGTCCTCAACAAGAAAAACTGATTTTCTTCTTCCTATTATTTTGATGGCCTCAGTAGCCATCATGGCGGCAAAAAGAGATAATAAGGCATAATTGAAAAATTTTATAGAGAAAACATAGGAAATGAAATTGTAGAAAAAATTTCTATTGACTAATTTCTACTATTTTATATGTGTTATTATTCTCCTTAATCTAATGCTACGATATTTAAATCTGATCTTTCTGTAAGCTGTGTTGTAATTCAAATAAGCATGGAGCACCCGGTACAATTTACAGTTAATGTTACTATGTTACAAGGTATGCTAGTTATTATAAATTATAGAGAAGGAGATCCTACGATCCGACATCCCCCGACAAGGATGTATAGTAAATCGTCATCACATAATAAATGATGTATATTTTTATAATCATTTGCCCGCTTTTTTATGATGATAAATAATGATCCTCAAACGCACAACACGCGTCATAACGCTGATAAAAATCATTTCATCTATTAAACGTGCTTGCCTTAATTTACGATCTGTAAATTTTCAATTAATAAAATACAAATTTACACGATAAAAAATATAATTTTGGAAGTTAAGTATGTTCACTTCTGAATTTTAAGAATATGCATCTGTTATGGTATAAATGTTGACCGTTCCGATTGACTTAACTTCGTTTGCTTTTGTGGAAGTAGATAATTTGGTACATGTTCATAAATTATACTGGGTACACTGTTATTGTTCGCTCTCTTCATATTTCAAGTCTTGTGTTGCAAACGGTATGAAAAACCTGTACGATTTTGTGTCACATAATAACTCGTAACTTGTTATTCAGATACATTTAACACTAGAACTACCAAACCAGTCAAAATGACTGGTACACAATTTTTTCCAAAAATTCTCCACGTTCATATGAAAGTCATAGAATAAATATTTTACGTCCATCTCAAAAACATAAACCACCGAATCGATCACCTTTTCCGCCTTTTGGATTCTTCTTTTTTCAAAGTTCTTTTTTAATATATCGAAACATCATAGATTTAACGCCGGTAGTTCTAGTGTTAAAGAACTTGTTAATAGAATATTAATAGTCTAAAAGGAAAGCATTTTTAGAGTAAAATAGTGAATATTTATCACGTTAAACGCCACCGGTATTTCGCTAGTATCCTAATTTTTACTGAAGTAAAACTTTTTCTATTAAAATCATCTTTTTACAAAGCAGAAACCTTAAAGACACAAATTGATATATAAGCAGAAGGGCCTTATCTTTTTAATGTCAATATTTAAATATTGAGTGTAATAGAAAATTCGTAAGTATTACTATTTTAAAGTCATATGACATTGAATTCCACAGCGCCGGTCACCGGTGACCCCCAAGACGTTCAACCTGTTAACACATAGGCAGAACATACCTATATCTATTTTCATCATTCATTCATTAACTTCAATTGGAAAAATTTCACTTGAGCAGAAATAATCAAATTAGTGAAATACGGACGGAATGCAACGTATTTTAATAGAAAAGTTCTTTTGTAGTGGCATCAGTGAGAGAGAGACAATACTGTTAGTTCAAAAAAATGTGTTCTTTTACTTTGCCGTTGCTATTATTTTTTAAGTAATATTTAGAATCGTTCTGCAATCTTTCTTCTACGCACAGTGATCTAAAAACGTACGCTGAACATGTTTGAAGTGTTTCGGAATAATCCGGGATATTCAAAGAAACTGGGCATGTGAGCTGGACGGTCATCCCCGCCTTGGCAGCGGATTCAGCCCTTCGCACAGCTCGTAACACCGGTTTGCCCAAGGCAGTCATTTTGACTGTTTTTTAATTTCAATTTAAAAAAAATTATGTATATAATGATACAATTTCTTAGAATTTTGTGACTTTTTGTACAACATATAAATGCGTTTATTAATAATTGTAGTTACTTCCCCTCCTCCTTCATTTCCAATATATATATATGTATGTGTTGTACCTATATTGCCCAATAGCAATCATTTTGACTACTTGGGAAGTTTAAAATAATTAAATGATTCTTATTATTGAATTGCGTAAATTTCTTATATGACCAGTTCGGTTCTGTGTTGAAATAACATTTTTCATTTTTTTCGATTACCGTTACATGATAACATACAAGTACATGTGCTTCTTGATTCCATAGGTTAAGTGGAAGTTATTTGGATGCTAGCATCATAGATTCGTCTCTTTCCGTGTACCTCCCTGCCCTATCCCTCCTACTGTTTTTGCACGTGAAGTAAATTTTTTTTATTGTTAATATTTTCTAATAACCTGTTATATAACTGCAAATAATATAAAAAGATATTAAAACTTAATTTTAAATAAATTTCTTTATACATTAGTTATTCTTTCACAATGCAGTCATTTTGACTGCTTTTGGGCAATATAGGTATATACTAAGTTTCAGTCTTTCTAGTGTTAAGTAAGTCAAACAGATAAAGAAAGTATAGTTAGAAATGAAAGGCGAGTGCCCCTGCGGAGTCAGAATTTATTCAGCCGCAGTCAGTCAAACTAGAAATCACAGATAATTGAAATGTTACTTAGCCAGCTCTTCGATACGTTCGAAACACGTGAAATATTCAATACAAAACACTTAGACAAATTGTTATTACATGAAACAATTAAATATTGTTAATCGTTGTTGGGATATATACAATAAAACCTCGACTTGCGGATTCGTATTATACAGATTCATAAATACGCGAACTTACGGACACACGGATTCTTAGAAACGAATCAAAAATCAAATCCGAACTGTAAAATTCGTTTTTCGATTGCCAGAACGTGTGATTTGTCAATACACATGTGACAGAAGCAAAGCTAAGTGTTTGCTTGTGTAAAGCGTAGGCATTTAGCTAATTATGTGTGTATTGTATTATGCGAGAATCCACATCCCTAGCCTTACTATGAGCACTATTCGACTTACACGATTTTTCAAAATGCGCGGAAATCCCTGAAACGAATTAATCGCGTAAGTTGAGAACTTACTGTACATTATTTGTTGAAAAAACATATATCGCACAAATAGCACACCACCTGTGAAACGACTCTATTGAGGAAATAATCGAAAGGTTCTCTTCAATGTTTATTAACCCCGTTTCCAATATGGCTATAGTGAGGGACCAGAAACAACACACTTGGGACGGAAGGGGAGATTGCTCTCGCACCGCCTATCCCCGCCATGTTGGTCCTGGAAACCTGAGATCGACGGATGAAGACCAAAAATAAAACACTCCTTTCGTCGTTCACATGACAACGCAACGAATGTGCGGGTCTCTCTTGCCAATAGCGCGTCAAAATCGAAAATGCGTGAGAGAGAGGGATGTCCCTATCCGTCGGGCGAATCAGAGCTAATTACCCCTCAAGTGCCTTATTTCTGGTACCTTACTATATCCTAGGCTCGGCGGCGCGGAGCTGACCTAAGACAGATAGGTTCTAAACGAAATGATCATAGTAGTTACGGGATCTTAGTTGAACCTTCCTCCATTGTAAAATGTGTGCACTAAACTCGCTGATACGTGCCAAGGAAAAGCACGTACATTGTACGACGTTGCAATTACAATTGCCTACAGGTACACCGATATCGGCAGCTATTCCCCTGCAGTTCTGTTATTCCGACGCGCAAGTTTTATATTGTATCAAGAAAACTTTCGTTGGCGAAGTTTTGTTATCCCTTCTCTCTGCCTCTTACTATCTATCCATCTATCTATGTATTCCGCACTGACTTCAACTCCACTAGCGTATTAGATGGCGAGTAAAACAACGGAGAATAAGCGGTAACTGCGAAAAAGGGATGAAAACGAAGAAAAGAATGAGGAGAGAAAAAGAAGACGAGGAAAAAGCGACACGAAAGAGTTTAAAAGGGGAGCCGAAAGGAAAGGGTGGAAGGAAAAGCGCCCTCGAAAAGGAATGAAGGAAACGGCGAGCTCGCCGACTTTCAAATTACCGGAAACACCGGGCGAATCGTTGTCCGCTTCCGTCGTCGTGAAATCGATTTCTGGCAATCGATGTAACTGCTAGCATAGGTACGAGCTGGTGCAGGTATTTTTTTGTCGGGCCTCTGAGAGAAAGAGGTAGAAAAGGAGAGAGACAGAGAGAGGGACAGAAAGAGAGGACAGAGGATGGAAAAGGAATTAATGGACCGCATCGGCGATACGTTGATGCGAGCCGTGAGCAGTAGAGGAGCTGAAATTTCGTTCGTTCTCGTTACCGTCGTATGGCCGTTAATCGAATTGCGTCATTTGCGATACGATGCCCCTCCTCTGCTAACATTGCCGCGTTTAAATACACGCCGCTATCAACGAACGTTCTTTAATCGAGGATATGCGAGATTAGTTTTACGATTGAATCGAGAATCCACTGGAAACTGAAAACCAACTGCGATTCCTGAATCGCTCTGTGCGCGCATGTTTCTGCGAGTGTTATTAAATTGATTATTTGAATATCGAGCTCTTTCTTCATTCAGATCGTTAATCCACGTTGTGTGAATCGATGCCTGAAAAATAGTACCGATTCTTTTTTGCAGTCTCATCAGGTTTCTCGTTGTACTTTGCGCTCTACGAAGCTCTAGCTATGTTTATTCGAACGATATATAATATTGCAAAACAGAAGTATGATTTTCTTTTAACAGTTTCACGATATACAGTTATTTACGATACAATAAATTCAGTAGCTAGAAATTTCTGTTCCCTTTTATCGCAACCCATTTCCATATTATTTCCCTTCCGCTTGAAAGAATCTTTCGAATCCGCCATTGTCCAATCGTAAAAAGAGTTTCTTTTTAAACTCCTGACCCGTCCTGAAAATTTGCCATTTATTTGACGCACGATACGTTACGCGTTCTCATCCTCCGTAGACTTTCCCAATTTCGAGGGTAGATAGCCTTCCCTTCAAGGGGTGGAAGCTGACACGTATGAATAAAATACTTATTCTAAATTACGGGGGTGGTGCGCTGCGAATCAGTCATTTAAACCGACAATTTGTCTTCGTATATCGGACGAATTATATTTGAAATTCCGGGAAATCTTTAACGACACTCGGGAACACGTCTTAATATTTATTACGGAAGTTCTGTGTTTATTTTCATACCTAGGATTCCTATGTCGACGAGTACACAATTCTCCCGTCGATTCCGAGTTCCAATATACCATGGAAGTCAGCATTTTATTTGACAAGCAATGTCTCGTTAAGGATACTGCACCCTTCCTTTCCCTTTCCTTCCCTTTTCGCCATCACCCTTCTCTTTCCGTCTGCTCTCGTCTTTCACTCATCTTCGTCTTTTTCTTCCTCTCTGCACGTTTCTCGTCGGAATTTTTCGAGTTTGCGTCGACAGGATATGTACCCTATCAATGTCAAACGCGAGAAGGAGAATTTCCGAGATTGCGGCTCGTCGGATCGAGGAAGGAATGAAAGACGCGGGAAGAAGAGACGAATCCTCGAGGTTGCCTCGTCGCCGGTTTTTCCACACGGCAGCTTCGACCGAGAGCCGGGCGCAGTATGTTTTCCTTGGATTGTGCTCAGCTGAAGGGTAAAGCGAGAGGAAAAACGAAGGAACGAAGCAGAGAAGCAGAGAAGAATGTGTACCCTTCTTCATCATTCTTGAGAGCCTCATGAATCATGGCATCGAGTTCAACGTAAAACTCCTCATTCGTTATCCTCCGGCCAATAAAACTCCACCTTTCTAATAGACACGAGAGCCTTGATCTCCCCGTTTGTTCATTGTTCTCTTGCAATTTTGGCATTTACGAGATTTCACGGAGACTTCCTAGAATCCTCGTGCCTTTATTAAGAACGGGACAGGGAAACTCGATGTTGACATTACTTGTCGATATGTTTGCTCAATCCGTGATGACTCACTCACTTGTTTCAATCAAGGATCTCTTTGAAACGGTTGGTATTGGTGTTGTGAAAAACAAATGATTTTGATTTCGATTCATACTCGACACAGTTTTCAATTACTGTTAATTTTTTCCGTCTTGATTGCGACTTTGAAAGATGTTGATTTCACACTTTTGCCTTAACATACCTGGGCAGCATTATTTGTTAATATTATAAAATAAAAATCAATATGAAACCATTGAGAAAGTCACGAAGTTCATTTCATTTCGCTGATGAAAAATGAAGAAGCAATTTTGAGTCTAAAAGTTTAACAAATTTATTTTTTATGGGCAATAAAATTACTTCTCAATGATTTACAGGCATATGCATATGTAGACTCGGTTCAATCGCAGTAGGAAATCCCGTTACGTGGAACAGCAATAAAGCAGCCGATCGTCGTTTTGGGGTTACGGGTGTGAGAGTGAGGGAGAGAGAGCGCGTGCAGACGCGAAGACCGGCAGTCTGAATCGTGCGATTGCAAGGATAACATTTTCTGTCGATTTGATTTGTTCTGTATTTTTGTTCTGTGCCATTTCCTTTTTATATTTAATAAACTTCCATCGTACATAAAACTACTGTGCAATCAAATTCATTTTGTAATAGTCTATGATGTGTAATCTTTGCTAATTCTTTTACGTTTTCTGTGAAATGAGTCCGTACCGTTTGACGTGAAAAATATAATTAATTTGAATTTTGTAGAAGAACGGGGAGAACATATGTAAGGTTAAATTCATGTTCAAAATATCTTTTTTTTTTTATTATTACAGAGGTGCCAATGAATTTTTAATTTAAGGTCAAAATCACGGTGACTTTTTATTTCATTGTAACCTTAAATATATATTGTATTCGAGACGATAGTCATAAAATTTTCAAAATGTTTCATTGTATTCGTAGTACTTTTTAAAACAGTATTATTTTTTAACTTGCAAACAAAATATTTTATAATTATATATCTGAAAAGTTAGTTTTCACATCGACCAAATCAGTAAAACACTGCAATGTAATTTTGTTTAATCACCGCCATGTCCTCACCCTTTACGAATTTAAATGACCGAAATTAAAGTTCAACCTCAAAATACGCCAACTTAATTTGAATGCCATACGATGCACCTAATTTATTTTGTTCAGATGTTCCGTACTTGTAGTATTTTATCACTTTGACCTGCAAAGTATCCAGATATCAATCTATGCCAGAAACTTTAACAGAAACGTATCTCCCGACAGTTTTCAGTTACCATTTGTGCCGGTGATTATCAAACTTAGCTAATTGCAAGTCATATATTTTTCGCTTCCAGATATTTCGGCGTAAATTGAGTAGCTGCTTAACAGCGTTACTGCCAATTCCATTACAGGATTTTATATCATTTTAAAAATGTTGAGGGTGTCATATTATATATATATATATATATATAAAAAGTCACCGTGACTTTGACCTTAAATTAAAAATTCATTGACACCTCTGTAATAATAAAAAAAAGATATTTTGAACATGAATTTAACCTTACATATGTTCTCTCCGTTCTTCCACAAAATCCAAATTAATTTTATTTTTCACGTCAAACGGTACGGACTCATTTCACAGAAAGCGTATAAATATGATAAATCTCACTTCTATTACAATTTATTATATAAATTATATCGGATATTCGAATCTGTTCCCCCATTGTACGATTTATTCGTTCATTTTTACAGTTTTCAATTTTAACAACTGTCGTTTCTTCTACGTCTTACAAATTTGTACAATTTTTTAACATTAAAAAAACACGCTAATTCGAATAACATTCAACTCTTAAATATTTTTAGGTACACAAATAGTTTCTTTTATATTCGCAAATTCTAACTTTTTCACATCAATAACACTGATCAAAACAATTTTTTACCCAAAGAATATTTATGCAGATTCTTATAGATTTTGTGGCGCTGAACACGAATATGAAGCCCGTTTGTCTCTATCAGACTCCATTGTTGAGAAAATCATTTTTGCAAACGTTCAATTTTAGAGACCAGTGTAATTCATAATTATATTCATAATGAAATTTCACATTAATAACCATCAACAAAAATAATCAATCCATTAAGAAAGAACTCATACGTTCACATCCATATGTCCTTATAAAATTCATTCTCTTGCAGCCATCACTTATAAAAATTTGAATTGTCCGATCAAAAAGAAGCTGCCCGAAGAAACTAACCTTCGATTGAATACAAAAAACCATACAGACGCATTGTTTCACATTTCAAGTATGTGCTACGTAGTGTCCATAGCTTTTGCATCCTCCTCTCTGAATCCGCATTATTTCAAAAGCGTCACCCCACGAAGTGTCCGAACGATCAATCCAAGTTGAGGTAGAGGCAGAAAATTGAATGGAAACACAAGCGATTCCGAATGGATATACGCGCACTTATAAGGATAGCCGAGGGTGGTGATGGGGAAGAGGGCGTACGAGAGTGGTTAAAGGACGTAGGACAGCACTGGACCAAACCCTGATAGGTTTGACGGGATTTAGCCCCTGTAATGCCAAACTCGACGTCTGCTGTTGTGGTCGGCTTTGCCCGATGTATTACGGAAGGGTAGCTGGGATTAGGGAGGTGGCGTAAACACAACCCCGTTCTAAACTGCACGACATTTTCAAAGTTAGGTAGCACGGCGCAACTCCCATAAACGCATTAAAACCTCTTATGCCGGCATGTAGTTTGGAAGAAGCATCTATTGTGCGCCGAACTAACGGGAGGATTAACTTTGATGTGTATCGTCGATGCGCCGTGCAAAGGTGAGAATTGACAGATATTTTATTGGTCTGTGATGTGCTTGTTGTCTGAGACGATTTTTCGAATATCCGATTTGTGGAAAATCGTTGTTGTCAACCATTACCCCTGTGTACAACTACTGTAATTTTTTGCCAATGGGGATGTGAATATTGATTCTAAGAAATACAAGTATTTGATGAATTAGAAATTAGCTTTTAATGTTCACCATCTTCCTAAAACTACATCATAAGTTTAACTGTTCCTTTATTAACATTTTTGTCTGTCAAATATGGACTCTCTCTCCTATCTCTGTTTGTGCGCGGTTTTTACAATTAATACGCCTAGGATTAGCTACAGAATATACGCACGCACAATTTATGTACATAATCTAGATTTGAGCGATTAAAGAATTACTGGGTCGAAGTTTTCGCTGTCGTTGCCGACAATTCCGACACCTGTGCAAGGGCAATAAATTTATCGGTGTATGTTTTGTTGAATTCTTAATATGAAATTCTGAGCATTAGTTCTATCACTTTAAAAGGTAACTATAGACGTCTGCCGCTAAGCATTTTTATTTGTACCTACAGGCACCTAGAAATTTTTTAATGACAGTGATTAATATTTCTTGAATAAAACAACAAAATTTTTCGATTTCAAGTATTTCGATGAACGTGTAAAGTTCCACTGAAGTTTCAATAAATAATTTTTAAAATTTCAGTTATTATCACGTCTTATTTTTCACGTATACGCACATACGTGCAGCGGTTTGGGTGTTGGTCTTATCTTTGTTAAAGAATTAAAAAAATGAAAAAAGTTTCTAAAATATTGTCGACGAGAACATTTAATTCCATTTTTATATTTCTAGATGTAAATTAATTAATAGAACCTTTCATATCGACGTTTATACGCTTTGATGATCAATGGATAGCTGTTCACATTACCTTCGGTTCAGCTGCGTGCAGTTGTTGACTGTTTTGAATGCAGTGCATCGGTACATTAACAATAATTTCGAATTTGCTCGGTTTAGCAAACATAGTACCATTTCGTTGGTACAACTGAGAATATGTTTTTGTAGACAATGCTTTTGTAGCCATAAAATTGTATGAATGCACACTGTGATGCCCTATCGCTGAATAATAGTTCAAATATCACTTCACATTGGTCAAGAGTGTATCAGAAAAATATTTATTTAAAAAGTAATTTCTTTAATGTAGTTACTTTAATGTATTACTATTGTTTTATCGTTATAGCATATATATTTTATGTTGGATAAAAATACTTAAGATGTAAATTAACAAAAGAATTATCATTTTACGATGGTGAACAGAGTATCATTTTTTAAATTGTTCTTTAAATAAGAATTCTCTTTTTAAATACATATGCGAAAACATGAGTTTATAAATAATGAATTTATATTAATTAGATAATGAAAGATATATAATCCTTGTTTACTCGATCGTCTGCAACATTTCGCGTCCTGCATCTCTCTCTGCACTTCTTTCTTTGCTATCGGGGCTTTCAAAATTTTTGGTCACTGCACATGCATATTTATAAAATTACTCTGTTCCTCATAATTTCCGAGATACTCATTGAAATTCTTTAAAACCTTAACTTTGGGAGAGGTATTCCCTCCTTCAACGTGGACATCTGCCGTTAAGATAGCCGTAATTATGCAGATGATGGTCCGTCCCATCGATTCCGATAATTTTTGGATATGTTGTCAGAATCATGATTCTAAGCAACTTTTTTCTATGCATGTAACCCCCACTCGGCTTTAGTTTTCGAGATTTCGGCAAAAATCTGTTGCTACTTCTACATTGAATTTTCCCTATACATGCTCATCCGTGGCAACATGTGCGATCGCTTATCTATTGTTTCTGCGGCGGCTGACAAGGATTCTTTATAACGGATGGAGTAGTCGAAAAGGTACCTCACGAGGATGGACTAGAACAGGCAAGCCACTTATTTGATCACCACATGTATCCTTGGAAGAGTTCCGCCTGCTACTCTTTCTCGTGCGCTCGAGACCTCGCTGATTGACTTGCCTTTCACTTGTCAGGCGCGAACCTATTGTCACGAGCCTGGTGGCGCATTGGGGCGACATTCGTATTTAATCACTCGCGCTGGAAAGACATGCCACGCGGGTCGAACACGGAAATCAAAACGACCTGCGTGGCACGTCGACTAAGGTTATTTCTTGAAGAACAGTTTCCGATCGCACCACGTCGCGTGTAGGGCAAAACAAACGTATTATTAGTGAAGAATTAGATGTCTTAAATCAAATACGATTAATAGATTTTAATGTTTTTGGGCTTCTGACGATGGTTTTGGTCGAATTTGACGGGAAGGAGTAGCAGGTGGAGCTCTTCCAAGAACGCATGCGGCGATCAAATAAGCAATTTGCCTGGACTAGAAATATAATCTTAATGTTTATTGTTGGTCGGACCGCCTCACAGTGGCTTTCATTTAACACTACGCCCAACCATCACTAATTTATCTTTTTGTTATAGGCACCTAACGTAAACCAGACCCTTCGGGGACAGGGTCCCGGAATAAATTGTGAATAACAGGGTAGTTGCTGCCGAAGATTTGGATTTGAATGTGTGGCTTTTTAGGCCTGTAGCACGTTAGAATCGAAAATTGATCAGATTTGTTGCCGCCTATATATTATACTTGAGTTTCATTCAAATCGATGATTGGCACCTAAGGAGGTTCTCTTGTTAATGGAGGTACACGAATAACCCATTTCTAGGTATTCTTTTTTTTTTACACAGTATTTCGAAAAACATCAAATATGTCTGTTTGATTGAGGGGCATTCGTAAGAAATACGTTTCACAAACATTAATCATCATCGCACGAATTGTTAGTCGTCGCTAAGAAAGTTCCGAAAAAAATTGATAGCTGAGAATCCAGTTTTAGTTACGGTACACCGTTGTGACGTGTTGGGTCATGTGAAAAATATGACTTCTCGCACGTTTTACTGGGCAAAATATTGCTCGCAGTTTTTCGCGGTGCCAGTCGACTTTTTCCCGACTCTTGACCTACATTTACAACAAAATCTACACCTGTTCGCTTAAACAATCAAACGATGTTTAAAAGACCTTCGCGTCCTTCGCGAAGCTCGCAGGTTTCATGCGCGATATTCACATTACCCCGAAAGGCCATGTACGATTTAGATCGCAATGCCATCGACACCGCATATTCGATTGCCATTTTTCGAGCTTGCGCTCATTCCAAGCTCTTCCGTATTCTATCCCATTCGAAAGGGCTGCATTATAGATCGTGTGAAATCCAAGTGTCTGACCCCAATCGAATACCCGAGTCGAGAGAGATGAAGGGAGGGAGAAAGAGAGACATTGTTGAAATCCCATGTGAATCCGATAGGTCGCGGGAATAGAGTGTATCGGATCAGTAAATCTTGCTACAGATAACGCTTACATAAACACTCGAAAGTCTGTGCATTTTAGCGAGCAACTTATTTTCTCTGTCACCTGAAAATGGCTACGAACGAGCCTTTGGATATTTTTGTGTATCGCGATGATCGTTTGTGGATTATGCTATTGGTGTTTGAGAAAGTAGATACGGTTGACAATTGGAGCTTGGACGATCTGATATGGCTTCTTTAAACAGATGGACCGTGAGGTTTTTCGCGAGTTCGCTGACACGCGGAAAATTTAACAAAAAGTAGCTCGCGATGCTACAATTTTATTGTCGAGGATTTATAATTTTAGGTAGGCTCTGAAATAGTGAGATATTACGCAGTGAAAATTTTCTAAAAGTAGCGAAATTCTAATTAGAATTTGCTAATTGGCTGGCTCAGGGTCTAGTCTAGTAACCACCAATCTTCCAATAAAAATTACAACTTTACAATTTTGTAATCCCAATTGGAGAATTGGAGGTATTTTCAATATAGGTAACAATAAACCTCATTGTTAGATAACAAGTAATTTGTCTCTCATTCATTTCTACGTTTTTCCCCTATGCATCACACTGATTATACTTCTTCAACTATATCACAAAGACCTTTTTCCTCATTTCCCAATTCCCCCGATAATTTCACCCTACTTTTAAAATATAATTTCCAATCCGCCGCATATGCAATTCACTGCATCCAATTTCTCACCCTACATATAGTTTTCAAACACTATCGGTTCACCTAGAATCCGCAGTTTCGGCTGTTCTCTGAACATCCGACCTGCTTCCCCTGGACCGCCCCGTAATCCTACAAACTTTCATCAGACCCGGTGTGTTTAGTTCTTCGCAATTCCCTTGTTATCCACGTGCACGTTCGCACACAAACCCTCCAAGCCCACGAATAGCGACATTAAAAAGTTGGCGCGCCGATCTGCTGCAACTCTACCAACTTTTCAAAACTTCCTCGGCCTCCGGCCATCTTCGTAGCGCGGGACGGTGTGCAAGCTGATCGCGGCCAATTACGGCGGGAAATTTTCTGCCGAAGAAATCCCTACCGCCCTCTTTCTTCAGTCTTCGTGAACCGGAACACCGGCGCGAACTACCAGTGTCCGCGGCCCGGAAACTTCTCTCGTAAGGAGCGGCAATCAGCGGTTCACCGTTCTCGACGGCGGACAAACGCGATATCCGAGGGGGAACATAAGTAATCGTTATTGCAGTCGCGTCAGGAAAAGGTACGAGCGGAATGGGAGAAAGGAAGGTGGATAAAAAAAAAGTTTTAATCGTTCCGCTGGGAGCAAAGGGATGGAAAGAAGGGTGAAGGAATTTCGAGTTGGTCGGTTATTGTACTTTACGGTCATGCCGTCCGTGAAATTAAGGGAGGAACGTAGGATTATGCTCGGTTGTCGCGGCTCTCTCTCTCTCTCTCTCTCTCTCTCTCTCTCTCTCTCTCTCTCTCTCTGTGGTAGGAAAATTGTGCCATATTGAATTTGTACTTTGCGTAGTTTGAAAATCGTTTTCGGATTAATTGAATTTAAGCGTTAAGTGTTATAACAGGTTTGCGTAACTTCGGCTAATCGCATGGCTTTGAGTTTGTAAAGTAATAACGTTTAGTTGGGCCGGTAGTTTGGATATTACTTAATTAGTAATTGTGAAAATAATGCAATTATAGAAGTTAAAAGGAAATAGAACAGATGGCAATTGACGATTGAGCAAAGAAGAGTTCAATTCTTAGAAAGTATAACGACATAAAGAGTATGTAAAGCACCACTAAAATTTTTGAAATTATTGTGGTACAGGTAACCCCGGAAGAACACGGTACTAGAAGAACACGAGTTTCGAAGAACATAGGTACCTTCCACCCAATTTCACGGTTTCAAATTACACGATTTTTGAGTAATTCTTTTGCAAAAAAATAAACTGATATAAAATTATTTCCAAATATGCATTTGTTTGATAAAATAGAGAGTTATGAGTTTGGATTAAGTAATACAAGATTTCTTAGAAGTTTTAACCAAAATAAATTCAAAAATACAAAGTTTTAGTTTATATTTAACAAGAAAATTTTAAAGTAACGTTTTTTTTATTTTCACACTTGAAACGGAATCTCGTTTTTTGTAGTCTCGAACAACACCGTTTCAAAGAACATGGCACGAATTAATCGTGTTCTTCACGGATTACCCGTATTTCAATTCAAAAAGGTTAATTGCTTAATTATTAATTACCTGAAATGTTTAACCGTCGTTTTGAGATTTTCTTTCTAAGAAATGGACACGTAAGTTATAAATCGAACATTATTTTTATTACTTTAAAAGTTATAATGAAATAATTGTTCATTGAAATTATGGACCTGTTTGTAACCCGCAAAGAGAACGGATTGCCAAAATGAGAAAGATTTCTTTGTCTCTACATTATCCTCCGACGAATCGGGAGCTGCGAAGATGGTTGAAATCACGTGAGAGTTATCGGTCGTTCGTTTAAAGTCGTACTTTCCTTAGCGATCTTATGCAAAACGAATAGTCGCAAAATTTATCGCCCGATCGTTACCATTATCTAAGGAAAGAGAGTGAACAGACAAAGGGACATCGGAACTAAAGTTTTAGAATTTTGAACTTTGGAACAAGGGGTAAAGTCTTCGACTTATCTGGGTATTACTTAATGTTCTCGCGGAATTAAGATTTTAATTACAACGGAATTTAGATATCTCTTTCATTTTTACAGAACAATTAATTAAATGGAATAAAAGTATGTTTCACACAATATTTAGCTTCTTTTCACTATCTTCGTGTTGTATTTTATATATTACAGTTATCGATATCTTTTCTTCTTACGGTAAAACAATTCCTACTAAATGAATAGAGCACATTAGAAATATTTTACCACTCAAATTATTAGCAAAAACTATGAAAATTTTATTTTAATAAAATTGTCAATTAAAACTGAAATTTTGGCACGCAGCAAATAAGGACCAACAAAGAATCATTTTTTTATTAAAAAATAATTAACAGAATTATTAATTTTTCTATATACAACGTTTCTTTTGTGAAAGAATGTGAATTGATACAAACTTCAGGGCGCGATCAGTTGTGTGAGTCATTAAATACTACGTACGTGAAATAATAATTTGTGCAAACTTTATCCACTTGCTTAAAAAGTATACGAACTTGGTTCATTAATTCAGCCGATATCTAAAGGGGAATTTTATTTTATAAGGATAAAAGTTTCAGGCACGTAATCGGGTAAATATTGCTAGCCTGCTTATGGCTAATGAAAAACTGTACAAAGATGAAGCAAATAGCTTTAATTAAATATCTGTACTAAGAAATTTCTCAGAATTAATAGTACTTCAAGTAGCAGTTAAATTTTCTGCAATTCTTAAATCATTATTTAATGTAATAAGTTGTACTGCCATTAAATATAATAAACATACACCACATAAGTTATTTCTAGCTGAAGTATTCATTACATCTAAATCAGATTCCCCCAAAAATGAATTTACGCAGCAACGCACGTCAAATAATAGTAAGCTTATGCTACATTATATTCTGCAATATCTAAATAAATAAATTAAACAGCTAATTTATAGTACCCTAAAATACAACGACCATAATAAAGGTATTAATTATTGCGAACTTCACGTCCTCCACACAGGAAACTATATAATGCAACATATTAATGTCAAGTCGGTTAAAATACACGAAACCAAAAAGCAACGGCAAAGAAATTCTTTAACAGTGTTTAAAGTACGTATCTTATTTTCAATTTAAGGGGTAAAGTTGCATTTAATTAAGCTTTAAATGTGTAGAAGTACACTTATGGTTATTTTTTAAATACCAAATTCCACGAGATAGGGAGAGACTAATTTTCACTGTGTTCTTGTTGGTTTTCTTAGTACGTGTAATTTTGCGAAATGTTTGAGATGCAATGTGTGCATTTACGAAGTAGTTTACGTAGACGTACAGAGAAAGAAGTTGGTTCTTGCATACATACACCGTACAATGAATTGCATACTTAAATTTAAAAATTAGCGAAAATCCGCGTAACTTTTCCCAACGGCTGAATTAATTCACTCGGGCGATTTGTATTACCTCTCGTTTACGAATTTATCCCAGATCTGGATAATCTCAAATTACGCTTTTCCAGAAATATATAATACCTGGTACGTGTACGAAATACATACGTGAAATATTGTGATGCAAGCAAAAACAACAGAATTTACTTTTTTATTCGTGCAAAAATATTATTTACCTATATTTAATTTTACTTGAATAAAAGTAAAATAATTTTTTTTTCATAACAGGTTTCATTTATAATTTGTCGTACAAGAATAGTACAATATCAATCACTTCCATATGAAAAAATCCTGCCGAAACTAATTAAATATAGTTTACAGCAATATCATGAGAATTGTATTGATAAAAACCTACATCAACTGAAAGTAATGTATATTTCGGAAAGGTATATTATATTTATCTTTATATTAAGGAAAGTATTTTTCGGAATTCTGTTTGAATTAAAATAAAGAATCTGTGTGAAATTATCAGATATTAAAGAGCAATTTAATGATGATTTGAAAGGATGAAAAAGGTTTTCTTACATTGTTATCGATGGTATCAAGTTATTTCTTGTACGAAATATGATAAATATGAATATAGAAAAATAAGATATACGGAAAGGTCAATGAATATTATCCTTTCCACGATATCATGTAAAGGTACATACTTACTACCGCAGTCAAAAAATTGGATTCCTCGCGATTTTCTCGACCGAGCTTACATTGGTCCGTTCCTCTTAAAATGTTTCTCGCTCACACGTGCCGGAAACGAGGATTGTGCTTCTTCCGGCATTTTCCTTTACGCGAAATCGTTCTCGACTGATTCGCGGTGCGATTGCTTTCCTTACTGCCATTTTTTCGTTCCTATCTTTTCCTTTGGGTTCACTTTGTCTCATCCCACTGTGGTCCAGCTAAATCGCGAAATTTTCCACCCTCGATAATTCGAGCACTGAACGTGACCGTTCGTTTGGCAAAGTCTTAAATGGCTTCTGCGAGACCTTCCCATTTTTCTCCCTTTCTCGCCTCTCCTGCTTTTTCCCAATTTTATTTATGATTCCACCAATAACCCTTTGCCAATTTAGCCATACACGTAATTGTTTGTGATACGGTATACGAACCGTTATTGCGTGTCGTACGAAGAATAGTAATTTTCAAAATTATTGTGAGCGTCATGTGCATGCTGCTTTCTGTTACTAGTGCAGAATGGATATAGGGCAGTAGCGACAATGATGATATTGCAGAAAAAAAGTAAAATAAATGTCTTTAACGATAAGAATATAATAATAAAGTAACAAAACCGATGTGCGGCAAAGAGATTGACTTTGCTTCGGTCTAACTTGGTAGAAACTTCTCATACTGGCTCGGGATTGTCATTTTATATTTGTTCCAAGATATCAACATTAACATTCAGCTAGCCATTCTGCTTTCTTTAGCGCTACAAAGGTCCTATGCGGTATTAGAAAGATGGCTAGCGCGACGGCACAGGGGCAAGAGGAGTCTCTCGCTCGGACCTTTTTTCACTTACCGTGGGCAATATAAGAGAAGGTGAGTAGAAGGAATGCAAAAGGATTTGCATGTCTGATTCGTCAGACGGCAACAGTCTATCCTCAGCTCACAAGTATTTTCGTCTCTAACGCGCTATTTGTCGAAAGAGTCACATATTCGAATTGAACTGTATAACGAAAAGCATGAGTACCTCGCATCGGAAGAAAGTGAGAGAGCGCGGAATGAAAGGCGAAAGTAAGAGCAGTAGTGTACGCACTAGATTTGAAATATTTCTATCGACAGTTTGAAAGTATCAAGGTTGTGCCTACATTGTAAAAATGAGAAACGCTGCTACTATGCGAATGATTCCGTGAAGAGGCTGTGCGTGAGAATTCCAGGAATGACATGGTGGGACGTAGGGGGGAATAGGTGGTGCGAGCGAGACGTCTCTATTGCCCCTGTGTTGACCCGAATTCATCAGTTCTGTTGTCCACCGTAAAATCAGTACGATTTGACTCATTCACTTTCTTCAACATTCATGCTGCCCGATTTGAATGTGTAAACCAAAGGTCCCGTTTCATTTACATCCCTTCCGCTGGTCTTCTTTCTACTGTACCATAGTACATGACTTGCATCACTACAAAATTGTTCTTCAGTTTAACCTTCATCATTCTTGGACTGTCTTTTGACCAAAATCGATATTTAGTTTGACTCAAATCGAGACAAATTGCAAACAGTGAATACACATTATCCTCAATAAAGTTATTATGAAGAAAAAGTAAAAGAATCTTTTTTTTTAATAAGAAATGGACTATGGATCTGAAAAGATCCTAGGCAATTTAATGTGATTTTCTTAAGGAGCGGATAAAGTTTAAAAATAAGATCTAATTTCTGCTGATTGCATAATGAATACAGCTCAGTTATATAAATGCAAATTTTCAAAGATTATCGTTCAACTCTCTGTACAATTCTGTTCTTACAAATGACATATCCATGTCGTATCCTTGACTATTAAGCACATACTCTGACCTAATTTTTAATTCCCTGTAACCTAATCTTATCATATATTCGTCACAATTAATTTCTATTCAATTAATTTTCACTTCAAAATGTGGTAATAGTTTTTTAATTTCAATGCATGTATACTTTATACAACTGATTACATTGAATTATACACGCGACATTACACAAAACAAAATAAAGCCGCAAAAATAATGTTTCCTCACAAAATTGTCAGATCGAAAAGATTTCCATAAGCTTCTACCTAAATAAAATGGCGCATGTTGGATTTCAACGATTCATCACCGCATGATTTAGCTTACATTCATTCACAACAAATCGAGCAACAGGATGACTAGGAAATACTGTTCTACGTAAGCGAGCAACGTCCTCTAAAAACTCAATCACGAACTATCGAATGTCGAATCAAACATCAGCTTAAGAGCTTTGAAAATATCCCATACCGCATTGGAACTTTCCACCGCTTTACAAATCCGTCAAAAATTGCTCTCCGTCGAGCGTTCATCGACGTTAAACCTATAGGGCCGACTCAGTCGATCCATTATGGCAATTTCGAGCCACTAACTACGATCGTAGGTGCACTTAATAATAATGTCTTATCGAGTCCATTTGACCGTGATGATGGAAGATCGAGATACCAGTGCAGGGTCGGCGGGTGATTCGGGGGATCCCGAACGATCCGGCAGCCGTTTTCTCTACGACATTACGAGTACTGGCGCACTCCCGATTTCATATCCATTATCGAGATTCCCGAATGCTCGGTTTACGAGTGTTTACCGCCAGGATTTCCTACCGGCTCGCTCCCGTTAATGGCGGGCTAACGATTTTCTGCAGTGCCATTATTCATCGTCGTTACTACCATAAACTTCGGCCGCGGTCGGCCGGGCTAATGGTGGGTTGCGTCCAAGTAACAGCCCTTTCCTAAATCGAGTATTAAATCGCTCCGGTAACGGACGACGATAATTTGTCGCTTCGGGCAAGTGTTAAGTTACGCCGGACTTATGACCAGCCAGGATCGTTGTCTTTGGTTACCGAAAGGTTTATGCCGTTGACGATCAACCCCCGCGGCAAGGCGAACCGGAGACTTCGATTCGACGCCAAGAGATTACAGTTTGCGACTGTGTATAAGTTCCTGATGGTCCGCTTTTCGAGTAGAGTCTGGCCAACGATTCTTTTTTTTTAGTTTGACAGCCACTTTGGAAATTGTTCCTTTCAATTTCACCGGGGATTTTTGAGAATTATGACGGTGAAATTGGAAGGAGGAGAGTAATCGAATTGTATTATCTATTTTAGGTATGATTTCTAGGGTTTCTATATTTACTTGAGGATTTAAATTATAAATGTAGATTCATTATGTATGTATGTCACCTCCGGCAATTTGATTGAAGTAAGAAATGAATTAATTATTTCAAGTTAAACAAGTATAAGATTTATGTTCATTGACACTTTTAGCCAGCGGGGGAAATGTAATATTAATTACTTCTTACTATCTTTATATTTTAACACTGAACTTACCGGCATTTTACATATACCTATTCTTACCGTGATATTTAGGAGGAAATTCTTATTTTATTGCAGGAAATAATTGGCAACGTAACTTCTGACTTCTAATAAAGTAATCAAACATATATTTTTATTTTTATGAGTAAAATAATCAATTAATTAAACTTTTTACACATGACTGGCTTCTCCTTCATACATTTTCCGCAGACAAATTTTTTTCAAATTATGCAAGTTTTTTTTTCTTTCGTCCATCTTTAGATATAGAATATGCCCCGTATGAACTCGCTTCGTTATGTTTCGAATTGTTTCCAATAATTGTCTCATTGACCGCACGGACGTATTCAGGCCTGCAGCAAAACACAGGACCAATGTATCAAATGTAACGAGAATTATTCAATTCTTGTCGTACTTGATTTTTTGTAGACTCTGATCTTTACTCTCCGACTCTCCATATAGGACTGTATTTCTATTTCGTTTATCTATAGAGAACTCATTGGTGGGAGTGTAGCCTGTAAATCTCCAAAAAGCGTTACGTCCTACGGACCCGATCGTGTCGTTGAAATGCTCACGCCGAAATCAAACGCACATATCACATTCAGATGAATGAAACTATAACTTGAGAAGTGTATCTGAGTCCAGAACTAAGGTTTCATGTGAAGAACTGTAGAAAAATACGTAAATTTCATAAGGAGTCAAATGACCCCTTGTGGTACGTCAGGTATGCAAAGAATTTTTCTCGGCAAAAAATAAGCTAAGAGAAAAATGGAAAGCTAGAAATTAAATAATCAGATTACATAAGGATTTACGGAAAGTCAGATGAGTGGAAGAAGTAACAATGAAAGTACGATTTTAAAGTAAATGAAAGGTGTCATTTGACCCTGCTTGGTACGTTTAGTGTTAAGCTTCGCATTCCTACATAAAGCTATATAAGAATCGTATTTCATTTTAATTTTTCATTATGTTAATACCAGATGTGAAGTACGATAAATATTTTGTATGCTCACCTAAATGTTTCTCACTATTTATAACCAATAATATTTATTGCTATCTTTGAATAAAATGAATGTCCAGAGTTCGCGCACTTCGCAAAATTACTTTCATTCGGCCCATTGAGAAATAAACAATAATTCGAGCCGCAAAAGATTAATCAATTGTTGAAAACTGGCGGAGAGTATATGAAAGTCTGTTTGGCATGAACGGATATAGAAATGCATTGCGAAATTAATTAAAGAAAACATTTGGTCACAGATAAATAACGAGAATTCATGCAAGGTTTCATCATATCCAGCTATATGATACTTTTATACACAAAATGCTAACACATTGCGCGTCAATTTCAATACCGTATTCCGTCTACTATTTTTGAGATTTATGTCACGCAATTTTTTCATCTTTCACGCACAGATGAAAACCGTTACGTCACGCTCTCCTGTGCGTGTACGAGGGAATCCTGTAAATATTCGACGGAGTAACATTTTGTTATCATCTGCCATAAATGACAGAATATACCGTTATTCAAAAATAAATGACATCCCAGATATTGCACTACGCATTTAAATATCTCTCATTAAAATGCTACTCCATGATTCTCCGTCCAGCAATTCAAATGTGCGCCTCATTTAACCACTTTTTATTTATGTCCGACGAAAATGTATATTTATGAACGTCGCCTCATGTTTCAATATAATTGAAATCAGCTGAACAAAGAAGGTGCTGCGATATTAATAAAACGACATTGTGATAATTACATAAAACGAAATGATTCTTCGATTTTCTTACAACTTATACTTACGATTTTATATCACAGAAAATTGTTCTACAAGCACAGACGAGATTTGTATTGCGATTTGATTTTATGGAATATTATATAGTGTGTATTAGTTAAATATTTAAAATTATTTAGGCTCTTCATCGTCTCTTTTCACAATTGTATTAGTGATTGTCTGTAAATGTTGTTCGAAAAAAGAAAAGAAAAATGTTGGAAACTGAATTTTAATGAAAACTAAATTTTTCTACATCCAACAACGAAGAGTGTTCAGCAACTGCGTATGTTACCCCGGAGAGGACAACGAGAAAATGTGGTACACTCGTCTTGTGGGATCTCTTGGAAAGTCGCCTATCGATGGGGTAGTAGCTCCGATGAGTTGTTAACTGTTTGCTTTTAAAGTACACATTTAAATGGTGAAGTATCAGAAAATTTTTTGCTCGCGAAACTGTCCCCGTCGGTTTCTTAGAATCTTCGAATATTGCAAACGAAATTGCAACACAAAAAAATGCTACGATTGTTACAACGACTAGTTCCCAGCTACTGATAAAAGCTAGTGGAATATAACAGTAGGGATTCTTAAATTTTCCACCCCTATCATGCGAAACGTTAAGGTAAGCATTAAGATTCTAAGTTATTGATATCATTTATCTTAATATATCCAATTAATCGTTGATAATTTTAGTGGCAAAAATATGGAAATCGTGCGTCTTGTCAACCTTTTCATTTGATCTTTCTCCGTGTATGACGCTGTACATGAGAAAAAATTCGTTACTCCTATAAATTCAAGATTCATAGTCTTTCTGAATAAAGAATTCGATGAGTTGTGCCGATTTATATGTCATCATATTGAAATAATAAAAATCTTTTCGAAATAACTCATTATACCAGTTAAAAATTGCAGGACGTACCAGCAGATTATAAATGGGATGCCACGGGAGATCCCTCTGTCGACAGTGAGATAACAGTTATACGGATGAAGCGAACAGATGCACGTAATATCACGCGAATTATTACCGAAATTCTGAACGTGTATTCAAGGGATTCTGTGCATATGTGCACCCATACCTTACATTTCTCCTTGACCTTATGGCTCGGTTCGTGCAATCGAAGGATGGAGGTTAGACAATTATATTCAGTTGAAGCATTCAGATCTGCTGTAAGCCAGTGTACAGAGTACTTCAAAATGATTTGCCAGGAAATACTAGGCGTTGTTCTAAACCTTTGGATCAGTGAGTACTTGCAAAAAAAAACGATCCACAAAATTCGCCAAAGGGTTGAAAACTAACAAGGGAACCTCCCGAGGTGCCAATCACCGATTTTGATGAAACTCAAGTATGATGTTGTACTCGTAAAAATATTCGATACCTATTTTTTTATTGACAATCGTCCACGTTAAAAGGGCGATAATCGCCCCCAAAGTTCGGGTGGTAAAGCATATTTCGTTGAATGTCTCGAAAACTATGAGAAATACAGTAATTTCGTAAATTAGCAAAATTAGCGCCTTTTTATGACGAATTTAACGGTATACATTTTTCCCAGAATCTCTATTTGTTTAAACAATATGCTAAAATATAACATATTTCCGACAGCTTTGCCAATTTAATGTCAATAAATCTTCTTGAGTATTTTTTTATTAATACTACATATTTATTACAAAATTACAGATGAATAGAAATTTCGATTTTTTCATCAACAAAAACTTTATTACACAGGAAATTTTATCGTTCGATGCGCGAAGTAGAGTGCCTACACGAGTCGTTCATTGTTCATAATTACTTGGTAGCTCGTAAATGAGCTGATTTCTCCGATAAACATTCGTTCCTAACGAAAATAAATGAACTTTCGGCTATTTTTACACGATACCATGTTCGGCTATCGCACGACGCGTCGCGTCGCATGGTTACGAATCGGTATGGTGGGCATAAGACCCAGTTTTCTCTCGTGTAGACCTCGTGTAGATACTCTAATATTTCGAGCGTCGAACGGTACCATCTCAAGTGTAATAACTTTTTTTCTTATTAAAAAGCAAAATTCCTATTAGTCCATAATCTTGTAGTGGACATGTAGTTTTTATAAACAAATACTCAAGAAGATTGACTGACATTAAATTGGAAAAACTCTAAAAAACATGCTATTTTTTGCATATTGTTTAAGCAAATGGAGATTCTTGGAAAAATTTTATACCCTTAAATTGATCATAAAAACGCGCTAATTTCGTCAATTTACGAAATTACTCTATCTCTTATCGTTTCCGAGATCTTCAACGAAATATGCTTTATCACCCTAACTTTGGGGGCGGTTTCACCCTTTTAACGTGGACGATTGCCGATAAAAAAATAGTTATTGAATATTTTTACGAGTACTACGTCATACTTGAGTTTCATCAAAATCGGTGATTGGTACCTCCGGAGGTTCCCTTGTAAGATCGGGTCTAAAGTGAGGGACCGATAACAAGGCCCTTGGGACGGAAGGGGAGATTGCTCCCGCACCGACAATCTCCGCCATGTAGGTCCTGAAAACCTGAGATCGACGAATGACAACCGAAAATAAAACACTCCTTTCGTCGGTCACATAACGACGCAACGAATATGCGGGTCTCTCTTGCCAATAGCACGTCAAAATCGAAAATGCGTGAGGGAGAGGGATGTCCCTATCCGTCGGGCGAATCAGAGCAAATTACCTCTCAAGTGCCGTCATACTGATCCCGCAGTATAAAAGAATTGAACGAGCGTTTAAGTACCCTTTTCAGTTTTAAAATAAACAGACTGCATAGCTACACAGTTGCAAGCTCATAAGTATTCCAAGAAGAAAATATAGGAGTTATTTTTTGTATATTCGAAATATACTATGTTCGTAGAAACATAGAAAACCAACAGTTGCGTAGGTTGGTAAGATTCCTCCAAGGCTGCGTCGGCTTCGAGCTTGCCGCGGCTTCTTTGAGGGTGATATGAAGGACGGTGTTGTGCTTCCAATTTTGCAAATGCGTCGTGTTCTCCTTCTTTCCCTCTATCATAGGGTATTGTGGGATGCGAATGTATTAGAATATCTATTTTATATGTAACGTATGTGTGAATGTGAGTGCCGATAGCACTTTGTTTTTCGAGAGGCCAACGAGGCACTCGCCGCATCGAGGCACTCTGTCGTTGGAATCCTGTGTGGATACACTGTGTGTTATATTCTTACAGTTAGTGATTGGAATCCTCAGTGGATATATTTTGTGTCATATTCTTAGTTATTAGAATCCTGTGTGGACAGATACTATTAATCCTCATTTTATTCTTATTTTATCTATGGTTTACTTTATTTTATTTGTGCTATTATTATTATTAAATAAACATTAACTGTATTATTAAGAAATCCTACAGTATTGCCACCTTCTAGTCTCGACCGGCTGCTCGTGCCCTGTTTAGCGGGTTGCCGACGAGCCGTGGACTGGGAGGAGGGCCACGGGAGGGAGACGCGACGCATGGAGGTTATACTGAGGGACCAGAAACAAGGCACTTGAGGGGAATTTGCTCTGATTCGCCCGACGGATAGGGACGTCCCTCTCCCTCACTCATTTTCGATGTTGCGTCGTCGAAATAAGTGTTTTATTTTCGGTTGTCATTCGTCGATCTGAGGTTTCCAGGACCGACATGGTGGGGATAGGCGGTGCGAGAGCAATCTCCCCTTCCGTCTCAGCTGCCAAGAAACTGTTCCCCAGCTCTAACTGCTTTGCCTCAAAAGAGGAACAGTCTTTTTGGCGTGACGTCCACAAATTGTTATAGAGATGGGAAAAATGTACAGTAAAAGTTGGATAAATGCGACACAGTTCGAGGCTCAAGCGCTTCTCTTATGAAGTAGCGGTGTCGAATCCTTGTTTTCATCACGGATCCAGCCAAGCGCGACCAAAGAAAAGGACAGGCAGTAGAAGAGACAGAGAGGTTCAAGCTATTCGAGGATCGGCCGTTTTCATTTTTGAAAATTTCTTTTGAAACCTTTGCTACCGTATTTGTGAGATTTTTCTGATTAAAATGATACCACACACGATATGTTTGAATTATGTTAAATAGCAAGTAAGTATATATTAAATAGTAAGCAAATACATTAAATATTAAATAAATATAATTCAAACTATGTCGTGTTTGGTATCATTTTAATCAGAAAAATCTCGCAAATACATTAGCAACGGTTTCAAAAAAAGAAAGATAAAAAATGAAGTTTTATTCCTCAATTCGATGAGTCAGTCTCTTGTTCCGAGTTGTATCATATTACACTTCTCCCTCGTCGAGCGTCGAGATTTCCGAAGGGGTATCCCTCTATGTCAAGGGGATAGTCGTGTTGCATTTATCCAGCCAAACTTTTGTAGCAATTATTCAGCTTTTACTGGATACCTACCGATGGGCAACACTTCGAATAAAATATTTTGTATCATTTTCATACAATAAACGTGTATTTTCTATACAAAAATTCCGGTTTCATATTTACACACCGGGTATGTAACCAATTATGATGATACCGAAGTTAATAAAGTTAAGTAAAATAAGAAACCTTAAGGGGGGCAGTCCCTTTAAACGCAAGGAAATTAGTCTTTTTTTATAAATTTTTTTGAAGGTGATAAAATTATCGAATCCTTTTGAAATTTGTATTTACAAAATGGCGGCGTTCCGAATTTTTTCTATCGGCGCCTTTCGCAAGACACCGCAAACTGCTGCACCTGTACGATTTTTGATATTGATGTGAAATAAAAAACGAAAATATTTTCCGATTATAGACAAGTGTAGGGGAAGGATAAACCTAAAAAAATATAAAAAAGTATAAAATTGAAAGTTATGTCGGCGTTTTAATAAAAAGGTAATTTTTTTGACCATTTTCTCGACAGTTTTTGCCCCTTAAAATATATTTATTTACGCGATAACTTAAAAATTTTAGGTACATCCTTCCGGTAATGTTGTAGTAAAAAACGTGGAAAAATTTCAGCCACATCGATTGATAACTTTTCGAGCTACAAAACGAGCAGTTTTTGAAAATTCAGTTTCGAGATAATCGCGTTTGAAGTTTCAACCGAACCGCTCGGATTACCTGCGTCCCTGCTTTACAGCATGCGGTGCCGCGCTCCCGATTATGTGCTATAACTTTGTTAATATTTCGAATTTTTATTTCTCCTTTATATAGTATACTCTCAACATATCAGACTTTCGAAATATGCAAAAAAAAAAAAAATTGATTTTTTGAAAATTGTAAAGGGACTGCCCCCCTTAAGAGATATACGTCAGTGATATAATAATAAAGAGAAGATATTGGAACAAGTGAGTTATTTATTTATAATCTATACTAACTGAATATTTGTTGATATTCAGCAGAACTTAACGTTAACAGGCTAGTTTATTTTCAGCAAAGTATTAGAATTGTAGAAATATATTTAAAATACCCTAGTTTTTAATCCACTACTCCAATTAATTCTTTGGTGACTCCCTGTCAGTATCGTAGCTTTCCGCTAATCAAAACGGTGAAACAAAACACCAGTATAGCGTCTTTCCTTTATACATTAATTTCTCGTTTTTACGAGGCAGAAATTTTCACAATCGTTTCGATTAACCATTGATTTTACACAAGAACCGTCAATAACATTGAACAATATACAACAATTCACAATAGTTTTTACGCTAAATTAGGTTTCATGAAAAAATTATTTTCAAAAAATGCACAGCAGCGGTCGATGTGTGGATCAAATTTAAAGTACACGTATTTAAAACATTCAATTAGGAGCGGCAGATGAAAGCATAGTTTGTTTAAAACAGGTTTTAATGTATCTGTAAAATTAATGCTATTGGATCATTACATTTTCTACCATCACGTTTCGTTATATTTTTCTGACTTAACAATTGTACGGTATTTAGCTCGCAGTCAATTCGTTGAGCCTGGTAGCACGAATAGAGAGACACAAATATTGGTATCGCTAAAGTTTACAAATATAAACACGCTTATAAGCAGTAATACAGAGAAAGATCTGCTAACTTGTAAGTGTAAATCAAAAACTTAAGCCAACTGCATCTGTTTTCGACGTTTTTACGACTTTTGAAATAATTTTTCCGGAAACGAAGTTTTGGGATGAATATAAATTATTGTACAGTTTCAATTTATTTTTCACGAAGGATTACCTGCGTTTCTGCTTGGACAACAATTTTACGTAAACTTTGCACACCGTAATTAATAGTAGATAACAGAAAGAAGGAAAAAATCGACCTGCTTCGGGGAAACTCTGAGTACGAAAATATTTTTCAAAAACTATTTTATTCCGTCGTGTATTTACCATCACTACTAACAAGTTTACGTTGCCTTTTTATGCATTTTTAAAATGCTATACTTTCCGTGTATGTTCTATGCGTAAAAGTTTAATACTTTTGGGATTAAAACGTACCTTTTCAACATATCAGATCGCGTTAATGGGATTACGGAGTTTTATCGAGCGACGAATTTAGCAATATGCTGAACAAAAAATAATGTGGTGTAACAAAATTCTGAGAACATTGAGGATATCTAAACTTGAATTGTTTCAGTTTTTGCATTGTCCAAACAAAAACAAAACAAAATAAAAGGCAAGGTTTAGAAATGAAAGACAGATGTGCTTTTATCGGCCATAGCAAAAGTCCAAAAAATGAAGTTATTCGAACACTATCATCCTGTGTCATAATATCTTTAAAGTTATTACGAATGCATCAAAAGAAATTTTATATGAAAGATTAATTATTCCGGAACAGTACAACACAGTATATTTTTTCCAACATGTTTAGAACTAAAATCCTGCCCGATAAAAAAATAGGAATTTTTTAGTTGTGCTTGCGTCGCAAGCGTACTAAAGTTTACAAAAATCTTCTCTGCGTCTTACACTTTATAATCCGCCCCCCAATTTTTCATGAGTCCACACAAAATCGAGCAAAGTAATAATTGAATCTCAAACTTTAAAAAAAGAGGTAGAACGTTTCCAATCAGCTAATATACCCGTTCCAATACCAGAGTTAGTTTCACATTGTTGACTCTCGATTTATTACCAAAGTAGAATTGCAGCAGATCCAAAACTCTTTCAATATCTCTTCCTTACCCATCTTGGAGTCAGTTTGCGGTGAAAAAACAGCGCAATGAAGAATCACCGTCTCCCGATAATGAACGGTCTGTTCGATCCAGCTCTCGATATAACAGCAATCGTTTCATTTAGCAATTTTTATGTCCCCGCGTAATTCGCACTGATAAGGTATCGATTTCCAACTGCTTTCTACATTTGAGGTTTCTGCTGAGCATTATAGGTGGCCGGAACGAGACCTCTGAATTTTCACGTTTCGTACATTGAAAATGAACCAATTGGTAATGCCACGGTAATGTTGGCAGTGCGATCCTAGTGTATCCAACTGCGCGGTGCAGAAGACCGCGGTTACCAGTCGCGGTTAGGCGAGGACAAAATCGAACGCAAATATGGGCGCAGCCCCTCGTCAAAATTTGCCCACCGCATATTTGTCTTGACGTGGCCGGTTATTATAGGATGATCGAGCGGCTGCACACGCCGTGACGCGAACGTTTGTATCCCGCGGTATATTCAAATAAGTGCCGAGTGCATTCGTCCTCATGAGCCTCCTTTGTATGCATATATATGTATATGTATATATGTAGGATCGTGTGTGTGATTTGCGCGCGCGTGAAGTACGTATTATGCGCCGCAGATGCGTGATATATCCTGTCGACATCGTGCAATTTCCCTGCAACTTCGACGATTGCAATTTCCAGGTGATTCAATTAACTCACTCAGCAACCGGCAGGTCGATTATAATTGCAGAGATTCGTGGCGCTTCGTTTGCCCGTTCTATCGGCGGTTTCATCTTCATTGTGCTAAGGTGGGCTTAACATTTCCCGTATTTCCCGATGAAAAGGGCGAAATTAGCGCCGCGATATCAGGTATTTTTACTCTTCTTTTATTCCTATCACGGTGAAGCGTACGTTTTCGCGGCGGCAATGAATTTATCCTGCTTCTGATTGCATATTGTGCGTTACGGATAAATATAACTGATTGCGTATAACATATGAAAATATCTGCAGTTTTTCAGTTTTATCCTCATATTTTGAGATAATGTATCGAGGCATGTGTACCTCACTTTAAAATTTCTTTCGTTATATTTGTCAGGAATGTTATTATTATTTTTGTCCCAGTTTACAGTTGTGGCGATTAGTTGGTTCCGTGGTTTCAGAAGTTAAATTAGATGATACTTCCATTTGTCTTGAATTTTTTCTGACTCTTAGTATTTTACCTGTTTTTAATGATTTCTACCAGCAAAAATGACCAATGTATTTGCGATATTCTCCTTCCAGAAATGTGAAGCAAGGACTTATTATTACTCTTTTTTATTTATATTTATCAGCAATCAGAACAACAAGGTTCTTTAAGTTAATACGATGGTTTAGTACTCAATAGTTGCGACCACTATTTGGTATGGTGAGAACCCTTCCAATGAAGAAACCTTCTGTTTCTCACCTGATTGTAAGGCCAGTTGTCATAAGGGTGTTGTTGTAAGTTTCCAACTTGTGTCTTGTTTTCTGCTTCGTTCCTGGATGATGTTTGCAGAAAATGGGGTGTCAACGTCGTCATATAGAGCTTGGCTCGCTGCGTACCACTGTGTCTCGGTTATTATGCGAAAGATTTTGGTTCTGATTTGCTGTAATATGGCAATGATAGCCTTACTGGCACACCTCCATCATTCCATCTATAACTGCTTTGCAAATAAGGATTTTAGTTTTCAGTGACAGCTATAATCTTTCAAGGACTTTTTATAAATAAAAATTGCATCTAATTGTACGACATTTCTTTTTTTTGGCTTCGACTGCTATGATCACTTCCCCTAGGACCTACTGATACCCCCTTGCCGTACAATAATGAGTGACCCTCGCGACGTAGGGAATTTTTGTGCGCACCCACAGATGACTATACTGCGACTTTGGACTTACTCGGAGGCAGCTGGAAAATTTGAAAACCTCCATCAGGTAGTGGGGGCATGTCGTCACCTTCCTTCTCTCGGAACCCTCCAGGGGGTGGAGAAAATTATTCTAATAACCAATAGTTGTTTATTTCCAAAAGGCTCCACCCCCATTGAAGAGCAGAAGTTTCGTACACGACTCCAAGAGAGTGGCGCGTCAGATCTTTCGACAGAACACTTCTCTTTGTAAATAGTCAGAACATATTCAGCTTCAGCACAATACACAGAGTTTTTTTCGAGTCCACACACAAACCAGCAATATTCATTTTTTCCCCAGTTTTTCTAAACAAAACGGGGTGGTCCTTCGAGTAAAGTTAATAGAGGCACTGCAGTACAAAAGTCTTCGGGACGTGATCTTTTCGAAGTTCTATCGAGCCCGTAACAGAGTTATTGCGCATTCAGTCACAACAGAAATGGCACGGCAAGGGGTTAGGAGTATTTTGAGTCACCGAGGCTATGATAAACATATCACATAGCACTTCCCCAGAATTGACAGGTGATTTGAAGTCAAGGCTACTGATTGGGAGGTCGTTCCTTTAACTCCATACACATTTTAGCTGCTAAGATGTTTGTTTTAGCAGTAACGAGAATTTGAATTGTAATTTAGAAGAAACTTCGTCGCCGATTCGTGAAATAATTAATAACAGAATAAAAGTGCAGCAAAGATGTGGAGGGAAAGAGAGAATTATCGCGCGAACAAGGTTTACGTGAAGGCTAAAGTACACAAATGTATGTATACTTGTATGAAAACGTATATTACGAGTTACTAATTAAAGCGTATTTATATGCATTGTGTTAAAGGATTAACAACTATTCGCACTTTTGTTCATGAGGAAAACTGTCGTAGAATTATGACGGAAGTACTCTCTATTACCTCGTAGTTCATTACATCGATGTTACGTGAACTTCGTTAATGTTGTGAAAGCAGGGATAGCGTGTTAATAATATGCATACGATGTCAGAACTTGTTTTATATATATTTCGTGGTACGAACTTTGCGGCGATGGCTGCGAAGCATACTAAAATATTTCTGGACTATGAGCATACATTTTCCACGGCATACGTCACGGGGCATATTTATGTCTTCCCTTTTCGTTCGAGCAAGAAAATTTCTAGTTTCCGATAAAAAATGGAAAAGAGATTTATCGTCGCCTGTCACATTTAAAAAATATATCGATTAAAACTTACGTTACTTGTAATTGAAAATTTAAATAACTTTCTTTCAGGAATTTACATGTTAAGCGATTTTAAGAATTTTCATTACGAATTTATTAGCACATTCAAAAATGGGATTCCAAATATTAAAAGTTATTATTACAAGATAAAAAATAAAACGCAAAGAAAGAAGAAAATCTGCTATGTTGCACTTTTAAACTAGACCACGTAAATGAAATATTTCGTATATGAAATTACAGTGACTTCTCAGGTTGATAATGACATTGTAGAATTCTTTGCCAAAAATAAACTATTACAACTTAACATTGACGTCATACTTTAACTTCAAATTTCTTAATTCTTCTATTTAAATTCGTAACGTCTGGCGTTAAGAGTACATTTGATTTTCAAACCAGAAAAATTGTGACAAAGTTATATTACTCAAATTAGAAACAAAAATGTTTCAATAATGCGTTTCAAAAATATCAAATTAAATATTTTTAAAGAATAAATTCATATCCACTTAATTTGTCTGCTTGTACAACAATATTAAAGATAGAAAAATAAAAATGAGGCTTATCTTAACAACTTAAAGTCACTCCACTGGCCAAAAAGTGCACGTCATCTATGTTTGCCTTCATTCCTGGCAATAAATCACGGCCGACGACCCACATATTATTTGGATACAGGGAGCTCGAAATTTAAAGGTAAAAATAAAAAAGAATCCGTCTTTATTTTCACAGATCAAATAATAGATACTATGAGATACATCAAAAACGTCAAATTCTTTAAACAGGTATCGTCTCGCGAAGCACAGAATCGTTGATGGTAATACAATTGATGCGACTATAAATGAAACAAAAAAATTACTGTCGCTACAAGTTTGTAAAGAGTACACCGAAGTATGAACTAAAATCAACAATGATTTTCGTGGCCTTCTTTTTATTATTAATACAGCACGTCGTACGCAATTCTTATTTACTTTCCGACCAACATTAATAACGACCGAAACAAAAATATTTTCCAATAATTAAAATGCATCTCGACCTATTGCCTATGTACCGACACAAACATGGAATCGCCATTAATCGTAAGAACAGTCAAATGAACTGAAAAAATAAAAACGATGGAGTAGGAGGAACGAGAAGATATCCAGGTCCCAATGCATAACGGTGTACCATCGCGCCTATATTCTACGATGAGTCGCTTTATTTAAGCTCTACAACCCTCTGCGTTCTACTGTCCTTTCTACTCTCTTCCCTTCCACCATACATGGATAACGGAACCCAACGATAAGGGTAGAGTTTCTGATAACTTCAAATAACTACGGCCTTCCGAGATACCTTCACGTACAGGCACGTGAATGCACTAGTGTAATCATATGCTCGGATGTTTTCATGTAGCTAGATAGTCGGAAAGAGAGTACATTATGGAAAATGTACCTCTGGTTAATCTTGAGCCAGTCATTATGCGACTGGTCCAAGTGCTGGAAGATTGTTCGCGAAAAATCACGGACTTCTAATGATATTTCTGTAATTTAGAAATTAAGGGTGGATATCAAGGGGTTTCGTCAAGTCTGATGTTGGTAGGGTTTAGTTTAGTAGAGTGTGGTTGACGATGGGAATGGTATAGTAACACGGATTTTTAGTGACACAAAAACAAATGTGAACTTACGTGAACTATTGGGGAAGACGCTTAGAGTGGAACTTCATCACATTAAGTCTACATAGAAGGTATTCTATTTGTTTGGAATACAGTAGATAGTCACTTTAATATCACTCTTTGTTTCGATCTGTTTCTAGATCTTCCTCACTTGTCTGCCAGTTTCATTATTTTACACAAAAGCAAGGAAGAATGGAACAGTAGACTTAAATTAAAAGAAAAATTATGTGGCATTATCATTTATTGTGACAGGTGCTATCAATATGTTTTTATATTTTATCGAAACTGACTTTAACTTCTCAGATCTATCGCTTTTTCTTTATAGCTTATTGCAATTGTTTAATTATATTGCAAGACGGAGTCAATTAATTTCGAAATTTATCTTTATCTGTATTCCATAAAATTCTCGTAATATCTCTAAGTGAGTTACTAAGCCTATGTAAATTTCTGACTAAAAGAATAACATTAATCTTCAAAGGAGACAAGTATTCGAACAAGCTTTCCGGAAATGGCAAATCACTAATTTAATTTACACGGTGATTTGATACCTCAGATATAAAAGAAAGAGAAAAAATAAACTTACGAAAAATCTCACAATAGTTCTCCAAAACCACTTAATTATATACTAAAAAAGCACAAAGCTCCGAACGCAAGCTCTTCAACATGCCTTTTATACGAATATCTTTGCACATAATTGAAATGCAAAGCAACGAAAAATAACATTCCGGGAATGCAATCCAATAAAATCCTTCATTCCTCCTCTAATGCATATCACGTGGCACGTTCGCGTCCCAGATTTCAAGCACAAAGGAAAACATTAAGTACGATCAGCGAGAGGAAAAAGTTGACTCATCGGTGTCCGCCGTAATTTTTGATCTCAAAGTCCCAAAGGAGATCCACCGGTTCTCCCCTCTTTGAGGGGGATGAAATCGATCTACGACGGGAATTGGAAAAGAGAGTGGGTACTTGATAGGGTGAAACGACGAGCTGCTGGGTGCTAACCACGAAATTAACCGAAACTCATCCCCGGGCTATGCTAATAGTAGCCTTGGTTAACTTGCTTCCCGGGGCATCGAGTTTCAACCGGAACTTTCCTTGCTATCCGGTATTCTCGGCTGATCGGATAAAATCCTCGCTCGAGACGCAACGACCTCTTTGCTATACTTTTGCGACGGTGCTGCTGTGCCAGGATTAGATACGTAACAGATTTTTAACTCCATTTTCCGACAAAGAATATTTGCAGTTGGTGATTGGTGTACGTTACTACTGGTTCGAATTTTAAGCTGTTTTTTTATATATTTTTTTCTGTACCTGATAGGTGTTTTCCAATAGCGAGCTGGACGTTTATTTCGAACCGCTGAAATTTGAGATTCGATGGAGGATTGCATAACTTTTTAACAGGCAAAACAGAGGTAAATGTATGTTTTTGTTTCGAATGTTTTTTGCTTCACCTGTATTAGCAATTTCATTGTAACATTTTTAAATGGGTTTGGTATCAGCGGAATGGTATTGTATATTGGATGATACTCTATACCATATTGGAAGAGTTATCTAGAAGCGATGACAATCTGTACTCTATTTTGCTATAGAAGAGTCAGAGTCTCGTTACCGCATTCCCCATGGTCCCCAAACTAAACTTGAAGGTGTGTTAATCGTTCTGTTACTCAGGATGACCACTATCATCTGTAAATAGGTGCTATTGATGTACAAACAGTCAATATAATCATGCGTTGAAATTTCTTCATCCACTAAATTCAAAGTTTCAACAAAAGGAAATGTACTTTTCTTCCTGTAACTTTAACGAAACATAAATCGTCCAATTTCACATTACGACAATAAACTAGTTAGTCTGACGTAAAATACCTATTTCGAGATCTGAAAAAACATTATTATCTGATTAATACATTTTTCATTTCGTTCAACGGCAAAATTTTCATCCGCATTACAAATAAGACACTGAAAAAAGTGTGAAAAAATGACTGAAGTAATATCGAAAATTCAGAGCGAACACGTTCAACGACATCTCAAATTTGTGAGACATTTTCACTGGCTGACGTTGGCTAAGTCGTTGGAGTCCGTTAGAACTATGTCAACGTGCGCAGCAGTCTCTCCCTTAAAAAGAAAGCTCGACTTTTCCGGCTGGTCGTCATTGAAAATCCCGTGGGAAGTGGTCCGTGACCCATTTCGTCGCTACAGCTGCTTCCCCTTCAGTTTTATGTAACGAAACGGCTTTATGTAACGTCCCGTTTTTAAGGATGGGATTGAATGGAGAACGGCGATGATACTCCAATCCGGCTGTGTCCACTTCGAAAAAGTTCAACTCTCGCGACTATTATCCCTCTGATGCGAGTGCTTCTCATTACGGGTACTCGCGGATTCCCTCGTGTATCCTCTGCTTCCTCATAGACAGACAAGTATAAAGCGACATTTCTATTGTGCTGCTTTTAGGCAACAGTGAAAGTTATCATTCCGAGGCATGAAAAACTCCTCGAGAATATACAATGCATATGTGTTTTTGCCATCGAAGACGCAGAATACCGGAAGAAGGAAGACGAGGGGATTCCGAGTCATCTATGGATATCGACGATGAGAGCGTTATCTCGAAATGGAATCTTTCTAAGTAAGACAGATATACCTCTTACCGATGTTCCATTTCGTTATCGAACTTGGGGTATGAGCTGTCTACCCATGGAAACTGCGATTGTCGCTACAGATGCTATTTATGATAATCGGTCCTATCGATACCAATCTTTTCAGGGGTGGTCGAAACGAGGGGTTGCAACTTTTCCTGCGCACGACACGTGACCTTCTCGAGCGAAATTCGGTTTCCTGTCGCGATACCGGAGATCGGTGGGGTTGATATGTCACGGTGGATCTTCAGCGTTAATACCGTTTATGCCGATTCGGTGTTATTAATGAGCTTAGATACGATAAGAGCAACATATTTCCCTATCGGTTATGGCTGTCACGCGTGAGTTGTGAGAGTCGTGTGACCGGACCGTATAGATTTAAATCCAACTTTTTTTTTCCGCTCATCGAAATGTTTGCGCTTTTCCTTTACAGTGAATTGATATCAACGATAAGTTTAATAAAACCAATGGAATTTTGTAATGGTTCTTGTTATCGCAATCGAAGAGTCCTTTGACTTTTTTACTGTACCTATTAAAATTGAGCATCTTCATAAGATTAATGCCTCTAATACAGAGCTTACAATTAGATCTGTAATTGAATGGTTTTTCTACTTTGCAGTACCGGTAGTACCCGTATAACACAGTTAGGGATTGCAATATCGGACCAAAAGTCCAATACCGGTATTCGGTATTTTTTAGATCTTAATACCGGAATACCGGTTTTAATGCCGGTAGTAGGAATTTTAGAAAAAGGAAGAAAACACAAAATTCTTGTGAATGTGGATAGGTTTGTGGGTAAAAAATTTTAAATTTACTATAAACTTGATCAAATTTGAATTGGTTAGTCTCTTTTCTTCTTTTTCATTTTCATTTTTAAAATCATTATAATTATGTAAATACCGTAAGACATTTTCTATTTCGGTATGCCTTTCTTCTGTGCGATTTTTCAATGTAATATATAATTCTTCAGATAGTGATGTGTGCTGTTCTTTCAGTGACTGCAACATGAAATTTATTGTTGCAATAGCTGTTAGTAAATTAGAATCTCTCCGACATAATGCATCCACGGCCAGTTTTATTGGAAGTAGAGCTGATACAGTTCTGGATATTAAGTCGAATTCACTATCGGAAAAATTAATTTGCAGGTTTAAGTCGATTATTGCTTTTGGGATTGGATTTTTCAGTTTTAAAAATCGTTCCATCATTAGGAGTAAACTCTTCCAACGTGTTTTAAAATCTAATATTAACATATGTTCTGTTTTATTTTCTGTTAGTATATATTTTTGTAGTAAAGCATTTTTTGTAGGGGACGTTTAAATATCTTAACAAATTTTCGAACTTTATTAATTATAGGAAGCAATTCTTGATGAGTTAATATTTCATCCTCATTGACAATATCTTCTTCAACAATCACATTGTCATTACCTTCATTGTCAGTATCACTCTCACTCTCACTCTCTTCAAAGTCGGAATGAGAAGTCTCTGTATCCACAGTATTTGGGTTCTTCTGTTCTTTATTTTTTTTGGTATAATACATCTATAACTCCTAATTGAATTTCATGAGCATAGCACAATTGCTAATTTGCACCTGAACATATATTAGAGGCAATTTAACAAATTTCTAGTAAATACCGAAAAAACGGTATTTAAACTTGTGAATACCTGTATTACAAAATTGTACAAATGGCTGAAAATACCGGTATTCGGTATACCGGTATACCGGTATTGCAATCCCTAAACACAGTACTTCTATAACATGGTTCCACTTTAACACTGTTCGAGAATTGGATAACACCCCCGTCTAACACAGCATTCTATAACACGGATTCATTTTAACGCGATTCGAGAATTGGGGAAAACCCTCATACAGCACGAGATCCTAGAACACGGTTTCACTCTAACGCGGTTTAAGAATTAGATAAATCGCCCACACCGCTTAAAATATTTAAGAGCCCCAATCGAAATTGGGAAAGTCCCCATATAATACGGAGCGAAGTACAGTTTTTAAGTGCACGAGATATCTCATTAGAAATTTCGCATTTGAACGTGTATGTCGTATCAGATTTGCCTGCGGAATTTTGAAATTTATTAGTGTTTGAAATCTATTTTGTCTTTATATTATGTATGTATTTTTCTAAATGAAGATCGTTCCATTGTAAAAAGGCTAAAGTTTAAAACGGAACGCCACAAGTGCTTAACACCATATAAAGATATCTCGCCTAAAAGCACGCGAACTAAAATAAAGGATTTTTTGGCGAAAAATTGAGAGTAAAACTTAAGATATAATACATAGTGTTGACAAAAGTTCAGGATATCTTGAGAGGATATCCTGTCAAAAAGAAAACGCTCTCGGTTAATTGTGGGTAGTAGTGATGACGAAGAGAACGTTATTTAATACATATTAATAATGAATACTTTTGATGAAAATTCAGTTATTTAATAAATATATTTCTCTTAGTTAAACACATGCAGTATATTTTTCTAATTTTTGGAACCTAACCCCCTTTTTGAACGAGTTCTTTGTTTCACAGACTAGTTCTTTATAACGCGGATTCGCATAACACTGCATGCCGTGTTATACGGGGGTTACCTATGTATATCGTTTTTCATAAGCAATTAAATAAAACATACATTACAAAAATAAATGAAAGAATTACTCCTAATATCTAATAGAATATAAGCAATTGGTGAACAGTCTTAAGACTTCTTCAGAATTGCAGGACATCAAATGAGAATCAAAATATTTTATGGACACATTCCTATAAAATAAGTGCTATGGAAGTCAAAACGGTCTAAGCTAGCTATTATGATTATATGATAGTTGATCGCGTTTGATTTCTCTGCGTCCGAGGCATCTCTCCGTGCTGGATGATGGGCCGTACCAAAAACATTGAACAGAGTCTTCCGAAATATTTGAATTTTTTTTGTACAGTTTTATTAATCTGCCCAAGCCCCTGGACGTGCTTAGTGTCATCTAATTGTCAGAGTGACACAGATACAGTTATTATGACATCAATGCTTCTCAAATTCAGCCTGGATCGGTAGGTACTACAATAAACAAGCCCGGGGATACTGTGGAGAGCATGTTGCCACGAATAGTCGCTACCATATACAAGTCAACTGCAATGTTGCGACAAGGAATCTTGTTCAATATGCTATAATTATAAATGACAGTATGCTAGTGAAAGCCGGAATACAGTGTGGAGAACTAAATTGTATCAAGTATTATATACTTTAGCAGAATGCGCTGACGAGGGAGTTGTGACTATTAACACGTTGAATGCCATGGGGGTCACTGGTGCCCGGCGCAATTAAATTCGATGAAATTTTGTATGGTTTTTGAACTGAGATATTTACGGATTTACTAATATATTCAATATTTAAATATTGCTGTTAGAAAAGTAAAGTATCGCCGAATACAGAAGTATTTTTATCTGTAACGTTTCTATTCTATAAAGCTATGATTTTAATAGGAAAAGTTTCAGTTCGATAGAAATGATGGAATTAGCGATATACGTGTGGCGTTCAACGCGTTAAAGAATATTACTGGTCCTCTAAAAACATTATCTGGTATCTTGAATACGTTCAAAATCTTGCACAACAAATTTAGCGCAAAAAATTTGATCATGCAAAAAAACCAAGTATATTTTTGGGACTTCAAATCTGTGATTTCCAAAGTGCGTGTTTCAGCGCTGCGGAGAGCCGCGACTTCTGCACAGAGGCATCGCGAAATATTGCACAATTATCATAATTTTATTTTTATTATCAATTCAATGTCAGAGGACACAACATTTAGGGAAAATCAATGTGGAGGAGGAAATGAGAGTGGCTGTGTCTTGTTTTTGACATAGGATGCCTTGGAAAAACTGAATTTTGCAAAGGCGTCAAGAATTGAAAAAGTTTGGGATTTACTGCCCTACGTGTTTCAGGTCAGGAGGAAGAATCAGATGTGTTTCAAGGCCCTTAAATGTACAGGTCTTAAAACGTGAAATCGAAACCTTTATTTTTATAGTCCGTAAAGGTATCCTATCGATTGATAACCGACTAATGACTACTCGCTCATAGCCCAAGCTGGGCATAGCTCTTTTATTTGCAGAATTAGTGTAGTAATGCAGAGTGAATGAGCGAGTGAGTGAGAGAGTGTGTGAGTGGCAGAGAGCGAGCAAGGATGGTGCGGAGTAGGGAAGGAAAAAAGAAAAGACGGTAGTGTTGGAGAAGACGGAAAGCAAGGTAGAATCAGGCACGCCATTGCTGTACTGCGTATTCGTATTTCGTTATTTCCTTATTTCTTTTGTGTTTCTTTTGTCATATCTTTAAATTTTATAAAAATACTATAGGAACGGAATTTCTTATACTCATAAATAGTATTAATTTTTCGAATTACAGAGTGTGGATGGTTTGTATATAAGCAAGAGTGGATGTTTAGAGTACGTGATTTGGAAGGCGACGGATGTCAAGGCTAGCATGAATGTTTAGTCTATAGATCAGGAGAAAATGAGTGAGTGCAACAGAGAACGCATGCTGTGAGAAAGAGTATTGAGGGTGGATGCAAGCGTGAATTTGGGAGGAGTCAATTGAGAATATGCAGTTGAGTTGAGAGTTCAGAGAGCGAGAGACATAGCGTGAGTGGAGCGAGTTTAGTGAGATATTTATATTTACAGTTATTTTCGAGATATTCAGAGTTTTGTATTTTTATAGTTATATATATAGTTAATAAAGTTAATCACTTATTTTTAAATTACACGCGTTCAGTTAAGTTTCTAGGCTACGATATTGTTAATTAATTTTAAGGGAATCTATTCGGTTTCTTCAAAGACGAGTACCGTTAATCTTTGGTGGCTCATCTGAGGTTAAATTAGAGTAGGAACCTATAATACATCTATACCGACTGTTTAAAACCATCACACCAAGTATCCCTACATTAATATTACGGGCATTGCAGTTCAAATGTTTACACTTTGTTCATTCATAAGAGTGATGTTTATCAAGCCTGACTGTTTCTGAATGTTTCAGTTATTAAATTTTAAAGGTATTTGATTAAATTGGTCGCCAAATACAATTACGTAGCGACCAGGGGAATTATCGAACAATAATACGCCTCGGATAACAATAACTGTTTTTGCATTTTGTATAAAATGATCAGAATTCCATTTTGTTTTGATTAATCCTTCACTATACGTTAATGCAGTGCGTTTAAAGCTATAAAAATGCTACGATGTATCCGAAGCTTTTTTATCGTTACGATAAACATTATTCCGAAAACTTTACTACTTTAATACCCGATGAAAAACTGGGCAAACTAAACTTTCGTTGAAAACAAATATTAGTGGAATGCCAAACACATGGAGAATAATTACCGTAGCAAAAATAATTTTATGTTTTTAATATGGTCATTGAGATGGAATAATTGGAAATACTTGGAGAGACGATCATTTTAAAATATTTTCTATTTCATGATTAAAATTTATGACCTACCCTAAATTGTCTTTTAAACTTATGGTTTAGATCATCTTCAAATTTGACTGTTTAAATTTTCCGTTTATTTTACAAAAGGCCTGTATAATTTAGTTAATCTAACAAATAGATCTGACTTTAAGTTCAAAGTAAAGCAAAACTTATATGATAAAGTGTCCCACGGAATATGTTATAACATTTACATTTTTTTATTAGCACAAAACTAATTACGTTAAAAATAAAAATATCTGTTCCAAACACTGATATAAGTTTCCGTAAACCGGTGTCTTTCGTATTTTGCTCAATCTTTGCAATTAAACTTTGAATTGTGAATATAACGTCTAGAAACAATTCTACTATCAATGTTCTGAATGAACGTACACTTGATTTATGGTTCAGTTTTCCCAATGTAAATTTACAAAGGTAACGTCAATCAAAGATTCTGAAAATAAAAAAGTTTTCACTTTGTCATACTTTTTAACACAACGTCTACTTCGATTTGGAAGCCCGAAAAAAAGTTACATGTATTTCTCTGCAGGTTTCTTGCTTTGAATGACTACTGCAGACAATGGCAGTCCTTGCCATGACTCGGACCACGTGCAGAATACGATCTCATACACGTGTCCAGGAGAAGCGATCTTAAATGATGGGTGAATTGAGCCAAGAGTGCAAAACCGAAGGAAATGGAATATTCTACTTGCTGGGATATTGGTCGAACTGCTCACCGGAGAAAATGATAACCGCGTGTCTGTTGAAAACTATGACGCGCTTACTCATTTCACTACATCGCCTTGGTTGGTCTCTGCAGGCAGAAAGTGAGCGCTTCGAGATAAAATTATTGTGTAGAGTTTACTATATTTATTTTGAATAATTTATTGTATTCTTGTAATTGATTTAGAATGTGTATAAAAATTGGGAATTTTTTCATATCTCCAATTGCTAGTTATGTAAGTCACAGGATCATTTATTAAGACACTATGCAAAGCTATTCAAAATGGAAAATTATTCAGTGCTACTCGGTAAATATACACACAAATTTCAGTTTTTTTATTATGGCTTGAAAGTTTACGTTTTGTAAAAAATATGAAAGAGATGACTGCCAAAGTAAGTTATGTAAGACAGCATTTATAGGTATATCACAAGAAATACGTACACAAGGTATATCACAAGTGTTACGATTGATTGTGAATAATATCGTTCCCCCTGTATGTTATATCGATTGTGAGAGTCATAGTAACGACTCAAATTGTTTATAACAAGTTGTCGGAGAGTTCTCCAAGAACTGTGACATCGAATAGACGTGTAATAAATATAACTCTTTCTTTTCTAAAGTATTAGTAGTCTTTGGATGCCGCGCCGTAATCGTAACAATACATATTATGCGCCAGAAATATTCGTATTGGCAGAACCTGAAGGAGCACGTGTATGTTAGGCTACCTCAAGATTGCAAAGTCTCGTCCTGCCAGAAGCTGATAGGGCCTAAGGACCTACCTTAGTCGGGGCTCTAGGGTCGTAAGGCCCATACCGGATGGAATGAGCCACTGTTTGAGTCCACCGGATCCCCTGGAGACAGTCGTTTTGAATGCAATGACTTTGTTAATCTGCCGTGCTCTTTTATATATGCAGTATATGTATACACGTCGGGTCATGTCGGGCCCAAAAAGCCCATTGGACATCGCCAACTCCCGGTATCAGTAGGCCGGTATAGGATTTTTTCGTTCCATCAAGTTGTAATTTCCTCCAGCAGGCCCACCAACGACGAAGACTCAGGAATTTGGTCTCTCCCTCCAGAAGAATATGCAGCTAATAAATTTTCTCGTGCGTCCGAAAAATTCGAAAAACCTGCTAAATCATCGCGAGAATTTAGCAATCGGGAATGTCTGGTCTTTGATTGCGCCATTCGAACGACATACAAGTTATTCGTCCTTTGATGTTTGTTCTTCGTTGGTGTTGACCGATGAACAACTGTTTGTGAACACCGATGACAAAAAAACCAACCCAAAGAACAATTTGTTTGTTTCTTCGAGTGGTACTGTGTAGCTTTAGAAGAACGAACACGCCAAGGGCATCTAAATACCACAAGGGTTAAATAAGTTCTGATTCATTTATGTAACTTTTTCTATATTTAACTATACTTGGTGAAAGATGTTACAAACCGTCACACCGTTTGAGACTGTGAAATTTGGAGAAAGAATCGCAGTATTTTCGTCAGGTCTACTAGGCTTGCACGACTACAGAGCTAATTTAAAAAATACAAAGTGTCACTCCTGCAACCTCAAGATCCATGTTGTAAATTATGCCTCACCAATAACCATGAGTCTGATTCGTGATATTCGTGTTGAGCCCGGAATTGGGATCACGAGTTAGACTCGTCAAAGTTGTGCAAAGAGTTAAATAATTGAATACCAACAAAATTGTATATTTTTGAATACTGCCCTAGTAAATAAAAGTATACTATTACTGAAAACAGCTATCCATAGCATACAATGGGAACTTTGTTATGTAGACATTCCTTTATCTATTCCAAAACATATTATTAAACATTTCGTTGGCAGGCCATAAAGGAATCTCTGAAATCGCACATCGGCAACATTCTGAGATTCGTTTTAGAGTACAGCCAGGTGTAGGTCTGGTAATAAAAAGTCACTGTCGGAAATGGGCCGAGAAGTCCATGAGCGAAATGGAGGGAAACAGAATATTCCACTTCGTCGGATATTGGATAAACGAGGTAAGAGTATTCCGGGGAACGATAACCGAGAATGTCTAGTAGGGACTGCGACGCATGGCAAGTCGACGGAAATGTTTACTACACATACTTGTTCCCTCACGACCGCAACTTGCTGATGAAAATAGGAAATGGACGAAAGTCTGTGTAACCTTCTTATCCGTTGCTAAAGACACCATTAAAACTTTTATAACAAATAAATGTAGAGAAGATTTTTTAACTTAAAGAAGGATGATTTAAACTGAACACGAAGAGAGAGGGTCTTTTTCTTTCTCATTAACAATACCAATTAAATATCTGTGTTAACAAATATATACAGGAATTGACAACTACAACTACAACTTGCGACAACTAAAGACTGCTTCAACTCACAACTTAGAACTGGTTTACGACTAACAACTAAAGACTGGGCTACCCTTAAACCTACGCCAATTTGTAACACTCGCATCTTTCTCGCACAGTCTCTCTTGCACTCACATTCACTACCCTCTAGGATGTTTGGGGCCTTCAGAGAGAAAGTGGTCGGGCTACTGGCCGAATCTGACCCAACCCCGCTTTTTCCCTTGCAGCCCTTTTGTCGATCTTAACCGTTTCATTGCCAAGGAGCGATTTTGCGCTTCTTCTGTTTCGCTCGAAAAGTGCCAGAGCTCTAGGCTGCGATGCCGACAACCGCACACGCTCGGCAGAAGCCGATGCGCGACTTTACGACTACCATTCCGTTTTAGATAAAAATAAAATAATGAGACAGCTGATAAGAGGACGAATTTTAATTTCAATGCAAATGTTATTAAAATGTACAGAAACAAGAGTAAAAAACAGCGCAATATCGCTTCTTGGCATTTTTAATCGGAGAATAAGAGACAAGCGCTATCACGCCGCTTGGCATTTTTGGATAGGGAATACGACAAGCGAAAAAGCGTTCCTTGGCACTGTTGGACTGGGAAACAGCAAAGACGCGTGACACTCAAACGGTTAAACTGGGTACAGTCCGTGCATTTTTTCCGGCGCTACATAAATACAACGTGGATTGACCAATGATGTTTGTTGTTCAAAGAAAAAATATTTATCCCTTGTACTGTATTAACACTATGCCGTTCGGTGACATCACGTTGGTGTCGTGCGAAAATATGCGGACAAATGCCGGTGACACCACGTTGGTGTCACGCTAAAATTTTAAGACAGTATCCTATTACATCGCAAAGGCGTCGCGGCTATCTCACAATCACAAATTGATGCAAAGTATTGCTTGTATCCTGTACAGGCTGCAATACGCTACATATCCTCGAAATTTCGTGAAAATTGCGAGACAGAATTATAACTTATTGTGATTAGTAAAATGCGACGTTTTATAATTTCTCGACAAATTCGAAAAGCGCCGGCGCCAAACCAAAGAATCTTGATTTATCACGCGGACGGCATAGTGTTAAGTACCTGAAAAATTCGTACCGTTCTCTTTTTTGTAATGAATATCAATCAGATTTTAATCAGAAACTTGCGAAGTATTTCGATGCGATGAATCGGCAGCCAGAAAGACGAAAGAACGGATAGGAAGTTTTACACCATCCTTCTTACAGTCCTGATCTTCTTTCTTCCGATTAATATTTATTTGTATCTTTATCAAATTTCATTGTCAATAAATATTTCGAAAGTGACGCCGTGGTCAAAAGGGCAATTCATTTAATTTTTAAATTAGAATTCCCTATTTTTATCAAGAGCCATTCATTTTAACTACAGTGATAGATACAATGTTAAACTGAAAACAGTATTTTGTAAATGTTACGGGAAGCTTTAACAGTTTTAAAGTCTATTTTTCCTGACTGAATATTGCATAGATTTTAACAATGACCGACTAATCGACAGTGAACCAGTATGCATGGATGCATTACCAAATATTCGGGAAGGACGCGTTGCTGGTGATATGTTTATGCGTGCATGCGTGGATGCATTGTAGACCGTTTCAATAAAATGCAATATGTTTGTATGCGTGTCTGTGTGATATTCGAGAAAAACAGATTGTTAAGTAATGATTGTCTTTTGGTGGGCTAGTCGTATAACAGGGACAGTGCGAAAACAAATCGTGATGAATATTTGACATGTAATTCGTGTGACGCATGCTTTGTAATTTCGGATGTGAGATTTGAAAGAGTGAAATTAATAATTCGTGAGTTGAGATTCTCGATACAAAAGCAGCCAACGAGTGAGCGAGTGCGAAATTCTTGACCTTAGCTTTGTCGTTTTATTTCTACATGGCTGTTCGATGAAAAGAGACAATATAAAACTGCATTATAGTAAATTATTATCGATTTCTAGATCAATTTAACACCGCTTTAATTTTGTCCGTCGAAAATTCAGTATAAACATCTACGTCACTAATATATTCAGTTAAATATAAGTTAGTATCAAAATATGTTGATCATCAGTGCCCAATGAGACCGTCAACATACAGGGTGTTTCAAAAGGTTTTGTCATGGCTTCGGGGGGTTGTTCTAGAGCTCGGTTTGGATGGAGATTTGTGAAAATTACTTGCCGCAAAATTGTTTGAGGAATCCCCGATTCAAACTGGCTGGGCCATCTTATTCGTATTGTTACGTAGGTAAAATGTCTGATTCTGATAATTCTTCAATACCCGCGCACTGTAGTCACTCGTTCGCATATGGCTGCCAAATGTTGGTTTAACAGTTTAAAAAATTGCAGCGGCCGTCAGCAGAAGAAGGACAAACTTTCGCTTATTTGCAAATGCCTTTTTAGTACTAGATATCCGGTCTTCGGATATCTAGTAAGAATATATAACACACAGGATAATGTCTGCAGATGCGAAATATTAAATATTAAATGTAGCAAAAATATAAGTTTATGTAAATTAGTATATTTTTAAATTAGTATATTTGTAAAGTATATTTAAAAGTATTAAGAATTTGTGGCCGCCGAAACGTCGGTTTTTTCCCACTGTGCACCGGGTTGGGTCAAGTAATAAAACAGTTAAATGGTCACACGCATCGCAGTTCTTCCGGCACATTCTGACTTGGGAAACCTTTCTCCCCTCTCGGGTATTTAACGAAATCTTCCGATGCGACTTTTCGGAGGCTAGGAAGACGTCAATAACCTGCGTTCGGTGTTAGGTTCGGTCAAGGGCCCTCCCGGAGAGAAGAACATAAACACTTGCACTGCTCTTAGTGGTTCGGTGACCCAGTCCCCTAATTTCTAATGTCTAGTAGCACGCTTCTCCTTAGACTGTCCGAGCCGACAAGGACATCTTGTGTGTCTCTTTCCGAAGGAACAGCTGACTCTCTCACTTACTAAGCGAAAATTTGATCGCGGAGGCCCAATTAAAAGTCGATTTGCGGGAGAACGGTTCATTTCTGACCCATGGTTCCTCTCAGACATTTTACCTACGTAACAATACGAATAAGATGGCCCAGCTAGTTTGAATCGGGGATTCCTCAAATAATTTTGTGGCAAGTAATTTTCACAAATCTCCTTCCAATCCGAGCTCTAGAACAACCCCCCGAAGCCATGACAAAACCTTTTGAAACACCCTGTACAGGTGTTAACTATCTCCATTCTCGTTTTGAAAACTCGTCCATACCCTGCAAGCGTGCCTCTTCTTAAGAGCTCGTTCAGATAGCTCGTTCAGACAGCTCGTTTTGAACAACGTTTTGGTAGGTAATAAGACAATTTATGACGGTAGGTTGAAGGTACGGACGCGAAGACGTAGGAAACGGCGAATTTTCAAACTTGAAAGGGGTTTGGGCAAAGCGAATGCCCGAGTTGCCGGTAATCCTTCCGAATTGCAGGTCATAAATCTGCAAACTAGCCGTGCAGTTGTCGACACATGAAGCACATCGTTGCAGAATCCGTGCATTTAGGAAAGTGTTAAAGTTAAGATTATACAATTAGGATGACGTCGAAGTTATCTCAGAACGAAAGCTGGTCTAAGACGAGGAGAAATTTTGAACTATTCATTCAGAAATTCCCAGAATTTCGTCCTGTTCGGACTTTACTTCAGATCTGAAAAACTTTGCAAACCTGGTTTTTAAAGGAAGCAGAAATTTAATATCACTATGATGTACATTATTTAATTTCCTCAACGACGTCTTTGAGGAAGTATTGTAAAATAAGGATAATATGGAAATCTTGGTTTTTCAGTCGAAACTGAGAATTTTTGGGTCTTTTGTTTAGAAACCCTTGATAGAATTTGTTGGTCCATAGTCTGATATACATTTGGAACAAGTGATTGGATATAACAGATATCTGGAGAGAATTATTCTCGATATTGTTCTCCAATTTGTCGCGATACGTGAATATTTCAACTTGTGAATCTATATTACACTCTATGCAAATAAGCTAGCTACCACCGAGTATACAGTTTAAAAATTCATACGAGTATCCCCCACTCTTGAACACTTCGGCGAATAATACGATTAATTAAGCATAACGCGGCCGTTCAATTCCAAGCTTGAAATTATAGGTGATAATTTATTACTGAACGCTATTGCATACATATTACCTTAGATTACCTACTTATAGATTTTCTCAAAATTATATAGGTTTAGTTCTGTTATAATATCAACATTTTTATATCTCAAGGCAGTAATGAGCAAACTACAGCTCGTTGGCCAGATGCGGACCGTGTAGTGGTTTTATGGCGACCGCGTCATGAAGTTCAGCAAATAGTAACAATTCTTTCTTAGTAATTATCATTAAAAGTTATTTAGTAAAGTCACATCAAATCTGCGTACATTAAACAAATGGGGAATTACATGAAACGAGGTAACAAATATACATAAATTTACCTGCATAGGGCATTTCTATCCGACATTGCTTCCTTGACAAATTACGTTCATCGAAGGGACATGTCTAGCGATACATAAATAGACGCCCCCCCCCCCCCACTCCGACGCGCACAATCCGTACATATATAAATTAAGGTAAAAATTATAATAACACAAGTACTAGAGAATACCAGTAACGAATAAAGAATCAACTCTCTTTGCTACTACATATAAACGTAACTCGGAATCTTCTACAAACTCAGCAAATCTGATCTTCAGATCTATCTGCCCCGCCGCAGATTTAAAATAATAATATACAAATTTTCGAATTCAGTGTTGTATAAAGATTAATTTAACCCTTTTAGTGTCGTACGACGATGAATCGTCGTTGCCAATACTCCTGACGACGGGCATCATGGGATTATTATTTAGTTTTGTGATATGATATTAGTAATTTTATTACAAACAATTTAAAATCCACAATTTATGATTTATATTAAGTGTTCGATATTTAACTGTGACTGCTGTCGATTTTTTTGTTCTTGTGACTACTGTTTATAATAGACAACCGACCTTTTCATTTTTCTTAGCAATATTAGATAAATATTATTGGTAAAATTTTCAACAAACAGTGACATGCATTTGTTATTACTTTAATCAATTTTTCCACTCAGCACTGAAAGGGTTAAAGGGGTGTTCCTTTTTCGCATATGTGAATTTTCTATAGAAACAAAAAAATTTATTTGCATAAACAACATATAGCTGTGACAATTTAAATGACAGATGAGCATTTATAATAATTTCACTCCTCAGAATGAGTTCATCCCGGGTCGAATCAGAATATGTGGAATTTTTAGAAATACAGTCACAGCTTTATTGATCATATCAAGATTAAATAGCTTTTTAAAATAAAATTTCTCTGAGTCCTTTGCTGACTCTCTGAGTTTTATAATAAATTATGTTGGCCCCGCAAAATTATTCCTTTTTTTGGCCTACTTCTAAAAAAGTTTGCCCATCGCTGTCATAAGATATCCTCGCATCGATATTTTCGTCACAACAGACAAAATTGCGTGATTACGTACGACTTAGTCGGATGTACCGATTAAGATGCAAGATCTAAAGCAATTTCGGGTATTATAAAAATACTGATAGAAGCAAACATGATCCAACAGAAAATAATAGTAAGGAATGTTATCCGGAATTTGCGAGACACCGTTGTGTCCGTCATGCGAACGGATAAAGGAAAGTATAGGAACTTTCTGGTGGAGAAGCATGGAATTCCTGAACATGTCTGGAGGGTAAGGTGACCAGCATTAGGACCACAGATGTCGGCATGTCAAGAGGTTTGCGGCTGCTCAGGCCAGCCTTGGCTTTTTACGAGATTTTACCGCGGAACTTTTATTTCTTTCTTTGCACAAGTGGAAGAAAGGACGACAAGAAGATAGCGGAAGCTGTCGGGAAGTACAGGGAAGTAAAGAGAGAGAGAGAGAGAGAGAGAGGGACAAAAATAGAGAGAACTGCACCCTTTCCGAGTTTTATTCAAATTTTCCCCGGGCAAAATATCAAACTCCTTCGAGGCTTTTCCATTCTCCCTCCTTTGCGCACGCTCTTCTTTCCCATTTCGGCTAGCTGATTTCAACGAATGTGTGGCGCCGAAAAGGAAAAGGAAACTACACCGCCGTTTTGTCTTTAACTCGCGGACGGTCTTTCTACACTGGTTTTGAATTTTTCTCGTAAATAGTTACGATGAAGAATTCGTAATGTTTTACTCGTTGAACTTCTTATTCTGCACTTTCAAGAATGTTGGAATAAGTTTCACGGAGTTTCGTCTAAGGTTTCTGCCTTTTCTTACGCTTATCTGCGAATAGTTTTTCCATGAAAGAACGAACTGCGGCCAGAATGTTTTCAAATGTTAATAACAGACTACTCTTTCCCTCAAATGTTTTTCTTCGGCCGGGATGAAACTGCGCAAATAAGATTTATTATAAATATAATTCAAACTCAAAGAATTCTGCGTAATTCTTAATATTAGCTAGTTCTGAGGTTTTTAATAATTAATGTAATACGAATACTTCACTGTTTTTACGTACCATTCATGACGGTTGCACGTACAATTTAGTCATGCAAATTTTTAGGAAACATATGAGCTGTGATTTTTTATTTGCATTATATTATTATTAATAATTCCTCTAATTCCGAGAAACTACCACACGAGTTCACTGTAAACTCTAAACTATAATCACGTTTTTCGTTTACGTTCACCGAACGTACTGTTGCGTTTGTTATTTTCTTTATAACCGTACATTTATTAAGAGAAAGAATAAGAAATAATGTGAAATACGAACGGTTTTATCTGAAATAGATAGTACTAGTAAAATTGGAAAAAGTACAATTTTATTAGAAGTATGAGCTTCCCGTACAACATGAGTTTGTGCGGAACATCTAGAAAAAATGTATTTTACACAAAATACAGAAATGATTTTTTTCTACAAATTCCCAATTTTTTCTACTGCATTCGTTTTCTATAAGATTTTCTACTGCATTCAAATTTGTATACTTCTATGGTCGGTTTCATGATAATAAATATTTAATCAAGATCAAATGTGGCATTTTTAACATTACGACTACGGATGTTAAATCTATTATATTTCAATATATCGAGTAAATACTTTCGAAAAAGAGGAATCAAGAGATGGAAAAGATAATCGATTTGGTAATTTATGTTTTATGAGATGATCGTGGAATATTTGCAATGTGGCTCGCCTAATTTGAAGAAATATTTTAAATAATTAGAAACCAATTATTTTGACTGCACTGGTAGTTGTAGTGTTAACGGATCAGTAGATTGCATGTATACTTATCCGTCGATTTATACGATAAATATTTGCAGATATTTATACGTAGTTGTTTCTCAGATAGCAGCAAAAATGTTCATTTTCAACTTTTTCTTTAAATTCGTTATTTTGAAACCCATGTAAATTGGGGAATAGGTGTATTTTATTTTCCATTTCAACATTATTCGATATCTATTTGAATTGCGCTGTCCGAATCGTTCTACTCAGTAATTGTTGGAAACGACAAACAAAATCAGAAGAAGAGATAAATGATAGTACTTTTTCTTCTACGTTATTTTAATTGCCATTTTTGCTCCACGAGATTTATTGATTATTAATACGTAAATAACCATAGAATGTAAATATGAAGTTGAATACCCCTATGTTTTTAATATCTTCCAATTGCAACCTTTTTTTGACGTTCTTATTCCTCGCAATTCATGTGTAGGATAAAAGATATCAGAAAAACGTTAAGAGTGTGCTTAATCCCTTCATCTAGAGATGTTAATAGAAGTACTTCGAAAATAAAGAAACAGTGAAGCTAGTTTCATCTATCTAATCTTTCACATATTGCAACATAGTCACAGAACTGACGAAAATCATAAATATATTATTCAATCCATCTGCATCAAATGGCATAAATTTTTGTAGATTAAATTAAAGATCAATTAACTATGTTTTTGTTACCTAGTCAATATAACACTGAATTTTTAATTTAATATGCAGCGTTATAAAGTTATAAAAATTTCTCAATGAGTATTATCTACCGTTTTAGTCGAATAATGTCAAATGATCATCATTTATTCGTAATTTTTTGTAAGAATTTTGGAATCATCATTTCTAGCTGAAATGTATATTCAATGTAATTAAAAAGGCGGGGTAACAATTTTCGCTGACAAAGATATTCGAGATCTCACCCTGCTCCTGGCTTTAGCGCGAGAAATCATCGGCCCTCCCGAGTCATCTCGGCTTCTTTTTGCATTTAAAAGGGGGATGAAAATAACGGACGTTTTGCGCGAAGCGATTAGAGGAGGTTCGTCCCCTTTTTCCGGAGAGAAAGAACGAAAGCCGCAGGGCTGAGCGCAGATGTCGAGGGCGGCAGATGCTTATGTTTTTGCTTCCAAGGTAAACGCGCAGATGAACGAAGAGATAATTACATAAAATGGTAAATAATTAAATTCCGCTAACTTTTATCGGTTTAACGAAATTCAATTATCGGATTCGATCAAGACGTTAAGGGATAACGTCTATAGCTCCTTTAGCGTCGATAGTTATCGTTGTTTTAAACATGAACACTGTTTATGACCCGAATTTTTGGCATCATTAAAAATTAGGTGATAAATTTTGTCTAGAAGAATTTTACTGTAGGGGGAGAGGTTTATTCTCGAGACTGAAAGCTATAATGGTTGGCAAAAAAGAACTTATCTTACAATTAGAGAATAGCAGAACATGTATACGATCCATTATCATAAAATCGCATTGAATTATTTTTTCAATTTTTTTTCAGAAAAGTAAAATTAATGTCGTAATATTTTCTGCTATTTACTTAATTTTAGCCCATTAATAGTAATGAAAATAGACACCGAAATGTTTTGAAGTATAGATATAAAGTCATTACCAAATTCCAAAGTTGAAGTTTAGTCGATAGAATATTAATTATAACGGAAAGCTATGTCAGGGGTTATTGGATATATGATGCAAAATGTTAAAACTCCAAATAAAATGAAATTGATTAATCTGCTATTTTTATGGCCAAGAATAATCCTGAGAATTTCGCCCAAACAGAAGCATTAAATAATTATGGATACATGTTAAGGAATATTTAGAAAAATACTGAAATAATTTTTAAATTCCAAGGTGAAAATTAAACCGATAGAATATTAAAGAGAAGAGTAAGCTGCGTCAAACACGCTTCAATATAGGACGTAAATGGTTAAAATCTCAAGTACAATAAATTGATGTCATAGAAACGAAGGCTCCTTTAAGTTTATAATCGGCACTGATCTTAAAAACCTGTTTCAATTACAATCATTCAATCGACATACCATTAGAGACAACTTGTTGAGAACATCCGACTAGAATGAAAAGAAATTTGAAACTATTCATTCAGAATTTCACAGAATTCACAGAGACTCGAACTTTATACCAACTTCTCGAAAACTATTTTGGACTCGGCAAAGCGACATGAGTTGAATCTGTACTTGCAATTTACCGTACTTTCAAGCCAACTTATTGGAATTTACCGGGAAAAAACATATAAGGACTTCGGACTCGATTCTACGGTCTCTCCTAGAATATCTCGAATTTTATAGTGTCCTTTGTATATTGTGCAAGTAAATGTTATTTCACATCGAAAATTCCAATCCTTAAACATCGTTCCGAATCCTAGAACTTCAATAATGACGTCATTGAGGAAAAAAGACACTCAACGGAACTGTCGAAAGGAGTTACCGAAGAAATTAAAAGCATGAAGTTAAAAGTATTTGTCGGCAAGGCGTCCGTGATTTTTCATGTTATCTCATTACTAAAGTTCCATTAAGAACTTGCCACCCTGAAGGATCTTGAATGCATCGTCAGGACTCACCACAGTTAGGTATTACTTTTGCCCTACCCTTTTCCTTCCCTTGTCCCTTCCTCACAGATTAATGAAACGACGAGCGGCGCTCTTCGTAGTGGAACTTGACGGACGATGAAAGTTTACCACCTCCGATGGAACTTATAGAATAGAAATCCGGTCATGTAAAGGACATCAGACCAAAATTATTAAATTGTACGACAATCTCGTGTCAGAAAATAATGCATTTTGCGGCTGCTTTATGGAGCTGACTAAAGTGTCGTTGCCTGCAATTTTTTAACTTTCTTGTCGATAAAATAATAATAATGCGGGATTCTTCTGCTTGCACCGATGAAATCTTTCAGTATCTCTTTTATTGTAGTTACACTGTGGAATGAAGAGAGAGGAGGTATGCTTTTATGTAGTATTTTACATTTCAGAAGAGAAAAAATGAGAATATCATGAACCACGTTGGAAGAAATTGTTTTACGTGTAGGAAGAAAGTCGAATAACCTCCATGAAAGGTTATTGGACTACTTTTCCTATCATATTAGTGTTTACAATGAATAAACATCCTTTCTAGACATATTAGATACCAATATTGAACAAGGAAGATGACAATAATTTGTAACAATTTATTTAACCTTAAGGTCAATTCTTGGGCTACTACCATAAAATGCAATATAATACTATTAAATAGATAGCATTATTCTTTCCAACAAACTTATACGTTTACAAATACATTTGTGCAATTTTATGTAATTCGAAAAATTCAGATCGATATCATAGTTCACATCGGTATTAATAGTGCAACCATAAAAAAAGACAACCATCAATACCTTATTCATATTTAACACTAGATTTACGGATGTTGATTATATACCTATTTTTACTGAAGAGAGCCAATTTGACTCATAGAAGAAAATTGAAGTTTCTTGCAATGAAAATAGTTCCAAATCAATTTGAATAAAAGATTTATTTTTAAAAAATTCATGGAATAAATTTTTTCAAAAAATGGATTTTATAAAATTATATTATTTCACTAAAAATGCTCTGTTCACACGCGATGTATAAATCCAAATGATGATAGAAGTGGGTAGGGAATAAAGATAATGTAGGGGAGTAGCGAAAAGAAGAAACACACAAACATTGTATGCGAGGAGAGACAAATTAGAGGAGAAACAAATCACGTGCGGCTTGCAAGCCGCAAGTTGCCCAGGCCTAATGTAAGATATAAATTTCATGTGTTATGCGATTAACTGTTAAATTATTTTATGAGTCAAATTGGCTCACAACCGTAAAAATAGGTATACCACATTCGATAATGCGAAATGAAGGGGTCTGCGGAGGAGGGGAATTAACATTTACATATATTTCATTACTAAAAACTAAAAACCAATATATATTTTTAAAAAATAATATTTAAGTATGATATATATAGTAATCGAATTTTGAATGAGTCAAATTGGCTCAGTCCGTAAATCTAGTGTTAATTAATGTAGGGAACTTATGTTAATGTGAAGAAAATGATGCACCCATAGACTTAGGATTAAATAAAATAGAATGTTCTTCATTACTCTTCATTTGAGGGAAGTCTGTAGTTTCGGTCGCATTCAGGACCTCAGATCACACGCACACCTGATCATGCCTACGCACGAACATACGCATTCATTATTATAAAATGACCGATGCATCGTCCAATAACTGATGCTCGCACACGTACTTATTCTTTGCATCTGCACCATCAACACGACACACGCCCTCTCATTAATAATCACACTCTACACATAAACATTCACACCTTTAGCTGTTCCTAATTCCTACATTTATTTCTCCAAAATTAGAATAATATTTTTTGAAGGTGGTACAATATAACGTTTGAAGTAGTATTCATCACATTAGAGAATTCAACCCCTCCTACCAATTACCTACAGGAACTTAACTAACCAATGAATGTGCTGTAACACGCGAAAGTAATAATTCACAGACGCGCGAGTACCATGAAGTCACCAGCGTTCCAATTTAAAGTAAAAAATACTGTGTCTAACGTGCATGAAAGGTGGCAGAACGATGCATAGGTGATTGTTAAGAAAGCTGTCGATCGATCGACATCGCGCCAGATTCGCGTGTTTATTCTGTCGTCCTGAAATGAGCAAGAAAACTGGTAGCCTGTCGATAAGTGCCAGCGAGGTCACTAGAGCTGCTGAGGTGGCAAGGAACTTTTATTCTTTTTTATGGAGAGAACAGGAGGGCAGTTGTTATTTCATTAGTGCTCGATCGTTAAATCCGTGTTAACTGACCGTTTTTGGTTTTTGTTGACGCTTGCGCGTTGTCGAAGTTAAGGTCCATACCGTTAAACGATTGTATAGTTCAATAAAAGCAGAGAATAGTGGATGAAAAAGTTTTGAGAGACCTGGTGTTGTGCTTTAGACTGAACTTCCTTGGATGTTTAACGAATCTATTATCGAAAACATTAAAAAGTAGCAAACTCTTAATTTATAAGTAAATGACAAATTCTCCGAACAATTTTATGAGGAACCAAGCAAATGCATGTTTTTATATTTACAATTTTAGGTTTCCGTGATTCTTATTACACTTGTCAATACGATTTTTTTCGCCCGATGAATATTTATATTGATTCTTATAGATTCTGTGGCGCTGATCATTAAGCTGAAGATTTGCATTTTTTTCAAAACTAGTTTTCTCAAAAGTGGAGTCTGATGGAGAAAAAACGCTCTTCATATACGTGTTCAGCGCAAAAAATTCTATACGAATCAGCATAAATATTCTTTGTACACAAAAAAAAGTTCAATTTTGCAGCCCTGTTATTTATTATAAGTGTAGCAATATTTTTGACAATAAGTTGTATGAACCAACGTGAAAAGTATATTTTATATTTTTAACGAAATTTAACGAGATTCTAAATTGAAATAGCCACGCTTTTATGAGCAAGAACGTTTTTTCTGCACTGAATCAGTAGAAAAGTGTAAAACTGCTCAGCCTTTCCATTATCTTTTTCATTTGTTGTTTCAACGATTTACATTATGTTTTGTATTCTTACGTTATTTCTCTTTTCTTTTCCATTATTATCGTGTTCCTCAGTGTTTATTTCTTTTCTAATTTTAAGATTAATGAGGAAACGTCAATGTTTTACAATGAAAAATGTCTTTACTGTGCTTGGAAGTTACCTATTCTTTAAAAGTACGTATCTGAATTATTTATGAAACGTATGACAAATTATTCGCGACTTAAAGTGGATAAATCGAGGGATTACCTATTAATGAAACTTAATTATCAACCGATAAACGTATTTATGATGGAGCTTAACACGTTTGGCATGGCGTGGGATAACGCTGATGTCTCACTGACTGTCTTACAAAGACGGTGAGGTATAAACATGATGCCTCATAATTTAGCTAACTAAAAATTGATAAAAGTGGATTTAAATGTTTGAAACTATATAAAATATTTGTTATAAATTTTTTGCAGATGAAACACTACCAAAATAGTTCGCAGTCCTTAACGAAAAAACAATCTGCTCTACACCCGTGCTTAACGTGTTAAGGAAAGCAGTGGCTCGGGATTATAGGCAGAATATTCCGAGATGACATTCAACAGTAATTCCCACAAAAATACACCGACGAACAATGGATTTAGGGTATCGAGATTTTAGCCATTTCAAGTACGAATATTAAGCTATTATACATATATGTCATTAAATTATTACTGAGTTATATAACAAATTAAACGTATACAATACAACTCAAAGTCATTATATACTAATATAACTCCTTTTGAAATATTTCACTGAAAATATCCACAAAATATAAAAATCGCTTTTAGAGATGAAAAACTGCGTTGTCACAAATATACGTAATAATAAAATATATTACTTCATCCACATCTTTTATATTTACAAGTGTTTGTAAAAGTTACTTCCCGTACGTTCAAAGTTTTGATGGAACAAATCTCTAAGATTCCGCTAATTCCACTGCATTAAATGCTTCACGTTATTTATAATAGTATCACCGTAAACGTTTTAGTTCATTATCTGTACGATACAGTTATGACATCATTGTCTCACGTGTTCCAGTACCACTGTAATTTGTGGCTTGTAAAGTTTCCTCTTCATGTAATTGCAGTGTCATAATACTTGAATGAGTTACCCACGAACAATACCCACACCATAAAATTATATACATGAAAAACTTCATGTTAGGCTATTTTAATAATATAGTACATATTTCTTCTCTTATTGTTAGATAAAACATTCACAAGAAATTAAAGATACTTTATAACTGACATAAAGTCTCCAATCAATATTTCCAGGATTTACAAGATAGTTAAAACATTTGGAAAACATTTTTCTACCACTAAATGGTCTAAACTATAATATGGATATCTCATAACAAAGTTAAATAATGTTTCTTATCAATGTCATGATAGTTTGCAGCTGCTTTCAAAAACTCAGAACATATTTTCATCATAGTTTATTCTGTCACGGCAATTGTAAGTTATTGTTGCTTCGCAAGAAAGTACATAGTTTAATATCGGTATTTTGTTGGTCTACAATTATTTAAAAATATTTCTCCACAACTAAATCATTTGCAATGTCTTATAGGTGCTTGATAACAACATACAATAACGTCATAAATCGGTGTTATTGTAAGTTACAATTACTTTAAAACATTTAAAACACATTTTCGTCATAGTTCGATTATCCACGACAACTGTAAGTTATGATTGCTTCATAAAAAAAGTGCATTCTCTTAAATCGTTGATTAGATGGTGTAAAATTATTTAAAAATATTTAGTAGATATTTTTTCATACTTAAATCATCCACAGCATTTTATACTTGTCTGATAAAAAATTTAAATAATATGACATGGATATTACGATAATTTATAATAGCTTCAACATATTTAAAATACAATTTCATTATGTTTCTATCCTTAACAGTAATTTTCCTTCAAATTCTGATTGCTCCATAGAACTATAGAATATTTTAAATCGGTGTTTCTACGTTGAGGAGCGTTCAGAACGCGTTGTAGCTACTTTCGTTCGTTCACCGAGCAATTTCGATATCGAAATGTAATAAGAGCAGTGAAAAATCTCTTACCGCTTATCCTTGCTGGAAATGTTATTCGTTCTGAGCGCAGGCATCGTTCTTCTACTTATTCCATTTTATTCTTTTCGTCGTGGCACACTAACTTTCATATTACGCTAAACAGTTTATATGTCCATTACATTATTACTACCCTGAGATTAATGTAATTTTCTTTAAAACGAAACTTGACACTGTCCCGAAATCTAATTTTAATCTCAACACGGAAAAACAAGCGCCGTGTATCAAATTCCCGCGCAAAAGTCTTCCTGCCTTATAAATGTATTCCCTGAAACAAAAATTACGCGAATATCTAGTCGATGTGTGTTTTTCTATTTCTTATCAACGTAAATAGTTGTAAATACTTTTGCGTAAAAGTAGATTTATAAAACGCCCGATGGAAGTCTGTTATCATCTCTCACGATTCATGGGCATACAAATTTTATGGTATTTTTCCTTCTATTTTGTTCACTCAAAGTATTAATAATTTGAAGAGTTTTTGTTGCGGAGAATTTCATTAAGAGCAATTACGAGGAGACGTGAATTTTAGTGTAAATTCGGCCAACAAAGTTTGCCACGACACGTGTTTGAAAATTCTACAGTAATGCTAAGATAATTATGATGAGATATATATCACTTCGGTCAGTGGGAAATTGTGGTCTCGTGAAAACTGTGATATCACGAGAGTTTACAATGGAATTATCAACAGCAACTTGTACAAACTTTCTGTTGTAAAATACGACTTAAATTTATGAATTCCAGGTGAAAAATTGTGCTCGTATATTTACATGAAATATCACCGAAAAAAAGTATTAGTTTAGATTATGAAATGGATTAAAACTTAATCTTGAATGAAATAAATTGAATTAAAGATATATTCTCTGAAAATAAATTCTCTAAATTAATTCCGATAAATATTGAAAAAGGAATTCGTATTTCGAGCGGGCAAACATTACAATTAACTGGTCCGCGTGGAAATTGCACTTCCCAATTGCGATTACAAATATAATCGGAGTCCACGCGGTAACATTGTTACGAAGTGTTTTATTTGCGCCACATTTTCTAACGCGACAACGCGCCGATGGATCGGAAGAGGTAAATGGGCCGTAAAACCAATAAAATCCCAATGAAAATGAAATCCCCCCACCCTATAAACGCCGTTTGCATTCGTACTCAAAGTGGACGTAAGAATGTAAGAATATACGTACAATGCTGCAAATAAGGAGATGAAATTTGAGAGTTTAAAACGCTCTTTTCGCTTCGTGAGAACTGATATCCGAGCGAATATTCAATATTCTTAAAATTCAACACGCGCGTGCATCAAACTCATTGAACACATTTTACATGTATTTCTGACAAAATGAAAAGTTTCGCAGAATTGAAATGAGAAACGTACAGAGGATATTTTAGAAATAGGCAGATAGCATTTGAATGAACATTTCACATCTTGTAAGGATGACAAAGTTAAGTCAGTATTGGGATAAAAATAGTTTCTTTCAGAATTATAAACATTTTATATTTGCCATAGAATTTAGCAAAAAAACTTTATCATGTATTTCGATGTTATGTTTATAGAACTGTATACCAATTACAGTCATCACCATTCGCTCCTGGACAAACGGAGATTACAACGATATTTTTAGGTATGATGAAAATTCGAATCGAACTGCGCCTAATGCACTAACTAAATAGACTCCTTGAGTCTCGAAAAGAAGTATTTTTTAATCAACAGACATATAGCGATTTATCACCCATGCACCAAGTAGAATACGTTTGTACGTTTCATTCAACCACGTCCCAAGCATCCTATATTACCCTTTAACTCCGAGTTTATGTAAAATCACGCGTGGAATGACAATCGCCAAACAAAATCCCGTTCGCGCATTGCTATCTATTACTTTGCACGAGTATCGTAAATATTTGTTCACGTACGAGATGAACGCGATCTACGCAAATTTGTATCCGTCGTACAAACATAAGCGGAATAGCCTGTCTTGCGAGATTATCTCTGGCACTATTACATAGCGGATACAAACGCGTACGTCACCGCGCTTCAAAACGGATTGACACGCGACTGGGTCATTTATGCACAGCAAATAATATAAATCAAACGGAGATGGAATCTCATTGTCCCGTGGGCTGCAATAAAAAAAATCGAAACTGACACATCGTTTAGATATTCACATCTGTATCATTGCTATTACATCGACGTCAGGGAGGAAACTTCATCGATAGAATTCATCCAATTTTTTCGATATTTGAATTGACGTCCCGAGTTTACTAATCGCATCCCTCTACGAAGTACAGATATTATTCTTAAAAAATACAGCTTTGTACTGTAAATTCGTAAATGAACTCGCCGATGACCGCCGGTGGCGGGCATAAAAGATCACACCGTTAATTGACGCACGTTGGAGCAATATGCACCTGTGTGTTGAGTGTTGGCGCGGATCACCTTGTTGCGCCGTATCAAGGAGAGTACGAAGCCGCGCGTTTCAAGTTCGGACGACGACTGAGGAGCGTTTCTAGGTTTCACGCCTGCGCCCGTACGCACTCACCCCGACAGTACAGCCCTGTCGCGCATCACGAGTTTTCCCACTGCATTTGGATTATTGTCTTGTATGACGATATAAATTTACGTGTGTTATTGCGATGGGATTTAGCCTAAGGTATGGCGGTGGGGGTTTACTCTTCGGACGTCCGGTGTGAATTGTCAGGCAGAATCAGTCGTTCAATGCTCAATCTGCGCGTGCCTGAACTTTCTTGGAAGAATCGCTGCGATGGTAGAGAGGGGAATTAATTTTTGTGCGCGGCGATTGAATTCGCGTGGTGCAGATTGTAGTACATCATTGATATTCTGACATTTACGGATTTATAAGGTGGTAAGAGTCAAATATTTCGAAAAAATTTGGGAGACTTAAATAGATGATTGATTATTGATATGTAAAATGTTAATTAATTGTTCGAATTGAATATGCCGGGATTAATGTATGTTGAGAGACGAGTTATATGAGGGTAATTAAGAAAGGACTTCGTTTACAAGGAGAAAGGTTTAATAAAAACTGCCTCTTTTAAACGACAAAAGGCATTAGAAGTGATTTTTATAATAATTGTCTCTCCTGTTGCTCCGTCTTCTTGCAGGTAGATTTTTTAAACCTCGTTGTGTTTGTAGCTACACATTGTATTGACTATTTAACAAAAGTTTTAATTACAAAATAAGAAAGTTCTTTTTAGATAAAGTAAGAGAATGTGATACAAAAAGTAGGGATTATTAATATTACAACTCGCAACGATTAATTCAGAATATTGAGAAATACTAAACATACAGGATTTGACCAAACATATACATTCAAGCAGGCACTACGTCATTCCTTATGAAAAAATTTGCGCAAAACGTGGAATAATTTTTGTTCATTTAAGGCTTTGTTTTCGAGGAAATCAAGGTTGAAAATTAAAATTTTGAATACATTGTTTAAATAAGTAAACTTGTACAAAATTGTATTATTCAGCCAAGTTTTCTGTTAAAAAACATGCAACTACGTTAAAAAATTTTGTTCTATTTTCAGCCGCACCCTGCATACTACAAAATATAAAAAATGTAGAGGAAAAGAAAGTTATTCGATATAATCGTTTACTCTTTGCAAAACAGAAGTAAAAGGTTGAAATGCAAATGACATTACAAATTTGTGGAACATTTCCGCAAAGTTAAAAATTAGGAATTTTAGCTACCTTGGCAGATCCAGTGTTAATAATTCACTTTCAAATTGTCGGAAGTGCTATTTAACAGATATAATCATGAAAGTACGAAGTGTAATTATAGTACGAAATAATTATTACAGAAAAATGTTCGTCTTTCACGGAGAATTCATTTCATCGAACAGATTGAATGTCAGGCCACATTAACGAAGGAATAATTAAGGTCATCAGACGAGGTACGTATGTGACCGAGGAAATAAAGGAACAAGGAAAACTGAAAGAAAAGTTCGTCGCATGATTAGATAGAAGAGCGAGACAGCAAAAAGGATGGCCGTCCCTGGCTGACCATTGTTTGAGATTAAAATTAAGCCGCGGTTCGTTCTCTACTAACGAGACTGCGGTTCTTAATTGGCAGCGAGCTGTGCTCTGCGTCGGCTGTCCGTCGAAAATTCTTGCAAGAAAGATTATACCGTGCAAATCTTTTTACACGCATAAGTGACGGTTAAAATAGAATTGGAGGAAAGAGCAAACAGGAGCAGAAAGAAAGCCACAGGACGTACCGAGGGAAAAAGTCAGCGTCTCGTGAAACGGGGCCGAGCTGTCGTGTTCACAGGATTTAATCAGGTCGATCTCCCTCTGTACTTACCATTCGTATTCGGTGAAATAGTATTTTACTCGAAAGCCCTGAAGACTTTCTCCGGTGCCATAACTAGCCGACGATAGGTGAAAGTGAGGGCATGAATGAAAGCTGAGAAGAGAATCAAGGCAAGAATCAGAATGGGAGAGGACAAGACGCGCAGAAAATGCGGTTCTGGTTCGCCGAGGTTCCGAAGGAGAGCGAAAGAAGATGAAAAAAGGGCACATGCGAAAATACCTTCTCTCTTCTTCCTTGCTGCGCGTCCGTAACAGATTGGCAGTGGAAATGGCGGGTCAGCGTTTTCCGGGAGGGATAGAGGCGTGGGGAAGGAAGACGTCGGATTAAAAGGTTCGCCGCTCGCCCGGCTGTAATAAGAGTCAGCATCTTTTTCTCGGTAATATTTCACGTCATTACACACCATTTCCTCGCAATTAAGATTTGAAAATTTCGGCGAGATGCAGTTTATCGAGAGCGCGGAGCCTCTTTTTACCGAACGTCTTATCCCTTTGCGGGTGCAGCCTGTCGCGACCCGGTTTTCTGCTTCACTTATTATTCTCCCTGCTCTCTTAGAATAATGCCTCTAACGCGCGGCAGTGTTACTCTTGAATTTAATACCCTCAGATAATTTTTTCACGCTTAAGTAACGACGTCGAGCTACTGATTTATACGGGTCCGAATCTTCGGTATTCAATTGCGTCTTCTTTGGGTTTTGTCTTTTGTCAGGGAGTTCTTGGTTTGGAGTTGCATTTCATTTTTATGTTCTTGGAGGAACAGCGACTAGAATAGGCGTACAATGAATTTAGAGAAGGCATTCTTTTTCGCCCTTTTCCATCAATGGGCTGGATATATCCACCGAAGATTCTTTTCATATCATAATTTTCTCTGTTTTACCAATTATATGGATTTAATTTGATTACAAAAACATGCTTTTATCTTCTGATGGTCCTTCAGCCCAAGATTACTTTAACCCTTTGCAGTGCTATGTCGAGCTACACTCGACATAGCTTTTCACTCCGTTTTATTTTCTAACGAATTAATATCGACTTTTCAAATTCATCATGATTTTGTAGTATCACAAAAATATCCGTCAGTACCTATACTTATTGTTATCATTAAAAAAGAGTGAATAACCAACGACAGAAAATGTCGTGCAATTAATTTCATTTAGCTCGTTACAAACTTGACAAAATAATTCGGACCGCAAAGGGATAAGTTCAACTACTTTATCTGTGATACATTAAAACACTAGACTTTTTATATCATCTTCTTGTCGGAGAATGTACTTTTTCGAACAACATTTAAAATGCTAAAAAAATACATGTTCCGCATCATTAGTACTTGTCGATGTTTTTAATAATACCCCGATAAAAAGAAATAAATTTCTGAATTCACTGATTGAAATATTCGTTAACGTGTTATTTCTCACGTAATTTTTCAAGAATGTTAAGTCATAAATTACTGACAAAACATTTGTAATTAAAGAAATTTATTAAACAAACCTGTCAATTTCTGAGTCACTTTAATCCCTAACCACCGAAATTAAAAAACTTTCACTGCAACCGTTCTTTCACTTAACAGTTTTCTAAATATATCTTCTTTATCAATTAGAACAAAATGACTAAACAATAATATTTATTATAGTGGTCGTCATAACTGAACCGTATCATTGAAACATACACGATTGATCTCATCCAATTTATAAAATTATTCATAATTTCATTTCATTTGAACATCTACAATTCTTCATCAATATTAACTGCTTATAATGAAGCACAAATATATAATATATGTTAATAAATATCAAATTCTTAATAGAAGTATTATTATTTCCGGCGGATTATTTGGCCTTTGGTGATATAGCGCAGGGGTGGACAACTTCTGCATATGTATGTTTGACTTTTTTTTTAAAAAAATGTGTCGCGATCTACTTATCAAAATCTTGACATTTAACACGTTCAAACAGTTGTTTATATACTAATAAGTAAGAATGGGGAATGATGTTGCGTGTTGAAATCGTTCCCCATCATCTCCTATCAGCTGCGAAAAATCGCTTCGCAATCAATCAGTCGCGATCGATTTGTTGGTCACCCCTGATACAGAGTAGTAACTTTTCAGGGAATATTCCATTTCCAGATACAAATGTGTTGAGAGTTCAAATCGCCTCAATTATGTTTCGTCAATGTTTCTATAGTTCAGATTGTAATACAAGTATCTTTCATTAAAAAACAGTAAAATGAGCCGTCACATTTGAAAGAGGTACAAGTTCTTTTCTTCTTGTGTTGAAATATGTGAATGTTCGCGCAAAACGTTCAAACTATGACATGTAACAGTTAAATCTTTCTGGACGAAATCATGAAGATATTTAATTCTATTTACTTTGCCATTTGAAATGCGAAAAGAAGACACCTATGTTTAGCTGACACTAACTGAAACCCACTTTTCTCAAAAATAGACTTTTACCACTTTCAAAAATAATGGCTCAAACATTGAAAAATAGCAACGGTAACCGAAGATATGGTGGTGAATATGGTGTTATATATCACAACAATTTCTTACGCCGTAAAAATTATATCCCCTCTATAGAGACAGATACAATATATAAAGCTAGATTCATTACATGATAATTTTCCATATGTGTTTCCTTCAAAAATACAAGAAAGCTTTTCGTCAGCTTTTTTCACTCGGTATTTGAAGATCGTTAAAGTATAAGGGCGCGTTCATTACTCGTGGATGCATGTAGAAATGAAAATTCCTCGTTTCAAATCCCCTCAAAGAGAGACACTTGAAGCTTCTGTAAAGGGCACCGCCGCGCGGAGCACGAGAGGCTCTCGTGCGACAAATGCGCGGATGAAAAGTTCTCAAACTCTCCACCATATATTTGCAAGCGTATAGATATCACCGGAGTGCATCTCACTAATCGTTCGCAAAAATCTGACCGGAGTTTTCCGGTCGTGTTTCAATCATGAAATGGAAGGGCTACGTTGAGTTTTGGGGAAAATTTGTTCGCGCTTTTACCTTTCCTGATCTTCTTCCAGCCCGAACTTGGAAAAGGTTTCAAAATTTGGAAGATTGGTTTCCTTTGCATTCCTTCCATCTTCCGTGATTGTGTCGTCGCATTTTCTCTCTCGATTTTTCCTTGAACTTTTCCCAATGTCACTCCGTACGAAGAAATTCTCAACTAAAGAAGCGTAATGGTTTCTATTCTGCGGACGAATCGTGTTTTACGATTTTTTTGCGAGAAATAGAACGCTCCGACTGAGAAAAGATTGATGTTCATTGTCATTTTTTCTAATTTTTTATATTTGTTGTATTTTTTGTTACTTATAAATATATTTGAAAAGAATATAACAGTATTATAATAAGAAATATACTGTTAGTTTCAATCATTCCCTGAAAATAACCTCCAATCTTTTCCAATCTTCTAATGATCGCTCAAGATATTACAATCAACGTTTTCGCTGTGGTATAACTGAATCTAAGAGAAACAAAACTGCATAGGTATTCAAATATATTTGTAATAAGATTTAATATTTACTGACTCGTTGAAAATAATTTATATTCAGTGAAATATTTATAGCGCTCATTAAAATACTCGAAGTAAAATGCATTTGATCATTTCGCCAAAAGTAATGCAACCCTAGCTGCTAGAAAATTTGTTGTGGCAGAATATATCACTTTTCATACAACCCTAAAATGACGAATTACTCATCCTGAAGTAGCGAAAAAATTAAAAAACCGTTAACAAATTGAATGCCACCCATACTTCGCTAATTTCACCGTTTCTACCGAAGTGATACTTTTTCGATTAAAATCGTATTTTTATAGATCAAAAATGTTAAAGGTAAAAATAATTATATATTAAACAGTACGTTGCATTTTAAAAGCAATATTTAAGTACTGAATGTAATAGCAAATTCGCGAACATTATCGCTTGAAAGTCATAAGAAATTTCATTGAATTGAATACCTTCGATCACCGGTGACCACCATGGCATTCAACGTGTTAATAAGACTTTAAAGTAAGGCTCTATTGCTCATCTAAATCCATCGAATATAAGCAACTATTTTACATTATAGATTCCCCAATCTCGAACTCCTTCGTGATCGCGAGGGTGGAACGTCTGTCCGTCGCATTTCGTGTGCCGGAATAATTCTTTATGCGTTCACCTATAACTGCCAATTTTCCTCATTCGTTGATCGACGTAGTTCGTTTTATTGGCAATTACAAAATAATGGTAGTGCCAGTCGGTAATTCTCCGTCCGTTAATAAATCATCGCCTCTGACGTCGCCTGTTCAGATCTGATCACGCCTACGGCACTCTAATCGCGTCTACCGGAATGCTTCTTCCGGTTACAGAGAGACAAAGGTAATCGTATTGACCAGCACACCCGGATCGACGGTATTAGTTTACGGCATTGGTTGCACGTTTGAAAGTTGCTCGTAATTCGATTATAGCTTCGGAACTGTCTGCGATCGCCTAGAGAAATAGATTCGCTTCATGCTCTACTGAACTCCGCCTCTGTGATATTTTTGTCATTTTTGGACGTAGTGAGATAAATAGCAAGAATTTAATAAAATATCACCCTATTTTAATCGTTGAAAATATATTTAATTCTTTCTTCACTGCGCGTAAATGTCCCAAACAAGTTTTGATTTCGCTGATGGTTTAGACTTGGCCCAAGAAATGATATAAAATTTAAATACCAGTAATTCAATGCTCATATGTATAAGCACAATGTTTCTAAACCAGTTATTATATCGGCATATGCCAGTTATCATAGTATAAAGCACATTGTAAAAATTAGCAAAGTATTCGTAGAATTTATTCATTAGTGAAAGGGTTAACACAGTTAAAGCAAATAGCAGTCTCCAAAATTCTCTATATTTCCTTGTGATTTAAAGGAGACACAAAGCATGTCTGTTTTTCCATTTCTTCTATAATCTTTTTAATTTTGTTGATCTCATAATTTCGTTTTCGATCCACACAAATTTTGTGTGCTGAAGAAAATTATCCTAAATGAAAGGTATCTCCTACTTGAAGTGCTACTCTCAACATTTGCCCAAGAGACTATGGTGACTATGATAATAAAGGCTTGAACTCTAAACTAATACGTCCAAGTTCGAATCCCTATTATCTTTGAGAGATTTGTTCTACATGGTATATTTACATATGTATCATATGCCTCAACGACGTAATACTCATCTAAATCTGCTTAGATCCTAGACAAAATGACTGCTTAATACCTCAAATATAAAACAAAAAATATTAATCAATGTCCAATTGTGTAAGTAATTTACTGGAGAGACAAAAAATCGAGTTGTAGAGCTCGCCGCTGGTATTTCTAGTAAGTCTATACGATTTTTTTTCCCTTTCGAGCGAAGTTCAGCCAAGTATTCGCCTTACAAGTTAAAACGAGTTCGACGACCCATAATGCAAGGTCGTTCCAAGACCATTCAGAACTTCTGCTTCAGTAAGTTCAGACATTAATAGAAGTGCGACTGATCGTAGCCCAACGGTTAGAGGGATACAACATTACGTTAACGCAAATTATCATCGTCTTGACCATTTTGTATGAGGCTATAGCACAAGAATACATCTACAAAAGGATTATTATTTATTACTTAAAGAAGTTTTTCCACATACTAAGAACAAACTTGCGATACTTCACAAACTCATAATGTTATTATTACAGCCTTCAAGCGTGTTCTCTGACAATGTGTCGACGAATATTGAAAGATGCTTCCTACAGTTTTAAACGTCAGAATTCACAAAAAAATCTAAAAGAATGAGAGACTGAAACCCTAAACGATTCGATTAATGTACGCCCTTTGAACTAAATGATCGTTCTTCACACGAAGTGTTCCTCTGGATACTCTCAGGGTGAAGAATGCGGGTGAATAATGAAGTTGTTCCACGAATAAGATGTCCCGAAGGGTCCCGTATTGGAAACTCGGATAAAGAAAGGGACCGTAAGAATTCCGATGTTATGACGACAAAGGAAATTCAAGTCGTGGATAAATGGTGCCTTCTTTAGCCTTAATAATTCAACGAGCAGAACGGGAACGTTAGAAATATTTGATAAGCACTCCTTTGAATCTTAAACGTTGTAGCAACGACGGAAACGGGATTTTCTGGTGAATTGTGTTTTTAATTCGATGGGGTAGAATAGAAGTGAATATTATTAATAGACCGACTACACTTTGGCGTACTACCAGATTAATGTTTCCTGTTTAGTGCTGTTGTTTCTTTAATTGAATTGAATTGATTTTCCTTCTGGATAAAGAAATACTATTGTGTAATTAATTCCACTGTAACGGACAATCCGATGTGATACTTCTTTCGCACAAATTAATGTAAAAGTTTTATCAACAATTATTCATTTATTCATATACTCACATTTTCTATACCTCATAACAATCATTCTTGTAAATTACGAAATTTTAAACCTAGCTAAAGTAACTAAATGTTAATGAAAATAGCATACTTTGAGTGTAGCGATACCGTCAGAGTATTCACTAACTTTTACAACCCTTTTCAGTCGTGAATCAAGTTATAGTTGATATAGCTTTCTGTCGTAGTTATTTTTCTATCAATTCAATGTCGATTTCGTATTTGACAGTGTTTTCACAATTCCATCTACATATCTCTAACTCAGTGTCAACGGTCACTAGTATCGCCCGATGAAAATGAATAACTAACTATAATGTTGACATATCACGAAATTAATTTCACTTATGTCACTTGATAAACACCGTCAAAAAGAATTCCAAACGTTTTACCTGTCATTAAAATTTGTAAAAAGCCCAAAAATGAATGCCCATTCTCTTTTAAGCTATGAACAATAAGTTGCTAGATGATACGGTGTTTCGGCATGTGCATTTTTATCAGCTGTTTGTACTAAATAAAGATATACAGTAAAACCTCTTTTTGTGCGGTGGACAGGGACCGCATAAAAAAAGTCGCACTTAGAAAATACATCAATTATTTACGAAATAGATGAGAAAATGCTTTCAAACAAATTAAATTAGACCTGGAAATATTTTAAAAACATTTAATTTTTCATTGTATACATGGAGAAGCTTTCAAAATGCAGATTAAATAATTCACTGCTACTCGTCGTAATCGAAAACGCGCATCTTCTTGTGATGAATTGGTTCAAAACAAATGAACAGAGCGTCGCGAAGTGCACATACATTGTCGTCAAGGAGTCCACGTAGTCAGGGTTCGTCCACACATGTATATGTACACTGATAGGAAACATTAAACTGGCGCCAACCCGCTACGATTCACATACCGCATAAAAAAAATCGCACGAAAAAAATCGCACAAAAATAAAATCGCATAAAAAAGGACTGCACAAAAAGAGGTTTCACTGTACTCGTTGTGATCACACATTCTATCATTAGCAGTAAACTACTTGCTGAGGTAATTTCTACCCCTAGTTAAGCCCAAAATCATCAAGACAGTAAAATCACATGTCACTAACGAAGCCCAACAATTTTTTGAATTTATAAAATTGCATTTCTATATATTCTTCGTAAGAATATTAAATTATGTAAATAATTGAATTGGCCAATTTAATCTTTCATTATTCCTTCCTTTGCAACATATTTATCACCAAACGGGTATTCCTAAATGTTGTAAAAGAATGTCTAGATATCCTGTACAAGGTATACGTATTTCGAAACTCCACTTTATTTTCCAACATACTTCCCCAAACTTTTGACTCGCAATAAACAAAGTCCGTTCCAATTAATCGTGCACACCTCGAGAGTTTCTACACCCCAAAAAAAAAATTTACCACGGGCCCCAAAAGTTTTCGGGTATACGACAACAGAACCGAATAGGACGCAAGAGAGTGAAGTTACTTAACGAATGGCGGAACAATTCAAGGATACGTGGACCGACCACGAAAGTTCCTGCGGGATCGTAGGACGTGAAATTCCTGTGGGATCGCAGATCCTCTCTCAAGTTCCTGAGGGGTGCACGCATCACAGGCATATCGAGGGGCTGCGACGGAATTACGTGGACGGTGATGAAGAGGCTGGGAAGCCAGTTTTTCCAAAAACTGGCGAACCGTGCATGAATGATTGATGCAAACTCTTGCGAACAAATTGAGTCTTTGAAGTGAGAAGAACCGGAGGCTCGGTCGAGGAGACTGAAATTGTGGTAAATATCAGTCTGTGACACACGAATATTGCCAATGATGTTTTAAAATCTTTTATCGGGAATTATCATCTTCATGTATCATGCTCATAGTCGTATAAACAAAACGTATATTCGACATCTTCCTTCTTTTAGATTTTTCATTGTTTCATTTCCTAGTTACTTATCTTGTGATGATTTTCTTTATAGAGAATTGTTCATGATAATAATGAAACTTAAATATCTCCATTAAATAGGAAATTACGGTTATATTGTAGGAACGGAATTTTTTCCTACGCTCAAATATTATTAATTTTGGAATTAGTGAGTGTGGATGGTTTGTATATAGGCGAGAGTGGCTGTTTAGAGTGCGTGATTTGGAAGGCGACGGATGTCAGGGCTAGCATGAATGTTTAGTCTGTAGAGGAAGAGAAAATGAGTGAGTGCAACAGAGAACGCATGCTGTGAGAAAGACGAAGAATGCATGCTGTGAGAAAGAGGATCGAGGGTGGATGCGAGCGTGGATTTTTGGGAAGAGACAGTTGTTGAGTTGAGTTCATAGAGTCAAGTTGAGTGGAGATATACAGAGTGGAGATTTAGAGCGTTAGAGTTATTTTAGTATTGTTTAGAGTATTGTATTTTCATATATTTAATAAAGTTAGTCATTTGTTTTTAATTACACGCGTTCAGTTTAGTTTCTAGGCTACGTTATTGTTAATTAGTTCTAAGGGAATCTGTTCCGTTTATTCAAAGACGAGCATCGATATTCTTTGATTGCTCGTCTGAGATTAAACCTGAATAGGACCCTATAATATATTGTACATTTTTACCATATAATGAGAATGTAATAGCAGAAAATTCATTTTCTATTGCCATAGTGTAATAATACTACTCTCGGAAGCTCATAAGTTCAACAATTAGGATACTTTGACTTTTACACAAACAAATCGCGTTTCTGGGTGAAAGTTGAAGAAAATTTATGTTTACGCTTTACTATTAAAGACATCATATCAAGAAAATGTATTTTTAAATAAGATACTGAATAATAACAATTGTTTGAAGTGGTAGCACACTTTGGACACTTTACCTATCACATTTTTATTATTGCAAATTATAAATACATAATTAAAAGTTTTTAAACTTTCAAATATCAATATATTAACAGCCAATAACTTGATAAATATATTTTGCTATTTATTTAATAAGAAATAAAAATAAATGTCGTTAAAATAATTTCTGTACATTATTTCAGATTAACCATATTTATAACAGTGTTTATATTAACGCCATCTGATCAATCTTTTAATAATTCAAAAATACCTAAAGTTAAACCAATGTAGAGTTTTAAAGAAATAAGGGATTTGAAATAACAGGAAAGCGTCGCTGCGTAAAAATCTTACAAACGTCCACCGTATTTTCTCAAGTGACATCTTTGAGTTTTGTCTCGCATAAAGTTTCTCAAGGGACATGAAACATATTTTTGCAAACTGCATGTCAGATACACCTAGTATTATGAAAAAGCAGAATTTTCGTGAGTTGCATTGGATTTCCTTCATGGAAATCTCTGTAGTTGAATTATATCTATAAACTGTGATTTTGCTCGCAAATTTTAATTTTAAATTTGTACGGACTATAACTTCAATTTTTTAAATGTTTTTTCGCATTACGACACAATGATGATTTTTGAACAATTGATTCTGACCTCAATTCTTTATGAAATTTGGAAACTGAACAAAATAATCAAGAGAATCTCGCTAGTTGAGCAAACACCATGTGGAATCACGGTTTTAAGAGGAAATTCCTTTTACTGAATAAATCCGATGCATCGCCGCGAAATCTATTTCTGACTGCATAAAGTACGATATGCCCGACAGAATTCCAAGATTATGATCGTTGTATTAGCGAAAGATTATTTAGAGTAGGAAGTCAATTCAATATAATGGCTTTGAAATAAACGAAATTAAAATTTAGATAGGATTTTTAGAAAATGTAAAACTGTCCTTATATATATGTATTTAGTTCATACTTTTCAGAAAATATCTGGAAAAGTAAAGCAAAAGTGATATTTATGTGGAAACATTCAAAGTAAAAATTCTATCAAATTATTCGAATATTACATTAAACGAAATGAATGAATGACTGTATAAAATGAGAATACAATCGTAACTACAAATACAATGTATTCTATTACTACCATAAAACGACAGCTTTGACGATAACGAAAAACCTTGACCCATGAAAAGACTTGGCAATCGAAATACAGGAAAGTTCACTATGAACTTTTAATTATAAATTAACTAAATCTTCCGGAAAGAGTTAAAAATTCTTTGTTAGACGGTAACCGGAAAACTCCAAAGTAACTTTGATTCAGCGGTAAATCTTAATCAAACATATTCAAACTTTCAGTGAGTGAGTCGCTGTAATTTCTTACCGACTAATTTTTTTCTGACTTCCTGCGTTCCATTATAAATGCCACAATCTCTTTAAGATATAAAAATTGTTGGAATAGGATATACCCTACTACACTCGGCTGTGATACGTGACTATTCGTAGAACCATATGTGTATGCTTCTCTTAACCCTTTCGTTACGGGAGTCCGCTCCGCCGGAGAGCTGCCACTGATCGCGACATCGCGCCAAAAAAAGTCTGCGCATTTCAAAAAAGATTTTTATTACAACACTTTCTTATCGTACAAATATTCCACTGTCGAATAAAAAAAAACAGTAGCTCGTCTCGACGGCTAAAATGTAGTACGTATGTTCAAAATGTACTTTGAGTTGGATTAATCCAATACGGGTTAATAATGGGTGAAGTAAAAAGTTTTGAGCGTTTTTTGTTAGATGGCTTTAGTGAGCCATATCTCACAATGTATACGTTGCATCATGTCATTCTATACTGTGACTTAAAGGCAACATAACGCTTTAAAAAAAGTTCTCTGACAGTCTTTTGTTTTGTGAAGCCAGTTGTTTGTTAGAGCGTATCAAAATGGAGGTAACGAAAGAGAAGATTCGATACATTCTACAATACCACTACGATCAAGGGGAAAAAGCCGAGCAGGCAGCCAAAAAAATTTGTGCTGTTTATGGACCCAAAACAGTATCGAATGCAACAGCAAAGCGGTGGTTCCAACGCTTCCGTTCTGGTAATATGGACGTCGAAGATGAGACACGCTCTGGTAGGCCTATCGTTGAAAATGTCGATAAAATCATGGAAATCGTCGAGTCAGACCGGCATGCGAGCACTTATTCCATTGCCCAGGAACTGAAGATTAGCCAGAAAACCGTTTGGAACCATTTGCATAAGGCTGGTCTCAAAAAGAAGCTCGATATATGGGTGCCACACGAACTGACGCAAAAGAACCTTTTGGAGCGAGTTGATGCCTGCGATTCTTTGCTGAAGCGTCACGAAATGGACCCATTTTTGAAGCGGATGGTGACTGGCGATGAAAAATGGGTCACATACGAGAATGACAGGCGAAAAAGATCGTGGTCCAAGCGCGGTGAGACGGCCCAAACGATCGCCAAGCCCGCATTAACGACCAAGAAGGTTTTGCTATGTGTTTGGTGGGATTGGAAGGGAATCCTGCACTATGAGCTGTTCCCATCGGGCCAGTCACTCAATTCGGGCCTATATTGTGAAAAACTGACCAGATTGAAGCAGGCGATCAACGAGAAGCGACCAGAATTGTCCAATCGGAAGGGTGTTGTCTTCCATCAAGACAACGCCAGGCCGCACACATCTTTAACGACACGCCAGAAGCTCCGAGAGCTTGGATGGGAGGTTATATCGCACCCGCCGTATAGCCCAGACCTGGCACCAAGCGATTACCATCTTTTTAAATATTTACAAAATTTTCTTGATGGCAAAAAACTGGCCTCAAGAGAGGCTTGTGAAAGTGAGCTGGTCGAGTTTTTTAACAATAGGGACGAAGATTTCTTCAATCGCGGAATTATGAAATTGCCTTCAAAATGGGCAAAAGTTATTGAACAAAACGGCGCTTATTTGATTTAATTCCGAAAATTCTAAGTTTGTTAATTTTATCATCAAAATAGAGAGAAAAAACGCTCAGAACTTTTTACTTCATCCATTATAACCAAGAGGTACGGTATAATTCGATGCCGACCATAGTCGGCGTTCGTACATACGGTTCGTCGCGTGGATGTCGACAATAGTCGGCGCTCATAACAAAAGGGATAAAGAAGGCTTCGATAGGAACGCGGCATTGACGTTCAGTCGTATACGAACTGTCGTGTCATAGGAAATTGTATTCCAAAGCGCAATAATAAAAGTATCTTTAATTACAACCCGGACTGCAGTTCTGACCACCCTACCTTTCATACTCAGTTGAATTATTACCAACAAAAATAAGCTAGAAACAACACTGAATATTTCGTCATATTGTAAGAGAAAAAAGGTGGACCAACTCCTACCTCATTTCGGCAAATATTAATCTTGATAAAAATCGAGGTGTACAAGAATGGCATTCGTCGTGCCCACTACATCATCGCTTCCGACACACGTGATCCAGTTTTATCCACGAAGAACTTTCCTCCGGGGGACAACGATACATCTTCGAGGCAGCGTTTAAGTTCAGATGCAATTCAAAGATTAAGCGCACACGGACGAGCATGGGCCGATGATCTTGGCAGGCAATTATTTACAACTGAACATACAAACTTGAACAACATTCTGCCCGCTATCACGTTTACCAATGGAAATAGTCACACGTTCGTAAGTAAACCACAATTTACCAGCGAGAGGCAGAATGATACGTGGATAAGTCGTGCCGGGAGAAGTGCGAATGAAATAGATAAAAATTATGTACTGAAATAAAGAACAGCGTCTATAGAAGCTGACTATTCTGTAGGATCAACGCAACTTTGTCGTCTAATTGTAAGTGGGAAGAAACCGACGTTTCGGTGGCCAAAAATCAAACTTTCGAGGTTCTTAAAAAAACTGAAATGATTAGTTAAGATACGACTAATATTTGCTGATATTGAATATTAACCCTTTGCGGTCGTATTAAATTTGGACATGGGTATCGTACTGGTCGGAATTAATTTCCGTCGAAAGAGCAGGGATACATAACATGCAAGATTACGAAGGATAAACAAGATTTAGTAATTCTTTTCTGATCTTTAGATATATGTTCACTTAATAAAGTGATCTAATGACGTGGTTTTGTATAAAAATTATATTTTATAGTTCTCCATCGTGAGGTATCTTTCAAAGCATTCTCCAACATGCAGACCTGATTTTCAATTGCATCTATCGCAAAAATAATTGGTTTGGCGCCTTCCGCCCTTGACCTTTTTGTTTGAACATACAGAACAATCTTTACTTTTTACGTCTTCACAATGCCACAATATATGCAGTGACTTATAACTCGTTTATTCAACTTAGATTTTTGGTACAATGTATATTACAAAGTACAATATATGCAGTTTTCCATTGAGTCTTGTTCCACCAATTTTCGGACAAACATAAAATGTGTCATAGGCGTCCTGTTCTCTCTTCTAGCTGACACCTTATATAAGATGTAACTATTGATTGCACAAATCTCTAATCCTCAGAAAAAAAAATTTCGCCACCATTTGCAAGATTTTCTCATAAAACAATATGAACTTGCTAATTAGTCAGCCTTATCGACACCTCCCATATTCATATTGTAATTTATAATAACATTTGGTTTGGTGTTGTTGACGGTGCCACCTTGTTTCACCCTTCTTTCTATAGTTGTCGTGCATGAGGTATTATAGCTTCTTACAAGGGAACTACCCGAGGTGTCCGCCTCCGATTTTAATGAAACCTTGCAGATTTATTAAGCACGTGAAAATAATCGATACCTATTTTTTTATATCGGCTAAGTCGCACGTTTAGGGGGTGAAACCACCCTTCAAAGTTTCGACATTTTTTCTTCTTTCGCTTATAACTTCAAAACGGTTAATGATAGAAACAATCGTCAAATAAAATTTTAAATTCCATAGGCGTTTAGTACACAAAAAAGCATATATTTCGTACATTTATCGTAAATCTCTATCATTAACCGTTTTGGAGTTATAAGCGAAAGAAGAAAAAATGTCGAAAATTTGAAGGGTGGTTTTACCCCCTAAACGTGCGACTTAGCCGATATAAAAAAATAGGTATCGATTATTTTCACGTGCTTAACAAATCTGCAAAGTTTCATTAAAATCGGAGGCGGACACCTCGGGTAGTTCCCTTGTTAGTATGGTGACTATTCTTTTATCTTTCAACGCTAATAATAGAATATCGCCTGTCGATAGGCAGCAACAGTATTATTTTTTGATACAGCTGGTTTTTTAATCACAGCTGGTACATATTTTCTGTTTGTTTTAAGTGTACCAGTTAAATAGCAGCTTAGTTTTAGAAGTTTCTACAAGGTATCGTCGAACATTGTCGATTTCTTTACGCTCAAAAGGCGACTGACTCGTCACGGCGTCTTCCACGGCGAGTGCGGGTTGACAGCTTTTATTTAGATTGGATTTCGTTATCTCCAATTGATAGGAGCACCGTATTGGTTCGTGAATAGGTTCCTTAGGCATTTAGGTTTGTTTAGAGAAAGTGTAAACTGATACATGAATGAAAACAGTATAGGATTTGTATGATTCCTTGTTGTGGTGGCTGAGAGCAGACATACGACCGGAACGGTAAAAAGGCTTTGGTGGCTGAGAGTAGACATACGACCGCAAAGGGTTAAATATTTTCGTTGTAGGTCTCTTTACTTTTGAGGAACATAACTTTGAACCAACAACAAGAAAGTGTACTGACTCTTTCGAAGATTTCGTGGAATTAGAATGATTTTCATAATAGCGCCATTAGGTTATTCTGGGATTGCAAGGTTGTAATACTCGAATTAGAGATTGCAAAATTTAACTGTAAAAATCAGCGTTGCGGATTAAATCTTCCATGTGACTTCATTTATTGTAAGTAAGAGTAACAAAATTAAGAATTTCGATGTGTGTGTTATATACAGGGTGGGGCAATAACTATTAGCTCCTCAGATATCTTCGAAACTATAGGTTTCACAGAAATATTTGCTGAAATAGAATTGCACAGTGCGGACGGGGCCATCCGGTGGCGATAATAGTTTTTCTGCAGGTGGAGGTACTTCGGACATTTGAAGGTCACCCCGATTTTTTTAAATGGATCGGTATATTTTTGCTTCCGTATCATGAAAGAGGATCTTAAAACGAGTTCAACGACCTATTACACAAGGTCATTGGAGGTCATAGAAAGTAGATAAAGGCGATAGTACTTACGGTTTTGGTAGTAAATGAAACATACGTATTGTAAACAGTAGAAGAAGGCGTAATGCTTACCGTTTACTTCACTGAGACTAAACACTGCTTGAAGGACACTTTAATAAGTTTGCAGGATGTGGCAGCGACGTACAACGAGCACGTCGCATCGAAAACGTGATAACGCGTCGCCACGTAATTTACATTTCCGCCAAGAGGCCCTTGAGCTTGGCGACGGCCCGTCGCCGTTACAACGGGGCCTCGGGGACCTCGGGAAAACAGCAAATGAAATCTGTTACGGCAGTGACCTTGTGTAATAGGTCGTTGAACTCGTTTTAAGATCCTTTATCATGATACGGAAGTAAAAATATACCGATCCATTTAAAAAAATGGAGGTGACCATCAAATGTCCGAAGTACCTCCACCTGCAAAAAAACTATTATCGCCACCGGATGACCCCCTTCGTACTCTGCAATTTTATTTCTGCAAATATTTCTGTGAAATTTATAGTTTCGAAGATATCTGAGGTGCTAATAGTTATTGCCCCACCCTGTATATGTATATACTTTTATATCTTTTTCCACGATATATATTATAATAACAATGACAGAATATAACATTCCGAAAAGCGGGCAGATACAATATAATGGTACAAGCGTCAAGATCCGCTTGTATCAACTCTCTCTGCGGAAGAGTATATTTCTTAAAGATGTGACCTCGGTGGGTTCTAAGCGTCGACTCTCTTCGCGACGCTTTCCCTCCCATGGTGGTTAGGTCCTTCAAGGACCCCTTTTCCACGAAAGGCCCCGCAGTGGTGAGGGTCGTCTTCCTCCCTCGCTGGAGAAAGTGTCTTCTTGACGAAAGCCAGGCGTGAGAACGCCCGGCTCGGCGCATCGCTGGCGCGGAGCCTTACAGTAAGGACCGAGGGACAGCTTTTTTTTTATAGTTAATTAACTTTCTGGAGCACTGATGTTCGTTTTTGACACTTCAGTCGGTTTAACCCGATAACAAAGCCTCCTCCGCGAGTATAACTTTGTGCTTACGGTTTTAACTTCCTCTCACAATCAGAAGTAACTGCAGTATAATAAATATGAGCCATTGGCAAGGCGGCTCTACCGTTAAGAATTTCCGACTCACCCTTTACACCTTTGACTACGAAAGGTGTATACATATACGCTCTCACAGATTCATGGATATATACAAAAGGCATATAAATGTTTACGCTCTCACAAATTCATCAACATCTATGAAAGGCGCTCTAACAGATGTTGCAGTAATGTTCACAAAATTTGGCTGGCAATGTGCTTCAGTCGCAGTTTTGCTCCAGTATAAATGACATATGCAATCCAGTTTTAACAACCGATATGCAAATATTGCGCTGCATTTTTCGGATGGTCTCTCGTTGAAGTACGCTGCAGTCAAAGGGTTAAGTACCGCTGCTCGGTCAAGGGCGAGGAACCCTGGCCTCGAGAATTCCGAAAAATGTTCGATGTTCGTAGAACAACCTTGAATCGGAGTGTTGGTGCACTCCAATGTAAAACAAGGTCCTGCACGAATATCTTGTGGAGGCAAATTGGGGGAAGATGGTGACTCTCTTGGAATATTATAAAGGGATGTTCACAAATATACATTGTTCTATGCTTCGTCGTAGCCATCGTGAGGTACCGCTTGTTGATACATACAAACGCTTATTGGCACACTGAGAAGTAGTCGCAGCCATCATGGAGCATCCGGTGTGAGAACAAATAATGCAGCAACACAATTGGTGTCATAGTTACCTTCCCGACAGATTTCAAATAGTAAAATTCAACAATCATAACTCTAGGGAAATCGGCGTTGCCTCTGGGGCTCCTCAAGGACCACATTTAGGAACCCTATTATTCACATTATATATTAATGATATATCCTCCTCCTTTTCTCATAGTAAACAACTTCAGATTATGGTGCGAAAGATATAGGCTCACTATCAACATTTCCAAATGTCATATTTGTAATATCGGGAATTTTTAGGTTTACAATTAGCTTAGGACGTAGAAAAGTACGGAGGAAGGACGGGACATTTACGATTTCTTTAATAACGGTCAAAACTAACGGTGACGCACGGCGACGGATAAACGGACGGACGACGACGGACATCTTGAGGGAAAACGGTACATAACGAAATGTGTAAATGGCTGGCAGGCCCCGGAATTTCCCGGGGGTGAGGCCCAGCGGTCAAGGTGCAAACGCACTGGGGCGGTCGTGCCGTTTTTCCTCGAGTGACAGAGACAGACGAGAAAGACAAAGACATGAACGGAAATATATAGACACGACGAACGACGCGGCAGACAGATAGGATATACACGCAGACCTATAGAGAAACTTTTTGAACGAGCACGGAGACGATCGGACGAACGGAGACACGGGGTAGAACGATTACGGAGAACAGAACGACGCGAAGGAGTATATTTTTAAGTTTAACGATAAGCACGATTCGCGAACTATCCATTTTAGCCTAATTTATCACTGTACTCCCACATATTATACACTTTAATCGGCAACACTCCCGGACTAACCTAAAACATAACTATAGGGCCGCCGTCTGCCCGTTAATGACGAGAAAAACCTAAATTGAACTCACACCAGTATCACGGATCAGGCCCGTACCAATGGATACGGGAGTACCACCACTGGCTGGTATTAGGATATAGGAAAATTACTGCAACCCATAAATTCTCTTTAACTACTGCCCGTAACTTTGAATTTAAATCTTATTCACTCCGAGCGGGAAGAATGAATAAAGGAGATCGTTGCCCTGTTACTCGAAGGTGAAGGAATTAATAAGCAAAACTCTAAATATCCTTCGTTGAAGGGTATAAAGGTACATTCTAAAGGATATGATACTTAGTATTTATACAAATAGTTGTTACAAATTAAGTTTAAATTTAGGTGTTATTTACCATAGCGCTACGTGGTAATTTCGGAAAATAGACCTTGTTGAAAATCAACCGATATAGTTAACGCGTCGGATCGCGGGGGAAACTGAGACTCAAGGGATAATGGTATTTACCGGCAGAGCAACGTTTTAAGAAGAACCCGTAGAACACAAAAAACAGCCTGCTTATATAGGGCGTTATTTGGGAGTGGGGTTTAAGAAAATGTGGAAAACTGAGTAGCAGTGGAAAGGACTCTGGCGGAAATAAGGGTGCCAAGGTGGCGAGAGAAAATCTCACCAAGGCTGCGGAAGTTGTACATTCCGGTTATCTGATTCTTAATGGATGAGGTTTGTTGGAATGCTGATTGGAATGTGGTCCTACGCAGCTAGGCCCTTCTTTCTTTCTTACGCTTTCGCTAAGCGTCTGACTGGCGCCGGATGGAAATTTACGAAATTTTCAGGACCGTATGTAACACCGCACTCATTAACGACCAATACCACTTAAACTCTACTCCGTTAACTACCGTTGACAATATAAGAGATCCGGAGATAACTTCCTCCAGAAATCTTTGCTCTCAGACAAACTACGATAATACTGTCAAAACATTACTAAAAATTCTTGGTCTTATATTTCGCACTTGCAAATATTTCCTAAATACTTCCACTCTGCGTACACTGTACTCCTTTTTAGTTTTTCCACATCTCGAATAGGATTCAACTATCTGGTCACTATACAGTAAGAACCAAATAGGGAGCGTACAGCACAAACGCGTTGATTCAAAATCGGCCAACATTCCCGAGACCAATTTTTCTGAACTTTTGCCGCGACGTACAGGGGAAAAGTTTTTGCATGGAATCAATGTTAGACTCAAAGAGCTACCAATATGCAAAAGTTCAGGACAATTGGCCTCGGATAATTTTGGCTGATATTGAATCAACATCTTTCTTAGGCTCGCGGCAAAACACATGAGATTGCTACTAATGTCCTACTTGTTTATAGGATTCTGCGCCATTTTGTTAATGGCCCTAAGATCGTACAAGAACTTAAAATATTTGTTCATACTCTCCGCCCAAGAAATCAATCTCTCTTTATCCCATCCATACATCGTACCCTCTACGGATCAAACCGCATTTGCAGTATCGCAAACCGCACTTGCGACTCCATCGACCTTTTCGGAACATCTCTACCAGCCGTTAAACTTTAATTTATAATTCTGTCATTATTATAATTTATAATAATTATAATATTATAATATTGTAATATAAATATTATAATAATTATAATTTATAATAATGACGGTCTAAATTTTAATCTTTTCCATGTACATATAGTGTTGACGCGTTATTACCACCCCTGAACGAGCCTAGAATCATCAAGGCGTCGAGCGCAGGAGTTTAATTGTTTCACGGAATACTTCTGTTACAATTGACAAAGCATTTCCAGGAAACGATAGCGTTTTAGGCTTACAGGCCTTCGGACCCCGTCAGTCTCTTTGTTTCTTTTGTTTATCAATAGCTAGCACGTTTTCGTATAACAATTGAGAGTTTCCCTGGCATGCATATGTCCGGTTCCGTGTAAACAATAGGCTTAGGGTACGAGCGGCAAGGCTATTTGTGAGGATTGCAATAACATTAAAATCAGCATGTGCCTTCCTGACTTTCAGCAAAGAGAGGAGTGCAAACGTTAAGCTTAAGCTTCGCATTGACGCTTCTCTCTTCCTCAATAGAAATAGCCGTATCATAAACCTTCGCCTGCGCCGACGAGCCACCCTCTTTCGCCACCCATGGGCCTCAGCCCCTCTACCGACGATCCTTCGGTCCCAAAGAGGGCGGGCGACCAAGTGGGGGCGGGCGACCAAGAGGGGCGCGTTACTACCAAATCCCGCCAAAACCAATTACGCGGTGAAATCCAATTTTACTAATTTTCCGTATGACTTCCGATGGCGCTCAAGACGAATTCCTTGAGCTCAGCGCCATCGGAAGGAGGGAGAATCGACGGAGGATTCTCCCTCACAGAGTCAGTTGTCATCAAGTCCTCAACGGAGGAGCAACTCATCCTCGACCAAGAGGATTATTATCGTATCACTTTGTCTCATCCTCAACTGAGGAACATCGTATATTCTCGTAACATTTCGTCTCATCCTCAACTGAGGAATATCACATATTTCGTAAAGTCTCGATCAAGAGAATTATCATAGTTTAGCTTAAGTGTTGTTGTCTAGTGTTATATTTATTGTTTCAGTGTAAATAAATTACATCTAATTGTAAGTTCACATCAGAACTTATCAGTTGACCACGTGAGGCCCACAAAAACCAGGTTACGTCACATTAATTTGTACCGTAATCAACACGTCGCCGCTTCGAGAAATCGAATAAGACGTACATTCAACATATAGATTTAAGTTTTTATATAATTGTCACTACATAAACATTTCTGTAACAAAGGGTTTTTTCCCCGTTCATTATACTTAAATAAATAAATAAGATAAATAAATAAATAATATCGCACTTTCCCCGCTATCAAAGCAACGGTGATTTTTTGAATTTTGATTTTAATTGTTGGCTCACCATGTGCAGATATTCTAAAATTTGATGAATAATAATCAGCTATGAGCCGAAACAATCGTGCTACTGTGCATGTTGACGGTATTAGATAATAGTAACAAATAAATTTGTTGCTTCTTTGTATTTTCGATTTCAATTACCATGGTCATTCTACCTAAGACCTACATTATTACGTGGATGCCGAACTACCGAGGATGTGATATACATATTCCGTAAGTTTTACTTGTTCTTTGTGAAAGATTAAATTTGAAAACATCATCTTAATCATCTAACTAAGGCTTTTTTTTGCGTGGAATTGCAATATTTAATGCCGAACATTCTAAATTAAATGTCTAAAATAGTGAATGGTTATTTTTCAAATACTCAAGGTACTCTTGTTCCAGGAAAATGATAATTTAATTTATTTTTAGTAAAAGTTCTAATATATAACAGCGGATATCAGAAACATTTAGCTACAATGTTCACTGTCTCCTGGTATAAAGAGAATGCATGTAAATGATGCGATATCGTTGCGCGGTCAACAAAATGTAACAAATTCTAGAGGCAAAAGTTTATGGTGCGAAAATTACTATTGAAGTTAATGGGGATAAGGAGTTGAAAATGCAAAAGTACAAATATTTTCACATTTTCTTGCCGTGTATAAAAATAAAATTTACAAAAGCTTGACCTTCAAAATTTACCCTTAATTTTCCTAGCTAACCTTCACAATTGCTGAAATTTCAGCAAAAGGAATTCCTCCTTTTTATACCAACAGTATGAGATGTGCTGTAGACGTTATGTCATTTTCCTTTCTAATTGTGTTAAAAAGAATCGTGGTGTTTGTTCTTATTTCCATTGTCATTTAAATAAATAAAACACAAAATAAAAAAAAAATCTTGATCAATGGAAAAGTGATTGAATATGGTTCTATTATCTTTATAGCGATTTTACACATGTAACTGAATATAGCTCATGTTATTGGTCACAGGATACTACTATGGATGACAGTGAAAGTCTACTATAGCGAGGAATAGATTAAATAATACCAAACGTTAAACTCATTCGTATTTTTCATTGTCAAACTTTCATGAGTGTATAGTAAAATCATTCAGAGGCTTTCAGTTTCAAATAAGGTAAGTATTTGAAGTACACGAAGCTTATTCTGGGTCTTAATAGTAATTGAAGCTGTAAGGAATTCTTGTGTTTAAAAAGTTTGAGGATCTCTGATATAAAGGATACGTGAAAAATAGTACGGTACTATGTAGAGGCACAGAATCAAATAATATGTATTTCTGTCGATTGATTCGGATAAAGAAAGTTTAATGTCTCCAGAAGGAACTAACATACATTTGAAACATTTTCTTGGCGATAAATACGCACACTTGATTTCTTTTTAACAAGTTTCATTTCATTAACCCTTTCCTTCTTTCCAGTATCACTTTTCAGTTCGTGCTTCCTGGATACATTTGCTCATTTTCCTTTTCTTCCCAGTCTTATCATCTTTCTCAAATATGTTTCACAACACGGTGTTTTTAATGATTACTATCCGGTGGAAATGAGCTTCATGCAATGTTATGTTAAGGATGAATGTCCATGGAGCAACGAGGAAAATATAATGAAGCAATACATCACTGTATTAATTAAGAATCTACAAATATTTGTACATACTCCACTACCTTATACAACGTTTTCTTTATTCTCTTTAGTTATTTTTGTTATCCGTATCATGCAACCAAACAGTACAGCTTAACACAGAGTTAAGTAGTAGTAGTAGAGAGAGAGAGAGAGAGAGAGAGAGAGAGAGAGAGAGAGAGTAGTTAAAATCTCAGCAATATTCGGATTTAGGGCATTCCTCGTAGCATTTATTTTAATGAAGTTCGCTTTATTATTACACTTACTGGTAAGGATACTGCACGAAATTTTCAGCAGAATTTTCAACGAAGCATTATCCCGGATTTGAGAATTCCAAATTAAAAAGACGTGCTACGGAGATAAAACGGAAGAGAGTAGCTGAATATGAGAATGGAAAATTTTGCTTTTATTCCAAAGATCGTCCCTCATGATGTTGAATCGAGAAAAGCAGTGTGTAAGTGAATTCATGATGCAGGAATTATAGAAATGTTGTAGGTGATAGTAATATCATAAATTTTTAGCAGGTAAACATTCTCTGAAATCTTCCTCCTCCTCAATATTAATGTTATTCTAAGTAGAAAAGGATAACCTACGTAATCTGGGAAAATTTTACTTTTAGCTACATTTCCAAACATTTTACTTTTCGTTTCGTTTCTGGGACTCGCGAATGTCTTTTTCCATTTTAATTTCATTTGATGAAATGTACGAAATGAATAACAATAGGAAAAATTATATTTAAAACATGTTTAGAAAACATTACATATTTCATAATATTTTTGGAAAAACATCAAAACAAAACATCACATTTTTGGAAAATATGTTGTTCTTCATTTTGTTGTACTGTATATTGCCTCTATCTTTGTATAATGTGTGATATTTCTTATAAATTTCATGCTGTCGGTACTTTAGTTTTGTGGCCACTAAACCTTATAAGTTGTCGAGTTTACCTTTATCTCTCATCAGCGGTACCAGTGCCGCTCGACTGTAGTACAAGTAACTCAGGCAGAAGACGTGAAACCATTACAGAAAAGCTCTTGAAAATAAAATTATCGACACGACAGCCATGAACGATAATGCAGAACATTTTCCTTCTAAGGCCACGCGCTCCGAGTTGCGTAGTCAAATTATAAGTTATACATTCGTACAAATACCGCTGCTTAAATTCTCCTCTTAAACTGTATTTCTAACGAGATTTCATTTGTCTTTCTGAAGTGAACGAAAGCTCGGAGTATTCATGAATGAATTACACGGATTTTCGTACGGAGAGATGTTGCTTTAAACGAAAATGTATTATACTGAACTTTGAAACAGCACAATAATGAACATCATTAATATTAAAGGCTATTGCTACAATATAATTACAAGAGAGTGCAACAATTTTGTAACATTTTATTAAATTTTTTTTCTCTTATCCTGGTATCTCCTATATTGTCCTTTCTTTTATCCTATAATAATATATACCTTCAACATCTCCCATCATATCGCCGAGGATTTACAGCTTTACGTGAGCTTTAAAGTATCGAGGATAAAACGCGCAAGAGTAAAAAAGATAGCAAAAATAATTCAAGTATAATACTAATATCATGCCTTACGTACTTCAAAGTTCGCCATAGGCATGAATATACAATAAATCCCCGCTACCCTTAATACTTTTTCCTATTAACAAGTATGTTAAAGGCTCGATAATTCGGAATTCACCGATATTATCAGTAAAATGAGTAGCTCTAGCTGAAATATAAGAACAATAAAACACTTACCCGATGGAATGTTCGAGCAAATTTTAAACTGCAATATTACCAAATTTCCCGATAAATTCAGTTCGAAACTACTGGCGAAAAGTAACCTACGCACTTCTGAATATATAAGTACTCAGTAAATTATGTTTTCCATACCAAATATTTTACTCCATTAGAAACGGGAAGACAAATGAAATAAGTTCACCATTTAACTTGTTAGGCGTTGTTGACAGACTCTTTCCAAATTGTTGAATTTCAAAAATTTACAACACGAATAATATTAAATTGTTGTTTGCAAAATGTTTCAAAGATTTTGTCTTAAAACTCAGGATGGTTCGTATTACCTCCATTAAAAATTACAACGTGGTTGGGACACGACGGATGCAGTCCTCATGAACTCTTCATGCAACCTTCATGGAGTCTTCACGAAGTTCTCGGAGTTTCACCATAGCATGCAACTCAGCCACCAGTCCGAGATAGTTTTAAGAATAAATTATTATGTAGAATTCACATGTATCACATTGCGTCAGCGAAACCTTTTTCTCCTTTTTTGCTAATCTGAAGTTTTATCCATTAGTATAATTGCTAAATTTCTCTTTAATCCTTTAGGTAGATAATCCGATTCTAACCCGAAAATATAAGATAAATTAAAAAAAAAAACTAAATTCCTAAAGTAAGCTTTAGTCCAATGGAAAAAGGAGAGTACATATAGCAATAACAAATAATATTTGTCATGAAAATTTTGTTGTCGTGTTCTAATAGTCATATTTCTTTATGGTTTATTTTTTCAACCATATATTTCGCAAGAAGGAAGTTCGAAAATGACAGCAATGGTTTTTAAACTGCAACTGATTCTCTTAAAGTCTGAAGCTTTTCTTTACCTATCATTTTCAATCCAAACGAAATAACCTTTCAACAATCTTTGGTTTATGTATTACCTCAACTTTTTTTAAGTCAAGAAATTATTTGCATCATCCTCATATTTTTACACGCGCCCGCATTTTGAGCACAATCACAAATCATAAAAGTATTCTAATCAGAAGAGTAATAAACCACCAAAATGGTAGACGAGAAAAATTCACGAATACTAATCCCCGTCCCAATTCTCACATTTTCGAAACCTCTTGCAACCATTACAATACAAAACATGGAAATGTAGGACAGAAAAGTGCGAAAAAACACCCTCTCAACATTAATCACTCAACGGACACGTCGAGCAGCCATACTTGAAAACAGTACTTCGAATCGAACATCCTTCTCCTCGAATCCCAATTCGCAGCAGATCGATACATCAATAATTCATTGTCTATCGCTTCCATCAAAAGTCCAGCGACTTTATCGCCAATTGGTTCGCGCAGATTAACACGGCATGTTCAATTTCCGCCCAATCGATTGTACAGGATTCCCGTACGCGTCGATTACACACTTTGTACGCGAGACGTAACGCATTTTCGAAAATTGCTCGTCTCAATGCAACCATTCGTCCCGGAACATTAGTCTACTGTGAGATATCGAGACCTGATTCCGATCAGGAACAACTATACGGAACAACGGACGGCAACCATGCATCCTGTCGAGTTAACACCGAAACTCAATCGCGATTAGTTACTCTTACCGGATGTATAATGATCTCTCGTCGTCAGAATCGGAAACTCGATCGAACATTGAGGTATTAAGCGATGTTCTATACAGACGCAAATAGAAAACTGGTTAATGTAATGACAAATTTTGCGGTTATTGAAAACTTTGAAGTTCGTCTTGTTATTTGCTAATCGATCTTGTGGTATTGAAAGAGTGAAAAAGTTTGTGTGAATTTTAATTTATAGGAATACAACTAAGGAGAAAGAACACGAGAAGGGACTTGTTTCACTTACTAATTAAGTACTATAACAAATATCACATTTTGTATACTGTATGAATTCGTTTGTATTATATGAATTTTGTGCAATTTTGCAGTTTTAAATCTTTTGTAAATACAAACAAATCCACGGTCTTGTGATTAATAATGATATTTGATGTTGTTACTACCCTCGAAAGGGTAGTGATTTCTTACTACCCTGGAAAGGGTAATAATCTCTAATTTAGCTGTATTTATCTGATTCCGACATAATTCTTTTCATTTTCATTTATGCATCACACTAAACACATACATACATCATCAGCTGTTTCCGATCGATATTTCTTGGCAGAGCCAGGGTCACCGAACTCAGCTGAAACATTTGAAAACCGCGCTACACGTACAACACATACAACCATACACATATTCATACAACCATGCATAGAACCTTCCAAACATTTCGATACACATACTAATTAAACACACATTACACGCATTTTCCACCCCTCCTTAAAAAATTCCAAACAGTTCTATGCAATCACATAGTAAAACATTTATACCTACACATCGCACTCACTCAACAACGGAACAGATAAATACGAGTAATTAACCGCGCCCCGGCGAAACACTTATTCATATCGTCACGACTGCTTCCCCAATTCCTCACTGTTATACCCAGTATTCTTGCCTCGAATTTGTTGTTATTTTTTAATAAACTTATATTTACCCTACTAAAAACTAGTCGTAGTGATTAGCCGTGACTGCGACGGGATCGAGAGTTATTATCTTGATCTCAACAAATAACACACGCCCGAGAGAGCATCGGTTCTGATTATCGGAACGACGCGTCCTTGGGACAACCTCAGAGTCCTCCGATTTCGGAGCCATCTCGGACGAGCCGGCATCGATAAGAAACCACCAAACAGATGTTTTGACGTTAATGAAAGCAGAGGCTAATTCTGTATTACATAGTAGATTTATGCTACGTCTGATTTTTTGATTCATTTAGCATAAAGTCCATAGAATGTGATCTCCGACGTTCCTTTGATGTCTATAAAATATTTACTATTGGTAATACCGATCGCCGAATTTGTACAATTCTTCATTATCATTTTAATGTCAAACTTGCAGTTTTTCGTTTCGAAATATTCCACGTAAAAATGTCCAAGCTTAAAGCCCCATTATAAAATGTTACAAGCAACAAACGTTGGAAAATAAGCAATAATTAGATACCGGTAGAGCGTTATTCTTTGCAAAAACAGAAGAATGACAACACATTCAGTGAGCACCGTATTCTGCGCGAGGGAACCTGTATTTTCGAAACATCTGTTCAACATTTGTGTTTACTGTCAATTAACAGTGCAGTAGGTAAATTATCATTGTTATTGTTACTGTACTTGCCTAAGTCACCCGCAGTCGCTGGCGGTGAAGGGCTTTCGCGTTTCTATTAGCATAAAATGTAATTCTAACCGAGTCTTCCTTTGGATTTCGTCGAGGCATTCTCGTTTCACGGTTTACGCTCTGCCGTTTACACGCCGTCGGAAGTTAGTTGTAAAGCAACTCTGTGCTCTTTGTCGTGGAAATTAATTTTTTGTTAGGTAATCGATAGACACTGCTCCCGCGGATAAACTATTAATTGGATGGCTGCTCCATCGAAGGGTTAGTCGACGATGATATAAAATAGAACGTAACGCCTGTCTGAGATAGGTTGTGATATAATGGTGTAAACATTTTGTAAAAGGCGCGTTAATTAATATTCATAAAAACAGACGCTATTGTTAATGAAACTCCACGGTTTTATTAGACATTGCATGCAGCTCTTTCTTGTTTCTCACAGCACAGGGTACCGCACACTGTTTTATTTTATTGACTAATTAGTGACGTGAAATAATAATGGTTCGAGAGAAACTCCAATAAACATTTAATTGAACACTTTTTGAAAGACTTCGACTCTTGAAAATAATTGGTATTTTTAACGGGATGTATAAAAATATTGTAACATTTGAACTTTTGTAAAAGATAAAATGTAGAACCAAATAAATTCTTTTACTTTAACGATATTTAAATCCACAAGGGCACGTAAAATTTATGAAAGTAACAGTAGAATTGTATCTCTTATAAATTCAGCCTACAATGAAGATAATTTTAGGAAATCTATTAGCTCTTTGTAAGCCATTCAAGCGTTAATAAACTATTATGCCCATAGCAATAAAGTATCTTATTCTTACGGTACAGAAACTCAACGATGACTTAATTATTTCGCAACAAATTCATGCTAAGAAGCCTTAGGATCGAATCTTAGAAACTTGAAACCGCAATGAAAGTTTTGAACAGAAGTTCCTACCGATGCATACATTTTAGAACATGGAAGCCTATGCAGTTTGAAATCTAAGATCCACTTCGGCAGTGATCAAATAACCTAGCCACGAAGGGCAATTTCGAAATAAAATATCAATCTGAATATAAATGTCGAGATTTAATCAGTCTTAGGCGGGGATTTCTTATTTGTCAGACGATTGATTTCACCTAAACTGTGTGAAACGAATACTTGCTCGTGCTTTTAATTCTTTCACTCTGAAGGTGAGTTTCAAAAAATGTGCGATACTGTAATAAGCAGATTATTCATGATCCTTTGCTATCTATGGTATTCTTACATGCTCTTCTTGTATTCATACAACACATCGTTGTGGGACATCAACTGATTATTTGGTTTGTCAACTATTGGTGAAAGAACTAATAATAACAGTGGTCTACAAAATTGAAATTTTTCTTGCCCAAAGAATATTTATGCTGATTCGTATTGATTTTGTGGCGCTTAACACGAATATGAAGTCCGTTTGTCTCCATCAGTCTTCATTTTTGAGAAAGTCAAGTTTGGAAACAAAATTAAATTTTCAAATTTCTAAATTTTTTGCATTATAACCGTAAAACCTATTTAAGTTTTTTTGTGCATAAAACGATTCTACAAATCCTCCCCAATAAAAGGATGCATATTATTTTAATGTTATAAACATTTAAACATGTTTAAAAGATGGCCAAAGGGAAAATGACGCTCAAGGTGCCCGAACTTTTGTGGATATTTTCCTATCTATTTTAAAAACTAGGTGCCCAAGAGGTGTCCTAATAGTAGGGAGCGATAGAGCAGACATTTTTCTTGAGGAAAGCAAAATTGGAAGTTGCGACACAAGTTTCGTTTTCGGTTGAGAAATTAAATTAGCTCCGCAAGACACAAGGTAGTGCCAGTGATTCTCAGCGCAACCGTTTCACCCGCGGTAGTGTTATTTATATAAATATACATTTATTGTTTATGAGTGATTTCACGACAATAATGCTACATTAAACAGTGTGATATATTTGTAACATTTCATCGTTTAAATAAGCAATATTGTTCAATTGCTTTCTCAAGTTCAAGATTATACGACTTACTAAATATAAAAGTGCTTGTCTCAAGGAAACCCTACATGATGGATACAAATGGATTTCATATCTAAATTCAGCACAAAAATACTATTAGAATTATATATTAAACCTTTTGTGTCAAAAGAAATACTCAATTTCTCTTCTAGTACTTTTCATCAACCCTTTGCGATCGTGTTTCATTAAAAACAAAATGTGTAATGGCACTTAAAACAAAACTACTAAAATCTCAGTAAGAATTATATATACTTCAGAATTGTGTTGATTCTTTGTTTTGGTGGCTGAGAGTAGGCATACAATGGCAACGGTGTAAGTGTTTGGTGGCTGAGAATAGACGCACGACTACTAAGGGATGATACCACTGTAAGGATGAATTACCAAGTAGCCCACAGAAGAGAAAGGTGTTTGATGATTCTGAATCTCGTCTTCGAAAGTATTGTACACGCACGAATAGGTGAAAATGCTTGAACCCGATCCTGGAGCACTGATTACTCGTCGGCAGTCGAGGGCAAACTGACAGCGAGGCGAACATCGAAACGACTTGTTATTGGTAAATAGTGGGCCCACGTACGGACACGTGTAGGTCGCGGTCGCCGAGTCCTGCCGATTATACTTTGACAACACACGGTGATCGTCGTACTTCTTAGCCAGTGAAGTAATTACTCTCCCTGCCGTATAATTAATCTTGATATTAGAAATGCAATTGGACAATATTGTTTATTTATATAACGCAATTTAAAAAATATAATACTTTGTTTAATGTAGCATTATTATCAGAAAGTAACTCATAAACGTTAAATGTATTCGTAACGCAAGCTACATGTGATAAGACATAAAGTCTTTAAATAACTGACAAAGAATAAATGTATACTTGTAAAGCAAACTATAATACTAACGCAGGTGACTCGTCTGCGCTGAAATTCACGGGTGTGCCTTGCGGAAATATTTTAATTTCTTAGCCGAAAACAAAACTTGTGTTGAAACTTTCAATTATGGTTTCCTCAAGGAAAATCTATGCTCTATCGCCTCCTGCTTTTGAAATCTTGAGCGTCTGTTTTTTAAGATAAATAGGAAAATATTCACACAAGTTGAGGAATTTTGGGGGTGGTTTTCTTTTTGAGCATTGTTTAAATATGTTTAAATGTTTACAACATTAAAATAATATGCATTATTATATTCGGGAGGGTTTGTAAAATCAGTTCGTGCAAAAAGAACATAAATAACTTATACGGTTAAAACGCCGAAAAATTCTGGAAATTGAAAATTTAATATTTTTTCTAAAAAATGGAGTCTGATTGAGACAAACGGCCTTCATATTCATGATCAGGGTCACAAAATCTGTAAGAATCAGCAGAAATATTCTTTGGGAAATTAATCATGTTGACCAGAGTAACAAATTGCTAAGTAATAGTGTATCTTTTCAGATATTTGTGCCGGGGATTATAAAAGTGAGCTAAATGAACAATTTGAAAAAAGAGAATTCATCGCTAATTTTTTAATCCGTCAGCATTTATCACAATAACTTAGAATCATCTTTGGAAACTACTCAGAGAAGTGGGGTGGCACAATCCTTTAATAAAGTTAGTAAATGTGCTATTAACTACAATTTTATATGGATCCAGAGGTAAAAATTTAAATATCTTAAAACGAACAATAAATCTCCATTTTTATAATCACCGGAACATTTTGCTACCGTGAAATAGTCGATCGTCGATTAAAAGTATCTTTCATTTACTTTATCTCTATCTACGTAGGTAATTGTATACTGAATCTTTAATGTCTCGTTTTGTCCGCAGAGACGGGATTTTCTCACAAACGTGCTAAGGCGGAAGGGTTAATCCTTGATCTAATTACTACAGTTGCGATCGTTCCAAATTGCCCTCGAAGAATTTACTTTACAGGGCCTCAGGCGAACGACTAGAAGCACGCTCTTACAAATATTAAGGGTAAGGCCCACGGCAGATCACCGGTTCCATTAGAACCTGCACTATACAGGGTGCTTCAAAAATATTTAACACGTTCTTGCAGAGATTATCTACACCTTTCGACCTTCCTCAGGAAGATAACATTATCATCTGCGCTGGTCTTACTGACCAGCTGATCGTTTCGCCGATATCTACGGTACGTATATTATTAGATTTTGAAAACAGTAGACGATACTCCTCGGCCAATAAGGGTAATGCTTAACCCTTTTCTCTACGTGCGCGTCCGCGAAGATTGGTCTACCGATCGGAAAGCCCATCTCGGTAATTGCAACTTTAACATTATTTACACGATAAATTATTAGCCTCTTTTCTGAAGCATGGTTTGGTAAACCATGAAATACGATAAATTAATAAGGAAATTTCACCTTGAATTTCAAAGTCGAAGACAATTTTGTGGCGTCGTGTAAAATATGTTTGAAACATTTGGGTCTGATTTGCCAGACGAATAGTGACATCCCTCGTTCACAGATACTTTCGATTCTGATACGCTATTGGCCGAAAAAGCCGCACACTCGTTACGTCGTTATGTGAAAGACGAAAGAAGCGTTTTATTTCTGGTTGTTATTCGCCGGACTTTCAGGAACGATGCGGCGGAAACAGGAGGTGCAAGCGAAAGACTCCCCGTGCCTCACTGATTTACCGCGCCATCAGATCTGTTGCAGTCGGTAGTTTTATAATTTCCTTTCCCTTGCCTTCCAATACTGGCTCACTCTCGTGGCAAAGAGACTGAAGTGCGGAAAATTTAAATTATTACAAAATTGTAGGATCGTGGGAAAAAGTGAGAGCAGCGCGGTCAACATTCATCGTTGTAGCATTCCTCGACCGAGTTGCTTAACCCTTTGACTACGAAAGGCGTACATATACGCTCTTACAAGTCCATAAATATATACGAAAGGCGTATATATACACCCTCACAAATCCATCAATATATACGAAAGCCGTAAATATACGCCCTCAAAAGTCCATCAATATATACGAAAGCCGTAAATATACGCCCTCAAAAGTCCATCAATATATACGAAAGGTGTATATATACGTCCTCTGCATTTTTCTAAGCACGTATTTTAATCTATCTTCGAAAAAACACAATCAAACGCATAAGTGTGCAGTATGAAACATAGAATTCGTCGAGAAAGTAGATACAAATGCAAAGAATGTGATGTAGGTTTATGCGTTGATGCATGCTTTAGGATATATGACACGGAAATTGATTATTAAATTGTTTCTATTATCCTCTTATTATCTTTATTCGTTCATTATATTAAAATTGTTTGACGTTGTTATGTTAAAATGAATTTGTTCCTCATTATGAATTTCGGAGTTTTTCCTTTATATTTAATTACCCATTATTATTGAAGGAATTTGCAAATTAAATTGAGTAAATTAAAATAGCTTAGAGAGCTAGTTAAAATAAATAGAAAAAATAGATATATTTAAATTATTTGCAATTATAATTTTTTCATTTTAAGAACGGTATAAAATCTCCGGGTACTGTTTTGGTCACTAGTCACTGGACTGTGCAGCGCAGCGACTGACTTGCGAATAACGCGCCGTCCCTATTGATGGATTACTCCAAGATGGCGCCGCAGTCAAAGGGTTAATGCCAGAGATGTCGCAGGTCGGCGTGAAACCACTGCACCAGCGTCATTTCTCTGTAACTTTTCCTTCTCCACGTCCTTTTCTCTTAACAATAAGTTCTGTAGGATATGGTGAGAAAATAAAAGACATGTGAGTTATATGAATGAACAACGAAAATTAGATTATTTATTGAACAAAAAGAAAAATGGTAATGCTGATATAATAGTCTTCGCACGGTAACGGATCGAGATGAACTGCGTTTTCGTGGTCTCTGCAGCCGCTCGAAGCTTGCAGAAAACAATCGAAGCTCACACTACATATGCATACACATCCATACAAAATCAGGCAGCCATCCCATTTACGCGAACTACAGTTCTTTACAGGAGTGCATCCGCCCGATCCCACAAAAGTTACGAATTGAAAAATTCAGTGGCATGCAAAACGATAAAAATGTTTTTTTAACCTTCATCCCTTCCTGAGGGTTACTCTTTAACTAAAATCGAGACAAATTGTACTCAGTGAATATGTACTATGCTCAATAAAACTATTATAAAGAAAAAGTACAAAAATTGTTTTTTGTTTGTAAAAAATAGACTACGTATCAGAAAAGACCTGTTAACGTTAACGTGGTGTAGGAGGGTAGGATAACCTGTAGAGCAGATGGGGTCGGTCCGCATTGGGACCGTTGCCACTGTGTTTAGAGTTTGTCTCGGTTTCGAGTGGAGTTCTTGGAGGGCGACAGGTGTTAGGCAAAAGTCTAGACATCCTGTCGCATTCCAAGGATCGGATTATTTAGAGTTTCGAGTATCGATAGATCCGGGACTGTAAGCTAGACCCACGTTTAACTTATGGCATAGCGGCCGATAACCGAACGTCATGGTACTGCATGGCGTTTTGACATGCGATAAAAGGATCTTGAAGGATCTCACCACGGAGTGGAGAAGATGTTGCACCTTTCGGTAAAAGGATTGTGAGAGACCGCACGGCACTTACCCCGGAACTTTCAAAGTACACGAATCGCTCGCTGGAAATCCTAACATCATTTTTATTAACAGCTTTTAACCTTTTGAGCTCTAAGGACACATAATGTATATGCGTCTGGCGAAAGCCATCGGCGTGGACTAAGGACGCATATTTGCGTCAGGCGAAAGCCATTGGTGTGGACTAAGGACGCATATTTGAGTCTGTCGATTTTTTCGATCATCTACGTAGAAGTATTGCAGTTACTTTTGTGTAAAATTACTACAGACTATTAGTAACGATTATTGTGTCGCATAGGCAACGCATAAATTGTAGCAGTTAGTTAAGGAGAGACACGCGATATGAATGCAAAAAATGCAATGTTGGTTTATGCATCAATCGATGTTTCGAAGTTTTTCACACCTAATTAAATTATTAATTTCTGTTATATTTTTTATATTTATTTCTTCAGTTTATTGGAAACTTTAATGTTTATAATAAACAATTACACAAAAATAACGCTTTTTAATTATTTAATCTCGTGCAAAAGGATTACTATAACTTATTACTATTTATTTGCGCCTTGAATAGTTAATCAAGTGAGTGCAGTCTAGCGAAAAAGTATTCCGTCCACAGCGATCGTCAGCGCTAGCCGCACGCCGTCCGTACGGACCGCATAGGCTGCGAGTCGTTAGATCTCTAAGGGTTAAAATCTAATAGACCATAGGGACTCCAGTGCAATTTTTTTAAAGGAGTGGATAAAGGTTAACCCCTTGCATTACGATTTCTATTTTGATTGCGTGAGCAATAAATAAAAATTAATTCCTAAAATAAAAATTTCTCTCTGATTTTTGATATCTCTTATAATTGAATACAATATTAATATTCTAGAAATTATTTGATCGTCTCATGTCTAATGGATATTTTCAATTAATAGTTTTTGGAAAACTTCAAAGTTTCTTATTTCATTTGACCGTCACGAGTGTCACACGTTATTGTAAGCCCAGGGGTTAATGTCGTCAGTTTTATGTGCAAATACGCCCAACGTACCGGTAGTCAATTAGTAAATTATTATTTCCACAATTTAATGTTAGACTGTAATACATTACAGAAGAAATTATAAAGCAAGGGGTGAATAAGTTTATACTACAATTCTGATGAAAACAGAGGGAAAAATAAATAAAAACTATGATATTAACATCACATATAAATATTTTCATTATTTTAATGGCATTAAAACAGCATGCAATGATATCAGACTGTTCAGTTCTAATTTTGTGGTCACTCCTTTTTCACGCTATATTCAATCCCACAATTACATTTCAGAATGGAACGATAAATGTCGCGAACGATAAACTAAAGCCTATGGCGACGGACGCATTAATATGCTCTCGCATGTCGTGACGTGAGACATTATTATACGAGGACGAATTAAAACGGTCGGGCTAGAACTATATGTTTCGGTCATTGTATAAAAGATCGTATCAGCCCGGGTTTCCTCTAAATCACACGGGACCATGCAATGTTTTGCGAAACGATATTAATGTTATGTCTCATCTGTAATTATCTACTTGCAGGCCTCTTCATAAATTGCACTTTCTTTCGCTTCCAATGTACCTTTTTCTTCTTTTTCACTCGTTGTACGGCTACTCGTTTATTCACGTGAGTTGTGGACAAAACGTCGAAAAAACCAATAAGGGAGAGAGAGCGAAACGGATGAGAGAGGAGAGAAAAAGAGAGATGAAAAGGGCACGGCGAATTATTTATTACTGTTCTTTGATTTTCGATGTGTTTTTTCGTGGGAACATTTTCTGCATAATATTACGTACAAGAAACATGGTTGCGAGATAAAATAAATTGGATCCAGACGAAAATAAATATTGTTATATATAATAAACGAGTGGAATATCTCGTAAATCAATATTATTAATATTAAAGGATGTTTTGCTCGCTTTGAATTTCTATCACAATGATAAATGCTTTCGAGCTGATAACAGGGTGTTTTCATTCAAACTGTACAGGTATTCATAGCCTGTGGTTTTTGTATTGAAAGAAATTTTTCATTACAAATACTTTCTCCGGCAAGTCATCGGTAGAACTTTTCTGAACAAAAAATTCTTAAGATAAATATAATTAAATTTAATTTAAATATTCAAATCATCATGCCAATTTAAGTATTTGATATCACAAAAGTTTTGCAATTAACAGTGACTACATGGGATTTACTATTTCTATTATAATGTGTTCCATTTTATACCTGACTAGGGGAGGACCAGCCCTGGGGGTCACCGATTTTGTTCAAATCTGGTACACGTGTTTCACTCGGCAAATAATTAGACACGTGTTTTGCTAAAAGTGTAGATAAGTCAAAATGTCTGTAAAAATGGAGTTAAAAAAAAAGTACACCGATCGACTCGAAACTTTGTAGTAAAGCACTGCCTAAGTAAAACGTGCCGACAAAGTTTCCTGTCGATCAGTGAACTCTTTTTTTGAACACAATTTTTTCAAAAATTTGGATTTATTTACACTTTTGGCAAAACACGTGTGTAATTATTTGCCGAGTAGAACACGTGTACCAAATTTCGCCAAAATCGGTGACCCACAGGTCTGGTCCACCCCAGTCTTAGCTCGCCGATCGCTACCAGACTGTCGTGTTCCCTCAAAAGTTTTGATGGGCAGTTTCGAAAAATGAAATGATTCGTTGGCTCATGCGAATAACGTTTACCCGATGTTATGGAAATTTAATTGACCCTTTGAGTGCTATGCTTGCACATATGCGTCCAACAAAAGCTATCGGTGCGAACTATGGGCACATACAGGTTGTCACGTCCTAAAGCCATCGCAAATTATTTTCTACATCGACTGTCAAACGTAAAACTTTCTACATGTCCTGCACCTAGATACAACCATAAAACGTATGGCGTACAGGCCTAGGTACTAAACTTGGTCGGTTCGGCCGTGGGCATGCAGAAGTTCATCCCCTGCGTTTCCAGAATCTTCCATCCCTTCCATCAAGGTTCAACCGGTCTCCCCTTCGAATTCCAAACATATAAAAAGACCGGGAACATCAACTTGGCGGCTCTTTGCTAATACAAGTTTCCTGTCAACAACGTTACTCTGTCGCACATCACCTTAACGTTCACGTTCAGAAATATTTCAATTTCAGTTATTATTGTAACTTGAGAGTCGCGCAGGGACTCTTGCATCTTGTAGTTATCGTGGTGATTGTAAATACAGAAGTTATTTATTCTCCCATCGAGACATCTTTTCTCAAAATTATTCACTTCGGGTCTCTCACGCCAGTGATGTCGTCAGAGACGGAAATCTCTGACCCACGCGACGCAACACAGGGTACGGACGGAAAACGTAAAGATATAAACAAAATACGCGAACCAAATTTTTTCATTAAAGACTTTGTGTACGAAAAAAATTGAGTTTATTAAAAATCCGTATACCTATGATGTTACAGCTAGCAAGTTACGATTCATCAATATATAACGCATATCGTGTTTTTACACGATGTCCACACAGCAATTAGAAGTTATTGAGTACAAAAAAAATTCTCCAAACAACACTTTGTTTTATCACTTATAAAATTGCTGAATCATGATTGCTCAGGGCGATGCCCTCTGTATTAACGAACAATAACAGACCCATTACAGGCTTCCAAAGCTCAGATCATATCAACATATTCCCTATTCGTGTACATAATCGTTGGACAGACCAACAGAAACTATAGCTCCTTAGGCAAGTAACGTATAAGCAGAAGTGTCAGGTAATTGTTTACAAACACCATACGCGGTATACGTTGCTCGATGAACCGTAACTTACCTGTAACAGCATATGTACGCATTGGGTTTTCAAACTCGATTTTCTCAAAAACGAAGGCTTAAATGAAACAATTTTAGTCCCATATATTGTTTTTGTTTTTTCATAAATAATCAGCTCGTGCCCGCTTGTATATGCTATTTAGCCGCATCCTGTATATGGGTATGTAGAAAGTTAGCAGTCTGATCTTGCGCGTAATGTATCTACAATTATCTTTATATGAGATGAATTTATATATATATATATACAAAAGTAAGTTTCACTTATTATTTAATATTGCATAGGAGGACTACAATAATAACTTATTGTTAGTTACGCCCTTTGTGCTCAAACAACAGAGTTCACACTAGCGAAAAAGTATTCCCTCCGCAGAAATCGGAATCGCTATTCAAGTGTGCTCTGTTCGTATGAAAACTTTCGGCAAAGAGTATGCCGTCCTGAAAGGGTTAAACTCTATGCTCCGTGCTGTAAAAAGTGTAGTGTCTCTTAGTTTAGGGCGAGGGAGTGGTTTAATGTTTGTGTAGTGACCACCTACGTTGAGGCCCCCCCCCCCCCGTGCAAACGGTTTGCATGGTTTATGTCATTTTCCACCAACACAGCTATTTTTTTGAGAACTGCCTTTTGTATTCATTTTCGAGAGTCGCTTCGTTGAGTTTCTTGGGCAGTCTCAATAGCTCTTGCGAGTGCCATAAATTACGCGTTTCCGATGGCCCCTCGAGTACAGGCCCAGCGTCAACCTTGGGCCGCGCAAGGCGAAGCGGGGGCGCAGCAGAAATGCGTACGTGAGCGACCCCTTGCCGCCAAAACCTTTCCCTCTTTTCCCTAAAAAGTGCTCCAAGGGCGCAAGAAAAAGAGGGCGCAGTCGATGAATTTCTCGTCTTCTGATTGGCTGAGCGGCCGCGGGAATTCGCCGGTGTGCGGGGGTGCGGCTCCTTCGATCTAAGACAGCGCGAAAGATCATTGTTGTGTTTTGAGCCGCTCGTCTGAAAACTAGTCATTCGATTTAATAAAAGCTTGATGTTTACGGGAACATTACTCTAGTTAGAATAATTCTCAACCACGTCCCGACAATTGAAAAAGAAAATGAAACGGTATTTAATAATATAAAACTTGAAATATGATACAACGGCGGTGATAAGTGGAAGGGACATGTTGGGCCCTGTTTTTGACATTAGTTAATGCAGTGATGGGCACACTTTTTGAGAAGCGGGCCAGAAAAAATAAAAAGTTTGGGAAACCAATATAATTTATCATAAACACAACAAGGGCAGAAAAAAAGTGATTTTAAAAATTCTTTGATACTCAGGCGATGACTGAAGCTGGGACTGCATTTCTAAACTTTCCTTATAATCTTGTTCGAACCGGGATATGCTGATGCTGAGGATTGAATTTAAGTATATTTTGAATATGCAACAAAATATTTTAATTCCTATAAAATATTTTACATGTGCAAATAAGTAACTCCTCCTTAAATGAATTTTTTTAAAACACTGACATTAAAAATTTCTATACTATTATTTTAAATTCTGCGATGGGCTGTATCTGGCCTGTAGACTGTAGTTTGCCCATCACAAACAATAAGTTAGTGCATTGATATGATTGAGTCTGACTAAATTCCGTGGAGTTCCCTTGAGGGTGAATCAATGCTATCGCGAAAAAGGTAATTCCGCGCGGAATTTTTCCTAGAAATCCAGGCAGCAGCAAAGACCCCGAAATAAGAGGAGAATTTTGAGAACTTTTCAGCTTTATAACAATAGTCATAAAACTGGGGTTGAAAATTTGTTCGGTCCCCGGCCGTACGTTTAGTGCGCACGTAAAACTAATTTGTGCTCATGTTCTTTTACCTGGCCCTGAAAGCAAGGCTAAAAAGTCTCGCAGTTTGTTAGCGATTTTCAGCACAATATTGATTAACAATATTCACCTCAACAATTTCCATCAGGCATATAGTTAATTAAATACCAACGTAATCGCACAGAATAAAACACGGGCTATTGATGATGAAATGTAAGCTAAGATAAAAGATCGGATCCCAATTAGTGGGTTTATGTTCTCATAACCACTGAAAAATTCTTTCTATGCAGTATGTATAATTACAGCCTTGGTGCCTCGAAATTCATTTGAAGGTTGAACTCTTACGCAAAATAACCGTAGTAATTAAAACCGAAACATTCGTTCATCAGGACGTTACAGCCAGCTTAATGGTAAACACGAAAAAAACCACAAGTGACACTTCGATAAAACTTTTCATACTTCTACCTTGATTTCCGATAGGTCTTGTGAAACGATCCATGGGCGATACGTCACTGTGAAGCCATCTTGATGGACAACACCGCCTTATTACAGAGTCACGAAGATTCTTCGTGCGAAGTTGCAGCACCATTTCACTCTATCATGATCACTGAGGTACAGGATTAAACCGTTATGTGCAATAAAACAGAGCACGAGACGTTTTTTCCGCGTTCGACGCGGTGCCACTGTCTCAACGCGAACGTCTTATCACGACTCGAGATAGAACACAACTGACAATGAGCTGCGTCTACCGTATTGAAGGACTGTGACCTTGTCGCGGACGAGTCAAATCAAAACATTGTTTATGCCGCTCGGATTCCAGACTGAATAGCGCCAATTTCTCTTACTGTTTCCAAATTATATCAGTATTATTGAGAAGGATTTTTTCTCATATTTCATATTGATATTTTATCGGAGACTACTCTAAATATATCGTTTAAAGTGTGATATTGTATGAATCTTGTTTCTTTATTAGTGATTTTTGTTTCCCAACTTCATTCAGATTTATATCGGGAAAATGTTATATTTTATTCGATTAATGCGGTAATAATATATGATCCACATTTATATATAATAATTAAGCGACCAGTAAACAGTACATTAATTAGTTTTTTTGCTAGAAATTCTCTTTCAAAAGAAATAAAATTTGATCAACAGAATACATTTTAAAATGACAGTTAATAATACAATTTTATAGATATTGAAACATATATTTTTAATAAATTGATTTTCATTTCTTTAAAGATAGTTAAATGCTACTACTAACTAGTCAATTATGTGCCAGTTCACTAGTCAAAATATATTTTATAGAGAATAAATTGTAAATAATAGATTAAAATGTTCGACAGCAAATCGCAAATTGCATTAACTAATATCAATAAGAACTAACGTAAAATAGTCGCTAAGAAATATTATAAGATACTCGATTTTTTTGGAGGCTAGCCTATAATATTTCTAGATTTATCGCGACCTTAACATTGGAAAGTTATAGGTACAGCGATCGTAGAAACCACAATATCCGGTTCAGGTCCCATGGCGAATATAAAATGTCGTATATCGAACTTTTCGAGTTCCAGTGCGATTGAACCGTCTTTGAGGCGTGTCGAATAGAAGTGATATAACCAACCAACTAAAGGATTTCGTTTCGAGATTCCGGTAAAGATATCAGAACGTACGAAGGCAGACAAACATCATAGAATTATCGTGAAATCACGATACGATCATGATTGTCTCGTTGACCATCGCGGTATTTTCGTAAGAGATACTTCGCGTGTATAACCAAAATTTTTCACGAAACCAGTATGGGACGACGAAATATTTTATTCTGCTCTCGGAATAAGCTATCGAAGTAATTTTGTTATACAGGCTTTTTATATGTTGAACTAGATTGCTCAGATAAAAATTGATCTAGGCAAGTATTCATGAAAAGATTTTACGTATATGTTATTATAAACTGCGAATTTTTATGCATTTATGGCACATTTAACGCTGCTAAAATACAGAAAAAGCATGTATATAATAAAATATGTGAAATGTCCAAAATATGGCATTTGTGATAACAGTTAGCGAGTGAGAATGCCCTCTATTTAGATTCTTCTTTATTACCTGCGTTAATCAAACTTTAAATTTGCAAAAACATCCGTAGTGTAGTTATTATATATTAACTTTCATTCTGTCAGGGCAGCCATACAGAAAATCTATAGCGAAACATTTCCTTTCATTTCTTACATTTATATTACAATTTCTTTCTTCCTTTCCTGCTTTCCTTTTATCATATTTATCTAACATCCAAATTGATCGGATAAATCGTCATTATCTGAAATGTTACAAAAATAAAACTTAATGGTATGTATAAAAATGTGTATACGATAGTAACACATAACAGTCTAAGTTTCAGGGATGTTTAAACAATCGATAACATCAATAAGAGACTAAGAGCACGAGTGGTAATAAAATAATGTCAGTAATACAGTTACTGTACATATACATAGGATATACAGTAAAAATGTTCCATTAAACACTTATCACCCACTATCTCGTTCCTTTCAGGCATACAAAACCGATCTTCATACAGAAAAAGAGACTAAATCGACGCGAATACTCTGAAAGCATCGAAATGCTCTTCCTTAACCTACATTCAATTTTTTCCCAACCACACAACAAGACATCCATTCCGCCATTCAGTGATCCATCGTCGAATCTGATTGGTCGGTAAGCGTTCATCGGGAGCTTCAAAAAATCGTCCGTTAAATCTCGAGCGAAGGCCGTCGCTGAAAGCCGGGAAATGGCGTGAACTAAGTGCATCGCAGAATTACGGTTCTGGTCGGCGGTAGAGGTGCATTCGGTCCGTAGATATTACAAGGCAACGAGAAATGTTGCTGGTTTTCACCGCGAGGAAACAAAGTGTAGTTGGGTTCCAATATTTCTCCAGCGTTGCTCCGAGCGACCCGACGTTTTTCACCGCGAAATTTATGCCGGAGGGTTCCGCACAGTTTACTCGGTCACGGTGAAACAAACCTATGAGCGTGAAGAGGATCCGCGGAGAAATGGAGTCCCCGAAAAAAAAATCGGGACAAAGGGTGGACAGGTAGAGGAAGAGGAGAGAACGGAGAAAGCCGGGGAAAACTTAGGAGAGACGGATAAGAAATCCGTTGTACGTGTTAATGATACTTTTTACAGGAACAAACGACCGCGGACGATAAATGCCGAAGGGGTGGAAAGAGTTAGGGTAGGTACCAGGTGAATGGAGGAACGAGGGAAAGGTGTATGAATAATGATCTTTCACCCTAAGTACTGCCCCCGGCTGCCGTTGAGAGATATTTTTAATTCTTGTTGTCTGTTTCCCTTTCGTGATTAAGGCGAGAATAACGTCAGATGTGCGCGATCACGCGATAAGGAAGCGGACCCGAAGACGAAAGTTCATTCCTTGCGTGCTGCGAAAAAAAGAAATGCACGCACCGATGAGAATGGTAGATGAAAATTTTTTGGTAGTCGTTAAAAATATAATTTATAGAAGATTACTTCGATCCTTCTCGTATGTTCTTACACCAAAATTATAATTGAATTATGTTGTAGAAAAATTATAGCACGACCGCAGAATTGTTGCCAACACTTCCGCTTTTCTTCTTCGAAGGAGCTTAACCCCTTGCCCTACCAGCTACCTAGCCGTGACATCCGTCAACTTTTCTCAATCCTCTTAAAACTTTCCGATACAAAACAAAATCTAACAAACTATCACAGTTTCAGTGATATTCGTGTTCGGCCCAAAATTGTGACCGCAAGTCTGACTCTTCATATTCTCGTTCGGCTCGAAATGCTGATCAGAAGTCAGACTCGTCAATGTAGTGCAAGTGGTTACGGGACTAAAGGGGCCTCACAATCAGAATGACTGTAGCTCCCTATGCCATCCAGTTTAGGTGTGGTAGACGTTATACCCTGGATGGAATGTTGACTACCTGCCGATCAACGATGTGTAGAGTACTTGCCAGTATTTCTCCTAAAAGGACACGAAGACTAGTGGGAGATTTTTGAACTAGCCGGTAGAGTGAGGGCGGACGATAGTGCGACTTAAAAAAACCTCTGCGGCATGCGAGATGGTGCCCATACAGTACCTCGTTTTAAGTATTTATCTAATCGAGAAAATGCGTTTGTGCATTTTTGAAACTTGTTCTGCGGTGAATTATTTTGGATTATATAAAAACAACTTTTTATATTGATTCTATTTTATCATATGATATCATATCGGTAGAATTATGAGTTTAAAGTTAACTTTCCATATATACGTATTGCAATCTTTTAAGGCTCACATTAATATTGCAGAGTTTGATATACGAACGAAGCGGCAACTACTTATGACTGATTATTGTTTTTTCCAGTGCACAGAAACCTCATCTTTGTGGATCTTTAATGACGTCTAATCGTCGACTTCGTCCTTGATTTTGTTCCGTGCTTCAATTTACTTGAAATTGCAATTGGCATAAAGTAAACGAAGACGTTGGCAAAGTGGTACTGACGCTTTTGTGTGTATGTGCAGGCCTCGGTTAACGAACTTACAATTAGCGCGCAAACTCCATAAAAAAGGCATCGGTACCTCCTTTATTGACTGAATAGTTGTGTCTATAATATGTTACATACGACTCTGAAAATTTTGTAAATTTCCATCCGGCGCCACTCAGACGCTCAGCGAAAACGTAAGAAACAAAAAAAGGCCTAGCTGTATAGGACCACATTCCAATCAGCATCCCAACAAGCCCCATCCATTAAGTATCAGATAAGCCGAATGTACAACTTCCGCAGCCTTGACGAGATTTTCTCTCGCCTCCTTGACGCCCTTATTTCCACCAGAGTCCTTTCCACCTTCACTCAGTTTTCCACATTTTTCTTAAACCCCACTCCCAAATAACGCCCTATATAAGCAGGCTGTTTTTTGTATTCTGGGTTTTTTTAAAACGTTACTCTACCGGTCTGTACCATAAATCCGTGAGTTTTAGTTTCCCCCGCGATCCGACACGTTAAGTATATCGGTCGATTTCATGAAGGCTTATTTTCCGAAATTACCACGTACGGTTAATGTAAATAGTTCCTACATTTGAAACTTAATTTGTAACAACAATTTGTACAAATACTAAATACCTTGTTACGAGCCGGGCGGGTGGCAGAACGAGACCGAATGCGTTAATGCAATTTTACTTGCGAGAAGTAAGGATTGCGAAGAGTCTAAGAATTATATCTAGGGACCGCACTAACTTATAGGCTAACTATAGGATCACCGTATGCCCGTTAATAACGAAAGGCACCTCGCGGTACTTTCGCGGTAGTATAGCACATCAGGCCCGTACCAAAGATACGGGGGTACCGCCACTTGCTAGTATAAGGAAATGGAAGTTTTGTTGCAACCCGTAGACTCTTTCTCTTCTAACGACTACCCGCAACTTTAGTTTTAAAAGTCTTATTCGCCCCGAGCGGTAAGAGTGAATAAGGAAGATTGTTGCTCTGTTACACGAAGGTTAAGGAAGTGCATCGAAATAACTAAAACGCTTGAATGTCACAAATGTGAATATAAACGTATGTTAAAAGTTATAATCAACTGTTGTGCAGAATGCAATTACGAATGATTCTTAAATTTAAACTTAGCCGAAATTCAGCCAAACGATGCGAAAGTTGCAGACTTTGAAATTTCTATACACTAAATAACAGCGTGACGTTCTAAAGAATACTGGACCCGAGGAGTAAAAAAATGTCTCGCTTATATAGGGCTCGGTTTTGGGAAAAACTGCGGAAAAATGGGCGGAGGTGGTAGGATTCTGGCAGGGAGATTAGGGTACCAAGGTGGCATGGGAAAAATCTTGCCAGGATTATACCGGATCGTAGTTTGTTGATACTTGTTGGTCGGGCAGTGGCCCTGTACAGCGAGACCCCTTCCTGTTTACATCTTTCGTAAATTTTCTAAGTGGCCAACTGGTATCAAATGAAAAATAAAAGTTTCAGGCCGCTGTAACAACCTATTCTTTGGAATATACCTTTATACCCTTCAACGAAGGATATTTAGTCTTTGCTTATTAATTCATTTACCTTCGAGTAACAGAGCAACGATCTCCCTTATTCATTCTTACCGCTCGGAGTGAATAAGATTTAAATTCAAAATTACGGGCAGTAGTTAAAGAGAATTTACGGGTTGCAGTAATTTTCCTATATCCTTTTACAAGCCAGTGGCGGTACCTCCATATCTATTGGTACGGGACTGATCTGTAATACTAGCGCGTAAGTATCGAGAAGTGTTCCCGTTATTAACGGGCAGACGGTGGCTCTATAGTTATGCTATAGGTTACTCTGGTCCCCGGATCCTTTAAAATTCTACACTGCAACTCATAAATTTCCGCGTATTGAATTAATACGATTCGGTCTCGTTCTGCCACTCGCCCGGCTCGTAACAAATATCTTGACTGAAGTAGTGAAATATAAAACACGCGTTAAGTAGCAGTGACATAATCATTTAGCTAATACAGAAACTGCGCGTGTGTTTTATTTTTATATCTCGATTCACAAAGGCAGTACCACAGAAACTAAGCCAATAACAGGCGACTGTCATCTCTGCAATCCCAGAAAATATACGTTGAAATATAACATGACCTAAGCTAAATAGCTTTTCACACTTAATACAACTTCTTTATAAAGAATACAGAAATACATCTATTACTGCAGTCCAAATTACATCGTTGCATTTAATAGAATGATACTGAATTGAATATTTTTCTCACTGCTGAACCTGTAAAAATAGCACATGTAGCAGTACCAGACGTACAGTGTTGTGGCAGTTTCTTTCTTTCTTGCCAAGCCTTTATTTTTTCCCTCTGTTCTGACCTTTGCCATGATCATTCTTCTGCATGTCGAAGAATCTTTCATGCGGTTTCAAGAGCACTTCAGTGCTAAGAAAGGAGCTCGCACCAAGAGAGATCCTTTCGCTGTAGCACGTGCCTCGCATTGATAGGAATCGAACCGTTTTGTCATGCATTCTACAGAAAGCTTCAGGCTTATGCTGACTCCTATGGCTTCCCTGAGAAAATCTTTATCGCCTCGTAAATCGCTGTTGTTTTATTTGATAACAGCGCCGTGCAACTTTACGCGCTTATTGATTTCCATTAGTGTTTACCTAAAATGAATTGTGATTTAGGAATGAAATGTTTGCATATTTCCAAGGAACGAGACTGTATTGTTATCTCAAATATTCGATTTGAAGAATGTGAATATTTTAACATGTTCAATTTCAATTATAATGTATGCCCTAATTGTTTGAGATCGAAACAATTCATACATTGCTATCAGTTTCCGGACACATTGTAAGTTCAGTTAAACAGCGTATTAATTTTACAATATTGTTTTTTTAAAATTGGCGTTCTTTAAAAGGCTGTTGTCATACATAACATGTAGTATATATTATTTATGGTTCTTAATACTGAATAATGTAAAAATTAGAATAATTCCAGCAGTCCAAAAAAGGGTTTCCAAAATTGTAGCCCTATCTCCTTTCCAGATTTATATTTTATATCTAATTTGACCGATCATTTTTCGATGGAGTTCAGATCTACTGACTGTGATATTTATTGCAAAATTTTATTGCTTTTATCATTAAATTTCTTTACACATAGTTTATATAATTCTAAAATTTTGGTCGATAAAAAATTAATGTTTGAAAATTGTAATTTACGTTTTGTGCCACCTATTATTATCAATTATCTAAATATAAGTAATAATAGATATGTTTCATCAAATAATAGATATCATTTAATTTGAATTGTACATCTTTTTCGCTCACTTTACGACGAACGTAAAAGTGCCGTTTGCCACGAAAAATATCGAATATGAATTGATTTTGGTTGGTAAGATTCCACCAAGGCTGCGTTGGTTTCAAATCCGCCGCGGTTTCTTTGAGAGTGATTTGAAGGATGGTGTTGGGCCTCCGATTTTGTAAGTGCATCGTGTTCTCCTTCTTTCCCTCTATCGTAGAGTACTGCCACCTGCGAGTCTCGGCCTGCTGCCCATACCCCGCTTATCGTGGTGCCAACTAAATAGCCGGGGACTGAGAAGGGGATCAGGGGAATGAGACGTGGCGCACGGAGGTTTCCAACCCATCCAAAGACGAGACCAGGTTAAAACACGTTCAGAACACGTTCAGAATACGTTCAGAACACGTTCAGAACACGTTCAGAACACGTTCAGAACACGCTCAGAACACGTTCAGAACACGTTCAGAACACGTTCAGAACTCGTTCAGCACACGCACCAAAGCACAACATATCTCGTTTTGTATCATTGCACTATCATCCAATACCTTAATTTTGTAACAAGTCCAATAAATACCATTTGGTCAACAAAACTAGTTGCCTACATTAAGAATGCCCCGTCGAACCAGCAAATGATCTACATCGGGCATTCGCGAACGATTGGTAGGAGGAGAAATTTACCCTACCATTGGTGTTAATCTGAAATTGCGCAAATTGGACGTTCTTAAGGTCTTTTGAAATCTCTTCCTGATATTTTGGAATTGTGATAATGGTTTTCTTACTGCAACATATAAAAAACGCTACAAGTTCCATCAGTGTCATCGTTTAGGTTACTTACGAATAATAAAAATTAATAAACTTATTGTTAGTACTGCAAAACACCAAGCATCATTGTCTTCTAAACGTAAATGATTGAGCTACTTTATATACTCCTTTTTATATTGCAGAGTCAGTATCTTATTTGCGCAAGACACAAAAATAACTTAAAGTTGTTTAATAGCCTCTGACAAATGCGATCGCAGAACATTCAATTCTCAGTAATCCAACACTATCAACTTTGAACAGTTCGCGTTCTTATTTCTTCCTCAATTTTCGATTTTTCCACTTGTAATTCCCTTGTTCCAGCCGCCACATCAGATTCGAGAAGTTTCGAGTCTCTTTTCCCATGGCGCTCGTCTCTGAAGTTTCCTTAGAATGCTGTTTACTGCGAATACACGCACGGAAAAACGAGGCAATGGTTCATTCCTAACCATTGCATATTTTCACCTGGAATAGAAAAACGTGCACAGCAAAGGAGACATTGAACTTTTCTTCAATTTCAGTGCATCGTCCGCAAGTGACTCCGATGTTGTAAACGCTGCTGCACATTCTGCATCCCTGCTGGCTGTTTTGTATGAAATAGTTTATTTGATTGCATTGACGCATATCCTGCTGGACAGATTTCTGCGTTCAAGGAACCGATCTACGATACCAAAATTGCGTTGACATTCATCTCAAGGGACAAGTTTCTGAAGTTACGGGAAAAGGAATTACTTGCTCTGCTTTCTTTTTATTCCGAGACTGTTTAGTAATACTCGTACTGTACTTAATAATTTGCTTAGAAATATAGAAAGTAACTTTATTATTATTATATTGAATTACTGCTCTATCATTATAAATTTGATATTGCTTGCATTAATTACTTAATGTTCAATTGATTTATGACGAATCTTTGATTTCATATACCGTTGATATACGTGATGGATATTAATATTTAAATTTCTTATTACATTTCATACACTAAGCGCAGAGACGAAAGAAGAAAATAATTTTACAGCGACTTTCGTAAGACCGTCTTCAATTTCTTCAAAAGTTTAATATTCCCTGACATTACATAAGGGTTGCCGCAACTGGTGGTACGTAGAAATTCATGCCAAGATAAATTTTACATCTTCGGTTTTATCATCACTTTTTACATGTCAGAATTTCTTTCTCGCATGGAAATATTCTTGAGAAAAATTCTGTCATTTTGAGAGTAATTCGAAGTTTCGTTATCTTGCATATTCGCGAAAATTCCTGTTTCATATTCCTTCGCAGCTATATGAACAAAGATGTCACGGATTTTCATACTTATTTTCTGCCCCCTTGTGAATATTGCAAACCTGAAATCGAAGAGATAAATACGTATTATACATTTAAATGTTGCAATATGACCATATCTTCAATGAATCACTGAGTTATATTGCAAATATCGATTTCCCGCTTTCTCAACTTCTTCCTTTTATAGTACAAAAATATTTTGTTTTCTTTCTTGAGGAGTAATGGAAAAAATTATCTACCTTAAAAATGTACGTAGAAAATTTAGTGTAATTCATTATATCTGTGCACCAAATTTATAGAATTTACATTCATTCAAATTTAGACTCTACTAAGCATTCTTAGCTTTGGCTCTTTCGTCAACCAAAGAAAAATCTTGCATTTCTATATCTCCAAGGCATGCACTGAACGTCGTACTCGATTCTTCATCCAAAAATTTAAGTTACTTTCGTATAAATCGCTCAATTCGTGCGTTCCATTCGAAAATGCATTTCTCCCAGATTACATAATCCGCCGCTTCGAATGCTGCTGCAACTACACTTTTCAAATCGCAGTCCGGAGGATTTTGAAAGAGAAATTTTCTTTTCTATGCAAAACTTCCGATATATATATATATATATATATATATATATATCATGAAAAATTCTCGTAAACTCCATGCCTCTGTCTATTCTACTGTTTGTCCGCGTGTGCATTGATCTTTCATCGCGCCTGTTGACCGTGGGAATCGATGGTGATGCAGAGTGTCGAAGATAGAAAGTGGGTGGATCGAAGAGGGACCATAAAAAGATAAAATAAAGATCCCGCATCAGAACCGGCTGGTATGGATCGCTGGTGGAACAGTGTTTGGCTCAAGCATATTTTTGGCCTCGGCTTTTATTCGGTTCACGTACCATCCTGCACAACCTATAACACCGTCGGTGTTTCCTACTTGTTTTTTTCCTCCGGTGAGCTTGTATCTCTGCCGCTATTCGAGCTTATCGTTTCCTTCCACTGCACCCTTTACTTTTTAACGAATCCTCGCCTTCGTCGTTAACCTTTTCCCGTTCTTCCTTTCATCCCTTGCCAATGGACCTTATCCTCTTTTTTTCTTTCTTCGTTCTTGCAATTTTGACGAATCCTTGTGTATGAATTTCCATTTATTGTTGCTGTTGTATTATAATTTTCGGCTTTAATTGTGAAGATCATTTTACCTAGGCGCTGCCGTTTTAGGTATACTTCAAAGCACCCAGGTTATAATATACATATATGTTACGGTAAATGTGATTAATTCGGTGATTATACATAATCCCCGGTTATTATGTATAATCACCACTAAGTGTGGTAAATGTGATTAATTCTTGAATATTTATCAAATTATCTGGTGATTTTATATAATTCCCATTTCGTAATGGCGAATGTGATAAATATCTCGCAATAGAACGCAGCGCAGTTTTTTGAGTAGTTACTAGTCAGAAGTATAGGTTTTCGTTAGACACTATGACACAAGAGATTACCAACAATAATATTTCATGATTTACGAATGAAAGACCATAGTCGAGAAAATAACTTTATTATTAGAACTCATGCAAAACAGTTACATATCAAAAACTGTAATTATATAGATGATAATCCGTCCCACCGATTTCGATAATTTTTGGATACGTTGCCAGAATCATAATTCTAAGCAACCTTTTCCTATACATGTAACCCTGGCTGGGCTTTCGTTTTTGAGATATTGGCAAAAAACTTTTGCTATTTCTACATTGAATTTTGCCTATACATGCACGTCCGTGACAATGTGTGCGTCAGCACGATTCTTGTCGAAGGGGAATCTTATAAGGATGTGCGAAAAATGTAATTCCACTGTGTAGTCGGGTCACCTGATCGCGGGCAGCTCTAAAAACAACCCCAAACCAACACTAATTTACCTTTTCGTTATAAGCACCTAAATTAAACCAAACTCTTCGGAGGCAAGTACCCTGTTATGCACAATTCATCCCGGGGCCATGCCCCCGGAGGGTCTGATTTGAGTTAGGTGTCTGCACCAAAAGGATGAATTAGTGTTGGTTGGAGATAGTTATAAAAAAAGGTTGCTGTTAGACGACGCGACTAAGCATTGTAATTATATTTGTCGCACATTCTTATGAGGTAACTTTTCGGCGGGTGCATCCGACATCGACAAAGACCGCCAATAACGAACAACAACGAACTTTTATCATATTCACCATTAGGAGTTGGGAATTATATAAAATCACCGGTTAATTTGATAAATATATTCAAGAATTAATCACATTTACCGAACTTAGTGGTGATTATACATAATAACCGGGGATTATGTATAATCACCGAATTAATCACATTTACCGTAACATATATGTATATCACGTAGGAAAAATTTCCCCGAGGTTACAGGGCAGGAGAATTCCATTGTTATTTTCGGTTCACTTTCATTCCTTATCTAATTTCAAGTAAGATCCAGAGCCTCATCGTTGTTGAGATTTACTCAACAGATTTACGATTTCCTTTTAGGTCCCTGCCGGCGTACCTAATTTTCTAGACTTTTTGCTTTCCCAATCTTTTTCCTATCCTTTCTATTAATCTTCCTTTATCGATTCACAATTTCCTTTGAAAGACAAACCATTCTTCTCTACAATTTTCCTTCAACCCAGTCCATGTAATTGCTTTTTATCGTCTCATCTATCGTTTCACCGAATTTTCATCATGTTTTTCATCTACCAAACATCACCACCGTTCTCTTATCACTGCTTTCTGTCACTGTGAGTAATATCCCTATTCTCTTTCCTCCTTCATCCGACATAATCTCGACGACTACCTCGAACAGCGTCTTTCTCATGACAAAATTCCCCATTGAAGCAGCTCCTGGCAAGCCAGCGCCAACGTATAGCCGTACGTAATGTCGTAACAATTGTTGATTTCATAAAACCGAACGACCTCGCGAGAAGCTGCCGGAGTCAAAAACTCGCTCGTAAAACTCCCTAGGATACTAGGGAGCGGCATGGTCAACCGATCCTTTGCAGTCGGTCCAGATCGGCAATTTTGCAGAGTCAGGAGAGAACGCTCTTGAGGAGTCGAGGCCGGCATCAACGAGAGGATCGACGCCCTATCGTTCGGGAAGCTGGATAAAGAGTTAGTAGACGAACAAGGGTGGCTCAAAATTTTTATCTCCGTTACCACATTCGGAAAGACCAATGCTCGTTCGAACATCGAGTAGTTTACCGATACCAAACGATACCAACGTTCGTAAAGATGCGAGTATCCTTGGACACTATTCGTGCTTGTCGAACGAATTTCTCAGACTGGAATTGAAATTTTCCAGTTACACGACTGAAATATCCACAGAGTTGGTCGTTGGGTTGACAACAGGATGCACGAACAGCGTCAAGAAAACGGGGAGATCGTTTTCACGGAGAGTCAGAAATACTTGCGAAGTTTTCAATTACGAACGGACGCCCTGGAACGTCGCCACTGTCGTAGTCCTTCTGCGTTCTCGGCATTTTGGACATTGCCGTCGTTGTGAACCGGAAGTTGGATCGATTTATGAGGTGGCTATTAGGTTGGAGTGTATTATCGTCTTCGCTCGTCCAATACAGTATCTTACTGGCCGGACTTTATGATGATCGCTTGTTAATTTTTCGCAGACTGTTTTCCGTTTGGGATTCAATGCGTGTTTTATTGATGCGAATTTTTATGATACGTAGAAATGGATAGACGACTTCGGATTTAATCTTTCACTCAATCTTATATAATTAAGAAGAATTCGGTAATGTTTATCCTTTTTGAAATAGTAAACATACTGCGGAAATAATTTACTTTAAATATCCCTTTTTATATTTACTTTAATAAGAATTAATGAAATGTATACCGATTATAACAATTTAAATAGCAAGGAGTAAGTGTTACTATACCATAGAATAATTCGCGAAACATTAAACTTTATGATGCGTTACACTGCATCGGGTGTCATTGTGAATAAATTGCAATAATAATTTTAATGTATACATCTATCTATACAAATACACGCATATGATACTGATATTCTTACTGTATTACTTTTCCTTTAATATAATTATATTAATATTTTATAATTCCTTGAAATAATTCACTGAATAATCCGTCATTGTAATATCCCAACAAGTTAAACCCGATAAAACTGGTTAAAAAACATTACCTGAAACATTGAAAAATTCGTGTAATTTTTCACAGTCAGAAAATTAATAACGTTTTGCTTAAAATGTAGCAGAAACTTCGTCAATGAGTTTTTATTGCAAATGCCTGAATACACGCGTTCTTCATTAGAATGTATGGCCTGTCTAAATCTTGTACAACGTCATGATTAACAGAGCACAAAAACTGAATTCTTTTTGCACGGTCATATTACGAAATTCTCGACATTGGCTTCATCCTGGCATCAGTTGACACGACGGCATACATCTGAATCTAAATCCTGGTCAAACGTAGTAAATGTCAGACAGTAAGGTCGCATATGCACATGCATTCTGCTCGGTGCATATGTACATACACCAGAACCGCTATGGTATCTATTAATATTAACACGGAACGTCAATATCATAAATTCTGCGCTGCAAAACAACAACTACGGTGCAAATGAACGATCGTCGGGATAGCAAGGAGGGAAAAAGCGGAATCAACGTTGACGTAGAACCGTTAGAAGAAGAGAATCGATTCTCTTACTGCAATTAATGCTCGATCGTGTAAACCGTCGATGAAACCAGCTGTGAATAGTGCATCATTTTGGACAGCTTTGATTTGTTTGGAATAGCTTTACAGACATAAAATTATGTCATCTGCAATGGGAGAGCTTTAGATTACTTGGACACAAAAAGGAAAAGTATTCTTTTTAATCTTACTTTGTATTTGTTTCTATAATTGTATTATTAATTTTTGATATTTTTTACGTTCTGCTGGGAGAAAATAATTTGATATCCACATTCCATTTCGTATTTTCACAGAATTTTGTTGAAAGATTCTCTTCATTTTATAAAAATAATTTATTACAATTATACGTTATGAAATTAAAAATATTTTTGTTTAATTACGTGATTAATTATTTTCATGTAATGTTATATGACTTTTTAATTTAGCAATTAATTAACAGTACGGTGATATTGGAGGCATCAAATATCTCGAATGTACTGAATAAATTGTGCATATTTGTACATTCACAAAATTTAAAAATGCAAAAATGTGATTAATTGCAAAAATAAACTTAATATTCAAAACATAATATTCGATAAAATATTTAGTGAATAAAAGAAATATCTGTTCAAATTATATCTTCCTACAACCTGCTACAATTAGTTGAATTCATATAAATCTAACTGTGCACAATCATCTGCAGTTCAGTTATAAGCGTAATTTATATTTTGACAAAATGAACGGATTAAGGCAATGATAAATGTATTTCTTCACGACTCGTCTACGAATGAGTAAATTTTGTTAACGAAAAATCTATTTTCGTTTCGTACCACTTAACTAAATTTTCGTATAAAACCCTGTCATCAGTTTTATTGCAAATTCATTTGAATTGTTATTGACTTACGTTTATTAATATTCGACACATCCATTCGAACGAAACGAGATTGTCAATAATCTCGTTTTCCTTTTTTCCTTTTAATTAAATAACATTTTTCATCAAAGTGATCAAATTCTACACCGAAACGCGATCCAGTACCGAAACACGGCTCGAACAAACAATACCATCAACGCGATATGTTTGTTTGTCAAAAAAAAATGTAAAACGCGTAAAATTCATTGAATCGACTTTCAAAATATATTTAACAATGATAATTGGAGATCAGATCTCTTATCGTTAATTGTTCCGAACATAAATAATCACGAAATCACAGATATCCATGTATAATACAATAACAACGCGACGTAAAAAAACGAACACTCTAAAACCAAGATAAAATCGCTAAGTTTTACTAATCCAGTTTGTCGCGAACCATTTACTCTCAAGGATACTGTTACGTCTTAACCCCATCCAACGCGTTAAACATCATATTCAGCAACATCATAAACATTGTCATTGTTAACAGCACTATCATTATCAGTATCACTGTTATTGTTGTTGTTGTTGCCATGGTCGTTATCATTATTATTACTTTATTATTAATATAAGTGACCACAACTCATATAAGATATACATCAATAGCGTTTACGCAAGATGTAGCGTAATGTGTCCTAAGAAACTCTTCCTCTTCTCATAGACCTCATCCTTACATACTAAGGTCCTAGTGTCCCTCTCCTAACATCTCCTAATTTTCCGTACTCACGACTTTCTAAAAAAATCCTCACACAACACACTTTTCTACTGAATCAGTTAAATGAAATTGAAAGAAAGTCACAACGAAAATATATGTATGTGGTATCGATAATCGAGGTATGGCCTCATCGCGACCGCCTAGACTGTTTAGTTTAGGCGGATGTTTGTAAGTTACGTGCCGCGGAGGCCCTACGATCCCTATGTTAAGGAATGCATGTCCGTATGTATGAATGAGTGCACGGATGTATAAGTACGAACGAGTGACTGAGCGGAGCGAATGGTTTTTAGTTCTTTATAAGCGATCACACGAGGCAGTTCAGATTTATATTCATTTTGTATTAGCATTTAGTATATAGTTCTAGTTAATAAACTTAGTTTTACCTTATATTTTTAACATCTATATAACCAATCCCACATTTTTGGGGGCTCGGACCGGGATTGTGTGAGCCAAGTAAAATCGAAGTTTATTGGTACTGTGTACTAAAGTGTAGTGCAAAATGAACAACGAGGAATTATCGACACACGGGGTAGCTGTAACAAGCTTAAATGTCGACACGATGAACGGGGATGAACTGAGAAAAGAACTCAAACGACGCAAAATTAAGACCAGTGGAAGCAAGTCGGACTTGATTCAACGATTGAAGGCTGCTTTAATTTTGGAGAACGAAGGTGAAGACGATGACGATGACGATGACGAGGACGAAGAAGAAGAATACGGTAACAGAAGAGGCACCAGATGTACGCGACCCGTAAAGACGTTTGCAGAAGTTGCGGCTTCGCTCAACACCTTCAGCGGAGACAGAAAAAATGAAAATATCCATCACTGGATTGAAAAATTCGAGACAGCGACGAAAGATAGCCAGTGGTCGGATGCAATACAAGGGGTATTTGCGCAAACCCGTATGCGTGGCGTTGCATTGGCGTTCGTACGGTATGCCAAATGTTGGAAGAGCTGGACGCAAATGAAAGAAGAATTGATATTAGAATTCGGTGTGCCTGTAAGATCGCAGACCATCGAGAGAGAGGACGAGGAAAGATTTAAGACGAAGAAAGAAGAGAAGATCAAAAAGCAAAAGGAGAGAATAAAGAAAGAAGTAGAGAAGACATTAAAGAAAGAAGAAGAGGAGAGAGTAAAGAAGGAAGAAGAAGAGAAATTGAAAAAAGCAGAAGACGAGAGAGTAAAGAAAGAAGAAGAGGAGAGATTGAGAAGAGCAGAGGAGGAGAGAATAAAGAAGGAAGAAGAGGCGAAATTGAAAAAAGCAGAAGATGAGAGAGTAAAGAAAGAAGAAGAGGAGAGATTGAGAAGAGCAGAGAAGGAGAGAATAAAGAAAGAAGAAGAGGAGAGAGTAAAGAAGGAAGAAGAAGAGAAATTGAAAAAAGCAGAAGATGAGAGAGTAAAGAAGGAAGAAGAGGAGAAATTGAGAATCGCAGAAGAGGAGAGAGTAAAGAAGGAAGAAGAGGGGAGATTGAGAAAAGCAGAGGAGGAGAGAGTAAAGAAGGAAGACGAGGAGAGACTGAGGAAAGTAGAGGAGGAAAGGGTAAAGAAGGAAGATGCAGCGAGGATCGAGAAAGAAGAGGAAAGCAACACGAGACGTGCCGAAGACGAAAAGGACGCCGAGTATTGGACTGAGATCGAGAAGGAAGCAGAGCTTGGAAGGAACAGAGAAGACGACACTGAGGGAAAATTAGAAGAAGAGAGATATCCTTCACCCATGAAGATGAATTTAGTGGGAAGTGCGGGTGTGTATGTGTCGGTTGACGTGGAGGATGAATCCTACGTGCGCAACGGAAAAATCGAAGTTAAAGCCGTCGGAAAATTTTCGAAATCGCGATGCGCGGAAAATTTGTGGAATTTTGAATGTTATACGGAAACGGAAAACGAATTTAAAAGTTGTTACGAGTTCAAGGTCCTAACCGTAGTAGTTTTAAAGAAAATTATTTTTGTAATCGGGAGAGAATGTAAAATTATATGCGGTCTTACATATATTTCATTTACGATGAACGAGAAAGACTTTTGTATACGCGTAGGTAGATGGGAGTGTGTGAGATTTCGGCGTAGAGCAGGTAGAAACGGGACGTATGTCGAAGCGCTAAGTTGGAAACGTGGACGATCTAAGACAATTATTTTGATGAAAACGATGCATTCGGGGACGAATGCGATTATCAGGATGGCCGAGTGTGGTATCGATAATCGAGGTATGGCCTCATCGCGACCGCCTAGACTGTTTAGTTTAGGCGGATGTTTGTAAGTTACGTGCCGCGGAGGCCCTACGATCCCTATGTTAAGGAATGCATGTCCGTATGTATGAATGAGTGCACGGATGTATAAGTACGAACGAGTGACTGAGCGGAGCGAATGGTTTTTAGTTCTTTATAAGCGATCACACGAGGCAGTTCAGATTTATATTCATTTTGTATTAGCATTTAGTATATAGTTCTAGTTAATAAACTTAGTTTTACCTTATATTTTTAACATCTATATAACCAATCCCACATGTATACTTGTTTCAACTTTAATACCTCCTCCCATGATAAGAGAACCGGTGCTCGTTTCGTAATAATACAAATAAAAAAAATGTTTGTTTCAAACATTATAATAACGACCATTTGATAACACATTATAGATGTAACGGAGAAAATTTTCTGCAGAGTAGACACTAACGAAAATCCTGTCTATTAAAATCAAAGATGGCCATAGTGTTGTCCTGTATCGTTGAAGAACGAACTGTTAGCACGCCACAAGCCGAACGGACACAGAAGAAAGGGCAATCGGCCGCTATCTCTACCTGAGTGGCTGTATTGTTACACTGACGTTCCTATTCAATAACTCGTCAGTATTGGTTGACCCTTTCGCAGGAAACAGTTATGAAAGTTTCCACTTATTCCAATGCACATCAAAGGCTGTTGGTTGTAACCTTCATCAGACCCTGGGGACTTTTTTGATCCAAATTAAGTTTTAATTCGACCGAAATCGAGAAAAAATGTACTCGGTGAATGCATATTATTCAGACTAAAGTTATTATAAAGAAAAAGTAAAAGAAAATCTTGTTTTTTTTTAAAATAGACTACGAGATGGAAAAGATCCTAGGGACTTTAGCGCGCATTTTTTGAAAGAGATTCCCTCTATTGTATTTCGAGCATCGCACAAAATACGTATGTTTCACCTGTAATGTTCCCTCACGTATTCATTAATATTTTCTGCATTTCATGGTAAATGAAGTAACGTTATTAAAGAAATGAAAATAAAAAATGTAAAACTATGTTCAGGTTTTTTCGTTGCTGAATAGCGCAATGGTAAATATGTGTCCTGCATAATGTATCTTTTTATAGAAACTGATCACTAAATAGTCTGGGTTAGGTTATCAGTCATAATGTATACTTTTTCGAATATAATAACAAAATTGTTTTTTATAATTGCTAATAAAAACTGATTGAGAAACAATTTTCCCATAAAAGTGTCAAATTGGTAACGTGTACAAGGTGCATTAAAAGTTAAAGGGGAACGTTAATAGTCTAAGAAAAGGATTTCCTGGAGGAATAAAATGATTGTCTGTTCCTCCCTACCGTTTTAGCTTGTAAGTAGTATGTCAACGTGTCATTTTCCTATTATAGATTTACTTGCGGAAAAGTCAACATCGACTAGCGAATGTAACTCATTTGAAAAATTTCGCTAGGATCTTCAGAAGAGTTTTGTCATTTCTGGAATGTTTCAAGTTCTATCTAAAATTAGTATTCATTTCACCTAACACACCTAAAACCGTAGGCCCTAGACAAAAAGCAATCACAATTACAGTTGGAACATGATCGTTATAATCTAAATATGATCTTTCTTTTAAGAAATCTGAAGTCTTACTGATTTGACGAACAATCGACGATTACGCAATCCACAGATTTAACCTCTTACAAGACTTCGTCCAACTTAAATTCCACTGGAACCAAACTCCACCGAAATTTTCAAATCCGCTTGAAAAGTATTCTCGGCAATTAGAAACTTTCTTATTTTTGGCAATTATTTACGAAATTCCGTTTGCGCGAGGTGCGTTAAAAATCCGCTCGAACTCCGAGAAAAAAACGAGGAACGAAGTAGGCGAAAATAAATGGTCGAGCGTAAAACAAAGTTAAATTCATCCCCTTGAAAATTTAATGCTCGCTGCTAACAAGCTAGGCGCCGCGCCGTGGAGAGCGGGCAAATAGAACGGGAGACAGCCGGCCAACGGAAGGAATATCCAGAAGACAGAATACCGGGCTCTCGAGATGGGGTGAGAGTTCCACGATTTAACCGGGAAAGGTTCGGTCCCTCGGAAGGTTTACGAGCCGTTTCCATATATCGGGCTTGATCCAATTAGGATTTATGCAGACAGGTCAGCCGGAAGTGGTCGATGCATATGCATCGAATGTAACGCGTTTGCTTAGACTCGAGGATCGTCTCGTGGTCTTCCAACGTTTGCAGACTCTCCGCGTAACCCCTCGTCGAGGCCAAGGATCGTCGGGGTTTCACAGGCTGCCCTCGACTCTCACCGGTTGGAGGCTTTTGTCTCCGTCTCCCTTGGGCTCTCATCATCGTCGTTCCTCCGGCAATTAATTGATTCTCTCGTGCTCCCTAGCTCCTTGCACCCTCCGTAAATTCCTCCGGCATCCTGAAGACGCGGGGAATCGCGACCTGGCATTGAGAAACCTTGGAGGAAATCTTAGCGGAAATGGTACGGGAAATAATTCCACGAAGGTAGACGTAACATCGATTGAGAGTCGATTGGTCGTTCATTGGTTGGTATTCCGTTAGACGGCAGTCTCTAGAAAAGGCGCGTCTCTAAGGGCTTTAGGGTAGTCTCCACGGAGAGACACGTTGAGAAACTGTACTGCGAGGAGAAAAAAAAGATTGAGATTGATTTTAATGCGACGACGCTCAGTAACGTCGGTCTTGTCGATCCAATTCTTTTTCTTTCTTGCGATTTTAGGATCCTGTGGGAAAAATAGTTTCAAAATAAAATTATTTTGCATTAAAAATACCGTCAATATTTCGAAAGAAATATATTGATAGGAAGTGATGGTAAGGTACACCTATCCCCCGATTTACACGGTACTTCGCGAAGTACCTACATCGCGATTACTACTTCTTTTACACAGTTTTTAAAATAAGAGATTTTTAAAAAAATTTGCTTGTAGGTATTTCTGTTTAACCCTTTGAGGACTAGCGACGCATATACGTGGTCTGAGAAAAAATTTTATTGTATTTTATCGTTGCCTGTATGCACAGTTACAGTGGAAAAATTGAAATACAACCGTTGAAATATTATTAAACAAATAGTAATTTATAATGTATATACATTAACGGCCTAAGTTGCTGATAAAAAGGTGGCTTTGGAACGCAAAATAAATGGTTGTCTCTCAAAATTTAAAAATGCCTCCGTCCGCGAAGGGTTAACGTTGAAGTAGATGACTGAATTATACACGTTTTAGTTTGTTTTTGATTTACGCAGTTTTACGTATGAAGGACATTTTTACGTTTTCTAAGGAATCTCTTTTCCGTATAAATTGGGGGATAGGTGTATATTGCTAAATATAACAATAAGTCTATATTTTTTGAAGATGTTCTTTTATAACGATAGGTACATTATACTGGATCATAGTCTTGTGCTTTTATTTTGTAAAACGAAACAGACAGCAGCTCTCGTAATAATACTAGTAACTATATATTCTCTAATACATCACTTTCTATCAGTTGCACTTTGTGCAGTATGTTTTAACGCATATGTTTAACCCCTTAGCCGACAATACCGAGTAACACAAGTAATGCGGTAAATTGGATAGGAAATTTTCAAGTTTTGCAAAACTTATAAAATGGAAAATATCAGTGACATGCGACACGGTTAAATTATTTCTATATTATTTATATTACGTTAAATTATATGATATATCAAGAATGACTGACTAATTTTTATTTAAGCAATTTAATTCTGAATTTTTGCCCATGTAGTCACAAAAGAAATCGTAGGGCATGGGGGTAATAATATCATCGTTTAAGAATTATAAAAACTTTTAGTGATTTAGTATGGCTGATCACTAGAGACCTGTATAGTATTTAAAGTATTATTTGTAAAGGAGTTACTTCTGTATTAAAACTGTAATTTGAATTTAATAGTTCAGAGCGATTTTTAAAGAATTTAGTGCATTTATAGCAGAAGGTCAAGTATTTTCGAATGATTTAAATATAGAATTATGAAATTTAGGGATTCTGAAATATCTGCCAACTGGGCGTACGAGTTGAATAATTTCAATGCTATATAACCACGTTTGGAAATTTGTGTTACACGAAACAGTGCGGATATTACGAGTAGTTGCAGAAATTAATCACGAACTTCATACTCATAGATACGTTTCCGTTTGTACCTTTGCGAGATTCGAGGAATAAAATTTAATGTCATAGAATTTCTGTGAAGTTACATTAAGTACAACGTGTTATTTCGCAAATTGAAGTGCTGGTTAAACATATTCAACCTTAAAAACGAACGGTAACGAAGGAACAAAATTTCTAAATTAAATTTTATACAATAAAATTAATTTTTACTTATATACATTATCATAATTTTGTCGCGATATAATGATATTCATGCAACACATAAATTAAATATTTAGCCATTTTTTGGTTGAGCTTTTTGGCTACGAAGAAATAATAAACATTGAGGTGTTGTATATATCTTATTCAATACTCAGTAAAATATCAAATTCTCATTTACATACATACCTGCTTAATAATTATAACAAACACGTCATTAGTCTGTCAACATCAGGAGATCGCGTTTCTAATGAAACATTCATTGTCAGAGACAGGTGCTATAGTCATTGTGAGAACGAAATGATTAATAATAATCACGGCGCCCAATCAAAGAGCAATTGCTGTGCGTACAAAAGTCAAGACACACGTAATATTTCAATATTGTACAATTTTCATTGATGTGTTTCATTCTCCACGATTCTTTTATGATTTTAGTCTTTTATTGACCTTATCCAACACTTTCATTATAGCTCAATTGGGAAGCAATGTTGCTATGTAAGGTAGAAATAGGAATAGAAGAAGAGTAATACGGAATATTCACTGATGTTATCGGGTTATCGGAGGAACCAATTGTTTTCAATGCAATATTCAGGGCTTCAAAATACTAAAAGCAATACATGATTGATTAATATAATGCAGTTCTATTGATTTTGATGAAGTAACAAAATTCTAAATTAGATTATTGCACTTCCAGTGTAAATTGAAAATTGCAAATGTAAACACATAAAGCTCGCAAAAATTGAGGTGGCTCGCGGTATGAGGCACGGCGTAAGGGGAGACTATCGTCCACTCAGTCTATCCCCACCATATTGGTCCTGGAAACCTGAAGATCGGCCAATAACATCTGAAAACAAAACACTTATTTCGTCGTTCACATGACGTCGTAACGAATGTTCATCTTTTTCGGCCGGTAGCGCGTTAGAATCGAAAATGACGTGCGAACGAGGGATGTCTCTACCGTCAGGCGAATCGGAACAAAATACATGCTAGAGGACATCTCTATTTTTACCGACGGTATGTGGGATCTGGAAATGTTTTACGGCTGTTTTTATGTTCTTTTCTCATTAAAGTATATTATTAATAGTTTTTGTTTAAATAAATAGTATTAATGTTTGTGTAAGACTCCGCGCCAGCGAGGCGCCGAGCCGGGCGTTCTCACGCCTGGCTTTCGTCAAGAGGACCTTTCGCTAGCGAGGGAAGAAGACAACCCTCGCCTCTACGGGGCCTTTCGGGGAAAAGAGGCCTTGGAAAGAGAGGCCCACGTCCCTCTCCGAGGAAAGCCTCTGATAGGCTCGCGCAAGGGAGGAAGGAAGTCGTATAAATATACGACTTCCAGGACCCGCCGTAACATTAAGAGTATTGTCGTTGTAGAGTCCGTATGGACGGATCTTTACGAGAGTTGCCGTTGTAGAGTCTACATGACCGAATCATTCAGAGTATTAACATTGTAACGAACATTACCGATATTACTATTGTAGAAGTCGTTCTAACGCCACGCCTCTCCGGACAAATTGTTATACGAGATTGTATACAACTATTGTATTATATTATTAAAAAAGAAATTTATATATTATATATTTCACTCTTACATTTGTTAAGTACTTAGTGTAAGAAATTATAGGTGTGAGAATGTATGTGGTGTGTATGAGAGTATGCATGTGGTGATAGATGAAACAGATGAATCGAATCACTGCGACTTGGGTGGTAGAGATTATGTGCGTGACATTGAGAGTGTGTGAATGACGTGTACGAGATTTGGGACTGAGGCGAAAGAGAGGATGAAGAGCGATCGGCAGTATGAAAGAAAGCGCAGAAAGAGAAAGACCATCGAGAAAGTGTATTAAATAATCTTAATCTTAATAAACTCTTATATACTATAATTTTATTTGAAAGTTAACCCCCTCATTCTCCTCACATTAGTGTTATTTTGTTTCTTTTAATAATTTATGTATACATATAACCCGCTTACTCCTCGGCCACCTACTACAAAAGCAAACTTAACAAAACATTAACACATTGTACGCCGGTGGCATCTGAGACATTTAAAGTCTGAGCGCTGGCACCGTATCGACGGCCTAATGATTCGCTTGTTTACGACCAATGAGTAGGTGAAGGAAATATTTACAACTTTATACATTTTCGTAAAACATTAAATTTTGTTTGAATATTCGTCATATACAATTTAACGATAACGAAAAACAGAAGCAAAATCGAAAATTTTAATTTATAATTATGAAAAAAATACATCTCAAGCGACAGACTTCGAAACCCGCGTTTTCGCGGGGCCGGCGCTCAAGCGATAGACTTCGAATCCCGCGTTTTCACGGGGCCGGCGTACAATGTGTTAATACAATATTTCACGTTACGTTTTTATGAAATAAATTACAATTCTTGTACACTTGTCTTATTCTTTTTTCCCATAGATATTATCGCATTCTTACAATCCTTTTGATAACTCTCTTATTACTTGCCATAGAAACCAACGATTTGGTATGTTTACTGCAAAGATGGAGTGTCATATATAGTGTATATTAGAAGTACATATTTTATTTTGACATGAACGAAAAGTGTAAACGTATGAAATGTTTTGTTCTTTTGTCCAGCATTGTATACAATCTCCTTTGTTTTGGCCACTGACAATGGTTTAAAGCAGGGCTTCCAATTCTTTTATCGCCGCATGCATCCTTGGAGGAGCACTGCCTGCTGCTTCCAACCGCACACCCGAGAATTCGGTGAATGACGAGCTTTTCTCTTGCCAGGCGCGAACCTATTTGCACGAGCGTTCTGGCGCATTAGGGCAACATTCGTATTTAACCATTTGCGCTGGACAGACGTGCCATGTATGCCGATCACGGAGTGTGATGCAATGTGAAACTGTTCTTCGACAAGTAATCTTAGTCGACGTGCCGCGCACGTTCACGGAAATCAAAACAACGTGAGTGGTACGACTTTGCAGCGCAAGCGGTTAAATACGAATGTTGCCCCAATGGACCACCAAGCTCATGCCGATAGGTTCGCGCCTGGCAAGAGAAAGGGTTCGTCAATCTTGGTTAGATGAAGCAGCCGGTGCTCCTCCAAGAACGCATGTGGCGATCAAATAACACTCTCCTACACCATTTTTGTTTCTCAATAGCCACTGGGTGATTTTTATAGGGATCATCGTCCTGAAAACGAATCTGCGAACGGAATTTCTCAGCCACCCTCTGTCTTAGCAAAACATCTGTTTTTGTAAAATCAGTGGATTTCTGCAAAGACGTTGGTGTTACGTGAAAACCAAAAACGGTAGACAGTTCTTCTTATTGTTAGTCTTAAAAATAGAGGAGTGTTTCCTGAGTACGCAGGTGTGGGCAGTTATAATGTTTCTTACTTTTTAATGGTAGTAAATAGCTGCCAAAGTTTAAAAACTATCGGCGGAAAATGTCATAACTGTTTTCGTTTTGGCACAATTTAAAATATCAGTCAACAACGTGTGCCGACCGTTTTCCCGCTGCGACGCAATCGCTCGCCGAACCGGGCTTGTCAGTGCTGTAGCTACGCAGATTTCTTTCACGGGCCCTGAACGTCAATGGATCCCGTTAAGGTGGCATTCTCAACACCTTTACTAATGTAGTGGCGGCTTCATCATTAAGACCATCTTTCTAATATCTCCAGCGTTCATTCGCATAACAGTAGCATAATACAGTCACTTTATTATGCTATGTACATGTATAAGTTAATGAACAACCAAATCAATAGACATAAGGAGGAAATAACTTCCCATCCCGAATCTCCTTCGTCGGGAAGCGTAATTTCTACTTAATCACGAAATCTTAAAGTTAACTTAAACGCAAAGTCTTATATATAACTTAAATTAGGGATCCGAACATTTGGTAGTCCTAGCTACTGAATATTAGGATTTCGTGGCCATTCGCTCGATATCATTTACTATTCAGTAAAATATCGTGCTAAAATCAGATTTAAAAAAACTTAAAATGATAATAAATGGTAAATGATAAGAAAGGACCCATAAATGTAAGCCCGACCAACGTCCATTTCATTCTGCGTTCCTTTCAAACAGTTTCCCTCGGCATTTATGAGTGTTATGCCGAGAGAAAATGTAACAAAGTAATCGCCGACTCTACTTTTTTTATTCTGTTTCGTGGAAAGAGACACGAAACTGTCACTTTATGTTTCTGATACCTCCATAAAACTGTCAGTTTATGTTACTGACACTTTCACAAAACATTGTATTTAATTATCGAAATTATTTAAAAACACGTGCAAGTAACTATCACTTGAGGTCACTGACACTTCCACAAAACATTGTATTTAATTATTAAAATAATTTAAAATCACTTTTAACTTATTGTTTAAGTAGTTTAATATTATAGCACACATGCACTAACAGTAGCTACCCAAGATCAAGAGTGACTGGGTACCGATAGACAAGTCCAATAGTACACCTTAGGGACCGCCCTGTCAAACCGCCCGACCCATTCGACCGCTGAAGCTATACTGTGCTATACTGGCTCACTGACGCCGCCCGCGGAACTCGGAGCATGCGTAGTACAGTCGCTTCGGTATTTAAGTTGACTCTTATTATTTTTATAAAATAGCAGTAAAAGTATACAATTAAAATAAATAAAATGCAGAATGTTAACAAAAATATATTTACTCGAGTCTTATAGTAAATAGCTTTATATTAATAATTATGTTCATTTGAGTAATAATAATATCAACAAATATTTTCTAATTTAACGTCTATCGGAAGGTAAGTTGACAAAGTTTAAAAAGTAAATTATAATTCTATAAATAACAGCAAAAAAATATTTAATAAGCAGTTTGATACCCGTTGGCTTTTATCACTTCCAGGAAACGATTTGGCATACTGTGTATTAATTTTTTTAACGTTTCGGCTGTATTTCATCCCATGCCTTTTTTAGTGTGGCTATCAATTTTGGCTTTGTGTAGCATTCCGATGTTGGTATTTTTCGATCGAGTTCGTCCCATAAGTGCTCAATCGAAGAAAAGAAAGCAGCGATATATTGTTTTCGTCGATAAATTTTTAAACATATACATATACAGAAATATATATTCTGTATTTGGCCCAAATTTTGGAATTGATGGAAACAAATTTTCCTTTAGAATGTCGATATATTTGCTGCTGTTAATATACCATCAATAATTGTTTATTTTCCTACTTTTTCATTGTCAAAGCAGCCCCGTAACATTATAGATCCCCCACCGTGTTTAACGGTGGACGTGGTAACATTTTGTTTAAAAGCTTCTCCTTGTTTTCTCCATACATATTTTCTTCGTTTATTTGATTGCAATTCAAACTTTGATTCATGAGTCCAAATAATGGATTCCCAGAATGCTATCGGTTTATTAAAATGTTCTTTTGCAAAATTTAAACGTTTGCGCGCATTTGTTTCGGAAATTTGTGTCTTCTTCCTAGATATTCGACCATGCAACCCGGCTTCGTGTAAACGGGATTTTAGTTGAGTGGTACCTGTTGGCAAATATAAATCTTCTTTGAGCTCTTTGGCAGTAACAAATGGTTCTCTTTTCGTTATCTTAACGATTTCTCGATCCTGACAAGGAGTTGTTTTTCTTTTTCTGCCCGTTCTAACAGCATTTTCGGGTTTCCCAGTAGTCTCTATTTTTTATAAATTTTTCGCACCCCTTCCTTTGATATCCCAAAATCTGTGGCTATCTGTTGCAAAGTTTCGCCTTCTTTTCTTTTTTTATAAATTAATAATCTTTCAGGCTCGTGTAATTCCCGTGTTTTCGACATGCTATAAGTAATCTATTCTTAACAATAACAATACATAACAAGCAAAAGCATAAGAGACTAAATACATTATCAAATTATTGAATGAGCGTTTAAGAGAGAAATTTTATTCACAAAACAAAAATTTGTTGTTGTCAACTTACTTTCCGGCGGACAAAATTTAGGAAATATTTGTACAGATTGACTGTTATTTGATTGCACACGATGTTTTTGCTTTAATACCTACTGATATACTGAGGCATTCTCTGCACATAATGTAAACAATGTCAGAATGCACGGAAGGACACGCACAAGTCTTTACATTATGAAATAATGTCGTCAATACCAGAAATACAACAGTGTCAACATAAATACCGACGCGACTGTACATCTCGTGGACTGAGATCACATTTTGCCATGAATAATTTTGCAAATTTAGATTATTACAACAATTTTCGTGAAAAATGGTTTATTACAAGTGAAATCACTATTTCATAACGTGTTTCTGCTTAATTTTGATAAATTTTATGGTGAATAGCAATTATAGGAGTGAAGTTCCGTCTGTTTATAATTGACGATTTACTTTTCAAAACTTATAAATACTTGATTTTTACTGTAGTAATTTTATTTTATTAATAAATGATATATTTTCAACTAGTTTGGATGAATTTTGAACGATCTGGGTTATCGGTTATTTGAAAAAACTTTTAAATTTGTTGGACAGTGTAATAGGAAGCCCTGATTTAAAATGTATCGCTTCTTTAAGACCTTTTCAAATAGAAACCAATTCTTGATGAGTTAATATTTCACCCTCATTGGCAATATCTTCTTCAACAATTACATTGTCATTATCTTCATTGTCAGTATCACTCTCACTCTCACTCTCTTCAAAGTCGGAATGAGAAGTTTCTGTATCCACAGTATTTGGGTTCTTCTGTTCTTTATTTTTTTGGTATAATACATCTATTACTCCTAATTGAATTCCATGAGCATAGCACAATTGCTAACTTGCACCTGAACATATATTAGAGGCAATTTAACAAATTTCTAGTAAATACCGAAAAAAACGGTATTTAACCGTTTGAGTGGGGCGAAGCGCTATTGCGCTTCTTTTGCGTTGATTTGCAGTGCTTCAGCAATCAAACGGTTAAACTTGTGAATACCGGTATTACAAAATTGTACAAATGGCTCAAAATACCGGTATTCGGTATCCCGGTATACCGATATTGCAATCCCTACATGCAACTCATCAAAGTGATCATAAATGCATTAATCCGTTGCTACCTATGCTGCCAATTTCATTAAGCAAGTATTTTTGCAAAACATACGATTAAGTAAGCACAGCTGAACATTGATTGTATATAAAGGATAAAAATGAAAAGCAATCATCAAATTTTTATTTGCCCCATTTATTGAATAACCCTTAGTTTACCTGCATTTATAAATCCAGTCTATTGTTGAATTTTATCTCTCATACATATATTTTATAATGACCATACTGCTAATGTTTAATGTATAAAATTTCGATTTGCTGGAAGCAAAGGATTTAATCGTTAGCTTTCCAAATACGAACGATAGCGAAATGAGTGGTACAGCTATACCATTCGCCGAGTACAAAGACACGTGTATCCCCAACTAACTGTGTTGATACTCGTAGAGTTAGCAGTTTGGTATTGACTTAATACTTTCAAAGCGTATCCATGTATTATTGGCGAATTCAATATAAATTACCCCTGCATTAAAATTTCCAATCAGATATCAAGCGTCGGACTAGATTTCGGATATCATCGTATATTTGATATCCCAATGAGAATTATGTCGACCGTGTATCATTTAAAATTCCATTATGGTGTACTAATACGCATACAATTATATACCATTCACGATAACGTTCATTATGGCTGAAGGGCGAATTTGTACTTTAATCCGTTTTGCTGATACAATCTTAACCCTTCGAGATTGAAACGACTCTTCTAGTTAATTCACAGTAGGTTAACAGTAATCTGTTTAAATTAGAATTTTAAATTGTAGAATTCAACAGAGTGTTAGCGTTTAAAAGAAACTGGGCCGAATTGATGCAAAACACCAAAGGTTTAGTTGCTTTTCAATTTACACGAAAATGTTTGACCTCTTTCAATTGTACAGATAATCATTGTGGAGATATTAGCAAGTAAAATTTTTAAAAGATCGTTAAAGCATCAACCGGTTGTTTGCCCTCGAGATGGTCTCTAATCTTTATCCCCTGAGTGGTCCATTTTAAGGTTTCAGCTGTGTCCTCCAATTCTTTCTCTGAAAATACCGAACACGCAGGCAACTATGCGTCTCGTGGCCTCAAATACAACGAAATGCCAAAGCACTAATTTTTATACTCCTAGAAACAAGTAAATTTCGATAATCGTTCGACATTGAAATAATAGCTGTATTTTGTTAAAGGTCATTAACAAATAATTTATGTCCACAAATATTTACATTACCACTGATAAGCAACATGTTATTATACAATTTATATTCACTGCATTGATCAAATTCAATATTTTCTTTCTTCTGAATTTAATAATATCTACGCTTTTTGCGTATTACACTTCGTAAATTTATTATTTTATTTGTTTTTCAAACTTTGTGTACATTCAACTTCGAAATTGCTGTAGAAAGTTGAATTATTAAAAATTCAATAAATGCATAAATAACTACATGTACTGTAAGTGGAATTAAAATGTAAAAGATAATTTTCTATTCCTCATTATCAACGAACCAATATCATTCCTAAAAATATACAACTTATATTTCGAGCTGAGGATTTACATCACCATCTGAGGACGTCACACCGTAGAATCTCTCTTTCTATAATAATATTTAAGACAATTGAAATGCCTCGTACCTTGTAATTATTAACATTAATTCTACTGGATGCTTCATGGGTAACATACTATGCTAAAAATTTAATTTACGTGAAGAAAATGCTAACACGTATAGAACATACGTAGATGAAAATAACGAATTTATATCTGCGTAGGTAATAATATAAACGTATCAGACACTACGCCTGTTTTACCGTTTCAGATAATTAGCATACAGAATGTATATCTATCTTAACAAATGTATGTTCATAAAATACTAACACGCAGAGAAAATAAATGGAGAGAAGCTGTACGAATATCTATTCGAATGCAAATAAAACAAAAGAAACTAGCAGTAAGAAATCGTCGGTCTTCGACAGTTCTTACACGAAGGATGGGGATCAACGCGGTAGCGTCACTTCCGTACGGTGAAACCCCTTAGGAAATTGTTCTTATCCCTTGATCCCTTAAAAGTTTATCCTATCGCCGCTTCCTTTAAAGTTCGGGTGACCGTACGACCATCTTTGCTTTCACATCTCGAGGTAGCGGTCTACTGATTCTACTTTACACACGAGTTGACACTATGTAGTATTATTCTTTGACGTTACCTTACGTGCACTATTATGATATTTTTATTGAGAAAATACAGAAATACAGGGGGCCTGTCCTCTGGGGGAATATTAATTGAAAAATAATGGAAACGTATTATTTTTTCACATTACTTCACGTACGCTATTATGATAATTTTATTGAGAAAATATATATATATATATAATCTCCATGTCGGGTCATATGTATCCGATGAGAACAGCAGTGTTAAATATTTGTACTTCTTTGGTATTTATAATTATACGATATTTATTATCTTCAATGTAATGCGCGGCAAATCAATTCATTGAGATATTTGAAATTAACAAATTTATTTTTCAGCGTTTCTGCTGAAAAGTAAAATATATGAGACTGATCAACAAGTGTACCTTAATAAAATAACATTTGTCTCCAGCTCCTGCCAATTTATATTAAAGTAGCTTCCTGCCCATTAAAAAAAGTGAGCGTTAACTTTGTAATAAAATTATAAGAATAAGAAAGTATCCATATATCTCAGCGGTCTGTTGCAGCAGCATGCATCAAATCTTCGGAAATCAAGAAAAATAGTTGTACAGTCGGAACTACCATCCGCAAACAGATTGCAGTTTCTGCTTTATGGACTTGCATTCGCTGTTATCGGCATATCGATGTGTTTCAAAGCAAGCACAGAGGGTCTCAACAAGATGTTACACACGACTGATCTACCGCACGATATTATTGAAACTTTTGTCAATCCAGTGGTATCCGTTAGAAATAACGTGACGAAAAATGGATAGCAATAATAGCAAGGTTTCACACTTCCTGTGTGAACAGTGAGATTAAAAATAAACTTCGTTATGGAACATATAATCAAACATGTCTGAATCTCTTATGGTCTTGTCGATGGAATATCGGGGGCGCGTTTATTTCGAGCATTAATCACCGACAGTCGATCGTGCATACTTTTTATATCGTCGGAGGTCAGGACAAATGTTTGAAGGGCCTCTGCTATTCAACATTGACTTGTACACGGTCTAGTTGTATATAAACCTTACAATTTAATGCATTCTGTTCTATTCTCATTTAAATAATTTGTTTCTCGCGAATAATTGATGATATTTAATCCATTAACGAGATTGTTTGTATATTCGTTTTAAACGAGTTTATCGCTACACATTTTTACCCATTTATTCTATAATTGTGTTACTTGAACTTAAGCAATGTTAAATGAAAAATTGTATCACCTTTGTACGTTTTATAATTAATGATGGAATTCGTTATCGTGTTGGAAATGTTTTGTTTTTAATAATTTGAGATATATTGTAAAACTAACTTAAAGCAAAACTAAGAATAAAGAGCAATTAAATGAAAACATTTCGGGTAGTTGCAAAATATGGTTTTAATATTGTTAAACAATATATAACGATGCTCGTTAATTTCAGAATACCGTGTCATTACCGATACAGATGTGTTTTCTTTACATCCATTTAAATGCATTAAAATACATGACGAATAACGCAACGGGTAAACATTTTCAATATTTGCCGCAAACCGCGTCGTGTTATTACAAATTGCAGCTACTCGTATATATTTTACGCAAATCGTTAAAAACGTCCAGCCTGTTGACACTTCCTATTTGTCCCTATTATGTTAATGTGAAATTCACGCCAGCGGAATGATAAATTATAATTATGAGCACAATGTTAATTTTCTAGATAACAACCGAGCATTTACATTCGACCGAATGAAAGATAAACCGATGAATGCATGCTTTAGTTCGCATCAATTTGCGTTCGATGTTTCTCCTTTAATCTCGATTAATCCGTTTTTAAAGGGTGTGAGATTAATTAAGGGTAACGTTAATGTTCGGGCTATAAATCACGAAGGGTGCATGATGGCCTTTGTAGCTCGGACTCATACCGGGTGGTCGTTCTAAAAACAATTTTCTTCTCCACGACATGGACAACATACATACCACAAAAATCGCTGTATAATGTCTACATATTGCATGAAGATTGTATTTTTAAATATATTCTAAGAAATATTTGAATGATTCTTGCGTAGATACACAGTTCCAAGGCGAGTTTCTAACGAATAGCTAATTTGTCTTGTTTGTATACGTATAATAACTCCATAAACTTTAAACGATTGCCTTAAGCTTTAAGTTCTTCCTAAGTTCGGACAGCTTGTTAATTAAAATGATTTACTGTTGCTGTGTTACACGTGTCATAATACACAACTGCTGTATATCTTATAACTCACTGCGTTACGTCAAATGCTCAAATATTGCCTCGCTGTACGACACTTGGCGTGTTTTGTTCTACAACGCAATCGTCCAGGTCAAAGTCAACACATCTCAATTTTCTTACAAGCGTTGAAAGAAAAAAATGTAAATGTATATAGAAATTTATAGAAATTTATATTATCTATATAGAATTTTTAAACATCCAATTTCTTTAGAAATTTCTTATTATTTTTCAACGGATAACCTATTCACCAATGCTTCGCAGGTACCTAATTACTGACAAATCAGGAAAGAGGAAAACACGTTGAAACCATAATTCAGCGAAATGCTATGCAGCAGGGACCGCGAGGAACTGCAAACCATACACGTATTATGCACCAAACGCTCAGAACATGGAAAATCGTAGCGACGTACGAGCTCTCCGCCTTACAGGTTATAGGTACGAGAGAGAATTATTCAGCGTACCTTTATACACACCGTTCTACTGTTTACTAATTGACGTATACAAGCGTAAGTGGGCCAGAACAAGATATATACATATGTACCGAAGTAATAGGCTGTTCGGGATTTGCAATGGTATTGATGATGGATCCATTCCCGATGGTAGTGGAGCATTGATGTCGGTCAACCAACCGGGTGGGCAAAACCGCTTAGGCACTACCCGTCTCCGTATTCACGAGTTAATTATTCATACAGTAATTTTCTTCCCATTGTAGCGGGCTTAATGGGCTCGAGTATTTAATAAAGCCATTTCGTCTACTTGTCGAGAATTTCATTGTAGGCGGTGCTATCTTTTAATAATCGGCATTTGTCCGCTTTTTCGGTGAACAATCGGCTGCACATGGTGCTGAAAATGCGTCGACGTGATCCATGAATTGTTCGCCTTTTTTAACTTCGTTGAGTCTTGTGCGGATTAACGGGGTACGAATGCCGCTATGGAATAAAAAGTTAAAGTGATCGTTTCATGTACGATTTAAAAAAAGAAAGAAAAGAAATATTGTGAAATATTATGTAGTAATGTGTTATGTACACATTTATTCTTTATTGAAGTTATTATTGTTATTTGTTGAATATAAATGCGATAATTGTTAAGTTTCAAATTTTCATGAAGAGTACAGAATTGTCTGAAAAAGTCTGAATAACAGAACGTTAAATATCGCATGGTGTTAAATCTTAGCAGTGGTATGGCGACTGTTGGTTGATATAAATAGTTTCCCTTTATAGTTAATCTTCGCGTTAATTACAACTGTTGAGGCTGCCGATGGCTTTACTTTTCATTTAAATATCCCTCAGGACTTGTAGTTTTCACAAATTTTACCTACGGTAAAGAATATCCCCAAAATAATTTTACAAACGCAATAAAAATTGAAAAAGTATTTTGGATTGCAAACGGTTAAGAATGTTTAGAGTAAAATTATGTCAACGATGCTTCTTTCATCTCGAAATTAATTTTCGGTGGCCTTTGCATGCCATCACACAACACCGCATTTTCATATATTACATACGGGGTGTATCGTAAAATCCAGACGAATCAAACAACTTTTTTTAAAGCCATGTTTCTTAATGAAAAATTATCTTTAAAAAAAATTGTTTCACATGACACTTAGAGCATCTTTTTTAATAATAATTATTAACTGTGTCTCTCATTAGCCCGAATAACGTCCTGCATTCTCGATCTGAAATACCTGCACGCCCTCTGTAATTCTAAACTATTAATATTGGCGAACGCTGCTCCAATAGCGGTTATTAATGTTGTCACATTGGGATGCCTAAAGTTTGTGATCCTTTCAACTACGCTACAGAGGTAGTAGTTCAAGGCATTCCAATATGGACTATTACAAAATTTTTCGTCGGAGAAGAATCTGCATTCCGCCGCTTTGTTTTTAAATGAACAGATAAGCAGATTGCAGCGTGCCACTCGCTTTGTTCTGGCATCTTTACAGAATATCTGTCTTATCATAACGCGTTCACGGACGTGAATGCTATAACATCAATTTTTATGGTAATGTAGAATGACATAAATGCTATAGCATTCATGTCATGCCATATGATAAAGCCAATTATAATTCATTTAATTTTATATAACCTTAATTTTTTGTAATTATTATGCAGTTTAAAGTGGTGGCCAAGTGATTCATCGAGTATTTTCATACTATTTTATTTTTTCTCTGTGTAGTTAGAAGTGTAAGGTAGAAGTGTAATACTTGACTGTCTATTTTTGCAGCTCTCTGAAATTTTTACTGTTCGTGAACGTGTTAATTGTGTAAGATTGGTGTCGAAGGTCCTCTTCGACAATCTCATGCATTGTCGGCTCGCTTATACCCGTAATCAATGCCAATTGTCGTAACGATTGGCCTGGGTTCTTCAAAATCAGTGCTTGACTCCTTTAAATCATTTCAGAGGTCCTCACGATATACTTCTTCAAGTGGCCTTTTATCGCTGGCGTGTTTGAACTTTCGTTGGACTATTCTTGAGCCTTGTAATTGGCTACAATGTCGTAAACAGTTGATTTCGAATATCCGACAAACCGAATTATTTCCGGTGCTGACAGGCCAGCGCGAAGGCCTTCAATGATCGCGGCTCTTCGATTATGCTCCGAAGTTGTTTTTAACATGGCGACAATATTAAGACTGACATTATTTACTTAAGTCAGTTTGATACTCGGACGTCAATGGCGAGCTCTGGCAGAAACATAGTATGGCAATGGATTTGAATTGAAAGTCCGGTTTTTCTGATGCACCCTGTATATACAATTTCGGATCTCCTATGTATATTATTTAGAGAAAAATGATGAGCTTAATATGTAGAAAAATGCCGACGTCTTGCAATGAACTAAATTTAGAATTTTACACTTTATCATACTTGTTAAACGGTAGAAACGCAAGAGATGTAACGTAATAACTAAAATTATTTTTCCACGGGTTCACAGTTTAGATCGTAAAGTTTCATTCTCGAGATAGAAAATGCTGGCGATGGTATAAAGAAAAATCGTTTTCTCAAACATTCCGTATACACCATCAGCAGAATGGATGCTCGTGGAGGATCCTTTACAACACGCACACACGTTTCAAAGCATTTTTGCACATACCCATATTGGTTCCCGTGTATGAACGTATATATAAATGTACCTATTCACGATACGTGCATATGCACATCCTGTATATCAACAAGCGGAAGTGTTTTCCATTTAATAGAAACACGTTTCATGCTTGGATTGCCTTCGTGATATTGCATTTACGGTCGCAGTGGCTTTTTGTTGCTCCGGTTAAGATGAGATTCAAAAGCATCGGTTTGCCAGCCAAACGACCAGCGATTTCCGTCGATGAGACTAATGTCTCACAATAAAGCATTGGTGGCAGTCGCGACGCGTCCTCCGATGAAAACAGCACGGAAGATTGCAAGGTCTTGTACGACGAGTCGAATTTATATGCATGTTCGCAAAGTTGGAAATTGAAGTCTTATTTGTCTGGATCGCTGTTTATCCTCAAGTTTTATTTCCGCGCGATTATCTGATACTTGCCGATTATGAAAATATTCAAAGTAAAGACGGCATAAAATTTAGCAATCACAAATTCACTATTCCGTGCAATCGATTCAAAAACAGTACAATAAGAGTTATTAGTTGAATACTATAATATATTGTGGAAAAATAAGAATTTATAGCGGTGAATAACAAATAATTGTAACGAATAACAATGGAAATAGCAAACAAGTCTTTTTCAGTAATAATGCACAATTCATCAGAATACCGGGGAATTTATCCACAAGTTATTGTAAACTCGTTAAAATTATTATTTTATTCAAGTGTATTTGAACGATATAACTTTGATGTTCCAAATACAAACTCGATGCTACATGAAAATTGAATTCGGCGGTTTACCAATTTCTAGAAACATCGTCATATGAATTTTCATGTTATACCGAGCATTAATTATTCAAATGCAAAATTCAAAATAAGTCGACGCAGACATGTTGAATCGTCGCAGTTAGAAATTTGGTAGAAAATGCAGTGCATTACCGAGCGGTGTGCAGCCGAGATCGATTACCAGAGATAGGATGGATTTTCCAACTTCTCATTCCTTGATGGTGCTTTGCGACTTCGGAAATCTAATGGCGGTCGATCGATAACCCAGAAAGTCAGGGCAACGACCGGTTTGTGACGGCGCAGGGTGTAAAAGATTATTTTAGCAAAGGGTTTCTTCTCAACTTCTCGTTGTGTCGTGTTCAAACACCTCCGACTATCACTATGCAAATGCTTGCCCGAGCTTTATATGCAACTTGATAAAAAACGCGGGAAAGTTTGAAAAAAACATGATATCTTCCGAATTATTGTAATCCTTATTTCGCGTGATGTTTTGTCGTAACAGTAATAATTCTTGTTTTTACACGTACATTACTTAGTAATTAAAAGCTTCTCATCAATGTCGTATGTTATATGTTATGTAATTCGTTCAGTGGCTTTGAAATTTATATTGTGCTGCTCAAAGTTGCCTCTTTAGTACAGCATCCTTTTTCTTTTTTTGTTCATTTTTTGGTTTTATCTGCTATGGCTATTTCAGCTCGGTCCTGGGTTCCAGAACAACGAGACTACGGTTCCATACCACGTAGGAAAAATTGCCAAGAGATGACAGGGATTTTAATTCGGTCCTTCTAATTGGGAGTCGGAACCTGTAACTCCATTCTCACCACATCCCCCTTTTAGTAAGCACATCTCATGTAGGCTATAGTAAAAAGCAGTAAAAGTGTGACGCAATTTTTGACGGCAATTTAACAACCTGACGATATTCGTCTAGTACTGAAAATTCAGAGTATTATATATTTTAAAAATTATATTTATGATATATACAGGGTGGTCCACGTAACTTGTGCCCCTCGAATAACTTTTAAAGTATGCGTTGCACGAAAGAATGTTATATACAAAAGTTACATGGTTTAAAAGGGTACACTATGTAGTGTGTTAATTTTTTTATAGGTGGAGGCGTTTCGGAGATTTGAAGGTCAACTTTGTTTTTTTAAATGGAATGATATGTTTTTTTATTAACCATGAAATAGTACGTTTCAAGACGAGTTGAATCAGCTATGACTCAAGTTCATTCAAGGTCAAACTTGCTTGAATATTAAGTAAATATAATTCAAAGTATGTCGTGTTTGGTATCATTTTAATCAGAAAAATCTCACAAATACGTTAGCAAAGGTTTAAAAAAAAATGGAAAATGAAAACGGCCGATCCTCCCGATTTTTCTGATTAAAATGATACCAAACACGACATACTTTGAATTATAGTTACTTAATATTCAAGCAAGTTTGACCTTGAATGACCTTGAGCCATAGGTCATTCAACTCGTCTGAAAACGTGCTATTTCATGGTTAATAAAAAAACATACCATTCCATTTAAAAAAACAAAGTTGACCTTCAAATATCCGAAAGGCCTCCACCTATAAAAAAAATTAACACACTACATAGTGTACCCGTTTCAACCATGTACAGTCCCTTGTCATCGAATTAGGACTACGTACAAAAATTTCACTTTTATGGTTATAATGTTATATCATATATGGAAAATTGTCTTTGGTCATTCAAATTATTACTAAATACGTTGATAACAAAGTATACATAGCTATAGATTTGTTACTGTTGTGATAATAATAGAATTGTGTGGGCAATTCTCCCGACTTGAATGCCATGGAAAATGTTTGGAGCCCACTCAAAAGACTTGTTTATAACTCTCCAAGCACCACATTATCTGAATTGAAAACAAAAATTACAGATATTTGGGAAAATAACGAAGATATAAAGCATATGATAAAGCAATGTATACAAAGCATGTCGGAAAGGATACAAGCTGTCATCAATGCAAAGGGTGGAAATACAAGATATTAACATGCGTTTATAGTGTTATGTGCCGTAGTAGTGTATTGTGTTATTAGTTAATAGACTATATCATTACAATTTGAACAGGCGTTTTAATTTTACGGGAAACATGAAAAATGCTGAAAATTTGGAGTGGTCCTAATTCGATGACCAAGGACTGTAACTTTTGTATATAACATTCTTTCGTGCAACGAATACTTTAAAAGTTATTCGAGGTGCACACGTTGTGTGGACCACCCTGTATATATATACATCTATGCATCTGTTTTCTTATACATTTGTGATCTTCCGATCGGAACGCTAATCACGGAACACTTTAACATTAATTTGCAAGGAAACGATTCTTTTCTGACCCATGGTTCATTTCAGACATTTAACCTACAGAACGAGACAAATGCGATGAGCCAATAAAAAAGTTCAACTTTATTTTTTAACCATTTCTCGGATTTTGCGAATAGTTTCTTTCACAAATATCCACCAATCCGAAGGTACAAAACAACGCCTGGTAGGTCGTGACACATAATTTTGAAACACCCTGTGAAAATCACGTTTGATACTCCTTGAATTCTCGACATTCAACCGACCCCTTGAGTGCGCATATTCATGGAGTTCTGCTTCCTTATGGCACGTTCGTATTACTATTCGCGAACAGGTCGCCAACTGCCCTGAGCTCGTCGATGACACATCAAAGGATATGTTTGCGAACTATAAATGAATATTGAGGCATTTATATCCAATTGTTTTTTGTCCATGAAAATTAAAGTTCTATTGCATTATTCGAAGTTCCGTTGCATTAAAGAAAGTTTTCGAAATCTTCATAGAATATTCTGTGAAAATCCTTAAGCTCTCTCTTGAAGTTCACAGCTTTTTTTATTACAAAAATTATGTCAGGGGTATATGTTCTTTGGTATATGTAACACTATAAAGTGGCTACTTCTATTATCTTTAATGTAAATCTGGAATTTTGTACTTTGCGTCAATTGAAGCATTAAACATTTTTTAATTTTAACAGGTGTGGTTCAATCAAAGAGCTTAAATCGTTCACGCTAGCTACGTTATTCCAAGTGATAATGTGACTGCGACAAAATATACTGGATTATATGATACTTCATCTAACCACTAAATAAAGTTGTTACGCATGAAGCGCCCAGTAGAATTAATGTTACTAATTGTAACATACGAGACATGTCAATTGTCATAAAGAGGAGGACAAGAGATTCTGCGATCTGCCACCCTCAGATACGGACGTGTTGACAAGCCCCGCAATAAACGGTGTTGATGAGTGCGCGTCTCTTTCTATTTTTCTGTCGCGGCGTAAAATCACCGCGAGATTCTTCAGGCCCGCTACCCAGGTACGATCATAAGCCGTGCCTCTTGCAAGCGAGGTGCGATTCTTGGAAGCCTAGGCGGCGTACATGCAGCGTACTTTTCCAAGAATCGCACAAATTTTCGAACCCCTCTCCAAGGGCAAGCCACCCCTTCTTCCCAACTTTCGGGAATAAAAGGGCCGTGTCCAACGGCTCGCTCACGCTGTATTTTCATAATTCTCATTCACGACGTTACGCTGCCGGTTGACCCACACGTGTCAACGGCTCATTTCACATACTTCTTCAATTCACGAGTCGCGCAAGGCTCATTTGTATATAATTTAAGTGTAAATATAGACAGTACATATCTCCCAGAAATTCCTTATAAATTAACCATCTCGCGTTCTACATCGCGAGTGGTGTCGCCAAGGAACAGTTTCCTTGAACCGCGCGACGTAACACTTCATATGCTGACATGTCGGCTGCAGTATAAATTAATATAACGTAGCCTGGTCTTTTGGGTTTCCCGAATCAGATGATTAGCTCGATTTGAACTTAGGTGTATTTATTTACACTTGAAACTATTTAACACCTTAACACAACACTTAAGCTAACTTTTCTCTTGATCGAGATATTTGAAAATGTACGAATGTTCCTCAGTCGAGGGTGAATGAATGTTAACGATGTCGATAATAATCCTCAGTTGAGGATGAGTTGTTCCTCAGTTGAGGATTGGAAGGCAACTGATTTGTGAGGGAGAATTCTTCGTCGATGCATCCTCCTTCCGATGGCGGTGAATTCAAAGAATTCGTCTTGAGCGCCATCGCAAGGCACACGGAAAAGTGATGAATATTAATTTTGCCGCGTGAACGGTTTTGGCGCGATTGTTCACGCCCCCTCTTGATCGCCCGTCCCCTTTTGGGGCCGGATGGTCTTCGATTGAGGAGCTGAGGCCCGTGGGTGGCGAAAGAGGGTGGCTCGTCGGCGCAGCCGAAGGTTTATGGTACATATTCCTATTGAGGAAGAGAGGAGTGACAATGCGAAACTTAAGATTAAAATTCGCACTTCTCTCAATTGTTGAAAGTCAAGGAAGGCACATGCTGATTTGAAGTTTATTATAATCCTCACATATAGCATTGCCGCTCGTACGGTAAGCCAATTGTTTGCACGGAACCGGACATCTGCATGCCAGGGAAACTTTGAATTGTTGCAAGAAAAAAACTATAGATTGAAAAAGCGAGGAAGATAAAGGAGACTGACGGGGTCCGTGGGCCTGTTTGCCTTAACGCTATGATTTCCTGGACATGCATTGTCTATTGTAACAGAAAGATTCCGTGAAACAGTTAGACCCTAGCGCTCGACGCCTTTATGATTCTAAGCTCGTTCAGGGGTGGTAATAACGCGTCAACAGTTGTATATTTCCTTTTAAAACTGTGTCAGTTTAATAATAATGTTAAATAGGGCTCCGCGAACGCGCAACACACGTAACAATATATAACTGATATGAATATTTATTCAATCCTCATATCAAATGAATTAGTATTTACGAGGGTACCCCGAGGTGTCAATCACCGATTTTGATGAAACTCAAGTATAATGTAGTTCTCATAAAAATATTTGATACCTATTTTTTTTATCGGCCATTGTCTACTTTAAAAGGGTGAAAACTGCCCATAATGTTAGGGTTGTGAAGTATATTTCGGCGAATTTCTCGGAAACTATAAGAGATAGAGTAATTATTTAAATTTAATGATATAAATTATTTTATAAAACCCCCACTTGTTTAATCAATATGTTAAAGAATAACATATTTTTGACAATTTTACCAATTTAATGTCAATAAATCTTCTTGAGTATTGGTTCACAAAAACTATGTATCCATTACAAAATTACGGGTAAATTGGAATTTTGATTTCTTCATCACAAAAAGAGTTATTACACTTGAAATAGTATCGTTCGATGCTCAAATCAGTAAAGTGCCTACACAATTCCAACGTGTATGTACAGGGTGTTTCAAAAGGTTTTGTCATGGTTTCGGGGGGTTGTTTTAGACCTCGGATTGGATGGAGATTTGTGAAAATAACCTGCCGCAAGATTCGCGGAAGGGTAGTCGATTTATTTGGGCTGGGTCATCTTATTCGTCTTGTTACGTAGGTAAAATGTCTGAGAGGAACCATGGGTCAGAAATGAACCGTTCTCCCGCAAATCGACTTTTAATTGGGCCTCCGCGATTGAATTTTCGCTTAGTAAGTGAGACAGTCAGCTGTTCCATCGGAAAGAAACACACAAGATATTCTTATCGGCTAGGAAGACGTCAATGACCTGCGTTCGGTGTCAGGTTCGCTCATGGGCCCTCCCGGGCAGAAGAACATAAACACTTGCACTGCTCTTAGTTGTTCGGTGACCCAGTCCCCCAATTTCAAATGTCGAGTAGCACGCTTCTGCTTAGACTGTTCGAGCCGACAAGGATATCTTCTGTGTTTCTTTCCGAAGGAACAGCTGACTGTCTCACTTACTGAGCGAAAATTCAATCGCGGAGGCCGAATGAAAAGTCGATTTGCGGGAGAACGATTCATTTCTGATCCATGGTCCCTCTCAGACATTTTACCTACGTAACAAGACGAATAAGATGGCACAGTCCAAAAAAATCGACTACCCTTCCGCGAATTTTGCGGCAGGTTATTTTCACAAATCTCCATCCAATCCGAGGTCTGGAACAACCCCCCGAAGCCATGACAAAACCTTTTGAAACACCCTGTACCGTGCCAGCCTCGGAATGCCCCACCAAACCCACGCGTGGCCATGCATCGGGCGACTGCCGAAAATTGTATCGGTTTAAAATAACCGAAAATTTATTTATTTTCGTTAACAATAAATGTTTGTCGGTAAAATGAGCTCATTTCAGCCCTACAAAGTAGTTCTGAATAGAGAAAGACTCGTGTAGGCACTTTATGTCATGTATCGTACGATAAAATTTCAAGTATAATTTTCTGGTAATGAAAAAATAAAAATTCCAATTTATCCGTAATATTGGAATGGATATACAGTTTCTGCAAACAAATACTCAACAAAATTAATTGAAATTAAATTGGGAAAATTGTAAAAAATGCCTTTTTAATATATTGTTCAGACACATTTAGATTTTACAAAGTAATTTATACCGTTAAATTCGTCGTAAAAAGATGCTAATTTCGTTAATTTAAACAATTACTCTATCTCTCATAGTTTTCAAGGTTACCGTAACTTAGAAGTATACTTTATAACCCTAACTTTGGGGGCGGTTTTCACCCTCTTGACGTGGACGATAGCCGATAAAATAAGAAGGTATCAAATATATTTTGAGAACTACATCATACTTGAATTTCATCAAAATCGGTGATTGACACCTCGGGATGTTCTCTTTTTAGTAGTTGCCATGAACTTAGAGATAACATTCTATAGTCGATATTTGAAGTGGAATTTAGTAATAATGTAATTTTAGAAGCTAGATAAGAATCCTTGCTGCATCGTCTTCAAATACATATTGTAATTCATACTTTTGCTATTCTAGGAAACCGACAACAATCACTAATTAACACCAATTTTCCACTTTAATCCAGTCAAGTCTGTTTCGCTTAAAATCGCAATATTTATGCTATTATTTGTTTGTAATAGAAACACTATTACCACCATAAACATATCACAAAAGGAACTACCGTATCCCTACTACATTGACTTTCTGCAAATACCATCCTCAGAAAGTTAACAAAAAGCAAACATACTTTTATATGTAGTATCGGCACCTTCTTCATCGTTGTTATTTTTAAAAATTCGTTCTCCTATCTTTGCCGTTATAAGAAACATCAGCGTAGAGGTAAAGTGGGAGTTATCGAAAGGGTACCCCCTTAAAACTTTCGAATACTTTACGATCGGTGCACAACGATGTGACGGTTCTGTCCATGCATCATAAATTTATTCTACTATGGAAGGGCGCAAAATGTCGCACGTTTTAACAGTTAACCATTATGACTGGTCTGTCCTTCCGTCTCGGCCAGTGAATTTACGAGGCAACTGCGTTGGCTCGAAGGATATCAGCGTAGATTTATTATCGCTGTTCAATGACGTTTTTCAAGTGAATCAAGGGCGATGGCATGATCGCGGTTTCCTTTTTAAAGTTGACTGCTGGTGCGATAACATTCATAACTGCCTTGCGGTTACTTTTAGAAGTGATCTTATATAGGAAAATTCGGATAGTTTATCTTTGACCCTTATTCGTTGGGGTACAATATGAGTGATATTCATAGGATGTGAATGGAAGAATCAAATCTCTAGATGGATCGAAATAATTTTAATTTTTTTTGTGCGGCAATCGACTATCTTCATGGGCTAATTTTGTTTGAATTCTGACTGTACAATTATCGATTCACACTAGATGTGCATTACTTACTGTTAACCACCTGCTCTACGTTTTTTTTGTAATACCATACACAGTTACTCAGAATTATATTTCTAAAATTAAAAATTATGTATGGTTTCTGATATACTGCACAAATTACCGCAACACTCATAGCATAGAAGCAATCTGATCGTGTCGAGTCCTGCTGATATTTTCAATTTGATAGTTTTTGGTAAACTTTAAAAATTCTTATTCCATTTACGGCGTCACGAGTATCACTCGTTCTTATGGGGTAAGTGTTTAATACACGTCTCTAAATAATCATGTATTATTAACCAGTTGTAAATTTCTTATCGAATAAAAATACAATCTTTCCACCTTTTGTTTTCCTTTTACCGTAAAATTTATAATAGGAGCATTTGCCTTGCGTTCGACTTGTATGCATGCCGCTAATTAACAAAAGAGCGTTTAATATTATTCTTCCAGTTACATACGAGCCGCTTATTTTGAAAGTGGCATAAGTCATATTCATTGCAACTTTTATCAAAATAAAGAAATGCCGCGAAACTTTATCTGATATTATTATTACCTGCGATTTATTTTAGAAAAGTGGCTTATGCTGTGAAAATAATTGTTTTTATTAATAGGAACGAATGAGAGAAGACAATTACTGACAGAGTGAAAGATTATAAAAACAAAGAATGAGTGTAGTGTGAAAGTTGTTAAAGTTTTTGCATGGATACGAAAACCTGGTGGTACATTTATGAATTGCAACAAAGATTTATTAAATGTTATATGTTAATTGGTATATAAATGTGTTAATTAATTAATAACTCCCCCATCCACATATGCCACTTTCAAAATAAGCGGCTCATATCACATTATTGTCCTCTTCTGATTCTCTTCCTTTTATGATTTCCAGGTCGAGCCAAAATAAACGCGCGTTTTCGGACTAACCGACTCTGAGACTTACGATAAAAGATTGAGTCTTTCGTTGTGCGGTTTACTTATATCAGAGACATTTTTATCGGCCTTTCGAGATGGTCCAAATGACAGCCATTTTTGTAGATGCCAGTCGGATTTCGTTCCTCTTGAAAATCTTGAGGGTGATGCGATAAAATCCGTACCGATAACCGCTCTGTCGATTCACGTACACTTTTATGACCGCTTTATCGCACCGCCTTGCAGCTTACGGCGATTCTTATGGCTGAACAAGAACCTGTGCCTGATCATGTTCATCGTTCCTTTTTTCTATAATACGTATAACATCATATGCCAATGCCATTCAATGATACGGCTCGATCGTAACGAGGCCACTATCGGTACCATTTATTTTCATTGATTGATTTCCTTTTTTTTTCTCCCATCGTTATGGGGCAAATATGTTTCAAACAATTTAACCCTTTGCAGTCCTATGTCGAGCTATACTCGACATAGCTTTTCACTTCATTTTATTTTCTAACGGTTTAATATCTACTTTTCAAATTCATAATGATTTTGTAATATCACCTAAATATCCATCAGTACCTATAGTTATTGCTATCATTACAAAAAATTAATAACAAACGACAGAAAATGTAGTGCAATTAATTTGATTTAGCTCGCCACAAACTTGAAAAAATAATTCGGACCGCAAAGGGTTAATCACATGAATAATACTTTTCATAATTTGACATTTTTTAATCAAATAATTGCATAACAATTTGTTGCAATTGGAGCAAACGAAATGGTTTTGAAAGCTGAAAAAATTACAGTGAAGTCTAATTTTTCTCTCTATTATATATAACAAGTTGAATGCCACCTGTATTCATTAGTTTCAACATTTCTCCTGAAATTCAACTTTGTCTATTAAAATCACGACTTTACAACGTACGGACGTTAAAAATGAAAATAGTTATATGTACAACGGTTCTTTACTTTTTTAATGCAAATAATTCAATTTTGAATATATTATGAAATTCGTGAACATTACAATTCAGAAGTCATAATAAATTTCATTGAAGTCGATAACACCGATCACCAATAATCTCTATTGCAGTTAGTGTGATGATTACATTATGTGATCTTTGAAGATTGCTTAAGAAGTGTTTTATTAAATTATGGTAGACGTATCGTAGGCCTGATTTTTAAGAGGATAGAAGGAGCAAATATAAAATTAAGATTAAAGTAGAGACATGCAAATTAATAGATTATGATAAAAAACCTGATCCTCGAAATTCCTTGATTGTGTCTGGATATCTGTATTATATGCGTTGACATATTTGGTGCGTGTATACATATTCTTAGAAAAAGTATAACGATAATGTCTTATACATTATATTGGTGAAACCCATAATTTTGTATATTGATAGTAGTCATCGGAGCTGATGATCGTAATAAAGATAATATTCTTTCAGACCAATAATCCGTCAATTTAAGCCACAATATAAATAAGAACGACAAGAGTCCCCTTATTCCTAAAATTGTTACTTTTCTTCAAAGAAGTACATAGTTCCCTATTTTGTGGTTTTATAATTTTCTTAATATCCAACTATCAACAAGTATACGTTCAACATTGATAATCAAGAAATCAAGCGAATTGATGTACCGTTTACGTGTTACAATACCAAAGTGTTTGCACGGACGATCTGTAATTATCCGGCTACATTGGCCTGTCTCATTATCCATCCAATGCAGGTATACTACTCGAATATGCAGATTAGGGACAATTACGGACATTGAAATTTAGAGATTCAAGAATCTGCTGCTACTGTAAAAATGTTATGCTTCTAGATATTATCATCAAACCTCAACCGCATCAGTTGCAATGCTAAAAAAAAATCTGTATGTAGCTATTAATTACAGAATAATTAATAATTAATTAATAATTCCAGATACGAACTGTATCGAAAAATATTACCTATCTAAAAGAACGTATGACAGAGTAGAACGATGTACCTATACAGCAAGAAATAATTATATTAATTCCATTACTATGATCGATCGTCAAATGAGTAATTTACGTGACCGAATCAGATGGCTCTCATTTCCCCTCCGTTAGCATATTAACACGACAATCACTTCCTACAATGTAATATGAAACAATATTGTTTCATCGATGACATGCATTCGGCACTTAAACTATGTATGGCTTAATGCGCAGATTGCAAAGCACATTTGTCTGGTTTATAAAGTTATATTCGCTTTTACAATCGTACACATCTAATTGCAATCTATGGCATAGAACGCGAGAGGCATCGATGCACTGCGCAATAGAGACATACACATACACAGTCATTCGGAATATCGTGCACGCGAATGCGTCCTTGCAGTAATATTTCTTTATGCTGTACTAACTGAAAAGAATATCCCAAATCAATCTTTACTCATGCGATTGTTCAAACGAAGCGATGTGCATTTAAAAATTCTTTCTTTGAATGGGGATAGAAAGAATGCCGTTTTATTTCGATTACTGTTGTCAGACATACGTTAAACGGCGTGAAAATTTTATCGGTAGAATTCAATTTTTTGCATTGTTATTCATATCTTCTCATTTTTTTAGAAAATATTTTCGATATAAATCTAATCAACAATATTTAAAGTATTTCCTTAAACACGTATTTTTATAGTGCTCAATTTTTGGTACAGAAGCTTTGAGATATAATAAAAACACGGCTCAAAAAAGCGAAGGAGAGACATATAAATGTAACAGAAGTGCTTGATTCGCCGATAGAAGTAAATTAAAGTATTAATGACAAAGAAAAACGAGAATTATATGAAAGAAGTTAATTTTTCTATATGAACCAACAATTTTAACCAGTTAACTGCATTCGACGTGTATACACGTCGATCCAGAGCTCTACTGTGTTAACCTTTTTACAGTAAATTGTAAATTTTTTATCGAATAAAAATATAATCTTCCAATGTTTTGTTTTCCTTTTACCGTAAAATTTATAATAGGACCATGGCATTACGTTCGACGTGTATAAACGCCGCTGCTTGATTTTAATTCCGCATCCCGTGGAAGATTCTAAAATTTTCGCAGTTATCTGGTTAAATAGCAAAAACTCTTGAAGTTTTAAGGACCCCTATCTTAATGAATTAAAAACGATTTAAACACCAGTTTTAAAACTTTACGACAAAATAGAACCGATTAAAAGTGAAGATTCCCTTAAATACAGCAGTTACAAATATTGCAGAACACTTCTGTAAAATATAAAAAGCAGTGATCAATGATTAACTTTATACATAATTTTTTATATGTTTATTCGCGGAATTAGTTGATATATAAGTATCTGATTAACAGACGTACAATACCAATATGAAATTGACGCAATTCAGGTTCAATTACTTCACCGCTACATCGCAAATAACGAAATGCTACTCAGACTTTTAAAAAAACATTTAACTTCGTTAATACCCACCAACAATTTCCCCATAGCACTACTGAGTAAAGCATCCCATAAACCGCAAGCCAAGTTTCTAGCGAAACACTTTATTCGGTTCTGTCGGTTGAATGACTGATAAAATATACTTTGCATGGAGACGTTTCTAAAGAAGCGCTAACTAAAACGACGCCACATCGCAAAATCCCATTCATGCAATTCACCATCGTATGTACCTATCATACGAGTGAATCTGCCACGTCGTTGTATACGATGACGGTACATTCGATTTTATGGCGTGCTATTTGTTTTGTATTGTTAGTCCTGAAATTAACAAAAGACACCATCAAACAAAGATGCCACCACGTTCGTCTCTCCGACCGGCAGTTTATTCGTAAAGTCGACCTTGCTTCGGAAGGAGATACGAGAAGCCAGATTGGGGAAATAAAGTTTATGGTTTCCATTACAACTGGCTATGCTCATAGATACCCATATATATCTATGTTCGGTTATGCGACTCGTGGTTCATCGCGAATAACAGTACCCCACATCGAAACGTCGGCTGCAATTCACAGACAATCACACTCTCGGCGCAATAGGACGATGGAAAAAGATATTTTTATATTCCATTGACGAAAAAAAAAGAACACGTCGCACCTCCATAAAATGCAATAATACTCGGCATCGATTGCGTCTCGTATCCCGGCCACAGCTTTTAAATTTTCGTCTTCCTATTTTAACGATATTAACGAGGGAACCTTTTCCTGTTTTATCTGACGCGGTTTATCGCCCATTTGAAATGCTCGATACTTTATTTGCTTCTTCGAGACCTTCCAATTTGTTTGGACATTTGTTTTAAAAAAATTATCGTATTATATTGAGTCTAATATCTTTCATTCGCTGAATTAAATAAATGATGTGGAAGATGTATGAATAATTTGTTATATGAGTAAAATGACAGCAATAACATAAGTACAGTATTTAAATACTGCGTTTTAATTGATATATTGTTTTGAGGACTGCGGATGTTTGTGCAAATTGAATGTTTTATGAATACAAATAAAGAAACAAGATCTAATTGTAAGTACAGATTTATTTTACGCATTACATGTCGAGAGGAAAATGTTTTCCAGTTAATTTTATCAAGTATTCGTGTACATGCAAATGTGTGTATATTTTGTATGAGTGTAGCGCCAAATACGACAAATAACTACCTCCGCGACTGGAAACGCAATTTTCTTTTTGTTACGTCAATGTCGCCGCTGTAGACACTATAAAAGTGTGCATGTACGCCGCGGTAAACCGTGCGAATTTATAATTGTGTATTAGTAATTACTCTGGTTATTAGTGAGTTGAGTGGTTCTTTAATAGATTTTCCCTTTTTCTTTGGGCAATGTGAAGCGAAAGTCACTTTTAGAGAAACCGTGAATATGAATAGATGTATGTTAATCTAAAAATAAATTCCATTTTCTATAGGTACAAACATTATAGCAAGTGGTTATTATAACATTAACAGTGAAATAAATTTTTAATTGCAAAACTAGACTTTTTTGATGACATTATAATAATCATACTAAATAAGAATCAATAAGACTAGAGCAGTGTGTCCGTCAATTTAAAAAAATTACCTCGGTCTTCGAAATTCAGAAAAATACGGGGGTTACTGCCGAATCACGTAGGAATAAATTCATCTTTTTTAGCTCGATATCCCAGAGTAGGATCACGGTATACACAGAGATTTACATAAGTCTAACTATCCGCACAAAGAAGCCGATATTAAAAAAGATGACAGCGATGCATCATCGACAGACTTACAGAAATAATTCCAGTCTGACAAGCGATTCTTCATCGGTAGAATCTCATGAATAAAAGCGACCGAAAAATCAGGTCGCCTTCCGATACTCTATCAAGAAGATGCTTCCGATCGACGTTCGAAGAAGGAGAGCTGATAAATCCGATAATTTCGTCCTGCTGTAACCGCAGACACGCTCGAATTTCCATCCGGATGTTTCGGTGAGAATTTGCACGCTTTCGAATTTGCATAACTACCGTGTCTTCGTTCGTACATACAGGGTTATACTCTGTCGCACGTTGATGTACATATACCTACAGTTCGGCCTTCTTCTTTCGGTGAACGGATCGAATAAACGAAAGAGAGGCAAAGTTAAAGATTGTCCCCCGTGGTTTCGTTCGACGGAAAAAGGGGAGAACGAAGGAGAAAAGAGAAGGGAGGAAAGGGAACGTCGGAGAACGAAACTCGGAGAACCGGAAGGCTCACAGGAGAGAGAATCGTTCTAGTCTGATAAGTGGCGAGTCCGCGAGCCTAACATCCGAGAGCGCCAGGAGATTTAGGGTGCTCACCCTCTCCGCCGTCTGTTTCCCGTCCTGCCTTCGCTAATTCTGTCTCCTTCCAGCCAGTCTAGAGGGCTTGGAGGGACGACCTTTTATTTCTCGAAACGTAAATCACGCGACAGACGTTCCTAGCTTGTACAGGAGAGAAAGGAGAAGGTAAGGGAGAAAAGCATGCCCCTGAAAAGAGAGAGAGTTAGAGATAGGAAGAGAAAGATAAGGGAGGAATATACGTCAAGTATGGGACTGGGAAAACGAGAGAGACAGAGATAGGGAGGGACAAGAGATTTGCATATCTCACGAACGGAATAATCGATGCCACTTAACGTACCTTCTCTAGACTCGCCAACCAAGTGTGTAGGTCACACCGAGGCGGCAGAAGAGTTACGCCGAGTTCGGAGTGCTTGAGATCGCTGATAGCTGTGGCCGAAGAAAGAAAGAATACTTCTTTCCGGTTGGTATACAGACTTCTTAACTAGTCTGTTTTGGAAGAGCGGATGCCTTTGTTTATCTTTCTGCAGTCGCTGACAATTTCGGTTTGCGTGAAATTGTTGGTATAAATTTCCCTTCTTTTTTCGCGTACGACACCATCGTGTACGATTAGAATCTTAACGATACGAAAGAACAATAACTCATAAAGGGTGCGTCCAAATAACATGTACGAATGAACACGGGATAAGTCCTTATGAAAAAAGAGAACCAAATATGGAAATACATTTTTTCTATTTAAGGCTCAGTTTTCGAGGAAATCGAGTTTGAAAATACGATGCGTATATTACGCAACGTATAACGCGTATCGGGTTTGTAAACAATGTCTACACAGCATTTAAAAGTTACTGACAATGAGTTCACAAAAAAATATCTAGTAGACTTTTAAAGAACATTTTATTTTATTAATTAAAAAATGACTGAAACTAATTGCCCAGGACGGTACTCTCTGTAATAACGAAAAGTAAAAGACTTTTCATTGCAGGCTCCCAAAGCTCGGATCATATCATTAAATTCCTTATTCGTGTGCATGATCGTTCGTTAAATCAACGAAAACTAACTGCTTAGGTAAGTAACATATTAAAAGAAGTCTCACATCATTGTTTAGAAACATGATAGGCGTGATATGTTGCTCCATGAACCGTAACTTACAATTTGTTATAACAGCATATGTACGCATCGAATTTTCAAATTCCATTTTCTTAAAAATTAAGTCTTAAATGAAACAATTTCATTCCAATATTTGGTTCTTATTTTTTCATAAGAAATCACAGTACAGTACACAGGACAGCATCAGCAACGATAAAAAACAATACTGATCTTGAAATTGTATTGGGTTATTTTGCTATGAAGCGTTATGAAGATTATAATAATACTAATAAATACCAGAAGATATTCAATGTATTTGACAACCTTTACGAAAAATAATGTAGTTTAATAATATATAAATAAACAAGTAAACAATTTATTTTAACCCGAACTCTTTTTACAGTTATTAATACTAGAACTACCAAGACAGTCAAAACGACTGGTTCCTTATTTTTTATAAAACTTCTTCAAAATAGGAGAGCCATAGAGTAGATATTCTAAATCCATCTAATAAATTACTGAATTAATCATCTTTTCCATCTATTGATTCCTCTTTTTCTAAAGTGCTTATTTAATATATTTAAATATAATAGTTTTAACGCCGGTAGTTCTTGTGTTAATATAACTATATAACATATTTTACGAAGTCCCAACATCAACCGTTAACACTCGGTACATTTGCTAAACATGAATACCAGAAACTTGGAACAATGTTGAGACTTATCAACACATTAATATCAACCAATAATAAATTTGAAAAAAAATACTGAAATCTCTGATTAGAAATTAAAGCATTGCTACTCTAACTTTGCTTTTTCAAAGAAAATAATTATAATCGAACTCTTTCCCATTACGTCAAGCTCTGATAATTCATGAATATCTTAACCCTTTCGTAGAAAAATTATTTTTTACTTGATTTTTTTTTAAATTATAACAATTGGAATTATTACCGCATCTTTAACATTATCATATATAAATAAATTGCTAAATAGGTATACAAGAAGATTCATCATGTGGAATATACGTATGTATATATTTCCCATCGCCCTATAACAACAAGGAAAGAACTCAATATCGTTTAAAAGATATTTATTTGGTGGATGTTAATGATATTGATTTATTTACCATGAAATGCAGAGAAACATTTATGAATACATAAGGGTACTTTACAGAATGAACATATTTGAAACCAATGATATTTTGAGAGCTTTAAAATAAGGGGGAATTATGGAAACCGCTGCCTACGAAAGGATTAAGGCTGAAAAGGCCAAATTATAGTGAAATGAGTCTACGTTAAAGGATAATATAAAATATCGTATGCAGAAATCTGTTTCTATTACACAAGCATATAATTATAATTACAAAAAACAGAGTAATAACATGAATTTAATTTTGTAAGAAAAATATTTCCACCAATCTAACAATTTACAATGGTAACTATTTTCATCGTGAGATGTCTATAATTGAACGAAGTCTAAAATTTCAGTTTTCGTAAAAATAAAGTAATAAATCAAGCTGCGTAGTCATCAAGTGGAAATTTTCACAGAATTTTTAAGACCCGATATTTCTTCGCGAGATGATCTTCATTACAGAATATTCGTATAGAGTACGATAATTCGGCTGCGGTGTAGAACGGAGAAAACATAAACGTCCTTAGTTGGCGATGCGCCCAATGAATACGCGATCGACTCTCCGTCGCATGAATTTAATTTTCGGCGAAATATCGTGTAAACGTGTCCCGACGGCTCAATGCGAACGACACGGGCAAAGTATGTAATATTCACGTGGTTTTCAACCTCGCCATCCCCTTTCTTTCATCCCAACGGCGACAGGGTTTCATCACCCTTCGTTCGCACTTCAACCCTGATATTTCGAAGTTTCCTAATCTTTTCCTCTCGTCTCTCTTGGGTCACCTTACTCGAGGAGTCATTGTCGTTTCAATTTCGAGCCGTAATTTTGAAAGCCGGGTCGTTTTTTCCGTAAAAATGAAATCTGCTAAAGATAAAACGTTATACCCAACTGTCCCTTCACCCAAGTCTTATCCTACCCTCTCTGTCTGCCTTCTTCCTCCGGTTTCGCTCGATCTCTCTTAACCTACTTTCGATTTTTGTATTTTTCATTCTTATCGGCTTATCGTGCTTTTTGTTCTTCCTTCTGCTCTGACTCGATTTATGGCTGCGATTTTACCGGAATTAATGTCGCGCACACTTTCTTGCGTGTTTTCGGCCTATTCTGTCGTTCGTTACTATCGAAATTTACCGGACGCCAACCACGTGATACATGAAGCGAGCGATTATTTGAATTCGCGCGACGAGATCGGAGAAAATTTCAATCAAATTAAACATATTCGGGTGTATCATTGACAGTTTAATATATTTCACTAAAGTGACTATATACGTGTGTAAATCTGTTAATTATACCGGAGAATTAATTCAATGACGTGATAAATTATTTAATAATGCGTAATCAGCGATTGATTTCGTGTGTATTAATTATACCTTCCCAGAATCCCATAGAGATTTATTTGCAGCGCAATTACGGGATCGCTTTAATCTCGTTACAGGATTAATCTTCTTTTCGAAGGGCATGCGAATGCAACAGGCGACCATGTTACGGGTGAAAACAATTCCCAGAATATATTTTATGCAACGTGATGGAAATTTCTTTCTATCCCATCCGGTTATTGGTGCGATATATGAGCTGCTGTTGAATTTAATATTGATGCGAACATTCGGTTTGCCTTTTGGCTTACGTGTGATAACGAATGAAAACGATAATGTTTTTATTTTTCACATGATTACGTCGTAATTTCAACATGATTATTTAAGAATATGAAAACTAACGCAGTGACAAATCCATAATGAGCAACACCACAAAGAAATATTATTTCATGTGTTACATCCGTAACAAACCTTATTCTATCTCCCATGAACATTCGGGGACAAATTTCATAATTTAAGAGCGAGTAACAGGAATGAAACCCAAAACGTTCTTTGTTAACAATGAGGTGACTCGTGAAAGTATGCTTCATGGGTTAAGATTGAAAAGTGAGTCGAAGGAGTGGATTAAACTATGGTATCGCGAAAAGCAGTTGGCGACAAACCAATCTCATATGAGAATATGTTCTGAGAATAAGATCAAAAGTGCTGATTGTCCCTGCCTCAAAATTCCAACGCTGCGAGATGATTTCGAGTCCCCTCTTTCGACTCATGATCCAATCAAAATTCAAAACGTCCGTAGTTTTAAACCGTAAAGTAGGGAATGCGAAGGGGATATAAGACGCTTGGAAAGTCGGGCGCGTAGAGTCAGACGGAAAAAGATAGACAGAAATATAGACAGGGAGATAGATTTAGACAGAGTCAGTTCATTCATTATTAAATTATCACTATTTATATTAAGCAGTTATTGAAAGTAGAGTCAGAATCGGGAAGAGTGCTGTATATTGTGACAAAACCACGAACTGTATCTCCGAGGGTTGGCATCAACTTCGTTAAAATAAAAGTAAGTTTCTTCATATTTTACACTCCGGCTATCAACCTTTCCCACCTTTAACCTTCATTCACCTTCAACCTCAAACCTTTGCGCAACTTCGCGTTCTTAGGTCCGGTCTCGTGTAAAGAGATTCGGTTCTCTGACCGAAAACGGACCAGCGGTCTTGTGCGAAATTGACTTACATCATTGACCACAGTTTTCCGCGGAATCTTTACCGTTTTCTGGTCTGTTAGTCTTAAATTCATTCCGGTCGTAACACATGGAATACTAACTTTTTCAATTCATGTTTTATAAAATTTGCATAAAATCCTTATCAAACACGCAAAAATCTGTGCCGCCATTAATCTTACTTAAAAAGTCGAAAAAATGTTCCTTTTCGACTTTTTACTTTCGTATTTTGAAACTTTCGTATTAGTACCCTTACAATTAGAAGGGAATGGATCTTCGCAAATCGATAATGTGATACATAGTTTAAAATATGAACTAAACATAAAGGGAACGTAAAAAATTGTGTATGAAAAATAGTCTTGTTGTTACACTACATTAAAGAAACACTGCCTATGAATATCTATACTGGAGTGAACAAGATAACGTAAAGAAAAGCATCTCAATGCTTACGACGTCGCCACTTATTACGGATACCAGGCGCCCTTATCGTTACTATAGTTATAAGAACACCACTTGCTCTACCGGAAGCGCGATCTTTAAATTTACTATTTTTAACAAGTACTACTACTGCTATTGACCTGTATTTCGACTTACTTATATGTATTATAATTTACAAATATACATATGCTATAGTACAAATTAAACACAATGATGATTTTGCCTAACACACATTTTTTCAAGGCTTTCAATCTTAATGCTTCAGTTTATTATGCACATGCAGAGAGAGATTTTTATAAGTAACTGTTATTTTTAACCGCGCACTGAAGCTTCGTCATTTGAAATTCAGTGGGCGTAATCCTTGTTTTTAAATTTTATTTCGCTATGTATTTTTGATTTTCCGTAAAGTAAACTAAGCCGGTGGAAATCAGGTCCAGATCGTATTATTCGTGTATATCTAATTTACCAAGCACGTGATGTACGGACGAAAAGATTTTCCATTCTTCCTCTCTGTCACCAACAGAGGCCAAAAATATATTAATAAAAATAGTATTTTTTCAATGATCAGTTAGAAGAATGACACTCTAATGAAACCATCGTATGACACATTCGTTTTAGCAAATAACACGTTAGGTCTGAAAATGCATGTGAGAAAAGGCGTACTCCTTTCACTTTAAACAATCAAGCCCGCATTCCTTTCGAATTCTTTCCACAGGACTTCTTTCTAGCACCGCATACTAGCTAGTATTTATGGCTCGCAATAGTACGAAGAGTTCATCGGTTGCAGAAAGAAAATTCCCAGGTGACCAGATTTCGAATATAGTCTTTATATTCTAAACGAACTATTAAGAACAATATCCGAATGTGTACATATTAAAAAAACACACACACACACACAGAAATGAAAACTCTATTTTAGAGACTATTTTATGAAATTTATTATTAAATCAAGACATGTAAAATTGATGAAGAGCCACACTGGTTAATACGTATTTTGACATTTTTTTATTTTAATGAATTTCACTGTTTTCAAACTCGTTGCATGTATATAATGTATATGTGAAATGGTAACTAAAATAGTTATTAAAGTGTCAAAGGTATACTAATTATACTGTTACCCACTTTTTGCGTTCACCTTGCATTAGTAAATGTAATTTCGCTTGAAAATAATTCAGGTGGAATTTTCTAAAACCAAAAGCATATTATGGATCGGACGTTATTTCATAAAAAGGGAACTCGACGACGAGTGAACATGATTGATCGAGAGTGCGCATCCTTCGATAAACTTTACATGGCAACCCCGAAATTGAAGCACTAAAAAAGTGACAATGCCGTCGATAGAAACAATTCGAGTTTTCCACCGTGCCCGAATAAAACTTGTCGACCGGTATTGAGTGATCCATTTATCTCCTATGTGCAGCGGAATATACGTTTTCAGGCTCCTACGGATCGAAATACACTTTTTGGATACCGTTGGTGTTCTTTGCTTTCTCATCGGCTTATGAAACTAATAAAACTTGACTGCAATTCGAATTGTTATCCTACTCTGTTATTGCCTTCACGGAAGAAATCGTTAATACACTCGAAATATATCTGATTTGAAAATCAAATTCACGTCAATTTTTAATTACTTCTTCCAGAGTAGTGAAAAGGAGTTGCGTAAATAATTAACCACACTAACATGTAATTTATTGGATACAGATAAATACTATAATTAAACTGAGAACAAAATAACGTGTGTCGTTTCAATAAGATTGAAATCACGAACCACGCTCGGAGGTCAAAAACAAAAAGCAATCGCGGCTCAGCATGCATATCGAAAAGAAGGAGAAGGCTAACTTCGCATATACTTCTCACAATTTCCCTAATTCGTTTTTTTCTCCTTGTAAGTATTTTGTTTCATATATTTTAAAGTTCTACCTACTTTCGACTAATTTCTCAGGCAAGAATTTCATTATTCGTAGAGCTAATTCATGCAGGAAGTGTCGTCAAATTAAATAAAAAATAAATAGTCAATATAGGAGGAAAAATATATTGTACCAGATGAAAATGGAATTATTTGCATTAATTAAAAGTACTTATTCGTATTTCGCATCGTACATATTAAATTGAAGCTAACCACTTTTTGTGCAAACGTCAACAATTATAAATGATCATTCTCAGAAAAAGAGAATTTAGTGTTATCAAATTTTACTTTGACTGTGAATTATTATGTGGCTGCAGAATTATACTTAATCTTCTACAACTTTGATTTTGGGATTTGTATGATTCTTTCTTCAAGAGAAGCTAATATTCTGAAGTTCGATAGTTTCAAAGAGTTATCCTATTTATGTCGTTATCGTCCACCGTCTTAATTTTTAATATCATCTTTTAATGCAATAAACCGGAAGTCTTCAACTTTGCATCATTAGCTACATTCCAAATGCACGTATCTTCTTTAAAGAAATTTTCATTTCATCTCCATCTAATCGGATTAAAGCAAAACTTAATATCAGAATCGCTGAAAATCTCCCTTATTGCCGCAAATATAGAATTTCATGAGTAATGGAATGTATTTTCTTATTTACTTTTGTCGCAGCCTTTTGTTGATTTGGTTTCCTTTTACGTGAGCACCAGGCATGACAGTGACACCAAATCGTGCAAGTACGCTATCAGAAACAAGATACAGTTTGCTACAATAAAAAATCTCCGAGATTAACTCAAAATGATGTCCTTGCAGTAAAGGACAGTCGGAGAACGTTGACATAAAACTCAACGACCGTAAAAATGAATCGTTACAACATTCTGTTTTACCACGAGGGTGATACATAAGAAATGAGGTCGATATTTGAACTCCAGAGAATGTCTTCTCAAGAAAGAAAATTCCGTTCAGTTCAATTAAATCGATGAATTACGATGAAGGTAAACTTATGGTTGCGTCTTCACAATTCTGTTGGGCGGAAAATACTGTGAAATATTTATTTATTTTTACTTGATAAAAAATTGTCGAGTGTTTAAAAAAGAAGAAATAGACGAAGTTTGAAAGAAAAAAATAGTAATGGATTTATGAAATGCGATAATAAAAAAATTAAACTTGTGATACTTTCAAACATTTTGCCATATTTGTGCACTCCTCGTGTGAAAGTCAAAGTGAAATGTTAATTATTATTTGCTATGCTATATTTTACTAAACCTCCTTGCTATTTAATTAAATTAGTGTACCAAATTATTGAATTTTAACTACAGTAGACTCAATTACATAGTTCAAATTATAAACTATTACAAACCTATTAAATTATATAATTTGAATTACGTAATTATCTTGCCACTCTTGTTCGCACTCACACTACGAATTGTGCGCTGAAATTATGTAACTTTAATGCTCAAGACAAAGTATTTTTAATTAATAGTATAATACAGTACATACACGTAAGAAAAGTATAAAATGATTTAGGTCTTCATGGTTAAAATTTGTTTTTGAATAGCAAATCGGTAAAATGTATTGGATCAAAGTTTATTGAAAACTTGATAAAATTGATAACGTTGCAAGATCTTCGATTTTTTAATATTTTCCTCGTAAAATGTAATTGATTAAATCGATCAATTTTCTTGGCTTCGTTCCATTTCTTTCAAGATATATGTTTGCCATACCCAAATATACCGGATTAATATTCGGTACGGTTAGTATTAAGTCCGACATACTTCTACTTTAGAAGACTCTAGCCACTCTATTAAAAAGATCTAACATACGTATATAAAGTAAAAGGAAGTATCATTCTAAATCGAACGCTAAATACTACAGAAGTCAAGAGGATTGGCAAACCTCGGTGAAATTCCACAGATTCCCGAAGCGTAGTCCTATAACCACGGTAAAGATTAGCCATTCAATTATTCCGTCTGGCTACACGAAACGAAGACGGAGTATTTCCTTTTTATTTTCCAACGAATTTCCTATCATTCGCTGGAGCACGTGAGCCGTAAAGGAAATTAGCTCCGTCCACGTACAGCGTTTCCCGCTAATCAGCTTTACGAAGCAAGAGGCAATAAAATAAAAAGGAATAAAGTGTGTCAACCAGTCTATAGAGAAACGAACAATCGATCGTCCGACGTTCATGTTTCGATGTAGAGAGAAGGTACATGGTAATTCCGAGACAAAATCGCCAATATCGTAGCAGGATACTTATCGAAAGGCACAACACCATCTACATTATCGTCTCTTCGCGTTCTCGGATTCAATTTACCTAGCGACGTTGTTGCGCGCCTTCGACGTGAAATCTTCTCAGAGACTTGGATTTTTTGCGTCCCAGCTTTTTATCAGAATCTCTCTTCCAGCGTCTGATGTTTTCCTCCTAAAATCCTTCGGGACCGAGACAAGGTCTCTTTCTCTCTGTCCTCCTCTCGCGCCTGATGTCGAAGGTCTTATTTTACTGTTGCCGAGCTCACGCTACCGCAACGCTACGTCGTTTATTTCATCGGGTACTTTGACGAATGCCTCGAAAGTATACGCATGGGAATAATGCGGTATGTTATCGTATAGATAGTAATGTAGGAGGCTTTTCACTTTTGAGAATCGCGAGAGCGATTTCAGTCGAAGTGAATATGATCGATGGGCGATGGCACGTTTATGGGGAAACGGGAATTTTAAATGCGATGTGTATTGAACGGATGAATCTTAGTTTATTAAGGCACACAAACGTAATTTCGTAAGTTTATGCGGACCGCCGGAGAACTTGTAAAGCTTTATTATTTTTGTTGTAAGTACGTCTTGTGTCAGTAAATTTAATATTTTGTAAGAGAATTATTGCCTTCGAAATTCCTTTCGTGCCGTTACGAATAAAGTGTCAGTCTAAACATTTAATTGTGGATATAAAGGTACTACGACGAAATTGTAAAATTGCAACAAAAATTGGTGTCGCGTCTCGATGCGAGATGCGCTGAGTGATTCAACACTTTAGCTTATCTTCGGTGAAGGCTTGTGTTTCTTTATGTTTTACTGTTAATTAAACATATACACATACAGTGGCAGAAATACAATACCGAACGAGCCTGCAACGCAAGGCGTCCCAAAGTAGAATGGGGCTCAAAATTGTTTGATTTATTATTATTTTAATACTAAAATTATCCCTAATTTAAATTAGATTAAAAATACACTGACAAAAGAGACATAAGTTTTGTCCACGTTTTGCATACGGCCCCTTATCATTTACAAAGTGTCCCCCGAGGGTCCAAAGTTATGTATTGTGGATAATAATCGTAAGTATTGCAAAACAAACAATTAAAAAATCTCCAAGCTGTTTTGAATCTGTTAAATTAAAAGTGCTTACCTTCTTGAAAACAGTCAAAAATAGGAAGAAAGCACTTATTATTCGTTATTGATTTTCAATAATTTCATAAAATATATGGTTCGTGAGGTCGATCCAGGAATAATAGCTTCCTTATTATATTTAATCTTTATTAGCGTTATTTTCCTGTCTCTCTGAGAATAAATAGTACCATATATAGCGTTTCTTTTTGCTTCTCTTAATACGTACTGAAAAGACTACGGATTTTTATACATCTATGTGGGTTGAAAATGACACTTGCAAGAATGCACAGAATACATTTAGTGCACGCATATAATAAAAAAATATATGAAAATGTCCAAAGTATCACACTCGTTGTAATATTTACTAACAATAAGTGATACAAATCATTCTCAAAATTATATTTAACAATTAAATTTATACATAGATTCACACCAAAATTCATAATATCGTAATGACTTATTTTTAAAAAAATTTTAATTGAATATTAATTCCAAATATTAAAGAAGTACGTGAAATACTAGTAATAAGAATAAAACAGATATCATCAGTAACAAGTATTTTGACGTTATATCATCTAAGATGTCATATAAATACTACGTATTATTGGCTGTTGGAATACAGCTGGTATGAAATATATTATACATAGTCATCGCAAGTTTCAGGTTCTTAAAAATTGAACGCTGTAAACCAATTTAGAATGTTGAATGAATCGCTGCTGTGTTATTTGGGTATTTAGAAAATTCTAGCCAATTTTACAAATCGAAATAATCAAAAAACAATATTTCAGCAATGCCACATATGTATGTACTGACTTGAATTTCTTCGTCGATACAAAAAAAACGAATTTTCATTCAATTTCCAAACAGTCAAAATAGTGACAGTATGGTAGATCTGCACATACTAAATACGCTTCACCATTTCTTACATTATGAGATAATATCTTTTCATTATTCTGGAAATACCTAGTCTATTTTTATGTGGATTAAAAGTTTCATTTTGATATTCTCTTCAAGAAAACAATACTGCAGCAAGTATTTATGAAAGAAATACAATTACTATTAGAATAGAATTGAATTAAAATTTAAATAAAGATCGAAAGTTGTGCGAGGCACGGCATCTGATACAATATATCTCTTTACTTCTGTTACAGTTTTTTGAATGATTCTCCTCCTTGCTTATTTTTGAGCTCCAACTTTTTATGATACACACACATTCACACTTTGCGATCATGAATCCGTTGATTATGGTTATGCGAGGCCAAAATGCCGATTTCCTTTGTTGCAATAGACTGGTCAATCATCTCAAACTTCCGTTTGCATGTACACATGCTCACCCATAGTACAATACATTATAAAGCTATGGGAACGAGTTGCTGTTCGAATTTCCAGCCGAAAATTTTTAATTCAGAACGCTTAAACGAAATAAAACTGAAAGCAATGACTGTAAATCATCTTGTTACACTTTCTACAGGTTTTTCCGTCGTTCTTTTTGTTACATCTGAAATACCCGATGGCTCCGGCATTGTTGGAGTAGTTTAACTTTTATTTATCAAGTTCTCAGAATCTCTTGAGTCTTTTATTAAAGTCTGCCGTTGTCGGAAATCGCTTCCAGATCGGTGAAGAAGCGAGGAGATCTCTTCTAGCACCGAAATGCCATATCCGTTGCTGTCCTCGGTGCTTCTTTCGCACGAGCGAGGAAAGAAAGGAAAGCTCCGACGAATTGCACTTCAAGGGAATGAAGAAATACTTCATTGCAATACATCGAGATGAGTATAATAAAATTTTAATTGCTCGTAATAGTTATAGATACAGATAGCCAAAATTGAAATATGAAATATGGATAAAAAATTTTCTTTCTGAATTCTGAACGGTGCCCCCCCCCCCCCCCACACACACTTTTGGAGAGTTATCTATTTCCCTAACTCGGAGAAGGACTCGCAATTGGAGAGAGTGTCTTGCTTTTTCCAACAAAAATGAAATAAATATATGAGCTGTTATTTTTGAAAGTGGTATAAGTCCACTTTTTAAAAAAATGAGTTAACGGTAATTTTAGTAAGATATGGACACCTTCTCTCCATATTTATAATCACACATTCAATGGTGTACGATTTTTTATAAAGTAATCAAAAGAATTTTGCCTATAAAATGTTATCACAAAAATCTTTTATTTGAAAGTGGAATAAGTCCATTTCTAATAACTATAATTAAAACAACTTTCTTTTTGCAATTATTATTGATTATTATGACTTCAGTGTACACTGCGATTTAGCAGTGTCAACAAAAACAACATTGTTAACAAGATAACGGTATTAATCCTCTGATGAAATGGTGAGAAGTTATTTCACTGATTTTGTTTAGTTTTCTTTCGCAAGTCCGACTGTTTGGTTTGTGTTTCTTATACTAATAGATTGCAGTGTGAGTATTATTTAAATATAATTGTTATTAAAGCAGAAAATCGAAGTTTTAGATAAATAATATTAAATACAGTTGTTACAATGAGTTCACATGCCTATGAAAATGACGATAATATGTCAATTTGGTCTGATAGTGATGTTGGTAAGTAAGAGTAACAACATTTTTCGCAGGAATATTGGAAGTTTTTTTTATTACAGAAATGAGACCCATGAATATTAGACAAAGAAGACGAATTTATGAATCGGATCAGGAAAGCAGTTTGAGCAATTTGATTCAAGATTGCTACAAACTAAGAAGAGAATTAGAATTTTGGAATTAAGTGATTCAACGATTCACGAAGACGACGTTACTAATTACCGATCAAATTATGAAAGTAATGATCAGAAGACTAGGAAAAGTAAAAGAAATAAAGGCGAAAAATATTATATAAAAACTGGAAATATTATTCTTGCTAAGAAATTCGAAAATAAGAATTGCAAATGTTTGCAAGTGTGCAAGAATCGTATTACAGAGAGTGATCGAATATCCCTTTTTAATTTGTTTTGGAAAATGGGAGATTTTAACAGACAAAATACATTCTTGTGTGCAACTACTAAGCGTACGTCAGTAAAAAGAAGACGAGCTAGAAATTTAAAGGCTAACTGTGAAGGGGAAATAAGTTTAAAATATAATTTTTTTATTTTTAGTTATCTTGACAAAGGAATTTACATTTTATTTATATCGTCTTTTTAATATGACTGAAATTAAACCTTAATAAACTTGGTGATTCATGTGTTTAAATGATTTCATTTTAATTATAATTTTTTACATTAAAAAATCCATTTCAGTGAAGCTAATGTCTATACAAATATGGACTTAAATTTCCTCTTGATTTTATTTCTTATAATATGTTATTTTTGAAAGTGGTATAAGTCAATTTGAAGCTAAAAAATCGTTTATTTTTTTAAAAATTTTCAATAATTATTATTTCATAATAAAATTTAAAAGGTGTATAGTGTTAAAAACATCACTCGAATTGATTAACGTTTGCCAATATTTTTAAATTAATTCAAATGCAAACCCTTAAATATCTCGAAACATGAAAAAATGGACTTATACCACTTTCAAAAATAACAGCTCATATTAAGAAAGAATAATGATATACAGAGTCTACAACTACAACGATTAAACTTCAACAATGTAAATACAACACAATACAACTTACGGCTAACAATTGTTTTATATTGTGCGGAAAATCTTTAATAGGAATCCACCGTCACTGGGGCGAATGGATGGTATTGATACATTTCTACTGACCATAAGTGAAAACCGCACAGCGACATCTATTGGCTTTGGATGCGAGGGGGGAGGGGGGCTGACCTGGGTCCATGCCCAGGCCGCCTGTGGTCCCAGTTGCAGCGAACAACTAATCGTCGAACAACTAACGAGTGACTTCTTGCAACTCACGATAACTAACAAGAAGTCCTAACAACTTTTTACGAGTCGTCATCGAATAAAGTGTTTTTAAACACTTCTCCATTTCGAAATTATGGTCAACACGAACTTGTTCTTACACAACTGACTTTTTACTACTAACCTTACAACTGACATTTTACTATTATCCTTACAACTGACAATTTAAAACTGTTATAACTCACAACTAAAAACTGGGCCCGAACAATAATCCTACGCTTGTTTATAAACACCCTGGCATTTCTCCTCACACAATCACTCGGTCGCTCGCACTCATATCCGCATTCACTGTCATTAGAATAGCGTTTCCCAAACTGAGTTCAGTGGATCACTGGTATCAAAAAAGTCAAGTAAACGTTTATTTTGTTTATTTAGTATATCTGTATTACCAATTATTAGAGTTAAAACTCCAAATTAACTCTAGGGTTCATTAAAAATATTAGAACTTAAAGTGTTCTGCCATAAGAAAAGTTTAGGAGACGCTGTTCGAAAATATTCGGAACCTTAGAAGAGAAAGCGAATGGCCTGCTGACCGAATCTGATCTAAACATCCGAATGCCCAAATATTTTTCCGGCACTGCAGTTGCAATAGAGTTAATAAGAAATATGGAGCATGGCTTTATATCAGAAATTCTTTCGTCATGAATAATAATGGAACATAAATGTTGAATAACGTGAAAGAATGAACAGATCCTGAGATATACATGTAGAGCCGCGATTCCCGTATGTGTGCATTCGCGGAAAAGGAAGTCGACGCCCAGGTGGCTCGCCAAAGACGTGCGATATAAGACAAGTTCCATTACCTTTGTCGGCGATTCGCAGAAAAGACGCGTATTTTTCCGTATTGTGAATGTTGATGGTCTCCGGCTATAACCTCCCTTCTAGAGTGGCGAGAAGATGATAAGAATATGAGAGGCCTGTTTGATTTTGAGTTTTTTTATAGATGACTGAAGTGAAACTAGGTGTGAGCAAGTAAAAAACTTGTAACTTTTGTTCATCAATAAACTGGTTTGTGCAGATTTTTTAAAAGAGAACCCATTATTACTGGTCCTGACTCCCACATACATATTCAAACTACGTCTACGGACGCAAGTCATCAACTTAAATTTCAGTTTTATTATGACGTGGATACAATGAAGACGCCGAATGATCGATCAATCAGCTAATAGTAAATGATGCTTTAAAGTAACCAAACCGCAACTGCCAAATTTACATTACGTAAAACAATTATTATTTCAGGATGAAGATATTATCCGGAAAGCCTATTCCATCAAAAAAGAAACGCTCAAAGTCGTTGCCAGGATCAGATACCACAGTTCTTTCATGGACGTTGTTTAAATTGATCAAGACCACGAAGAGGCTGCTCGTGGTTCGTAAAAAGGGCGATTCCCGCGATCGAAACACGGGAAGAAATCGAAATAGTGGAAGGGCACGTAGAAAGAGCACGTACAACGTGAGAAAGAAGTAGGAAGTTCGCTAGATTGGACATTCGAGGAATCAGTAATAGGTACTCGTTCCTATCGACATATTCGGGTCGACGTGTCTTGTGAAGGCGAGGTCACAGGAGAAAGGCAGAGTTCCAAGATACATTGCTGGCTCAGCAACTACCTAACAATAATCTATAACCATCCTCTTCGGTGTTCCTATATCTTCTCTTGCGACGCGCAAATTATTCGGGATTTCAGTCGAAAATTTTGTGATCGAGTGCAGGGTAAAAGGCTTACCCAAACCACTGGGCTAAACGTTGGCACTAGCACTGCTTCTTCGTGGCCCCTTTAGTAACGAATCTTCGTGGATGCTACGCAACTCGTAAGGTTCGACTCAGCCAAGTCCAACTCGTTTCATCTCGTATAATCTGAACGCAATGATTCGGAGTGAAATTTATCCACGTTCCTTTGACAGTTAATCAAATTCTCAATTTCTTAATGTTTTTACCGGCTTATAAATCCAATACTCTTGGTTTTTTTGTTTGGTATTGTCTTTCCACGAGTTCCATTTGTTCACAGTGATCTTGTGTGTGGGGACAGGTGCGAAATGACTCCGAATGTGAGCCCAGGTGTCGCTCCTAGGATGAGAACCGAGACAGAAGATAGTATTCTTGTATCTTTCCCCTTTGAGCCTCCTCTGGTTATGTTTCCTCCCTTCTTCTAACTCCCTGTCTACCACTTGGCATGCCCCGAAGCGTCGGTTTGTCTATAGCTCCATCTATGCCTACATACGTATACTTGCACGTATAGACTGTCGTCGTATCGAGAAGTTGAACCATTTCCAAGGCTCGTAGTAATTTCACTTGCACCGCCTTGGCTCGCGGAAGTGTTTAATGGCATGTAGTTCCGGAAACTTTCTGTCTTCTCTCTTTCTCTGCTTCTCCGTTGTGCTTTGTAGACAACGAAACACCTTATGTGTCTATTTGGCACATTTCTGAAGGAATGCTTTCCTACGTGTGCCTTGAAAAATATTTCTACGTGCAGGATTTAACTGAGAGTTCGTGAAATTGTAATGAACTCCTTTATCCGCGGGGCGTTTTTAATTTACAGATTGAACGATCCTGAATTATCTAGTGCTAAAAGTGAAATCTGTAGTAGATAAACTTGCTGATATGTTTCGATAACAGGTTTTAACTGACTTGAGATTACATATGCATGGGTCAATGCTTACAGATTTTTTGGATAGTGATTTGTGATACATTTCGTATCGAATGTGTGCGTAATCCAATCACTTGATCAATTCTGTGACTCTATTTTTACAATGTTTCTAGTTTTACAATATTTCTCATATTTGTGAAAGGGAATATTGACTAAAAATGTAGAATATTTTTTGTGACTGCCAAGTTGAAAAAATTCCATGCGATACAACATTAATTTTTTTTCAAATCGTGACTTCAATTTTGTAGCACATGCAAGTATAGCAGTAGCCACTTAACCAATCTTTGTTTCGGCTATGAAATGCCTAATTATGACAAAGTACAGGAGAAATTTTACGACAGACGGTTAAAAACGAAGAAACAAGATAATATCACTAAATACCTTTCGATAGAAAATGTTTATGATATTTTAAACCTGACATGCTGAAAAATGCTAATGGCGTAAATCTCACAATAATACTTCTTATCTACTCTTCCATACGACTCATATAGCTCGACATTAAAGCTGTCTCTACGTTATATATTCTTCATTTATCGCTTACATTTTTAGAAATCTGTAGAGAACTAACCCTGACCTAGAGCACTTTTCGATAAAATTGAATGGCCGTAGGAGGAGGGTTTACACTGTTCTTCATTCGTATCTTCTCACGTTGTGATGGAAATCACAAAAACTGTCAAGCTTTGAGAGAAACTACGGCTCTTTCTTCTTTCGCTGATGAGATATACAGTCAATGTTGATAGGTTCGAAAGACACACTTTTGTAAGGGAAGGAAAAGGAACAATAACAAAGGGTAACGAATGTGATGTTAAGAACTTTGTGAGGGGAATCAGTATTTCTCGGTGAATGTAAATGTCCCTATTCTTTCTCACGTAGTTTAGGCAGAGGTTTAAGTCGCGTACGCTTATAAAGACATATGCTGAGAAACGGTAATTCACTGAAAACACATTTTTTCGCATACCAGGCTGAAGAGGCACGAAACTGGAACTTTCTTTAGGATAATTATTTCCTCTTCAGCCTTCACTAGTGCATAACGCGCCTTGATCCCGACAATAGTTTCTAGACAACCCTAGTGTAATTTATAGACCAAAGAGTGCCCAAAAACATTGGGACTCTTTCCAGGGCTAGTTCTGGAAAATCTCACCGTCAAGGTCCTTCTTCCCGCGTATCTCCGGAGTCCCTCTCCTCGGGATTGTAGGAGAAGGCATAACATTTTCACTCCCGCAAGAGATAGGGAAGAGGGACGAGCCACCACCTTGGAAGGGCCGCTTTTTTTCATATCAAGGCCCAATCAGTGCATTTTGTATTATATCTTCTACCACGACCGCTTTGGTGGGACTTTTGGCTCGTGCGTTGGGCATTTGCACTGGCATGCCAGTGCCAAAATAAGTTAGTTGAACAAGTTCATCTCAAACAACCAATTGGTCATAAGACGTTCAGTTCATTCAGTACAACAGTACTGTTTCGACTCGCAGTCGGCTTTCGTCGATCGAGTGTTTTTCGGATTATTTGTTTAAATAATTAGCTCGAAGGACCACCTCCCACAAGAGAGGAACAAATTACTTTAATTCAATTTTGGGTTGAGTAGTTTAATATATGTTTCCGCCGAAGTCATTTAACAAACTTATACTTAATGCGGTAAATATATGACAATGGTTCAACCTTTTTTCACGAGAAAATAAACGAATATAAGCCGCGTTCGCACGCTAGTTCTGGTTTTATGAATTTAGTGAAGGGGCGTTGCCGCCTCCCCTTGTTCCCTTTCCAATTCCTTTGGATATTGGGACTTGTTAGGTGAGGGACGTCAACGCCCCCGTTCAAGGGTGGAAGGGAAATTGGCAACGCCGCAGAATTTGTTAAGGCCTGGCATTCCCTTGGCTATGGGTGGCATTTTAAGGGTACGCCGGAAATTTCCCAGTGGCACACCACTTGGGCCCATATGAATCTTCGAGGCGTCTTGCCAATGTCCCTAATTTATTATACGACTATTGTTACTAAGAAAAAGAAAAAAGGTAAAATACGAGTATCTCAAACTCGTCACCGACGAGTTCTTTACCGGCCATATAATAATCTTTTCCAGATGTCAAGGGCCTGTGTCCCAACAAGTACAATCAGTTTAACTCAGTCAGTACAATTCACCCAATTCAAAATAAGAAGCCCAGTTCGAATACGTGAAACGATCGTAGACGTCGAACCTATCACCGCATAAGCTACTATTGTAAACCACTGTTTAAAGCAAGTATAGGCTTATTAAGTAAATATTATGTGGAATTTGTTATATCAGTGTAAAACTCCGCGCCAGCGAGGCGCCGAGCCGGGCGTTCTCTCGCCTGGCTTTCGTCAAGAGGACACTTTCTCTAGCGAGGGAGGAAGACGACCCTCGCCACTATGGGGCCTTTGGGGGAAAAGAGGTTCTTGAAGGACCCCACCACCGAGGAAGGGATAGCGTCGCGAACAGAGTCGACGCCTAGGACCCACCGAGGTCACATCTCGGTCACATCGTCGCGGTATCGGCAATATACTCTTCCGCAGAGAGAGTTGATACAAGCGGATCCTGACGCTTGTATCATACTATTTTATCTGCCTCTGAAAAAGAGTAAAAACATACATGCGTACATATATAACACACACACGAAATTTTTAATTTGACTCGTACATTAGATGTTATAATATAAGGTAAAACTAAGTTCATTATCTAAAACTATATACTAAATGCTAATACAAAATGAATACAATCGTGAAGTGAATCGTTTGGTCACTTATGAAGAACTAAAAGGCATTCGCTCTGCTTAATCATTCGTTTGACTCGACATCCATGCGTTCATTGATACGTACACGCATGCGTTTCTTAAACACAGACATTGTAAGGCCTCCGCAGCACGTATCTGATAAACAGCCTAGGCGGTGGCGATGAGGACATACCACACACTCTCTCTCTCTCTCTCTCTCTCTCTGTCTCAGCCGATTTCTGTGACACGATCCGTAAACAACTCTTCCCCGATTTACCAATTGCGAATCTCGTTGTTCCAGCAACGGAACCGGGAGATCTGATCGTCCCAACGGCGACGCTGATACACTCCATGGCATACACTCGTGCACATCCCCTTTACACTTTTGACTCGCTAATCCGAGACCATTTCGAACGGTGCATACCACGCTTGCATATGTGCATGCATTTTTACATTTCATGACGACTGTTGAATTCCCGTAGCAGAAGGTCGAAGAATTCAAAGATCGTAGAGTTTACTCTACATCCGTCATATCCCTCGTCGCGACGATGGTCTTTGAGGAAACCGGAAAAAGGATACGCCTCGTCCTCGTGAGCATGGATCCTTCGTGAAAGCGTGTCGAGAAGTGAGGAAGAGACCGCACTTCTACTTTTCATGAGAGCTTCTGTCGCACTTATGTCATCCGAGGGGACGGAGAAATTTAAAGCGACTGCGGAAATGTTTACATGCACAGCGACACGTGTCCTCTTCGTTTTCTGCGTCGTTCTGTCTGCCAGACTTTCCCGGGAAAATCCGTACGAGCTCGGTGGAATCCGATAGTTTCTTCGAGAGCCACAGTAAAGGAGAATGCCAGGGCGCACTCATGTTCACGAGTCGAACGGCTGACACGGTTGTGTTTGCGATGGCCGAGTTGATTTCGTTGCGATGGTATTTGTTGGTAATTGTTGGGGACAGTTTTTCGTTTTATTTCTTATTTATCGTTACATGCTACTGTGAAATTTCGACGTCAGAGTGCAAGGATTTATGTATCGCCAGAAATAAAAAAGTGCTACGACGAATAATAAATAAGGTGAAGAGTAAGGTTTTTTTTATGGAGAAATAAACAACATTTGTACATGAAATATGTAACAACGCAGTTTTCATCAGTCGATGCGTAAGGATATTGTATTTTATGAAGCTAGTTCACTTGGTAGATAAAGACTCATTTTTGGAAAGGATATTGAAAAAAATTTTTCTTGTACGTTGCAGTGGCTTAAGATAATTACAGAAAAAGGAAAACAAACATTACAAGGTAAAAAAGGCTTTGTTACAAAGTCTTAAACAAATTTACTACATAAAATATGTATTATTGCATTTTTCATTACAGAAAACGTAAGTCAACTGCATTATTTTGCTTAATTGCTTGACTTGGTAGTCGAGGTAACTGCTAATAAGAGTAATAAAATAAGCAAGGACATTACAGACCGATAAGAAATGTAAATATTGAAGTTAGAGCTATAATCAAGTGTCATTTTTAATTTTTGCCAAAAGTACAGTAATTCAATTGATTAAATGTTTTCCAGTATCACTTACAACGATGAGTTTAGAGATTGTGTTCTTTATTACAACAATTCGTAAGTGATTTATTTTTTACTAAATAAAAACTTTGTGTTTACACGAAACTATCGAGTCGCTAGTCTTATTGTTCGATCTCTGTCTCGGGAGGACCGTGTGCCGCCCTTTATCACACCTTGGGCCTCCCTACTCTCGAACAACAAGAGTAAGGGAAAGTTGTTTTACCCTTGTCGAGGCGGGTCCCAAAAAATTGTTAAGGTTGCCTCGAGACGTCCATAACCATGGGGGTGTCTTAGTATGAAAAATTCCACACCTGGTGTACACCCCTTAAGGCCCAGCCGCCTCGAGGCAAAGTACCCACCTAGATGAGTACCTGAATTGCTTCCTGTTTATTGACGAGAAATACGGGTGTCATTTAAATATAAACGATAATTTTTGTAATGTACTCAGGAGGTAGTTCCGAACTGGATGGGAGTCTTAGGGGTCAGTGTGTTAGGAACGGGAAACCAGCTTGGTAACTTGCTCCGTTTTGTTCTGTCCTCAGTACAGCCATAAGTGAGCAAGAGGTTCCTTCGTCTGTTGCAACAACACATCATTATAAAGTTTTAAAGCAATGAAGAGGTTAAATGCTCGGAAATTTTAAGTCGTTTGAAGACAAAGTTTGGGGCCGCTACACTGTCCCAAAACCAAGTGTTTACTTGGGCCAGACAATTTAAGGGCGGCCGAGAAAGAGTAGAAAATAAAAGTCACGATCGACGAACAAAGTCAGCTCTCACGCGAAAGTTCTCGCGACGCCTTTTTTTTTACTAAAGAGGACTTTTCCTCGTTTTTTTCACGGTCGACATACGGTGAATGCGGCTTACTAGCCAGTTTTTAAAATAACAAAAACCGCCTACCGAAAGAAAAGACGAAGTACGCCTATCAGAGATGTCATCCTTTTCCATGATAACGCCTCACACTGCGATTTTGACAAGTTTAGATTCGAGAAAATGCACTGGGAAGTCCTCAACCACCTTCCTTATAGTCTAGACTTGGCTGCCTGTAACTATTTATTGTTTGGGCCCATGAAAGATCGCTCGAAGGAGAACGGTTTGAAAACAATGAAGACATCGAGGAGCCTGTGCGCAATTGGTTGACGACGGGCCCTCAAACTTTTTTTAAACAAGGAATGTTTAAGCTTCCAAATCGTTGACAAAACTGTGTAGAGCATGAAGGAGGCTATGTAGGAAAAACTGAAACTGTCACTTATATATATTATGGACCAATAAATGTATAAAAAAAAATACCGTTTATATTTGAATGACCGTCGTGTGTGAGATCTTAAAACGAAGAATATTTAGTCTTCATTGACTCTTCCATAAATTTTTATCCCGATTGCAAAAAGAAGATACCTCAATATATACACTTCAATTTAAAATTTGTTCAAAGGATATGACGATAACGCACAAAAAATTCCATACGTGGAGGTGGATTCGCATTTATGGATCATTTCCGATCTCGAAGTTTCTATTCAGTTAACCACGACAGAGCGTTTAGAGAATATCATCGGTATTATGAGAGTTACGGCGTGGAGAGGATAAAATGTACCGCAATTCAGAGAAACAGAGAGAGAGAGACAGAGAGAGAGAGAGAGAGAGAAAGAAACATTCAATGCGCACCGTTCCCGCTTTACCGAAAGACTGCCGTAGTCTCGTTGCAAGCATCTACTTCAAAAGCGAGGCACTATTTTTATTTGACACCCCTGTGTTTGCCGATTCTCTTTCAATGGCTGACTTTAAAGTTTTAACGATAAACAAACCGCATTCGGAATATTTCGACAGTCTATTCCTATGGGATTTTTCAGAAATCTTATGCAGTGTTACTCATTTTGTACGAAGCGTCGTACTTAATAGCCCTCGTGTATAGTGAATACAAATTGTGAACTGAATAAAAATACAGAAATATTTAAGGTAAATTGAAGATACGAATAGAAGATGAAAAATTCAAGGAGGGTTTTACTTTGAAGTCATAAGGGTAAATTGTAGTGCTGTGTAGGATCAAATATGTAAGTTGCAGCATTTGTAAGTATGTGATATTTGAATTGAACGTAAATATTCGATGTATATATATCACATACTTATATATATATATATATATGTGGGATTAAGGGTCGTTTGAGCAGAATTTTGACACACAAATTGTTTATTAATTAATAACAGTAAAAATAACAAAAATATAATAATGTAAGAGTTATATTTAAGAAATCTTATTTATTTCGGTGTGTGTCATATATATACACATATATACTTTTCACTCTTTTTCCACGATATATATTATAATACCAATGATACAATACAATATTTCGATACGCGGGCAGATACAATATAATGATACAAGCGTCAGGATCCGCTTGTATCAACTCTCTCTGCGGAAGAGTATACATATTTCCGATATCGCAACGATGTGACCGAGATGTGACCTCGGTGGGTCCTTCAAGGACCTCTTTTCCCCGAAAGGCCCCGTAGTGGCGAGGGTCGTTTTCCTCCCTCGCTAGAGAAAGTGTCCTATTGACGAATGCCAGGCGTGAGAACGCCCGGCTCGGCGCCTCGCTGGTGCGTAGTCTTACAACTAATTTTCTCACGCAATACTTCGCACAAAATCTCTCGCAATTTCTCTCGTTAAATCTCACTCTTTACTCGTTGCTATCGCTCGTTATCTCGTGTCTTCTTTTTTCTTTTTCCCCAAAAAATCAATACTCTTTGCCGCTAAACAGGAAGCTGATTTGCGATCGATATCTGCGAGATATCGCATCGCAGCATCGCCGGCGCTACGATTCGCCTAATGCTTCGCGGCTATCACGCTTTTTTTCATTATCCATCGTGTACGCGGGCCCCGTGGCCCTACATATATATGATTACAGTATCATAGTTTGGTAGAGCAATAATCGTTGATATTTATTTTCATCCTATGACTACTGCTGCTGCACTTTTATTCTTAATTTTTATTACGTCTCGAATATGTTCTTTATATCGTTTGAAAACCAAGAAAAACATTTATACGGTTTTGATCGTTGCAGTTACTGCAATTAGTAATATCGATACCATCTTTCTCGTATTTAATAAAAATTACAAAGTCAATTTTACTTATAGAATATAAAGTTAGTTAAAAAGTCTATGTAATTTTTTAATTACTATTGTTATTTAATTATACCTTAATCCAGAAACGAGAATGCAAAATTTATTGGATTCTTACTTCAATGATGGAAGATATAAGTTATGCAGGTAGGGAAATAAAGAAAGATGTATAAGCCAAGATGTCAAAGAAATTTAAACACTTTTAAACTATTTTAAAAATCAGTATAAAGAGATTTGCGAAGACATGTAAATTAACATAATAATGAAAATTAAAATTAGCCTTAAACATATTCGGAAAAGATATACTGCAACGCGGTATAGAAATATTTATTTCAAATATTCTCCATTTTATTTTCATCCAAGACACGCTGGTGAGTAAAAAGTTTATTCCTAGATCGTAAATTGAAACGCTTATAAAATGAACGAATTTATCACTGATTTCATTAACTTCCAGAACAGTTTATTATATAATTCGGCCGTAAAATAAGAATCATAAAAGATAGATTAAATCAGTCAAGTATAATTCATTTCAATATAAGGAATAAAGTATAAAGAATGCAAAGCAATTTATAACCACATTTTATATTTACTTATTGTTAGTTCAAAACTGTTTAAATTTACGTTCATTAAATTATTGTCAATTAATATTCTAAAAAAGAGGTTATTTAGCTTTTTGAATTGAAATACCAACGCGATTCTCAACTTTTTTATTGTGTGGTGACGTCCTTTTTGCTTTAGGCACGATGGCACACTCAAATCGACGTACAGCTTGTTTTCTTTTATAGCTGCCTATACAGAAAATAATCGCGAAGACCAGAAACCAAAACCTTCCTGGCGAAAGAGTAACATCCCTTGGGAGATAACGATAAAAACAACCCTTCCTCTAAAAATTTACTGGCAAAAGAATTTTTAAGTTTATACGACGGTCGCAATCATCTTGTACTATTTCATACATGCACAACAAATATTTAAATTTCTTCTAAGGTTATAAATTTTCTCCGTATACATTAATCATACTGTAGAAACGGAATTTTTCTACGAATAAATAGTATTAATTTTGGAATTAGTGAGTATGGATGGTTTGCATATAAGCGAGAGTGGATGTTTAGAATACGTGATTTGAAAGACGACGGATGTCAGGGCTAGCATGAATGTTTAGTCTATAGATAAAGAGAGAATGAGTGAGTGCAACAGAAAACGCATGCTGTGAGAAAGACGAAGGATGCATCCTGTGAGAAAGAGTATCGAGGGTGGATGCGGGCGTGAATTTCGGAAGAGTCAGTTGAGTTGAGCATATGAAGCTGAGTGGAGAGTTTTAGACAGTGAGAGTCATAGCGCGAGTGGAGAGAGTTTAGTGAGAGATTTATATTTAGAGTTATTTTAGTATTATTCAGAGTTTTGTATTTTTAAATATTTAATAAAGTTAGTCATTTGGTTTTAATTACACGCGTTCAATTAAGTTTCTAGGTTACGATATTGTTAATTAGTTTTAAGGGAATCTATTCGGTTTTTTCGAGGACGAGTACCGATAATCTTTGGTGGCTCGTCTCAGATGGAATTAGAGTCGGACCCTATAATACATACAATTAATCATTCAACTAAATTTTTTAAATTAAAGCTAGATACATTTTTCAGAACACCCTAGAATTTCTGCATACATTATTAAAAACAGGAGTAGTTGCTCCCGAAAAAATTATATATTTTAGAGTAACTTGCATTTCGTTTTACAACTGACTGGAAATTCCAACTATAACTATAAGTTATAGTGTTACTACAACTATGAGAATAATTTTGACAGTAATAATGCCAGAAATTTTCTTACACGATATTCTTATGTTTCCTTAAACCCTGATTGGAAAACTACATGTTTATCTATTCATTCGATACTTCTCACAAATAATATTTGAACCTTTGGTCAGTCATTAGGAGTATCCTTACACTTACCCGGTCTGTTAATTACTGTCATTCCTCTATTTGTATTCTCCTTGATATTCCATCTCATGATTAAACAAAACTACGTTAAAAGTATTATAACTCCAATCGAAAGAAAGACAGAAACATAAGAAGATGTAACAAACGTACATCCTCGTCGTACAAAACTACGATTGCGCGCGGTGCGCGTAGTGGGCTGCGATAAATTCCACGAGGACGAAGTGGCGCGCTAACGCGTCGGCGTAATTGGACGTAACGCGGCCGATTAAATTTTACGCCCGCACCTGCATTGTGTTATATACGCTCCCGTGGCTGTCGCTCTTCGGTGCATTCGCCGTTTCCATTTGTTCCATACAACCCTGTTCCAACGTATGCTGCATGGCCACGTGTAATATTCGTGTTGCATCTACTATATAGAGATGGTAAGTTGCCGAATCCCAACAAAGTAAACGGCACGGTGCAGGGGCAAGGGATGTGGGTCTGATGCCCACCGTCTCCCCACTATTCCGGACCCAATACATAGGTGTAAAGCTTTCGTATCCCCGGAGATATATAAAACAGCATTATAAATTTAATTGTTTTTGTACATGTTTTCGAATTCTAATTCGTTTCTTAAATAGCTTGTTATTCTTTCTGAAATCGAATTCTCTTAAAGCATTTTTAGAGATGGTGTTCTTGATTGTAGCAAGATATAGTGGTTTTATTTCTCTTATGTATAAACTTTGTTTTTTACAAATAATTTACACGCAAGTATCTTGTTCGCTCTACTGATCACGGGACGACCGCGTGTCGCCCTTTTCTACCCTTCGGTCATCCCTACTCTTTCATTTGTTTTTCTCTTTCCCTACTCTTGAATAACGAGAGTAAGGGAAAGTTCTGCTATCCTTGTCTAGGTGGGTTCCGAAAAATTGTTAAGGATGCCTCGAGACGTCCGCGACCATGGGGGTGTCGTGGTGTGGAAAATTCCACATCTGGTTGACACCCTTCACGGTCCGAGCCGCCTCGAGGCAAAGCGCCCACCTAGACAATAGGATTTCTCTTTATCGTCGGCTCACGATCCGGCCCCTGTCCACCGCGGACGGTCCTAACCCGCGGGACCCGAAGCTTTAGAAATTTGCTAAATTAAAAATAGCTAACGGGCCCAGCGCAGAGTCGGCCGTCTGAAGTCGAACAATGGCGGAGACCGGATCGTAAACCGTCGTCCCTACACGTTAAAGCGTATTTTTATTCCGTTAATAAGTATCAATCCTTATTATCCTGAATCGATCACTACGCCAATGCATTTGCACGTTGACTTTTGTTGCGCGCTAAACTTGTAGATGTCGTTGACTCAGCCAATAGCGACGAAGAGTAACAAATACATGTGACTGAGGTAGGAAAACTAATTTGATTGAACAGCAACTTACTATCTGTCTATAGTACTCGTACAGGAATACGCGCGAATTTGTACGTGAGGGGACGTGATTATACGGACGAGTTATGCATGCCGCGAATGTGACAATGTTGAATGAAGAAACAGCCGGAGGACGATGGTGACGGTGTCTCCAACTGTGAATCAGTGAAGATAGTTTAGAAGGGGACGAGCAGATGCTTATAAAGTCAAACCTTCACTAGTTAACCAGTTTTTCTGATTTCGATTTGAAACTTGGTTTAGCGTTTTTTGGCTAGACATTTTTTTTAGACAAGTAATTTATTTTTCAGAATTAGTGATGCAGTGGTAATTGACATTTTATTGGAAAATGTCCTTCGGTCAGTATCTTTATCGAAGAATAGTGTTTTTTAATTAATACATTTCTCCTCTGTTTCAAAAAATGATCGACTTACAATCGATTATGTTATTTCGAGATCATAATATATAAATGGTTAATGCGAATACTTGTTCGTTCTTATAATTCGCGTCAGATTTAACTTAACAAGTAGTTAACAGGTCGTGACATTCCTCGTTAATGAAAAAGACACACATATTTAGAATCGACCAATAACTGTAAAGATTTTGAGGTTTGCATGAAAAATTAGATCCAGTTGTGTCTGTATCTTTTAATATTTTTATATTAATAACATAAAATGTTTTGCTGCCCCTATGCTGATTATAAAATTAGAAATTTAACAGGTACTGAAACAATTAGTTCATTTTGCACAATTTTAGCGATACCGTAGCATAATTCCATGTTATACATTTTAATCGTTATTTTAATTGTTGTCGGCCCCCCTCTGTCCCACACAAATGAAAACTGATTCAATCCAGTGGTCAGTTATTGGTTATATGCTGTAAAATGAGTTTTGAAAGTGTAAAAGTTTGAAATCTGTACGGTTGCATAAAACATTGAAAGCCAATAAAAAATCCAATTATTTCGATGCCATCGCAGCGATTGCTATTCGTTTCACAGTTAACAGAACGGAACAAATATGACAAGATATACAAATGATTTATGACGACGAGACGCCATTATTCTGGTAAATTTCGGCGAGAAGTACCGTTTAATGTAGCGTTCTTCATTCTGGATGCCAATCCAAGGAAAGTTGCTCGCGTGGACGTAAATATTTGCCACTATTTGGACAGGTAATTTCAGATAGAAGTCAGCCGCATTAATTGTCTATAAGCGATGGGAGAACTGCGCAAAAGTCTACCCCCCGAGATGTATGAATACGCCAGAGACTGTAACCCGCGAATGTTAACGAAAGATAACGCACGCATTGATAATTATTCGTATAATTATGTATCTACCATTTTGCAATTTATGATTCCAAACTGATGTTTATGTGATCGTCGTGTGTAATATTTGATACAAACATTTTTCGGATGTTGAAGCAAAATGGTACTCAAGAATGAATAAAAATTTTACAGTCATTGTCAGTTATATAAATTCGTGATTGCCAAGAAAAGTATCAGCTGATTCTATTAAATGTGAATTAGCTTCAAAAACTACTTGTTCTGACAATAAAATATTACCGTATATATGATTTATTGAATTTGTATTTCGATGTTAAATTATTATTTTCTTCCTCGTTCATCTGTGTAGTGTATCTACATTCATTGAATTAATTCTCCATAGCTCCAGCTTTGAAATAGGCAACAAAATTCCATAGTATAATGCGATTCGAGACACTATACAAATATTAAAACTCACTGATAATTAACTTTTTATCGATTACCTAGTACAATACTAGTCTCACACCCCCTTGAACGAAGACGCCACTGCATTCCATCAAACGTCAGATATCTTAAATTGGTTGTTGGAAAAGAGGGGGCGAAAAACAATACTGTTCATTTAACACGTTAAGCACCACGCCGCGGCGCGCCGGTTCCTAGGGACCGGTACTACACTTTCCGTTTAGGCTCTTTATTAGGAAGAGTATCTTTCTATTTGTTTTAATAAACTACATTAATTTTTGATAAAATGGTATATTTCTCACTTAAAATCACTAATTATGGGTCGTTCAGGCACAATAGCGTAGATTAGGTAAAAAACTAACCGTCGGATTTCATTAATCAACTTCAACATAAACGAAAAATCAATGTCCGGTCCCTAGTGACCGGCGTGGCGCTTAACGTGTTAAACACTATGAATATACCGTTGAAAAGTAATAACATGAAAATTAGTAAAAACGTTAGGTACATAAGTGAACATAAAAAGATATAAGGTGGAAAATACTAAGGACCTTAACCGTTCGACTGTTAGGCCCACTCTGACCTCTGTAGGCCCAAGCGTACCGGACCCTGCGCTCTCTGATGTCACGACGGTTACGCAGAATAAATAAATGAACGACGCGGCGTCTCGCGCCGCAACGACGAAGTCGCAAAGACATCACAATAATAAATTATATTGGGCCGCCAAAACTATTTATTTTTTTAGCCCTCTGCTAAAAAAGTTTTACCACCACTGACCTAGGAAATGCTTACTCCACGATGAATTATTTTAATCTTACAAAATTGTTCTCCAAAAACTTCAACAGCATATTATTAAACCAACAAGAAAGAGTTAAAAAAACTGTTGAGAAATCTATTTCCGTAAAAATTGCCATAGGAAGAGTGCTCAATCATAAGACACAAGTATAACGCACAATTCACCATATTAGAATTTCACCGTGGCTTAATTAAGTAATAGCAATCTCCATCTATTTATGCGCACGGCAATCCCATGCAATTGCACGGCGGTAGAACGAAAATCAGAATACATGTCGTATTTCGTATGCAGAGATAAAATATTCGTAGGATGCAGCGCGTACGGGCCAACTGTAAACGCTCGCCACTTAACAATACGGTCTGCCGTATGCAACCGGGACGGCAGCCAGCGATGCAGCAGAATGCAGCTCTATTCGCGTACACACAGTGTTGATCTTGCTCTTCGGCGCATTGTTCGCGATACGTTATTAATACCGCAGATATAAAGTGTAAGCGGAGAGACATGTTTCGGGGAGGGATGCCATAGTTGTGGAGCTCTGTCTCTCGATGTAGAACGTGACGATATATCGTGGTGGCTGTGCGCGTATTAAGTTCGACTTTCTACGTAATACAGGTGTACCTATGTAAGTATACATAAGGATAAATCGACTGCTGTACATAATGTCGAAGAGTGCGCGCCTCTCTATCTCACGGAAACTGCCCGTCCTTTGAGTACTCAATTTCCCTTTCGCTAGAGGAGCCCAAGGAAATATGATATACTGATGTGCGACGATTAATAAAGATCGGCCATTGAAATTCTACTGCGTCTACGGTAAGATTGAATTTTACAAAACTTCTATTTCGAATAAAATAGAATTGTCGAAACTCTCTTTGAAGAAACGACGAATATAATTGTGATATTGTCTACCTATAACGATACTGCGTCATAGATTTTCCAAAATGCATGAATGACCATTCTCGCTAAATTTTTCATCTTGTAATGTACCGACCCTTCGATTACTATTGTGGGATCGGAGCGGTACACTCCTATAAAGAGCTTAGGAGAAAAGGACGTGAAGAAGTATTGACATCAGGGAGAGGTCGCTGGAGCAGTGGAACCGCGCCGACCCAGGAGATCTCCCGTGTTAAGCAACGCAGGCAGAGTACCGCTGCGTGGATGGGTTGCCGCGCGCCTCTCTTTCTCTTTCACGATCCTACAGTATTAGTAATATCTATACAAATATTTTGACCGCTACAGACGCCCTGACTCGGCCAGCATTCATCACTATCCTGATTCACTGCTCCAAGTCCGAATTTCTACTTTGACCCTTCAACTCCCTAACACAGTTACCATCATCCTTACTCATCCTCGAATCACTGTTCCAAGTCCGAATTCCTATTTTCCTATGTCGACCTTCGACCCCCAAACTCCGTCATCCTTCTCCCACTCCTTTGTCTAAAATCCTTAAAACCCTGTGTCCCTTTCCGCCGAAGCTCACTCAGTTCAATCTACTTTTTAAACTCAATTCTAATTCATAATTCATACAAACTTTCAATTCTCACTCATTCACAAGTCCTGATTCATACAATTCTAATTCGATCAGCATCAAACATAATTCTAATTCAATCTTAATTATCACACAAAACTCAACTCGTTACGATCGTGCTGTGCGTAGCTCCATCGAAATATACAATACATTCTAAAACGAAAAGTTCTCTTGTTCGATGACTACTGTAAAGCTGCGAAACTCCGAGTTCGCATTACAATTTTACCGTATTTTACTTTTATTCAAGTTTTATTATTAAATATCTTGGTAATACTTTTCACACTGTGTAAACAGTGGAAGATTCATTACATTATGCTTCCGGGAAAAATTAAATGTTATAATTATAACATGCGCACATTTGTCAGAGAATTTCAAAGAAATATACATATTTCATTATCCGCTGGAAAAAATTCATTTTATGTAGACATTGAAGTAGAAGTAATACAGACATGGAATAATATGCATATTTGCAAATGTGAAAGTGTTATAATGATGTAAAAAAAAACGTCCGTTCTTGGTAGGAAGACACTAAAATGTTCTGGTCAAAACCGAAAATTTCAGTATAGTAAATTGTAGACAAGTGTTACCATCATTCTAGGAGAGTTTAAGGGTATCGATAATGCCATATTGGCATTTCAACCGTGCGTACTGATTGAATCAACTGATCTTCTTGCGATTTTCTTCAAGCAATTTCAGTAAGTACAGGCTTTTTATTTCGCGAGAGCGCGCGACCCGATGCTACTGGAAATCTCGACGTCGTGTTAGGGCTTTTTTCGAAGATTTATACGTACCACGTCGGCGGGAAAGGAGAATAAATTTAAATTCACGGCCTCCTTTGTAAGAAATACCGTGGCCGAATTTACGGCGGGATAGGAAAATACAGGCTGTTGTTACACAGAAGAACGAGCCGCTGTATCTGATATGAAAGTCGTATCAAAAATCCAAAAGCCATATACTTTTTCCGTGGGCATTTTTAATGGTCTAACCCGCCATAGAGTATTATTTCTAAAAGGAACTCCTTCTTTTGAGGTATCTTTTAAACTAGGATATTTCGTAAAATATTTCTAATATTGCTCGACAAGAAGAACGATATACATCTTTTACAATTAATTTATACCTACTTCAATTAATGAATTACTTTATCTTTAGGGACGTTTTGTAAATATATAAACAAAAATATACGAATAATTTGTTACACAAACCTACCGGCATGTTCTGAAGCACACTTCTTTCCTCAACGGTCGATGTCGTAATGAACTGTCTCATAGGCAAATTATTTCTCACTTAATTTTTTTTTGCAACTGTTAACACGTTTCGTGCCACGTGTACCAACGATGATACAAGTTAAACTTTCCATCCAGACTACGTGTACCAGCGATGGTACACGCTGACATATTTATTTACTGCTATAAAAGCCTATATTTTGTAGGAATTTTAAGACTGTAGAAATATATTTCCACCACAATAATGAGGCATTATAAAAAATGCAATATGGAACAAAGCAAATAAGCTTCATAATTGTTATATATTCAATAATTAATAATGACATATAATGATTGACTTTGTTAAAGCAAGGAATGCATAAAAAGGGCTTGTGCGAATAATTGTTGAAACACGTCACAACTCTTATAATTTTTGTCTTGCAACTGCGGTACCGAATTTTTTTACATTTTCTTTATAACAATACAACAAAATGAAAGATGAAAGAATAAACTAATGAAAGTTAATAAAAGAAACTTGTTTTCCAACAAAGACAGAAGGAAAAGGCAAGAAAGCAAAAAATGCTATTTCTATATATTCACCCATTTCCTCTTTTGTTAAATATTTTATTTCCCTCGTTTTTTACTCAACAAATTCGAACAAGCAAGTTCTCGGTACTAACAGGTAAGGTAAAACTAATTGCAGCGCAACGTGTACCACGGATGGTACACGATGTAATAACTACTTTATACGCGCTAATTATTCATGGATTGATGATGTCACGAAGTATTGGGTGGTAATATATCAATCTTTAGTCAAAACATCAAATGGTCTGAATGAAAAGTCGAGCAAAAACGACTCGGCACGGAATGTGTTAAACACAGTTTTGTCATTGCATTCTAAGCTTTATACTTTATGTTAAGGGATACATGTTTCCACTGCTCTATTGTACAACTTAAAAATTCACTATTGTTTTATATTTTTTTACTTAGACTGCGTTAATGAAGTACTTTATTTACCATGAAATAAAGAAGAGCATTTATGAATGCATAAAAGAATATTACAGCTAAAAGATACATATATTGTGCGTTGATCGAAATGCAATGAGAGAGAATACTTAACACTTTGTAGTCTTATGTCAAACTGCATTCGACGCAGCCTTCCGTAGTAGTCAATTTTCTGTCGACTTACATTCCACTTTAGAATCTGGCAAAGATTTATACCTTTACTCATGTATCCTCCAATACCTACAGTTATTGCTGTCATCGAATACAAAAAAAAGAACGACTGTAGTAAATTATTACAAAATTAATTTCCTTAGCTGTGAGAAAGCTAGAGAAATATTTTAGTCCACAACGTGTTAAAATTGATGGCCTTTGTTATTTTTATCGTTCATCAATAATTTACAACCTTAGCTATTTCCAAACGACACAAAAAAATTACGGATCCTAAAACTGAAGAAGCAGATGACAATTATTCAAATCAACCATATTAATTTGATTAAATAGCGTAACTAGGTCAATTAATAAAGTTAAATCCGGAATCGGAGAAATATAAACCACGAAAAAATGAAACTTCCAAACAGAATAGTGGGCGATACTCGAAGCTTCTGTAAAAGCGTAGCTGAGTTTGCAACCCGAGAACGAACAGCTGCGTCTTCGGGCTTATCAGCCGTAAGGTGATAGTAAACTCAAGTCTCGACCAAAACCAGTAATTCCACGGGGGATACTTAATCGCGGAGAAACACGCGCGCCCACGCATTCCTCTATGGTTGAAACACGATGTAAACCTGTCGGAAATCCCTCGGACGATCACGAACTTTCCAGGGAGGCGCTAGATTTGCACCGCAGGATACAGACCGCACACGGTGAGAAGGTCCGCGTCGTAGCTCCCTACCAAACTGGGTAACCATAAGCTCTCCCAATCTGTGGCCTGGCACGGACTACCATATAAACTGGTACACGATAGGAAATGGACACAACAGGAAGGAAAGGCAGAGAGACAGCCAAGTAGATGAAGAGACGAAAAGAAGGATTGAAAGATATGTGGAAAAACAGAGAATTGCGGAAAGAAACATGAGGTAGGAGATAGATGATCGAGAGAGATAGATAGAGAGTATAGCTGGTAGATACAGGTAAACATAAAAAGAATTATAAGACGGATAGAAATAGTTTATTCAACGAACACGCGAGATGTGTATGGGAAAATCATAGTGTAATTAAGAAGCTAGCCGTAAAGTAGTGAAGGCACTAAATAATTACGTGTGTAGCACGCCAGTATATAAAAATGAAAGTTATAAAGTAGTTGAAAGTTTATAAGAAGTTGAAGATTAATTGAGCGATACAGTAGAATTAACAGTTTACAATTTTTAGCAAGAAAAGCTTGTTCTTTATTGAACATAAAACGCGATATAGGATTTGTATAATTAACACAGTAAATAAAAATGATCCCGTAAAAATGTTTGAGGTGAAATAAGAAATTGAGGTATTAAAATTTGCCCTACCTCTTAGGTTCGGCGGCATAACATGTACAACCGAGCACGAGATGATTCCTTGTGAAAAGATAAGAACAAAACGTGGAATAAAATTTTTCATTTCTGTTGGAGAGTTGAATATGGCGTGAAGTGACAAAAGAAGCAAGGCATTGGAATATTGAAGAAGACCTTATCTGTGATGTTTCTTGTTGTAACGATCGATAATTCTTCTATTTCATGTTTCCTTATGTTGATCATCAAATATAGTTAAATAAGTTTTTACATGTTTAACCCTTAAAAGGTATCATAGGTGAAAATCACTGGTATTGAATTACTGGCAACAGTGATTTTTCCTGTAATTATTTGTGGCGTCAATAGGAATACCATTATCATAAAAAAATATCACATTTGTTATGTACTTCGTTAGCTGAACAACAAAAAAACTGATCTGGGATGATTTTTCACACTCGAATACCTATAATCCATTTCTTCAAGAACGATTAAAAATACCGAATTTACCACATAATCTGAGGAAAATAATGTTACAAATACTTGGCGAAAAATTGAATTAAATTTAATAAATAAAATGTTTAATTGTCGGAAAATCTCGAAGAAAACTTATACAAAATTGTTAGGACATTTCAAAACAAAATAGAAGAGTTACCCTGCAAGTTTCATCATGGATACTTAATGAAGTAAAAACGTGAAGTCTCGGCGAAGGAATGTAGAGATAAATAAACGTAAGAACAAATAAACAAGAAATAAATATCTGCTTATTTTACACGAATACTGTGCAGTTTTCAATGCAAATACTATTCCTACTTATAGGTATAGTATGAGCTGTTTTTCGAGTATCGATACCATATATCTCAATCGTTTATCTTCAGCTTGATCAAGCTTTCCAATATTGATCAAGTGAAAACTATTAAAAGTTCCGACCACTTTCCGTGCTCGTTTCCATCTAAACACAGTTGCAAGATTTCCTGAGGCGATTACGTCTATCTTCATACCGATTCTTTTACATGGTACGAGTAGTTTTTTTCTCCACGTACTAAGAGTTCTATTTATTAATGTACTGAATGTTCTCGGGATTAAAAACATGAAGGATATTCAAATGTAGGGCGATATTACTTACTCTTGATAATTTGAATGGTTATGATTTTTATTGCTCTGAAAAAATAATTTCCTTACGTGTATTTTAAAGATTTTATTCTCAACTTGTAAATAACATCGTTGTTAAGAGAAGATGAATCGAATGAATGCACAGTGCGTTTGTTACAGATATAAAAGTTTTTGATAAAATGTAAGTAAAATTGTAGAGGTATAAAAGTTCGAGACGTTCAAGTTCTGACACAGTTTAAAGTTTTAAGAAGTGGTTCGTTTTGTTCTGTTGGATTCTTTTTAATCAAGCCTTCCTAGAAATTCCAAAGAGTAGTGTCTTTGAAATGCTCGAGAATTGTATAAATTTTTGTGTTACAGGACCTTATTACAGAAATGAACACGGAAACTTGTTTTACATTTCCAATTATTTCAATGAAAAAGTTGGTCAGACCCCCTGTTTTTATAACTTGTAAGGTTTTACTAAACAAGTCACCTTTAATATACATGTAATATGGATGTTTATGTATATTATTGAGATACGTAGTTTCGTTGCCGTTCGTGCTATGATTCGTGTGTCCGAATGTGTAGCCGTTTCAGCAATCATTAGAGAACGACGATTTTTCGTAACGGTGCAAAGACGTCCGCGCAATAAAAAGATGATATTTTCTTTTTCATATTCAGTTAGTATAGTTATATTCCATTGTTTCTTTTATATTTTACTTAGCTTAGCTCTCTTCGTTTATATACATAATAATCTATTTTAGTGTTTTTCTTTTTCCATTATTTAACCCTTGGTAGCCGGCACCTTCCCGGACGTTAGCTATTTACAGCAACTCGATGACATTTTGTCGCGAAAACTAGCGTAGTATTCGCGTCACATTATACATATAATATAACGTTGGAAGCAAGTAATGTATTATAATAACCTTTGATTTATATGAATTTGTAGAATCTTCAGGAAAATATGCACTTCACAAAAAGGTGCGGTGGAATAAGTTTAACCTCCGTAATCACTAATCAATTCTGATGTCCCCTCAGAGGAGACATTCGAGTGCAAAGGGTTAATATTCCTACATATACAGGGTGAGACACGCAACGTGACGATTCTAAATAATTCATACAAAATTTACTATATGAAGAAATATTTCTGACAAAAGTTGCACAGTTGGGAAAGAGACATTCATTAGTAATATGAATTTTATGCTATTTTACTATTTTATCGAGATACGCAGGACACCTTATTTTTTTTTTAAATGGAATGCCTATATTTTCTTTCTAAATTCTGATAAAGCATCGAATTCTGCATACAAAATTATTACACTGTGTAGGGTCTAAAGTGAATAACTACTGAGATATTCACAAAATAATTGTCCTACATTACAAGGCATGCTCATTCAACGGGACTGTTATAGTTTGGGAGACAACTTTGATTACAACGATGGAGAATGTTGTTAAACACGATTCTAGGAATTAGTTATCGTCGATGTGAAATTTCTGCGAAATTTGGTTATGATAGAATCGTACAGAGAAAAGAACTACACTTTTTAAAATGTTCAATACCAGAGAGAAACATGATATTATTACACTGCTCAACACGATTTCTTGCCCAAAAAAATGTATGCTGATTCTTATAGATTTTGCGCTGCTAAACACGAACACAATGTCCGTTTGCCTCCCTCAGACTCCATTTTTGGGAAAATCAGCTTTGAGACAAATGCAAATTTTTAGCTTTCAGGACTATCTGTATTTTAACCGAAACAATTATTTAAATTTTTTTTACTTTAAAATGATTTTAAAAAAACTCCCGAATATAACGATGCATATTACTTTAATGTTATAAATAGTTAAGCATGTTTAAACAATGCTCAAAGGGGAAACGGCGCCCAATGTGCCCCAAAATTTGTGGATATTTTCGTATTTACCTTAAAAACCAACCGCCCGAGAGAAATTCTAATAGCAGCAGGCAATAGTGTAGATATTTTGCTTGAGGAAAACATAATTGAAAGTTGCAACAAAGAGTTTTGTTTTAGGCTGTGAAAGTAAAACAGCTCCGGAAGATACAAGGTATTGCCAGTGATTCTCAGCGCAGCCGTTTCATCCTCGCCAGTATGTATTATGATATGTAACTTGTGTTAAGGCCTAAGCCCTTAATGTATTAGGTTTATTACACGGACGAACAGGCAACTATTTTTGAGAAAAACATTTAGTATAATGGGACGCAGAAGTGCCAGATGTGCGACTTCTGCGGGCCCCCTTTTCCAAGAAAATCCTCGCCTGCGAGTTTGATTATTTCCATACTTTGACAAAGACTCAATAGTTATTGCCGTGCAATAAACTCTACGCGCCGGAGCGTATCCTTCGGCCCTCGAGCAACCCTCGAGCGGGCCTGCTTCTCCTCTCGCGGGCCTCCTTCTCCTCCCGCGGGCCTCTCTCTTCCCCCACAGACCTATACGCCTCTTTCGGCTACGAAAAAGAGGGCGCGCTCACCCTTTCAATTAACGCACTTTTCCGCACAACTTCGAGGGCGCGCAAATCAACATCCGGTTCGGCAAGGTGCCCTCGGAAGGGGAAAAGAACGGGGGAAGAGCTCCACGAAGAACTTCGAAATCAGATACAAACACACTCTCAACCTGTGTACACATCTCTGCACTTCATACATACATATCTATCCGTACACGAGTAGCGTCTCGTTCGGATATTACTCTCATCTCCGCGCACGAGTAGCGTCTTCGAGCCGGATATCTTAGTCGCAACTAAGTTAACAGTTTCATTATTATAAGTCACACCGTTGTTAAGTTTGTTCAGTTTATTTGTAAAATACAGTCCACTTAAGAAACCAAGAAAGTTATTGCTAAATTCAGAGGGCGAATTCAAGCATACGAATATCACGCCCCAACAACTTGCTTTACAGGTACATTTATTGTTTATGAGTTATTTTATGGTAATAATATTACATTAAACAAACAAGTATATTTGTAAAATTTCATTATATAAATAAGCAGAATCGTTCAATCGCATTTTCCATTTCAGGAACATACGACATATTAAATATAAAAGTGTTCTTCACAAAACAAACCCTACATGATGGATACAAATAGATTACATATCTGAATTCAGCACAAAAAATACTATTAGAATTACATACTAAAGCTTTTGTGCCAAAATAAATACTTCATTCTTCTTCTAGTGTTTTTCATGAACACTTTCCGGTCGTATCTCATTAAAAACAGAACATGTAATCGCACTTAAAACAAAACTACTAAAACCTCAGTTCGAATTATATATACTTCAGAAACATGTTGACTCTTTGCTTTGGTGGCTGAGAGTAGCATACGAAGGAACGGTGAAAGTGCTTTGGTGGCTGAGAACAGACGTACGACCGCTAAGGGTTGATACCACCGGAAGGATAAATTACCAAGTAGCCCACAAAAGAGAAGTATTTGATGATTCTGAAACTCGTCTTTGAAAGTATTATACACGCACTAATAGGTGAAATTCTTGAACTCGATCACGGAGCACTGATTACTCGTCGGCGGTCGAGGTAAAACTCATAGCGAGGCGAACATCGAAACGACTTGTTATTGTTAGTGGGCCCACAAGACGGACACCTGTAGGTTACGGCAGCCGAGGAAAACCGAGTATATTTTGACAACACGCGGCGGACGACGTACTCGTGGGGTCAGTGAACTGGAAATAATTGCTCTTTCTGCCAATATAATTAATCTTGATATTGTAAATGCAATTGAACAATATTGTTTATTTATACGACCAAATGCTAAAAAATATAATACTTTGTTTAATGTAGCGTTATTGTCAGAAAGTAACTCTTAAATAATAAATGTATTTGTAAGTACTGCAATCTGTATATAATACTAGCGCGGGTGAAACGGCTGCGCTGAGAATCACTGGCAGCACCTTGAGTCTTGAGCAAATATTTTAATTTCGCAACCAAAAACAAAACTTGTGTTGAAACTTTGAATTACGCTTCTTGCAAGAAAAATGTCTACTCTATCGCCTCCTGTCATTAGAATTTCTCCTCGACATCTAATTCTTAAGATAGGTAGGGAAATATCCATAAAAACTGCGGCATTTTGGGCGCCGTTTTCGCTTTCAGCATTCTTAAGCATGTTTACATGTTTATAATATTAAAGTAATATGCATCGTTATATTGGGGAGGGTTTATAGAATCATTCTATACCAATCAAATTTTAATAACTCTTGTGGTTAAAATACAAAAAATTCTGGGAGCGAAAACTTTGTTTTTTTTCAAAGCTGATTTTCTCAAAAATTGAGTCCGATGGATGTAAGCGGTCTTCAGATTCGTTTTTAACGCCACGAAATTTATAAGAATTAGCATAAAAATTCGTTGGGCAAAAAAAAGTTCAGGTTTGTAGACCGGTGTTACTGTTTGCGATACGTGTGATGAAAATGTTGCCAGAGCTTAAATAATAAAACATTATGATGTGCAAGAATCAGATCACTACTAAGCTTAGCTGATATTTCACGTCGACGACGTCTAATGCCCAGGATCATGTTTAACAACATTATCTGTCGTCGTAAACAAAGTCGTCCTTCGAATTATAACAGCCCCGTTGAACGAGCATCGCTTGCAAACAAGATAATTGTTTTGTGAATATCTCAGTAAATATTTATTTTAGACCCTACATAGTATAACGATTTCTTATGTATTCTTATATATTCGCTGCTTTATTAGAATGTAAAAAATATATAAGCATTACATTTAAAAAGATGAAGGTGATCTTTATATCTCTATAAAATAGTATAAAGCAATATTAGTGTTGAATGTCCCTTTCGTAACCGTGCAACTTTTGTCGAAAACATTTTTTTGTAAATTACGCATTCATAAGTTATTAAGAATTGTACATTAACTTGTTTGTATGTACAAACCACATTGCACTTTATTACTATTATCTAAATCATCCAAAATAACGGTAAACTTTTATAATAGCAATACAAAACTATATTGTAATATATAAAAACAACATCTCTTTCAATGCCACATTTTATTAACGCTATCCGTTGGCGCAAAAATTTAGTTATTGATATCCAATAAAAACGAGATATTTTACACCAATACGGAGCAATGCTATCGGTCCTTTCTTTCAGCTGTTTACTCGACAAAAGAATATCACCGGTACTGTCAAACGCGAGGAAGTATCGATTGCAATACAATTATCAAGCGTGATACAAATGGAATAGGGGAGAAATGAATCCAGGGTTAAAATACGAAAGAGCATTTATGCAACGATCGGAATGAATCGGATTCATCGAACTGAATGGAATCTGCATGCGGGTAATGTTATAATACGACGCGTCTGGACGTAAATGCGGAACAAATAGATCGCCGAATCGAATAGGAAACAATTTAATAAAATTTCATTGATATACGGGCTACCAGTGATGCCGAATGCTGAATTCTGTAAAGCATCAAATATATCGATACACACTGCATTGTGCGTGACAATCACCGCGAATAATCATCGTTAACGTCAGTTTGATAAAAAGAAGAGACATTAAAAAATAGGACACAAGAATTTTATAATCAGTCAAAATAAGCAGAATATCGCTTTTGCGACACAAAAGTATGTTCATTGTCCTTATACCACTTCCTTCAGGATAGATCATTTTATCTCTCGTCTCAGGTAACTTACAGAATTAACCTCTTCGGGGACATTGGTAGATACATGAGTGTACGTTTAGTTTTATTTAAACTGAAATTATTCCAAGTGAAACATAAATGAAAATTTGTCGGAGGTCATCCTCTACAGAATTCCTTAGCGGAAAATAAAAAAAAACTCGTCGAATATCAGCATTGATAGCGTTTTATTCTATTTTATGATCACTGATTTGAAAACATAGTAATATCAACCTCTGAAGTCTAAAGTTTTGGTAACCATTTGAAGAATATCATTAACGTTTGCCGAATAAAACATCATTAGAATGATGAATCATTTAAATTACAATATCATTAAAATTATGAATGAAACTTTTCACTCATAAATAACCACTAACGCTGACCACATATGACCTCATATGTAGACATTATTTTTTTTGCGCATATTCATTATTTCTTTCACATTCTTTTTTTACTAACTGAATTGTTACCGATATAAAGTGTACAACATGTAATAAAAAAATAATGAAATCGATTTCTTCTCACTTTCAAAAATTCGTCCATGAAAAGGTTAAGTTGAAATATATTTTCGTTTTCCGCTACACAGCATATCAAAATCACCACACATCACAAAAACAAAAGGATAACACAGTATATCTAATGAAGAATAACACTCCAACGAACCGAAAAACGACGTTACATAACGAATAAAGCTATCGAACAAGTCATTAACGAATAACGTGTCAATCTGAAACTACGCAACGATACAAATTCACGTAGAACTTCACTTATCTTCACTTATTTCGGACATGTTTACAATTTTTTATCTCTCCAAAATATTTTTTATTGCCGTTTGAATCTGTTCCGAAATGTATGTAGACTTTTAACTTTGAGTATTATTTGTTATACTTTTGTAATTTTGTGAATTCAAAGCTGAAACGATAAACAATTGAAAACGCACCGCACAGTGATCGATTTTGCCGAAATTCTGACCAAAAGTTAATTTTTTTAATGTTATTTAAAATCTATCAGCCGAATTTGATTCATGATATTCCAGAGCATACTTTTTCATTAATAATAGTTTTTTACACAATACTCTTACGATTAGAGATATGTGATTTCTAACTTCTAAGTCGATACTTTTATAATGTGATGTTTGCATGCCGGGGTGGAAAATACATTTCTGACGTAAAACAAATTCATGAGGCCCACGCATTTCTTTCTTCTCCTAAAGAAATAGTTAAAAGCTTAGCTTAGGTTAGCGCTACTTTTCTCTTTTAAATCATGTAACATAACTTCATGGTCTATACCAGTGGTCGGCAAACCGCGGCTCGCGAGCCGCATGCGGCTCTTTAGCGACTTGAGTGCGGCTCGGCCAGTCGGGCACAAAAAATATTGTCAATAAATAAGATTATTATTATATCTGGTTGTATTTAATGTTTAGTAGCTAGTTTAAATCGACTCCGAAAAACATGGTTCTTGACCGGTTCTTGAAAATAAATTTAGCTCTCAAAAAAGTTTTAATTGTCCTGCTGCTGATTTTTGTCTCTTTTGACTAATGAGTTTGCCGACCACTGGTCTATACTTATTGGAGGTTCAGAATGACTGCTTTGCAATGTATTGCCTTTGGTTGAGATATTTTTTTCAATTCTAATTTTTCCTCTATACTTATTTCTAGATTAGATGTATTAGTCCTTAAGTGCTCTCTAATATTTGAATGTTAGACAAACCATTTGGTTTAAAACATGTTACTGTTATTTATTGTATGTGTCAACTTTATTCATTGCAATAAAGGTTTATTATTAGTATTATTATTGGAGGTTGTACAGTCTTGAGAAGTAGCCATACAATTAATTCTTAGCCGTTTTGAAGACGAGTCCGTATCTATTTCGATGCATTTGTAATATTTTTTCAAAGAATGTTGTTGGAAAAATTCTTAGATTAAGTCTTTTATTAATAAATTGGAGTAGTAAAAACTACAGGAAGAAGACTACTTTTTTGAATCAGTACTTATATATGAACCTGGTGTATTTATACAGTTCTGAGCTTTATGATAACTTTTTCTTTTCTGTTCAAACTATTGCCCCGAACTGACCATTAAGAGTCATGTACTACTTCTGGAATTTGATATATAAACAATTATCGAAGTACCTTCTGACTTTTTTTACAATGCCGTTGACGTTATCTATACAACCGCGACCATCGTTGACGCGATTAATTAATTTTGGCAACATCAGTAATTTCACTGTGAGCGGTAATGTTCCGTGCAGTTGCACATTATTATTATAAATTGCAATTATTCGATGAGCGGCAGTATAGGCGACGATTTTCATCGAGATTGATGGATTCATAAAGAAAAAGAGAGAAAAGGTCGACATCGTTATTGTCTCCTGCGCTGCGCTAATGACGAAAATCACCAAGTGTATATACGGCATCCGTAACGAGAATACGAAATTTAATCAGGTAAACGATAACGTTGATTCACAACGAGGATATCGTGCCGAATTTTCACCAGTCAAGTGCTAATACCAGTGCGATAAACATGACAGCCTGTCCACGAAATGAAGGCAATTTAACGGAGCAACCCACCAGCCTTTTGCAACCACCCTTGTGCCGATGTGCAGTTGTAAATTACGTCTGATCGGGTGTAGAACATTGGCGATTGTAACGCGAAATGTCATATACATTTCGGTGTATTTGTCGGCGACGCGCTACGAGAAACATTTTATTAGAATTTTTAATTTACGATCGATTCTTCTTCAGTCGTGTTTCGGTATTTCGTTAATTATATTTAGTGATAGGTTGCACATTTCCATCCGATCACTATGGGTAAATGAAAACTCTGAATCAATTTGAATATACGGCGGAAAAATTGAATCGTTTCGAACGTAATTTGACACCCCCCAGCAACTAAAATACTTTAAAGTTTTGAACATTTTGTAAGTACAAATAGTTTGAGAATGTTGAGGGTCTTATTGTTAATGATTGTGAAGAATATTAAAAGTTTGTATGCTTTTATTACTGCATCGAGATGACGGAATTTTCTTTTCTCGATTATTCGATCTTTTACTCCATTAAATATTTTTTTAACAATAAGTAAATCCGACAATAGGTTATCCTGCCATGGTGGAATAAGTTCTATAGAATGTTGTAAATTTCATTAAAGTTGACCTTATAATGTTCGCATACAGGTATGTCAGTATATTTCTGCAACCTGTTATAAATGAATGTAAAAAGTTCGGCCAATCTCGTTTCAGTTCTCGAAAAAGGGCATTGGATCACTTATTTTCAGTACACCTATTTGAATTTTATTACCATATTGCATTCATGACTCCTATTTTTGAAATTCTAATGCGCTTGAGTATGGTGCTCAATTAGGAACGAGCATTTTCAATTTAAAACTTCTATTCCATAAAACCATGCTATTAATTACTTCTTCATACTGACACGATTTAATATTACAAGATAGCACATTCGGTCGTAACTTCAAAGAATTTATAATTAAGTAGATACACTGTATTTATTTTGGAAAGCTTTATGTCCCTTTCATTGAACATTCACTGTTGAACCTTGCACCCTCAATGTGCCGAGGTTTATTATACGGACCAGACGCAACTATTCTGGAATACTAATTAATTTTGGGGCACACTGAAAGCTGCCTTCGGGCTTTCAGTGGGCCTAATCCGCGAATATATCTCACGATAGCACTAGCGAGTTTGTGTTAATGCTTTTCTTTGTTTGTCGATTTCAATAGTGATTGCCTTATAATTGACTCGGGGACATCGACAAGGCGGCCCTGGTGTCCCTGTTTCGAGCGGATCGCGACCATTCAGCCCGAAAGACTTTTGGACCCAAGACCTTCCGGTACTCCCCTTCGTTTCGGATACTTTGTCGAAGGCGAAGGAGCCGGTTCCGGAAAGTGTGCGACGTTGCCGATGTTCTCGCACACCCTTGGATGAAGACGTCAGTGCAACCCACGAAATATTAGGCCTTTCTGATTGGTCAGGAAGGGGAGAGTGGGAGAATGCAGTTCGCCCACACTAAAACGCATTAACATTACACTTACACTTTGACAAACACAGTAACGCTCACACCGTCACATCATACACAAGTGTGTAGTGTGGCACTACTTGGTGGTAGCATGGTTTGCTGCCCAAGTGCAACCCCCTCACAATACACACACATACACATCAGCTTATAATTATGTCAGTTTGTATAATAGTTTGATCCATAATCACTGAATAAATAGTAATAGTAGATTCCGTTAAAACTCGTTAAATATTTTCCTTTCTTATGGGAGGTCGTCCTTCCAGCAATAAACATAAATTAACATACCAACACGTTCGAACGCTGGAACACGACCACAAGGCCAACCACTCACTTACGAAGGAATATTTCGAGTTGTTTGTTACGTCCTAACCCCAACCGACACACTCCGCATTATATCACTGCTATTTTCATTGTCATTGTCATTGTCATAGTCATTGTCATTGTCATTGCTATTGTCATTATTATTATTATTATTATTATTATTATTATTATTATTATTATTATTATTGTTATTGCTATTAATTTTTATACCTCATGTAAAATATACATACGCACATACACATAAACAAATACACATACACGTAGCATACCCAACGACCACTCTAAGGGCCCATCCGTCTCCTCACAGACCTCATCCCCATTTACCAAAGTCCCTGTCCCCCACTCCTAACTTCTCCTAATTTTCCGCACCCACGACTTTTCCCAAAAGACCCTCACACGAGACACTTTTCAACTGACCTTTCATCGAGTATTATAAGACAAATAAAACAGACAAATATCAATACACACGCGCGCGCGCGCACGCACGCACGCACGCACACACACACACACACACACACACACACACACATCTAGTATTCGCGGGTTAATACCTTCCCTAGTGAAGACGAAGTGGTGCTCGTTTCGTAACATGTCAAACACAGTTTTTGTTCAAACTCAATTGTACACTGCCGGCCAAAAGTATTAGGACACCTACTACGTATGCGCGAAATCGGAAATTGATTGTGGAGTGAACATTTTCACTGTTTCTATTTTCAGGTTTTGATTAAAACATATTCTCAACTATAAGTATTTACGACATTCTTGGTTAATTTATAAATTTATTACTGGTTTTTTGATAAGAGTGGTAAGATTCCACCTAGGCTGCGTCGGCTTTGATTCCGCCGCGGCTTCTTCAAGGGTGACCTGAGGGACGGTGTTGGGGCCTCCGAGTTCGCAACTGCGTAATATTCTCCTCCTTTCCCTGTATCCTGGGGTATTGCCACCTCCTAGTCTCGGCCGGCTGCCCGTGCCCCGCTTATCGGGGTACCGACTGGTTGGGACTTTGAGGGGGATCAGGGGAAGGAGACGCGGCCTGGAGGTTTCCAGCCCGTCCAAAACCAAGTCAGAACCAGGGTCGACAAGCTGTAATGGGCTCAGCGGTTCCAAGTTACGCGACCCGCGTCTACCAGGTGGCGATACTGACGCTAGTCTTACATACACACCGAATTGACGAATTTCAACTACACTAGCAAAAGAGAATCGGTGTGATCTGTTACCGCCAAGACTGAAATGTCAATTCTGTTCTGGACCGCCATTATGGATGATTGGAGATCGTTCACGACGAAAACGAGCAGCCAACGAACTTGAGACATAATTATTATTTATTTCATAGTTATTATAATTGCTATAATTTTTAAAATATTGTTATAATTGAAGCTGTTTTCTTTTCCTTGATATGAAGCAAAGGAAGAAATGTTCGATCATTTCCTGCAAGGAAAATAGAGGTTAGAAAATATTTGTATTGTAAATGTATATCTATTCCTATGCATACTTATGTGTATTATGATTCTTTTGTAGTATGAATATTAATAAAACGAAAGTAACTGAAATATAGTGTTGTTATTTCCATTTTAAAATAAAATTGAAAAGAAAATATGAAGGCAAGCATTAGAATACAACCATTGAGTATACATTAATATAGATAGGCATGCTATACAAAAATTTATGCCTTTAGTTCGTACCCGCGAATACTAGCGGCGCTGTTTTCAGTCCTTTTTCATAACACGGCAGCTTGCCTACCCTGGTCAGAACACTTTAGAACCGTTTGAAAGATACACGCACCGCAGCACATTTGAATATTGTATCTTAACAAGCACACTTACTTTTGTACAAACAAATAAAACCCATTTGGTCAACAATATCGTTGCCTACATTAAGAGTGCCCAGTTCGAACCAGCATTCCCATCCTAAACCGGGCATTCGCGAACTAATGGTAGGAAGCAAGACGTGCTCTACCATAAACCAAAGAGTCTGTATTATATTTTTACCGAGCAACTTTCAGGTTCTGCTGCGTGTGGCTTCTTGTGCCAGATCCTCTGTAAATGTATACAAATGTTCATAAAAATGTTAAAAAAACTTTTCGGAATTAAGTTTCAACAGATACCCTTAAAATGGTAACGTCCAGAATGCCGAAACCCGTGAAAGCCGTCATGAAGAAGAGACGTGGTTATATCGATGTAAACAAAATATGTTATTTTATTTTTTGCATTATAAGCCTGTTATAGCTCTTGATGTATATTTGCCTTGAAATATGTTATACTAAATAAAACAAAATTAGTTAAAATCATACAAAAATGTGCATAGATTTATGTTCACATTTATTCCATCCGAAGTAGGTGTCCTAATACTTATGGCCGGCAGTGTAGTTCTGATAAAAATATTTAATACGTAATTTTTTATCGGCCTCCGTTCACAATAAAAGGGTGAAAACCGCCATCAAAGTTAGGGTTGTAAAGTATATTTACATTCATACATTATCATTCACTTATCAGATTCTATCAAAATAAACAATTTGTAAGCGCGATTATATAATTACTATACGTATATACGTTCTTCCCTTTTTACCGCTTATATTGATCTGTCAATGTTAGGCTAGGTCATGATAGCTGTACATTGCGTAGGTCAGAGATTTTGGTCTCCGACGAGACCACTCGCATAGGGGTGGCAACATGGTGAATTTAAAATCCCAATTGGAAGACTAAATAATGGATATATCTTACTATCACAACTCAGTGCGCACAAAATAGACTCTTATTTCAACTCTTGCATTTTCAGATATGAAAATAGAGTTTGTTTATTTTTAATGTCTCATTGTTTTCCTTCTACCGACATTTTTAGTGATACAACTGTTGATGATTCTGACGCTATTCACCGTCATACGCTCCTCCGGGGAAAATTTCAGCCAACCTCCGCTTCCAAATATTACATAATGTCTGATATCTTTTTAATGTGTTGTAACTTGATATAATTTCACTGAAATATAATACAATAGATTACATATAACAATAATTAAAGCGTAAAGGGAAAGTGGGTGAAATATCATCCGAGAATGTTTTTTGTAACTATTGAGGATTGTAAGAGGGTTGAACGTTAAGCCTAGTTGGTGTGCAGTTTCGAAAGTACATTTTAAAATCATCGCTCAACCAAACAGATCTATTAAAATAAAACCTCAACACTTGCTCTAATGACAAGAAATTCCTAAGCTCTCCTGATTGAGGCTGAAGACTGTTTGAACCATTATGTTTCATATTGATGATTCGTAAAAGAATATCGTTGATGACAGTTTGGAAAGATTGAATTGAGTTGAATGTTTGGTCTTGAATCCAAGAGAAAATTTTTTTACTCGTTGTTCTGTAAATTTTTCACTCGCCGTTCATTACCCACTGGGATGTAACAATGGTAGGAGGGTGGAATATGTTGCGCATTGCTCTTTACCGTTGTTACTATCCTCGAACGAGTAATAATAATTATCGAGTAATTGTAGTATATTTGTTTCGCGGAATCTTTCTGTTTGAAATAGACAATGCATGTCCAAGAAATCGTAGCTTCCTAGGCTCCCGGGTCCATAGGCTCCATCACTGCCCATTGTCCTCTTTTCCAAGTCAAAAACTTTTAAATTATTTTCGTACAATAGGTGTAGATTTCCCTGGCAGGCATACCGCTGGCGAAAATAGAGATGTCATCTGGCATGTGTCTTGTTCTGATTCCCCTAACGGATAGAGGCATCCTTCGTTCGCACGTCATTATCGATTCTAATGCGCTACCTGCCGAGAAAGACTCACATTCGTTCCGCCGTCATGTGAACGACGAAAGAAGTGTTTTGTTTTCGGATGTTATTGGCCGATCTTAACGTTTCCAGGATTGACGTGGTAGAGATAAGCGGTGCAAGCGACACTCTCCCCTTATCCCATGCCTCATACCGCGAGCCATCTCAATTTTTGCCAGCGGTAGGTCCTGTTCCGTGTAAACAATGGGCTTACAGTACGAGCAGCAAAGCTATTTTTGAGCGTTACATGAATTTTTGAGTCACACGTGCGCTCCAGACCTTTCGTAACCGAGGCGAGTGCGAATCTTAGCGGAAAGTTTCGTAGTCACACCCCTCTGCCCCAATATAATATATATATTATATGTAAATATTTATATATGTATATATTCCTTGATTATGTAGTTTGTTTATTTATAGCTCACTTCTTTTCTGTTCCTTATGCTGTTATACATATATTGAAATGTTATAAAATTCGTTTATTAACCGCTTAACGACCATGCCTGAGATATCTCGGGCATAGATGCCGTTTCGATTTTCCTATGAACGAGTTAACTCGGGCGCTGAAAATTTTAGGGATATTTAATGCTATCGCCCGAAATATTGCTACTGAAAAAAAACAAAACCCAACTCGTCAATGTGGAGTATGTAGTAAAAAACGCGATGCTCATGGCAAGAAAATTCGTAGAGAAACCAGGTATTATTGTCCAGACTGTGATGTGCCTTTGTGTATTACACCATGTTTCAAATTGTACCATACTGTCAGTGATATTTATAGATCGTAAAATATATTTACTTGATTTTTACTTTAGCTCTTATTACCTATTATTACTTAGACGACAATGTTGTATTACTTTTGGTTAGATTGTGTTTTTTTGGCATTTTCATTGAAGCCCGATGTTGAGTGCACGTCTCGTTCGACTTCTCGAAGCGGCGACGTGTTGGCTACGGTGCAAATTAATGTAACGTAGCCCGGTTTCTTTGGGCCTCCCGTGGTCAACTGATAAGCTCTGATAGAACTTAGAGGTAATTTATTTACATTCAAACAATAAATATAACACTAGAACAACAACACTTAAGCTAAACTATGATATTTCTCTTGATCGAGATGTTACGAAATACACGATGTTCCTCAGTTGAGGATGAGACAAAATGATACGATAATCCTCAGGCGAGGATGAGTTGCTCCTCCGTTGAGGACTTGATGACAACTAATTTGTGAGGGAGAATACTTCGTCGATTCTCCCTCCTTCCGATGGCGCTGAGCTGAAGGAATTCGCCTTGAGCGCCATCGGAAGTCATACGGAAAATGAAAGAAAATGAATTTCATCGCGTGATTGTTTTTGGCGGGATGTTAGTAGCGCGCCCCTCTTGGTCGCCCGCCCCCCACTTAGTCCCCCGCCCTCTTTGGGACCGAAGGATCGTCGTAGAGGGGCTGAGGCCCGTGGGTGGCGAAAGAGGGTGGCTCGTCGGCGCAGGCGAAGGTTTATGATACGGCTATTCCTATTGAGAAAGAGAGAAGTGGCAATGCGAAGCTTAAGCTTAACGTTTGCACTCCTCTCTTTGCTAAAAGTCAGGAAGGCACATGCTGATTTTAATGTTATTGCAATCCTCACAAATAGCCTTGCCGCTCGTACCCTAAGCCTATTGTTTACACGGAACCGGCCATATGCATGCCAGGGAAACTCTGAATTGTTGTATGAAAAACTATCGACAAGGAAAAAGGAGACAAAGAAACTGACGGGGTCCGAAGGCCTGTGAGCCTAAAACGCTATAGTTTCCTGGAAATGCATTGTCAATTGTAACAGAAGTATTCCGTGAAACAATTAAACTCCTGCGCTCGACGCCTTGATGATTCTAAGCTCGTTCAGGGGTGGTAATAACGCGTCAACACCCGAGTTATATAATTTGGGGTCGTGTCATGAAGCATAATAAACATCTTGTTATTTCTCGAAAAAATTGCTGTTTTTTGTGCCTTTCAAAGCTACGTCTAGTGAGCTATATCTGTAGATGACAAAAATGGTATAAAAAAAATCGGGCATTTTCGACATAATTTTGAATATAAATTCGGTCATTAAGCGGTTAAAAATTCATTCATCCTTATTCTTTCGTAACTCTACTAATTGTAATTATTTAAAATAAAGCTCTAAGATAATTGTTATAATCCTCCATTATATTAATTAATTGGTCTAAGATTATTATAATTTATTATTATTAATAAATTAATGATAAAATTTATGATTTATTAATGACAAATATGCGTTATTTCATTTTCTATTTGGTTTTTAGACCGATCAGAAAGTGCTAAATATAAAACTGACACTTAAATATGATAATATAACTTTTGGCCAGGATTTCGGCGAAATCGGCCACTGCGTGTCATCCGATACTTGACACTCGCATACACATTCATTTTCTGCATTCGCTTTACCGATAACGCACACTCTCTATTCGTAGTATATGTCTATACTTTACATAAATGCGATAAAAACGTAATGATCGTTGAAACATATATTAACACTACTATTGATAATTAAAAGTAATTTCCAATTAATATAACCAATTACTGCCTGAAGCCATACCAACGTACAGTTTACTGAAATGCAGAAACCAATGAAAAAATAGTGAAAGAGAAGTGGAAAAATGAGAATCATTAAATGGAAATAGGTCTCTGCATTACGGTGCGTTGTTTTTTCTTTTAAAATTTGTTGACCGTCTTTATGCCTCGTAATTTTGACATCTTTCATAAGAAATTTTTTCAGCGTCTATTTCAATTCTCTCATAGACGAATCTAGTGCAATGGTGATAATTTGCATGAAAGACAAGCCTTGTCAAGACTTTTTTAATAAAAGTCGATTGCACCGAGCAACAGAAATACACTGAGCCCGAAAAAAGTCGCAGTGCTTGCCATTTACAGGCGCCCAGCTGCATATGTTCTCCGGTCGTAACGTTTGCAACTTTTATCGCAACATTCGGAGAGAAAGAGAAAATGCCGGTAATCATTCGAGCAGCTGGCGTACTTCTTAAATTCAGCGTGAAAATTTTGCAAGAATTTAGACGGGAATAAATTTTTTCACGTGCAATCCATCCAACTTGTTCGCAGTTTGCAAAGGGGAAATGCAGGTTTCGTGCCTTCTATTAAAGTATGCTGTAATGAAATAATATTATATGGAAAAATAAATACGACTTCATTTAGACAACCTTTAGTTTAGTATTCCAATTTCATATTTTATGAGAATTAATATCTGCACGTACGTAAATAAATATCTTATTCTGAATGTTATAAAATGTAATAAAAATACCTTTATACAATTGTTGCTGGGTACTAACACAAAGGACGTGGGATTTTTAGTTGAGCTAATGATAAATGATGAAATAATGAAAATCGTGTAATATTGTACGTGTATCTACATCATTATTGCGTAATTAATTTTAACTTTCACTCCAAAAAGAAGCTTTATTACTTTCGATAAATCTCTTTCTCTTTCTCTCTCCAAATGTTTCCTTTCATTTGACGACTTATACTTCACAGAATTTGAGTTTCAATAACAATTAACAGATGTGCTACCCCTTTAAATTATGTTTTCAATAAAAATTAGCAAAGTACCCTCCTCTGAATTTTTAACTCCAGCCAAAATTTACGAATTCCGTTTCTCTCATTTTTTTTAATCAAAATTAACAAATTTTCCCACTGTGTATTTTAACTTCAATTAAAATACCTGAACACTGCCTCTCCAAATTCTGGACCGAATTCAACAACCCATTTCCCCGTGCATTTGAATTTCAATAATAATTCCCAAACGCGTTTTTGAAAAATATCAGAGTTGTAGTGAAATTGATAAACGTAAAAAATCCTTCTGTCTCTAATGCTGAGCATCGTAAAATCAATGTGGAAACTGAGCGCGGTATGTGGTACACAGAGAAGAGGGAGCATTCAAAAAGTCAATTCCTTCCATTTTCGCCATTTCTAGCGAATGAAAGACGATGGCCCGAAGCTGGTACAGAGGGTAAGCAAGACGAGGGAAGAAAAAAGTCTCTTCATAAAAGTCTCATGACGATAGGGAGAGCAGGTAATGTTAGGCGAACGCTCGAAAGGAGGTACCAGGTAGAGGAGCAGTCGCCGGGAGAATGCAATTTGTATTAATTTCAACGGAATTAGGAGTTACGCCTCGGGCTGCAATTAAAATTTGCATAAACAAATTTTGCTCGCCGATTTAAGCTCGGGGAAGATGGTAGGAACGTTTCCAGCGTCTCCTTCCTCGGCCTCTTTTTCCCTTGCTTTTTGTTTTTCCGTAGCCCTCCGGCTGCTATTCGTATTGCCCGTACACTTGCATGTTTTGCAAGATAGAAAAGTCAAGTATTACCTAATTACTACTTAGCCGTCTCGGAAATAATACCATCGCCGATGATGGAAATTAGCAGACTAGTTTCATGTTGCTGTGTGGGTTTCTTGAGAATGTTGCACCGCCGTGTTCTAACAATAAGTAATGGTTTATAGAACGTGAGGTCTTCTGGAATGCTTTGATATTATTCATAAAATGCAAAATTTTGTTTTGGGTTTTTATTGTATTAATATTAGGTTGGTGCATATGAAATGTCGGATTAGGTCTGTACACTACATTTTGGCCAGATTTTGTGAATAGGTAGACGTAAAATTAATAATTTTACAGTTGAAACAGGTTGTTTGGTCTATATTCTCAATATTGAGATGTATTTTATTTGGGAGACACCTAATTTCTATAAAAAAAATTAACTTTTTTGTGCAACGCGAATAGTAGTGAAATACGAGTAGTAAACCGATATGAATTTAAACTTGGTAATAATGATGCAGCTGCAAGTCTTAACATAAACAGAGCATATGGGAGGCAATTCTTAATAAAAAAATCGTACAATGTTGGTTTAAAAAGTTTCGATCTGGATATAATTATCTTCAAAATGCGCCTCGTGGTAAACCCACAACCGTATGCCATAATGATGTCCTATCTATACATGGAAAGCTGAACTTCCATTTTTCCAAGGCGTTGACAGCAATACTATTGACAGATACTGTAAAAAAATTGAACAAATGCTCGTAGAATTGAAAATACTGCGTTCGGTTTCAATTAATCGGCGGGGGCCTACTTTATTGCACGACAAAGCAAGGCCATATTCGACAAAAGTGAGCTCAAAAAAATGTCGCGAATTGAAATATGAAATTTTACGTACCCACCTTATTCGCCTGATCTTCCTGTAACGGATTATCACATTTTTAAACTAAACACTTAGGCCACTTCATTATAGAAAAAAAATTCGATAATGAAGGTGACAATAAAAAAGTCGCCTCCAATTTCATCCTCTCTGAAAACTCAGATTTTATTAAAAATGGTATAAAAGCCCTTGTGGATCTTTGGCAGAAGTGTATTGATGTGGATGCAAATTATTTTGATTTATAAACATTCATTTTGCAAAAACTGTGGTCATTTTATTGTCGCCGTATACAATCCGACATTTCATAAGCACCAACCTAATATTAGTATACTTGTAATAAATATTTTGAAATTTCTCGTAAAACTTACTCAAGTGATGTATTTCCATGTATTTGTTCATACCCGAATAATTTTGTTTTATCAGTAAAACAAGAAGTCCGATTTTGTTTTTTTATTGACAGCAAAACATTTAGAATAGTCACTGTGATTACTTTAAACTTTGTTATTATAAACAACAGGTCTTCCGCTGTCTCGCTGTTTGCACTTGTTCAACGTGTGCTGCGATTTGTTTGAGATTCTTCGAATGAAGCTATCGATCGATCTGAATTACGGTTTTTCGTATTTCACCGACGGTGTGTTTCAATTCACGAGCATCATATTTGAAAAGTGTAATACGATGTCACGAGCAGATCCGACGAGAGGTGTACGACATAATTTATTAATTATTGCCCGTGAAATTCTTGTTTGGAGACCTCATTAAAATTGCGAGTACGTTCGGCGTGAAATAAACTGGGTCAAATTAGGTTTTGCTAAGAAGTTGCTTCAAATTTGGGATACTTCAGGGCTTCTTAAGGTTAACAAGAACGACCCACTCAAGCTCCGCTTCTCCATATGACACAAATACTTTCGCACAGGTCGTTATTTTTGTGATTAAATAAGCCAAAGTAAAGTTTTCCATGATATATACTGCATGTGTCTTTAGAGTATGTAATTGAAGTAAATTGTACATTGTATATGATCACTCATGATCTCTTGCTTTGTTTAAAAAATGTTCTATCTTAAAATTATAATATTACATAAATTTAAAAGTATTAATGTTTATTGCACATGTATATTGTAGGATCGTGAAAAAGAAAGTGGAGCGCGCACGGTAACCCATCGATGTAGCAGTCCTCGGGCCGAGTAGCTTAACACCAGAGATGTTGCGGATCGGCGCGAAATAATTGCGCCAGTGTTGTAACCTTGACGACTATATACTCTCTTTTAAGTCAATCTCTTCCTCAGTTTTTCATAGAATGGTACCGCCCGATCCCACGCTAGGCGATCCTGATAAGTGCATTTGCCCGGAAACATATATTTCTCTTTCTTTTATCGACGGTGCAGCATCATCGTACTCTTTCGAAAGTCCCCACACCTAGGCAGTCTTTTTGCCTGAATCTTCGTCGTGATGCCTAGTGTGTGGTCCCGTCCATCTTTGAAACCTTCGTTTGTGCGCACTTCAATGGAACTTCATTAAATGTGTACAATTTGCAATTGTTTAATTATAACTTTATTTCGCTAATAATTTCTGTGGTAAAACGTCAAACTAACAATTTTCCTTTAAAGAAACTCGTATTTTGTTTAAAATCAGTTGCCAGGAAAATTTTTGTGAAAGAAAGCATGTTTATATGAATAAAATATCACAGTTTTTCCAGTCAACTTAACAAAATGAAATTATACTTTACTGACTTAATCTTTTTTACAGAAAAGTGTGATGTATATTTCAGTGATCTTTCAAAGTTTTAAACTCTTATAAAGTTTGTCACCTAACAGATTCTCTCTTAAATTTTTGCTATCTGTCAACTCTTTTAGGCATCAATATATGTCATGTAAGAATCAATAAATGAAAGCTAGAAAGGTGTTATGACTACTTTCAAACGAGTAGTCTACACCTGAAGCAACAATTAATAAATGCATCAGAAATATAAATATTTTAGAATATAACTTTAAAAATATCGTCCCCTCTGCCAGTATTTTTAACAACATCAGTTGTGAAATAATGAATAAGACTTTGAGTACGCACAAAGAACACAGCCGCCCGCATGGTATTTTCCACCTTTGGCATTATCTTGATGATGGTAGAGAGGAAAATTCTGCTTCTGTCATAAATAAGCTTTGACGAGTCGAATATTACCAAAGAAGAAAGAAGCATAATAGAAGTATATACCCTCCAGCAGGATTTCACAAAGGATAAAGGGAAGATTGCATAAGGAATTAAAAGGGCAAAGGATGAAGAACAAAGGAAAGAACAATGAAAAGATGGCGTGTAAATCGAGTGAGGAATCGGACAGAGAGAAACGCCATACGACACAGGACATATTTAGTGACAAGCAGCACTTAAATACATGTCATTTTTAGCTTAATTATGTGCAGATATATTTCTCATTAGGGACTTAAAAAACGGAGGCCAAGGTTCCTAATAACGGCGACATCAGAAACAGAAGAGGACGAAGATTCTTTTCGGTTATCTCCTTTTTTCTCCATCGTTCGAATACCGCGGTAGAATGGGAAGGAAAAAATTGCGCGTTTCTTAGAAAGGCTTAGTTCCAATCAAAGATCTTTTCGACGAATTTACGTCCTTTCATCCGTCGTCAATTAAGGAATTTCATGGTTGATTACACCGTCCGTGTCGTGGATGGAAGTCGGGCTTGGACTTGATATTGATCGAGGTATCTCTTGATTGGTAATTAATAATTGGATTTGAGAATAAGAAATTGCACTGTGTTCACGAAGAAAATCGTTCCTTTGTGTCCTATAATACTTCGTAACGAACGGTTTAAAGGAGGCATTCGATTTCAAATAAGTAACGCTTTGGAATTAAATTTTTGTAATATATTTAAGAACTTTGCAATTTTCGCGAGTAAAAGCTTTGAATATTCTCCGCGGTAGTTTCAGTAATACTTAACTTTTGGGGACATTTAGAGAAATTTCGAGAGAAAAGTGTATTAAGCGGTGAACTTCGAACTACATATTTTGTTAGCTCTTTGAAACTTCACAAAATTGCCATAGTTGCCTTTCTAGATTTATTTAAACGAACGTGCCCGAGCTGTCGCTTTATCTTCGTTTCTTATGCTCCTCCGTTTTCCCACTTTCTTTCTTTCTTCTTCTTTTATAATCTAGTCGATTGTAACTTACAGTCGACGAAGATTCTACCACGATGAAGGGCTTAATTACGGTAGAGCTTCTAAGACAGTATGTAATTAAAAAATTATATGCATTTCCTTAAAAATTAATAATTTCTGGCGATCAATAAGGTGAGAGGAAAAATGCCGGTTTTCTTGGCATAGATTTTACAACTTCGGCATTATCATGATTTGTCTTAAAGCGTAAAATTCGCAAACTTTCGTTAACTGACGAAATCAGAACTTTTGTGGACGAATTTACGTTATTCCGTCCTGATGGTGATTAAGGCCCGAACCCAATAAAATTTGCCGATTTCTTCGATGACGTGCAGGCGAGGTTAGCCCAGTTTCTGAATCGCTGAGCATCGGATAATGAATTTATCCTCGAAGTGGAAGAACTGAAGAGACCTGCAAGATTCGCATACACTTAAGCAAAATGCATTCTATTTGAAAACGTGCAGAAAAGACCGGGGACAGACTACCCAAATGAAAGTAATTTTCAATGAGAACGATTGCACTCGCCAACACGATTTTTGGCACAAAGAATATTTATACTGATTCTTAGATTTTATAGCGCTGAACACGAATATGGAGATTGTTTGCTTCCATCAGACCCATTTTTGAGAAAATCAGTTTTGAAACAAATGCAAAGTTTCGACTTTGAGACTTTTTTGTATTTTAACCGTAAAAGTTATTTAAACTTTTATTATATAAGATGATTCTACAACCCCCCCCCCCCCCCCCTCCAAATATAACGCTGCATATTATTTTAATGTAATAAACATTTAAATATGTTTCAACAATGTTCAACGGGAAAGCGTCGCCCAAAATGTCCCAATGTTTGTGGATATTTTCCTATTTATCTTAAAAACCAGACATCCACGAGGAATTCTTTTCTTGGGAAAACTATAATTGAAAGTTGCAACTCTAGTTTTGTTTTCAGCTGAGAAATTAAAATATTGTAGCTCCGCAAGACACAAGGTACTGCCAGTGATTCTCAACGCCACCGTTCCACCCACTCTAGTAATGTATAATATTATGGTATGTAGCTTGCTTTACAAGAACATTTATTGTTTATGAGTTGTTTCAAAACAATAATGATACAAAAAATGCCAAAAGAAATTATAACGCTACATTAAACAAACAAGTATATTTGTAAAATATCATCATATAAATAAGCAGAATTGTTCAATTTCATTTTCCATTTCAGGAGCATACGACATATTAAATATAAAAGTGCTCTTCACAAAACAAACCCTATATGATGGATACAAATAGATTACATACCTGAATTCAGCACAAAAGATAACATTAGAATTACACACTAAAGCTTTTGTACCAAAAGAAATACTTTATTTTTCTTGTAGTGCTTTTCATTAACACTTTCCGGTCGTACTTCATTAAAAACAAAATATGTAATCGCACTTAAAACAGAACGGCATACTAAAATCTCAGTAAGAAGTATATATGTCGCAGTAAAACACCGAAATCTGGAGAATGTCGACTTTCGCCGGTGAATGTCAACATTCACATAGACGCTTGGTGTATGTCCGAAATATTTGCTAAATACCCTTATTTCTGACTTACACCGGTAAATGTCGACATTCACCATGCTGTGATTGTCGACATACACCGGTTAGTGTCCGAATGTACCAGAATGTAATGAAATATCCGATCTTTCACCGTCGTATTTGGCATGTGTTGACATTCACCGGTGAAAGTCGACATTCTCCAATTTCGATCTTTCACGGTAACATATATACCTCAGAAACGTGTCGATTCTTTGGTTTGGTGGCTGTGACTGGGCATACGATGGCAACGGTGAAAGTTCTTTGGAGGCTGAGAGCAGACGCACGATCACTAACTAAGGGTTGATACCATTATAAGGATGAATTATCAAGCAGCCCACAAAAAGAGAGGTAATTGGTGATTCTGAATCTCGTCGTCGAAAGTATTATACACGCACTAATAGGTGAAATTCTTGAACTCGATCGCGGAGCACTGATTACTCGTCGGCGGTCGAAGGCAAACTGATAGCGAGGCGAACATTGAAACGACTTGTTATTGTTAGTAGGCCAAGGAGACGAACACCTGCCGGGTGCGTTCGCAGAGGACCGCCGGCCAAGTATGTTTTGACAACACGCGGCGGTCGACGGACTCGTCGGTCAGTGAAGTGGAAATAATTACTCTCGCTGCTCGTACAGTTAATCCTGATATTGTAAATGCAATTGAACAATATTGTTTATTCATACGATCAGATGTTGAAAATGTAATACTTCATTTAATGTAGCGTTATTATCAGAAAGTAAGCCATAAAACATCAATGTTTATATGTTTATAATATTAAAGCAATATGCATCGTTATATTGGGAAGGGTTTATAGAATCATTTTATGCAAAAGAAACTTAAATAACTTTGACGGTTAAATGGAAAAAATTCTGAAAGTTGAAAATTTATATTTTTTTTCATAACTGATTTTCTCAAAAGTGGAGTTTGACGGAGGCAAACTGTCTTCAGATTCGTGTTAAGTGCCACAAAATCTATAACAAAGCATAAATATTCTTTGGGCAAAAAAAAAGTTCAATATTGTAGACCAGTGTTATTTGTTAATCTACATGATGAGAGCTTCATTCTAATTGTAAGATAGAGTTTCTTTCTTATTTTTATACGTGACTTTTGGAAACACTATTGTTCTTAAATAGTATCACTCTTAAAATATTTTGTTTTCTTACAATTATTATTATAAAACTGTTTGTTCGCAAGATGTAAATATTCTGTAATACTTAGTTTGTAATTTTTCTATAAAACAATGCACGAGTTGAGAGATTTTGAAAATATAAAATAACACATAATTTACGGTTCCAAATAAAATTAAATAGTTTCCACTTCTATCATACTTCAAACAAACAAAATCAGTTATTGAATCCATAGCTAATGGTCACAACATTCAGACATTATTCTTTTTATACTTCGAACAGTATAAGGCACATTATAATTTAGTTTTATCGTAAAGAGATACCTATTAGATTTTCTTCATTACTGGAATTGGTTGCTGACTTGAAAACAAGACAATTTTTAATAAAGGTTCCTTTAAAAATAGTATCTTTAACCTGGTCGGAATCATGGTTACAGTTTCACAATATTTTATTTAATTTTTTTAACACTAGATTTACGGAAGCCGCCAAATTGACGGATTCCTACTTTTGTAAAAACGGTTTCCAAATTTATAGAGATGTGGTACAGTCAATATTTCACTTGTATCTTATAATATCGAAATTACTTAACCGATCTTCGTCTTTACCCGTTGATCCCTCTTTTTTCAAAGCACTTATGTAATATATTTAAGTGTGACCGATTTAACGCCCGTAAAAGTGTTAATATAATGAATACAATTATCTACAGATTATTGATTATTTCACTGATAAAATTATAATTACTTGTCGAAGCTGTATTTGAACACTGAATTACATTTAATTTAACATTCCAGAATTTTAATATCTTATTCTGATTCCCTGGTAACTGAGAATTATGATGACCTTAACGCTTTGGCTTACAATATCGTTTCAGAAACGTGTTACTTCGATCGGGCCCAACGTGTGCAACACGCTTCAGACACGTGGTACGTCGATCGGAGGGACTTAATAACTTGTTTAGCCGCATTCATAATTTATTCAAGATAATAAATCTTTTTTGTTCACTAATGAATTGTTCGTACCTGTGAATAGCTCGGCAGGTGACCAATCTTGCAATTGAATATGTCACGATCCGTCGGAACTTAAATCGTAAGGCAAGGGGTTAAACTTATCCAGCAACAAGTAATTTCGCATAATTAAATTTTTGAATGTCACATTTTATCGAGTATTGATAAAGATTTTTTAATCATTTCTTTGTTCCGCAGTATTGAAACTAATTGAACAAGTATTTTCACGAAAAATATCATTTTGTTTGGCATGTATATTTGTATTTGCGCTGAAATTGTCTGCTTGCTCCACGTCAATTTATTTGCCGGTATCTCCGGAAGCAGCTCTTTCAGCTCAATCGAGTTAATACCATAAGCAGTAGGAATTCAGAGTAGGGCTGAATTCATGGACTATTTCTGTAATCAGGCTAATGAAGCGGCACGCGTCCCCTGATGACTATTCGTCATGACGGCTAACATCAAGCTACCTATTTCGAGCATAATTCAAAGTTTCGGAGAACCCCCGAATTCTATCAGTCACGCTAATTCAGTTGCAATGCATCGACGAAACTATTACCTTGATTAAAATATTTTTTTTATTAAATGAAAAATTAACACATTCTATAACAATCTTCTAACAGTCAAATTAAAAGAGAAAATAGTACATCATTTGCATTCAAAGCTTCTTTCCGTTCATGTTAACAGCAACTCAAAGCAATTTCGAAATCAATTTGCAATTTTTTTAAAGAATAAGTGTAGCTGTTCTACACTTGCAGTTATTATATTACGGCTTATTTTTACCTTATGTTAAAAACAGCAAATTATATGCATTGGTTACGTAGCGGAATTCTTGAATTTGAAGAAAATTTTTAAATGGTTCCGCTCCGAATGTCTTCCATCCAAAGGCTTAATATTTGATGGAATAACTATCAGGTTATTAATACCGCAACTTACTGTCGTTCGATGATTCATTAACAATGTTAACTTTCACACGATTCCAGAAGAATATCCGATAAAAATGGGATTAAATATTTTATCATGTGAAATTATTAATTTACGGGATCAGTCCAAAGGCACTTTAATTCTCAGTTGTCAGAGAATCGAAATGCCATATTAGAATACTGGCATACTGAACTAGATGTAATTCAGTGTTAAAATATAGCCTCGGTTAGCAACGATAATTTTATCAATGCAATAATTAGTAATCTACTGTATTAATTCTAATATTAGTGAATCAAAATTGCTCGACGAACAACTATTTTACTAAATGGATCCAAAGCTAGAAGCATAATCAATTTCAAATGTAAAAAAAAATACGAATTAATACAAATCTACGATATTAATTAAAATATAACATGCTATTCAATTAAAAACAAAAATCATTACGTATTAGAGCGACTACACAGGTCTGATATAGATGGTAATACACCATAAAAACGTGTGGCGCAATTTACAACCGAAAATCTAATAAAAAGGACGCAAGGAGAATCACGCTTGTCCGTGATTGATATAAAGCGTTATAAATTTCCCCCGACCGTATTATAAAACGAAGCTTTTAATCATCCTCCCTTTTCGACGTACTTTCCCTTGGACCAGTACCAAACATCCGACAGAGTTTACAAATGGGACGAGTATTTCTTACAACTATAATTGTAGTTCCTACAACTACAAACTCTCAGTGCCTCTGAACTGCTTTGTACTCATCATTAATAGTATAGAGCGCGTGATAAAAATATAATTTTTTATCAGCAATATTTGTAAAAGTATAAATACAGGGTATTTGTAAAATTTCCTTGAAAGGGCTGGGTACCATTTCAAATGCTTTAATCGCTTCAAATAAAATTCCGGCGTTACTGTAATTAGCGTAGGAAGTAATTAAACCCATTTCATATAATTTGTTACACACAAGGAGGTAGCAAGAAATGATATTTCTGTTGAGTACAATTCTACCAACGTGTTTTATTTGTCTACAGTATCTTGATATTATGTCTATATTCAGGAATTGCAAACATGCGATTGATTTGTAATTAATTTATGTAATACATTTATAAATTGTTTTTACGTATTTATACAATTTCTATTATAAACAAAAATGAACAAAAAATTGGTAAATTATTCTCAATGAATTTTTGTAACTACCGTAATAATGTACGATTTCAGAAATATAGAAGTACTACACAAACACGGCACCCTCGAATCGCAATTGAAATGTCAAAGCAAGAGCAACAGTTGGTAAAATTTGAATTCGTTTCGACGGTTTGGGTCACCTAATAAATTAAAAGAGGTTACGGGGAAGGAAAAAAGTCGGAGGAATGCGAAATTTTCGTGTAAATGATGCCCGTGGGAAACAGGATAATAGCTGGACACTGCCTCGGTGTTATTGGATCCCTGTACACAGACGTTTCCAAGGGAAAAAGGAGAGAACAGGATTTACGGAATAAAGAAGAATCGACCAATTCGAGTGTAATACGCCTCCGGGAGTTAGACAATGGGTTAATCTTATCCGACGCTTCATTATTTCCGCGTTATCTGCCTCGGAGCAGCCGCCGATAATCGATGTTTAACGACGTTGTTTACAGCCTAATGACCTGCCTAATTTGAATGAAGCCCAACTAATCGCGGCTTCATGCATGTCCCACAGTGTCTCTTTCTCCGGATCCGCTTTACTTCGCAAAAACTGTGCCGGGTACTTTTTTACGAGTACGATTCTTGTCGTACACTCCGTCCGATATTGATGCGATAAAGTTGAAGAACACGGCTGGAGAACAGTACTGAAGCAGATTATAAAATAAATATTACATAGTAAATATTGCCCAGGATGTAATACTCAAATTCAAAAACATACTGTCTTAAATTGTTGATCTACCCCTTTCATGGCTAATGTCTAGCAGCTAGATGCTATTGTCAATAATATATCAAGAGAAAGAGTTGTCCGACAGTTTGCATACAGACCGGGCGTGATATTGTGATGCGGAAAATACAATTGTTACGTTTATAAACATGGTGTTAGTCCTTTATGCCGCACGCTAACTATCAAAAACGTAACAATACTATTTATGCGGTTGAATGAAATCTTTTGGTATGAACGTATAAAAGTAATTGTTGGACATGAGTGTAGAGAATTGTTTGGAAAGATCCGTCGATACACATAGCAACTCCACTGTCTGGCGAGTTGTCCCATCAAGGATGCACTGACTGATAAGAGCTGTCGACAAATCAACGAACAATATGTGAATGAGCATTTCAGCTGATATATACATCAGAATAAACAAAAATAAAGTTTACGCATTGAATTATTACCGATTGTTGTATCAATCTTCTGTTGCAGTTATATTCAATACTGAACCAGTAGACGATATCGTTTTAAATAAGTAAATGTAGGAAGATATCATAATAAAGTAGTGTTGATTTATTTGCAACGTTTGTTCAAGGTACATAATAATTTTCGTTATCGAAACATTTCGGAATCGCCGAAATGAAAATTGTACACCTTAAACATCCGATGTTGCAAATAAACCAAAACTTCTTCATTATTATATCTTCCTACATTTATTTACAACGATCTGGTGTAATGGTAACAATCGGTAGCAATTTAATGTGCAAACATTATTTTTATTATTGCTAAACCTGTGCATTAAAATTAGTTCGCCTTCATTGTACATTTGAATAGTTCGAATACTCAATAAATTACAACGTTTTGGTTGAAATGAAGTAAAAATCTTCGAATCTTTGATAAATATTTATCTTAACCTTTTCTGTAACAGATATTTCACGAAAATTAATTTGTGTCATTGCGATTTCGAGATGCACTTTGCACATTTGGACACAAAGGTTCTCAGGGAAAGCACTTAATTATTCCATCGCCAGATTTTTACGACGTAATGGAGAAAACAAAGAGTCTCGAATGCTCCGTTAATTTGCGTAACCATTGATTTGCAGCTCTGTCCATGATAAGTACAAGTTTGGAAAACACGCAAACACTGTGTAATTGTAAATGATATTTATCGATTGTTCGCACACGTATAACGTACGCGTATCGAATTCGTTTATATTGTACCCTTCCAAAGCTCTCCATTGAATTATACCTTTAGTGTAATTACAATGTAATTATTCAAACAAGAGAGACAATTTGTAATTATTGGGGCATTAAGTTTTCGTATCGAATTTCCTCGAAGAACGCAGAGAATTTTAAGCAGCTTGTTGGACATGATCAATAGCCTTATCCAATATAATGACGAAGACAGTAGATAAATTCTCTCTCGCCGCTGGCAATAAATTTATTAAATTAGTCTGCGCTCTGACGATTCGTAGGAGTAATCGGAAAATTAAATTCCCGAAATGAGAGAACAACGAGGGAAGATCGGCAGGTAACGTTTCCTAATTGATACAGTGACATCGTGCAGCCCTGCGTCTATTATTATACGCTAATTTCAATCATAAATTCATTGATTCGAATCTATGAGGATTTCCTTTGACAACCCTCGCGAAACGATGCTAATATCTAGTCGACCCTCATTGAATGTACAATGTTATAATGTGCAATTTCTGCGAGGCAATCGATGATTGTTCGCATTGTTAGACGAGACTATAATAAGCCTGGACTTTTACAGTTGTTTTCAATTTAAAAAGTTTAACAATTTCTTCTGTGTTAACTGCATTAGATACAGCACTAACGAACGGATTGTAAGATATTTTATTGCTTTTTTATGTTCCCGCAAGAACATAAGAAAATTACTTACAAGCTACTCTTTCTGCCGCATTACTCGAAATAAGTGAAAGGTTAAAATTATACAACTTTATGTACAAGAAAAAATATATAAGAATCTAGTAAGAAATATGTAAGAAACCACAAGACTGTAACAAAATATTATATATTTGTTGATCAATATTTTTGTTGGTAAAAGTTACTTAAATTATTTACGTAAATAAAATCGCCCACTAGACTACTACATTGTCTTTTAGAGTAATTGTCGTAAGTATCGCTCACACAGGTGATTCGTATATACAGGGTGGTCCACGTAACTTGTGCACCTCGAATAACTTTTAAAGTATGCGTTGCACGAAAGAATGTTATATACAAAAGTTACATGGTTTAAAAGGGTACACTATGTAGTGTGTTAATTTTTTTATAGGTGGAGGCGTTTCGGAGATTTGAAGGTCAACTTTGTTTTTTTAAATGGAATGATATGTTTTTTTATTCATCATGAAATAAAAATTTCAAGACGAGTTCAATGACCTAGGACTTAAGTTCATTCAAGGTCAAACTTGCTTGAATATTAAGTAACTATAATTCAAAGTATGTCGTGTTTGGTATCATTTTAATCAGAAAAATCTCACAAATACGTTAGCAAAGGTTTAAAAAAATCGAAAATGAAAACGGCCGATCCTCCCGTTTTTATAAAAATTTTCTTCTACGCGGAAACCAGACAGTAAATATTTCATTCCCGTCTTATACAATATAAGTTACTGTATTAATAATATTTTTCACCTCCTGATTCCTCCTTTTCCAATGTACTTATTTAATATCTTTTAATATGATATAATAGATTTAATGCCAGTAGTTCTAGTATTAATTCCCTTATTACCTGTCTTACGTCCGACCAGCGTCGGATGATACCACTGCGGCTCGGATTCTGTTTTCCGTATATACTACTCTTCGGGGTATTATATCTGTCAGGGACACGGCCAGAAATGTGGCAGAATAGTACGGCGCCATTGGTAAACTAACAGCAATAGGGGGAAGGTATTTCATTACTGTCGGTGCCAGTAGATTGACGGGAAACCACATTAACCCACTACCGATCTTCTGCAAACTGGACTATCCTACCTGCTGAAATTACAGAACGCACTAATTATCAGATATCGACTAATATACTAAGTGTCCTCGTGGTACGCCAAACTATAGAGAGATTGTTAAAAGTGACAAATATCCAGTGACGTTTCTTTCATTTTCCGTGCACGTACACGAATGTAATACATATTTCACAACTGAATATTTAATAGAAGCATTTAAACGTTTACTCTATCTACGTAGACAATGGGCACCTGTCACTGAGGATTTCGAGGGTATTTCATTCCTTCAAACTAGGGTGTAACTTCTGTTAACAATCAAGAGAATGTTATGTAGACTGCGAAACTATCGGTATAATAATGGCGAGAGAACTTTGATATGAATTTCCTTAATGATTTGAGTTTGGCACAACGATGCGGAAACTTAAACACATCCGCGTCAAAGCTTGAATCCGTGCAACACTCCTTTCGCTGTATCCTAGTTTCCATTTGCACTGCTCATTTTGACTCTTCTGCACGATTTCTTTCTGCCTTTTATCCGTGTGTAAATAAAAATTTGTTAACAAAAATGGCGTTCGTTAATGCTAGAACTACCAACGTTGTTTTTAGTCCAAATAAAGTGTTATAGCCTATTTCTGAAAAACACTGCGACCGTACATTTCAATTTATCTCATTTACAATCAATGTCCAGACTTGAATTTTTTTTATTAATTGAAACAAGACGTCAGCTAGTTGGTATTTTAACCCTCTGTATTTTGATGTTGGTGGCGCGTCCGTATATTAATTACATGATATCATATTTGCAAGTATTAAAAACACAATTTTAATTAACGGATTTAACTGGATCTCTCCATGCGCCATTCTTTTTTTCCTGACTTCAATGAGCATTATGTTCATGTTGTTGGCTCTAACGTAATAAAACGCTGAACTTGTTTGAACTGTGCTCTCGAAAGTCCTTCAAAATCTTCGATGGATTTTGATTTTGTAAATAACAAGCAAACAGCAACATTTAAAATAATAGTCACAGTTACAGAGCTTTCCTGGCCTAAATTAAGTTTTTTGAATGAGTATGTTTGACGGTCCACAAGTGAAAGATTGCGTAGGATTTATTTGACCCGAGTGGTCGAACTCGAATGATTGGAAATGTTTTCTTGGTTCCTGTGTCGCAAATTTTCCTCTCATCGTTCATCACCCTGAGGAATGTAGCGGTGGAAGGAAGTCGGAACTTGTTGGGCCTTCTCCTTTGCCATTGAAATAATTAATTGTTGATTGGCCCTGCCTGAGTTTCGAGGAATTTCCTTAAGGACGAATCACCATCTTTGTTAAGAAGGAAATCTACGTGAAGTTTTTCCTAGAAATCCAGGCAGCGGCCGTGGGCTCTAAAATAAGGGGAAAAATTCATTAATTAATATTGCAGGATATTTATTACAAATGCACATTAAAAATATAAATTACGAATGGAAACACAAAATTACAGAAATAACTTGAACGTACACACACACACTCTTACGGTTACTAATAAATATACAATCGTTTGTCTAGTCGCGTCTATTCGTTTACTTGTTTCTCCTCTAATCCTCTATATGTTATACGCCTGTTCATCTACGCGCCTATTGGTCTACTCGTCTATTCGTCTACTCGTCTACTCGTTTATTCGTCTACTCGTCTACTCGTTTATTCGTCTACTCGTCTACTCGTCTACTCTTCTATTCGTCTATTCGTCTACTCCGCTATTCGTCTACTCCGCTGTTCGTCAACTCCGCTATTCGTCTACTCGTCTATATGGCTTTTCTTCTACTCCTCTACCAACGTGTTCGTCCGTCGACTCTCTGCGTCTTCTCGACCGCGTGCAGTCCACGTTCGTCTTTCGTCTGTCTTTTGTGTTACGCTGGATCTCTCTAAAAGAGTTCAGAGACCCGCGCGGGTTTTATAAAATTCCCACAATATTAATATACAAACGTCATATAGTTGGAATGAAGATTTCTCCGATCTGATGTGCATATGAAGTCTATTATCGTCTTATCTGATCCAAAACGCGAGCTGCTGCAAATATACTGGGGTTGGGAAATCTTGTCATTGCTTTGAATTCGGGAACAATGACAAATGGCAATATAGACTTTCAGACTAGGTAGATTATTCCGGGAACCCCACATGTATCTTGTATCATCTCAAAAACAGATGGGCTTGTATAGAGTTATAAGATGTCATATAGAAATATAATTTTTCTACGGCATGAAAAAGAATTAAAAGCAAACTGTAACTTGGAAAAATGCTAGGAACAATGACAAAGGAAAGTTTTAAAAAAATTTAACACGGAGGAGAGTCGTCACAAATCGTTATTCTAGGAGCAGATGGATGTTCTCATGCAAACGAGTTAGAAAAATTGTTTTCAAATTTTCCAAACTTTGTCTTCATACTATCTAGAAAATTAAATAGTAACGCGGAAACGCAATTACAATGATAACAGAAGAACTTCTAGAAAAACGCGATGCAGTGGTAATTCACCGAATACTTTAGTTTTACAACTGGGGAAAAAGTATATTTTAATTGAAATAGCATCAAACTGTCTGCTGTAACAGAGATATGTTTGGCGTAATATTACTGAATCATAGGTGAAACAGGATTCCGGTCACAGTGGTATGATGCGACGCTGGTCAGAGGTAATAGAGATAATAATGGAATTACCGTTGTTGAGAGTTGCACAAATCGAATTTACAATAAAGCGTTGAATGAAATATTAAAATGCCTCGAAAGATATTTGCTTTTTGAGTTTGCTGAATAACACGCCTGATTATAGCACTGGTCAATAGCTTTACTTTCCGATATATCAAGAATTCCTTGTGACTATTATTTAAACAACTATGATTATCAAATATAACATTAAAACACAGTATTATAGATGCTTATTATTTGCAAGTAGTTACGAGGTTAGAGTACGTTATTGTAAATGGTACATTTAATCGTGTATTTCTTCAAAGGCCCCAAAGAACCTGCGCTGTAATACCTTGCTTTGAGTCTAGGAAAATTCATTGCCTGCAATTCATCGCTAGTAATTCACAGTTAGCAATTCACCGCCAATAATATATGCTTGTAATTTATCAATATCATTTAAATGAAAAATCTGTTATCTTCTTTCCAACATATAGGATAATTTTCGAAAAATCCAGCTGTAAGTGTATTTTATCAGTTTAGTCAACTTGTAAATACTAATTAATTTCGAAAATATACTAGTGTGAACAACTCAATAGACTGCTTTAGATTAACAATACGAGATTAATTTCACGACTGGTGTCGCTGAAGTGCTTCAATTCCCCGAACGGACGCGACATTGGTAGCTACAGGTACTGTGGAACATTTTCATCAAATATGTAAAACCATTATGAAATCCCAAGGTAGAAATCTGTTGGAATCCCATTTCTGTCACCAAACTTTAACATGATGCATTCCGTAATACGGCTCCAACAAATATTATAAGGGTAAAGATTCTGGACTTTCGGCTACAAAAGAGATAAGAAACGCAGGCTGACACTATGACTTAGTTGAAGACTTGCAAACTAAAAACTATCTTTCCTCAAGCCCTAGGTCGTCCTTATAAGGACCCCAGAATAGTGTGATGCAAGGTTTGGACAATTCTGGCCCTCGTGATTAGAATTCCAAGAGACGGCTGGTATTGGTATGTCTTCCCTTGATATGTCTAAAATATTATTTTAGGAAAAGCGATAACTGGGCCGAAAATAAACAGTGTGTGTCCTGTTTGGGATCCGAGTAACGTTGGGGTCCATCTTACAGAAATATTTAAAATGAATCGGTATCCAGCAAATCACTTTAATAGAAAACTAACTGCAACAATAAGTTACATAGATTATAACTCGACATAAGACTGCAAAGGGTTAGAGTGACCATGTCTCCTTCTTAAAAATCTTAAACAGAGTCGATAACCTCACCTATCCAGTGAGAAATGAAGTGGTTTGACTCTCAATATCATTCCACAAGTACCTACTTCCAATTATTTTTCTATGACCTACACCATTGAAAATCGAAATAAACGGAGGAACAGGCGTAACTGAATCCCGCTGCAGCACACTAAGTACCTCTTAGAAGACCATTCAGTATAGGGTAGATATTACGGATCATTCGAAGTACATAACGTCACACGCACACGTCCCCATACACGCAGAGTATCTAGCTGCGCGTGTATAGAGTTGTACACACAGAAACGGTACGTTTCACCGCAGACAGAACGCGGGTGAAACTCGGCCGCGTAGAGCAGCTAACAATAAAGCTGGTGCCGGAGCTACGGCTACTACCGCGCTACCTCTGGTCACTCTGTACAGAACATTTGTGGATTTGCCATTATCATCGTCATTCCCGCTGCGGTTCTACCAGCGTCATAGTCTCGACGTGTACAATCGTTCTCGAATTATTTATCCCCTCCCCTTTGTCTTCAATCTGTCTAACGGAATGTCCGGGACGTTGCGTGGAGTGAAAGAATGTTATTCAATGATTACATCGATTTTGCAATTTCAAGTATGATCGATAAGTTCGATATTATTTTATTGGCTGTTTTCGTTTGTTGTTCTATATGCAGTGCTAGAAAATATTCGTAGAGTTGTAGTTTTAAGAACGACGAACAGCTGCGATGGTGATAGCGGCTTTGGGGCAGTTTCGGCCAGCAGGCTGAGCGCTTTTTTTCTTAAAGGCCCCAAACATTTTAAAATAGGGGCCAAAATTAACTGCACGCGATACCCGTCCTTGGAGAAACGTCAACTAATTCTTCCAAATGCACTTCTTGGATCCCGCGGAACCCATAGTGCTCCGGACCGTCAGCTGCGCATTAACCCTTTGCGGACGGAGACTTTTTTGAATATTGAGGAATAATCATTTGTTTGGCGTTAAAAAACTACCTTTTTATCAGAAAGTCAGAGTGTTGATGTATAAAAGTAATAAATTACTATTTGTGTAATCATATTTCAACAGTAATATTTCAATTTTTCTAATCTAAAATTGTATACATACACCGATAAACTATAATTAGATTTTTCCTCATGCCGCATATATACGCCCGTCGTCCTCAAAGGGTTAATAGGTTTCCACATCGCCCATGGGGGCCCAATGCGTTTTTTTTGCAGAGATATCTCCTGTAGACCTATTACACTGTGTATCGATAACGTTTTTGCTGAATGATTGGTGAAAAGTTGCAGTTAAAAAATTAATTACAAGAATAGTATTAAATTGTATCGCGTCGATTATTTTCGTATGAGGCTGGTAATGTATCAAAATCATTTAAACGGAAGAAGTTTTATTTTCTTTCCAACATATAGAATAATTTTTGAAAAATTCTGAACTGTAATTTTGATAGTCATTTTCCCATTCTTTGGGAAAATGGTTGACAATTTTTCACCAGTCATCCAGCAGAAAAGGTCATCAATGCAGTGGAATAGGCCTATAAGAGATATCTCTGCAAAAAAAGACGTGTTGGTAATAGTATTCACTGGTGATGTAGAAAGATATTAATAGGAATGTCTTCTCAATGTGTCACCACATGCATTGCATAAGGTTCATGCCTGGTGGTATCGAGCACTACGGGATAGGTGGGATCCAAGACGTGCGATCGGAAAAAGTAGGCGGCGCTTCTCCAATGCTGCGTTTCGCGTGCAGTTAATTTGCTCCTCTGTTCTGGAAGGTAGCGAGTATGACTAGTGTTGAGTGCACGTCTTGTTCGATCTCTCGAAACGTCGACGTGTTGGATGCGGTACAAATTAATGTAGCGTACCCTGGTTTTTTTGGGCCTCCCGTGGTCAACTGAATGGTTCGATGTGTGCTTCAATTATAGTTATTTAAACTCAAAAACAATAAACTACCACTAGACAACAACATTAAAGCTAACAACACTTAAGATAAAACTTGATATATCTCTTGGTCGAGACTTGCAAATAAACGAATATTCCTCCGTTGAGGATGATGTGAGACAAATGCGATATGATACGAAAATACTAATCCTCTTGCTCGAGGTGTTACAAAATGTACGATAATCCTCAGGCGAGGATGAGCTGCTCCTCCGTTGAGGACTTGATTGCAACTGATTTCTGAGGGAGAATCTTCCGTCGATTCTCCCTCCTTCCGATGGCGCTGAGCTCAAAAAGTTCGTCTTGAGCGCCATCGAAAGTCTTACGGAAAATTAAGGAAAACTAATTTCACCGCGCAAATGTTTTTGGCGGGATAGTAGCAGCGCGCCCCTCTTGGTCGTCCACCCCTACTTGGTCGCCCGCCCTCTTTGGGACCGAAGGATAGTCGGTAGAGGGGCTGAGGCCCGTGGGTGGCGAAAGAGGGTGGCTCGTCGGCGCAGGCGAAGGTTTATGATACGGCTATTTCTATTGAGGAAGAGAGAAGTGACAATGCGAAGCTTAAGCTTAACGTTTGCACTCCTCTCTTTGCGAAAAGTCAGGAAGGCACATGCTGATTTTAATATTATTGCAATCCTCACAAATAGCCTTGCCGCTCGTACCCTAAGCCTATTGTTTACACGGAACCGAACATATGCATGCCAGGGAAACTCTAAATTGTTGTACGAAAAATGCTAAACTATCGATAAAGAACAATGAGACAAAGAGACTGACGGGGTCCGAAGGCCTGTAAGCCTAAAACGCTATCGTTTCCTGGAAATGCATTGTCATTGTAACAGAAATATTCCGTGAAACAATTAAACTCTTGCGCTCGACGTCTTGATGCTTCTAGGCTCGTTCAGGGGTGGTAATAACGCGTCAACAAGTAGAAATGCGAATATGAGCACGAGAGAGTGAATTATTGTGTGAGAAAGATGTGACGGTATTATAAATGGACGTAGTTTTATAGGTCAGTTAAGTATTTGAGGAGTTGTCCGTTGTAGCAGTTTATTTCGTGTCGTAAGGGCTTTGAGCAGTTACTCGTATTGCAAGAATTGTCGCATTATATTTCGTTGTATTGCGATGTCGTAGTTTAATCGTTGTAGCTGTCAATTTTTGTATATTTTGTTAGTACAGTTCGTTATTGTTATTGTTGATGAAAAGAAGAAATTCTCTCCCTCTCTCTCTCTCTCTCTCTCTCTTTCTCTCTGTCCTTGCGCGCACTAGTTACCCTTTTCCTTTTGAAGATAAGAAATCCCTCTACATATATGTCGGTAAATCACAAGGGACAAATATGTTTTAATACGACCAAAGGAACGAGAGTATTTTCTTAATTATAATGGATTACCGTGATAGGTTATTGGGGAATGTTTCGGGAATTAGATATCTATTGTAGCTGAATGTAGCTTGTGTAGAACAATGTTGTACATATGTAGAATCGTCTGGGGTGATTTAGATGAAATTTCATAGGTTATTGAGAATTGCAATATACTCCTGGAATGTTATTTACGTGACTTGCTAAGATAATGAGGTAAGTAATCTGGTAAGGTTTTCCTTGATATTAAAATTTCTCCGCGTTTATCTTTTTGTTGTATTATATGTTATGTAGAGCCGGGAAAATATCGGTAGTTCTGTTTAAGAGTGACGAAGGGCTGCGAAGGCGAAAGCGGGGGTTGGGCCCTGCTCAGGTCAGCAGGCCGATCGTTTTCTCCCCCAAGGCCCGAATATTCTAGACATAGTGAGTGCGAATGCGAGTGCGAGTGCGAGAGAGTGAATAGTTGTGTGAGAAGGATGAATGAGTAGAATATAAGGAAGCGTAGGTTAAGGAACAAGCAGTGTCGTAAGAAGTGTCGGAAGTATCGTAGTAAGTGTCGTATTAGTTGTTGTAAGAGTCGTATTAAGAGTTGTCACGAGTTGCTTTGAGTTGTAGTCGAGTTGTATTAGTTGCGTTGTAGTTGAGAGGAGTTTTAAGTTGTCGTATTAGTTTGTTGTTAATTAGTTATAACCTTTTAATATATTGTTGATTGTTATTTGGTTATTGAGAGTTGTCTAAAGTTGTAACCAATCCGCCCTCTCTTCTTTTGAAAAACCCCCAACCTCTACAGTTATGAAAGATTAAAAACATGTGAAAGATGGATGGCTAAAATTTAATAATTCTTTAATACTGTACGTCGAAAGAAATTTTTAAGCTGATAAAATTATCCTGTATTTTAAATATAATTATGGGCGTTTATTTAATCACATTATTTGCTCGAAAACTCAGAAGGCCTGCGTATTACGAATTTCTGCCGCTACATTCATTACGTATTAATTAATGTAACTGCTGGAATTTATGATATACGCATGGCGCGTACAAATAATACTAACACGCGTATTTTCTCATTTTCCACAATAAAGTAGAGGAAGAAATTTGCAGCTATTAAATTAATTTTCCGCCATAAAGACAAAATGTTTCAACGGGTCGACTGTAAAATCGAATATACTATGGAAAAATTTTCATCATAATTTATCGAACAACATGTTCCATATATTTTTCTTGTATTATTACTATATCGAATTATAATTCATATAATATTTCTGTACCAATTTGTACAACTTTTCAAATATTGTGTTTAAAGAAAAATATATATGATGGCCAATAATCGGCATTACTTTTTAAATCATAATTCATCGAGTGAACGTTGTTGTCTAAAAAATGATCTTGCACATCGCGTCTTTTCGATTAGTCAGCGTGAAAATCTTCTCGTACGCGGCTTTTATGAGGAGCGGCGTCATGAATTCCGTTCTCGCAGCAGAAACAAATTAATGTTCTGTAGCTAGTTTTGTGTATGGTAGAATATATTTGACGAATAACAAAATGGAAAATAATAATATATAACGAATAACTGGGACTTGGAATAACTGTGTTTAGTGAGTACTTGGAGTGTGTGATATCAAGTGAGTAAAAGATCTAGCAAGATGAGCATATTTAAACGACCCCATGTCAATTTCCATTCTTATTGGTTGATAAATAATGTGCCAAACCTTAAATATTATTCTGCAAAGTTTCAGATTGCGCCAATCCAATCAGAGACTCGTAGTAAGAAAGATAAAGCTAGATGCATAATTCTTCAATATCCGCGCGCTTTAGTCACTCGTGCGCATATGGCTGCCAAATATTGGTTTAACAGATTCAAAAGGTGTAGCGCCCGGCAACAAAAGACGGACAGACTTTCGCGTTCTTCCAAATTCCTCTTTCTTTCTAGATATCACCTTCGTCGTCCTTGACCATCTGAACCCCGATTTTTATTAAACTTACCGGAGAAGTAGGTCTCGAAGAAATATTTAACACGTATTTTTTTACCCGTCTCTATCTGCATTAGTGTGGTAAAAATGACTTCCTTTCGAACGAAATCTTCGATGCAATTTTTCGGAGGGTAAGAAGATGTCAGTGATCTGTGCTCGATGTCAGGTTCGCTCAAGGGCCCTCCCGGGGAGAAGAATATGTCGGGACGTGGTTAGGTATTTTCTAACTGGAGTAGTGTTCCCGTAACCATCAAACTCTTATTAAATCGAATTACTAGTTTTCAGACGTGAGACTCGAAATACAAAAATGATCTTCTTTCGCGCTGTCTTAGCTCGAAGGAGCCGCACCTTCGCAGACCGGCGATTGCCCGCTGCCGCTCAGCCAATCGGAAGACGAGAAATTCACCGACTGCGCCCACCTTTCCTTGCGCCCTTGGCGCGCTTTTTGGGGAAAAAAGGGAAAGGTTTTGGCGGCAAATTTTCGCTGGCAAGGGGTGGGCGACGTACGCATTTCCGCCGCGCCCTCGCTTCGTCTTGTCCGGTCCAAGGTTGGCGCTGGGCCTGCACACGAGAGGCCATCGGAAACGCGCAACTTCTGGTACTCGCAAGAGCTATTGAAACCGTCCAAGAAACTCTACAAAGCGACTCTCGAAAATGAATACAAACGGCAAATCTCTCAAAAATATCTGTGTTGCTGCAAATGACATAAACCATGCAAACCGTTTGCACCAGGGCGGAAAAACCCTCAACGTAGGTGGTCGCTACAAATATAAAGACTTGCACTTTTCTTAGTGGCTCGATGACCCAGTCCTCCAATTTCGAATTTCGTGTTTCTTTCCAAGGGGTCAGAGACCTGGAAACCTGAGTTACTCGGCGAAAAATTCAATCGCGGAGACGCAATTAAAAGTTAATTTGCGAGGGAACGGTTCGTTTCTCACCCATGGTTCCTCTCAGACATTTTACCCACATAACAAGACGAATGCGATGAGCCAATAAAAAAAATCTGCTACACTGTTGCGAATTTTCCGGCGGGTCTTTTTTCAAATCTCAATCTAACCAAAGGTGTAGAACAAGCCTTGAAAGCCATGGCAAATAATTTTGAAACACCCTGTACGATACATACCCTGCTACTCGAAATGAAGTGATGCGAGTGAAAAGAATATATATGTAAAGAAGGATATTGCTGTCCCTTCGAGGGTAGTAACAAACGTTGTAATTGTAAATTGGTATAACCGAAATCACAATATCAATAACGGGATCGACATTTTTAAAATAAATGAGTAAATTATTAAAATCATGATATGTCAACTACGACCGCAGTATTATCCTCAAGATAGTTGTGCTAAATCGTTCGAAGAGAAAGCAAGAGTAAAAAGGTACTAATTTTTGCGATTAACTTTCAAATTTAGCGATGTAGATTAATTAATGACACTCTGATACACCGGTGAGTGTATTCACTTTAAAACCAAACAAAAATTATCCTTACAAGAAAATCATAAACAATACTGTGGGATCGGGCGGAAGCCCTCCTAAAAAGAACTTACAATTAGGTGAAAAGAACGTGGAAAAGAAATGTCATCAGGGAGAGGACGCTGGCGCAGTGGAACCGCGCCGACCCAGGAGATCTCCCGTGTTAAGCAACGCAGGCGGAGACCGTTTCTTGGGTGGGTTACCGCTTTTTTCACGATCCTACAATACCAAATGTTGCAATCCGATAGATCAAACTAAAACACATTGTTACGTCCGTAACAAACCTTATTCTATCTCCCATGAACATTCAGGGACAAATTCCATAATATAGGAGCGAGTAACAGGAATGAAACCCAAAACGTTCTTTGTTAACAGTGAGGTGACTCCAGAAAGTATGCTTCATGGGTTAGGATCGTAAAATGAGTCGAAGGAGTAGACTAAACAATGGTATCGCGAAAAGCAGTTGGCGACAAACTGATCTCACTGTCAATTCTCTCATCCCCTCGATGAGAATATGTTTTGAGAATAAGTTCAGAGGTGCTGATTGTCCCTGCCTTAAAATTCCAACGCTGGGAGATAACTTCGAGCCCCTCTTTGAACTCATGACCCAATCAGAATTCAAAACATCCATAGTTTTAAACCGTAGAGTAGGGATGCGAAAGAGATGTAAAACGACGGAGACGGAGACATATCTTTTTTTGTTTTAAGGCAGAGACACTATTTTTCATTTAAGACACACACACACCTTTTTTCGTTTTAGTTAGAGAGTTTTTGTTACAGTTAATTCTTCAGTAGCTGATTGGAGTAGTTCATTCATTCATTATTAAATTATCACTATTTATATTAAGCAGTTATTGAAAGTAGAGTCAGAATCGGGAAGAGTGCTGTATATTGTGACAAAACCACGAACTGCATCTCCGAGAGTTGGTAACAACTCCGTTAAAATAAAAGTAAGTTTCTTCATATTTTACACGCCGGGTATCAACCTTTCCCACCTTTAACCTTCATTCACCTTCAACCTCATACCTTTGCGCAACTTCGCGTTCTTGGATCTTGTCCTGTGTGAAGAGATTCGGTTCTGACCGAAAACGGACCAGCGGTCTTGTCCATCGGGATTGTGCATAAATTGACTTACATCACTGACCACAGTTTTCCGCGGAATCTTCACCATTTTGTCGTCTGTTAATCTTAAATTCGTTTCGGACGTAACAACATAATAGAAGGAAAATACCGTAATTAAATTAGAAACGGTTGTACTTTTATTGTACCAAAATTGGATTCATCATTTATATACAGAAGCGATTTGGCAACGATAAATGTATCCATTGCGTAATTATTCATTGAATTCTCCAAATGTGGGATGCAATTTATCAAAGCGAGTGAATTGTGAAAATTTCTCCGCGTCGAACGATGAAATTGTCTGACATAGCCGGTTTACCACAGAATGGGTCCACCGAATGAACAAATAACTGCAAAGTGGAACACTAGGAAAATTAGCAGCTAAAATGCAAATAGCCGGGCAGCGTGTGACAAGCAATCGCTAAAAAATCGCTGCAAGAATCCTGTGCCAGGAAATTCATTGTACGATTCTAATTGTCGATACAACTGCGAATCGAACCAAAACGAATATTCCACTACGAACGTAGTTAATGTTATAACTTCACAATCAGCGTAATGTCATTGCCGAGTTAAAATATAGTATTATCTGCGTCCATCTGTATATTATGGTAGCACAGAATATTAAACCGCTGCAATTTTCACTAAATGAAGAGTAAAACAAAACCTGATTCGACCGAACAACGTACCGGAATGTTATTAACGGATAATTGAAATATAATTTCAACGTAGACAATCGATACATCAAAACTTTTATTTCGAGTGCGTCAGTGTTTCTGGAATTGGAATGAAATGAGCGCTCAATGAAGTTACATTTTTAAAATCAGTTATAAAAGAAATACCTATGATCGCATCCGAATTTTTAAAGAATTAACGAAATAGGGTATTTTTTACAATAACTGGTAAATTCATCGAAGCCCTTATTTTAAGCAAATCTGTATGTCGTTAATTATAACGGAATATGCGGTCGCTTAAGTTATTTGCTAGTATGAAGTATATAGTATAAAGAACGGCCAAAAACTTGAAATTGTAAGAATTTTTATAAAATTGGCAGATTTAATTTGTGACAAAATGAACTATCATTGATACTTGACATCACTTACTCCTTGAAAGAAAAAGTCAGTGATAACGTTCAAGTTGTGTAGAATACCGCGCTGGGATTAATTACGAGTAGGTAATACGTTCCTGTTTGCAGGACAAGAAAAGAGAAATACTGTTATATCGATTATCGCATAAGAGAATAAATAGCACAGTTTCGGAACTCCAATTTCTTGAGGATACTACCTCTCAAAAATATTCTTCAAACACCTGATTGTGGTTGGGTAAAGCTATAATAGAAAAAGATTGGAAATGAATATTTAATAATCTACCATTTGCAAAATACGTTAAAATATTTTTTTGTAATTATAGTCAAGCACATCTCACAATAAATAAGCGTGTAATTGCGTAGATGTCAAAACTTGCAGTATTTGTTCAGTATTCAAATTTCGTTATACATTTAATTTCCTTCGCCATCTCCTCTAAACGAACTCTTTCCAATCTCGTCTTGCATTTCTTTAATATACAAATTTGTTGCTTCCCTCCGGCGACAGCGTTTACATAACTCTTCATAAAGGATTCGTTTCAAGATAAGTGTTTATAGAGATTTCCAAATATGAATGAAATTATTCTAATTATTCAAAAACATCGACACTTCATTGAGAAACATCTTGACAGTCGTGAGAGATATTGGTAGGGGATTGAAACATAAATTGTATCGTTTCCGCGCATTCAAAAAGATAGTGCAGCATTTAAGGAACAAAAGAGAGTGGATGGGATTGATTGAAGTCCGATTCAAGGAATTAGAGGACGAGCGTGTTGCAAATTTGTAGCATCGTCTATGTGTGCGTATACTGAAGTGTCACAGAGGAAAAGAATGGAAGGCCACACGAAAAGTCCTCTCGGAGAGAAATCGAGAAACAGTCGAAGAGCATCAGAGAGTAAAAGAGTCTCACAATCAGAGAGTCAAGATCAGAGGGAGTCAAGAGTAGCACGAGAATCGAATGTAACGAGGGGGTAGTGAGAGAATTGTTCGCAACAGCAGATCAAACAAAGGAGTATCGAGAAAATATTATCTGTCACTTAACAATCTCTTTTACGACTGTATATTCGTTTCTATGAAATTTCACCCCAAAATTGAATAATGGCGAGAAGAAGGAATCGATTTTATTTATGCATGAATTACTCTGTACACGAAGCTCCATAATTTTCTCACGAGGTAGAAATCTAACTTTTCTTGACAGTTCACCCTGTAAAATTTTATTCTCAAGAAAATATTTACTAGCCGAAAATGAACCATTCCCAATCATGTTACCGTCTCATTTCTCCAACCCGCAGAACCAGTGAATATCCGTAAGCAAGTTCGGTCAAAGCATAGTCTTCGTTTCGACTTAAAACAATTTCCAAGCAACTTTACATTTCAGGCCGGCACTCGCGTGCATGAACACGAAGATGTCACGGGACTCGGGAAAGGTCCGTTGCACTTGAAGTTGCACTCAAGTGGGGCTTCGATAGAGGAATATCCTGCGGATATTGGCGCGCCTTTCTCTCGCCGACGGAATATCGATATCAGTGCTCGATAGTCGTCTCGTCGTTTGCGGTGCTCTCGTGTAACCGTACGACATCGAGACGAAATCGTCGTTGCTGTGAAATTCTCTACGGAATACATGACAAACGAATCGACGGTATCTCGCGGAAAGATAGAAATTCTCTCGGGATTCATACGAGTTTCATTCTGCATTATGCTTGATTGAATGCAAGAATTTACTTGCCTCTCGACTCTTCATCGTTTTTTTCAGGCTGATTATTTCAAGTACTTCGACTCGAATTAAATTTTGGAAAGTCTAGGGCAACGCAGCGGTCGCCAAGATGTTCCGAACAATGGAGTCCTGTAATGACGGTTGAAATACTGTTGTTACTGGGCTATTGTTCTGTTGCTACATTTTGAGGGGTACAGAGAGATTCTGAAGGCTGTTTGATATTATTTGTAGGAAATAGAAGTTGCGACGTTATGAAGTTTATATTTTAAGTGTCGCAGGATTGATAGTTATTATAGTTGTCAAGTGATTTAAAATGACAGGAAAAACTTAGGAATTGTCTACAATGATCATTTTTCTGATACTCTTAATGACAGATTTTGCACTGGGAACCAAACGTATGATTTGTCTAGAACGGAAAACTAATGATAAAGAAAATTTCAATCCTACGATTTTATTTATCAAATGATTTAAAGTTTTTTTTTCTTTTAATTCGTAATAATAATTAAATTAGAAACTTAGAAGTTTCTTTCTGCGATTTATGAAGACATTTTACACCGTATTATCAACAGAAAGTGAAATTGTGATAATGTAAAAGAGCATGAATCACTCAATATACGCTTTTTTTAATGTTGCGTGACATATGTATCTATCATATTGGGTCATTCTACAAATAATGTGATTTTTGTTGGAAGCTTGCAATAATGAAGAAAGGTTCATGAAGAATTTTAAAAACAATATCTAGAGTATTTCATAACGAAAAAAAGAATATTGCTAAAAATTAGACAAAGAGTGCGTTTAATATATCGGTCATTAGATATTTTCTAGGAAAAAGTGTCTCCGTGCTGGCATAACCTAATTAAAAAGACTTCCAATGATCAATTACAATTTTCTATCTTGGATAGCATAATTAAAGAATGCTACTGCAGACACATCCTTCTCTTTATTCAATCTTTACACGCTCGATTGTATTCCGCTGATGAAGTGTCGTCGAGCAACCGGTAACAAGATCGCGTAACGCGATTTCCAGACTGTCATAGTCTCAGTGAAGCCTCCGTCACAACATCCACATCATTCCTTCCACGTTACCGCAGTACTTGTCTTCCGACACTCCTGTCTTTCATCCCCTTTCTCCGTCTTCTACGGTGTACCCGTTCTACCCCTCTACCCTCCCACTCTGTCATTTCATTTTCCTCTCTCCTTTTATGGTTCGACTTTTCTCTTCGTCCCCGCGTTCTAACTGAGCCACCTTCCTATCTCGGTTTCTCTCATCAACGACCGAATAAGCAAGTCCGTAGTGGTTGTCTACTAAAAGAAGCCGAAAGGGAGGAGAGAAGCGAAATTTCGTTAAGCGAAGACGCCGTAAAGGTAAGAGGTAGACGTCTTAAACGAGGTTAGCATTATCGAAGGGGTAAGCCCGATCTCCGCGAGAGACCTCGTCCACTTTCTGAAACTGCCACCGAACAGCTAAGACGCCGCCCGAGTGGCTGACTTCGACCGGAGATATTCGAGCTACGAATTAAGATCAAAGATATCCCGTTCTTAGTTGCGAAGTAACAAGCAGGTCATGTGAACGGCAGAGGAGACCTTAAGATGCAGGGCGGAGACTCGAGAGAGATAAAAACGTGGCTTCGAGTGGTACCACGTTGGACGACGGTAATCCAAAAATACCTCACCACTAAGACACGGTGTCGTGGATGTTGATTTCGGTCGAAGGATTTAGATAGCGGATACGTTAAGGGAAACGGACGGCTCCAGATTGGCAAGAACGAACGAAAACGAGATAATGTCCGCTTATCTTCGAGACCCTTCTTTCTTCCTCTTGTCTTACGGGTCGGAGTACCGTCACTTTCTCTGTTTGCTTTTTAAACTGTCCCGAGTTCACGTCTGTTTTGCTTTTATGTCGGATTTAGGTAATGTTTACGGGCTTCTTTTGCTCCCTTTTCTTACACGTAAGAAGGCAAATGAAAGGTAAATTAAAAATAAGGATTTTACAATTTTTAAGAAGGGAAACTCTCGAGAGGTAGTTGGAAACTCCGCAATTAAAGCAGTGATATTGGAACCCAGTAACGACCAGGGCGATAACCACCGGGTTCAGTTATGGTCGATCGATAAAGACTACGAAGTATCCGGTTACTAACGCAAATTGTTATCCGTTTAATTATCAGCACTTTTTGATAGCAAATTAAACCCGTTGCGCGCCCGCTGACTTGTATCAATGAAAGAGAATAATTGCACATTATGTTTTACGTGTGAAGTAATTAGAGGAGAGGACACTAATGGCAACGTACATTTGCGCGACACGGTACTGTAGGATATTTATTACAAATACACGTTAAGAAAAATATAAAATACAAGTGGAAACACAAAAGTACGGAAAATACTTGAACGCACACACACACTCTTACAATTACTGATAAATACACAAACGTCTGTCTAGTCGCGTCTATTCGTCTACTTGTACGTCTATTCGTCTACTACGTCTATGCGTCTACTCGTCTATAACATCTATTCGTCTAAATACGTCTATTCGTCTATTACGTCTATTCGTCTATAACGTCTACTCGTCTATTACGTCTATTACGTCTACTCGTCTATAACGTCTACTCGTCTAAAAACCAACGTGTCCGTCTAACGTGGCGTTCGTCAACTCTCTTTCTGCGTCTTCTCGACCGCGTGCAGTCCACGTCCGTCTTTCGACTCTTTTGTCCTACGTTGGATCCCTCTACACGAATCTAGATAGATCCGCGCGGGTTTTATAAAATTCCCACAGTACACTTCAGTAAAATATTAATGATACGAAGAATCATTTATGCGTAATTATATGTTTTAATCAGGTATTGCAATTTCTGGATTTTGGCATTTTTAGATGTCTTAAATTATTAGTAAGAAATTTTGAATCAGATCATCATTTCCCAAATTTTATAAATTGGATGTTACACAACTGTCGTTGTACCAACAGTCAATATTGTTTTACGTAACAAGAATCGTCTAAACTATTTTCAAAGTATTATAAAGCATTTCATAAATTAATGGTCTACATTTTCGTTGGATACCGACTCATTTTATATATTTTGTAAAACGCACCGCAATACGACGGGATGCCATAGCAAAAACATCCTTTTGGAATCTTATTGTTAATTACGAGAGTCCGAGTTGTCCAAACGTCCCACCATAGGGGAAGTCCTTAAAAGGACTAACTCGGGCTCGAGTTAAAACACTTTTTAGTTTGGATCTTCACGAAGTCATTCTGACTTCATCTGTGTTTCGTACCTTTTGTATCCAGAAGTCCACAGTCTTTTTCCTTTTAACACTATTCCTACCGACACTTCACGTATACCTTTTCCTACCGCAACCGGTGAATTTGTCAAATGATAATTTTTTCCCAGAAAATGAACAATAAAAAAAGAAGTGAATATTGAAAAATGTATTATAATGTGAATGTATTATACGTATATTTGAGGAAAAGTCGTGAAGTTTAAAGGCGATTCAATTACGTTGTATATAGGAAATTCTAATCGAAATTTTAAAAACGGTCATTTGACCGGTCGTGGTAGGAATAGTGTTAATAAAATTGTAAGAACTGTAATACGTAATGCAATATTTTGGACTGCAAAATTTAATATTTTTTGAAAATGATATGAGTCGAGTTACAGAAAAATAACACATTTTGAAGAAGTAGCTCTTGCATTCGGCGAGGCTAGGTTAATTGGTCACGCTTTTCCCTATAATATTATTGGAGTAAGGGTTACCGTACAAATGTGGCTTTATTATTGCCGTGATATGAACCCGCATTAGTGGAAATAATAAAGACTTTAGTGAATGGTCAGACACGAAAGTGGTGCATGGTTGTTTAGCCGATCGCAGTACCGACATGTACAGGGTGACTTATTGTAACCAAATCATTACATTATTTTCAAATAATGAATGCTACAAAAGCTGTTTCACATTAAAATTGTATAATTACAAATAAGACTTCGTATATAACAGTTGGTTATTTTATTGGGAAAGGCTCCTGGCAGATTTTGAAATAATTAACATTTCTTCTTGTAGGGTAGTAAAGTCCGCTTTTAAAATGAAATTAACATTTTATTACTAGAGATCGTTATTTCTTGTTTCTAAGTTATACTTTAATGTTAAAGAAACAATATGATTTCTCGTAAACAATCACAAAAATTTCTCGAATCAATGACATTAGCTGCTTGTTTGTGTCTATCTATTAAATCTACAACATTTCGCGCCAGTTCCACTTCTTTTTCATTCGCGGGTGTGTCAATGTTAATGTTAACACAGTTATATGTTTCAATTATAATATTTATAATATTAATTGGATTGATTTTCATGATTGAATTAAGAAACTTCCTGATCTGATACAAAGTGATTTAAAAGTATTTAACGTATCTTTCGTGGTATTATTGTTTGAGTTCAGAAGATATTTGTGACGTGTAGTCGCTCGTAAGATAAACGCAGTCAATCGTATTTTGAGGTCTCAAGTAATTTGACCGTTGTTTGCGATTTCTGCTGCTTTTAAAGACATCCTGCTACAGTTTTTGGAGGAGGGAAACCCGCCAAACCTTTAAGCCGGCAAGATACGTACATATTATTTAGCGTGATAAATAGAGTCGTAAATCAGGGGTAGTTTTGATATTTGCATTCTTAAAAATTATTGTGCTATTGCTGCATCAAAGGTTCGACACGTATTTAATTCAAACAACAGTCGTAATAAAGCGAAATATAACGATGGCACGATAATAATTAAATGGGGAAAGTAATGTTAGTGGCCACCTTATCCTATTATTATCTTAATAACTGTCCCGCAATGCTAGCCATTTAAAATCGTTTACCTACCGCCTGTAATATTGCAGATAGCTTGAATTTTATAATATAAACAAGTTTTTATCAGAAAGGAATGCTTTCTTTGGGTTACCACAGTACGAAGTGGGCGAAAAATGAAACGTTACATAAGTATCGTTAAATGTTAGCAAACAAAAAATTCCGAAAACAGGTATTCACTAATTTTGTCTATACTTTATACACATAAATTTCCACGAAAATAGAACAACATTTAGTACGAAAAATTAACAAAAAATTAAGAAATTTTAATATATTGTTTAAACAAATAATTTTTTGCAATTATTATTTATATCGCTGGATTCGTAATCTCAAGGCGCACAATTTAAACAAATATCTTCCGTGCGCCCTTTAATCTCGGAGATACTTCGAAAAAACCATTTTCAACCCCAAAGTTTGAGGGCTATTATCACCCCTTCAATGTGGGCGATTGCAGATATAAAAAAATACGTGTCAAATATTTTTTCGAGAACTATCTACCATATAATTTTCATCAAAATCGGCGTGTACGGGTTCGGTATATTCCCTTGTTAGTTCAAAATTGAAATATAATATGACATATATGCAGCTATATTGAATAATGCCTGCCATTTTCCAGTCCATAATTGCATTTAATTCTTCCACTTTTCTTTTTCCGTCTACCTCATTTCGTTTTCCTTTGTTGTAGAACTATGGCTAATTTCTATTTCACACTACTTTGTACCTGCGTTTTTACAGTACATCGTTTAGCTTTCTCATTTTATCAGAAATAATTTATGTGATAGCAGTGAAGTGTTAAGTAATAACATTTGTCAGGACGTAACGAAGGATATAAAAAATAATGACGCGTTTAAGGCTGGAACTTTCATGACATAATACAATAGTACAGTAAATTGAAATTAACATGAAAATTAATTTTTATTACAATTAAATTGAATAGTATATTTAAATACTTCTGCAGCAAGTAGGAATTCGGTTGCATATAATTGTAACGAAATAATATAACGAACGCGAAAACATTTTATTCTTTCTCTCGGGTGTCTAGTTATTCCTGATCTACTTTAATATTTATTTTGGTTTATTTAGGTCATTTTTCCAGTCTCTTTGACCTGGTTCTCCTCTGTTCTTTTTTTGCGGTTCATTTACTCAGTTTGCCCTAGCCAAAACAAAACTGGAGCTACAGCACGTCGGCGAAAGAAAATGGCGTGCCGGTGAAGAAACATGATACTGATGCAGTGAGAAAATAGTAAAATACAATGAGGCATTAATAAAGAAAGCCCTGCCAATATATCTGCCTCGTTATTCCACTGTCTCGAGACGATGAAAAATTATTATAAACTGCGCGATTATATATATATTTCACGTACCAACGACTATACGAAATTATTTATTCTAAAAAAAATATAAGTATCCAAGATAGCAAGTCCAAGTATATCTTCTGGAAAACTGATATTAATACTGTTGGATCCTCAATCCCAACACCAATTTTACTTTAGAGTCCGCGTCGGGAATCGGGTGCAACACTTTTTACTACTAACTCTGAAGAGTTTTATTTCTGGAGAATCAGAGTTTACTCGTTGAAGTACGTCGATCGAGATCACTGTGATAGAGGTTTTTCGTAGATTGTGGAAATCAGAGCTTGACCCCTGAGTTTCGGAGGTGTTTTCATAAGTAATGAGGAAGGGATGGATGACGACTTCCACGTTGCATTTTGCAAACCGAGTATGACTTTTGCTCAGATAACTAATGTAATGGAAAGTCGCAGTGGCCGTTGTGCACTAATCATCCTTGCCTAAATATTATCGAGGAAAATATAGAAAATGTTTGCGTTATCCAGCAATATCTTTAAACACGTTAAAACTCGTAAATTATTCGATTTAAAAACAAAGTGACTTATGCCAAGTTCAAAACGCAACGCCTCATATATGAGGCTACGGTGAGTAAGGAGATAAAGGCTCGGAATTTTCGGCTTTTTTAATTTCTTAGTCGAAAACAAAATTCGTGTTGCAACTTTCCATTATGATTTTCCCAAGACAAAATTCCCTCCTGCAATTATAATTTCTCCTTAGAGGTTTAATTTTTCAGATAAATAGGAACATATCCACAAAATTAGGACATTTCCAGCGTCGTAATCGGTTTGGTTTTAATGTTTATAACGTTAAAGTAATATGCCTCGTTATATTGGGAGGATTTATAGAATCATGTCGTGTAAAAAAAATTAAGCAGCTGTGAGGACGTGATTTTTAATCCTAATAAATACTATTAACGATGCACGTTTTACGAGTTGATACATACTCGTAGGTTTCAGGTGGCTCCTCTGGAGTGAGCGTATATTAAAACCAGCTCACCCGATTTAATCCATGCACAGAGGTCTTGTAGTGTTATAGGATGTTAAAAGGCCAACTTGCCTTATCCTAAAGTGCTTTATTTACACTGTGTACAATGACGAATAGCACAATATGTCCGGCTCTCAATATCGTGAACGGAGTTTCTATCGACAACACTTGATGTTGTTCGGCTAGATAATATGTAAAAAGCCGCCGTCACGGTTTGCGAGGGCGATCGCTGTTTCGAAGCAGGAAAATAGCTGATTGGGAGGATCTTCAGTTGACAAATATTAATTTTCTGATTGGTGGGGAAAGGAATCGTCCGTTACTCATAGTTCAAGAGCGTCCCTCGACGTTCGGCGGAGCCGGAGAAATCCGGCTTGCGTGGGGGATGAATCCCCGGTCAATACTTCTTGCGGGACAAAACTTTCCCGAAAAAATACTTACGACGATTGGCCCATAAAGCGCATTTATTTTGAAATCATAAATAGGTTGACAAATCTACAAAACGCGGCTGCTATTTTTTCCAAGAACCATATGTTTTATAATTCATATACACTCATCCCTCGATTTACACGGTAGATACGTTCTTGGAAAAATCGTGCAAAACGAAACCGTGTAAAACGAGACACATGATACTGATAAATGGCATAATGCAAAACTATCAGAATAAGACCAAAACAAAATTTATTGTTGTGATTTAAAAACCGTGTAAAAGCGAAATCGTGTAATTCGAGTACCGTGCAAATCGAGGGACTGGTGCATTAATTATTTTAAATTAGATTGAAAGAATCTACAAGACGAGTTTGAAGCTACATCTGTGAGCTGCAGGGACGTATTTTTGCTTCGCAACAAGTAGTTTATCTTTAAAATGACTGTGTGCGATTAGATTGTATGTAAGTGAGAGTGGATGTTTCGAATACGTGATTTTGGAGACGAAGAATGCTAGGGCTAGCGTGAATGTTTAGTATGAGGATAAGGAGAGAATGAGTGAGTGCATTAGAGCACAGATGTTGTGAGAAAGAAGGAGAACGAATGGCGAGAAAAAATGTCGAGGGTGGATACGAGCGTGCTTTTCGAGAGCGAGTCAGTGAAGAGTAAACCTTGAGGGGAGAAAGTTAGACTTTTTGTGAGAGTGCGAGATAAAGAGTATTTTAAATAATTTTAATTAGTGTTAATTTTTAGCGAGTACTGTTATTTTATAGTTTAACGTATTTTATAATAAAGTTATTTACTGTTTTTTTTTCATATGTTTAGCTTTTACGTTCAACGGCGCGATCCCGTTAATTGTACATAAACTGGGGGAACTTGTTCGCTTACATTAAAATATCGATCACGACCTTTACAACTTTTACGGTTAAAATATAAAAAGTTCCGAAAATTGAAAATTTTCATTTGTTGGAATCCGATAATTTTATGTGAAATAATGCCGCGGAATTAATATCGTTAATAATACATACAATTTACCCCATTTTATTAATTCCTGCATTATTTCTATACTTTTTAATCTTCTCCAATTTATTTGCTTCCTTCGATTAATTTCTTTTCACCATAGCTTGCTCCTTTCGATGCATCCACGCCTTCCCATCCTGCCCGGAAGTGCAATTCCACGGCACTCGAGAAGAAAAATGGAAAAACACTGAAGAAAGATGATGATAAAGGAGCGAGAAAGGAAAGTGACAGCGTAAAGCAGTATTAACAAAAGAAAGTTCCTTCGCCCTAGATCCGTAAAAGCTGTTGCTATAGAACAGTAAAGGGAAAAAGAATTGATTTTAACAAATGCCCTATCATTATTGATGTCGAAAGTATTTGATGAAAAGTGCGCTTTCACCCTGCATTTTGCAGCGTGTAAAAGTATGATATATGTCACGCGAATAATTTCATTATGTGAACTTTCCAAACTATTTTGAGCCATTCGTGACTGCTGAATTTATCGACAAAATTTATATTATCGTCGTGGAACGATTTATTTTCCGTATCTCTCCGACTTCTTTCATCGGTAAATTAAAATTTCTTCTACTCCGAAACACAGAAATGCAATTAGCTCCACGCCGAAAGAACTGAAATGTTGGAGAAAACGTCAACTTATAAAGTGGCAGTTAATTCGAAAAAGGGAAGATAGTGGAAAAATTATTATAATTATTGGCAACGAAAATTTATTGTAATAATAAGTAATTATTTTAATAGTATGCAAAATTATAATTATTTCATAGTATAGAAAAAAGATAATCAAAATGTAAATAAAATTAATATCTAAGAATTTGGCGCTGTTTGTTTGTTTATTAAGTTTTGTTATATTTTCAGTAAAATGTTGGTGGTTTTATAGGACACAATTTTCTAACCTATAGTTTAATTAACGTTATGTATTAGGTTGGCGCGTATGAAATGTCGGATTGTATACGGCGACATTAAAATGACCACAGTTTTTGCAAAATGAATGTTTACAAATCAAAATAATTGTTATCCACATCAATACACTTCTGCCAAAGATCCACAAGGGCTTTTATACCATTTTTAATAAAATCTGAGTTTTTAGAGAGGATAAAATTGGAGGCGACTTTTTTATTGTCACCTTCATTATCGAATTTTTTTTCTATAATGAAGTGGCCTAAGTGTTTAAAAATGTGATAATCCGTTACAGGAAGATCAGGTGAATAAGGTGGGTACGTAAAGTTTCATATTTCAATTCGCGAAATTTTTTTGAGCTCACTTTTGACGGATATGGTCTTGCGGTTTCGTGCAATAAAGTAGGCCCCCGCCGATTAATTGAAACCGAACGCAGTATTTTCAATTCTACGGGCATTTGTTCAATTTTTTTACAGTATATGTCAATAGTAATGCTCTCAACGCCTTGGAAAAATGGAAGTTCAGCTTTCCATGTATAGATAGACATTATTATGGCATACGGTTGTGGGTTTACCACGAGGCACATTTTGAAGATACTTATATCCAGAACGAAACTTTTTGAACCAACATTGTACGATTTTTTTTATTAAGAATTGCCTCCCATATGCTCTGTTTATGTTAAGACTTGCAGCTGCATCATTATTACCAAGTTTAAATTCATATTGGTTTACTACTCGTATTTCACTACTATTCGCGTTGCACAAAAAAGTTAATTTTTTTATAGAAATTAGGTGTCTTCCAAATAAAATACGTTTCAATATTGAGCATATAGACCAAACAACCTGTTTCAACTGTAAAATTATTAATTTTACGGCAGCCTATTTACAAAATATGGCCAAAATGTAGTGTACAGACTTAATCCGACATTTCATATGCACCAACCTAATACTATAAAAATATAATAACACAAAAGAATGAAATGAATTTATACTCGTTAATCGTGAACAGGACTGTCATTGAAACATCATCATTAAAACCGCTCGGAGAGTGCATTCAGATTTTTTATCGTAGCCGAACACCACCGACTATAGAATTTTCAATAACACTCTCTGTAGATCGCTACACCGTTGTCCTCTGGCACGAAGAAAGCCCAAGCGGAAAACGTCACATTATGTGGCAGTTTGATAATAGAAAACTGCAATTGTTTTGTTTCACAATAGTCGGAATCAAACGTTGTTGGAATTTATGTGTGAATTTCTCCTACACTCTGCGGCGATACGTGACGATTCGTAGAACCGAATTTATATCGTTCCCATAAACAGATCGTCGAGAGGGAACGCGTCGTTAAGCCATCTTTAGTCGTATTCAAACAGTCAGTCGTATGAAGTTAACCATATTGAAAGTGTCATAGAGTTTTGCATCCCAACGTTTTAATAAAGGTTTCCTTTTTATTACAACCAAATTGCATTTTCGGCAACCCCACCTCTGAGACTTCGTCGAGCCATTAACAATTAACGTGACAGTTTCAAAAACTACAACTCTGAACAGTGGCATGCAAATTTAATTAAATGGCTCCTCTTAAAGCATGTCCCTGCTTCCTTCTATTAGTGCAGATTTAGAAACGTGCATTTAGAAAAAAAATATAATTTACCTATAGTTAAAAATGGCATCGAATTTCATTGTCGTGTTACAATAATGTTCTAATACTGAATTATTCAAAATTGTTTCACCTTCGAATAATATTATTTTGAACTAATTTGGAATTTACATTTCGATAATGGTACATACATATCTTTATTTTCATAGAGATTGAGTATTTCAAGAATTACGAAAATTTCTGCATGAAACAAATAGCATTGTAGAATTAAAAAGTACATCTGCACTGAAATTGCACACATTCAAATTCGACTGAATAAATTCAACATTCATCTTCATACGTTTGTTACTCTAATCCGTCATAACGGTCCAACACATAGGTATGTAACCATGAAGAAATAACTGTCCCCCAATTTCTCGAGCCAAAAGATAACAGATAGCTTTATGTCCGGTGAAATAAGGAATTTTCAGCTGGCCAAACAACACGAAAATAAATAGAAGAATAGAAAAGATCAACGCGGCCACGGGTTTTCTCTTCTCCTCTACGTCGTGGCGGCAGTAACACGTCCGCCGTCTGGCGCACGATGCATTCATACGATGCATGCGCACCGCTAAACAAAAAAGGGCTTTCAGACGATTCACGGAGCCATTCATTCGCGATGCTCCGCACTGCGCTAAGAGACAATGCGGCCGTCCATTTAGCGAATGAAAGTATGTGAGTAGACGTAGACTCTGAAATGCTCGTCACCTTGGAACGAGCAACTGCATCTATCGCGAATTGTTCATTAGATGAAGTTGTCCTTAAATGGATAAAGTTATTGGACCTTGACGTTGCATATTTCTGAAATATTTTGTAGGGCATGACATTTTGTAGTATATGAATTATTATATACATGGTGTACAAAAAAAGGAAGGAAAAAGTATTTTCTGTATTGTAGGCGATTATTTGACCACGGTGCTTGAAGTAGGTAGTTCGTTGCCGCTCAGATGACGCGACATCTGCCCAACTATCTACCTTTAATGGCAAACGCCTAGACCGAGCAGTTTCTTAGAAAATAAGAATTTAGTTGATCAATACACGGTGACCAGGGATATCATAAGCCAGGAAAGGCGTCGTTGTAGCACTGGAAATCGGGGGCAACTTGTATTGTATTTTTTGATATTGTTACGAGCCGGGCAAGTGGTAGAACGCGACCGTTTATGCAAATTAGATACGCGTGAGGGAGTTTCACATTGCAGCGCATTGGTTGAGGATGCGGGGACCGGACAAATTTATAGCATAACTATAGGGTCGCCGCCTGCCCGTTAATACAAGAATAAACTGTGTTGGATTCGCATCAATATGGCGGATCAGTCCCGTACCAAAGAATACGGAGGTACCGTCACCGGTTGATAAAATGAGGGTGGAAAATTGCTGCAACCCGTAGTCTCCTTTTTTTACTACTGCCCGTAACTTTAATTCGAAGATTATATTCACTCCAAGCGGTAAGAGTGAATAAGGGGGATCGTTGCTCGTTACACGAAAGTTTAGAATAATAGAACAAAATAACTAAAAAGTTAAATATTTCCAAACGTGAATATAAAACGTATATCACAAGTTACTTAATATTTGTACAAAACGGTGACGGTACAATTATTTTAAGTGTTTTGTTGAACTTACCTAATTCCACAGAAACTTACGTCAAACTTAGACTTCACGTGAAACAGACCGAATTTTGACACGTTGGATTATGGGAACAACAAAGTCTTGTAGCTCGCGGAACCGTCTTGCAGAGCTTCATTTTGTAAAGAATCTGAGGAGAAAAAGTTGCTTGCTTATATAGGGCCGTATTTTGGAAAACTGTCGAAAAAAGAGTGGAGGTGGTAGGGCTCTAATGAGGAACAGACGTGCCACAGGAAGCGTGAGAAAATTGTGGCCAAGGTTGCGGAAGTCATAAATTGATTCTAATGGATTAGGTTCGCTAGGACGTCGATTGGAATGTGGCCCTATGCAATCAGGCTGCTCTTTGTCTCCTCGGTTTGCGCTAAGCGTCTGATTGGCGTCGGATGAAAATTCTTGAAAATTTTCAGGGCCGTACGTAATAATATAAAAAGTCAGCTCCCGAGTCGAAGACCTGTTTGGCTTTGCTGCGTTACGCTGCCAAAACTGCGGTATTTTGAAGCGCAGACTATCGAGCTTTATTTGTTGTCATTATCTTGTTATACTGAAGTTGTATTTTGTTCTAAGCGCTTCAATCGTAACCCAGACATTTGAGTCCATTTTAATTGCATTCTACAGTATCATATTTTGCGTGGCTACACATTCAAGTATGATGTGCGAATACACAATTTCAGAATATTATTTCTATGTTCTGTTTCGACGTCTCCGCAGAAACTGTCTGGGTTAAGTCTGGGTTAGAATTTAGTTACTGGGTTAGTTACCCCTGACAATATTGTACTTCCATTGCTTGCAGTAATCAAAAGTTATAAATATATTTTTATGTTTTCAGCATTAACAGATACATCTACAAATGCAACTGTCATTTTGACCTCCAGAGTTGTGATACTCTAAATACATGAAATAAATATCTAACTGGTGAAGCAAGTCAATATGGATGTTTCTAATAAAACATAGGGTTTCGTCAAAGTTATAATTTAGGGGAGCACGCATAAGGTTGAGGTGATTGTCACGAATGCGAAAACTAGATGTAGTCAACGTAGACTTCAAGTTTATTATCCGTACGAAATACAAATGTTGTGGTCGACGTCGATATGTATATATATAATTCACGTCCAAACGGTCGTCTTTTATACCCTGTGTTTTCCGTGGGCCTTGCTCTGATTCGTCCAGAGCAGGAAAAATATCCAAGAGGGGGAAAAGGTTTTCCGAGTCAGGCTATGCCAAGAAAACTCCGGTGCTCGTGCTTAAAGGTTTTATTACGTACCCGGGCCCGAGCGATCGAGCGACCGGACTTCTCGACCATTGCCGTGTCTCGGACACCCTTCTCCCTCGCTCTGGAACTCACGGAAAACGCGGGTTATTGTCCGCCACAAGGTGAATGAGGACTCCGGTTTTTCATATTTTATAAAGATCCGCATGATAAAGTATGTTTAACAAAATATTATTTACGTGGTCAATTTAACAAAATTCAGTGAAGAACGTTCTGAAATAGTAAAAGAAAATGGTCAATGGGAGCCGCACTCAACTCAACGAAGAGCAGCAGACGGCTCTGAGAGCCGCATTTGTCCACCGCTGGCATAATTAATCCTGATACGGGCAATACGTGTTCAATCGAAGGCTTCGGTGCTGGACGAGTCGATCTTTCCCACGAGTGACATTCTGTCAGACTGATCTCTCTACTCGTGCAAAGGTACACATACGTCCCACCAAACACGCGTGACTCGTTGCTACATTTTGGAGTTAGATCACGCGACGGATTGTAAATACCCGCGTAAGTTCTGGAGTATGGGGATAGGTAAATTTATGTGTACGCGCCGGCGTAGCGTTTTGTAAAGTCGGCTTCAATTTCATGGGCTCTTTGCACATCATTAGTGCTGTCGGGCTGTTTCGTTTCATCGAGGAGCGTTGGAAATAGCGCGGGGAACATATAACACGTATAAAATGCGTGATTACGATCTCGCTTTGAAATAATTTCCAGCCCAGAATATTTACGGTCGGTTATGTTTAAAAATTGCAGTAGACAGTTAAATATTTCAGTGAATAATAAAAAAAATATGTTGTGATGCATGAAGCACCCAATAGAATTAATGTTTTTAATTGTAAGTTAGGAGGCATGCCAATTGTCATAAATATTAGAACAAAAGATTATACGGTCCAACGCACACTTAAACATTATATATGTAGACTCGTGAAAACGAAACAGAGCTATTCTGGATTTCTTTAACGTGTGGTATCGCACGGATGTCTGACCATACGACCCCCATTTGGGCGGGGGATTGAAATACGTCCAATCAACGCACACACGCAAAAGAGCGCATACTACCAGCTGACCCACTGGTGGGAGGAGGCCTTTCTAAAACTCTATTGATCATGCAGTATCAGTCCCCGAGCCGAATCAAGCGCAGCTCACCCATCAAGGTAGCTACCACTCGCCTAGCAATTTAGGCTCCACTACTGCCCCCATGAGTCCAAACCTGCTGACTGGGTCGGGGCGAAGAATTGCCGTGGGACTTAGCCTAGTCCCCGTGGTACCAACTTGACCCTTGTTGCGGGCGCAGCTTGGCTAACCTAATGCTACTACTAATAGGCTTTGGTCGGCACACGGACTCGGGAGTTTCCGGGTGCGTCAAACCCGTACCTGTCCGCCCAGGACGGTCAGGCCCCGGGGGGGGGGGGGGGGGGGGGGTAACCCATCCAAGTAGCGGTACCTGGGCTGAGTAGCTTAACACCAGAGATGTAATGGGCCGCTCCGAATCCACTGCGCCAGCGTCCTCTGCCTAAATTCCTTTTTCACGTCCTTTTCTCATATGTACATACATAATAGGTAGAGTACCGCTAGAACCCACATATATTTTTATAAGTATAGTGCTGGAAAATATTCGTGGCTTAGTAGTTTTAAGAACGACGAAGAGGTGCGAGGATGAAAGTGAAGTTGGGTCAGTTTCGGCCGATAGGTCGACCGATTTCACCCTGAAGGCCCGGAATATTCTAGAGGATAGTGAGTGCGACTACGAGTGCGAACGATCGTGGGATTCTGTGAGAGAGATGTGACACTGCATAAGTAGACGTAGGTCGAAGGTTAAGGGCACAGTTTTTAGTTGGTGGTCGCAATTTTGAGTTGTTAGTCGTGTTGTAAGAGCTGTCGCGTTGTATTTAGTTGTATTGCATTGTCGAAGTTAGTTGTACGTGTAGATTCTTGGTGTATGTTTGTTAATATAGTCAATTATTATAATTGTTGAACAAAAAGAAAATTCCTCCTTTTAATGCACAACTCCTCTAAATAAGTAGTGTTGTTTCGTTGGTAGTAATTAATAGAGCGCTGCGAACACATGGGAAGAAAAACAAGTGTACAATGTGATCGAGGGGGCACATTTACTTTTTACAATTTTCATTGTATATTTTCGTCCCATTGAATTTTCTGTTTTGCTCAGTGATTGTTTATTTTGTAAATATATGATGGGACAGACTAAAAGTATATCCTTGTTCTCCCAATGATTAACGTGAATTTGATGAATCATTTTTTATTAAAATTGGCATATCCCAGAATAATTGCGATTCACACTATATTACGTACGTATTTCATTGGATGAAAAAAAACAATTAAATCTAATGGCAGATACAGATAAAGACTTCAGTACAACGAATTGTAGGAACAAGTGACTGTGGGGAACAAAGGAATTGTAGAAAATAGTGTTTCATTGTGATTCTGTATGTAGTTATTTTTGTATGATTTGTAATGTAGTTGGATATTCTGTACAACTAAAGATAGATTTATTTCGCCGAAGGCTAAGCGATTTTCTATGACTAAATACGTTGTTGTAAGTCGCTCGTTAATCGAGTTTTTCACGTGTCAGTAGCCCGAAGCAATTGACATCAATTGCTGAAACTCTCGTTACCAATGGAGTAGTGCGTTCGTTCGAAAGGTAAAATGGTATTACACAGTACAATTGCACCCTCGATGGATCGAACTTGATTTTGTGCCGTTAAGTCATTTTATTACTTCGGTCAATAGGATAAATCATCGCACCTATAACGAAATTGTCATTTCCTCTTTATCCTGTCATTCGTACAAAATTCTACCTGTGATCGCTGACTTCTTTATAAAGCCACTTGACTATATGAAGAACAATTTATTTGACATTGCAGTAGAATTATGTGCATTGAAAATTAGAGTACTTAAACAATTTATCGTTTTAGTATAAAAATCGGCAATATATCATCTTTGTTTTCTAATAACATTTTATCCACCTAAAGCAGTAGGTCATAAACGAAATGACTATAGCAGCTGAAACCGAAAATATACAAAAATAAGAATAAATGCCATTGAATATTTCTTAACGTTTATATAAAATTATTATAAAAAAATACCATTTATATAAAGTTACATGTTTCATGAAATAATTTGTTGATTTTGTATTGAACACTATTCCGGTTATACCCCAGGAAATTGGAAGGAATTTGAATGGAATTATTCTTGTTACATTTTTTAACCGAAGAATTATCAAATCTGATTAAAAATGTTGCTGATGTAAGTTGGTTTTGAAATCACATGTGTAACAATAAAGATGATAAACCGGAGCGCCTTTTTATTTTTACCGGAAAGTTTTAAGATCCTTTTGTACAGCATCTTTCCTATAAACGCTGTTTGCCCGATCGATTTTACACATAAATAAGCAAATTCGTTGTGTACTTACTAATAGGTTCAATATCTGTTACCCAGTTGTATTTAGAACAAGAGGATCCAGTCTGCGGTAAGTTTGAGTAGGCTACTTGTTGCTTTCGGTCCTCGAAACTCTCCCTGTTTTGTTCGAGAAACAAAGTGACCTTATTTAACAACAAATACCTCAAGTACAGCAGTAAAGAATTTCACGAGAGTTCTTTTATGAAAAATCGCTTTCAAGAATTTATATCTTGCAAGTAAATTTTTGTATGAACCTTCTAATTGCATTTAATTGAATTAATTTTTACGGCAAATGCACACAGAATTATGAAAACATTATTATACGGGACATTAAAGAATTTATCAGACAATTTTAATTTTAATAATACGAGGCAGAACACATGAAATATAGCAAGCAATTTCATAAAACATTATCGCTTTTCGTTGAGCAAAAAGCTAACAGCTGATTTTTTAGATTGGCGATCTAATGTTTGCTACGAAGAGCATCGTATGTACAATACATACGTACTGCCCTAAATACATCTAGAAAATTACGGTTAATGGAAATACTCGTTCTTAAATTTGAAATCAAACAACTTTTTTAACCGTGCTAAATCGTACGAAATCGTGTAAACAGGAAATTGAATTTATTTTTGTAGACCGTATTAAAACAAATCCATGTCAAAACGGAATTAGGTGTACGAAAGTTAGCCAGTCCTGATATATATGCAGCATACCGTAGTACTCTGCGTTTTAAACTCACAATCAGGAGTGTACAAAATATTACGAAAAGACTGTAGGTGCTTGTTAATTACAAGTATATCATGTATCTGTAGCGACCACCTACATTGGGAGTTTTTTCCGTTCCCATGCAAACGGTTCGTCTGGTTTATGTCATTTGCAGCGACACAGCTATTTTTGAGAAAACTGCCTTTTGTATATATTTCTTAGAATCGCTTCGTACAGTTTCTTCGCAGTCTCAATAGCTCTTGCGAGTGCCATAAATTACGCGTTTCCGTTGGCCCCTCGAGTGCAGGCCCAACGCCAACCTTGGGCCGCACAAGACGAAGCGGGGGCGCGGCGGAAATGCGTACGTGACCGAACCCTTGCCAGCGAAAACTTGCCGCCATGACCTTTTTCTCTTTTCCCTAAAAAGCGCGCCAAGGGCGCAAGGAAAAGAGGGCGCAGTCGGTGATTTTCTCGTCTTCCGATTGGCTTAAGCGGCCGCGGAAATTCACCGGTCTGCGGGGGCGCGGCTCCTTCGAGCTAAGTCAGCGCGTATTTAGATTATTGTATTTTGAGCCGCGCTTCACACCACTCCTAGTCACTCGCTGTAAGAAATAAAAGATAAGGTGTTCACGGTAACACTGTTCGTTGTAATATTTACCATCACCCCGACCGTCCCGACATATCAATCGCTTGAAAAAATAATCACTTTCTGTACACAGTAACCATGTTCGACGTCCGTTATTGCATCACCTTCCGAACCATAATTCGTCGACTTTCATCAGAATGCTGTCAAAGATGACTTCCTTCTCGGGGTTTTCATATAAGAATACCTCTGCGCATTTCTCACGAATAATCCACTGTAAAGAATTCTCTCGTCGTATTCTTCGGTCCAGCCTATACGAATCGAACTGGAGAATTTTTGGAAAGAGGATGAGAGCATACTGCAAAAGAAGGAAGAATGTCTACAGAAATTCCAGACATCCTCGTCGCCTTCCACTACCTTACCACCTCAAAGTCTCTGCTTGTCGGCACTGTATAGTCACTCCTCCGTGCTCCACTTCTCTTCCTCCTGACGACGATAAGATCCCAGGAACGCCAGACGACAAAGAGTAATACATTCTCTGGCGGTGGGATGGATAATTACTAAAAGATGCCGTTCTTCTTCTCCCCTTCGTAAAAGTTGCGGCACCATCGTTTCGTCTTACAGTGCTCAGTTATATTATTTTCGGATTTCCTCGTTTCTTTTCTATCCTTCCTCCTCGTCCTCGATTGCTTCCGCCACTTCGTTCAGTCTCTTACACCTCCGAGAGCTCTGAACAATTTTTTCTACCCAAGAACGTTTAAGGGTGATCATTTCGAACGAAAAGTGAGAACTTTTTAGGTTCTAGCGTTATTAGGTTCTAACGGAAAGTAGAACAATTTCAGGTGGTTCCGAACCACCGAGATGATGATATACATATGTGGGATTGTGGTTGTTAATAGTCGGCTAAGATCGGAAACTCGCGAATCGTGCTTAACTTTACACTTAAATTGTACTCCGTGTATATTCAAAAAACTCCGTGCAACTCCGTGTGTATCGTATCTCCGTGTATCTTCAAACTGTAACTGTCTCCGTGTATCTCTTAACCCCTTGCCCTACGGTTACTTTTGTGACTGACTCTGCAATAATTGACAATTGCATTGCTAAAATAAATATATATTAGTGATTCCTGATATATTTTAGTATTCAATGCAGTATTACTAACATAGAAATAATATTATCGTCTCGTGTTCCACTGATATTATCAATTTGATAATTTTTGAGAAGCTGAAAAAATTCCTGTTCCATCAACCGCATCACGAGTGTCACTCGTTGTTATAGGACAAAGGGTTAAACTGGGCCTTCGTTTCGTCCGTCGTGTCTATTTATTTCTGGTCGTACGTCTTCGGCTTTCGTGTCTGTCGTTGTCACTCCAGGAAAAACGGCACGTCCACCCCAGTGCGCGAGCACCCTGGCCGCTGGGCCTCACCCCCGGGAAATTCCCGGGCCTGTCGGCCTCGTGCACTCTCCCTTGCGTACCGTTTTGCCTCGAGACGTGCGTACCCGTCGCCATGAGTCAGCGTTAGTTCGTGCCGTTATTTGTAATCCGTCATTTACCTGTCCTTACTTTTCTATGTCTACAGTGTGTCCAAAAATTCCCGATACTACACATATATATATTACGGTAAATGTGATTAATTCGGTGATTATACATAATCACCGGTTATTATATATAATCACCACTAAGTTTGGTAAATGTGATTAATTCTTGAATATTTATCAAATTAACCGGTGATTTTATATAATTCCCAACTCGTAATGGCGATATGATAAAAGTCCGTTACTATTCGTTACTGGCGGTCTTTGTCGATGTCGTATGCACTCGCCGAAAAGCTACCTCGTAAGAATGTGCGACAAATATATTGGGTTGGTAACTAAGTGATTGTGGATTTTGTATAAGAAGGAATTTTCTTAAGCTGATGAGTGACCCATAAATCGAGTTTTTTAACATAGCGAAGCTGTTTTAATTTTTTTTTGAATGCATATGTGCGATACATTGAGCTTCTCTGCAATCTCACGTGTTGTGCTATGACGATCTGAATCGATAATAGCCTTGATATGACTTTCGTCAATTGTAACTGGACGGCCAGATCGTTGCGCATTTTGGAGTGAAAAATCAGCTGAAAAAAATTTGGCAAACCAATTTTAACACTGCCTATCTTGCAAGGCTTCTTCCCATATACGACACATAACTTCTTTTATGCTTGGGTTGCGTTCCTGCCTTTTCGGAAATACAATAAAATATGTCTGTAATGCGTGTTTTGCTCTTACATTTTCAAATTGGGATAAAAACGAAACTAAATAACTCATCGATACGATTTTTGTTACTAATGAAAGGTGGAAGTCCAAACTACAATAAAACTATAGATTAGGTGCTTTGAACATGTTGACGAAACAAAAAAAGTGCTAAAACTATCTAACGTCAAAATCCGCAATCACTTAGTTGCCAACCCAATAATTCCAATGCTTAGTTGGGTCGCCGTTAGGCGATAGTAGATAGTTAAAACTATCTCCAACCAACACTAATTCATTTTTTTGGTGCAGACAGCTAACTTAAACCAGACCCTTCGGGGGCAGGTACCCGGGATGAATTGTGCATAACAGGGTACTTTCCCCCGAAGAGTTTGGTTTTATTTAGGTGCTTATAAGGAAAAGGTAAATTAGTGTTGATTTGGGGTAGTTTTTAGACAGGGCCGCCGTCAGGCGACTCGACTACACAGTGGAATTACATTTTTCGCGCATCCTTATAAGATTTAATGAAAAGTAGCAAAAGTTTTTTCCCAATATCTCGAAAACGAAAGCCGAGCCGGGGTTACATGTATAGGAAGAGGTTGCTTAGAATCACGATTCCGGCAACGTATCCAAGAATCATCAAAATCGGTGGGACGGACCATCATCTCTATAATTACCGTTTTTGATATGTAACTGTTTTGCATGAGTTCTAATAATAAAATTATTTTCTCGACTGAAGTCTTTCATTTGTAAATTATAAAATATTATTATTCACGGCCTCTTGTGTCATAGTGTCTAACGAAAAACTATACTTCTGACTAGTAACTACTCAAAAAACTGCGCTGCATTCTACTGGCTCAATCGGTTGAGATATTTATCACATTCGCCATTACGAGATGGGAATTATATAAAATCGCTGGTTAATTTGATAGATATACAAGAAATGATCACATTTACCGACCTTGGTGGTGATTATGTATAATAACCGGCGATTATACATAATCACCGGATTAATCACATGCACCGTACACACACACGCGCGTGCACGCACCACGCACGCACGCACGCATACATATCACATAGAAAAAATTAAAAATTTCTCAGAGATAAAGTATTTGCACTTGGACCGATGGATTGGAAGTCTGGTAATGAACTACTATTTTTTAACCCATCACACCCACTTGAGATGATTTGTAGTTAGTATGTGTTACATTTCTAGGTTCAAATACTTCTACTTATTTTACTGACAATAAATGCTTGTCGGTTCATGTTGGTCTACAATCATCGTGGTTGTTACTTTATTGTTAATATTGTAGAATTATAGATATTTTCGCTAATCTCTTAGCTTTGATATTATAGATATATGATTATAGATATTTTAGCTAATCTCTTAACTGATGTTTTTCGAAAACAGAGAGTGATACAGAAGTTTCGTTAGCGGATTTGTGTTCAAGACGACGGACACTAAAAGATTCACTCTGTGGCTATTGGATAACAGAAAAACGTTTTAAATTTGTTGGACAGTGTTATTAACGTTTAGGAACAAAATCTATGTGTTACTTGCATTAAAAGCTGAAAGTAAATATATTTACATTTTGAACACGCTTTAGATTTGAAACTTTATACTTGAATGTAATAATGTATTATACATATAAGCAATTTAGGCGAAGTGAATTTTATTAAAACAGCAATACATTGCCACGGTATTCCAGACTCTCAAACTCTTTAGGATTTCAAGGTAATGTACTATGTCTCTGTATGACTATTCTCTCGTATAATGTTTTTAACCTTATGAATTATCCTGAATTCGGCATCGAAACTCATATATTTTCTCCACAATAAAATGATTCTAATTGTAAGTTTAATTAATACAGAGTTAAGTCAGCGACTTCGTGCGTTCACATCATCTAATTGATTTTAGTTTATAGCAAAAAAAATGATTAGCTTAATCAAACTACTTCCTAATACATTTTACCGAACTATTATAATAGCACAGTGCTATTACAATTTAAAGATATACTAATATTCCATAAGTATTAATCGTCGAGGTTTGATAATTGAACAGTTTTTATAAAAAAGTAAAAGAGTGTAACTGTAAGTAATTAATACGTGCTTTTTATTTCTTGTTAGTAATGGTGAATAATTTCTTTTGTTTGTCCGTAATAGGAATTCTTCTGGTGCAGAGAAAGACCTGCTGTCAGAGTTTTCGGGAAAAGTTCATGGAAATTCGAAGGAGCAAGAAATTTCCTATACGAAGAGGTAATGTCATTGTATTCTTGGAATATTGCAGGACGGAATTTCGAAATACGCTTACATGCATTATATCCTCGATATGCTGTACAAGCTCTGTTTACTCTGTATCCATGAAAGAGGTCTTAATCTAATACGGTTAATCGCTTTATGCTGTTCTTTCTGCCATATTTAAATACAATATAGTTAAACAAATAAAGTAAGTGACATAATCGCTGAATAATACTTATTAATGACACAAGCACAAGTTTACAGCGAATTGTATTAATACACCATCAATATTAACACCAGATTTACGGATTTTTACTGAAATAAATCAAATTGTCTCATACATCAAAATCGAAGATTTTACAAAGAAAAACAATTTTTGGTGGACAAGCAAAGAAGTAAGCGAAGGGAATGACTTATATTTGTATACTTTCCATTATGTACTTAAAAACCAGCATATGTTTTCAAAAAATAACATTAAAATTGTCCATATACCTATATATAATAATAAAATTTTGGATGAGTCACATTGGCTCATTCCGCAAATCTAGCGTTAAGTTATATTACAGTTCCCTATTTTTAAAAAAGTCATTAAATCTTTCTGCCAATATTTAGCTAACGGTTTGTAATATGAAAAGAATTAATAACCAGTAAGAAATGCATAAATTGACAACTCTCAGAACAAACATTAAACGTAACATGTTATAAAAGGCAATATATGTTTAAATAATAAAGAAATTGTGCAACAGAAAAATATTGAAACTTTTAAACTGTTAAAAAATCTACAAATTTGTTAATTTGCTAGTAAAATTAGTATTACTAAATTTCGTGAACATGAATAAATGTTCTCCATAAATACAACGAGACCAGTATCTTAAAATTATAACCGAGTTAAAAAAAAAATTATAAAACGTAATTACTACGTGATACTCCTGCACGTGTTTGATTTATCCCATTTACCAGCAATCGGTTGCAAGAGTTACGTTGTTTCCGAATTTCGAGCAGCGTATTTTTATTTCTTCCGGTGCTGTAACACGTTCTGGCTGTTTCGTCGTTCGATGGGAACTAAAAGAGGCGCGTAGTGAAAAAGAAGCACGACGGAACTTCGGGACATCGATCGGTAATACGAAATGCCGGAGAGCATTCCCTGTATCGGTTCCTTCTTTGTCTTAGCCTCTGACATGAGGCATTATTTTCCCGGATTGAAAGTATCTGTTTCCTCTAGAAGTATCAAAGTTGTTCTGCAAACCTTTTCTCCTTTTATCGATTCGTTATTTCAGAAAACATGGAAACAAGTATAATGTAGCTGATTAACTGAACGTCTGTAATGTGTTTTTATAGTTATAAAGACCATTCTCAATAATATTGTTTTCCGTCTTTCGCTAATTCATTATCATCAATTTCATAATATTTTTTGCCATCAGATATTTTGATTTCTCTCTCACTAGCAGTAACTGTAAGTATTGTAAAATTCTTCGGTTTAGTGTATAAAATACTTAACAAATCGTAAAATCGAAATTATATTATAGAATATTAATCATGACAGAAAGACACGGCGACTGCAGCCCAACGTAAGATAGGAAATAGTGGCAAATTAACAAAAGTTTGTCTATTTTTGTAACATGATTTTCTGCCAGTAAAGAAATTATGTTACCGTATCATGTGACATCTTTGGAAATACAAAAATAAGATTCTATTACTTATCCGATGAACCAATATATAATAACGAACTCGTAACTTCATTGTGTAAAAAAGCTACCTCAACACTCGCGAATTCACCAGTAGCGAATAATTCAATTGTCGTGCCGACATCAGCTGGAAATTGCATTATTTTCGGAATTGCATTAAATGATTACCATAATTAGTTATAAGCGGATTTCGCAAGCATCAAACCGGCACAAAAATGAATACACGAGACACTCAACTTCATTGTTTCTATACAGCTATATTTGGCAATGGTATTTGCAATATATGTCTGTGTTGTATTATTTTTGTTTTTTGCCATTGTTACGTCCAAAAGTAATTTAAGATTAACAAACGAAAAACTGGTAATGATTCCGCGGAAAACTGGAGTCAGTGATATAAGTCAATTTACGCACAATTCCGACGGATAAGACCGCTGGTCCGTTTTTGGTCACAGAACCGAATCTCCTTACACATGACCGGACCCAAGAACGCGATGTTGCGCAAAGGTATGAGGTTAAAGGTGAATGAAAGTTAAAGGTGGCCAAGGTTGATAGCCGGAGTATAAAATATAAATAAAACTTACTTTTATTTTAGAGGAGTTGATGCCAACGCTCGGAGATATAGTTCGTGGTTTGGTCACAATAAACAGCACAGCACCATTCCTGATTCTGACTTTCAAATTGCTTTACGGAAGTAATTGACAGAGTGACTTTTTGATTGTTTACCTTTTTGACTATTGACTCTATTATTCATTGCTTACTGGTTTCAATAATTCCTTAGTGATAATTATCGCGTAATAAGCCTCTAATAATCTTCTAATAATCAGTCAATGCGTAATTGATGTACCGTGAATTTAATGATACTCCCGGTACGTCGCGGTTCAAATTAATAAGCCGCGACTGATTATAACAGTTTATTTATAAATAACAATGAATGGCACAAACAGAGTGCGTAAAACAAAAAGTACAACAACGATAACAATAACACTTAGAACTAATCAAAAATTGTGACTGATGAATTTGATCTGAAGATTGAAGTTAAGTTGTATTGCTTCGAAGTTTTGTTTTAGACTGAGCTCTTCCGAAAAATGAAGGAGTCCTTCGCGAGTAACCATCCCCTCCACCGACCGGTGACGCCCTCAAAAATACGAATTATGCGCCAACGGAAGTGGTGCGGAGTCTATGTAAAATTAACAATTCCCTAGTGAGTTCCGAAGGCGCCCGAAGATTTGGCGGGATCGCTCGGCGTTTCCTTGGATCGGTGGAGGGGGCGGCGGTCCGGGCCCCGGGTGGCACGGGTCAGGTCAACCCTTGTTGGAGGGTTTGCGCGCGCGTGGAAGACGGTAGGATGACTTGTGAGCGCAGGCGAAGGTTTATGATACGGCTATTTCTATTGAGGAAGAGAGAAGTGAGAGTGCAAACTTAATCTTAAGACCTTCACTTCCCTCGATGGTTAAAGACCTGGAGAACACATGTTGATGTTAATTTAGATTTCCTCACAAATAGCTAAGCCGCTCGTACCTTAAACCTATTATTTACGCGGAACCGAACAGCTGCATGCCAGGGAAGTGATTTTGAGCTATTGTAACGAAAAATTGTAAAGAAAGATTAAAGCGAGCATAGAGTAAAAGTAATGAAAACTAACAGGACCTGTGACCCTGTCAGCCTTGAATTCTAAGGTTTCCTGGACATGCATTGTTTGTTTTTAGTAGACGGATTCCACGAAATAATTTAACTCCTGCGCTCGACCCCTTACGGGAACGGTAATTAATAATTAAATGAAACCGAACATGCTCCCCCCGTTGAGAGAGTAGCGATCAACTATTGCTCCGCTGGTGAGGTTGAATGTGGTTGTCGTCAATCGGTAATGGCGCAAGTTTGCGCACGTTCCTGGTGTAGCTGCTGTTGGCTGTGCGGACAGTGACTGTCCTTGTCACTCCATCGGAGCCAGGATGAATTTTTGTGACACGACCCAAGATCCACTGCATCGGTGGGACTTGGTCCTCTTTCAGGATGACCATGGTGCCTTCTCGGATGCTGTGATCCCCACTGGTCCACTTATGGCGTACGTTAAGCTCGTTCAAGTACTCCTTGTACCATCGGGTCCAAAAATCTCGTTTCACCTTCTGAATGTGTTGCCAACTAGATAGACGGTTTGACGAGATGCCACTGAAATTTACATCTGGTAAACAATTTAGAGGTCTGCCGATTAGAAAATGACCAGGAGTAAGAGCTGCTAGGTCATTGGGGTCAGAGGACAGCGGAGTGAGAGGACGGGAGTTTAACACAGCCTCTATCTCGGTAACGAAGGTGTTGAATTCTTCGAAGGTGAATAATTCATTACCTATTACCCGTCTGAGATGGTGTTTCACCATTTTTACCGTGGCCTCCCATAATCCTCCGAAGTGTGGAGATCTTGGTGGGATGAAATGCCAGTCAATTTTGTCTTTGACAAGACTGTCCTTGAGCTCCTGGTGGAAGGTCTCCGATTTTAAGAGTTCGTACAACTCCTTCAATTCGTTGTTGGCCCCGACGAAGTTGGAACCATTATCCGAATGGATGGACTTGCATCTTCCTCTTCTTGAAACAAATCGGCGTAGTGCTGCGATAAATCCTTCGGTGGTCATATCTGTCACTAGTTCTAAGTGGACGGCCTTTGTACATAGGCAGACAAATACAGCGATATATGTTTTGACTTGCTTTCTGTTGCGGAATTTCTTCTCCTTTACGAAGAATGGACCGCAGTAATCCACTCCCACGTTTTCGAAAGGAGGAGCTTCTGTGACTCTTGCGGCTGGTAGATTTCCCATGATGTAATTCGTGTTCGGTGGGTTAATACGGAAACACTTGACACATCGTCGAATAACCTTTCTCACTTGGTTTCGTCCGTCGATGGGCCAGTAAGTCTGTCGTATCGCGTATAACGTCGTTTGTGTTCCTGCGTGTAGATTTCTACGATGCTCTTCGTCAATGAGAAGATGTGTAACGTGGTGTGAACGTGGAATGATGATTGGGTGTTTATACGTGAACGTCACCTGCGCATTTCTCAATCGGCCTCCGACTCGCAACAGACCGTCCTGGTCGAGAAATGGGTCCAGGGAGGCAAGTTTGCTTTTTGGACTTAATTTGCCTTTCTGTTTCAAGTCGTGAATGTCCCTAGCGAATCCCTCCTCTTGGACCATTCGCAACATGAATTTCTCGGCGATCTCCAATTCTTCTCCCGAAGGGGTTCCGTAATGACGGTTGCTTCTTTTGAACCGTAAGCAGTAGGCGATGATTCGTTTGAGTTTCATCGTGGAAGAATATCTTGTCAAGATGTCGTTCGGTGCAGTGGCAGTAATGAGACAAGTTTTATTTTTTTTCTCGGGAATTTCTGCTAGTGTAATCAGCCGTGTTGTTGGCCAGCGTGCTTCGTCGTGGCTCAGCCACCCTGGACCAGTCTGCCACATGGTGTTCCGGGTTAGTTCCTTGGGTAATAATCCTCGAGAGAGAGGGTCGGCTGGGTTATCTAATGAAACGATGTGTCTCCAATGTCCTGTGCTGGTGTTCGATTGTATCTCCGTGACGCGGTTCGCCACGAATGTTTTTAGCAGATGCGGTGGTGTGTTTATCCAATGCAGCACTATCATAGAGTCGGTCCAGAATACAGTCTTCTTGAAGTTGATGTGGATAGATTTCTTCACTGTTTGGAACAATGATGCGAGAAGTAGTGCTCCGCAAAGTTCGAGTCGTGGTAACGAGATGGTCTTAAGAGGCGCTACACGTGATTTTGCACATAGGAGTTGTGATTGCGTCTGTCCTGCGGCGTTGACTGATCGTAGATAGATGCAAGCCCCGTACCCGGTTTCGCTGGCATCGCAGAATCCGTGTAATTCGATCTCGACAGCATTTGGTAACAATAGCCTTCGTGGAAACTCCAGCTCGTTGATCAGAGGCAGCTGGTTCCGAAAGGTGGTCCATTCGGTCTGGATGCTGCCAGGCACCGATTCGTCCCAATCTAGTTTTAGCTGCCATATCTGTTGCATTATTTTCTTTGCTGTTAAAACAACGGGACCCAACAGGCCTAGGGGATCAAAAATCCTTGCAATTTCTGACAAGATGGAACGTTTTGTGGTTCGGTAATTGCTTGGCGGAGAATTTACTGTGTAACTGATGGCGTCTCGCTGCGAATTCCACGATATTCCCAGTGTTTTAAGGTTGGACTCCTTATCGGTTAATAACTTGGTGTTGATGCTGGCCTGCGGAAGATTTTCCAGCAATTCTTCTGAGTTTGACGCCCACTGCCTCAGGTTGAGATTTCCGCGGTTCAGCAGCTGGATGATTTCATCTCTGAGGGATATTGCCGATTCCATCGTATCTGCACCGGTTAAGAGGTCGTCTACGTACATATCCCTCTTGATGATCCTGGCTGCGTTTGGAAATGCATTGGATTCGTCATCAGCCAGTTGATGAAGACAGCGGGTGGCCAGAAATGGGGCTGACGACAGTCCAAAGGTAACGGTGTTTAATTCGTATGGTCTAATGGAACCGTTTGAGTCCATCCAAAGGATTCTTTGATATTTCCTGTCGTCTTCTCGAACCAGGAATTGCCTGTACATCTTCTCAATGTCTGCTGTAAGCACATACCGGTGTAGTCGAAATCTGAGTATCAATGAGAACAGATCGTCTTGAATGGTTGGTCCAGTCATAAGTGCATCGTTCAGTGATACGCCAGTGGTGGATTTAGCGGAACCGTCGAACACCACTCGAAGTTTTGTTGTGAGGCTGGTGTCCTTTACAACGGCATGGTGCGGCAAGAAATATGCATTCTCCAGTGGCTTGATGCAAGTCTCTGACATGTGGCCAAGTTGGATGTATTCCTCGATAACAGTGGTGTATTGTTGCTGTAGAACCTTGTCTTTCTGGAAACGGCGCTGTAAAGACTTGAATCTTTTTAGTGCGGTGTTGTAAGATTCACCTAGTCGTTCCTTCTTTTTGTTAAAAGGCAGTGCTACGATGTACCGTCCCGTGGTGTCTCTAGTGGTGTTTTCTTGAAAGTGTTCTTCACACGCTTGTTCTTCTTGGGAGAGAAGGGGTGTCGAGGTATATTCTTCGATCTCCCAGAATCTTTTCATGTCGAACTCTGGTTGCGTGACATGACATTTTTGTTGTTTGGCTGCAAGATGGGTTGACAACTGTACGTTGCCGCCGATCACCCAACCCAGCAGCGTTTTTTGAAGGAGCAGTTCAGGATCTCGAGGCTTGGACAACGAGATTTGTCCCACGCAGAGGAGCGAGAGCGTTGGACCAGTCCCGAGAAGCATTTCGATCGGGGCTGGCTTGTGAAACTCCGGATCTGCTAGAGTGAGGTTAGCAGGCACCCGGATGGAATGGCGGTCCACATGCTGCGCAGGAACCGGACCCGAGATGTGCGGAATTGTGAGAAACTCCAGGGTTTTCTCCAATCCGTTGTTCATCGATCGGATGGTTGCGGTGATCCTGTGCCTCGTCGTGGTCCGTAGATCGTTTAATGCTCCGACTGGGATGCTGCATCGCGATTTCGGCAACTGTAGCTTCTCAGCCAGATTCTCCGTAATGAAGTTCGCGGTGGAACACGTGTCTAAAAGAATACGTGTCTTTATAAAACTGTTTCTATTGTCCCGTACCTTTATGAGTGCTGTCGGCATTAATTCGTCGGATGCTGCGTTTGCAGTCAATGACGTGCATCCGGTCCTCTGCTGGGGTAATCGTCATTGATCTGACTGTTCTGGCTGCGTCCCTGTCTCTTCCTGATGTATGAGTGTGTGGTGTCGCTTATTACACACTCTGCATGCAAAAGATCTGCAATATTGCACGGAGTGTCCCTTTCGCAGGCAGTTATTGCACAAGCCTCGATCACGCACTGCTGTTAATCTCTCTGGTACTGAGGCTGCGGCGAAAAGCTCACATCGATAGATCGAGTGCGTCTTGTCGTCGCAAAATTCACAGTCTTGTATCGTCGACGCTGTTGTGACGAAAGTGTTGATGGGTGGTTTCTGTTGTTTTCCTGCATAACTACGTGTCTGCGTCCTGAACGGGGTTGTCTCCTTGATTGTCTTCGGCTTCTTGGATGATTTTGCTCCTTCCAAACAGCGCGCTTGCTCCGTGACAAAGCGGAGTAAGTGGTTCAGATTGGGCATCTCGTTGCCTTTCAAGGTTTGTTCAAACTCGTATCGCGTTTTATGATCTAGCTTGGGCAGCACGATAGGGATGATGACCATGTCCCATTTGTCTGTGGGCATGCCTAACGATTTCAACGAACGCATGTGTTGCTGTACGTGATTTGACAGTTTCCTCAGTGTTGCTGGATCCTTTCGATCTGTCTCCGGTGTTTCGAGGATGAGCTCTACATGGCGCATAACGATGATTCGTTCGTTTGCATAGTTATGCACCAGCATCTCCCATGCTTCGGCATAATTCGCCTCGGTAGTTTGGAGAGATTCGATGACTTCTAAGGCTTCTCCTGATAGGGCGGATCTTAGATAACTTAATTTTTCGGTATTTGAAATATTCTCTTGGTTACCGACCATGGACATAAATCTGTCCCTGAACGACAGCCAGTGCTCAAGTTTCCCGTCGAATCTAGGCAATTCGGCCTTCGGAAGCTTGACCAAATTGACAGCTTGAGAGGTCGGCGTTGAGCAGGGTCCTTGTGCGTTTGCTGCTTCTTGTGATCTTTCACTGGCACGAAAGGTATTGACCCGGGAGACTATAGAAACGTACCTTTCGTCCATCGCTGTTCGCTCTTCATCTGGTTCCTCGTCGTTCCGAAGGGCTTCCAATTCAGCTTGCACGTCGTCGAAGAGAGCGAAGCTGTCTTTGAGACGATCGAATTTTGCTTCTAACAGCATCGGGTCTGGTCTGCTTGCGTACGTTCCCAGATAATTTTCCATTATCGTTAGCTGACTCTTGATGCCGCCACGCTTCTGGGTGAGGAACTTGATTCGTTGCAGCTCTGATGCCATTGTTCAATCGTTCACTCGCAAGATGCACTTGACACTGTTTGTATGTTTTGAATATCCGGCTCGAAGGACCAATAAATGTACCGTGAATTTAATGATACTCCCGGTACGTCGCGGTTCAAATTAATAAGCCGCGACTGATTATAACAGTTTATTTATAAATAACAATGAATGGCACAAACAGAGTGCGTAAAACAAAAAGTACAACAACGATAACAATAACACTTAGAACTAATCAAAAATTGTGACTGATGAATTTGATCTGAAGATTGAAGTTAAGTTGTATTGCTTCGAAGTTTTGTTTTAGACTGAGCTCTTCCGAAAAATGAAGGAGTCCTTCGCGAGTAACCATCCCCTCCACCGACCGGTGACGCCCTCAAAAATACGAATTATGCGCCAACGGAAGTGGTGCGGAGTCTATGTAAAATTAACAATTCCCTAGTGAGTTCCGAAGGCGCCCGAAGATTTGGCGGGATCGCTCGGCGTTTCCTTGGATCGGTGGAGGGGGCGGCGGTCCGGGCCCCGGGTGGCACGGGTCAGGTCAACCCTTGTTGGAGGGTTTGCGCGCGCGTGGAAGACGGTAGGATGACTTGTGAGCGCAGGCGAAGGTTTATGATACGGCTATTTCTATTGAGGAAGAGAGAAGTGAGAGTGCAAACTTAATCTTAAGACCTTCACTTCCCTCGATGGTTAAAGACCTGGAGAACACATGTTGATGTTAATTTAGATTTCCTCACAAATAGCTAAGCCGCTCGTACCTTAAACCTATTATTTACGCGGAACCGAACAGCTGCATGCCAGGGAAGTGATTTTGAGCTATTGTAACGAAAAATTGTAAAGAAAGATTAAAGCGAGCATAGAGTAAAAGTAATGAAAACTAACAGGACCTGTGACCCTGTCAGCCTTGAATTCTAAGGTTTCCTGGACATGCATTGTTTGTTTTTAGTAGACGGATTCCACGAAATAATTTAACTCCTGCGCTCGACCCCTTACGGGAACGGTAATTAATAATTAAATGAAACCGAACAATTGATTCTGAATGCTAATAATCTTAACGCAATGGACTTGATCTAATAATCTTTGAGAAGAAGAGAAAGAAACCAAGACAAGATAACCCCTTCGCATCCCTACTCTATGGCTTAAAAACTACGACGCGATATCTTGAATTGTGATTGGGTCATGAGTCTAGAAAGGGCCTCTGTCTCTCGCACCGCTCATTCCCGCCTAATTCTTCCTGCACTCCTCAAGCTCGGCCTCTAAACGAAACACTTCGCATTGTGGAGTGTTTGCCATGATCACACTATAGACACAATCTTAATACATTTAAACGGTCAATAGTCATATTCGAAATAGAGTGCATACGCTAATGCTTCGACTTCCGTCGCTCACTTCGCGTTCTCTCACTTGCATTGATGCCAGTCATTCACTCTCATCATCATGCAGTCTGACTTGAATGTGTGACTCCCTTGACAAGTAGCGTGTTAGAATCGATAATACGTGTGAGCGAGAGATACCTCGTGTCGTCTGACGAATCAGACCTGCATTCTTTCCGCGCGCCAACTCGTGCATTGCCTACGACACTACACTTCTTACACAGAGTATTTTTCCAGCACTGTATTATCCATACTAGGAATGTGACTGAATATTGTAACGTCCGGGATTAATATCACAATGAAAGCCTTAGAGAGATAAAATCATCGATGATAATCCAATCAGAACGATAAATACTTTCCCTTGAGTTTCCATCATGACTCGACGTTTAAAAAGGTATTAAAAATACCCACTGACAGGAAAGATTTATTTATCGCAAAATTTTGCATGTTTCTGCATCAGAAAGCGTAATCAAGACAACGGTCTGGTTTCCCATGTATTCTGATAAAGCAATGCTGACCCAGTTCCCCGTCACTTTTCTTTCAGGAATCGTTTCTCATCGCAGACGTTCGCCGTAACAAATCGTAATTCGATCTGGATCCGGATAATCGGAAGAGGCGTTTCGTTCGAGGATCTTTCGCAGAAATTTCTTCTGGGGATGATGACTCTCCTCTCGGGAAATAACTGAAGAAGATCGTGACATCGCAACCGGAGGAAGAAAACGCCGGAATAGGGAAAGAGAAACAAGGTATGGTCCCAGGACGAAACGAAAGTCTCAGGGTCGATACCGGCCGCGTTCTTTTCCGTATCGATTATGGAAATCGCAGTAGTTTCTGCTTCGTCTTCTCGCGAAAAATACTGCGAGCACATATTGAGTCGACGGTGCGTGAAGTCGAGCCAATTCGCTAGGCGGTTGAATATAAACGAGTCGGTTTGACAAGGGTAAGCAGAATCAACATGAACATACCCCCGGCTGTCAGACCAAATTAGAACGAGGAAAAATATGCCGGAATGGTTTTCATGCTGTTCTTACGCGTTGGTCGAATATTGTCGCCCACGTGTTTCCGCCAATTAGGAATTCCTACATTGATGGGGAGTCAATGGACGAAGATAAAAAATAATGAAGTATATGTTACGTCCTAACCCCAACCGACACATTCCGCATTATTCGCTCATCATCATCAATATTGTTATTATTATTATCATCATCGTTATCATTATCGTCGCCAACATTACTATCATATTATTGTTATTGTTATTATTATTATTATTATTATTATTACTATTAACCCTTTGACTGCGGTGCGATCTTCGAGTAATCCATCGGTAGGGACGGCGCGTTATTCGCAGGTCAGTCGCTGCGCTGCACAGCCCAGTGACTAGTGACCAAAACAGTACCCGGAGATTTGATATCATTCTTAAAATGTAAAAAATAATGATTGCAAATAAATTATAAATATCCATTTTTATTTATTTTAAGTAGCTTTCTAAGCTATTTTAATTTACCCAACTCAATTTGCACATTCTTTCAATAATAATGGGTAATTAAATATAAAGGAAAAAATTCAAATTTGATAATGAGGAACAAATTCATTATAACATAACAACAATTTTAACATAATGAACGAATAAAGATAATAAAAGGATAATAGAAACAATTTAATAAACAAATTCCGTGCGATATATCCTAAAGCATAGATCAACGCATAAACCTACATCACATTCCTTGCATTCGTATCTACTCTCTCGACGAATTTTATGTTTACTAAATAATGCACACTCACGCGTTTGATTTTTTTTTGAAGATGAATTAAAATACGTGCTTGGAGAAATGCAGAGGGCGTATATTTACGCCTTTCGTATATACAGATGGTCTTGTGAGGGCGTATGTATACGCCTTTCGTATATATCGTTGGACTCGCGAGGGCGTATATATACGCCTTTCGTAGTCAAAGGGTTAATTTGCATACCTCAGGTAAAATATACATACGCACATACACATAAATGCCCATCCGTCTCGTCACAGACCTCATCCCCACTTACCAAGGTCGCTGTCCCCCACTCCTACATTCTCCTAATTTTCCGCACCCACGACTTTTCTTAAAGACCAACACACGACACACTTTTCAACTGACCTTTCACCGAGTATTATAAGCAAATGAAAGAGACAAATATCAATACACACACACACACACATACATCTAGTATTCGCGAGTTAATACCTTCCCTCGCGAAGACGTAGTGGTGCTCGTTTTGTAACATATATTTTGGATAAAATTGTCAAATTACGTTTCTTCTGTATTATAACAATGATAAAATTGCGGGATAGAAAGAGCGCGAAAAAAGAACGGATTTATGTTCGAAATTAGGAAATTTCAAAGATTAACAATAAAATTGTAAATACGCGGAAAATTCGGCGTTCATCACTTCTACCTCGAAATGCTTATAATTTCTCTTTTATTATTAATTATCGAGTTTTTTAAAACAGTTAAAAGATCAATTTTAACAGGAAATTTTAGTCTCGTAATGTAACAATTGAATTTAGAACGTAAAGAGTGATTACAATCATTTCAGCACCAATGAGGAAATACTTCAGTTATAACGTGAATAATATTATCATCCTTTACTTTGACAGCACGTTCGCAAAAACAATAATTCCTTTAACGCATGGCAAATCACTCTCGACGCAGGCAGCTTTTATTATTATTATCGTTTTATTCGTATTAATATAATTTAATTCGATCGGCTTGGAATTTTAATTTCGTGTCGAAGCTCATCCGGGATTACACGACTTCGATCGAGTTTTGTGTGCCAGGGATGGTCCACTGCCGTCCCTGCAAATCCGTGCGGCTTTAATTCGCCGAACTATGTAGATGTTTTGAAGTACCCCCGTGGATCTCCGAGAGTCTCAAAGTATTAAACGTCTTAATATAACGAGAGTGCAATATTTGAGTCCTCTCGAAACACGTTATTCTAAGAATCTACGGAATTTCGAGTTGCACCTAAAATCGCATTATTATGCAATATGACATCTTTGAGAATACTTTGTTTCGCAGTTGAGCATGTTCCAGCTGTTTCACCCGAGAAATATCCGTTAATATTCTACGTAATATGTACGGTTCCCCGAAGAAGGAATACATGCAAGAAATAAAGTATATTAACATTTCGCTGACTTTCGCGAAATTGTGATACATTGGGTTAAAGTAACGTAGTGTCACTAGCTTTGGTTCCATTTATGAATAAGTTAGTCGTAGGATAATTATAATATATCAGGATGTCAGTACAAAGGGCAGGATATTTATGACTGATTCTAGCTATAAAACGGGCAGACGACAGAGACTGGTGGCTATGATGGATATGAAGTTAAAGGTTCGGTCTCCGAATTATTATAATAGGCCGAGTTCAAATCCTCGTCATCTCTAAATATGTTTTTTTTACGTGATATGTAGATCATAACCACAGTTATTCGGAACCTACTTAAAATTATAGATTTTAGACGAAATGATATAGCAATTAAAGCCAAAAAAATACAAAGAGAAAAGAAAGACAGGTACTTTGAAGAAAAATGGTCCGCGAGACATTGTTTTTGCGATAATACAGGGTTGGGGAAATCTCGAGGTTCAGCCCAGTGTCCAAGACGCGTAGGTGGAGGTTAAAGTAACAATTTTTCCTCCATCAACAGAAATGTTATAGAAGACGAAGATGGTTGAACATATTCAAAGGACGCCATAACACAAGAGAACAGACCTTTACGATGAGACACCTTTTATGAACCACAACGAAATTATGAAGGATGTGATGCGATGTCAAAAGTGACATTAAGTTTCATGTTCAAGTTCAGCCAAATCGACACCGCGAATAATGCAGCCAATTTGTTATAATTCTATAGTATTAAGTATTACAGTTTCAATCGAAGGACAGTAAAACTTGCGCCAGTAGTTTTGCCTATAAGACAAAGAAAGGAGACGATGCATACTCACGATAAAATGACAGACAGATAAGAACCGGAAGTTGGAGCTACAGAGACGAAATGCAGCGCAATACCGCCAAGAAGTGAATCATGGTTTATATCTGCATGGCAAGTTTTTCTCAGATGATACGTGTGTTTGTCATAGTATCTGTGAATCGAAACTCATGTAAAACTATTGATTCTCCACAATGTACTATTTATAGTTGCTTATTTTGAGATAGAATTCAATGCAGTGAAAAAGTCGTCCTGGATCGAAACCTCGACAAGTTTTTATATAGTGACATGCATGTCACGTGTTTATCGTAACCAAAGTGCTTTGGAACTCATCTAAAATTCTAGGTTCTTCGCGCTGTGACGGTAATTTTAAACTCTTTCGCTACGAAAGACCACTGCTCACGAAATTGTCATCGGATATGAATATCTGATTCTTTATGCCAGCCACGTACTCATTCCATATCAATGCTACAACAAGTATCGGTGATAAATTTCACGATGCGACAAAGCAAAAAGTGCAATCTCTGCCCGCAGTAAAACGCATACTTGCTGCATGCTCCTTTGTACAGTAAGGGAAATTGAATTTGATACTATAAACGCTGACAGGCAAAGGTTTCTAAGCTTACGTTCATAATAAGTTCTATGCTACAAAATGGTATAGCGTTGGTGTCACGTACAGGGTGTTTCAAAAGGTTTTGTCATGGCTTCGGGGGGTTGTTCTAGAGCTCGGATTGGATGAAGATTTGTGAAAATTACTTGCCGCAAAATTATTTGAGGAATCCGCGATTCAAACTGGGTCGGCTATCTTCTTCCTATTGTTACGTAGGTAAAATGTCTGAGAGGAACCATGGGTCAGAAGTGAACCGTTCTCCCGCAAATCAACTTTTAATTGGGCCTCCGCGATCTAATTTTCGCTTAGTAAGTGGGAGAGTCAGCTGTTCCTTCGGAAAGAAACACACAAGATATCCTTGTCGGCTAGGAAGACGTCAATGACCTGCGCTCGGTGTCAGGTTCGCTCATGGGTCCTCCCGGGGAAAAGAACATAAACACTTGCACTGCTCTTAGTCGTTCGGTGACCCAGTCCCCCAATTTCTAATGTCTAGTAGCACGCTTCTCCTTAGACTGTTCGAGCCGACAAGGATATCTTGTGTGTCTCTTTCCGAAGGAACAGCTGACTCTCTCACTTACTAAGCGAAAATTAGATCGCGGAGGCCCAATTAAAAGTCGATTTGCAGGAGAACGGTTCACTTTTGACCCATGGTTCCTCTCAGACATTTTACCTACGTAACAATACGAAGAAGATAGCCGAGCCAGTTTGAATCGGGGATTCCTCAAATAATTTTGCGGCAAGTAATTTTCACAAATCTTCATCCAATCCGAGCTCTAGAACAACCCCCCGAAGCCATGACAGAACCTTTTGAAACACCCTGTACATACAGTAAGACCCCGCTTAACGCTGCTCCGCTTAACGCCGTTTCGGTATTACGCGGTACTATTTGGATTCCTTGAAATCGCACACGGTATTGGTATTGGTATTGTCAAGCTAGCTCATCAAACAGGGTTGGATAATATAAATGCGCAGGATATTGATGAATTATTGCAAGTTACAACAGGTGAAGGCCGTTCCAACGACAATCTTAAAGAATTAGTAGAACAACAAGTGCACGAAGATGACGAAGTTAGCGTTTCTGAAGATGAAGAGCAAAAGGAACTCTCAACGGATTTTCCAAAACAAAACTTTAGCCACTATAACGGAAATTATGGATCAGTTTGTACAAAATGATTTAAATTTTGATAGAAGTTTAAAGGTAAGACGAAGTGTCATTAATGCGGTGTCTTGTTATCAACAACTGCTTGCTGAACAAAACAGGCCCAGACAAACGACTTTAGATAACTTCGTCACAAAAAAAAATATCAAATGAGGAAGAACGTTCCTCGTCACAAACATGACATCTTTACTCGAACTTTTTTTGATTTTCATGAATGTTTTATGAATAAAAATGGATATTAGCAATAAATAAGTCTATAGTTGATGTAATAAAAAACTATTTAACAATTAATGTTACAAAATAAAAGAAAAAAAGAACTGGTAAATTTTCTTATTCTTTGTTCTGTTTCACTTATCCCCATTATTTACGTGGTAAGAGGGCCTCGTTTAACGCTGCTTCGTTTAGCGCTGGAACTTATTGGAACGTATGCCCCGCGTTAAGCGGGGTCTTACTGTACCTGAAATAAGTGAGGAAAACATCCTTAGATGCTGGACGCTATGGTTTCAATTTCGTCGGGTAAACAGTCATGTGGTTGAAGCTGTAAATGTAAAAAGAAATAAATAAACATATTGTTCGTAAAGGACATTTAATTCTGAAGAGTTCCATTTTCAGAGTATTAATGAGACATCTCCCGGGTTGTCAATATTGTTCGTTGATATGACCAACGCGAGTATTTCATTTTTACTAACAAGCAGAGAGTCAACATTTCGAAGAGTAAACCCTTATAACGAGGTACAGTTAACGCAATCATGTATCATTGTTAATTTTCTATCAAAATAATTTCAACCTCTGGATTTTATAAGTATTTTGTTTTTTCAACTGAAGTGTTCTGTAATTGCTGCTAACTGTACTTATTGTTACTATTATCGTCAAAGTAAAATAAGTATCTAGCAGCAGAGAATTTTGCTAAATTAATTTAAATCAGCATATAACAGATTGGGAAATCTATTCGGATAGTATTGAACTAATACTTATGTCATTTTATTTATATTTTGCGACTCGTTGCACTTTTAAGATAATACAGCAGATTCTGTAATACGAATACTGTAACGGAGAACAAATTCTTGAAATTAGAGTGTTTGCAAGTTTGAACGACACGAATAAAACGTTCAAATAGCTATCAGATTTTCTACTCTTTCAACTGCCCCTGAAACCGCAGAGTACCGTAAAAATCGAAATTGCTCGCCGCATTTCCATTGCACCGTTTCCGCGAAGAAAATTAAACGAGCCATTATTTTAAACTTCATAGACCAAACGCTGCTATAATGGCCATCGTTGTCGAACTAATTTTCGGCCCACAAACCGCAACGCTCTGGTTTTCCTGCACAAATGATAAAAAAAGAACAATCCGGTAAAAGTTGAAGCAAGAGCGAAGCCGAATACGGACTCTTTACAATTCGCGCAATTCGTTCCAACTTCGATACAGAACTCGGTGTCGCTATTACAGTGGCAACGGAATAGAAGGGGGAAACAGTGGGGAAGAGCGGGAACGAAAATCGAAGGGAGTGTGAGAGGTCGAATGGCCGGGTGAAGTTGGGAAAATAAGAAGAACAATCGTGGAAAAGCCAACGGGTCTGTAACTAATGGCGGACTCGCCACGGCCTGCTAGGTAAAAGTGCTGCCCGTTCTGACCGTACAGGATGCCACAAATTCTGCCCGTTGCCCATAAAGCCGGAGAAATGGGACCACCGCCAAAACAATCGCGGGACGAATCCCCGTAGGACAGCGTACCATTTCCGTATCCTGTACCGTCGCTGCCTCGTTCTTTCCTTCAGCCTACCTTTTCTTATGTAGCTACATTTTCCAACGGTATTCCTCCCTTTATCAGTGTGATATTCAGTTATCCCAAAAACAGGTGGGAGGAGGAGAGATAGTTGGGTGAGTAGGAAAAAATTTAGGATATTGGAGACACGGATTGGGGAAATAAAGAGGGTCGTTGGGGGAATCAAATTAACGCTCGCGTCGGAACGGTATGTTTTTCGAATGACAAAGACGGTTATAATAAGAAATTAGGGAGGAAAGTTTAGCGGGTTTATTTATGGTTCTGATGATGTAGAGATTCTACTGGTAAATTTCTTAATAGTACGGTTTATTAGCTGATGTTAATTTTAATAACATCTGTTATATAATATAGTTAAACATTTATTCCTACGTGTTAAGCACATGGGAATTATATATTATTAAATCAAGTTATTTCATAAAAAGGTGAATTTATTTATACGTCTGAGAATTTTACGCTTCTCAAACGGGGATCGTAATAGAATGCGGGTTGATAGTTTATTGAAACTTTCACCCTTCACGGTTCGAAGTTAGTTTTAATTTCATTTAGCAAATAACGTTATTTGCTGTTAAATATTTATTCTCCTATTAAGAAAGCACAAGCTATCATTTATTGAAAGGCACTCTGATTGAATATGCGAGACTGTTATAGAACCCCGAAACCCCGACATTATATTGACTGAAAATTAATTGGCAGAAAGTTATGTAGCTATACTTCGATAAAGAACCGTAAAGGATTAATTAATGTCTACTCACTCTTCAGACTCTTATTATAAAACTTTCGAAATAACCCCCGTTAGAAATAATAAGAAGAATGAGATCAATTAATAATATTAAACATCGGTAAGAGCAGTATTTAGAAGTAATCAATTTTAACGCCAGAACTAAATCACTATGAAGTCGGCCATTCTTTTACACCACTCTACAAGGAACCAATTATAGTAAATTCAACTGTCTCAATTGAATCTACCCGAATACCATTATTCTCTGTTTCGAAAGGAATGTTTTCCTCTGCACCTCAGAATCTTTTAAACCTTTAGTACATTATAAAATATATAATAATTAATTCGCGGCCGTAAATAATGATCAAACGTGTAAAATCTATTGTTTCAAAGCAATATCTTTTCTATGACGTTTAACTTCACTGGTGGATAAACCTCATATTAAACAGCATATCATACGTAAATCAATGAATAAAGTAATGGTTTAACGATTAAATAAAGCAGGTACAAAATGCACCAAGGAATCTCTAAATCCACGAATCGATTATCAAGAATAAGTAGATGGAATAGTAACCGCATGCTAGACTCGACACCGCGCAAGTCGCTATACAAGGAGAAACAATTACCCAGGCTTTATCAAGTTATTATCAGCGCTGCTGTCTTTCATTTTTCACGCCGCGAAAATGCAGCAAAAAATAATGAAGAACAAATGGTGGGAATGTGGAGCATATGTCAGAAACATCGTCGAGATTGTTAGCAGAATGACAGAGTGAAATGAATTTATCAATCCATGTACTCTTCGGGTATGTTCTAGTTTCTGATTTCAACCTTTGCATGCTTGAAGGCAGAACGTAAAAACTACCGAGCACCGCGAATGATTAATGCTCGCGTTTCTGGCAAATGAAATCTGAATTACTACGATGACGAAGCAATTCGGAATTAACTTCAATGCGAGCCCGCAAGTACGTTTCTTGCATCGAATGTATTTTACCTTGCAATATGCCGAGAATGTGAGAAACAATAAAAAGATAACAATCGAGAGTGATGGTTCATGATGTATAAACTGTTGAAGCGTAACTCAAGAAAAGTGTACGTGCAGTAAATGAAGTTAGTTTGTCGAATCTACGTATTTTTGCTTTGCATTAAAGAAATGTAATAAAGTAATTTCAATTGATCTCTTTACATCTCTCTATGACTTATAAGCATTTTACTGAATACATTGTTTCACATTTTGTATTAAATTCCCTGATGTAATACGGATGTAATTTAAACTTGAAATAGGATGAAGATACTTAACCTTTCGTTCTACTACTTTTTCTACAGTTTTGTTTCTTGTAGAAGTTTCCTGCGTATTCGATTTTTCGAAACAGTTTGTAATTATTTGAAGCTATGTGCTTACCACCATTATTCATCAAAGTTTTCCATCTCTGTAAATGTTACTTCAAGTCCCTTTTATAAAAATCTTTAGATTTATTACTAAATAACTATTGACTGCATTTTTCACATCTACAAAGATTTTCAAGTTTTGTGTTCACTAAAATGCTTTTATAATTCTAGAGGAGGGTAGAAAACTGTTGGTGCAAACTAAATTCCAAAGTATAGTTCCGATCCTTTTCGCATTGGCACTGTTACTTGTAGCTTTTCATCGCTACGAATGTAACAGAAATTCTTTGAAAGTAACCTCTCAATACAGTCAAAATAATTTCTTATTCTGCCATTCTCGTCATATTCTTTAGAGTTGTTGACAACATAAGCTATAGATAATAAGCAATATGTCCTGCTTGCACATAATAGCCCATTCTTCTGATACAATGGATTTTTATTATCTGCTTTTCATCCACTAATTTGCCAATAATTCATACACAGCGTCGTGTAGAATAAATAGTCTGCAATCTAAAATAATACCGTATTAACTCTCTCAACTTGGCTCGTTGGTTGCACATGTTCTCACATTAATCATTAATCTTCTTTTCGGAACAAGCAAAAAATGTAGGTTATCCACAGTGTACGGTTAATTCGACAAAGTGCTTGGCCTATCGTACTACGTCAGACGAAGAACATGGCGTGAAACGTGGAGGCATCGCCCGAGCCTTCGGGAATGTCGGCCGGATGCGTATCTCTTTGCTAATTACAGCGAAAAACATCGCTGAAAAAGCGCGTACCCGAACTAGAATCACGTATACGTTGAGTCTGCGGAAAGCCCTCAATGCTTCTCGCATCACGGGTTCCTGTTTTTCCCGGCCGGAACATAATTCACTAGCACCTGTACTCCCTGAAAATTCATGAGGATCAAAGTTCGCTTCCATGCCACGAAGTGGATTTAATTATTGACCATCAGAAGTCCTCCGTGCTTGGAAGTACACGTGAATTTCCAGTTACGGTCTTGCCGGCCTTTTTATCTCTATTTTCCACGGTCTTCCAGCCTCGGCCTCGAGATCGCAATTGAAGCTCGGTAATTGGCTTGCAAGGATAGCGGAACCGAGTCGATCGAAACGAAAGGGACTGGAGAAGCGAAAAAAAGAAAGGAACGTATCCGGGGATATATGATTTTGCGTCGGCGAAATGGAATTCTGTCGAACGGTATGAAGGCTGTCTCTCTGCGAATTACGACAGAACTGACGCATCGACGGCGGGGCTCGATTTCATTTTACGGATTAAATCATTCGTTCCGACGTATGGCGTTAGTGTTCGGATATTTTTCACGGTGCCAACGAATGGCTGCTGCGACCAACGTTTAATCCTCCGCCACCTCGGTGTATTCATTCTTCTCTGTTATCGCGATCCCATGTCTGCTTTTACGAGACTCGCTCATATTGAAAATTGCAGGTCATGCGTATGTCACGATTCATTTTGTTGGAGCTTATCGGTTTCCTGGTGCGTTAAGAACGGAAGGCTAACGCTTTATTTAAAGTTTTAAGTAGGATAGATTCAATCTATTTCTTGTGCTTGTAATACGGTTTTTTTCATATCTTCAGAATTAAATTTTTTCATAACTTTTGTGAAATTGAGCCCGTTTTAAAAGAACGAGGCAACGTATTAGAAGCTGAAGATAATCTGATACTACCCGCGACTGGGTAGCAATATTATTAACACGTTCAGTACTCATGACGCGATAATCTGTTTCTTCCAGTAGGGAACTCAACGCACCGGTGCGTTATGAGCACTGATCGTGTTAAGGTGTCGGGTGCAAGAGACTTATTGTTACGCAGAATCTTTCTGTTTGAAATAGACAAGCCATGTCCAGAATACCTTAGCATTGAAGGCTTACGGGGCTGTAAGTCTCACTGTCCTCCTCTTCAAAGTTAAAAACTTCATGGAGTATTTTTTTATAATTATCCAGCGTTTCCCTGGCATGCAGATGACCTGTTCCGTGTAAACAATGGGCGTCCGGTACGAACGGGAAAGCTTTTGAGTAAGAAACGGAATGTTTCTTGCTGGAAAAAGGATATAACCTAAAAGTAAACACTCCGCATAGTTGTTTACTTTCGGAGGCTCGGTTTGGGGATTCCAAAAACGAAATGGTGGGAATAGGTGGTTGCAAAGGAGAAGCTCCGCCGCTCCCTAACCATCTTTCAGTTGTCGGATAGTAGTATCCGGACAGTTTCTCGACACGGATAACTTCCGGCACCGCTTAGCACCTCCGTGTGAGTCCTCCTTTATTGTAAGTGTAAATACCTATACTAATAAAATGGGATACCGAGCACGTAATGTCAGAAGTTTCAAAATTCAAAATGACAATTTTCTAAAATAATTATATCATTCAGAGGAAACTACGACGGTATCAATGAAATAAGATAAGCCTGTGCATCTAATATACTGGTAGAAACACAAAATTTAAGTAAGGAAACAACAGCTTTCTAAAAAACTGACATCGTTGACTGGTATCTGCGATGGTAAACGAATGCATCGGCAAGATTGCCGCGTGTTTAACGTAAATCACAGCAACCTCGAATGATTCAACCAACAACAAAGTGACTTAAAGACCGCTTGCGATCGTTGACCGGAGAAATTTTCTGTCTTGTATCTGTAAACTTTTACGCGGCACACAGTCTGCTCGTTCGCACATGCATACATTAAGTTACGCCAGCCGGTACAAAAGGGAAACCCTATTGGAATGCGGCACCCGGTGAATTTTGGATGTCGGCCAAGCTGGTTATCTGCCGCTGGTGGCTACGAGAAGGGGTGTGAATGGCTGAAGGGGCCAGCAGGAGGATGAACGAGGAGAAAACGACGACAGCAGCGTGGTTCAAACTCGGCTAGGGTTAAGCCACCAACAGAAGAGATAATATCGACCATGCGACTTCCCTTCGAACTACCCGCTACCGCCCCATCCATCGGCGGGACTCCTTCCTCTTCGTAGATATCTAGCACAGTACTGGCTATAACTACAGCACGGCAAACTCCTCGTGGCACAGTTAAGGGTAAATGTAACTCTCTTCCACCCCCGCCCCTTCCCCACCCTCGTCTCCTCTACGTCTAGTCTAGCTTCCTCGAGCCTTTCGGTAACGAGGCAGAGAGAGTAAACCATCGAAATTGGTCAACACGAGGTTAAGTTCGACGTCCTGCCCAATAAACTCAGGCTTGCTGATTAAATTGTTCGTACCGGTGAATCCTACTTCGTAATTCACCGTCGAAGGTCGGAATTGAGATTGTCACAGTGGAGCGTAAGTAGACATTGATGTCCGCTGAAATTTCTGTGAAATTTGGTGCGGGCGGTGCAACGAGCAGGAAAGTTTTCACTTTCGCCGTTCCGCAATGGAAACGTGGAGGAAGCGATTTTATATTAGAAGTCTCTGGTTGAAAGTCTGCGTAGTAATTTATGTAGGAGGTTTTCGTGAGATATAATATTGAAGACATAAGTAAAAAAATAATAGCACAAGTAGTAATAGTAATAGAATATAGTAACCATGAACTCTTTCAATACATCTACGTCACTTATTTTATATCTTTTAAATTCGATGAGTCACAATCGAAGCTTCAGAATAACTTTCGAACTGACGTGATGATTATTTTTAACCCTTAAATGCATACTGTTGCACATTTGCAATATGTTTATTTTTCCAACATCTAAAATGCTCAACCTTAAGAATAATACATAAATATTCATAACTGCATTTATGCAACTATGAAAAATATTGAAAGTAAAGAAAATTTTGTTGATTTTGATTTTTTTGTGTTATACTTTCTCATTTCCGGGGATTATATATAAACTTAAAGAAATTAATTCAGAAATGGAAAACAAATCATGCATTTAAGGGTTAAGTATAAGATGGATTTAACTTTACATCAATATCTGCAATTCGCCGAGCTATTTCGTACATAATAATATGCCAACAACAACTGTAAATTTTATCTTTACATTGTAAACTGTGAAATAAATCAACTTCAGCATTTCAACAATTATTTTTAATTGCATATTCGATTCGATCCTAAGGGTTGCTCCCACTCGAGAAATTCGCTTTAGGTTAATAAACTTTTTAATTTGGCCTATTTGCAAAATATAAAATTATCCGCATCGCGCCATAAATATCCGCCCGAGACGCGAAACAAAAACTTGTCACTATGGTATTCCGTGTAGCCGCGTTTCGCGTCCAAAATAAATCTCCAAAAATTTACGACTCTATCGGTGCATTTCGTCGGCATTTCGACGGGAACTTGGACCGCGGAAAATTTTAACGAACTTTTCGTTCGTCTCAATGGAATTCGGTCGCGATACAGCAATTTCCGGGGAACGTTGAAGATCGAGATCTTATCGCGTAGTCCTCTCACTCGAAATATAATGCTCGTAACTCCGGAGGAAAGTTTGGTCGATTGGCGAATACCAAACCTTCCGGGCATTTTTTCTGGGGTTGGCGAATACGTAAGCATTAACACTCGTGCATTCGCCGCCGAACGATGCTGCAAGTAAATCGTATGGCTAAACTTGGCGAATTTACTGGGAAACTTGGTTATGGTTACCGAGTTCGAGCGGCATTCTCTACCCTTTTGAACTGGCCTCCGCATTTCCTCCCTCCATACCACGCGGGTTACTGCATATCCGAGACGTACTGGCAAAAACTTCTCGGTACTCGCGGTAAAGGTCGCTACATTTAACCTTTCGCCTAAAAAAGGAAATCGCGGTTTTTATATTTCGTGCGGGATGAAAGCGTATTGAAAGTCGCGGTTATTCTGCACGATAGAAGCAGATTCTGGTGTTGTAGCGGTATACAGTGAACCTGAATTCGGGTTCCAGGGAGTACCCTACTGTTGTAAATTCGAGATGTTATGGTTAATGTATGGAGTTATTTAAATAATTTATGTGTAATTTAGTGGACTTCTTAACTTGACCGAAGAAATCACACCTGTGATACAAAAGTATGATCTAAATAAGTCAATATTAGGTGCGATAAATACGAGCTATTCTCGTAAATCATAAAAGTGCACCGCAGTGCGGTTATTATTTTTTGTATGGTTTCTATGAAATACAGAAGTAGTACGAAAATATTTAATCCTTTTAGTGCCATATATCTTGCATTTTCAATTGTTTTTAATAAAAATTACTACTATCGTAATTGAAAATTGAGTAATAATCCAATCAATAACTAGCTAGCATTAGGAAAAAGACATTTTAACACTGACAGGCATTTCATAATCTCATGGTATTATATTGTTCAATTTCCGGAATCATCTGTCCCAGAGCCACCGTAATTAAACATTCAATTTTTATCAATGAACGCATCAAGAAGATCTTAAGTCAATGGACTTAAGAAAAAAAATATAAGTAGAAGGCTGTAGAGATTTGAAATTGGAAATTGTTCAACTATAAAAGACTATTATTCCCACTTTCCCACATACACTTCTCTTTTTGCAAACAACATGAAGAAAATGTTAAAAAAAGAAGCTAAGAAAAATTTCGACGCCAACTTTAATAAAACTTGGTACAGTTTTTAAGGGAAGCAAAAATTTAAAAAAACGTATTTTTTTTATCAACAACACTGTAAAATTGCGGTATCAAACTACCCTCGAACGATTCATTCTTCTTGTACTATCGTGAAAATTAGATATAAATATTTAAGTTATGCGAAACGTAAGTTAATGGGTGTTCAAGAGAAGTTTCTCGTTTGATCGCCACAGTTTATACACGAAAATATGGCATGCTAAACCAATTAAAAAATAATTTTAACAATTAGTATAATATATTGTATAAAAATGTACGTTACATTATATTTTACATCTATAGATGAGTTTGAAGAATATATTTATAATAACACTCTGCGAAAATTTTGCACTCAACCTCTATCATTACACTGATCAACAGAACAGAGTATTCATGTAAAATGAAATGTAATTACTAAAACAATGACAATACACCGTGAACTAAATAGCTTTAAAAATGTACCCCTCTTTGCGTTAGGTAGTAATACACACAGTAAACTACTGCTGAATCATTACTTGAACTTCCATTCGTAGTTACCTTTATATTGTAGAGTTATAAATAAATGTTTATTATAAAAGACATAAAATATAAAATATAAAAGACAAAATACACTAAACACAATCACACAAAATGCTACTCTACGAATACGCTATTGATGCTCGCAAAATCACTCAATACGCTGTTCTTTGTTTCTAAAATCACACTGGGCCTTGCCACGCAGCCACTTTCCTTCGAAGGCCGTGCACCCCACACACACAAACGCACATCACCTTGCAGGCATTTTCTCTTACAACCCTCCTTCACTCTCTCTCTCTCTCTCACACACATGCTCCTTCGTTGCTCTCTCTCTCTCTCTCTCTCTCTCTCTCTCTCACACACTCACTCACTCACTCTCTCACTTATTTCTGCAACGCTCTTACGTTCATCCCTTCACATTCTCGCAATCCTACAATATTATATTAGGCGATTTTCTTGTCACCATTTTAATAATTTCAGGAAATTAAACGATACTAAAGTGCAAAACGATTCAAATAAAATAAGTTAAAATTGCCGCCCTTTATTCAAGCTATTATGCGCCAGCTGTGGCGCATGCTAAGAGCAGTATCATTAAATAATACGCGTTCTGGGAAGAAAATACAAAGCAAGTAGCTATTACTAAGTTTTAATACGGTCTTATACTAGAAAGTTTTTAACGTATTACCAACATTTTCTTGTATTATAAATGAAAATGATGACATTTATTTTCCCGTTATAAATAATTAACTTTTCAAAATAAATTCATTTTCTTTAAGGGATTGAGGTGGAAATTTTCTTCCGGCCTTTTAATGTTCCGAATGTTTAAATATGTAATTTGAAATTATGTTTCCAATTAACACTGTTATTTAGAATGCTCTGTGACGTGTTACTTATTAAAGATAAGAAAACGTGAAGAACCTCATGGCAGCGAAAGAATGTGTGAAAACAACCTTTAAAATTTTCATGGTTTATTAATGATTCATATATGATTTATTTAATGCACCACGTTCGTAGGTTGGAACTCATTAAAACAGTAAAACCAACACTGCTAAAGCCAGAATAATTGAGTGAGCTAAAATTATCAGAACGTACTTGAAATTCTGTGCAGTTGTGCCATATTCTGGAGCAAAGAATTAAATAAAGTTAAATAAAACTATTCGGCTATTTCATAGCTTCCAAGTTGCACTTATGTTACATTTTTAGATGCTTGACTATATATTAATTAACCAGAAAGTCAAAATTTAGTCAAAGAAAATTCATTTGTTTGTGTTAACGTTGATAAGCGACTAGTGACCCACAGAATGAAATTGTAATATTTTCAATTACAAATAGATCAGTTAACTTTGCATTCAGAGTCATTAGAGCACTTTGAAATGTTTACTTATTTTTAGGGCAATTTAAATTGAAAAAATATTGAGCTTGGAAGAAAGTAGTATAAAGTAAGAAAATATTATCCAAGTTATTTTTGAGGTAATGCTCATATCCGATCAGTGAAGGGAAATTAATTTTGTTGTTCTTTTGTAATTTGGCTTCAACAGCTATGGTCATTTCGCCTATTAATTAATTTTAATTTGTGTTCTTATATGCACTGTGCAATTGATGGAACAGATTAATTTACTGTTCCTTTTTTTGTTTATGTTGCTGGTATAATATAATTTTCGATATTATCGAAATTCTATGCATAAACAATAAAACTCTTAACGCATCCCTCGAAACAAATTCGACTCTGCGGTGTGATTCTTCGAAAGGGTAAACCGAGGCGAATCGGATCAAAGGAAGAGTTAGCCCATATTTCTGATATCGTTATAGAAACAAGTATTTCCGTTGTTCGTAATACGGCGTGCCCTTTCTCCCATACCTTATATGTTAGTTGCTTTAATAAATAATCCGTTAATTGCATTAAATCGTTGTTTTTTCCCGACACACGATATCATTCCGATAACCAGATCTTTCCACATTTTTGTGTGAATCTAAGGTAAATAATCCACAATTTTGTATTCATAATAAGAAAGTACATGTGAAATTCCAAATACGTTTAATATTGTTGATTTATATGCTTACGAAATTTAGTGTTTGAAATATTTTTGATTATTATATCATAACTTGTCCATGTATTTTATTTGGCATCAATATCATTGTTGATGTGATTCTACATTTCAATTCGTGTTTGTAGATAGTATGGGGTATTAGAATGAAGGCTAGCGGGATGACACAAAGGTACAAGGGGCTTTTGACTCGAATCTTCTCTCACTTACAATGAGTTTCGATGCGTCTCATTTACGCTCTTCATCGTGTTGTCTCATTTGAATATGTCAATTAGGGCCGTATTCTTTCTGCTAGCCTTCTTTCTTATACCCCACAGTGTATATAGTATAACGATAAAATGTAAAGAAATTGCTTACATGTTTAAAAGTCATTTTCCTGTACGTATAATCCCGTTAAACATCCTAGTTTCGTCCTATCCTTTAGAAAATTTCATTTTACAGCATCGCTATTGCAATTCCACGTTATAACTCGTGCCCACAGATACAGTACGACGACAGAATTAAGAAAAATTAGAAGTGTTGCACTCAATTTCTTTGAAAACGAGAGGTTTTTGAAATTCCGACGTTTGATGGTTTACCATTCGGTCTCTTACGCGTACTCTCCTGCAGAGGTTTCCTCTCATTTCACATTTCAATGGCGTGTACTTTTCGGGTAGTAAATTTTACGGCTAAATGTTCACGGTCTCACGAATGTGTGTACAAGCCATTGATCAGAATGGCCTTTGATCATAAGACGGAAAGAGACGGAGGAAACTTTGAAAGGACGATAGTACTACTGACGAAAGAGTAGATGGTTTTATCGACTTTTTAATTTCAAAAAGCTTCCCACCAGTGGCATGGAATAATTTTCAGGTGATCAAACCCGTGGCAAGATTAACTTCATCCGTTTTACTGTGTGACTCTTCTGCAGCTACTGCTTGGAAAAGTATTCGATTCTCAATAATTGCTAGCATGTCGGATTTCGAACGATTTCAGAACGAATCAGCGCTGTGTGAATGGCTGTTTCACGTACATGTTGATTATCCGCAACATGCTGGTTATATTAATTTTATGAGATATACCAGACATTTGATAAAATGTGTAGTATTCGTGATTTTATTTATCAAGTGAAATACGATAAAAATGTATAATTACTGATATACAAAGCAGTTTTAGGAAAGTTCAAATGAGCTGTTCCTGTTACGGGACGAAGGTTTTGTGTACGGCTCGGCAATCCAGTGGTGGCTAGGAAAAGGAATGCGGGTCTAATTCGTCAGGCAGCAAGGGTCATGCCTCTACTCATACGTACACTTAAGGCACTTTCGGTTCTAACGCGTTATTCCCTGAAAGAGCTAACACATCCAAATTGGACCGAGATTTCTAGTGTTTCACGGCGGGAAATGGCGGTGCGAGCGAGATCCTCCGCCGTCACGATAGATATCGCTGCTTTGTTGCACAGTACATTTTGCAAGTTTTATATTACGGAAAATGGAATTTCAGGTAAGTCTTAAATCCTTAAGGTTCTGCCATATCATGTGGAGTATATTCATCAAAGATAACTGTATAAGAATTAAAAAGCAGATCTATTACACAAAAGAAACAAAGGTTTATTTCTCTGTACCTTACACTTTCTTCTGCATTAGTGTCGGATAAAAGGACCGCATTATATAAAATTTCAACTTCATAAACAAGCCACCTTTTGTCGTTTAAACTTTCACTGTCATGATAGCGTTTAATATTTGACAATTACCAATTTTTTCCTCCCTCAGAAGTGACAATTATCTAGTTAACACATTGTAAACGGGTCACGAGATATTTCGGTTGTACAATAGTAATTCGACCGCCAATAGTAATTCGAATATTCTTGCTACGAATATTCTTATGATAAATGCTCAGCGAAATAAATAAATGTCGAATTTCCGGAAGAGTACAAAATAATCGGATGTATAAATTGTGCCAAATCTCTAGAGCAGGCAAGCCGTTTATTTGATCGCCAGAGCCGTCTTTGAAAGAGCTCCGCCTGCTTCCCCTTCCATTGCGCTCGAGAGCTCGCTGATTGATTTACCTTTCACTTGCCAGGTTCGGACCTATTGGCACGAGCATGGTGGCGTATTGGGGCGACATTCGTATCTAGCCATTCGCGCTGGGAAGACATGCCACGTGCGTCGATCGCGGAAAACAAAACGACGTGCGTGGCACGTCGACCAAGGTTACTTGTCGAAGAACAGTTTCAGATCACACCACGTCGCATGCAGGGTACACCAAAAGTATTATTAGTGAAAAGGTATGCCCAGATATGTCTTGAATCAAATACGATTAATAAATTTTAATGTTTTTGGACTTCTGGCGATGGCTTTGGTCGAATTCGACTACTATGTGACGCCTTATGGCGAAATATAATGCTGCGTTCTAGCACGTGCATTTGTAAATTAATGTCCAACGCAAATAGTTAAGAAACTCCGCGACAACAGAACGCAAGGCCTTCTCGCGTTAAAGAATACATCGTTGCGGCCGCGGTCGTCTTAGCGATACATTTTACAATCTTGCCTAGTCTCTCGCCCGCAGTTTTAATCGATTTCCACATCATTCATGGGGTACTATTGTCAATGCGTTTCTTTTTGCAGTGGTATCCCCTGTAGGTCAAATAAACGGCTTGCCTGATCTAGAGCATTCAAAAATGTGTAGGCCTTGCAAACACGTTGTAACAACAGTGTGTCGTACGCAATATGTTAACACTTGCTTCAGTATTCTTACAACTAAAACACCACCGCCTTAAATATATCTCCTTTCATTATCAAGTTGAATGCCAGGGGGCTCACCGGTGACCGGCGCTATTAACACATTGTTGACCGGCAATTTCACGTAGAAGTTAACTCATGTCAAAGGCTATTTTTTCCGTAATTGAAAAGAACCGAAATAAACTTCAGTATTCTTTGCTTATACATAATGAATTTAAATGAAACTTTGTACATATCTGCTGTGTATTACAGTTTATACATATTATATATTTTAGCAATTTTTTTGGTGTGGCAAAATTCAAATAGCTGATGCAAGTGCAAACACGAGTTATCTCGTGACCGGTCAACAACGTTTGGGCATGAAAACACGAGTTAACTCGTGACCGGTTAACAATGTGTTAAATTCAATGAAATTTTGTATGACTATTAAATTGTAATATTTACGAATTTCATAATGTATTCAATATTTAAATATTGGCATTAACAGGACAATGTCCTACTGACTATATAACTACTTGTGTCTTTAATGTATCTGCTTTGTAAAGATGTGATTTTAATGGAAGAAGTTTCACTTCTGTAAAAATGATAAACCTAGCGAAATATCGGTGGCGTTCAACGTGTTAACAAAAATTACAGCTACAATTTATTATTATACTCTACAAAATACAATCATTTAATTACCAGAAATAATCGCTAAAATATAAAACAAAATATCCCAAACATAAAACATCAGTCTCAAATGAACAAAATACAAGAACACCAGGTATATAAATTTTTCAAAATTCCAAAACACAAGCGATTCCTACATTGCGAAATTAACATTAACCAAAATTCCTTTCACATTGCATAACTCCATTCGTAGCGATATCTAGCCCGAGACATATTACATCCGAAAGTTGATGTGGGTGGTAACGTCAATAAATGTACAGGACAATATGGCAGGAAGGATGGCGTCGCTTTTCCGGAAGGAGATTCAGTATTAAATTTCACGAGACCTACATGCCGTCCGCAGTTTAACGAGCGGGTTCAGCGAATGAACGCTCGAAAGCGGAAATTCGAGGTGGCGAGAGCACAGTGAAAGAGAGGGTGACACGAGGGCACACAGCGGTTCGATGAGTGGAGCTTTCGAGGATGGAAGATCGAGAGGCTCTCTTTTTGTCGGCGTGGGGAAGGAGAGAGGGCATTCTCTATCGATCTCGGACAACGCATGAGGATCCCTCATTCTCGGTGGACCGAACGACTAGTAAAGGATAGAGTAGAGAAAGCCTGCTCAGGCTTCGTACGTGTCGTCTGTCCATACAGGGAGCTAAGAAGGAAAGTGGAAGGTGTAAGAGTGAACGAAGAAAATAAGGAGAAGCGAAGTAAAGGCACAGATCGAGAGTACGGGAAGAGGGAAGATTCATCGCTGGCAGCTTGCCGCAGTTTTTCCTTGCGGTGAACACTTCCTTGCGATCGGATACCCTTACCGGGCTTTGTTTGGAGAAGACCTTCCAATATCGGTCATACCGTATGAGCCAGATGGTTGGATTCGTTTTTGCTTTCTTCCTTTCGCGATTAAATCGCTTTCTTACAAATGCCTTTTTCAATGCTTCTCTCGATTGCCTCAGCGATAGAGGGCAATTGCTAATATAATCCTTCTTGATTCATTGAATGATTATATACATTGTATCTTCAAGTTTTAGGTTTCAGATGGTCGTTAAACCTTTCCAATTCTACATCAATCTACTCTTTATACAGCTTTACATTGTAAATGATTTTCTATCAAGTTAATTTTGACTTTAGTAATTGGCAATACATTTGTATCGTAATTTAAGTATCCCTGTAGTTTAAGAAATAAATTTGAAATACTTAACGAAAATTATACAAATGATATTGACCTTGAAGGGTAAATCTTATTAAAATTGCAGTGTTCGAGTTTTTAATTAACCCTCGAGAGGGCGCGCTGGTGAACTTAGAATTAGTTGACCACGGTACATACTTGACAGTTTACGCGTCGAGAAAAAAACAGATGTTCTATTCGTTTGTGTGAAGTTTCAAGCATCCTCTGATGCTTTCGCCAGTTTACTTTTAATCGTCTAACCGAGCTAGTGTCCGTTGTTTTACCGTTGAATTCGCGCGAGTCACACTACTCCATCATGTTAGTAATCCCATAATGATGTTAAAAATTAAATTTCACTCACTCTCCCGCTGTCTCTCTTATTCATATACACCCAATTATATAAAAATTGGCTGTTCTATATGTTAAGAAGTCATAAACCTTGGGACCTGGTGGAGCGACAAACCATCTTGTCGACAGCTGTCTTCGGCAATAAACCTACAGGTACGGTTCGGGCTCGGTCAGGGTGCGCACATATGTATATTACTGTAAATAATTAATGTAAGGAATTTTGTGCGTACCCGCCGATGACCCTAACGGGACTTGGGCTTGCTCGGAGGCAGCTGGTAATTTTGAAATCCTCCATCAGGTACTGAGAGCATGTCGTCACCTTCCCTCTCTTGAAGTCCTCGAGGGGATGGAGTCAATTAGTTAATCATCCAATAATTGCTTATTTTTCAAAGACTCCACTCCCATCGAAGCTTACATCGATTATTTTCAAGTGCTTAACAAATCTGCAAAGTTTCATTAAAATCGGAGGCGGACACCTCGGGTAGTTCCCTTGTTAGAGATTCATACAGGACTTCAAGAGAGGGGCGCATCACAACCAACGTTTTTAATACACACACTCTCTAAAATCAGAAATCTTGTAACATTCAACCAGAGCAGAACAGAAGTCACTTTCCACATCACACTTTGATCTTACTCATTTTTTCCCATTTTTTATACAAAATCGGGTGGTCCTTCGAGAAACTTAATAGAAGCACTCCGTGCATAAACTCAGACGGGACGCGAAAATCTAAGTTCAAACGAGCCCGTAACACTATACAAATTATCATCTTATAGGGCAAAATTGTCCCAAGAAGCGACATTCACTGAACGCGCGGAAATATTTCTTTGTCCAGAGACTTACGTTGCTTCTTATAAAAATACAAGGAAGAAGACGGCAAAGAACAAAATGCAGCAGAAAAGCCACAGTCAAAGAGGAAACGATGTCTATTATGATAGGGCATAAAATTGGAAAGGAGATTTTTCTTCCAGTAGTAAACTTAATGTCGTCAGTCTGAAATGATACATTTTCTATCAAATTGCATGTCTGTGATGTAGGAATTTCATTTAGATTAAATATAGAGGGTATTTCAATACAGCAGAACCTCAATCCTCAAACCTCAAGATTAGGGTAATAAGCATGTGTAGAAAGGTTGGTATGGAACATTCAAATGGCAACTTCTATTCCATCAAAAACTACTTACAAACCGAAAGATAATATTTTCTTTCACAATATAAGAACAACATTCAATAAATCGATCCCCTGTGAGCTATTCACTCCGGAATAGATATTGTAAAAATGTTACGTACTTGTTATTTCTCATAGAGTTAGAAATGGTACTGTCTTGCGAAGTAATTAGCTTATGTAACAAAAACTTGTTTCGTAATACAGTTTCTTTACATATCAAGTGTTTCCAAAGTAATTTAAATATTTATACGTATTCTCAGACACAGAGATATTACGGATTCACACTCATTAGAATTCCTCAGTTTCTTTGTACTGTAAAGAGTTCTATAAACTTTGTGGTACAAGAAGTCCTCGGTTAATGCAAAGAAAGTGGTATTAGAAAAATGATACAAAAATAGATTTTTTTCTGAAATCAACTTGTTGCTTTTCATAAAACAGCTAAATATATCGAATGTATCTATTTTAATAGCTTACGATATACGGTAACTTCATATTCATTTACAGCTTCTTGAAACTTTATTATCAAAATAATGAAAACCTACTTTAAACCTGTGCTTCGAAGCATGCACCATAATAATTTATAATTTATAGTATTTTTAAATTTACATTCTATTTGGTAAGAAGGTGTTCGTTGAAAATAGTTTTACAACGTATTTCAAATGCAACAGGTCAAGCGACTAAACCCACGAACACAACTCCCAGCATACGTGAAATACCCTATAAAAAGCACTCGAGAACCTGGAAATACATTGTATTTGGAGATTTTAAATAATAGAACCAGTTTCAGTTTTGTTACGAACATATCAACCAGTTCGCCTCTGCCCTACTTGTAACGAAAGTTAGTGCGTCTGTCAAAGGCACCGCAGAAAGTGTATACCTCGGCACAGTATTTAAAGGCACGTTAAATGGACCAGAGTATAGTTTCATTGGACTAGCATTTACTCGAATGATCTGAGTACTTGTTCAATTAATCTATGCAACAATTACCTTGCATAAAATAAGAAGTACTAGTTCAAAGAAATGCAGAAAGTGCAAAGACGGTTATTGAATACATATTGAATACATAATAAGACTATGTTACTATTATATAATATATATCACAATTACGATGTAATGAATATATATTCGGTATATATCATTATATGTGTACTATACTGCTATACACTCAATTACTATATATTGAATATATGAGCCGCTTATTTTGAAAGTGGTAGAAGTCACTTTGCCGTAATGAAAAATGGTGATTTTGCAATGGTTATACCAAATCATTTATACTAAGAAAAATATAAGTATTCAAGATAACAAGTACAAGTAAATCTCCTCGGCAAAAATTGGCACAAATATTTTTAAACACGTTAACATGAAAACCCCTAAATATTTCGATTTCAAGGCAATGTGACTTATGCCACTTTAGAAAAAACGTCTTACATGTGCCCTTGATTATGAAAGTGGTCAAAGTGATATATTTCTCGTTTCGAGATATTTGAAGAATTGAGTTGAACCAATTAAAAAATATTTAATTTGTTCAAATTCAGAGACATTCACTCTTTTGAAGTAAGAATTTTTTATGATCGCGAAATTTTCTGTGTAACGTAAAAAGAAACCTAATTTTGCAAGCTTTAAATGACGTCGACTATTTTCAAAATGAGTAGAATGTCTTAAAAATGACTTGTAGCAATAAATAATATTGGATTTTATTAGAAAAAGGAATTTGAACACGAAACCAATCGATTTATTTCTAGATTCTTTTTAACGGGTGTTTCTAGATTCTATTAGAAAGAATCTAGACCTAAAAAGACGTTTGAAAGATGGACGCGGACCGCAAGCATCGAGGAGACGCGGTGAGTTGACGAAAATCACGATAGACGGACACGTGGAAGTAGGCGTGTATAACTAAATGGCGTAATATACGTAATAGGCGAATAAACGAATAGACGAAATGACGATTAGATGAGAATAATAAGTAGACGAATAGACGCGACTAGACGGACGATCGTGTAAATATACCCCAGTGAATGTAACACGGTGTGTGTGCGTTCGAGTTATTCCAACAATTTTTATGTTTTCTCTTGTATTATATATTATTTTACTGAACATTTGTAATAAACATCCTACAATATTTTATAACTATATATTTAAATAATTCATTTTTATCATTAATGAAGGATGCTGGCTGCTTATCGTAGCGTAGTAAAATAAACATCAAACGCGCGAGCTCGCGCAGGAAGAAATAAACGGAGGGTGCGAGCCGAGTCTCGGCAGTTTGGTTAGCGATAGCAAACTATAATATTAACCCATTTTCATAAGTAAGTGGAATAATACGTACACGAGGATGTTAGCTCTTCACCAACCGCGGAATATTCCGCTCTCTGTAATTGTTGTGTAACTATTGTAACTATTGTGCACGGAAATGGGCGGTGATACGAAGTCATCTACCGTATTTAAAGCTGTGTTGCAAATGGGTTCAGACGAGATCCGTAGAATAGTCTTTTCTTTATTGTGCATCATTTTTTCTCTGTTTTTTTTAAATCTGTTTGTAATAAAATATTTTTCAACACGATATTCCCGTCCGTTTGTGAATTCAATCCTACATTAATAGTTTCTTCCGTTTCTTCGGAAATGGAAATGGTGGGGAAATTCAGCGCAGCTAACTCATTGTTAGTCCACTGTCATAATCAGAATGAATTGAAGTCTATTCAACAACACAAAAATTAACACTATCTAACGGTTTAATTTTTACAATTTTTAAGACATTATTTCGAATTACGGTAATGTAAGAGAATTCAATGCGAAATAAATTAATAAACTCATTTTTTTAGACTCTTAACTAACAATTAGACCACTTTCATAATCAAGGGCAGATAATAAGACTATAGTAAGGTTATAATATTCATTAATCGTCGAATTTGTTGGACCTTCTTTAATCGTTTTGATTTGCCTGCTTTTAAGAAATATCATTACGCATTCTAGAATTTACAATCTGAAAAAACTGTGCTAGAGACGATGGGAATTACACCAACTGCGAAATTAACCCATCGAGACTTGATCCACCACAGTTTCTGCTTACCTATATATTTCGAAGATCAAAAATGGCCTGCTAGGAATCCGAAGAATTGGCCGCATATGCTGCCTTGCCAGAAGCGGCAGCGGAAAGGCGAACGTGCACGGATGAGCGGGGCGTCGTCTCAGAACTACTTAGCAACTTCCGAAGGCTCTCGGCATCGACGTTGAAGAGTCAATTTTAACTTTATCTCGCCCGAGTTTGCGGGATCCCCCCTTTCGACACAGTATACTTCGCTTTTATATACGTACCTACAAAAGTGCCGAGTAGGGGTCAAGATACTGTTTGTGAGTTTCATAATATCGGCTCAAACGCTCGAGAGGGATGAGACGACGCGATGTGACGTCAAACCAATGGATATGGCTTGCGGCGCCTATCCTGCATCAAATGAACATTATTGAAAGATTTTCGAGGAATGTTTTGAAAACAATAGCCGAATAAGTACAGTTATACATTCTGTCAAACAAATATTGGGAATTTTGCTGCAAGTTGGTATCAGTTCACCTAATATTTACGTACAGTTTTGGTTCAATCTGTCGATCACTTTGTTTACAGTTGTTGCTTAACACTATTCCTACCGATACTTCACGTATACCTTTTCCTACCGCAACCGGTGAATTTGTCAAATGATAATTTTTTCCCAGAAAATGAACAGTAAAAAAATAAGTGAATATTGAAAAATGTATTATAATGTGAATGAATTATACGTATATTTGAGGAAAAGTCGTGAAGTTTAAAGGCGATTCAATTACGTTATATATAGGAAATTCTAATCGAAATTTTAAAAACGGTTATTTGACCGGTCGTGGTAGGAATAGTGTTAAATTGATCGACGTCAAATATGTCCTGCGACTTTTAAAATTAATCAAAAGATCGAACAAACATTTTGCCCCAAATGTTGAGTTGCGAATGGAATTTCTTGTGCTGAATCGTTTATACTGTTGCAAAAGACTTATAGTGCGCTAGATGTATCGAAAATACGATCATTCAAATGGTACAAAGCAAGAAGGCTGAGAAGTGGTTAAAGATTTGCTTCGTTCGAACTTCAACGTCGTTATCTGACTGTTTTCTTTGTCTATCGTGGTGTTGCCCACTCTGAATTCCTTCCGGAAGAGCAAAAACAGTCAATACATAATATAATCTGGGCTTTATGAGACGTTTGATAGAGGATGTTTGTCGGAAAAGGCCAAAGTAGAAGTAGGATTCTTGGATTTTGCACTATGATAATGAGCCATCCCACACATCGATACTGGCATTCGAATTTCTTACCAAGAAGTCAAGGAATATCTGCTGTGCGATTTTTTGTTCTCCAAAGTGAAATTACCACTTCGTGGTACACATTTTGAGTCCATTCAAGCCACAAAACAAAATTCCCAGAGAAGCTCAAGGCCATACCGAGAAGTGAGAAAAAAAATTAAGTCCCCCATGGGGATTCGAACTCGCGACAAAAAGTATCCACCGGTTCCACAGGCAGACACTCTTACCACTGCACCATTTCATCTCTTGAAAGAAAGTTCAAAATTCTAGCATATAAGGAGCATACAATTAACAATTTACTTAATTTTCTTGATTCACTTCCTCAACACGTATCTTTTCGCATTCAGAGACATTGAAAGTAATAAAATGAACATACTGAATTAAAATAATGCAAAGATATCACATACTGATCGCGTTTCAGCCCGAAATGCGTCCGAGAAATCGGTTTTTGATTTTTCCGACAGTGTTGCACCACATCAAAAAAATATGAAAAAAATTGAGCATAATAACGGTTACATCAGGTACTTACTGTAATTATTTAAAAATTGTACCTTGAAGATTTCAATGCAAAATCTACATTTTTCCATGTTTTTTTTTCGTGTTTGATGTTTTGCGCGTGACACTTGCAACGGAAGAATCTGAAAATCATTTGTGGCGACCGTGTCATGAAGCACAGGAAATCGTTATAATTCTGAAATCATAACTATCTGGATGTATTTAGTAAAGTAAAATCACTAGCCGCGGACAATATGCAAATGAACAACTTCATGACACGGGGATCCTAATATAGATATACCTGCCTAGGGCCTTACCCCCGCATTACCTCCTTGACCAATCACAAGCGTCGAAGGGACACGTCTAGCGAGACATAGGTAGACGCCCCCCACTCCGACGCGCACATTACAGAACCATATAAATTAAGCCGAAAATTGTATTAGAGCAGTGTAACCAGAATACGTAGAAGAACAACTCTCTCGACATAATAAAACTCTCGGTTCTGGGAATCACGCTCACCTGCATCTTACCTTCACATTCCTAACGTGTGCAATCATGTTTCGAATGTGTCAGAATTTTTGGACATTTTTGCACATCAATAAGTGGCGAAAATGAGGCAAAAACTGGTTTTTCGAATTTACCCCATAACTACCCTCGTGGTCAAGCTATCGGATTAAAAATTTGTGTACAATGGTTTCTTATGGTTACCTATCGAATGACGCATCGTGGAATAAAATAGCTTCAAGGGTACTTTTGACCCCCTTATCCTGCTAGACTCTTTACATAGATGTTTGGACCAATACTTTCTGTTTTACTGAACAAATCCCTGTGTTTATTTAACAGAATGTGTGTACACTGCCGGCCATAAGTATTAGGACACCTACTTCGGATGGAATAAATGTGAACATAAATCTACGCACATTTTTGTATGATTTCAACTAATTATGTTTTATTTAGCATTATATATTTCAAGGTAAACATGCTTCAAGTGCTATAACAGGTTTATAATACAAAAAATAAAATAATATTATATTTTGTTTTCATCGATATAACCACGTCTTTTCTTCATGACGGCTTTCATAGTTTTTTGTTAACATTTTTATGGGCATTTGTATACATTTACAGATGATCTAATACGAGAAGCCACACGCAGCAGAACCTGAAAGTTGCTCGGTAAAAATATAATACAGACTGTTGTCAAAAAGCCAGTAATAAATTTATAAATTAACCAAGGATGCCGTAAGTACTATAGTTGAGAATATGTTTTAATCAAAACCTGAAAATAGGAACAGTGAAAATGTTCACTTCACAATCAATTTCCGATTTCGTGCATACGTAGCATGTGTCCTAATACTTATGGCCGGCAGTGCATGTATGAAAACAGTTATTCAGTATCCCAATTTTGAAGGCACATTAAAAAATCATTGAAGTCCTTGAGGTGTACTCCCATTTATCTAATTACCGAATTTTATTAGACATAAAAAACAGTGCAAAACGTGATGCCAAAAAATTCGTAAAAGTATAATCGCATCAGCGATGGGATAACGTGATAACGAAATTCATTTGAAATATCAATGTAAACTTGACACTTATTGGTCAGTAAAAAAGGGGAATTTATAACGAAAGGGTGAAATGTTCATAGAATATAAAATCGCTTTTATATATATCATTATATGAATATTCGTGCACGTCACTGTTTGTGTTTGCGAATACCTTTGCGTCATATAATATCTCAAATTATTGCGCTCCAAAAAGGCACATTGTACATACATATATGATACAGGTTGTAATAATATCCTCATCATACTTACATATATGTTTTTGTCATACGTATACCTATACAGAGGTGTACATGTATAATATCGACACACAGCATACCCCAAGGCTCTTAAAAATATTACGGTACGACAATTTGATGAAAGAGAAGGGTTCCATCTTGAACGGTCGAACGACCCACTTCACTGTCCCTCGTACTATTCGAAATTGTAATACACGAGGGTTGGACAATCTGATAAATATTTATGAAGTTACGATGGAATTTTACTTTGTAATTATAAAGAAATTCTACAGGTAAATTCTAATGAATTTCGTTGCATCCGAAGATAGACATACATGTCAGTATACAAGCACTTTAAAAAATGTATTACGTAATGCATTTTAGAGGAGGAAAATAAGAAGTATTTTTCACAATTTCATGTATCAAGTTTTTCCTATCAATCTCATATGGAAGTGTGTAGATATGCAGCTTATAAAAAGTCCCAATTTAATTTAATTAAATTGAGTTGAAGGATATTATAATATAGCTTGATCGAAAACATCGATCAGCTTGAATCATCTTTACTGTGTCTATTGTTGCGAGACCATAGACTTCCGATATCTCAGCTATACTCAATTACCATACAAAGGACTCACGAGCTACATATTCATTAATATATACGTGTTTCCGACGCATAAATTCTGCAGAAATTCCTGTTTTACTCATTCGTTCTCACCGGAAAAGTAATTCCTACACCACGAGAATCTGAACGTAATTTAAACTTCATCGCGACGGGAGAAAAATGATACACGTCATTAGGTGTAAATTGTCATGTTTAACGATTATCGCGACCCGCACATACGTATGAGAAATTTTACTACAGAATTATTCCTTTTCACCTGACGACCGTACAAACTGCTCAGCCATCGAGTTCTTTGTTCGCAACGTGTATGCTTTTATCGAACAATCGCCGTTGCATTGCTGCATTGTTCCATCTATAGAGATTGTGAATTCCACGTGCCAACGAGACCTTCGGAAAACATAACACAAGTTTTCTACATTCAGCCCGAACGTTTCCTGGGTTCCGAATATTTCGAAAATTTTCAGCCTTTGAAGCGCGGACACGCAGTTCTGTTTTGTCACCCGCGCTGGACAAGGGAATTCGCGGGTGCGCGTACAACGTGACCACGGAGGGAAATGAAATTTCAGGCGGGAAGGGGACGCGATTACTTTGTTGACCGGTACTATATCGCCGCAGAAAATTGGCGCGTTCGCCATTAATTTAATACTGCATGTGCAGGAGGGAAGAAGATGGGTGTCGAGTGTTGGAACGAGTGAGAAAGAGAAGGGGAGAGAAAGAGAGAGAGAGCAGGTTGAGAATTTCGAATGCGTTGAAGCGGAGAGTGATTGATTGGCGAAAATTACTGACAGATTGATGGAAATTAATGGAAAGCACCGGCGAAAATTAATGGCCCGACTTTCGAGAACCGCGAGAAAGTCAAAATGCCACTGGAACGTTGTACACAAATAAATCTACTGGTTGTACGAAAATTGTATATGGGCTGGCAAATGTAGTTCGGTTATGCACGCCATGGCATCGCAGCTTATTACGTGAAACGTTAACTGCCAGGTGATTTGTAGGCAACTTTTTCGCCAGAAGTATTCGACGATAAGAATCATTACGAAATTTAATCCTGTAAATTTATCGATTTTTGAATAATGAGATTGCTCCCATTTTCTTCGTCGAAGATCTAACGCAAATTACTAAAATACTGGCATTTTTAATTTAACCAAATGTAATACAACATAGCACTCTGGGATCCAACGAACGAAATGGCAGTCGACGTTTTAAACGCAAAAACACTGACAGTGAAACTATCTTCAGAGATACCAAGTTCTTTTGTGATATTAATTCACTTCAGCAAGCACATATTATGTAAAGATACCCGTGTGTAACTAAATCTTTCCTTCGTGGAAAATACCACGTGCTTTTTTCTATTCCACGATACTGGATTTTATTTCAAAAGAAATCTGTATTGTCGACATGAATATGGAAATGAAGAGCGTGTACATTGCGTTATAAGCAAGCTGCGACGGAAACAAAATTGAAGATACATATCAAAAGAATCGAGTTAACGTAAAAATTGGAAAAAAGTATCCTCTTCGCCGTTTGGTCAAAATGGTTCATAAATTGTTTCGGGCTGCTGTCTTCGGCCTTAGATTGCGCTATAGAAAGAAAACTGGCAGACCATGCTTGAAGAATAACCCGGGGATCGCTTTCCGCGACACATATCGCAATTTTGTACTAGCGGCATTACTGTAATGACGTATGTGTCATACGTGGCATCGGGAAACATATATATGAATACACGGCAAACTCAATTCCGAAATTAATACTGGTCACGTCGGAACGACGGCATGTTGCGGAGAGGTTGGAAAAAAAATAGAAAAAGTAGGAAAAGCGCGCACAGACGACGTACCGCAAAATTAAACGGTATTGGCCGGTGTGACACCGGTTCCGTTGGATGGCACATTTCGTTTCTCGTCTGCACGCGTACATTCATTGGCTAAATAACGTACCGGCGGCTTGTTACTCGCTAGAGAAAACACAGGCATCGAGATTTTTTTCCTCGTAAATAGCACCATACTATTCGTCGATTTTTAACGATATCATCCTCCGTCTCTTTCTTTTTCGTTTTCTCAGCCCTTCCGCCCCTAATACCGAACGGATTTCCTTTTTTCCCCTTCCATTTGGATGGACAATTTCCATGATAAACAGGCAGTTCAAAAAAGTTCCTGCCCCACGATTTTACCTCATTTTGCAAAAATCGAGGCACGGCAGACGTCTCTCGATACGATAATATAAATAAATCGGAGACCCGGTTCTCAGTCCGTTCAGCTTGGGAGAATGGCGGAACAACGGATTTCAGATTTCAATTTATCCCTCTGAGCGAAAATCCGATAAATGGGCCTTCTATCTCGCTTATACTACCGGCAAGAAGGCGTGCCCTCTTTTGCCCTGCGAGAAAAGAGCCTACGCAATGATTTCTCTTGAACATTTTTGTTTCATTCTGCGAGTCGATTGACGTCAATCCGGCGGGGTGACAAAATCGATTATACGGCACGCAGCTTACGTCCAACGGAACGACAATTTTTAAGCGAGAAGAAAGAAGATTCTCGCAGCGAATTTTCAATACTTGGATGATGGAAGGATTATGAATTCTTCTTTTGATGTGCGGTGATGAAGGAAGAAATTGCACGAAAAATTTCTGTATTTTGAGTTTTTGAGTGTTTAGATTAAACGACGCAGAGCGTACAATTATAATTACTGAAATGCAAAGTACAAATATAAAGAAAAAAATTAAATATTTTAATACAAATAATCGATAATTAATATTGTAAAAAGTATACAAACTGAACAGATGAAGTCATTGGGTACAATGCTTGGTTTAATGTATACGATTATTTCGACCGATCCTTGTCGCGGAAAGAGATCAAGGACGATAAAAAAAACTATCAATTGAAAATTTTATTACTTGTTTGTGCGAAAAGATACGAGGCCATGCCTGCATGCTGTGCGTGTACGTGGGAGAGAAAATGTCGATTTTCAGGGAAATGAAAGAATTATCTTTTTTTTAGAACAGAGTGATAGCTTGATTCCATGCGCAGCGTGGCAATATTTTTTTTAAACGAGACGATAGTGAAACACGAGAGAGATCATTACTTTTCCTGACCTATACAGAATTATTGTTATACTATTTGCAGTGTTGCTTTCCAAAAAATTTATTTTCGTTGTTTATCTCATATTAACTATATTTAATAAATCTTCCCAACAATTATTCATTCACCCCTTTCCTACTGTAAAATAATTCCAAAGGCGTTTTTATTGTTTAATTTTTTTAAATTTAATTCGCAGCAATGTTGACTTATTTAAAATCAAGATTAATCAATAATCATGATTAACCCCTTAACGCACAGATAAAAAATCAAATAGGGTGTCGTTTTTCCGCCAATTTTTGTATTCTTTATCCTAATTGAACACAAAACAACATTAACAAATCTTGTAAACAGAAACAGAAAAATGTCTCTTTCGCAAAAAAGAGCTGATTGAATTTTGTATACTTCATCGAAGCGTGTTAACTTAGGCAACAAAGAAATTACAATAATAGCAATTATTTTAGCTAAGATTCACAACTTCTTGGTTAATTTTAAAGCATGGAATAATACAGAAAGGAGCGTAATATATAATGTATATATTTGACTGTATTCATGCAGTGACATACGAATTTGATCACATTGTAGCCTTGTTTCTTGTTTCCGTCAAATATAGATTTCTTAGAACAGTTAACGCCCGATCAAAGTCATACAAGTTGTTTGTTTACATCTCCTCTTGACACTGAAATACAAACTTAGTTGATCATGTCCTTTAGATTTAGCTAGTAGTACTCGAACTGCTGCTTAGCGCGTTTGATCAATTTTGTGAGTTTACGTATTGAAAGTGTAAAAACATATTTTGTGGTTCTTGTTAACTTTTTTCCCCCTATTGTAAATTAGATTATTAACTGCAGTCAGTAAGTAATACACATGCATGATTTATATGTTGTTTGTACGACATTCTTTTGTTTGGTAATATTCAATCGAATTTTATATAGTGAAAGCAACCTCTCAAAATATCATAAAGGTGATTATAAAAGAACTTGAAGCAGGTGTTCCGCATAGAACAATGACAAATAAATATGAATGTTGGGTGGGAACGATTACTGATATCAGGAAAAAGTATGCAGTGAAAATTGTAAAAAATAAAGCTGGTCGTAAGCCGAAGCTTTCCGACACAATAAAGCATAGTATAATCCGTTCTATAAGATCAGGAGAAGTAGATAATGTTGTACAAATAAAAAAGAGACTAAAAGGATTTGATAACATAGACGTTAGTGCTGAAGCAGTTCGTCGAACATTACGACAAGGCGGTCTAAAGGGAAGAGCCAAAGTTAAAAAAACCGCTCTTAACCCCTTAACCTACGATTTACGTTCGAGAATTTTGGGCCGAAAACGTAAACAAGCTCGCGCAGCCTTCGAGCCATTCGCACGTTTCGAATTTTATCACACCATTGCAGATTAATAATTTTGTGTTACTGATTTTTGTATAAATAAACTTTTTGTAGTACTTGCATCTACCACAATTATTACATCAGGTTGTAATTACTTATCACATATTCCACAAATATTTATAACTTTACGAGGGCGCCGCCGCTAATATTTATATTTGGCCCGATCATCTACTACGGGCTATGCCCGTAATATTTACGTTTGGTCCGATCATCTACTACGGGCTATGCCCGTAGTTGTAGGTTAAGGGGTTAACAAAACGGCACATGATGTTACGTTTAAAATTTGCCAAACATTATGTGAATTTTTCTTACAAAACTCGGAATGCTTAATTTGGTCGGATGAAACTAAAATTACTAGCTTTGGGTGGGATGGAAAAGAATGGATTTTGAAAAAGCCAAATGAAAGTTAAGCTGACGACTTATTCGCCGTACAATAAAACTTGGAGGAGGAAACATTATGGTATGGGGCTGTATGACTGCCTTAGGTATAGGCATCGTTCATCGCATAAACGGGAGGATGACGGCAGAGGATTGCGTAAATATTTTAAATACGTCCTTGGTAGGAAGTATGCAAAAGCTTCAATTAAATGTAAGAGACACTATTTTCCAACACGATAACGATCCCAAACATACGGCATGGATTACTAAATCGTGGCTCCAAAAGAAAGGTTTTAATGTCTTATTGTTAGAGTGGCCACCTCAGTCTCCAGGCCTGAAACCCATTGAAAACCTTTGGAGGCAATTAAAAAAAGAGGTGGCCGATTTTCAAGAGATAAATTCAAATTTATCTCCGGTATGGGAAAATGTTTCGAAAAAATGGAGTGAAATTACAATCGAACAATGTAAAAGTCTTGTGGAAAGTATGCCTAGGAGAATACAAGCCATAATTGATGCCAAAGACGGATATACACAATATTAAGCCTATTAATTTATTGGTCAAATACATTTTCGAACATGTATAATTAGTTACTACATTTTAATTAAATAAAAAGTATAGAAATGAAAAATACTTGATCAATTTCGTGAGTGACTGTATATGAAGCAAAAGTTCAAGTTTGCACGCATTAAATCGGGTGTGCGGAAAAAATTCGGTTTCCTTTACCTGAATTGACCCGGCTGAATACATTATGGAGTTAAAGTAAACATCACCCGAACTATAATTTTATTTGCGTAAGCAGTGTTTTACTAAAAATTAAATTATTTCTGCATTAAAGTTTCTATTCCCCAAAAAATAAACATTACTGAACTCTTTCTAATTAAAAAGCTACATTAATAACCCAATGGCTTTACACGGTGCCACCCAAGTTTCACGAATGTAGCATGAGTCTTCAAAATACGTTTGCTGCTCATTAACGGTTAAAACTTGAAATATTTACGTAGGTGCGTTTGTAGTAATTGAAAGAGTTGCAAATAATAATTTATTGCGTTTCATGCTTTTTATATTTCGAGTTTAAGTACTGTGGTTATCGCATATTAGACAGATGCGAATAATCGACGCCATGATGTGCATATCATGTAAGAAAAATCTCTCAGAAGTGGTAGAGATTATGTGACTTTACATTCTCTTATTCAAAGAAGTTTGATTATGGTAGGTGTAGAAATATTTAATATAAATTCCAAAGAAGCAAGAAACCGATAAAGTTTAACAGCAAAACAAACTGCAACGTAAAATATGACTTTTGTATTTGATATTTTCATGTGTAGTTCTTATACAACCACGTGTATTTTTATGTCCAACTGGTAATAAAAGTAGGAAACGATTTTCTCCCCCATCTCGAGAAACGTATCGATAACCATCATCATTGTATCGTTATTTCTATTTTATCGATTCAAAAAAATTCTATATTTAGCCAACGCATCGTAAACACGGGAATTAACAGTACACTCAATGAAAGTCGTTAGCCGACACGAAAAATAATCTCTTCCTCGACGAAGCGGAGCCACCATCGGTGTCAAAAACACGAGGCATTTCGTCGTTAGATGAAAGTATCTCGAAATTAAAAAGTTCTCGAGAATCCTCGTTCTTCACCCTCTGCGGCGGATCTTTACGAACAAAGAGCCCCCGACTTCTCGCCTGGTTGCCCGGCCCCCGACCTTTCCAGATTAAGGTAAAGGGACGCCGACGTTAAAGGCTCAAAAGCCCGCTCGTGTAACCCGCGTGGCGACGAAACGAGCTATTAGCGAGTAGACTGGAAGAAGAGAGGCGAATTGCCATCTTTTCCAGGAACCGGTAGAGGCAAACGAGTGGGGCGTCTATTTTTCTGGTTTCAAGCGGCCGGAATGATATTCCGCTGGCGACGTTAGCCTTAAGTTTCTCTTGCTCTACCTTCGCGGGGAGAATCAATTGCACGGTGTGCAAGTAATTTCGTCGCTACTTGCACGTACGTTTCTATCATGGTAAGCTCGGAAAATGGTGCATGATTGAAATTCTAGAAGCCGCTGCCGGGTTGAAGTGTGATGGTGATTATTATGATCTGTGCGGCGTTTTTCTTTTATTTCTACACTGTTCGAGGTTTTCTTTCGAATCCGTAATGAGTTCTGTTTAATCACCTAACTAACTGTTCTGTTCATTTGGAAGATACAATTTTTGAGTATTTTTGCCAAATTATTAGATATTACTGTAAGTTTACGTTGAAGCGTAACTGAAATGATTTAACTATATTTAAGTATGATGAGTGGTAATATAATCTCATTGTCTATAGTTGGAAATTAATAAGAGCTCAAAATGAGAGCTCAAAGTATTCTTACAAATATGATTAAATCATAGCTTACCTGTATATTTCTTTTCTTTTTTGAAAGCCATACATTTGAAGCTAATCAGCAGAGCCAATAAAGCTGTGAAATAGCATTTAAAATTTTGCATTTGTTTATTTTTAAATTCTTGGTTTCAACTATCACGAAGGACCTACACTTTTTAATGGCACAAGGATTGTAAAATACATATCACATAAGGAAACCTTTCTAACAATAAGTTATGTCAAGAAATCCGAGTTTGTGCTCAATATTACGAAACTGAGATTGTTCTTCCCTACTACTCAAATTTATATTAAATATTATAATATTTGAACTAATCCTCTATAGTGAATGAAAAAATGTAAGCATAAAAATTGGTCGTAATAATTTACCACATATTGTGAAACATTGTATCAAATAATTAGCAATACAAAACATCGGAAGTCTCTGAAGTGATAAGTACACTAAAAACTCTCCATCCGTAAAGAATTATAAAGTTCTATAATATTAGAGATTAGCAAGAGAACGTCGAGAGCCATACGTTTTCTGGAATACTCGATCTTGAAATACGACTTTTGAGATGACGTAGAATGAATTAATCTCTAGCACGAACCGGAAGCTCAGCTTGGTTATAGAATTGGTCGAACCGGCTGGTACAGTCAAGGGGGTAAGGGGATGATAACTTGAAAGGACTCGAACTACAACGGGAACGTCGAATGTCGCTCGGAATGAAAATTGGTATAGACGTCGTTCACTTGCACAGGCCCATATTGTATGACACCGCGAGATTCGGATGATTTATTACGTAATATCACGGCTACCATGGAAGCCCCGGTCCCTTTTTCCCTCCTCTTCGCCGCTATGCCCCCCGTATCTTTCTCACCCGCTCTTTTTAACCTTTCGCTCTCTCTTTCTCCCCTTTCTCTCTTTCTGTCCTATCTTTCCATCGACGTTGTGCCACCGTCGAGAACTTTCCAATTGAAAATTTGATTTTAAAAGATCCATCGACTAAAACGAGATTCTTGGACCCTCGTTATTGATGTACGGATAAAGTGCAAACTTATGCAATGTCTCCGATACTCCGTTTACGATATTACGTTTATAATTAATTACAGATTGCATCTATCTTATTATGGTCTATATTGGTGTGTGTATACACGTCGAACAATATGGAATGTCAAAAATGAGAAAAATTGTACACATGTGTCTGCGGGGCAGTGTATTAAAATAGATGAATTGTTTCAGTTCATCAATAATTTGTAACGTTAAATTGTACAGAACTAACTGTAGTTGACAGTATTCGGGACCTCGGTATAATCTTCACTAGTGACCTCTCTTTTCGTTCTCACTGTGAAAAGATAATAAGCACCTCTCTAAAAATTCTCGGCCTTATCTATCGCGCGTCAAAATATTTTAATAACATTAAAACACTACGAACACTCTATATTTCATTGGTCCGTCCACATCTTGAATACGGGTCTAATATCTGGTCACCACACTGCAAATTTATTATAGAGAAAATTGAGCGTTGTCAGCACAAATTTTTCAGAATTGCCTCCAGATTAACAAATACTCCATTACACTACTCATGTCATGACTACAACCGTATTCAAACCCAGCTTGGGCTGCTTAATCTTGAACAACGACGTACTCTTGCAGACATTCATTTTGTCTACAAGATCTTACATCACCTGGTAAATTCACCTGATATATTAAGCCATTTCCACATATATGTTCCTATACTTCGCCCAAGAAAAAACTTGTTCTTAGTTTCCTCTCCACATCGTACTCACTATGGAACTAATAACTGCATTAATCGACTCTGCTTGAATTCAAACCGTGTTTGTGAAATGGTGGACTTCTATTCACCTTCGTTCACCTCTTTTAAACACTCTACGTATACTGCAGTTCGACACCTTACATAGATTTTCCCACCTCCCTTAGTATTAAGGTTTATTTTTTATAATTCTGTTATTTTTGTATGAAAATTGTCTCACATTTTTGTACCAAAGGGTTTATTTCCCGCGAATAAAATAAATAATAATAATAAAAATAATAATAATTTTGCTTTTCATGAAATAATGCTAAATGCAATAGTAATTATAATATAGCCTAAGGGGAGGGATCCACTGACTTTACAATATGTTAACTTACATTGCAACAATATAGAACTTGTTCTGATTGATATACGGAAATTAAAAAATTGAAACTAAAAAGTAAAATTCAAAACATTTGTGAAAGCAGGTATAAAAATGTTGCTACATTCATAATTACTGATGAAATTATAGGGCGGTTGGAAGATATTTCATATTGTAATCAATTATAAAATGCACAATAGAGTTTTCCATGTTATTACAAAAAAAGAAATTGCTATTTCTCGGCTGAGAATTACGCTATTAGGGTAAAATATTATAGACTACACGAGCGAGAAATATTTTAAACTTTTTAACACATTGATTCAAAAGCAACAAAAAATATGTATTTCTTCCTGAGTGCGTACACATGCAAAGCGTTGAACGAAATGAACTCTCTGCTTTATGACTTCTGTTCCGTTTGAATGAGTTAAACATACCATTGTTAAAGTAAAAATATGCCTATAGGTTTATACTTCAAAATGAAATTAACGACATGAATCACTTTTTCAACTTGGCATATTTTAGAATCTCAAATTCTTTTATCCCACCTTCTGGTCCAAGAGTAAGACTCTATATTATATCTAGATTTTATGCGAATTTCAAGTCTGATACATGCAGCCAAAAAAGAAGAATCCAAGGAGACCTTTGTTTCACTCACTAAATATTACGACGGCTGCCATATTTTCAATATTTCGGATATTTTTCATATTATACGCTACCTATGTATTTCAGCCGTTTCATACTTTCCATAAATGCATTGAAATCCACAGTGTAAGTATAAGAAAACAGATTAAATAGTGAATTTGACAGGGGTTTAATTGGAATAACACCGGAGAAATATAAAATTCTCCTGCAAATACGTAACTTCGCTCATCACTCTTTCCTAGCGAATGAGAGAAACAGCGTCGAAAGTGGAAGCGATTTTTTTTTATAAATCATATAATCGCGTGTTTCCAGCTCATTTCGCTTTATCGCCGTCCTACGCATCTCCTCTAAGGTGGAGTAGTACTTACGAGGGACATCGATGGGAAGCGTACGGCTGCGTACGCCATTGACGAAGATCGAGTAAGGGTAAAGACTCGTGGCATCAGCAGTTTCGATGATCCGTGTTAAGGAGGAAGTTCCTGCCGAAAGTGGCCGTGCCACGGCGTTGCCTTACACCGCTTCGAGGGAGCGACGTGCGCAGACGGTTTCGCCGACGAAAATGAAGAGCATTTTCCAATTTTCGTCTGGATATGACGTGAGGCTTAACCGCCAGAATCCGGAATGCCCGGTACGTGATGGCGTTACCGATTTCGTTCGCGGAGAAGGTCGACTACAGTAGTGGAATGATAACGTTCACGGCGACTCCAACTCCCTTTTTCTGCCGGTACGTTTACTTCTTGTCTCGCGGAGTCTACTGACAGAGCAATGTGTCTCAGAGATGTCAGGACGCTTTATCGGTTAATGCTCTTTCTACGACGAAAGCAGCGCGACAGGAAAAGAAGCGAAACGGGCGAATGCATAATGCGTTTTTGAATATTTCTTCTACAAGATTTCCGTTGTTGATGATGCTAACGTGATGTCCCTTCTAATGTAGATGAATGGTTCTAAGAATACAATATATTATTGCGTATAATGAATTATTTTGCTTCGTTGGATGTTAAGGACTTGGCGAGGAGCATTTGCACCCCCCGGTGGAGGGATTTCTCTCTCGCAGTTCTGCCACTGGTTTAAGTTATGCACGCTTTTAAAGACACTAGTTTTGAGAAATGTCAATTTATTGCAAATATATTTTTTCGCATTCTAATTTGAAAAGGCAAGAGATTGTAACTTTCATTAGGAAATTTGTTGCCCCTTCAGCTGTTACTATTCAATAGCGCGTCTTACATTTTACCAAGAATTTCCAGACTAACCTGATGTAATTTACAGGCCCAGAGAGTGATCTTAAAGCGTTGGGACCGTCACCAGGGTTGGCTCTGAAAAATTGCATTGCCGCTGTCCTTCTTCCTATTGTTCTTGAGAGTCCCTCTCGTCGGGCTTAAAGGAGAGAGTTTCAGCACATTACTACTCCCGCAGGAAATAGGGAAGAGGGATGGCCCATCACCTTGAAAGAGCCACCTCTAGTTATTTCAAGGCCCAATCAGGACATTTTGTATCTCCTGCCATGACGGCTTTAGTGGGACTTTTGACTCATACGGAGGAAATATAAGGGCAAAAGCGCAAGAATTATCAGAAAATATGTTTGAGCAGAATGTTTTTGAACATCACGTGCAACAATCGCATCAGACGTCGGTTTACCTATCGCACCGATAGTTCCGCATATTTATTATTATAAGCTAGTGTAGAATAGTTGTACATGCTTCGTAGAATAAATTCTGCATATATACAGAGCAATGGAAATCAAACCATAATTATACAGTCCACTCACTGAATTTCCTCAACATTATACTTTGTGAAACGAACGCGCCCAAAAAGGAGAAAGGAAATCCTCCCCATGCGAGGCGAAGTGAAGTCTATGAGTGAAGATTTTCTGAAATACTTGAATATATAAAACCAACGTACCGATATTGGTTTTCGATTTATTCTTTCGTTACGGGAGTCCACTCTGTCGGAGAACCGCCATTGAACGCGACACCGTGCCGAAAAAAGTGTGCACATTTCAGAAAAGATTTTTACTACAGCACTTTCTTATCGTGCAAATATTCCACTTTCGGATAAAAAAAAACAGAAACTTGTCTGGAGGGCCAAAATACATTACGTATGTTCGAAATGTACTTTGAGTTGAATTAATCCAATACGGGTCAATAGAATCAAGAGATACTTTACAGATACGGAATAATTCCAGATTACAGAAGAAAGGGTTAATTATTCGTAAGGAATCGTGATTTGTTAAAAGCAAAAAGATTTTTAAGAAATGTTTAATAAACGCGTTATTACTATACTTAATCGCCGTAGTCGTTAATTCATATTTAGATATACAAAATAGGCCAGTAAGATAGGAGAAATAAAGGGAGAGAAAAGAAAAATTAACGAATTTGATCGTTCGAATATCGCAATAGATGCAGAAAGTTAAGCATCGATATAAAGTTGTATAATTTCTCGTAAAAAATACGGCGCAAAACCTGTAATTAATAGCGTATATCTAGTGACAATTATATTTTCAGGAGATACAAGCGTTCTCTAAGTAGGCTAAAACTACCCCGTGGAAAGTACAACATATTATCAAAGCTTTATTATGCTCTATTATATCAGGTATTTCTGAATATACCTCTGCAGGTAGCAAATGCACCTTGATGACTGCTTCATCTGCCTTACGAACATAAAAATTCGACGAAACTCAATTTTTGCGAAATATGAATATTGCTGTATTTTCAGACAATATAAGACAGGCTACATTTTACCTATAATTTACGATCAAAACCAAATTGTATACCACTTTTCTAATAGTAATTTCCCACGAACTAATACTCGCATGCATAAATTCCATTGTATGACGCAGAAAATTTTATTCTCATCTTTGACCATTCAAAGTCTATTCGACTTTCCAACAACAATGTCCTGGGATCGTTACATTACAGGTTACCTATATACTTCTATGTCATGTAGAAGAGTACACATATAAATATAAATGACAGTTCGGAAGGTTTTGTTTCCCAAACATTCAAAGGTGATGGCAGGCGAGATGCATACGATAGCGAAATATTGAAACCACAGTCCTCGTTTCTATATATTACGGGATCAAAGATAGTTCCTGCAATTCAGTCGAGTGACACGTGTAACTTCACTCGAAGAGTGAACGCTGCGGAAAGATATATCGAATTCAGAGGTCGAAGTGCTTTTTTTTGTGGGATAACGTTAAGTTGATTTGAAAATGTTCCAAGTGACATTTCTATCCTGGCTTTACTCGTAGATGTCATGCGTGTCACGGTCAGGTTAAAAACAGACGTTAAGGGCGCCATCAATGTTCGCTGAAAGCCCAAAACGGATAATGTCTCGTTTGTAGGAAGGATTTTATTTTATTTACCTGACAAGGGGCACTTTCTGCTTGTAATTCCACGATGAAACAATAGCTTCGGACAAAAGTCGATGGAAAATTCCTCCGGGTTAAGGTAATGCCTTTCAGAAGGCTTCAGGCGTATTATAATACTGGAGGCTGATGGGATAAAGGATGAAATTTATTCGAGTTACTTGTCCATGCTCTTCTGTTTCAATTTTCAACGATCTTTAGAAACATGAGAGAAGACTGCTGCGATCCACGTGATAAATGATAATGTAGATGTAAAAGCGAAAGCGTGAATCGTGCGTATGCCGTAGATAACGAAGAATAGTTGGAAGTCGTCGTTACGTCGATTCGGGGATTATAATCGACGCGAGAGTTTGAGAGTAAAAATCGTTTGTTCATCCATTCTCGTCTTCTTCTTACTTTGAACGAGCCTTGTGCGAACGAAGAAAGGGTAAAGCAAAATCTTTTTGTGATTATGATTGCCGAGGTCACGATACTTATTCATGTGAACCAGTTAAATCAGCTTTCAATAAAATCAAATTAGCCTACACACATTTCTAATAGTTATTCGAACTATGCAGTATAAGCAATTGAAGGTATGAAGTAGAATGTTCCGTTAATTTGTTTCTTAGGATTTATGTTTCGTAAAAATTTAATTCGTTACTAATCCCAAATAACAATAATAATAATAGTCCTTCATTGCGAAAAGAATATAGTTGACACATTCAGAAAATATTGACATATTTTTAAACTCGATTGGTTTGTTTAACATTCTAAACATTTATGAGCACTTAACGGATAGTAAAATAATCTGGGATTAAGCTTGGAGGAAAAATTAAAAAATAAAAAACCTCAACTGAATCTCAAATATAATAACGGGTACCATTACTATGAAAAAACCGTATGAAGAACGGGCTTTCAAAACAAGCATTTCCTAACTCAAACGAGGAATGTAATTAACGTAATTGTTTAGTCATAGATAATTGTATTGCAAATATGTAAACACTTTTCTACAATTCAAACCCAAGTAATTCTTTCTTGGATGAGATCCGTTTCAGACGTTTCGTACCATGTGTACCACCAATGGTACATATTAAACTTTCTATTCAGACCGCATGTGCGCTGTACATGTATGTACGGCGGTATACGCTGTCATATTTATTTAACACGTCCCCTGCCGCGTGGGGCGTATACGCCCCACGCTGAACTTTCCGTTCAAACAATTTGATATTATCATTTTAAGATGAAGAATTTTATAAAAATTCATTATGCATTCAATTATGGGCATCCTAATACTATTGCTAATGCGTTCATTTGATCATGGGGCGTATACTCCTCACGCGGCGTGATGGTCAATTGTTTTTACCGCAAATTGTTTTAACTGCACTTCTCGTGTTTCGATCAGTCATTTATTCGCGTGCCGTTTATACGGCAATTACTGCTTCACTGAAGGTAGGATTTGTTTATAGTTCAGTGTGTTTCTAAAGTACAATAAACGAAGAAAATACGGTACCTATATAATATTTCAGTGTTATAGCTTAGGATATTTTACAGTTAAAAATGTTTGCATTTTTTCCCTTCTTCTCTTCCTCAGACCTTTTCCAAATTTTACAATAATTACTCCTTACAAGCAGACATGGCATCAGACGGCAACATTTTTTCAAGTGTTGATTCTGACCTGCAACTCGCAGAAATTCTAATAAAACGCCGTAGGATTACACGAGTAAACTTTTCCGAAGATTTTTCAGACAGTTCAGAGGAAATCATACCTCTTCATCGTCTTTCTAGACGCGGTAGTAAGATTTTATCCAGTAGTGAAGACGAAGATGCTGAACCTTCTGTAAACAATACAACTACTTCGCATATAGATTGGGTTGATCCCATCGGAAACCAATCACGCCTTACGCCTTTCCTTGGTACACCGGGTTTCAAAATATTTAATCAAACTTATGAAAAACCAGAAGATATTTATTTTTTGCTTGTGAATGATGAATTCTTTGAACTTGTAGTTATAGAAACCAATCGGTATGCGCAAAAATTACTATTAGATTAAACATCATCGCGATTAGGTGAATGGAAACCAACGGACAAAAGCGAGATAAAACGTTTTATTGGACTTATTATGTGGATGGGAATTTTAAAGCTTCCAGAAATAAGTTTGTATTGGTCCAAAGATCCGGCACGTTCGCAAACTGTTCCATCTTCAATAATGTCAAGGAATCGGTTTGAACTTTTGTTGCGAATGTTGCATTTTAACGACAATGAAAAAGAAAATGTAAACTACCCCTTATATAAAGTGAGAACGCTAATTGATATGTTAAATGAAAATTTTGAAAAGTATTTTGAACCAGGCGAAATTGTTTGTGTGGGCGAATCTCTGATTCCTTTTCGAGGTCGCATTATATTCAAACAGTATATAAAACAAAAACGACATAAGTACGGTATCAAAATATTCAAATTATGTTCAACATAAGGATACACGATCACCTTCAAAATTTATTGTGGGAAAAAGCGGTTTGGAGAAAACAACACCTACCAATGTTTTATCGTTGTGTAAAAATATATTTGGCAAAGGTCATACAATATGTACCCATAATTGGTACACAAGTATCGAATTAGCCAAGAAGCTAGTCGCTCAAAATACTCATCTGGTTGGAACAATGCGATCAAATCGCCGTGGAATTCCAAAAGACCTACTTTCAAAAAATTACAGCGATATGAATATATTGCTAAGGAAAGCAATGATGGCTTGACAAAATTGCAACGGAAGGACAAGCGTGATGTCCTTCTATTATCAACGAAGCATTCTAATGAAAGTGTGGTTTTGTAGACAGGGGGGAATATTGTTACAAAACCGAAGGTTATTCTGGATTATAATAAAGGAAAGTCTTAGGTAGATATCTCCGATCAAATGGTTTCGTATTGCAGTCCTCTACGAAAATCAGTAAAGTGGTACAAAAAAATTGTATTTGAACTTTGACTGAACACAGCTGTTGTGAATTCATGGATTATATATAACAGTCTTACAAACCAAAAAATAACAAGCGTTAATAAAATTAGCGCTGCCAAATTTGTTGCGAAAAAAATTTTAAAAATTTAGGTTCCCAATCGGCAAGAAACTGTACTGTAAAAGTTGCAACATTCTGCGATAGTTGTGTGGATAAACCACACTTATGTTTGCCATGTTTTAACAAAGTTCACCGTAACATCCCTTTGTAATTGTAAACAAACATGATTTCAATTAAAATGTTTTATTTTAAACTAATATAGGTATGATAAAAAAAATTATATGTGAGGATGCAACTCGCTTGGCAGAGTAATGTTCCGCCAGGTATTTGTTAAACTAATTCCTAGAAAAATAAATTTATTAGTTTGTTGTGTTATGCGTCTTAAACTATACACCCTTTCCTTGATAATTACGATTTTTGCACTATTTTAATCATTGTAAGGCACACGCCAGAAACAAAGCAATACAACTGTAAAGCGTGGGGCGTATGCGCCTGAACGTAAAGTCTTCAAAAAACGATCTGGCAGGGAACGTGTCATTGCGCGAAAAACATATATTTTACAAGTTTAAGACTGTAGAATATATTTCCACCAAAAGAATGAAGCATTATAGAAAATACAGTATATGAAAAGTCGATCAAAAACGGCTTGGCACGGAAAGTGTTAATGACAATCAGTATTGCCTTCAACTTCCACCCATATAAACACTCACGTACACAGCTGCTTCTTACTGCCTCTAACATAAGTTACAACATTTTTACGCATATACGCGCAGGATGTCGTTAGTTACATGTCAGCGGTCGAGAATTGCACGTTTACATACGACGTCGCACGGATTGTATCATAAGTAACGCCGCAACAGCAGCAGAAAACGGAGTGGAGAGATGTACCAGATGCACTACCATACAAAACGACTGTAATTCCGAAGGAAAATGAGAGACAGAGATAAGCCGTTGAATAGAATAAGAGATAACCACTGAGGCAGATAAAGCGATAGAGAAAGAGGGAGAGAGAAAGAGAGAAACAAATCATCTTATCGATATTGAAACTTTCTCAATCTTGGCATCATTTTTACAAGCTCTTCAATTAAAGAGGACATTTTATTTTGAGATAACATTGAACGCTATGTGAAACGCAATACACTTCGAAATTTGTTGACGTCAACCATTTGCCGTTCCGTTTTGCATGGATAACGCAAGCGTGAAATTATTGCGAATTAACGGGTGTAATAGTCTTATGAGTTTGCAGGCAAAGTAATATCTGTGTCGGCTCAGACACGGGATTTATCAGTATGATGAGATTGTCGCGTCGAATAAATGCCAAATATTTTATATTTTTGTACTGAGCTTTGAAGATAATGACGTTTGGATCTAGCAATAATTAATCCTCTTCTCTGTCAAAAAGAACGTTAAAGATTATGCAATTCTCTGTATGACTATTGTTACTACCCTTGAGCAGGTAGTAATGTTCTAAAGAATCGAGCGCAGGCATTCCATTGTCTCGCGGATTTTTATGTTTAAGATAGCCCATGCATGTCCAGGAAACCGTAACGTCTCAGGTTGATGGAAGGACAAGCCCGTCAACTATTAGTCCTTTAATAAGGAAAAGGGATTAAAGGTCCTTTTTGAACTTCGAGAGTTTCCTGGCATGCAGAGGTTTATTCCGTAGAGACAATGGGCTTATCGTGCGAGCGTGAGGGCGTCTTTTGAGCGCTGCCTTAACACTATTCCTACCACGACTGGTCAAATGACCGTTTTTAAAATTTCAATTCGAATTTCCTATATACAACGTAATTGAATCGCCTTTAAACTTCACGAGTTTTCCTCAAATATACGTATAATACATTCACATTATAATACATTTTTCAATATTCACTTCTCTTTTTACTGTTCATTTTCTGGGAACAAATTATCATTTGACAAATTCACCGGTTGCGGTAGGAAAAGGTATACGTGAAGTGCCGGTAGGAATAGTGTTAATATCCACATGTGCGCCTCAGGCCTTCCACAGCCAAGGGGAGTGAGAGGTCAAAATAGCAATATTGAGACTCTCACTCCTCTGCGCCTCAATGGACAATTCCGCATCATAAAGCTCTGTCTGCGCCGACGAGTCACCGGTCCCACCACCCTCTTGGGCCACCCTCGGTCCCAAACCGGGGTGGTAACAACCGGGCCCGCGCGCTGCGAGGCTGTGACCAATGTCCCGTCCACCAGCCCAAGGGGCGTAAAAGGATGTCTCGCCAAAACGTTCGCGCGCCCTCACGAAATATTAATAATCATTTCAGGTGCGAAATCGCACCGTGACTTCCGGTGGCGCGCGAGTCCTTTTTTTGGGGGCGTAACTGGACGGTGGAGGGAGACATTCATCCGTGAAGGACCCTTCCGTTTTTGGAAGTGTCAGTCACTCCACAATCTCCGATCAACTAACACCTCCAGTACCTAACTTCATTTCAAGCACACGCACACACATTTCCGTTAAGTTTAATATATTTGTACAGTACGTTTATTAAAGTTCAAAAACCCACATCGGAGTGGTTCATTAACTACATCCATTGTTTCCACTCTCTGCGGAACAACCTCTCGCGTCCATCTCAAAAGACCCGTGAGGAGCGTTCCCGAAATACGTCCCTCACATTAACCAAAGTGGGGATTCGGATTTACGACCCGAATAGGTCCAGTCCGAGGGCTAGCCGCGTATTTTGGGACGCAACAACTATAGTTCTTGAAATATATTAGTATATTTCTGAGATATTGCACCAGTATATGTAAGTCCGCACAGGATCTGTCATTTTTTCCGTCGTAGAAGATGCAAGTACAGATTTATGTAGAATAGCATCTCAATAATATATAAAAGTCTCTGACATTCTTTACATCAAAAACTAATTTTAATTAACGATCTGGTAAAGAACGAGCAGGGTCTACGACTCAGTTTCTCGGTGATGTTGTCATACAGCGAAAAGTGTTTCATCCATTGGGATTTGTTCCCGTGTTTCACTTTCTCCCCACCAAATAAAGTAACAACGTAAGGATCATCTTCTCATGTTTCGTGAGATGAATATCATCTCCTGGAAGTTTCTAGATTACTAAGGAGATCTCTGTGATTAACAACAGGGAGGTGTCTCCTCTGACATTGACTTCACTGAGCTCCTAATAATCTTCATCCACGCACATAATTCCGTTGCAATAAATTGAAGTAAAATCACGGGAATCCCGGCACGTCTGCGCCTCTCGTGATTATCCCCGTTTTTACAATGAGACCGCTTCTTGATTGTTTTCTTCCCCGGAGACGCTTTGAGTCGTCTCTCTCTTTCACGTTTCTCCCTTTCTTTTTTCCGACGCTTTCCTTTATCACGGCAGGAAATAAAAGAGCACAAACCCTGAGTGAAACCGGCGTCTCTGCACCGTTCTCCACTGTTCACAAGGCGGACTGAGAAAGTGAGGAAAGATAGGAAAAGATTAAGGCTACTTGAGACGTCGGGTGCGATTATGCAATATGCAGATCACTGCGATATTTACGAGCGAGCGTTATACACATTTAGTCTTCCGGAAGTTTCGTCGAGTTTAAAAGTGCCCGTCACGGAAACGTTTACCATACGATTTTGTTTTCCTTTCCTCTTCTCTCATGTTCACAGAGTTTCCTTCGTTCACCTATTGTAAGATATTCCATACGATTTTCAGACCCTGAACTCATGGTATTTCCTCTGGAGCGGGTCGAAGTAACTTTGTTACTTTCTACTCTCGTTACTAAGTATAATCTAGATTTCATTATGCCCGATGCTCCTTTTTACGCTATGAGTGAGTTCCAAGCTGGCCAAATGGCGTTTCTAATTAGTATTTTTCTAATGGAAAAACTTGGAAATCCTGTTTGGTTTAATTATCGTCTCGCGTTAATTTGAAGTCGGAAGTTCGGTCTGATGCTTTTGTGGATTAAATTTTTTAATGTGCACCTTACCGTTTCACGTAAAGCGCTTTCGTATCTGGCAGTGATATTTTTATACGTTACTCTTTTAATTTACTTCCGGCTCTAAGAACTTCACCTAAATAGCGGAACGCAATAAATTTACAAATTCTATTGCATAAAAAGTAAAGTGATATTTAGATTAAGATAGAATCAAATCTCATTGCAAAAATTTACATCAATGCTTGCATTAATATTATTGCAACGAGCTTTGTTTTGGCGCTAAAACTTAAAAGCCCAACAACAGTTTTATCGAAAACAAATATATCGATGGTATGATAATAATTCAGCGAAGAAAGAACGACAATGACTATTTTATCCTAGTATTACCGTGATTACAACTTCAGAGTACCATTCATTTTACCATCTTCCACGTACAGCCTCTACGATTGAGTTCAGTTGAATTCTATAATAAACACAACTTTTTGTCAGAAGAGAATCCTTCGGTAGGTTTACCATACTATGTACAAAGCGAACAGAAATTAATGATTACGTAATTATCGTTAAATGTTAGCGAATAAACAATTCCAAAAACACGTGTCCACCAATTTTGTTCATAGTTTACACATAGAAAACACGAAAGAAGAATAACATTTATTAAAAAATATTACCAAAAAATTCCGAAATTTTAATAGACTGTTTAAATAAATAATTTGTTTGAGTTATTTTTATACCGGTGAAATCTGTATCTCAGGACACACAAATCAACAATGAAATTTTCCCTGCGGCTTGTAATCACGGAAATGTTTCAAAGAAATTTACTTTCAACCCCAAAGTTTAATATGTATTATCACCCCTTCAATACAGATGCTTGCCGATATAAAAAATACGTGTTAAACCCTTTTTCGAGAACTATCTACCCTGTAAGTTTCATCAAAATCGGCGTCGATATGTTCCTTATTACTTCGCTCAATACCGATGAACTGTTCAGCGTACTCAAAAATTAGTTAGGACGAGCAGTTTTGAATGAATTGGAAATGTTAATGGGCTTTGAATAAAGTAGAAAATGATAATCTATATCTTTGTAATTGATGAAGTAGTATTTATAAATGACGCTGTTGCGAATTTGCGAAACATATTATTTGTTTGATGCAAACCGCTATTGGATTTCTACAGTTAAACGTCAAAACAAATGGAAGGTGAACGTTCTTGTATTGTTCGATTCATTCATTCGAGTTAACCGTTCGCTTAAGGAAATGCCGTTGCTACTTTAATGAGTCTATATATGGTACTTTTTCATAAAATCTTCAAATTCGTGAGAGGTGAAACAACCGCCACGATGCAGTAATCGTAAATTATCGTAGATACCAAAAAATGTCATAAGGAAAAGTTTCATGGTTTTTTACGTACAAAAGGAATATGTTTACAAATTGTTTAAAACATAATTTATTTATAAGAAAATAATTAATTATTACGATAACTCTGTTACTCGCTACGCGTCGCACAACACCGCGCAATTAATTATTTTTAATAAAAAATTAAGAAAAAATCGTCGAATAAAATTTTAAATTCCATGGGCGTTTAGTGCGCAAAAAAGTAAATATTTCGTACATTTATCGTAAATCTCTATCATTAACCGTTTTGAAGTTATAAGCGAAAGAAGAAAAAATGTCGAAACTTTGAAGGGTGGTTTCACCCCCTAAATGTGCGACTTAGCCGATATAAAAAAATAGGTATCGATTATTTTCACGTGCTTAACAAATCTGCAAAGTTTCATTAAAATCGGAGGCGGACACCTCGGGTAGTTCCCTTGTAAGTGGCCCACTGGTATCAGATGAAAAATAAAAGTTGCTGGGCCGTATGAAATTAAATCGTCTCTTCGTGGAACTCGACCTGGATAGTAAACCTAAATTCATTACCCTTCGATATGTTATGAAATGTTTCTTCAATTTTTCCAGAATTTATTTGTATGCACATGTCATATGCATATCATAGCCTCGGTAGTTCGGTACCTACTTAAAAGAATAGATTCGAGGCGAAATCATTGTAGCAGTTAAAGTCAAAAAAATGCAAAAAAAGAGAAAAAAGGAAGGCGATACACTTTAACAAATCATTAACTATAAACTTCATGTTTGCAACCCAGTAGCTATTTAGAATACTTTATTTATTTTTTTTCTGCTCGAACATGATGGGGTCCGTTATGGTACTTATTTAGTGCACTGTTTTCCGTCAATTATGGGACATAAAACAAAAGTTATGTTTAAACGGCCGTCATATTTTCGGTATACTAGGCTATTTCGAGACTCATAATACTTATACTCTCACTCTTTGACGAGCTTACATAAATTCACGATTGTTCTGTCAGTACCTAACAAGAGCAAGGACTTTATCGAACGAATTGTCCCCTATCACTAACATTTATTCATTTAACCCTTTCGAAACTAACGGGACAATATATCCCAAATTAATGTTTATTTAAACTGCTGGGATATATAATCCCAATGAAAAGCTGATGGGATAATATGCCTCACTTCCAAATTTCCAAATTTTGATAATTTTCTACTGAAACATATATTGCGAGGGCCCAGAAACATGGCACTTGATGGTAATTTGCTCTGATTCGCCCGACGGATAGGGACATTCCTCTCCCTCACGCATTTTCGATTTTGACGCGCTATTGGCAAGAGAGACCCGCACATTCGTTGCGTCGTCTTGTGAACGACGAAAGTAGTGTTTTATTTTCGGTTGTCATTCGTCGATCTCAGATTTCCAGGACCGACATGGCGGGGATAGGCGGTGCGAGAGCAATCTCCCCTTCCGTCTCAACTGCCAAGTTACCGTTCCAGACCTATAATTATCATGTTCAACAAGCTTATTTTACATCCAAAATATTAATAAAAATTTGTTGCACCCTATTTCAAATAAAATAAGAAAATACGTCTCGAAAGGCATAATGATGTGCCATTCTGGAGCCTGTTTGATGTTCAAGGATATAATCGTAAGATTGTATTTCGTGTTCTCACCGTGAAATTCCACAGTTGGTTTCTCTTTTATTGAGAGTCAAATTCAAGGCCTCCCAATCAGTAACTATCTTAAACTTCAACCTTATCATTAGAAAGGTTCATTCAAAATCGCCTTAGAGCATGAATAATGGCTAGTCTCTCGAATTTAAACAAATGATATTTCGATTCGCATCAAATGAAATTTGCTATCCCATTAGAAAATAAAATACTAGGTGTTACGGTCACGTTTTCACTGCATAAATCCTATTGTGCTTACATGATAATGCGATTCCCTTTCGACATGCAGGGAATAAATACTTTTAATCAGTGCATTTATTAAGAAAGTATTAAGTTTTTCATAAGCGCGTATCTTTTAACCGAAATTCGCCGAACTTGGATTCCACGTTTCTTTTCGTAAAATGACACATAAACGTTTAGCGATGATAGAAAAGTTTTCAAAATATTTTCCGAAAATAGGAACGTAACCCTTCAAAATGCTGTACATACATCAGTTACATTTTTCGGAATCCGAATTCATTTTAGATTGTCAACGCCGTGGTCCATCAGATTAATACCCTCCCTTGAAATTGTATACCTAAGATAATCAAATTTAGTCTACAGCAGTTCAGACTTGTCCAAACGTAATACTACTTTGTTTTTTGCGAGCAGAATCAGAGGGCCAGATGAAACGTCAGGCTGACAAACGACTCATCATGACATATAATTTATTTCTATCACGCGAAACAGATAAGTTATGGCTCTAAATAAGGGCAAACTGTTATAGTGAGATTAAAAGGTATGACACTTACAAGGGACCATATCGAACTCAAACACGTCAATTTTAATGAAACTTACGTGAAAGGTAGTTCTTAAAAAAATATTTGACAGGTATTTTTTTATCCGCAACTATGCATTCTGAAGGATTTGAAATACACCTCAAAGTTGAGGGTTGAAAAAGCATTTTTTGGAATATCTTGGTATCTATAGGTCATAACATTTTTTAGTCAGCTTCGCACCCGGCGAGAGAAAGTTAAACATCAAATAATACTTAACCGTTATCGTCAAAAATCGAAAAATTCCAAATTCTTATCTATTAATTTGGGTTATAGTTTACGTAGGTAAATTCATTTGATAGCGGAGGAATGTTTACCGGGAAATATTAACAAAAAGAAAACAAAATATATTTTTTAAACATATCATTTTTCTTATGTATTTTGATTCTCTGTTAAAAAACACAAGGTGTGAAGAAAAAGATATTTTTTTATGACCACTAATTACCGAGATATTTCAAAAAAAGCGTTTTCAACCCTCAACTTTGAGGGGTATTTTCACCCCTTCGTAATGGATGGTTGCCGATAAAGAAAAATACGTGTCAAATATGTTGTTGAGGACTACCTTCCAGTTATGTATCATCAAAATCGTCGTGTCCGAGTTCGATATGTTCTCTTGTTAGTAGAAAACATTGTTACGGAAGGGTATTTTATCAAATCACAAATAAATGTGAGAGTCTTTCATTCTTTTATTCGAGACATTCACGTTTTTGTTTTTGGGCACGAATTGAGTTCTTTATAATGAGGCAATTATTAACCCTAATACATGGTTGAATTATTTATCAATTTTACAAATAAATTTCACGATAAGTGTTAAGTTTAATTTTTCAAATTGTGAACTTCCAATTAGGCTACGCTCATAATTGCCGGCGCAATAGGTGTTTATTAGTTCTGTGGATTACTTAATCATTAATCCGACTCATTAAGTAACAACTTTGGGTAAAAATAAAAACATTAAATGGTACTATTTGTACGACAAACTTCCGTAAAAAACACGAAAACCTAAGATTAATTTATCCCAACTAGACATAGATGAAAATTATACCGGACACCTTCGTTTTATCGTCGAAGCGAAGCTCATTAAAGCAAAACACTTAAATCACCCAGCACGTTCGAGGAAGCACAAGCATAGTCTGTGTATACCACCTGCAGAAAGTTATATTACAACGGCATGAAATACACTTCATTTATGCGAGGAGCGATTAATGGCCATTAGTCAATGCTACATCTTAATTAGCACGCGCTTCTGGACCCTTAATTATAGCGCACTTGATAGGAAATTCTTTTAAAGAGGACGTTGAAATATTTCGACGAAAGATGGATCATTCAAATATTTACCGCAACTATAATTAATCACGAGTCGTTCCATTGTCTATACGTATAATAATTTAATATCAAACGTTTAAGTAACTTTGGCCGCTGTTTGCACACATAACGCATCTCACTTCATTCCCCTATAATGCTCATCAAGTGCCATTATTTATTTTCGAAACACGTTGCAGTTAACAGATTCAAAACGTTCTTAATCGACAAAGCAGTTGCCTTCTTTCTGTTTGAAATCAACAGAATAAATATCTCCAATAAAACGTAATAGAAAAGTTTTAATATCAACTCTAAATACTTTCCATTTTACGTTTATCCGGAACAGAAACTCGGTCGAGAAGTTTCAACGTAGAATTTAATGACTCTTCCCGCCTGAATTTTCTTCGATTTCTTCGCCCCTTCCTGATTCTCACCCCTTCAATAACGCTTAAAGCTTCATTGTTTGAAAATCTCTCACTGTCGTCTACTTCGGAATTACTTATACTGGATTCGAATAATTAAAGCTTCGTGCTTCTCCGTCCACCGGATTATCTTCTTTCAATCATCTTTTCCTCTTCGTCGAGTTTCAAGTTTCCTTCTTTTTTTTAATGCCCTTCGTGTTTTGCAACAGACATCCAACATCATTACATCTTGCAACGTTCGTTAATTGCCAAGATTAATAGCATACGGTGCAACGCGTAAAAAGAATTTAAAAACTCCTAAGGGAATCCTTTTTCAGGTCTACTCATCATGGAATGATCGGCTAGAGGAAACGCTATTAGGTGATACATTTTTATAAGCACTTACAAGTGCTCGTCCAGGTATTATTAGATTACGAGGTGTTGGCGCACTAACTACAAGCTGAATCAGTGCAACGGAAGAGAGAATCAGTTATTACCTTCGGTTAATTCCTTTAAAAAAATTCGGGTTCTTAGTTCTTTGCGATTCGTGACACCGAACAGATTTCTGCTACAAAAAGCAAAAAAAAAATCACTTCAATAGAATCCAGGTCCAACAGAGAAACGTATTGCTGCAGGAACATTAAAACTCATTGTGATACATATTGCGGTGGTTTAAACACCTAGAAATCTTACGTCTAAATGAAGGACGTACGTATACATCTATGAGTCAAATAGTGAACCTTGTTTTCCAGAATGGAGGGACGACTAATTGCAAATAGAAAGTGAACGATAAAGGTTACTGAATTGGCGATGATCAGAACAGTGTTTTATCGAACCTTTACTCATCTCACATTGACGAGTTTATGAGTAGACCCAGGATAGAACAGTCGGGCAGTCGCAACCGAGACATTAAACACTAATGCTCTTACGGCACTGATACGGCAAGGGAACTCTGATCGGCTCCCGCAATCATCCTTCAATCTTTACTTGAGAAATACTCGGATTAATAGGACTTGTTCATACCTTCGTAGACACGAATTCTTTGAAATGTAAAATTCTAGGACGCCCTCTAGCCATTTAAAATAGATACTGTTGAAGATCAGTGTCATCGGAAGTTTCGTTCAACATAAACTCCTTTCTCCTGTGCCGTTTAACCTTGCAGATAAAACGTCGAGAACACGTAGTCTAGTCATAAACGGTATTGCAACATGCAAACGAGTTATGTTTGTTTCTTCAATATTTTGCAATTACGCAAAAAATTGTATGTGGTAAAAGCATTGGTAAAAGTAGACAATGACAGTCACAGTATGATTGAATGGTAAAAGAAAACAATGACCGAAATCGTAAAACTATTTTCAAGCAGATAAATCATTCGCTACATTATGGAGCGTTTTTGTTATTAATGTTGTTAAAATTTGGTTAATAACTTCAAAATGTATCATTGTGAAACCCGATACATTTCAGACAGATTTTCATATCGTTATATTTCTATAAAGTTTGGATGATTTATGCATACCACCTTTGAGTTAATTTTGTACAAAATATTCCTGTTGACCTTCGTTTCGTATTTTTTAAAAATATCTATGAGAGTATACCATTTACTCCCGTTAGAATGATGAGTTTTCTTGAGCTTACAGGAAATATTATCCCATTTTGCTATTTTTTCTTGAAATATTTGATTAATTAATTAAATTAAATTTCACTTTTATTACGATAAAATGAAATTCTGAAAATAAAAAGCAAATATCTATTGAAATATAGTAACTAATAAAATATCGTTACCAGAATCTATTAAATCCTGTATCATTCGTAAAGTATTAAAGTCTCATTTAAGAACGATATCTTTTGTCAGGAATATTTGTCAGACTGAAAAAGTCTGCTCATTAATCATCAGTTTAATCAGTGTTCGTGAAAAACTGTTCAGAAATACCCTTAATGTCCTTAAAAATTAATAAATCGTTAAAAAACGCAGTGTCATTGCCAGCCAGTGTAGACTCCAGTAGATAAAGCATGTACGGTTCAAATTACAGAGTTCTTACAATCCTATAAACATGGATTAATTTACCGAAAATCAAGTCCACTATATGTACATACGTAAAATTATGTGTCTGATTTGTAAAATGTAACTATTCAAATGACTTCAATAAAACTGCAAGAGTGTGATAATGTTACACCGTTTATGAGTTTTGTATTGAGACGTCGATGCTTCGCCCCTTTTCTTTCCAAGGCATCCTTGCAGTACCGCAGACGTGAGGGTGAGGGGAGCGGAGGCGAGGGGTGTATCCGTGTCTGCATCCAAAGGGGTAAAGAAGCACCAGAAGCCCTGGAATAATTCCAGGGGCAAGACCCTCACGCTTTTGCAACATATCAGTCTTAAAGGGGAAAGTTGCGAAATCGTTGGGTCTGGCCAGCTTGAGCACGATAGTACAAATCTGCACGAACAGCAGCGTTAACGCTCATTTGCCAATGTTTGACACTACTATATGTCAACTGCTGCTGCGAGTAAGTCCAAAATAGAAAACGAAGTTAAACTCACAGTCGAGGATTAACCGCTCCAAAAGTAGAAAAGCGACTTCAGTGCAGTGAAAAATTAATAATATCTCAAAAACAATTCGTTACCTCTGTATCCATATAATAAACTATGAAATTTTAAGGATAAAATTCTTGATACCGGAAATAACGTATATCGAAGAAGAATTAATTACCTTCACAAAGCTTTCTTAATGACCCTATCGACCATTTTGCTGGAATTCTAAATTCTGTTGCATCAGAAATCCCTGGCATAAGATTCCTATGAATTTTTACTAGTTTCCCGATTCACCATGAACAAAGCATTTCAGAAATTCTAATACTGTGTTGAGGCCAAAGATAAGTCCCTCTAAGATTGCTTCGCGTTATTTAATTTATTCTTAGTAACCATTATTACCAGTTTATTATATGTTCCGTCGCACGGGAATGAAAGACAGTTCGAGCAGAAACAGAAATATCATTTTTTCATGGCCGTGTATGTCAAGTATGCGTTGAAACCTTCGTCGGTATTTAATGATTACCAGACGCGAAGCTGATAAAAACACCCGGCCATTGCAGTATCAGACAGCCTTCGTCTTGAATGCACATTTTCGTTAATCCGTCATGGTTTGTCGGCGGGTGGTAAGCGGACACTTCGATTCGAAACGTCCCATTCAACAAGTTTTGATTTTTCAGTACTCTGAATCCGATACTCAGAGTTCCCATAACAACTCACTTGTCCCGTGCACCACATAAAATCTATCTAAAATAAATTCGGCGAATGGAGTTGCAAATTGAGATTCTCGGTGTAATACCACCCGGAAATGCAACATGACATGTTCGTAGCAGCGTTCACTATTATTGTCAACAGTTTTACAGCCACCTAATCAAGTGTCGTATGACACGAAATAATGAACATCGTGAAATATTTTTTAGTTAGTTAAATCTTATCGAAAATTACCGATTACATTTACACGATAAATCTTTATTATGTCATTAAATTATATGTAGTGTAGGATAATATTCGTGGCGGTGTAACTTTAAGAACGACGAAGGTCTACCTGGGTCAAAGCGGGATTGGGTCAGTTTCGCCTACAGGGCGACTGCTTTCTCAATGAAGGCCCAGAATATTTTAGAAAGTAGTCAGTGCGAATGCAAGTCCGAGTGCGAGAGAGTGAATGGTTATGTGAGAAGGAGATGAGAATATGATATAAATGGGCGTAGCTTTAAGGGTGAGTTCAGTTTTTAGAAGAGTATAGTTGGGAGTTGAGAGTTGTACGTTGTAGCACATTTAATTGTGTTGTAAGAATTGTCGTGTTGTACTAATTGTAAGTTGTGTTAAGCTGTTGCTTTAGTTGTTGGTTGTGAGAAGTCCTTAGTTGCCGCGTTGTATTGGATTTTGTTGTAATCGTCGATTATTCTGTACGTTTTGTTAATGTAGTTAATTGTTATTATTGTTGAACGAAAAGGAAAAGACTCCCTCTCTCTCTCTCTCTCTCTCTCTTGATCTCCTAATCCGCGGTGGAAATAATAATACTTTCGTTGTTATTGAAAATCTTCTTACAGATAGTCATTATTAAGTGAGAATGTGCAATTCATTAAGTGATGATAATGAAATTTGTCTAATTAACGATTACATTCCACGTACAGGGTGTTTCAAGGTTTTGTCATGGCTTCGGGGGGTTGTTCTACACCTCGGATTGGATGGAGATTTGTGAAAATAACCTGCCGCAAAATTCGCGGAAGGGTTGCCGATTTTTTTGGGCAGGTTCATCGCATTCGTCTTGTTACGTAGGTAAAATGTCTGAGAGGAACCATGGGTCAGAAATGAACCGTTCTCTCGCAAATCGACTTTTAATTGGGCCTCCGCGAATGAATTTCCGCTTAGTAAGTGAGAGAGTCAGCTGTTCCTTCGGAAAGAAACACACAAGATATCCTTGTCGGCTAGAACAGTCTGAGGAGAAGCGTGCTACTCGACATTAGAAATTGGGGGACTGGGTCACCGAGCCACTAATTGTAAGAGCAGTGCAAGAGTTTATGTGCTTCTCCCCGGGAGGGCCCTTGACCGAGCCTAACACCGAACGCAGGTCATTGATGTCTTCTTAGTCTCCGAAAAGTCGCATCGAAAGATTTCGTTAACTGCCCGAGAGGGGAGAAAGGTTTTCCAAGTCAGAATATGTCGGAAGAATTGCGATGCATGTGACCATCTAACTGTTTTATTACTTGATCCAAGCCGGTGCACAGTGGGAAAAAACCGACGTTTCGGTGGCCACAAATTCTTAATATTTTTAAATATACTTTACAAATATACTAATTTAAAAATATACTAATTTACATAAACTTATATTTTTTGCTACATTTAATATTTAATATTTCGTATCTGCAGACATTGTCCTGTGTTTTATATATTCTTTTCAGGACCTACCTCTCAGGTAAGCCTTGTGTTGTCTTTATAACCGATACATTTTCGCCGCGTGCCGCTGCAACATTCCGATAGAGGATCCGACAGATAGCAACGATGGTAGTCGTCATCGAGAGTCGCAGCACGGCGGTTCGAATAAAGCCTTCGCATTAATATTTTTGTCTTTATTAACTCTTCAAACGAACACGCTAAAGTCTCATAAAAATCGGCGTCTGCAGCTTCGATATGATCGGTTGCCAGATGGTCAGCGAAGACGAAAACCGAATATATATCTAGTACTAAAAAGGCATTTGAAAATAAGCGAAAGTTTGTCCTTCTTCTGCTGCAATTTTTTCAACTGTTAAACCAACGTTTGGCAGCCATATGCGAACGAATGACCACAGTGCGCGGGTATTGAAGAATTATGCATCTGGCTTTACCTTTCTTACTACAAGTCATACGTATCCTATTGGGATGTGAAAAATTAGTTATTCGAACTTCACGAAAAGGAAGGCGAATTGAATGCACATCCTCCATCATTCATTATAAGTTGTTGTGATAATTTGTTCAATAAGAGAAACGCGTGAGTTCTATTTCTATAGGTCTGCCTATAAAAGTTATCTTAATAAGCTAGGTCCAATTACTGCCGAGTACTATCTTCCCACCTTTTCCCAGTACGTTTTAATATTTACAATTTTTGATAGAGAATTTCTGCAAATTCTTTTTCACATTTAAAGGCGATGGGTAACGAAACTCATACCCACTAATAGAGAGCCGGAACTTTTAACTTCGTTGCCGTTATAGTGTCTTCCATAGTGTACTTCAAACTGGAAACAAATCTTTTAACCACTTCTACGTGATCGTTCATCGGATAGTGCTTTTCGATGGCGGAATAACAATGTAGCACGAGAAATACTATAAAATGTCACTCACTATTGCTATTTCATTTACTAACTGTTTTGTATCCATCTTCACAGAATAATGTGCAAGATCGTCCAAATTAACTGCAAAAATAGCCTGGCAAGGAGCTCTCTCAGCATCTAAATGAAATACTAAAAATCCCTGAGTTTCCTGTATTTCAATTAATTTTCAGCCTAAATTACTCTGATCGTTTCACGGAAACCCTCAAATTTCAAACTTATTCCAAAATACTATGACACGAATATCAAATACAACAAATTTCCAAAGACCAATGTTGATACGAACCCACTACTTGCAACTACAAACCATCATCCCCATAAGCAACCATGGGTCCCCAACAAGTTCACAGCAACTCTACTCGCAAAACTATCCACACCAGCGAACTGTGTTCAAGTTGTTCAAGATTACTAATACGCACTCAAAACTATACCTCCAACAGCTTGCAAATGCTTTCCTGTAACGTGAACGGAGCGTAAGACGGTGCATTCGAGTGCGCTTATTTTCGTGCGAAAATCGTGGAATGGCATGTAAAGTGAGTACGCCTCCGTGGGTGTAACCCTGCGTTGTCACAGAGAAATTTATCCCCGTGTCGTGCGGCAGCGAAGTTTTCTAATTAAGTACACCTAATGAGGAAACGCGCCGCCTTGCCGCCCGTGTAAATGCTGGAGTTTGCTCTGCCGTGGCACGGCTTCTGTTAGTACGCTGATATACTACCGCTGCATACAAACTGTTAACATTTGCGGCCGCACTGGGAAACGATGCACTCATGTTTGAATACGGACCCACCGAGCAGATCACGATAAGAGTCAAGATCGACGTACGTGAAAATAAGATCTTCCCGCATGGGTAGACAGGAATGAATGTGCAAATAAATTGGGAAACAAAATCAGTGGCGGAGTTACAATATCGCACGACTCCGCGCAGGGGGGGGGGGGGGGGGGGGGAGGGGGCTCAAAGTCGGAAAGAGGCGCAATATTTTTTTATTAATTTCTTAATTTTACTGCAATTTTCCCTGATTTAAATTGCATTAAAAGTGTAGGGGTATTATAATGTATGAGTGAGGATAGTCAGAATGCCGGAATGAATTCTGTTCGATAATCGTTAAGTACACGTGTGTAAAGCCGCGCAAAAGTAATACCAGTTTCAATATACGACAACTTGTGATTTTTCACAATGCAAAAGGAAAATCATATAGACAAATTGCTGCCATGCTCAACATGAGTAAGAGTACAGTGGCAGATATCGTCAAACGGTTCAAATACGAAGACCGTATAGAATCCATACCCCAAAAAGGACAACCAAAGAAGTTGGATGCACGTGATAAGAGGAAACTAATAAGAAAAATAAAGAAGGATCCTACTCTCAGTGCACCAAAATTAGCAGCTGAGATCTTAAACGAGACTGGGAAAAAGGTACATCCTCAAACTATCCGCAGAGCCTTAAAAGATAGTGGTTACAATGGAAGAGTGGCTAGGAAGAAACCATATGTGAACGAACAAAATCGGAAGAAAAGATTAAATTTTGCCAAGGAATTTGTTTTGAAGGAAGAAGCATGGTGGAACGATGTCATTTTTGCTGACGAAAGTAAATTTAACATTTTTGGGTCAGATGGACGAAGGATGGTTTGGCGGAAGAAAAATGAAGAATTTAAATTTAAAAATCTAAGACCGACTGTGAAGCACGGAGGTGGCAGTGTACTCGTCTGGGGCTGTATATCCACATTTGGACCGGGCGAATTAGTTTTTATTGATAATATTATGGATAAAAATGTCTATTTGAACATATTAAAAAACAATTTACACAAAAGTGCTAAACAAATGGGAATATTAAACACTTTGAAATTTTACCAGGACAATGACCCGAAACATAAGGCACGCATTGTGCAGGAATATTTGCTGTATAATTGCCCAAAAGTTTTACAACCACCACCCCAATCACCAGACCTCAACCCTATTGAAAATCTGTGGGATAAACTAGATCGACGTATCAGAAAAACAACAATAAATTCGAAAGAAATGTTGAAACATAGATTAAAAGAGGAATGGAATAATATAAGTACAGAATATTAAAGAAAAATCATTAGAAATATGCCACAACGTTTAAAAGAAGTAATACAGCAGAATGGCTACCCAACAAAATATTAAAGTACCTATTATTATAAAAATTAGCTTAAAAATACGTAGTTTCTATAAATGTCCGAATATTAAAGTAACATGAAAATCGGACAATGTTTTATTTAAATCACGTTATTTAACAACTGTTGCAAGTTATGTAAATAAAACTTATACATTACTATTGCTTACTAGACATATACCTTAATATAATATTTGATTTTGTTCTTTGTTTGTTTTGTTAGAAACGAAATTATGATATAGCGAACCAAAAATCTCATAGTGTCTGAATATTAAAGTTACTCACTGTATGTGTGTGAGCGTGAGAGGGTCGAAGCGAATGGGTATGCTTGCGAAGAGCGACAGCCGAGTTCGAATCGAGCACAGAGCTAGTCGTACAAAATAAAAGATTTTACACGCATTTTCGAGTCAAATATTAACACGTTGCCGCAAATAACGGCTATAGCCGTACGATCTTTGGCGATATGTAGACAAACGACGGCTATAGCCGTCGTGCACATTTTAATCAATACAGAAAAGAACAGCGTTAGTACGAAGTGTACTAACGCATACACTTGCTAATTATTGAGTAAAATACATCGAGAAAAAAGGTATAGCATGCCAGACAGCAAATTAATTCTTCTTTTATGCGTTTTCTCATGCTTTACCGCTTCGGACAAAAAAAATGTGTTTCTGAGCACGATCGTCAAATTAAAAGTGTGCGGCAACGTGTTAAACCCATCCTTTCCCTTACGCTAATAAAGTATACTGACAAAAAAGAACATAATTGTTGACTCGTGTGTCTCTTTCCCGAAGGTTAGACATCCCTTCCTCTGTCGAAACCACTTACGAGCGGAAGTGGTAACTCGGTAGGGAAGAGGATGTTGGGCCCGTGATGAAATATTATTGGTTCTATCTAGGCTCCCTGGGTGGCTACCAAAAATGCAGATTTTGCATTGATTTTGCCAAAACCTAGCGAAGGCCCAGGTAGAGGGGGTCCTTGGGTTACGGAAAGTTTGGCTATCGCAACTTCATAGCCCATGTTGTAAATTACGCCTCAAAAATAATTAACAAAAACCATTGTATTTAGCGGATATTTTTGTAAAACTAATTCCTTTTGTATGATTAGTTTCTATTACTAATAAACTCAGTATTATATTGTAATAAAAAGATAACTATATATTAATTGCTTTTTTTCTTCTTGCGGCGCTAAACTTATATTTTGCAGAGGGGATAAAAATTTGTTGTTCCGCCATTAAAGGAAATGTATTTATGTATGGTTGCAAGAGAAGGTGAAACACTTTTTATGTGAGTTATTAAAGGGTTTAATTGTTTGTTCGGCACGACCTGTAATTATGGGAACCACTAATTGTTAGTGACAACTACTGTTGTTGGGAATTTAGAAATGAGTGATGTAATTCTTAAATCGAAATTGTTCACGGACCTGGTTTATAAAGTGTCGTAAATGCATATTACAACGGTCTACAAAATTGAACTTTTTTCATTGCCTACAGAATATTTATGCTGATTCTCATAGATGTCGTGGCGCTGAACACGAGTATGAAGTCCGTTTGTGTCCATCGGACTCCGTTTTTGAGAAAATCAGTTTCGAAAAAAAAAATTAAATTTTCAACATTCAGAATATTTTGCATTTTACTGTTGTAACATGTTTAAGCAATGCTCAAAGGTAAAACGATGCCTAAAATGGCACAGCTTTTGTGCCTTTTTTCCTATTTATCTTAAAAACTGGACGCCCAGAAGGAATTCTAATAGAAGGAGGCGGTAGAGCAGACATTTTTTTGAGTAAACCACAACTGAAAGTTGCAGCAAAAGTTTTATTTTCTGCTGAGAAATTAAAATAGCTCCATAAGAGACAAGGTCCTGCCAGTGATTCTCAACGCAGCCGTTTCACCCGAGCTAGCACTATGATAAGTAACTTGCTATACAAGTATGTTTCATTATATAAGTAAACAATATTGCTCAATTGCATTCTCAAGTTCAAGATCATACGACTTATTAAATATAAAAGTGCTTGTCACAAAATAACCATACATGATGAAAACAAACGGATTACATATCTGAATACAGCACAAAAAACACTATTAATACTACATATTAAAACCTTTGTGCCAAAGGAAATACTTTATGTCTCTCCTAGTACCTTCACATTAACCCTTTGCGGTAGTATTACATTAAAAACAAAATATGTAATCGCTCTTAAAACAAAACTACTAAAATCTCAGTAAGAGTTATACATACCTCAGAAACGTGACGATACTATGCTTTGGTGGCTGACTGTGAGAGTAGGCATACGATGGCGATAGTGAAAGTGCTTTGGTGGCCGAAAACAGATGTACGACCGGTAAGGGTTGATACCACCGAAAGGATAAATTACCAAGTAGCCCACAAAAAAGAGAGGTGATTTCGAATCTTGTCTTCAAAGGATTGTACACGCACTAATAGGTGAAAGTGCTTGAACCCGATCACGGAGCACTGATTACTCGTCGGCAGTCGAGGGCAAACTGATAGCGAGGCGAACATCGAAATGACTTGTTATTGTTATTGGGCCCGTGAGACGGACACCTGTAGGTTACGGCAGCCGAGGAAACCGAGTATATTTTGACAACAGGCGGCGGTCGACGTTCTCGTCGGTCAGTGAAGTGGAAATAATTGCTCTTGCTGCTCGTATAGTTTATCTTCATATTGGAAATGCAATTGAACAATATTGTTTATTTATATGACGAAATGTTAAAAATATAATACTTTGTTTAATGAAGCATTATTGTTTTTCCATTTCAATGGATTTGTAAGTACTGCAAGCTACATATAATACTAGCGCATGTGAAACTGTTGCGCTGAAAGCCACTGGCACTACCTTGACTCTTGCTGATATACATATTTTTATGTCTTAGCCGAAAATAATACCCGTGTTGCAAATTTCAGTTATGGTTTCCCCAAGAAAAATGTCCGATCTATCGCCTTCTGCTATTAGAATTCCTTTTGGGCGTCTGGTTTTTAAAATATTGTTACGGGTCGACCGCGCACGCAAAGTCCTTCTGGACATAGTAAATGATTAACACACTTTTATAGAAAAATGACAACATTTTATTTCAAACAGACGTCCGTCAACGAGGAGCTCTGACCATAGAATTCCTTCTTTATTTTCAACTGACATGTCCCGTAACCCAGTAACATTAACACTACTGGGTGTTGCATAAATACATGGGGTGTTGCGTAACAATATATAGGAAAATATCCATAAAAGTTGAGACATTTCGGGCGTTGTTTTACCTTTAAGCATTGTTTAAACATGTTATAACAGTAAAATGCAAGAAATTAAGAATGTTGAAAATTTAATTTTTTTTCCAAAACTGATTTTCTCAAGAACGGAGTTTGATGGAGACAAACAGACTTCATGCTCGTGTTCAGCGCCAGAAAATCTATAACATTCAGCATAAATATTCTTTGGACAAAAAATCGTGTTGACCAGCGTTATTAGTAAGTTATGCTGTATTAATAACTTTGATGAATGTTTTCTATTTTTAGGAATATTTCACGCGTGTAGTGCAATATTTCACAGCCATATTTTACTATTAAATTATATTTTTTCCAAAGTACTGATGTTATGAACTTTTTGCATTGCAAGTCCTTACAACAGAAATTAAAGAAATCTTAAGGTTTATCAAGGTAAGTGCGAAGTTTTTTCTATTATTCCCCATCGTCTCTTTCGTTCAACGAATGAAAACTTTCATCGTCGGCCTGTCGTAAAAAAAAAGTTTTAAGCCGAGTCCTACCAGCAAGCGCAAAAGGAAATACTTAATCACGTAATCACATAATAACGCAAACTACCGGCACGAAGAAAAAATATTATGTTTGAAATCTGCCATTTGCGTGGAGTCACGTAGCTCCGAGAGTAATGCACACTCTAAAATCTTCCTCGACCGCATCAGACTGAGATATACCGAAGGTGCTCTTGCATTTTTAATCGCAACGGCATGAAGAAATGCATCAGACTATTCCCTTGCGCAAACACAATTGACGTATGAAGAAATCAAGAAAATCTTATGAGAAAATTATCGAGATACAAATGCGTTTTCAGAAGCTAGGAGTGTCATAATAAATACTTCCTATGAAAAATATTTTGCACTAAGTCACAATGTAGGAGCGAAATCAATATTTAAAAACAGTAAGGTGAACTCGTAGTGACATGTGTTTGATGTCGCTTCACTTTTCAGTACAGCACTCATATCTTGTGCGCATTCGTCAAAATCTATTCACACGGTAGTTAACTTTCATCCGGTCCTTATAAATTCTTAGTAAAGTCCGTAGAGTCTTTTCTTGCCCGTAGTTATCTTTCTATTACTAAACAAGATTTTTTTTACTTTTTCTTTGTTGAAACGTCAGAGAGGACGCTAATTTGTAATCGACCAATGGTGACCCCTGGATATAAGTCACGAAAGCTTCAAACCGGTGATCTTTTGTGTTTCTTTATATTTCTGGCCCGACCGTCTCTTTCGGTTCACTCCCGACCGCGCAGGCATACAGATCGCACGAGGAAATCACATTTTAATATTGAATAAATAACTTTATCAAGCAAAATACAGTCCATCTATCATTTATGCCAGTTGACAAAGTAAGTACAGAACTACTGCACACGCTTCATAACGAAAAAACGCAACGTTCATTAGAATAACTTTATTTAGAATAATATGTATTCATGGTGTACTATTTCTCTTGATTTCTATCTAATTCAATTTCGATTTGGGAGGAAAAAGGGCCCAGGGACTGATAATGATTAACAATTTCATAAATAAATAGTAATGGCATGGATCTTGCCGCGTGCATGCGCGCGCCCGTGTGGGTGTTACAGAACAATGACCGTGAAAAGCCATACGACGCGATGGTTGAGAGGACACTTTCTTCTTTTTAATCACATCAGTGCTTTTGTACATTTTTATATTTTATTCCTTCATATTCTATTCATTTAACTTATATAATCATTTGTTTAATAAATTTATTTTATGGGTTTTACCTCATCACTCATTGTTCCCACATAAAATGTTTAATATAAATTAACCATTCAAGTACCGATTTTATTTTTAAAACTTTTCTCGGTGAGTTCTGTGTAAAAATATTTCTTTAATAATATATGTACAGTTCTGTAATATTTCGCCTTACAAAATCTAATATGAATTAGCATGTGGAAGATTAATGTTATTAAAACGTACTTTAAATAAAAAAAAAAATTAGGAAAACTCTACGACTTCCATTTCAGTATCACACACACACGCGAAAACACATACACACGCCATAAGTCTAATTGTATGCGGCCAAGAATATTCAGCCAGTTTAATACAGCAGCTTAAATTGTTAAAATATAAATAAAACATAAAGGCAACTTTAATTTAATAATAAAAGTAAATCTTACATTTAACGAACATATATTATAATTTTAATACATAAAGACCAGTCGCTCATGTATGCTGCAAATTTCAAACAGGAATATTGTCCCCTTTTATGTCCGTTTCTGCAAGTATACATTTACAATAGCAACATTTCGACATAAAGTCCAAGATAATTGAAATCCTGGTCTTACTCCAAGGAATTAGAAATCACAGTTACAGATTACAAGCTGGAATTACAGTACCACAGAAAAAGCTGGGTGATTTTCGTGCGTTCTAACTGCAGAGAAGTATAGTAATTTTTTGCCAGAGTTCGAGGCGAATCGAGGCGAGTCCGAAGCGCAATGAGGGTTAATAAGCAACTTCCCATCCTATCGCGAAGTCTCAATCGCTACGTGGAAATGCGCAATCTCGGCCAGCCGAGGTAGAATTTCGTTTTTCTTCGACACGTAACGATTAAGGATCGCTCGGCCTCGGCCTCGGCTTTGGCGATCGTAACGGTTTAAAGGCCGCGGCGGCGATTTTACCGATGGCTAACTAATGTCTCGATCGTGGCTGGCAAATGTGACGGTTTATCGGCGCACTTTGGTGCCTCATCGGCAGTTAAGATAAGGATCGTCGAGTTAGCCGTGCGTGCTCGCAACGACGCCCTATTATTTGACTCTACGCTCTACGGTCCAATTAAAACAGCAATTTACGAACGTTTACCGCGACCGTTGTGCCGTTATTACGTGACAATTACGGGACGCTCTTGTTTTCCCGTGCCACGTTTCCTTACTGCTCTTTCCTTTTCCATATGCCAGGTCTGGTGACTGCTGATTTTTTATCATGCAGATTTCACGTTTAAGTCAAAGTCATACTTTTCTAGTTTAAAATCGAGGAAATATTATTTGAATCTCGATACATAGATATTTAACTTTGAAAAAATACCGTGCGGTTTGAAATTGGAAAGATTCGGAACTGTATAACATCAGGGTGTGGAATCTTCAAGATGATTGTACTCTTATTATGCTTCTGTTGCTTCATGATATTAAATCCTGATTCCAAATACGGCACTGTGCCAGAGGTCCATAATATTTAATACCTTATAAGGCATGTAAATATCGTTATATTCGGAGTGTTCATAACAATAACAGAAACAGTTACAAAACACAAGATAATGAATGCCATGGAGATAAAAAGATGTCCGGCCGTGAAAGACGTAAAGCAGAGCTTCTTCACTTTTAACACGGCAGCATGGGGTAGAAAACTAGACAACATTTTTACAAGGTCTCTCCACGGGCACTTTGCTATCGAGGCAATAAGCCGGGTGATGTACAGATGTGCGAAGCAAGCGGGCCTAATTCAGGCCCAGTTAAAACGTAATAAAGGGCTTGGTGTGCCTTGGAAAATTCCAAGAACACCCAACCTCTGTTCGCACACCCTCTAACCCAAGCAATCAGACAAAGAAGCAAAGGTTATAAAGGAAGGCCGAATCCTCTTGCGCCTCAGAAGTCATTCGTGCACAGTATATAGTCAGTCATTCGTAAAACTCGAATAAAAAAACCACAAGCAATTCAGAAACAGTAAGACACACGTTAACCCTCTGCGGACGGAGACTTTTTGAATATTGAGAAACAATCACTTACTAGGCGATCAAAAACCACCTTTTTATCAGAAAGTGAGAATTATAGAGAAGTTATCAATTACTATTTACCTAATCATATTTCGACGGTTCTTCTTCAATTTTTAAACTCTGACTGTATGTACATGCGCTAATAAACCATAATCACATTTTTTCACAGACCACATATACTTGCGTCTGTCGTCCACACTTTAGCCAATTGTTATTTCGTTAAACATTATTCTAAACATTGTTAATTGTAAGTTTCAAATTACAGAGTCACAATAATAAGCACACTCCTTGTGAGACAAACGTTATTGAGAAGAGAATAAAAAATTCTCTTCGGTATCAATTCATCCCTTATCCAAAAGGAACTGTGCTTTTTTGGACTACAATTGTAATACACCGTGAAATTAGATTGATGGCTGTAGTTATTGGTAGGATAGAGCGAATGTTCGATGATGGGTGATTATACTGAACGATAGTACCAAATGAGTTACACGGTATAATTCGTGTTCGTATTAATATCCCGTTACATTTGTAAACCATTTGAAATAATGAAATAAATGAAAATTCTGCACTTAACTTTGTAAACTAGAAACGACAAGAGCTTCTGGATTAGATATCAGATGATAGGAGAAAATTATGCGGCTCTGTTAGAAAATTTGTTGAGAGTACCGAGAAAATAATACTTTGGAAATTTTTATAGTTGTTTTTACTATATTGGTGCAATTGTCTGAAAACTCACACGGATCATTACAGTAAACGGTCTGTAAATGGAAAATGTTTAAAAAAAGGAATACAAACTGAAAAATTGTGATATGAAAGACACAAGAATAATGAATGTAATATATATGTTTTGTTTAACTATATTTATGTTTTTACTGTAAATACTGTTAATTTTATATTACATGTTTGTAGGATTTCTGACAGGGTCGAAATGAGGGAGTCGTTTTAATTTAACAAAATAACATATATTTAATTAACAGAACCGTCTCTGATCATCTCTCGGAACCAACTGCCTCGTTCCTTCGCGACCGCCTCGCGGTCGCGGTTCGCGCTCGTCTTTTGTCGCGTTACCATGCGCCTATACAAAACTCCTGGGATCTAGAAGTTTCCAGATCCCACATGTTTATTCTATAAATATAATAAATTAAAAAATATTAAAACATATTTTGTAATTGTTTCATAAATATAATTAAAATATTGTTCCTTCTTAACGAGAGATGTCCTATTCTCAAGTATTTCCCGTCCCTTTTCCTCCGTAGCATGAATGTCTGATCATAGCACGGTACGTTCTACTTTATCTCCTCATTTCACTTTCAGAGCCGAGTGTGAAGAGATGAAATCGATTACGGAACAGATTTAAAGGTGTACGACGCTCGACTTCTGTACCATTCGTCGTCGAGGATCGTAGTTTCAAACGAACGATGTAAAAGTTTAATATGTACGCATTAACATTAAAAAAACCATGATCAAGTTTCACTTTCACGTTAATTGCAATGCATTTTACTTTGCTTTATCTAAATTGTTTTTAATACTGTAATAACGACTTCTTTAACGTCTTCGGGAAACTTGTGTGATGAAGTTAACACTAGATTTACGGGCGTGAAATCTCTTACATCGCAATATATGAAATAAGGACTTTGGAAAAAGAGGGATCAAATGGCAAAGATGGTAATTCGTTAAGTCATTATTGTATTATAAAATACACGTGAAATATCTACTTTATAGTTTCTTTGTAAATTTGAGAAATGTTTATAAAGCAAGTAGGATCCCGTCAATTTGACGGCTTTCGTAAATCTAGTGTTAAGTAAGTTCTGAAAATTTTAACTAATTCGATATAGTAAAGCGGAATGATAAACTTTTACGTTACATTTCGAACAATAAGAGTTTCTAAAAATAATACGTACGAAAACGCAGCGACGGAAGATCACGCATTCTGCTTCAAGATTATCTGGTTAAAAAATATAATTGTTTATTCGGACCGAAAACAAAAGAACTGATGACCATACAGAAGGACATATCACTTGTACTTTGTCAGCGCGTATTGCGTAGGAAGGAAGAAGAATGGAAGCGGAGGAGAGAAGAATAAATGGCCTCCCTTTCTCGACGTTTCCTCTTGCTTTTTAGAATGCGAAAAGCATTTTTAAGGCATTTACGATAAGCTTTATCGAGATTCAAAGGGAGAGAACACTATTTATTTTGGTAATATTAGTATTATTGGAAACAATCGAGATAGTAATTGGATTGTAACGTATTGTTCTATATTATATATATTATAATATTTCACGATTTTTTGGGCAAATCTTAACTGCGTGGGAGAATATTTAAAATAAACCTAGAAACATAATTCTTTCTCTTATTTTTGAGACGTAATACCACAAACAAAATTAATCAAATACCTTGGGCTTCATTCGATCCAAAAACTAACATCAAAAGTCACATAAAAAAATATAACAAATTAGAACTCGAAGAAGAGACGTACTAGTTAATCAACCGTTGTTTTCAACTACGTAGGTGTAGAAAATAAAATAATTAATTAAAGAAATCAGGATCGAAACCATTTGGACGTACAGTATATAACTACAGGGACAGCATCCAAAAGTCACATGAAGTCACGAGAAAATGGCAGTCAGGTAGTCAATCATGTTACCAACGATGGTAAATACACCATGGTACATAAAAAATAAAGAGCTACGAAAAGATCTACAAATCCCCACCGTAAAAGAGGAAATACAGCGACTATTCAAGACATACAAAGTGTGCACAAGTCACCGAAACCCGCCAGCAAACACTTTATACGACGTCTGTACTTTAAGAAAGCTGAAGGAGAAGCGACTACACGATCTGGGAACCCAAGGTATTACGAACATTCCGAAATAATGTTAATTCACTGGGACTAGCATCCACGTACTATCCTTAACTGCCAGAAAAGTTCCCTAAACTTCCCACGAGACAAATTGCAATGACATTTAACTGAAGTTATGCTAAAAAAAAGAAAACAAAAAGTTTTTCGCCAGTGATGATGATCGTGAATGCATTTTGGTAAAACATTAACACTAGCTGTACTAAATTGTCCGATAATAAATTGAAAATATCCTACATATCTTTTGGGAAGATACAATTGTTATTTTATAACCAGCCGATTGACCGACCCTGGTAAGAATAGATACATATAAAGAGCCAGTAGGGTTAGCGTTAAAGTATTTGCTACTTAGAATATCTTCTCAAACTGCATCTCATTGTGAGTGAAGAAAATGGCAATTTCCTAAGTGAATATGACGCCCCAAGCCTGTTGTTAACAAAAATTGATTCACCTACCAATACTCTCGTTATTTTGTAGTAAACTATCAAAGTATATTCTACCTTAGTAATTAGTACTCGGTCTCAATGAAGAAAATTACTAATCGTTAAAATAAATGTACAGACTTAAATTTTTGATTATTAAAGATGACCGTAGCTTCCCGTCGATAGTATTATTCACTTGAGTAAACTATTAAAATATTCCTTATTTTGGGTACCTCAATAGAATAATCAGTACCTTTCCACCGCAAAAATGTGATATTACATCCGCTATTTGAATGCCTTGTAGATCATATTGCCCACTTGTTCTGATTCATATCCCTAAAGTGAAAATGTTTTTCCTTTCAATTCAGTAACTTCCATTACGAAAGGATTAACGAAAACTCGAAATAATTCACATATGGCTACATCTATTTATTGCCGTTCGATTGACTTGCAGTGGGTTGGAAGTTAGTAGTTGTATGTGCCGCGTCAAATATTCCGTACAGAACCAAGGAATAGTAACTCGAAATTGCGAATACACGAAACTATAGAAAATTCCTCTAGTTTCGCACTGTTTTGAAAATAACGTTACGAATTTCTCAAGGATTATAGCGATACTACGGATAATGAAAGTCAGACACTTAAGTCAGCTCTCAAGATCTATAACACGTCAGGCTACGAATTTCCATGATGAGAAGAGGAATGGCGTCATCTCGCCAAGTATCTCGTGGAACGAGGCCAAATCTTTCGAGAAAATTCCAGGATTGAAGCCCCTACCCCCTCATCGGCGATCTTCCCAGATTCTTACCGTTCTTCAGCAAATTTCAGCAGTTTTAATGCTACCACTCTTTATACTATGCGGTGAAAATGCAATAAAAACTAAATCCTTTTCGTTATCGATACAATGGCACTTTAATCTCTCTATTGAGCTGAATGCCACTTAAATATCGAACTTGCAAGTAATACCGTTTCCGATGTACGTACTTTAACAGAGCATTTCAAATTACGTTTTCCAATAACACGGAACAAAGATAATTTGTTTTACTTCATATCTTCGGATATTACTATACATTAATATCAGGTATTGTGCAGTCTAATATTTTATAATATCGCGGAAATGGATGTGCTGGAAATATGAAGAAACTTTAGGAGGTACTGTATAGTGAGGGACCAGAAACACGGCATTTGGGACGGAAGGGAAGATTGCTCTCGCACCGCCTATCCCCGCCATGTTGGTCCTAGAAACATGAGATTGACGAATGACAACCGAAAATAAAACACTCCTTTCGCCATTGACATGACGACGCAACGAATCTGCGGGTCTCTCGGCCAATACCGCGTCAAAACTGAAAATGCGTGAGGGAGAGGGATGACCCTATCCGTCGGGCGAATCAGAGCAAATTACCCCTCAAGTGCCTTGTTTCTGGTCCCTCACTATATCTATATTATTACGGGACATTCAGCGTTAAGTATATTTACATTAACCTGCACTGATCTACCGTATTTTTACCGTATTTTTACCGTAATTAATCCATATTTCTGATAAATTTATAACATGTTCACGAAGCTCTTTAACAGTAAACTTACTGAAGCGGTTAAAATGATTAACCTTTCATTTGTTTTAACTGTTCTTGTAATCTTAGACGTTAATTTTTCTTTAACTCGCTACTTCTATCTTGTAAACATAAAGCAACTAATATGGTCTTATGTCAGTCTCTTTTTTTCTATCATCGATATTTACTTTTTGTAAATGTGTTGGATTAATCGTCGATAGATCTTGTTTTAATAACAGAATTTCAAACAACTAATTCAATGCATGTATAGATGAGCTAGATATGAATTTTATAGAGAGATGAATATAACAAAATAAGAAAAGTGGTCAATATAATAATTTGTGCAATTTATAAAGGAACATTAGAAACCAATCATTTTTAATGCCGCGAATCGTGCAGCGTTAACGTTTTATCTCGTAATATCGATTAATTTAAAGTGGCGCAAACAACTCACACATACAAAAAGTCGAAAGGCCTTTCCTCTTTCTAGCCCGTGGCTACCTTCAACGACTACACGAACACGAAAATCAGTTTCGAGTAAGTTAAGAAACATCTTTTCGCACTTAAGCTAAGCATAGGTCAAGTCAAAAAGTTAAACGTTCGATCGTCACATTAAAAAATCGTAGCTACTTTGTCACTTTTAATGGTATACCATAATCTATTCAACTCTATAAATCCATTCCGAATTAATGATACTGTACGGCATGGTATTTCGGGATATTCCCGACGAACTGCGAGGATTTAATGTATATTCGGAAATAAGAAAAATACGTATAATTATAAGCACTTAATTACTTTGCCAATAACAACTTTGTTATAGAATGGAAAGAAATATTGTAAACATGAAACATCAAACAACACATCTTTCACCACAGGAAGCAAAACTCAAAAAGCGTCGATATTCTCATACTTTTGTCAATAGTTAGTTTTCAGTAAGTATTCAGACAAGATTAAACTGTCGTCATAGTTACATATTTGCATTCAGTATTTACTTATATTCCTGTAAGAAATATAGTCACACTATACTTAACAATTCTTTTTATTTCCAACTTATAAATTCAGTCTTCGAAATTTGACAACAAAAACCCAGAAAATTTTGTAGATTCAATAGCGACTCAGATATCAATTTAATCGCAATCAGTAAATCCGTGAAAGAAGTTCATTCATCGATCTTTGATCTCTATATTCTAAATGTCTTTGAACGAAATGTTCGAGCCAACATGATAATTATTTTCGAAGTCAAAATGCCTTTACATGAAATTTTCCAGGATCCATCGCAATTCTTGCATAATAAAACTGAATGATTCAGGAATGACTTGCAAGCCCGAATAGCGAGAGCTTCGTCTGCTTCGATTCTTTACATTTGATATCAACTGATATTCAGTGAGGTAATCTTTCAGTGCCAGGGCGAATCTGAAAAAACGCGAACGATTGAAAAGGAGGCCGGATTAAGGGAAATTAAAAAACTCCAAGCTGGATTACGAATCTAAGGAGAAGATTGACGCGTATTATCCGCTCTGTTAGCCTCACTCCGATCGATTTGTCAAGACGGTTAATTTTCTCGTACCGCTGATCAGGGCTCGATGATCTATTCAAATTATCCTTCTTCTTCCTTTCGACTACATTTACCAAATGAACCGCGATCCCGATGACAGTGCGAGTTTGCTCTTATTTACAATTTGGCCGCGCAATTTGTAACCAGTTCATTTACAAGTTTAACGAGCACGGCTTGTCTCGTGCGAACGCATCTACGTTCGAGGACCATTAAAGTTCTTTTTACTTCTACATAATCACCATAATTCGGCAGTGCCATTTACCTTAAATTTTGGTGTCTGTGATTGGTTCTGTGCAGTTTTGAAATCACGTTTCGAGTGTTATGACACATTGCCTATCCAGAAAAACAAAGTTGCGAAATAACGGAAATGAAGTCTTTTGATTTGCTTTTTGTAAAACTAATACACTTATTTTTTTAATAAAAATCTGAATAAAAATCATCAGACTTCAAACGTAATGCCTTCTATGTAAGGCCCTTATTTTACCTCGTAGATAACTCAAAATTTTAGGTTCTCCATGAAATGATCATAGACATCGTAAAGGTGGTTGGGAGGAAAAAATCAAGATATTTTATGGGACCTCCTACCGACAGAAATTTCTCTCCGAAAAATATCTATTTTTTTAAGGAGTTTACTAACAATAAGTAGTTTTGAATTATGGAGCACCGTTGTACATATGAATATTGAATTATAATATTTTTAAATTGAAATATCCAAATTTGACATGACATTATATCGTCTACAATCGCACAGCATTCACAACTTTTTAAGTAGAATAGTATAATTTCTTGAAATTAAAAGTCCCAGCTATACATATAAGACTGACTTGTCAATAAACATATCGAGTCTTACTGAAAATCATATAATTAGAGAAACTCTAGATTGTAGCCAAAGAGACTAATGTTTCCTGAGGTTACATTTTTTGATTATTAATTATCGTCACACTATTTTGTTTTAATTGCTATACATATCACATCGCTACGCTGGGCTCCTTAGCTATTTTCAATTTTGAACTTTCCTGTTGCTGTAAGTCCCGCCGGTCTAGGACAGTCCGCAACGGACAGGTGCTGGGTCATAAACCGTCTAAAAAGAGACAGCTCATTGTTTAGGTGAGTACTTCGTCCTGAGGCGGCTGAACCTTGAAATGGTGTTGTTACGTCCTGACGTCTAAAATTTTCTAAATTTTTGTTTTTTGTATTCTCTGATTCGAAATCCGCATTATTGCTTACGCAAAATAACAGACTCTCAAACTGCGAAATAGGATTGTTTGAGATACTACATTGTTGCGCCGCATCCAAACCGTCCGACTGATACTCCGTCACGACGAGGATCAAGGTTGTTTAACACGTTCGCGGACGTGAATGCTATAACATCCATTTTCATCGTAATGTAGAATGACATGAATGCTATAGCATTCGTGCAAAGTCAAATGATAAAGCCGATTATAACTCATTTAATGTTATATAACCTTAATTTTTTGTAATTATTATGCAGTTTAAGGTGGTGGCCAAGTGATTCATTGAGTATTTTCAGACTATTTTATTTTTTCTCTGTCTAGTGAGAAGTGTAATACTTGACTGACTATTTTTGCAGCACATTGAAATTTTAATTGTCCGCGAACGTGTTAAAAGTATCGATTTTCGATGCCTGACGCAGTCTCGTCTTCGGGAGAAGTTTCCAGAAGCATAGAGAGAGACATCGGTCAGATGTCGGATGAGCCTTCAAATACTTTATGTATTGTGGGAGTTAACCCTTCGTTGAGCTCATCCATGCATCGAGAATTAAGACCTAGAACCGATTTCCTCCTAGGGACGAGATTGCATGCCATAGATTTCAAAATGAGGCATACGTTGATCGTACGTTCTCCCTTAAACTAATGTAAGATAACATGTCGCACACGCATCCGACAGATAAAGCCGACGGAACGTCTCTGTTCCGACGAAGGTAAACCGATTCGCCGGCAAAACAAAAAGGAGGATACTTTGCTACGCGCTAAGATCGATCTTTCCTACGCGTAGCTACGTTTCGAAGCGACTATCCCACCATAGAGCCCACCACCAAAAGCCTGAAAGCGAGCTCGACTCGTCACTTCTTCCTGAACAGTCGTGAGGTGCGTAGGAAAAGTCCGAGGTGTAATATTAACCCTTTGCGGACGGGACACTCTGACGCGCGAGTGTCCGTCTGGACGGGGAGGCTTGGGAGCATTTCGTGGGAAATTAGTATACGCATGAAGATTCGTTTGCAACAATTATACATTTCGTACTATAGAAACAAATGTTTGCTAAATGATTTACAACATGTCGAATTTTAAAATATACAATTGAAATTTTCTAGAGTGTGATATTTCTGAAAACAGTTGCCTATGCACATAAATGTTTTTTTCGGACATGTGTCACAAAGTCTAATAGACTTTTTATTGATAATTTCAATTTTATATTTTAAAATTTTCTAGAGTGTGATATTTCTGAAAACAGTTGCCTATACACATAAATGTTTTTTTCGGACATGTGTCACAGTAGAAACGTGTTTGTTTCCTTCCTCCTTTTATTTTCATATTTGGGCACACAATGCAGTCCCTGCAGCTTTCATTATCATCATGACGAATTTTCTATTTGCTTGGGCTTCTGTCCGCAGACACGCTTCCAGAACGGTAAAAATGCTTGGGCTGCTGTCCGCAGACAGCCGTCCGCAAAGGGTTAGGCATAGGTTGTTCGCGTTAATCTAATGGCAGTGTTGCGAATAATAGACTTAACACTTCGTAAAGGAAATTAATATTCCCGATCGTCAAATCGCGAGGCGCGTGAACGGTCGAGCAAAGAAAAAGACTAAATAACATTCCGGTTTTTGTATTTATAACAGTGACATTTTTGTTATTTTAAATAAATCGTCCGTCACACCCGATCGTTAAATCGCAAGGCGTGTGATCGGTAGTGATGGCGATTTAGTGTTTTAAAATTATTACATTTCGTTCGTTTCCCAATATTATATTTCGTATTGTTTGAATTATTGTAATTACGTTATATCTGTAGAATAGTTTATAAGCGCACACGAAATATTTGAATGTATACTAACATACTTTTCTGTCCAGCTCCAGAATTACTTTGAAGCAGCGAAAGATTTTATTACCGCCTACACTGATTGCGAAATAAATACTAGCATATTCACAATCACCATTTTATTGTCATAACATCGCAAATCAGGGTGAGTTTTAATTTTCTCATCTTTATTTATTTAAATTTGATTGTTTGTAATTAATTATTTATTTTGTTTAAATGTTTATGGAGATTTTTAGTCGAGTTTACAACATTAACCAAAGATAAGACAAAGATCAAGATTATAACAGTTTATTTCTATTTATAATTTTCTGTAAATGGGAAATTATTTCGGAACTCGACCGATTGACGCCCTTGAGTCGAAATCACACGATTCCGAGGTCATTTCAAGACCATAAATTTGTAATAACATAATTTTCGAATTTCATATTGTCATTTATATTACACATGTAATAGTGATTAGAATCTAGATTCATTTTGATATTATTCAAATCTTGTTTATTCTTATTACAGTAAATTATTTGCCTACTTTAATTTTATAGTCCTGGGACCTGTATAAGACCTTGCAGATTGGTGCCCATTCATCCTGTCTTCTCCTAGCATTAAGCTAAGAAGAAAATATTAATTTCATTTTTCCTCATATACTCAAAATTTCCCCATAGTTCGGGTCGCGTGAAATCATCGCCCGTCGGCATCCGCTCGACGACGGACGACGAGACCGTGCGTGCGCGATTCAAACGAACCGGACGCCGGACGCGCGACGAAACCCCGTACGTATATAATAGTGTCCGCCACATGTGGGAATTTTCCGTGTTAGGACAGCCCATTGTTTACAGACGTCTCGAAACAATGTTAACCATTTTTCTGGTTCATCTAGACAGCGGAAAAAATGGACTCTCCCTCACTCCCGAATGTTCAAGAGTAAGGGTGAGGAAATTATTGAAGAGATTAGGGAGGACCGAGGTGTCAAAAAGGGCGACACGCAGTCCTCCAGACAGACAGAGAGAATTTCTCGGAGTCAGACAGATGAACTAGTTCTTAAAGTTATATTCAGATTATGCACAAGTTTTGTATATTTCATTATTTTACCTTGTTCCACTGAGAATAAAATCTGATGCCAACAAAAAAGTGTAATCATAAATACAGAGACTCAAAAACATATACTCATATGACATATTTTTCAATACTTCCACAGCTATGATAACTTTGTACCTAAGAACAAGCACAATCGTGTTCCTTAAAATATTATAAATCATTCAAAAATTCGTCCCAACTGCAACGAATGTAATTTTTCCAAGTGAGTCTTCTTCAATGAGAAAAATCGATATTTCACACAACCCATATCCGATATTCCGCAATAAAAGTTTAGAGTTTTCGTTTGGAGTCCACCTATGTGAGATCAGTAGAACGATGCTTCATTGACCGAGACTCGGGAAATTTGTTCGCCATAGAAACGACCGAGTCTCCAACTTTCCTTCATGGTAATCAACTTTGGATTTCCGAGCTCCGCGTGTTCTTCTTCGAACGTTATATTCCTTCTCGTTCCAGTCGCTGGGACGTCGAAATCCATAGGACTCGGATTACTGTATTCGAGAAATGGTTACGAAAGGAGTGATGGGTATACGAGGAAACGTCCTTGTTATCTTCATCTTGGCGATGTGGATGGATCCTGAATTTGGGGTAATTTGAGCGCAAAGGGGATAATTCAATTCCTTTGGAATGACATTAGTAATTTAATGTTTCACTGCTTCTTCCGGTTTTGCCATGGCTTAAGGACGTGTTGAAATGTGAAAGTGCAATATTCATATTTAGAGATATTCTTTATATGCCTCTTGTTTGACAATTTTATATTCAACGTCACTATGATTGCGTAGAAGCGAAAGAACTTTTGAAACAATCGGCTCTATTTTATGGAAAAAAAAGTTCTGTTTTATGGATACATCTCAAACTTTTAAACAGATTATTTTATGAATTTAGAATATCTATATTGTGCAGAAATATAAAATTACATTTTTCTTTATTCCAGAAAATGAATGTAACTATATATTTGCTCAAATGTAACAAAAAATTGTGCACCACAGCATGTCAAAGGCCGTAGTATTATGTGAATTTTGAATTTCAAATAACTCTGTATGTATTTCATGAAGATGGATTTTCTTTGGATAGTGGCGCAGAATAATGCATATTCAGCACAATATTTTTGGGAAGAATTCTTTTATTTCTCTCGTTTTCTTTTTCTGTCGCACATTCTTAGCACGTTTCTTCCACCCAGTGCGAACAGCACCCCATCAAATAAAAAAAAATACCAAGTCGACTGTATGCGCGTCAATTCTCTCTGATGGAGCTGACATTCTGCTCTTCCGCGTCGATACTTCTGTATTCGCTTTAATTTTACCTTTGAGCGAGCAAACGAAAATAAATACTAAAGGGGGGAAATAATATATATGGGGAAGAGTAGAAAAAGGTTTTCCGACAATCAGTTCCAGGTTATTCTCGCCAAAAAGAAAATCTCCAAACAGGTTTACATCCAAATTACTACATTTTGCAAAGTTTTGTTCAACGTACTCGATTAAAATGAATATTTGTCGCGAATGAAGAACTTCGATAAAATTTCAGTTTGCGTCCTCGCGACTCCGAACGTTAGAACAGTTTTAAGGCTGATGTGGAAATGCAAGAAACCAAGAGCGAAGAGGGAAAAATATGCAAAACAATTTCCATCCATCAAGCGTGCCTAGCGCCTATCTTCTGGCCATCGAGCACGCCTTCGCTTTCGTCCGTTGTGTTCTTGGATTCTGCAAGAAATAAATCTCTTTTATCTCCCGGCATATAAAGAAGTGCGTGTTTTTCGGGACTCGGCGAGAATTTTTCTGTATATCGTACCATTTAAAGCTAGTGTGTTGCTGTCTAGCGAGGGGGCTACCAGTTGAATGAGGACGACTTTTATGTTTCGATGATTTTTATAGTTCACAATTGAATGCGACGCAAATATTGGAGATAATTTGTAAATAATTGCAATGCATTTATAATAAAAGTATTATGTGAAATAATCCGGGTATTTGTGTGAAGAGAGGATTTCTATGCAATACGTTTTGTTTTCGCAGCGTAATGTATTGTATTACAAATAGCATTTTCATGTATGAATAGATAACAGTACTATCTATTCAATTTCATGTGAATAATTTGATCATAAATATTTTAAGGCTCAAACTCTCGTCTCCCTTTATTTGTGATGCACTGTCAAGCTAGATTATGACTAACAATAAATGAAAATCGTTAATTAAAACCACTGAAATCCGGTTATAAATCTTAAATGATGGTATTGAAAAATTGCGTACCAGATTCAATATTAACACTAGATTTACGGAAGCCGTCAAATTGACGCCTTCCGTCCGTAATCTAGTGTTAAAATACTGTACCGATATAAAACTATTATCGTACTATTAAATCTGCATCATATTTCATTTTTACTATTTGTATTCCAGAATTATGTATTTTTAATAGGCAAAATGTCACTCCGATATAAATGACAAGATAGTTGAAACGTAAGCAGCATTCAAAATGTCAAATAGAAGTTAGTTATAAAAAGTGATGACCGAGAATAATTGACTTTAACGTATTTGCAATTGTCCGTCATTCATTTATGAATTATATGAGAATACGACTTAAAACAATAATCCATTACATATAAATGAACAATTGAATTTGTTATAATCCGACAATCTTAATATTTATGTACAATCTGATTGACACAGTATTATATCTTCCATTTAACACACAGATTTAACACAGAAAAGTCCTATGGCATATTGATGAAACATTTGCATAAATTTCAGTCGCGTATACGACACCGAAATTATCCGTTGTAAAATAGAAACTAATTAGACTTAAACGCAAACTTCTCCGCAAATGCAAACTAATTCCGCTTTGAGAATATAACGCTCCGTTTCCATTACAGTTAGATTCGAAGTTAGCTATTAGAGTAGGAAACAGCCAGTGTTTCGATACGTTGACGCGAAATTACAATCTGAGGACAGAAGTGTAAATACTTTGACCGCAAAATGTCCATCTGACTCCGCGAGAACGGCTGAAGGTAACTCAGCTGCCATACACTTTCATTTGAGTTTCAGGTTTAGTGGTTCCAACGACGTCGGTCTAATGAGAATGTGAGAGCATCCGAAATGCAAGCACGGTAGGAAGATGGTCAGTGGCCATACCGATTCGAAGCTTGTTTAGGATCAGTAAACAAACGTCCTGTTACCGTGCAATTAAATCATCGCACTAGGCGCTTAATAGATGTCTGCCTCAGATTTACTGATCTTTTTGTCGAATCTCTAGATTTTCAGTCGGTTGGCACGTTATAATCCATTATGACTTTGAAATAGTGTAAAGGATGTGCGCATCGTTATTCTTCACTTTAATGCTATCAGCAGCTGTTATTCTGACTTCAGCGTGCTTCTGCGGCTATTGTAAGATTAAGAAATGAATTCCATCTGCAATGAGGATCACTTAAAATCGCTCATCGTTGTATTTCCAAAGTTTCTGTTTAAAAAATACTGTCGTCAGTTATTAAAAATAAAGAAAGTTTAGAAATAAATATAGTTTAGAAACGATGTGTTAGTAAAAATATTTCATGATTTATACCATTACTACTGGAAATCAATTTTTAGAAAAGAAAGAAACGAACAAATAAAGATCGTAGGGGAATACAAAATATGTTATTCAAAGGTGTAAGTTAGTCTGTTGTGCAGGGGATGTAGACTTTGTAAACGAAAACATAAATAAATTATGATACTGGAGTAATACATTGTTACGCGTCGACCGCACACGTACGTCCCTTTTGGACATAGGAGATAAATCGACACTCTTTTACAAAACTGTTAACGTTTATTTTATCAGACGTCCAATGCCGAGGGCGTTCGACCGTAGAATCTCTTTTCTAATACTTATAACAATTGATGTATCCTGTAACCCAGTAACATTAGTTCTACTGGGTGTTCCATGCGTAACACTTGTATTACAAAATAATATGAAACAAAGTGCACGAGATAAGTGCTTTTGTACACTTTCAAGTTTTACGCAGGAAAAACCCCAAAACATACGTTGCTTTACGTATGTATGTACAAGCAACAAATAACCAAGTTTGTTTTCCATAACAGATCGGTCTAAAATTGCTTAATAAAATTAAAATTAATGTAAAATATGATTGCATAGTAATTCCGAGGAATTTTCCAGTCTTTCTGTGTTATGCATACCACATCTATCATAAAGAAAAAGCAGTTTGTTAGTAATGTTGGGACGTTAGCTACGAATTCGATGTGAATCTGCGATTGTCTTTTGTTTTTGCTTGGGCATCGTCATAAAACAGGGATGGCCAACAAGTCGATCGTGTAGCAATTTTTGGTTAACCCCCTCCCCCACTGTCACTTATTAATACAAAAGATACAAATTTGAATGTTTAAATGTCAAAATGTGGTAGGTAGATCGTAACACATTTTTAACACTAGAACTACCAAATCAGTCAAAATGACTGGTATACAATTTTGTCCAAAAATTCTCCAAGATTATAGGAGAGTCATAGAATAGATATTTTACGTCCATCTCATAAAACATAAATTACCGAATCGATCATCTTTTCTACCTCTGAATTCCCCCTTTTTTCCAAGTACTTATTTAATATATTTAAATATAACAGATATACCGCCGGCAGTTCTAGTGTTAAGAAAATAAATCTATCACGTATTAGATGATTGCAAAATTCGTTCCCGATTCTCACGGGTAGCGTAAACTTAACTGCAGGGTCAAGTTCCGGTGTTTTTGTTTGGTTTTGTTACATGCAGTGATTAAGTGATAGTGTTATCTGTCACTTTAAAATCAAACAGCGGCCTGGTAATTCGATTTGAGCTTAAGATAATTTTTCAAAATGGAGGTCGAAAAGGGACATTGCATCATGTAGATTGTACGTGTTTTGGAAGGGCGTTACTGTTGAAACTGCACAAAAAACATTCAGAGCATTTAACTTGGACCGCGCTTCTGCTTTTCGGACAATTAAAAAGTGGTTTGGCAGATTACGAAGTGATGATTTCATCTTGGTCGATCAACCTCGATCTGGACAATCTTCCGGGATTGATGACGACATTGTGTGTGCTTTCGTGGAAGAAAATGCAAGGATTAAAATGGGGGAGATTGCTGAGAGAGCGAACGTTGATAATTCGACCGCATTTAAAGAAAGCTGGACACATTTTCAAACTTGATACATGTCTGTTGCACTCTTTCAACGAGAGGAATAAACTGCAACGTATGAATGTGACCATGTCTCTCCTGACGCGTTATGAAAAGGAGTTCCGATGGGAAATTCTGCAGCATCCACCATACTCTCCAGGATGGCGCCTTCAGATTTTCTCAAGCTCTCTTTCTTCAAAAATGGAGTCGACGAACGCAGAAATCGTTGGAAAAGAATTGTAGAGACGAATGGTTACTACACAATTGATTAATAAACTTGCATTCTTTAAAATTTAACTTGCTAAATTTTATTCTTCAATCCGGCACGAACCTACGCAATCATCTATTATATATACAGAAGTTGACCACACCTGCCATAAATAAGATGGTTGGCGTCGCGATCTCGAAAATGGTAGACGCAGATATAAGTATCTGTATATTATAGTTTTCTTGAATAAATAATCTGTTATTCTTGCTGTAATTACTTCCGTAAATCCAGTGCTCCCTCCGTCATAGTCAACATTCGAGAATAAACAGAAAAATTGATGACATTATTTCAATACCAAAATTGCAATGTTCTAGTAAACACTCCAGAATAAATGATTTTAAGTTCAATGTATTCTTGACATCACAAAATGGTATCTATAAACATCATGCAATTGAAACACAACGAAATATAGAACTTTTAAAAACATTTAGTGAACACAATATCAAGATCGTATATTTTTAAAAATCTATCCGCATTTTAACGCAACTTCTTGAAATTGTTAAGTATTACAATCCATATTTTATACAGAAATATCTCATAGTGGAACAAGCATTCTGAAAATATCAAAATTCGATTGAAAACTGCATAAATGTTTCAATGTAATAATAATGTATGGCACATTTAATGTAATATTACAGAGATATAATTACTTTCATTAATGCAAGTACCAGAGAATCAAGTAACAAGGAAAATATTACTGGTTGGCGCAATACCCGCTTTTGTAAGATTTGTTAAGGAACCTGCAACAGGTTGTTCCAAGGAGTATTCATGAAGAGATTACAGTTATATTTCTGGTATGTTAATACCTATAATAAGACTTTAATATACCTTTTATGGACTATCACTAATACAGAGCGAGCCGATATTATATTCTCAAATTATTACTTCAATGAAATAATTCATATTTCTTTGATATTAACACTTCTTCTCGTATTTCTCCGTAATAATTCGTTTAATCTGAGAACGTCGTAATCGCATTATAATATAGCGTAGGAAAAAAATTAATTATTCAGCGAGAAGAACGTGAAATAAATTTTTAAAAGATACGCACGAACAATGCAGGGGTTAAATTCCAAAGAAACTATTCGAGATATATAGTTTCAGTGTCATCAAATAGTTAAATAAATAAAACGTAAAATAAAATAATATATAAAAATAAAATAAAAGTAATAAAACGGGAAAGTAACTTTCCCGATTCAATCCGTAACTATCCTTTCACGCGGAAAGGGATGAACGAAATGCAGGACGCAGTAAAATCTTTTTATATCAAAAATAATTCTTTTTCCATCTCTTCAGCATCGCCCTCCTTCTATACCAACCAAGAAGTGCAAAAATGCATTAGTCCAAAAAGAATGATATTGTTGCAAGCTTCTTCTATTTCAGTGACATTAACGGTTTTTTTTTCTTTTACAAAGGCACACATAATTACGGTCAGTATTCTCCGTCACTGTCAAAGTATTTCTGATCCCGTTGCGCACCTAGTTCGTAATTAAGTATTAATTAATGCCAAGAATTAATTTCCTACCGGCGATTTTCCTGTTTCGTGGCACATTAAAGGTTTATTAATACGGTCCCTTTTTTCTGGCGACGCTAATGGCTGATAAAGTCTATCGTTTACCTCTTCGCTCTTATCGATTATCTCTTAATTATTATTCGATGCTTTTATCGGCGCCTTTCTATTGACAGTTAAGTGCGTTACCGCGTGTCGCTCGAAACTTTATCGAGAGAAGTATATTTTTAGTCTCGTTGTAGGTATATCAAATAATTTGTGCTTTAAAGTACGATGATATAAACAGGCACACGTGAATGTAATTTAATGGAAAATGGTGTAGATAAATTATTTCTTTCATTTTCTTATTATAGATTTACAATCATCGAAACTCAGTTTCCACGAGAAACTTTATCAGCGTGTTTCATTATATAAAGAAAATTATGAAAGTGTGTTGTTATCGAAACGTACGTTTTATTAAAAGGTTACAATAAAAGTAAGGAGTAATTAACTGGCGTTTCTGCGTTTGCGGAATATATTCTATTTTTTTAATAATGATTAACATTTTAAAATAGAAGTGTAATTTGGAGAGGCAATCTATTCCTACGTGGGTATCGTTGAAAAAGGGAGTCCTGTTGGATACCAATCAAAAATCTCACCCAAATATTACTGAATGTGATTCAGGATCCAGGCGGGAATTGTTTCTCATTTTCGATATCGTCACCGCTTTAGCCTCAAAACGTGTTTTGGAGACCTTTAGTTTTAACGGAAGTCACAGGAAAAGCAGTTGCCCTGTGGAACTTTGGTCACGAGAAGTCGGGGTCAACCAAACCTCTCACCACCCTTTCTCAGAGCCGTTGAAATGTTGATCTCGTTTCTAAAAAGAGGAATTATGGGCTAGAATTGCTGACAGTCCGTACCTTGTGTCGACGTTTATCCTAAGTTTGTAAACCTCCGAACGGGAAAGTTAATTCTTCGAAAATAAAGTGGTGTAAACTATTCACGGAATACAACAGTCCGTTACCATTTCACGTTTTTGTACAACTTTTTGATAATTAACTCTTCCTTTAATATAATATAAGCCTTTGTGGAAGAGGCATTCAGAGCATATTTTTAATTAAAATTATTTCGAATGACTTGCACCTCGAGGGAAAAGATAAAAATATTCTCACATTTGATTGCTTTAACAATTTCAATTGTTAAAATTCGATTGCATTGAAATGCGAATCTCGTGTTTGCAGATTCAGCGATTTGTAAAATATGGAAGACATCAAGCAATTAAGCGTTAATTATAATAAATGGAAACATTTTGATGACGAATAATCTCTCTCGTCTCATCTAAAAATAGGTGTATAAAAATTTTTTTATACGTAGAGAATTTTTTATAGAGTCTTTGTTATACGTCGGAATAAAGAGATAAAAAGAGACACGAAATGAAAGAAAGCGGAAGAAAGGGGAGTTTCTCTGCTTTAATTTTGATAGTCATATGTTGCAGATAACGTGTACGAATAAAACGAAAACGTAACTTCATATAATTGTAAGGGACAGTTAAGCAAACGATGTGGTTCTCGTCACGAGAGTTATCACACTTCATTGAGAGAAGAAACTTAGCTTTATTAAACAAAAGTGACAAAAACGCGAGCGGTTGTCAGGCCGAAACGAACTACTTTTTATACTGCCAAAAATCCGACTGTCTGAAGCTGTGTATGGAAATCGGGGAACGAAAACGAAGAAGAAAAGAAAAAAAGGACACTATTACTGTCGATTCTTCGAACCGTGGTGTAGCAGTCGACGCAACCGATTCCATCTCGGCCCGAAGGTCAACGAAACAAATGCGTTCTTACACAATATTAATATAAAAAGAAGCGTCCAATCTGCAAAGTGATATGCAAAATACCTTCAACAATGGTAAGATGTAATCCCTTTTGAGCTTCTTCCTCCTCTTTCATTTCCGTCACTAATTACTCCATTTCATCCGTGCTCTCAGCTATGTTCAAGTTTCGCCGGTACTTTTATGTAACTTTTCCCACTGAATAAGATAATTCAGGAATGATATAGAGCAATGAAAGGGGAGAAAGATGCGCCGGATAAAATCACACGAGAAAGTGAAGTTAAAAGGAAGGGGGGGGGGGCGGCGGGTAGACGACGGAGTAAGAACAAGAAGAATAAAAAAAGGATGAAGAGAGGAAAGAGCGAAAGAAGAGAGCGGAGAACGAGCTTGAATGCTTGAAAGCCCACGTAATTAGCAAGAATACCCTCGTAACCGTTCCTGCCGCTCGAAACGGAAATCCTCGTTCCACAGTTGCAACACTGAAATTCTCTCTTTATTCGTCCGTGAATATCCTAACGAGCGAACGGCCGACTCCTTCGATGTATTTTCAATCGATGTTAATGGGATACCGGAAGACGAAGCGTGAGAATTCTTAGTATAATCAGGCGTATTCGTTCGTGCCGTACATTCGCATTTTCGTTACGTTTCGTTTAACCCTCCTCCTGTAAAACGTGCTTTCAACTGTTTTCGTAACGGAAAGTTATTACTGCTTATCCAGCGATCTTGGAAAATTCAAACGGTCGTCGAGAATTTATTTTATTCAGTGCGCTGGAATTGCCGCGCAACCTGTAAGTCGCAATGGCATCGAATCCTACTGTACCCTTTAAATTTTGTCTCGCGTCATTTGATGCATTGTTGACCCAATATCGGAAAGTGTTTCGTTTTGTAATATGTTTGTAAATTTTCATATATTAAAATTTGTGTGTACGATGTAACTGCTTGACTAATTATTGTAAATGATATCTTGTTGATGGACGAAAGTTTATGTCATAATTTGCGTGTATATGCAATAAATATGATATAATATGTCTGTTGCGTCCCAAAACACGCGGCCAACCCGTCAGGCTCGACCAATTCGGGTCGTAAATCCGAACCCCCACTTTGATTGATGTAGGGAACGTATTCGGGGAACGCTCCTCACGGGTCTTTTAAAGTTGGACACGAGAGGTAATTTCGCAGGGAGTGGAAAGCAAAAGGTTTGTATGTATGAGCCACTCCGATGTGGGTTTTTGCACTTTAATGAAACGTACTTTAACCCCTTAACGCACAGTTTTGTTGAAAAAAAACGGCCAAAAAAAATCAATTTTTTTTAATGCGAAAGTACATACTTTAGAACATAGTCTTGGCAAAAAAATAAAAAAAATAAAAAATTATTCAACATTTTTACTTTAAATTTGGATTTTGATCGTATCTATAAAGATACACTTATCTTTGCAAGTTTGCAACATTTAGGTAAATATTGAACTAAACTATTATTGGAAATGGGTGATAAATTAATATACTTTATATGTATTACTTTTACTATGAGGCTATGAAAGAACCGTCTTTATATTGCTGGAGTTTAGAAAGAACTGACTGTGGATGCCCAAAAGACGAGCTCGGGCCCACTCAGTAATATAAATTGTTTATGTTACTTTCCCCTACACTGTAGAGAGAGTCTCCTGTTTGGAATAGGAATTCCTAGAACGTAGAGTCGTTTTCGAAAATACTACAACGGATCGCATTCAGTCGTCACGAGTGCAGAAATATACTGCGCTTTTGTCCCATGGAAAAAGGCTATATTTTATTCTTGAATAAATAAGTGTTATAGCTTACAATCCTATGTAAATGATAAATATCAACAAAACGATTGTTTTTCTTAGCTTTCACATTGTTATTTTCAATTCTCGATTATGTGCGAGTGCGAAAAATTATAGCATCATAAAATAAAACCTCGCTCGTGTTAACTCGAGTGTGCGCAGTTTGGCCGGTTTAGCGCGCTCGAATTAACTCAAGTGTGCACGTTAAGGGGTTAAACCTATGACAAACTTAACGGATATTAACGGAGTATGTGTGCGTGAATTGAATTTAGTTGCTGTAGATGTTACTTGTTGGAATATTTTGGAGTGACTGACTCCTCCAAAAACGGAAGAGTCCTCCACGGATGAATGTCTCCCTCCACCGTCCGGTTACGCCCCCAAGAAAAGGGCTCGCGCGCCACCTGAAGTCGCGGTGGGACTTCGCACTTGAAATAAATATTAATACTTTGTGGAGGCGCGCGAGCGTTTTGGGGGGACACCTTTGGGCGCCCCTTGGACTGGTGGAGGGGACAGCGGTTCAGTCCGCGCGGAGTGCGGGTCCACTCGTCGCCACCCCGGTTTGGGACCAAGGTGGGCGAAGACGGTGGTGGCCCTCGCAACCCGTCGGCGCATTAGTTACCACCTCGGTTAGGGACCGAGGGTGGCCGAAGAGGGTGGTGCGACCGGCGACTCGTCGGCGCAGGCAGAGCCTTATGATGCGGCAATTGTCCATTGAGACGCAGAGGAGTGAGAGTCCCAATATTGCTACTTTGACCTCTCACCCCCTTAGCTGTGGAAGGCCTGGGGCGAACATGCTGATGTTAAAGCAGCCCTCAAAAATGGCCCTCATGCTTGCACCATAAGCCCATTATCTCTACGGAGTAACCTCTGCATGCCAGGAAACTCGATATTCCAAAAAGGGCCTCTAATCCCTTTTCCTTATTAACCTTTTCGCTTCGAGCGCCGGATATATCCGGCATCTATATGAAGTGTATATAAGTACCATCTGTAGTCGATGACAACATTTTTCGTTATCGGCTGAACAGTTTCTGTTGATTTTATTAACATATCATGCAGAATTATATTACTAGTCTCTACATATTAATATACTAACTAATTTGCGTTACATTATTAATTATATTAAACGTTTAATTGTAAAGTCCAGTAAATATGTGAATACCTAAAAACATGTCAACTGTAATTGGTCTAATGTTTTTAGAATAAGTAATATAATTTTGTATAAGTCTTCTCATATTAAAAATGTGAAGAACACGTGCTATATTAGAGCAACAATTGTTTTATTAAGTACAGTAATTATGTAAGACTTAGAAGAACGTATATACAAAAATCACACGCACTGTGCAACGGTGTGTTCGGTGACGACACTTCGGCGGACTGGATTGCCGAAGCGAAAGGGTTAAGGACTAATGGTTGACGGCTTGTCCTTCCGTCAACCTGAGATATTACGGTTTCCTGCGCTCGACTCTTGACGACATTACTACCTCCTAAGGGTAGTAACAATGTCGTTTTAAAAAATGAATGACAGTGATGGAGCTTATATTACGAAGTAATTATCTTCTTTGTTGCGTCCCAAATTTACGAATCTCGACCTCGAGCTCGATCTTACTCGGTTCATAAATCGGAGTAACCTCACTTTATTTGGTGGAGGTGACGTAGACTGGTTAACGCTCCTCGCTATCGCTAGGTATGAGCACGAGGTAGTTTTGCGGCGAGTGGAAGCAAGGGTGGTTAGGTTGAGTCACTTCCGTTTCGGTTTTTTCGAACTTTAATGAACTTTGGTTGATACAGGACTATAGCAAACTTAACAGGATAATGACTGGGTTGAAGATTTGACTGTGACTTTGATGGTTGAAAGATGACAAGTTTGATAGATAATGCGTGGCTGACTCTTCCAAAAAAGAAAGAGTCCTTCGCGAGCGAATATCCCCTTCCACTGTCCAGTTATGCCCCCGGGAATAGGGGTCACACGTCCCCGAAAGTGAAAGCGTGTCTGTGGGATTTAATTTTTTATTAAGTTGGCACGAGTGAGCCGCGTTGAGGAGATGATTAGGGGACTTCTGGTGTGTCATGAAAGAGTGCTGTGCATTGTATCGTATAAAGAGATTGAGTTTCGTCTAAAGTATTTTATAATAAATTTGTGTTTAATTATTCAAAGTGTTGATTATTACTAACAACTTCATCCACGTGACAGCGGCTTCATAATTGTAACAATTCAGTAGGATTTTCCAAGAGCACACAAAATGGCACACATTTTGGCCGGACAGCTCCGCGCTCCTTTGGACCGGTGAAAGGGACTGAGGTATTGGTCGGGTGGCACGTGGGTCAGATCGACCCTTGCAAGGCCGTGGTAGAAGGTCTGATGCCCGTGGATGGCGGTAAAGTGTGGCCCGTCGGCGCAGACGAAGGTTTATGATATTGCTACTTCTATTGAGGAAGTGAGGAGTGGCGGTACGAACAATCATCTTAAGATTCGCACTTCCCTCGGTCGCTAAAGGTCTGGGAAGCACATGTTGACGTGAAGGCCAATATTTATCTCAAAAATAGCCCTGTCGCTCGTACCGTAAATCTATTGTTTACACGGAACCAGACATTTGCATGCCACGGAAACTCTGACTTTTTGTTAAACGAAAATAGTAGAAGAATGGCATGGAGAGGAGAACAATAGAGGCTGATGGGGTTTGCTGCCCCGCGAACTTTGGATTATAAGATTTTCTGGACATGTATTGTCTATTTCATCAGAAAGATTCCGCGAAACAATTAAACTTCAACATTTGACGCCTTGACAACATTACTACCCATTCAAAGGTAGTAACATTCCTTTTGTTCTTCTTTTGCAAACATGCTCACTGTTATTGTAATTCTTATGATAAAATCTTAAATAGAATATCTTATTAGATATTTTGTATGCGAGATATAGATATAACATCCAATATATGTACCACATCAATTTTTATTTTTAATTTATACTAGATCACTGAACGAAGTTAATGGGGGCGTTAAAACATGAACGCAAAATCAAAATGCAGGGGTAATTATTGAGGACCAAGAGCAAACAGAATTAAAACTAAAGATCCAAAAGTTTAGAATGGTAAATATTAATATGCAGATAGAATAATTAATCGGGTGAGTTCGTTTAACTTCATTCAAGCTTAGTTTCCTCTTTAACCCTTTCGCTTCGGCCATCCAGTTCGCCGAAGTGCCGTCACCGAACGGAAGCACGCGCCAGAAATGTTGCACAGTGCGTGTGATTTTTGTATATACGTTCTTCTAAGTCTTACATAATTACTGTACTTAATAAAACAATTGTTGCTCTAATATAGCACGTATTCTTCACATTTTTAATATGAGAAGACTTATACAAAATTATATTACTTATTCTAAAAATATTAGACCAATTACAGTTGACATGTTTTTAGGTATTCACATATTGACTGGACTTTACAATTAAACGTTTAATATAATTAATAATGTAACGCAAATTAGTTAGTATATTAATATGTAGAGACTAGTAATATAATTCTGTATGATATGTTAATAAAATCAACAGAAAATGTTCAGCCGATAACGAAAAATGTTGTCATCGACTACAGATGGTACTTAGATAAACTTCATATAGATGCCGGATATATCCGTCGCTCGTACGCACAGGTCGTCGTGTGGATGCCGGATATATCCGGCGCTCGTACGCACAGGTCGTCGCGCGGACGCCGGATATATCCGGCGCTCGAAGCGAAAAGGTTAATTAACTGAATCTGCGGACAAGAGATATTTGAATTGTCTTCGAAAAGCAGGAGCTAGAAAATGAATTTTGAATGAAAATATTAAATTCTTGAAAACGTCAAACTTATCTACTTTATCATGAAATCGCAAAGTATTAATCAATAAAGGATCAGACTCAGATGAAAAAAACGGGCAAACCTACTAACAACTGTGAAGATGGTTGTTTGCATTAACAGGAATGAATGAGACAAGATACCTATTGAGAGAGTGAAAGATTATTAAAACAAGGGATGAGTGTAGTGTGAAGGTTGTCGAGGTTTTGCGTGGATACGAAAACATGGTGATGCGCTTATGATTTGTAACAAAGATTTATTAAATATGTTGAAAGCAAACGGGCATTACCGACATAAGGCTTTCTTAAGCCGATAACGAACGGTAGATGGGGCCCGTGCCGATTGTCATTTTGACCTCCGGGTCTATGATGCGTCGTGCGAGAAGTTAGTCTTAAGCAACCCACCGTACCAAACGCATACAATTTCAATAAACGTATTTAGTCAGGAATAGCCGTCTTGTTCTAATTCCATTCCTTGTCCACGCCCTGCTAACAAAATATTATATGTTAACTGGTATATGAATGTGTTAATTAATTAATAATCCACATCCAAAAATTGGTAGCAAAGCTGCGTGGTTACATATAAAAAGAAGTCAGCGATTAAAATAGTTATAGATATTGTGATATAAAGAAACGAAAAGATAATTTCGTCAAAAATGGCAGAAGGATGGAATCTCGCAAATATTGAGCCCTTACATGATTTAACCCTCTATGGGCCCGTGTAACTTTGAAGTAACACGAGACAAATCTAAGCTTTTATTCTTCAAAGTCAGTTTTTTAACTTTGCCAAATATTCCAATTTAGTTCTTAAAGATTAACAAATTCTTTACAATATAATGTTTCAAAATCAAGTTAAGTCTACTATTTATAATAGTATTTCTATGATTTTCTAATGTGCCATTGTACAACTGATCTTCAGATGCTACAGAAAATTCGGGCTATAGAGGGTTAAATTATTTTTATGGAGTGAAAAGATTGAAGGTATTTTACGATTGAGAAAGTTGTGGAAGAAGGTGATAGGAGTGGAACCGTTGGTAAACGACTGGGATGATGATAATTATGCTGCAAGAGCAATAATTATTAACACCATGAGTAAGGCGCAGTTTTTATGGTACTGTAATGAAAAAAATACAAGTTGATTATGGTCCTTAATTAAAGAATATATGGCTGCTAATACAGCAGAAATAAAGGCGCGGTCGTTAAGCGAATTATCTAATTTAAAAATCAAAAGGGATGAGAATGTAGACATGTCATGATAATCGAGCTGAGGCTTTAAAAAATCAGTGCGTACAAGTAGGAAAAGTTAGGAGGATTAAGAGTTGATTTTGATTCGAATGTAAGGATATTGGAAACACAGAGGAATATAAGTTTAAATGATTTAAGATTTGTTTTAAAACGAGAAAAGATGCCAAGAGATCAAAGGAAGGATGGAAGATCATTTAGAGATCACGAAAATGTGGGGAGAGTAAGAGAAATAAATGATTTCAACTGTTATAATTGTGATATTAGAGGTCACACCGTAGGTTAGTGCTATAAGAACAAGAAATGTTATAACTGTCAAGGTTTTGGACATATTGCAGCAACGTGTCAAGAGCGAAAAGGGCTCGTGTCACTACGTGGAAGGATTAATAAAGGAAATTTTAAAGGAAATTATCGAAGAAAAGGAAGTTGGCGAAATAATAGAAAAAATCTCTCCTCGATTTGTTCTTAAGCGCTTAGCGACGACGAGCGTTTTTCGGACATTACATTTTTGCGTCGCTACGCACTCATTGTCAGTTCTTCTTGCTATCCTTCCTGTTCTAAGGACCCCCACATAAATAATGTTTCTGTGTGTCATAAATTTGAATTTCTACCTTTATACTTTTCGTGTCGATTCTCCATTTGCATATTTCGGCTCAAATGAATATTTTCCAAAGAGGAGATTACGTGTTCAAGCATTATTTCGAACTAAATGAATACTTTAAATATTTAATAAGACAACAAAAAAGTACAGCTCGTTAGAATGCAATAAATTTGTTAAAAGTAGAAACAGAGATTGAGCTTTTTTGTTATGTCTTGCTTAGTTTCAGTTACAAAACTAAAATGTCAGCTCTGTTAATTAAATGTCAGCATTTCTTCAAAGCATGGATATTGATTTAGCTGGAAGCCGAAATAGTTCTGTCACGTCATCTTTCGTGATCGTGGAAATTAAATTTAAAACAGAATATAATTTGGATATATGAGTAGAATAGCGACCAATTAACACGTTAATATTAATTAGTACGGAACTGTTTAACGGTGGTAATTTAAGTAATAATTTAACGGATAAATCACAGGCATGAAACGAGATTAAATAATCTTAAGCACGGGATCTTTATAGGTCTTCATTTTCTTTGATTTCTAACCAATTTTTCCCCCGGCTAGCCGCGCAATACCGTATCAAGACAGTGAGTAATCAAGAAAGTGGTTTCGTTGGCTCGTTACCTCCTAGGTAAAGGAATTGTCTGAAAGATTCAAAGGGTCGGCGATCTTTCCAATCTTACCTAAACTCACAGATTACTTTCTACTTGCGCGCATTACAGACACTTCGTGGGTACGTAAAATTCTTCCCAAGAAAGATTTCTCGACGATCAAGTTTCTTAAAGTCTTTAAAGGATTTACATCTTGTAAAGTATTTATATTCCTTTAATGGATTAATTTAAACGCCAGAAAAACGTTTTATACTTGCTGAATGATAATCGAAAAGTGTCATTCATTAATAAATAAGTTATGCAATTAACCCAATTAAAATTAATTCCATTTTTAAAGAAAAATACGAGATGGAGAAAATCTAAAATTCCTGTTGTTACGTCCGAACCCCAATCGGCACACTTCGCATCATATCACTCATCATCATCATCATCATCATCATCATCATCATCATCATCATCATTATTATTATTATTATTATTATTATTATTATTATTATTATTGTTATTATTGTTACTAATAACGTTTATACCTTATGTAAGATACACATACGCACATACACATAGCCAGATACATATACGCGTAGCCATATCCAAAAACTGCTCTAAGGACCCATTCCTCTCCTACGTAAGAACGAAGAACGGGACGTTTACAACTTTATGACAGCGCGAACTGTCGGTATGACGCACAAAGGGCAGACGGAAGGACGAAAACGGACGTCTTGAGGGAAAACGGTACATAACGGACAGTGCGCATGGCTACAAGTCCAGAACTCTCGGGAGTGAGGCCCAGTGGTCGGAGTGCACGTGCACTGGGGTGGGACTACCGTTTCTCCCTCGAGTGAGGGTGACACATAGGAAAAACAAACACGAATGAACGGGATTAAGGACTATATAGACACGACGAAAACGAAACGGACAGACTTTTTTACATGAAGCACGGAGACGACGAGACACGATTTTTACGGAGAAAACTTCGACGCGATAGTGCATAATTTTAAAGTTAGATGTAAATACGATTCGCGGAATTGCGACTCGGCCACTTGTTCAGTATCGACATTTATAAGATTTATGTCGAGAGAAAGTGTAACAAAAGAATCGCCAACTCACTAACACTTCCACGAAACTGTCACTTTATGCCACTGATACTTCCACAAAACTGTCATATTATGTCACTGACAATTCCACAAAACATTGCATTTAATTGTCGAAATGATTTAAGAACACTTACAGGTAACTGCCACTTGAGGTCACTGACACGTCCACAAAATATTGTACTTAATTGTCGAAATAGTTTAAAAACACTTGCAGGTAATTGTTACTTGATGACACTGACACTTCCACAAAATATTGCAATTAATTGTTAAAATTATCTAAAATCGCGTGCAGAAAACTGTCACATTATATCACTAACACTTCCGAAAAACATTGTATTTAATTGTTAATATTATTTAAAAACACTGTAGGTAACAGTCACGTGATGTCACTAACACTTCCATAAAACATTGTATTTGATTATAAATATTATTTGAAATCACTTTTAATTTATTGTTTAAATAGTTTAATATTATAGCACATGTGCAGTAATAGTTGTTATATAACGTCAAAAGTGACTAGGTACCGATAGGCAAGTCCAAAAGTAAATTTGGGGACCGTCCTGTCAATACTGCACGACCCGTGCGACTGCTGAAGCTATACTGTGCTATACCGACTGCCCGTCCCGGTCCGCGGAACGCGGAGCATGCGCAATATACCCCGGGCACTGAGATCACATTTCTCTATGAATAATTATGAAAATTTCGCTTATTACAACAATCTTCGTCAATAAATGTTTATTACAATTGAAATTGCTGTTTCATAACGTGATTCTGCTTAATTTTAATAACTTTTATGGTGAATAGAAGTTATAGGAGTGAAGTTACGTCTGATTATAATTGACGATTTGCTTTTCAAAGCTTATAAATATTTGATTTTTAATGTAGTACTCTTATTTTAATAATAAATGATATATTTTCAACTAGTTTGGATGAATTTTAAACTGTCAGGTTTAGGTCCGGGTTAGGTTATTAGAATATTTATAAACTTTGAAAATCACATCGTCAGTTATGAACCGACGTAACTTCGCTTCTGTAATTCCTATTCGCCATAAAATTTAAATCAAGATTCACTTCAAACAATGAATAAGAAAAATTTTATACGGGGTGTTCGCGATAAATCTTACCACCGTTTTTTCGTAAATGGTAAACATAAAAACAAATCGAAGGGGAGAAAGTTGTAGTATATGTTGATAGAAACACGTAGATATAAGGACCGTCGGGATGGGCTCCAAAAACAAGCGAGATATTTCATTTCAAAGTCGGAGAAGTATCATTTTTGGGAGCAGGGGTTGAGGGGTCTGGGCGATCAGAGGAGCAGTGCTGGCTACAGTTTAGATTTTCTTTTCTCGGTTTCTGGGGGTCGTAGAGAGATACCACGTATACTACAACTTTCTGCTTTGCGATTTTTTTTCTGATGTTCACCATTCACGAAAAATAAACGGTGGTAAGATTTGTCCTGAACACCCCATATAAGATATTTCATATTCATCGTTTGAAGTAAATCTTGTTTTATTAATTAAATTAAAAGGAGAAACAGAGTAAATGAGAGAGGGGTTTTAGTGAGTATACGTAAGCAATAGGTCTACGGAGTCCCACAATATCCGCAAAATAACACATTTGCGGGATGTGCGTAAAGCTGTTATAAAGTTTTTTCTGCCACCACGTTAGCAAAGAGGTTGAGAATGCCACTTCAACGGGATTCATCGGCGTTCTGGGCCCGTGAAAGTATTATGCGTAGCTACGGCACTGACATGCCCGGTTCGGCGAGCTAGAAAACGAACGGCACACGCTGTTGACGGGTATTTTCTTTAATTGTGCCAAAACGGAAACATTCATAACATTTTTCGTCAATAGATTTTTCTTCAGGAATGTCCGCAGAATCCAATAATGTTCGTTTTTAAGCTGTGGCAGTTATTTACTACCATCAAAAATTACGGAATATTACAACTGCTTACGCCTGTATACTCAGGAAACACTCCTCTACTTTTTGAGACAAAGAAAAACTTTCTACCGTTTTTAATTTTTACGTAATAGCAGCTTCTTTGCTGAAATCCACCGTTTTTACAAAAACTGGTGTTTTTCGAAAACAGAGGGTGATAGAGAAATTTCGTTAGCGGATTCGTGATCAGGACAACGATCACTGTAAGCAGAAAAAAGTTTTGGAAAAAAGTTGGACAGTGTTATTAACATTGTAGTAGGGATCCGCGAGTGTTTAGTCTGCGTACGGATGTGCAACAGATATTGCAAGGAGAGACAAACAAAACTTACGGGACGACAAGCGGACAAAATGGGTCTCTCGCTCGCACCGTCCATTTCCGTCTATACTCTGCCTTGTCGTTCTTCAAATCCACAAGCTCAGCTCCTTGACATAACACTTCCCATAGTAGTGTCGTCGAACTTCACAAGACGATTTAAGTTTTTATTATTTTATTGTAAATTATAGCCACTTTACAGAATAAAGTATAATGGTACTTATTAATACGTGTTTCAGGCATTGGTATTCAGTTTCCCAAAAGTGGGAGTAGGGATAGTTCTAAGAAAGGGAAACGTAGGGAGGGAAATTCGTTAGAACCGCGTGGGAATTTGGGATGCAACGTTGGTTTGAAAAACCAGCTTGGGAAATAATGTTTGGAAACAATGTTAAAGTCTTGGGGCGGAAGCGGTGGATCATTCTATAATGATCCGCCATGTGGCATTCGTTGAGGAACAAAAAGGGATCTATCTATTTTGGGATAGGGAAAGAATGTGGAAAAGTGCGCGATGCAGCGAGATAATAGTTACGGACGACGTGAGTGGATTAGTCGATAAGAAGATACCTCGTTAGGTCCTGCAAAGGGCCTGTTCGCATAGGAATATATCCTTAATAATAAATGTTTTTTAAGAGAATAGCTTCGACTGTAGGAGCATTTCCCATGTTTACGTCATGGGCACAATCTTGATTCATTTAAAGTAGAGTTTGGAATTAACTGCTGGCGGCACGCGTCCTTGGAGTAGCGTCGCCTAACTTCTTCGACTACACGTTTCTGATACCGTAGGTCCCCTCGTGCTCACGGCCGTCATGGAGTAAAAGTCGTGCTGTAGGAGGAGATAGGCGACGCTCCTCCAAGGTCGTATGCGACGATTAGTTAATTCCATGCCCTGATTTAAACTGTAGATAGTAGGTAATATTCGTTCGTTGTTCACTTCGTATTTTCACATTTGCGATTAGTTCAGATGCGAGTCATCACTCTCTTCGTCGTGCGGTCCGATTTCAATGCGTGACTCTTTCGACAAATAGCGCGTTAGAATTGAAAATACGTGTGAACGGAGGCATGATTCTTGTCGTCTGATGAATCAGAACCACATTTCATCCGCAATCCTTCCGCTCGTATCCTTTGAGTACTCCAACAATACGGGTGTCAGAAGAGAACGATAATAGCGTAAAGACCTTCAATACTGTTGGATGACCAACATTAAATAGTTATTCATGCACCTAATCGCTTGACTAATCACAGGACTGTATACACCTTGGTCAATTGATGTACCTACTTTGCAAACCCTTAGTCCTTAACCCTTTGCAACCATATCTGTAGTTAACTTTAGTTTAAAAAGGGCAGAACTCTTAGAGCAAATGCCAGTAGAGAGAAGGATTTATGCACGTAAGTTCTGTCCGTGTCTTCGAACATATCTCAATTGTAGATTTCCACTTGCTACTCCAACAGTACAAGGCGATAGGTAAGACGACATTTGTTTCTTTTTAATCATTTGGCTATTTTTATACCAGTTTGCATTATTTCCGTTTACATTTTATTTATTTATCTCATATAATAATTTGTTTAATAAGCTTATTTTATTGTTTTTTCCAATTACATAATATTCCTACATGTATATATTTGTAACTGTAATATTCAGACGTGTTGTAATATTTTACACGATTTAAGCATAATGTAGTGTAAGTAAGATTAAAGGAATACGGACGGAATATTTGAAACTAAAACTAAAAGTATCATGTTGCAGAATTATTCTACGAAAATCCATACGTATAAAAATGTCTATTTCAAAGCCCATAAACCCAATTCTGGAAACTGTTTACGCAGAGATTTACGGATTCAGCAACTCTAACGCGTCAGAATTACATCTCTGGCCTCTAGACAGTTGCATAAACCATAGGATAATTAAACTAATATCTGAACTCGTGTAAATTTTCACGCTACACTAGTTATTCTCATCCCCGGCTTCATTTCGCAACCATTCATAGCCTTCGTACAGCACTTGATATTACATGTTCCCCGTTATAAGGAAATTTCTCGTTTTACAGCACTTGAGAAATCGAATCATGAAGTTGTCGAGCAAAGTCGAAACCCCGATTGGTCACGAGTTTATGATTAAATACAGTGACCAATATTACTCAATAACACATCACATATTCGCGATGTAAAGACACTTGATGTAAGAATCAATTATTTAAAAGATTTACGAGCTACAAACTGTCGACTCTCATCCTTAGGCTACCTTTCCATCGTATGCGATTTTTGACCGCGGTGCTCGAACCAGACAGCCGTTTTACTTGTTGACCGATTCGCCTGGTTCGAGCATAGTTTCATAAAATTAGTATGCAGTTGGTAAGCACATGTTGACTATGGACAAGGCAAGCGGTATCCAAGGTATCCTTGGACGCCAGAGAAACGGAGGAAAGTCAAATAGTATTTTGACAATCCCAAGGGATATAAAAAGGGAGGCTCCAAGCTGTAAAACAGAGCCTTTGCCTGGTTACGCTGTCGAAAGGTTACTTTGCGTTTGACACGCAAAGTGTTTCTCTGTTATTCGATACATTCTTGTTATTATTGTTTGTTATAATATTATTATTTAATTAATCTGCTCGAGTAACTCATTTCATTTTTCTTCTTCGCCCCAACACCATGAAAGATTCCCTTGGTGTACGTCATGGTCATATACCAGGGGTGTAAATTGTCTTGTAGACTCACTTAACATGATTGAACATGATGTGATTGAAGTGGATTGCATCCATCTACGTCCGGACTACTTTAGAAGCAGTTTAAACGCAGACGTATGCACTATGGTTAACCTAGCAGTGGTTGCATCGTTTTCTCACAATGTCGATTCAGAAGCACAGACCAGAACTGCCGAAACTCCGTAGAAAGAAGTGATAAAAATATAAATTTTTAAAAATACTACTACTTGTTCTGGCATTATTAGACTATGATATGTTGGCATGCTACCTACAAACTAAAACAGTGCAAGGGAAGAGATAATCGCCCACCGTTTTAGTCAATTCCTTTCAAGAAATATGACAATAAGTTTTTAGTTCTTAATGATTCATGCTACATGACGGACTTCTTCTATAGGATGTTGAAAAGATTTCGCTTCAAAAGAATGCAGATTTACCTAACTGGTCTGGAAGGTGCATTCTTCTTCCACAAACGAATTTTTCACAGCTGATGATACTTGTGGATGTTGCAGTGCGTGTTTGTAAAATGCCTGTGATATTCTCTGTTATTGCAACGGACGGACTGCAGGGTCTTTTACAGCAGTCTCAGGCAGCATCACTGCTCCAGTGAATTTAACCAACTGCGCCACAATTAGAGAAATGACAAAGATTCTATGTGTCAAGAAACTTTCAGTTTTTCTTCGTTGGCTGACGGTCGCATCAGTACTGTCAATATTTATCAATTTCTAAGGCGCCTTTGAACATTCGTACCATGAGAGATAGCAGAAGTTGTAACGTTTTAATTGGTCGTTACTTATGAAACATTTCGGTTGGTGGGTCTTAGCTGCACCTTAACGCTATCCGTATGAGCACTTTACGTGTATTTATAGTTAGTAGGGTCGGTCATTCGACTGGTTATAAAATGACGATAATAGTTTTCCGAAAGATATGCATGAGATAGTTCCTTAACCCTTAAAAGGTATCATGGGTGAAAAATCACCCCATGTAAATTGTTTTTCTAATACATTATTATTAACAAATCGAATTACTGGTAGCACTGATTTTTCCTGTAATCATTTATGGCGTCAGTAGGGATACCATTATCATAAAAAAGTTCACTTTGGTTACGTACTTCGTTAGCTGCACAAAGCCAATACCACTATCCACATCTAAGCAAGGAAGATGTACATATATATACAAGGAAAGAAGACAAAATATACTGCGAGATTTGCAATATGTACCAACTTCATTTGTAAAAGGCACCGCAATATTACTTGCAATAACTGTAAAAAATAAATTTTATAATTTTCATGAAATATGTAATTCTTATAATATATCTAATCTCATTTAAATATTTTTATTAAATCTATAAAATAAAGCTCATTTACTGGGGCGAAATTACACCCATGATACCGTGAACGTGATTTTTTTAGATGATACCTTTTAAGGGTTAATATTGGAAACATCGCAAAAAACAGCGTTTAGTTAATAATATAAAAAATTATAAATTTTCGTTTCATTGCGGGTGGTACAGTTACTGCTAGACTCGAAATCTTGGAAAATTGAAGTTGTTGAAAGTCCTCTAAACATTTAATGATGGATACTGCAGATCGACAGCGACATCCCAAGTCCACCGATCTGGCCATCGCATATTTGATTGCATTGTGTAGGACGAACCATCAACTCCAATAAACCGTGAGCGTTGACCTTCTCCAAGGATTAGAAGATCTGTACGGTAACGAGGATTCCAAGGGCTCATAACGTCTCGAAGTGTGTTAGCATCGCTTTGTTGGATGACGCATGTATTTTCGGAATTTTCCTCAATAATATTTAGACAAGGATAATTTCTGACAGGGGCTACCGCGATTTTTCTTTACGTTAGTCACCTGAGCAAAAGTCGCACTCGATGACATATATATATAAAACACGCCCAAAACTAAAGAGGCAAGCTCTGATTTCCACAATCATGCGTGAACTCTGGTATTTCAAAAGCAAAACTCTTCATAGTTAATAGTGAAAAGTGTTGCACTTGATTCCCGACGCGGCCTTCAACATAAAATTGATATCAGAAATGGGGATCCAACAGGTTATTGAACAGAGTTCAATAGGGAAGAAAAATCGAGGAAGGTAGCTTTGCTTATCTAGATAAGTAGGTAGTGTTGCTTATCTAACTCGACACTTAACTTTGTTCCCATTCTTTTCACATTACCGAACTAGCTCGAAAATATTTCGAGAACACTTTTGAAAAATTGTGTGATAAGAAATTGAATGAAGAAACGTGAATTTCAATGATGGATATTTTGAGTTACAAAGTTATGCATTACGGGGGGTGTACATTATTTGGATTAAAAAAAGCATTTTTGCAACTGCTTGTTCATATTGCAAAGGAAAATTTTAAACAATAAGATAGGCAGAATGCAGTAATAGTATTGTAGGATCGTGAAAAAGAAGGAGAGGCTCGGTAACCCATCCAAGCAATGGTCACCGCCTGCGTTGCTTAACTCGGGAGATCTCCTGGGTCGGCGCGGTTCCACTGCGCCAGCGTCCTCTCCCTGGCGTCACTTCTTCTTCACGTCCTTTTCTCCTAAGATCTTTTTAGGAGTGTACCGCCCCGATCCCACACTCGGCCATCCTGAGAATGACATTTGCCCTCAAATGTCGGCAACTTCGGAATCTTTAATTCGACTTTTATCGGCGGCGCATCCTCGTTCGTCACTTGTCGAACGTCCACACACCTAGGCCCAACTTTAATGTGACTCACACACAATACAACTTTCCGCTTGGTGCCTAGTGTATGACCCGTTCATATCTCTCAACTTTCGCAATTGCGCTCGCCGATTTCTTTTCTCCACTTCATACGACTTCCAGCGTCGTGAGGATCGTTGCGGTAGCTGTACCTCCTATCCCGGACGAGCCCCCAATTTGTAGGATCGTGAAAAGAAGGAGAGGCGCGGTAACCCATCCAAGCAATGGTCACCGCCTGCGTTGCTTAACTCGGGAGATCTCCTGGGTCGGCGCGGTTCCACTGCGCCAACGTCCTCTCCCTGGCGTCACTTCTTCTTCACGTCCTTTTTCTCCTAAGATCTTTTTAGGAGTGTACCGCCCCGATCCCACAGTATTCTTCTGCTTTTTAAGTTCATTGTTAATCGTATCAGTGTTGCAGAGACGTTAACATTTAAAGTAAAGTTAATAAAACGTTTTTAGTTAATTAATTCTACGTTTCCGTGCAAGTTCATAACTAGTTACTTAATACGCAGTTTCCGTCTCATGCGTTTCTTATTATTAAAGTTCACATTGTCCCATACGTAATGCTGTAATAGTAATTATAATTACTTCCACAAAACTGAAAATACAATGTTGCAAGAGAAAATTTTTGCAATTGTGGAGGTTTACCTATATTTAATGTTATGAAAATAATATACTATTGAATACGATGATAAAACTCCAGGTACATGACAGGAAATATTGTTATATAAGTATTTTTGCAAAAGTTGAGAAACAGGTTTAAAAATTATTACAATTTTAATATTATGCATTCTGACAAAGCATAAAAGGCGGAAACATTGAAAAAGGACATTTCAGAATTCCTATAAAATATTTTAACACCAGGAGATTCAACGAATATAATAATGTAATAATAAACATTGTAAAGCAACTGAGATAATCAGTCAATTCCAAAGTCAATCAAAAATAAAAATAAAAAATAAAATATAAAAAATAAAAAATAAAAACAAAAAATGAAAAATAAAAATAAAAAAATAAAAAAATAAAAAAATAAAAATTAGTTCACACCGAAATCGAATATAAAATTCAAAAATGCAATATTTTTCCAACAAATTGACAAGCAAATATTATGAAGTAGCTAAAGATATTAAAATAATAAGAGTGAGGTGTTGAAGTAATTCGGATAGAACTGAAATAAAAATAAATATTTTATAAAAAATGTAACTGACTTTAATTCGTTTTCCTTATATTGAACACAATAAAGATAGGAAATGAAAGCATAATATTGTTAAAATGAAAAGTCCGACTAGTGATTTTATTTTCAGAACTGTTTTTTATTATAATTGCTTCGATATTCTGACTCTAACACGCATACAAGTTTAAATTTTCGAACATTTATTCACTCTCAAATATTTGGCGATCCTACTTTCGTTCGCTCGTTTCTCGACCGTCCTTAAGTAAACATATTTCGTATTCTTGGCACGCGATCCGCATCACAGGTTTCGCAAAAATGAATTGCGAAAGCTGTTTTATTTTTACCCTGCCATTGTAACTTCGTATCAATATTGTATGCGAATTCATAATAAAAGAAGGAATTTACATTATTCCACTGTCAACAAACTAATCGGTTATTATTAATTTCAATTGTTTGGAAAAACATTTAGAAATTTTATTTGCATTCCTCTATTGCAAAATAATGAATTCGATGACTTGCTTCATTTTGACTTTATATTTTCCGTTTTACTGTAAACTTGTATTGGGTTGTAAAATATGAAATGCCCGATTTTGGTTTATTAGTATTTTTGATCATTTAATGCTCGCAGTTAAAAAAATCGTCGAACAATAGTTAGAGAACTTACTCAAGAATGCAATATAAGTGCCATGACAATTTCACGCCACTTAATTTTGATTGGTAAGAAAAAGAATTTGGATAAGTGGGTTTCACACGAATGGAACGAACGACAAAAGTTTCATCGTTACGAAACATGCAATTCGTTACTGATCCGTAATCAAAATGATCCGTTTTTGGATGTCACATGTGACGAAAAATGGATTTTATATGACAACAGACGACATTCTGCTTAATGGTTAGATGCAAATAAACAGCCACGTCACATGCCGAAGCCAGCTTTGCATTCAAAGAAGATAATGCTCACAGTTTGGCGGTCAATGGCCGGTGTGATCCATCACAATTTCTTAAACCCGGGAGAAACCATTACAGCCAAGAAATACTGCATTGAAATTGAAAGGATGCATAAAAAATTATAAGAAAAATCAACGATATTGGTCAATCGAAAGGGTCTAATCTTGCTTCATGACAATGCTCGACCGCATGTGTCACGGATCACCGTGCAAAAGCTGAATACTTTAAATTATGAAACATTACCTGATCCTCCTTACTCCCCGGATCTTTCACCGACGGATTTTCATTTCTTTAAACATTTAAACCAGTTCCTCAAAGAAAATACCTTTAGAAGTCAAGCGAACGTTGAAGACACCATCTGAGAATTTATTAATACCAAAACGCCAAATTTTTATCAAAATGGAATTAAAAAACTAGAAATTTGTTGGAAAAATGTGTAGAATCCAATGGTTGTTATTTCGATTAAAAATATTTATTAGTAAAAATGTTGTGTTTATTTAAAATTAATCTTAAAAATCGGGCATTTCATATGTTACAACAATATAAATACATATAATAGTGCCCTTTTTCAGTCAATTCATTGGCGATAGCATATTACAGTAGAGTGTACTCCTAGTAGGTAAAGTGTTCAATCTTGCCGGAATGAATATGTACATTCCATTTTCAACGTATTCTAACTCATGTGGCACTAACAAATGTGTTCCAAAATGATGTCGCACTGTCAAGTCTTTTTTTGGCCACTTGCCGTTGTCAACTATTAGTAAAACTTAAAACAAAAGTGACAATATAACTAACTTTCCATTTGCCATTTATCACGTTAATTTCTTATCGAGCGAAACAAAAAACATAGGAAAAGGAGGTCGAAATGAAACGAATCTAGGTGTAGACGTAATACGCATAATACGAACATTCGAACAATGACGCGAACGCAGGTGCAATTCATTTAATTAAACGCAACAGTGATTGCTCACTAATTGCAACGCGAACGTGAAGAGCGTATTGTTAACGTCATAATTGCGATGAGAATTCATGGAATGAAGCGCATCAAGTCGAGTAAGATTTCCATTTGCCGTAAACTTCATACTCTGCTTTCAACAATACAACTTCAGGAAGGATTTCATGTAAGTATTATTACATTCGAGTACGTATTAGGTAAAATGATGCAAAAAGAAAAGATATCGGTGCAATTAGTATGTAAGCATTAAATACGTTGTGGAAACGCTAATTGAAGCTTTGTTAGTTATTACCGTCTGCTTTATCATTGATGGTATCGTTAGTGCACATTTAGCATTATGTAATTTTATAACATTAATGGTAATTGCAATCTTAACCACTTAACGCTCAGGTTTTTTTCGGACCGACCGGTCGAATCCAATATACAATGTATAAAGTTTGTTGGAAATGTATACATTTCAGTGTAAGATGTCAAAGGGCTGAGTTCTAAAATATCAGCGGCTAAGATAAACAAGCCGCAGAGTAGCGGCCGTATCAGCTATGCCCGTGGACGTCACGGGCATGCACAAATTCGACCGTTTGGCGTGCCCGTGAACGTCACGGGCATGAGCGTTAAGTGGTTAATGCGTTAACGTCTAAGGTTAATGCAACATAACACTTTCAATTATTTTCTCAACGAATAAATAGTATTAAATAGTACGTATTTGTTATTACATTTGCAAAAAGGATTCCGAAGAAGCGATTAATACTTTTTCCGTCGATATTTTCTCTTCTATTTGAATTCTAGAGTATCTTGAAAATGAATATTGACCTATTTACAATAACAAGGTAAATCAATTTTTTGATATGCCAACTTCTAATTTCTATGAAGACGACTAAAAACGCCAAGCCTAAATAACGACTTCTATCAATTAGTAAATATTGTAACAAGTATGTATCATGCTTTGGATATTTTGTACACATACTTTATCGTACTATGCGGTTGGCATGCACTTTATACTATCCTTAAGTGCACTACTTTCTCATAAATACATAAAAATTCACAGTATATGCATAACAAATCTGAATAATTTAACACTGTATAAACAAAAATACTATATTCATTGCCACCATAACTGGTCACGTTAAATGAATTTTGAATTAATATACTTTACAGACTCTTCTTCGATGAAATAATAATAAAATGTTTTTAATTCCACGAGGAATTGTGCAAATTAATGAACAACGGGACACTTAAGGCCGTCAATGAAAACGATTTTCATTCAAAAATAGATTTATCTATGCTCTGGGAATGAAGGTAGCCGCGTGATTCTCGTGGGGCAAGTATAATACGTGGCCCCAAAAAAATAGCATGCGGCTGAAATTCGCGAAATGCATCACGAAACAATAGCGAGTATGCACGTACATCCTGCATGGTTAAACGCAGTGACGATTCCGTACTAATCGCGATAATAACACGGAGAACGTATTATTAACACACGTGCTATCTCGAATCTGTCAAACAAGGCATAATGACAGTAACGTTAATTAGTTTTCTGCTATGACCTTTCGTTGCCGCACTTTAGTTACGCATTTTTCGATAAATATTATATTCGCGCTTACATTCGACAGAAACAACGAAGGGGAATCGTGAAATATGAAAGGAGTTACGAACTACGTACTAGGCGCACTTTCAAATGGAAACTTCTCATTGCACAGCGGTGCACAATATTAAAAAAAAAGGATAAATTTCACGGTAGGAAAAATAACAAAAATGTGAACGTTTATCGTTATACCCATTATTTCGTGTATTGTGAAGTTTGCATTTGAGGTATTTAATGGTTTCCTATTGCTGAAAGAGTGCGAAATAAAATGTAAGATTCGCGTGTTTAAAATAAAATTTTATCTACAGAAAGTTTTTTTTAATTGACAATGAAAAATCTAGCTTCGTCATAAATAAATAAAATAAATAAAACGTTCATGATTGACAAGATGCCGTGACTGTATGTGCCAATCATAATAAAAGTGTAAACTTTCCTTCAGGTAAGGAAATCAATTATATTTAACATTATAACTAACGGCGTTAAATCTGTCATATTTAAATATGTTAAATAAATAATTTGAAAGAATAGGGATTAAGTGGCAAAGAAGATGATCGGTTAAATAATTTAAATATTATGAGATACCCGTTCACAAAAAGTTCAATAAAAATATATAATATAAGTGGAAACATAAAATTGATGGAATAACTAGAACCCACACACACGCGCGCACTCTTACGTTTACTATAATATTTATAAACAATCGTCCGCCTAGTCACGTATATTCGTCTACTTGTGTTCTCGTTTAATCGTCTGGACGTCTATGCAGCTATGCATCTATGCGTCTGTATGTTATACGGCTATTCGTCTCACCGTCTCATCGTCTAATTGTCTAATCGGCTATGTGTTTACTGCGTCTATATGACTTTACGTCTACTCGTCTACCCACGTGTCCCTCTATTGAGGCGTTCGTCGACTCTGTGTGAGTTTTTTCGTCTAACCTTTGTCTTACTCTGGATCTTTCTAGAAGAATCTAGAAAAATCCGCGCGGGTTTTATAAAAATCCCACATGTATGTATTACATCGCTTCTCTATAAATTCGAGGTATTATTACAAGAAAGTACAAATCTACAGGACAATCTGTAGATTGTTTGCCCGCTTCGGTAGTTCTAGTGTTAAATATAAAACTGTCACGTCCATTTAAGCAAATGCAGTTGCTGACTATTAAACCGACGAAAAATCAGTAAAGAATTGAATTCTCTGTAATTTTGTACTTAAACCATTTTCATAGTAATTTGAATCTTCTATTTTTGAAATTATAACTATTAAGGTATTACAATATTGAAATAATTCTATTTTATAGTATAACTACCACGTTCCTTAAATGACTGCGGTGTCTGACTATTTTTTAAAAAAGACTCCACGCTATTGCGATATAAATCAGCGGCACAAAAAACCGGTATAAAATTCAATTGTTCAATTTTTTAATTGAACCATTTTTAGGGGTTACTTCACACGCCATTAACACAATTTGTTGCCTGCGAAACTATAATTACCAAGATATTGTGATCTAAGTGGCTAAATCATATTATTCACATTGTTTAAATCATGGGGGGTAAGAGGAAAACTTTTGTAGCGTAAAACAAAAAAGTTAAACCAGCAATGTGTTATTGATCTTCGTATACCTAGGTTGGAATTTTTCTCCAGGGATTCCCATTCATATTCCCGATATGTATTCCACGTGAGTTTAGCTTCGATGCAGAAAGATGAAAAGTCGCTGAAAACAGCGAAGCTCGAGATATTGCGCACGAGACACGCGCTGATAGTTAACCTCGGGGAGCGTACATCCGAAACTTTTCATGCGTGACTTTTTGCGGGATCGCGTGACAAAATTGTATGACAATGAATATTCGCGGTTTCAGCCGGATACACCAACTCTCCTGTTTCTGCACGAGTGCAGCCCGCTACGAGACGAGCGACTGATGTATCTCCCATTTCCATGATATGTGATGAAAATTTTAGTAGAACCTTATACTACTTGCTGGAAGAGTACACCCATTGAAACGCATGTTTTTGGAGTGGAAGCCGTTTGTACGTGAAATGCTTAATATCCATAAGGACAAGTAATATTGCAATAATTACCTTGTGTTCTATGAAGAAGTGGTGGACATTGGAATTACTCATTTTTATCCAAAAATAGATTGAGGACTATTTTAAATGAACAGATATGTGCCAAAATATAGATTTACGGATTTGTTAAAAATAATGTAATTGCTGCGATCTAAGCAATTGATTGTTTTATCTGGTAAAATAAATTATTATTTTTTAAATGCGATCTTTGTTCAGACAGCTGTGAATTTGTCAATGATGTCGATAGAATTCTATGTAAACCGTACTTCTACCATAAAATACTACTTTCAATTATGCTTGTGTATTTACAACGGTATAAGCAATTGGAGTGATGATTTTGCTACAACTTGGATGCAAATTGATATATCTGTCATGTAATATTTAACGACTGTTGAAAACAGAAGAAATCAATATTTCATACACTTTTTTACGTAATTTTCAAATTACGTAATAAACAACACTACGAAACATTAAGATTTTATGTTCAACCTAATTCGCCGTCACACTTTTTCAGATATTAGAATTATCATTTAAGAGATGCAAAGCTACAGTTAATTGTTGTTGGAATTAACCGATCCTGTCTAAACATTGATATGATAGCGTAGTGTAACAGAATACGGATTCAAATGTGATTCAAGTGCATCATTGAAGGCCTAAGATTACGATCAACGTTTAAAGACCACAAAGTGCACCGTAAGAAACGACCATGTTATCAGTGTAACCGCGATCAACAGGATAGGAGGATTTGAAATCAGAACACCAAGGTGAATGATCATTCAGCCGGAGTGAAAGCATTGCAATCGACATACAGCATGTCGCATCTACGAGAGATCGATGTATCTTCTTGCTCGCGTAATCCATCAATCCGCCGCCGAAGACAATGGACAGATACCCTTCGTATTAGTCTCCTATCTCGGACACGGACCTTTCTACGGCATTATAACGTCACTCAGAATTTCCGGTTCGTTTCATCTCTATCCGGTCGATGATAACCCAAGCTATTACGGATGCAAAGATCGACGGATTTGCGTACTGCTTTCACTTCTCCCTCCCTTTCTCTTTCTCTCTCTCTCTCGCTCTCTCTCTATTCACAATTCACCCCCAGACTTTATCTTTCATCGGACCACCTTCCTTTTGTTCTCCACCGGTAGTTCACGGCGAAACCCTGACGAGTTTTTGAGACGTGCATACCTCCCAAACAGTTGCACCTTTGCCACGACGGCATCTATGTCCGTACGTATGCATTATGTATGCAACATTGCAATTTGCGCCGCACTCGTATCGCCGACTGTATATTCGTGGTTCGTACGCTAGAAGTGGATGAAGATGGGTGCAGTGTGGGAATATACTTTACGAGGCACGAATTCCGTTGTATGGTTCTATAATGCCTGGTACAGGCATTATATTTCGCGTTTACATTTTATTTCTATTTCCTAGCTCTTTGCTATTATTCCTCTGTGGATTTTTCCTCTTCTCCGATTTTAATTGTGCGTGTACTGTAATCAGACGGGACGTTGATAACGATAAATCTGATGCGGTTTAGCATTACAAGATTTGGAGAGGCGTAGCTTCTGTCTGGTTGCGCTATTGCTATATATGTACACTAGGATTTCCTTATTGTGGAAATAATAACACAGTCTTTGCATTTCTTATATTAGTGATTGTAAGCCTATCTGTCTTCTGTCTCGTTCCTTTCTTTTTATTGTTAGACGTTCTTTGCATGATCTGCGGTGTAGTTTCTGTTTTGTCACTTGCACTCTGATATAGTTTATGATGTCATATAAGTATGTCAACATAGGTATGAAACATGTGTATGTGTTGTTTTATACCTGTGTGGTTCATTCATATCTTTTGTTTTAAGCTGAGGTAATATGTGAGAACGGAAAAAAGGCAGCTGAGACGGAAGGGGAGATTGCTCTCGCACCGCCTATCCCCGCCATGTCTGTCCTGGAAACCTCAGATCGACGAATGACAACCGAAAATAAAACACTACTTTCGTCGTCCACATGACGACGCAACGAATGTGCGGGTCTCTTTTGCCAATAGCGCGTCAAAATCGAAAATGCGTGAGGGAGAGGGATGTCCCTATCCGTCGGGCGAATCAGAGCAAATTACCCCTCAACTGCCTTCTTACTGATCCCGAAGAATATTTATTGGTTTCATGTTTGTCTGGACTGCCTATCAAGAGTTTCATTATGTAGTGTATTTTGTATACTGTCCATAGTCCATACTTTTTCTCAATGTAAACTGTTTTACATTTTGTGATTTCAAATTCCACATCTCTGAATGTTTTTTCCGTAGCTTCTAGTAATCCGTCTACCTGTTTTTTGGTCGCCGCATATAATTTGATGTCATCCCTGTACATCAGCTAGTTAACTCCTTGCCGTACAGGATCGAGTGCCAGTTGTGACGCGATAAATGGATTAGGAAATTTTGAATTTTTCCAAAAGTATTAAATTAAAAATTACCTGTCGGTTACGATATGATACAATTATTTCTATGCTATTAATATTGCGTTAAGTTATACGTTATATCAGAAATCAGGGATAGATTGTTATTTTAGCACTTACAGGTAATTCCGACTTATTGCGGATTCAGTCACAAAAGAAATGGCACGGCAAGAGGTTAATTATAAACTGCTTTTGTCTCTGGTTTCGTATGTTGAATCCGTATTTAGAATGGTGGAGTAGACTGGGCAGTGGATGCATACATTATCACTTCTTTTTACATAATTATTATTTTTGTCCTCTCTCGCTCCAAACTACTCTCTTTGTTTTCTACCTGATCTAGTTCCTTTAATCGTAGCTCTTCTCACTTGGCGATGAATCGCCCCATCCCTTGTCGGTGTTCCTTCTTTACTTCTACTCTTTAACAAGCCATTTTCTCAAGTACGGTTTACCGGAGTTCATGTGGCCCCGGAGCTACCAGTTAAAACTTTGGTAGAAGATATTCCTTTTTGTGGCGTGGAGTCTCACGCGAATGGTACCATCTTTTAGTATGTTCGCCTGTGTGCAAGAGAATGTATGCGAAGGGAGTATGATGTATACAGTTGATTGGTATACATATAATACTTTTACCGACTATGAACTATACATTGGGGGCTACTAACTTGAAATGAGCTTGTATCACGAAATATTCGAAGAATGTTTTTTCTCACACTTTAAAAGAAAGGATGCATGTAATTTAAGTTTGGCCTTTGGCATCATAAAAGGCATTCCTGGTCGGTTGCCTTAACACTATTCCTACCGCCACTTCACGTATACCTTTTCCTACCGCAACCGGTGAATTTGTCAAATGATAATTTTTTTCCAGAAAGTGAACAGTAAAAAAAGAAGTGAATATTGAAAAATGTATTATAATGTGAATGTATCATACGTATATTTGAGGAAAAGTCGTGAAGTTTAAAGGCGATTCAATTACGTTGTATATAGGAAATTCTAATCGAAATTTTAAAAACGGTCATTTGACCGGTCGTGGTAGGGATAGTGTTAACTACGAACTCGAGTGACCTTGGCTGCACGTTCTGTGCAACGTGTGTGGCAGTCGTTCACTTATTTATGAATAAATATTAAAGTTGCTATAATATTGAGCTACTATGAAGTATCTATTTTATTTTTGCAAATGAGGTGCTTAATTATCTGCAGATGCATTTGTACATTTATACTATGTACAATATTTGGGTTGTAAGATAAATTCGTTCGGTTAAATTTAATACATATTTCTGTTTATTTCTTTGGTTCGAATTACATTCAGTTAATTACGTAATCACCATCCTTATTAATGACGGCTGGCCATTTCAAAGGCAATTAGTTAGTACCTTTTCAATAGAAGTTCTCATCCTGTGCAAAAAGATTTGTATAAAAGTTTTGACCCTCGGCATCACTACATTTTTTTCTTTGTAATGTATTTTCCAGTGAACGAAATAAATAATAATCTGGCGGTGCTAAATCCAGGAAAATCGTGGATGCGGCAAAACTGTCTATTAGAGCTGTACAATTTTTTCCTGCGTGATTTTTGTATTATCGGTACGCGGTTCCGCGTTATCATGCAGCAGTATCACTGTTCTTCGATTGACAAGACTAGCTCGACACTCTTCAAGTTTCAGCTGCAATCTTTGAAGCTGTCCACAATACCGTTCTGTATAAACTGTTTCGTTACGTTTGGAAAGCTCATAATGTAACAATCTATTCTTAGAAGAGAAATATGATTCTTGCAGATGAAATTATATTATAACCAAATATGTAAATGATATTTGAACTCATCCTGTACTTATGCAATCTTATGAGCATTTTGGGAAAAGGAATTCGTAAGTCGATACGACAGTAATGAATACTTCTCGCGTAAGCCATCAATTAACTAAATTATGTGAATTTAACACAATTCAATTACAATCTTACGTAACTGTTTTCTGAGAGGACGTTTTCTCGAATTCCGACGTCGTACGACTTCCTTCTTCAAGCAATTCCAACGATTAAACAGTTTCACGTCGGCTTCCCGAGACGTTGCGTTTAAAGATAGATACTTACGACTACTAATTGAATTGCTAACCTTTGATTGTCAGCATATTCGAAGAGAGATGAATTACCACCGAACAATCCAGCGGTCTATTTAAAATATGATGCAGGATTTCTCATAAATATAGAGAAATACTTGGTCCGTTAATGGTATTCATAAAAGATGTTTGGAAAAATTAACCGATCTATGGCTGTGTCGATTGAGTCGACACGCAGTTCGTTTGATGGTGCAATCGTTTGCAACCGATAAACAGATTTAATATCCGATATCTTCCGTTCCTCATGAATGACAAAATCTAATGTTCGAGATCGCCGTCATTCTGAAGTCTGGCATTTCAGACGTTCGTCATTAATGCGTCGGAGCATTGATGAACTCCTCGAGACAAATTTGACAATCGACATAAAAATCTAGCATTCAAGATTTTTCGGGCATCGTAGGTAACGAAATATAATGTACGAAATTTGCGTCATCACTTTCGTTCACAGTTTGCCATTCTAATCGTTCCAATTTCTAAGGTTGTCATTGATAGAGAACCATGGCGCAATTGAATCACGTGCTCAAGGAACAGTCGAATCAATGTCCGCGAGTGTCAAAGTAGTGGTATTTAGAGTCACCGCGTTAAAAACTTCGACTCCATAACAGTTCCTAAACGCCACAAAACCTTATGTTGCAAGTGTACCAACGCATCACAAATTATACAGTACTACAAATGACACTCTATCTTTCATAAAAATTAAGTTTATCTTTAACTTCTATCCTCAAATTATCATTTTTCAGTAAATTATTGCCAGAAATGAAAAATCGTCACGTCAACGACTACAGTAAATAAGAATTATTCAGTCTTTATCAACTGAAAGACTTGTAACTCCGCACATGAAAAAAAATTTAATCACAACGACCAGAATAATATCTGCAAACGGTACAACAGGATAAGGCGGTCAAAAGTGCCCTTGAACCGATTTCAATGGGGGAGGTGTCATTCGATAAGGAATGCTCTGCGACCATTGAGTACCAAATTTTAACCCTGTACCTTGACCGGAACGGTAGTCATGGGGAAAATTAAAAAAAACAGGTTTTTGGACTTTTTTTACCCACTTATTGAGGTGCAAAAAATTCGAAAAAATTCTGCCATATTCTACACGCGCCGATACATGTCTTAGATTTTTCTCAGATTTTTCCATTGAAAAACCTAAGTGCCAAAAATGCGCAAACGCAAAAAAACGGGAAAAAGTAGATATTGTATCGAAATCTTCGAGGTACAACTTTTTACTTTTTACAGTAACAATCTGATACCCATGATTGTTATCCTCAATTTTTTCAGATTCTTAAACAGCCTGCGCCAAAGTGAAAAAATCAAAAACTGAATTTTCCGACACATTTCGATTTGAAACGTAACGGCTACTTAGTTATTATTTTTGCATAATTTTGATACAGTATGTTCATTTTGTAATTTTCAATGTTTCTCCATTGGAGACAATTGCATGAGAATGAAAAGAATGGAGGTAATTCACTTATCTGTAAGCTGTGTGTTCCGTTATCTACTAGGATTTTGGACGTCCATTCAACAGCAATGGTGGCGACGCGGCTAGAGTGTCTGCTGTGGAATCTCTATATACTTTCTGTCGCGAGTTTGCGCCCGTGGAGGTTTAATTTACCTGGAGGTTTTCATTTACCCCGTAACTACTCTTCCGGCCAAGATACAGGGTTAAAATTTGGTACACAACGGTCGCAGAGCATTCCCTATCAAATGACGTCTCCCCATATGAAATCGGTACAAGGGCACTTTTGACCCCCTTATCCTGATATACCCTTTCCGGGCAATTTTTCTCGACAATCAAAATTCAACCAGGAGACATCGAAAAATGTCAAGAGACGGCGTAGGAAGAAAGTGACTAAATACATTACAAGGAGACAGGGCTACACACCGTGGATTTCGGCACGTAAAACCGGGCACGAAATAAAAGAGTCGAAAATTACAATGCGGATTCGTCGCCGTCTCGAGACGGTGAAAACCAAGCGGTTCCGAGAGGCGGAGAGAAACGGTAAAGAATGAAAGGGTAGAGGGGTGGAAAAGGTATGATTGAAGTTAGTTACCACGCGACGTGCAAGTGGTGGAAGAATGCGAGGGCGACGTGGTTGCTGGTAGCTAGACGGAAAAATAGAGGGAAAGGAGAAAGAACTAAGCACTCTGTTTAATCTACCATGCTGCATAAATGTATAATCTCTGCTCCCTCGAACTCGGAGACACCAGACGCTCTTTCTTATGATACCTAGTTTTTCTTCCGTTTTGTGTTTGCTGCTGATTCGCTCCGCCCCTGAAACGAGACATTAAGAGCCGCGGAAGTGGTAGGAAAAACTTTTCCACCGCTACTTTCATACTTAATTCTACGACGTGCAAACTTGCACATGATACGGCACTTCGTCTATAATTTCTCAGGTTAATGGTTTTGTAATTCTCTTTTCTTCCTCTGCTAACTCTCTCATGAGAAAACATATCGAGTGAGTGATAGGATTTTTATAACTTTCACTTTCCAACAGGTTGTCTCTGACGTGACAATAGTGCTGTAGAAAGTTAAACCAATATCGACGGTTTTACCGTCGATCTGTCGATTCAGACGAGAGAAAGAAAAACGGCACAAGTTCTTGCCGATTAGGTCGATAGCCATTCGCCCGCGACAGAGACGAGCGTTGCCGAAAGGTAAACAAAGTAAACAGGTGAACGATCTACAGCGTAGTTTCTCAAAGTAGTCTATATCGACCTCGAGGGGTCGACTCCGAACTGCATAGGGTCCATGTCAGCGAAAACAAAAATAGCGGATATATGAAATGTAAATGGCGGTCAGCGAGAGTAGATCCCATTTAAGCAAGTCGTGACCGAAATTTTGGCTTTCCATAAATGGAACAGCTCCCTATAACACAGATGGTACCTACCGGGGGCAAACCACATGATGTCCTCTGGCGAGTGTTTTGTTCTGATTCGCCTGACGGATAGAGACATCTCTCGTTCACGCGTAATTTTCGATTCTAACGCGCTATTAGCCGAAAAAGCCGCATATTCGTTATGTCTCGTGTGAATGACAAAATAAGTGTTTTGTTTTCGGTTGTTATTGGCCGAGCCTCTGGTTTCTAGGAATTTACATAATATTTGCTTATACTTATTGTAGCGCGAGGTCAAAGTCAGGATGTCAATGAAATAATACACTGGGAGTTGTATTAAAAGAAATAAAATGTATATTTAATGTGTAGGACAATATGCTACCGCTGCTGTGTCTAGACCAGGGAAGCAGTTTATTTGATCGCCAGAGCCGTCCTTGGAAGAGCTCCGCCTGCTTCCCTTTCCCGTGCGCTCAAGAGCTCGCCGATTGATTTGCCTTTCATTTGCCAGGTTCGGACCTATTGGCACGAGCGTGGTGGCGTATTGAGGCGACATTCGTATCTAACCACTCGCGCTAGAAAGACGTCCCTCGCGCTGGAAAAACGTGCCACGCACGTCGGTCACGGAAATCAAAACGACGTGCGTGGAACGTCGACTAAGGTTATTTGTTGAAGAACAGTTTCAGACCGCACCACGTCGAGTGTAGGGTATAACAAAAGTATTGTTAGCGAAAAAGTATGCTCAGATATGACTTAATTTAAATAGGATTAGTAGATTTTAATGTTTTTAGACTTCTAGCGATGGTTTCGGCGAAATCGACCACTACGTTACGCCTTACGGCGAAACAGTGTTGCGTTCTCGCACGCACAATTATAAATTAATTTCCAACATAAGTAGTGAAAAAATATTTATGTATATATTTTGTAGTAATTATACATATGAGCGCCCACCTCGCCGATTTCAATGATTTCTGAATGGGTTGCCAGGATCATATCAATCAGTCATTGAAATCGGTGTACCCTCATCTGTTTAATTACTACAAAATATTTTCGTAATTTATTTTTTCAGGCGGTTTTTCACCAACGATTCAACGGCGAAGAGCATCGATACAGTGGAATAGACCTACAGAGAATAATTAATGTAAAACTACAGTATCGTGGCATCTCAGACGGAAGGGGAGATGCTTTCGTACCGACTATCCCCGCCATGTCGGTCCTGGAAAACTGAGATCGACGAATGACAACCGAAAATAAAACACTACTTTCGTCGTTCACATGACGACGCAACGAATGGCGGGTCTCTCTTGCCAATAGCGCGTCAAAATCGAAAATGCGTGAGGGAGAGGGATGTCCCTATCCGTCGGGCGAATCAGAGCACATTATCTCTGAGATGCCAAGAAAGTTTTGGCCGGCTTTACCAATTGCAGCAAGGAGCGTGTTGCAGAGCAAAAATACGCCCCTGAGGCTCAAAGATGTAGTTTCGAACCTCGCATCTTACGTTTCTTAATCGTTCACACATTTTTCAGTAAACATAGCAGTCGCGCATTGTAGTCCATTTATGACTTTAAAATCAATGCGCTTTATGGGCCTATTGTCGTCAATACTTCTTCAGGAAAAGTTTTGTCCTGCAAGAAGTATTGACCGGGGACTTTTCTCCCACGCGCGCTGGTTTTTTCCGGTTCCACCTATCTGCAAGGGAGGCTCTTCATCAATGGGCAAAGGACGATTTCTTTGCCCACCAGAGGGAAAATTAATATTCGTTAAATAGAGAGTCTCCCAATCAGCAGCTTTCCCGCTTCGCAGCAGTGACCGCCCCCGCCAAATCATGACGGAAGCGCGTAAGACAAACAAATCAGTCTTCTATAATTATCGAACCAACCAACATCTAACGCTCTCGATAGAAGCTTCGTCCACGAGAATAAGATCCGGACGTATATTACTCTTCAACATCATTATATCGCTCGGGACATTGGTCCTTCGAACCGGATAGAAGTGAGTTTCTATCCATCCACTGTCTAAAGTGTAAATAAATTGATTAGAGTAAGGCAAGTCGGCCTTCATTCAATCTTCTACAACTTACAATACCTCCGTGCGTGGCTCCAAATCGGGTGAGCCTATTTAATTATACGCTCACTCCCGAGGTCTCGCCTGGAAATCACGAGAAGGGATAACTCGTGAGGCGTGAATCCATAATAGAGCGCATTGGTACAGTACCCCATGGGTAATTTAGAAACCTATTAACACTGTGCTAGCGGGAGACTAGACATAATTGTAAAGTATATCGCTAAGGCGGCCGCGGCGGTAACATTCTTTGACGTGAGAAAGCTTGGCGTTCTGCTGTCGGCTCTGGCGTGCAAAATTTCTGCACCTCTGATCTAAAGTAAAATTCTAAGCATCTCGAAACGGAGAATAAACAGCTTATACCAGTGTCATAATTATCGGCACATGTATAGGCATAGTAAATAACATAATATATACTGCGATCGAGACACAAATGACGCCAAAATAAAGTCACTGAGCATTATGCGTTATGTATATCGCAATATTCATTTGAAACTAAAACTACTACCACTTTCTATTGTCCATCATCACGTTTAACAAAGTACATCATTTTCCGAACACTGGAGGAACAGAAGCCAGTGAAACAAATTGCAAAGTTTACGTCATGATACTTTCCTGGTTTTATACTGATAGTTAGAGCATGGCATACGTAGATTTCAATCAAAGATCTACGATGGTTTCCAATCAATGGGCCGTTGAGTGATCGACGATCGTCATCAATCGTAACCATTCAAAGCGTTTCACCCTATAGGGCCGGTAGCCGGAACCAGTAGCCGTAGTTTGGGCAAACGTGGAAAACTCTGTTGAGATGGAAATGGGAGGCAGAGAAGGATAGAATCGAGGATAAGAGGAAGTGGAAAAGCAGAGAGGACGAAAGGGAAACAGAGAGGAAGAGAGTGATACAGAGCAGAGACAGCCGAACAGACAAGGATAGAGAGGGAAAGTACAGAGCAAGTGCATGAGATTCGAGAAGCCGTACCGTGCTGGTTGCAGGTCAATTTAATCCTGGACGGTAGTTTGAGTCCACTTAAGTACCTGGTAAATAGATTCCAATCGAGTACCTATCCGGGATCTCTGCAGACATTCGATTCTCTCTACTGTACTCTCGATCACCCCTCTTTTCGCCCCCAATTTTCTCTCTTTCCCTCTCTTGCTCTGCCTCTCTCTATCTTTTCCCCCATTCTTCCCTTCCCGCCTCTTTATCTCGGAATCTGTCTGTCTACCTATCTATCTTCGATTGTCTGCCTATCTCGCGCATCCTCTCTTTACTGTCCACCCTATCTCCGTTTAAGACAAAACGGGACTGCTTGGTACGATCGCGTTAGCATTCAAATCAATATCCATTCGTCCTCGTTCACCGGATATCTTTAATCCACTTGGTGGACTGAAATAACCGGTGGAGTTGACACGAAGCTAGGTAATGACATTAATACGGAGATTTACGATGATTTAAAGAGATTTCTGTACGCGGTGCGAGGGAAAATTAGAAAAGTAAGTAAATTATTGTGATGATCCCAGCAGAGGAAAGACATTGTAAATTGATAATGAATTGAAAGTGTAATAATGAATGTGCAGGAATTCTAATTGTTTTCTTATGGGAAATCTTGGATTTTTTATTTGAAGGAAATAAAACTAATTATGGAGGATAGAAGGAAAAGAAGAAGTTTGGCGAGTTTATTGCCGAGCAAAGTACATTTTGTAATTTTCAGCACGGTAAGATGTATAACGAGCTGCGAACTAAGTTGCAAAATTTGTATCGGAATCTCCGACACTCATTAACATTCTAATTACTGATCGAAACTTTATAATTAATAATGGTACTTGACCGTGGTGTTTTATCTCGCTGAAAAATGCGTTGCTTTTAATAAAAAGAGTCTTAACGATGAGAAATTCTCCTCATTCACGCGGTGCTAACTCGATTTTAAAGAATGTATTTTTATGTGTTATACATTGCGAGGAAAATGATTGTGTAATATCGTAATAAAAACTTGTAATTAACACGCAAGATAAAAATTTAATAAGATTCAAAAAGTGGAAAATAATAACTTTGTACAAATGTTTTATTAAACAATATTATATTTGTAAGGGGCACGATCGTAGCCAAGTCACGAATTACCTTTTTTGAATTTTATTCACACTGTTACCCTGCCTGTTTTCCACTCGGGTACATTTCGGATTTTGACTTTTATCGAACTTATTAAATAAACGGTTGCACTGTTTCTGCATTTAAAATTATTAATCTTAACATTTTCTGCGACTAAAGATATTGTCATTCTATATTTTTGCAAATCAGTGAAAAAGTCGAGTCTTAAAATCTATTAGATATTGATAATTTTAATTATATTGTATAGCGCCCTTCTGTCCGTTACCGAGTTAAGAAAAATTATTTTTTCTAAAAGACCAATTTATTCAACATCCGGTGTAAAGTCGGAATAATTTTAATCGGCCAAAATGTATCGCAATAAGGAATGACTTTCCTTTAAAGCCGCTCGGCAATCTGCGTTAAAGGGAGAAAAGAAGCGAAATGATTCATGTCCCCTTATAAATACCCATCACACGGAAAGAGGGAAATCTTGCAAACGAATGGCGATGACGTGATTCAATCGGGCGGCGCAGTGGCTGCCAGCCGATGCAGCGTCTCTTCGACGATAATTGCATTTGCGTCAGAGCGCGACTCTTTTTTGCACCAGCGATGCCAGCTGCGGGTCTATCGAATACGACAGTGATACTCCGTACTCGTGCAAAACAGTTGCGCGATCGGCTAGTTTCTTGTAAACAACTAATATCACCATCAAAAGCACGCTCCTCCAATTTATGGTTCGTTTAACGAGCACCGCTCGTTATTCGTACTCTGCGTGTTGATTTTACCCGATCCTCGTCACATTCGGTCTCGCCAATTAACGTCCCGCCAGACGAATAATAATGTCCGCTTTTGCAGAGTTTCCGCGACGATCGACTTGATCTCGTCGATCTCGTTTGGTCCTCTGCTTTCGTGCTTTGCAAAACTCGTGAAATCCTCGTTGCGATCCATGAAGGTTTCGGGAAACGGTGCTTAACAGGTATGAACATCTTCCTTTATAATTTGGGATGGTGTATGTCAGAGGTGCAGAAATTTTGCACGCCAGAGCCGTCCTTGGAGGAGCTCTGCCTGCTACTCCTTCCCGTGCACTCGAGATCTCGTTGATTGCTTTGCCTTTTACCTGCCAGATGGGGACTTATTGGCACGAGTGCGGAAGCACATTGGGACGACATTCCGAGTTAATCACTCGCGCTGGAAAGACGTGCCTAGCGCTGGAAAAACGTGCCACGCACGTCCGCCACGGAGATCAAAACGACGTGCATGGCACGTCGACTAAGGTTATTTGTTGAAGAACAGTTTCAGGCCGCATCACGTCGAGAGTAGAGTATAACAAAAGTATTGTTAGTGAAAAAGTATGCTCAGATATGTCTTAATTTAAATAGGATTAAGAGCTATTAATGTTTTTAGATTTCTAGCGATGGTTTTGACGAACTCGACCACTAATGTTACGCCTTACGGCGAAATAGTGTTGAGTTCTCGCACGTACAATTGCAAATTCATTTGCTGCGTAAGTAGTTAAAAAACTTCGCGGCAGTAGATCGCCGGGCTTTCTCGCGTCAAAGAAATCCTTTTTTGTCACCGCGGCCGCCTTGGCGATATATTTTAGAAACCTGTCTAGTCTCTCGCTAACAAAATGTCAATAGGTTTCCAAATCATCCGTAGGGTAGTACAGGGTGGTCCACGGGAAACGGATGGATTTAAAAAAACAATTGCTCTTATAGTTTTAAACATAGACAGGTTTTATTATTATAGAAATGAAGGTAAAGTTATGCCATTTACAAAAAAATACCTTGATTCAATTTTTAAAAATTACATCACCCAAATGACGGCCATTGAAACGGACACACATTTCAAGTCTTTCTCGAAAACTTGTTTCCACTTTGTTCAATAACTGTTCATTGATTAGTTCAATTTGATTCCTAATTGGTGGCTTTATTTTCATAACTGATCCTTTAGATCTAAATGCATTCACCCACCTTAAAATTGTATTCCGTCTCGGGACTTCACCATGACGACCAATACGAAAATGACGTCTAAAGCATCGTTGAGTTTCAACACAAGACTCACCACTTTTTACAAAAGTATCGTATACAAACACGCGATGATCTTTTGTCCATAGCGGCATGATGACGACTAAATGGCATGGAGTGGGGAGTCGAATGACCTTCAACGCGAGTTTCCCCCTCCACCAGTCGCCGAGTACTGCGCGATTCAAAAACGTCCGTTTCCCGTGGACCACCCTGTATTATCAATGCGCTTTTTTTTGCAGTGGTATCCCCTGTTGGCCTTTTCCACTGCATCGATGCCCTCTTCCGCTTAAGCATTGGCGAAAAATCGCGTTAAAAAACAGATTACGAAAATATTTTGTAGTAATTATACATATGAGCGTCCACCTCGCCGATTTCAATGATTTCTGGATGTATTGTTGGGATCATATCAATCAGTCATTGAAATCGGTGTACCCTCATCTGCTTAATTACTACAAAATATTTTCGTAATTTATTTTTTAACGCGGTTTTTCATCAATGATTCAGCGGCAAACGTCATCGATACAGTGAAATAGGCCTACAGAGAATACCAATTGTAGCAAAGACCGCATTGGTACAGTACCCCATGGGTAATGTGGAAACCTATTAACACTTTGCTAGCTGGAGGCTAGACATAATTGTGAACTATATTACCAAGGCGGCCACGGCGGTAAAATTCTTTGACGTGCTAAAGCCTGGCGTTCTGCCGTAGGTTCTTCAGTAGGTCCGGCTGTGACGCCGAGGAAAGCATTAAGTGAAATTAAAATTTAGTTTAGCCATTTTCCTGGTAAAGGAAACTTTAGCTTTTCAGTAAATAAATAATAAAGCATTTTATTCGATTAAATTAATTAAACATACATCAGTCAGAAAGTTATCAATCATCGTTGCATAGCCTGCAGCGATAAATTTTAGAGATGCCATTATAAGGAATTTTAGGCCACTGTGCTCGTTCCAGGGAAGTAATTTACTTATCGGGGGATGCGACGTTTGAGTACAGTTTTAGAAAATGGCTGATAAGCATGTGTAACTAACAAGTCTTGTAAGAATAGCGTAGGTCAGACTAAATATCCTTGGCGCATCGGAAAATCGGAGACCATTTTACTCTATTTTTAGGATACAGTATAAAAAGACGGCCGCGGTTCCGTGGAGAGTTTTTGTATGGTTACACTGTCAAAAGTCATATTGTATTGTATTGTCGCGCGAAATTGTCACCTAGATTTTTATGTTCTGTTATCACTTATTATTATTAAAGTTTTATTTATTTTTGTGTACACTTTGATGATAAACAAATCAAAGCCGTGGAACGTGATGATCATACATATAATAACTATGATTTTTTATGTTTAATTCTTTCTATTGTGCCGGAATTATACGCTAACGACATTAGAAATCAAAATAAATTAACGAAATAATCATTAATCAGCATTCTTGTAATGATTAAGTTAAGCCTATGTTTGATTAATATCAGCTATGTTTTAGGCATGGAAATGCGTTTCAATAATATTTAATAATAGTAAACTAATACAATAAATAAATATTGAAAATATTTGATAAAGTTTAATAATGTTGTGTCACCTAGTTTAACCATTTTTAGAATCATGCCTTTTTATTTTGAAATAATACTCAATATAACTAGAAAGGGGATTAATTTAAACGAGAAAAAAGTACTATCCATATTTCCATGGATAACAGACGCTTGGAAAATTGTTTTGGAAATCTCTAAAATTTTTTCTTTTTAGCAGCGATATTACTACATTGATAAATTCGTGAAGTATCGATACACTTCTTAGAAGATTTTGGGATAAAAGTCTTTCAAGAAGAAAGATGAAGTTTCAGAAGATAATATTTTCTGCGATAAAACTTTGAGGAGAATTATAATCACATTTAAAGTAATCTCTCGTGGATTAACCAAAGAAATATGAATTTAGACTGAAGAGATTCAATCCAGAACATACCCATTCCCTAGTTATATTTTGCAATCGACATTTGCTATTCACTCATGCAAATGCACGTAGAGTAATCCAACTGAGTCACGGAAAACAGATCGATCTCTCGCAGTAATATCTAAATTGAATTAAAGATGAAAAATATTAAAACGGATATCTTGGATTACAAAGGTTTAAAAGATATTGAAATTGAAGTTAATAATAATTTCGAAAATACTTTTTACAAAAAAATAATGCTCAAGATAATTTTCTATGTTTGATAATTTTTAAACAGTAACGTCCGTGAATATTCCTATGTTGTTTTAATGCTATTATTGATAACGTCAGAAACGTTAAATGTTTCTTTGCATCTTCTTTATTAAAATATTTTAACGAATGACAAGCAGTCGGATCTTTACGCGTAATATTACTTTTACGAGTACAGTTTATTCTACTTGAGGCGTGCACTGATGCGCGCAGACTTCGATATTTCTCGTTGCAAAGTATGCTCTTTACGATCCTGAAAAAATATATAAAAAGACGAAGAAAATATTCCCCATTTCAGTTGAGACACGTCATACAAGTTATCAGTTTCCATGGCCATATTTTACAACTTTAGCGTATGTTCAAGGGTTATAAAAAATGTTTCCCCGCTAACCTACGAAAAAATATAAAACCCTACGTAAGGTAGCATCGAATTTCAGGAGTTCGTCTATTTTTCTTAGGTAAAACATGTACGGCCGTCAAAATCCAATTAAGGCAGCCGCACCTGCGCGTGACTGATAAAAAATAGTTTCTTTAACGTGACATAATTTACGATCGGTACCAGATAGGTTTTAAATCAAACTGACAATATAATGAGTATGTAATCGAAAGTATGGTATTTTCATAATCAACTGTCAGTAAGCAGTTTTTTAATTATATCGATCCGATTTAAAAGAGAAGAAGTGAATCATTAGTAAGTCTCCTGTCACGCTATTAAAGGGGAAATTAGTTCCGGGAGGAGATTTTATTTATCCACATTATTATAAATTCGTATTGTCACTTATTGATTCTATTTTATTGCAGAAATAGCAAACTAACGAAATTAGTACATTAGGGAATCAGGGAATACGTGAACGCTCTTCAGCGCCACGGTGACCTTTTTGTCTTTATTAATTAGAACGTCAACTACGAGTTAACTCGTATTTATGTTAAATAGAAAAAAGGCAGAAAAACAATAATGATTAATTTAATTTAGTTACTGTCTACTGAGGCAAGTGGCCCTATATTTTCAACGTCAACGTATACCACGGTGATCACAGTTTATAAAAATAAAATCTATTATTTTGGATTTGAAAATAAGAGTTACAGTTATTAAGTTCCTTCAGGTTTTGCCAATTGGCAGTCGAGAACTGACAGTCCCGAAGGTCAACCAAAGGCGAATCAAAGGCAAATGGGTACATTCGCGTTTGTACCGGGTCATACCTTCAAGTGGTTCTCCGTGGGTGCGATCGTCAGGGGGACCATAGTGTACCCTGGAGGTCGTAGCTGACATGACTTTCTGTTGGAAAACGGTCGCACAGACATTTCTGGTTTTTCCATCGCCATTCTGCTAACTTGGTAGTGCTCGAACGTAATCGCAAGGATGTGGACCAAAGGGTGTATATCACGTATGCCAGAATTGGTGTGGTTGCATAATCCTGTTCACCTCGGCGTTCAAGAGTGAATAATGACAGTTATTAAGTTTAGACTTCTTGATTATCCTAATTATTATGTTGTATGCTTGCTACGAAATTCAGTAGAAGCATTACATAACAATATCAACAGAAACTGTTCTGCATCTGCTTATTACTTAATAAAATGAAAACAATTATTTATCATCTAAAAATAAGTATTTGAAATTATTCATTTATTTCATGATTAAATATATTTAAGTGTAAACGACAACACGTTCAAACGAAATTCATTCGATTAGATCGAATTTTCGCATATTATGTTCACGGCCTCGGCGTGTAGGGGTAGGTTCCGAAAAGGTGGACGCAGCCGCCCGGGAATACAATGGAACACACATTTGATTCAAAACTCAGATCTTATATTTCCAAATATATTACAATGATATATGGTCAATACAAATGGCCGCAACGTAGAAATACAATCGCTCGGCGACGCGAATATAATAATCAATATAAAACAATGAGAAAGGCATACGACTGTAAGGTGCTCGGACGTGGTCACATGAATATTGTTCGATCCACGATCGACAATAAACACGCCACTAACTAATCGAGTCCAAGTAACTGGATTTTCTAGTATTCAAATCCATCGACAGGATCACTCCCGCTAAGTGGAAGGATCAGAATCGATGCTTAGCCTCGATAGTCCCGAGCCGCTTACGTGCAGCCCAATAATCAAATATATTAACAATCAACGTACGCGCCGAGCGATTGCCGCACGTCCGTTCTCTACGAGCGCCCGTGGTCAAGTGACTCTCCTTCGGAGCCGCCGCGCCAATGTTGACAATGGTCCACCTTGCTATTCGCCGTCTACGGTCGACGGCTCGCGTTGGCAACATTAAGTATTTAAAATTTATTACTTAGTTGGTATTGCCATGTACTCGCTTGGTTGTAAAATTTAAGACAAGAAGACAAGAAATTCCAGGATATTAGAAGATATCCTTTCCTTTCTTTTAAACAATTCCAAATTGAATATATAGTTCTGGGAAAATTTCGTATACAACGCAGGTCCGATGCAAGGACTGATAATAATTTTTGTCAAAGATGATAAAATACTGTTTTTGTGAAGGCGAAGCAACTTACGGGTTTATCAACGTAAGACATAATAATTTTCAAATTTAACAAAATGTAAATTAATAGGAAACTGAGACTTGTTCAAATTAAACAAGGCATGAATAATCACATAAGTACCGTATTATCAACAAACATTACAAACGATATTCGTTGATACCCCTACTTCAATACTTTGATTATTCAGGTAACCCCCTCTTGTCACAAACAAAATTCCAAAATTGTTAAACATTAAAATTCTACACTTTCGCAAACCTTATCGTTGTTCACTAAATCACCGTAATTACGAAACACCGTAGCGAGCTATAATCACGTTTCGGTAACTAACACCGAAAACGGGAACCATCCGGAATATCAGTTACACAATCTACTTTATTCGGTATAACCATTACGGTAGAAACTACTTGCTTCGTATTCTAAAAGCATCAGAACGAGGAGCAAAAAGGTTGCAAGATCATTTCACCGAGCGAAACGTGACTATATCTCGACACGGTTCTCGATATGGGCCAGAAGGGTGTCTTGCCCTCCCTCCGAGCTCTCAGATCCCTGGCCGTGCCAAGGGAACCGTGGAAATCGTGAAAGTCACGATTGCCGCGGATAAATAAATGCAACGGAGAGCCCTCGGTACACGAATGCAGCTCCAAACGAAAACCCCTTCAGTCGATTCTCCTCTCCTCTCCGTTCTTTTGTTTTCCAGGCTTGTTTATCGAGACACTGAGCGAGAGAGAGAGAGAGAGAGAGAGAGAGAGAGAGAGAGAGAGCTGATTCTCAAACTTTACCCCCTTTCTATTCCCAACTTCCTTCCATGTATTTTCTTCCTTCGCTTTCTACTGTTCTTTACCTCCTATTCTTCTATTTCCATTCTGTTTTCCCTCTCTCTCCGCCCCCTCTCTCTACCCCTCTCTCTCCGTGGTGGAAGTGTTTCTTCGACATTTGTATTTTTCTCTCATCTACTTTCCAACGGCTACAATGTCCCCTGGAATCTCGCAAACTCCCTTCCGTATTTCCAGGTTCGGATACGTCCTTTGTTCTTCCAGATGCATACGACGCGCTGCGGCATCGCAGCCATATTTCAGTTTTCCTTCATTTACTGATTATCGAATCTTCCTCTGTTTTAAGAAAAATCGACAAGCTTCTGCAGTGAGGCTTTGAATTTTATTTCTCTGAGATATTTGTGGTTATATTAGATCTTCGAATAAGCTGGGTTTTGGCAATATAACGATTCTTCGTTTGGTGTTTTCGAGGTTGTGATTCAGGTTAATATTAATATGTTCGGTCAAAGTGATTGTTTTATATTGCGTTTTCGTCTTTCGCTGATTAAAATAAAATTGGTTTCTCGAGAGTTGTCTGTTGGCGATTAAAAGTTTATAATAACTTGTAAAGTATTTAACGATAGAAATAAATTCTTGAAATAAGTCAGTGTGACACGGATATTCCGAATGAAAGTCGTGTACAATCGGTAATTAATTTAATTCTAATTACCTAAATGCTTCGTAATAATCACTTTATTTTATTGCAGACTTTTAATCATTTTAATGTTATTGTTTCGTTTGCCTTAATTGCAGGTAAAATTGGAGTGCTTAATATTCTACTTAGATCCACGAGCGGAACGAGAAAGTTATCAAATAGCGATTCCAGTACCATATAATACATTTCTCAATGATTCAGTTTTCAATTGCCAAAGTAATATCATTTGTTTCCCAGCGGAGGCGGAAATGAAGTCAATTCATTTTGCTCTTTAACGTTTCGATTCTTCTTACGGCAGACCATTTTCCATTTTCTGATCGAGGAAGGGTAGGAAACGGTATAGAACTGATTGCGTGTACGTTTCGTCTGTGCAAGAATATTTCCTGCTTGAAAATTATAATTTATATTCAAATAAAGGTGCGCATTTTTTTACTGACATGTGATGATAATATAAGAATTTAAAATAGTAAAGCAGAAAGTATCAGTTTATTGCATATGAAACGTTTGATTTTGGAAATGAACTTTATGCGATTATACCTTTTTTAATATTTTAGTTTATTAGTTAAAATAATCATCATTATATCCTGCGCAGTTTTCCTAATGAATTATAAGTTTTTGTTGAAAGCGCTTTTAAGCCTTTCTTCATACAATAACAGACACATTTGCAAACTGTAACGCTTCAAAGAATTCACTTTACAAAACAGGAGATTTCATACGTAACAACCTGATAAAACATAAAAGCAATTTCACTTGTCCTCAATAATAAAATGCATTTAACACCTTCTTTTATGATCTTCCTTTTTGAATGTTTAATCATGATCAATAAGATGCAAAGGACTATATTGTACTATCTCTCTCTTTAAAAAAATATTGTATTTTCTTTATTGAAACATTGCATGGTCTAATGTATGAAGGAATGTGAGTGAAAGCGCATGTGTGTGTGCGTGTGTGTGTATCTTCTGAAACAGATGAATGCGAGGTGGATGGAAGAAAAAAGGAAGGCGACGAGAGTCAGTGGATATATGGCCGTCGAGTGAGCGTGTTCAGTATATGTAATCGTGCTTCTTCTTAATTAATTTTTTAGTATTTTCCGTAAATAAATATTTCGTTTATTAAAACCTGGTGTCCTTCTAAACCCATTCCAACATGTATAACTTCGCCAAGTGATCATAACCGTTCTTCATTAGTAGATTGGCATAGTTGACCGGTGATTACAGCTACCTTCAGCTAACAAAGGTCTAAGATGAATTAGCAAATATAAAATAAATAATGGACTCTCGAAGTACAAGCACTTCGTCGTACGACGAAAAAATAAGTAAAAAAGTGATGATTATTCTAATAGACAGGCGAAACACATTTAATTGAAGTTTATGTAAATATCCAAACGAAGTATTTTTTACAGGTCAAACCGAATACATTTAATTAAAAAGTTGAGTTTCCATAATTGAGTAAATTTAATTCATGTAAAATCAATCTTTCTACAAGATACGTGACAATTTACTTTGACATTCATTCTTACATCATAGCATATCCAACAAGCCACATCAGTATTTTAAACAATATAGTGAAAAACATTCAGTCAATAAGCGGAAGTTATATAGATATACTGCATACGAGAGAATCGTTTTTTTGCAAGTGCTGTAAACAAGCTTGCGCAATTCAAAACTACAATATGTGTTTTGCATCGACAACGTTAAACTTTACAATTTCCCTACAGCTGATGTGCACGCTACGGAAATAGTAAAAACTGTATTACGTTACAGCTACTTAAAAAGGGCACGGCATTAGACGTACCAAGAAATCCGTAGGTCTATGAATAATTCATCGGTGGTACAGTGACTCAATATTTGTAAAAACGTTGACAATTACCGGCCGATACATAGAAACCTTGTACACGTTTATCCGCATACCTGCACGATTTGTCCGGCGAAGTTGAAGGAAAACATAGGCACGGAGCGAATTGATATCTTCTGATATGGGGAACACCCAGCTTGCGATGCACAGTGGTTCTTCGAAGTGCTCGAATATTCGAAATATTTGGATCCGATTGGTCGAAAAATTTTGTTGAAGGATTCTCTCGCTTTACCTAGGACCCAGACCATCCTATGATGCATTATACTATTCCTGTCGGCCGATTTCCATTGTAAATTGTGAGAGTGCTAGAAAGTTTTGCATACTTGACGAGCGATGCCTGCTTCCATGCTGTGCAACTCGACACAATTTCGTTCATGCATGCAGCCATATGCGACTGTTCTGATTGAACGTACAAAAATAATAGTATTCTAGGCGTGACCGCGACAGATACGACGGTTTTTAGATTTATGGCGATCGAGAATGCATCATTTCGATATCCCCTCAAATCTCTGCGAGACGCTGACTATACAATGTTTCAAAGTGAAACACGTAAGCGTGGTCGACATTGGCCAACTTCTCATTTTTTGGGGTTTTTTCGTTTTCCTAGTGTGAGAAGAAATAGTTATGTCACGGTGTATTTTCATTCTCTAAGCGGATTGTTTGTTTCCGGGATTGTTTGTTGGCTTTGTTTCGAATTGCACGCGCGTGAATTGTGAGAACCGAAACAGAAGGGTGGGCGAATATTCGAAGCTAAAAGTCACCGTGAAAATAGAACGAGCGTTGACAGATACGTGTGTGAAAGAGAATAATGCAGATGGTAATTTGAAAAACCAACAGGTAACATAATAACAATTTTGTTATTTTTTTTTAACAAACTTAATTGTTCTCCCGCTGCGGGAAGAAATTGTTATGTCGAGCTATGTTTTGAATCTCTAAACGAATTGCTTGTTTCATCGATTGTTCGTCGATTTTTTTACGGTTTTATGCGTATGAACATGTCAGGAGTAAAAGAAAATACACGATAAACAATTATTTGAAATTAAAAGTTACCTCGAAAGTAGGGCGGATCGTTAAAGGAATGAGAAAAATATATATTTCTCTTGAGAGGCAAATATGAATGGAAATTCTATACGGGTGTGTTATTTATTTTCATTATTTACTCAACAATCATTGGATCGAATATGCTGTGACATCTGTATATGTCAATTTGTAAAACATATACTATTTCTGCTTTTGCACAACACGGTACTTCGTTATGAATTTCTTTCGTAAAAAATGTATTAAACACGTAACTGATCGTGAGCTACATTTTGCTCTGTAATACGATATATCAAACATGCTCGAAATTAAATTACAAATATATTTGTAATATAACAACAATTTTGATTAACTTAACATCGATTCATAATACAATTTTATAAACGTTATATCTTTCTGATATAACATTAGGACTTCTATACAACTATTATATCACTCTATTATGTCACCCGTGTTTTTAGTCTTTTACTTTGTTGTAATTTCCAATATTGATCACTTTGCCTAAAATCTAAATGTTACGAGAATTTTATTTCATCCCGGTATAACAATTAAGAACAAAATTTTCGAAATAAATAACGATTTTATTACCGAACAACTATTTAACACTAGATCTACCAAGGCGGTTCAAACGATCGATTCCTAATTTCTCTAAAAAATTCCTAAAGTTGCTAACGTTCCAAATTTTCATTTTCTATGCGACTTTGGTTAAATGCAAACAATCTATCGTTCAATAATTTCCCCCCGTTATTCCTTTTTTTCACGTTTTTATCATTTAGCTGTAAATATACTGCATTAATCGTCGGTAGTTCTAATGTTAAAGGTCGAGGCCTTTATTAGAGTCGTTACAATGGTCCTTCATTGTTACAAGTTTCTGAAAGTATTTGCTGACCAAGCAGGGACACAGTAATCTTACCATGACTCGCTTCGAGAGTTCTAAATGATTACTCCACACTTCCTAAAAATTTTCTTTGCTAATAATAGACAAAGCAACAAACTACACATAAACGTAGACGTGTATTCCCACGATCGTTTTCGTACAAATATTCGCTCGACCTCATCTGGAAATGTCTTTCGACTTCACGGTTAACGTGATAAGAACATTCGGATCGAGTCACCAAATACTTCCATGCGAACTGTACACCAGCAATGAGCATTCGTTCGGTTAAATACTCGAGTTTACAGCCAAAACTGGCGTATAGGTTACTTTGATACCAAACTCGCCTCACTTTGCTCGTGGGTAGATAAGAATTATCTTGCTATAACTTTTGATATCGGTCGTACCCTCGAGAAATGGTGAACCATTTCGGGGAGTGGATGCTGAGTTCCCTATTCAGCTATATCGACCCGCAATGAATTTGCTCCATTAATCGGGGCTAAATTCTTTTAACGGCTGCTCATAATCAAAGATTATGAATACGAGGAAACTACATAAAATTCAATTTTATTGTAAATGAATGAAAATTTTATCGGAAATTAATAAGGATTGATCTCAAAATCCTGACTAGTTCATTAGAAAAGAGTTAAAGCTATCCACTAAGTTTTAATATATTCTTAGTACTTTAAATATGGTTTGAATAATATTATTATCAAAACAAATTTTTTATATTGAAAATATCGGACCAATTTACTTTTTAGACCGTAATTAAATATATCTTATATATCCTGCAATTTTTATCCATCTCAATTTTTATAATGTCGTCTATCGTATATCTTTCATGTACGCCAGTAAATTCATTTGCTAGTATTCCTATTGTATTGCAAATACCAAATTGCAATAATGATAATAATTCTTCGTTGACCTCGATTTCCATTATTCGCCATCTATCTACCGTTTCAAAAAATTCATTCTGTTAACGCGTTATTACCACCCCTGAACGAGCCTAGAATCATCAAGGCGTCGAGCGCAGGAGTTTAATTGTTTCACGGAATATTTCTGTTACAATTGACAATGCATTTCCAGGAATCGATAGCGTTTTAGGCTCACAGGCCTTCGGACACCGTCAGTCTCTTTGTCTCTTTTTCGTTTATCGATAGCTTAGCACTTTTTCGTATAACAATTGAGAGTTTCCCTGGCATGCATATGTCCGGTTCCGTGTAAACAATAGGCTTAGGGTACGAGCGGCAAGTCTATTTGTGGGGATTGCAATAACATTAAAATCAGAATGTGCCTTCCTGACTTTTAGCAAAGAGAGGAGTGCAAACGTTAAGCTTAAGCTTCGCATTGTCACTTCTCTCTTCCTCGATAGAAATAGCCGTATCATAAACCTTCGCCTTCGCCGACGAGCCACCTTCTTTCGCCACCCACGGGCCTCAGCCCCTCTACCGACGATCCTTCGGTCCCAAAGAGGGCGGGTGACCAAGTGGGGGCGGGCGACCAAGAGGGGCACGCTACTAACATCCCGCCAAAACAATTACGCGGTGAAATCCAATTTTACTAATTTTCCGTATGACTTCCGAGGGCGCTCAAGACGAATTCCTTGAGCTCAGCGCCATCGGAAGGAGGGAGAATCGACGGAGGATTCTCCCTCGCAAATTAGTTGTCTTCAATTCCTCAATGGAGGAACAACTCATCCTCGACCAAGAGGATTATTGTCGTAAGAGTTGTCATCAAGTCCTCAACGGAGGAGCAACTCATCCTCGCCTGAGGATTATCGTATCGCATTTTGTCTCATCCTCAACAGAGGAACATCGTATATTTCGTAACATCTCGATCAAGAGAAATATCATAGTTTAGCTTAAGTGTTGTTGTTCTAGTGTTAGTTCATTGTTAAGTTTAAGTAAACAGCATTCAAAGCTCACGCCAGAGCTTATCAGTTGACCACGGGAGGCCCAAAGAAACCAGGCTACGTTACATTAATTTGCACCGTAGCCAACACGTCGCCGTTCGAGCAATCGAACAAGACGTGCACTCAACACATTCATTTGTGATCTTATATTGTCAACATCTTGCATTTTATGCAACACTAAATTATGAAACAAAGCAGCTTTCTTAGCAGAACCTTTTGACAGAGAAATCGCGATTAATTTATTCCAAACTTCATTAGAAGTTCGCAGATTATTTACATGTCTTAATTCGGAAGATTCCATAGCCAAAATTAAATAAGCTTTTGCCATTGCATCAGCTTCTGCAGCCCTGGTATAATCCGAAATGTTCATATGCTGATTTCTGTATTGTTTCTATTTATTTTTGTTATATTATAAAAAGATTGTATCATGGTAGAAGGCTTCGATTATATTCAATCCTGCTGTATTTAATTAATAAATTATGTTATGTGTTTACCAAATAAGTGTGAAGTTTTTCAAGTTTATTTCGAGTTTTAACAAATAAAAAATGATTACCGCGTTTTGTCCTCAGTAATCTTTCTCTAAACTAATTTTGGGGTGAAATACGCCGCCGAGTTCAGTATAATTATTACATAAAAACTTTTTTCTACCTTTTTTCTAACTTCTTTCTTTGTTTTGATATATTAAAACCAACTGAAAATTCATGAATTGTCGTAAATAGTTATAATGCCTGAAACTAGATTTCAGAAAAAATTGATTTGTCCCTCACCAATATATGTACATATAGCACATTCTCATCTTATCAAAGTTTATTCTAATCTATTTTTTACCATGTAATACGAATTGTGTTTTTACATCATTTTACTTTCTCTCAAACAACTACATTCTATACTTAATACTTCTCCCAAAAAAAAAAAGAATCGTGTTAAAATTTGTTATGAATAACTAACATCGTACTTTGGCTTCTGCTATTCTTCAGACATACTAATTGTAAGTTTCTTCTAATAATTCATAGAAGATGATAGACTGACTCGATAAAGTTACTCGAATTCCGCAAGATACTTTTGGCAGATTGATGGTTTGTGAAACGTATTCTACAGGTGGAAATATATATTTCCTCTGTCTGCGTGGTTCTTCCGTGCTCATCCATTTTGCGTGCTCGTACTATGTTATTTTCTTGTTTTAGATAATGCGATAATATAAAATACGGTGATCAGTGTCTATCTTCCTCCGAAGCATTGTTCAAATAGAATTTCACTGTACCGAATATACCGATTTTCTTCAAATGTGCATACTCTTTTAACATGACTACACTACTACAAAACTTCTTCGAGTTGTTTGAAGTACAGTCTGCTTCACATGAGCATGGACACGATATGTATAAATAATTTCTTTTTGCAAAAAATTTTGTATACATCGATAGCACAATTAAAAAGCTAGTATGCACTTATTTAGCAGCGCGTCCAATCCCCACTATTTACGATTATTGCTTGACAATTTCTGGGCATACTTTCATCAGCTTTTCAGCGTATAAAACAGAAAGAGACCATATTTCCTGAATATGACGAACTACGGGTTTCACCTTTGACATGCTCTTCCCTCGGAGATTGTACTTCATAAGGGACCAAACCGTCGGAAAAAAACATTGAAATTCAGTTGTCCAAAAGAGCATTAAACACCCAATGTATGTCCATGTTTGGGGACGTTTTAAAGTTTGGGGTTTCAGGACATTACGCATTTTGAATTTAATACGCAATACGCAATTTGAATGTCCAAAAAATGGTGAAATTATATGAAAGGCGTCTTCTATGTATAATTTCTATAATATATAGAAAAACTTAAATAATTTTTTTTTAAACATATATGTGGTATCGAAAATCGAGGTATGGCCTCATTGCGACCGCCTAGAACGTTTAGTCTAGGCGGCTGTTTATAAGATACGTGCTGCGGAAGCCCTTCGATCCCTATGCAAGGAATGCATGTGCCTACGTATGAATGAGTGCACGGATGTATGAGTACGAACGAGCGACTGAGTGGAGCGAATACTTTTTAGTTCTTTATAAGCGATCATACGAGGCAGTTCACTATTATATTCATATTTGTATTAGCATTTAGTATATAGTTTTAGTTAATAAACTTAGTTTTACTCTATATTATAACACCTAATATAACCAATCCCACATATGTAAGGGCATTTCTTAGAATTATGGGAGTGCGTACACTTTTTGGCAATGTGGTTCAAGGATTAACAGTTATAGCACTGTTTCACATGATACATTGCGAAACTTCTCCCATTTCATAATGCAGAGTTCTTTATCTTAAATAAATAAATCTTCTTGACTCCACTAATATTGTCGTTTTTATGCATTTGCACTATTTTTCTATGATTTAAGTTCTGATGTTTAAGATATCACGTAAAATCGTCAATTTCAATGTTGGCAGGTAAATTCTTAACAATCATTCGGACTGATAATGCGTTAGGAAGTGAGTATGATAGCCAATTCTAGCAGCCTTATCATCTGTGTCAAGTCGGCCCATTGGGCGCCTTCGCGTTTCTACGGTGATTTTCGCGCATCTTCGGGAGTCCTAGAATGGTGTTCGACGAAAGATATTATCAATTATACAGGAAGAATAAATAGGTAAGGAGGTCATCATCGGTTACACGTTAACCTATTCCTGTCTTCTACGCATCGGGAAACTCGTGTCCACCCGATTCAACTTTCGCAACAGACAGTTTCGTTGACCATTATCTATTAATATTCTCCAGCTGAGGTATAAAAGATTATTCTATCGCTTTTATATTTCATGTCAAAGTTGGATTTGCAATGTAACTTGTGATTCTCTATGTAGGTGTTGCTATCGCTGACACGACAGGAGGCATTTTATTTTCTTTGTTTAAACACGTGAAATTATTCTTCGATTTTAAGTTAGATACCTCTACGTCATCAATCAATTTTCGTAATCATCAGATAACACATCGAAGGAATTTTGTGTGTCAACATTGTAATTCAATTCTAGAGATGGTTGCTGTAAGCGTTTACATGGTATAGATAAATCAAGGTTCATCAATGGTATAATGCTGGAACGGTAAGAAGGTAACTGAGGGGTAATTTGCTCTGATTCGCCCGACGGATAGGGACATCCCTCTCCCTCACGCATTTTAGATTTTGACGCGCTATTGGCAAGAGAGACCCGACATTCGTTGCGTCGTCATGTGAACGACGAAAGTAGTGTTTTATTTTCGGTTGTCATTCGTCGATCTCAGATTTCCGGGACCGACATGGCGGGAATAGGCGGTGCGAGAGCAATCTCCCCTTCCGTCTCAGCTGCCTTCTTACCGTTCCACCACTATAATGTAGGAGTCGGTTATGGCGATATTGCCGATTGTGTTTTGTGAAGTGATTGTGTGCATGCGTATATTTTGTGAATGCGTGTGCGAATGAGCGATAAGCAAGCAGGGGCTAAAGACAAGACGTTAGGACAGAAGACGTTAAGACGCGACGAATACAAGACTAGTTCTTAAGACGAGAGTTATAAGACGTATATTTTAAGATCATTTTTAAGACGTAGTTATAGTTATTTTCAGTTTAGTTTTTACTCTCGTTGTACGTGTTATTTTTATTAAATATAGTTTTATCTTAGTATATCCGTTTTCTTTTGTTCTTCCCTCACAATCGCGTTCCGGAATCCTATAGTAATAATGTTATTTGAGCGCCAAAGCCAGCAGGTATTCCCTTCAACGGCATGCTCATAAATGAACTATTTTTGTTTCACAAAATGTCACGAACGGCTAGGCTTTAAGAGCCAGCACGTAACTGTACAAAGCTATACGAACCTAAGTAAATCAAAATAATACATTACAATAAGAGCTTGAGGAAAACGCGTCCGCATTCACCAAGCGCCCGAAGGTGAATGAAGTATCTGTGTTTAATGACAAACGCCCGGCCCGTGGACATGTTACAAAATAAATATACATAGTTAGCAAGGACGTCAGTGACTAAGGTTAACACGGGCCCAGTAAAATATCCCTGGGGCTCCGGGAAAGCGGGAGCAAGTTGAACAGTAATTTTGACCATTGTAAGAAATATGACAAAGCAGCCTCCAATTTGGAGAGAGTAGCTCTGTCTGGTTACCCTGTCGAAAATTTATCTTTAATTCGCCTCGTTAATTTCTTAGTTTCTTAATTTCTTCTCTTTAAAATCATGTCTTTGTTATCAGTGTTATTTTAAAGTGTACAATCTAGCAGAAACAAATTTAAAATTTTAATTTCTGCAATTTGGCATTTAACTATGACATATGCAGTCACAAAAGAGATCATAGGGTAAGGGACTAAATAAAAAAGAGGTCATAATAAAAAACTTACACAAACAGGCAATTAAAATCTCTATAATAGAAGATACAAAATTGTTGGAAGCATAAACCATTTCTTTATTTGCCGTACGTTCTGACTTGTGAACAGATGTTGGAATTCCACTTCTAACACCAATTTGAATATGACATTCCCGTAATACGAGTCCAACAATTTTTATTATATGGAAAAGAATCTGCACTTTTGGATACAAGCGAGATAAAAGATGCAGACCGACGGTATGCCTTCGTAGCAGATATGCAAATTAAAAACTGTCTTCTCTTCAAGCTATTGATAGTCCTTTTAAGAACTCCAAATTAGTGTGGTGGGCGGTTAGAACAATTCCGACCCTCGTGACAAGAATTTCCAAAAGAAGGATGTTATCGCTATGACATCCCTTGATATGTTTGAAATATTTAGAAAAAGCGATTGCTGACCGAAAAAAAGAGGAGTGTCTTGTTTGAGAACCGAGTCACCTTGGGGTACATCTTACAAAAATATTTAATATGAGTCAGTATCCAACGCAGCCAAAAAATGTAAGAATTTTCATCGAGTTACGAGACACCGCCAAAATTTTCTTTCCCATTTCTCTATAACTGCTATTTCCCATTAAGAGCGACGAGTCTGAGAATTTCGTTAAAAAATATTCCTCAAACAAAGGAGAAAAGTGTAAAAGAAGTTTGAAGAAGTTATCTTACAGAAAGTTATGATTATTTCACGGTACGTAAAGCCTCTGTTTGCTTTGTATATTGCATCTCCACCTAGCAAAAAGGTTGATCGATACGACCTGAAGGTTAGATTCAATTTGCTAGAATGGAGAAGTCTAGTAGGCCTTGTCAAGATAACGGTCACCTCTCGTTTCTTTTACGACACGACGATCTGTCGTGGTGAACATGGTCGATTGCTTTACTTTCCAAGAAAGGTAATAACACGATATTTCAAGTGCTGCATCAAGATTTACTCTCGTATAAAGATCAACGCACCTGAATGATTACACAGTTTCCAACTTACGACGCGTCTGGAAAATGGCTTCTTATATTTTAAAAAGGCAAAACACTGAACATCATGAATAACCTCACCTTGTAAATTATAAGATCGATTTATTTTCTTTAACGTTTAAGAAAAAGAGGACCGATCCGAATCAGTTTTCACCTCATCTGCATCCTCTTTTCCTGTGATTGCGTAATAAATTCTTTTTCATTTTGGTCACTTTAAGACAGCAAAATATTTGCATTCAAGAAAGTATTCATCTTGTATGTTATAAGGAATCTATAAGAATGAAATATTTTAAAAGAACGCAGACAAATATTTAACGAGAAATGCAATGTTTAAATAGAAATCTCACTATATAATTATTACTTTACACCGTCAATGCATCGAGGCTTATTACACGGACTGAGAGGCCACTATTTTTGAAATATTAATTAATTTCCGGGTGCACTGAAGACTGCCTTCCAGCTTTTAGTGGGAGGAAAATTCGGGAGAAGGGGAGTAAAGAATTTTTCTCAGACATTCCCGTCAAAACATTCATCTCTACCACTTCAAAACGTCTAGAATTAATTCTCTTACGAACCATTAAATATACTCGTTTCAAATGGCCATTTCTATCAATCAAGAAATCCCTTTAACTTATTGTCATTGTTATAAGTTTTGAAATTTTATTGAATAAATTCTATTTAAATGCAACGAAGATTTCGGAGTTCACCCCAACTATGTTTGACGTTTAATAGCATTAGTGCCATCAACAACACCACAATTCCCAATAAAGAGCATCGTAGTCATACAATTAGACTATTTTACTAATTACAACTAATGGAAAATATTATTTTAAATTCATATTTCTTTAAAGCGTTTCCCCTTCTAAAAAAAACTATCAACCAAACTTATACGAACGAGTGATTTTGCTTCATACGTACTAGTTTTATTCGAAAAGTATGCTACTTTCAAAGAATTTCACCCATACCACTAACGCAGCATACAATTCACATCCAAATTCATTCAAACTTGCCTCCTCCTGTCGGAAGTTAAATTTCGAACACATTAATTGCCAAACGAACGAAACCAGTTTACTTTACACATTATATTTTTATCGTAAATTTATCACATTTTCCAAGTATCTCGTTTAATAAACTCCTAACTTAGATCTAGACTCTTCGTTCATTTTCTTCTTTGACCGTTGGCTCGACAGACTGCCTCGAGGTCTCGATGCGCTTTTTGAGTTTCACAATGTAATCTATGGGGTATAGCGAAGTAGTTTTAGATTTCTCGGCCTTACAAGAGGGAAATTTACGACGCTCGACGTTTTAACTTCCAGTTTCTTCTTACCACCTTCCACCTCTTCCTTTTCTCCTCGTACACTTGTTTATTTACTTCCTTCTTGCAGCCCCATACGCGAACGATGCGGTATAACGCTAGGGGTTGAAACCGTCCCCCCTATTCATCGAAATAAGTGAGCGGACCAAGTAAAACTGCATGCGTGCATTTATGCATCTCATAGTTGGCCTGCGATCCGACTATAACTTCACATTGTATCGAGACGATTAAACCAACTTAGGGGCCTCATAACTCTTTCATAACGTATTGCGTACGCACATGGCGCTATTGCTTTTCTTACGTGTATAATATATGTCCTGTATATTTACACAGTGTATTCTGTCCTCCGCGGAATATAATTTGTGGTAGGACGCAGCAAGAAATTCGATTGCGTCGTAATTTTCCTTCGCACAACATCGTAAATTATCAGTAACCCCAGTACCTTCTAGAAGATTTGTTGCAACAACGGGCATTGTAAGATTCAATATAATAACGTAACAACGAACCGATATAAATATCACAAAATTTCAATGGGTTTAACGAATTACGAGTTTTGAAAGATTATGGTAAGTAGTATTGGTGGATTCAGGGTTAGAGAATATAGCACACTCAGTTTTTAATAAATACTATAACTATTTAACACTTTATTGACGAGTAATCAGAGTGTGCGCAGAGGATACTGATAAACCATCTAATTCCATGATGAGTACATTTTTTTTGGAGCGGTCCAGAGAATATTGCAAAAGTTTTGGCCAGCTGATATAATTCATTAAATATTTTAATTTCTATGGAAAATTTTGCACATGCAAAAAACGAACAGCCCCTTAACTGATTCTTTTTTAAATATTGAAATTGAAAATTTCCATACTATTATTTTGAAATCTGTGGCGGGCCATATTTGGTATTGAACCTACCACTGCAGGGGCCCGCGGCCTGTAATATCTCTCACAATAACTTTTCTCTTGTTAAATATCTTTTTAAAATAAAATTCAACAAGAAAATGTCTTACATATACAAAAGTTTCGTCGTTTCTTCTGTAAAATGGAAATCTGCAAAGAAAAATATAGATTTTCATATGAAAAATGAAGTTGACCTTTCAATAACCTCAAACGAATGTACATGATACATAAAAAATAAATATTGCACTTGTATCCTCTGGCAAAAGCTGTAAAACTTTTATATGTTACATTTTATCCTAAAATGAATGGTTTTCGAGTAATCATTTTTTTTCACCTAGGAGGTCGATTTTTTCCACTGTGTACTGCAGTGATGCCGATTCACACCTAATCCAGGTCAGGTCACTTGTTCAAGGCATGACGGAGAGAATTTCGTGCTCGGCTCTTCTGACAGAGAGAATCTCAGCATTCTGATATTTCGGGTCTATATATATGTTGGATCGGGCGGAAGCGCCCCTAAAAAGAACTTAGGTGAAAAGGACGTGGAAAAGAAGTGTCAACAGGGACAGGACTCTGGCGCAGTGGAACCGCGCCGACCCAGGAGATCTCCGTGTTAAGCAACACAGACCAAGTACCGCTGCTTGGATGGGTTGCCGCGCACCTCCCTTTCTTTTTCACGATCCTACATATATGATAGTTAAAGGAGGGTAAAGATTGCAATCATGGAGTCAAAAATGGCCCTTACCCTTGTGACTTATTTTGAGTTCCGACTAACCAGAGAACGCTTGCCCTTGACCGGCGATGATCATGCCGGTAGTCACTTGAAATGTTAACCCCTTGCACTATAATCACGAGTGGCACTCGTGATGCGCTAGATGGAATAGGAAATTTTGAAACTTCTTGAAAATTATCAAATTGAAAATGTCAGTGGAACACCACACGATAAAATTATTTTTATGTTATTAATATTCCATTAAGTTCTAAGATATATCAGAAATCACCAGCAAATTTTATTTTAGCAATTAATATTTCAATTATTGAGGAGGCAGGCACAAAAGAATTCGTAGGACAAGGGGTTAAGGGGCACTCCCCATTCCACGGCCAAAACAATCGATTTTTTGTTGTTACGTTATCTTCTACGTTAACATTATAGGAATGTCTTTACAAAATTTTCAGTCAAAATTCATAAAACTTCCACACTTATAGACTTGTGAATCACGGTTAAATGTGTTTTTTCGGAACACTGTTTTCGAAACTGGCTGACACGATACAGAAAAAAGTATTGGGCCCATCAACTTGAAATTTTAACTGTATGTTAAAAAAGGATCCCTTTATCGTTCGGCCTATAGGAAAGAGAATTAGTTGTACACTTTCTTCTTCATTACAAAAACTTTTAAAAATTTTTGTAGAAAAATAAAATATTTGGCATTTGACTGTTGCCATTTCTCGGAGAATAATTACTTTTTCTTGATTGTAAGTCGAATGATGACTGTATGTGTACAGAATAAAATCTCATTAAAACTTTTTATTTCGGATGAAGTGGGTGGAGGGGGAGGGGGAGGGGCGATATCATGTCAACCGTTAATGAAGAAATTGTGCAGAGTGTCGTAGTTCACGCCTAATTCAAACAGTATTTTTAAGTATACCAATCTGAAAAGATATGTGTGGAAATTTTATAACACCCGCGCGGATCTTTCTAGATTCTTCTAAAGAGATCCAGTGTAAGACAAAAGACAGGCGAAAGACGGACGTGGACCGCACGCGGTCGAGAAGACGCAGAGAGTGTCAAACGCCACGTTAATTAGACGGACACACTGGTAGACGAGTAGAAGAAAAGCCATATAGACGTAATAGAGGAGTAGACGTAGTAGACGCATAGACGAATAGACGAATAGACTTACAATTAGACAATTAGAGGATTAGACGAATAGACGGGTAGACGAATAGACGTATAACATATAGACGCATAGATGTACAGACGATTAAACGAGAGTAACAAGTAGACGAATAGACGCGACTAGACCGACAATTGTATATTTATTAGTAACCGTAAGAGTGTGTATACGTGCGTTTAAGTATTTTCTATAATTTTTTGTTTCCATTCGTATTTTATATTTTTAATGTGTATTTGCAATAAATATTCTACATTATATGTGATACAAAGAACGTATAACTAAAACGCAGATAAACTTACAATTTAATTACTGTTATATTTTTTGCATAATAAATGGTAAAATATCCGCCTTTTCAACCAGGGAAAACGGGAGTACGTAACACATTCTAGATGTGCATGATCTGACGGTGTAGTATTCGAATTAATTAACGTAGAACGAGACTTTGCACAATGAAAGTCTACACACTCTATGATATTTCGATTTTTAATCAGATTTTTGCTCAGTCGTGTATTGGAGAAATGGTAATCCGGTGAAGCATATTCGGCCGAAAGTTCATTCGTAAAAGTAAGCTGGAATCTCATCGGATTTATGATCACTTCCTGTTGTAATGATGGTTTCCTCGTTTCAATCCGATCACTCGGAGAACGTGGAATGCAATTACGATCGGTTGGTAGGGCATGCCATCCATTTATCGTTATTTCAAATTTACATGGATTTAAAATTGTTCTCAGGAATTGTTAATTGAGCGATTGAAGTTCAAAAGTATTGCCGATATTGTAATGTATTTACAGAGAAAATGCATCGTTACTATCGGGGTTTTGATTTAAACGAGCTTCTTAGTAAACGTGCTTTTACTGAGGTCATGAGAAATTAAATGAAAACGTGGAAATCATTTTTTATTGTAATGGCTGGTTAATGGACTTAACCATTTTTTTTATAAATCATAGATGGTTCGGTAAGAAATAGAAGTTTTAAGTCAATCAGTGAACACGGAGTCGATAAACAAGATTTGGCTCTTCATGTAACGGCGATTGTGCTGTGAGAAACAACATCGATTCCTCTGGGACAGAACAATTATCCAATTAAGTTCAGTCGTCGAATAGTCGCTTTCTTTACATTTTAACAATCCCATGTGAATCGTAATTCGTTGCCGGGTAATCAACTTTCAATTGATCTTCCTGTGAGAGCATATAGTTTGAATGACATAAAATTCATCCTTTTGTGGAAGACTTTTACCGCTTGATAATATGATAATACCTTACAATTAAATGAAATTAAGTATTTTATTTCCAGTCTCGAATATTGGCTTTTAGTTACTATTGAGCCTCATCTTTTTCAATCCTTCCTCGCAATATATCGTTTAATAAAGTATATTAAGGATCTGACACGTTGTCGATCATTTACTCGAAGTATAAAAACGTTACGGCCAAAAGCAACGAATTAATTAAATATATTCTTAAATTTATTTATATTTGCCCTGAGACCCATTTGGAAAGCGTAAGATTTTAGAAAAGTATTAACTACGTTTTAAAAATAATTGATTGCTATTTTTAAACAACAGTGTACCGTTGCTGAATATTTACAAATTACTTTGATGTATGAAAAAAACTATTAATTTGTCAGTTCTTTTACTTTTCTGTCAAAGTTATTTATTAAAGTCCCCATTTTATTACAAATAACTTTCGAGAGTTAATAAATTTTCACAAAAATAGCAACCATTATTTATGCAATGACCCACAGTGCTACGGTACATCCAGTTTGTATGACTTCCGAACAAAAAAGCTTCAAGTAATTAATAATATATAATTTTACTTGTATCTAAATTAAAATAAACACCATTTTTATGTGATCCCTGCATACCAATACAATATGTACAACTGATAGCAGGTAAGTACCTGTAACACCTATTAAAACTATTACGTTTAAACTTAATATTGAGCGGTTAAAAATTGTTGGAGAATAAAATTCAGTATTAGTCGTTTCCGCGTCGGGAATAGAGTGCAACACTATTTACTACTAGCGGAGTATGTACAGGGTGTTTCAAAATTATTTGTCATGGCTTTCAGGGGTTGTTCTACACCGTCGGTTGCGTGGAGATTTGTAAAAAAATCCGCCGCAAAATTCGCGAAAAGGTAGCTGATATTTTTTTATTCGCTCATCGCGTTCATCTTGTTATGTAAGTAAAATGTCTGAGAGGAACCATGGGTCAGTAACAAATCGTTCTCTCGCAAATTAACTTTTAGATACAGATTACTGCGACAAAAGTTTACTATGAATTGCTAAAAACAGAGCTGAGATTCTGAGCATGGGGGGTCTCTTTATAGGTGCTGTGGAAGGGATGGATGACGACTTCGTTCCATCTAGCAAAGCAAGTACGAATTTGGTTTCGATGTGTAATGTAAGGGAATGTGATGGCGGTCCCGATACTTTAAAATAGACATCTTTGTCTAAATATTATTGCCGAGTACGCATACCTCAGCCAACAGTAACAGGTATTCGCGATTCCTTTTCATCGGTTATTACATGTAAACATTAATAAATATCTAAAAGGATAGCAAATGCAACAATTTAAGATCGTACAGCAGGTTCACCTTGTAGAACATTAAACTATATAACCTTCATGCTACTTACAACACGTAATCCTGCTCGTTGTTATCCTACTATAAAAAGAACTTTCGTATGCTCCATGCAAAACAATACCGTTTCAAACAAATAATACCTGCACATAAAACTCTGAAACAGTTTCTTTCACCAAATTCTTGTTCACCGACACATTTTTCTCACATTTCTACCGAGGAAGCTAACAAAGATAAAACTCACACGTGATAAGCACAAAGGAACAGCTCAGAGAGAAAAGAAGAAAAGAAAAAAGAACGATTAAACTCACACCGCGACAAAGAAATTGGCCGACGATGAGACGTTCCGAAGAGAGGAATTGCTTATTCACGAAAGAGATGTCTTGCAGCGAGAGGAAGACAGGAGCGACGACAGTAGTGGTAAGAAGACCAGGATAAAAGTCTTTCAACCCGAGAAGCAACCGGCAGGGTAGCGTTTGGCGCTCGGCCAATGTTTGTTGACTGGAAATTTAGCGGCCGGCGATTGTTTTGGCTACGTGCCATTATCTGCTACGTGTGATTCGGATCGCGAGCGAGGAAGAAGAAGATCGAAGAAGCAACGACCGAGTGAAGAAACCAAGAGAAGCACACGGGAGAGAAATGCAACTGACTACCCTTCGTGTTCCGTTCGAACAAGAAGTCGCATTACCATCCAGGATAGCCGACGTTATTCATTTGCATTATTATTTTTCGCGCTAAGTACCTTCTCATTTTACGTACACGTTCTGCTGTGATTACGCTGACCTGTTTGCTAAAATCACGTTTCACCTCGCTGCTAATTTCAAGCGCGAATAATCCTTTTATTCGATATGCGCGAATAACCAAGGTGTTCCTTGAAATTACCTCGCACCTTTTCTATAATTATCTGGAAACTCGAGACTGCGTTTACACGTAAGGATAGTAGCCAGCAGGAAATGGTGGGATAATTTTTCTAATTTTACTCTATGCACCTCTCCCTGTTATTAAGTACTTTTAGAATTACAATTGAGAAAAGTGGGTTGTTTTTCAACGGAAAACACGACTTCAATGTTGCGACTTCATTGTAAATTGTACGTGATAGAGATTCCATTAAAGCATAATAAACGTAAGTGAAATTAATTCCTTTTTTCAATGTCACAAAAGTAATGAATGTATAGGGACGACGGTTTACAATCCAGTCTTCGCTATTGTCTTGACCTCGGGCGGCTGACTATACATTGACCTGTTAGTTACTTTAAATTTTGCACTTTTTTGTGGCTTTGGGCCCCGCGGATCTGGGACCATCCGCAACGTACAGGGGCCAGGACATACGACCTTGAAAAAGAAAAAGTCCATTCTCTAGGTGGGTACTTCGCCTCAAGACGGATGAACCTTGGCGGGTTTTCGCCAAATTTGGAAATTTTTCATATCAGGGCTCCCTATTTTCCACAGACATCTCGAGATAACTTTAACAATTTTTTAAGCCCACCTAGACAACGGGAAAACTCAACCTCCCTTACACTCGAATGTTCAAAAGTAGGGACGAGGAAATTATCTGAATAAGTCGAAGGGGTGGGGGGTGGAGGTAACAAAAATGTAGTAGGTATCAAATGTACGTGTTATAATTACACTGCTACGTTTGAATACTTCACAGACACCTAACTACTTCGGTGCATGAAAAGTGTTAATATAAAATCGAGGCTAAGAAGAACACCGAAAAAAGAAGAACAGAATCGAAAGACGTATCGTACACATACGAAGAAAATGTAGCAACTTACAGAAGTATCTTTTTCTGAGGGGGGCATCAACTTTTTCTGAGCTGTTTCCGAATAACTGCACATAATTTTGTTATTGAAATTTGTAAACGAGGAAAATGATATAGATGATACAAAATAATTCGAAATGTCTTTTTCCTTCATTTTTTGTTCTCAATTCTAAGAACAGAATGTAATTAATAACAAGATATATTTGTAAAATGTAACACAATATTAGGCGAACCAAAAATAGCAACATAATTATTACATTACGGTTCAATGGTGATAACTCAAAAATAACGCCCATTGAATTGCATGACTTTCTTCGTGAGTACGCGATATATGCAATGCGTCCCAAAGAAATACTCTCATCAGTAGAGACGTGCATGTTCGCAAATACAAGGACAATGTTTGCTCTTCTCATCTTTGTCAGAGCTCTCCGCCAGCATAAGCGAAATTCGCCATACCTTCTCGATTGTTCTCGTATTCCTCATTTACGACTATCTCACACAGACGTCGCCCTGACGCACCCTCGTCCCTGATATTGTGTTTGTGAACTTGCCCTTCTTTCTTACCCCCGTTCCGTTCCACGCACAAACGTATCCGACGCGTCGCGTTGGAAATTACGGCGTAAATATTAAAGATAACGTACCAAAAACGCCGTCCGTCAAGATTAGACGTTCCACGCGACAAGAAATAATGGCGGGCAAAAGAGGAAGAGAGAGTAGAAAACGAGCAAGCGAGATTCTACAAATTGCTGCTCGTGTTGAGGGTGCAAAAAGGGAATCGCCTAGACTGAATTTCCATTCGGCTTGTTCCACGAATTTCTCTTTCTCTTCTCGCGCTGTTCATCTCCCTCGATCTTCCCCTTGCAGGATGTCGTGCGCGTCACCCTTTAAACACGGGGCGGGGAAAAAATAATTTGTCCGACTGATCCGACAGTAGACGCTCCCTTTTTTCGCTGAATTCGCGCCCTCGTCTGAATTTCGATTATTTCGGCCCTCGTCTGCCGCGTTTTATTTGAAACTGTTTCGACGGTATTATGCCCTGCGCTTCGAAAGGAAGAGGAGTGTCGATTCAACTTTTTCTGAGCCGTGAACTAACACAGGGGGCATTGTAACTTTTACTGTGAACTGCTAAGTATGCATTGTGTCTTATTGTTAGATGTGGTGAAAGTTTTATTTTCTCGGAATGTTTTCATTGTACTTAAATGTTCTGCATCTATTGTAGCTTAATATTAAATTATTTTACCTCTTGCTTTTAAATCTTAAACGTAAATTGTATCTTGGTTGCGTGGTACATTTTATTTTCAGGAAAAGCTTTCATTGTATTTGTATATTTCGATTTTGTTTTTAATTATCACTAGATAGAGATATTTTAGGGGAATAAGTATATAATTTTTAAATCTGAATTTAATGATGTAGAAAGGTAAACTTCGCAGAATGTAAAATATCCGATGGCTAAGATACAGTGTATAGCCAGTTGTTCATGCAAATAATAATTTACATTTAAAGCGAACTAAATATAACTTCAATTTTCATTATATGTTTTAGTTACCTTTATGCTTCAGATTATTCGCATGTCTCTAATAAAAGTGTGCATACGTTGCGATCTAACATCCTAGAAACCTTGGAGAAAAGAATAAATATAGAGAAGAGTGGAACGCCGAAACGCACATAATTTTTCTTTAGTTTTTCATTATCTCATGAAAACCTGTTGTTTATCAAATCATTTTCCACAATATTACCGTAAAAAATAAATTCTGTATCCTGCATTGTAATTTACTATGTAAAAAGTTGTACGACTATTATTATTTTAACATAAACAACATCATGAGATTAAGTGCATTTGTATTCTTATCTTAATATTTTTAGAACTTTATATATAGAACTATATATTTCATATTTCATCAGTCCACATACAAGGAAAGAAAGATTGCAATTCGTATAATATTATAACCAAATAATTCTGAGGAATGAAGTAGAACCTGAATTTCATCATGTATGTATGTACAATAATGTTGGCTACAATATCATATTTATAAATAAATGAGATCTTCACTAAATTATTATATTTCTATATTGCAATACTTGTTAAACAATACTTAATACATATATTCGAATATCAAAATGAATATCTTCAAATATTTTGACTATATAAGAAGAAAGAAAAAATATTATTTGCTTAACCTGTAACAGAAAATAAAATAGTACGCTTTGCAATGAAAAAAACCTGTCCGATATTATACCCTACAGCGATTTCGTTACGTTTCTAGTTGGTTGCTTTAGCAATTCATACGAAATGCAGATCAGTGAAATGCGCTGAATCACCTACATATATCTTTGACGTCAGTAGTTGATAATGCAAATGCTTTGAGAAGCGATAATATCTGCTATCAGAAACTTTGAACTGAAACTGCACCAATAACTCTATTCACGCTTATTCACAATACATGAATAATGATCTCAAGTTTTTCTAAATGTTCTTAAATTTTCCAAAATATTATAATTGAGACTTAGAAAACTCAAAAAGAAAATAATTACGTCCTCTAAAGTTACTGACTTGAGATATCACATAAAAGCAGTAAAATATGGGCATAATATCCAATCAGAAATCAAATTTACAATATACGCTGGAAGACTTCAATATATCGCAATGTATTAACTATTTAACCGTGAAAATGAGGGAATCGGCATCCGCATCGATACCATCTAAAATAGCTGAGTGAAGCTGTTCGCGAGCTCTTCGGAGCGGTTTGTTGGTTCGTCTTGGCGATGGTATGACGAAAGCCATTACCAGCCTCGTGAGGCGACAAGCCGTGTATGTCACATACCAGTGGATTTCCATAAACGGGACACTCCATTGGAGTTGTTCAGCCAAAATGCAAATGACTACGTTGATGCAAATGTGCAAATGGTACGCGCATATATGCACATACGAACAACGAAAGCACTTGCTCGTGGCGTATGGTCCCACTGCACGATTAAGCTTCGTTCGTACCTGCTGATACATTACAGCAACTTTGCTCAGCCGTGTTAGATACAAGTAATATATATATTTTGAACAAAGACACAAATTGTGATTAATGTAACTGAGAAAAGGTTTCATTCTGGATTTGAGTTATGCTAGTCCAACTGAAAGGTTCGTGATGCTATTTCTGTTAACATATAGTCAGCGTCTTAGATAATTACTTAGATAATTATTTAGATTGGTTGCTTTTGATAAAACATCCTGTCTATCTGTCTGTCTAATATAGTATAATATTGTGGTACAGATAACACGCGAGACAGAGTTCAGAGAGATGGCCGCAAAAGGACCAGCACTTGGTTTGAAAGGAACTCTGCTTTCTGTCAGTGTCATGATCGCGACACATAAGCTTCCTACAGAATATGCAATTCTATGAAAATAAAAAATGCTCAAAAAGTAAAAAAGGTTTAAAGTTATTTTCTTATAACCCTATCTTAAACTTCTTCGTCATTCTCGCCAAGAAATGATACTTAACCAGTTAACTGCGTTCGACGTGTATACACGTCGATCCAGAGCTCTACCTCGCTAACCCTTTTAACAGTAAAATGTAAATTTCTTATCGAATAAAAATATAATCTTTCTACCTTTTGTTTCCCTTTTACCGTAACATTTATAATAGGAGCATTTGAATTGTGTTCGAAGTGTGTACACGCCGCTGCTTGATTTTAATTCCGTATCCTGTGAGGGATTTTAAAATAAACTCCGCAGTTAACTGGTTAAACAACCCCTAACACAAAAACTGAATAAATACTAAATAGAAGCTCTTCTCCCGGCATTCCATCACCTATATGCATTCAAGAGCTCCCCGGTCTTTGCTCAAGTCACCGTGCGGACACTGTATGAACGCAATAAGACGTCGATTATATACAGCTAATATTCCAAGGCACGCTGGAGATTCCTGTTCATCCTATATCCATGCTAGAGCATACATCAGTGCCGGTTCATGTACCATGACTGCTACTTGCCTATGCACACGTTCACGTATACCATCAACAATGTCCACGTGCATACGTGCACGGGTGAAAGCTATCGGTAGCAATTCACAATGCTCTGTTGCGTCGTCGAGGTAGCCGTTACTTGTAAACGGCCACAACGGGAATGGTTTTCAGAGGGTTGGTTAAACGGCCTTTCCATAGGAACGGAATTCGCTAAGTGCTCGTCGGTGACAAGTGTTTACGATTAGCCGCCCGCGTGTACGTGTTTTCTTACTCTCACGCGGGAACAAATGCGTTTGTAACGTTCACAGAAGTCCGGTGTTTGTCAGCCTTTGTGGAAAGGTTGAATTACAATTTTGTTATTTATATTGTTCGACGTTACTGATTAGAGCTTTAAGGGTTGGATTCAGATGCTGTGTTTAGAAATATAGTGGTTTATGAAGAGAATTTATCGGGTGAAAAGATATTATCTGATTCTTCTTAACGGAAGAATTTTGTAGTGCTGGCTGTACTGTCTACGTACTATCTTTGTATTATTCGCTAACTACATTTCATGAATGAGATATAAGCTTAACACTAGATTTATGGACTGAGTCAATTTTACTCATTAAAAATTCAAATACTATATACACTCAATTCTGTTTTTACACGAACTTCTTTTACACGATTTTGATTTAACACGAATTAGAAAAATATATTTAATTCTCTTTTTACACGGCTTATTTTTATTTAACACAATCGACCCAAATTCTAAGAACAAAATTTTGCTTTACTGTGGCCTAGCCAAAACACAAACACAGCGATTAATTACTGAATTCGTTCTTAAATCCACTGAAACATCGGGATCACTGGAGGCTAGTCTTAATTTTGTTGAAGAGATTATAGAAATAATTTCACCAATGAAGCATGAAGACGATAACCAAGAGATTTCCAGCGATAGCAGCAATATTGCAGTCTTACGAAAACGTATGCGTTTATTGTCAGAAAGTGACAACGAATAAAATCTTTTTACTTGTAACCCATATTATTTTGTCTAATTTTTGTGTTCATGAATTAGTGACATGTTTTTTTTCCTTTTCAAATTATAATTTACTTTGTATGATACATGTGCAATCTTTATGAAACAATATTTTTAAGATCCTCACATGAAAACTCATGGTTTATTGTATTATTTTTGCTGATTTCTTATGACTGAAACCAATCTTCTATTTTTCCATAGATGCAGTACATTTTTTTACACGAATTTTTTTTACACGTATTCTTCGAGAATATGTCTATCGTGCAAAAACAGAGTTAAGTATATATGTTGTCGTGAAAGACCGAAATTGGAGAATGTCGACTTTCACCGGTGAATGTCAACACATACCAAATACGTCGCTGAAAGATCGAATATTTCATTACATTCTGGTACATTCGGACCCTCACCGGTGTATGTCGACAATCACAGATATGCTGTGGTGGAGGTCCAACGAGGCCTTCCTGACACTGTAGTAAGTGTCGGCGAGGACTGAAAGAGAAGGAAGCGCAGCGATCCGGAATGGGTGTTCTGGGACGCCAGTAAAATAGGTCCCGGGATGCAGACCCTCCCGAAAAAGTCGCACCTCAAAGAGGCGACTATTCCCCTAATACCAGATGAGTGTTGGGGGAGAATAAGGGGCTACATGTAGTTGGTGGTCAAGGTGGAGGGCAATATGTCCAACATCAAGACCACCGACGCCCGGAGAATAAGGATGGCGGCCAGAATCGCCCACGTCACTGCTGAGGAGGTAGTGAGTAGGGTGGATGAAAGCGACGCCCCCGATAGCTCTGCCAGACAAATGCTGATCCGGCAGAGCGATCGAGAGCGCTGCGCCGACGAAAAAGCGAGAAAATTTGAGGAGTGCGATCTCCATAAGAAGGAGAACGCCCTCCTTCGCGAAGAAATGAAGGCGGTCAAGGACCGCCTTGAGAAGAAGGACGCCCCCCCCCCCCCCCGCACCAGGTCGTCGCGGTCACAACTGACACCGACGACATGGAGGTGGACGGCGCTTTTCCGAGTCCCCCCGTCGGTCAACAGGTGACCGCGGAGAGGCCGAGGGAAGAAAGGCCTGAGTGGGCCAATGGAATGGCCAAGGAAATGGCCCGAGAAAACGCCGCCCAAATGCTTGCATTTGCCCCTGAGGTGCCGAGCAGAGGCCCCACGGGACCTGCAGCTCCCCCCAGGGACCTGTCCATCAGGTAGTTGAGGGCAGATTCGGGTCTGACGCACCCGGGGTTACCCGAGTCCACATACCAAACCAAGGTTTTTTGGTAGTAGCGCCAGGATGTCCGAGGCTAGCCCCTCACCAAGGGGAAAGTTGGTACCACGGGAACCAGGCTGAGCCCCAGGACAAATTCTTCGTCCTGGCCTGGTCATTGAGGTTGGACTCGTGGGGGCAAGTAGTAACCCCAAATCGCAGGGGAAGAGATGGCTACCTCGGCGGGTGAGCTGCGCTAACTTAAGCTCGGGCACTGACACTGCATAGCCAGTAGAGATTTAGGAAGGTCTCGCCTCCACTAGTAGGAAACTAGTAGCATGCACTTGTTTTTGTGCATGTGCGTGGATTGGGCGTATCTCAATCCCGCGCCCATGGGGGCCGTGTATGTATGCCTTCTGGCAGGTACTGCACGTTAAATAAAGAATCACGGGACCTGCAGGTCCTACCAGGACCGAGCCAGCTCCAAGGGAGGAAGAATCCTGGGTGCAGGTGGTGAAGAGGGGCAAGAAGGCTCCCTCCACCCCTGCAACACCTGCACCCAAGCCGACGGCCAGGATGGCGCCGGCTAGACCTGCAGCCGGAGGTACACGAGCGGCGCAGCCGCCGAAGAAGTCCCCCGGCCACGGAAAAGCAGATAAGGGCCAGCAGTAGAGGCCAAAACTTCCACGTCCCCCCGGGACGTCGACAGTCACAGTTACCGCTCCTGCTGGCCAAGAAAAAGACCTGGGCCAAAAGCTGGCCCAGGCAATGACCAGGGTCGATATGAAGGCCTTGGCATAAAGGGTATAAAGCCCAGAAGGGCGGTCACTGGGGTCCTTGTTCTCGAGGTCCCCGAGCCTGACAGCCTTCTCAAGGCTGCCGGGTTAGTGGCCGCCCTTGGTAAAGCCATCGAGGGCTCGGGCATAAGGGCAGCGTGCCCGCAAAAAACTGCGGAGCTGGTCGTCTCTGGTTTGGCAGAGATGGCCACTCCAGACGCGGTCAGGCGGGCAATAGCTGAAGAGGGAAAATGCGCGATCAGCGAGGTCCGGGTTGGCCTGAGCCCGCTGCCCGCTCAATGTGGCGAGGGCCCTGGAGAAAACTGGACGCATATCAGTCCAGTTCTTCAGAGCCAAGGTAGCGGCCATTCAGCAAAGGCCGCTACAATGTTTCAGGTGCCTGGATGTTGGACATGTCCACCAGAACTGCAAGAGTTCGGTGGACAGGTCCGACCTCTGTTACAAATGCAGTGGGACTGGCCACAAGGCAACAACGTGCCGGGCCGCTCCCATTTGCGCCGTCTGCACCAGCCCGGGGAAGTTGGCCCGGCATCGGGTGGGAGGCCCTGCGTGCCACCCGCCGACGAAGAAAACCGGACCAGCTAGTGCGGGTGGCAAGCCCCCCCCCCCCCCCCCCCCTCCCGACACTCAAAGGGCCCGGAAAGAAGCCAGCCAGTCCCACTGCAGTCGTGGGAACTCCTGGACAGGCCACAAGGAGCGACGGGGAGATGGAGGTGGAGGAGACAGCTGTGGTGGTTGCGGCAGCAGTGAGTGGGGAAGTCCCAGGGCCACTGCCAAGGGTACGGCCCTGGTAGAATGGGCGGCGAGTCACGGTCTCATTCTCCTGAATAAGGGAACCGTGACCGTGACGAGAGGAGAATCCATTGTGGATCTCTCTTTTGCATCTCCTGGCATGACACGGCGTGTGACCGGCTGAGAGTTGACTAAATTACTTTTAATCTTAACATCCACATCTCTCCAGCGGTAAACGGTCCTCATCGTCTAGACCCGTCACCGCGGTGGACCATCAAAGGCCTGCGCAAGGACACTCTAGAGTGGGCACCCTCCGTATTCGCCTGGCAGGAAAGGCCAGGCGAGACCACAAACGGTGGTGAGAAAAATGCTCGCCAGCGAAGAGAACTGGCGAGCGGTGGCCTCCTTCTGCGAGGAAGTTATCCTCGTGAAGGAGGCCGCAGAACGAGACCGGGAGGCGCTGAGGGTGAATGCCTCACGTCGGCATGGCCGCGTGAGAAGAAGGTACTCGAGGGGAGGGATCCGCAAGCATGCTGGGATCCTTTGCACCCCCTCGGGCCGCCTGAACAGATTCACCCTCAGAAATAGTTATTTATTTATTTATTGCGTGTATGTGTGTGTGCCAGTGTGAGTGTATGTATTATTTATTTATTTATTCTAACGGTAAGTAGAACTTAGCTATTATTAAAAATAATTTAACTTCTACTTTTCTTAGGACTGATTAGCCGGGCAGGACGCCGCGAAGGGCATGCTCCCTCGCGGACTCTTGTCTTGGCTGAGATCGTGGACCGGGTAGTGGTGAGGGCCCTACTCGGTACGCCTCGGCAACTTCGGTGGGGAGGGGGAGCTCGTCATGTCGTGACTGCATGACGGTTTCAAGTTCTTGGGGGAAGCCTCGGGGAAGGATGGGGGAAGACCTTCGGGTCGGAAACCACCTTCACCGGGAGCAACAGGCTACGAATGGAGCTCGGTAGATCATGCATAGTTTATTTCCCGGGTCCCATTTATAAAGCTTAAACGTGAAGTCACCATGAGGTTTTAGCCGGTAGAAATCCGGCACTACCCACTGCCCTTCCCTCACGGCAGGGAGTGTCTTTATGAAGATTTCCTCATATACAAAAAAAAGGTCTGGGTTATTTGAATCACATAATTAAGTAATTTTTTTATTACTATTATTTTCTTTTCTCATTCAGAATGTATTGTGTGTTTTAAATTCTTGGTCACTCCTCTCAGAAAGAGAGGTGAAAAAGTTACGTCACCCTCGTGACGTTTTATAGCGACTGAATTACGGAGAAGAAAATATAAATCTCCGACATGTTCAACATTCACCATTAGTGCATGGTATATATATATCTTAAATATTATTTTTTAACAACATACGTTGGTTTTTAATTATGTAATGAAATATATGTAAATGTTGATTCCACTCCCCTGCAGATCCCGTCGTTTCGCATTATCGAATGTGGTATACCTATTTTTACGGTTGTGAGCCAATTTGACTCATAAAATGATTTAACAGTTAATCGCATAACACATGAAATAGCTTACATCAGGCCTGGGCAACTTGCGGCTTACAAGCCGCACGTGATTTGTTTCTCCTCACATAAAAACAATCATCTACACTTCTTTTCGCTTCTCCGCTACATTATCCTTCTTACCTACCCACTTCTGCCATCATTTCGATTTATACATCGCGTGTGAACAGAGCATTTTTAGTGAAATAATATAATTTTATAAAATCCATTTTTTGGAAATATGTTTTCACTGAACTTTATAATAATAAATCTTTCATTAAAATTGATTTGGAACTATTTTCATTGTAAAAAACTGCAATTTTCTTGTATGAGTCAAATTGGCTCACTTCAGTAAAAATAGGTATATAATCAACATCCGTAAATCTAGTGTTAATAAGTTTAGAATAGTAATTTAAAATGATGTTAAAGAACGAAGTGTTACGCCCTAAACCCAACCGACACACTCCGCATGATATCGCTCATCACCACCATTATTGTTATTGCTATTATTATTATTATTACCATTGTTATCATTGTCGTCGTCGTCGTCGTCGTTGCCGTTGCCATTGCCGTTGCCGTTGCCGTTGTTGTTACTATTAATTTGCATAACTCATGTAAAATGTACATACACACACACACACACACGCAGCACACCCAACGACCACTCTGAGGGCCCATCCCTCACCTCAGAGACCACATCCCCATTTAACAAGGTCCCTGTCCCCCACTCTTCATTTCACCTAATTTTCCGCACCCACGACTTTTCCTAAAGTCCAACACAAGATACACTTTTTAACTGACTTTTCATCGAGTATTATAAGACAAATAAAAGAGACAAATATCAATGCACACTCGCGCGCGCGCGCGCATGCACACACACACACAAACACACACACACACACACACACACACATCTAGTATTCGTGAGTTAATACCTTCCCACGCGAAGACCAAGTGGTGGTCGTTTCATAACAGAAGAAAAAATAATTACTGATAAAGTATAAAAAGAAATAACAGTAAACAAATGTTAATCATCAATGATTTTCGTTTTATTTTAACCGCTAAAAGATGTGATGGGTGAAAAATCACCCCATGTAAATGGTTTTTCTAATATTACTAACAAACCGAATTGCTGTTAACACTGATTTTTCCTGTAATCATTTATGGCGTCAGTGAGCATACCATTGTCATAAAAAAGTTCACTTTTATTATGTACATACTTCGTTAGCTGTACAACAAAAAAACTGAGCTGAGGTGATTTTTCACCCATGATAGCGTAAGTGTAAGTTTTTCAAAATTACTTCGTGACGATTTAATTTTCTGTTAAACCATTTCTTAAACAACGATTAAAATTATCGAATTTTTTCACATAATCTGGGGAAAATACTATTAGAAACACTTGGCGAAAAGTTTGAGGAAACAACGCCAATGCCATCAGCCACATCTAAGCAAGGAAGGTGTTGTATATGTACATACAAGGAAAGAAAATAGAAAATGTACTATTAGATTACAATATGTACCAACTTCATTTGTAACAGGCACCGCAACATTATTTGCAATAACCGTCAAAAAGAAATTCTATAATTTTCATGAAATATGTAATTCTTATAACATAGCTAATCTGATTTACATGTCTTCATTAAATTTATAAAATAAAATTCATTTACTGAGATAAAATAACACGCATGATAATGTGTGGGAACGGAAAGAAGGCAGCCGAGACGGAAGGGGAGATTGTTCTCGCACCGCCTACCTCCGCCATGTCGGTCCTAGAAACCTGAGATCGACAAATGACAACCGAAAATAAAACACTACTTTCGTCGTTCACATGACGGCGCAACGAATATGCGGGTCTCTCTTGCCAATAGCGCGTCAAAATCGAAAATGCGTGAGAGAGCGGGATGTCCCTATCCGTCGGGCGAATCAGAGCAAATTACCCCTCAACTGCCTTCATTACGACCCAGCATAATACCGTTAAGGTGATTTTTGTAAATGATACCTTTTAAGGGTTAACAAAATTCAAACAAGATCTGGTTACAACTACGATAGTTAATAATTACTGCGTTAATACATTCTTCCCACTAGTTTTATGATCTCAACGAGCACTTGCAGTTATGCGTTTAGCAATATCGTTTGATTATACACGGATCAGTAGTTGCCGTAAAATCTTGCGTGTCGAATATCCGAATATCAAATTGGAAATTTCACGAGCCAGCCAGCCACGTTACATCATGCCGATCAGTAATATTGATGCGGAAATTGTTACGTTCCATTTAAAGCCCGTAGCTTTGAGTACCTCATTCGTGTATTAACAATTACTAAAAGCTACTAAAGCGACCACATGTCTCTGGTAATCTTCCAGCAGGGAAGTTTTCTATTTTTATTACATACGTTTATATTTTTGTGTTTATCCGTATATTGTTTGTAATTCCTAAACCCATACAGTTTATGGATTTGTGATATAAATATTAGAAAAATTTAATCAGGGTAATTCCTACTGATAAATTTTCCCACCTGCTTTTTGTGTTTACAGTATATTTTGGCTTTGACTATTGCGGCCATTTTGTTTCGAACCATAGTTCAGATGGGTTTCGAAACCGCCGAGGCTATTATACATATCATGTAGGAAAAATGACCCAGTATTAATGGGGATTTCGAAGTTGGCCCAGTAGTTGGAAACTGGAGGGTTTACTTCCTAGTGACCGCGGCCCCTTCATTGCCTGTCCTTCGACATCCTACACTTCTATGTCATAGAACAGGGGTGACCAACTTCTATATGTGGTGGGCTGTTTTTCTTAAAAATGTGTCAAGATCTACCTCTCAAAATCCTGATATTTAACACATTCAACTTTGTGTATTGTATAATGGCAAGTATCAATGGGAGAGGGGATTTGCGTGTTGAAATCGTATCCTATCGGCTGTGATTGGGCAGAAATTGCTTCGTGATCGATTTGTCAGCCATCCCTGTCATAGAAGACTTAGTCTACCTGTCAGAAGAGTAGTCATACTTTACTCGCCAATTGTGTTATACTATTATGCTATTAAGAAAGTGTAGCAGAGTTTGACTGCATATGCAAAAAATGTCGAAATGTTTAAGCTAATTGCAAGATACGCGCAACGACGTTATTTCTTAGAACCTGAGCTTAACCGTAGGAGTGACACAAGTTTTTACAAAAATGTGGCCGAACCCGATTACGGTGCACTGATTACACTGTCCAACACCATTTTTGTTTTTGCAATATCCACTGAGTGATTCTCGTAGATTTGCTCAACCTAAACACGAATCCGTCGACAGAATTGCTCCATCACCCTCAGTTTTCGAAAAAAAATGAGTTTTAGTAAAAGCACCAGATTTTGGTAAAAAATGAAGTATTAGGCGAAAACTATAAACGCTAGGAAGTTAACATTTATCTTAAAAGATAGAGAAAAACACGCCGTATATTTTAATGTATTTAATTATTAAAATTGGTTGTTTTAAATAGTTGTAAATGACTGCCAAAGTGTAAAAAAGTGCCAATGCGCGAATTTGCTACGTTACATTTTTACAGTTTTACGAAAAGTTATTTATCTAGCACAAATTTGCTATACAGGATCGAATTCTGTAGATATTTCGGAAGACAAAACTGCCCAGAAAAACTTCGAAAACACTTTTCAATTGCGACAGGCCGAAAAAATATCTGTCGGGAACGCGTAATCGGCGTTTTGCTGTCATGCGGCCATTGCATGGGGACAGTGCCGCAACTACGCGTTATCGACACCCATGCGATACATAGTGTCATCCGAAGGTCGCTTAAACCCAATAAATTTTTTTTACATTATAATTATAAAATAGAGAAGAATTGTATAGAAGAATTATAAACTACAAATGGTGACTACTGCCTGCTATTTTGGAATTTTGTTACAAAATAAAACATTGTTAGAACTATAATATTCTTTTTAAACAATTTCGTTATGAATAACAATAATACAATATAATGGGCGTTTGTCGGGAGGTTAACAGAGAGAAATATTCTCTGGGAGTTTCGCAACAATAATGCGTAGAAAAATAAAATTAATTGCTATTGGTGGTTTTAAGAATTTGTAAGAGGGAAGTCGTATAATCTTGAAATGGAAAATGCAATTGTACAATATGGCTTATTTATATGATGAAAATTTCTAAATATACTTGTTTGTTTAATGTAGCATTATTGTCATAAAATAACTCATAAGCAATAAATGTACTTGTAAAGCAAACTACATATACTAAAACTAGCGCAGCTGAAACGGTTACGCTGAGAATCACTGGCAGTACCTTGTATCTTGCGGTGCTATTTCAGTTTCTCAGCCGAAAACATAACTTGTGTTACAACTTTCAAGTATGGTTTCCTCAAGAATAATGTCTGCTCTATTGCCTCCTCCTATTAGAATTCCTCCTGGGCATCTAGTTTTTAAGATATGTAGGAAAATATCCACCACAGTTGAGGCATATTGGTCGTCGGTCTCAGTTTCACCATTGTTTAAACATGTTCAAATGTTTATAACATTAAAGTAATATGCACCGTTATATTTAGGAGGGTTTGTAGAATCATTTTATGCAAAAAAACTTAAATATCTTTTACGGTTAAACTACAAAAAATTCTGATATATCAAAATTTAATTTTTTTTTTTCAAAACTGTTTTTCTCAAAAAACGGAGTCTGATGGAGACAAGCATACTTCATATTCGTATTGAGTGCCACAAAATCTGTAAGAATCAGCATTTATATTCTTTGGGCAAAATATCGTGTTGATCAGTGTAATTAATTCTTGAAAACTATTGTTTCACGACGATATGATTAACATATGTCTAGCGATCGAAAGTAGTTGAAAGCAGTTGTTGCAAAGAAAAAGTAGTGTTTTATAATAATTCGATGACAAATACTTTTATGTTTATATTTTATTTGGTGGTACAACTCTGCAGCCGCAGAAGACCGCGAATCGTCGGTGTTTCTTTTTCAAACGTCTTTTCTTAAAGTTCCGTTTAAGAATAATATATATTGGAGCTAAAATAGAGATACTACCTTAGTTAGTACATCCACTCATTTGTTACGTATGAAAACACGCAAGGTGGTGTACCTCTAATACCCCTCAAATTTATTTCAGAATCCTTCTACCGTTTGATGTAAAATATTAGAAAAGTTCAGGTTGCCGTGGGAATTTCACAATTATAAACGAAATCGAATTATATTCGGCAAAGAAAATATCACAGAAAAATACTAAATGTAATAATTTTACAATTTAATAAAAAATTAAGTAAGTTTTGTTTGGTCGTAAAATTAATATATTTCTATAATTGAACTCAGGTGGGTATAGGTTCCATCAAAGTAACTTTTAAGCATTTAATCTAGCAGCTTAGGAGATAACAATATTTAATTAAAAAGTTTTCTCGCCTCATGGTTGTTATATATACTATATAGGGTATTCGCGATAAATATTACCACCGTTTTTTTCATAAATAGTAAACATTCGAAAAAAGTCGAACAGCAGAAAGTAGTAGTATATTTGACTAGCCAGAGGATAGCGTATTTAAATTTTTTGTGTTTTTAATTCCCTTCTAGAAGGAAAGGTGACCTTCATTTTTTAATGGCATGCTACATATTACGCTGGATCGGAATGAAGGCAGTTGAGGGGTAATTTGCTCTGATTCGTCCGACGGATAGGGACATCCCTCTCCTTCACGCATTTTCGATTTTGACGCGCTATTGGCAAGAGAGACCCGCACATTCGTTGCGTCGTCATGTGAACGACGAAAGGAGTGTTTTATTTTCGGTTGTCATTCGTCGATCTCAGGTTTCCAGGACCGTCATGGCGGGGATAGGCGGTGCGAGAGCAATCTCCCCTTCCGTCTCAGCTGCCTTCTTTCCATTCCCACACATTATTTACCGGGCGCAAATGGCCTGAAGGCGCGTGGCAAGTATTTTGGTCAGATTCGCCACATGGATAGAGACATCCCTCGTTCGCATGTCATTTTTGATTCTAACATGCTACTGGTCGAAAAACCGCACATTCGTTATGTCGTCATGTGAACGACAAAAGAAATGTTTTGTTTTCGGTTGTTATTAGCCGAGCTTCAGCTTTTCAAGAACGATAAGGCGGAAATAGGTGGTGCGAGCGACACTCTCCCCTTACCCCGTGCCTCATACTGCGCCTTCTTTGCCTTTTGGCTATAATAGTTCTCACAATAGCGGATATGACAAACTAGCTGCGGGACATGCACCAATCCTTCAATTCCACTGTGAGAAGAGACTTTACATAAAAGAACTTTAAGTTTCTCAACTTTTGGAATTTACTTTGTGGCAGCAAATAATCCTGCAATACCTGCATTTTATACACACATTTAGGAACAATTAAGCTGCAAAAAAAATGTTCGTTAGGCTATTAATGATATAATGGAAGTTCTAAACATTCGTGTATTTTGTATGCTAGTCATTTGGTCTCATGGGCAGTAAAGATTGGGCCTCCTCTACCGATTTTTTAAAATAAATTCGTAGCAGTTGTTGACTCGTCGGACAATTAAGTCGTCGGAATCTAGTTTGTTTTTTCTTCTTCCGGAAATAAACTTGACACTCCGTAGTTTTGGTGTGTTTGTTTATTATAACGAAAAAACGAGAGTATATACAGAACAACAAGATAACGATATAACAGATAACAAAAATATAACAAGCGAGCACAACGAAGATATAAGAAAAACTAGGTAGAATGTGTATGTTGAAAAATTGTGTTAGAAGCCCCCGCCAGGACGCTTGTTCGGTCCCTTTATTAATTTTTCAAGCACCCCTTCCTCCGTCGACATCCCTTCCAAGGAGGAAGTGGTGACTTGGTAAGGAGGAGGACGCTGGGCCCGTGCAAAATGTTATTGGTTCTGCCTTGGCTTCGTGGGTGGTTACCAAAATGCAGAGTTTGACCAAAGTTACCAAAATCAGAGATGACCCTTCGGTCATCGAAGGGTGCTTGCCAGGTCGGCCAGGTTTGCACGGCTACGGAAATAAATATAGAGTTATAAATTTTCTCTCTCGCAACCTCAAGGCCCGCGTTGTCAATTACGCCTCAACAGCACTTCCAGTGCAACAACAAACAAAGGAGAATGATTCACAAAATACGTCGAAAGCAATGTTGAATAAAAAATTCATTTTTCGATAAAGCGTAAATGTGCATCTTTTATATCTCGATCATGAAGATCAGAGATGATACAGAGATACGAGAATAGTGTTCGAAAGAGGCGCAAGTGAAAAATACCCATAAATGGATACCGTAATCCAAATAGCCGGATTATTGCGTAGCAGATAACCAGGGTGAACGGGACAGGTCGGAGAGACGGACGGCTCGAGGTCACGAGCAGATCGAAGAGAGAATAAAGGGTGGAAAGGGGAAAGAGAGAAAGAGATGGAGAACGAAAGGTACGATGGCGCTCAGAGAAGCGAGGGGGATATTAATGCGTTCAGGTTGGACTTTCCTAGGGAGCGCCGCTAACCGAACTTCAATCGAATTAACATACTAATGGCACTCGGTCGAGCCAATTGTGAAACTTCTATTTTAGCCGACCAACAATCCAGAAAAACTTTCCGTTGACTCATTTTGCTTTTCCATCTTATCCCTTTATCGAGTCTGTCGATGCTCGAATTTCTACATAGGGCCCGATCGTACTTCGGATAATGGAAAAGTTAGTTCATTTGTATCTCTGTACAGACTGTCCAAGAAATTGGTGTTTTCTTGTAGTTTGTTTATTCAGAAACGAAATTGTTGTAATTTTCTACAAAGTTATACTATAGTAGTATCTTGGAGACAACGTAATTGTCTAAATCGCATGAATGAACAAATGTAATTTTGTATTGTAGAATACGATACCCTTGAGGAATAGATTTAATATTTCAATTCAGTAGTATTAGGTTGCTTTAGGTATGAATACACTATGATACAATGAAATTATTCATTCTACAAAAAAATATATATAGACATTCACCAGCCGGGATTCAATCACGATGCTCGGCGGGGTGCAAAAGTATAAGCCAATCACACTTCCGCCGAACCACCGCACTTCTTCTGTAGATGCTTCATCTTTAACCCTTTGAAGACGACGGACGCATATATGCGGCCTGAGAAAAAATCTGATTATAGTTTATCAGTGTATGTATACACGGTTAGAGTTGAAAAATTGAAATATACTGTTGAAATATGATCGCACAAATAGTAATTTATAACTTCTATACATCAACACTCTGACTTTCTGATAAAAAGTTGGTTTTTTAACGCCAAATAAATGATTATTTCTCAATATTCAAAAAAGTCTCCGTCCACAAATGGTTAAGAGTATATCACCTACCATAGAAAAATTGCATTTTCAAAATGCAATTTCTCAAAATTGAGGGCCCATTCACAAGAACGCGCGAACACGTCACAAATATTTTTCGATGTACTTTCACCTAATCTGAAGCTCATCAACATCCCGATATCCACTACCGTAAATCCTCCCTGTAAGTAACTACTGCCATCCCTTCAATTATTCCTGTTACAGAACTTTTCGTAATTTCTGCTAATGCACGTTCCTGATATCCCGAAACAGGATGTTGGTTTAAATCTCGAAAGAATTCATAATGACAATGGAAACTCCAGCGGGAACCTTTTCATAAAAGCGGTATTACACGCTGCGGGTCTATGTAACTTCTCCTAATCGAGCCCCTTTCATGAGAGCTCTTTTTCGTCATGCGTAGGATAAGCACATTTAATTCAAGATAACCTTGCTCTATGGTCGACCGTATTCTCTCCGAGAGAGTACAAAATTGGCTTATGATAATATAAAGCACGACGACGTCTCGTCCGCAGAGGCCCGTTCGTCACAAAGAGCACGAGATTTACGTGCTATCCATGATTTACCCGATGACCAGGAATGGTCCTGCCCAGCCAATCACGACGCGCTCTTATCGGAAAAGCAAATTGCCACTGGACGATCCTATATACCCTGTATCCCACATAATTATGGAACGTAATTACCTCCGGGTAAATCAATTAGCATCAAGATCGGCAGATACCGCGCTCATTCTTGACATATTTATGTGACACAGTAGAACACTTCGTTTCTATGCCTGTTAATGAACGATGACGAAAATGGATGTGGAACGGTGTCATGGAGAAAGAAGTACGTTTTAATTGCATTTACTCACTTGCAGAGTCACCGTTGAAGCAATTAACCGACATATTTGGATGGACAATTGTATCGTTGAAATTGAGGTTAATAATATCTCGTTCTTTGTTTCACATTGGAATTAATTATTCCTCTGACATTGTTGGATAGTTTCTATCTGTGGTAATGTAAGGTAGATACGCTATCTGCGTATGCACAGATCGGCTATCGGCTGTCAGTTATTATTAACTATCGATGGAATCCATGGAACAAGGAAGGAGATATTGGCATTAATCATGTGATAGGCGCAACTAATTGTAAGTGAATGTTCAGGGAAATACTTAATCTTTGATTTGTAGAAGTTTTGCACCTTACAACATTACGAATATAAAACTAGCATTCTAAAACTATGGGGAAAATGTGATATTAACACTGTTTTACAGTACTCTATATTACCATTCTGTACTCTATCTTGCAGCTCTGTATATTTTAATACACATTTAACACGAATCCATGTTTGTCAATTAATTTTAATTTCTTATCATGCTACACTTTTTTTCTTCGCAATTTGCAATCTGTAGTTGTAAAAAAAAACATGGTGTTTAACGAGGTTCTTCAGAATAAAGCGAAATATTATAGTGGGTGTAGAAAGTATTCGTACACCGACTAATTTCGAATAATATATTGTGAAATTGTAGTTTATTAACTAATTTTTTATAAGCAACGAGTGTGTACATATTCTCGGAAGGCTCTATAACAGACACAGTGCAAAAAGAATTAATTAGTTGAATAATTTGCAAAGTTATCAAGAAAAAAAAATATTGTCCGAAATATATTTTTTATTTTTTAAGCCTTCTTTAGAGGATATGTGATGTTTTTTAATGTGACGTTCCAAATAGTGTCATAGGTTTTGGATGGGATTAATATCAGGAGATTGTGGTGGAGCTTATTGGTTACTTATTGCTCTTATATTTCTTATATTTCGGACAATATTTCGTTTTTTCTTGAAAATTTTGCAAATTACTCAACTCAATAATTTTTTTTGCACTTGTATCTGTCTAGACATTTCCGCGAATATGTACAAACTCGTTATTTATAAAAAATTAGTTAATAAACTACAATTTCACAATATATAATTCGAAATTGGTCGGTGTACGAATAATTTCTACACCCACTGTAGATTTCAACTGCACTCCTTACTGACTTTGAGTTCTAAAAAACGTACACTTCACTTTCTTAATTCGTAAATATGTTGATTCCTAATTTAAACATCTTCGGATTAACTTTGTTTCAAAGCGTAAACTTTTCTCACCACAATATTCTCGTCAACAGAAATATCAAAGCTAAGTACGTATTTACACAAATATCGAAATAAACCCTGGCGAAGATATATTTCGATGTACAAGGCGCCAAGGAAAATGGAAACCTCTATTTACGAACGTAAAAGATATTTACGTATAACGAGTAACTTTTTCATCCTGCGCACCATTCGTTCCTTTGCTACTACCATCTGCGTCAGACATTAAAAGAATAGTCAACCACAGTGAAACGTCCTTTCACACGGTCGTTCGAAATGAAAGTGGTCGAGCGCTGGGGTCACTAATACGTCGTTATAGCCGGAAATGTCATTTCCCGCGGAAAAACATCTTTTCCGCCGCTAACGGGAACGGCGACAGTGGTGGGGTATAATCTTGATTGGCGTTCGCATGAAATGAGAGGAAACATGTGCTGTGAGAAAAAGAGTATAACGAAGTCGAAAAAGTGTGATCTTGCAGACATTATTTCGTCGATGAATGGTTCAAAAATTGGGAGATTAAAAAGACGCAGTAATTGCTTCAATTTTCTGTATCTTAAATCATTCGTGGATTTACAAAGTGAGAAACGGAGATGGAAAAGGACTGATGGAATATGTCAGAGAAAAAGAGACACTGTGATAATGACCTTTTTAATTACGGGCATAAGTATCTATATTTTCTAAAGCTTATTTTATTTGAATCATGGTTCTGCACTGTCCAGTTGTAAGAGATCAGAATTTTGTTCTACGTATGCAGCATCTATAAGAACAACACAGATGTAATTTTATTTACGAATGCGATGCAATGTTCCATTTACAATAATGTAGATTGGCGGTGACGTAGCCAAAGCCTTACGTTGAAAATAACAAAGACACATTTACACCGCGAAGTAAAAAATACATGATTATATATCTCACGAAAACATTGAAATCATTTTTCCAAAGAAATCTAAAGCGATAAAACGGGTCTATTTCCGCAATTTAATTTCTCGTAAAAATACTTTATCGCCAAGTCTGGTCCATGCAACAAAAGCCTACTTTAACGATCAACATAACTTACATGTCATTACGTCCATCCTGTAATAACATAAGGGTCTCGTTGTATTAAGGTGCATTGTAAATTAAAATACCTACTTAGAAAGATGTGCATAACGTCCAAAAAAGTGGTTCCATAAAAATCCATTCACCAGAAAATGAAGGAGGAAAGGGAAGTTTGCAGAGCACCACTGACTATCTAAATTTTCTACGTTAGACCGTTTGCTGGTCCACGTACAGGGAATTAGCGATAAAAAGGGAGAGAAGGTGGCGTGAGAGGAAAAGAGAAGGAGGCATTAACGAAGACCTTATTAATTACCTGCACGAATACATGCACTAGTCGGTGCGACCGCGGCCCTGAAGGCTTGATTAAATCGACTCTTGCAAGCCGTTATGCCTCGGTCGATCGCGCCGAAAATCCCTTTTATCTATATACACTACAAAATTCGTGTACCCTCATCATTGTTGGAGTATCGCCGAAGGTAATGGAACAAGTAAAATCGAACGTTCTCTGCATCCTATCATACGTTTACATCTTGATGGTAGTCGTAACTACCGAGACAATTTCGTTTAGAAGTTATACCTTATTGTACCTCCAGGGCGCCGGTTATTTTCAATACTACAGAGTGTCTTATCTGCGGCAAATGCGGAACTGTGAGTAATAAACGAGGGGACGGATGCAATTTTCATAGATGACATCAAGTCCTTCGTTATCAGAAGACATTAAACTACGTGAATGTAGATCTTCGAAGTCTTGTTTCTATCTCTAATTGTAAGATGAGTTAGAATTACAAGGTGTTTCTTTCATTTGTAAGAAACTATAACATATTATAATTACTGACAATCGTGTTAAATAGTTTATGTGGCCGATATGTTAACGACAGGGACGATATTTTTGACAAAATTCCACAGTTGAATAAACCAACCATTACAGCGCATTAATCCACTCCAGAATTACTGTTGATCGAAATCCGAAAGTTGCAGAGCAGGAAGTACTACAGGCTACCAAAGCTGCTCGATATTTCCAAGAATAATTTATTGCCTTCCGGCAAAACTACCGGTGGCCCGGTTTCCTGGCGTACGTACGATAAGGGACAAAAATTATTCAAATCCCAAACGGATTTTGTTCCTAGCTACCGAACGGCAAGAGAGTGGCACAACCCTGCTTCGCTGAAACTAGATACACGTCGATAGAATGCCCTAGCTTGTTTGGTTACCATTTTTATCGGACGTAATAATGGCCGAGAATCAACGACTACGTCATACGTCATTTTATCCCATCTATTTTGCTATTTCGCGCGTAACGACCCAATGAAGTGAATTATGATTTATTTAATTCGAATTAACGCAGAACGTTGTTAATCGCATTAACAATGGGTCACTATAAATACAAATTGTCCTATGTAGGAAACATGATGTAGAAATCTTTTTCTGTGGATAGCAATTCGTAGAAATAAGCTATGAACGGAGGAACGGAACGTATGTTGGCACCGAAAGCGGCGGTATTTCCTTACTTTTCCGCCACTTCCTTTTAATTACGCCTTAAATTTCATCGTGTTTTTAATTATAACTTTTCCCCGCGGAACAACTCGAATTACCGCGAATTAAAAAATTTCATACCGTTTTCAGTAGTTTCGTTCGTTATTTCGCATTTAACGAGTTCGCTTATTGTTCCAAAGTATTCATGATTCGGTGGGTTTTCTGTGAAAGGTACATTTTCGTATATGACTTATGCGATTTTTAATACTGGAGGATCAATTAGACATTGGCATGGAAGAATGAAAGAATGAGATCGAGAAAAGCGAGAATTTTGGAAATTGTGCACGTGCAAGTTAATTATCTGAATGCGAAAGATATACTGTTAGTGTATATATCAGCCGTTTATTTTAAAAGTGGCATAATAAATACGAAATTATTTGTACTGACAAAAATATAAATATACGAGGTAAAAAGTGCAAGTAAATCTTATCAAAAAATTGGCATCAATGTTTTTAAACGCATTAAAAGGCAGGTTCTAAATATTTCGATTTAAAAAGAAAGTGATTTATGTCACTTTCAAAATAATACATGTCCAATAAGGAATTAAAGTTATTGAAATAATATTTTAACGAGAGTTTTCTCATTCGAAATATGGCATCATGCAAAATAAGATATTGTTTCAAAACTTGAGTAATGACAGAGATTTTAAGATCAATTTGATTTTCATGAATGAAGCCATACGATTTTGAATGGGTTAACCCATTGACTGCCAACTACGAGATATCTCGTAGCTACATTATAAGTTTGAATTAATAAGTTAACAATAATGTCCGAGCATGTATAGAAATTTTTGAACAAAAATGTTCTTCGTATCATTACAAATGCCGAGATTATATTTTTGATTAATGAAAGTAATGTTGTAAAAACTTTCTGTCATCTTCTCAAATTTTAACAATCTAAGGTAATATTTGCTTCGTTTTCCTGGCAGTGAATGGGTTAATCGATTTATCAGTACACTTCCTATAACGAATCAAAATATATCAAAGCAGTTGTATAATCAAAAACAATGTTATCAAAATAACAGCCTAAATTTCGATTATTGCGACATAGTTTTGGACATACTATTGAAGAAACTTGATTAATACATTCAATTCTCTTACAACACGTTTTTAATATACAGGGTGGTCCACGTAACTTGTGCACCTTGAATAACTTATAAAGTATGCGTTGCACGAAAGAATGTTATATACAAAAGTTACATGGTTCAAAAGGGTACACTATGTGACGCATTTATTTTTTTATAGGTGGAGGCGTTTCGGAGATTTGAAGGTCAACCTTGTTTTTTTAAATGGAACGATATATTTTCTTATTAACCATGAAATAGTACGTTTTCAGACGAGTTCAACGACCTATGACTCAAGGTCATTTAAGGTCAAACTTGCAGGGGTATTGCAGAAAAGGTGTGCTCGATTCATTCGTAATATAGTATGTATTCAAAATAATTACCTCTTACTTCAATGCACTTAACAATTCTTTGTGTAAATGACTGAACATATCAAAACAATTTTAATACATTTCCATTCTCACCACTATACTTAAGTACTATCGTTCAGCGGAGGATACCTTAACACGATTAGTAATGAAAGTAAACTGACTGTCGTGCAGAACAGCACAGTAATAAATAAATACGTTTGTTTTCATTTCATCGATAATGACTTTATAGCGGCACGGCAGAGACTTCGCAATCGATGCATTTTTGCCGCATGCCGCTGCAACATCTCCATAGAGAATCTGGCGGATGGCAACGACGTTAATTATCATCGAGAGTCGTAGCATTAATATTGGTGTATTTATTAACTCGCCAAACGAACACGCTAAGACTTTGATGTTGCCCTAATTAATGCTGATATTGAAAATATGTTATTGTTTTGGTGTGAAAGTTCGTAGGCGCAAACTGAAGTACAAGTAAAACGAGCACACCTTTTCTGCAATATCCCTCCAAGTTTGACCTTGAATGACCTTGAGTGATAGTTCATTGAACTCGTCTGAAAACGTGCTATTTCATGGTAAATAAAAAAACATATCATTCCGTTTAAAAAAACAAAGTTGACCTTCAAATCTCCGAAACGCCTCCACCTATAAAAAAAAATAAACGCACCACATAGTGTACCCTTTTGAACCATGTAACTTTTGTATATATCATTCTTTCGTGCAACGCATACTTTAAAAGTTATTCGAGGTGCACAAGTTACGTGGACCACCCTGTATAGCACAGTCCAATAATTGCAACAACTCTCGCACAACTTGATTCATTTGCATCACGAGTTAATACAATTAAATAACCTTCATGTAGAACGAACTGTTCTAAATTTCGTTAACACGGTTTCGATGCAATATCGTACAAATTACCTGTGTTATAGGGGAGTTAACTGTGCATTATCCATTGAATGCCATTTCTCATGAATTAGCTTCGCTATCAGTACAAGTCGTAAACACTGATTTGGGATTTCGTTATCGACTTATAGTACCGTATTCAGTGCTTACTTCTTCCTGCGTTGAACAGCAGCCAAAGGGTTGCCGATATTTCATCGAACGGTATAGGTATACAGTAGGCAAAAGTTTGCCCTTCAAACTTTCGATAAAAGTCGAGAAACTTCTGTACCTGTTCATCTAGCGTTTAGCCCGTATGGAGGCATGTGTCTGGAACACAGATATATTCCGTTAATGTACTTTATACTTGTATTCACTTTAGCGTAAACTCTCGAGCCAGCCGCCAATCGAGAACCGAACTACTTGGAGTTGGAGTCCGAAATACCATAGTAACAATGGCAAATGGAATAAGCAGCGTTATGTATTGTGGCACAATTCGGTCGTTGTTCCGCGAGAAAGCCAAAGACTCGATGGAATTCTTGTCGGGTTTGTCGGCTACCGGAGAAATGGATTTGCCTGGAGGCGACAAAATTCTTCGCCACGTTTCTGTTAATTTCATTCAACGCACGGTTATGCTATAGAAATCTCTTCGCACGTTAAAGTACGGCTGCGGAGGATTTTAATTAGAACAATCTCGCGGAAAATGTTACGTACCTGAAAGACGTCCGATCTGACTGTTTAGAATAATAAAGCGAATGAAATGTTCGAAATATTAAACTGTGATTTTATGCTGCTAACGATTTACCGTTTTAGATTTCAGATACATATTGTATATATGTTATTATTATACGAACCGAGTGTTATAAAATAACGATTGCAATTATAGAATAATAACTGAAGAGAACTATAATTGCATACTGCCAATCATCTGAGCGGAACGAAGAATCAACGTAATGGCTAACATCTATACTTCAATAATTCGCTATTGTCGGGAAAAATAATCAGTTTCTTTTATCTGTATTTTCATCGTCGAAAAAACGTTTGAAAGTATTTTTATGTCAGTCATACAAAATTTGGGGTTTAATATAAATTCCTCTAGAAATTCTATCCTATAGTAAATCTAATATAAATTCCTATAGTAATTTGCATTACCTAATACCCATGGTAAGTTTTCCGCCGCCTTGTAAGATGTAAAAGAAGATCGTATCTCGATCAACGATATGCCCAATGATAAAGTCATTAGTAAGTACAATAATTGAACTTTCTCAGACAAATACTTCGGCCGTTTAAAGCGCAATCGTCCAAATCAAAAACCCTAATTTAGTTTAAACTATAATCTAATCATTCGTTAAAATTTAAATCATCTTTGTCCCCGATTACTTAATATTTACATCCTCATTTCATTATATTTTACTTATTACATTGAAGGTCATTATGTTCATCAGAAAAATATATATGCCTTTTAAGGGACGACCACTCAAACCAAAATTCCTGATTTAGTCTACAATGAACCATTAGGTACCGGAAATACGTCGTGCGGATACTTCGATCAAGATTCGAACACTTCGAACTTAAAAAAAAGATAGTTTTATTTTACGATATTGTCACTATTGCTTTCCGTGCAATAAGAAATAAATTATTTGCCCTTTTGACCACGGCATAACTTTTAAAATTCTTATTGGCAAAGAAAGTTGATAAAGACAATAATAAGAAGGAAACAAGTCAGGACTGTAAGGAAGATAGTGTAAAACTTCCCATCCGACTCCCGTTATTTTGTATCGAAACATAGAAGCAACGTAAGGCCCTGCGTGTCGTGTAAAAGTTGTATACTTTTGCTTATTCTCCTCTGTTAAACGGCACGGCATCCATTTGTCCAATATTTTGTGGAAGTGCAGTTTCTTTCTGGCTGAGGATTCCCCACATCGAAATACTTGACCATTTTCTAACTAAAATCTGATCGATATTGATTACTAAAAGAAAAACCGCACGAACTTGTTCCGGTTCCTAATATAATTATTCTTTCCCTAAATTAATATTTACCTCCTTACAGCAGGATTACGCATACCTCACTTTGTCTCTTTAAATTTTTTTTCTGTTACTACCCAACGATACACGCTACCTATCATTGCCTAAGAACCATCCCACAAATATCCCGCCCGAGCGTACAGCAGTGCATTTCCGCGACCAGAACATTGCCACCTGAAGACTCAAAAGGGTGAAAATAAACTTCTTTCCCTGCATTTTATCCGACGAACGTTGCCGGCAGCGTAGAAAAGTTATCGCGCCAAGCCGAGCCTCGCGAAAATACCTATCAGCTGGTACTATTATTCTGTGAACGAATGAAATTAGAGACGGTGCTCGTGTCTGCTCGAATTCCAAGGGGAATTCCTCGGTCTGGTATACCCACGTGACTCCACAGGCTCGTGGATACGAGTGCGTGTGTTGCAGAGAAGGGTGGGACATGGAAAGCACTGCGATTTACACAGACACGCGACTCTCGAAATCCGTTCGCGTCGCAGTGCTTCCCAAGGTCCTCCTCCGTCTATCCCAACCCCTTGAATTCCCCGGGAATTCCTTACCAACGATCTCGACGGGTCTAGGAGGCGATGCAGGAAAGCATAACGTATATACCATGAAGAGAAACGAGAAGTGCGAGTAAATCTGTTTCTTCTCCCTTGCAAAACGAGGAACTTGATGTAAAAACATTCAGTGCTTATTACGATTTTGCAATGTGTGCGTGTTTGGAATTTTTTTGCCGGATCTGATACTGTTTCCAAGCTTTTATCGATCTCTTTTTAAAGGCTAATCTAAATCTGTTTTTTTTTAAAGAGAAATAACAGGAATTCGTTAAAATGTTTTGAATGCAATTAACGGAACAGAAACTGAGTGGAGATTTAACGAACTCATTGTTTTATATAGATGCATCATAAAACGAATATTACACTTTAAAATTTTTTTGTAACGATGAAAATAAAATGATCGTAGTTATGTTGATATACGAGTATTGGAAACTGCATATCTAGATATGAAACAGTTGATGAAGTGAATGAGCGGAGAGCAAGGTGTGAAAATTCATGTGTGTAAAGTGTGCTTGGAAATTGCATGAAAACGAAAGAAAACGGCAAATTTAGGTGAGTAATCGTGGCGAAAGAGTGTGAACTGAAACGTTAAAGTGAGTGCATGTAATTTTTCTGTATTAATTGAATCATTTTAAATATCAATAAAGTTTTCCTACCGATATGTTAGAAATTCTACATCCTTTCGTTGAAGACATTCGACTGTCAAATTTTCTATTCTCGCTCACTGTAATATCACTATACAGGCTTGCGGGGAAATAATTTCTACAAGCGAACTCAAGGTGATTTCTTATGAAAAAATAAGAACGAAATGTAGAATAAAATTTTTTAATTTAAGCCTTAGTTTTCAGGACAACAATTTGAAAATTTGTTGCATACGTAATGCTGTTACAACTAAAAAGACCACGTACCGAATCCATAGACACCGAATTTGATGAAACTCACGTCAAATACAGTTCTGGAAAAAATATTTGATATGTATTTTTTTTATCTACCATTGTTTATATCGAGGAGGTGAAAATACGCCTCAAGGTTGACAAGTTGAAAATATCCATCCAGTTTGAGGGTTGAAAATGTATTTCCTGGGATAGCTCGGTAACTAGAGGACATCTTTTTTTTTTAAATTGCGTGTTCTTTAACAGAGCTGCATAATAAAAGTTGCACATATTTATTTATTTAAATAATGGTTCCAAAAATTGAATTTTCGAACCCGATCTTCCCGAAAAGTAAGCATTAACGAACAAATTTTATCCCATATGTTGTACTTATTTTTTCATAAGAGAATATCCCTTGCCGGCTTGTAATTATTATTCGGGCACACCCTGTGTTTGTACTAATTGCTGCATTTAATCTTGTTATTTATAAAAAAAATGATAATTATGCCACAATTTCCGTCAATTTTTAAAATACCTAGAAAAATAAAAATATGTTTGAACTTAAAATAGATTAATAACGTAAAATATGCGGAATGATTACGTTTCTGTTAAATAATAAAACAAGTGTTTAAACATGTTCTGAAAGAAAATTCTAAGACTCACAGTCAGAGTTGAATATTCTTCAATAAAACGTTATCACGTACATGTTTCCAGAGAGTTTATAGCGCCATTGAATTTTTAAATAGATTCTTCAGTCCTCTTCAATCACCCCGCTTCTCTAGCTTGGAATTGCAATGCAGAAATGTTCGACCATTCGAGGGTATGAAAGGCAAACGTTCTAGGCACTCGTAAATCCCTCGTATCCTTTGATTTGTACAAGCTCTCTCGGAATAGAGGCCTTTATATAAACGATAAGGAATTCACGGATCGAGGATCTTAAGGATCTCAGCAGACCGATTTATAATCCGACTGTGCAAATACAAGCAAATCTCTGTGATATTTGCATGATTATCCAATGCTATTTGGCGCATTCAGTTGAAAGAAAGAAGAGGGTGTAAATTCCGACTAATCTGTTCTTATCCACCTTCAAATCCGAAGTATCGAAATTGCGAGTCTCGAGTGCAACGGCTAGAGCCGAAAATATCGGGAAACCATTTGATGCGTGAAACTGCACTTCCAGGATGGGTAGATAGCCCGAAGAAAAACGTGCATCGATTAAATTACGATCGATTGATTCCCATTTATTCGAATGAATCGGTGATTAGAGAAGTATCGTGTCCTCATTGTTTTCGAAAATTACAACGCTATGGAAAGATTGAGTTTCAACTCACACTCGACGTGAAACGATACTTTTTCTAATTTTAAGTGGATCCATTACAAGGCTAAAGAAAATGAAGAACCGCTTTTAATAATCTGTTAAAAAGAACAATCTAACAACTTGAAAAATATTGTAATGAATATTATACTTAGCACTGGCTTTTTGAAAATATAATATTTTCAAATTAAATATCATCATTTTATTATCAAAAAGATAGTGATAAGTACAGTTAGACTTATGAATATCCAGATGATACAAAAACACTGTCACACTTCCCAGTCTATTTGTAATTTGATACAAAATTTACTATCACTGGAAGTTTTTTCGGATGCGGACGGATATAAAACCATTTGAAATTAACATTACTTTATGTCGATCAGAAAACGGAAGAGAGAAGGCCCGGCGGAGCTCGCGTACATCACCAGCGCCACTCCCAATGCGCACCAGCAATTTGCCGCCGTTTCAGTTTTAAATCCCTAGCATTAAGGATCCATGTCTTCATAAAACCATGTATTTTTTTTTAGTTTTCGAAAATAAATTCATTTCAGTTCGAAAATCGCATTGCACATGCTTCCACCATGGAAAATATAAAAAAAACTAATTTAATGATTAAAAACTAGCACATATAGAATTTGTGGAGCATTATTTTTTCATTATTCTTAAAAAAAGAAGAAATTCATTTCATTTTTATCATCAATTTGTACGTGCTCCTACTGTGGAGACACAAGAAATTAGAGTTTGAACGATGAATTAGTGGCACTAATACGATTCACGGAATAATTCCATGGAATGTCGCTAAAATTATTCCATCAACCTCGAGAAATAGCGTAGGTTTGATGACTATATATCATTCGTATAAAGCGTGCATTTTCTAGAATCTATTGCGAATTACGTGATTACAGAGTGTACAGACTGTAAGGTCGCCTACGTATCGCCGACTACAGAAAACAGGGTCGTCAAAGCCGAAGCTTTTTTCATACGTGGAAACTGGTTGCTTCCGTTCCTGGAAATTATATTATTTCTGTCATGTGAGGCAACGTATTTCTGGAATATGTATCCTTTGCTTTAACGATGTTTAATATCATTTTTACAATCAACATAGATTTGTTAGACATCCTGATACAGAACTACTCTGAAAAGAGATTTTTAAATTTGTGTTGAAGTTTTACGAAACTATCTCGAAGAATTTACAAAAATTTCATGAAATAGAAGGTCTTAAACATAGATGTCCTCTTACATGTTCTGCTCAAGGAGCAAAGAAGGGTCTTGCAGGCGGTAAAAAATTGAATAACACTTTTTATAAGATTTAAAAATTGGAAGTTTTTAAGTAACGGTTATGCCGAATGGTACTTTTATTTTATATGATTACTTTCTTCGATACTGTCCCGATAAAATTAATATTGTTTTTAAGGTAACATCGCATCGTTTGATTGAGAATATGTGAAAGCTCCCAGCCTGTTACAGGGTATAAAGCTAAGGAGGTAGGTACATACAGTAGAATGAAAGTATTGGTCAATGTCATTAAGCTTATATGGAGTGATAGACATAGCTTTGCGTGATTGCATTCAACAAGACTATTTGTTGGAAATCAAGTTTATTTCTAACAATAAGTATAAAAATCACGTGGCATTCTCTTGCTGCCGGTCATAAAGGAATTTTCCTTAAAATGAAAAATTCTACGTCTCATTTTTTAAATATGAGTTCTACGTTTAATCTTATATTTAAATATATTAATTATTCCTATATTTCGCTCCATCCATTTTCTCTTCTTTTTATTTTCTTCCTCCAATAGCTAAGATTTAAACGTTTTCCTAAAATCGTACAATTTCCTCCTTAAATCTCAACGCATTCTAATAACGTCTAGTATACGTAACAGTTTCATCGATCACTAACACTACAGTTCCAAGGTATCGTGAGAGGCTCTGCACTTCAAAGAGCAGCCCAATGGGGTTACGAGTTTCATCAAAACTTTGGTGTCCGCTACGAGAGGGAAATACTTAATGTCTACTGTGTCGTAATATTGTTTTATGACGTCACGTAATCCTTCGTTGAATGGGCGTAGATTAGAGGGGCTCGTGTTTAATATCGTATATTTCAGTATGCCGTTCCTGGATAACTTAACTATATCTACATTAATGCAGTTACTCTACATGCATCAAATAATGATTATATCGATTTGTGCGAAGGCTTGCGAGGTAGATACAGCATTTTTCAGTAAGCATCGTTCTGTACGCTACACGTGACTTGCATTAGCAATTTGTATAAAATAATTTTATTATTGCAATAATTTGTGCGGTAATTTTTAGTACGAGTATGTTGAGAGAAAAAGCAAATGCTTCATCAATATATTGTATTACTAATTTTTCATAAAGAATACCTCGTAATCCACTGAGAATTATTAAAGTATAGATATGCTTTTTACGTTAGGAGCACCAAATAATAAAATACTAATTTTAATAACTGAAAACTATGTATATTACACACGGATTATTTCAAGAATCAAAAGAATTATCAAAAGAATTATTTATAATGAATTCAAAATCATTATCAAACCAACGTTTGCATGGCATTTTACATCAACTAATGAATGAAGAATGTATCGCTAAAGTATTTACATTCCCTTTCAGAACACTCTAAATTTATAATACCACAAATACTTCATAAAATCATGGCGAAAGTGAAAGGATAATATATTGCAAAGCCTCTTACATAGCTGATTAATTTAAACTTTTATAAATCCCTCAATTACATCACCCAAGTACATGATTAGCACCGAACATCATTAATTTCCTTTCCTTTTTATTCTATCGACTCGAACAGTTTTTCTCTAGAGAATTACAATTATGACGTGAAAATAAAATGGCAGCTTCAATCCAAACTTTATAATTCCAAAATGTACCGGACGAAGATTAATTACGTCGTCTCATACATTTCGGTAACCAACCATTCCTTTCCTCGAAATGAATTACATAGTAGACGCATTACAATATCAGCTGCCAAAGTTGTAACTGGTGACACGATTACTTCGCTAATTTCCTTCGTGAGCGTCAATTTCAAGGTCGAGTCATCCTTGAGACAGGTCCTTAATCCTGATAAACTAAAAAATGACTGTCTTGACGAGGGTCATTTTTCCGGATGGCGCGAGAGCCGTTAATAAATTTGTGTTTACGGTGTCTGCTGCCGCGTCGTATGGCTCGGTTATTTTTGTCTCTGGCTACCCCGGATTTTCGTGGTTACCCCTCATCCAACCCTTCGGAAGGCATAAATATTCCGTTGCCGGGGGTACTGCCGGTATTAGCCAACCTCAACACCCTCCACAATCTCATTCGGAGGATCTAAGGATTAGATGAGCCTAATCGCGTTAGAAATGATAGAATATGCGGCCTTCTTTTTGTGTGCCTCATAGATGTCCAATTGTTCCTATTGTTATTTAGTACTACGAAATAAAAGGATCTTTTATTCGTTCCTGAACGGTCTCACCGAGTAAAAACGGATTATCTGACGGCGAACCAACAGTTCTTGACCGGAGTTGCGACATCATTTTTCACTGTTGTAGATAAGTTTTAAAATATTTCGGGGACATTTTTTGTAACCGTTATTGTCTTGAGGTACAATTTTAAATTACTTCTTATCAAGCATGCTTTTCTCAAATTTACAGAAGTTACTCAAATTGAAGTAACGAATTAGTAATAAAATTTGCAACGAATGAAGTAAATTTAGTGTCTGATCAAATGTCTTGATCATGAGTATCTGAATTTGAGTCGGCATTCGTAACATTTATATGTATACATGTGCGTCATGAAATAACACTTATGTTGATTTATGGAGATTACATAAAATATGTAACATTTAATAATAACGTTAACGCTGCAGAAGTATCTGCACAAAGAAGCAACAAAAAGTGTGAATTAACCATCACAACAAGAATATCATAAGAATATGAAACACATGGGCGGTCAGTGCGAGTTCGATCGGAAAACGATCGGCCTCGTTCCAGTTTGATACAAAGGCAAGGATACGATAAAGAATGGCTCCTATCTGACGACGTGCCGTGGAAAATCGATCAGAGCTAAGTAGATGAAATTTTTCATCGACGGTTTCTGAATACCAAAATAATACGAACGTCATTATTTGACAAAAATACTCGACACAGAATTGTTACGTCTTCTATGCAATCTTTGTCAGCCATTAACTGTAAAGTCTCTTGTACAGAAACGTCTCCTATCACGTTTTCTCAGACCGCAGACTTTTTGCGTTCTCCGTGGATCCGTGAGATAACGCAAGGACAACGCAGTTTCTTGTTCGAAATAAACTTGCTGTGAGTAATGCCAATTGTTTTCGCGTCATGAAATATGAATGTAAACGGCGCTTTTTACGTATGCATATTCATCAGCTCGAGACGACCGTCTTCGGCAAAAAAATTGCTGTCTAGCTTCATGCGTACAATGCCGGGTGATAATTGTAATTTGCGTTGATTTTTAATACATGTCATTCTTATGGAAATTCTGTTAAATGAATAAAACAATTACGCTATGCTTCGTTGAAGTCTTAAACATATGTATGTATTAGGGGGACCGGAAAGTAATGTCGTTTCTCCAGATATTTTGCTCAAAAACCAATTGATTTGTATCGATCCGTCATTGAAAATTTGCATACTAGATGACAAAAGGTTGTTGCTAACGAGGGTGATTACATCATTCATTAAAAATAAAAACTTCTTACAAATTTATTCGTTTGAACTTAATATAAAAAAACGACATTACTTTCCGGTCCCCCTAATATATATGTATATACAGGGTGGGATCGATTAACATGTGTGTACAAGCGGGCACGAGGTGGATCCTTATAAAAAAATAAGAACAAAATATAGGAATAAAATCTTTTCTTCCAATTTTCATCCGTCCTTGTGGCCTTTTGTGGCCCAAATTGAAACAAATTGTACACAGTGCATATATATTATTTTCGATGAAATTATAAAGGAAAAGAAAAGGAAGCTTGTTTGTTTTTAATAAAAAAAAAAGACGATGAGTCAAAAAAGCCCTCGGGACTTCAGTCTGATTCTTTTAAGGAGCGGATGATGGTTAAGACTCGGTTTTCGAGAACATTGGGTTTAAAAATCCGTTGCACACTTAGGTATATATGCTGTTACAGCTAACAATAAGTTCACCGTTCATTGACCAACGTATGACGGATATCAACTTTGTAAACAATGTCGAGACAGCATTTAAAAGTTACACAGTTGAAGGGAAAAAATTTGGAAGGCTTATAAGGAACAAAATATTATTTTATGAATTACAAAATTGCTGAAACTGATTTCTTGCCTGTCGTATTCATAACTGTGTTCATCTAATTGCAGCTACATGAAGTCTCTATAACATATTGCCTATTTGTGTACATGATCGTTGGATACGTCAACAAACACTAATTCTTAGGCAAATAACATATCAGAAGAAGTCTTAAATCATTGTTTACAAACACGATACGCGTTATACGTTGCTCGATGAGCCATATCTTACAATTAGCTGTAATACCATACATACGCATCGAATTTTCAAAATCGATTTTCTGGAAAACTGATCTTTAAATAAAAAAATTTTATGTCCATAATTTGTGTTTATTTTTTCATAAGGTAACACCTCATGCCCGTTTGTACATGTTATTTGACTGCATCCTGTAATAATATTGATAAGTATGCCATGTTTCTAGTATAGCAGATTTTGGCACATTTTTTTTTAAAGTGAAGATTATTAGTAAAAAGTAAAGTAACTATTCCCAATAACGTAAGAAGTAACTTAACGTCTATATAAAAATTAGTTAACGCCTACATATAAATGTTCTATATTAAAAATTTTATATTAAATTATAATTGACTATATGTGAAACATAACTCAAATCTAAACGATAATTTCAGATACTTGCGGTTCTTTCAAATGAAATTATAAAATATAGAATTATAGCTATAACCATTTTATTATTGTATTTTAAAGAAAATGTGCCAGATTTCAATTTCGCCATACTGTAATGCAGAAATTGCCGCTAATTCTTCAAATGATATCTCGGTTTTAATATTTTTGGTATATTCAGAATTTTTCCAGGATCCATTGTTCTCAACAGCAGAATGTCGAAATTTTCGGTACTGCATATATACAATGAAGTATTCTAAGTTTTTTTAGCACCAAATGCCATAAAAAGTCTTGAACTACAGAAAAATGAAACATAAAAGGTGTTAAAACGCACTTTCTAGGCATACATTTGAATTTTTTCCCAGTCGATTTAAGTAAGCCAAGTTGACGATACATCAAAGGGATTTCACTAAGATATTTCTACGACCAAAGAGAGTTATCCAGTAGAATGAAGTCTAATGATATTAGCCGTCCGCAGCTATATACTTAAAAGACATATTTCACCAGCGAAGTACAGTAAAAAGTGATTAAATCCTACATTTGAAATTAGGTCACCTACGTATGGTCATAGAAAGGAGATAAATTTTAGAGGTCCATGGTGGTGACGGGGATAAAGACTGGGAGACCCAAATAATAGATTCGGATTCGAACCGTCATCTAGCCTGGGAAATTTTTTCTACGCGATATACGTATTATAATCCCGATGAATCAGAACCTTAATACTTTAAGCCGTGGCCGAAATAACCAAAGCTTTCAAAACCCTAAGTTAGAAAAAATTAGGAAATGTTTCCTATTGTGTGAATCCTAAATTTCCCACGCTGAAAATTAATTGAATCAAGTTATCTGTATACAGCACAGCTTATTACACTATGTGGAAATAAAAATATTCGTCGTAATTATCGTGTGTGACTATGTATGTTTGTAAGTGTACAATGCCTTCTTTTGCCTATCTGTATATGTGAGTGAATGCATGATCAGCACCCCATGGAGATGAAGTTGATATCTCGCATAGAAGATTCTTGAAACGTTAAAATATTAGATCAATGGACGCTGGGGTCAATTGACTTATCGATTAATTTGCTCATCTTTGTTCACATTTTTGAATGAGGAGAGAAAGGTCAAAAGAATGATAGCTTTGAGTAGGATTGCTAAAGAAGATCTGTACAAAATGTATGTTGTTCATCTGAAACTTGCGGGGTCTTCCTTCATTCGTAGGCACGATATCGATGTTTCATCTTACTTCAATACAATACTCTACCCCAATAGAAAACATTATTGATCACAAGCTAAGTTTCTGTTCGTTGGTACGTTAAATCGGTATATTAAATTGCGGCGCGCGTTCATAAAATACATGGATAGTGCGGACGGGCTGTAGGAATCTTCGTAGAAATTTTACACACCGTCACCATTCAGCAGAAGATTATCGGGTGAAGGTTGTTATGTCTCAAACATGCTTAATTCATTACTAGCTGGCTAACGATCAGATCGATACTGTTAAGAATAGTAGTATTAAATTTTACACACAAAAGCGAGCTCGGAACGAAGCAAAAGCTTGTCGTTCTTTACGGCCGGGCATGGTACTCTAGCTAATATATTCCACTTATTTTAAGTGAAACACCCACGAAAGTGATGCGTCACTTACGTACAGATATTAATGATTTTTCCGAATTTCCACCGCAAGCTTAGATATTCGTTCCGTAGGTGATGGAGAACATTGTGAAGTTTTGATTAGTCCTTATCTTAAAAATATTCGGATTGATATTTGAAGTTCTAGGAAACCCTTAAAATCGTTTATGATGAATACTGCCCCATTAAATCGCTTAGTAAATAGAGTTCAACACTTGATATTTCAATCTGTAATTCAAACTTTTAGAACCAAATTATATCAGAAACAAAACAGATCTATGTTACGCATGAAGTATCAAATTTGTTGAATAACCTGGTTCCTAAATTACTCTTACAAGTTCCAATAATGATCTTACTAGTATCATTCCCCTACTGACTTTCCCGGAACGAGTCCAATCATACGGTACAATGTAGTTGTACTATCATAGCTTTTGTAAATGCACGCTATTAAAGGATCACGAATTGATCTAGAATAATGTGCTGCGCTCGCGTACATAGTGAGACCGAGAGTGAGAGAGAGAGAGCGTGAAAGGAGGGTTTGACAAAAGCACTTCTCAACCTAATGTAGCGACCAATGGAACAACTGTACTGCACGTCTGCCTCAACGTTGCCTTGCTACCATTGTAATCTGAAGTCCTGGCGTGGGCCGATGGTAGGAAGGCAGGGCGGCTAGACGTCTCGCATTAACCTTCCGACAATGCGAGGGATGCGAATGGTTACCGTAATTCGCTAGTGTCGAAATTCGTGAGTGCGGGGACTCCAGACGTTTCCCCCTCGCTTGTACCTCGAACACTGCGACTACTGCAGACGCAACGATGTGGTTTCGCTTTCGATTTTCGCATAGCAGACGGCATTGAGTTCCAGGCGAAAGTTTCACTTGGCTTCCGTCATTATATGGCTGATAAAATGGTTGTTAAAGTAATTGCTTTCGTTCTTGAAAGAACATTTGAAAAAGATTTAAGATGAATGTGTGCAATATGGACAGGTAAGCAATGCTGACAACAAAATGAACTTTGAGTATTTTTGGTAGTATTAAAGAATGTTCTATAGATGTTTTGAATGTAAAAGTATTTGAGAAACTCGAACGCGAAGTTATTTGGAATAGGGTTGCAGGTAATTGTTGACAGGAGGCGATCTGATAGAAAACTGTGTTGAATATTACAGTGGTATACTGTAAATGTACAGAATAAAGTAATATTTTACCTGAAAACAAGGTGTTCAAACTTTCGTGTTATCAATGAATTTTATCGACTACATTAAATAATGTTCATTTTAGATATTTTGTCACAGTAATGAAGTTAACGAAGCATTTGACAGCACACTAAGCAATTTCAAAATTGAAACTTGAAAGTGTTTTTCATTGATTTGAAAACAGCAAACACTATATATACTCTGAAAACTCACTACTGAAAATAGTATTTCAACAGAAGAATACTATTTGCAAATTGTAGTTGAAAAACAAGGAACAGCAAGTTCATAAAGGCTATAGCAGGATAAGGGGGTCAAAAGTGCCCTTGAACCGATTTCAATGGGGGGGGGGGGGGGGGGTTAGTGTCATTCGATAGTGACCATTGTGTACCAAATTTTAACCCGGCATCTTGACCGGAAGAGTAGTTATGGGGTAAATTCAAAAAACTAAACATAAATACTACTATTAAAATACATTGTAAATAGTAAAATATATTGTAAATACTAAACATCATCTTTGTCACAGCTTATCATGGCATAAAACTCTGTTTCTTTAATACCAAATATATATTTTTATATATCACAATAAACTAATATTTCCTCAATTTATTTGTTACAAAATGTTAAAGAATACCCGTAACCATAGAGCAAGAGATTGGCTTGGGAGATTCGGCGAAACAACAGACATGCTCCATAATTAATTTCTACACAATATATATTTTTTACGCATTTGCGAATATTTTAAAAACCTTTTGAAATGATTATTGATTATCTTTATGCAGTTGCGGAAAAGAAGAAAAAAGAAAAAAAATCAAACCTCCTCGAACTTGAACTCGCGACAAGAAGTACATAGCGATTCCAGACCAAACACTCTAGCCGCGTCGCCACCGCTGCTGTTGAATGTATGTCCAAAATCCTAGTAGACAATGGAACACACAGCTCACAGATAAGTGAATTACCTCAATCCTATTCATTCTCATGGAATTGCCTCGAATGGAGAAACATTGAAAATCACAAAATGAACATACTTTATCAAAATTATGCAAAAATAACAACTGGTCTTTACGTTTCAGATCGAAATGCGTCGGAAGAATCATTTTAATTTTTTTTAAGTATGCTGCAGGCGGTTTAAAAATCTGAAAAAATTGATGATAACAATCATTGGTATCAGATTATTACTGTAAAAAGTAAAACGTTGTATCTCGAAGATTTCGATGCGATATCTACATTTTCCCCTTTTTTGCGTTTGCGCATTTTTGGCACTTAGGTTTTTCAGTGGAAAAATCTGAAAAAAATCTCAAACATGTATCGGTGCGTGTAGAATACAATAGAAATTTTTTGAATTTTTTGTACCTCGGTAAATAGATGAATAAGGCCAGAAACCTGTTTTTTGAGTTTACCCCATAACTACCCTTCCGGTCAAGATACAGGGTTAAAATTTGGTACACAATAGTCGCAGATCATTCCCTATCGAATGACACCTCCCCCATTGAAATCGGTTCAAGGGCACTTTTGACCCCCTTATCCTGCTATACCCTTTCATTGCTTACAGAGAACGCCACTAAGCACGTTAGATAGTATAAAATTATTGTGCCATTATCCTAATCTTGTGAAGTTTAACACCACGCATTTATTTCACTAAAAACATGCAAACCACATATTTTCTATTTAAACAAAACAGAAAGGAAATCCTGAGAGCAATTTGTTACCTGCTCACGATCGCCGATACGTAACGAAGAACTGGTTAATGGAAATAGATGTGTTATACGTACTATTATTAGATGGTACAAATAAATGATTACGAATCATTACTAATGAATGACAGAAATAGTAGAATGTTTTATTTCATTTTTTAATTCGTGATTTCTAAAACTAATAGCAAATTTGATAAAAGAGAGTACACAATGAATTTGAAAAAATGGAAATTATGCATAGAATCTACATTTCTTGGGCAATGAATTTTAATACTTTGATATTTTTTGAAATATGTGTTAATACGTTTAATTAATTCAATAATTATATTTGGTATATTTGGTCGGTATATTTGACAACTTTGAAACTAACATGTTATTACTATATTGCACTAATATATCTCTTCGGCATGCAAATTATATTAGCTGACACAAAATACACGGGCAGACATAACTCAGATACGAAGATCATACACAAAATAATAGCCAATAAGTGCAAATAGAAAAAAGATACAACACCCTACTGCTAATACATCCCAACATCATCGTAGAAAACGCGGTGTAAAAACTGTCCAGGGACACAACATTGCACGTAGACAACTCTCTCTCTCTTCGACATTTCAATACCATACGATACAAATATACAATGCAAATACAAAGAAAGAGTTGAAAAATACACACCACTAGTTCAAGAAATACACAAGAATCTGGAAACAACGAGAACTACGCATTAGACCCTTCATAATCTCGGTCACCGGCGTTTCACCAAACACCATTAAGTAACACCTGATACAGCTCCAACCACACCAAACCACACATGAAGAAGTGCGAAAGGCCGTCTACTGAAGACGCAATTTAACGCGTCATTGCTAAATACACCGCAATAAACAAACCAGACTTGATAACGTCTCGTCGGAATTCAGTAGAGACCCGTGTAAAATCGGAGGAGGTAAACGTTAGCAGAAACATAATAACAATAAACCGTAATAACGAAAATACCATTAAATGGTAGTGATTAAAATAAAAATATCAACATAAAACATTAGCAGTGACCGTCACTGTTGTGGACTTGTATAATACTCACTTGTCGGTGTTTCTAGGATAATCTCTTAAGCTTTATCAGCCGCTGGGGTCTTTTCTTATCCAAATCGAGATTTAATTTAACCCAAATCGGCGAAACTTTTACTCAGTGAATACATATCATTCTCAATCAACTTATTATAAATAAAAAGTAACAAATCTTGTTCTTAAATGGAAAATAAACTACTGGTCAGAAAAGACTCTAGGGCGTTTAGTGTGATTTTTTTAAAGGATCGGATGAAGGTTGAATGTAATTACATCTAACAATTAACACGCTAATGACCACTTAAGTTACCAATGTCCCACGCTGTGCTTAAGCATTATATTATATTTAATTGAAAATGAATATTTTTATATTTTGTATTAGATCCCTGACATGGAAAATGAAGACAAACCTAACATTATGAAAAGATTGGTAATATTTTGTAATTAAATAATCTGTCGCTTCTCTTTTTCAGATATATCCAACGATAAAGTTTCACAGAATTTTTGTTTCACTTAACAAGTTAATGATTCTTAACTTTATTGGCAATCTTTCGTTGAAATACTTTGGAATACTCTTTAAAATCAATTTTCTCATTCACATTTCATGTGAATCCACAAGTATCAATATCACTTCAAACGAATTAATATCAGGATCTATCTTAATTAAGCATTATTTACTCCATTATGAATCCCAAAGATTACTTTTAAAATACTCCGTGCATTTATACAAAAGTCACCTTCTGAAGAGAAATAAAATTGAGTACTCTTGAAACACGACTGACGAACAAATTCGGAAATGTAACAAACGAGAAACAACAAAAGTGCAGAAATTTCACGTCGCGCGGATTCGAGCATGCGTATAATACATTGAGAAATGTTCTGGCAGCTATTGTAATGCGAAGTCCTTCGTATAGAGGCTTGCGTTTCGCATTAACTGTCAAGAATAGCGAGGGCTTCGAGATGAGTGGTTGCAGTAATTTCGTACTACCGAAATTTGTGCATGTTGGTACTACGAGATACTTGTGCATGCAATAAGCGTTAAGTTTTCGGGGAATTTGAATTATCCGTAGAGGCGCAAGTACAACTGGATACAAAGTTCCCCTGTTCTTGGAATCGTAGAACGAAGTTCTAATTTAGGGAGACAATATGATCGCGATATTATCGAATATCATTGCAAGTATTTGCTACTTCCATAGTTCTATGATAACGTTACAATGCAATTATTAATGTTACACGTACACTTTTGCGGTGGCCATTGTAACGATATATGTATATCGTGATCGGCATGTAGATATAATATATATAGGGTAATCGAAATAATTAAGAACTATGCTATTTATTGATAAAATTACTAACATTATAAAGAGATTAGACGATTAGATCGCCGAATCGGTTAATATTGATGAAGGATTGAGAGCGAAAGTGTGTATGTGTGTTTGTGCCTCCTAAATCAGATGCATGGGAAAGTGAACGAGGATGAGAAATGAAGCGTAACGGAGGAGAGTGTTGGCTTTCTACGTCTCTACGAGCATAGTACATTTTAAACATACAAAAATTAACTGGTATATTTACTTCCTGGAATGCTTAAGATGATGCAGCTGTATAGCTATGCAGTCTGTTTTATGTTATAACCGAAAAGGGTCCTTAGACCCTTGCAGAATTCTTTTAGACCTCACTCTGTGACTTTCACTCTTATTGTTAGAGAGAAGACGTACCCTCTTCATATATTCATAGAATAAAGTCTTGGTCTATTCCAATTACTTTTAAACAAAGCGTTGTTATTTAAAAACCGGAAAACCAATAGAGAGAAGATAGTTGGCATACGGCCGTCGAGCGAGAGTGATTCCATGCAATCTTTTTCTTAAAATTTTGCTAGTTTTCGTATTAAAATCATTTTATATTTTATAAAATGTGGCACCCGTCTAAACCCTTCCCAACATTAATGTGGGATTATATTGAGCAATTGGCTAAATCCATAATTCGCGAATCGTGCTTATCAGTAACCTTAATACTAGATCTACGGCCGCCGTCAAATTGACGGGTACCTACTTTTTTAAAAAATCTTCGCAAATTGATAGAGAAGCAATACAGTAAATATTTCACGTGTATCTTATAATACACAAATTACTTAACTGGTCGTATTTTTTACCGCTTGATCCATCTTTTTTCAAAGTACTTATTTAATAGATTTACATATACCAGATTTAGCGGCCGTAGATCTAGTGTTAAAAATATCCACCGTCGCGTCGTTTCGTTCCCCGTAAAACTTCTACCCCGTGTCTCCGTTCGTCCGTTCGTCTCCGTAATCGTTCAAAAAGTCTCCCTTTGTTTATTTCGTCGTGTCTATATATTTCCGTTGGTTCGTTTTTGTCTTTCTTGTCTGACAACTGTCAGTCGAGGAGAAACGGCACGCCCGCCCAGTTTAAAGCGCGCGCGCTTTAACCGCTGGGCCTCACCCCCGGGAAATTCCCGGGCCTGCTAGCCACTTGCACTCTCCATTGTGTACCATTTTGCCTCAAGACGTCCGTTCTCGTCTTTCTACATTAATGATGTACACCTAATGGTATTACACCGATCTTTTTTTACCATACATTTCTCTTCTACAGTCAATCGTTAAGTTCACTTTTTCATATATTGAGATATTTACAGGTTTGCGTTTGATTTGATTTTATCTCTTGCCGTACGATTTCTTTCGTGACTGCCTCTGCAATGATTCAGAATTAATTTGGTAAAATAAAAGTTGATCAGTGATTCTTGATACAACGTATAATTTAATGTAACATTAATCTCATAGGAATAATTTTACCGTGTCACGTCTCACTGATATTTTCAATGTGATAGGTTTCGCAAAACTTGAAAATTTCTTATCCAATTTACCGCATCACGAGTATCACTCGTTATTGAACGGCAAGGGGTTAAAAATATGGGTGAACGTTAATCAATTCGGGTAATGATTTCAACACTATAAACCTGTTAAAAATTTTGAAGTAATAATTAATAAAATTGTTAAAGAAAATAAACGATTTTTTACCAACAAATGGACTTATATCACACTCAATAGTAATAATAAACTATGAAAAATCAAAACAAAAGCAATTTTTAAATCCATATTTTTATAACAGTTGCCTTTTCTTAAATAGACTTTAAATGTCAAAAATAATAATTGAAATGAACACATGTAAGTATATGAATAATCGAGTCTATCAAGATTTAATTGAAGTTATATTATTAAAAAAAAATATAAATTAGCAAGTGGAAAAAGTGAATTACTTTCATTAAGATAACAAAAAATAACTTTATTTATACTTTAAACTTATTTCTCCTATAAACTCAGCATATTGAAGTACTCATGGTGAATAAGAGGTGCGTAGGGCAGTAAACTAATCATATTACTATATTTCTCTCTTGTTATAGGCGTTGAAGTTTTATACAGCGGCAACATAGTAATTTTACTAAAATGTTTAGGCCTTGCTTGTCTTCTAAAGAAAGAAAAAACTCTAAATGGCACTTTTTCTTCAACAGAGGTTTGTAGAAAACGTCTTGATGCTTGTAGTCTCCGTCCGTATTTTTTTCCTGTTTGATATTGCCTCTTCTAGAGATTTAGTTGAGACAGAATCTTCTGTATCATCTGTTTTTTTCGGCAATTACATTACAATAGTCTTGAGCAATATGTAAATGGTCCTTTGTCCTTAGTACTATTTCCACAAATCACAAATCACTGCCGTTTGGAAGAAATGAATGGCCCGACAAGAGTTTGGGGCCAATAACATTTATTTTATTGTGAGCTAATTGAACAATCCTTAATCACATCGATGTAAGCTTCAAATAAGCCGTTTATTTTGAAAGTACCATAAGTTGCTCTGCAGTAATAAACAATGGCGATTTTTAATGACTATACGAAACTAATTATACTGACAAAAATATAAATATCGAAAATAACAAGTCCAAGTAAATCTTCTCGAAAATTGGCATCAATATTTTTAAACGCGTTAAAACGCAAACCCTAAACATCCCGATTTAAAAAGATAGTGGCTTGCACCACTTACAAAATAAACGGCTCATATTTCGGTTTTCTCCTGTACACATTTCACAATATGTTATAATATGGTGTACATTTGTAACGTTTTGAATACGTTTCAGACAACAAGATGCTACCGGTTCTGAACGTTTACATGCTCCAGTTTCCTCCCATACACACATATCAATTTTGTTGCTGTGAAAATTATGAAAATCTTCATTAAGAACATACATATTTCGCTTATAATATATTGTGGTTAGAAAGTTGTTCCAATTAAGATTATTATGAATGAACTTATTTCACTTTGACGAAAAATATTCTTGCGATAACATTATACAGCTGAAATTCTTTGGTTTCATTTATAAAGAAATCGTGTACCATTGTATGTATGATATTATAAATTATAAATATAAAAAGAGAATATATATGTACATCTCACAAAAACGACCATTAACTCTCTTGTTCTTCAAAGGCGACTTATACCACTTTCACGGCGAAAAGGTTACTTAAATATTCGCCTTCCTTCAATCTATAAAAAACGTTGCATATTGTTCAAAGAAACATAATTAACCTCAAGACATTGCAAATCATGTTTGCAATTCTTTGATTAATTGAATATTTTATATACGTTTCATTTTACAAATATATTAATATTTTTTAGAATCAAGAAGAAATTGATATTTAATTATTGAGAAAAACTCAAATGATAATTTATTTGTTTTAATACCCTACATCTATCTTGCAAACTGTAAATGAAAAACTACATCTCCTAACACATGTGCCTGTCATAATACGTCCAGGTATACCGAATTAACTATTGATAACTCCCTATTTATAAACAAATTGCATAATTCAACTTTTCATGAAGCTGAATGCTATAACACAGAACAGTATAAGTCTTAAGCCCAACGACTCAAATGTGCCTCTAATTATGAAAGTATTCTACTGTAAGTCAAGAATCGAAGAAAAAAAAGAGTTTATCAATTATTGCTTATCGCATTCTCTTACATTACCGTAATCTGAAACAATCTTTACGAAATTGTGAAAATTAAACCGTTAGATACCTAGTGTTAATTGTTGTGTCGTTGAACAGAATTTAATTGATTTTAGACATGACAGTGGACTATCAATGAGTCCGTTGTACTCAGGTGGATTTGCAATTTGTGTACAACAAATTAATTGTTTTATTAACAAGAGTAAACATTCCCCGAAATATTTGATTATATAGTATAAAAATATTTTTTAATTTGTTGCAACTCAAACCTTTAAATATCACGATTTCATAATCAAGGGCACAATATATAGAATTCAAAAGAGCCATAGGGAGAGAGAGAGAAAGAGAGAGTATAGGTGGATACCATTCTGTATGTCGAATGCATCAAGATCGGTCATAAAACAAAAGATTGAGCGTTGAAAAAAATGAAACTGAAAACGTGTATGTGGAAGAAAGTATCGAGCGTCATTCTTATTTTATTAAATGTTTTCTCTTTTTTAAAGAAAATTCTGTATATGGGTGAAGATGTGTCCGTGAGATGGATAACCAATACGAATAAAAAGGGCGACTGCATTATGAGGCAGCCAGATCGCATCAGCCTGGGTAACGAGCGACTTAAAAACCGTTTTCTTAATAAATATAATCACAATTCTCGTTTTTTTCATTAATAGTGATAAATGTTGATTCCTAACTTCCACAAAAGAAACAGTAACAGCCCCTCGTTAAACCATGCTACTAAAATATTTTCTTAGATAAATTCAAAGATGCGCAACGAAAGTGACACTTCAACGTTAACTTTTAATTAACTTAAAGCCGAGATACGACTACTTCTATCAATTGCATAAAAATCGGAGTAAAACCGAACGCTGACCGTGGTCGACGTTTTATTTTCACCAACTTCGAAAACGACCGGAAATCGTCATGTCAGAAAGTTAATTAAAAGTCAACAAACCGTTTAAAGAAGTTTCACGGGGCTTCCCTTTTTCTAAAGTAATTAATATTACTGGTGAAAAAAGAAAGAGAGCACGGTGTATATATAGCGACATCGTACATATAAATGGAAACGATGCTTCGAGACCAAAAGGAAACGGGTTCGATCGTCGATTACGTGCCACGAGGCGGGACGGATTCAAATTAACCGGTTAATGGGAAAGTTCAGACAGTCCACGAACGCTAAATCGAAGTGTCAAGGTGGTTCTGGAACATGTTCGAAGGAATCGAAAGACCACTAGCTGTTTACCGATAATCATGGCCAATTCATTGACACGGGAATTCCACGTAGTTTGTACTATATTCAACTCATTATTCCTCGTAAATGACATTCGGAAATTATTGCATCAATTATATCAATTCATGTTGTGCTGTCTGTTCATTGAAATTTTCAGTAATATAATTTCAGTAATAATTACTGTATTCGAAACGTTTGTTTAATTCGACGAAAAGCTTTTGTGATATGTGACAAATATCAATACTACTGATAAATTCATTAATATATAATGGAATTCATAATAAAGCAGTAGTATTTCAAGAATGTATTGCTTTTCAGTCTATTAATATAACTGTATGTCAAATAAATTTATTAGTTCGAGTATTTGCTGATTCGTTATCAACCGTTATTTGATGATTGGCTCCTTTCAATTTGAGATGAGGCTTCTATTGTAGTACATGCACAAATAATAACGCTTATCAATAGTAGTGGCCAATTTATGAACATTAGGTCGTAGCCGTGCAAAAATATACTTCACCAATATCACGTCCTCCAAATTGCATTTCAAAATTATTTTTACAAATTTTTCACGTTACTACTTTGCAATTGTAATTGGATGATTAATTTAATCTTAAATTAAATACTTAACAATCCCTCTTTGCATAAAAGCTGTTATCATCCATCCAACTTTCTTTTCAATTACATAAAAAGCATCTAATTGTAAGATACACATTATCGAATCCCAAGTACAATGACGTCGAAATCGTTTACAAATTTTTATCTAACAAAGTAAAACTTGTACAATTAAAAGAAACAGCTGAAGTAAAACAAATTCACACCCTGACCAACGTTATCGTGAAGTAACACGAAAGACGAACTTGAAAGTGAAACTGTAACACCGTCTTATTAAAACTGTGTTCATCGTGAAAGAAAGACTGTACGTCTATAGTAGCGATTCGTGCCAGTAACGAAAGAAGCTTCCGCTTCGAGTAGCTCCGACTTTTTTTCCTATTGGCCAATCTCCCGAGAAGGAATAACTTCAGCAGGCCAACTTGCACGGCATTTTTTCTCGTACCTGACTGAACTTTCCCAAACGGCGACGGAGCTTTGGCCCGGGCGTGATCACGAAGACATAGCAAGCCCCCACGTACCTTATTCAGTCGAAAATGGCTGATAGTACCTGCTCGAGGAGCCTCTGGATTTGGCGAACGAGCGCGTTTACTCTCGTTAAGGTGAGTGCCGTGGGGTGATTTACCCCCTTTACCCTCGCGCGACACCGAACGAAGCTCTGCAACTCCCGCGGGAGGGGCGACGGGGGTATAGGGCTGAACAGAAAGGGAGTAAAACGGATCGTTCGCCTTACACGATCCTCTTACCCTTAGCGGGACTATGAGGAGAGATTGAAAAGTTCTCTTTAGCAGAAGATCCTCCTCCTCCCCCGCCCCCACCACGCCACCACTGCAACCCTCCGTCTTCTTCTCCGTCGTTGGTATTTTCGCTGGAATTCCTTCGGGTGATCGGATTGATTATCGCTCTACTCTATCGCTCTTGAGTGTTTCTTTTGTTTCTGAACGAACGTGAGCACGCATAGATATGTATACTTGATACGTCCGCTCAGGTTAGAGTTTATCGTAAATTATTGCATGAAGGAATGGGAAGCTGATAAAAAAGAGACGATGGAAATAAGCCTTCGATCCCTTAAGAGCTTGGTTTCCTTAATAGCAGGAACGAAGTCCATCTTTTACAATCGGGAAAAAGAGGCCAATGTTAGCGATACGTGTGTGTTGGAGGGCTTACAGAAATCGACGGTCGAAGAATGATAATTGATGTTTTACGTTGGTAATACTGGGTTAGGGAAAAAGTTTCTTCGCATTTTAATGCAAAAGTCGAACAAGTTTTTTTATAAAGAAATCATAGAAGCTTTACAGTGACGGGTTTATGGCTTTATCTCAAAACATGGCTAAAGGTGACACAACAAAACGGCACATATTTGATTTAATAAATATCATTTAAAATATGATATATCTTGTTTCACTTTTGCGTTAAAATACGAAGTGGCTTTTTCTCCGACCCAATATTTGTGTTTGCTCGCGAATATGCCATACGTGGAGAATTTATTGTAATATTAAATAATTCTTTAACTTCTTCAAAGCCTATGCCAGGTATGTAGACATTTGCCTTTTTGTAAAAAAGCTATTTCTACTCACGAAATCATTGCAAAGAAAAATCTACAATGGTGTTTTTTTAATCTTCTGGCTAGAAAACGAATTGTAAGTGTTATCATAAAAAGACATCATCATAAAAAGTTTATCTGAGGATCCAATGTCCTTATTTGCGTACAGATAACATCTGATTATTCTTGGAACCTTCGAGATATTAACTTCACTTTCTTATGCCCTATTCCCTCTGTTTACTGTGCGCAAAATGTAACAAAGTTATAATTTATTTGTTATTACTCGAAAAATTTTAGACTTAGCACAGACGTAGAAAGTAAGGACGAAGAACGGGACTCTATTAATTACGGTACGAACTAATGGTATGACACGTGCAGACGGGTACACGGAAGAATGAGGACGGACGTCTTGAGGGAAAGCGGTGCATAACGGAAAAAGCAAGTGGCTGGCAGGCCCGGGAATTTCGCGGGGGTGAGGCCCAGCGGTCAGGGTGCACGTGACTGGGGCGGACGTGCCGTTTTCCTCGAGTAACAGAGACAGAGGAGAAAGACAAAGACGCACGAACGCAAATATATAGACACGACGAACGAAGCACGAGCCCAGATAGAGTATACACGCAGGGAGATAAAGAGCCTTTTTGAACGAGTACGGAGATGAACGGAGACACGGGGTAGAACGATTACGGTGAACGAAACGACACGACGGAGTATATTTTTAAGTTTAACGATAAGCACGATTCGTGAACTATCGATCTTAGCGGCCTGATCACTATAATCCCACATCACAAAGTTTGAAAATACTTTTTGGAAGCGTAATCTTGGTAAAGAAAGTCTTTGCGAACTTTTGACGCGTTTAATTTGACTACTGCGAAAATAAGCCTTCGTTAGCATTTGTTTACTTATGATACTTTTTCACAAAGTTTCCTTTCATAGAGCGCAAGTGCATTGCTTATTTTCACGGTAACAGAGTGTCTTCGTGTTCCCGTAGAAACAAAGGCAAAGCGAAAGCAACCATTAAATACAGTGGTAGCGAGAGAAAGGAGGGAGAGATGAAAATACAGTAGACGGACGACGATTTATGTCACAAAGAGCGGACGATTTTATGTAAAAAGTGATTCAACGAATATCATTGTTGCGATTTCGAGATGAAAAATTGCGTCTCTTTGAGAAAAAGAGATGGAACGAGATGGAAAACGAGGGTGTGGAAGCATGATATAAAATTGAAGGCGTGAGAAGTACCTTAGACAACTGAATCAATAGCTTCCTCGCTAATAGCAAAAATATGCTGGAATAAATGCTACCAATTTCTTTGTCCAAACAATTATTTTCGCACCTTCGTACGATGAATCGGGGCTTTAATAAACTCTTCTCACCAATGAAACAATCCCCTTTATCTCCTTTATTAAAAATCTCGCAATCAGTTCCTTTCGCCAGAGTTTTATTGAGTGTATAAATGTAAATCTATATTGGCAATCTACGGATTTTTAGAGATATGCATATTTATATTTTTTTTCAGAAAACACGCTTAGTCGTTGAATTAAATAATACCAAACAAATTATAATTTAAGTAGGCAAAATTAAGTAGTAGAGAGTTAAATAAGACTGAGTAAAATGTTACAGAAAATATTGTGTTTATAATACAACATTTGTATTATACCGACTGAAAGATGAAGAGTTTTCCGATTTAAAGCGGGCATATGTTAAAAGGGTGCATGTGTTGTACACAGTGTACCATTCTGCAAAAGTATATGCGTAATGAAATTCCATAGTAACGTTATATCAATATATTTTCATCCATAGTTTTATATTAACCCAAAGGAGTCATACTAATTTACAAGTCAAATTGTTTTTGGGGATATCAGTCAAATTAAACATTAATCATACTTTTTATAATCATCTAATGTAGCATAAATGGTTTCTATACAAACTAAAGGCGTTGATTCAAAATCGGTCAAATTTACCTGAGACCAATTTCTCTGAACTTTTGCATATTGGTAGTTCTTTGGGTCTAACATTGATTTCATGCAAAAAATGCCTGCCTGAACGTCGCGGTTACGGGGGGGGGAGGTCAAAGTACGTACTTTACAAAATCTGTTATATGCTGTATGAGACGAGAAACGAAGGATGCTGAGTGAGTGAGTGAAAGAGATGTGTGAGAGTGAGATAGCGCGAGAAACAAAAGAGTTTCTGGAGATGGACGAAAAGAACGGAACGAGCGAAGTGAGAGTGTGAAACCAGACGCGAACGTGATCGAACGCAGAGAGCGATCTTTATTCTTATTCCAAGTTGTTCAAATATGTATCTATTTTAAATTAATCATTTATGCCGGCCCTGGATTTCCCAGTGTTATTATTTATTCCCCCCTTACTCCTACTTTATTCTACAACCTTGAACATTTATTCTCTCTTACTCTCTCCCTCACCCCTAACAGCTGTAACTTTTAATAAAAACAAGATATCGACCTGACACTGATACCAAAAAATCATAATAATTACAGCTTTCCAACAATGTATAAGTTTATGTAATTTATTTATTGCTTACATAAGTTTTTCATGTTTTTCGTGTATGTCAAGGTGAAAAAAATCAGAAAAATTGCAATTCCCAAAAAAATTATTAGTCCGATTTTAACCAAAAATGCTGCATTAGTAGTATGTTTCATGCCCTTTCGAATGGTATTTGCCAAACCTTGGGGACATTATTCGTTTTTGAGTTATAGAGGAAAATGTGAGTAGAAGTTGCGGCGCGCGGTCAGCTACTTGACCGAAATATTTATTTCAGACGTAGAAAAACGCTTCCCATAATTAAATGTACACTCTATATTATGCAGCTATGTTATTGTTATCAATTTTACTGTTTTAAAACAGTGAAATACATTGGTAAGTTTTGTAATTCCTCTTTTTTGAAGCCAGTCCAGGTTTTTAATTCGCTGTCGTGTAATTCATCAAGAAAATTATACTTAGGTGGCTTATTTTCTTTGAACTTCCGTAATTGATCAATAATATTTATAATTTCATTTATTATTTAACATTCTGGTTACAATCTCTCTAGATGTCGTACACTTGCACTCAAAGTGATGAAAAAAATCCACGAAAGTGGGCTTATTTTACTTCACGATCTTTTCATGAAGCCATTTAACCATAAGAAATGGCGGTACATATTTTTCTTAAGGAAAATGTAGACTCATTTACTTACTGCGAAATACTGCATTTCGGCATCCTTCCTTCTCTGCAAGGTTAATCACATGTCTTGATGATAAATGGAGCCACAGATCTGAGATGTCATCCGTGTGAAACACGATAACCTCACATGTATTAAATTTATCCATCCTTGCACTCAAGATCTCACTGCACTGGTTAAGACGCCCTCGCGCTTTGCCGCGCAATCAACATGACACGTGGTTAGTTCGATAAAGATCCGCTAGAGCGTTTCAGATCAGGTACGTCCAGCTTTCATTGTCGAGGTCACGCATTGAGAAATAAAAATAAAAATATGTGAAATTTTTCAGCGAAGATAATAGTAATCGATTCGCCTGTATACATATGTATGTACACCCGTTCGAAATCTATTTATTGCTACAACGAAATATGCGACCATGAATTTGAAAAATGAAGGAAAACTGTTATAAGTAACAAGAAGAATCAATTTCTGTAGATTTATAAGGTGAATGGAAATTATTTATGAAACAAATTGCCATTTATGTGGGTTTTTGTGATTACTTCAAAAATCTTTACTAATTCCACTGCCTATTACGTTACCTCTTTTATACGTTTCTACGACAAAAGTTATATGTTCAGTGCTCTAAGAAAATCAGAAAATGATATAGCTACTTTATAGCAAGTTTGTGTGTTTTTATAATTACACCAGAATAAGAAGAAAATGAAGAGATTTAAAAATTGATTTTGTAATAAATATTTCAATTTGTCTGTATCTTGAAATAAGTTGGTCGAAGAACATCTTACACACAACCCTGTAGTTGATTACAAGACTTTTAAGAATAATTATTTTCTGTACAGTAATTGTATTGTTAGAGAGTTGGTATGAATTTCATATTAATTGCAGCTAATATTCGGTATGTTAAATAATTATCTTTGTAAATTATTTTTTCACCGAGAATGATATGTCGCCATTTATTCATATTATTCGAAATTAAATGGAACACGTGTAAAATGAATATTGATAGTGATTAATGGTTCTACGCTATTCGAATTTCATTTGATTTGATTATCAAAACGTACGTTGTTTTAACTAAGACAATATTTCAAATTATGGATATCCGGTGCATCAAACTGAGTATTTCATTTATACGTGGTTATGCACTTTTACTTTCAATGCACGATGCAATATTCGCAAGGAACGATATTTGAAAAATGAATTTCAACCCAGCCATTGCATAACGTATCGTGTAAAATAAACTAAGATCTTCCTCCGATCGCACGATGTATTCTACAAGCGTATACAGCATTTAAGATACTATTTTTGAAAATGTCTGAAGGGAAAAATAAATATAACATTACAAAATGTTCCTTTAGAATTCATCCAAATAATAAAACTATGTAATTTCTTCCATAAGAGCATTTTTTCACTATTTCAACCTCTCGAAACATACCTTACCGTAGCACTTGTGAAAAGAACTGACTCTTCAAAGAGAAGGTATAAAATTTTTTTTCGAAACCATTCCCCTGATATAAACTTGAACTTCAGCTTTATTCTTCCGTTCGAAGGATCTTCGATCTACCGGAAGGATCCCAATGAGGTCACTTGTTCTCCGTAACATCACGATAAACGGAGAAGAAATTTCGGTCCTCCTATTTCTATCCATTCTTACCTTCCTTACATCCACGAAGGGATAACGAACGACATGATGTAGATAAAGGGAAAAGGTAGTAGAATGTACAGCATCATCGTAGATACAGTGAGAACTCAAACGGAAGGAGTTTAAAACACAGAAAAGAAGGAGATGGAGAGAAAGGGAGTCTGGCAGAAGCAAAGACAACGAAGGGTAGAGAGGTAACAGCAAAAGAGGGGGTTTAGGTTTTCCTTCAAAAAAAAGATGAAGTCACCGTGCTTTCGGGGGCGGCACATCGAAGAGGGGTGAGTGAGTTCTTAAAGGTAGGGGGCATGCGCGGCATTCGGGGGTGCAGAACGGCTGACGGGGGTTAGTCGCTTGCCAACAACACGACGCGTCGCTCGCGCATCGCGATCGCTCGGCTTACATACGTGCTCTGTCCTCTCATCTCCCCCTTTGTTCTTTCCCGCTTTCGTCTATCTATCGAGAAGTCCATCGTTGACAGATAACGACGAACGATTTTCGACAAAGTGGCATTTGCAAGATTGCCGTTGTCATGTGCCTCGTAAAATAAAAACGGTTATTGTATTTAAAACGTTACGGAAATCGAGAAGAAAGTTGAGTAACCGCCGCGTCTTGGTGTTGTTTTCTATTCCACGTTCATTTGCGCGCGTCGCACAAGGATCTGGCATCGCGTCTGAGAGTGTATCAGTGAGAATTTTGAAGTTTTCCCAAGGAATTATGTTAAGATGAAAAAACGACAGAAAGAATTATGGACTATCGAGGAACGAATATCTCGTAAGACCGAGAGACCCGTTTCACTCTGAACATTGGTACTCGTGTTTCGGGGTTAAGCGTGTCCGTCGTTTGGTGAACGTTGGTGATCGTTCGATGGTGCAGATCGAAGTGATCTTTTTTCCATCGGGAAGGTGTACATCGAGAAAGGTGCTCGTGAAATTTCGCGGGATCTCTTTTACGAAGAATCGTATTACATTGTAATTCGATAGCGGTATTGCCATCGTTTGATAGAATAGTGCTGTGTTACAAGTATACCGGAAATCGTCGAGGGGGTACTGCAACGTGTTATCGTCACTGCAGTGAACGACGCGAAAAAGTGCGCATAACTTCGATCGGCTGCGAGTAAGACACTTCCCACTGCTTTTTTTTCTTTTCTTTTAACTTACCGCGCTGCACCGGACAAATCTGGAGGCGCGAGTACAGGTACGATTGTTCTGTCATGAATCACTGGATCGATGCTTGAAACGTGCACGTGGTATTATTTCGTAGAGGATTTTGTTCATTCTACTGTATGCATGTAAAGGCGTCCACATGATGCGTTGAAAACTCATCTCATAATCTGATACAAATTAATCCGTTGGACGTTACCTAAGCGTGATTTGAATTATTCTGTATGACACAATCTGTCGTTATTATATATTATATCGTGCAAGCGGTTCTGGCTTGCAAAGTGTGCATATACTGCGAGGATATACGTATAATTCATATAAATGTGAAATAATAATACTATTCTGTGATATCAATTAGAAAACGTTGCTTCTGTAACAACGATGAAATTGTCACTTTCCCGGCTCGTATTACGGGTACCAGAGCAACCGATGCCGGAGGTGCAACGGCGGTTTTGTAATTTAATTTCGAAATATCCCCCGTTGATAGAAACGAGGGAAGGGAAGGGTCATGTAGATTCGCTCAGTGGGTGGAAAATCTAACACAACTTATCAGAGATTCCGTACGAATTTTCACGCCGAATAAGCAATTTGCTCCTCTTGCTGAATAAGCAAGAGTTTTCGAAATTTATACACTCCATTAAGAGGATTTCACTTCATGGTAAAATAGAACTACTCGAAACTTCTGTTGGACTGTAACTAAAACGGAAATATGTTGTACCTATTGCAGAATTTCAAACCCAAACCAATCTCTCTCTCTCTCTCTCTCTCTCTCGATCTCTCTCTCTCTCTCTATTGCAATTATTGCTTATCTTGCAGTATAGCTACGGTAACATCGTTACGAAGTTAGATAATTATGTATATCCGTGTACCTTAAAAATTCGCGACACGTTGTCACGTATCAAGGCCTGGTATATGAAAGTATAAATTAATTAAAACTTTTTAATTTGATCAATTTATACCGTGAATAAACACGGTCATTTTGTAGTGAATTCGGTACGAGCTTCTCGCTTTTGGATCTACTGATAAAACTGCATCAAACGATTTCCGTTTAGATGAGTATTTTCCTGTTCAAGTCACAACATTTCTCGGGTGGGGAAATACTAATTTTCCCACATATCATTATTAATAAATTCATTAGGGCTGTCCAAATAACCGATTTCCATATTTTTAAAAAAATAGTTGAAATTTGTAGCCGATTTCAATTAAATTTCTATATCTATTTTGCAAATTATAAACGGTTATATTCATTAAATTTCTGCCGCAGTCCGTCTACATAATCTGTGACCAGCATAAACATTTGTGAAGTGGTCATTCTTTTCTTCGAAATAATTACATACATTCATCAACTTATATCGCACCGTCAATAGTTTAGATTCTTTAAAAAAAAACTTGACATTTTCATTCGACACAAAATAAGTGTCAGTAGCAGTATTACTTATTATTTTATTTCATTCAGATTGCAGTAGGAAATACTATTTTTACGTCACTACGCCTTCTACTGGCTTTTTCATTAATCGAAACCCTTAATGACAGTAATTTCAAATCACGCTACTACAATTACAACGAAACGACAGAATGGACACTCGACGTATAATTTCGTACTATTCATTCCTGTAATTCGTTCTTCGTGCGTGACAGGAAAGCCGACGGACAGGGAATCGGAGAAGGCAATTTCTTTGGACAAATTTTATTAATACCACCTCATCCCCCGTGCGGCTCCGTTATCATTTTAAGGGGAACAGCGGAAAAGAAAGTGGCAGGTATGCGAGATTTAGAATATCGCCGGCATTCGAACCGGATGATTCGATGGTAGTCAACAATTCATCTTCATTCCCGAAACGTAATTTCACCAATTGCTTTCCATCGATCGTGGAGGCCGGGTTATTTCGAAATACAGGACGCTCAGACGACGGACATTGGAGAATTGGTTGCCGTTCGGCCACTATTTTCTGACACAACAGCCCAAGAGGAGATTACGCGAGCACTCGCCCTATGATAGTTTAGAGACAATCGATCACAACGTATTTTGCATGCCACTGAAGAGTCACTTTATACGCGACGCTTACATCCAATGATTATTTTAACTCGCGTATAAATTACATTGTTTGCCGGCGGCAAATATCGATGAGTGTTTAATTACTAGATTCTTATGAGCAAATTATTATGCGCTTACAATCTTCTGTTAAGTACATATTGAAATTGCCCATTGTCCATCGTAACAGCGAAATTGAGGTGAAGTTTTATTCGTGCTAATGCCCCGATAAAAGAGACGGTGCTAACGGCTCGGTACAAGGCGAATAAAATTCGTGGCAAAATTTCGCCGGGTTTACGAATATCTTTATCTTATTTATGAGAGTCGACAGATTTAGCACGTTGCCTTGCAAAGTTGAGTTACAGTTCCGACGGATTAAATTGAGGAAAGTAACTTTAACTTTGGCTTTTCATAAAATCGTCTAGGTGAAGAATTCATTAGGGTATAATGACACGAAAACTAAATCATTTTTGTAATTTCCGCTTTATATTAAAGTACAAAATGTAGCAGACACTTGGCAAATCTTTAGTGCTGCGATATAAAGCTCTACTATGTTATATGCAGTCACGAAAGAAATCCTACGACTAGAAGTTCAATATACTTCTACGTATAAATAATATTAACTGAAAAAAATGAATAAATTCGATTTGTATTATATATAATCTCCATTTCGATTTAAAAATATCTTCGTATGCTTGCGAAGAATGTGACGTAAATAAAAATCTCATGTTCGAGACTTCTCAGTGAAATTGTTGCACAAGTACATGCCGAGGAATTATAATAATCTTATTTATTTATATCCATAATTTGGCCAATGATTCGATTCTTATGTCTCTCTTCCTCGTTCATGTTATACTCTGTTCTATTCTGTAAATATATTTTGTTATTAATTGCGTTGTACTTTTATAGTTAAGAAGGAAAAATATAGAAAACAGATACTTCACCTTGTTGTATAAACATCATTATTCTTTGACATATGAACTCTCGATATAAATGTGGAATGTGCAGCATTCAATTTTTATTAATACCGGCGCATTTATTTTGCATACATAAGTCGAAATAGATTTATATGCTAATCACATAATGACTGATCATGTATAACGTTTAATAATAATTAATTATTAATATTGAATTACGCTCATGTTACACGATTACTATTAAACAGATCTGAGTGTTTGCAGTATTATCGATAATTGCATGCACGAGTGCAATCATCGTAAATAATGTCACTGCAATTATTATAACTACCTATCTCGTAATATTGAAATCTGTAATATTAATGTCCAGATTGCTTTGTGAGAATTTCGACGAAACATCTATAAAGCGTCCGTCGCTCAAACGAGAACCATGGAAACGAGTTTACGGGTGTTCACCTAATAAATACCTACCGCTCCCAAAGACAAGAGAAGTCGTCTGGCCTCTGGTTTGTCCTTATTCGCCTGACGGATGGAGACATCCCTCGTTCTGACGTCATTTTCGATTCTAACGCGTGACTGGCCTAAAGAGCCGTACTTTCGTTGCGTCGTCATGGGAACGGCGAAAGAAATGTTTCGTTTTCGGTTGTCAGTAGTCGATCTCAAGTGTCCAGGACCGGTATGGTGGGGATAGGCGGTGCAAGCGACACTCTCCCCTTACCCCGTGCCTCATCCCGTGCGCCTTCTTTCCCTTTTGCCTACGGTAACAGTTTCGAAAGTGTCAACGAAACTACGACGTCTCTTATTTCACGGCGTGGCTGCAGTTACAGCGTTAATTAAATGTGGGAAATGCCGGACACTCTACTAACTACTTATCCCGTATTATTACCGAGCACCAATGACACTCGTCCCGGGTCGTATAACACGATTTCAATACATTGAATTAATATAAGAGTCCTATGCCTCAGTAAAACAAGGACCAAAGGTGGAACGTTACCGATATCTCCCAATTTCTATGCTCGCCGCTATCGATACCGTTGCGGAAGGCCATAGAGCGTGGCAGAGATAATTAATTACTTTGATTACAATTAGTCGAGCGTCATATAGGTTGCTCTCTGACGCGGCCATACCGATATTTGGCCACTTTGCTAATTGCAATTCGATTCGACGGCGGTTTTATCGACGCTTCAACGGGCCAAAAAACGCGAGGTCCTTGTGTACCCATGGCCATTGGTGCGGGTCATCCAACGAAGTGCCATTAATGCCTTTCATTTTCCTTGCAGCGTTACCTTTTTCGTTTTGTTCGACGAACGTGACTCGCAGACGCGAAAAATGTTGCGAAAAAATTTCATTTTACCCTCAATGTGGACGCCTCAGGGGTAATAATGATTTCCCTCTGTTTCGCAAGTTTCCTCCTTCTGTTTACGAAGGAGCGTCTGTATGTATGAATTTCGAGGACCGTTTTAAAGGTGCTGGAGTTATACAAATTTTGTCTCTCCGTACTTTTTTTACCACAGATGGAACTAGAGTTGATGACATTGTTAATTCTGTATTTTCTTGCAATATAAGCTGATAGTGCACTGAAAATCGTAATTATTAGGTCCGTGTTAAGTTCGTTTATGAAATGTCTTGAAATTGTATGAAAATATAATAGATCTTTTTTGATAATATAACTACGTATGCGTAATCCAAAATCGAATTTACTTCAGGTTTTAGGGTAGAATAATGAATACTTGTTACAATTTATTCGGCAATATAGTAGAACATTTGAATACATCTCACGGGGAAATTCGTGGTAATGGAAAAGTAAAGGGATACGGTAACTGCATTCTGTAATAATATTATCGAGTTTCAGTGGATCAACTTTCAAATTAGGTCATGTGTACTAAAGCTAAAGTATCACTAGCTAGGATACATCTGAATATATATACTAATTTGAATCAATTAATGGGCCAATTATAAAAAAAATAACACGAAGAAATGTTCTCGAGACATTTTACGCTTTATTATGAGGTAAAAAGGCCAGCTTCAAAATTTCATGTATTTTACAATTTCTACAATCTTGCATTTTCTAATAGAATGTTTCATTGAAAATTCGAAGTACATATAAAATTCTGTTTTTACCCGATGTTCAGATTGCTTCTCGACAAATTCGTGTAAAAATCTATATTAAAAAAACATGTAAAACATGGCATGCAAAAAAAAACGATTTTTTCATGAAGATATATGAGATTTTTCCAGTATTATTAAAACCAGTAGAAAAATACGATATATATGCTCTGGCATATGAAAATCGGCGTTGAAATCTTAATCTGATTCCAATCTAATAATTCGATACATGAAATAAATTGTTGTTTGTAAAGAAAATAATATATTATTGATATATTAAACAAAATGAGCACAAGGTTCAGGGATTGTTGGAATTTCGTAGGTTTTGTTCTGCTTAAATTACAATATAACTCTTACCAACAAGACACATGTGACTGCACCATGTTGAAGATTCAGTACAATTAAAGTGTATGTGCAAGAAAATACTTTTTCGGTATAAATATACAACGATGAAAGCAAATTTATTGAACCATATTAGATACCAAAAGGTATCATAAAGAAGAAATTGCATTTTCTAAAAAAAAAATCTTCAAGACCAGACTTGAAAATATACGGTGCTGTGCACATAAGAAACGTGAATAAAACTCGTATAATAAAGTACTATAAACTGGTTAATTGTTACGAAAATTATGAATTTTATATTTTACACGTCACTTCGTTCGCAAAAGCCCACGTAATTTATTCACCTATTAATTAGGCGTAAAGTGATGCACTTTCATTTACTTTTCTTTTAACACTTCATCATAAATGCATCGTTAAACATGGTGCAATGTAAGCACAATGAGCGATAGTTAGATTGAACGCATAATAATGTACTGCATTTGGCGATATGATGGCCTGTTTGCGAGGTGTTCGCATCGGTTTAGACAAATTTTTTAGTCTCATCGACTGGTCAAATGTCGACAACCCTGTGCGCAAACATCGTCTAAAACGATATTTTAAAAATCATATACGTTGAAACATTTCTGTTTCCTCTCTTCAACTTGTAAACTTAAAAACTCCATTTGTTTTTTCTATGTATTTACTTTAACGTTCTACACTTCCAAAAGGTCACGTGTATGTATAAAAAGAAAACTTTCATGAATTCTCTTCAATTAAATCTCAATCAAGCAAAATTCTTATGTCATCTGTTTTAACGAATAATTGAGACAACGAATGGCACAATTGTGTCGTTTACACTTCATTGTCAAAATCAGGGACGCCAAAATTGACGTCCCGCATACAGTTCTGCATGTGATTTCATGTGGCCTGCAATGTTCTGGAATAAAATGAAAAAGCAGAACAATATTTTACGTAGAAAATAGCAAGTAATCGTTATGTTGTTGATATATTATATACAAGAATCTACTGATTAGGCGTGACAGACAATGCCATTTTGGCAGTACGTATTTGTATTATTAATAATCTTCGTGCGTGAAATTAAATGAAACCGCAAACAGAACAAGACTGATCGATAAATATCTACCTACCACAAGGAAAATTATTTGTTTACTGTTTTTTAATTCAGATATTGAAAGAATTATGGGAAGAAAGCAGTGGTGAAAAATTTTTTTTTAGTTTTACGAACACATTGCATAAAATACATGTTCAAATAAAAGCAATAATATGCCTACTGGGTATTATTATACTAAACTCACTTAATTATATAATGTGCTTTAATTATGCTATTTAAATAGCCGTAACTCAAAATATAAATAGAAAACGTGTAACTGTGATGACACTCGCATGAATCTTTCCTAGGACATTAAATGATGGCTTAAATCAGTTTGACGCGAGTAGTCTATATAAACGAAATTTTTGAAAATTTCTTCAGAACATTACAGTACAATAACTTCTTCGACGTTTTCGATACGTCAAGTCGAAATTATCAGATGACATTGTCCGGCCTAATTATCTGGCCTTATAATCATTCCTCGATAATAGTCTTGCCTTGAAATCTTCTTTACAAATAATCCTTAGGTCGGTCCATAACAACGTACTTCCGTGTATCTGATAAGCATACTTGAATTCTATTACAAAGTCACGATGACGGAGTAGGAGCAGTTGCAATGGATTAGTTCCCGTAACCGTAATTACATTAGTTATGGTTTTCAACCTGTGCCGGTGTTTCTTCTCGAGTGCTCTTTGATAATTAGGAGAAACTTGGGTCCGGTTAACGAAGTACAAATTACCGTCGGTACTTCTTAGATGAATCAAAGGAAGCGCAGCAAACAAGGAACAGCAATCTTCGGGAAGACAAGTACGAATTGAAACCGAAGAAAGGGAAAATAATTTGAAAGGACATGAAGCGAGACACAGAGATTGTAATGGAATTGGCAAAGTCAGAAAGTACAGATGTAGGAGTTAAGAAAAATATATGTGTACTGGCAGAAAGTAAAAAAAAAAGCAGAAACTAGAAGATAAACGAGGAGACAATGTGTAGAACAAAGCTAAAAAAGTCAGAATAGGGGAACTAGAGACAGAGAAAGGGGAAATTCGAATTTCAATGAAGGAACGAGGTACAGACAAAGAAAAAGTAACGGTGAGAGCGTAATCGCAGAAAGACGTGGAAGATCTAGTAGACAAGAGGAAGTTTGAAGTTGCGCGTCTATAGCGTTTAATTTAATGGCCTGAGAATAAGTAATGTACCTTTGATAAAGTCAGACTCTATGGGTGCAACTGGGCTGTACAATTTTACCGAGAGTCTCGGCCCGCGGGCCAAAGAAGCTTAATTATTCAAAGACGAGGGCAATTTCGTTAGGCGACGCTACTACCACCATCACAGTCCTCGACTCTATTGCTTTTGCTGGGTCAGGTATTTCATTTTATGAGCGGATTCTCTCCTATAATCCTTATCGTGTGTATTAGCTGTAAGCTTGCCCATTAAGCAGGGCTTTACTTATAATTCTCCGCATTAACACTGGTCACAGAAATTTTCGGGACGTGGATTGCCTCTTACAAGCTGTTCACTTACAGTTGTTCGGAGAAATCGAATAGAATTGCAGAAAGAAATGTAGCTAGAGATAAATGCGACATCGGTGGACAGCTTTTTAATACTTTGATAGTCAGTAGGGTGGAAAAAACTATTACATTAATACAATTTGTAAAAAGCTTTCAATGTGGCGGATGCCGTTTTATAATATTGATAGTAAATTTAATACAACATTTGATACTACTTAAAATATGAGCCGTTTTCTTTGAAAGTGGTGCAAGTCCATTTTTGACAAATAGTTAATGATAACAATGAATGCAATCTGCTGCGAGCTTTTTATCTACAAACAGTTTCCAAAAAAATCCTTCAAAATTTCCATCATTTTGTCAATATAAATTTACAAAGTTAATGAAATTACAAATATAATTACTTTGAAAGTGGTGTATGTTTACTTTCCGCAAAGACATGATATTTAGTTCTAAAATTATACTACGTAACTTCTCTACTTCACTTTTAACTAATAATTTAAAAACGATCACATTATAAACTTAAATCACTTTAATATTTAAGAAACATAAAATGAGCGTATTACATATACCGATATTTTTCAAGCCATTCAAATACAAACCCTCAAATATATCCATGTAATATAAAATGGATTTACACTACTTTCAAAGAAAACGGCTCATATGCTACACACGAAAGATCATTTACATAATCATTATCACAATGAAATAGAAACTATCGCAACAAAATTTAGTAAGCATTATACATGATAAGCTAAGTAAGAACCACCCGGCGAAAAAAACAACGCGCGTTTGCATCATCGATGAAACTTTCAGGTTGCTGCAAAAATAATGAATAAAGATTAAGTAATAACAGTTTTATTCATTTTTAAGCATTAAATTTACTTCTTCAGACGCCCATTCAACGTCTCTCGAAAAATGGTAATAGACAGCGTATTAGCAAATAAAAGGTGTAATCATTAAAATAATTTTTCTCTTTCTCCGTATAATGACAAAAATGTATGTTTGTCATGAAATTACCAAGCAATGGAGTACAATCAATTACTATTACAAGAGAAATTAGACATGTAGGTGGCGACGATTAACTTGGTTAAACTGCAGTGTATCTGCATGAGCTTACAGTAACACGTGCCTTTGGATCTGGTTAAATTATAGCGCACGATATTGCATGACGTTTATGGTTGTATCTGACACGTTTTGCAATTATCCTAGGGCGTGTTAGGAATATCCATATCAGTAACACTTTTGATCGACAATTCAAAAGGATAAGTCTCAGTCTAAAAAGAGAGAGTAACCTATCATAATAAGTTACGTACCTATCAAAATATTCACTCGAAAGAAAAATTTGCGAGAAGTAATTTTGGCATAGGTGTAAAAGGAAACGAAATGGTAGAATAACAAATTTTTGGGATTGTATAATAAATAATAAAACTGGGCCACTTAAAAGAAACATTTAGTGGGATGAGAACGAGTAAGGCCGTGGAACGTTGAGCCACGATTATTCGTATTCTGCACTGTTAATAATGCTCAGGGCGTTAATGTAATGGACGTAAAGATTACTAGTATCACGGAAACCTACCGTCACCCTCGCAGGTGACTTCTAAGATGAATATGTTTCACCGTGACCCAAATGAAGTGCGTCACACTTATTTTATCGCGATCTACTTCTTCATTTGCCCTATTGTAATTCTTGTAATCAGCGGTTGGAGAATTATCTCATATTTTTTTTCTATTGTTGCACAAACTGGCTACAAAGTCACGCTATAGGAAATAACTAAGGGTGTGATATTAAATATTTTGGCTTTTAAAGGCATATTTCTGTGCAATTACTTTCCACCAAATCAAACACAATAGTTGCTTTTATAAATAATTTTTAAGTGAACAATAGATAACGATAATATAGTTTTAAGTGATACCTTTTTTCAAAGCTTTGAACATCACGTTAACATTTTATTAAGAGTAATTTTGGAAACCATTTTGGTTGTTTTTCGTTTATCTAAATGAAAGAAATTCTTGCGATTCTGTAAATTATACCCAGCGACGTAACTATTCATCCATTATTCATCACTGTATCTTCAATCCTTTAAGTAATACGTTAAGCAACAAATGTATTAAAAAAAGCCGAACAAACTTTTGAAATTGTCCCGACAGCTCAATTAAACGATGCATTGCAACAGCGCCGAATATCTTTCTCTGCCAACTTCATCCCACATAATATTTATAAAAGTTCACAAAGAAAAGATAAGTCTACGACGTTTTAATGAAACTCGGACTGTAATTTTTCGTAATCGAGCTGGGAAATTACGAGAGTGTCCTAGTTCTTACTTCCCTCTTTATCAACGTATCAGAACAACGAACAATGTATTGCCAGAAAAAGTTTTTGTATGATTATTATATAAAACAGAAATTAATATTATTCGGGAAAAAGCACAAGAATATAATTGCATTATGCGGCACACGGCATTACATTAAAGTAATGAAGCCTGATTAATTTCTCTTCTTTCCGATCCATAGGATGCCGTGTGCACGAATTTTCTGTTTGAATTGCTAATACATTTGCATACGCTGCAGTGTGCCCGTGACTCGTGCATTCACTGCTAGACTGACTCATTGTACGTGCGGGAATTTACACCTGAATGAAGCATAAGTAAAGGAAAACCGGATGGCAAGAGAGGGAAGAATTTATTATGCTCGGACATCCGGAACCAGCGGCGAGCTTACAAAATAAAATGTATAGCTTGTCCGACCGCGCGGGCCAAGTGGACAATGAAATCATGCTGCCAAGTCGCAGTACGTGCCACTGTTTTAATTACGAAAAACCACCGAGCATATCCATAAAATTGTGCGTGCGTTTCTACTGCAGGAGTACAGGAAAATATTGAAAAATTACTTTTTACGTTACCCGAACGTAACGGGTACTTCCAATGTATATAGGCAAACGTGTCGAGTTACAATAATGGAGAACAGCGTTTATAAATGGGCATTTGTGTTTACTCTATCGATTCGAAATTGAATTTTCAACCCCTTTGAAAATAAACGAAAAAATTGTGTTTGTGGTACATTTCGGCGTTTTATTCCAACGTGTCGTTATATTTGTTCCTTGCATCAACTACGACAGTGGTTGCAGATTTTAAAACAATAGTACAGTAATTTTTAATTTCAGTGCTTTTAAGAAAAAAAATCTTTTAAGGAGATGTGCCCATTTTACGCGTATGCAGAATTTTCTATAGAAATAAAATATTGAATGAATTGTAGGGTGGAAAGAAAATTGAAAAGGAGATATATAGATGGATCGATTTGAGAAATTAGTAAACTTTGTATATAACGAGACAACAAATATTAATCGCGCAGCAAAACAACACACGTAAAACTTCGGCAGCTTATCCAGGCTATGGGTCTCTCAAAACACTCTCCGCCAGCTTGGGGGCTACCTTCTTATAGCCAAAACACAATACAAGTCTCCCCCTCCCCCCGCAATTTCTCCTGCACGCCAAGGATATTTTGCCTGGATTATGCTCCCCTTATTGCACGTGTTTTTCCTAACGATTTCTCACTTTCTAAAAATGTGCTCGAAGCAGGCATCGCTCGACCAGGAACGATTACCTGAAACGAGCGTCGTAGTCAAAAGTCTCCTACAGAAGTTTGCCTATCATTGGACTGTGGCCAGGAAGTTAATCGAAGTGATTATTTATTTGAAGTGCTTTTAACTTTCACGAGGATGATTGTACTTGCCATATCTAAAAACGGTTAAATTAGTACTGGGAATGGCTACGCGGATTTACATTTTTATAAACGATGCCGAATAAATAGAAATTAAACCGAGGCTTATTTCACTTGGTAAACGTAACAAATGCTATAGTTCCGATATTTTATATATTTTCTCATATTATATTCATTTCATATATTTTTTTAGTTCTGAACGTATCATATGTTAAGGACTTTGTGAGGAGCATTTGTATTTCTCGGTAGATGCAGATGCTTCTATATATTCTCACGTGTTTTGGTCATACGTTTAAGTCACGTACGGTTCAAAAGACGCTAGTTTTGAGAAATGGCAATTTATTGCAAACACATTTCTTCGCATGCCAGGCTGGAAGGGTGAGAGATTGTAACATTCTTTAGGAAATTTATTGTCGCTTCGGCCCTCACTGGTGAATAACGCGCTTTAAACCTTGTCAAGAGTCTCCAGACCACCCTGGTGTAATTTACGGTCCAGAGAGTGCCCAAAGCATTGGGACTCTCGGTAGGGTTGTCTTTGGAAGAGGTTCTCCGGGGTCCCTCTCCTCGTGCTTGCAAGAAAGGGAAATTTCATCATATTTTCACCCCCGGAAGAGATAGCGAAGAGGGGTGGGCCACCTTGGAACGGCCTTTAATCACCTCAACGTAGATTAGGGCCTATTTTCCATATAAAGGCAGATTTTTCAGAAAAAGAATTAGAATTACAATAAGTTAGAATGTAGAATGAGCACCCAGTTTGAGAATGCGTGAAACAATCGCAGACATCGTGACTATCGCCGCGAATTCCATATATTTATTCGTTGTAAACTAATGCAAAACAGTTATGTTTGTTGTAAATAAAATTTGCATATATTCAGAGGAGTTAACCAGCAACATCCTCATAAAGTCCACTTTAAAATCCAAGTAAAGCTTATCATCATAAATACATATAAAGGCTTGCTCTAGTTATGACAATCGAGTAAACGCTATTAAATCCATTACAGCCATGAAGCTTCTTATATATTAATTTTTATATTAATTGCGATTGAGTATTTTTGATACGGGAATACTAAGAAACATGACGAATCAGATCACTATGATGGAGCCAGCTGCAAAGTTGGCGAAACGTCGGATGTTTTACAACACTCAACGCGGCTTAAACCCGAAAATTCAAAACCATTGTTCATGACGAAACGGTTCGTAAGAAGATCTATTTATTTTTAAACGATTTTTGCTATGTGTTTCTTTTTCAGAAAACTAACTTTAATTTGAAGAAGAAGAAATGAGTAACTCTTACCCTAAAATTAAATATATATTTTTTGAACGTTCGAAATGATCACGGGCAATGGTGTAAAAATATTTTAGCATTTTATATTATAGCGTATTAATTAAATTTAATTACATACGGTACTTGTTGTAAATGCTTTTAATGTGAATATTTCAGTTTCATTACTCTAACACGAATAAAATAATATACATTTTCATATTTTAATTCCAACGTATAAAAACTGCAAAGTGTCACTTTCTTAACACGAGGCATAAAAATCTCGCACGTAATGCGTCAAAGTTGAACGTCATACAGAAATATTTTCACTTCCTACATCCAGGTACAATTACTTTCATGCGTTTTTTATGCCTGCACTTTTCTCCGATATAATCCAAGATTACACATTTTCAGCTACATACATTTTCCCTTTTTTTTTGTTGACTTCTGCATGGGATACACCGAGTTATGTTGAAAGCAGTATGCTTGTAGCGTACATATGTGAAGCCTGACTATCACAAGCCTGATATCACAAGCCTGACTTACTCAGCGAAAATTCAATCGCTGAGACACAAATTCGGTCAGAATTAAAGTTAATTTGCAAGAGAACGGTTCGCCTCTGACCCATAGTTCCTCTCAGACATTTTACCTAAGTAACAAGACGAATGCGATGAGCCAATAAAAAAATTTGTAACCCTTTCGCCAATTCTGCGGCGCGTTTTTTTACAAATTTGCATAGATCCAAAGGTGCAGAACAACACCTGAAAGCCATGACAAATATTCTCGAAACAATCTATACGTATACATTCAATCCGAAAAGTACCCTCTGTCGCCAAAGCTTCAGAAGTTAAATGTACGTTTACGTTCTAAAAAATATTACATTTTATCATTATATTTATATTTATATTTACGAGCAAGCCCGTTAGAACAGATAATTTAAATTGTATCATTGACGACAAAAAGGAAAAAATTAATCGAAATGAAAACTACTTAATGCTGACAGACAACGCGACTGAACGTTTAAACGAAGAGTAAATGTAGAAAAAGTCGGGATAGGACAAATTCATGCTATTTATAATGCAATTTGTATCACAATGAAAACCGTATGAAGTACGATGCGACTTATAGTCTGTACCACCAGAGCGTGGATGCGATATTTGTGAAATGTGATACGCAATTTGTTAAAGTCTGTACTGGTCTAAAAATACAAAGTTTCTTCTAATACGCAATAGGCCCAATTCTTTTAGTATCGTTTCTATCTCTGAAAAGTTCAGTTTATTTCGAAATGAGTGTCGTGTACGCTAAACGATTCGAAGCGGTCTTCTTGTGCCATCACCCGAAAGGTCCTAAAATGACTGTTAGAGATGCAGCAAAATATGTGCATAAATCTCGCGCATTCGTAAATAAGTGGGTGCAACGGTATAAAGTCACAAATTGTGTCGATGATCTCCCTGATCGAGGTCCGAAACGGGTTACCACGAAAAAGGAAGATAAAGCGATTTTACACATTTTTTTCGAAAAATCCGACACTTTCCTTACGTAAAGCGCAAGCAATTTTAATTAAAAAGGACATAGATATAAGTATATTAACAATTAAACGTCGGTTGGAAGAACATAAAGTTGCATGATGAAGTACAATTTCAAAACTGTTGCTTTCAACAAAACACGTCGAAAAACTGTTGACGTGGGCACGGTATCAATGTGTTGGATTGGCCATCTCAGTTCCCCGATGCCAATCCAATTGAAAATGTTTGGTCTGCTATGAAGTACAAACTCCGAGGAAACCATATTTTCAAATTGAAAACCCTAGTTGTCGAATTCGAGAAATATGGAAGTCTCTTCCTGTCTCATATGCTGAAAAGTTGATTGAAAGCATGCCCAGACGTTGCCAAACAATAATCGCTAATGGTGGAGATTGGACATTTTATTCAGGAAGTGCGTATCAGTTTTTTAGATGTACTTTCGATTTATATGATATTTCTTACAAAAAAGTTTTATTCCCACAGAGATATCGCGTCCACGCTCTTGTGGTACAGACTGTAGGAACCGAGAGCAAATGATACCGTAGGCCAGACCTAAGCACATAGAAATTAAATAGTGACAACAGTCCAAGAAAATTATTAGTATATCCATTAATAATCTCGTTATGGCAAATAGTAACAAAATACAGGATATTGTGTAAATTTTCAAATTCGTATCCACCGTTGATAAGGTGATAGACAACATTACATGTACTAATTGTAAGTGAAGAGGCAAACGTATTAAACAGAAGTCGATGTCGCGCCAGACAAGGAGAAATGTCAATAACACCGATAAAATCGTATGTTCTACGTACAGAATTAACGAAAACAGACTCATAGCTCGGCTGGGCGACAGTTTCATGCTTAAACTAAAGTGATTCTCTCTTTAAATAACTGAACAAAACGGCAACCTTAACCTGAATCGGAGAAGCGCATTTGCCTCTTTTCTTTCCGACGGTATCTAGGTAAAGATTTCCCCTCTATTCATTCCTTCCCTCTTACTCTACTTTTCCAAAGACGTTCCAGCCTTGCTTGGGAAATACTTTACCATCGACCCTTCTCACACTCGAATTTTACGTCCGCGCCACTCGAAGCGATGAAGAGTTTTCCTCCCATATTTCTCCTCGCCGTTATGATCCAATCGTTACGCTGACAAGATTTCCTCGCAGTTAGAAAAGACGAATTTTTTTCAGCGCGAAATGAAAGTACGAGATCGCTTCAATATCTGAAATATTTTTCAATGAAAGGGGGGAATATATAAATGAATTTAACTGAACAGTAATATAGTTTATCGAAAAAATGTATAAGTAGTATACGGTTATGACGAAGCAAAGTTTTCTGCGACTAAAACGGCTTACTGTTATTATATAAATAATTGTAATGGGTTAAATTCCTGGATACGTTTTTCAGAAAATGTACTTTCACGCTCATAATTATAGAAAAATTATGAAATAACACGCTGCCACCCTGAAGTTCTTCACAAGGGGTTCTTTTCAAAGAATACTTAAAATGTTTCGAGCATATGTTTGTAAACAAGTCTTTATTTTTGCACCGGTCGTTTTATTCGGAGCAAACTCTTTTATCGCTTAAACCTCGCCGAAATTCGTGCTTCACATCCCCTCAAAGACCCTTAATGAGTTTTAATTACTACTGTTATTTTTCTACTGATAAGTCTTCGACGGTTTTAACACTTATATGAGTAAAAAGTTACACTTTCATGATTTTAGCTTTACTATCTTACAGTTTTCCTGATTTACGCCAAGACTTTTATAGGTTGACATTGGAAGCTTTGTTTCACATTAAATCGTACGTTCAGTAAAAAGTTTATTTCATGAATATTGAGAGTTATATTACGTGTGCTAATATTTCAATTTTTAGAATTTTTTTATTCGTGTAATTTATATTAAATTTTAATTTGAGGGTCTTCGACTCTAGTTCTGGTATAAATAATTATAATTACGGCATAATTTTGAAATCAGAATAAAATATTTTTTATTTCTTGACAGATATTTTAATATTAATGAGTTCTCCATGATACTGTTATATTCTACAGAAATTCTGTTCTCTTTATAAAACCTCTATTTTACAAAAACTGCCAATCTTCAATCAGAGAAGGTAAATATACTTTTAACTGTTTGAAGCACAGTGGAATGGAATATCTGCCACCTTTTGCCGTGCCCAACTTACATGATGGGATTGTTTGAATCCCGTTAATAAATTTTTCAATTGCTTAAAATATTATAAAGTAATTTTACGTTTTCTGCCCGAACAAAATGTTGTGCCTCAAAGAGTTGATTGACGTTATAATATTACACAAATTAATTTTCAATACACAATAACATTTTACTTAATGCTTGATTGAGTAGCAGTTAACCATAAAACTGTTTAAGGTTCGTCGAGTAAAACATGGCATAGAAAAGGAAATAAGAGCCATTAAAACAGGGAATAGCCACAATGAGATAACAACAATTAAAAAGTGAAACAAACAGCTACAAATGTCCACGAAAGGAATAAAACAGACTATTGTGAATATATCCTCCAAAATCCCAAGCAAATGTAATAAAATAAGAGGCCGACGATTAAGAAGCGAAATAATAACAATGAATATCCACAAAACAAATTAAATAAACCATTGTTATGTTCATCCGCGAAAATGCCAAACAACTGCGATAAAACAAGGCGAACAATTAACGAGCAAAAGAACGGGGCGCATAAACGAAAAGAAAAGGAAAAAGAGAAAAGATGAAAGAGAGAGGGGGGGGGGTGGAGGTAAAAAGAACGGAACGTGATGGAAAGGAAGTACGAAAACGGGATAAAAAGGGAAGGAGGATGAGCACTAAGTAAGTAGCATCCGGAAGGCTGACCCCGCGGTACACGCTGGCCATTATCATTCTAGAGAAAGAGAAGCAGGAAGAGACTGGCCTTTGCATAACCTACACCAACCTACCGGCCCAGTGGGAAAACGTATTACTGCAATTTTACATGCAAAAGTTATTACCTGAAATTGTCTGAAAATTGCACACGAGACCCATGCCCCGGTAACCCCCGTTCTTCCACGACGCCTTCTCCTCCCATTGTGCATTCCCGTCCTTTTAAAATAAACCGGCGCCTGCACTTTTCTGGCTGGCTGGCATCCGCAGGAAATAGACTTATCTTTTGAGTAACCGAGTCCCACAGTTGAATAGTTGATTGGGTATTGATACTGTTGGATGATACATACTCCACACTAATAATGCATACCGCTGTGCTATCGGTTCTGCTACATTCTTTTATGTTCTTCTATAAAAATAGAATATTAAATATGAATGTTTTGTAGCGTCATATTTTTCAAGGAAACTATAATTTGTTTTGTCAGTTTTTCCTTTGTACTTTGTTTACATGATATTTGGGCAGTATAATGTTACAGTTATTATTCTGAAATTTTAATCTGTACAGATAGTGATATTTTTGCTGAAATATGCGGTAGGACGTATTTTTCGATATTTTAATTTTAACTTTCTGTACTATAATCGTGGTACTGAGGCATTATCGATTTCCTTGCGTTCTACTCTCTCGCTATAAGTGTTATCATTATGTAGTTTACGGTGAGTTTCTTATGAGCAACAAGGTTACATTGGATGTTTGATTTAACATTAACAATTATAATTCTTCTAATGAGTAAATGATCTGGAACGTCAACCCTGATATCGTGCCAACGTAACGGTATTATGCGGGAACGGCAACTTGGCACCTGAGACGGAAGGGGAGATTGCTCTCGCACCGCCTATCCCCACCATGTCGGTTCTGGAAACCTCAGATCGACGAATGACAACCGAAAATAAAACACTACTTTCGTCGTTCACATGACGATGCAACGAATGTGCCGGTCTCTCTCGCCAATAGCGCGTCACAATCGAAAATGCGCGAGGGAGAGGGATGTCCCTATCCGTCGGGCGAATCAGAGCAAATGACCCCTCAGATGCCAAGTAAATTTTCCACCAGAATACATGTTATACTCCAATAAATAATTGACGCGTAAAAAAGAGGAAAATCCTTCAATGATAACCATATCATATCGTCCAGTTACGACAAAGACGGTGCGTGGTATGAGGCACGGGGTAAGGGGAGAATGTCGCGCGCACCGCGTATGCCCGCCATATCGGTCCTGGAAACCTGTGATCGACTAATGACAACCGAAAACAAAACACTTCTTTCATCGTTCACATGACGACGCAACGAATGTGCAGAATTGTCGGCCAGTCGGCCAGTCAAAATGACGTCAGAACGAGGGATGTGGTCTACCCGTCAGGCGAATCAGAACAAACCAGAGGCCAGAGGACTTCTCTTGTCTTTGGGATCTGTAGGTAATTTACATGAAAGCTGAGAACTGGAACTCTCACGAGCGAGCATTTGAATGTTTAATAGTTGTTTAAATTGCGAAACACGATAATTTACTTGCCTGAGTTATCAGATAGCTTAAAAGATATTTTTTAAAAATCCATCATGGACAGTATGCCCTAGACATCACCAGTTGGAAAATTTTAATGCCATTTATCAATTGAAAGGAATGCTTATCATCGCTCGAAGGGAGGGCTCAATATTATTCCTTCCCATAACTGAGACGACTTCCTGAGATATGGCAGATGGCGTGACGAATATCGCGTTCGACTGGTAATTACGAACTCGAGGGTATACCATGGGTAATCAAACGGTCAGGCGTTCTCGTTCCCAGTGGAAAACTACCCCTTCACGCCACCCTCGGTCTATCTACAGTCCTTGTCTCGAAATCGAGCGAGAAGACTTATTGGATCTCGCTAAATATATCAGGCTTATGTCTCTTTCAGTATTCGAGAAACCCCGTCGAATGTGCCTCCGTTCTTCATCGATTTATCATTTGTTTTACATTTCATTATGGCCTGTACACAACGAGCATAAAATATACAATTCCCATTGGTCATTGCGTTAATTACCTTAGGTACTATTAAGAAAAATATTCCATTATAATATTATACATTCATTGTTATAATGGAGGTAGCTTGCTTTAGGAGGTATTCTCTCCTTTACATTTATGTCAGTGGTGAATATTGACTTTTTGCTGCGACCTACAAGTTTTGGCGGATTTCAAACTACCGAGGTTATAATGTGTTATGCCCCCAGGGCCAAATTTGTATTTTTTCGTCTGTCGTATTTGTCAATTCTAACGTATTTTACGAGTCTTCGATTTGAAGTTCTCAGTAATGCTTACGCATTGTGAGAAACTCTCTAATTGTGAAATAAAATTGTTTGATGAATTACTTTGTTGCATCAGACCGAACCGTTCGGCTGGTATTCCGCCGTCGACGGAAAGCAAAGGTTATTCGAAAATGTTCGATTTACAATATGTGTGCAATCTCGGCTTTGAGAAAAAGCTCTAGAAATACATGGAAAAGACAAAGGAAACGGTCAGATGCCGGATGTGCCTTCAAGTACTTGTGTATGCATTGTGGGAGTTTTCCCTTCGTTGAACGCATCCATGCATCAAGGAGCAAGACCTAGTACCAACTTCCTCCTAGAGTCGATATTGCCTGTCAAAAGGCTTCAAAATTAAACTGATGCTTCTAGTATATGTATCGTGCGGTCTCCGTCGAACTAAACTGAGATGTCATATCTAACAACACGCGGCAGAGAAAGAAAGCCGATGGAACGTTTCCGTTCCGTCGAAGACGTAATTCAGGGGGCCGGACGAAAGGGAGAATGCTTTGCGACGTGCTAAGGTCGATCTTGACTGCATCTCTATGTGACTACCCCTCTATAGGGCCCACCATCGAAAGCTCGAAAGCGAGCAAAGATCATCACTTTTTTCCGACAAGTTGCGAAGTGTGTGGGCATTAATCCGAGATGGAGTTAACACGTTGAGCCCGGCGTCGGTCCCTGGGGACCGACAGTGAACGTTACGTTTAGCCGGCGTCGGTCCCTGTGGACCGACAGTGGACTTTTCGTTTGGACAGCGCCGGTCCTTGGGACCGACAGTATTAAAATTAAAAAATAAATGGACATTTTCGGTTTTATGGGCAACAAATATTTTCAAACAGAACCAAGGATTTTTTGTCTCGAAATCGTCTCTACACTTCCGTGGCTTCTTTCTAACTGATCATCTTTTTGCCGTTTGTATACATATGCATTGACTGCACCATTTCCCCAGTCCGGAAGAGAAGTTGAAACAAAGTAGACCTCTGTTCATTCTAGCCGTCTGAAATTTCGCCCAAGCGCTCGCCGTTAACCAGTTAACTGTGGCGCCCTCGTTTGAGAGCGCGCACCGTTTTGTGTCGCCAAAATCGAGCCATGACGAGTATACTCGTCAATCACAGAGTAAGTTGCGCTGATAAGATATTGGTTCAAAAAGATGGGTTTATTTTATAAAATTGAAAATTGTACTACTAATATTTACTTATTTGATTAACATAAACATATATTACATACATATTAAACTAAAAACGCAATAAAAATTAAATATTATACATATAAAAATAAGAACTTAAACAGGATTATTTAAAAAGGGACTCTATTGTAAATCAACTTTCTGACTTTTGCCTTTGCCCCTTTTAGGCTAACATCTAAAAAACGTTATCATCGCACATAAATAAATTCGTTATGCGAACTGGTAAGCTGTTTTAACCGGTGCATACGGGGACGCATGAGTTCATCTCAAATTATTTATATTTTTTATTTGTTTGTTTTATTCCGTTAATGCCTCAAAATATTCTAAATATCTTGAAATTTGAGAATATGTTTCGTTTTTCTCAAAAATTACAATTTAAATCGCCAATGGTCAGTACTTTATACGCATGACGAGTATACTCGTCAATACACAAAATCGTGCCACTTCTCCATGACGAGTATACTCGTCAATCACAGTTAACTGGTTAAGTGTTCGCCCGCTGTCGGCTGAACGGAAAGGACAGTAATATCGGCGCCGGGCTCAACGTGTTACACAGAGGTCATCCGCGAATATCTCAATTTAGAAACGCGATAAGGCACATGTCATTCCCGTTAAATATCTTTGACTTCTTCCTGAATAGTTGCACGGTGTGTAGAAAAAGTCGGGAGTGTAGTTAACCCTTTCGTTACGCCAGTCCGCTCCGCCGGAGTGACGCCACTGAACAGGGCGCCGCGCCGAAAAGTGTGCACAATGCACGTCGGTAGTCTTCGAACGGTATGCAAGTTGCCGGATATATACGGCACCCGTACACGCAAGTCGTCGCGTGGACGCCGGATATATACGGCACCCATACACACAGGTCGCCACGTGGATGCCGGATATAGACGGCACCCGTAACGAAAGGGTTAAGCAGAGATTATTCGCGCGAAACTCGTTGCAGTGCCGCGGATAATAGCCTTTAATACATCGTAAAGCATCCGAAACTCCCTATCGATCAAATCACGAGGCGCATGATTCGATTTAAAATTAAGTATTATTACATTCCGTTTCGTTTGTTTAATGTAATATTCTGTATAATTCATGTAGTATTATAGTTATACTTAATGATATTACCGTAATTAATATAATTTATAATCGTGAGTGTAATCTTCTGTACATATTTTAACATTGGAAAGACCACCATAGCTACGCATACTTACACAGATGTAAGCATATATACAGGGTGTCCCATTTAAGTTGAGATTGTAAAAAATCTCGAAAACGGGTGATTTAAGAAAAACCAAGTGATGCTTGCCCCTTACTATTGCGGGTGGGGAGTCTAATGGCATTACTGATTTTTCAATGCGTGGGCGTCTTCAAGGTCATTTCAAGGTGATCTTGTTTTTTTGTGTCATAAACACCCATTTTTTATTTCGGAATCATATTCTACATAAAAAAAATGGATCACTGTTGTTTGAAACATTTTGTTGTAGATTTAATATTTCTTAAGATACCAATCTCTCTCTCTCTCAAGGTACCAATAATATACTTGAAGATGTAAGCCTACCAGATGAGGTATCAGCATAAATTTTAAAAGACGTTTCGCCTGATATCTTAAGAAATATTAAATCTACAACAAAATGTTTCAAACAAAAGTGATCCATTTTTTTATGTAGAATATCAGTATCAGAGCGTCTTCGACTCCCTGATGAAGCTAGCTGCAATGCTGGCGAAACGTCGGACCTTATTGTCTTTCGCACGCGGCTCCAACCCGGAAGCCAAATCCAGGATCTACCCTTCTGGCCGCGAAAGCCTAAAAAGTATTAATCAGTAATGCCATTAGACTCCCCACCCGCAATAGTAAGGGGAACGCATCGCTTGGTTTTTCTTAAATCACCCGTTTTCAAGATTTTTTACAATCTCAACTTAAATGGGATACCCTTTATATTATTACACAACACCGAAAGCAGGGCGAGCTTTAAATTTTTCTAATCTTTGTTTAATCGAATGTGATCATTCACATGTAAATGTTAATTTTATCTAAACATCTTTAAATACTTGTAACTGATTTTATTCCAAACCGTAAACGAAAGATAAACCAAAGATTGTACATGGTTTAGAATTCGGCCGATTAGCTCAAACGAAATGCGTTTGTGGGGCTACGTCCTTGAGTTACAATCATACGACTCCGAGGTGACTTCACCAACACGTATTTGTTATATTACATATTTTTATTGGATTAGAAATGTCATATTGACATTTATATCTTCATATTCGATATTAACTAGAATATAGATTCATTTTCGGTTTTCATTTAAACATTATTCATTCTTATTTCAGTTATTTTCATAGCCCATTTTAATTGCATAGTCTTCGGACCCGTATAGGACCTTGCTGATCGGGCCCATCCATCCTGTCCTCCCTTAGCCTTCAGCTAAGGAGTGAATCTTAATTCCCTCTCTTCCTATATACAATCATTTTCCCCATAGACCCCATAGATCGCGGGAGACGACTGACCGTCGGCATCGACGACGGACGACGATACCGTGCGTGCGCGTTTCAAACGAATCATGCACTTCCAGCCACGCTACATGACGCGTTTTATTATAACTACAAGTATTGTCAAATTTCATTAATTTTGCCATTTTTGAATTCCATAATCATTTAGGACTCGATATAAAACTAAAAAAAAACGATATGAGAAAATCGATTTTTTAACAAAAGCGCGGCTAATCTCTCGCGCTGGTCCACTCTGTGCGACGAAACGTAACAAATGTACCGGAGTAGAGAGCGTTTTCTAAAAACCTATTGTTTTGCAGATATTTATGCAAATTGATATGTATATATCACAGCCGGTGAAAGTTGAATCTAAGGAGAGATTTGTACCACATACTAAACGTTATTTCCAATGGTTATTCTTTGCATATTTCGTATTTTGTCATATGCATTCTGCACATATTTGCAGTTTTTAGTTTCATACAAATATATATTAAATCCGTAGTCTAATTATGATAATCGCGGTGAAGCATAAAGATGGACGTATTCTTCGAGTACAAATGGCGAAAGTTAAGTTTCCTGAACATTAAGTTTTACATCAATTACACTAATGAGAAGGATTAAAACTTAGGTCCGTTAGTTAATAGGAAGTAAAATAATAGATTCTTTTCGTTAACACTATTGCTATGATAAGCCGCTATAAGAGATATTGAAAAATCTATAAATAACGAGCAAACTGACTTTTAATACAAATCCTTTGCATTCTTTACTCTTCGTAAAAATGGAGTCTCCGGTATCTAAAGTAATTTCATCGACAACATCCGATGTAGTTTCAGCGTGTTTTGTTATTCCAGTTCGTAAATATTGTACGTTTCCTGCGCAGTATATACGAATGAAATGCACATACACGCGAAAGCTGACAAAAATTGCATTCTATTTTCTGGTCCCTGAAAAGGGAAATTGATTGAAAGTCAGAGTAATTCTTTTCGTCGCGTATACTAGATGGAATTCGATCATCTGGCAGCTGATCCGATCGATGTTTTATATTATTTGCTCACTCGTGTTGCAAATACCGCCGATCTCTAGTTTTAAATCGTGAATTTTTTCTGTAATTGCATTGATCAACGTGAAAGTTGAGACCGTAAGAATATTTCATTTCCCATCACAAACTTATTGCACAAAGCCGAATGTTTTCCTTCGTAAATACAGTTACAGAGACGAAACAATTTTTTTCATGAAACTCCGCTAAAAGCTGTGGTAGTATCTACCTTTTTTCCTATCGAACAATTTTCAATCTCGGAAGTTAAACATTGCACGAGAATTTTATTCGCTGTAAATACGTAAATAATTTCATCGTACGTATTTAATTATCGGGCAGATCGATAATGCTCATCAATATTTTTTCACTTTTCTTCTTACCGTTATCAGAATTGTATTTAATTATTTAAATAATACATTATGCGTGTATGGTAAACGATTACATCGAATGAATTATAAAACAGTATGAAACTTTCGCAGCGTTTGCTGGTGGAAATTCCATCATAAACTACGGAACATATGCACAAAATCACGCCGAGTATTGGAAAGCAGTTTACGAAATTTCGATAGCAATTAATTCTCGTTTTAAGCTAAATGTCTCAACATGTACAATGAAATACCGTGTCATGTTTTTTACTGATCAAATAATTTCCACGTCCTACTTGGATCGTAATTCTTGAAGTTTTTCGCATTTCAATCTCCCACATAGGTTGTAATTTTTTTCTCCAATTTAAAATTCGTGCTGGCGCACGGTCAAGAGCCTCGTTAAATTTAACCGTCATTTTTCAGATACCGAATTACAATTTACGAGAGTCCCAGTTGTAAATTCTGAAACTAAAGTGAAACAAGCGTGCAATGCCACTGTGCTTTTAATCTTGTAATTCCTGTAGGGAACAAATAAGCGAACCGAGGAACCTTCGCAAATGTACAATTCTCTTGTACGCCCGACTATCTGGTTTCATTGTCTCAGGTAATTATTTTGCATTCCGACTATCTTCTCGTAAACTTGCCGAGTTTTTTAATTAACGTTAGCTCAACCTTAGGTTCCGCGGAAATCGCAATAGCAATGCCGGTCGCGTACGCGATAAACGATTACGTTCTTTGCATTATAAAGTAAAGTCTTAATTTCTCAACGTTTCGTTCGATATTATGTCATAGTTGTTGGAACAATATACATGTCTGAGGGTACCTACTTAAAAGCAAATCAGGTCGTTAGAATTATTCGTGCGGATAACCTTTAATTAGACCCTGCCACCCTAAATTTCACTTCAAAGGGGCGGTCCTTTTTAAAGGTTGCTTAAAATGTTTCAGATTTATGCTGGTAAGCAAGTATTTGTTTTTGCACTCGCCGTCCCATTTCGAAGGAACCTCTTTTGTCACTTAAATGTCCCCGTCGAGATTCACGTTTCGCAGCCCCTTAAAGTTGTTTAATGTGATTCAATTACGGCCGCTATTTTTCCATAACCAAGTTTTCGACACTTCAAAACTTCTGCGGATAAGGAGTTACTCTTTCGTGGTTTTGTCTGTACACCTTTACAGTTTTTTTCGGGATTATTGTCAAGATTCGTATCAGTTGCCACCGGAAGTTTCGTTTCATGTCAAATGGTATTTTCCGAAAAAAGTTCGTTTCAAAAATATCGACAGTTATATTATGTGTGTTAATATTAGGTTGTTGCATATGAAATGTCGGATTAGGTCTATACACTACATTTTGGCCATATTTTGTAAATAGTTAGCCATAAACAGAGTATATGGAAGGCAATTGTTATCAGACAAATCGTACAACGTTGGTTTAAAAAGTTTCGTTCTAGATACAAGTATCTTCAAAATGTGACTCGGGGCAGACCTATAACCGTATGCCATAATGATGTCCTAATCTATATATGGAAAGCTGAACTTCCTTTTTTGCAAGGCGATGAAAGCATTACTACTGAGAGATACTGTAAAAGAAATTGAATAAATGCTTGTAGAATTGAAAATACTGCGTTCGGTTTCAATTAACCGGCAGGGGCCTACTTTATTGCACGGCAACGCAAGACCATGTCCGTCAAAAGTGAGCTCAAAAAAATGTCGTGAATTGAAATATGAAATTTTACGGTACCCGCCTTATTCACCGGATCTTCCTTTAACCTTTTGCCCTACAACAACGAGCGATACTCGTGATGCGGTTGGTAAAGCAGGAAATTTTTAAGCTTCTAAAAAATTATCAAATTGAAAATATCAGTGGAACAAGACACGATAATATTATTTCAATGTTATTAACACTATTCCTACCACGACCTGTCAAATGACCGTTCTTAAAATTTCGATTAGAATTTCCTATATATAACGTAATTGAATCGCCTTTAAACTTCACGACTTTTCCTCAAATATACGTATAATACATTCACATTATAATACATTTTTCAATATTCACTTCTTTTTTTACCGTTCATTTTCTGGGAAAAAATTATCATTTAACAAATTCACCGGTTGCGGTAGGAAAAGGTATACGTGAAGTGTCGGTAGGAATAGTGTTAATATTGCTTTAAATTCTGAAATATATCAGGAATCACTGATATATTTTTATTTTAGCAGTTTAATTTTCAATTATTGCGGAGGCAGTCGTTAAAGAAATTGTAGAGCAAGGGGTTAACGGATTATCACATTTTTAAACACTTAGACGACTTCATTACAGAAAAAAAATCAATAATGAAGGTGACCATAAAAAAGTCGCCTCCAATTTCATTGTTTCTAAAAACTCAGATTTTATTAAAAATCGTATAAAAGCCCTTGTGGCTCTTTGGCAGAAGTGTATTGTTGTCGATGAAAATTATTTTCAGTTATAAACATTCATTTTGCAAAAACTATGGCATTTTAATTTCACCGTACACAATGCGACATTTCATATCCACCAACCAAATACAAACATTTTCTCAATTTTTTCTACTGTTCATTTATATTGCATTGTCACTTAAGAGTCTTCGGCGTTACTCGTGGAATAAATAACAACTTTATTCGATTTATCGATAAAGGATGACTTCTTAACAACCTGATTGACGGTATTATGCTACTTTAATCGATAAGACACGTAGATAGGCGGAATTAATGGAAATTTGTGCTCGCTCGTTTAAATTTGGTGATCACGATAAGCCGATCGGATTTGCCGGGCTTACGTTCCAGTGGGACAAATAAAAAATGGAAATTAGCATCTTTTACGATGCAAAAAGAGGGGTCGTTATATCGTGGGGGTTTAAAATTTCGATGAGTCACCGTGTGTGCATGGATTTCTGTGGAAACCCGACCGCACATATACGGAAATGTCTCTGCACATAAATACAGCCAGAGCTACTTATGGGGCAGTACAATATCAACATTTCAGTTTAAGCCGTTAACGTACAACGTAACATGCGGCAGATTACATGACCCGAATATAATATAAATTCTAATCTTAATTGTGGGAATATTAGCTTAATCTTTCCGCGCAAACGTTCTGGAAGAAATAATGGAGAATCTTGAAGAAGGTGCTAGAATATGAAAAATATGTAAAATAAAATTTGACCACTGTGTTTTTGTAAATGTTACAGCATTATCTGTAGCATTAAACTTAAGAACAATTATTTATTTCATTGGAATATTTGGATTCTCTTGGTTTCTATACTTTCTGGAAAATCTGTAAACGGGTTACAAATACTTTTAGCGTGTACAATAATTTTAGAATTTAATCTTGAAATCCAAGTGTTTGTTACTTTCTCATAAACACCGATTTGTTTCCAAAAACATCTAAATAAACAAAAAAGTTGCATATAAAATAATAAACGCTAAAATCGTCTACATGTAATATTTTAATTTCAGTAAATATTAAATTTACCACATCCACTCGCGCCCCAGTATCGCCGACTCTAATCCCATGCAAACCACTCTAAATCTCAAATTCATAACAAACTCCGTTATCCCAGAGACTGACAGTTCAAGAAAATAAACAAAATTTCACATCGTCACGTCGGACATCACGTCTGAATACGTTGAAGACCCTCCGGTTGAATAAAACATGCAAGATGAGATTCTGTGTATTTAGGGGATAATCCGTAGACGCATCTGTCGCGTTCATAAAGTATTCCTTGTATAGTACCCAAGAGGATGGCCAGAGACGGCTGACATCGACGTGCGGTTAGTCACGCGTGTCAAATGAGCAAACCTAAACAGATTACACGCTGATTGGCCGCCCCGACTGATCCTTGTCGTCGTCAGGGGAGACACCCCGGTCCACCCTCTACGCAAGCGACAGATGTGCCGGCTAATTTCGATTCCTTCCTCTTCTCTTCCTTTTTTTATCGCCTTCTTTATGATATCGAGCGTGGTATGCGCTTAATGGGCATTACAGCCGAAGAATTTCAGGAGGGTGAATTGCCTGTTCTTCGCGGGAATGGACTTTATTGGGTTATTAAGGGTGTCGGTGATATTTGTCAGGAATGTACTACACGTTTCCACGATGACCAGAGGCGGAATTAAGCGGTGGCTACACGTGTCGCGTTGAAAACAATGGAAGAAGAATCGACATGAGGCAATTGTGCTGAAATTGAGCTTATTCTGTGTGCAATTAAACAAGTATTACTATTATGACATATTATTGACGAATCATTAGGTATTACCCACTCATTTTTCATAGCTGGATGGAGAAGAAGGTTTCGTACTAATGTTGGGGCACCAAGTGGAAAACTTCAGTTAATATATTTTCGAAGACACGGACAGAACATATGCGCACAAATTCTGCTGTTTAGCGCTACTTACTCTTACAGTTTTGTCCAATTTAACCTAAATCTAACTGCAGATGAGATCGGGGAGTGTTGGATGACGCATGTGTTGTCGGCATTTTCTTCAATAATAGTTAGGCAAGGATGGCTACTGTAATATAATAATAGGGGCCACTACGACTTCCCCTTACATCAATCATCTGAGCAAAAGTCGCACACGTGTTGCAAGATGCAACGAGGAAATCGTCATCCATCCCTTCTACAGCACTTATAAAAACACTTCCAAAGTCCAGGATTGGAGCTCTGTTATTAGAAATTCATAGTGAACCTCTGCCGAAGTAATCTCGATCTACGTATTTCCACGCGGGAACTTTGATCCTTCAAATATAAAGTACTTCATTAGTAGTAAAAAGTGTTGCACTCCATTCCTCACGCGGACTCCAATATAAAATTGGTGTGAGGAATTGGATTGCAATAGGAGTTTCAACATCCACATTTAATCAGAGGTCAAACTATGCCCTGTAACTGAGATCCGGTGAAAGACTAAGAGTTTGCTAAGTACATGAACATGTACATGAAGCGAGTAAGGTATACAGTCCTATGTCCTCAGTCGAACGATTAGATGAATAACCATTTAATGTTGATCATCCAACACTAAGTAGTACATAGTATTGTACATACTGTGACACGAATTTTGTATCATAGGCGAATATTATGGAAATGAATAGTAACGCAATGTTTTTTTTAAGATTGGGCTTTCGTCTGTCTATAAAAGACTAAGTAATGCGATTTATTCTTGATCGATGAATAAAAGGGTACAACAGGATAAGGGGGTCAAAAGTACCCTTGAACCGATTTCAATGGGGAAGGTGTCATTCGATAGATGTTTCGATTTCGATTTGTTTTAGATTTCGATACATGTTTCAGATTTTTTTTCAAATTTTTCCATTGAAAAACCTAAGTGCTAAAAATGCGCAAACGCAAGAAAACGGGAAAATGTAGATATCGTATCGAAATCTTCGAGGTACTTACTACATCTTCACAGGTCGATATGTTATGTAGGGGAGGCCGATACCTCATAAAAATACAATAAATTACTACATCATGTATATAACGTTAATTGTGCATTGAACAATAGTACGTTAGCAGAATACAATGAACAATCGAAGTAAAATGAAGGATTTATTGTCAAGCATATAAGCAAAATCGGTTGAGTGTTTGAAAAATACAAACAGTACCCTGTAAGGAAAGTTTGCATGTATGTACCTATAATTGTTGATAGTACCGCAAAAATAAACTTCTAAAATTTTCCCACATACACCAACAGTAATAAAGAGTTATTATACCCCAGGAACATTCAACCCATACAAAGTATTTTTCATTGTTACACAGCCTTTTCTTAGTTCCTCACCTCCATTAAATTTATCGTAAAGTACAAGAGTTAATGTTGCCGGTTAAAATTCAGCTTGTTAGCGGAACATAATTCTCATGAATTTGTTATAACGAGGCACAGATTTATATCGTGGTACTATACTTATCAAGTTTATGCTTGTCGATATTTCTATTTAGATGGTCGTATTCAAGAATACATGTAGGAATCGAGGGAATTCACTGAACGCATACGGTTAAGTATGAATAATAGAATTTATCTCGGAAGCGGAAGTCGTGGGTACGTTGTTTTCATTAGAGATTTCGACGGCGGCACGATGTTTACTTGTTTTTGCTACCGTGAAAGGGATGCGAAAAAATACCGCCACGTAGGTTGTCCTTTAGGATTTTTCCTATGTATATGCTACGTATTTCCGGTGAAAAAATAAGCGGTACTGTTAGTCGGGGAAAAGGGAATTATTAAATGCAATGATGAGCGTACACTCAAGTGAGATAACTCGAATGAAATTAATCTTTTTATTGGGCGGTAGGAACAGTATTTGCCCCATTTCGACGAATTTATTTTCTAAATGTAAACACTTCGAACCTTTTATTTTCATTGATGGTCGATTTCATTTTTATATTCTGAGTATTTACATTATGAATCATTATAGATTGAGGTTCTATGAAAGGTAGTAGTTTATTCAGGAATATGAAGTTCATAACGAGGTATATTTGGACAGCACTTGAATGGGCAAACAAAATTTGAGAGTCTTGGGTAAATATAATTACAACTCAATTCATACCAGACTGAGAATATTATAAAGTAAATATTTTGACTCTCTCGCTTTCAATCGTGAGATATTTTATTCGACGCTGACTTTGAGGGAGTTTTCCGTGAAAATATGCAGATAATATTGCAGTATTTAACTTAAAAACTGGAAGAATTATGACTCACGGAAAAGCTAATTTCTTTGCAAACCAAAATCCCCGAAAAATGATCGGCCGAGTTTAAGCAAATATATTGTCAATGTGATTCGATCGAAAGGGAAGAATATTAATATATTCGCTGCAATGCTAAAGTATGCATTTAATTCTCAAAAATCAATGGAAAGTTCGTCCATGTAAATATGGATGAGTATAGAGAGCATTGTTTTATCGTATCATGTTTACAATCAATTAGCTTTAAAATTGAAGAAAATTTAATTTTTCAATGTCAAGTGAAAATGCTTACGAAAGATTACTGATGACAGTTAAATTTAAACAGCTCTTCTAATGTATAACATATAGGACGTTTAAATGCCTATAGTATTGGTTTTTCGGGTTTTAAATAACAACAATTTGTTTAAAAACTAATGGAATAGACCAAGACTTTATTCTACGAATATATGAAGAGGCTACGTCTTCTCTCTAAGAGTGAAAGTTAAAGAGTGAGGTCTAAAAGAATTTAGAAAGGGTCTAAGGACCCTTTTCGGTTTTAACATAAAACAGACTGCATAGCTATAAAGCTGCAACCTCTTAAGCATTTCAAGAAGTAAATATACTAGCTGATTTTTGTATGTTTAAAATATACTATGCTTGTACAGACATAGAAAACCAACATATAGTAACTTAACTTGACATAAAACTTAATAATATCTTTACAAATTAGAGTGGTACAATAATTTTACCTGCGGTCTATGGTGGAGGAGGTTAAGATTCGGACTCGCAATCAGTAGGCCTTGAGTTCACATCTTTCGACGCTTCTGAAAAAATGATCCCAACCGTAGATCTTATTGTTAGGTGAATTGATCATAACAGTTCAAGCCGGAAAGAAAATGCAAAAAAAAAGAAGGAAAGAATAATTGTACCTAAAATGCCCGTCACTATTGATCATCTGAAGATATCAGATGGACATAGAACCACGTTGCGTTTCGCAAATGCATTAAAGAATGAATATTTGTAAAATCTACTTTTTACTCGTGAGATCCATGCTCCAGTCACCGATAGAATATACCGTGCAAGAAGTACGTGCAGATAAGCAAGGAATACCGTTATGCCTGGCCTAAATGTAACTCGACGAGTAGAGGGTGTTACCGGTGCCGAATAAACTGTACTAACGCAATCGAGTTGGTGCAAATACGCGAGTGGGAATTTTGTCATTTAAACAGCGCATCCTTCTCGAGAACTCAAAAGCGCACTTAAAACTTACGGCGGAACAGGGAACGGCTGCGTATTTTCCCAAATTTCCCTCGAAGCATAAACAGAATACTTAAGGCTGCAAGAAAGATGTTACGTAGCTCAAAGTATGCTTCATATCCTATTCCCTTTCCGTCCCTTTGATCCCTTAAACTTAGTAACGCAGTAGTCCCATGGAGCTCACGATCTGTCGTATCCGTATATACGAGGAAAATGACTCGCCATGTAAGATGAAACGAGCAGCCAAGCAGAGAAGCGAGTTAGAGTGCGCGAATTTACTGCATGTTCTTAGTCGCGAACGCATCTGGGATTATATGGGTAATTTATGCGATTGTTACACGCGAAATGCAACGACGAGACGAACGAGAGGGTGAAGGCAGAGAAAGGCGGCCGGATCGATAATAACTAATTTCAATTTATCGTGGTTATCGCCGCTTCCTCCGGTGAGCCATAAAGCAATTCCCGCAGTAGGTGAATACATCCAACGCGAAAGTTAGATTAAGTCTATGAATTCTTTTGATTTACTGACTTCACTGCAATTTTGTTGGATAATGTTACATAGTAAATGCGAAATATCAGACACGATTTACCAGATGAAATAGTTTGTTTAAGCCGAAAAGGAAACGATTGCAAATTAAACCATCTGCAGGGATTTAGTTAAATGTGTACGAAGGCTATTTATTTGTTGGAGTAGACATTTTTAGATACTATCTTCTTACCGTTTCGTTTTATCATATTTATATTGTAATTTAAAATGTAACTGTGCTTTAGTTAAAAACGGCTAATAAGGCTTTTTTTACGGCTGTTGATTTATTATTATCTGTTACACTTACACATTTTCTCTGACTGGGTAATAGGTAAACATATGTATACATGTTATGAAGGTATTCATATACAGTTCATATTCATATACGGAAATGGAAAATTATTGACATTATTACCGGTAGAAACAAGTTACTACATAAAATATAATTTAAAACATAATACGAATGATACAATAGAACAGAAAAATACAAGCCGTTTAACGATATCAAAATTGAAACTTTATAAAAGTGCACCGAGTATTATTTTTTTGATACAGCTAATTTCCCTTATAACGGGACGCTGTTATTTAAGACTTGGAACACACATTTCATATTTGATATTGTAGGATTTTATTAGGAAAGGAAGGAAGGAAAGGAGATAGAAAAGGAAAATAAGTTCTTGATAGACGAATCGTAGTTAGGAAAATGAAAAGAAAGAATGAATTTAATAATAATAACGCTGATTAATACAGTTCGCACTTCGCACGCTGATTTCCGCAGCTCAAAACGCTCGCCAACCTTTGTGGCTCAAGAATCGCTATAACACTGACTTCTTTCTCTCGAACGCATCGCCGTCAACGAAAACATTTGAGACTCGTCAAAAGCGCCGACGACGAACGTTCGAGAGATCGAAACATACACACAGCAGAGACATGCTTCCACACCGAACACACACACACACACAACATGCTTCACTATCGCACTCATACATTCAATCCCACACTCGGCCGTCCTGCCAGGACACCTGCCCTCAGGTGTCACTACTTTCGATGTCACTATCACTATCACTGCGTTCATCAATCCACGGTTTCATATGGTCAATTACCGTAGATGTTTCACGAGGTCCTTCAATTTCACCAATTTTTCGAACGAGATATCGATCGTTTCGCAAGACTTTCGTCACCACGTAGGGCCCAAGAAATCTCGATGCGAACTTGAGTCCGGGTCGCTGCTGAGTTCGTAAAATGGCAACTAAGTCTCCCTCGCGGTATACCCTACTCTTTTTCCTCCTCTTGTTATAAAACTCGTAACTCGTGTAATTTTCCTCGGCCGCGGTCGTCTTACCACTCGCATAATACGTAGGGTGGAGGCCACCATCGTCACTATCGCGCTGCAATAACATCGCGCCGTATCCAAACTTACGCGCGTCCGTATGTAGTTCGGTCTCCGCGCCAACAGTATATAATTTCAAAACAGGCTTACCGCTTAACATTATTTTCAATCGCTCAAACGCACGGTCTTCTTCTTCCCCGAATTGGAATTCTGTATTTGCTCGCAACAAATTTGTTAACGGTCGCGCAATCACTGAATAGTGCGGAATAAATTTCCGAAAGTATCCGGTCAACCCAAGAAATCCTTGCACCTGTTTAACCGTTCTCGGTTTCGGAAAATGCCTAACTGCAAGTGTTTTACGCTCGGACGGAGAAACCTTACCATCCTCAATTATGTGGCCTAGAAATTCAACGCGACTTTGCAGAAACGCACATTTTCCCCAATTTATTTGCAAATTAACAACTTCTTTTTCCGATGGCGATAATCGTCGCGGTCTTTGGTACACTGGCTCCTCGTCTTTCAAAATAATTTTCATCTCCGTCGGAGCCTCGCGGGCATTTATCGGGTTATAAGAATCTATGAGATTTTCGATCGCACGCTTATGCTCTTTATTCGCTATTTTCCATTCGGTCGCGTCGACTTCGCAATCAATCTGAAAAATCTCCGGCACATCGCTCTCCCGTTGCTGTTTTTCTATCCGAGATATAGTTATTCTATTTTCCTTAATTTCTACCCCGACTGTACGCAAAAAATCTACGCCTATTAAAAATTCAAAACGCATCGTGTCGTCGGGAATTACGCGAATAAGAATCGAATACGTGCTACCGTCCACAACAACGTTTGCATTAAATTCCCCTAACGTTTGATTGTTTTGGCTCCCGACACCGCGAAATCTGAGTCGATTACTTTGTAAGCGCGGCGCGCCGATCTCGACAAATTTACTAGCACGCATTAAGCAGAGATCGCTCCCGGTGTCGATCAATGCCGTTAATTTGTGTCCGTTTACCAAAACATCTTTGTAATATTTTCCGTCGCAGAACCTTGAAGCTGCACAGCTCTCCTTCTCCGTTCGTCGCTGCCTCTTCTTACATTCCGCCGATATGTGACCAAACTCCTGGCACTCGTAACATTTCGGACCCCTGTCCTTTGTCGGGCAATCCGACAGCGAATGATGTCGCGAACCACAGCTCGTACATCTTTTTATCACCGTATCAGCTCGCCGTACACTTCTGTTTTTACTCAAATTGTTCACGTTCGGTTTCTCATATACACTTTTGTCTTTATTAAAATTGTTCACGTTCGATTTCTCACTTACGCGTCCCACATCCGCGCTCGTACGATTTTTCACTCTACACGAAATCGATTCAAATGCTTCCAAAAGAGATGTTTTTGATTTGAAACGATGCATTCGTGCTTGATCGCGCAACGCAGGGTCAGGAATACCATTTATTAAATTTGCAACCATTTCCTCTTCGTCAATGGGCACGGTATTCGCAAGAATTACCTTGTCGTGGAAGTATTCTTTAAAAGTTTCGCCCTTTTTCCATGTCCGTTCTTCGAAAATCTTTCTTCTATCCGCTTTTTGAATGTCGTGGCGAAACATTCCTCGTATCTCAGCCATCAATTCCTCGAACGGCATTTCGAGATAATCCGACTTCGTATCGAACCACTCTCGCGCACTTCCTTTTATTCTCGAGGTTATCAAATATTTCATGTCCTCCTCAGCCAAATTGTACGTAACCCTCAGCCACCGTAATTGTTTTTCCCACCGTTCACACGCGTAACTGTCTCCGTCGAAGTACCCAAGCATATCAGCAATTTCCTTCAGGCTTATTTGCCGTCGATTCGTCACTGGACTGCTTGTCTCACGCACTGTCGCTTGTAAGGGTTCTGCAATGTTCAATTCTTGCATTCGTCGCATGAGCTCGATCTCGCGACGCGCAATTTCCAATTCGCGCTCAGCCACTTCTTTTTGCCGACGCAGTAGATCCATTTCTGCATCCATCTTTACTCTTTCGTCCTCACTACTGCTAGAACGTCTTTCCATGCCGGAATCTTGTTCTATCGTGCACGTTGTATCGCGAATGTCCTCACTGATATTTTCCATCCAGTCACCCGATGGATACGCGGTTGAGAGTCTTACAAGTAATTCGTTCTTCAATCCCGTGGTGGACAAACCCAAGGATTTCAATTTCGCTTTCAACTCAGACACTGTAAAATCCTGCGGATTCTTCGGCATCATAGCACAATAACTATCATGTTATGAGTTATTTTCTCGCACACACTGGTTTACGCACTAACTACGATTTCACTGTCTATCAATCTCGGACGAGCCCCCAATTTGTAGGATTTTATTAGGAAAGGAAGGAAGGAAAGGAGATAGAAAAGGAAAATAAGTTCTTGATAGACGAATCGTAGTTAGGAAAATGAAAAGAAAGAATGAATTTAATAATAATAACGCTGATTAATACAGTTCGCACTTCGCACGCTGATTTCCGCAGCTCAAAACGCTCGCCAACCTTTGTGGCTCAAGAATCGCTATAACACTGACTTCTTTCTCTCGAACGCATCGCCGTCAACGAAAACATTTGAGACTCGTCAAAAGCGCCGACGACGAACGTTCGAGAGATCGAAACATACACACAGCAGAGACATGCTTCCACACCGAACACACACACACACACAACATGCTTCACTATCGCACTCATACATTCAATCCCACAATATTTTGACTAGTAAATGCATGTTACATATGTATGAGTAACATAGATTTCCAACGAGTGAAAATATTCCGAACGGCAGTTGTTGCAGTTTTAACGAGCAAATTGTTTATAACATCACCATTGAGTTTCAAACTTCTGAATTTGTACCCGTACAAAAGAACCTATCGTCCAAAATATCGACATACCCACATTTGAGCCGTTTTCTTTGAAAGTGGTGTAAGTCCGTTTTATATTATTTGGAGATATTTAAAGGTTTGTATTTGAATGGTTTGAACAATATTTGTATATGTAATACGCTCATTTTATGTTTTTTAAATATTAAATTGATTTAAGTTTATAATGTGATCGTTTTTAAAGTATTAGTTAAAAGTGAAGTAGAGAAAATTTTAGTATAATTTTTTAACTGAATATTATGTCTTTGCGGGAAGTGGACTTACACCACTTTCAAAGTAATTATATTTATAATTTCATTAACTACGTAAATTTATATTGGCAAAATGATGCAAATTTTTAAGGATTTTTTTTGGGAACTGCTTATAGATAAAAAGCTCATAGCAGACTGCATTCATTGTTATCATTAACGAACTTTTTGTCAAAAATGGACTTACACCACTTTCAAAGAAAACGGTTCGTTTAATAAAGAATCACTGTAAGTAATCACTGTAGTAACACTTGTATTACAAAAAAATATCAGTCGTATTCGATAAAAAACTGTAGAGACCGGTATAATTATTCCGCTAAACATAATGAGGTGGTATAGGAATACAGAAACTATACAGTTACAGCAGATAGAGGAATTCAAACGTCGTTGCACGCAATTAAGATCGAACAGAAGAGTTGCATTCATTCAGTCAATACTGTCGAACGACCATCGGACATCCATTCACGTTCAATCTATGGACGACGCGAATGGCCTGAAAGGGAAAAAGCAGAATTCGCGGTCTGCGCGTCTTTTGCAGCACTTCAAATCGCGTTTGAGTGTGACGCAATTTGCTGCATGCAGACAGACCAACGTTCAAGAGTCAGAAAATATTTGAAAAACTGTGGAAAAATTCGTTACCGGAATTTTAATTGGACGCTTGTCAAACACCTTTTCTTTTCAATATTAATTCCTGTTAGGCGAAATTGGAGTGTAATATTTTGTAATTCGCTATGAAAGATAACGACGATCGCGGAATTATAGATATTTTTGAAAAATATTTATCGCTGTTATTCACACGCTACTTCGAAAAGTGTATTCGTTAAAAATAGAAAAGGTAAAGGAAATGAGGGGCGTTCTTCACTTTTTATTGAATTTTGTGACATGAATAATGTATTTGAAGACGTAAAGATAGACATCGTGGCAAAAATGCGCTGAGTTTTCATTGAAGAACGAATAAACTGAAGTATGAAACGTGAAATGCATTTTAGTTTGAATTTCAAATTTACGGTAGCGGATAATGCTTAAAATGGAAAAAAAGTAAGGAGGTTAAAAATAACATGTTAATGTACATGAAACATTACAGAAGACTTTAATAAACCGAAAAAATGTATTTACCCATCGTTTCCTTTGATACTCCTGCACTGTACAATATTCATTTATTAATCTACGATTAAAAATCGGCCCACTTTAAGTATTTCTTATAATCTTCCATGAGTTATAAGTTTCTTATACCCATGTCTGTGCATCTGATCTGCTTCACTTATCGTTTTCTTATCATTCCACAGACCTTGACCTGTAGAACAGTCTATACACAAAGCAATTCCCTTCATGAATTAATACTACCGGATTTCCATACCTTTTTATACTATAGTTGACACAAACATATCACTGCATTTTTCATTAATCCCATCTTTCTGAATAATCTTCGTATAATATTTTAAATTCATTTTCTTCCTTAAAATTACAACTAACCATCTTCATTCATAAAACATTATATGGATAAGGTATCCTACGACAATTCCAACATTCTTTTCTCTAATCGCATTATTCCTTTTAAATTTTCTTCACATAGTGTGGTTACTCCGTATTCAAAATGATCGTTAATTTCCATGTGTACTTGTTCCTTCCACATACTAAAAAACCAATCCCTTTGGCGAATTTGACGTAAGATAACAGGAGACGTAACGATGTGGTCAAATAATTTGTGTTTATTCTAAAAGACGGGCATCGTTAGCACCCTATATAATTGCAAATCGTGGTCGGAAACTCGAGTACCACTACTCGACGCAATCGACTGGGCATTGCGGTGTCTAGTCGTGTAGAACGATTCCACGAAGTGGCCCAATTACTGTGGCAAGTAATTAATCCGAATATAATTAATCGAGAGTTACTTGGACCACAATTCCAAGGATACAGTGTACAAAACTGCTTTACTGATTTGCAATTTAAATACTTTCCTCAGCAGAGATACAAGCTATCCATCTGACATTAAGTGAATTCTTACTCCATCACTTCAGTTTTTCACAGTGATTAACGTTCATATTAAAACATGAGTGACGTAACAATCCTTCCTTATTTATCTTGATTCATTCATGTAAAAATCGTACCAAAAAATTTCAAGCTCGTAAATGCCCGTGAATATTTATTGATAGCTAGCGGTTGTAGCGAATTTCTCGCTGAATTAGGAGTATCTGAGATTTATTTCTATGAGAAAACGCTGGGAAATAAAATACATATGAGGGCCGTTCAAAGTGTTCCCGGGAAATCTAAGTAAAAAGGAAATAACTCGAATAAAGCTGCTTTAATGCTATAATTTCTTGAAATGCTTTCTTTTTCACATATGGTTAATTTAGATTTAAACATGCAGCCGATAAAGCAAATGTCAACAAGATTACCGTCATATCAATTAATAACATTGGCCAACACGATTTTTTGCCCAAAGAATATTTAAGCTGATTCTTAAAGATTTTGTAGCGGTGAACACGAATATGAAGTCCGTTTGTCTCTATCAGACTCCATTTTTGAGAAAATCAGTTTTGAAAATAAATGAAAATTTTCAACTTTCAAAATTTTTTGCATTTCAACCGTAGAAGTTATTTAAGTTTCTTTGCATAAAATAATTCTAAAAACCCTCCGGAAAATAATGATGCATATTACTTTAATGTTATAAACATTTTAACACTTTGCCGACCGATCGGGGAGATCTCCCCACTTTGAAGCAAGTCGGTGCTCGACCGATCGGGGAGATCTCTCCATTTTGACTTTAGCAACGCGTTTCTCGTTTTCTGTCATTGTTAACTACCTTGACCTGGAGTTTTTCGCAATTGCTGACAGACTACCGCTGTGGAGCACAACATATAATAAAATCAGCTAATTTTGAAGGCTCCTTATTGCCTATTATTACGGTTCTTTAGGTTCGGGATTTCGGAACCCCTAATAAACGTTAGCGACATTATATAGAATAATAATATATTCTAATATTGTAATAAAATTATTACAATATTAGAATATATTACTGTTTTTCTATTCGATGTTTGAGTCGTCTTATTTATCCTTAGTCATCTTTAATGTCCTTAATTTCCTGATCTTGTTGTCTATACTCTTTGAAAAACGATTAAAAGATAATTGTTATAAACTTTTAATTTTATGTTTTGTATAAATAATATGTGAAATCGTTAAACGAAATTGTTGCCGTGAAATATAATTGCTCACGTGACTAGTTTTCGGACTTCTTTGAGTTCAAATAGTGAATTTCAGTCCGTGCTACTTCCGAAAAATGCGCGGTGGAAACCGAACAGTTCTCTGTGGCGCGTGCGGTCGGCAAAGTGTTAACATGCTCAAAGGAAAAACGGCACCCAAAATGCCTCAAATTTTATAGATATTTTCCTATCTATCTTAAGAACTAGACACCCAGGAGGAATTCTAATAGAAAGAGGCGATAGCGCAAACATTTTTCATGAGCAAACCATAATTGAAATTTGCAACACAAGTTTTGTTTTCGGCTGAGAAATTAAAATATCTCCGCAAGACACAAGGTAATGCCAGTAATTCTCAACTCAACCGTCTCACCCGCGCTAGTTTTATGACACGTAGTTTGCTTTACAAGTATATTTATTGTTTATGAGTTATTTTATGGCAATAATGCTACATTAAACAAACAAGTATATTTGTAAATTTTCATCATATAAATAAGCAATATTGTTCAATGGTATTTTCCATTTCAAGATTATACGACTTAGTAAATATAAAAGTAATTGTCACAAAAAAACCCTACATATTTTTACATATCTGAATTCAGCACAAAAAAATGCTATTAGTTTTACATATTAAAGCTTTTGTGCCCAAAGGAATACCTTCTTTCTCTTCCAGTACTTTTCATTAACCCTTTGCGGTCGTATTCCATTACAAACAAAATGTGTTATCACACTTAAAACAAAACTACTAAAATATTAGTGACAATTATATATACCTCAGAAATGTGTTGATTCTTTGATTTGGTGGCTGAGATTAGACGTATGACCGCTAACTAAGGGCGGATATTATGCTGGAACGGTAAGAAGGCAGCTGAGGCGGAAGGAGAGATTGCTCTCGTACCGCCTATCCCCGCCATGTCGGTTCTGGAAAACTGAGATCGACGAATGACAACCGAAAATAAAACACTACTTTCGTCGTTCACATAACGACGCAACGAATGGCGGGTCCTTCTTGCTAATAGCGCGTCAAAATCGAAAATGCGTGAGGGTGAGGGATGTCCCCATCCGTCGTGTGAATCAAAGCAAATTACCCCTCAGCTGCCAACTTACCGTTCCAGCATAATACCACTGTAAAGATGAATCACCGAGTAGCCCACAAAAAAGCGAGGTATTTGGTGATTCTGAATGTCACCTCCGAAAGTATTATATAGGCACTAATAAGAGAAATTGCTTGAACCCGATCACGGAGCACATTACTCGTCGGCGGTTGAGGGCAAACTGATAACGAGGCAAACATCGAAAAGACTTGTTATTGTTAGTGGACCAAGGAGTCGGACACCTGTAGGTTACGGCCGCCAAGACATGCCGAGTATATTTTGACAATACGCGACTGTATTCGTACTTCATGCCCAGTGAAGCGGAAATGATTGCTCCCGTTGCTCGTAGAATTAATCTTAAAAGTGTAAGTGCAATTGAACAATATTGTTTATTTATATAACTGAACGTTACAAATATAATACTTTGTCTAATCTAGCATTATTGTCAGAAAGTAACTCATAAACATAAAATGTAATTGAAAAGTCAGCTACATACAGTAACTCATACAGTCATAAAATAACTCATAAAGAATACATGTATACCTGTAAAGCAAACTATAATAGTAGAGTCGGTCAATTGGCTGCATTGAGAATCACTGGCGGCACTTTGTGTCTTGCGGAAATATTTTAATTTCTCAACCGAAACGAAAACTTATGTTGGAACTTTCAATTATGGTTTGCTCATGAAAAATGTCTGCTCTATCGCCTCTTTTTATTAGAATTCCTCCTGGGTGTCTAGTTCTTAAGATAGATAGGAAAATATCCATAAAATTTGAGGCATTTTGGGCGCTGTTTTTCCTTTGAGCATTGTTTAAACATGTTAAAATGTGTATAACATTAAAGTAATATGCATCATTATATTCCGGAGGGTTTTTAGAATCATTTTATGCAAAAAGAACTTTTAAACTGTTTCTTACTGTTAAACTGGTACTAATTACTTTTAATAACTGTTACGCTTAAAATGCAAAAAATTCTGAAAGATGAAAATTTGAATTTTTTTCAAACTGATTTTGTCAAAAATGGAGCCTGATGGAGACAAACGGGATTCAGATTCGTATTCAGCGCCACAAGAAATCAGCATAAATATTCTTTGGGCAAAAAACAGTTCAATTTTGTAGACCAGTGTAATCGATACAGCGTTTTGTTTGTCAACAGTAATCATTTTCCGGGAGCTTTTTAAACTATCTATGCTTATGTAATATTTGTTTCACACAGGCTCGAAATATTAAATGACGGTAGGTTCTAATTTATAAGTTGAAAACAGCTCGAGCTACAAAGTTCGCAGTAGTTCTGTATGATATTGAAATTCTTTTCACCAAGCGCGAAAATTGGAAATACGTACATGAGTTACTCCTCTCAGATACCTTGTATTTAATAATCACTTTACTTTGATCTTAATGGTATTTCGAAATATAAGAATAAGTACCGAAGGATGCTATTTTTCTGGGTCTTTCGCTGTGAAATTATAACAATCTTCAAATGCGAAGGTGGGAAGCAAGGACACGTATAAACTGTCATCGGTTTGTAAATTTCATAATTACTATTGAGAAATTAACTTCTACGGAACATGAAAGCTCAGGAAATTTATTTGTTGCAAATCATTAAACATGCCGATGCAATAAAACCACTTATAAACCAGAATCATCATCATTAAGGCAAATCTTTAATAACATATTCAATTCTATGATTCTATTATTTATTAGACAAGATTAAAGTCTGAGTTTTCTTATTGATTCATTACTGTTCTTGATGAAGAGCTGAGAACGTAGAGGACTGTACGCTTTTTTATAATAATGATAACTCCACTTCTAATATGCAAAGTTTATATTCTTTAATAAATAGAACAATAAAGCACAACATTTAAACTGATATTAGCAGACATATTACTGTGTGTGAGCTCAATTGATCATCAGAAAGTCGAGATCAGAACGTTGTTGAGCGTTACAAGTCTATGTTTAAAATCTGTGTATCCGGTTTAAAGTCTGATGGTTCTGATAAATTGTGCCCTTAGATCTCGTCGGCACGAACTTAAAGTCCCAGTGAAGTTGTTTTGGGAGGAAATGCAAAATCTCTTGGTTGCACATGTTAAAAAAATGTTAGGGTCGCCCCTGGCAAAGTAGTTGGTCACCCTTGTTCCTTATTTTCCACGGATTGACTAGTTAGAGTCAAAGAGGCAACAAACTACATTTAGAGAATTGCAGTTCCTTTATCTTTTCGGCTAGGTATTCCAAGTGCTCTTAGAAGAAAATGTAATATTTAAAAACCGGTGTTCTTTGGATATGTACGTGATTTAAAGCTACGACTAAATGCATGACGAAAGTAGAACATCTACTTCCTTGAGGGTATTACAATTTCCAACGGGAAATATTATACTTTGTTCGACATAAATGCTCATCGAAAAATCTTCAACAGTTCTTTTACGCAAGACTTTTCACGTATTAGTAAAACTTACAGCTTACTTACTATAAGATATCAATTATTTACAAGATGAACGATTACACTGACTTACAAGTTATCTTCCACGAAAAACATCAGCCGCCCAAACTCACAAATATAAACATTCCCTTCACTATACGAACACAATAAAAAGTTACCCTCGGCAGATCCACGAAATAACCGAAGATCTAAATCGGACGCGACATCGGATCTTTCTTGATTTCCCAGTATCTTACCCATACCTTATATTTCCGCTCCAGCAACTGCAAAAGAGTAGTCTGAGTTATCTCAGGAAACTACCGCGTCGCGCGCATCCCGTCATGCTGTCCTAATTGCACGGATAACGAGAATGGATCATTCGGAGATGGCGAACAGACTGCCGGCTCTTCTGCCGGAACGAACAAGAGGGACAATCACCGAGGGAGCAGGAACGTGAGAAACCCGGTAGATCCATCAAGCGAGCCTTGTTAATTGAACGCTTAGCAAGCAATCATACCGCCGGCACCTGGGCGTAATCGATGCCGGAAATCCAACCATTCGGCCAGTTGTCCCTGTCGTCTTGATTCGCTTGAATTCCGGGATACGTTTATCTTTCTGCCGTCCTTCCCCTTCTATGAATATATTAGATATCGGTACTGGTCAAACCCTTGACTGGGCTTCACTTTGAATAGATTGTGCCGCCCTCGAAGGCCCGTGATATTCCCGGCGTTTTTGCTTGAACCCGACTGATGTTCATAACCCCGTGATGTGAGAAATGCTTTACCGAACCACGCCCAAGGATGAAAGATTTCGGTCTTAAATTTATACTTCGGAGTTCATCGCGAGAGACTATTCTTTAGGAGTGTACAGTGTAGCGTATTACGTCTACGAGCGCACTCACCTTTCGGTATCGATTGGTAATTTAAGATGAAATCGCGTTGGTTAATGCTTAGAGCGGGAAGTTTCTTAATGGCAAAGTCTGCGGCGTTAGTAGCAATGAAGATCAAGCTGATAGAAATTTACTGCAGTTTTTATGGTAGGAAATCAACGAACCTGAAAAGTGGAACTGATTTTGCACTAACGAAGACGCGAGAATTTGTAAGATTTATTCGTATGTGGTGAGATAGATCGAAGATATTTTTAACATAGTACTTGAGACTTTATCCTTCTAAATTGTACATAACATCGGACATACTCCAAGTTCATGTTAAATTAGCTCGGAACTTGAAGTACTCTCAGAATCTTCCTTCCCTTGAATTCCCCCCCCCAATCACGGATGTCCTTCGCCTCTACCGAGGATATAAAAGTTATAACACCCCACATAAACGACAACATGTCACAGTACATCGAACACAGAACAACTCTTCAGCGACCAGAAGAACAACGTTATATAACGGATAACATTATTTAACAACTTATCAACAAATAACATATCAATGTCAAACTATACGATACAAATTCACTACTCAATGTTAAACACCTGAAAACTCCCAACGACGCAACCAACGTACATCTTGTAAAACGTAAACTAACGAGTGAAATGCAATTTAATCAACCTCATCGTTTCATCATTTGAAACCAACTCTTGGGATATTAATTTATAGCATGAGCGGCGGTTGCGGCGAGCTACGGAGACCAATTCGTGCAAGGCTCACGTGCCACGAACATTCAACAATTGTATTCACAAGTTACAGATTAAAGCTGCTCAGGAAAGTTTTGCTTACGTAATTGTAAGAATAAGGCTTCGAGTAGAAAGGGGTAACTACAACAGAAAGCTATATTAGCTATAGCTTACACATAGGACTCCAAAGGGTTAATTGAACGATAGATGCTCGGTCGTTTGGATTTCGTAAGAAGCAGCGATTAATAGAGATGGTGTTTCATCGAGGCGGCATGTAGACCGGTCGCAAACCAATTAAGGGAAATTTAATTGAATAGTGTTTGAAATTATATCGAGCAATCTAAGGCAATGGCACCTCTATTAATCCAATATGGTGAGTCACTGGAGGATTAACGTGGAAGGACCGGATGGCCTGGAGTAATCTGGCTCAGTTTGAATTTCACCTGCACATTGAGATCTTACGAGACGGCGCGCAGCTTAGAATCCTGCCTCAACCCCATGGCTTATGCCGTGACAAATGGCAAGTTTCTGAGATAACGGCAGAGAGATCCTGGATTCCTATCTCTCCGTCGATCAATTGGTTTCAATTCGAATATCCGTTTCACAGGATTTTCTTCTCTTTGGCTCCTCAAGTCGATATATTTAAGAAGTATGGATCCTGTGTATTCGATATGATCAATGGAAAGTTAGATGTAAATCGATGTAGATGTTGTGAGATAAAATATTACGTTTCAATAATGCCTTCTTTATATTGTTTACGAATACAAACTTCTGGCTATTATCTCTATTTTTCCAGAACACTAATTGTTCTGTCCTATGAAACTCAAACGTAATTGAAACGAAGTAAAAGTTAGTCCTTTTCTGGCTTCGCGTGATCATTTTTAACTGAAATGTTCATCGAGACTTTGAGATCAGTTGTATGCAAAACTAATGAAAGCACTCTATTTTCAAAGAGTTATATAACCTTCGGTTTTAATTGAGGTCTTTCGTTAATCCCTCATGTTCTACCAGTACGTGGCATACGGAGACGTCGCACAATGATCCCAAATCGCTAAAACGTAGTCGAAATCTCAGAAATTAACTTCTCATTGAAGGTATTTCTTTCGCTGGATTCGATACTCTAACAACTTGTCTAAAAAAATATGGAAGGATGGAAGCTTTTTCACTTATATCTGTAATGTTGCCACATTTCAAAAATCACTTTTTTTAGTCGCAGAGGCATCGTGTGCGCAACTACTGCTTCGTAAGATTATGGCGAATGACTTACGCAAAAGTGAATTAATTTCAATTTTGTAAAATGTATACCGCTACTCGAACTAAGTAGAGTGTTTATTGATACAAAGTAACCTATAATAGTTGCAGGTTATGTTTTGCAATTACAAAAGTAATCATAGATACTAAAGGATTCTTCAGATATTAATTACAAAATGCATTATTAGTAATAGAAGGTCAAGATTTGTGCGAGGATATTAAATACGTGAACTTAAAGGTGCTTATTCTACAATATCAAACAAAGAATGTTATTTAAGTTTATAACTTACATTTTCATTCTACAATGTTTGTAGAAATTGGCTGCCTTTATCTCCACCTCTAGCCGTAAATTAAAACGGCAATTACATTGTAGTCGCTGTTTTAATTTCGAGTTTGTTGCAAAATTCAGAGGATGTTAATACCTTTTTAATATCATGCAGTTTTACTGTCTACTCTGTCCGAAGTTTTCATTGAAGAATACGGCGTTAGACGTAGTTGATTTATTATCACCAAATACGTTAATCTTTTTTCTGATATAAAAGGAAACCATTAGCCACGTCCATCAGAGAAAGTTATTTGTACGAAGCTATCTCGTTTTTTGAAAAATCGTTCCTTTATTAATCAGCGCTTCATTTGAATACACTCTCCCGATTCTCCGTTTTAATGGCTTTCACGGATGAATTAAATCGCAACATCACGATTATGAACGTAAATCGCTCAATGGCAAGTGCATGATTTAATTAAATTCAATTAGCCGGTTAAACGTGAGTACGTGAAGCAGCAATTAGCTTATACCAAACACGTTCTATGCTACCTGCCCCGGTTAATCCCTTACAGTTTGTTCTCAAATTAGTATCGTGTATCGGAGCAATAGATGGAGTATGGTAGTAGCTTATCATTTATCCGTGTTTGGTAAAACACAGGAAGCATTATATCTTGCTAAGAACCATGGCTGTACGAAACAGTCGAAAGCGCTGCCATCCAGTTATTAGACCGTAACTTCCTGTAACTTAAGTGCCTTGCACAGCATAATTCAAAGGATCCTCGGCTCCCAAGGGCGAAGTTTCTGCCTTTCCTCTTGATCCCGGTAACACCTACTACCTCCAGGAATTTCGCTGATACCACATATCGTTTTACTACGTCGAGTTCCCTTGCGGCCATCGTATATAAAGTATTGCGATATTATCTTGCCGTAATCTTTCCTTTTGACGTTGTCTTCCCCTCTGTGTCTGTCTCCTGGAAAACCCGTTTGTCTCTGGCAGAATCTCGATATTCGTGATTCTCATATTTTCCGCCAGGCGACCTATTTTTCACGGCCAGTTAGACATCCTTACTACAGATTTTTCAAGAAAAATGGCATAAGTGGGAGTGTAAAATACTACCGGGTATATTTTTCCGGGTATATCTACCGGGTAATTAAAAATGTTCGCAGTTAGAATGATCGACGAAATTTCTTGGTTAGGTACGTTTGCGCTGCAAAAAATATTTATGTAGTTTTCAATGTGTCAAGTTTCTCGAGAATAAAACTTTCACTGAAGTAAGTAATACTGGTCGTATATTTTCCAACATGCAGCGAAGAGTTGTAATTATGTTAACTGAATATGTAGAACAAAGCCTAAGTAAAGTTTTATCATTTAACAGTAGGTGGACTTTTAAATCAGAGAAATATTTGTATTAGATATGTTATTCGAAGTTTACTGAAATCAATTTTCTTTCTTTCATGACAACTTGTAATGATGAAACAAAGACGTACGTATTTTATTGTAAGTACAGAAGTGTGTTAATCGGAAATATAAACACTTCCTTTTTAATTGGTTATTACTTCTCGTTTAAAATTAACCTATCAATTAACAAAACATAATTAAAAGGTCATCTCGCGCGATATACTTTGTGTGTATTATAATCTTTGGAAAAACATTTATTTTTAGTATTTTCAGTGAATTCGCACCGATAATGGAGATGCTCTTCATTCCCGATTTCACGCTGAGGAAAGCAAGCATCGATTTGGAACGAGCATTGCATCGGATGTCATTAATTATGTAGCTACATGCCATCCATGCGCATTGCAACATACTACATTCGTTGAATTGAATATTGAATGGAAAACATGCCGAATGACTTTGATAATTAATGTACTTTAATATAGATAAATATTGTGCTTCAATTAAAAAGATCGTCGTAAATATTCTAAACCGTGTAATTTCAGAGATTTCAAGTTCCAAATATTCCCTTTTCAACGGATGACTTTTGTACCATGAAGTACAATGGAAAACCATTCAGAAATCCGACTAGGCACGATTATCAGTGATATTTTCCATTGTTGTAACAATTCCGCAACTTGAAGCAAACAAGAGCAATAGCGATCGCCGTCGGTATCTCATTAATCGCGCAAAAATTCGACATTCAGCGTAGCATATCAATTATCGAAGCTTCGATCGTTCAGAGCCATATGACGGTCGTTTAAAAAATATGTTCGTATTGACATATACCGTGGGAAGCTATTAAAACGCCAATCCATATGGAGATTTACAGCCGGCAGGAATCATGAAATTCGATAATATTCTTTATCGTGTTAGAGCAGTAGTACAGATATATTCACGTATATACAAGGTGCGGCCAAATAATATGTACAAGCAGGCACAGGGTAATTCCTTATAAAGAAATAAGTACAAAATACGATACAATTTGTTTATTTAAGCTTTAATTTTCGCGAAAAACGAGTTCGAAAATTTAATTTTTGAATACATTATTTAAATAAAGAAATATGTGCAACTTTTATTATGCAGCTACATTCCCTGTTAAAGATTTCGCTGTTAAGAACACGCAATTAAAAAAAATTGACGTCCTTTAGTTACCGAGGTATCTCAGGAAATGCAATTTCAACCCTCAACCTTTAGGGCTATTTTCACTATCTCAGTGTGGACAATGGCCGACAAAAAAAGTGCATATAAAATGCTTTTTCGAGAACTGCATCTCCCGGAAGTTTCATAGCAATCGACGCGTACGGGTTCAATATGTATGTTGCTCTTTTAGCTGCAACAGCATACTTACATCGGATTTTCAATGTGGATTTTCTCGCCAGCTGAACCTTACATTAAAATATTTTATTCTATATTTTGTTCTTATTTTTTCACAAGGAATTACCTCCTCCTGCCTGCTTGTATACGTTATTCCGCCGCACACTGTGTATATAAATATATATCTATATCTATGCACATATATATGTATATATAAGAGAAAGGATGGAAGTGAAAGATAATAAGAATTCCGATTCCTGCCCGTTTCATTTCTAGTTCAGCGAAGAGATCCGTCTTGAAATTGTGGATGCTGGCGGACCGTTTTTTCGATAGGTCGGAGAAATGGGCCGGCGGAAAAACACTGAGGAAAAAAGAAATGGAAAAAGCCAGAAGATAGCGATTCCCAGGGTATCGTGATAGGGGAAAAAAATGTAATTTGTTGCGAACGCCCGGAGCTGATGGTGTGACCATAGTGTGCAAATGTACATAGAGTCAGCCTTGTTTCCACAAAAGAAGTACATAACATGTTCGTTCACGCCTTTTATCGTTTCGCAAATACAGGGGTAAACACTGATTGAAATGTTTCATTGAAACAAATTTTAAGTATCTACTTATATTACATTAAAAATTCTGCCTTCGTCCGTCCTTATTAAGATCAAGCCATGTATTAGGCGCATCAATCATTTCAAGAAAAATACATATAATATGGGAATATTAAACATTTTTCAAATAACTTGAGGATTTCGCGAAGTAGACTTGAACTCATTGTCCGAATAAAATTACAATTGATTCGAACTCAGCAGTAATATAAAAATAAAAATTGACTAGATTGCTGCCTTATGCAAACATTACAAATTAGCTGCAAAGACCACAAATTCATTTATACGCCTAATAAAATGTTTGTAACATGTAGAGATATTTAAGGAAATTCATTACATACTCCATCCTCAACTTTTTAAAGATCATATTCAATTTGAGGTATAAATTCGCTCATTACCGCTTTCGGCGAGGAGAATATTTGAGAAACAGAGATGGTATTATTAAAAGCAAAGTCCCCGAATCTATCGATGGGGAAATCTAACTTCGATCTTCATGGCAATAATTGAAAATAAAGAACTCGTTGGTAAGTGAGGAAGATAAAAGCACCGCTATATACCGTATATCCCTTCACGAGAGAAACGATCCTCGATACTCGATTACGATAAAAATCTCTTCCACCAGCGCACAATGTACGCCACAACAGTTTTCCACGTTCGAGGTTCGAGCATTCGGCTCTGGGTTGCGCACAGATCTGCTTTCACGTAGATGCAATTCATACCGGTGCCGAAGATATAATGATTAATAACGGCGTACCTGACTGGCATTGTGCACCCTCGTGATTGTCGACAGCATGGTTGCCGATTTTCGCGTATCAGTAAAGCAATAAAACACGTTTCCCTGATTCTAGATCCCCTCCGGTGTATACATCCATTCATGGTGTCCCATCGTACAGCGAGTCCTACCGGCACATCCTGTTGCAGAATCTCCGTTCTGATTCGACCGTGACCGCTCCATTAGGTAAACGCATACCCTCCGTCAAGGCGATAAAGTCAACTGGGAAAATGATTTATTCCTGATAGAGAACAGAATTGTGAGGTATTGAACACCGGGGTATTATTGAATTGTCGAGGATTTCAGAGATGTACGCAAGGTCTTTGCTGAGTGACTCATGCGCGAAGACTATTAGTATTATTGTGTTTAAGAGCACGTTATTAAGAAATGATTTGACTGTCCTACACTATTTCTGTTTTCCAATAGCCATTGGGTGATTCGTATAGGGAACATCGCCCAGAACACGAATCCGCCAACGGAATTTCTGTATTACCCTGTGTTTTCTGAAAACATCAGTTTTTGTTAAACCGGTGGATTTCGACAGAGAGGTTGGTATTACGTGAAAACTAAATATGGTCGACAATTCTCTTGGTTTCAAAAAATAAAGGAATGTTTCTTGAGTATATAGGTGTGAACAGTTACAATAATCCGTACTTTTTAAAGGTAGAAAATAACGACCAAATTTTAAAAACGAGCGGACGCGCGAATTTTCTTCACACTAACTCTGCATTTGCACGTAGAGTATGTACTACTGTTGGCACTTTACTACACATTATTGGATTCTGCGGACATTCCTGAACAAAATACTATCGAGGAAAAATGTTATAACTGTTTTCGTTTTGGCGCAATTGAAGAAAATATCTGTCAACAACGTGTTCCGACCGTTTTCCAGCTACGATGTCATCGCACGTCAATACTTTTACGAGTCCTGAAGGTCGATAGATCCCGTTGAGATGGCATTCTCAACCCCTTTACTAACGTGGTGGCGGCTTCATCATGAAGGCTATCTTTCTAATATCTTCTAATTACGTTCGCATAACAGTAGCATAATACAATCACTTTATTATGCTGTATACATGTATGAGTTAATGAACAACCAAGTCAATAGACATAAAGAGGAAATAACTTCCCACCGTTGAATCTCCTTCATCGCGGAGCTTAATTTCTGCTTAATCACGAAATTTTAAAGTTAACTTAAACGTAAAGTCTTAGATATTACTCAAACTAGGAATCCAAACATTCGGTAGTCCTAGCTACTGAATATTCAGATTTCGTGGCCATTCGCTCGATATCATTTACTATTCAACATCACTGTTTAATAAAATATCATGCTTAAAATACATTTAAGTTAACTTAAAACGGTAGTAAGTGATATCGACCTAGATCCCACCACGAGGAGGTTGCCACGAGTAAGGACCCATAAATGCAATCCGAACCAACCTCCATTTCATTCTGCGTTCCTTTGAAACACTTCTCTCGGCATTTATGAGTTTTATGCCGAGAGAAAATATACCAAAAGAATCGCCGACTCACTGACACTTCCACAAAACTGTCACTTCATGTCACTGCCACTTCCACAAAACATTCTATTAAATTGTTCAAATTATTTAAAAAAAATAGCAGGTAACTGCCATTTGATGTCACTAACTCCTCCGCAAAGCATTATATTTTATTATTAAAATTATTTAAAATAACTTTTAATTTATTGTCTAAGTAGTTTAATATTATAGCTTACATGCTCTAATTGTCGTTACCCAAGGTCAAAAGTGACTAGGTGTTGATAGGCAAGTCCAAACGTATACCTAGGGACCGTCTTGTCAAAACGCACGACCCTTTCGAAGGCTGCAGCTATACTGTGCTATACTGCCTCACTGAGGCGGCCCACTAAACGCGAAGTTTGAAGTTCTGGACCACTTTGCGGCGTCGCGATTCAGTGACCATGCACTGAGATCACTTTTCTCCATGGATAATTTCGCAAATTTCAATTATTACAACAATTTTCAAATAATTGATTATTACAAATGAAATTATTATTTCATAACGTGTATCTGCCTAATTTTAATCAATTTTATAGTGAATAGAAACTATAGGAGTGAAGGTACGTCTGTTTATAATTGACAATTTATTTTTCAAAGCTTACAAATATTTGATTTTTAATGTAGTAATTTTATTTTATTAATAAATGATATATTTTCAACTATTTTGATGAATTTTAAACAGTCTCGGTTAGATTATTCAAATATTTATAAGCTTTGAAAAGTATATCGTCAATTATAAACTGGCGTAACTTCACCCCTGTAATTTCTATTCGCCATAAAATTGGAAACAAGATTTCCTTCAAACAATGAACAAAGAATATTTTATACGGAGTGTTCGCGATAAACCTTACCACCGTTTTTTTTCGTAAAAGGTAAACATCAGAAAAAAGTCGAAGAGGAGAAATTTGTAGTGTATTTTATTAGAAACACGTAGAAATAAGGCCCGTCGGGATCGGCCTAAAAAGTAGCGAGATATTTCATTTCAAAGTTGGAGAAGTATCATTTTCGAGAACACTGGGCGAGAAAAAATGTTTTCTCTGCCACCACGTTCGTAAAGGACTTGAGAATGGCAGCTCAACGGGATCCATCGACGTTCAGGGCCTGTTGAAGTATTATACGTAGTTACGGCACTGACGAGCCCGATTCGACGAGCGATGACGTCGTAGCGGGAAAACGATTGACTCAACTTGTTAACGGATATTTTCTTAAATTGTGCCAAAACGAAAGTAGTTATAACATTTCTCGCCGATAGTTTTTTCTTCAGAAATGCCCGCAGAATCCAATAATGTGTAGTAAAGTGCTAGCAATAGTACTCTACGTGCAAATGCAAAGTTAATGCGTAGAAAATTCGCGCATTCCCTAGTTTTTAAAATTTGGTCTTTACTTACTACCGTTAAAAAGTAAGGAATATTATAACTGCTCACACCTGTATACTGACGAAACACTCCTCTATTTTTTGTGACCAAGAAGAAGTGTCCACCGTTTTTTGTTTTCACGAAATACCAGCTTCTTTGCCGAAATCCACCGTTTTCACTAAAACGTCTTTCCAGTCTTACCAAAACAGAGGGTGGTAGAGAAATTTCGTTGGCGGATTCGTGTTCAGGACAACCAACACTATAAGAATCGCCCAGTGACTATTAGCCAACAGAAAAAAATTTTAATTTTGTTGGACACTGTTATTAGTGGTATATCGAAAAAAAGATAAAAAAAGTGTCCAGTTTCTAAATAAAAAAGCTATTGTCATAGAAAAAAAGTGAGACATTGTAAATTTTTTTGAAATGATCAATATTATACAGAAGTTATTAGTACTGATAATACAGCAACCGCTCATTGGTCAAATAAAAATTGGAACGAATGTTCTACGGTGATAAGAACCTTGCCATTTATAGCGTCATAAAGGGCTGCAGAAGGTCCTACGTCGTTTTTCAGATTACTGTATGTACCAGCAATGCTTCACAAGAAACCGATGGCTTTATATTTGCAGTATTCTTTTCCTGGTTTTCTCGACGCGCAATTACTTTTACCATTATTTTGAACACTCTAATGAATTAATTCGTTGACTCACAGCAAAGTGTTTTCAAATCATCATTATAATGCTACCTAATTTATATTTCTTAATCAAAAGCATGAAGAATTTACTCTTAGTTTCTGTTCGTGAAGAATTATGTACACTTTAAAAGAACAAAGTCTTTCCTTAAACTAAAGAACGAGCCACTTTGTCACGCATAGCGTTTAAAATGTAATCCTGAGAGAATAATGTTCAGAACAAAAATTAAGTAGCACAATAAGTACTAAAAATCTACGTGATCAAAACTTTAAAAATGAAGCCAGTAACTTTTAGGAAAAAGAGCGAATTTTCAGCTACGTTTTCTCCCTTTATTTTTTGTCATAGCCATAGAATTTTCAGCGCACGCCTGCGCCTCGGCTCTAGTTCCATGATGCACTTCTAACTCCGGCGACGAATTCTTAACTTTGCCGATAGACTTTTTAACTTTAGCGACATTTCCTCTTTCTTGCACTCACAATCAGCAAAACCTCCTGGAGGACTAAACTACAGCGGAGATATTTCGGTCACATGTAAAAACAATGAATGGAACATCAGAAGTGAGTGTACTGTACTGGGCATTCGACATTTAAATCGAATTCGGCCGCATGAAATTTGATTAACCCAAAATAAAAACGTGGAAGCGAGAAATAGCTTGGACGATAAATATTTCAGCGGCGAAATGGCGTCGGCTAATTTTTCGCGTCAATAATTCAAAAGTTCACCGTGAGATTAGACATGTTCTATCGTCTTTCAGATTATAGAATTATAGATTATAGAAGACTAGATTATAGATACGGTACGTTACGATACGGTCTCCAGAATTTCAAATAACTTGTTAAAAGTACAGGACATAAAATAACTATTACAATGCTCGATTACATCTCGTAGATAAATAGCTATATTCTTCGTAAACACGTCGCTCGTGTTAGCGCCGGCAATTCCCGCATTTTCAAAGAATCCAAAATTGACGACTAACGTAACGTCAATTTCCGTACACATTTGCACGCGATCCGACCCCTTGGTTTTGAAATGTAAATTTGTCATTTGCCCCTGGTAACAAGTACCTATGTGCATCTACACCTCCGTAACGAGCTGACGAAGGTTTAGGACGGTTCAACGAATTACGAGCAACGCCGGAAGCTACAAAAAAAAAGAACGGAGATTTGTTAACCACGCGATCATAAAGTTTTTCTCTTCCCTTTTCCCACGTACCTGCTCGTCTATTAGTATAACATTCTTTGTTTCATCAAAGTCTAACTCTGCCTGATGACTTTCTTCCAACTTGTTGTTCAAACGTCGTAAAAGTTCGCGTACAATCGTATTTGTCGAATAGCGGCCTGGAACATCGTGGATCCGCGAATCGCATGATCTTAAGTGCGTTCGGCTGCATCAGGTTGATCGGAATCGTGAAACTCACGCGACCGGGGCCTCTTCGAGGCCGAAGATACGTGTCAGATTGTGAATAGGAGTGTGGCATGAACGACCACGAGATTGCTCGGACACGTCGATACACGACCTGGTTTTCCTGGATTAGGAATTTAAATCCGTTGGGTTGTGCACCACCGAAATTCCCCTTGCAGCATATTGCCTTTTATAGCATATCCATGGTGCTAGTGAATCTTTGATCTTGAAAGTTAGGTGAGCCAATCGATTTGAGCGGGAACTTTTATGTCCGCCGAATGTATTGGGAATATAAGTTAAGGAAATTTATGGAACTGTATTGGAAATAATTTGAATTGTTATATATTTTTGTGACATTAGGTAATGAATTTATTTTCGATTTCCTGGTGTCGTGTATTTCTCCCGATTAGTGAATTATCTGATATCAATGGGATAGTCCAATTAATTTATGAGTATAATTGATCGAAAAATATGCCTGAATTAACAATTGATGGTTGAACGGATCGCCGACGAAGTTGAACTGTTTTGACAGCTTTCGATATTTTATTAACAATATTACATTTTTCAGTCAGATTTTTTATTTCCGCCTATATTTATTATACTCTTTTCACAATTATTTTCACATTTCAGAGAGATGATGTAAGTTCCGAAATGGTCAAAATAAGGAATCAATGAATGTAATACCTATATACATGTAATTACGTAAAAGTATTTAATTTTCATAACATATATAAACCTAAGATGGTAAGGAGAAATTTTGTGAAAAATTATGTACAAGTTGCTTTACAATCCATACCATAAGTGGTGACACAATACATTCTCAACAAATAAACTGAAAATTAAAAGAATTTTTCAAGTTACATCTTTTCCTCTAAGAAATTTATTTTAAAAGCCTTTCAAATATTTGTGGATTTTCTAATTTTCAAAGACACTACAGTTTTCTCTTTATATTACTGTTCATAGATATTAATATTGTAAATATCTGCAAATTATTTTAATACGTGATATCTGTTTTGCGGAAAAAATTCTCAATTATTTATTACTGTTAAAAACTCGGGAATAATTATAAACCATAACGTGATAAGAATTTCGTTTAGAGGAACAGGTAGGTCGGTACATAACATCATCTCCTCCATTTCATTTCTCTCATAAAATGTAGATACTAAAAAAGTGCACTTAAAATAGGAAGGCCATCTTTATTTTTCATTATTTTATCTTTATACCCTGAAGAAATATAGAAGACTTTCCATTTAAGCTTCTTTGAGATAGTAAAGTCCAATAATGATGCACGTAAGCACTTTATGCCCTAGAATTTATATAAAAATTCTTTTATAAGAGTATTTCATCGGTATACAACTGATGCATTCAGTAAGACATAAAAACGAAAGAAATTCCCATTTCTTTCATTTTCTGCGTGCTACTTTAGCAACAAAAAATTGAAATGCATGACAACTTGATATACATGCATGTGATGTGCAAGTGAAAAAAAGGGAACCCACCAATAGCAATTACGCAAAAATTATTTTTGTATAAAAACTGAATCACATCATGCGGAATGACAATTTTCTGTCTGCTAATTGATCTGTAGTTTTATTTGCTCGTTTGAACAAAACATGGCACGCGCCTTTGACGTTTTTCATAAATCGCCAAAAATACAAAACCCTGGCGAATGACTCTGTTATTTCCCTTTTCCAAAGGCTGTAATGTTCAAAAATGCAATGAAAGCTGAAACACTCGCGGCGTGTTCTGTTTCGTTGAACTTGTCGAAATTCCGTGATATTGCAAATCGAAAAAATGCAGGAAAAATTAACCATTGAGAAAAAATGAAACGCATCGTGAAACTGGTATCATTCGTTAGATTTATTGGCATTTACGAACCATTTTCATACTTCCCATCGTCAAATTTGTGTCATTAACGACTGTTGCTGTAAATCTGCAGAAGGGTGAGAACATTCCGTATGCAATCGTACTTTGATAATAAATACCAAAAGAAACTGTCGCATGCGAGTGCACCGTAAAACGGTTTAGAGCACCGTTAAAGATCTCTATCTATCGAATGTATCGTTAGTTTACGACGAACTGCACTTTTATGCGTACAAAAGGTAATGCCGGTAAACCCAATATATTTCGATAAATGAAGACTACATCTATAAAGATTAACATCGTGTAAATGAATCCAGTGCAAGCGTTTATCACAAACAGAAATTTTCTAGTGGAAATTATTCAACATTAAGATACGAAACAAGGATAAATTTTATAATAAATATCAATAATGTTCTGTAAGAAACGATGGAGTTCATTTTCTGATGCATATAAATATATCTCTTTTAAGTCGCAATTAAAAAAACGCTTTGCTAGAAGATGTGATTTATCCGTTAAAGTTTCTTCACGCCTGTATTTTTATAACTTTGCATAATACTCAGAAATAGATATGAATAAAAATATGATGTATATCCAAAGCGAATACTTTAACGCCTTTAATGTCACTCTTTCCAGAGATCCACAGTTTAAATAGATTTTCATTTGGATTTAACAAAGTTATGGTTAACTCGGAAATCATATATTTTCGTAATTAAAAGTTTCCATGGCGGAATATGCATATATTATGAAAAGCTTTATTCGAAATAATATGTATATAGCTCTTGGTCCGCAAGTTTTATTAAATAGTATTAACCGGTGAAACAATAGTTACTTTACACGAAATAAATGGTACCGTTCTTCTCAGAACACTTCACTATCGCGACAGTTTCGGCGATCATTTGACACAATTAAAATAGATTCATTAATTTCCCACCGTCCCGACACTATATGCAAATTTCGCCAGATGTTACAGGCAAAATCGCACCTAGCGATAACAATTTTACGAGCTCGTAAAGCAGCACATCCCGGAACAATGAATTTCATTATGACCGCTTATGTATCGCCATTAACCAATGGCAGGACTCATCCTTGCCACTTTGTCGTTGTGTTGTTTATTAAAACGCATCTTTATGATACTCCGCTTACCGCAAGACAATTATCTTGAAATTACGAAACTGGTGGAAATTGTTAGTACAACTTGAGGAATTCCGTTGTTTCGTATTTCATAGGTAATTTCAAAGTCACGTTATAATTCCAATTATATTTTTCATAATACGTTCATATTAATTTTCCTGTTAATATTTCCTGGTGTTATTCTTGGTGTTATTTTCTGTTACTATTTTCTGGAAATACTTGGAAGGAACATACGATTTTATTAAACCTTTGCTTTGTGATGTTACTGTAGAGTTATAAATAAATGTTTATTATAAAAGATAAAAAGGCATTAAATATAAAATATAAAATACAAAACACACTATAAACAACCACAAAAAACGCTACTCTAAGAAATACACTGTCGCTGATTCGCTGCTCGTAAAATCATACTCAATACGCTGTTCACTGTTAGTCATTTCACACTGGGCCTTCCCACGCAGCCACTTTCCTCCGAAGGCCCAGCACCCCACACACACACAACATACATAGGCACAAAAACCATCTCACAGGCACTTTCTCTTACAACCCTCTTCCACTCTCTCTCTCTCTCTCTCTCTCTCTCTTTCACACACACATACATACACGCTCTTTCATCTCTCTCTCGCTCGCTCACTGACATTTATCCTACATTACCATTTAACGAATTTCACTTATTTCAAACTTGTACAATCGAAGATAACAGCTACAACCGTTTGAATTCGATGTGTGTATCAAATTAATGTACTTCTACGGCAGATGTCCTCTGAGGGAACTTTAAATAGAAAGCCGAAGGACACTTTTTAAAGTCCGTGGGGATGGACATAACTGTTGGTACAGGTTGAGAGAACTTTTTGTTTCAGCACTTTTATGGCTAAGCCCAAAGTGAATCGAAATTATATGTAACGGTATATGTTACGGTATACATCTTATTTTTCCAGTTAACATGTTAATTCCATTGAAGCAGTTTGTTTCAGCTAAATATCGGCGTCTTCTTTTCGCATTTTAATTGGCAAAGTAAATCAAATCAAATATCCTCATAATTTCGTCAAAAAATGTTCAGTTGTTATACGTTATAGCATAAAAGCTTTTACAGGAACTCTCAAATATCTCTACATAACAAGAAATGGGCTTGTGCTACTTGCAAATATAACGGCTCATATATCTGCTGCATTACATAAGGTCTCGTAAACAGTTCTTTCCGATGAGTTTCATTTGGCTACTACATTTACTAGACCCGAAAGAATCTCCCGCTTTTTTATGAGTCTGAAATATAGATATTAAGAATAATAATATATTGCGCGATTCGAAAAACTTCACAATATATTCACCTTATCGTAAACAATGGCACCAACGGAGGAGTATACTCGGCATGTATGTACATTCAAGAGAAAACGAAGTGATATTTTCATTACGATGGAAAACTTTTCCACGTGTGGCTTACTCGCTGGATTTATCTCTGTCTGATTCTCACGTATTCCCCTTCCTGCAACATTATTTGATGGGCAAAAATTACAAGAAATCGATTTCAGAAGATGCCTAGATGAATTCATTTCACCAAAACCTCGCTGCTTCTATCGTGATGGGGTTCGTATGCTGTCAGAAAAGTGAGCAAAGGTTCTAAATAACACTGGTGATTGTTTCAATGATTAAGCATTTGTATGTTATTTTAAATAAAATATTTATACTACTGAAAAATCGAACTACATTTAATAAAACTAAAAATTCAGTATTATCAGACTCTCGATAATTTTAAGATTCCTTTAATTCATACTGCTAAATATGTATTCAATATTCTATATAAACATCATGCAGCACATGTCATTGGTATCCGATGGGACACATTGCGTTTTAATACACCCTTAGGGTGGAAGCCTCATGAGAGCAACTAAATTAAAAGAATAACATTGATTCATTAAAATGCACTTCTGCGATATTTTACCTTTAATGAAATATCTAAGTATAATTATAAAAACCCATTTAGAGCGTGATTTTTACACGTGGCGTGAAAAGTAAGAGTCGAAAATAAATTTTGATTGTCTTCATTCTAATTTTCCGATTATTACATTATTCCTTTTTTCAGGGTGCTTAATCTCGAGTTTGCAGCGGCGCAGGTTACTGATAGTATCAATCAGACAATCCATTTGTTTTATGATTCACAATTATCTTCAATGTGTAGTAAGAGCCCGGACTTAACATTAAAACTACCGACGTTATATCTATTATATTTAAATATACCGAAAAAATACCTTGGAAAAAGAAAAATAAATAGGCAAAACCGATGATCAATTAAATAATTTAGGTTTTATAAGATTTAAGTGGAATATTTACTGCACGGCTCCCATATCAGTTTAGGGAAGTTTTATAAAAATTGACAACTAGTCATTTTGACCGCATTGGTAGGTTTAGTGTTATTTTCGCGAACGCCCTGAAATCACTATGTACTGCTCCCAAAAATTGAGATGGCAGCCGGCAAGGGGGACTGTCACTCTCACCGCCTATCCTCACCATATCAGCCTTGGAAACCTGAAGATCGGCCAATGACAACCGAAAACAAAACACTTCTTTCGTCGTGCACATCACGACACAACGAATGTGCGTCTTCTTCGGCCTGTGGCGTGTTAGAATCAATAATGACGTGTGAACGAGAGATATCTCTATCCCTCAAGCGAATCAGAACAAAACACATGATGATATCTCTATTTTGCCGACAGTATAGACTTGAGGTGATGGTCACGAATGAGAAAGCCAGATTTAGTCTACGTAGACTTCAGGTTTATTATTCATACGAATTACAGATGTTCCGGTCGACGTTGGCATGTAGCCTCGTGGCGTTAATGAATCTTCACGACAAAACGGTTGTCCTTTATACCGCGTGTTTTCCATAAGCTTTGCTCTGATTCGTCCAGAGCAGGAAAAATATCCAAGTGGGGGAACTGGTTTTCCGAGTTAGGCTATGCCGAGAAAACTCCGATACTCGTGCCTAAAGGCTTTAGTATAACCCCGGGGACTTACGGAAAACATGGGTTATTGTCCGCCACATAGTTTTCGCATGGCGTCCTCGTCTCGATTTCACTATATTCTTCTTCCTACTTTCCTTTGTTTTCATACGTTATATGGGAAACAAAACGTAGCGCTTTTTCTTCTGATTTTCCACATTCTGGATTTCTATTACCTCGCTCACGCTAGCTTACATTTACGAAAGGAACGCTTACTATTTAAAATACATGTCAGATGTAGATACGTTCCCTTTGATCTCGTTGGTCAGTTCTAGTCTGGTTTTCGATGGTTCAAGATACATCTAAAATTTGAGATTTTCAAAGAAATAATTGTGATATTTAAAGCCTAAAAATATATAAACCAAATAAATTAAAATCGACCTGAACAAGCGTTTCCCATTGACCTAAACATAACAATCTATATGTTGTCAATAAGTACAGTAATTTATGTCTCAGGGGTGGGAAATGAAGAGACGCAGAAGATAATGATGATAAATTATACGCTAATTGACCATCTAGTTAGTTGTAACGTTTCGAGCTAGACGGAGTATCATTCCACCACCTACGTCGCGATCCACGATTAATGAAGGACATTTTAAAAATGTGCTTGCTTGATGTATCACCGGCGCGTATTACTCTACTTTAGGAGATAAAAGATCTGGAATAATAACGACACTAAAATTCCAACAAAGTCAGCTTGAGATTTGAAACTCAAGGCTGCTTCTTCTCATTTTATTACTCGGCCTTTTTGAAGCTGCTATAGAAGTAACACGAACGCCTTAAAAAGAACCTTAAAAGACGCTTTATAGCTTCAAAAATCTGCATACCTCAATTAAAAATATTTTATATGTAATGCATATATTTACTTCCTGCTTTAAAAATTGACAACCCCCTTTCCGCAATCTAATGAATCTCTCAACATTTCTTTTTCTTCCAGTGTGTTCAATGTTATTGCATCCTATTAAGTAAACATGTTGGTAGCAGCTTTTCTTGATGCAATTTATCGTCCTTTGACAGTTCATTAGTTACTCAATTATTTCCTTTGGCCAATTTTGTTCTTGAGTCTTCTGTCCACGATGGGTTGATTTATTAATTTTCTAATTAAAAGATTATTATGGCCTCTGTTTTGGACTTTACATTTCTTATAGTATATAGTCCAATCGTTTCTTTATACACTTTTATATACTAAGAATTCTATCGGATATAATTACATGAAAGAATGTAAAAATCCAATGAACTTTGAAGCATGGTATCAATCTTTTCATAAAAGTAATTATTTTCCACCTAATACCAGCAGCTTCGATATTTCTATTCATTTTATTCTTTTATTTAACAATTAGAGTCGCATCAAGTACTGAAGTCATTAGTGGCCATCTCTTTTCTGTGATGTGTCTTTTTCTTTATAACTTCCTTAATATTTTTATTTCTTTACAGAATGTTATTATATTTAGCTGGTATCGAGGCGATCTAATAATATCCTTTACATTATATTTGTTGAGGCGTAATTGACAACGCGGGCCTTCAAGTTGCGAGAGAAAAAATTTATAACTCTATATTTATTTCCGCAGCCGTGCAAACCTGGCACCCTGGCAAACACCCTTCGATGACCGAAGGGTCGCACGTGGCCACCAGGTTTTGCGCGCGTACATTCCTCCGAAGCTAGATTTATGACACCTGTTATAAATCTAGCGTCTACTCACAAGCCTCGTCAATCTCGTGACTCAAGGCCCCCCTCTGGCTGGGCCTTCGGTGGGTTGGCAAAAACCAATGCAAACTCTGCATTTTGGTAACCACCCACGTAGCCCAGGCAGAACCAATAACATTTTGCACGGGCCCAACATCCTCCTCCCTACCAAGTCGCCACTTCCTCCTCGGAAGGGATGTTGACGGAGGAAGGGGTGCTTGGAAAATTAATAACGGGACCGAACAACCGTCCCAACCAAGGCTTCTAACAGAATTTTTTATACACACACATTCTACCAGTTTTTCTTATACTTTCGTTGTTCGCTTGCTTGTTATACATTTGTTACTTATTATATTTGTTATCTTATTGTTCTGTATATACTCTTGTTTTTCGTTATAATAAACAAACACACCAAAACTACGGAGTGTCAAGTTTATTTCCGGGAGACGAAAAATCAACGAGATTCCGACGACTTAATTGTCCGACAAGTCACCAATATTATCGTTCATGTTATATAATATCTTCTCCATTCTTCATTGTATTTTAGACGTTCCATGATTATATGTTTTATTAGAATTCTCGTGTTGCAAATATTGCACGTAGTAGGATTGTTATTTGTCAGTATATGTATATTGGTTAATTTGATATATCCCTATCTTATCCTGGTTATTGCCGTTTGCTCCTTACGATTGAGATTTTGATTGATTATTAAGTCATTGAGATTGCTTACTGATTTTTGGAGAGAGTGTGAATTATAGTTTTGCCGTAGTATATTCCAGTGGTGTTTACGCAAGGATTGGGTATGTTTATTGATGTCGGATACCGTATTACAAGTCGGTTCAGCATTCAGCGTTTCTGTAGATGCAAATTTCGTTGTAAAATCGGCTATCTCATTTCTATAGATATTTTTATACGAAGGAATTCATGCTAAAACAAAAGTTATTCCGAAAGTAGATAGTTTATGATATAATTCTTCAAGAAGTATATTCATTTCGGTGGTGTTTTTTGTATCTTGTGACCAATTATTTGCAGTAAGTGAATCAGAGATATATTCCCATTAAGTCCTGGTAAAATTAATATTTTCAAGTTGGTATTCAAGATCTCTCATTTTATTCCATCGTTCTCGAATTGCTTTTTTACGGGTTGTTGCCACTTTCTTGATGGAAAATACAGACGGCCGACTTAATGATCTAATAGCGCGCAATCGTATCTTCGGAGCGTGGCGCAAAACACATACCGTCAAGAAAATAAAGAAAAAATTTGCTCACAAATATCTCTCTACGCCCCGTCATATATCGATCGTACTGATATACGCGCGTTTTATTTTTCATGCTTCTGCGCTCGTAATCACGCTCGTTTTCCCTTTTTCATGCGTCAAAGATCAGATTCACTCTGTCGAATGAGAGTTACTGTAATTAACGATTCTCCACGAAAACGTATCCCCGAGCTATTGGATCGTTTGGCCATGCATTGTTTGTAAAATCTATTTCTCCTGTGAAAATAAACACTGGAGAATTAAACGGTTCGAACTCGGCCTAGTCCAATACCATAAATATATGTTTTGTATTGTAACTGAATTACAATAACTCTGTAACCAGCTTTTCTTAATTTTAAGAAAATTTATAATGATTATAAATAATTTTTTATGTAATTTCCATAGAGGTGTTGTCGTTATTACATATCTATCTCAATAGATTTATATTTGAGTTATTAAGAGTATATTTACTGTTCACGAAACTTATATAGTACTGTTTCCTTTCCTTTTTTGAAATTTGGAAGTGTTAAAAATGCTTCTATTAACCTTCATACGCTCCTCTGGGTGTTTCACCCAATCCCCGTTTCGAAATACTACATAATGTTTGGCTTCTTTTTAATATGTTGTAACGGGATTTAATTTCAGTGAAATATAGTATAATAGATCACATATAACATTAATTAAAGCGTAAAGGGAAAGTGGGTGAAATATTACCCGAGGATTTTTTTGCAACTATTTTTGAAGAGCGTCTGACGGTTAATGTAGAACTGTCAACATTTTCTGCTCAATGGTTATGCACAATTACATTTTGATAATACTACTGTGGGATTGGTTATATTAAGATGTTAAAATATAGAATAAAACTAAGTTTATTAACTGAAACTATATACTAAGTGCTAATACAAAAATGAATATAAAAGTGGACTGCCTCGTGTGATCGCTTATAAAGAACTAAAAACCATTCGCTCCGCTCAGTCACTCGTTCGTACTTATACATCCGTGCACTCATTCATACATACGGACATGCATTCCTTAACATAGGGATCGTAGGGCCTCCGCGGCACGTAACTTACAAACATCCGCCTAAACTAAACAGTCTAGGCGGTCGCGATGAGGCCATACCTCGATTATCGATACCACAATACGATACTGCTACTAGTAATCACTAATCACAATTGCCATAATTAGAAATATATTCACTGCATCTTAATGTACTGTATTACAAATTTATATTTAAGCCGAAAATAAACGGTTGTCACAGTATCACTTCAATACAAATTGATTCGAATATAAACTCCATTTTAATTTAATTTCCGCAGTCTTTTCATTTCATAAAGAACTGATGACATTTCGTGTTTTCCATCATAGGATGTTCTCACCATAAAGATATTCTCAAAGCTATGGAATGAAAAAACAAATGAAATTTCGCGGCAAATTGAACCTAACATGAATTGTACTATCGAATCGCAATAAAAATAGTTTTTTTCGTGCCATCACTTTTTGGTTCAACGATGTACCCTATGAGAGAATAAAAGATATTTAATTTCAAAAGAAATACGTGCTTCCCGAGTAAAATGTTTGCAATGAAATAACTCTGTAAATAACAATATAAAATATAAAGTCATGGAATACCTTGGTAGAGTTCACATTAATTGAGAATAGACTTCGAAGCATTTACAATAAGAGCAATTACCGTTCTGAATTCAATCGTGAAATTGACATAACATTTTACTTAAAGTTCGGAAGTAGGGTAATGCGTTTGTGGAGTATTTCTTCAATAGAAGGCAAAAATAAGAGGAGGCAATTTCATTTCCGTCGAGTTTCGAAAGAACCCACGAACTATATGTAAAATTTTCGTGCAAAATTCAGCCGAGCCTAGAGGCAATCTCGGTAAAGTGCTGCCTTTATGGCAGTTTCCTGCCAGTACACTTTCATAGCCCCATCAATTGTACTGTAACGTTATATATCGACAATGGATATACTCTCTCTCTCTCTCTCTCTCTCTCTCTCTCTCTCTCCCGCACTCTCTCGTTCTCTCTCTTTCTCTCTGTGCTTTGACTCATTCATTTTTAACTGGAACGTTACATGAAATGTTGCCGAAAAATTAAACGAAGGTCCCTTTTCGCGCTATCGATGTAAACATAGCTGCTATTGATAGCTGGAAACCAAAATTTTCAATCAAATGTTCGTGTCGATTTTATAAACGTCCGGGACATTTGCAAATATTGGACGTTCATAACGTTTATTACTGTTATACAAAAATGATAGTATTTCGCTCATGATCGAAAATAAGAAAGTTTTACGTTCTCTGTGCAACGATATATATACCTATTTATTTTCAATTCCAGTTGGTAAACAGCATCCTCAATAATTACTTTTATCCCATCAAAAATTCAAACTATATGTACAAACAAAGTATTCCGGATAACTAGAAATACAAAACGTTTATAAGACTTATCGTAGCTGCTTTATAATGACGAAAACTCACATCAGTCATGAGCGCAAAAGAAAGATTAAAGTTACACATTTTTTGGGCGGTGGTGATCTTTTCATAATTTTTTTTCATTATGCTACTGAGATAATTAAAATGTGCTATTGTAGAAATTTCAAATATCTGGGTAATTTTTATGTATGTATATCGAGTATAAAGTGATGGAAGGAAGCGGACTATTGGTTGTAAAAAAGAGAGTAACATTTTGTGCATAGAGAAATGAACAATCTTTCAAGAAACTTTGCACCAGTGCGCGGTGTGCTGCGATTTGATTCGCCATAATTGAGAAAGTCTTTTAACAATTTTCACGCACCAACTATTACAGTATTTTCTGGTCGCCGTTGAGACTTTACGGTTCGGCTTACTTTCTTAGTGTCTTTTCGAATAGTTGAAATTAAATTCGAAATAATTTTTTTCGGATTCTCTGAGTCTTTGTATAGGCTACTATACGGGAAACTATTAAAGACTATTTTTATAAATGATACGAAGTCGTTTTCAAATTCGAACGTAAAATTAGGTGGATCCAGTATTTGTTGCCAGCAATTGTTTTGTATGCCCTTGAAACCCACTTAAAAATATGGATTTTTTGAATCTGAATGGAAACATTGATATTTAAACTATTAGAACATACAATTCAGCAGCTATACATTTGAAAGAAGGATCTGCAAATACTGTCAAACAGAAATATGATGGCCGCTGGAAAATAACATGTTAAATCTTAATAATGAATTCGAATTCAAAATTCATGGAAAATTAAAATACTACTAGAGAAGAATCAAAACTGATAAACGACGACTCATTTGATGAATAGCAAGTATTGGGAATAATATCCTGAAAATACGAGTCACAGTTCGGTAATTATCTTAACAATACATGCTCCAATTTATTTAGAATCAATAATGAGATGCGTTGAAAATTTATTTATGCTAAAACACTGTAAAATTGAAGAGATGCATATTACTGCCTCCAAGTAATGTACAACTGATCTAATATTTTCAGTGGTTTTTCAACAACTTGTGCATTTACGGTTAGCGACAAACTACATCAGAATGCATGAAAATATTGTAGCGATATGTTGTAAAAATTAATTGTGATAGAATAAAATATAGCAAAATAAGGGATCGCAGTACGCGTCCTTGGAGGAGCGCTGCCTACTTCTTCATACCGCACGTTTTGGATCCCACAGATTCTCTAGTCCTCGACGCCGCTAGATGCGAATCACTTGAAACGTTTGTGGTGGCATATTCGTAAAAATTAAAACGTTTCCACTTGACCCATTGCCTACTATTACCAATGCGTTTTTTTGTGCAGCGTCGAAACGTTCGTTAAAAGCTGCGGTCGTCAATTTTCAATCATGAAGAAGTTTCGTATGTCTTTGACCCCTCCAAGATGCTCTGCGCAAAGTTCCGATATAATAATTGAAGCTGAAGGCACTTGGAGTACAATTAGTAAAATTTAAAATTATTTTCGTAATTTATTTTTTAACGCGACTTTTCACCAATGATATTTAGTAGAAAAGATCAACAATACAGTGTAATAAGGATACGAGGGGATATCACTGCAAAAAAAACGCATTGGTAATACTACCCCATAGGTGATGCGGTAACCTTTTAATTAATACGAATGTAGCCCTAATGCGCCACCACGAACGTTTCAAGTGATTCGCATCTGGCGCCGTCAAGCACTAGAGAATCTGCGGAATCCAAGACGTGTGGTCGGAAGAAGTAGGCAGCGCTCCTCCAAAGGCGCGTATTGAGATCACTTAATTCCAAGCCCAGCTTTATCTTATCTTCCTATATTTTATTCTACCACAATAAATTTTGACATCTTATTGCTACAAAATTTTCATGAACTCTGATGTATTTTGTCGATAACCGTAAATGACTAATTTTATGAAAAACCACTGAAAATTTTAGCTCAGTTGTACAGGGTGTAAAAAATTAATGGTCACGGCTTTCAGGGGTTCTTCTACACCTTCGATTGGATGGAGATTTGTAAAAAAAAACCTGCGGCAAAGCTCGAAAATTTGTCGGGTTGGCTCATCGCATTCGTTTTGTTACGCAAGTAAAATATCTGAGAGGAACCATGGGTCAGAAACGAACCATTCTCTCGCAAATTAACTTTTATTTGTGTCTCTGCAATTGAATATTCGCTGAGTAAATCAGAGTTCCGTGCCTCCGACCCTACGGAAAGAAACGCACGAGATATCAATCCTTGCTGGCTCGAATATTTAAAGCAGAGGCGTGCTACACGAAATAAGAAATTGGAGGACTGGGTCACCGAACCACTAAGAAAAGTGCAAGTGTTTATGTTCTTCTCCCCAGGAGGGCCCTTGAGCGAACCTGACACCCAACGCAGATCATTGACATCTTCCTAGCCTCCGAAAAATTACATCGAAAAATTTCATTCGAAAGGGAGTCATTTTCACCACCTTAATGCACATTGAGACGGACAAAAAATACGTATTAAGTATTTCTTCGTGACCTACCTCTCAGGTAAGTTTAATAAAAATCAGCGTTCAGATGGTCATCGAAGACGAAGGCGATATCTAGGAAGAAAGAGGAATTTGGAAGAAAGCGGAAGTCTGTCTTTCTGTTGTTGCTGGGCGCTGCACTTTTTGAATCTGTTAACCCTTCTTTGCATGATTTTTTCTATTCTTTTAAAATAAATCAGGGTGATGTAATTAATGCTCTAGATTAAAGGAAAAATATTTAAAAAAATCCTAATGTAAATAAAAATATGTATTATGTAAAAAACAATATGATGGAAATTTACATCATCATGCATTGTCACATATTTAGCTCAGTACTAAATAAATAAAAAAATATTGTTTACTCAATCTTATTACTATTGTTTACTTTTTTCCACTCTTTTTCACTTTTACTGTATTTTATATCTCCGTTTATTTCCTTATAACAAACTAAAATCTCGCTCCTTTTTTTCCAGTCACAACAAACAGCGGAATGACAAGTTCTAGGCCTGGTAATTGACAGTGACGTTTGCTTTTTTTTGACAACTGCGTTTTGTTGTACGCAATAGTCGCTTAAAATGTTGCCAGCAACAACAAATTTACAGTACAAGGGTTTTGAGTACCTTTTTTTGTTGACTAAATATTATGATTGAAATTTCCCTCATCATGCAAAGAAGGGTTAAACGAACATTTGGCAGACATATGTATGTGCGCAAGTGACTCATGTATAAATCATTATGTATAAATCAATGTAGTATATGATTACTAATTAACGTTAACTTAACAAACGTCTTTGGCAGCTCTCATTTTCAAATATATTGAAATTAGATAGACCTTGTTTATTATTCTTTGTAACAGTGACAACGGTAACTGTTGAGCAGGATACAACGCAGTAATCGTTTATGGATTGTGTTATAGGATGCGGTGTCCACTTTATTTAATATGGCACAAAATACAAGGATATATAAAACGTGGTTCGGTCCCGGTACAGGCACATGTACGGAAGAAGAGGGACGATGTCCGGTCAGGTAGTTGCCCACGCGATCCCACAGATCACGCCAGGTCGGGCGCGAGTATTTGAATCCTCAACACTAACCTTGGGGACCACCCGTCGACAAAGCAATATGAAATAAAGAAAGGCAAAGCTAGATGCCTAACTCTTCAATACCCGCGAGCTTTAGTCACTTGTGCGCATATGGTTGCCAAATGTTGGTTTAACAGATTAAAAAAGTGGAGCGCCCGATAACAAAAGCACGACAGACTTTCGCTTATTTCCAAGTTCCTCTTTCTTCCTAGATATCGCCTTCGCTTTCGTTGACCATCCGAACGCCGAATTTTATTAAACTTACCTGAGAGGTAGGTCTCGAAGAAATATTTAACACGTATTTTTTTATCGGATTCTATCTGTATTAAGGTGGTGAAAATTACTCCCTTTTGAACGAAATTTTTCGATGTAATTTTTCGGAGGCTAGGAAGATGCCAATGATCTGCGTTCGGTGTCAGGTTGGCTCAAGGGCCCTCCTGGGGAGAAGAACATCAACACTTGCACTTTTCTTAGTGGTTCGGTGACCCAGTCCTCCAATTTCTTATTTCGTGTAGCACGCCTCTGCTTTAAATATTCGAGCCAGCAAGGATTGATATCTCGTGAGTTTCTTTCCGTAGGGTCGGAGGCATGAAAGTCTGATTTGCTCAGCGAATATTCAATCGCAGAGACACAATTAAAAGTTAATTTGCGAGAGAATGGTTCGTTTCTGACCCATGGTACCTCTGATATTTTACTTGCGTAACAAGACGAATGCGATGAGCCAACCCGAAAAATTTTCGAATTTTGCAGCAGGTTTTTTCACAAATCTCCGTACAATCGAAGGTGTAGAACAATCCCTGAAAGCCGTGACCATTAATTTTTTTACACCCTGTACATTATTTGTAGGCAGTATGCATCTCGTCCATTTTACAGTGTTTAAGCATAAATCAATTTTCAACGCATCTCATTATTGATTCTAAATAAATTGGAGCGTACATTATTAGAACAATTACCGAACAGTGATTCGTATTTTCAAGATATTATTCCCAGTTCTCTGTATTATCACATAAACCGTCGTTTATCAGTTTTAATTTTTCTCGAGTAATATTTCAATTTTCCATGAACTTTGAATTCGGATTCGTTATTAAGATTCAACATGTTATTTTCCAGCGGACATAATATTTTGTTCGACAGTATTTGTAGATCCCTCTTTCACACACATAACCGCTGAATTGTTTGTTTTAAGAGTTCCAATTTCAATCTTTCCATTCTTATTCCAAAGAATTTATATTCTTAAGTGGGTTTCAAAGTCATGCAAAACAATTCACCGCAACGAATACTAGATCAACTTAATTTTACTCTCTAATTTAAAAACCACTTCGTATCATTCATAAAAATCGTCTTTAATACTTATCCGTATAGCAGCCAATACAAAGACGCAGAGAATTCAAAAAAAAATTCTTTCGAGTCTAATTTCAACTATTCGTAAAGACGCTAAGAAAGTAAGCCGAACCGTAAAGTCTCAACGACGAGCAGAAAATACTTTAACAGTTGGTAAGTAAAAATTGTTCAAAGACTTTCTCAGTTATAGCGAATCAAGTCGTACCACATTACGCACCGGTGCACCCTTGTAACGTCTTTAAAACAATGGTCTTTCCAAGGAAAATCCCCAGCTACCTTCCGCGACTGTTTTTTCCTTTCTTCTTTTGTGTAAATCTAATGCGGTATTCTTTGATCGGGAGCTCGTCCTATCCTGTGGCTCCCTTTTACAGTGAGGAAGAAATTTCTCGCTGTACCCCTTCTTCTACGGGGAAGAGAATTCAATGAGAGTGATTGATCGCTCTCATAGAGAACGACGGATTGCGAATTCTTTCGAAGGTCGGCCGGACGTTAAAGGAGTCGGTGCACCATGCAACTCATACCTGTGACTCGATGTGTGGCTGGAGAATGAGACAGACCATTACGGACAAATTGCTTCCTCGGAGTTACAATAGTTTCAATTTCACCGATCGTCCAATAGGTGCTTTTCTGGATTCCCAGATACCCGATGACGTAATATTGCAATTATTTGTCTGCTTGCCCCTAATCGTTTCGTTTTACGGAGCAGCAGTTGGAATGCTTCGCATTTATACTGCATTCCAATTTTATCTGGGCGTTGCATGTGGCTTTTTATAATAATATATCGTAACAATATGTTTCATGTTCAATATTTTTCTTACTTTATCGTATTCTGTGTAATCTGTATTTTTTTGTTTGGGTCTTTTCGGCTTCAACTGCTATGGTGATTTCACCTAGAATCTGCTGTTGTAGGTAGATTTCGAGCCATCGAGGCTATGGTACACACATCACACAGAAAATTTTTTTAATTCCCCAGAGGTGACGGGGGATTTATCCTTGGGCCCTATAATTGGGAGTCTGCGACTCTATCTTCTTACGCATTGTAACCCCACTTTTGTATGCTGCTAATTATGTTTATATTTTTATTTATTTTTCTCGTTCATGTAGTGGTGAGGAATGATTTTGTGCATGCGTGCGCGCGCGCGTATGTGTATGTGTGTGCGTGTGTGAAGGAGAGTATTAGATCGAGGAAAAAATAAAAAAAGACGATCGGGTGAGCGAGTGACGACGCGTGGTAACGAAGATTCGGGCGAGTTGAGTCTGTACGACGGCCACGAAGATAAGTATGGTGAAAGGAAGTACGACGGGAGCACGTTTTTCTTAATTCCTTTTGTTTCATTATCTTTGTGCTTTTATTAACAATTTGTATTTTATTTTTATCTATCTATTTATCTATCTATCTATCTATCTATCTATCTATCTATCTATCTATCTATCTATCTATCTATCTATCTATCTATACACATACACACACACAGTATTTATTGAGATAGTTATGATATCGGAATATTGTATTGGAAGATTGTTTTCGGCTGCTATACAGGGTGTTCAAAAAAAAACATTTAATATTTATGTAGTACAGTAAAACTTCGATAAATGCACAGATTTCGGGGGCAAAGCAGTGCTCTTATCGAGTACCGGTGTCGAATCTGTGTTTACATTAGGGCTCGAGCCGAGCGCGAACTTAGAAAAAGGCAGACAGTAGAAGAGACACAGAGAGCAAGCAAACAAAGTGTGCTGCTCGAAAGTATCGGCGAGGCATTACTAATGCAACAGTAAACTTGTTTATTTATTAATTTTTCTAAATATAACTTTTCCAAATATATTTTTGAGATTCTTCTGATTAAAATGATACCAAGCACGATATAGTTTGAATTATATTTACTTAATATTTTATATATTTGCTTACTATTTACATAATTTAAACATATCGTGTATGGTATTATTTTAATCAAAAAAATCTCAAAAACACATTGAGAAAAGTTTCATTCAGAAAATTAATAAATAAAAAAGTTTATTAGCAATGCCTCGCTTTGTTAGCTTGCTGTCTCTGTCCCTTCTACTGTCTGTCCTTTTCTATGTTCGCTCTCGACTGGAGCCGAGTATAAACACAGATTCGATACCTCTACATCATAAGAGCAACATTCGGTTGCGACATTTGCATTTAAGCCTTGCGAAGGTGTCGATATTACGCTGCATTTATCCAGCCGGGTGTTGATTCAGTGTTTTCATGCGGTTCCAGCGGAACGCGAATTCCTAAGAGCGACATTCGGTCACGACCTGAGCATTTAAACCTTGCAAAGGGGTCGAGTATGCTGCATTTATCGCGCCGAGATGTTGCATTTATCCAACTCCATGCACACTACATATATTAAGAATCACACAAAAGTTGACATATTTGTGCAATGTCAGTCACGCGTAACATATTTGCAATATCAGAAGTCAGTAATAATTTAAACACACTTTTTATTTCCACGTTAATGCATTTATCCCCGTGCCAGCATAGTTTGTTTTGTAATGTTAACGTTTTATTAAAGTTGAAAAGATCGCACCAAATACTTCTAAAACAAATGCAGTTCACTTCTCATCATAAATAGCTTAGATCAGATTGACCCCTCGTGTACTGAACCGTGGAGGCCGTTGCTTTGGCCTTTTCTGGCTCACACCGATATTTTACTCATACATATTGACGGTCTCTCGAATTCCTCACGGTTACTGTAGCAACACAACGACAGTCGCGCGAGCTCGAGACCGATATCAAAGGATAGACTCCAACTAATGTGACGGTTTTAGAAAATGTCCGAGTTTTTCTTATCATAAGTTACGAAGAAACATTTTTATTCTCTACAGTCGTGTAATTTTGAGTACATTGAACATTTTTATATTTGGCAAAATAGAACAAATAAGGTTAGTAGCAAAAATAAGACTGTTATAGCATTCATTTTTTATTGCATCGCAGATCCATTTCACTTGTAGAATTGTTGCTGAGGCGAAAGTCACTTTGTATATGACATACAATAGCCCCGCCATTGAGTGCGTTATCACTCTGAAGGCAGTGGGGCAGAAATGACTTTGGTATAGGATACGAAGGCTTATTGTTAGTTTACGGTTACTACACACAGATGGGAAGTTTCCGTCCAATCAAATTTGTTTTCCTACTGCAGTCGCACGTTTTTGTTACTTTTCTTTGGTACAGGTTGATTCAGTCACATTCACAAGTTTGTCGTGCGGCATGAGTCGCCAACGTGAAGCATCGAAACAGAATGAGATGGAATAATAAACAGCAACGGTTTAAATGCATTGGCATAGCGATCGGATCAGGATAATAAGAGTTGATATTTATTAGCAGAACACAAATATGGATTAATGTTTTAACACCATTAAACTTGAGAATGAATGATAAAAAATATTTAAGAAATGAGTTGCAGGGTCAAAATATGTACAGGGTATTCGTGAGTAGTCGAATTCGCGAAAACCATCGCCAGAAGTCCAAAAACATTAAAATCTGTTAATCGTATTTAATTTAAGATATATGTGAGCATACTTTTTCACTAATAACACTTTTGTTTTTTCTTACACGTGACGTGGTGCGATCTGAAATTGTACTTCGTCAAATAACCTTAGTCGGCGTGACCCGCACGTCGTTTTAATTTCCATGATGGACGTGCGCGACACGTCTTTCCAGCGCGATTGGTTAAATAGAAATGTCGCCCCAATGCACCGCCACGCTCGTGCCAATAGGTTCGCGCCTGACATGAAAGGCAAGTCAATCAGCGAGTTCTCGAGTGCAAAGGAAGGAATAGCAGGCGGAGCTCCTCCAAGGACGCATGCGGCGAGCAACTAAACGACATCCCTGTTCTAAACCTTTGATTCGGTGGACATTTGCAAAAATACCTGCCGCATAATTCGCAAAAGCTTTGCAAGTTGAGGTCAAATTCGTGGATAGAAACAGAGAAAATACCACATGAAGTACCCTTATTGGCCGCAGTGTCTTATCTACTTTTTCCAAAACCTATAGAGAAAAAGTTAAAGTATCGCCCTTCCATATGCCTCCGCAGATACGAAAGTTTTTTCTCTATGCATTGCGTACGAACTGAAGGAAATAATGTGGAGTGCAAAGCCCAGTCCCTTTGCCCCCGACCGTTTAGTTCTTTGGGGCTCGGCAACTTTCCATCTCCGAATAGTACATGCAATTAACTGGGAGCGAGAACGTCGCAAATGCCATGATGCGCGAGGAAATTATTGTATTAAACAATTTACAAAAATATAGAAGACTTTACTTTCTGTCGAAATTTTAATACATCGTTGTATAATTCTTTGAGTGTTACTTCGTATTATCCTTAAAGTTTTATCATTCGGAAAAAGACTCTACCTTTTTTGTGTAAGGTAATATCCTACTGGCAATGAATTGATTTATCCGTGTTACGATTATTCATGCTTCGTTTTAGTTACAGTTTTATTCATTCACCGGCAAGTAAGCACTTTTCTGGGAACTTGAAGTTCTAGAGTACTGACGAGAAATTTTAATCACAGTCAACGACAAATCCGTACATCAGTGACCTCGCCTAGGTATTGTTATGTACGCGGCGTTTAATATGTTCTGTCAACCATTTTCGAAGCATAAATAAAATGAGCCATTGAACTCTAGAGCAAGCTTTCGCTCATAATTGGAAACAAAGCATGGCCACCGTTTCTATTAATTCCATGTTTCTTTGGAGGAATTCAATAAAATCGTTCATGCGTCTCATGAGGTCATTCATGAAACTCTCACCCTCTCTTTCCTCATCCCTCATCTTTGGATTTCTCTCGCCCTCGCCACCTCTCTCTCTGTTTCTATAACAAATTACTTCAACCCGTCCCAATAATCGAAACAATGGAAAGAAAAGCACAGGACAACTCACAGACAAGAAAGTTTTTACTTCCCATTCGCCACGTTTTATTTGAATTCGCTGGTTAACCCTTTTAATTATGGTGTCACAAACGACGGACATATCGGAGGAATTCTTGAATTTGGAAATCACGAGAAACGGCCATGGCTACGTCAACTTCAGATCATTAGTCTACCCTTCTTCTTTCGTTTCAAGGTCCGCTTACAACTGATAAAGTTTTTTCATGATTAATTATACTTCTGCCTACGCATTTTAAACATCGGGTTTGTCATGTGACTTTCGCACCCTCATTGTTTTATCTCATTCGCGTAACATGACAACCGCTCCTCGAGAGTTTCCTTTAGGGGAGATAACGTATTCTTCATCCACGTAGTCTGATCCTTGGGGTGTACGATTCTAATTCGTTGGGACGTTTTTCAGACATCAAAGTTTCCCGCCAGTAGGTCAACTGGGTGTCTCTCGGAGTTTGGAAAGTATTACAGCGAAATGTTTTTTTCTGAGTTAAATTAAATAAGTTAATTTATCGGAGTACGAATGTAATAATGTAATGAGGGCATGTTTTTGCCAATTAGTGTTTACTCTTGTTTGTCTTATTCTGTAAATTCGCACTTGTGATTTCTAGATATTCTGATGTGTGTTATACAATATGTTATGCAGTTTAACTGTAATTTGTTTGAATAATATTGTAGTATATAAAAGAAGAAAATGTCGGAATTTTATAGCCTTAAATAACAGCTACTCCGATGATATGTGGCTCATCTATTATTGAGATGAAGTGAACGCTGTGTTTTAATAATATAATAGATTACTCAATCTGCAATCTTTCAAATTTTCCAGATATCTTTATCCAGTCTTTATAAAAGAAGTAGCATTATTTGAGCCGTTTTCGTTGAAAGTGGTGTAAGTCTATTTTTGACAAAAAGTTGGTTAATGATGACAATGAATGCAATCTAGTATGAGCTTTTTATCTATAAGCAGTTCCCAAAAAATATCCTTCAAAATTTTCAATATGAATTTACGTAGTTAATGAAATTACAAATATAATTATTTTGAAAGTGGTGTAAGTCCACTTTCCGCATATTTAGTTCAAAAATTATACTACATAATTTCTCTACTTCATTTTTATATGTGTGGCAACAGTGTTAATGACATACAAATTTTCGTTCGTTCACTGGATTTTTGGCATTTTCCCCGCTTAAATTAAAAGTGGACATATTAATATAAAGTTGTAATTAAAGTAATTTAAGTGGCATTACCTGAAGAAATATTGAAGTAAAGCATTTTTATTTCGTTTTTTTGATGTACTTAATCAAAATTTCATAAAAAAAATTGATTTAATTGAAATCCCATATTTAATATTTCATAAATGTATGATTTTCACATTTTGTTGACTTTGAAAGTGGTGTAAGTCCATTTGAAGTCATCAAAAGAATAAATTGATTTTAACTATTACCTTAAAAACGATCGCATCATAAACTTAAATCCATTTAATATTTGAAAAACATAAAATGAGTGTATTACATATACCAATATGTTTCAAAACATTCAAATACAAACCCTTAAATATCTCCATAAAATATAAAATCGACTTACATCACTTTCAAAGAAAACAACTTATTTGTATCTTACTGATATTCATGAACGTTTAAACAGTCATTAAGTGTGATGAATATATAATACATCCTTGTCCCATAATATTCACCAAAAAGTAAAATATTGAGCAAATTGTTCATTATAACTTGTTAGAAATCTAGAATTTGCTGAAAAAGTTCTACCTGGCCTGAGTTCAAATCCTCCGCAATCTCACGGAAATTTTTCTTATGTGATACAATGCTGGACAAAAGTATTGGCACATAATGATTTTTATATTACTGTCGCTAATACATCTAAATAAGTTATTAAAAGCAAAAAGTTTTTCGACATATATGTATGCTACTTATCCTAGTTTGACATGCAACAAGAAGCAGTGGTATAAATAGAGCGGTACAGAAAATAATAACAAGAACGTGTTTATTGAACATTTTATGCACGGACAAAAGTATTGGCATAGTCGAATAATAATATTTATAACTAATATAACCTCGGGTATTAATATTTTGTTGCTCGTCCTTTTCTTTTAAGAAATTCTTTGAGCCTTCTCGGCATTGAATAGACTAATTTTTTTGTAAATTCGGTATCAATGTTGTGCCATTCTTGCAAGAGAACCTTTTTTAGTTCAGTTTTATTCATTACCCTATGTTTTCTGATCTTTTTCTCCAATTCGTTCCATACGTGCTCTATTGGATTCATGTCCAGACTTTGTGGCGGTATGTTTAGACTATGTGCAGTATTGTGGCCGATCCATTGGCGAACTATGTATGCCCTATGTTTAAAATCCCGATCTTGTTGGAGATAAAAATTCCTAGAAAGAATTAATTTTTGTGCACTTTTTGAAAGATTTTCTTTTAATATATTTAAATATTTATATTTGTCCATGATGCCATCAATAAAAACAAGTTCTTCAAGTCCTGATGATGCCAAACACCCCCGAACCATTAAACCACTACCTCCGTGTTCCACTGTGGCTTGCAGATTACACGTATCCATTTCCGTGTTTGGCTTTCTCCACACCAATACGCTTCCATCATATTTAAATATATTAAGTTTACTTTCATCTGAAAATATGACATTGTCCCAAAACCCACAGTCTTTTTTAATAAACACTTTTGCGAAGTCTTTCCTTTTCTGTTGGCTCATTTTGTTAATGTAGGGTTTTCTCCGCGACATGCAAGCAGAATACCCGGTGTCTTTTAATGTCCGGCGGATTGTTTTGGAACTTACGACTTTCTGACATTTATCTCGTAACATTATTGCGATTTCCGAAGAATTCAGTTTTGGATTTTTTTTCACAATATTTACAATTTTTCTCTTCTCCCGTATAGTTAGTTTTGAAGGCCGGCCACTTCTAATCTTATTTTCAAAACTTGTTTCATTTTTAAATCGTTTTGTAACACTGCGGATAGTGAAACGACTTCTATTCACAATTTCTACAATTTCGCTATACGATTTATTTGTGTTATACAAGTTTAACGGTATTTTTCTCTCTTCTTTTGTCGTTTCTTTCACTTTTCTAGACATGGTTGTTCTACTTTAATTCTTGTATTACCAATTGACTGAAGTCGTAACTTTTATGGATTGAAAAGCGAAACAAATGCCGATCGGTCGTTCCCCTTCCTATACCCCACATTACAATCGGGAACTTACAAGGCAAACAAAGAATGCAATGCATTTTCTATTTTGTGCCAATACTTTTGTCCGCGCATAAAATGCTTGATCAATATATTTTTGTTATTATTTTGTGCATCGTTTTATTTATACCACTGCTTCTGGTTGCATATCAAACTAGGGTACATAACAAACGTATATACATTATATATAAAATGGTTTTTAATAATGTATTTATTAGTTATTAGCAACTGTAATATAAAAATCATGATGTGCCAATACTTTGTCCAGCATTTTATGTAAATCAAAGTCTCGGTAGTGCAAAACTCACCTAAATCATTAGGTGTTAGGTGACATACCCACATCAATTACAACTGAAAAATATAAAAGAAAGAAAAGAACTACTAAATATTGTGTAAGAGTGAAATATATAATATATAAATTTCTTTTTAATAATACAATACAATGGTTGTATACAATCACGTATAACAATTTGTCCGGAGAGACGTGGCGTTAGAACAACTTCTACAATCGTAATATCGGTTATGTTCGTGTACAGTGATATATATAACAATAATTGTGAAGATTGCGTCGCGCTCATACAGACGCTACGACGATAATACTCTGAATGATTCGTCCATACGGACTCTACGACGCCAATACTAGGAATGTTACCGCGGGCCCTGGAAGTCGTATATTTATACGACTTCCTTCCTCCCTTACGCGAGCCTATCAGAGGCTTTCCTCGGAGAGGGACGTGGGCCTCTCCTTCCAAGGCCTCTTTTCCCCGAAAGGCCCCGTAGGGGCGAGGGTTGTCTTCCTCCCTCGCTAGCGAAAGGTCCTCTTGACGAAAGCCAGGCGTGAGAACGCCCGGCTCGGCGCCTCGCTGGCGCGGAGTCTTACAATTGTTACGTTCCGACGGCTATATTTTTCTAAATTTTTTTTTATTCTCTGATTCGAAGGCCACATTATTGCTTACGCATAATAACACACTCTCTAACTGCGAAATAGAATTGGTTGAGTAACTACTTTGTTGCACTGCATCGAAACCGTCCGACTGGCACTCCGTCGTCGACAAAGGCCAAGGTCATTCAAAACGATCGATTTTCGACATCTGATGCAATCTCGGCTTCTGGAGAAGATTCCAGAAGCATATGGAAAAAGATAGAAAGAGACATTGGTCGGATGTCGGATGAGCCTTCAAATACTTTATGTATTGTGGGAGTTAACCCTTCGTCGAGCTTATCCATGCATCGAGAACTAACACCTACAGCCCAAATATCCAAAAGAAGTTCTCTGGCCTCTGGTTTGTTCTGATTCGCCTGATGGATAGAGACATCCCTCGCTCTGACGTAATTTTCGATTCTAGCGCGTGACTGGCCGATAATGCTGCACATTCGCTGCATCGTCATGTGAACGATGAAAGAAGTGTTTTGTTTTCGGTTGTCATTAATCGATCACAGGTTTCCAGGACCGATATGGCGGGGATAGACGTTGCGAGCGACACTCTCCCTGGTTTATGGTAGAGCACGTCTTGCTTCCTACCATTAGTTCGCGAATGCCCGGTTTAGGATTTGAATGCTGGTTCGAACTGGGCACTCTTAATGTAGGCAACGATGTTGTTGACCAAATTGGTTTATTTGTTTGTACAAAGGTAAGTGTGCTTGTTAAGATAATACAATGTTCAAAAGTGCTGCGGTGCGTGTGTCTTACAAAACTGTTCAAAGTGTTCTGTCGTCTTTGGACGGGCTGGAAACCTCCAGGTCGCGTCTCCTTCCCCTGATCCCCCTCAAAGTCCCCAACTAGTCGGTACCCTGATAAGCGGGGCACGGGCAGCCGGCCGAGGCTAGGAGGTGGCAATACCCCACGATACAGGGAAAGGAGGAGAATATTACGCAGTTGCGAACTCGGAGGCCCCAACACCGTCCCTCAGGTCACCCTTGAAGAAGCCGCGGCGGAATCAAAGCCGACGCAGCCTAGGTGGAATCTTACCACTCCCCTTACCCCGTGACTCATACTACACGCCTTCTTCGTCGTAGCTAAGCTGTAGTACCGGTGTCCTCCTAGGGATGAGATTGCATGTCATAGTTTCAAAATTAGGCAGGCATACTAAAATACGTATCGTGCGTTTTCTCTCAACTGAAATAAGATGTCACACACGTTTCCGACAGAGAGAGCCGACGGAACGGAGACGTTCCAAACGCCTATCCCACCATAGGGCCCACCACCGAAAGCCCGAAAGGGAACTAAGCTCGTCACTTCTTTATGAATAGTCGAGAGGTGTGTAGATTTAAGCATAGATTGTTCGCGTTTATCTCATTGCAGTGTCGCGAATAATAGACTTAACACTTCGTAAAAGCAAATAATACTCCCCATCGTTAAATCGCGAGGTGCGTGATCGGTCGAGCAAAGAGGAAAGACTAAATAACATTACGTTTTAATTATAATTGTGATATTTTTGTTAGTTTATAGGAATCGTTCGTCACACGCGATCGTACAATCGCGAGGCGCGTGATCGGTAGTGATCGCGATTTAGAATTTAATAATTATTATATCCCGTTCGGTTCTTCGAGATTACATTTCATATTATTCGAACTATTATAATTAACGTTATATCCGTACAATTGTTTGTAACCGCAAATGAAATATTCCGAACAAATACTAACATACAAAAACATTGTTTACCAAGTTTCAACCCTGCATCTTGACCGGGAAGGTAGTTATGGGGAAAGTTTAAAAAGACGGTTTTTGCCCTATATTCCCGTTTATTGAGGTGCAAAAAATTCGAAAAAATTCTGACACATTCTACATACGGAAATACATGTTTGGGATTTTTTTCAAATTTTTCCATTGGCCGACACCATAGTCATTCCGGCATTCACTTGCTTAAAAAAATATTGGAAATTCTAACAGATAAGGAATATATAATTTACAGTTGATTTAATTAACCGACTTCTCTTCATTAACCGTAATTTCTTCGGATGTAGAAACATTGAAAATTGTAACATGAACATAGTGCATCATAGAATGTAAAAATAACAAATACTAAACACGTTTCACCGGGAAATGCGACGCAGAAATGGTTTGTGATTTTTTCCACTATGGTGCACCAAACCGAAAAATCTGAAAAAATTGAGCATATCAATCATGATATCAGATTATTACTTTAAAGCGGAAAAAGTTATGCTCGGAAGATTTCGATACGAAGACGGACGATGAGACAGTGCGTGTGCGTTTCAACCGAACCATGCTCTGCCAGACGCGCGACGGAACCCCCGTAACGTAACAATATCAATAAAACATCATTCTCTATAATCCAAATCACAAGTAGCTTTCAACAGTCACCCTCACATATTTTCCACATACAATACAATAGTTGCTTATATTGTATACGTAATATTCATCCAATTGGCATTCTTCGACAAATATTGTTCAAGAACACGAATTAATTTCTTTCCTGATTGAAACACTCTATTTGTTGGCGCTGGTTCTTCGGCGTCTGAAATATAGCAAGGCCAATAATGGCTTAACAGGTTTGCCATTAATTAATTTAAATACAATTTGTAAAACAAACTACAGAAGTATTTGTAGGTGACTTTAGTTAGCTCGCATGATGCTCCCCGTTAAAACACTGAAATTGGAGACTTTCCTTCTTTTGACGAGCGCGTGAATGACCTCGCCCGATTTGTCCGACAGCACATTTACTCAAAAATGTGAAAATCAATGACACCGTCAGTGCAAGTGAAGCCAAAGCCTTAACAAACATAACGATTTCAAATTACTGTTCAATGATGAAAGATTAAGTGAGTCGTTCTCCTAATTCTTCCGATCTTGATCACGTGATGCCACGGCAAGAGCGTGCTACTCTCACATTAAGAACTTCCGGAGGTAACTTACAGCCTTTTCATTCTGATTTTCGTGCTGCGCGAAGATTCTTGAGCATTCTTAATTGTCTTCGCTCAACGTTCTCTTGTATAATACTAATTTATATCAGAAAGCACTAAAAGTCGAATATGAATGTTAACTGATGAATACTTGAAGTTCTTACTGAACTTGTTATTGAATGGTTAGAATACTTTTAAATCAATTTCCAGAATTCGTAAGCATTTAATCCCACAAGTTGGATACACCTGAGGTGTTTGGTCCGGGACTCATTGTCAGATGTGTAGATGTTTTTGCTACTTTTGCGACTCTGAGTTCGTATTGCGCGCCAAATTAACTTTGTGCAATTATTTTAGTACACCTTCTTGATTTTTAGTTATATTTATTTGACTAGAGGTACACTGTGCTTGGTTTACAAGTATAACTTTGGTTTGAATTTACTTTAATCTTCGAGAATGATATCGATAACCGTGAGCGGTGTTTACTCTGAAGATGTCTGACTTGTAGATCGAGATGTTGAGGGTTTTATTTTAAAATTTAAACGGAGGAGTTTGCTAATGTGCTCATGGGCGGATCTCGGAAAATTGTTGATTGGTTAAAAGTTATCTGTCCACGAGGACTAGATGTACCTTCCTTAGATGGAAGGGTAGGTACTGCTATGTACTATATTTACTAGTAACAAAACAGAAGGTGCGATAGACCACGAAGGCCCATCCTGGAACAATAGACAAATAATTCGGCCTTGCTTGACCTCTGGCGTACCGTCCCTTTGTTATTGGTTTTCTTAAATAAATTGGATTATGATGACCGAATATGAGGAATTACGAAATTGCAAATATTAAGCAATTAGCATTAAAATATCATAAATTTTATTTCTGAAACAATTATACTTTAATCTTACTTCAATCATACTTTAATTATTTTTCGTTTATGCATTGAATTTGCAAACAGCTATTACGCAAACATAGCAGAATATTATGGTTTCTAAATCTATGAAAAAATGAAAATTACACAGAGTCTAGAAATCTTAATAAGGCTAGACTGGTATGAATTTAGTCTGTCACTTGTTTTAACATAGTAAATTATGAAACGTAAAGAAACAAGCAAAATAAGATATTTGGTAGTGTCTGCAATAATGAAGTACATCTACGAGCTTCCTCTTTCTTTCTTACTCGCAACATTCTGATATCAGTCACCGCTCACGCGAGGTACGCCAATCATCTGACACTTTCATCAACTAGCCAGATTAAACCAATCTTACGCACGCTAAAAGCATTGTATTATACATTTCACTTGATATTTAGGTAATACTTTTCACTTATCTTGGTGCTATGATATCGTCAACTTAAACATTTTCAATTTTTCCGGTTTACCATCAAACACATTTTCAGAAAATAGCTGAGAATCGAAAGACCTGAAAACAGCGCTACACGAAAAACCTTTCATTTTTCTTCGGGGAAATATAAGTAAGAAACGAAGAATTTTACGAGACAGTGATCATCTTACGTTTCTCGTAGTTGAATAAAGCAAATGTGTGATTGTAATTACGTTTATATAAGAAAGTCAATGAATTTTTTGTAAAAATCCAAAAGCCAGAATAATAAAGCTAGAAAATACGTTCCTCTTCCGTTAATTTTGATATAGCGTTTTTAATATGAACTTTCTCTTATTTTATAACTTCGAGATGCAAAGTCATGGTACAGGAAGTATTCTATTTTTTCCAAATTTAATACCGAGGATCCAAGGGAAAAGAATGCAAAAAAAGAAAACAAAGACAGTACTCCGCAGTGTGAGTGGTACTTTTTCTCTGTATCAGTGATGGTCAGGTTTGAGTATCCAATTAGCACTCGGCAAGCCCTCCTTTTTTCACGAACTTTATACATGCAATTGTATTGAATTCATTGTTTTAGACTAGTCGTAAGTTTTCTCGAATTGTGTAATTCAGCTCAACTTGAGAGACTTCGTCAAATTTGTAGAAGTTTATACAAATTACTGACATTTACAAGGTAAATTTCCACACTTGACGGGCAAGTGCAAATGTAATTAGTTAGCGAGATGTCATGAAAAGGCAACTCGTCTGCAAACGTTAATTACAGTACAGAATATCATTTCATTTTCTATATGGTTCAAAGGTGTTAGATTGATATTCTTGAACTGTGAAAAATGCATGAAACGGAGCACGTTCCTTACAATGATTATGCCTGATTTTAAGAAGCTCGCTTCAGAAATGGCATGTAAAATGCATCAGTTTTCATAAAATGGATTAATTTACATTTAGTTTTTCTTCATATTTGTCCTTTTGTACATTCAAACACGTATTTCTAATTTAGAAGTTTTTTAATGCGAGGAGTTTTATATATCACGTTAAATTGCACCATTGTGAAATAAGTAAATGCTGAACATTATAAAGGTAAATAAACGATCACTAATCTTAAACACAATTAGCCATGTATTTCATGTTTTTTCTTAACTTGAAAATTTCATACAACCAGGAAAATTAATATTTTCGTGACATGTTTTTTCCGAAAGTTAATTATAATTATCGCCTTATATTTTAAATGTCACCCAATAAAGTCTCTTGAATAAGAGTGCAGCTTTCTTAAAAGGTAGCTTGAAACAAATTTTGTTCGATGCTAATAGTTTTGCAAATTACATTATAAAGAATTTTTCGTATTATTCATATCTCCAAAACTGAACAACTACAATGGTCTAAATAACACTACATTTGAAATATCACTAAACGCGAAATGTGTACCCCTCTTCCTAAAAATGTTTAAATTTCTTCGACTGACTTCATTCTGACAGATTTTGAGTTTAATAAATTGATTGAACAAAATACAGAATAATTTTCGGTAAAATATTGTGTAGAAATATCAGTGAATTAATAATGACATGCGGGCATTCGCATAAACCGATGCATGTACCAGTATTATCATATTTCCATTTCAATAAAGGTCGCTAGGCCATAACAGAAAAATATCGACATAATATCGGTATTCTGCATTTCGGTGCCAGTCTCTGGTTGAAAGGCGGTATGTAATATTAAAATATTTATCATATCGACTACTGGCTTTCAGAATGCCGCTTTTGAAATTTTCAGCGGAAACCTACCGGGGTATTATGGCTCGGAATTTCGTTACCCTGCAAACATCATCATTGAAAGTCAACTCGTGTATCAACTCTGAGCGATTCTAACGTTTCCTGATTTTTGAGAGCAAACATTTCTTTAGAAAGATAAAGAACAAACAGAGAAGTAAAGTGAACAATAGTTATGATACGAGTACGATGTCAATGCGCGGAAACCGCACAAAAACCATGCGGATCTTCGTGGAGGAGTCAGTCGTGAGATTAGGGTAATCCCGGCTAACCGATGATGGTCGTTTTAAGGGTTTCAAAAGATTAATTGGTAAATCGATCGACACTTGCGACTTATGCTGCAAAAAATTCAGATAACGTCGAATTCTTTCCTGTGTTTTGCTATTTTTACCGACAGGCATCGATCTGTAATTTTACTGATTCGACTATTATTTTTTTGGTACACAGCTACGTTCTAAAATGTTTATGTATTTTTGCTTGGCGAATATTTAGGATTTATAGGTAACAGTTTGGGGATTCTGAACAATTCTTGAGCGATTCTTGGTATTTGAAAGGCCGTCAGATTTTTCAATGTTTAAATGGAGTATTTACAGTCAACATTCATTGACACAGGCTGCGTAGAATTCTATTCATTGCGCTTGGCATCTTTTTGAATTACTTTTCAAACTGTTCATCGCGCTGTAGACAAGCGCGAGCAGCCAATCAAATTCGATTATTCAATGCGCGCGATCCCGTTTTTGTCAAGAGAAAAAGGAATATATAGGGTGTCTCAGGATTTAATGTTCAAACTTTGCCAGTATATTCTATGGCACTAAATAAGAAATAAATGTTATGTAAACGTAGGTCACATAGAGCTTTATGGAAAAGTTATAACAAAAATATAGATCAGCAATATTTACATTCAGTGTGTTTATGTAGGCTGTGCTTACTATCTGAGGTCACTTAAGATTGCATTCAATGAAATAAAACAGAATAGAAACGAAATTCGCACAGTTATAAATACGATCTTTGATCGCTGTCAATCATGTATTGTCAAGAACAATTTTGCACCCCAAAAACGCACTACAGCTTATTTTAGGGGTAGGGCTTACAGTTTTGCGAGAAAAAATCTAAAAAGACAAAGGGATGTCTCATGTTCTAAAGTAAAACGAAATAATTGTAGAAATTCATGTTTTTTGAAACCGCATGAGTAGAGTGATACAACGCTAGTTTATGCATTTTTCAGTAGGTCTTATTTTCGGAGAAATATGGTATATTGTTCCTCTATATATGTAGACAATTTTTATAAAATATTAGGAAACAGTCATTTTTGCAGCTGTGGTAGTACCTAGTGTTAATAGCCTTAAGTCATAGTTGTATAGTTGTAAAGTTATGGTATATGTTATACAGTAGAAATAGGTGTAACTTAAGGAATCTAGAGTAGTGAGAAATAAAGCGGCGGCCCTACTCGCACCTGGACGCGATTGTTGTCTATAGTCCAAAAAAATAATGAATGCGAAATTTTGAGGAGAGGAACACGTCGCAAAGCGAAGAATTGGGGAATCATGTAGCATTCTACGTCTTAGAGAGTTATGTTTATTATGTTTTATTTTTATTTTCTTGAATGTTATTTCTTTTTTAATACTACTAGTTCGTTTTTCTCCCTCACTTAAAATTAAATGCTACACATAAGCATACATCCACTTTAGCCATGCATAACTTGTTAGATTCTGGAATGTTCGATTTATTCGGAGGATAGTTCGGCGAGTGTTTAAAGACTTTATGATCCCGCTCGCCTGCGGTTAATTAATAATTGAAAAATCGGCAATACAGATCGAATATTCTAGGCGTTTGTAACACGAGACACTGTTCATTTCATGAAACTTTAAGTATTAATTCCTAACAGCTTGCATTGGCTGCACTTTTATATAATACACGTTTAAATTTTACAAAAAAATGCTACTTTATTGTATTTTTGTTAACGTTCCAATTAATTTGCTTGGTACTCTTGAAATGATTGTAATAGGTATAATCTCGATTATCTATTCATTAACGTTCGTACATGAAAAATACTATTTATTTCCAGAGTGTGACACAACTTTATCTTTGCTTACAATTTTTATTTACAGACGTACGTAGAAGTGTATTTTCGTCATGAATATTCCGTGAACAATTAACGTGAACGTGGGTTTTATATTCTACCATGTTGACAATGGTTGTTTGCTCCGGTAAACTTTTGTTATTCTCCTTTTATTTATCGTCTTCTCCGTGAGCACATACACGGGAATTTCCATTTCGAGGGATTCGGGTTTGGTGGCACGAACGATCGGCATGCGATATAAATTCTGATACATGCCGCGTTTGTAATCGCCTTTTCTATGGATATAATGTATTGTATCTCCGCCATATTTTTCCCGACGATGAATTGTGCGACCATTACTTTCGCTAATGCTCTGATGTATTACGAAGCTCTATCTAGAATAAGCCAATAATTTAATCCTTTTTTCTCTACATCGTGCACGTAATTTAAAGCGTGCTCGTGTTGGAATGTCAATAGCGTTTTCTCGATATATGTATATTTTGTTCTTGCTGTCAGTCGCCTTGGAGACATTGAATTAACCCCTTTAATGGAAAAGACGAGTGTTGCCCGCATCAGTTTTTTATGCCAAATAAATCTGACAGGCTACATTCTGCCCATGTCTTATAATACTCTTTAATCAAATTCGGCATTTTTAACATTCCATCGTAAACTAATAGATATAGTAGTAACTTAACCATTTGAAATCGATCGATTGTAATGCGAAATTAAATAATATATTTAAGTCAAAAACGTAAAAATTAAATTGTTAGAAAAGAGGTTAAAATCCATCGGGAATCGTAGAATATGATTATAGCACCTGATCATTAAAACAAATAAAAGACATTAGAGAAAAGAAGTATACTTTGAAAAAGAATACTGGAATGATCCTCTGCATACAAGTTTCGTTGTGTTTTGCTATTTTCTTGTAGGAAAATACAGGAACAAGTCGCTTCCCAATTGAAAATGCCTGAAGCTTCTCTTGCTACGCACGGAAATCACACTTTATTTCAGGAACCTGAACCTAAATAATCGCACCCAGTCGTGTTTACTCGGATAAATATTTCAAAGCTAATGCGAATCAGCGTAATGTGTGGGAAAGGTAAGAAGGCAGCTGAGACGGATGGGGAGATTGCTCTCGCACCGCCTATCCCCGCCATGTCGGTCCTGCAAACCTGTGATCAATGAATGACAACCGAAAATAAAACACTACTTTCGTCGTTCACCTAACGACGCAACGAATGTGCGGGTCTCTCTTGCCAATAGCGCGTCAAAATCGAAAATGCGTGAGGGAGAGGGATGTCCTTATCCGTCGGGCGAATCAGAGCAAATTACCCCTCAACTGCCTTCATACCGATCCAGCATATTACCTCATTGCATTAAACATCTCTCAATTACACCGGCGCTAGTTTATGAGATATCAAACGGAAGTCTGTTATCTATATTTTATTCCTAATCTCTGGTATCACGACCCTCTCTTCCTAGTAGTCACCTACATTTCCACATTGTACATGTTTTTAAGGGTCGGATATAAATACATTAGGTGTACGCTACATTTAAATTATTCTGCACGTATAAATCCACTAGGAGAGAACGACAACCCACCGCTCCCCATCCTTCTTCCCAGTGAAGCGCATAGACGTTTAAACGGATGCGAAAAGGGTGCACTCGTTTAACCTAAAATCGGCTTAATGTCTTTACACACGCCGCTTTACATTCCCCAATCCTTTGCACACTTTATCTGCACCTACTTCCCCCGTTTCGTGTATTTGGCATGCACACCGCTGAAATTCCCGTCGGCGATTCTACAGAACCTCCCCTCACCGTTCACCACCCTTCTCCATCTCGTCTTCTTCTCACTGCCATGAGCTGATTACATAAACTCCCGGCATGATGTTCATATCAGCATGTAAATAGCACGGTGGCTATTACGACGAAACCATATGACTGAAACCATTACCATGAACCGCTTTCCTTCTCTGCCGTACCTTTATAATCTATACGTTCAGGACTATATTTACCGCCCCAATGCCGTTGGATTATGGTAGGTGGTAGATTTACATTACGTGAACGGGGATTAATAACAGTTTTCTGTGGATTTCTGCTATTTGAGAGGAGGGAGAATTACGATGCTTTGATGGGTCGAGAAGAATCGTTGACTTGCGATGATGTTTGCTGGAAATAAGAGGATCTTTTTTGAGATTACACTACTGGTTCAACGTCCAGTGTCAATGTTCTCTTCCGGTTTTGCCTATGATGGATTTACTGTCATTGAATTATTACTATTTTTAGAATATTTTTATTTAGGAATACTCGTTGTTTTAGGGTTACAGGCTCAGCCGTGATTTTAATGATTTTGGGTTAAAGTGAAGGTCATTGATAATAGTTAAAAGTAAATGTTCTATTAAATTCATTATTCCTCCTATTATTGTACCTGTTTTATGTTATTGTCAAAGTCATATTACTGAAAAATGCTGTGGGAAATTAAAAATTGATGAAGAAAATGTGTGATACAAACATTTTTTGCATGGGTGGGGCATAGTGTAAATTTCAACTTTCTTACATTACTGTAGATGTTCAAATTGATGACCATTTGCGTAAATATAAAGTTGAAATCTTTGCATTTATTCTAGTACATGCTATATTTTCATAGACCTTCACTTCCATGTAAACGAATGATTCTGTAACATTGTTTATACTGCAGCAATAGATCGCATGTAACTACAAATGTAAACATCCAAGCAGCATGCAACATTAACACAAATCAGTAGTCAATCTCGTTCGATTGTTAAATAAAGTAGCTACGTAATCAGCAAAATTAATTTTTTTTTGTGATGAGCAAATGTATATGAAACAGTGAATAATTGCAAAATATGTTAGAATAAGTTCAAAGCCGGTAAGACATGCACGTGATGCACCGATACGAAGATTGCAAATTTGCATTGATACAAAATGCAACTTTGAATGCAACTTTCTTTTCTTCCGCTCAGGTTATCTGCCATGTACATGCATCCTCACACATACATTGAATCCTTAGTTATAAAAAATATTCGCACTGCACTCCTTAAATCATTTTTTGTCTCTCTCTCTCTCACACACACACACACACTTTTTTACAAAACTACGATGCATATTGCACAATTGCAAAAAACGTGCCTGATAATGTTGCTAGCTACTTACACAAAATTTCAAAGTGAAAATAATTGTAGAGTAATAAGTTCAGTTTTTATAATGTTCTTAAATATTGTTTAAAAATTTGTTAAACATTAATACTTTTTCCTCGTGCACTGTTATATGTTTGTTTTTATAGTTTATTACATATTGCTAATACTCCATTACCTAATTCAATTTCGAAACTAAATTTTTATCAAATAATAATATACATCATTTTACCAACAAATAGAGCTTTAACGCCTTTGTTTCGACGTAGAAGAATAATAGTAGAGGTCGGACTGTCATTTCAATCCTTAGTTTACACACACGACCATGTTACGGAGGCGTTCTTAACATCCCAGCCATTTTTTTGTTAAGGGTGAAAACCATTAGGCCTTGAGTTCCGTCTACGTGTCTTCCACGCAGATGTGAGAGAAACCGGCAACATCCCCTTCGGGATAGGGGTCAGAGAATGTTCCGTTGTATTTTCAGTGATGCAGAGACAACAAGAAACTCAATTCAATTTGCCGTGGTAGTACAGTTAAGCATTTGAATGTGTTAACTATAAACGAATTAAAAAAACATCGGAAAATGAGAGACAGACATATGGAGGAAAATAATGATATCAAATTCATGAAATGTGATTGCCTACTTTCGAAATAAAATTTAATTTTCATTAAATAATAACGCGGAATATCTTCATAACAGACAGAATATTAATGTTTCGATGTATAGGGTGTTTCAGAGTGATGTGTCACGACCTGCCGGGCCTCATTCTACACCTTCGAATCGATGGACATTTGGGAAAGTATCCAGCCGAAAAATCCAGGGCAGGGTTAAAAATTAAGGTCAAAATTGTTTTTAGTATATCGCATTTGTATCCTGCAGGTAAAATGCCTGAATGGAACCATGCACCAGAAATGAGCCGTTTTCTTCCAAATTAACGTTAAAGTTGCAATTCCGTGATTAGTTTTCCGATCGGAAGGTCACAGATATATAGGTGAAAAAACAGAACCACGCGTATTACCGTCATTAGTCGATGTGTCACATTTACGATGTGTCACAGTTCAAACTAAATGAGCATTGAGCGAGAGCGATGGCCTGCTAATTCCTTCACCGTCTGATTGACGACGCCATCGCCTCGCTCGACGCGCATCTGTTTTAAACTGGTACTTGTGACACATCGACCAATGATAGTAATTCGGGTGCTTCTTTTTTCTTATGAGCCTGTGCACTTCCGATCGGAAACTCAGTTACGGAACTGCAACTTTAACATTAATTTGCAAGAAAACTGTTCATTTTTTATCTATGGTTCCTTTCAGACATTTTACCTACGCAACAAGACGAATGCGATGAGCTAATAGAAAAGTTTGACCCTAATTTTTTAAACCTTTCCCAGATTTTGCGGCTGGGTTCTTTCACAAATGTCCATCGATCAGAAGGTGTAGAACACGGCCGGGTTGGTCGTGACACATAATTTGAGAACACCCTGTACAAAGAGAATAAAGTATACCAAGAAAATAATTACGATTGCACGAAAAGTAATTTCAATAGGATCATATGAAAGACGATTTAAACAGTATTTGGTTTTCATTGCAGTTCGTGTTTGTAACATACTTGTATATTATTTGACGATCGAAATAAATGGTGAAATCGGCATGCAATTAATAAACGAGGTATTGTTGATAAAAGTTTATCATTACTGCGAATCTGAAGAACTGGTAACAAAGCGTACGTGTGGAAAGGGAAATATTGTGAAGCATCATACAAAAATAAAAGAGACGGAGGGCAACGTAGCGCAATCGGATGAAAAACATATCAAAGACAGAAGTAATATTAGCTACATCCCAATGTAAAATTTAATTACTAAAAATAATTTCTATCTCGTCGGCTTCATTAAGTACGTAATATTCAGGCCACGCTCGGCATGCACATGCACATATATACATGGTACATGCATGTGCTTTACTACCGATAAAACATGAGAAAACGCTATTAAATTTAATCGATCGAAATGCTTTCTAAATAAACATCTGATTGCATACAGTGGGAAGAGATGAATGATATTTGTGATTTCTCATTATTCTTCAAGAAAACTTGTTTTACCACTGCGATTACAATTTCGATGATGCAATAAACAAATGCCAATAAGACTTTATGTAACTTAATGCATAGAATTAAAGCAGTGTCATAACTGGAATTCCCATTGGCTTACGTAGGGGTAGATATTAATTCTAATTGCGCGATATTAGCCAAGCGGCGAGTGGTTGTTGGCGACAATTTTATCAGACTATGTTTAATGAATTTATGAAAGTATTTATCGACATCTCATCGTTGGATGACGTCAATGTTAAATTATGAACTAATGTATTTTCTTGTTATGAATGATAAAACGGTTAAGCAAAAATCACCTGCAAGAGGTAACGAATCTGTATGTTTGAATTTACAATTAGATCTGTTAGGATTTCACTTGCGCCAAGTAAGCTTTTGTGAAATATATGAAAACAATGGAATACGAAGTAGAAAATAGCTGGAGGTATTAAGGAATTTTTGAAAAACCTCTAAAGTGTATGTTATGTTAGGATGGGGAAGATCGATACTAGGTAAATGGATTTGTTTGTTTTCAAACGCTGAAAATAGAGTCTTTTTTATCGACCACTCAAGACACCAGAGGTTCGAATTGAAAAGTTACGATCACAGCTGAGCATTGGGAAAGAGTGAAATACGAGTGCAAACATTTTACAAAAAATACTATGATATGAAAAGCAAGTAAGGGATTTATATTTTAGTTCTAAATGATTTTTTATCTATATCCTTTTTAACTGAACATCCACGATAAGTTGGAAAAATCATAGAATCGTAATATAGATCTCTGTCTTCTACATTTACCATCGTGTTTCCGTAAACGGAAATGTTTATGATGGTATTTACCTAAACGGAACATATACACCCCGCGCTCGAGAAAAACAACCGCTTGTTAGGAGAGTCAACTGCGAAAAATTCGCTTCACACGTTCGCGACGGGCCCTAAATTTTTTGTCTCCGCATTGGGGCGGCGCTGTTTTTGGTACTTACTCCCATCTGGCGGGGTTGATTCAAATTAATCTTATACCACTGGTTTGACCATTGTCTATCTTTTGTGCATGAAAACACTCCTTTCGTCGTTCACATGACGACGTAACGAATGTGCTGGTTTCTCTTGCCAATAGCGCGTCAAAATCGAAAATGCCTGAGGGAGAGGGATGTCCCTATCCGTCGGGCGAATCAGAGCAAATTACCCCTCAAGTGCCTTGTTTCTGGTCCCTCAGTATACCACATTTTGTCCTGTTTGCGACAACCAACCGGCTTTATGTTTGCAGTATTTCAAAGAAATTCACGACAGTAAATAATTCTTTTATGTATATAAAAGTGTAAATAAATTTATTAATTACAGTAATCAGTTGTATAAATGCTATGACGCGAAAACAGCTCATGTACCACCGGTGGCTCAGCCTGCCCCATGGGACAATTGTGTATGTACTACCGGTGGCTCATCCCGCCCCATGGGACAGACAAGAATGTACCACCGGTGGTACAACCCGTCGCGAACGTGTTAAAGCAAACTCTAGTGAAATTGTTGCAACGTTATAAACTCGTTATTTCTGTTTTTAATTATGAAGCCTGCCGTTCTGCCTCTCTACAAAAATACGAGTAACATAACGACGTCTGATTGCTGATGAACTTAGTTTTACTTTGTCCTAGGTTTTTTGATCCTAATCTTATGTCGAGCTTTGTCGATTCTATAAAATATCAATTTCTATATCGATAACGTGAATCTCTTCACGTCAGGTTGATAGGCAGAAATATAGTTGACAGTTTCAGTATTAATTTATATCTCAGCCAGCACTAACATTATTAATAATGCCATATCATCTTAATATAAAATCCATATGTGTATCTGGCCAGAAATAATTTCATCAAATATTTGTTCAAATTAAATATGAACTTTTAAATTCTAATAGCCGAAATTTTATTTTTGGTATCACGACTTCATGGAACAGTTTCCGGTTTTTTTGTAAGGACTATATGGTCCTAATGTTTTTGACCCGTCTTAAAAACGTTCTATATCAATCTATATTTACATAGCGACGGATAAAAATTAAAAAAATGGTCAAGAAATGATTAAGTCTACCGAGTAACATACCAATTTTCTCCGAATTCTCGATGCCAGGAAATTATAATGAAAGATTGGGAAAACGCAATATTAGATGGCAAGAAGAATTTTCGAGGTCATGAAAAATTGCCGATAAAATTAAATCTTAATTCAAACCAATGGTTGAAACGTGTCTAACGTAGGTCATAAATCGATGCTGAATTGCAATAGATATTCGTACCTTTAAACCCCGTTCACTGAGTTTTTTCAATTCAAAAATTGATTCTTTGTATTGTTAAGAGTATAGGTAGATCTTAGCACCATAGATAAAATTAATCATAATTTAACTCCTTGCACTACAATTTATTTGCAAACAATAATACTCTGACATACAATTGTATTTTTATTAATTTGATAGAGAACTGATTAATATAGAAACTGACTATTTAGTTGGAAATTAATGAAGACTTTGATTAAATAATTCCTGACAAGTGTAGCTCATCATTATCTGCTTGGTTTAAATATGACGAACTATATTTTTCAGGAATTATTTAATAACATTTCTTACTATTAATAACCGACTAGCCGATCAATTAATTAGTAAGTTTCTATGTTAATAACTTTTCAATAAAGATTTAAGATATGCAATTTTCTGACTGTGTATTATTCCCTGGAAATAAATTTTTGTGCAAGAGGTTAAATAGATTAAATAAGAAATTCGTATTTAATTTAAAAAATTTTCAATGCCCTATATATTTTATTGAGTATATTTAAGTACATTAATACAACGATTATTATATAAGATTATGACCTCTACTTTTCAACATAGTAATTCTGATTTAATCACTTATGACCTGAAGTGCTTCAGCCTGAAAATCAATTACGGGGTATTGCATTGGTAAATCATGATACGAAAATTTAATTGAGAAGTATTTCATTGTGAAGCAAATTCAGGGAGTTATCAGTGTTTAAAGTAATCTCGTTTCATTTCAAAAACAACGAATTTCTAGATTGAAACATAACAAAAAGATGCATGAAAAGTCCAAATTGATCGCAGTATAACATAAAATTATAGATTATTATCATTTTGTTCTTAATTCACTACACAAATAATTAGTCTATCAGATATTTATTTATCAAGGAGAAATCAATGGTATTACTTTAGTATTAAATATTAAACGTTCGCATGATTGTTCCAGAAAAGTCAAGATTTAAAAATTTATGTCCTTTCTATCCGCTCATGCAAGTCGCGGAAAGTAATAAATTTTCAAGCTATCTAGCCCATAAATAACGAATGCACGTCTTCGAAAATCGTGCACAAAGTATTCTTGCTAAAAAAGGAGTTTGCAATACAGACTTAATGTTACTGACGGACATGCAAATACTTGAAAGATAGCATACTCTTATTAACTTCATCAGACACAAAAGATTGAAATTTAGTAACTTCAAAAACATCTTTATTCTATGACTATAATTCAGACACTGAGTTTCGTTTTTTTCTGGCGCTTATCTCTTTTCTGCATCAGGCGATTCCAGCGTAAATACGTGCCATTTCAAAACTATGATAGAAAGCTTTCAAAAAAATTAATTTGAATATATATTAGTCTCGTTAAATAGATAAAAGTTAATACAAGTGGTAGAAGAAAAATGTAACCGTTTTCTGTTATTTTCCTCATGAAATTCGAAATGTGTCAAAATGGCGCGCCCCGTAAATTAAGTAAGTGTTAAAAAGAATTTCAAATCTACACTTTCAGTTACAGTCTGTTAGAATACCTCAAGAAGTTAACGTTGGATTCCATGAATTTTCTACGTCAGTCTAAATAAACCAACAACTAAAATTAATACAGTAACCTTGCAGCATTTTGAGCACAATGAAGTAACGTTTTAGATTGTTACAGTTCGTGAATCTGAATGAAATATTCGTGTATATTATATGTTACTTTTATTTAAAATTTAAAGAGACTTTTAGAAAGAGAAATCACGGATTATGCGAGAGCGTTAAAAGTAACCGTTAAATGAATTATACATCTCTCTTTCTCTCGCGCACACACATAAACACACATATAGATAAAAATAATGGACGACTCTTATAAAATAAAAATTACAAATCATGGACAAACTCGATACAGAAATGACTCAATGCCTTAAAACAAGTCTGTAAAAAAATCGATGGTCGGTTCAGATAAATGCTATTTGTACGCCATCCTACGTTTTCACGACATGCAATTCCTATCAAGCATCCTGTTAAATATTTAAGAGATGGAAAAATAAGGCGAAGAAAGCTATTTCTGCAAGTACATTTGTTCTGCTTAAGAAATTTTTGAACATCTCCGACTTATGGCAACTTATGAGACAATTTTTTGTCGTTGGAATCAGAAGATAGAGTTTGAAAGTTGGGAAATTTATTATCGATCTCGTTCTTGAATATAAAAGCGACTAAATTAAGTTCGAAAGTGGGCTTATTAACCGTTTTGAACGTTGGTTCTCTTAGGGAGGAGAGAAATTGTTCGAAAGTGTGATACGGTACACAATATGATTAAGGTGTATTATATTTATATAATACTTTTAAGTGCGATCAATAAAATGTGACAAATTATTAATAAAAAAATGAATTTAGGATGATACAAACGATTATGAAATATTGATATTTATATACTATTCATGTAATAGGAACCCAATATTATGTTGTGTATAGTTTATGTCATTTTTAACCACTGTTAATAATTAATTGGTTCGTGTTTTCAATTTATATAAAATTTATTTATTATCAAAAGTATAGACATATAAGTATAAGTATAGAATTTACTAATTATCAAAAGTATTGGATGAATTTCCTTTAGGAAGAAAAAACTTATGATTAAGTTTTCGAACGTGAAAAGAAACCCGAATTTAAAAAAACGAAATAAAATGATGTACAGCATCGAGATGCAATTAATCGAACCATATCTGCATTTGATGAAGCTCCGTAAAATTATGGTGTAAAGTTTAAGTTATAACTGGAAGAACGATTCCTGTAATAAATAGCTATTCTTAATTAAATCACCATTACGTTATTCCACTTCATAAGATATCAAATAGACTGGTCTCTTCGTTTTAATTTTTCTTGATTCCAAGGAGAGCATAGCTCAATATTCTTGTAATTCTGAAGCTAATTAAAGTCGAATTTACGTTTATTTAATACGTAACATCCTTGTTGAAATCTGAAACGTTGTTAGCAGTTTCGTAATCGAAATACCCTAGGAAAGCCTATATCTCCTTTCTTTTTATCTATCCCTCTATCTCCTTCGTCTTTTCTCCCTTTCCTTTCGTCGAAAATCCTCAACGAAGGTGGCCCATTTACGTCTAAAGGTTGAACGGGAGAGGTCTAAGGGTTAGAACCCCTCTATCCAAACCTATATCGATTGCATGGGGCTTCTGGAAAATAGACGTGGATATAAGAAAACGAGAAAAGCTCAGAAAAAAATGTGCACTTATCTTGGAACAAAAAAATCTACACGGAGTTTCAAGTTGAGACGAATAAAAATAAAACTATAAATTGATTGGATAAAACACGATTCACTTGCAGAGTCGTTTTAGAAACTCCGAACAATTATTAAAATCACGTAAATATAAAAGTTGAACAATGATGCTTGGGCAATTTTCGAGCAGTTTGGCGAATCTTTTGGCGGATTTATTTTAAAGGGAAAATTCATTAAACGTTTGCCAAATAAATTCATTATGTCTCCATGCTTGTTGTTCATGGAATGAAGGCTTTTAAAAATTTAAGAACGAATTAACTTCCAATTTTCAGTATGTATATATCTTAACTATTTGATTTGGATCACTTAAGTTTTTATTTTCTCATTACACATTTTTGTTGCAGATGATTTGCGTACGATGACCGTTTGAAGGAGCGACGTGAGAAACTTATGGTCACCATGAAGACGCTCCTGATCCTAGTGGGCATCTTCCTTGAAATACACCTTCATTTTTCTGGTAAGTACCATTGTTTAACACCTTCCATATGAGAAAAATGAAAAAGTTGCAATATGTCAAAGATGATAATTACGAATTTCATAAAATTTCGGAGAACAGTTCGTACGAGTAATTATAAAGTATAAGTGAAACATAATTCGGTTATTAGTTTAAAAATAACTGATGGTGAGGATTCTAATTACGAAATAACTCTAGATCCTGGATATAAAGTTGAATGCGTTTCTCTTGTTTACGAGAGAAACAGTAGTAATTACAGAAAGTTAAGTAATATGGTAAATAAGAAGAGCAATACACATAAGCTTAATATAAAAGCCCAAAACTGTTCTTCATTAAGAAAGAAAATGCTCGTTCTTCGAGACCGGAGAAAAGTACAAATATAATATATTGGGTTGACAACTAAGTGATTGCGGATTTTGCCGGTAGATGGTTATAGCACTTTCTTTTGTTTCGTCAACATGTTCAAAGCATCTAATCTATAGTTTTCTTGTTGTTTGGACTTCCACTTTTCATTATTAAAAAAAAATCGTATGGATGAGTTACTTAGTTGCGTTTTTATCCCAATTTGAAAATGGAAGAACAAACCGTGCATTTCAGACATATTTTATTGTATTATTTTCGAAAAAGGAACGCATCCCAAACATACAAGAAGTTACATGCCGTATATGGGAATGATGCCTTGAAAGACAGACAGTGTCAAAATTGGTTTGCCAAATTTCTTTCAGGTGATTTTTCACTCCAAAATGCGCAACGATCTGGCCATCCAGTTAAGTTGATGAGAGTCATATCAAGCCTATTATCGATTCAGCTCGTCATAGCACAACACGTGAGATTGCAGAGAAGCTCAATGTATCGCATACATGCATTAAAATAAATTAAAACACCTTTGCTATGATAAAAAACTCGATTTATGGGTCCCTCATTAGTTTAAAGAAATTCCTTCTTATATAAAATACGCAATCACTTATTTGCCATTCCAATATATTACGGGGACACGTAATCGGCGTTTTGCCGCCATGCGGCAATTGCATGGGGACAAAGCCGTAACTACGCGTTATCAACACCATGCGATAGTATCAATCGCAGGGCGCTAATTTATCTTCTCGTTACAAACACCTTTATAACCCAGACTTATTAAAATAAGCATGGGAATTATATTTATCGCACATTCTTATGAGGTAGCTTTTCGAGAATTTCACCCGGTATAAAGTTTCTGACAATGAGCCGCAGAAACAGTAGAAAAACGATCGCATCGTGCTGACGCACGTGTTACCACGGACGTGCATGTATAAGGAAAATTCAGTGAGAGGTAGCAAAAGTTTTTTGCGGATATCTCAAAAACTAAAGCCGAGCGGGGGTTACATGTATAGGAAAAAGTTGCTTAGAATCATGATTCTGACAATATATCAAAAAATTATCGAAATCAGTGGGACGGACCATCATCTGTATAATTACCAATATTGATTTTGTTAATAGTACTTTTTAGGCTTTCGCGGCCAAAAGAGTTGATACTGGAATTGGCTTCCGGGTTGGAGCCGCGTGCGAAAGACGATAAGGTCCGACGTTTCGCCAGCATTGCAGCTAGCTTCATCAGGGAATCGAAGACGCTCTGATTGATTTTGTTTACCAATAAAAAGTTGCTGTACTTGTCACAGTCATTTACAAAATATAAGATTGTCCACGGGAAAATTTAGATGCAACAGAATGTTCAAGAATGATATAGATGTACATTAAATTAATTTAACACAGTAACACGTACTTAAACGTTCCATTGGATAATTAGTTAATGACATTGTTCGAAGCTAAGCTACATTGTAACTGTAACAACAGTGGAAGGCAATGGAATAGACTTTTTATGTGTGCCTACCAAACGGAAAGCTTTTCCGTATTCGCATTTTAGCGAGTCATTTTCGTGCTGGCACAGAAAACACTTAATTCGCTCCGGCAGCTGATAGCTGACAAGTAATATCCTGTTATCGTGTCCCGAAGACCACACAAACTTTCGCCTCGTTAACGCCAATGGGAACTTTTTCGACGGCCTGAAACCGTCCGATCGTTTGCTTGATTCGTTTGCGAAATACTTTCTCGATTGCAATGATCGATTTCCCGTCATTGATACCAGCGAGTTCCATTCTTCTTCTAGAAACTTTTCTATCGGAAGTTGTACGATTGTCTTGGCGAATCACAAATTCCGGGCCTCTTCGCGTGCAGCCAAGCTTCAAAATTTACACCGTCTGCGTAAAACCTTGGGGACACTCAATTTAATTGAAAGTTTAATTAAACTCGTACTAACTCGTATTACTTGTGAATTTTACGATTTCCGATCTCGTGAACTTTCACGAATTATTCGGGATTAATTTTCAGTCGTGTGCGAATGCTGATCGGGGTTAAATTTAATTTTGAAAATTGCATTGGTCCTCGCGTTGATTATCCCCTCGGCATCGGCTGCGATAAATCTTCCGCGTGTTGTAATAATCCCAATGGCGTGTTCATATAAATCGCTCGGGAAAAAAAAATTGTGAAGAAGAGAAACGCGTATTTTCGATGTTATTATTCATTCGTAATCTGTGCGATTAGCCGCCTCATGATTTAAATACAATTGACGCGTGATAAACTTCCGAGATTTTTGCAATTTTTCGTTGTCGCTGCAATGCATTTATGTGTTAAAATTATTTGAACGGCTCAATAGGTCGGAAAATATGGGAATTACACTAGAGATTTGCTTCATTATTTTAATGAGAATTTTATTTCAATGCGAACAGTAAAAAATATCGTACGAAATAAAATAGTAGGAATGCTTTTGATATTTTAGAAAGAAAAAGCTTTGCTGTGACTGAATAGTACTTTTCGAGCGTAAACCCGTAAAAAATCAATCACGTTGTGGAGAATACAAAATCAGCTAATCTTTTCTGTAGTACGCAAAAATCAGCGCTTTTGTCTATTTCTTTCCAAGAACATTTACGTTAAGTACACAACATTCGTGAAATTAAATTTATTCCTTTTTTCTAAACTTTCATTTATTTTTTTACGCTCTACAGGATTGAAGTTGTTACGTGCGGCCCCGAAACTTTTACTTTTCATCTGATACCTGTCGGCCACTTAGAAAATTTACGAAAGATGTAAACACGAACGGGTCTCGCTGTACAGGGTGTTTCACAAGGTTTTGTCATGGCTTCGGGGGTTGTTCTACAGCTCGGATTGGATGGAGATTTGTGACAATAACCTGCCGCAAAATTATTTGAGGAATCCCCGATTTAATCTGGCTGGGCCATCTTATTCGTATTGTTACGTAGGTAAAATGTCTGAGAGGAACCATGGGTCAGAAATGAACCGTTCTCCCGCAAATCGACTTTTAATTGGGCCTCCGCGATCAAATTTTCGCTGAGCAAGTGAGAGAGTCAGCTGTTCCTTCGGAAAGAAACACACAAGATATCCTTGTCCAAGGAACTAGTATAAACAAACTACGAACCCCTACAATCCTGTCAAGATTTATCCCATGCCGGATCGGTGCCTTAATCTCCCTACCAGAATCCTACCACCTCCACTCATTTTTCCGCAGTTTTTCCCAAAACCGAGCCCTATATAAGCGAGACATTTTTTGACTCCTCGGGTCCAGTATTCCTTTGAACGTCACGCTGTTACTTAGCGTACAGAAATTTCAAAGACCACAACTTTTGCATCGTTTGACTATTGTAAGTACAAAACGTGGAAACCCCTGCGAACCAACGCGCTAATTTCGGCTAAGTTTAAATTTAAGAATCATTCATTGTAATTGCATTCTGAACAACAATTGATTATAACTTTTAATATACGTTTATATTCTCATTTGTGACATTCAAACGTTTTATTTATAACAATTTACTTCCTTAATCTTCTTGTAACACAGCAACGATCTCCCTTATTCACTGTTGCTGCTCGGGGTGAATAAAATATTTTAAAACTAAAGTTACGGGTAATCGTTAAAAGAGAAAGAGTCTACGGGTTGCAACAAAACTTCCATTTCCTTATATTAGCTAGTGGCGGTACACCCGTATCCTTTGGTACGGGCCTGATCCGCTATACTAGCACGAATGTACCGCGAGGTGCCTTTCGTTGTAACGGGCATACGGCAACCGTATAGTTAGCCTATAGATCAGGCTCAAGCTTTATTTGATCGCCGGAGCTATCCTTGGAAGAGCTCCGCCTGCCTCCCCTTCCCGTGCGCTCGAGAGCTCGTCGATTGCTTTGCCTTTCACTTGCCAGGTTCGGACCTATTGGCACGCGCGTGGTGGCATATTGGGGCGACATTCGTATCTAACTGCTCGCGCTGGAAAGACATGCCACGCGCGCGCGTATATATATATATATATATATATATATATATATATATTATATATATCTATAGAGTTATATATCAGTATGCTTTCCTTAATATAATGTCTTCTCAGCACGACTGCTGCTTAACGAATGCTGCTTTCGATACGCCGATGAACCTTCGTGCGTTCCGATTCTGTCGCCTTCCTCGAACCCTTCGTTTACGTTAGTCCTCCAGTATTCTAAACAATGACTGAAGCGATATCGACTCTGGCGACATAGCGGCACCATAAAAATTCCTCTACATTAGATGCTGTTTTTATTAATGCGGAGGAAGATGTTTTTCAGACTAGCGTTCGAATTCAAGTGACGATTTTTGGAAAAGTATTGGGGATGGACGGAAAAATGAGTCGGAGAGAGGGAAGTACGTAGAGGGAGGCAAGTAAGGGTTTTAAGGGAAAGAGGAAAGACGGGAAAAGGACAGAGAAACAGTTAATTTATGGCTAGACGTAAGTAGGGCCCAAGTGCGGGTCTCTGACTTTTCCCAGTTCGGCAGTTTAGGGAGAGAATGGGTATTTCCTTACACAGGGACCTTATGCAATAAGTCTGTATATAGCAAAATAAAGAGGTATCCAACAACATTTTCTATATGGTTAACTTGCTACGGTTGTCAGGATTATCACAATTGAAAAACAATATTCTCAGCAGAAGTTAAATTTTCATCCGCATTAAAAAGAATGAGAATGAAAATAAAACGGTGGTTGCGATTGTTAAATTCCGGTCAATATTAATTGCACTAAAAAGAAATACGAATTCCCTTCTATTCGAAAGGTAAACGACTTGCCATTTATTGGAACACAAGCACTCGATATTTGTCTGTTTAAACAGAAATTTTTACGGTTTCATGAATTAACAAGACGCAATGTACGTTTATATTTTTGCAGTTACCCCGACGTCGATTGAAATAATTTTCGTGTGAAATTCATTAATACTATAGTAATTGCACAATAATTTTGAATAAATAAAGAGCAACGTCAATTTTTAATGTCCCCTCAAAGCGATATCCTTGGGATACCATTTACGACAAGAAAATTCGATATTTATAGGACAGGATGCTCTGTCCGTTCGCACATAGTATACCATATCTATCGAAGTACACTTCGTAACTATTCCTGTGTACCTCGTAAAAAGACGATAATACCAAACGAGAAGGCACTTTCGGTACTGAAAGAGCTCGTAACTCCCTACGACATGCTGGTGCTTACCTGAAGTAGCGTGATGTTAACTGTCGTCGAAGATAGTAAAGTCGCAAATGAACTTCGACATCATCGAAAATTATTGCCAAAAACTTCTGTATCAGATGAGCATTATGTCTTCTATCCATCAGAAAATAAAAAAAAAAATGATGAACGTCATAATTTCTGAAAATAATAAGATAAAGAAATATTATTCTTAATCACAGAGTGAAATTGAACAATTATTGTGATTATTGAAGAAGAAGCGATTTGTGTAAGAATAAATATTCCATGAAATTTTGGAATTGAGATAATTACAGTAGATGTAAAACTTTAGAGGCACCTGAAATTACTTTGCAACCATGCAATATTATATTAACCCTTTGCAGTCCTATGTCCAGCTATTCTAGACACGAGCTACTGGTGTAATTAACACTTCACTTATTAAATTACAACTTCGGAATTTAACAATGATATTGCGCCTTCACACAAATATTCCTCAGTATCTGTTCTTATTCCTCCTATTAAATAAAAATCAACAATCAACAGTAGAATATTTTCCGCAATTATTTTTCCTTAGCTGACTAACAGTTGGATAAATAATTTGGACCGCAAAGGGTTAACAATTAATACTGTTACGGATGAAACACTTGGTGGCTCTTTTCTCCTTCTTATGCAAGACTTTTGCATGTTTCGGGATTGACTGCTCTAATTTTTAAGACTTTACTTTAACCCTTTCGCTACGAGCGCCAACTAGAGTCGACATCCACTCGATGAACTGTGTGTACGAGCGCTGACTATAGTCGGCATCGAATTATGCCGTACCTGTGAAGTATCTCTTGATTATATTGACCCGTATTGGATTAATCTAAAGTGAGGGATCAGAAATATGGAACTTGGGACGGAAGGGGAGATTGCTCTCGCACCGCCTATCCCCGCCATGTCGGTCTTGGAAACCTGAGATTGTCGAATGACAATCGAAAATAAAACACTTCTTTCGTCGTTCACATGACGTCGCAACAATTGTGCGTCAAGGGTCTTGAGGGAATGTGCAAGAGAGGGTATTGGTCACTCTTGCCAATAGCGCGTCAAAATCCAAAATGCGTGAGGGACAGGGATGTCCGTATCCGTCGCGCAAATCAGTGCAAATTACCCCTCAAGTGCCTTGTTTCTGGTCCCTCAGAATAACTCAAACTACATTTTGGCCGTCGAGACGAGCTTCAGTTTTTCTTTATTGGTCAGTGGAATATTTGTGCGATAAGAAAGTGTTGTAATAAAAAATCTTTTTTGAAATGTGCACACTTTTTTTAGCACGGTGTCGTGTTCGGTGGCAGCTCTCCAGCGGAGCTGATTCCCGTAACGAAAGGGTTAACAGAGTCAAACGACGCAGTTTTATGACACCGGCGGCCGGGACGTTCTATTTTTGAGCAGGAAAATTGGTACTAATATCTTTGAAGTTGGTATCTGACTATAGTCTCTGTCATTTTCTAAAGGGGAAAATCAAATCTTTCGTCCTGCGTTTTCTAAAAAAACCTTCCGCGTTCAATGGGAATAAACGTACCATAAACTGGAGCCGAAGTTTTATCTTATCACGCGCTGGCCTACCTGCACATTTAGTTACCAAATCTGGAAAGTAATGGCACGTTCATAAAGCTTGTTTTTGTGAACCGCTTTTCCCTTTCTAAGAATATGTCTAATGTCGAAGGGAAGAGATGAAGATGGAAAAGGACCACGCCTGCAACTAACTGTGTAGCTCTTCCAAGTTATAATTATGGTGTATGCTGACAAATTAAAATGGTGACAAAGGTACTGTCTGGTTTACTGAATTTGAGACTTTCGAGGACCAGCGCAAAAATATCAAGCATCTCAATTATGAGATCGTAATCGGCACGATTTTCGAGTTTCGTGAACAATTGTCATATCTTAGTTACATAGATAGTCTCTCTCTCTATCTCACTTCCGAGCCATTGAGGCAATATAATATATAATATATTGTATAATCGTACAAGATATCAATTAATAATTGTTGTGACGTGCTTCGCGTTAGATGCTGAGCCTTGGCTGCTCAGCGCTACGGTGTGGTCTTGCTCATCCAAGATTTAACCAGGATAAGCAGCTTTAAAGATAAATTGACTCGGAAAGTCGATTGAGCCACTAGAGAATTTTTTGTTTTGTTAATTTTAATGAACTATCACTCTATAAAACGGTAATTGTTCGTGTTCCTACAATTGCTCCTGGTGTAATATTTGTAGGTGAAAAATGCGGAAGGATTAGTTGGCTGATAGCGGTGTGAATGAAGAGAGAATTTTTCTGCTGTCACCACTTCGGACTCTCTCTCCCACGATTCATCCTCCTAAAAGAATATGACAGTGGCAGAAGGGAGAGTCTGAGACTGTCCCTGTCTAGATTCCGAAGAATTCCCCGGAAGCCGAATCCCTAGTCCTCGCGGAAACAAAGGGGACGAATCCGTGCGGAAACCTAGGAAGCGGCCTTGGTCTCACGCTCGGGTAGTTCTTGAGTTTCTAAATTTATGACTAGCGCCATAAATTTGGCGGTCAAATATCGCTGGCCCTCTGTTGCTGTTCTTTGACTCATCTGGAGGCACTTGAGTCGCTCGAAATGCGTAAAATCGCGAGCAGCAACACGTTTTCTGTAGCTGCAAAATTTGGCTGTAGAATAAGTATTGAGCTTCCTTGACATATGTGTCAACAATATAAAGTGAGGGACCAGAAACAAGGCACTTCGGACGAAAGGGGGATTGCTCTTGCACCGCCTATCCCCGCCACGACGGTCCTGCAAACCTGAGATTGTCGAATGACAACCGAAAATAAAACACTCCTTTCGTCGTTCACATGACGACGCAACTAATGTGCGGGTCTCTCTTGCCAATAGCGCGACCAAATCGAAAATGCGTGGGGGAGAGGGACGTCCTTATCCGTCGGGCGAATCAGAGCAAATTACCCCGCAAGTGCTTTGTTTCTGGTCCCTCACTATACTTAGCTATTGCTGCACTGATTGAGTGTTCAAGCCTTTACACCCGTAACCATAGTAACCCTCTTCGATGGATCGCATGTTTTCTGTCACTATGGTTGTATGTTGCTGGAATTGTTATAAACAATGATTTATGATGAAGATTTTGTAGTCTTTCCTTCTAAAAGGACGTATTCTACTCCCTTACATAAATGTGGTCGATTCTTTTACAATAGTTTATGTCTATCCATAAAAGTACTGAAGGTGTGAGGTGTGGTCAGAGTTTACTCTGTATTAACTCTTTCGCTACGGCAGGTCTCGCCGCGGAGACCATCGTGTGGAACGGATCGCCGCGCCAAAAGTGGGAACATCAAACGTGCGCGGTCTTCAGTATTCGGGGCCAAATCTTCTGTCTTAAAAATGCCATTCCGACACTGCTTTTAAATGCAAAATGATTTGTGTTCATAATATTGTGTTTATAATTTATCCATGAACGCATTTGTCTTAACTTCACATGTCCGTGCAATTTGTCTTAACTTTTAACTTCATTTTTGTGACCGGTGACTATAGACACCCGTCGTGTATAGGTGGCAACTTGTGGCGGGTGGTTATAGTCACCCGTCGTGTGTGGATGTCGTTCTGCGGCGGGTGACTATAGTCATCCGTAGTAGCGAAAGGGTTAATGAATAGTGATTTCGCGGTTGGAAATATTTGCCTTATATTTATATATGCTAGCATTGTGTGCGTCGGACTGGAGACGTCTACCAAGGTAACGCTGGACATGTCGCTTCGAGGCTCATTTACTCAATGATGCGGCTTTATACCTTCAGGAGTAACTTTAATATATGGCTTTAGTGATCATTTCAAAAATTATTTAAGGTTCTTCAAACTTCATGATGCGATCACCGCAGAATTTTACGTCAACGTATAACGTATAACAATACTTTTCACGCAATTTATGTTATAATCCTATCGTTCTTTCTTTCACTGTAATGTTTTCTTAAACTTACAATACAGATATAACTAATATAATGTCTCATCTTAAACGATGTACTGAAACATTCAAAAAAACGAATAATGAAAGAACAATAATAGAATTTCAAATAAGATATCACGTATCGTACTTCCCTCTGGAAATGGCATTATTGGGAAATCGCTAATAATTTTGTATCAAGAGAATTGGAAAATCCCGTAGAGAATCCATAAGCGAATTCCGCCATTTAAACTTATCAGTATCAGTAAAGTGAAAATGAATAACAACCCTCGTGCGGATCGTCGAGAAATGTAGGCTAAGCCTCGGTAAGGAAGAAGAGATCCGTCCGGCAAGAAAACCGGGCTGTCCGCCTTACGTCCGATCAACGATCGCGTGCATACATGCCGTTTCCGCGTTTGCATGCGATTCGAGGTTGGCACGTGACGAGATCTCCTTCGGGGTTCGGTCTTCGAGACGTGGCCGAATCGCGAACCGAAGGGAAGCGGGTCAGGTTTAACGAACCGTCGAACGAGCCTCGAGTGGGGTAACGAGAGTTAATTGCCCGAGGTTTTCATCATGTACACGCCAGAGTACATGGCGTTTAAGTAGAGCCTCGTTATCGAAGGACTAGGGGGGTAGTCTCGCATGTATCTCCTGAAATCTTGTTATGTTTTAATTGGCTTTACTGCCTGCATAAATCGTATTACATTTTAATAAGTGTTCATAAATGATATTGCACGCTAGCCTCCTATGAATACCGTGCTACGTTCACTGTTTCGACGTTGGGATTTGTAGATTACAAGGACAGTGGTACTCGTACTGTTTACTTTATTATAGCGGTACCTGTAGAAGATTTAATAAACTTGGAGAAGTGCTTAAAAGATGTTGACGGCTACACTCTCGATATATCGAGGTTGATTACACCTATCCCCCGATTTACACGGTTTTTAAAATCAGGGGTTTTTAAAAAGATTTACTTTTAGTTATTTCTATGTAACCCTTTGAGGACTAGCGGCGCATATATGTGGTCTGAGAAAAAATTTAATTATAATTACAGTTGATAAATTGAAATGCAACCGTTGAAATATGATTAAACAAATAGTAATTTATAATGTATATACAGTGGCTCTTATTAATATTCGGACACCAGAGTGTTCTATCCATTATTACTCTCTATATTTAACCAGAATTAAATTAGCAGATTTTTTGTTTTTTATTATGATAAACTATAGTCTCTTTTTAATGAAAACATAAATTTTATTTATTTAAATTAATTTGTTTATCGTATAACTAATAATATGTATAGAAATGTGTTATTCGTACGTCGCAAAAATATTCGGACACTTAATTGGGTACAATGACTTTACATAAAAAATATATTTATATTATGTAATTTTCCAAATCTTAGTATTTCGTGGGATAGCCGTTTTGTTTAATTACATGTTGTAATCGATTGGGCATGTTAGTTATAATTTTTTGTAAATAATTTTGTGTGACACGTTTCCATTCTTCTAATAATCTTTGTTTTAGTTCTTCTTTTGACCTGATTAGTGTTTGTCGAATTTTTTTGTCCAAGTGATCCCATAAGTTTTCAATCGGGTTTAAATCTGGTGACTGCGGTGGTGGATGTAACACGTGGGGGCAATTATATAATAAGTATTCCTGAACTATTCGGGTTTTATGTTTTGGATCATTGTCTTGGTAAAATTTAAATGTTGTTTCAATATCCATTGCAGTTACACTTTTTTTTAGATTTTGTTTCAAAATAATCAAATACTTATTTTTATCCATGATTCCATCAATAAAGACCAATTCTCCAACTCCTTTTGACGATATACAACCCCAAACCATGATACCTGCACCTCCGTGTTTAACTGTTGGATTTAGATGTTTAAAATTAAGCTCTTGATTCCGCTTACGCGACACTATTTTTCGTCCATCGGATCCATATCAGTTAAATTTGCTTTCATCGGCGAAAACAACATCGTTCCACCACGATTGTTCTTTGCTAATAAATTGTTTTGCAAAGTTTAATCTTTTCTTACGATTCGCCGCATTTATATAAGGCTTTTTGTGTGCCACTCTACCGTTGTACCCATATTCTTTTAACACCCGACGTATCGTATCTGGATGAACTTTGTTTCCTGATTCTTCCAATAATTCAGCACTTATCTTAGGAGCACTTAAACCAGGATCCTTTTTTATTTTCCTCACAATTTTACGTTTGTCGCGATCATTAAGTATATTTGGCCGCCCTTTTGAGGAATTGACTCAATTCGATCCTCATACTTGTACCTATATATAATATCTGTCACAGTACTTTTGCTTAAATTTAACAAAGTGCCTATTTCCCGATAAGATTTTCCTTTTTCGCGGTGAAAAATGACTAATTGCCGCACGTTAAAGGAAGTATTTTTGCTTTTCCGACCCATGTTCAAAATTTCTAACTGATTACAACGTCTTCCGAATAGTAACTTCTATTTCGAAGAATGCTCTACATCTGGATCAACATATGTTTGTAAATAATATCAGGGACGAAGAATACTGCTTAAGAAATACAGCTAAATATTGGGTATCCGAATATTTTTGCAACGTACGAATAACACATTTCTATACATATTATTAGTTATACGATAAACACATTAATTTAAATAAATAAAATTTATGTTTTCATTGAAAAGGGACTATAGTTTATCATAATAAAAAACAAAGAATCTGTTAATTTAATTCTGGTTAAATATAGTAATAATGGATAGAACACTCTGGTGTCCGAATATTAATAAGAGCCACTGTACATTAACATTAACATTAAGTAAAATAAGTGGTTATCTCTCAATATTCAAAAATGACAGCGTCCGCAAAGAGTTAACGTTAAAATAGATGACTGAATTATACATGTGTTGCGCGTCAATTTGTGGGGCCAGGCCTCGGCTGGGCCAGTTCGGGTTGTAAGGTCGAACCCTCGCGTGATTGCTGCGAGGTACACGAAATATCTGCGCTCCCCGCGATTAATGTTATAGATAACGTCGCGAGGTTTTGTCGGGGTGGAGTGAAAGGATTTGAAGGTTTGTTTGAGCCACTCCGATGTGGGTTTCTGAGCTTTAATGAAGCGTACTTTAAACTATTAACAAAAAACTTAACAGAATGATGCTTATGTATGTGCGAATTAACTCAGTTGCCGGACATGTTATTAGTTGGAATATTTTGGAGTGACTGACTCCTCAAAAAATGGAAGAGTCCTCCACGGATGAATATCGCCCTCCACCGTCCGGTTACGCCCCCAAGAAAAGGGCTCGCGCGCCACCGGAAGTCGCGGTGCGACTTCGCACCTGAAATAAATATTAATGTTTTGTGGGGGCGCGCGAGCGTTTTGGCGGGACACTTTTGGACGCCCCTTGGATCGGTGGAGGGGACAACGGTCAGTCCGCGCGGAGTGCGGGTCCGCTCGTCGCCACCCGGTTTGGGACCAAGGTGGTCGAAGAGGGTGGCGAGACCGACGACTCGTCGGCGCAGGCAGAGCTTTATGGTGCGGCAATTGTCTATTGAGGCGTAGAGGAGTGAAAGTCCCAATATTGCTATTTGGCCTCTCACCCCACTTGGCTGTGGAAGGCCTGAGGCGCGCATGTGGATGTTAAAGCAGCCCTCAAAAATAGCCTTCACGCTCGCACCATAAGTCCATTGTCTCTACGGAATAACCTCTACATGCCAGGAAACTGTCGATGTTCAAAAAGGATCGTTAATCCCTCTTCCTCTTTAAAGACTAATGGTTGACGGCTTGTCCTTCCGTCAACCTGAGATATAACGGTTTCCTGGACCTGCAGGGCCGATCTTACATATAAAAATCCGCTAGACAATGGAATGCCTGCGCCCGACTTTTGAGAAAGGTTACTACCTGCTCAAGGGTAGTAACAACATGTTTTAGTTTGTTTTCAATTTACGCAGTTTTACGTATCAAAATTTACGATTTCAATTTACACGGTTTTCTAAGGAACCTATCTTCCGCGTAAATCGGGGGAAGGTGTATACCGACTGAGAGACCACTATTTTTGAAACATTAATTAATTTGGAGGGGCTCTGAGGGCTATCTTCGAGTCTTCAGTTTTCCTAATCGGGGAACAATCCTCGCCTTGAGTTTGAATGTATTCGCTTGTTTGTTTCTATGGTGAGTGCTGCATAGTAAATTGTGAAGCGTCTGCAAGGCGGCCCTGGTGCAATTGCCCTTGCGGACTGCAGCACGTGGGCCCCAGACGTGCACGAACCCGAGGTGCCCGATTCTCCACTTATACGTCCAATCAGCGCACGCATGCTACCAGTTACCCACTGATTGGAACGAGGTCTTCCTAAACCTCTACTGGCTCTGTCATATCAGTGCCCGGACTGTCATTAAACCCATGTACAACTTTCAAGAGTCAAACTGGAGGTTACAATGTGGGGCGCATATCACAAATGAGACTTCTAGTTACAATTTCGGGCGGAATATCACTAATAGTGTGATAGTTTCGTAAGTTTTTTTTTCATATTGCAAAGTGTCAAGTCCGAGAAAAGTTGACGGCAAACGTGGCACAGTGGCCGATTTCGTCGAAATCCTGGTCAAAAAGCCAACATTTTTTTTTGCGGTTTCCAAAATCTAGCAATTGCGTTCGATTTATAACACATCAGAGCATCTTTTTCCACTAACAATCGTTTTTTTGCACAACAATCTTAGGGATATGCGATCTCGAAGTTAACGCTTGAATAATGTAACGTTTTCATGTCGGAATTGAAAATACGTTTTCGATGTGATATCAAAGTACGATCCCCTTTTTCAGCATTGGTCGCTATCTGTCATGCTCTAAATTTACAAATATTTTGGTTTCATTTTTGTATTTCGTATTTCACAACTGTGATGGCACAGAATGTAAGACCTACGCATTTTTTTTCTTCTCCTAAGGAAATAGTTGAGAGTATCACAAGATTTCACGGTGATGTTTTTTTAAAGTAATCTTTGAAGCTTCCCGAAGGAGGACTCGTTGAGTTTTGTTGCTAATTTTTGCTACTTCATGAGTTATTGTTATTTATTTGTTATGCGCACCGTTCGTGAGGCAGTGCATGTATGGATTCGGACCAGGATATCGGGTTTGACTTATTGTTATTTTGCATTCACCAGTTTGTTTTTGGACATTTTTAAATCCAAATTTTTGGACAGCAACCCAAGAAACATTAGAGTACTAACTTTTGCGCGGAACCAACAATTTTTTGATGCACGTGTGCGCCTTGTTGAATCTGCCATTTTGTTTTTGGAAATTTTTACTTGAGATTCGTAATCAGCGACCTAAAAAATATCAGAATACTAATTTTGGCGTGGAACCATCGATTTTTTGATACACGTGTCCGCCATTTTGTTTTTGGAAATTTTGATTACAGATTCATAATCAGCGACCCAAATAATCGTAATGTGTAAATTTTTGACTAAATCGAAATCGTTTTGAAGCTCTGGCCAAAATATCGACGAAATAAACCACTGTGCATCGGGTGCTACACTTCTATCCCGGATGTCGGGCGAGTAAATGTTACGGCTATGGGTTAACGCAGCTCACCCATCCAGTACCAGTAGGATCCTGTGGCCTGCGATATAGGCTATACTACTACTTCCACGAGGCCAAACCAAGTGACTGAGACAGAACGGAAAGTCCTAGGGCATGATTCAACCCCTGTGGTACCAACTATTACCCTTCGTAGGGGTGTAGTTCGGCTAATGACATATGCTGTTGCCAATAGCATTTGTCGGCATTTGGAGTCTGGTGCCCCAGGTTCGCCAAACCCGTACGTGAGATTTTCTGAGGCCCCTTGGCGGTGGGGGGGGGGGGGGGGTATTTGGATCCGGGAATTTTGCGATGTAACCGAGTCTTTCACACTCCCTTGAACGGAGACGTCTTTGCATCCTAATAAATGCAAGGCCCACACGGCTGGTCTTACACAGAAAAGTGGAAGAGGGTAGTGACGTTTTTGAAACCCATAAAGGGGCGTGTGTTCACCCTCCGTGGCACACACACTACTAATACTTCCACTGCCGCACGTGCTCACGGGTGTGGTGTGAAAACTGCATGGTAGTCGTCGCGTCGCACAGTGGTCGATTTGGTCGAAATCCTGGCAAAAACCTCAAAATGTACTTCGATTTAGACGGAAACTGACACATTAGGATTACGAATCTGAAATCAAAATTTCCAAAAACAAAATGGCCGATTCAATATAGTGAACACGTGTATCGAAAAATTGTTAGCCCTCCACAAAAATTAGCATTCTAATGTTTTTCGGTCGCTGCGTACAAATGTGAATTAAGAAGTTCCCAGAACAAACTGGTGGGTACAGTATAACAATAACTAAAATACAATATCCCGGTTCGAAGTTATACATGCGCTGCGACACGACTGATGCACTGCCACATGAATGACGCGCACGACAAGTAAATAATAATAACTCATGGAGTAGCAAAAAGTAGCAACAAATCTCAACGGGTCTTTCTTCAGTAACTTCAAAGTTCATTTAAAAAAAATGACTACGTAATTCCACTTTATCGCGAAGATTTAACCCTTTCGCTACTACGGGTGACTATAGTCCCCCCCCCCCACACACACACACAAATCGATACCCACACACGACGGGTGACTATAGTCACCGACCACAAGATGCCACGTATACACGACGGGTGACTGTTGTCACCCGCTATAAAAATGAAGTCAAACGTTAAGACAAGTTAAACGGACAAGTAAAGTTCAGATAAATACGTGCATGGAAAAATTATAAACACATTGTTGCGAACAAAAATCATTTTGCTTCTGAATGCCGTGTCACAACGGCGTTTTTAAGACAGAATATTGGGCCCCGAATGCTGAAGACTGCACGCGTTTAATGCTCCCACTTTTGGTGCAGCGCTCCGTTCCACACGAGGGACTCCGCGGCAAGGCCCGCCGCACAGTGGTCCAGAACGTCGATCTAGCTGTTCAGGCACCTCGCACAGTTTTCGATCTCTTTGAAATCCTCGCCAAAAGCGCAAAACACATCCTATTTAGCTAAAAATTAGTATTTCTATGTTTTTTGATTCGCTGATTATGAATCTGAACTCAAAATTTCAAAAAATAAAATGGTGGATCCAATATGGCGACCAGGTATAATGAAAAATTAATGGTTCCGCGTAAAAATTAGTATTCTTATGTTTTTTGAGTCGCTGATTACGAATATGAACTCAAAATTTCCAAAAACAATATGGCGGATTCAAAAATACGGCAGAGTGTCATAAGGCGGAGCAAATTTACAAGAGCTTTCCCCTTTTACAAAATTATTGGTTTATGCAAATGATTGATTAGGAAAATCACCTTCCACATTTTGTTATTTTCGCCAAGAAGAAGAATAATTAGAAAAAACCGTTTTTACCTGACTCATTCGGTGGTCAACATTTTCGGCTTCCTCGCCGCCATCGGTTTATGGCATGTGCGACCTGCTGGTTGACTTAGAGCCGTTAAATTGTAAAACCCACATTTAAGAAACTATCGACTTGTAATTGCCGATGAGGGTTTCTATTTAACTCTCGGTTTTTACAAGTTGGCTTAGCGAATTCCAAGAAGTTGTGAACCGCATGGCGTTGCATTAAAACCGCTCTGATTTTTTTTCGAATCCATTTAAAACGATATTGTTTGAACTACAGGTAGACAGAAATTTCGAATACTCATTTACAATACAAGATAAACTGTTTATCCTCTTCTAATTTAGGTAATTCATAGAAAGATTTCCTTAAAACCACTGACAGACTCTAGCGGCGGGCAACCGCTGGAGTGCGCGCGACTCTTTAAACAGTAAAAAATCAAATTTGTGGGACGAGTTGGGATCGTTTTTTTTGCAGAATCACATAGCAGAGACCTTACAGAGCAGGGCCTTATACGCCAAACTACGAGAATATACGGTACATAAAAGATGCTGACTGTCCATGATAGAAAACTTTGATGATTTTCTCTCATTTATTGAACGTTAATTTATGAATAAACTACAAACCCTAATTTCATATTCAGCATATGCATTTTGATCGTAGAAGAATGCTCTTTAATTTAAAAAAAAATCATTAGAAAATGTAAGACAGATTCGTCAGAATGTCACGAAGAAGACAACGTGTTTTTTCGATAGAAATTGGTCTCGAGAAAAAGTTCCAACTTTAAGCGTTTGTTGTAACTACAATTTTTGTCGGATTTCATTAATTTTGCGATTTCTGAAATCCATGGACATTTAGGAATCGATATAAATAAAAAAAAAAGCGATTCGAGAAAATCGACTTTTCGGCAAAAGCGCGGCTAATCGCTCGTTCTGGACCACTGTGCGCCGTAGCGAAAGGGTTAACGTTCTTTGTCGCTACAGTGGCTGTGTCATATCAGTATATTATGGAGACTCTGCCTCCAATTTTCTGTTACATTCATAAACATTTCGCTGAAAGGAGAAAAATAGAATGTTGAAAAGATACATATTGCACTTTCATACATGCAACTAATCGCAATATATTCGTATGCTCAAAGATGCTTCAGTTTATGACGGCCAGCGGACGAGCTACCTGCGGCTGTATACCTATTGTTCCCTTCAAATTAATGATCACCAGTATGTCCAACCCCATCCTAATTTTTTCTCGATATAATAAATATATTATTCGTTAAAATAGCAAGGTTGTTCCAGAGCAGGATTAAACGCATTCGTTTAAATAAAGCACAACACCCGGTTCTATATTATAAATGCGCTGCCTCATGAATAGCGCGCGCGACAAACAAATAATAATACCTCCTGGAGTAGGAGAACGTAGCAACAAAACTCAACGTATTTTTCTTCGGGAAACTACAAATTTGATTTAAAAAAAAATTTACCGTGGAATTTTCGGTTACTCGCAACTATTTCGTTAGGAAAAGAAAAAACTACATATGTCTTACATTCTGATCCATCACAGTTGTAAAATATTAAATAAAAATGTCGAGGCCGTTCGATAGTTTCGAACGCGGATGAGTTTTATTCGGTGGCCTTAGCGCATTCTTGCGCCTTGTGAGCGACTTCGTCGCGAACAAAATAAATGCGAATCGTCGCTCAGCAATGGTTTGTTTCGATCCATGCGGATCGTTCTTCTTGGTTCGACGTTCAGAACGCGTGGACGCGCGACGCACTGTCTCTAATATACCTTAACCGTTTTAGTGCCACGCAACGCGATCGCGCTGTTCGCGTACTGTGGTGAACTGTGTCGCGATGTTTGTTTGTTTGCATCTCGCAAACTAGATGAACGAAGCGCTATCGCGCTGCATGGCACAATCCGACACGGATTCTTAAAAACCCCTGGCACTAAAACGGTTAACCGGACCACAGGTATTTACGGATGCTTGTATATAAGTTATTTATACGAACCTCGTGTTTAAACCGTCATTAACACATTGACAGCTGGCGACCTAAGAGGCATTTAAAGCCTGAGCGCCGGCAACAAATCGACCACTTAAATCCCAAACGCCGGCCTTATTCGATTGTTTCAGATCAATGAGTAGCCAAAAAAAATATTCAAAACATTATATACTTTCGTAAAATAGTAAATTTTATTAGCATATTCGTCGTATACAATTTAACAGTAATTAAAAATAGAAACAAAATCGAAATTTTTAATTTATAGTTATAGGAAAAAGTAATGTTTCTCATTTCATGATGGATTATTACATATGAATAACGTAAACAGCAAATAAAGGTATTAATATTTTAGGCAAGTGTTGTATTTTTCAAAGCATTTTCTAAAATGTAAAGGTACTAAGCATTCAGCACAGATGAAGCTACTTTCGTTTCTATTTTTACCAGTAAATACAAATTGATGTGTAAGACACTCATATCAGCAAAAAAAATCGATATCATCGCGGGGCTGCGTCTCAAGCGACAGACTCGGAAACCCGCGTTTTCGCGGTGCCGGTGCTTAACTGACAGACTCAAAAACCCGCATTTTCGCGGGCCGGCTGTCAATGTGTTAAATAAAATGGAACCAAAATATTTATCAATTTAAAGCATGTCAGACTGCTACCAATACTGAAAAAAGGGGATCGTACTTTAATGTTACATCAAACCGTATTTTCCATTCCGGCGTGAAAACGTTACATTGTTCAAGTGCCAACTTTGAGATCGTATATCGCTAACAGTGATGTGCAATAAAAACTATTATTAGTGGAAAAGAATCTTCTGATGTGTTAGAAATCAAATGCATTTGCTAGATTTCGCAAAACGCGAAAAAAATTGTTTGTGTTTTGGCCAGGATATCGGTGAAATCGACTACTGTGCGTCGTGTGCTACCAAGTGCCTTACACGCACGCGCGTGCGCGCACACACACACACACACACACACACACACATCGGAACGTCAGGTATACACAAAGTTTATATCCTATTGTATATACAGACGATGACCATAAATAGTAAAGTTCAGTATATCGTGCATACCTTTCTCATGGGTTGTCTTCTCTCGAACTAAATAGTTAACAACTTGTCGGTAGATCACGTGCAACTTACTCCAGAAGCTCGAATGCCAGTACGTCGACAACGAGCAGAAACATTAGATGAAGGTCTTAGATAAATGGTAAGAAAAATCATTTCTTAGAGGTTAAGTGGTGGCTTTAGAGTTATCAGGTGTGAGAGTGCGTTAGTAATAATAAAATAAAGTAATTTTTCGTAAGGGTGAACACTGTGGCGAGGGATGAAGAAAGTGGGAGACTTTATTGATATGCGATGTACGCCTGTCGTGAAGAACACTCAGGCAGTAAGAGATGTTAGGCTACAGTTGCTAGATATTTGCAAATTAGAGTTATAAAAGGGAACTAATAACTCATAACATAATGCTGATATTAATTAAAATAATAGTTAGGAGTAAACTTTGTTCATCTCATTCGATAAAGTTGTGGTCATTCCATAGCAATTAATACTTACAAAAACGGTAGTATTAAAAATATAAGGCATCACCTAGTAGCATAATAGAGGAAATTTTAAATCATGTTTGTTCACCTTAATTCTACGTTCCAAGCGCTTTTATAGATTCGACGGTAGAAAGGTGCATACCACTGAATTCGGTGTTGTATATTCGTCGTCGGAGAAACGTATGGAAAATGAATACTAGCACCGACACTGAAAAGCGTGCAGAAGAAATCTTGATAAATGGCGAGGAAACGCGAAGGATGGCAAAGTGTTTTTAGGTGAATTTCCACAGGAATTCAGGGGGGGTTGGAATACCTTGGGCTCTGCGAGAGCAGGCCAGAGCTTCGTAATTGCCGTGACTAAGTTATTCACTTAAGCCACTTAGGCTGCGCTCGGGTTATGCGTTATCGTTGTGATGGTGGCTGCATTAATCTCGAAGTGAGAGGGAATTCCATCTCGCGTTCCTCCTTTCTCACTCTTATGTTGTTGCGCTATTCGCCGTAGAGGTAGCACGAAAATCGTCCTTAATCCCTGATCATAGCTATGCTTAGGCCTTAAAGCCAGCAGCTTTCGGAGTAGTAAAGTCCGTGGGTGCTGTTCAGAGATTTCGAGCTTTCACCTAAAATTTACCTGGATTAATGGAATCCTCAATTGGATGCAACGTGACGGAAGAAAATATGAGAAGATTAATTAATAGTTAAAGTATAATCACAGTACATTCGGTATATCATAAGTTTATCAACTACTTGTTAAAATATAATTCAAGAGCTCTGTTTTCTTTCAATTTAGGAAAAATAAACGGTGCCGGATAAGTTGCTGTAGGATAGAATACAGAATTGAACTCGCGTTGAAAAATCAGGTATTGAAGTTCTCTCAGAACATCGTGTAGAAACGTCAGTTCCCTTCTCGAGAATAATACACGTGTTTCTCTGCAAATATCACAATTTCATGCCCACGGGGACAAACTGAAATGCTCCATTTATCTACGTGACCGGGAAAGATAGAGTTAAATGCAAGTGGAATTTAGCGCACGAATTAATAAGTTCAGGTTTCTGAACCGGGAGAATTGTCTGAAGCACAATTGCGTTTCGTCACTGAAGTTTACCGTAACTGATATTCTAAATGTAAAGCATTCATTAACGATAATGTACTCTTGTATACAGACAGAGATAAGGGAAAAATGTACTGGATTGACATTTTTATGAGTCCGACGTTTGAACAATCTCGAAGTGTAATTAATAATGGACCCCCGGCAACTTTAATTATTTTATCAATTTAATGTCAGCTAAGAGAAATTAAGTTTGCAAAATTTTTTGTCGACGATTATCTATTTTTATGTGATGATAGCAATGAAGACTACATTTGTTTACAAATATTGTGGAATATGTAAGTGAAAGTACAAAATAATTGTGAAATTCCGTATCTAAAATTACAGTGATGGAAAATAAATTGCAACGGAAAGTTATATCGAGTATGTGTTACTACCCTTGAGCAGGTAGTAATGTTGTCAAGGGTCGAGCGCAGACATTCCATTGTCTCGCGGATTTGATATTTAAGATCGACCATGCATATCCAGGAAACCGAAACATCTTAGATTGACGGAAGAACAAGCCCATCAACCATTGATCGTTTAACAAAGAAAAGGGATTAAAGTCCTTTTTAAAGATTGACAGCTTACCTGGCATGCGGTGGCTATTCCGCAGAGACAATGGGCTTATGGTGCGAGCGTGAAGGCTATTTTTGAGAGCTGCCTTAATTCCCGGTACAAATGTGCGCCTCAGGCTTTTCGTAGCCAAGGGGGATGAGAGGTCAAAATAACAATATTGGGACTCTCACTCCTCTGCGCCTCAATGGATAATTGCCGCATCATTAAACTCTGCCTGCGCCGACGCGTCGCCGGTCTCACCACCCTCCTCGGCCACCCTCGGTCCCAAACCGGGGTGGTAACAAACGGACCCACGCGCTGCGAGGCCATGACCGCTATCCCCTCCTCCAGTCCAAGGGGCGTCCAAGGATGTCCCGCCAAAACGTTCACGCGCCCCCACGAAATATTAATAAAGTATTTCAGGTGCGAAGTCACACCGTGACTTCCGGTGGCGCGCAAGCCCTTTTCTTGGGGGCGTAGCCGGGCGGTGGTGGGAGACATTCATCCGCGAAGGACTCTTCCGTTTTTGAAAGAGTCAGTCACTCCAGAAACTCCGAACAATAAAGTTCAGTTAACACACACACACATTTATTCTCATTAATTGTTAACATAGTTGTAAAGTATAGTTACGTTTATTAAAGTTTCGAAAAACCCACATCGCTGTGGCACATTTTACACTACATTCATTGCTTCCGCTCAATACTAAAGTACCTCTCGCGTCCAACTCAAAAGACCCATGAGGAGCGTTCCCGATATACGTCTCTCACATCAAGCAAAGTGGAAATTCGGATTTACGACCCGAATAGGTCCAGTCCGAGAATTGGCCGTGTATTTTGAGGCGCAACAGTAAAGTTTGATAGAAAATTGCAAAGGTTGAGAATTAAGGTAAACGTTACTAGGAAAATTTCGATTTATAATATCGTTAAAGGGATTCCGCGTAGCATTTCAATTTCTTAGACAATAAGCAAGCAAAAACAAGATCTGGAAAAGTTCGTTAGATATCTTATTTGCTGTAATTTACGTATCGATAAGTGCTGTTAAGCTTCTTATGAATTTCATACCATCGAAACATTACTTTTATGACTGTTATATAGGATAATTTGTGTAGTCTCTTTTTCTCTGACGGTCATAATCAGAATTAAAAAGTATCAAAACTGTTACTTATCAGAGTAACAACGATATCACTACTTGTTTATAACACGTGTAAAAAAAAGGATTATTTTTATCCAGAAAACAAATAATCGTTTTTTATCGAAATGCATAGAACATTTTATAGAAACGAAACATAATGAGAAATGCTTCATCAAAGGAAATCGGAATGATATTTGCAACATGAAAGACCTACTACCAACGAGAAGCATTGAATTATGTGAAACATATGTATCGAAAAACAGTATTTCCGTAATCCAAAATACGCAAAATTGGTGCAGTTTTATTTCAGATATTGATGATGACGTTCAATGCAATTTAATAGCCGCTGAATGTAAAATTTTGAAATATCAGCAAATGGTGTTAATTATCTGGAGAATGGAACATTAATTCTGTATTTCATTCGAGACGTATTACGTTTTACAAAATATAACACATTTATCGAAGAAGACAGATTTTTGAATAATCTAAACAAAGAGATACAAAAAGACGTATTGCTAAAAACAGCGACTCATAATTTGAATTAGTTTGTACATCTGCACCTTAACGATCGTTTCTTAATTTATGTCGGCAGTGAGTCTAGCGGAGCATCAACAAGTTTCGAGTGCCAATAACGAAGTGGTGCCATTAAAGAGTGCCGAAGATAAAAGCGAAGATGTCATCGAGGGTCCTATCAGGGAAGTCCTTGCTCAAAGCGGAAGTACTGCCAATTTACCGTGCAGAATTACGGATCCAGCAGCTGGAACCGTGAGTATTATTACGTAATGCCCGTGATTTCTGTAAACCATTTGAACTGAGAACGTACTTTTCAAATGCGCGGACACTCTGACGTGTCGTCTTAATTTGTAAAATTCTGAAATTATTTGAACACCGATATGCGCCGCATTATGGTTCTGAATGCTTTATAAATTGTTGGAATACCAGCAGAATGCTTTAGGTCAGGCAAGCCACTTATTTGATCGCCGCATGTGTCCTTGGAAGAGCTCCGCCTGCTACTACTTCCCGTGCGCTCAAGAACTCGTTGCTTGACTTGTCTTCACTTGCCAGGCGCGAACTATATATATACATATATATATATATATATATATGTATGTAGTATCGGGAATTTTTACCTGTAGTTTAAGATAGTATAGACGTACAAAAGTAAGGACCAGGGACAGGTAACTGACGATTTTAATAATAACGGTACGAACTAACGGTGACGCACGGCGACGGATACGGACGTCTCGAGGCAACACGGTGCGCAAGGGAGAGTTCACGAGGCCGGCAGGCCCGGGAATTTCCCGGGGTGAGGCCCAGCCCAGGGTGCTCGCGCATGCCGTTTTTCCTCGAATGACAAAGACAGACACGAAAGACGAAGACGCACGACCAGAAATAAATAGACATGACGGACGAAACGAAGGGACAGTTTTTAAGAGATACACGGAGTTAAGAGACGCACGGGGACAGTTTAGAGATACACGGAGACAGTTACAGTTTGAAGATACACGGAGATACGATACACACGGAGTTACACGGAGTTTTTTGAGTATACACGGAGCCGAACGGAAACACGGAGTACAATTTAAGCGTGAAGTTAAGCACGATTCGCGGACTACCGATCTTAGCCGACTAAACAACCACAATCCCACATATAAATATAAACACCAGTTAAAGTCGACATATTAGGTTGGTATAGTTTATGATTTTCCTGACTTTTGAAACCAGTTATTGGAGGATTTTAAAGAGATAATAAAATAATAATTCCTCCGAGAGAATTTGTGTATTTTTCAGCTGTCCATGAGCACCCTCTTTTATCTCGGTATTCTATAACTCGCTTCACTCACGCTCGCTCAATTTTTATTTCCCGTCGGAGCAGTGAGTTGAGCGATTTTCATTTAATTTCCGTCTTCCACCCTTCATATGCGAGGCTATCGGAAAAACAGGGGGCTTATCGTCAGATTATAGAACTGCCCTTCGGATTTTCCAAGTGGTAAAACGTGTCCTTTTTTCATTTACGAGAACTTCGCGAATCGTTGGATTATTTAATCATTTTTATCAAAGTGCCTAACATCAAGTTATAAGATAAATTTATTCTATTATGTGAACATAACAATTTAGTCTTGTAAATTCCTTTTGCTATTCAGACGTACCGTCTGTATCTTAGAAACTAAAGTTGCCTACGATTTAGTTTTGTATCTGTCGAGATGCTGGACAATTATACATATTACAATTAAAATTATGAAGAAATGTAGTGTTTACTGTCTTTTACATCTGCAACCGGCTACTCTATTTCTCAATTTCAACACCCAACACATCCCAGCAGTAATCAATAAATTACACGAGCGAAATACATTTCACCCGTGATTCCTTTAAACACCCTCATCTCAACAAAAAACCACACGCCACTGTTATACCGAATCCCTTCCGCTCGACATCATTAGACAGCTCACGTCAACATTTTTCATCCATAAAACTTACAAATCTTTCTTCATTGAAAATCATCGCGCCTTTTGTCCCGCTTGAAAACCCTCAAAATTCGTGCACTGGCTGGCAAAAAAAATCCCAACATCAGCGGCGGCGCCGTCGTTTCTATGCCCAGCCCGAGTCAAAGCAGCGAGACAACGAATGACACAGCGATACGTTTTTCCACGAGCACGTATTCTTCGTTTCATAACGTTCGGCGAATGTTAATATTATTCTTGCGACCTGCAAAAAATTGCCCCAGTTCGCGGGTAACTATCTTGGCCGGAGGGTGCAACCGCGGGTATTCTAATTCGCGCAGACCCCCGACGAAGAACGATGTATCTATCCCTTTATTCGCCGTCTCGCGGAGAACTGCCCTCAGGCAATGGGTGCAAAGGTAGACCGTACAAGCTCACGAATTTTCTACAGGCGTGCAATTTCACACAGAGAGAGAGGGAGTGAGAGAGAGAGAAAGAGAGAGAGAGATCCATACATGAGAAACTTTCTAAGTATACCAGCCTTATTCTAATATAACCTATTTTAGGCTTCGGGAGAGGAAGACTTAAGCTGCGTTATTAAGTTTAACTGAATATGCAGATTCGGAATAATGCACGCTCCGTCGAGCGGGTTTTATGACTCTTTATTGTACGAGTTGCGGTTCTTAGTCGGCGAATTTTTCCGCTTTAGGTGGTGGCGGTGCGACGCCATTAAGTTTAATTATCGCCGAGACAGAAAGTTCTACGAACGGGAACTCGAGTAGAGGAGCGTTATTGCCACCTCGATAACAAATAGCTCAGCCGCGGCGGCTGCTAATTTTCTTTCTGCCATCGTGAACTTTTAGACAAATTGCCCTTTCTACTCTCTTTACGCTTACCATACGCTTCGCCTCCTCCTACTCCACTCTTCTCTTTCTACTTTCTATCCGTCTTTCTTCTTCTATTTCCCTAGTGCGGAATGCTCGCAGTACTTTCGACGAATTATGCTCGATGCCACTAGTTAAGCTTTGTTCAACGCTGGAGTTGGGCTCCCTGCGAAATGTACCGAGGATAAATTCGCATTCGGGAATCTTCAAACTTTATGCTACAGTCTGATTTTAACAACGGTGCGGGTGGATGATGGTCCTTTTTAGATTTACTGGCGAGATATAACGAGAGATGGATGATGAGACGGTTTAATGCATTATTTTTTATTGTCGCCGTATTTCTTGCGTGGATAATTTATGAAATATTGCATATCGTTGGAAAACACGTTTTTCTCGTGTCGCAACGTTTTTTTTTTATGGTACGTGGTTATAAATTGTGAGATGTTTGAGAGGACTCTGTTTCTGCAGACGTTTCATTGAGAATTTTACCGTTTATAGGTAAGATAAATATGAAAGTGAGGAGCAAGGTAATAAACAATTGTTGATGGGTGAAAAAAATAGTTGTTGAGATCGTGTTCTCGACAGTTTGTTTTTCGATGAAATCATATACTGTGACCTGGATTATCTTTCTTTAAATAAGTAATAATTGACATTTTTATTTGTGCCAATTAGAAATGTATGACACAATTTCTCTATTTGTTAGAAGATAATAAAGTTTAGTGTGACGAGAAGGAAGCTCACAACATTTTGGAAAAAAAGATATTTACTAATTCTGACACGCCCTTTTTACATATGCTTTCTCTCTTTCATAGAGATAAACACGAAATAATGTCAGTGAATGAATTCCTTCAGTGGTCATGACTTATGAACAGAAGGGATACCTCGCGTTTCATTTCGAACTTCTGAATTGTTTAGATAAATACCAAAATAAATATAAGGAGATCTCAATAAGTTTTGCAGGCTTACGTCAATCGACTGCAATTCGCTATCGTTGGTTATTTATTTGCATGCAATGATAATAATCGTTAAAGCTACTGATGGAAACCTACATATGTACTGCCCGCAAAAGATCTGATGGCGCGCGGTACATCAATGCGACAAGAGGGGCTATCTCTCGCATCTTCTATATCCGCCATATTGTTTCTGGAAACCTGAAGCTCAGCCGATATCAAGTAAAAACAAAACACTTCTTTCGCCGTTCATATAATGACATAACGAATGTGCGGCTTTTTCGGCCATTAGCGCGTTAAAATCGAAAATACGGATGAACGAGGGATGTCTCTATTCGTCTAGCGAATCAGTGCCAAACACTTGCCACGCGGCTTCAGATATTGTGTGGCCTTAAATATACAAAATCATTATCAAATTCCAAATTCGAAATTAAATCAATAGCAAATTAACTAGAACAGAAAACTGCAACGAGTATAAGAGGACAGAAAAGTGCAAAAAATTGGTGCTAATTATTTGATCAGACTTAACCATCGTTTAAACGATTACAGCACAACTGAACGTAACATTACATTTAACAAACTACTGCACCAAGGATCTCCCAGTTGATTCGATTTTAAATCTCATATATTCTTCTGCAATCTCTATACAATCGTTTTCACCCTTCTCCCTTTCTTTTTCTCTGTTCGTCTTTCCTTTTCGATCAGCACACACACACAGGCACACACACTGCCGTCTTTCTTTCCCTCTCTTCTTTTCCATCTTCGAGTGCAAGCCGCGGAAATATTTCAGAATATTTTACCGGGCTTCGACGTTAAACCGATACCACAGCAGGTGCTCTGTCAATGTTTTTCCTCCATTTTCTTGCGAAAGGAAAAAAATGGAGAACGAAAGGGGAGACAGAAAATCCAGGTTGTGCAAACATTCGAGAAAGCAAAGACGTGCGTATGTCGAAAGTCAAATGTCAGAATCAGGTATCAGTATACGAAAACACTGATGATTCCTTTGTAGCATGGGTCATATTAAAAACATTTAAAGTATTTTTTATTCGTGCTTTTAAAACTTCGTTGCAAGGTACATGAGCGAACATGTTGGTTAAACTCTGTAGGAGAATCGAGTAACTGTATGGAAGAGTTAGGTCTTTTTGTAAACTGCCGCAGAAACGTGCATAATACTATTTTCTTTTGAGAGCAATTTTAAAAAGAGATAATAAGTAATCCAATGTTTTTTGGTATTTTCAATTCGGCGAAGAATTAATTCTCATTTTTCTGTTGCTTTAAAAGCAAGCACTAGTAAATTCGTCGGGATATTACAGAAAACTTAATATCGCGCTTCTGAGAAGTAATAAGCAGCAGAACAGCAGTACTTGAGAGCAAGGAGTATGGTTGAAACTCGAGGACAAATGAAACACTTAACATTCTCTTACCGATTCGAAAGGAAAGGAATTTCCATCTGAATAGAATGAAATTTCTGCCACTTTTTCCTACTCTTCGTGGCTATTTGAATTCTTCAATTTGTCAAGAACTTTTACAAGCGCCTAAATAAATAAAACAGAAGGCGAGATGAACTCCCTCGACGTTTCTGAAATATAGATTTCGCTCCCTGATAGACGTGTAAGGGCGAGAGCGTCAATAAAGCTGAAAATACGCCGTGAAAGCCGTGTTATTTACGCGATTTTCGCAGGATCTATATTTTTCCGTAGGCGGATTCTTTATTCCGAAGGGGCCTCACGAAGAACGACAGGAAATCATAATCTACTTACAAGATGAATATTTCGCGTTCCCGTTTACTTTCAACATCGATGGAATTTTTCCGAATATGGAGCGTTCGTGTGAAGGATAAAGCCAATCAGAAGATTGCTACTTGAAATAGACTTGTGTTCAGTCCTCTCTCTCTCTTTCTCTCTATCTTTCTGCAATTTATTTCTGTTTTCAGGGAATTCCTTTGAACCGTGCCAGTTTTATTCAGAAATATTCTTTATCGGTTCGCAGGAAAGAAAATACCTGCAGTATAAACAGATGTTCATTGGAGAAAAATAAATAAAATGTGTGTCACGTTTTCGAGATGAAATATCTATCGCAGGTATCAAAATATTTTATTGCCTTTCATTTGTTGTCGGTTTTTCCTTCATTTAAAACTCCTCGGCTTTTCAAAGGATATGAGGAAAATTCTTTTGTTGTTAACGATTTTGAAATTACAGAGATAATCTATGCAAGAACTTTGAATACGTACTGTTAAGTATGAAATATACATTCGCAAATTGTATCATAAGATTAGATTGCAACTTAATGGAACATGAATGTACATACGACTCTACATCATAAGTCAATCAGAGCTATAAAAAACATACAGAAACGTGAAATCCACAAAATGTGTAATTCATAGTAAATACGTATATCCCAAAAATTGAACATAACATTATACAACCATACTAATATATTTAGATATTGTATCTCCTTATTAGTTAATTAATATTAGATCAGCTCAGATCTTGAAACCAATTTTTACAATAAAAAAATATCCGCATTCTAAAAAAATTGTTATCCAACAGTTGCTCTCATTGTACTTTCTGGTTACGTGCATACCGCTAAAATCCTTAAGCTTTAAATTTTCAAACAGTAAATCTATCATGTACCTATACATGAACCGTTTATTTTGAAACTGACGTAAGTCACTTTACTGTAATGAAAAATGGTGACTTTTAACGACTATATAAAATTATTTATATTAAAAAAATATAAGCATCCAAGATAGCAATTCCAAGTAAACGTTTCCAAAAATTGGCATCAAGATTTTTAAACACGTTAATGCAAACCCTTAAATACCACGACTTAAAAAAAAGTGACTTATGCCACTTTAAAAATAAACGGCTCATATGTATGTACATATATACATATATACTACATGGGAAAAATACCTTCACAAGTATCGACGAAGGAATTCGAACTGGGTTATAATATTTACGAGTTCAAAATCGTGCAGTAAATACATAGACGTAGAAATACTTTAACTCATATTGCAGTTTGTTTGAGTTAAATCATGGTGATAGCATTATTAAGGATGACAGCATTGAGGAAAGAAGTTCCGGAAATAATTAAACCACACTAAGAAGTCATTTATTCGGTACAAATAAGCACTATATAAATTGAGAAAAGTAATGTGTATAATTTCCATGGGATTTTGATACCAATTAACTTCTCGAGCCACGCCCGGAGTTCAAAAAACAAAACGCGATCGCGGATCATCATGCATATTTTACGAAAGAAGGAAAAGGCTAACTTCGCATACATTACTCACAAAGGATACGTAATAAGTTGGTTTCTATCACAGAAGGAGGTCCTACACTAATTGTATGGATATCACATGGCATAAATTTCTTAAAAGCGGTGAAGAATCTCTAATTGAGATCAAGTAATGAAACAATGAAAGTTCCGTCCTTGTTATCACAATTGATTTTCAAAACACACTGTACTTAGTCGATTAGTTTGTACATCAAAATTGTGCGATACAACATAGTCTATGCCATTGTTTCCCAAACTGTGTTTCGCGGCACACTGGAGTTCCGCAAACAATCACTAATTGCAAGTGTTCCGCAAAAAAGTATGAAACCGAAGTTAAAGAACAACGAAACATTGTCTGCTTTCATGTATTTAACGATTTATTCCAGCTTAAGATTAAAGTAAAACAAATTTACTCCAGTATTTCTTATAAATTTTACAACTTAAAAAGTATTCCGCAATGCGAAAAATTTGTGAAACACTGGTCTATGCCGTGTTAAAATTCCTTAAAAATGTAATTGAATGAAACGTGTTGACACGTTATTACCACCCCTGAACGAGCATTAGTATAATCAAGGTTTCGAGCGCAGGAGTTCAATTGTTTCACGGAATCTTTCTGTAACAATAGACAATGCATGTCCAGGAAATCATAGCGTTAAGGCTCACAGGCCCACGGACCCCGCCAGTCTCTATTATCCTCATCGTCTTTTCTATCAGTAGCCTTTTTCGTACAACAATACAAAGTTTCCCTGGCATGCAGATGTCCGGTTCCGTACAAACGATAGTGTCATGGTACCGTATGTATGGTTGTCGTATTCCCCATCCAAAAATGCCAAGCGGCGCGATAGCGCTTGTCTTATTCTCCGATTAAAAATGCCAAAAGAAGCGCTATTGCGTTTTTTTCTGCTCTTGTTTCTGTACATTTTAATAACATTTGCATCCAAATGTTGCATTGAAATTAAAATTCGTCCTCTTATCAGCTGTCTCATTATTTTATTTTTATCTAAAACGGAATGGTAGTCGTAAAGTCGCGCATCGGCTTCTGCCGAGCGTGTACGGTTGTCGGCATCGCAGCCTAGAGCGCTGGCACTTTTCGAGCGAAACAGAAGAAGCGCAAAATCACTCCTTGGCACTCAAACGGTTAATCTTAACACTTTGCTGGCCGCACATTTATCGCATCAGCGTTACACTGCCGCCGGCGAGTTTCACGCAGGTTCTACTGCTTGCCAACGGTGACATTTACGCAGTTGTTTGTACAAAAGACAATCTGGGAAATTGGGAGGAGAAAACTGTGGAAGTCATTGTTCCCTATTTATCAATCGTTCCTTTGCATCGATATGTTTACCTATACAAATATCGGAATGATCGGAATAAAGTATCATCGCTTGCGAAAAGAAGTCACGCGTACGTGATAGCGGCCGATAATAGTTGGCGAAGAGAATGCACGCGTACGTGACAGCGGCAGGCAAAGTGTTAAGGTTCGCATTGTCACTCCCCTCTTCCTCAATAGGAATAACCGTGCTATAATCCTTCGCCTGCGCTGACGAGCCACCCTCTTTCTCCACCCACGGGCCTCAGCCCCTCAACCGAAGACCATCCGGTCCGAAATGGGGGCGGGCGATCAAGAGGGGGCGCGCGAACACTCGCTCCAAAACCGTTCACGCGGTAAAATAATATTTACTAATTTTCCGTATGACTTCCGATATGATCTGGTGCTCAAGACGAATTCGTTCAGCTCAGCGCCATCGGAAGGAGGGAGAATCGACGAAGAAATCTCCCTCACAAATCAGTTGCTTTCCAATCCTCAACTGAGGAACAACTCGTCCTCAACTGAGGATTATTATCGACATCGTGAACATTCATTCACCCTCGACTGAGGAACATTCGTTCATTTTCAAATATCTCGATCAAGAGAAAAGTTAGCTTAAGTGTTGTGTTAATGTTAGATAGTTTTAAGTGTAAATAAATATCACCTAAGTTCAAACTGAGCTTATCATCTGATTCGGGAGACCCAAAAAAACCAGGCTACGTTATATTAATTTATACCGTAGCCGACGCAACACGTAAAGGGCAAAACAGTTAAAACAATGTCAGATATCAACTTGGTTTCTAAATCAAGACAATTACTTGCCTGCCCAATAAGTAATACACCATTAAAAATTTAGGAAATTATTATGGTGTACTTGCACATGAAAAATCGATGTACTTCATGGTATCATCCCTTAGAAATTCCAAGGGTCAAACCCCGTAAGTTCAGCGGAGCTATTATATACGACCTCGACGAAATATCTCAAACATCAAACACGTCGCACGAAATAAAGGACGAAAGTTCTTCTAAAAATATTTCAACTGCATTCCCCACACACGGATGTCCGCCGGAATCGTTACCTTCCTTCGACTTCCCGTCTTACTGGCTGTCATATTAAATATTTCAAGCGCGAAGAACTTTTATCGCGGAAAGTAGGAAAGCTGCGAAACCTACGGGCACTTATGTAAAACACCCTGTCCACTGTCAGAAGGCGCATACACCCTCAGTGGATCCCACACCGTCGGAGTGGGCATGAATAAAACATGAATTCATCTGCGTCTTGTGTAGGAGCACAGAGATAGAGAAACAAGAGGCGTCTCTTCGCAGGATGAGAACGGACGAAAGAGGCCACAAGCAGGGCTGTCGAAGAGGATAGAGGGGTCTCGGCGAAGAAAAAGAACCAAATGCGCTTCGGGCGACGAGATATCAATTTCGGAAAAATCTTGTAATCTCTTTCTCCCTCTTCCGCGATGCATCACGCGCCGTTCTGCCGTGAAAAATATAAGTTTGCGGAGTTTGCGGAAACTTTCGTCGATGACGGGGCTGGGAAAAATAAAATGCCGTGGGAGAAGAGGGAAGAGGAAAGAGAAAGCGCTGAGTTGTGTATGAAATACAATTTAGAAAGTCGATTTCGGTCGACAATGTGCGAGTCCGTGAATTGTACGGCACGCGTCAACTGGAAAAAGAAACTTCGTGCGGTCGTAGGAAAAAAGGGAAGGACAAGGACAAATCCCTACGGACACTCACCCAAGGATCGCAAATTCTTTTCGACTGTTAGGGGTATTCTTCAAGTCGAGCGTGAATGACTGAAATTTATCTTCCTGAAAGCAGAAGTTTGCTTTAAGACGCTCATCATGTTGATTTAACTGGGAGTAATTTCATACACGCTTAAATTATTAAATTGTTTTTTCCTTTTCAGTATACTTAGAATAACAAGAATATTCAATCAGTACAATAAAGAGCAAAAGAATCAACTTTCAAATAGTATAATTAGCATCCGAAAGACAGGAATGATACGAACTATCAAAGAAAATGGGAATAGCCAAGAAGAAAAAGTAATATTATAAAAAATACCCTAGAATGAGAGTAACAAAGATTTCTGGAAAATATTCTACAAAAGCTAATGAACACTAATAATAAGAAAATTATAGGGATATCTAAAAATTCTGAAGGGACATTTCTCGAACACTATTCGCAAATGAGGAATATTTAAAACCTGAGATACATAACAATCCAGAAGCGAATTTAAGTTACAATTTATCTTGCTGCCACGTTCGAAAGTGATCCCCTTAACAGTGACCTGCAGTCTCAGGAAAAAACCTCTAAAAAAATGCGACGTCATTTTTACCCAGAAAAAATCTTCGACCCCTTTATTCACCCATCTTGCGACACAGAAACCCCATTTTCACCAGGAAGCGAGGGGCAAAAATGCCGTAGGCTAGAATTTTTATTCACTCGGATTGCGTGAAGTCAACATTGATTTCTTGAGATCCTAATACGAATTAACCAGTTGAAATGTCCCTTTTTGTTTCTATATTTAACGACTAAAATACTTTAAGGAATTGTTTGGAAATAATATTCACTATCGCTAAAAATCCTCTGGCAGATTTCTGAAGAAAATTTTCATACATCTTAAGCGACTTCGTGTTGTAGTAACGTTGATTAATGTTATTCTAAAGAACGAGTACCTTTCGCGTTGAAAAAAAATCACAAGAGCTTCGTGTCTCCGCTTAATTTGTTATCCTGCGAATACCGAGATCCTTTTTCCGAATCCCATGTGTCTTACTTGGATGAAAATCAGGTTAAAAATATAATGAAATTAAAATGTACATACTTGGCGAACTACAGTGACTCACGAAAATATTCGGACAGTAAGGTATATCGAAATTCATCGCTGTGTATCTCGATTATTTGTAAGGGAATCATCTTCATTATTTTTTCTAGTAATGAGTTATTAACTAAGGTTAACAAAAATATATGATTTATTTAATAACTTACTGTATATTATAATATAATAAATGATAAATGAAATGGTACCTTATTCTTAAGTCACAAAAATATTCGGACACTACTTAAAATGACATTTCCAAGTTGAATTTTAATGCATATCACTAAAGTTTTAATATTTCGTGGCATAACCGTTTTGTTTTATGACATGTCTTAGTCGTTTTGGCATATTATATATAATTTTTTTTAAATATTCCGAAGTTATACGTGCCCATTCTTCTTGGAGTCTTAGTTTTAATTCTTCTTTTGAATGAATTGGGTATACATGTATTTTGCGATCCAATTCATCCCATAAATTTTCGATCGGGTTGAGGTCTGGAGAATGTGGGTGAGGATGCATACCTTTGGGACATCTATATAACAAAAATTCCTGCACAATACGCGCCTTGTGCTTGGGATCGTTATTCTGATAAAATTTAAACCTATCACGGATTCTCATATTTTCAGCACTCTGAAGTAAATTATTTTTCAAAAGATTCAAATAAACATTTTTGTCCATAATTGTGTCTATAAAAACTAAATTTCCAACGCCGGTGGTTGAAATGCAGTCCCAAATCATTACGCTGCCTCCTCCGTGCTCCACCGTACCTCGTGTATGTCTGATATGGAGCTCTGTATTTGGCTTACGCCAAACCATAGTTCTTCCATCAGAATTATAAATGTTAAATTTGCTTTCGTCAGCAAATATAACGTCAGTCCACCATGATTCGTCCTTAGAAACAAGCTCCTTAGTGAAGTTAATTCGTTTCCTCATTGATGAATGGCTTTCTCCTAGCAATTCGACCGTTGTACCCATGTTGTTTTAGTGTTCTTCGGATTGTTTCTGGATGAACTTCCTTGCCGCTTTCTTCTAACAGCTCACTTGCTAATCTTGGAGCACTTAGAAGAGGGTTTCCTTTAATTTTTCGCACTAGTCTTCTTTTCTCCCTATCGTTTAAAGCAGCTGGCCGACCAGTTTGCGGAATGGATTCGATGCGGTTCTCGATATTAAATCGCCGGATAATGTCCGCGATAGTGCTCTTGCTGATACGAAGCATGGCACTAATTTCGCGATATGATTTTCCCTTCTCGCGGTGGAAAATTACGAGTTGCCTCTGATTGAACGACGTATTCTTCGTCTTGCGTCCCATTCTGACGAGTTTCTGAAGTATTACTAACGAATAATGCAGTGACATCGACCTCTATAACTATGTTTATAAACATTCCTCAGAACGCTAAGTTTCCAAAAGTAAATACTCGGAAAATACATTGGGTGTCCGAATATTTTTGTGACTTAAGAATAAGGTACTATTTCATTTATCATTTGTTATGTTACAATTTACGTTAAGTTATTAAATGAATCATATGTTTTTCTTAATCTTAGTTAATAACTCATTACCAGAAAAAATAACGAAGATAATTCCCTCACAAATAATCGAGATACACAACGATGAATTTCGATATACCTTTGTGTCCGAATATTTTCGTGAGTCACTGTACGTTGAGATGGGTTATACGTTTCTTCGGGATGTGTTGTTATTACAGTTTCGTACACTTAATTAACAGGAATATTGTTTTACCGCGATGTAATATAGGACATTTACCATACCGGTTACAAATCGATATCCAGCTTCTTACTAACGACGTAGAGGTATTTGTTCTATCCATTTATGTCATATTTTGCAGTTTGTGACAGATTAAATGATTTTAACTTTAAGTTGTTCCCAAACTTAAGTTGCATTTTGTGCGCGTTTCCTATGCCTTTTATTTATTTTCTTCATTTACACAAAACTTTTCATTCTGTTTAGCTATCTTGAAGTATTTTATTCTAAATACTCAACAAAACGTGTACATATGCTACAGAATGACGGAAAACATGCGGATAGAGTAAGGAAATCTGTTGTTTCATAGAAATGATAGCAACTTCTATTGACCCCTACTTTAAAATGTATATGTTGCCGATGAGAGTTAAATCGCGTATTAATCCTTTCATGCTTATAGTTATATTGCGATTATTCCACCTTGTATGACTTAATGATTTTTGCTGCTGGTAACGCGATGAATTCATGCAAAAGGGAACTTGTATCTCACTTCTCGATAAGGTTCGTCTCACAAGAGGTGAGTTTGTTCTTGTAATTTAGTATTTACAACTGTTGGCTCGTGTAACTTTTGCCCGAAGATTACATAGACACTGATTTCTGATTCGTTGGACAATTAAGACGTAGGAATCTGATTTTTTCACTTCTCTCAGAAATAAAATTGCACTCCGAAATTTGGTCTGTGTTGTTTATTATAACGATAACGAATGAGTATATTCACGGAAACAAAGAAACAATTAACAAGATATAATAAAACAATAATAACAAAACGAGCGCGTAAAACGAAGTTGATTGCAAACTGTGTTGTACAAGAAATAGTAATGTGACAATGTTTGAAATGATGGTAGTGTGGGATGCGAGGTGTAGAGTGAGAAAGTGAGTTTTTTAGGAGCGGAAGGCTGATGGTTTCAACACTGTATTTTGAACTGTTGTATCGCGCTCGACGGCTCTCGAATCAAGTGACTAGCCGGAGGATCGTTTCCTCCGACGTAGCCTCTTGGGAGGCGGAGCAAAGTTTTGGGAGTTTTTCTCTATTACAATGTCATTGATTTTTGCAAATGATTGGTGCAGAAAAACTCCCTCCACTTTAGGGTGTGTCTGGAAAGAGAGGATGCTTTAGGGAAAAACCCAGACAGCGGTGCTTGCGGTTCCTTGCGACCCGCGGTTTATGGCGGTACAGTACGCGAGCAACAAGTAATTTAAGCTGTAGTCATTGTCCTCAAGAAAACTTCGACTTGTAATTGCTTTTCGAGGGTCTCTATTTTGACCCTCGGTAGTTACAAGCCGGATTAACGAATTCGGGAAAATGGTAAATCGCGTGTCGCTACAGTAGTAATGTTTTTTGGTGACTCATGTTTGCAAAAAATGCAGATTTTGCATTGGTTTAGCCAAAACCCACCGCAGACCCAGGCAGAAGGAGGCTTTGGGTTACGAGATTAATGTAGATTCGAGAAGACGCTGGATTTATGATACCTGTATTAAATCTAGCTTGGAGGAAGGTGTCCGTGCAAAACCTGGTGGCCACGTGCGACCCTCCGGTCATCGTAGGGTGGTCGCCAGATGGAACAGGTCTGCACGGCTACAGAAATAATTAGAAAAAGAATGGAATGTTTGGTTCTCGCAACCTCAAGGCCCAAGTTCTAAATTACGCCTCAACAACAACGTAGGAAAGAAGTGGGGGAGATCGTCATCTCAAGAGGTTGCGTCTCGCGATGCATAGTTACAGAAAGATTCAGTTTAGAGACCCAGTTAGACACAGAACCTTTGTTTAGACACCATTAGATACCTTAGATTATTTAGTTATTCAGTATTTTATTTTGTATTTTATTTATTCCATATCACTCAATATATATATACTATTTATTATTGTATATTAATCATTAGTGTGTGTGTTATTGTTATTTATTTAAAATCATTAGGGATCCTGGCAACATCCACCACTTACAATTAGTTTTATCCACGCCTACACATTAGTTACTCAAATTCTATCCTTCTCCTCCTTAGTCTTATTTAATGGAATCCTACTAAAGTACTTACACCAACGATTAACAATGGTTAAAATATTTTGAATTAACAACACTCTTGGTTTACATCCAGAATATTCTCAGACTTTTCCAAGCTTTTTGTGCATTTTAATGGGGCCTCACCTAGGCTGGCTTACCTCGCGCATCTATACATCACTCGGTTCTTTGCCTCGTCAGCAAAGTGACCAAGGTATGAACAAAAAGTCTCCGAGAAATTCGTCTGTTCATGTTTTACTCAGTAAGGGCGTGTTGAAGATAAAGAGTCTTTGTTTCACGTCTTCCACAATCGCATCAATAATTGTCCAGAGGTAATGATGAAATATTTCTTATCGAACGTTGCAAATACCGTTTCTTGTTTTGACGGTCACCTCTTTAATAATTTCATCTTTGCCCGGATAGAAATAGTCTACGTAGCCAAGGTTCCAACGTATGGAAGGAACGTTATCATTGTTAATAATGACGAAAGTACCCTACCTTAATTTTGTGCGATCTTCCTGTATACCGTTGTCGACGTACGTACACTTAATCCGTATGGATCAGGTGTTCAACATTTTTATACCTATCACCCACTTTTCTATCTTTTTTGACAGTAAGAAATGTTTACCGTCTACCGATTCCGCAATAACTTAATTTAGCGTAATTGCAAAGTACTCATAATTTTTGAGTGGAGGTTTAGTAGAAATATGTAATTAAACTTATTTTTTTTAATTAAAGGAGAAACAAACTCAAATTGAGTGATGGTCGCCGGTAAAAAAAGGAAAGCACCTTCAGCGTGGGACAAAACCCTTACCGCCCACTATGAAAATTTGAATCGCTATTCTTGTTTCCATCCATTTAAAAAACTGTCATGGCATTTGTTTTATATGTTTCCAACGGAATAAACGTTTCGGTGCCGCATTCCTCAGATCCTGTTCCAACATGGACGTTAAAGAATCTTCAATCAAAAGAGTGAGTGGGAGTCAACGATAGGCGATCGTTCGGATAGAAGGATAAAGGAATTAGTGGATGGGAGTTTGAAATAGCTTCGATATCTATGGCGTACGTTATTAGAGCTCCGAATGTGGGTAACGTATCTCTTACTCTCCGAATCATGTGGCGCTTAAATGATTTTACGCCTTTCCAAATTCTATCGAAATGAGGCGAGCAAGGTGCTATTAGTTTCCAGCGATTCTATCTTCTCAGCAATCCAATGATACATTCTGTTTCTGCACTTCAGTAGAAGATAGGGCAAGAACTGATATTTTGAATTTATCGCATAACGACTCTTTCGATTAAGGTGCAAGATTACGATTTTTTTTTGTCACCTATTTAATGATTCATCATTACGTAAATCCAGTTCAAGGACGTTTATCTCCCTGTACCCTTTGGCCAATTATAAATGTCAATAAATGAATCATCTAATTGCAGCCAGAACCGATACGAACCGTTGAATTTCGGTTATTAGAAGGTTGGTATTATGCTGGATCGGAATGAAGGCAGTTGAGGGGTAATTTGCTCTGATTCGCCGGACGGATAGGAACATCCCTCTCCCTCACGCATTTTCGATTTTGATGCGCCATTGGCAAGAGAGACCCGCACATTCGTTTCGTCGCCATGTGAACGACGAAAGAAGTGTTTTATTTTCGGTTGTCATTTGTCGATCTCATGTTTCCAGGACCAATATGGCGGGGATAGGCGGTGCGAAAGCAATCTACCTTCCGTCCCAAATGCCGTGTTTCTGGTCCCTCACTATACAGTACCTCCTAAAGTTTCTTCATATTTCCAGCACAGCCATTTCCGTGATATTATAAAATATTAGACTGCATAATACCTGATATTAATGTACAGTAATATCCGAAGATATGAAGTGTTAGGTTCATATGAAGTGGTATCGATGTGACTTTCGAGATACTATTTCCCGATTATATCGTTTGAGGCTTGGTAATGGATATGCTAGATTGCATTACGATAAAATTCGATTTTAGATTTTCGCATATTAAATCTTCTGCAATTGAAACATATAGAAAATACGCATTTTCAAAATTTTATCGTTCGGTCACTTAACACTAGAACTACCAAACCAGTCAAAATGACTAGTATACAATTTTTTCTAAAAATTCTCCAAGATTGTAGGAGAGTCATGGAATAGATATTCTACGTCCATCTCATAAAACATAAATTACCGAATCGATCATCTTTTCCACCACTGAATTCCCCTTTTTCCAAAGTACTTATTTAATATATTTAAATATGACAGATTTAACGCCGGTAGTTCTAGTGTTAAACACATAATTTCTTAAAGCCAGTCAGAAAAACTGGAATGTATTGCCAATACAGTACGTGAACATACAAGGACTTACTTGACAATTTCCTAAGCGATGTAACAATGAATGTCCTTAGGCAAATGATAATGATGACAACGATAACGATTACTATGATGTTTACGATAACAGTAATTATTACGATGACGACGGTGATCAGACAGTAAAGTTCCTTGTTATCGATACGTAATACAGATGCTTGAGATTTTATTTACATTAACATAATTTAGTATTTCGAACCACCATACATGCCAAGTCAGCTTAACCAACAATTGAATTACCTACGAGCTAGTAACGAATCTCTATGCCTTAAAATAGCGAGAGTTAAGATTAGCTTGGTGGAACAACTTCCGGTAATCTACGTTCTTGACGCACGTGGTGTTCTTTTTGTGGACTCTTCCACCCGTGTGTCAACGAGTTTGAGGGTTTCGTCTGATTGTATTTAGAAACGTCAAAGGTAGTACACTTCCTGAAAGAGTAAAGTTCGGTAAAATTGTCCAATTTGTATAATTTTCCTGATGGTTCAGCTAATGGAACGAAAACGTCTCCATTATTTTAGAACATTCACATTGATGTTCGCAGGTACATTAAAATTTGATACAACAATATTAAGCGTTTAACTTCCTAAAATTACGAAAAGAAATGAATTCCAAAAATACGAAGAAGGGGAAACGGAGATCAATCTGTTGCGAATGCAATGTAAAATTTTTCCTAGACTTAATTGACATACAATTTTAGCAGTTTTAACGCGAATATAAATCTGTCGCTTAGTATTCATTGCACTGGTTAGGATTGCTGATTTGCCAGAAAATTGTGAGAACCATAGAGCAACAATATCAGTGAAACTAAATCTCTTTATACGTGTTAAAGCGTTTTAACTAAAAATGATAACTGGAAACTATCATTTTGACAACTTAATACTAGATTTACCAAGCCAACAGAAAAAACTGAGGTATGAATATCTAAAAAAATTATTTTTTGTAACGGTAGAATTTCCTTGGTTTTCTGTATTTATCTTGCCGAGTGCTATCAAATCGAAAACAAGTGTAATTGAAACGAACAATTTTTTTCCATTTTTCCGTTTCATGTATTCCAACATATTTATTCAGCACGTGTGAACATACAAAACTAATTCTGCTTTATAGTAATGAATCACACTTCTGACGTAACAAATGGAACGAAATCTTCTGTTGTACTTAATATTCTGAAAACTTAACGCTAGAACTACCAAACCAGTCAAAATAACTGGTGCACAATTTTTTCCAAAAATTCTCAAAGTTTATAGGAGAGTAACAGGAAAAATATTCTACGTTCAATTAAAAAAACATAAATGACCGAATTGATCATGTTTTCCGCCTCTTGATTCCTCTTTTCTTAAAATACTTATTTAATATATTGGAATATAATAGATTTAACGCCGGTAGGTCTAGTGTTAATTTCGACTTTCGAATTAATAAGGACGATGTGCACGTCAGGGTTGATGAGATATCGCCCTCCCCCTCCTCAGGTCAGCGGAAATAAAAAAATTTGTGAGGTTTTATTCTATAAACATATATTTACCGTTCGAGTTATAATCAAGAAAAAATAATTATTTTCCGAGAAATGGCAACAGTCTAAAGCCAAATGTTCGATTTTTCTACAAAAATTATCGCAATATATAACCTATCGTCTTTCCTGTATGCGGAACGATCGGTCTAATACTTTTTTCTGAATCGTGTCATTTAACTGCAAAAACAGTGTTCCAAGGAAAACATTTTAAAGTTTGCTCGATCTCATGCTGTCAAGTATATGACCATGCTTTAAATGTCTATAACCTTGGAAATTTTATGAATTTTAACGTAACATTTATAAAGAGATTTCTATGAAGATAATCTACAAGATTTAATAAAAAAAGTTCAATTTTTTTGACCATGAAAACGAAAGTACCCCCTTAAGTATTTGTCACCGCTCATAGTTAACACTGACATTCGATAAAAGTGAACAACCTGCGTTAAACAATGTCACGTAACAGATAAAAACTTGGAGGAATAATTAAAACCCTAAAAGTTAAAGGTGTTAGATTGCTAATGTAATCCTGTACTGCGATGCTGTTAAAGAATTCATGCACACTGCCATAAACATCATGGAATGAAAAATTAATCTGAGAGAATAGGAAACACCCGTTTTCATATGATTTGAGAGGAAAAAGGGTGAAACACGGATAATGGACAAGTGCTCAGTGCACAGCGCAGAAAAATACTCGTGCTGAGTAAAATAATGAACTTTTGCGAAGAAAAAAAAATGTAAAGACAACCACGAAATGCCGTAGATTTCTCGGAAAAGTAATGTTTCTCGTCGTTGCAGCTTGTGTCGGCGCAGTTATTTTTCATCCCACTTCAATGATACATTGAATAATTGATTCTTATGATTTACTTGTTATGGAAGAATTGTTTTCCTCTCTGGAAAGTAAAATTATATTTCCGAGTTCTATATACGCGGTAGAAAATTGATTCTGAAATGCTCCATTAATAAAATATACATTTCATTGTGGGATAATCACAAACACTTGTCCATTTAACCCTTTTTTAAGTATTAGAATATGTATGAGATTGATAGTATATACATATATACTATGATACTATCGATAACATTCTACAATCCTAGATTTTGTATCGATAAATGTAAATTACTTAGCTGCCAAAAATACACAACACTTATTCGATGCGTGCATGACCCCTTTTCGGAAGTACTGATATTTACCCGTTTGATTCCGTATGATACCTACACAAAAATGTCCCCACCACTTTAATATAATATTTAAAGAAAATTATATCGATATGTGTTTGACAACTCCAAGAAAATAGACATTACTAATTGATACTTATTCATACAAAATGGTATATATATATATCAAACGGGTAACAATAATTTCGGGTAGGCGTCAAGAACGTATCGACACATTATGAACTGTCAGATAGGTTTCGATTAAATGCAGTCCTGTTTTATTAAATACTCAAGAAGAATTAGTGTCGATAATTGATACAAAGTATACAAAATTTTAATATACTACTTATATCGATACACCTCACTGAGTATTTTGATATCGAATTGATTGAATCTGACCAAAAGCATCAGCCTTGAATTAGTTACTAATCCCGGCTGGAGCATTAAATTAATCGTATACTTTTGTGAAAGTTTGTAAAGGATCTAGGCAGATATATATGGGCAAAGTGCTCCCAAACCAAATTGAACTTAATATATGTATACCAGTCGATAGGTCTCTCAAAAAAACACTTCTGCACAGTATTAAACCGCTACTCCTATTACCGGGATAGTTGCAGGGTGAAACGCATTACACAGGCGAGCAATTAGCTCGATTACGATCTCGACTTTGAACTGATTTCGACAAATCGACTTTTAAACAATTTTAAAAAACTAAATTTATATTTTAATTATGAAATAACTACTTTTATATTTCACAGTATTTGTATCTTGTTATAAATATTAACGTGTGATCTTTTCAGATTTATTATTAATGTATAACATCATATTATTAATATAATATTATTGACCTTTAATTGTCGGATGTTGATACATTTGTGAAATGCAGTGTGAGATAAATATGATATGATAAAGAGACTGATGTGTGTCAAAGTTCGTACGAAAGGAGAGTAAATGAAAAAAGGATGGAAGTGTACAGAAGAGTGGACTGTGACAGCGAATAGTAGCAGTAGTGGTTGAGCTACTAACCACAATTTCAAGTAGAGAGTCCATATAAATAGAAAATCCTACATTATTCTATGATTCTTTTTCAAGCAGTTTGTAAAAAATGTATATTTCTCATTTTTTCTCACGTAATTTTAAACAGCGAACTTTTCACAATGGATCCTGTTGCAACGTGTCGTGATAAATGATACTGATCTCACACACGAGCTTCAACACAACCTGACCCCATTAAGCTCTGTACACAATAAACACCTTGCTAGATGAAATGTTCCACGGTTCGGCTGAGCGCAAGAACCAGAATCACCTCCTGATTTCGCTTACATTTTACAACGTTCCGCCTTCAGTTTGCAGCAACACACATACGTGATAAAAGAGTTCACTTTAATCCAGGAATTTTACCAAGCGGGATATCATCAATTATGTAAATCAATCGTTCATACTGATCGAAGTTTCTTTTTCATTCCTATCAGGAAGTGTGCACGGATTTCCACCTTAAATTGCTTCCATCCGAGTTTCAGACTCGAGTCAAAAATGTACAGGCAATCTCCTTGGTGCCTCAACCGGGTATTTCTTTTTCTTTCCATTGTAATTGTATGGTAGTTTGTCTGAATTCGTGTACGTATGAATATAGGAAAATGAAATGTCCGCGGAACACTGTTGCTCCGTGAAGTAACTTTAAGTGTTTCGCGAAGAAATTAAATACATACTTAATTACTATGAAAAATGACGTCTATACTAAACCAGGTAGTAAATGCACTGTGTTCATTCGCGCATTGGTGTGCATGTGCAGTTCACATTTGCATTCTGAGCAGTTAATATGCTTTATTTTGCTGATTTTCAGTAATCGTATGGATTCGATTTTTTTAATTAAATAAATTTATGTAAGTCTTACATCATATCATCGACAATTTTTTATTTTTCATAAATATTTTTTATTAAAAGTAATGGATAATTTCATTATAAAGACATCTGTTCTCTATGTGAAAATGGTCGACCATGGCTGTTTTGAAAAGAGATTGATGACTTCAAAGAGATTGAGAACCATGGCTCTAGACCCTAGTAAATGAGAAAGCTTCCACCATTTGTATGGCGAACAACAAATATGAATTACGGGATTTAACTAACTGTAAATTCTTGAGAGACAGTTCCAAAGCCAATAGAAGTGAACAAAGTGTTTGTTCGCTTGGAATGGTTCTTAAGACATTTGTTGTGGCGTCAAAGTCCGAAGTGCTGATTTTAACTACCGCTATTTTACCACTCGCGGAATCGCGACTGTGAACGAATGTGGTGAATTATGTCGAAACGACAGATCATATCACTAGCGAGAAACGGAAGAACGGTTGAGGTAGTGTTGATGTACGTAAGCGAATGAATCGAGCGATCTGCGTGTCGAACGCGATCGACGTAGTCGTGGGCCGCACATCCTCGCTTTCTGAATTTTCGCGGCGTTTCAGCAGGCGGTTTTTTCGGATTTCCGGGCCGTGCGAGAGCGTTAGTTGGTTACATTTTCCTCCGAGAGGATTGACCAATTTCTGGGACTTTCGACACGAAAAGCCCCGAGGAGGTGGAATCTCACCCCCCGCGATTACGTAGTGGAGGAAAATACAACCAGGGGTCCCCAAAAATCCTCGTCCGACCGATCCGGCTTAAAACACGCTAACAGAGCATCACGGATTAACGAAAGCGTACATTCCAAACGAAGGCTGCCTAATTATTCAAAGGCCGGGCGTTTCTGCCACCTTGTCGTCCGATGGTCGCCAAATGTTGGCGAACGTTAAAACGTATGGCAGCCGGATCCGGCCATTAAAGAACAATAAGCTTTCGCTTCGGCCCGAACTCGCTTTTGTCTCCGTACGAAGGAACACATTAAATATTACAAACTGACGGCAATGTGTAGAATGTTATACATTCTAAATAAGTAAAATTTTACTTTTAATAACACTGTCCTACACCATTTTTGTTTTCCAACAGCCATTGGGTGATTGTTATAGGGATCGTCGTCCTGAACACGAATCCGAAATGTTTTTTCTGCCACCACGTTAGTAAAGAGGTTGAGATAGTCAACTCAACGGGATTCATCGACGTTTAGGGCCCGTGAAAGTATTATGCGTAGCTACGGCACTGCCGAGCCCAGTTCGGTGAGCGACGGCGTCGTAGCGGGAAAACGGACGGCACACGTTATTGACGGGTATTTTCTTTAATTGTGCCAAAACGAAAACATTTATGGCATTTTTCGCTGAGAGTTTTTTCATTATGCATGTCCGCAGAATCCAATAATGTGTAGGAAATTTGTGCTAGCATTAATACTCTACGTGAAAATGCAAAGTTAATGCGTAGAAAATTTGCGTGTTCGCTCGTTTTCAAACTTTGGCAGTTATTTACTACTATCAAAAAGTACGGAATATTATAACTGCTCACACCGGTATACTCAGGAAACACTATTTTTTGAGACCAAGAAGAACTGTCTACCGTTTTTAGTTTTCACGTAATACCACCTTCTTTGCCGAAATCCATCGTTTTTACAAAAACTGATGTTTCTCGAAAGCAGAGGGCGATAGAGAAATTTCGTTGGCGAATGCGTGCTCAGGACGACGAACATTATAAGAATCACTCTGGAATCATCGGCTATTGGAAAGCAGAAACAAGTTATAAATTTATTGGACAGTGTAATCTACTTACAAAAAAATCGGAAGTTTAACAGTTGTTATGACTGCAATGTTTTTGAGGGCTTCGGAATCTTCCGATAAGGAAATTCTCAGAACTGCGCCCAAGGTCTTCGCCGACCGCTACTGTCGTCTGCTGCTTTCGGTTCCTTTTTTGTGCGAGCTGAGCGTGGCAGGCAGTCTAGAGCTAACATCGCCGAGGCACGGTCCTAGGCTCAATAAAGCTAAAACGAAAATCAAATAACGGCTTTCTTAATTGAAACAGTTATTATCCGATGAAATATCATTCGATTGGAAATAGTGTGCTCTAACCTCCCATGTTTTTTGGTCCTCCCTATTCCTGCTACGATCGTCTATACCTCATCGAACAACACTATTTTAGATTTTAGAATTGTATTCCAAAATTTTGAAAGTTAATTATCAAAGCAAGATTTAATTTTGAGATATTTCATTGAGAGATGTGGAGTGACTCACTGTAATATCTTCATACTTCTCAAGTTGCTAATTTCACCAATTCAGCACGAAAGATGGGCATTTCTACTTTAAGTTATGTTGATTGTAATGCGTGTAACGTGCGGCCAGATAGTGCTCGTCTGTGATTTCTCAATGGGTGGTGAGAAAACTTTCCTGATTAGTGAAGAATACTTTTGAAGCCGTCTTCCTGATAACTGAATGAACTTTTCATGTTCTACTCGGAGGGTGCAGAACGTATATCACCGACCATGTTGAAAACAGTTGTAATTATTTGAGTGAAATTTACTACTGCGTAGACTCGTTTAAACTTTAATGAACTGGATCTGATGTTTGCAACAGTTGCAAAAATCTATATCTTCTATATCTGATTCTCATTATTCTATTGTAAAACTGTAATTTACGTTTGCTTCTTGATTCTCTTTGTTACTATTACATTATTAAAATGTGTTAGAAATTTCACACGAAAATGTTAATGAAATAACTGCAGAGATCTTCCAATATATTATCGTCGTTTCATTTTTATCTAGCTGCAGTACCATTACCTTGAATGTGTCCAATTCAAGGTAAGAATCCTCCTTTCAAAACAGAGGATTCTCATACGAAGTTAGCACTAGAATTGCATCATGGAATTCCAGCAATGTTTACTAGCCATAATGGCCGCAACGGAAGAGCTTTTTCCTTCTCTCAAGTAGTCTGTTAAGATCACTGTAAGATACAGGATGCAGCCATAACGTTATCCGCTGATCGTTGGAGACATCCTTTACGGTTCACAGCAATTCCCATTCGAGAGATTAAGAATAGGAATGAATCTGCTGCTCCTCGCTACGGATCGCCGATTCCAATTAAGGTTGCACCGGTGTTGGTACTGTTCTCATCGAGAATGTGGCCGCGCGTTTCCTAGGGGCTTTTACTTCCGCGTTCCTCCTACATAGAGTACATACACTTCTCAAGTTGGCTCTTTACATGTAGGCACTGTTGCTTCTCTACGAAGCCTTTCTTGCTCACGTTCGTTCACGAGAGCTTGGTTTAATAGCTTTCCAGCAAGAATTCTCGGTGCACTGCTTGCACGAGCCGCGTCTACGAAGACCGATGAGTGAAACAACGTCGGAGCAGATTAGGAATCGGAGAACGAATCTGGCGATTTAGCGCTCTCCTGCCATTTCCATTTTACTCGGGGCTTTGATCGATTTTAATATCCTCGATCTTCCTTAAATCTAACGATGAATACTTGAAAGTGTTGGAGTTATTGCGCATTGGTGAATTTAATAATAACGTTTTAAGCGGTAGCTTTTTATATAGAAGTATTTTATTGCAAAGAAAATTTCGTGAGGCTCCAATATGAAACCGTAATGTTTAGAAAAAGTTAAAAAGAGTAAATTGCTGAATCGAAACACAAATATAAGATACCTCAGCTTGAATTCCCACGAGGTTATAGAGCGTTAATGGTTCAAGTAATAAAAACCAGCAATATATTTATGGGGAAAGGAGATTGGAAAAAATTGTAATAAACGCCAGACTTTATAGAACACGGGATATTCCGGTAATCTACTTTGTTACTAGAATACAAAGAGTAGATGGGATTTGCAAACTCAGCAGATATATAATGCATAAATGCGGTGGGAAATTTTTGCTTTTGATATAACTTTCCTGAAATTACAAGTAAATTCGTTCGATAGAGGTGGTATTGAAGCCCATAAGTAACACTGTGGTTCTTCCGCTATTTTTTATATCACTACATGTTTATAAGTGCGAAGAAAAAATGTTTTACGTATGTATTATATTTATAAGAGTTACGCACACCGAGGCAGAATGACTTAAAGCTACTAAAGAAGTAGGTTTGATTGTTTCAAAGCTGTTATTCAAAGCCATATATTTATAATGAATAACGAGCGATTTTCGATAGAAATGTTGCAATACAGTGTTATGTAAAAATATGGTGTTACATAATGCTATTGCCATTTAATTACCCATAGTATAAAAGCATTGCATTACTCCAACGAAATTAATAAAACATTACGTATTGTTTAAATAATATATACTAAATATATTATTTAAACAGATTTATAAACAGCACAATGAAAAATAATCGTTCAACTTGAAAGCGATGCAAGTCGTTTACAATCTATTATTTGGACATCAAAGTTTCTAAAAAGGTGGTTGTACTCATTAATTTTTATACTTTGACGTCGTGGATCAGCACGCACACATTAATCTTTATCATAACATTCTTCCATTAAATATAGTACTACGAATAATGTCTCTCCGTTTGCTGATCCAATTGAACAAATATTCTCCAGAAATATTTGCCGCAATACTATTGATATTTTTCAAAATCTTCACTCTGATCTACAAAATGGATCGACATTTACTTGTATCTGGCGATCACTGAAATATTTGCATTCCCCACTGTACTGGCTTGGAACTTTTGTAATCTCTACGCTAAAAAAAACACACCTACCGTATTGCCCCATGTTTCATTCTTTTCTTCCATTATTCAAACAAATTTATTTTTCATTTTCTTTAGTAAGCATCATCTGCCCTCTCGTTAGTTTGTTGCGGTAGCATTCTGCACGCCGCTGCCAATCTAGCGGTTGCCATTACCTATTTAACTACTTCAAGAATCGCTCTTTAGACGATATATCTTTCGAGGAGTGTACTCCAAAGTACCCCACGCACCGCCGATTCCTACATATATTCTCCATCGACAGGTAGACAACATTCCATCAGGAATATAATATCTAGGACAGGGCCTGTTTAAACAGCCCTAGTGACGAATCCATTAGCAGACACAGGGCAGAAGTATGCGCTAACTATTTTATCCCTTTCCTAAGAACTGAAGGATGACGACCGGGTCGTCCGCAGCCGAAATACCGAATGCCAATGTTATCACAACAGCAATACTGCAATGTACAGGGTGTTTCAAAAGGTTTTGTCATAGCTTCGGGGGGTTGTTCTATACCTCGGATTGGATGGAGATTTGTAAAAAAAACGCCGCAAGATTGGCGGAAGGGTAGCTGATTTTTTTTTATTGGCTCATCGCATTCGTCTCGTTACGTAGGGAAAATGTTTGAGAGGAACCATGGGTCAGAAACGAACCGTTCGCTCGTAAATTAACTTTTAATTATGTCTCCGCAATTTAATTTTTGCTGAGTAAGTGAAACTACTAGGTCCTTGGGAAAGAAACACGCGAGATGTCTATCCTTGCTGGCTCAAATAGTTAAAGCAGAGGCGTGCTACACGAAATTAAAAATTCGAGGATTGGGTCACCGAACCACTAAGAAAACTGCAAGTGTTTATGTTTTTCTCCCAGGATGGCTCTTGAGCGAACTTGACTCCGACAAATTACATCGAAAGAGTTCGTTCGAAAGGGAGTCATTTTCGCCATCTTAATATAGATAGAGATGGATAAAAAAGATACGTGTTAAGTATTTCTTCGAGACCTACCTATCAGATACACTGCCGGCCAAAAGTATTAGAACACATGCTACGTATTCACGAAATCGGAAATTGATTGTGAAGTGAACATTTTCACTGTTCCTATTTTCGGGTTTTGATTAAAACATATTCTCAACTATAAGTATTTACGGCATCTTTGGTTAATTTATAAATTTATTACTGGTTTATTCATAACAGTCTGTATTATATTTTTACCGAGCAATTTTGAGGTTCTGCTGCATGTGGCTTCTCGTATGAGATCCTCTGTAAATGTATACAAATGTTCACAAAAATGTTAAAAAAACTGTTCGGAATGGAGTTTCAACAGATACCCTTAAAAAATTAACGTCCAGAATACCAAAACTCGTGAAAGCCGCCATGAAGAAAAAACGTGGTTATATTGATGGAAACAAAATATAATGTTATTTTATTTTTTGCATTATAAACCTGTTATAGCACTTGATGTATTTTTGCCTTGAAATATGTAATACTAAATAAAACAAACTTAGTTAAAATCATACAAAAATGTGCGTAGATTTATGTTCACATTTATTCCACCCGAAATAGGTGTCCTAATACTTATGGCCGGCAGCGTAAGTTTAATAAAAATCGGCGTTCAGATGGTCAACGAAGACGAAGGCGATATCTAGGAAGAAAAAGGAATTTGAAAGAAAGCGGAAGCCTTTTGTTGCCGGGCGCTGCACTTTCTGAACCTGTTAACCACTTACGCTAGAAAGACGTGCCACGCACGTCTAGATGCTTTTGTTCCAAAATAGCCAGCGACGTGTATAGCAGGTCGATAGGCATTTGTTGCAGAAATAAAAATGACGTGCGCTGCACGTCGGTTAACAGTCAGATTGTTCGTTTGTCGAGGTACAGTTCCAGAGTGCACAGCGTGTTATACTGTAGCGCACGTCACGCGCAACCGTGACTTTATTGGTAACGCAAGTGGTTAAAAAAAAATTTGGAAGCCAAATGCATAAGAGGGACCAAAGCGCGCAGGTATCGAAGAATTAGGCATTCGCATAGTAGAAGCGTTTTCCGTATTTACACCATAGGCACAATCTTCATACTGTGGGAGACAAAGGTCTCCGACACATGGTAAAGGTCGAAATGTTCGGACCGTTCTACGTTCTATTTTTCAGGCCCGGTCGAGTAATAAAACGATTAGATGCGCACAAGCATACCTAGGTACTCTCACAGCACAATTTCAACTCAGAAAATCTTTCCTACCTGTGGGATGGTTATCACACTGCGGACGATTCCGCAAGGAGTCCAACGGAATATGCGGGTCTAAAGGACGGAATATTTTTGTCCACGATTGATTAACGCCACGAGGCTATGTGCTACGTTGTATTCGACCGATGATATTGTACTAAAGTTCCGCACCAAAACTAAATGTTCACAGCCTACATAAAATCATTCTCGTCGAAGTCATTCGAGACCATCACGTCAATACGTTTAAACTGTCGACAGTAATATTTCAAAATGTGCTGCATACGCTGATGCCTTGACTCTCGTCGTTCATTTCGCGTTCTCTCACTTACAATTAGTTCCGATGCAAGCCATTCACTCTCTTCATCATGCGATCTGATTTGAACGTGTCATTTTTTCGACAAATAGCGCGTTACAATCGAAAATACGTATGATTGGAAACATGATTCTTGCAGTCTCACGAAATTACGGCTGGCCTGTGCCCCATCATTCGCCGAGCATATTACCCCAGTCTACAATTTCAGCTTTTCCATAAAATTCTTAAATTCATCGTTTCGATACAACGTATCGATGACAATACATTTCGCGAAAATTACAAAATCCAGCGGAAGGTAGTGCAGGAGAAACGGCAAATGAGCTAATATTTCATATACGTCTTTCCTTGCCCTTTTGATATTAGTTGTAACTAAATGCTGAACACTAAGAGGTGCACTCGATCGTGTCTTTCCAATTCTGCAGTTCCGTTCTACGCTAGATGCTCTTCGACGACGTAGAAATGCTCGCGTAACTTTGTGCTGATTGAGGTAAACTCAAACATTCGATGAGTCCTACAAGTCAGAGAACTCGAGAAGATGCAAGTGCAGACGAACACACACCCCGCAAACGTGCCATCTTGAAATATTGGATTCACCATTTCACGGGGGATCGAGAAGATGGGTCCTTTTCAAGGGGAATTCAGGATTACGGGAAATATCCGAGGATTATGGGGCTCGGCGGTTCCTGAAATGTCATATCCTTGGGAATTGGTTTCCTTCGGACATATTAGGAGGGGGAATCATCGTAATTACCAACCGGCTGAGTATTAAAGCGGTCAACACAAGTACTTTCCTTGGCACGTGTTCAGAGATCAAAGATGAATTGATTGATAGTGATCGTCTTTATCTTGTGTTCATCATTCCCCAAGTTCTATGTATCTAGTGAAAGATGAAGGATTCAGCTATTTAGTAATGTGATTGTTATTATTCAATCGCGTTGAGCAGTGGAGGATGTGTTTGCTGTAATAATATTAATCAAATGATAGCGTGTTACTTCGGGTTCACTTAGCATATTTTCTGTATTTTTCAAGTACGATTCGGAAATCAATGCAAACATTCTCAGTTGCTACAAGGTAACTATTTCAAAACTTTACGACACCTGAAAAAATAGGGTATTACGTTATTTGAAATACACATTCTGGATTTACACATATATTTATTTTCTGACAATGTATCGTGAAGTAAACGGTGTCCATGAAATTAGATTTCAGTGACGCATTTTTCTAATGAAGACAAGTAATCGAAAACAAATTAACTGGACACTCAAAACAGATATTTGACAAGTATAATAAGTAGAAAGTCAACGGCTTTTTGAATATCAAAATGAGTCAGCCATATTTTAATACACAAAGAAAGTAAATTTACTTGAAAGATAAAAATTACTTCACCGAGAACCCATAGGCGTTTCTCATTTTTTTCCACGGATCCTACATACAGTGACCGAAATAATGATAGGTTCACTTTAATTTCCGGGCATAAAAGAATGTTTTATGTAGTATTTTTGATTTTATTTGGTAATATTTATTCTTTCTAACACAATTAACAAGACACACAGTTAAATTGAATAACAGAATGTTTATTAAGGTCCATTACAGTATTTTACCACAAAACTTAAATATTAGGTGCGAAATAAACATAGGTTCATAATATATTTTTACATAAAAAATTGAATCAATAGAAAAATATAAATAATTTAGTATTTAGTTTGTCCTCCTTTGTTCTTTATTACTTCAAATATTCTCTTTGGCATTGTCTCGATTAATTTTTGCAATGTCTCTGATTGAATTTGAGACCATGCCTCTCTGATGCCATTTTTTAATTCAGAGACATTGCAATACTGCTTGCCATTGGCGTAAACCTTACGTGCTAAAATTCTCCAAAGATTTTCAATGGGATTTAAATCTGGACTTCTTGATGGCCTAGGTAAAACTTCAACTTTTACACTCTCAAACCAGGTTTTAATAGCCTTTACCCTATGTATTGCAGCATTATCGTGCTGAAATATGAAGTCAGGGCCACCAATATTGTCTCCGTATTCATCCAGAACATATTCCAGCAGTTCCTGGTATTTTTCGGCATTTGCTTTTGGCGGAAACCACACAATCGGGGTCTTACCGTTATACCCAAATGCAGCCGAAACCATCACACTACCTCCTCCATGGACTCTTGTCATTTTCATATCTTTTTGGTCTCGCAAATCATGCCAATAGTAGTGAAATCCGTCTGGACCATCTAAATTAAACTTCTTCTCGTCTGAGAAGATAATCGTTTTCCACTTTTCGGTCCATGACATACGATTTTCAGCGAATTTCAATCTTTCTTCTTTGTGGAATTTGATTAGCGGTGGTTTCTTCGCTCTTTTGGTGTACCTCAATGCTCCACTTCAACTTAGAACTTGTTGTACACGTCGAACACCCACTGGCAAATCTAACTTTATCTTTATTTGAGACGCATTTAGTTTATTTTATCGTGCTTCTTGAAAAATTTTGCCTTTTTCCCTTTGACTTAATTTTTTTAGACGGCCCGTAGATGTTTTAGTGCCGTATTTTTCTCTTAATTTTAGAAAATTATTTACAACATTTAATGACCTTTCAATGGTCCTTGCAATTTGTCTATTTGAGAGACCTGTATTGTGGTAAGCCATAATTTGGCCCTTTTCATTATCATTCAGTGGTTTACCACGCCCCATTATGCTTTAAAAGTATTAAAACCACATGAAATATTTTTTAAAATGTTTAAACATTATAAATCTTTGTACTTACCATACAAAACTGTTAAACAAATAGCGCTATCAAAGTTATTTTTTAAATATTTCACCGTGAACCTAATATTATTTCGTATCTTATACACGACACTTTCTGCAATGACGTCTATAACTGTATGTTTTTTCACTAAGGCTTTTGATATAAAGTAAATGCTTGCATAGTGAGTAGGATATATTCTTGCGGAATCATTACAAATGCCCCAATACGCTTCCGACATCGTAAACAAAAGAAAATATAATAAAGAAGCCAACGCAGATTGTGAACCTATCATTATTTCGGCCACTGTATGTAATGCGAAAAGTAATTAATAAATTGGAAAATTTCATCTATATCGAGAACAATATTTGTAATAGTTGATGAAATTACAAGGCATACACGAAATCCAAGTAATGAGGAATATACAGTTTTAAATGTACAATTCTTTATTTTAGCACATTAAATGTACACTTGTATTTTTTTGCGTAAATATTGTTGTTTATACAGGTATTTCAAATCCCTGGAATTGTAACTCAAGTTCTGCAAGTGCACTAGCGTTTACATGAAATGTGAAATAGAATACTTTAATTTGTTCACTTCACTGTAAAGTGAGACAAATGCTACTAGGTACTTCAAACTGTTACTTGATCAACTACTTGACGAAGTATCACATTCTAACTAGGTGGTTAAACTCCATGAGACTGTTACATCTGTTACAATACACAGAACAAAACAATATTTAACGCCTTATTTAATAAATTGAAGATATTACTAGCACAGATATTAAAATTATATTTTAAACATACATTAGTTAATAAAAAAATATTCTGTTTTCGCTTATTAAGATATTACGGCATTTCGTATGTAAGCAACGTAATATTTTGTTAATATTTGCTCGAAAACATATTTTCGCTTTTCAACTACGTGACGAAACGCGTTTACGCGTACGGAACTAATATTATGATAGTGTTTAAGGTGAATGCATAATATAAGTTTTAACCTACAAAATCTAACAGGAATTAAGCTTAAGCCAGTTTTATATATCTATTATATTTGTACTACCTTTCGATGCTATTTTCTTCTTCCGTGAACAGTTTTCATTATTGAACATATCATCCAGGAACATTTTCTACCTGGGCAATACTTTCACGACAAACCGATATTCAATCAATTTTTGGGAAATTCATTAATTTATAATAAACTGCAATAAAATTATTTTCGCATGTTGTTATGAATTTTATTTAATTCAAAGAGGTCCAATAAAACCTCAGTCGCTCCGTATAATTGATTACCTTCAGCGCGAAAATAGAAGTAACGATTTTAACTTTGCAATTCGCTCCAGTTCGGATTAACTGGATCACCTTCTTATCCTCAATATACGGTGGATGTAAAAAATATTCATACAGTGGTTAACAGCAGTTAAAATGTCTTGTAATTAGCTGTATTAAACAACATTTGTAAAACAAATGAGCGGTATATGTCCTTTGATACTTTTAGAAAAAATTCCGAGTAAATAAAAAGAAAATGCTATGGGGTCCTACTCTAATTTAACCTTGGACGAGACCTGAAAGAATATCGGTACTGGTCTTAGTTAGAAGAAACAGAATAGACTCCCTTCAAATTAACTGATAATATCGTAGCCTAAAAACTTAATTGATCGCGTGTAATTTGAAAGAAATGATTAACTTTATTTAAATATCTATAACTATAAGAAAAACACAAAACTCTTAATAACTCTAAAATTACTCTAACTCTCACAAAATCTGTCTCCACCCATGCTATGTATTTCGCTCTCTGAACTCTCAACTTAACTGCATATTCTCAACTGCCACTCTTCCCAAATTCACGCTCGCATCCACCCTCGATACTCTTTCTCACACCATGCATTCCCTGTTGCACTAACTCATTTTCTCCTTATCCATAGACTAAACATTCGTGCTAGCCCTGGCACCCATCGCCTTCCGAATCACGTACTCTAAACTCTCGCTTACATAAAAACCATCCACACTCGCTAATTCTAAAAATTAATATTATCTATTAGTACAAAAGTTTCGTTTCTACAATGCTTGTATTGTTCGCATAAATATACACAAAAATGTACAAAATGTCAAAAATAAGTACGTAATAAGTATTCGTACACTTCTCAATTCAGATAAGTTAGGACGCACCAATCATAATATAAACACAACATAATTTTTTCTAAATAGACGCTGTGTGTCTAATGTTTAATACAATTGTGACAATATGAGTAGGAAAGGGGAAGAAACCACTGCAGAGGGACGAAAGATTATTATTAATCTGCACAATCAGTGCAAAACTTTATCAGAAATTTCGCGCATTGCAAAAAGACCACGATCGACAATACAAGGAATTATCGACAGATATAGACCACAGAAAAAGTTCAAAAATAATGTGAGAACTAGGCGGCCGTGAATCATTAGTGAGCGCGTTGGACAGTTTATTATGCGATTAGTAAGGGAAAATCCAAAGACAAGTGCATACAAACTCGTCGAGAAGCTCGAAAATGATTTTGGTCTTAATGTATGTGCCAATACTGTGCGCAATTTTCTCATTGTCAGAAGTCAAAGATATCACGGCAGAGTGACTCGAAAAAAATATTACGTAAGCGAAGTCAACAGGAAGATCACATAAATACAAGAATGGAGTACTGAAATAGAGCTACATTTACTGATGAGAGCAAATTTAATATATTTGGATCCGATGGACGTTGTACAGTGTGGAGAAAGAAAAATGAAGGGTATAAACCACAAAATCTACGGCCTACTGTAAAACATGGTGGCGGTTCGGCAATGGTGTGGGGTTGTATGAGCGCAGCTGGCGTGGGAAAGTTGCACTTTATTGATGCAACTCAAGTGCTGAAAAAATGGGCATTAGAGACAATTTTGCGTTTATGCAGGATAATGATCCTAAGCACACTGCTTATAATTCGCGATTGTGGATTTTGCATAACACTCCAAAACATCTGAAAAAACCTCTGCAGTCACCGGACTTTAATCCCATCGAGCATTTGTGGGATCATTTAGAACGAAAAATTCTGAAAACGACTGAACAGATTTTATTTTTATTCGATATATTTTTTTTCATCATCGCTACTAAAGTGCAACTTTTTCTAGGAAAATCACATCAGTATAGAGCACAAACATTAAAGTTACGAATAATTTTATATTCGACGGTAATATACTTTTTTATGGCCAATATTGCAATACTGAACATACTAGGAAATTCGATAATATTATCGTTTAAAAGTCAGAAGAAACATTGAACTAAATATCGTCGGTCACCGGTAACCCCCACGTGTTAAATTCAAACATTACATGTACACTAGAAAAATAACGCATAACGAAATGAATATTTGACATGTATCTGATTACTAAACAATTAATATGGAATTAATGGTCTTAAATTCACAATTTGTATAAGCGCTAATTGAACGAATCATATTTCCATTTTGGTGTGTTAGTATAAAAATGAAATGATATTATTAAACTACCGTTTGAATTCGGGCATTGCACACGGCATGTAGGATAAAAAGGGACTTTAAATTGAAGAGAAACGAAGAGATGCAACACTCAAGAAAAGTTAAATGGCGTCGTATAAACCGTAAACGTTGCACTGTTTTCTGCACATTACTACGATATTTTCTAATATTCACGGTTGAGCGGAAAGCTGCAGCTGTTTCACGAGAAACTCGTTACTACATTTTGTATTACGACGAATGCTACTTTCGTTGGTGCAGCCAGGCTTTCGCGGGTTTAGTGTGTCCCACATTCAACTTGCAGGTTTGTCCAATCTGTTTGAAAGTCAATTTCCAGATACTCATTTTTCGTTGTACCTTGTACACGGCGTAACGAGCAATTTAAACACCCATACCTCATTCACTCGTACAATTCAGAAGTTCTTATTTAGTGGCATGATGTACTACTGCCGGTGAAAAATGAGGAAATATGAGAATACACGAGAAATTAGTTGTACAGCGCAAGAAGCCGTACGTAACGCGGCTTTAAATATCATTATTAACTTCTTTCACGAGTTAGACACTTTTATAAACCATTCCCGTAGACATTTTTGTTTTCTCCAAAATAATAATGAATAGTTAATTAGAAAAATGTCATTCTCTGATTTCGTTGTAAGCTACAGAATGACATAAATCTTTTCTTCTTTTTGGAATAAAAATTCTTATTGAACGATAATACTTCATAGCAGTTAACGGGGGAACTTGAAACATATGTAAAGAACGACAGGCTGAGGTAGTCACTTTTCATTTGAATGGAGAAATTAATTGCAGAAGCATCTCATATCGGGGATATTAAGTAAAGTTTCGCGGTCAGCACGGTGAGGAATGAAAATTACCCCGAAATTAGGGTCCGTTAATAGGCTTCATAATTGATATTGGATGCAAGCCTGGATTACTCTCCCTCTCTCATTTCCCAGTATGATACACGCTATTTCCTATACATTGTTATCGTAAACGTCCGAAATGCTTTTAACGCTTGTCTCATCGCAAGCTGATTTCATCCTCTGACTTTATTAGCGAGGAGATTTTATGAACAGGATTGAACGTAAGGAGTTATAATAATTTGGTGTAATACAAGATCCATTTGTTTTGTTTGTTGAGTGAATAGAAGATTTACTGGAAACTGTCGGAATCAGGAAAAAAATGTGAAGAACAATTGTTCTCGAGAAAATACAGATATTTTGTACATATTAATACTTCCATATAAGAGGGAATGTAAAATATATGTTTTAGCATCAAATGGGATAGCTTTCTTTTTCAGTTCTTTTAGAACTGGATTACTAGCTTAAATCTTCTTCGTTGCTCTACAGAAAGAAAGTCAAGATAAATATCACTAACTGCGACCAAGTTACGTTCACCTTACGAAAAGACCAAATACAACAAGTAAAACTGAACAACATTAAAATTACAGAAACCAACACAGTTCAATACCTAAGACTTTATTTGAACTCGAAGCTAATATGGAATCGGCATACTAATGCAAAAAAATCGGACAAATTAAATTAAAAAGAAAACAAACGGCATGGTTGATTGACAGAAAGTTCAAGCGCAATCTGGGAAACAAATAACTTATCTACATTCTCAAGCTAATTTGAACGTATGGTATGCCACTCTGGGGTAAAAGAAGGTTGCTCAAGTCGTACCCCCTAAGGCAGGGGTCGGCAAACCGTGGCTCGCGAGCCACTTGTGGTTCTTTGACTATATTTTTATGGCTCTTTGACAAATATTTTGGCTTGACCAAAACCATAATTTAGGCCTTTCCTAAAAATGTTGGTCGTTGGAATATTAACCTGCCTGAGAAAAAGCTACACGGATACACAAAGGTGATAGATTTTTAATTGTATTTTTTATCATTTCATGCTAAATTGTATTTTAATTATGCATACTCAAATTATGTTTCTAGAACGGGAGTCACTAAACGAGAGCCTGGACGTGTTTATAACTCTGGTTTTTAATATTTCATTTGAATTTCATTAACTCGATATAAATTCCTTTTAAAAATTGCTATAACTTTGTTTGTCGATAGGCCGCCGTGAAAATATCAAATTTTATTAGGATACAAATTTAAAGTGTATTTATAAACATGATTACTATCATTTAAACGTCTTTATAAAATCAACATTTACTCTTTAGATAATTGGCTCTTTGAATTAAAATTATTTTCGAAATCATCATATTTGGCTCTTCGTCTAAAAAGTTTGCCGACCCCTTCCCTAAGGTAAAAGGTCTATAAATAGTAGGTTTTATTAAATAAAGGGCGCAATTTTGCTTTTTTATTTATAACGTCTATGAATACTGGAACTATGTATTAAAAAAAAATCAAAATACATGTACACAATCTAAGATTATTCAGAAAAACTAAGGTAGTAACATCGGTGGGATTGAGGAATGATGCCCTGATTCTAAGTCGCACCATCTACATATTCGAAGTCGTAGCTAGGAAGAAAATGAACCAAAAATAGCTCAAATTAATATTTTTTGCGAAACCACTTTATTAATAACAATGGCGGGAAATATTTAATAATTATTATATAATAATTAATTTAAATATTAAAAAATTATAATTCTTGATACTTCCTAACGATAAAAAAAGGATATATCATTTGACATATTAAAGGCTTCAAATGGTATAGCAGGATAAGGAAGTCAAAAGTGCCCTTGAACGGATTCCAATGGGAGAGGTGTCATGCGATAGGGAATGCTCTGTGACCATTGTGTACCAAATTTTAACCCCGTATCTTGACCGGAAGGGTAGTTATGGGGTAAATTCAAGAAACAGGTTTCTGACCTTTTTCACCTATTTATTGAGGTGCAAAAAATTCGAAAAAATTCTGTTATATTCTACACGCGCCGATACATGTTTCAAATTTTTCTCAGATTTTTCCATTGAAAAACCTAAGTGCAAAAAATGGGCAAACGCAAAAAGAACGGGAACAAGTAGATATCGTATCGAAATCTTCGAGGTACAACTTTTTCGTTTTTACAGTAACAATCTGATACCTATGATTGTTATCCTCATTTTTTTCATTTTTTTAAACCACCTGCGCCATAGTGACAAAAATCAAGAACTAATTTTTCCGACGTATTTCGATCTGAAACGTAATGAGCAGTTGTTATTTCTGCATACTTTTGATACAGTATGTTCATTTTGCGATTTTCAATGTTTCTCCATTTAAGACAATTCCATGAGAATGGAAAGAGTCGAGGTAATTCACTTACCTGTAAACTGTGTGTTCCGTCATACACTAGAATTTTGGACGTTCATTCGACAGCAGCGGTGGCGACGCGTCTAGAATGTCAGCTCTGGAATCGCTATGCATTTTTTGTCGCAAGTTGGCGTCCGAGGAGGTTTAATTTTTTTTCTTTTTTTTTCTTTTCCACAACTAGATAAAAATGATCAGTAATCATTTTAAAATGTTTTTAAAATATTCGCAAGTGCTTAAAAAATATATATTGTGTAGAAAATAATTATGGAGCATGTCTGTTGTTTCGCCGAATCTCCCAAGACATATCTTGCTCTATGGTTACGGGTATTCTTTAACATTTTGTAACAAATAAATAGAGGAAATATTAGCTTATTGTAATATATAAAAATATATATTTGGTATTAAACAAACAGAGTTTTATACTATGATATGTTGTGCCGAAGATGGTGTGTAATATTTAGTATTTACAGCTGGAGTTTATTGACGTACTCTCGACATGCGCCTTCTATAATAAGTGATATAATTATTTAGTATTTCTTTTACCTGAGAGTAAATTAGTTTGATTTTAAAAGTACTTATCATAACAATTTGATGATTGGTAATCGAAGCATACTTGATGTATACAAGGCTCACTTACTAAGCGAAAATTCAATCGCGGAGGCCCAATTAAAAGTCAATTTGCGAGAGAACTGTTCGTTTCCGACCCATGGTTCCTCTCAGACATTTTACCTAAGTAACAAGACGAATGCGAAAAGCTAGTCAAACAAATAAGCTAAAATATTCGCTTACCGCGAATTTTGCGGCAGGTTTTTTCACAAATCTCCATCCAATCGAAGGTGTTGAACAACCCCTTAAAGCCGTAACCATTAATTTTTTTACACCCTGTACAGATATTTTTAATTGCATTGAAGCACAAACCCTTAAATATCTCAATTTAAGTATAAATGGACTTAGGCCACTTTCAAAATAAACGGCTCATGTATAGGAGATATAAAAAAAATCTTCTTCATTAGACGCTTCATACGTAATATATCGCAGTTCATATTTCTGTGTTAAGGAAAAAAATGTCAGTTGATGACAAAATGCAATTTGTCAACAACTAAGGAATGTGCCAAGAAATAACCTGGATCAGAAAATGTATCGCATCAGTGATGATAAAATTAAAATGTAAACTATATGTAAAGCTAAAACAAACTTTAAAGTTTTGAAAAAATAAAACAGAATTTCTCTTAAAATAAAATTAGCCGTATCGATTCGTACACAATATTTTCCGAAATTCGTCTTAAAGCAAACGTCCGCGAAATGTCACCTTAAAATTGATAGTGACTGCAGCAACGTCTGCGGCGGCTTTTAACGGACATTTATATCACGTAGGATTTGTAACGTCTTGCTCCACGTGAATTCGACTTATAAAACAGCAATAATGTGAATAATTACATAACTTCGGCGAAATTTCTATCTTTGCCGTATCACCCAGTTCCAGCTAATTTCGGCTAGCACTGCACTAAATTACCGCAAATGTGTTCTTCATTTGTAGGATTCCTAATATAAATCCATTAAACACTTCTCCGTCAGTCTTCATATACCTGCTACGTTAAGACCACTTAAAACTTTCGTACCAGATTTGAACGACTGACTAAACAGTTTAGTGAATTCCGCCAGAAAATAAAGTTAAAAGAACTCTCAGAAACCATTTAAAACGTAATCCGATATAAACGTAAAGTCCGTTGAAATCCGCCGTTCCGTGTCTCATATTTCCTACTGATTTTTTCTTGTGTCTCTTGTTACAGATTACATGGGTGAGGCGCAGAGATAGGCGGTTATTAACTGTTGGCACTAGTACCCACTCAATCGACAGCCGATTTGGTGTGCTGCATTCAAGCACTGATTGGGCACTTGAGATACGAGCGGTTACTCTTCAGGATGCGGGTATATACGAATGTCAGGTATGCTGGTCGATGTATTCGTCCAAAGTGGAATACACGCTCGTACAACAAGTGAAAGTCTGTAAATGCTTTTGTCGCCATTTTTTTATTGGACATCAAAGAAATAGTATTTGTGGAAGTTGTTTTCCTGTTTCTTCAGAAAAGAGTAAGTTTGTAGTGGATTGGGAATGTTTGAGACACCATACATTACGTATAGGGTAGGGAAATTTTTCGGATAAAGTGGATTTCCTAAAGGAAAATAAGTATAGTTTTTTTTATTTCACTTTAAAAAAACAGTACTCTAGCGAAGAATAGTTATTTGTTTCGTAGACAAAAATATGTATTGCAAAGAATATAATTGCATTGTTATATTTTGTCTAAAAACAAAAATTAATTTGCGAATAATGTCGGAACTAAATTCAGTTATTGAATTACCGATTTATTGGTATTACAAATTATTAAATATCCAATTATTGTTCACATACTACAGAAATGGTTCTATTGATAGATGATCTCTATCTGATGGATTGACTTCTATCGATTAGACGTATTTTACCAGTTTCTTATTACAGTTTCTGTACACTGTAGCACTTTTCAACAATTTATTTATAACTTATTATTCTTCTTTTCTTTCATTTTTTTTTAATTATAGAATTTTTTCTTTCTTTTTGTTCTAAAATCTCATCTTACCTTGTAAGTTCGTTCGTAAAGAGGATTACTGTATAGTAAGATAAGAAACATACCATGACGGCTCTGTTATGATTCGCGATGTAGCTTTGTGGGTAAATAAACCGAATATAAAATTGAGCTATTAACTTTTCTTCAGAACTGCTATATCATATCCTGTCTTCACTTGTATGAATGTCAAATGTAATCGCCGATCAAAACTTACGTTTGTTCTTTCTATATATATATATAATCTTTAAATAACTTGCAACCGAGTCTCCGACCCGTTGCGACGTCGTAACTGGACTTTGGGGTGAGGCATTGAGGTTTTTTAGCATTGCAAATATCATCGGAAATGTCAGCTTAGCTGGTGGTGAGTTGCTACAACGGGCGTATAAGGCCAGGAAACATTAGCAGTGTCGTTAACCTTTGACCAGAATCGCCGGACTAAATGTTAGGTGAAAAGTCTTTGAGAGACTTAACTCACGTTGGCTAATATGCTCTACAAGATTACATTCGTTCCATTTGTACACTGAGCCAGGAAATATGACCTATGAAAGTGGGGAAAAGGAAGGTAAACTGCTTCGTCGGATAAAAAGTTAATATTAGCGAAGCTTTCCAATAACTTGAACTTACCTACATAGGTACATAATCTATATAAATAAAAATGTAAATGTTCGTTTGTTCAAAATCTTAAATAGCCGAAAGTTCTTCACCGATTGCTTTGAAATTTTGACACAACGTTGCATCCGAATACGCACGTGTTTTTATATACCTAATTATATAGATGTCACACCTGTGACAGATAAATTGACAATTATATGATGCGTGTTCTAGAGTCGGCAAACCAGACAATCTCTATGTCTGCACAGACAATCGAACAACGAAAAAATGTATACTCACAAGCATTTTGAAATTAAACATATTAGAAACGTACGCTTTTTCTTTTCTTTCTTTTCCATTTAACCAGACTGAACCATAGCAACGCGTGGCAGGATAAATGTAGTTCTTAATAAATAATTTCAGGGTAGAACGTAACAAACCGAGCTATTACAAAAATACTGTGAAAGATTGAGATATAGAAAATTTTATATCAAGTAGTAAATAACCTAAATATGCATCTGATAATAAGATGTCTGCTATATTACGTTGTACTGATTATATGAAAAAGAATGCACCGTTTTTACGTTTAGATAACATTGATCTTATGTAATTATAACAATAACTTTCAAAATAATCAATTTTTTTCTTTCTTGGATAGAAAGGATAGTTTTTTCATACGATGCAATTTTCGTACAAAAATATTCCTTCTACCTTTTACGGTCCGCCAGTTACGTCGAAAACATTGAATATTCAATACTCTGTGAGGGATGATTTCAACCACAAAGAGTAAACCTTTAAAAAAAAATCCTTTTTACTTATGTCAACATACGCCGGAATCTCACAAAGTCTCTTTAAAATTACAGTTTTCGACTTCGAAGTTTTCTTTGCACGTTAATTGCATAGAGGGAACCACAAAGAGAAGCAAAGCGAATATTACAGCTAGCAATATCAACGGTGACAAGCTTCTTATAGCAGCGCGAAAACATTTGCTTTATTATAGTATTACAGTTAACAATACATCAATTTATTATCCAACCTAAATGTCTGGCACAAATGATGAAGAAACATGAATTTCTTTCACCTACAAAATCGAAAGATATCATTAACAGGTCTCCCAACAACCGTTCCCCTGAATCACAGCTACTACATGACGTCGGTAGCGACAAGTTTCGTACAACATCGCAGAAATAATTGCCTCATTTACATATCACAATTAGCAATACGTCAAATATCTATCCAAAGTAAATATCCGGCACGAATGCAAAAAGAGATGCGTTTTTATTACCTGTAGAATCAACAAATATTAAAACATTTCTCAAATACCATTTCTTCAAAGTTGTATGTTAAAATTTTAGGTTACGTCGCATCCGGTGCAGCGGAATTTTGTACGTTTGAAAATCACGGAAGCGTACTCAATTATACCTGGAGCACCAGATTTACATGTGAAACAAGGTTCGAGTCTTCGCCTAGAATGCCAACTGATGGCAGCCACCGAATCGCCACTCTACGTCTTCTGGTTTCGTCAGGGCCGTATGATCAATTACGACGAGGAACCTGGCGTTAAAGTCGAACTAACGAAAAGCGGCTCGATTCTTATGGTGAATAAGACGAAGCCAGCTCATGGGGGAAACTACACGTGTGCGCCGAGTAATGCCAAATCGGCATACGTAATGGTTCACGTGATCGAGGGTGAGAAAAATTAAGATTCTTGAATTACTCGTTTTTAAACAAAGTCCAGGTTTGACGAATTTGAATCTTTTATACATGCACAATTTCATATAGACAAGCAAGTGTGATTTCTTTTTCATCGAAGCACGTATTACATGTCAGATTAATAAAATATGAAGATAGATTCTTGTTAGAAATAATTATTGAATTATTCGGATTTATATCGATTCGTTACTGTACTTCGATAAATCTATCGTTTTTTTAAACGTTCTTAACGGACAGTATTAATATAAACTTGCATGTGCTCAGGCGATATGACTGAACTGCAGCATGTTAACTGGTTTGCAAAATGAAAAGAATATTGTTGATCAAGTAAATTTAAATTTCATGTTAATTAAATATTTAAATAGTATCGTTTAAATTTATTGTTAAAAGTACGTTATACTGGATCTTTCACGACATGAAAACGAAACTAAAATTATAGGGTCCTATTCAAGTTTAATCTTAGACGAGCAATCAAAGAATATCGATGCTCGTCTTTGAATAAACGGAACAGATTCCCTTAGAACTAATTAACAATACCGTAGCCTAGAAACTAAACTGAACGCGTGTAATTAAAAACAAATGATTAACTTTATTAACTATATGAAAATACAATACTCTAAACAATACTAAAATAACTCTAACGCTCTAAATCTCCACTCTGTATATCTCCACTCAACTTGACTCTACGAACTCAACTCAACCAACTGACTCTTCCCAAAAATTCACGCTCGCATCCACCCTCGATCCTCTTTCTCACAGCATGCGTTCTCTGTTGCACTCACTCATTTTCTCTTTCTCTACAGACTAAACATTCATGCTAGCCCTGACATCCGTCGCCTTCCAAATCACGCACTCTAAACATCCACTCTCGCTTATTTACAATCCATCCACACTCACTAATTCCAAAATTAATATTATTTGAGCGTAGGAAAAATTCCGTTCCTAGAAAATTTGTTTCAATTTATGATACCACAAAAATAAATAGAAATTGAGCAAATTACATTTAATTGAAACGGATATTCTCTTTAGAAAATCCAGGGTGAAAATATTCGAAATCTTGACAATTAGTTTGAATAATTTAACATGACAGCCGACACGATAAGATTCGAGCGTGAAAAAATTTCCCGATTTTCCGAGTGCGGATGCTCGAGAAGTTCAATAGATATCCGTCGGTTCTTTGACATGCCTTCGAAAATCTCTCTGGTGCACGTGAGCCTTGAAGTGCGCCATGCACGTGACTAGACTGCAAGGGTAAATTTTGCAGAGGAGACAAGGAAGAATCAGCGAAAAAGGGTGAAGCCACGTTTCATCTCGAGCTTTAGCTCCCAGTGTCCGACAGGTCGGGCTCGTTTAAACCCTCGTTCCTGTCCTTTGGGATATCTTACCACCCCTTTCATTCCAACACCGCCTTACTCCCACCTTTTCACAAGGATTCACCTTTGAGACAGTCCATCTTCCTTCGTCTCTCTCTCTCTCTCTCTCTCTTTCTCCCTCTCTTACTGCCCCTCTCTGTCATCTACCCCGAGACACCCAAGACCGTGCTACTTTTTGCTAGTATCAAGTCACAGTTTCTAATCTCGTTTCAGAGGAGGAGAAACCAGCGGCGATGCACGGAGGCGACAGGAGGAACCTGAGCCCCGCAATTTTAGCGAGTAACTTTCTGGTGTCCCTCTTGGCGACCGTCAGCTGGAGGATACCGAGTTTCACGAGTCTTTACCCAACGTGAATCACCGCTGAACTTACGGGAGTAGCTGCTATTAGCCGATGCTCCCGGTACCACAACCCTGCTCCACCTTCTTCCACAAGAACAACGGCTGCAACGATCGTCTGGATCTGCTGAGGATTCCTTATGCCATAACTCTGAATCGATGCTGCGACGATTTCTCTGTGCTAGTGTAAAGTGGAGGACGTGCAGTTGTGTCTGTTTGTGTACGAACATAGAGACGTGAGATTATAAATTAACTCTACTCTCCTCGTGGTTCTTCTGTGCATGGTAAAGACCATTTTACTGGTGGGTATGGCGAGAAAGGAACTTAAACCGGGAGAAACTCTTCTGCGCGAGAAAGCACGTTCAATTCAAGGGTAGGGCCTTTAGTTACCAGTGAATCCTTTTGTTCTTTCCCGCCCGGATCACCCTTTCTTCTCCTGCGCTCTTTTATTCTACACTTTCTTTATTGACGAGCTTGGGTGCGGTCTGCTTAGCGATTATCCTTCGTTCTGGAATTGATCTTGGATCGTGCCGGTAGGATATGTTTTATTCTTAACTTCCCGATAACAGAGTGCGCCACTTCGCAAAATGTGCACCATCACGAGGCTAGCGCGAACAGACGGTCTTTCCTTCGTTCGCTCCACGAGGAAACGAACGAGGTTTTCCGGTTCAGGGTGACTTTGCACGGACGCAGTCCGTTCGTTAGTAACCCTTGGTGTGCAATGTGACGAGTGAATCGTTTTCTTCGTATGTGAATTATATATACATGTATCCGTTACGTACACACAACATATACGTATATACACGTTATAGCATGTAAGGTAAGGTACGGACTACGGACGAACGAATAGCGAGTTTTTCAAATCGCCATGGTGAACTTTGTCCGGTTCTCCTCGAATCATAAGTGTCATGGACTGACTTGTAATTCGCTTTGATTAACACTTAACCAACGTTAACACTATACAGGCCAGCAACGCAATTGTACGTCATTTGTAAAATAATTAACAGCCGGTGACTTGCTTTTGTGGTATTTGCGATTCCAATTTTAATGGTCATTGGAAACACATTAAGCATATGTACATGTTTATAAAGACTATTTTTGTCATTTTTTATTTTAAGTTTTTAATATACAAATACGTAATATCTACCTCTTCATATTGATATAAGAAAGATGCTTTAATTACTAACCTTATTCCACACTGTTTTCACCAAAAAGTGTCGGCTACTCGTGCAAAATCATGCGAAATATCGCCGGTCTGTATAATGTTAATATACCGCTGATGTGATCCTCGTCTAGAAAGATTCCTCGGACAAATTGAAACAGTTCTAATTTTTATATTACTGTATATTTATTCCTCAAACGTTTGGAAAGGGTATAAAGCAAGCGATCTACATATCTTATAGTATTTTTTAACTCTGTAACTTTTCGAACACGATCGTGGTTGTAACGGTACGACTGTGAAATCTGCGTGTCTCGTTGGTTAAGTGTTAAGAAGAAGTTTCTGCGTGCTTGAGAATGATCGAAATAAATTGCCGACGGTTTAACTCTCGGCAAAGTGTGGGAAAACGTGACGAGCGCCTTATCTCGTCTCGGGTAAGATGAAAACTTATCACAGGAATGGCTGCGATTACTACTATTACTTGGCAAACGAAAAGTTCACGAGTCGAATGAACGAGATTCAAAATCGTTCGTGATAACTTCGTCGTTTAACATATGTATGAACGTACGAAGGCATCGTTACGGGACTTGTTTGAGATTGTGCGATCGTCGACGTTTATTTGTCTGGCTGAATGAAATCGATGTAAATATACATTCAATAAAACATTAATCAGGTAACTGCGTGGATGTTACATTAATTATCCCTTTGGTCGAGAATTTGCATATTTTTATGTATGTTCATTCATTTACGGTAAAATTACAGGCTACTGCAATTTTAAGCTGATAAGCGTTCAATGCTATGTACACACCATGTGTCTCTGCATTTCTATTGAACGAAGGATTTTTCAATGAAAATGACGTCGTTAAAACGGGAAAATATTACGGGTGAAAGTAGTACTGGCAAAAGAATGTACCTACTTATGTTAGAGTCTTACTTTGATGTAGAATTTATTGAGGTATTCGATGATATTACAGTTGAAAACAGTAATTTACTCGAAATAAAAGAGCGGTCACACCATTTCAACATTTTCGAACTATATTGTCAAGGTCAATATCTCGAACAACTTTTTTCTTATTCATAAAACTATACAGACAGAACTACTTAGGCAAAAAGGCTGTCATTAAATTTATGTTAGTATTTAACAGCACACATGCTGCATTAAACGCTTTCGCAATACACATTGATCTGCCAAGACTTCAAGAGTGCTTTAACACGCTAATGGCAAATATTGTTACAAAGCCTGCCTGTATCTTACTTCAGAATCCTCCTAAAATGGATTAACTTTACCGCTAACTAGGCCTGAGGAATATCAAAATCTGCCACAGGGAGGATAATGTGCGGCTGCAAACATTATTACAGCCGCAAAACGATCCTCTCCAAGTTCTGAAGGCGCGATTAATCGATAACTCCTTCTGAAAACTTCCAGCGAACGCGGAAACGTAGTTATTTGTCGATGACGTCGACTCACTCCGCGATCAATTAATGTAACGAGAATTCAATTAGATCTCGACGTTCGATAAGACCGAGCCTGATTCGATCGGCTTGAAATTATGATAATTCTCCAAAATGAAGGAGGTGGAAGCAGGAGGGCCGTTTCAATAATGAGCGCTCTGCGAATTCGTGCCTCGCAACTGCACGGTACCGTTCCTGCCTCCTTCGCGTACCCTCATCCCCTCTCTTATACGACTTCAACCCCTCTTGTCCTCTAACCTCGTTCTACTCGAGTCATCCCCAACTTTTTCGTCTTATTTTCTACCTGGCCGCACAGAACTTTTGCGATAAAAGCACCGAAACTCTTTTAACGGGTGCTAAATTGAAACACTACTGCAATAAAGCAACCTGGCAACACGAATCCCTCTCTCCATGGCTCCGACACCCTCTGCCGACGAAATGTGAAAGGAGAATGGAAGAGGTCACGTTATTACGATGCATCCAGAGTTGTTCGTACGACTGCACTACTCCTGCACAAGTATGAAGCCTTCGTGTTTATGTATATCTATATGAATATGTATATATTTGTAATAATGTTTCGGGCCTTCTCGCGAATTCGAATCAGCCTGTGCACATTTCGATTCGATGCTCTGCGCTACCACATTGCGGCCTGGTGAGCGTGAAAAATCTTTTTCGATAAGGGGAAGGGAAATGGAAACCGCGAGGGGATATTCCAGCGGTATTGATAAAATCATTTTGTCGCGATGCTCCGAGGAAACGCTTTCGCGTATGTAATGAATATGCGGTGGGAAAGTAATGAGAGAACATGCTAAAGAAGAAAACTGGTTATTTCAATTCTCCTTATTCGTTTAATGGTCTTCTTCAGTTATTTTATAGTTACAACCTAATGCGGAATACTTGACGAAATTGAAGAATAAAATTTACCTTTGAATCCTCGAAGAAGATTCGTGACATAATCCTTTTCGGTTTGCATAATTTATCCATCCTGATATCGATCCGTTGGAATCGATTGATGATATGCAGTACCGTTAAATAATTATTTTTGTTTGCCAAGTATGTACAGGTGGTACAAAAAGTGTTTTAGTAAAGTATGCCAAATAAGCAACTGATTCCGAAATCGAAATGAATTGAACAGAGAATTAGCTGTTACAGAAAATTATATCTGCCGCGGGTCGTAATACCGCGACGATCATATTGCAATTGTGACCGCAATACTGATGTTTTCGTCAGTACTAATGTATTATGTTCAATATTATATATATTTTTTATAAAATTATTTTGCTGCTGTATAACTGCTATATACATAACTGTTGTGTTATACTAGTAATCGAGTAATATACACTCATTTAATTAACGGACAGATATTTTTCCAATGTAATGTAACGAAAAAAAGTTTTTTTAACGATCTTAACGGTGCGTTTATTTTTCTTTGTTAATAACGAAATGAGTTAAAAGAGAATCGAATTAGCTGAAGAACTGAAGAATTGTTCAAGGCTCTTAATACAAATTTTCATTACAAACTATTGATCTTCCTCGTTCTTTATTATTTGTTCTACGGTTTTAAAAAAGCGTTCTGAGAAAAAGGAGCGAAGAAAAAGTTTTCTTATCTCCAGGTGCAATTCCAGACAACCGAGGATTGAAGAGATAAAAGAAAGATCGGAAAATGTAAGTAATTGAAAAAGTGTATATGAAAAATGCAAAATAATTTTTAAATATTGTACCAACTTCAAACATTAACAATCGTTTACTCAATTTTCTGGTTAAGTTTTACCTCGAAGTTAAATTTACATTAATTCAGAAAAAGTCACAGAATTTCCTAGCGTAACAGTTTATTTATTATGTTGTTATTAATTCGCTTTATATTAAATAAAACTAATTTGCATCGTTTTTATTCACTCCAAAATATTCTGTTGAGAGTATAAATTTTCAACAGTAATTCAATGTTTGCTCTATCGAGCAATCTATTGAACACTGTACTACTGCAATTTCACAGATTATCTCCTCTGATAAAATATACTATTGCATATACGTTTCTTAAGACCAGGTTAACAAGATAGTGATATATTCCCAATGCAAGCAGGATTCAAAAATCGCAATCCACGTTCAGACTCTGTGCGTACCAGCAGTAAGCTCTTTATACGGACAACTAAATCCCATGCGCAAAGGCTGCAGAAGGAAAAAGGCAGACGAAACAGACGTAGAAGTATTTTGGCTCCGTAGCCTTGGCTTTACCGAACTTTCCTTCGAGATAGAACGGCGAGGGAAAAGAAGAGGCGCGCACGGATTCAAAGAGGGGAAGAAAGAGGCACGGGTTAAAGGTGTTTGGAGAACTTCGCCATTTCTTCGAAGAGTGGGTGACTTTATTTCGTCAAACCTTTATATATAGTAGGAGGATTGACGAAGCTATGTGTTTTTACGTTCATCCATCTTCGATTATTTGTCACAAAATTCTCAGGCATTTGGTGATTCATTCTCCTTCGTTATTTCGAAGCATCTGAACAATGAGAAGTAACATAAATGAAGTTTATTTGTGTCCTGTGCGAAATACGAATTGTGTCATACACAGAAATATGATTCGGTAGACATTTTAACTATTCTTTGTATTTAGAAATGTTCAAAAGTATTGTTGTTAAGGTGCGAAACCTTATGCAAGACATATTTGAATGTTTCAGTAATGTATGCGGTTATACATGAAATGTGTAAATTATGTACGTCAATATATAATATGAAATACAGAATTAAAGTATATTTAAACAGTTAGAATAAATATGAAGCGCATGAAAAATGTAATATGTTCACGATTGTGCATTAACACTTTCGTAGAATATTATATGAATTACAATGAATCGATCCTTTTTCTGTATCAGTCAGTGCAAAACCGTGCTACTGTCCCAAGAATAAAAAAATTCCTACAATTTTAAATGGCATATTACAACATATTTGTTCTTTGCTTGTTTCTTTAACGTCGCATCGACAAGTTGTCCATTAGCGACGGACTTGTTGTATAAATCGATAGCACATTTAAAAAGTTAGCACCCACTTACTTACAATTAATAGTGCGTTCAATCTCCACCATTTGCGATTATCGCTTGTCAGCGTCTGGGATAGGAAAATATGAAAGAATCATCCATACTTCTCGAATACGCCGAACTGGGGCTTTCAATTTAAAAATACGCTTTCCTCGGAGATTGTACTTCATAAGGGACCAAACATTTTCTGTTGGATTGGAATGAGGGGATTTAGATGGCCAATTCAGCACGTTGATAACGTTTCTCGTTTTTCATTCCGTGCTAAAGCGTCTTCATTGTTTCGAATCATTATCCTTTCGATGCGACCACTGCTCTACAGTTCCATCAAATCAACGTTTCTAACTGATATTAGGATACCCCTTTCATATAATTTGATCATTTTTTGAGTATTTAAATTAACCGTAAAGACGCGTAGTGCCATGAAACACCGAACGTTAAAATGTCCTCAAACATCGGCAGTTATTGGGTGTTTAATGCTCCTTGGATCAGTGGATTTTCACAAGTTTTTCCTAATGTTTGGCCCCTTATGAAATACAATCTCCGAGGAAAGCTTATTTCAAAATTGAAAACCATAGTTCATCGTATTCGAAAAATATGGTCTTTTCCTGTATTATAAGCCGAAAAGCTGATCGAAAGTATGCCCAGACGTTGTCATGCAAAAATTGAAAATAGTGGAGATTGGACGCACCACTAATTGTAAGTAAGTGCCTATTAGCTTTTTAGATATGATTTATACAACATTTTTTACAAAAAAAAATTATTTACACAGAGATATTCAGTCTACGATCTTGTGATACAAACCGTGGATTATTTGCACCAGTCGTCGCAGTATGGGGGCTCCATTTTCTTAAGTAGGTATTCGTTCCTTAGTCAGACGTGACCAGTTCTTTTTCCGGCCAATAGTGAACATGTGTTGGCCCAAATGACTTGGTTTAATTTTATTTGATTATACGATAGGCTTTCTTTCATGAATGAATCAGAGGATATATGACATCTTCAAAATATACAGTGTAGAATTGGTGAAATAAATATGCTGAACGTAGACAGAATATCCGACATCTTCATCCAGACGTCGTGTAAATTGAGCATATAGTAAAATGTATGAATTAATAGCACCTTTATGAAATCAGTTTTTGTTGAATTTCAGAGCTCCCATGATCAACTAATTTCTACACCTGACTAAAAGAGGATAGTACTCGACATACAAAATTGGAGAAAGATAGGATAGGGGGTGGAAAATCAGCGAGAATGCAATACAATCTCATACTTCATCTCATACCGATCCCAAGTTTTTACAAAATGTGACATTTGCAAGCGTAACAAAATTTGTCATAATCCGCAAAGAGCTACATGCTTTCGGTGAAAGGATTGCAATCTTCTAGTCCCAAAATGCAAAAGCAACAACAAAAAAGTGCTGATTTACAAAGAGTTAAAAATACAGGGTCATTGAAAAAGAGGTTGGGTCGTAAATACTCGCTACGGTACCATGCGAGATTTCGCGTTAAATGCAATCGATAAACGATTTCGTGCGCATTCGCAAAACGTGCTTTTCTGAACATAAACATCAAGATGCATGTAATCGGGAAACATTGTGAAGCCCCATGCTAGCGACAATCTGGCTCGGCTGTGTATCTTTTGCGTGCTTTAGTTGGATCCTGATAATACTCCTTTGGGTTTGCGTGACGAGATGCAAAAAAAAAGCGAAACTCGTTTTCATGTCACGGTGTGCAGGCTGGCATTCGAGTGTAATAGAGATGAGAAATAAAAAGCGCACGTGACATTCGATCATAAAAAGGCAATTCGTTTATTCTCCCTCTGTGCGAGTCATTGTCTACCTACTTGTATGTTGATAACATATAAAACTATTAAATATTCAATTTCATACTGCGCGTAATTGCATTCTACCGTTTTATTTGCTCTTCTATGTATGTTCTACTTCATTGTACGAAAGAGTGTCATTGCTTCTGTATGCGCACATTTTTAACGCTGCATACGCGTTTGTGTGGTCTCAACTTTATTTAATTAAAATGGGTATCTTAATTGACGTATTAACTGTAATATAGATGAAAGGGGCAATACGAATTTGGTTTCACCTATTAAGGAATATTTCATGCATCTACGATATCTGTAATTTAATTTCGTTTTAGTTGACGTTATTCATACCGTTCCTTTCTCGGTTTCCATTAAAATTCTTAAAATTTAATAAACTGTTCCATTTAAAATATCGAATCAATTTTCATATAAAATTGAGGAACTTACGACTTTATCCCCAATTTCAATTTTTGTCCCCAATCAGTTTTATTGTATTATTTTCCTCTAACGTTCAAGACAAATTATGAAAAATAATAAACTGCACGATGAAAATAGTTGTCTCATTTAACATGTCCATTTTAATATTGTGGAGGGCCTGTAACTTTGTTCTCAATAGTTTAGAAACATTCAGCGTATTATACAATAGTCACAATCGAATTTTTTGCCATGCATTTTCTTCTCAATTATCACGAAAAATGCTCCAGGTATTAAACGATAGAAAATCTTTTATTTCACAAATGACTACACATATAAGTAATACGGCTTTTATCTGTACTTCCATATGAGGCACAGTCGACAGCGTCAAAGACTGTTTTTACTCCATCTAGTGTATCTAGGTGCAGTTTTCAGATAGCAAATTACGAATACTCATCATTAATCTGACACTGAAAGCACGTTAATCCGCAAACACTGTTTGGACTCTAAAGTTCACACAGTGCTTGGTATTGTACTTTGATTACAACGGAATTTGAGTAGGAATACTAACTTGATATACGAGATCCATCTACTGTGATATGTTCTGATTGCATTACCTTTGTTAACCATAGTATTCGTACAATTAAATTTCCACGAAAAGTACAGTACGGCATTAATGACCTACCTATTTAAACATTCCGTGTCGAACTTCTTACTGTACATGAATTTTAATAGATACATATTCACTCGACAACGAAATTGCTATTCATTTATTGAATTTCTACACAACTGTTTCATACAATATGCTTGTATATAATTTAATAATATTTGCTGACATAGTTGTGAAACTTTTATCAATGGATTTGAAAAATTTACATTCAAATTTTACATAAATGCTCGCATACAAATGAACCAGTCATAATTGCAATAATACTTACTCAAGATGCAGTCTTTTGAAAAAGTTGACGAAGAAGTTATGTATTTCTGAGGAAACTTGTTTCGCTATTGAATTGAAATGTTGCAATAAAAATTTTGTTTTTCCTACGGGAAATTATGCATTGGGGATGAAAGAAAACTAACAATAGGTAGAAAGCGGAAAATTACACCGCGACATGCGTCTTACATGAAGCGATATACAAGAGATTATTATCGTACGCGAAATTATTCGTTTACTTGCATTCGTTTCTTTTAACGAAAGAACACTGGCACCATAATGTACCCAACCCATAAAAATAATTGGCGTATAACATTTGCATATTTCAATAGGCACGAACAGAAAACCCGCACGCTGCGTGAAACATCGTATCATGCAGATTTTTATGGCATGAAATTACTTGATCTTATCATTCTTGATTCTTTTTTATCGCACAACATATGTACATATAACGCGCGAGGTGATCTTGATTACTTTATATTTTACACTCAAATCAACTTACGGTATAATGTTTAAGGACAAAATCAGAAATGTCATTGTGTACATTGAAATTTGTATCTATGCTTCCCATAAAAATAACAGTTTTCAAACTCCATTGACAAGAAAAAAGTAAATATAAATTCAAATCTTTTTGTATCAAACACAATCGTGAACTTCACGCATGTAATAACGCAGATAATATGTAATCATTGAAATTGATTTTACCTTATATTCTTGTTTCATTTGTTCTCATTCATTGTAGAATCGCGTCATACACATATGTAAGTCTCGTGAGTGAGTGGAAGAGCTCGGATAGGATCAATGTCATACAGTGTTTTACACGACACGAGCATGAAATCTACGGTGCTTTTGCAGATTGGTCTGCGACCAGAGGAACATCCATTGCTTTTAGTGTGACACGCGTACTTCATTATAACTCCCAAGTTCTGTTTAAACTAAACACATTCGTTATCTCCCAACATGTCAAGTGTTCGTAACATGTTATCACTTGTTCGCTGCTTAATTTGTCGCTGAATACAATTGCTCGCGAATCATAATTTTAGGTACACCGAAAAAATTCTGTCTGTTTTTTAAAAGAAAGAGAAAAACTAATAATACATGTTCACGCGAATAAATCTAACGAGGGAACATACGTACCGAACCCGTACACGCCGATTTTAATGAAAATTATATGGTAGATATTTCTCGAAAAGATATTTGACACGAATTTTTTTATATCTGCAATCGTCCACATTGAAAGGGTGATAATACCCTTCAAACTTTGGGAATGAAAATGTTTTTTTCGAAATAACTCCGTCATCAAAAAGTGTAAAAATAAATTATTTTTGGATTGTGCATCTTGAGATGACGAATTCAGTGATATAAAAAATAATTGCAAAACATTATTTATTTCAACAATATATTAAAATATCGTAACTTTTTGTTAATTTTTCGTACTAAATGTTGCCTGTACAATGCATAAAGCATCTTACGAGATGACAGGTCAATAATTTAGTATGGCATTACACAAATTCTTAGGGTTTAACTGCTACTTACAATTAGCTAAAAATATTACATTTTCCAGTTTAAATATCGTATTGACTATTTGATATACGTATATAAACTTTGTTACATATTGGGATAACCGGGAGTAAAATTAATACTAAGGTAACTTTGAAGTGATCGTGAGTTTCATATACTTGGGTAATGAACAGAAGAAGTTTTGGGTTACATATGTATACAGTGGCGAGCATATAAATAGGGAAATCATTTTTTTTAATAAATGGAATGTTGTTTTAAATGTATGGTTAGAGTTTATGTTTTTCATCATACGGACATAGAATGTACGATTCTTAAGCTTTAAAATGAGATAAAATTTTTAATATTAGATTTATTTAACTACTAATAAAATGATGTGAAAAGTAAAATGAGAATATTGGAGCAACAGCAGGGAGCAACTAAGTAGATTAACACATCGTTCATTTTTAAAACGATTTTATGTACCAATATAAACAACGTGTTTGTACTTAACAATTAATATTTGGTTGGACCACCTTTACTTTTTATAATTTTTTAACATCGCCGAGGCATAGACTTAATAATTCGAACACAATAGTCAATTGGAATATTGCTCCAAGTATCTTCTATTAGTGCATATAATTTGCTTATATTTGATGGTTTTTTCGTTTTAATTTCTTTTTCAACATAACACCAAAGATGTTCGATGGGATTTAAGTTAGGCGACTGAGCTGGTCAGTGCCAGACGGTATGAAGAAAAACGTAAACTCCAACCGTACATTTAAAACAACATTCTATTTATTAAAAAAATGATTTCCCTATTTATATGCTCGCCACTATATGTCAGTGCTTTGATGAACTAAATTTCCTTGATGCACATTATAGAAATTTCATCATGCATGCAGCTTGGTGAATGGATTTCCAGAAATCGCACTTTCATACTACTCTTAACATAAAATAAACGAGAAAATAACTTTATTGTAGTATAAAAAAAAACAATGAAATACAAGAAACTATAAAATCACTATAACTGTTAGAAAAACACAAAAAACGTATAAAAATGAACAGTATATATAAGATCATAATCATTTTAAAATCAGACTGGCATATGCATTTACAAACTTCGAACTTACCACACAAATTCGTAAGCAGGGCATATATTGTATTACCACAAAAAGGTAAGACATAGTAACTCCAACATTATGAAACTCGATTACACTTCTATTGAAACCATTGAACAATTAAAATATAGGGAAATAATGCAAAAATGGAGAAATATCGGTCTCCCACAAAATGGAAAAACGCCGTACCGTCCTATCGCCATTCAAAACATGGTTTCACGGGAGGCAATTAAATTTTTGGCTGACCCTATTCGTCATTGCTCCTCGCCCAGCTTTAATTCAATATCGCACGCATACGTCGTCCCAAAGTCCGATACTATCGGTATATCGGTCCGCGAACGCATCGATGCAATGTGGGTTCCTGACAGAATATCGAATGCCTCCTAAGTTATTTCTCCTCTTCAAAACGAGCTTCTGCTGAGCTTTCACTTTCAACCTGCCTATGGCGTACCGTCGAGTTAGTTTTACGAGTTCCCGTACCACCCACTCTAATGTAGTTTATCGTTCTCCTGGGGGATCCGAAATCCTAAATGCTCAACCGGGCGAGCCGTTTGCCACTTTTGGATGGTCTTTCAAAGATTCTCACAATACCGCGGCTTGAATAGAAGGAGTCGTCTTGGTCGGCGTATCTGCTCAAAAGCTTCGCTTTTCTTCACCAGACAGATACACATGATAAGACTTTGCTTTATATTCTTCGCCATAAGTACGCTTAGTATTATTACATGCCTCTAAGAGGGTGATCTCGAGCCATCTTTTCGAATAAGCCGTGCACGTTTTTCTCGCGAACAGAGAAACGTACTCCCCGTCCTGAAGGTAAGGATAATAGACAGCTCCTGAAGGAAAATATTGCTTGCATTGCAAATTGACGAACATAGTTGACAGTTTATATATATTATTTGTTGACGTAGATACAAAGTTGATTTTTCAATGATAAACTGGTTGACGAGTGAATATCATATTTTAGCTGATTTCACTTAATGTCAGAAGTATGTGCCAAGAAAATGATATTTATCTAAAGTTATATCGCATTCTTATGAAGAACGAGACAGAACATAAGAAACGCGATTTCTTAATTATGACCGCAAAATTGTTACGTTGTTTCTAGCGGACGATGATGCGAAATATCTTGTTTATTTAACATATATTATAAATACATGTTATTAAATTATATTGTGTGTTCCTCTTAAAAATTTGATGGGTACAGAACAGTTATTTTGATTTTCATTCTTCACGACATCCTGTGCTGGATTCTCTAAACGCCACTTACAATTAGAATTAATTGCACTATACTTTTAGGATAAAAATTTTTTTTTACAAATATCATTGCCTTTGATTATAATTGTAATGCATTAAAACATACAGTTGAAGTTTTTTATTTTCTAATTTTTCTTCTAAGCTTAATCCTAGATTAGTTTACTAGCCCTTAAATGCTCATAAATGTTTGAAATGTTAAACAAACACATGTCAATGTTTTCTGTATTTGTTAACGATATTCTTGTCGCAATAAAGGACCATTACTATTCTTATTATTAAATAGGCTAAATAATGTTCGATTACGACATAACTATCTGAAATAGTTTCTCGCTTCTCTAGGAAAACTTTTTCAATTTATGGTGCCTCCTTCGCAAATGTGCGACATGATTTAATGGGCTACAGTTCTTCCTTTTTTAAAGGGTCGTATTTTATATCCGACCATGATCTTATCGATATTTCATTTTCATGAAAGCAACGTTTAATGTGATTGTGCAGGGTCGTGCCGTGGAATATTTTAACGAAATATAATAATAGAATTTCCCAACAGTGACAAAGTGATAACGTCGACATAAACTGCTTCACAGTTAGCAACTAGTAAAATGATTACTCTACAATTGATTAGTGTACTGTTATTCCAATACAATTTCAATGGCGTGGATATCGGCCATTAAACAGTTCATAGTTCTGCAGTGCATTGAAGCGTAGCTGGCTCCAAAGTACAGTAATGTCACAAAGGGAGCAGTTCAGCTTTGACGTGTACGTGCAGAAGTCGGAATTATCAGAGTTCACTGTCTGAAAATTGTAGCAATCTTCATCGCGTATGCATGACACGACTTCGATAATTAAATTCTCCTGCCACTTAAAAACGTACATCTCAGGAGGAGAGTATTCCAATCTATCCATGCTCTTGGATTTATCCCAAAATTCTGCATAGTTTTCGACCCATGAATATTCTGGCTCATGCTTGAAACTACTGACAGTCAAGAACTTTGTACTTGTATCCCTTTCGGATACACGTTCCAAGGGAAAATTTAATCAAACGTATACTGGCTAGTTCCTTGCCTTTTAAAATTAATACTCGACTATATTGATGTAGAATATGCTTGGAAGTATGTCAGCAAGAAAAATTTACAATTGTGCAGCGTGTTTCGCAGATATGAATTCTTTTCTTTTGTTTCTTTCCTTGTATTTCATACTTAATTGACAGCTTAATTAATTACTTTTATTTTAATTGCATGGTACTGGAAAGGCTTTGGTCGTGTACAACGAACATATGATAATATAATATTATCATCCACCCATCATAAACATTGTTCACTCAAACACTTAGGCAATAGAAAAGGTATGTAACGGTTAAAAATGTAGCAATACTGTATCGCACTGAAAAATTATGCTGCTCAGGTTCATCATGTCCTAAGAAGTATAAACAGAATATTGTTGAAGATGAAATACAGCACTGTAATTGAGTTTTCGTTTCTATCAACCGAAACGTTTCCACATTATCATAACATTAATGAATGTTCAATGAATACTTGATAAATGTGTTTTCGAGAACAAAACATCGATATTGAAGAAATTTTGTTCTATATTTTCGACTTCTTTTTCAACTAAAATCACTATCTTCTTAGTCATACATATCGCCGATTATTTGCATATATAAGTGTAAAATCAATTTCATTCGAGCCTGAGCTCAAATAACGTATCACCTTTGGGAAATTTTTCCCATGTGATACATATACCATAGTCTTCGTCCTTCGGAACCCACCAAAAAAGTAGATCTAATTCAAAATGGGCATAGCAGTTCAGGGGGTATTCCCATTTATTTAATTATAATGTAATATTTATTTATTTATAATTATAGGATGTACTACATTCTGCATCATGAATTGTTTCTCAAATTATCGGCATATGAGCAATAATATAAATAAAATGATGGAAGTCATCGTAATAATTTGTATAATGCAGTTAATTCGCTTCGATGAAGTGTCGCGCTGCAGAAAACCACATTAACTAATATACTATTACATACAATGGATTATTATTGTTTATTTTCATTACATTATGCACATGTTTAATTGCACCTAATACTTTACTGGTGATCCATTATTAACATAAAAGAATTAATTAAATGTATTCAATAATGTTTATTCTTGAAAATTGAAAATTAATTTTGTATGTCCTCGAAAAAAAATGTTTTATATACCTTTCATATATTTCATTATATGTGCCCTCATAACAAACGTATGCCACTTAATGAAATGTGTGCAAATTCAACATCCTAATAAAAATGGCATTACAGGACACTAATGTGCCATTACAGGAAGGATAACAATGAGATTCTCTAGCAGATTAACTAAATCGTACGTTATATAATAAAACAATGATAACAGAGAATAGAATAATCAAGGCAGCAATTCACGCGACAAACAATATGACTGTTCGGCAGCGTAATCAGGCAAAAGATTCTCTGTCGGCCGGCGGTTGACTGTTTATATCCCTTTTAATTGTTAAAAGTGCTTCACAACTACTTATTTTCTTAGCTCAGACCAGGCGTTTCCCATTAATAACAGATGTTTGGACAAGTATCGCTCTACCAGCAAACGACTACCTGATATTAGCATCGCGGTCAGAAACTGCTTACACCACAGATTTGTGTTTTTATGCTCTCACACAGGTTTTTAACTGTGCGAATGTGGTGATCTCGCTCGAAGGACTGAAATAATGATTACCTCAATATGTTTAAACATTGAGCCTAGTCGGGGTGCACTTCCAAAATGAACTTTGAAATTCTAGTTGGATTGAAATGAATTTATTACACAAACAGCTATAACACTTATGCTAATAACGCGGGTACAACAGACTTGGCCCTCTTGTTTGAAAGTATGGATGGTTTGAGGGTGTATGATTCATGCTGACAATCCGTAAGAGAATTGAATGCTGAATAAAGTAGAATGTTTAAATACTTAGAGATAATTTATTGTCTCGCCGTCTTGCAAATTTTTCTTCCACCGTTCAACATCCAGAAGAATGTGACAGTGGGAGGAGAGCGGAACATGTTGTTCCTTGCTCTTTGCCGATGCTTTAACACTATTCCTACCATGACCGGATAAATGGCCGTTTTTAATATTTCGATTAGAATTTCCTATATACAACCTAATTGAATCGCCTTTAAACTTCACGACCTTTCCTCAAATATACGTATAATACATTCACATTATAATACATTTTTCAATATTCACTTCTTTTTTTACTGTTCATTTTCTGGGAAAAAATTATCATTTGACAAATTCACCGGTTGCAGTAGGAAAAGGTATACGTGAAGTGTCGGTAGGATTAGTGTTAACACTAGAGCTATCAAACCAGTCAAAATGACTGGTACACAATTTTTTCCAAAAATTCTCCAAGATTATAGGAGAGCCATAGAATAGATATTCTACGTCCATCTCATAAAAGATAAATTATCGAATAGAAATAGAAATAATAGAACAGTCATAGAAATAGATTTATAACGGGTTCAATTTCAACGAAATCCCTAGAATCGCTGCAACGGCAATCGTACTCTTATTTCGACCGTTTACTCGAATATCTACTTATTGCTAGTTTCAAAATAAAGCCTCCGTAACAAAAAGTATCTCCGCGATAGTTCAGCGTTCAAATACCATTGAAATAGCGTTCCGGACAACGAACAGAAGCTGAGTGAGAAAGAGAGCGTAGGAAAGGGAGAGCGTAAGATGGTGAAAGACAGAATATCGCAGTAGATATGAACAAACGGAATGATCGCAAGCACGCCAACATAAATAGCAGCGCTCCTTGTGGAATTGGAGCTCGGCCCGAATTTGCAGACATATTTGTCCCGGGCGAATAGCACGCGACGCGGTAGCACTTTATGGTGAAAGATGCCTCGTATTACCCGGCTGCCAAGTTGCTTTAAGGTAGAAATACGACGGCCGAGAAACATGGGAAATGGTAAAAGGTGAATGCCACTGAGTGAGTCTTAAGACGTCGGTAAAATCATTAAGACCGAGCGAGAAATGCCGTTGGAGTAGATTATTGCGCCGCAATGAGCTCCCACGAAGCGCACTGATTTTCAGAATGGCATCGTTGTATAATGCCAGATGTTAAAAAGACTATTATCGGTGTGCACTTAATTGCGTGGTGGATTGTAGAAAACAATCATAATATTTTAGGTGTAGAAAGTGAGGGAAGAAGTATTGACAGAATATTTGTAGTGAGTACAGTACTTATGTAAGGTATTCAGCTGTTATTACAATTCATTGCAAATAATTTGAAACTACTTATTCAGGCCTGCAATTATAAAAAGACGGAGATAAATCTTAAATTTGTATGCGTTTCCCTTGTCTAAAGATTAATTGGAGAAGGCGTGTATACATTTGGTTTTAACTACTGTGGTCCTTCCCTCTACAATGAGGTAAATTTGCAGTCATGTATACATATAACGTAAAAGAAATTTGAAAATGTGTAGAGTGTGAGAATGAGAGGAAAAATATATGTATGTGTTCCTGAAGACGAGCCAACAGCTAAGAGAGGTGAGTGACCGTGAGCGTTAAGATTTGCAAATGAGGGTAAGTGTGATCGACTGTGAGATAGAGTGGATAGAGACGTTTCCGAAAGTTAGAAGAGTGTAAGAGGTGTGAATGTGAAGCTGTGTGCATTGCATGTTCTAAACCTGAGTGCGGCTCGGCCAGTCGGCCGCAACAAATTTTGTCAATAAATAAGATTATTATTATATCTGGTAGTATTTAATATTTAGTAGCTAGGTTAAACCAGCTCCGAAAAACATGGTTCGTGACAGGTTCTTGAAAAGAAATTTGGCTCTCAAAAAAATGTTAATCGTTCTGCTACTGATTTTTGGCTCTTCAGACTAATGAGTTTGCCGGCCACTGTTCTAAACGAACATGGACTTCTAGGAAGCAAGTATCAGTTGATGCGAATGTGACAAAGGAAAGTGTGTGAAAGGGGTCAAGAGCGGTTTTTGAGAGTTAAGAGTGAGAGCAAATTTGAAAGAGTAATACGGTCACGCGTGAATAATTGTTAAGTTTTGTATATAGCTTATAATAAACCCTTTCCTCTAACAATGAACATTCCATTTTCTACAACTAATGTATTTTAGGGTCAGTTAAGTTCTACGCCACTAACTGTAAGTCCATGGTTATCATAGTCTAATACTGTTATTCACTGTATTCACTTTGAGTCTAGAGCAGGGCTACCAATTATTTGATCCTCTCCCAACCACATAGCTGAGACCTTGCTGATTGTCGAAACTTTTTCTTGCCAGGCACGAACCTTTTGGCACAAGCGTTGTGACGCATTGGGGCGACATTTGTATTTAACACGTTGAATGCCACGGGGGTCACCGGTGACCGGTGTTACACAATTCAATGAAATTTCTTACGACTTTAGAACGATAGAATTCACGAATTCGCTACTATATTCAATATTTAACTGTTGCTATCAAAGAAGTAAAGTACTGTCTAATATACGACTATTGTCACCTTTAATGTTTTGCTCTATAAAGATACGGTTTTAATAGAAAAAGTCTCACTTCAGTAGAAACAGTGAAACTAACGAAATATGGGTGGCATACAACGTGTTAACTTCTTGCCCTGGAAAGACGTGCCACGCACGTCGGTCACGGGAATTAAGACGATGTGCGTGGCACGTTGACGAAGATTATTTGTCGGAGAACAGTTTCAGATCGCACCACGTCACGTGAATGGCAAAAGAAAGTATTATTACTGAAAAAATACGCTTAGATATGTCTTAAATCAGATACGTTAAATGGATTGTACTTACCACTCGATTCGAACTGTACAGTGTAGCTTTTAATTTTTGCATGTGTATTGAGCAGTACTATTGAAAAAACATACTCTAAATCTTAATAGCGATAATGTCGAAATCGTCACAAACGCAACGGAACAGGTGTCGCACACTCATATTTCTAGCGATGCAATTAATGCCCGACGCGATATCGAATTTTGAGAAAAAAAATGTTACAACTAAAACTTAACGAATATTCACGAGTTTGTACAAATCCTGATATACTTTTTGTTAGCTGAGCCTACAATATTTTTTATTTTAATAAAACAGCCTCTCCAGTGGCGATGACGAAATACAACTTTCGTTCATCATTATCGTTGTCCTGCAGTGGAATTGCCCAGAAATTCACCAGGTTGATGTATACTTGTCTCTTACAAAAAAACAGAAATAAATTGCAAACAGAAGTATCGCACGCTAGTAAATGCATTTTAAATCCAACATATTAGAGATGCAAGGAAGCCGAAAGGTAGAAACAGTTTCATGAATAGCGAGCCTGATTGTAAATATGTACGAAGGAATGACCTCATAGATCTACGAGAAACATTAGCGTGCCAATATCCAGTTTTCTCCGCTGCGTACTATACTGGTATTTCTGATCGTATGATCCGCGTATTAACTGAGACTGGCTTACCTATCGAACAAACAGTCAAACCAATATGTTCTTACATCGAATGTCTCGAGCAGTTACCAAGATATAAGTTTACCAACTTCGTTCAGTAAATCGTTATTGCCCCGTAAACGTGCCTATCGTAGCCGCGCTTGCATTTAGTCCAACAAACGTAATAGTATCGCAGAACCAATTTTTCGGTCGTTGGAAAAAAAGCAAGTGAGAAGATCGTTGTCAAAGTTTTGAGAAACTCGGATACCTCGTTGCACACCATGTTCGCCTGATACCGTGTTGCGATTTTGAGCAAAGTTTATCAAGACTTTCAATGACGCTTTGTGTAATTTTCATATGAAATCAATTTCGTTGACATAAGTCAATTCCCCAGAGTTTAAATTATCGATTGAACGCAAAAAACTTCCGAGGAAGACTCCGTGGATCTCTTTCTTCGCTCCGAATTTTGTTTGCTTATAACGTTTTAGCAAAATTTACAGAAAATTGGGACGACTGTATCTGAAATAATTTTTATACACAACTAAATCGTTTATATGGATTGGTTTTCCAAAGTCTGAAGTATTAATTTGTAACGAAGATATTTTTCTGTATATTGTATTTCCTCAATTTTTTACAGTGCCCTCAAGTCTGATGAATTATTATACATACACCTATCGTCCGATTTACACGGAAGATAGGTTCCTTAGAAAACCGTGTAAATCGAAATCGTGAATTTTAACACGTAAAACTGCGTAAATCGAAAACAAACTAAAACGTGTATAATTCAGTCACCTATTACAATGTTAACCCTTTACGGAAGGGGATATTTTCGAATATTGATAGATAACCAGTTATTTTGCGATCCAAAACCGTCTTTTTATCAGCAAGTTAGGCTGTTAACACTAGAACTACCAACTTGTCAAAATGACCGGTACACAATTTTTTTCCAAAAATTCTCCAATTTTACAGAAAACTCATAGAATAAATATTCTACCTCCATGTCAAAGAACATAAATCACCGAATCGATCATCTTTTCCGCCTCTCGATTCCTCTTTTTTCAAAGTACTTATTTAATATGATAGACTATAATAGATTTAACGTCGGCAGTTCTAGTGTTAATGTGTATACATTATAAATTACTATTTGTCTATTTTAACGGTTGTATTTCAATTTTTCAACTCTAACTGTGTATACAAGATGCGATAAACTATAATTAAACTTTTTCTCAGACCACATATATGCATCGCTAACCCTCAAAAGGTCAAATAGAACTAACTAAAAGCAAATTTTTTTGAAAATCCCTCATCTTAAAAACGGGGTAAAAGCGAAATCGTGTAAATAAAGAACCGTATAAATCGGGGACAGATGTAATCACTTTTTATAGACATTCACTCGGAATCGTTCTCATGAAACCATAATAAAGTTGTACCAGGGATTGAAATCTACCGAACTAGATGCTATTACAGCCACGCAGGCTTTAGTTTATCACTGATATTAAAACTGCAACAAATTTAATCATACATATTGAATGTTTTACGAATACAATGAAATTAATAACGACATATATTTATAGAATACATCACAGCGTCATACGAACCTGGCAGAGCGATTTAACGATAAAGTTAATGGACGAATAAGTGAATAAATATCTTTCATCATTTTTCATCACAGTTTGTATGGCCAATACACAATCAAGCGTTATTTCTGGCAGAACTCGATTTGTATCATCCAAGTACCTTACAATCAGTGGCTGTAACAACGACAAATAGATTCCTGCTAGGGTGAGAAATAGCTTTCACTTGTAGCCTGTTCAAAACCCATACTACAAGGCCAATGCTGCACCGAGAGCAGTAATTGCTAAACACGTACCTCGAATATTCTGGCTGGAGAGAAGCCCGGCCAACATTGATCCTTTTACTCTGCACCGACGTTAATTTATGGAAAACGTGAGGAGAAAAAACGTGTGGCATAAACATTTGCTAAAAGCTTGAAAATTTTGTTAAAAGTTCACAAAATTTCATGACGACTGAAAAACCAAGTGAATTTTAGTTTAATTAGCCCGAAATAAATCGGCGAGAAAATTAAGTGCTGTGAAATCTACGCGTTACTTTCTTTTTGAATGCATTCCCGTGTAAACTCTGCAGCGTATAATTACATATATGCGTTAGGAGTTCAAGTCACATTATCATAAAAGAATAAAAACATAACCATGAGATTCATGCTTTTCTTACACAGATAAAGTGAGATTTTATTTCTTTTTCTGCCATTTAATGTATATATCGTAAACTACAATACCGTTTCGAACAGAGATATTTTTGTCATTTTGCTTATTAAAAACGAATCACGACTTTTCTATTATTATTTAAAAATTGCGCACTGCCTACCAGTAATAATTCTTTAAATTCATTTCTTCCAGTTTTCTCCCTCTTCGCTCCTCAGTCAGAGTACCTATTGTCCTCCTCCCGAGGCCGATGCAGCACGTGTCAAACTATGACCTTTGATGCGCAATAGGCGGCCTGCTCATTCGATTCCTCCGATGGTACCTTTTATAAAGTCTTTCTACAAAATTCAGGTAAGTTGAGTGCACTTTGTTCGCACTTTCTTTCTCGGACCAACACTCCTTTTTTTCGCAGCGAGCTACCGTAGTCCTCGAGTCTAGCAGATTCCATTTAGCCTTAACTCCGAGGCGAGCTACTTTGCAGAAACGCTCGAAGGCACGAGGCGCACAGGTGCACAGAGGAGTGTACCCTGCGAAGAACACAGAGTACTCTTTCTAACGACTGTCAAGAATAGGAAAAACGACAGAAACAAAGCTCAAAAGTGGGAAAAGAAAATAGAGCGACGCATGAAACACTTGGACGCAGGTAGGTGATACTCAACGGCAATGTGACTACTGACGGAGATGAAAAAGAAGATAATTACTTTTGCTGAACGATAATGCGAGCCTTTCGGCTGGTCGTTTATTTGCCTGTAGCGAATAGAGATACAAAGAATAGTGGAGGAATTCAACGTTTTGAGAGATTCAAAAACATGATAATTATATGGAATGACGACATAAGGTTTTAAAGGTGTCTGAAGATGAAGTAAAAGCATTGAAAAGTTAGTTTGAGGTTGAGGGGAAAGCGAAAAGGAAAGGTGGAACGAACTTAGCTTCGAGGACACATCTACCCTGCTAAATTCTGACTAATGCGAATTCGCGGGCGAATGCGAAGGGTGTCTCTTCCGCGCCGGCCCTCCTATTTAATTATCAAGCAAAAGAGGTGGCGCACAGAAAACCATTTTCGCACCCTGTTTAATAGCAGCGGACAACGAGTATCTGGCCATTTGAGGGCTGCTACTATAATTGAGGAAAGAGTGGCCATAAAAAGGGTCATTAATGAAGCAAACAATTTCTCTTGACGTATTTTATTATAATTTCGACCGACAACGACTCGGAAGATCGATTAATACTTTCATTAACTTCGGAAGTGGAGAAAATTATGAGTCCAATCAATTCAGAATGTTGATTTGCTACCTCAAATACGTACTGACAATATTCCTGTACTTCTGCGGGTGTTTTAGAATTTCTAACAATTCGTATTCTTAACTAGCAGAAAAAATAAGTAGGAGAATACTTAGATACTGTCAAATATTACACGGGGGGACAGAAAACATTTTTGTCGTATTGATTAATGTTAGTAACGTAGGTATATACATATGTAGGATTGCGAGAGCGTTGCGGGACTGAGTGCGAGAGAGAGCATGTGGGAGTGGGTGTGTGTATATGTGTGTGTGTTAGGAAGTGAATGTGACAGATATCTTTTTACGTTTATATATCTGTGTGTTTTACATTTATATTTAAAAAATATTATTCTTTTATATTAAATAATAACGCTACATATAATAAATGTAAGGACGCTGTAATGTTTAAAACAATATCAATTATTTTTTTCTATCAATTAGTCCTTAATATTGCTAATTAATGTTAATAGAAACGCCTCGCTATTCCCGACGTAACCGATGCGTCGCGACGTTGCTCGACAATACCAAATGACAATCCTCCGTAGAAAATCTACAACTTGCAATGCCTCCAGCTCGTCTATAAAGCCCGAAACATGGCCATTTTCCTTCCGGAATTTTCCTTTTCCAAAATCTCTTTTCATCTCGAACTTTGTTCCATCATCATTAATGTCCTTTTCCGCTACCGATAATATACAAATTGCAACGCACCACAAAAAAACAGAAAATAATGCAATACATCAAACGAACATCATTACCGAACGAACATCATTACTGAACGATTAATCCTTTTCAGACATAAAGCAACAATTAAAACAACTCTAAACACGATGAATTGCATCGAGTCAAAAATTTTGAACTAACGCTTGGGATATTAATTTATCGTAAAAGCAGCAATCGCGCCGAACTACGAACAATTCGTACAAGGCTGATGCACCTCGAAAACTCAACATACACCTTCGATGGAATAACAAGAAATTCTTCCAATTTTATTCATAACTACTTTATGTTAAATCACAATTAAAGAAAATAACAGCTGCAGCAAATTTACGCTTTGTACTGATTACCCATGAAAGTTACCACAGTCCTCAAAATCCGTGAGCACCGGCCACCGACCGAGGCATGGTTTCGATACAAATTTCTTTTCCTCGATGATACGAGATTCTCTTTTTATGTTTCGAGCGTATTCGAGTGTCCCGTGTACCTATTTCAGGATCCATGGATTAGGACTCACGAAGAAACCAATTCAAAGCGATTCGGTGGTTATTCGTACCGTCCGGAATTCGATTCTGGGATAACCCTTTGATCCTGGTCCAGAAATCCTTTCCGCTTTTTGTTTCTCTCCATTCCTCTCATATCGAGCCGAGATTTCCTGCATAGTCGCAAGTCTGGAAGCCACAGTGAAGAAGCAGTGTAGCTCTATGAGCCAAGCTGTGTTTAATATTCATGATATCGTGGAGTAAAGTGGCCTTACTTAGGAGTAATATAAATGATAATTGTGCGCCATTGTTCTTGGTTCGCAGTCCTGGGCTTGTCGCATTAACAATCGTCAACTAAGAAAGCTTTATGGCTGAAGTTCGATTCTGAGCAACCACTGCCTGTCGACTTCAGGGACGCATAATTTCTGGATGAAAGTTTACGGCGACGTGCAACGTACACGGGATGCGATATCCGACTGGGATCATAGCTCGAAACTTAGAAGTCAAAAGTTTCGCGCGTCTCGATGTAGAATTATGAAAGTATAGGTCGAACGTAGTCGAAGATATATTTTACCATTAACATAATTTTGCAGCGGTGTTCATGAGTAATTAATCTAAAGTAAAAACGAAATTGACAGAAGTAGTACGAAGTATATCTTGTAGATTCATGCGATATGTTCGAAGTACGAAGATGGATATTTCATGAGAAGTTTTCTAGTACAAAGATTGTTTTATGGTGCATATGCAAACCTCTATTCTGATAAAGGTCACCGATTTCTTCGTTTCATGCTTCCAGTGCGTCTCCCCGATATTAGAATTTTAATTTCTGTCACACATCAAAGTCAAACTTGTCAACAAAAATAACTTATTGAACCACCTTTCAATTTGTATGCATCCGCAATCATTCCTAATATAATTTCCACTCCATTACCTTAACCCTTCGGCTAATCGATAATGTAAATAAAATTATACAAAAAATCGTACCCCCTTTAAAACTGGGTTTTAAATCCAGCTTCAGCTTAATCATTACGAATCCTTCGTCGCAGTATACTTCATGGACAAATTCGTTTTCTTCACAATACAAGACATACCGTCGGCAGTTGGGCTCTTGGGAGGAGACCTGGGCTTTCATCCCTGAAATAATTCGTTCCAATTTCGTGAAAGTTAATCCTTGCGGATCATATCATATTACCCACGTAGGCTCAGGGAAACACCTCGTAGGCCAGCGACAGCTACAGGGGACGCACGGACCGAGAACGAAGTGAGGGATGGAGAATTCCAGAAGATCCTTGCGGATTACGTACGTGATTGTACGACGGCGACGTCGCCTGACCATTGTTCCTACGATAATGTACGAGCAGGCATAATCCTCAAATTACGTTCCCGCAACGCAATGCTTCCGTCCCTCCGTTTGCTGCCGTCCGAGCCGCACGTACGTACGATAATAGTTTCCTGCATAATAGTTTACTAATGACACCTTCATTATCATATCTCTTGCCGTTATATACACCAGCTACGATTTAACGTCATTCCGTTGAGTCCTGCAACTCTGAGATTTCCTTCTTTTGTGCGCTTTCAAGGAGTATAAAAATGATGGATTTTAATTTCAGCGCAGTCTATGAGATAGAAAACGAAAGAACGATTACGATTGCTTTAACAACAATAGAAGAATATCTTCCTTCAGTATTTTGGGACAAGGTTGTATTGATAGTTTTTCGTCTCTGTGGTACGACAGGTGGTCACCAGGTTGTGTTAGTTACCGGCTGAGAGAAATTGGAAGAACATTAAGTAGTTTAGGACTACTTTTGCAGCAAACCGCCAATAACTTGACTAGATACAGATCTCTTCGGAATAATTTTTTCGCTATGTTATCGACATGCGTTCGTTCATTTCTAGATGTTAATTTTATATGTTATACTTACAATTACAATTGGAATGGGAGTTTATTGTCGTATCTTGACTAAAACTTAGTATATTGGAGGGCAGGGAATAAAAAGGGATGCACGTTGGACGGGTGAACTAAATGCGTCTGTAGTATCAAATCAATAATAACTTAAAAAACATGGAGTAATAATCGATGTATCAATTCGCGCAACGAACAATGTTTTGGTCGTCAGCGTAATAAGGCAAAGACTCTCTTCTGGTTCAGGGAATGTCTTTTTATCTCCCCTTTGATTGCCAAAATACAATGCAACTTACCTCCGCTTCTCCGGAGCACCAAGGATGTTTCGCTTGACTTACGATACCTATAGTCACCGACGGCCTTACCAACTACATACTTATTTTCTAATATTCCTGTTTGTTCAGGCGTTTGCCATTAAAGACAGATGCTCGTGCAAGCATCGCCCGACAAGCAAAATGGTTACCTGGAACGGGCACCCCACTCAAAAATCGTTTGCAACATCGACACAGTCAAAGGAATGTTTTACTACTGAAAGCTATCTCAGAGCACTGAAATACAGCTAATAAGAATATAGGACCCATGAATAATAGAGTAATTACAGATTTGTAAGACGAATCTACGACTTCTCTGGACAGTGTAGAGACAGAAATTCTGCTTGATATAATGTGGAGAAAAGTTACATGTATTAGCGATATATGCACATATTTTAATAATAGTATTAAAGAAAGTTTTCTACGTTGTTCTGACACTTTTCCTCGGAATAGTTTGAAATCTTGACTACCTGACTTGCCCTTCCTTAAACAATTATTCATGCAGCAAATCCCATACCATCTTCAATATTCTTTGTACACTTGCATTCTTCACAATTCAACCATGTCGTATGCCCCACAGGTGCCATTCGGCTCATGCTCTTCAAACACTTATTTCTCACATTCCCCCTTAAAATTTTAACGTTACTACTGCCGTTACAAATATAAATTATTCGGCATATTTAAATCATAAAGCGCCCTAGTTCGTATTTGAAATTTACACATTACTCTACCCCAAAATATATCAAACTAACCCACTATATTTTATCTTGATATGCAAACGATATTTCATAAAAAGTAAAGAGAAAACAGATCCTATAATCTAGAAAAACTTTTCCATCCGCGATTCCTTTTTTCGATGAAAAATTCTTGTCGAGGTAAAAGACATATAAAATTCGACTTTTAATGACGAGCGAAGTAACCGTGAGGTATTAACGTAGAAGTCGTTTCTGTGGTTCCCATATTTCACAGAAGACAGTCGCAATTGCGATCGACTTAACTGACGTACCACCCTGCGCGTTCCAGCGTTCCGAGTGTAATGGAATACCTACATCTCTGACTCGAGACCCGGCGTATCGGGCGGCATTAGTTTTAGCGAGAGAAAAGTATCGGCGAATTCGTTCGAACGTAACGAAACTTGGTTTCGCTTCGATTCCTAAGTCCTCGGTTTGCGCAATGTACAAGCCACGACAAGAGATATGCCCAATCGCGTAAGAGGGGAAATAAATGAACGTACACGAGGGAGAGGGTGCTCGAGGTGCCACGATAATTTCATAAGAAATATCTGCTAGCGGAGAATACACGAGGTTTTTGTATCTGGATTTCCATTTACGTCAGGGGCCGGGCCACAGAAAAAAGCTGGCATGACCTAGAAATAAGTTAAAAGCCGGTCTCTAGCAGCGAGTAGCTCGCTAGATTGCACCATACGACAAACATTTTCCAGGTTAATGGAAGAATTTCGAAGAGCCTCGATACGAAGATGCCGAGAAAGTTCGGCTGCATTTTAGGATAGAGAACCGATCAACCAAATGTTCATCCTCATCGACGTAATCTCTGGAGTTAACGACCCGGGAGGAATGTTTCAATACTAGTATCCTAGCCTACATTTCGCCGCCATTGTGATGCCATGGTTGGGTGGCTGCAGTATTCTCGAGTGATTTCCTTCTTTGCGAAGGGAAAAAGGAATGCGTGAAATTTATGGCTGATTGGTTTTATCGGAGATTTGAATGGTTACGTCACTTTGCAGAATTGATTGGTTTTTAAAATTGGTTTAGTTCGTTTCTCTGTTACTAGAATATAGAATGTTTTATTACAATATTGAATTATTTGCTGTTATAATAACTGCTTCTATTGGAAAGAAGTCCAGTAACACGGAGGTCGTAAAATAGCGTATTTGATTCACCTATTTTTATCTCACTGTTTCCTACAGACTGATTTGTTCTTTTTTTCTCTTGCTGTGCTCTAAAGGCATTTGGTTCACACTGCTCAAAACTGACGGCCCTTAACCTGTATCTGAAAAGTACACTTACACTTTACAGCCACAGACACGTACATTCCCGACAGAAAATCTTACGTTACTGGCAGCTTGAAAGCAGGAAATGTTACATTATTAGTATATAATGGTATAACACTATAAACAATTACATATAATTGCAAGTAGTAATAATTTAAGTGTATAATATCTAAGAAAACTACTATTCGGAACAGAATTCTGTGGATTTATTTAGTTTCGATAGGTGTAGAAGATCTCAGCAGAAAATGAATATTTTACGTGCTATTTTTACAAAATATTTTAACCCTTTCTATTCACTGTTTTTTTTGTTAAGAGTATTACTTTAAAACCTTCGTTTTGCTAATAAACAGATGTTAACGAAGCTGTGAATTCATATTTAATTCAAGTTGTTGCGTCCATTAATTTCAAAGATACCTATAAGCTTTTCATACAATTCAAATAAACTCTGAGTAATCACAAATAATCTTCTGCATTATTTGGCCTAATCATGTAAAATACAGGAAATCAGAAGTTCTAAATTTGTAAGACCGAATTTTAGAAATCACATTGAGACGAAGCATACTCTTCTAAAATGTCCATTATTCTTTTTGGAGTTCCCTATCTTATGTCTACCAATAATTCCCGAAAGTACATGTAAATTGCAGATACAGTTTTTAGGCGATTTTTTTACCACGGTACTCGTTTCAAGTAATCGTTTGCTTGTCGAGCGATACCTGGTTCGGGTACAGTTTTAAAAAGTAAAAAAGTAGTTGGTAAGCATGTCTGTTAAAGGTACCATAGTGCAGGAAAAACATCGTTAAGACACCGGAAAGCAGGAAAAACTTGTACTGTATTTTTGATATAAAATTGCAGCCTCCGAGCCAGAGGCCGACTGTCCTTGCCTGGTTACGTTGCCGAAAAACTATGCTTAAAACTGCGAATTATCTATTGTTATTATTCCGTTTTATTAAAATTCTATTTGGTTCCACCGTTCAAACAACATTCTAGTCCTATTCCCACCCTACAAACTAAAAAATATCTCCCTCCGGGATCCGAATTTTCTTCCTATCATTGTAGTCCTTAAACAGAATCCTAATTTGGTTGCGTAAACGTTTAAGCTAAACACGAGAGAATACTTCGGACAAAGCAACACGTACAAGTAGCTGAGAGGTGTTCTGACAAAAGCAAGACAGCTAACTTCGAAACTACAAGACTAGCATTCGCAACTCTCTGAAATCCTTAATTCCGTCAGTCCACGTTCTGGCGGTCGGATGTGTACACGGAACAACGGCAGGGTTAATACTTTTAGCAAAATTGAGAATGTTTCAGCAAGTTGTATGCAAGCTTAATGTGCCAGACGTACATTTTTCACAAACACATTTGCCTTCGTGTAAAATCAGTTTCACGTACTTGTTCATCTTAAATGTCACCATTTTATGCAAGTCTTTGGCTGCTTACCAATTGCAGAAGTTTTAAAACTTTGGGATTGTCATTGACAAGCAGTAATTATTTTTAGTGACTAAGAATTTATTGATTTCTCTTCCTTCAAATGTCGAATATTTGAAAAATAATCAATTTTCTTTCAATTGCCGATCAATGTTCAAAGCGCAAGGAAAATATTACTTAACATGGTACGGTAATGCATTTGTCAAATGCATATTACTAACAAACGGTAAAGTGTATCATTTTTCTAAGGCGCTAATAATTCTTGCAGCTTTCTGTAATATCAGATGCAGATAAAGTACATTCCATATTTTTCAAAGAATACGTTGACATCGGCAAGGGATAAGTAAACTGGTGTCAAGCTTAAACTGGACCAGAAAGACTAAACTTTTGATATAATCAATTTAGTCAAACAGCTGAGAAAGTGACACATCGTATTAATTTGTTTCGATCAATCTTTTGTTTCGAGTTTGCCTTTAAACCTCACTGTTACTCGGTACAAGATAACTAATAAGGTAAAGTTTTCAGGATACGCTTTTAGATAACTCTGACTTGAATTAATTCATAACCAAACCGATAAGAGTGCTGTAATAACAAGAATAATCGCGCTTTCTACCAATTTGTGCTTGAAATGAACAACCGACCTATATGTTTTGGCGGCAACGATATGCAGAACTTATAAATCTGTTTATCTTATATTCACGTTACTAGTGAAATTTTGATTTGCGTCATTACTGAAACATCTGCCTAGACGACGGAAAAACTAAATGTAAGTCATTGGAGAACTTCCTTTCTTCAATGAGACTAACCACACATGGCTGATCAATATTTACATATGTACATACAAGGGTGACTGTACTCGCACCAAAAGTGTTTTTCGCAAAAAATGATGTTTCTTATTTTTCTTGTTACTGTAAAGAGTCGGGAAAGCGGTCCTCAAATATTTTTCTTTAGAACGACGTGATAGGTTAGAGACAGAAGAATTGATTTATGTGAACAGAATTAGTTTTGACCGAAAGAGATGAGAATCACAGACTTTTGAAATCTCGACGAAGTACTATTTATTACATCTTATCACCACTATACGTGCTGACAGAGATACAAAATTATGTTGTTTAGAGTACGTATACAGCGAAACACTTAAACCAAACATCTTGATACAGTCAATATGTTCCAACCGTTGTTTTGTTTTTTATTAAATTGCAATGAAATAAAAGGTTTTCCACATATATTATTAATATGTTTTTTTAATCAACTTCGTATATATGCCATTTATCTTTAAAATACTGCCCCAGTTGATAAAACATAGAAAATAAAATTTGGCACAGCAAAAATACTTTCTAAGCATGTTACTTTAGATTATGCGCGTTATGTCTGAAAAATTTCCGTACTGCACGAATTCCTACAATGCAAATTCCTGTAACACGGTACACATCAAGCGCGTTATACGAGAGTCTACTGTACATATCCAAATCATTGTACATTACAATCCAAATATGTACTTGGATTTGACAGTCATGCAGTCACAATCAGTATCACTCAATATTACCTTTTGATCTAATGAAATATATCGTGACTGTGATACTAGATGAAAGTTCGTTACATGCGGCCCTGAAACTTTTATTTTTCATCTGATACCAGTCGGCCACTTAGAAAAGATGTAAACACAAACGGGTCTCGCTGTGCAGGGCCACTGTCCGAGCAACTAGTATAAACAAACCACGATCCCCTACAATCCTGTCGAGATTTATCCTATGCCGCCTTCGTGCCCTAATCTCCCTACCAGAATCTTACCACCACCACTCATTTTTCCGCAGTTTTCTCGCAAAACCGAGCCCTATATAAACGAGACATTTATTGGCTCCTCGGGTCCAGTATTCCTTAGAACGTCACGCTGTTACTTACAATTAGTGCACAGTAATTTCAAAGTCTATGACTGTACAATGGTTGCTTATGGTTACCTATCGAATGACCAATCGTAGAATAAAATAGCTTCAAGGGCACTTTTGACCCCCTTATCCTGCTAGACCCTTTAGATGTTTTAAGTCAAGTATTATGAGTAAAAATTACGATTTAAAATCTGATGCTCTATGAATAACATGCGGAAGAAGGCGTAAGCATAAAAACCCCAAAGTTCAACAGAAAAATATGGTTATGTTTGGTGTCAACATTAGGTTTCATAAAACGAGTTTGTGTCCTAATGTTGACGTGGAAGAAATAAGTCTGAATGAGGAAGACGTCGGAGGATTCATCGAAAGAGGCATGGTGGAGGCTGTGTTGACTAACAAAAAAAGTGATACGGAATGTTTTTGTCTGATTGTTAAAATTTATTGTGAAGATGTTGCTGAAGTAACACCCGTTCTTCCCTGCAGCAGACTGAGGACGGATTTCAGGCTTTCAAGCGATAGAAATCGTCACCTATCGGTCAATAACATTAAATACATGTTGCCCAAGCCCAAACTTTACGGCAAAAATAAGGGGAAATTTCAGTTCCCTGTTTCTGTTCCTATTCCTCTGTGATCATGCCAACAATTATTTATTTTTTAAGCAACCATAACTCGTTCTTTATTATGTGGTTCCATTTTCAATTGTAGGCCTACTTAGGCCAAGCCCATTTTAAGATGTTCTTTGAAAATATATTTCAACATGTTCACAAGTATTTTTTGTCCATTTACCTCAAGTAACAACTTCAGGATAGAGAAGTATTAATATTTAAAATAAGTGTCAACATTAGGAACTGCAAATGTCAATATTTCTGAAGGCAATTGTGTCAACATTTGGTACAAAAAGCTAAGTTTGAAAAAAGTGCTTTGTGATAATTGTTTTGACTCGCGGTCGGCTTACGTCGATCGAGTTCTTGGATTATTTATTTATAATGTGGAGCACGAAGGACCACCTCCCAAAGGGAGGAACAAATTACTTGGTTGAAATTGGGTTGAACTATTTAATTTATTCTTCCGCCGAAGTCACTTTAAAACTTATATTTAATGCGGATAGAAAATATGAATATATGTCAACCTCTTGGTTCAAAAATCAAACGAATAATAACCTAGTTCGCACGCTAGCTCCTATTTTTATAAACTATGTTTTGGGGCGCTGTCCCCTTCCCCATTTTCCCTGGCCAATTCCTTTCGACATTGGGACTTATTAGGTGGGGAACGTCAACGCCCCCGTCAAGGGTGGAAGGGACATTGGCAACGCCATAGAATTTGTTTATACCCGGCTTTCCCTTAACTATGGGTGGCATTTGCAGGGTACGCCGGAAATTTCCCAAGTGGCGCACCACTTGGGCCCACATAAATCTTCGAGGCATCTTGCCAATGTCCCTGGCTTACTATACGGCTATCGTTACTAAGAAAATAAAAAGGAAGAGACGAAATACGAGTAACTCAAACTCGAGTCACCGAGGAGTTCTTTACCGGCCGTATAATAAGTCTTTCCAGATGTCAAGGGCCTATGCCCCAACAATAATCATCAAAACTATTTAGAGAAATCAAATACGCGCAAACTGTTCACAACGAACTCACAATTTCTAATAACTACCTGAACGTTCTATTTTCTTGAACGCGTGGGTAGAACACGGAATTGAACAGAGATGTCTCCCCTATAGTGTCAACAGTTGATGCTTTTACCCTAATGGAAATTTTAAAAGTATACAGTGTGTCCGTGATAAAATTTCAACTCACCTTAACAAACTTTGCCCATCGCCAAGGAATGATTGTCGCTGCTCAACCATCCCCTCATTTGACTGTTCTTTAACAAACAAATTAATATTTTCATTAGTTTATATATCTTTTTCTTATTTTTAGTATTTCGCAATAGAAAATTTTCATTTCTCGAGCACTTTATACTTACTTTTAAAATTCGCGAAGACTTGTCTGGTGGAAGTCCTTTCCACAGGTGCTGCTCGATGCAATGACTCTACTTCCGGTTCAATTTATTTAAAAGAAATAAAGAAGCTACTGCGACCGAGAATCATTTCCGGCGAACAATTTTGACTCTATTTTCGCGGAGAAAAGAATTCTTAATATTTGTAATAATTATTCAAAAGTTATTATTATAATAGCGGGTTGCAAACACTGACTCCATGTCGCGTGAATTTGTGATAAATTGAAAAAATATTTAATAATAAATATATACAGATATAAATATAATTATAATACCAAACAAGCACTAACTTTCGACCACATTGCGCTCGACCACAAATTTTGCTGAAAATAAAAGGATGGGGTGGGGAGGCACAAAAAAATAAAAAAACCATGTTTTTGTTTTTCATATCTAATTGCGTGCTTGCTTCAAGAAATGAGCCGTTCAGTGCACAAATCGATTAACTCCATAAAACCTAAAGTGGAGAAACGTGATGAAAAAGTATACACTCCTTTTCAAAATTCCCTTCAAAATATAAATACAAATAAGTATTATAGAATATATAATCGCATTTAGCTTTCCTCTAACGAAGTACAAAATGAATAAGGTGGAACAGCCTTGGAATAATTAGATTGACTTCTGAATTCAATTATTTATTATTCGATGGCCAAACAAACTTCGTCATTTAATGGCATTAATCGTTATTATTACGAAAATTTAATCTAAACATAAAAAGTTAGCATTCAATTAAGTGATTTAAGACTTATGGTTAAAAATATTCAAAAACTGGAGTTAATCGATTTTTGCACTAAACGGCTCAAATACTGCTTTTGAATTACGTCTTTACTCATTCATTCGTAATATTCTTTGTGTAATATAATACACTACTAATTAAACATATAAACAAGAAATGTAAATACCGTGGGCGACCACTGTTAAAGTTATATGATTAGTCATGCTTGTTTCCTATTACATATGAACACTATAACCCCCTTGGGTAAATTCACGGAAATCTTTATAGAACTTGCGGACGAAGCTAACGCAGGATCTTAATATTCTACATCGGCGAATACGATTTTTAATTGCTTCTATACTCACGCCCTGAAACCTATGTAAAACCATTACAGTGCCTCAAAAGGCATTGAATAAATTGTAACGAAATATCCCGAAGATATGAAAATAATACAAACTTTAAGTTTGTTTATATGTAGTGATACTTTACGCTGCTTACGTAGATTACGCCGTGTTTTTGTCTTTCCGCGAGCGTGTCCTAGCTGTCCAGCTGCAGGGTCGCCGCACGGTAACACCAAATTCTGTAAGCACAGAAGAGCAAATAACTGAATAATTGTTTAAAAGTTTCAAAATCCTGTATAATCGCGTTTTCGAACAATATTATTCGCGTTATTTATCACCACAATCGAAAAGTGAAGCTGCGGTACGATTATTAATGTTGTAAACGACAAAAGTGAAGCGTAAATGTCGCGAGAGGTCGCGTGGGTGCTCTTAATTGCGTAGTCATTTTGCGATTGTTACTAAATTCACAATTATTATCAAAATTGACAGATATGGAATAGTACAAATAATGTCACGTAGTAGATAAACGAGAGAACTATTTTTTAGCGGTCGATAAACGAGGACAATGTAAGAAAAACGGCACTTACAGCGGATACATGTTAACCGCTCCAAGTCCAGAGAGAGAAAGAGCCAGATGACCCCTCTGGTAGGAGTGGGGATAGCTCGCGGCGGCTCGTCTGCCGCTTGGTGGGGGAAAGGCGGGCCAATTAAAATGCGGCTCCATGTCACGGGCTATACGGCTTATACTCTAGTGCGCCAAAACCAAGGATTTTGAGAATTTCAAACAAATACACTCAAACCTGTTTTTGTGCGACTTTTTATTTGTGCGGTATATGAAAATTTCAATCAAATTGAAACATAATTGACGAAGTTATCAATAAATAAGTACATAGTAGGTTTGATTGGCCATATTTTTCGATTTTTAATATGTAGTTCATCACATTACATAAGTACTGCGTTAGCCGATTACATTGTATGTTATTGAACTCTATACATATCTTCAAGTGACGAAAGCGATTTTGCACCAGTTTACCACAAGAAAGTTCGCGTATTGTCAGACTACGAAGGATAATGGTTATATGTTTTGAAAAGTTTTGTATGTGTAAAATAAGTAAATATTTAAATAAAATATTTCAAATGTTCACATGTGTATTTTCTAAATCAGATTCCAAGTAGCTACCAAGCCTCGTGACTTGATTTTGTTTAAAAAAACAATTCCTAGTTATTTCGTAAGCTTTGAGTTATTTTCTACGTGAGACTTTTTTTATGCGGTCCCTATTCACCGCACAAAAAAAATACTTTTTAATTGTGTTGCGAAAACTATCTCTTATAGCTACTCGTGAAGTTTTGTGCGATTTTTTTTATGCATTTTCTTTTATGCGGTCCCTATCCACCGCACAAAAACAAGTTTGAGTGTAATTGTAGAATAATCTGAAAATAAGAAATTTGAGCATGAATACTATTAAAATAGTTATTAAATAAAAGAATTTGCACCAGTAATATATAGAAGTCATATCATTTAGAGCAGAGTTAGCAATGCTTTTACTTATTTAAATAACGAGAAGTTGTTCTTTATGTGATAATATAGTATTAGTATTCAATGATGACATAAATTAATACAGTAAGACCTGTTTTTATGCGATAGATAGGGACCGCATAAAAGAAACCGCACAAAAAATATTCGCAAATTTCATAAATACTTACATATAATAAACAACTTTGTAGGACATACTACAGAAAATTTTTTTTATGCGGCGGAGAGAGACTGCATAAAAAAAGTCGCACTTAGAAAATACGTCAATTATTTACGAAATACATGAGAAAGTGCTTCCAGACAAAATAAATAATTAAGTTACACATGTAAACATTTTAAAAATGTTTAGTTTCTCATTGTACAAATGGACAAGTTTTCAAAATGCACATTACATAATTCACTGCTAATCGTTGTAATCCAAAACGCGCATCTTGTTGTGATGAATTGGTTGAAAATCGCTCTCGTCAGTTGAAGATACAATTTCAACTGATTTATTTCTTGGCACCATAAAGTCAGTGATCAGTTTTTGCGACGACGGTCGATTGGTCAGTTGCTCTTAAACGTCACGATAGATAGATGTGCATGATCGAAGCTCTTTGTGGAATTTTAAACTCCTTTCGGAATTGGTATCTATTTTAAGAAAACGCTTTTCCAATTTGTTGGCAAGCTGGATCCCTGCATATATTTTATCTGCTGTAATAGAATCGGGTTCTTCTTATCCGTCTTCAAAATCTACCAAATTATTAATAATGTCACTATTGTTACGAGCCGGGCGTGTGGCAGAACGAGACCGAATGCGTTAATACAATTTTATTGCTAGAGCTAAGGATTGCAACGAATTGAGGAATAATATCCAGGGAATTATATCCGGGGACCGGACTAACCTATAGGCTAACTATAGGGTCGCCGTATGCCCGTTAATAACGAAAGGCACCTCGCGGTACTTTCGCGTTAGTATAGCGGATCAGTCCCGTACCAAAGGATACGGGGGTACCGCCACTAACTAGTAGTAGGGGAAACTCCGGGGACCGGACTAATCTATAGCCGAACTATAGAGTCGCCGTATGCCCGTTAATAACGAAAAACCTTGCGGTATTTTCGCGCTAGTATAGCAGATCAGTCCCGTACCAAAGGATACGGGGGTACCGCCACTAGCTGGTATAAGGAAAACTCCGGGGACCGGACTAATCTATAGCCGAACTATAGAGTCGTCGTATGCCCGTTAATAACGAAAAACCTTGCGGTATTTTCGCGCTAGTATAGCAGATCAGTCCCGTACCAAAGGATACGGGGGTACCGCCACTAGCTAGTAGTAGGAAATGGAATTTGTTGCAACCCGTAGACTCTTTCTCTCCTAATGAAACACCCGTAACTTTAATTTTAAAAATCTTATTCACCCCGAGCGGTAAGAGTGAATAAGGAAGATCGTTGCCCTGTTACAATGAAGATTAAAGGAAGAAAATTGAAATAACTAAGACGTTTGAAATGTCACAATGTGAATGTAAACGTATATTCAAAGTTATAATCAATAGTTGTTCAATATGCAATTACAATAGACAATTCTTAAATTCTAAACTTAGCCGAAATTCACGCGTCGGTTCGCGGGGGTTTCGACGTCTTATACTTACAATAGTCAAGCGAATGTGAAAAGTCGTGACTTTTGAGTTTCTGTACCCTAAGTAACAGCGTGACGTTTTATAGAATACTGGACCCGAGGATTCAAAAAATGCCTCGCTTATATAGGGCTCGGTTTTGGAAAAACTGGGGAAAAATGAGTGGAGGTGGTAGGATTCTGGAAGGGATATTGGGGGACCAAAGCAGCATGGAATATGTCTTGTCAGGATTGTAGGGGATCGTAGTTTGTTTATGCTAGTTGCTCGGACAATGCTCGTGTACAGCGAGACCCCTTCGGTTTACATCTCTACGTAAATTTTCTAACGGTCGACTGGTATCAAATGAAAAATAGAAGGTTCAGGGCCGCGTGAAATAAAAGTTTTTCAGGGCCGTATGTAACACTATCATTGACAGGTTCGTCCTCAATCATTTCGACAAGATCATTTTCGCTGAAAGTGTCAAAGCCTTCTCCGCTGATGATAGAAAACATTACAGTGCTGCCAACGCCGTTGAACCTCATATACCGCATAAAAAAAATCGCACGAAAAAAATCGCCTAAAAAAGGACCGCATAAAAACAGGTCTTACTGTAATGGAATTTAAAACCACTTGGGTACCAAAACCGTGAGGACAGATCGTATAACTTCAAAAATAATCAAAGTTCTGCATTCTTTCATTTTGCCTTCAGTTTGCGGCGTACTCATGAAGACCATATTTATAATATTTCCAAGTTACATTCGCATAACAGTACCATAATGCAGTTATTTCTTTATGCTATATATATGAGTTAATGAACTATAGCACGGGCAACAGTGATAAAGAGAAAATATCTGACCACCGTTTAGTCTTCCTCGTCACGAAGCTTAATTTATACTTAATTGCGAAATATTAAAGTCAACTTAAATGCAATGTCTTACATGTAACTAAAGCTAGAAATCCGAGCATTCGGTAGTCAGGGCTACAGAATATTCGGATTTCGTGGCTATTCGTTCGATACCACTTGCTATTTAGTATTACCATTGAACAAAGTATCGTGCTAAAGGCACATTTAATAAAACTTGAAATCATAGTAAGTGATATCGACCCAGGTCCCAGCGCGGGGAGGTTGCCACGAAACGGGACCCTAAAGTGAATGCCCAACCAGCCTCCATTTCATTCTGCTCTTCCTTTGAGACACTTTCCCTCGACATTAGCGAATTCAATGTTGAGAGAAAATGTAACAGAGGAATCGCTGACTCTACTTGTCTCATTCCATTTCGCGAAAAGAGATAGACACCCGCCGAATGGTGTCGATCTCCCTTTACAATATTCACTTATACTAAACTTTTAATTCCAGCCTTACTTACTATTTGCAATAATCTTCGAAGAAAGATCGAATGACCTTTACGAAAAGTGACCAGTAATTAAGCGAAAGACGAAAGAAAGAAATACAGGACGAGAATAAACGATAGGAATTCAAATCGCTGCCCCTTTAACTTCGTTCGATGGGGGAGACAGATTCTTAAATCGTATTAATCTCTTAGCATTAGAAATCGTTATAATGAACGAATTGTTTTTCAATGTGGAAGGGATTAATTTTCTTCAAGACTAAGATCCTGCCTGAAGCACAGAAAAATTTCTTATAAATCTAGAAAGCCACCTATCTTAGGAGTAAGTTCTCTTAAAGTTAAAAGACTTTCTATTCTGTAACTTACTAGCTTTACAAATTAAAAGTCTGCCTGTTCGATATATAGCTTGTTTTAAAACAAGGTACAGGTAGCCCTCCTACAACACGGCATCTTATAACACGGTTTCGCTATAACACGATTCAGAAATTGCGGGAACCCTCCTACAACACGGCATCCTATAACACGGTTTCGCTCTAACACGATAAGAAAATTGCAAAAACCTTTATACAACACTGTACTTGTACAGCCGCGGCGAGGCTTGCCGTCTTAAAGATACAATGTTGCGGAAAGTATTTATTTTCATCTCCGTAGCCTGCGAATAAAAATGTCCACGCTACTGGTCGGCAGTCTGCGTCGGGCGACAGTGTGTTAAAGAATAACTTTTTCGTCTTTAAGACATTAAGTTTCAGTCCCAAGCCATGTCCGATAAAGATAAAAAAACAACGTTTAAAAGGAAATTTATTTCTTTAGAAGTAAAGATACAAATCTTGGATCGTCTTTTGAAAGGAGGAAAAGCATCTCACATTGGAAAAAGTCTTAATTTGAATGAAGCAACAGTTCGGACTATTAAGAAAAATAAAAAAGAAATAAGAACTGCAGTTCCTGCAGGATCTTTGACATCCGCAAAACGTACACCTCGCGAATTTTTTTGTTTTTTTGTTTGTTTTGTGTTGTACATACATTTATATTTTTAATAAAAATTAAGTTATTTATGTAGAAATAAAAAAAATATTTAATATGTTTTTAATAAGTTTTTGGAACGTAACCCCCCTTTTTGTACTGGCTCTGGGTCTCATACAACACGGTTTCACACAACACGGCATTTTCTAGGAACCAATCTACCGTGTTATAGGAGGGTTACCTGTATTAATAATTTGTCTTAAAGCTAAAAGCCTACCTATTCAGTAAGTAAATCGTCTTAAAAATAAAAGCCTGCCTATTCTGAATCTAACTCGCCTTAAAATTAAGAGCTGGCCGGCTCGAATTACGCGATATTTTGTTTTAAAATTTAAAACCTTCCTATTCAGTGATTAACTCGTCTTAAAATTAAACGCCTGCCTATTCGGAAACTAACTCGCCTTAAAATTAAAAGCTGGCCGGCTCTATGAATGCAGTGTTTTCTCTTAAAATCTAAAACCTGCCTATTCCTCATGAAAATTATGTAGGATTTAAGTTTATTGAAAAATAAGGAATCTCCTTATTCGAAAACTTAGTTCATCCGGTTACAAAAATGTTCTTAAACCTATATCTGCCTATATTGATGGCTTTCTAAAATTCGAAAAAATTAATTAAGGCGATAAGAAACATATTCTTATACCTAGCACCTGTTTGTGCGATGAGTAGATTTCAATGAAGCTGAAGAAATTGTCTGCCGATAACAAAGACCTCCCAAACTCCTGAGAATCGAATTTTCTATCACCTGAAATCTTATGAGAATTAGAGACTTAACTATACGAAAACTAATTTTACCAGTTTCGATGATAATCTCAAATTGTTGATTATCGTCATCATCGTCATCATCGTCATCGTGGAAGATCGAAATGTTATACGTTAAAAGAGAACGACCCACTTTCGCTACAGTATACACAGAATATGATGTACACGAGAAAATTCGAATCAAAATTCGCCATCGACCTAAAGTCCTCAATTGCACTTTCATAAAGTAAGAATGCGAGCTTATGGGACTCCATGTAATTGCAAATGTACGATACAAATAAACCATTATTTGTGCAAAGCATTTGGGGAAATGTATCAGTGGAACTTTATTCTTCCTCGACAAAAAATTGAATAGAAAAAACAAGTAATTCGAGCGACCAACAGTCAAAGTATCGATATATATATTATTGTAGAATAATATGAAATATTTTGACAATATATCTATTCAATTTATAATTCGTGATGTTTCATTTGACAAACGCTTGCGAAAACAGCTTCACTTTATTATTGATCATAGTGATTTTAATCGTGAAAAGAACGCGAGCACCTGTTTCCCAGGTGCTTAGGGAAATTCGCGGCTAACGGAATCGCGAGCATCTTTCCGAGGTGCTGTGAATTTTCGCAACGCTAAGTTCGCGAAGATTGATCGAACAAAATCGCGGGCAACCTGTCCGAGGTGCAGTTTTAATTTCGCAACTCTAATAATCGCGAATGTTTTATAAAATTGACGGGACGGAGCCCTGCACTGGCGTCATGATATAGACACAGAAGTGTACTGCGATATTAATCACAGTTTTGCGATTTTTCGCAGAGCTGAAATCGCGAATATAATATCGAGCAAACCGTGTACTTAGTTTCGCAACACTACTTTAAAAATTAGAGAAAAGCAAAATCGCGTATAAATTTTCGCCACTCTACTCTGAAAAATAAGGCAACGAGCAAAATCACGTAGAAATTTTCGCAACTCTACTCTGAAAAATAAAGCAAAGAGCAAAATCACTTATAAATTTTGGCAACACTGCTATGAAAAATAAAGGAAAGAGCAAAATCGCATATAAATTTTCGCAAGACTACTCTGAAAAATAAAGGAAAGAGCACAATCGCGTATAAATTTTCGCAACACTGCTTTATAAAATAATGAAAGAAGCAAAGACGCGTATTGTTATTTTCGCAACACTAGTTTCGCGGACGAAGCGGAATTCGCAGCTTTTTGCTGCGATTCGGCGAAGCAAATAACTACCATACAACTATTACTACTACTACTATAAGTGAGCATAGTGACAAAGTAGTAACGTAAACCATAAATTATTTACTGGACATTTCTGAAAGAAAAAGAAAGAATTAGGGTTTAAACCTGAAAATCCTAACGAAAATATTTTGGTGAAAACCTGAAAATCCTAACGAGAATGATTAATTAATATAATAAAAGCGGCGTAAGAAATTTCAATAAATAAAATGACTTTAAATCAAAAGACACCATAAATGTAAATGAATTGAAAAGTGAATTAAAATCTATTAAAGTGATTCTACATAGAGCATTGACACTCTATATGCAAATGAATTTAAAAGTTAATTATAATTGACTAAAAGTGACTCTATTGAGGACATTGAAATTTCTCGATCAATACTATCGTCAAAGCAATTCTTCCAAAAATTCAATATACATTCGTTATTATTACTTTGACAATGGAATTGACCACCCGCGAAATTGTTACATACTAAACATCCTAGAAAAATCGTTACTACTCGCGACTATGCTACTAATTACCATAATCGCGGCCACTATGTTCGCAAACTACTAGCACACATAAAATACAACCAGTCGTTCGGTGCCGTTTTGGACCGTTCGTCCTACGGCATGATCGAACGACCGGAGGGACTTTGAATTTTGTCACTCACCAGCCGAAGAAAGTGATAGTTGAAAAATGTTTACCTCCCCGTTGAGATCGTAATCCATGTGGGACTGCGTCCATGGTGTGGCTGCGTCGATGGATTGGAGATTGTCCTTCCTTTAACAAAAGAGAAGACAACATTATAGAATCTCTAAGGAGGATTATTTAAATATACGGTGGGTAAAATTAAACTCGAATTTAATTCTCTTAACGTTTGAGTCTCAGGATATATTGGACAAAAAGAGAGATAATACATTTTTCTTTATAGAGATAGAATATAGCGGATCTTTTTGATACAGAGCCTCAAACGGTTAAAGTGAACTATAAGTTTCAATTGAAATAGGAGTCGATTAATGAAAATATTAGTCAAATAATGAAACTTACATCCTCCATCGTCCACCGACTGCACGATGGAGGTCCTCTCCGCAGGAGCAGGCGCTGACTCAACCTCCGCGATTTCGGTGATCGATATTCGCGACCGGTAATTTAAAACAATTTACGGTACGAAGAAACACTGACTCTACTTTCGTGAATACTCGTCTCGAGTATGTTTGAAATGTTTGTAATACAAAACCCGGCGCTGACTCTAAGACAGATAAATCGGTCGTAAATTTTAATATGCAAGCGTTTGTCAATGAAACGGTTAGCAGGGCGTGGACAAGGAATGGAATTAGAACAAGACGGCTATTCCTGACTAAATACGTTTATTGATAATATATGCGTTTGGTACGGTGGTTTGGTTACGACCAGGGTCGACAAGCTGTAATGGGCTCAGCGGTTCCTAGTTACGCGTCCCGGGTCTACCAGGTGGCGATACTGACGCTAGTCTTACATACACACCGAATTGACGAATGTCAACTACATTTGCAAGAGGAAATCGGTGTGATCTTTCCCGCCAAGACTGAAATGTCAATTCTGTTCTGAACCGCCATTATGGGTGATTGGAGACCGTTCACGACGAAAACGAGCAGCCAAACGAACTTGAGACATAATTATTATTTATTTCATAGTTATTATAATTGCTATAATTTTTAAAATATTGTTATAATTGAAGCTGTTTTCTTTTTCTAGATATGAAGCAAAGGAAGAAATGTTCGATCATTTCCTGCAAGGAAAGTAGAGGTTGGAAAATATTTGTACTGTAATTGTATATCTATTCCTATGTATACCTATGTATATTATGATTCTTTTGTAATATGAATATTAATAAAACGAAATTAACTGAAATATAATGTTGTTATTTCCATTTTAAAATAAAATTGAAAAGAAAATATGAAGGCAAGCATTAGAATACAAGTATTGAGTATACATTAATATAGATAGGCATGCTATACATAAATTTATGCCTTTAGTTCGCCGCTCGACTAAACACGGCGCTGTTCGCGGGCCTTTTTCATACACGGCAGCTTGCCTACCCTGGTAGCGACACCAAATTACAAGAACGTTTCATGCATACGTCTGCTATGCCTACTATGTATGCATGATTCAAGAGAGAAAAGTACAATTTAGGCTAGAGTCATGAATTAATGGTTTATACGTTTATGCCGGAGCGTGTTATCCGTCCAAGCTTAAATGGGAGTAGCCAGAACAAAGTTTCGAGAAATGTTTTCTGTTCATGTTTGAAGGAGGCGATAGTATCGACCGAGTCAAAGAATTTAGTTTCCGTAAGAGGAGTTAGAGAGCGATAGTGGCCACAGAATTTAGCGCGTTCTATTTAAAAAATTGAAATGTGACCCGCTTAATTCCCCCACGGTCGATTTAATTTTGAGACTTTCGACTTAAATATATTATTTAATTTCGCTTTCCAATGAATCGACAGAAAATGGTCAGGTCACCGTTGCATCAGGCCACACACGTTGAATGTAGCCAGTAAGACTTAAATTTCACGTACCATATAATGGAAGATTTGTGGCGGTCTCAACTGTCATACATAAACATTAAAAAAGGGAGACGGTGGAGAGATATGTGCAAAACTTGGAGATCTTTAGGAATTCGCAGCCAATTAGCCCGTTATTGCTTTCAATGAGTGAGGCAAAAAAAAATCATGAAATAAAAGTTTTCGAGTCACTGCGAGCAACAACGACCCGGGTCCCACCACGTGGAGGTTGCTGCGACTGAGGACCCAAAAAATGTGGCTATCCATCCGCCATCGCATTTTGTCTTTCGCGTGAAACATTTTCCCATCATTTTTACAGGTTTAAACGACCGAATGAACGACGGAATGAACGACAAAATGAACGGGAAAATGTGTCAGGCAAAATTTCTTGCTCTACTTTACTTTTGTTACCCATCTCGCACTGGGAGATATAGATTCCCGACCGTGATGCGACGAGCATCCAATGCTTAAGGACTAACGCGAAATTTATTCCTTATTAAATTAACCTTACGAATAATCGTAATCTAAACATACGACGAACGTCTTAGAGTAATGAATGTTATTAGGTACAAACCAGTACAGTACATATATATATAATACAACTTAGTTTATACCCGAGGTCCGCCTATGGGTGATATTTCAGACCGTGCTTCGCGCGTCTTCACGTTTTGAGCGTCGGGGCGAGAAGAGAAGGCGATCCGCATGGATCCCTATAAAACAATCGCCGAGCGGCGATTCGCATTTATTCTGTTCGCGACGAAGTCGCTCACAAGGCGCAAGAACGCGCTAACGCCACCGAATAAATGCCTCTGCGTTCGAGAGCATCGAACTGCTTCGACACTCCCCCTCGATGCGAGAACGCGCATCGTTTATGCGCTTCCAACTCTTAGAAGCTCTAAGCATCGGCGATGCTTAGGTCCGGAGAGTCCCTTAGTCAGCACGTCCGCGGGCATGTCCTCCGTCGGCACATATCCCAAGCGTAGATGTCCATCTCGAATAGCCTCTCGAACAAAGTGATGCCTGACGTCAATGTGTTTGGTCCGGTTGTGGAAAACCGGGTTCTCCGCCAGCCTCTGCGCTCCGAAATTATCGCCGAAAACCTCCACATCGGCTAGCGCGCCGAAGCCAAGCTCCGTCAGGAAACGTTTTAAGTGTATGGCCTCCTTGGCCGCCTCGGCCAGCGCCATGTACTCGGCTTCCGTGGAGGACAAAGCCACGGTCACCTGCTTCCTCGACTCCCATGAAATGGGACAACCGCTGAGAAGGAACGCGTAACCTGTGTAAGATCGCCTGTCCTCCGGACAGTTGGCCCAGTCCGCATCAACAAATCCCCTCAGTGGCTCACGGCTGCACCTGAAAACTAAACCTAATTGGGACGTACCCTTTAGATAGCGCAGTACTCGTTTCGCGGCGGCCCAGTGTGTCGAGTCATGGCAAGAACTAAATTGACTCAGGTAGCTGACAACATGTGCGATGTCAGGTCGCGTACAAACAGCAAGGTACATTAGTGCGCCCACTAATTCCCTGTAAGGCTCTTTCCCTCCTGCGTCGGAATCGGAGTTTTTCGGATTTGCCTTTCCTTTCTTCAATTTTACACCCAGTTCTATCGGTGTGTGGACACTTTTGGCTTCCTTCATACCGAAGCGCTCCAAAATATCCCGCACGTAACCAGCTTGATTCAAGCTTATGCTGTCCTTCTTCCGGGCGATTTCGATACCGAGACAACATTTAGCTTCGCCGATATCTTCGATCTCGAACTTCGTTTTTAAGTATGACTTGAATTTCTCGATATCGGCGATGTTCTTCGAGACAATCAGGATGTCGTCAACGTAAACGGCAATCATCATGATGTCCGCTCCATATCCTGAATAGAACACGCAAGGGTCATGCGCGGACGACCGTAGTCCAAACCCTTTTAGTTCCTCGCACAATTTTACGTGCCACCGATGTCCGGCTTGACGCAGTCCATATAGCGCCTTCTTCAAAAGGCAAACGCGGTCTCCTTTCTGCAAGTCGCACAGCATTTTCGAAGCTGTTTTTCTAATTTCGTCGTTCTTAGATCCGCTGCGGGCGATCTGCTCCAGAATTTCTTCGGCGTACTCCGGCACCTCCATGTACACTTCTTCCTGCAATGAACCATTGAGGTATGCCGTAGTTACGTCGAGCTGATGCACGTTCATGCCGTGTTGAGCGGCAATGGCGATCATCGTCCGAATCGATCCGATTCGGGCGACAGGCGCGAATGTTTCGCCGAAATCCACTCCAGGACGCTGCGAAAACCCTTGCGCGACGATGCGCGCCTTCCGTCTTTGCACAGTACCGTCCTGATTATATTTGTTCCGCAGCACGACGCGACTTCCAACGACCGCACGATTCTTCGGTCGTTCGACCATTTTCCAGGTCTGATTCTTTATTATCGACCTCATTTCGGAAACCATGGCCCGGGTCCATTCGTTCGAATCCGTTCCCCGCATGGCTTCTTTTAAAGGAATTTCGGCCAGGCAGGCTGATTGTGCCTGTTGATCGCCGCTACGAGTTATCGCGTTACTATTGTTACCTTGAGCATCTTGGTACAGTTTCCTCGGTCTCCCCCTTAATCCAGTCCTGAGTTGCTTTGGCCTTCCTCTGCCTCTCCTTGGTGGTCCAATAGGAAAATCGGGCAAGCCCCGATTGTCGGGGGTTTGGTTCGGCGCAACACCGACTCCAGGACTCTCGTCTGTACCGATTTCTCCCCCTGAGTCCGCTGCGAGGTCGGTGTTTGAATCCTCGCGCGTTTGGAGAGGAAAATCTACAAAATTCTGCGATGGGGTTTCTTCATCGACCAACTCCAAGACGGCATCGCTGCACGGTTGCTTCGGAACGCAGTCAAGAAATTTGACGTCTCTCGCAACGTCGATCCTTTTCTCTTCGTGCAGCCAGATTCTGTAGGCCTTGGATTGCTCGCTGTATCCTACAAAAATTCCTTTCTTAGAACGATACTCAAATTTCCCTTTAGTAGGTTCCCGATTTAGCGTGTATGCTTCGCAGCCGAACGCTTTAAAATGTTCCACGCTAGGAGCTTTTCCGGTCCATTTTTCAAATGACGTTATTCCGCCGAGGCTCCTCGAGGGGCATCTATTTCTAATGTAATTCGCAGTGTTGACTGCTTCCGCCCAAAACGACAAGGGCAATCCCGATTGTAGGAGCAGGCACCTCGACATTTCCACGAGCGTGCGGTTCCTTCGCTCTGCGACGCCATTTTGTTCCGGTGTGTGTGTGACCGTAAGCCTACGAAGAATTCCGTTTTCCCTTAAAAATTTGTTAAACTTTTCGTTAACGTACTCACGTCCGTTGTCGGATTGCAAGAATTTTATTCTTCTCCCGGTGTGATTTTCTACGTACGTCTTATACTCCTGAAAAGCTTCGAAAACCTGGCTCTTCTCGCGAATAAATTTAATTTCGCACCATTTCGAATGGTCGTCGATAAATGTGACGAAATATTTGGCCTTACCATTCGATTCCGTCCGCATAGGACCGCATACGTCCGTATGCACGATCTCCAAAACATCGGAATCGCGTTCGCTTGCTCTGGGGAAGGGGAGGCGCGTCATCTTCCCACGAAGACAGATTTCACAATTGAAATCGCGCGTTTTTCCGAGCTTCATCCCTTTGATGGCTCCGCTGCGATCTCCTTCCAAAAGATCTCGAAAATTGAGATGACCCATCCTTCGATGCCATATGTGCGTGGTGTCGAGATTCGCTTCTTCTACTGCGGCGTTTGCATCCTCGATCCGGTTGCTTGTGTGCCTGTGCTCGCGTAAAAAATATAATCCATCCCGGCGATCGGCCAGCAATACGGTTGCATTTCGCTTGTCGACCACTTTCGCAGATTTGCCGTCAAAGACCACCTTGTAACCTTTGTCGGTAATTTTACCGACGGATAGAAGATTCGAGCGTAGGTCAGGGACGTACAGCGCGCCGTCCAACTTCACGCTCTTCATTTGTCCTTCGACGTCCGCGGCGATCGCGACGCTCCCGTATGCCTTTATCTCGGTACACGTGTTATTCGCGAGATTTAATTTTTCCGTCGTCGCTTTCTCGAGATTACTAAATCGGTCCGAGTCTTTGCACAAATGACTCGTACAACCGCTGTCCAAGCACCAATCCGCACTCGAATTCACTCTTTCCACGTGGAAAGTCCTCTGTTTATTCGCGACAGCAACCGGCGCGTACAAACTAACATTGTCGGCTCTACTAGCGCTATCCTTTTGTTTCGAAAAACGATATCTACACTCGGATGCTTTGTGGCCTATTCTTTTGCAACGATAACACTTTCCGTCGAACATCCCGTCGTTTTTCGGCACGGTATAGTTCTCCTTTCGCGGAAAAGTTCGTTTGTCTGTTGGCCTTCGCGCGATCAAGGCACTCGTCGTCCCGCACGATGTTCCGGTTTCTCGCGCATCGCTTTCCTCGACAATCTTGACGCGCAAAATTTCCGGCGAGGGTAACGCGTCACGCGACTCTATCGCGCACCGAAAGGTTTCAAAACGCTTAGGGAGACTGTATAGCAAAAGGGTTGACAGCAATCCGGAATGCAAATCAACGTCCATATCCGCGAGTTTATCGACGGTGTCGAAAAAATTTTGCACGTGGTCGCGCACATCTTCACCGTCCGCCATTTTGTGTTGCGTTAATCGTTTTAATAACGCGGCTATTCTCGCTGGTCCACGCGATTGATAAATACCTTCTAATCGCGACCATACTTCGTGAGCCGTAATACAACCTCTCACTTGCTTTAACACCGATGGGGCAATGCAAAGAATAATGTCCGATCTTGCATTCCTGTCTTCCTTCTCCCATCTTTTGGCGGCAAGCGCGGTCTGCTCGTTGCCTTCCACAACCTCGGGCTTCACACTCGCACCGCATACGTGATCCCACGTATTGTTCTTCTCCAAGATTGCTTCCATTTGCATCTTCCACGTGTCATAATTATCACGGGTTAACACCTCGACACGTGGCACATTTGACGACGCCATATTTTAACACACGCGACAAATTTTACGCACTTTTATCGTCTGAAATTGTCCCTATCGCGATAACCTGGGCCCATAACCTAATGAATGTTATTAGGTACAAACCAGTACAGTACATATATATATAATACAACTTAGTTTATACCCGAGGTCCGCCTATGGGTGATATTTCAGACCGTGCTTCGCGCGTCTTCACGTTTTGAGCGTCGGGGCGAGAAGAGAAGGCGATCCGCATGGATCCCTATAAAACAATCGCCGAGCGGCGATTCGCATTTATTCTGTTCGCGACGAAGTCGCTCACAAGGCGCAAGAACGCGCTAACGCCACCGAATAAATGCCTCTGCGTTCGAGAGCATCGAACTGCTTCGACATAGAGTCTAATCCATTACAATTACAATTTGACCGTCCGCTCGCAATTTCAATCTGACCTTCGATATGGGAGCAGTTTTTGTACACAGTGAAAATCATTGTGCATATGCAAATACTGATACCATAACATTTTTGGTCTAATTAACTTAAATACTATTTGCGATCGCGAGGACTTAAATTTATTCTTACTCTTCTTCTTCCTTCAGGTGGTAGTCTTGAAAATCTTCCTAATATCTACCTAAATGAAAATTATAATTAGCAGTTATCATTTCCTATCTCGGGGGAAATACAAACACAATCTGAGCCTGTCCAATTGACAGCAAAGATTTCTTTGCAGAATATTGCCTGACTGCTTATCTGCATAGCAGAAAGCAAACCTCTTGGCCAGAAAATGAAAAATGCATTCAGCTTGAAGCAGAATGAAGAGAAACATCGTATTGCTTCAAGAATGAAGAAAGTCAGACAACAAATATCTCATGAATCAGAATTCGAAAACAATACAGACGATACTTTGATCCAAAAATCAAACGTATCGAAACCATTAACAACGAAACCATTAAGAAATGGTAATTACACGATCGTAACAAAGTTTCAGAAGAAATATCTGCAAACCTAACGCACAATTTGCAACACAAGATGTCACTGAGAAATATCCACGATCGCCCTTCGATGTGGGTCGATTCATGCAATTCCTGTAACAAAAACTCCTTTGTTAGTAAAATTTCATTAAACTGTGGATTCCCCCAGCGTCTCTGGACGCCTGTCTCTCTTAATTTCCATGTGCATGGTCCACTTCATTTCCTCTAAATATCCATTATTAGTATTCCGTCTTCTGCAACAGACTCTCATTAATTTTGCCCAAAACGCGCAACATAAAACGGAATATCACCGACCCTTGAATATTGTAACAGACGAGTATCGAAATTTACGAAAATCAAGGGAAGCATAATTTATTAAAAATTGTAGGAAATGCAAATGTTATAAACTTTACGATAAAGAATGATCAGAAATTTAACAAAGCAAATATAAAATTTGAAGTTACATACCGAGTCGACAAACGCGAATTGAATAATATGGACAATTTAGCAAATTGTGCAATGTCACAATCATTTGCTATCAAATAAATTACTTAAATGAAAAAAGCTAATTTCGACACAGTTGCATTCGAAATTATTTGAAACCTTTCCATCAGCCGAGCATAAAAATAAATGCATCACTCTTTAATTCGCGACGCGAGAAGTGTTAAATAAAGACAGACTTCCCTCTTTGCTACAATATAACAATACTATTTAGTGAAATAAATAAGCAAATATCTAAAAGCGACGCGTTTACTTCTTATCTGTATTTGCCATCCGTCTATCACACTGTAATTTCGATATATATGTTTCGGGCGCAAGTTTGTTATTTTCATTCTATTAAAAAAGTATGCAAAACCCGTGGTCCGTAATTTTTGTAAGAAACTTGCGAGAATTTATCGAAACCTCTATGTCGACGCGGTATTCTCACAAAAATGTCATCGCGATCCAAGTAAAAACCAGACAATATTAAATTAATAACTTTAACCATGACAGCCAGCAGCGTGTTTCCTATTTCGCGAATTTTATTAAATTAACTGACACTCTTTTTCTATCAGTGTCATCAAATATGCATATAACTTTTTGCACTTTTATTTGCGGAGTGGTTTCAATGACCACGATGAAATTCATTGACTGATTGCTCTCAATAGAAAATACATAATATAACTTGACAAAAATTCTACAGAAATCCTCAAAATTTCTTGTATTAAAAGAAACATGTTCAGCAGTATTTCTATTTGCAAGCACTTGATTAACAATACAAAAATCATGACATGAAGCAGCCAAAAGGCGCTGAAAATCCCGAAATCATCGAGCAGCCAAGAGGCGCTTTCAATAAAAATCGCGAGAAACCCGTGCCATTTCAGGCTCTTACTGTTCGCAACGCTAGCTCAGAACCCGCCTATTGCCATTTCATGGCTATCATACGTAATATTATTTAATAAACAATCGCGTACTGCCATTTCGAGGCTTTCATTGTTCGCAACGCTACTTCAAAATCCGCCTACTGCCATTCCGGGGGCTCTCATAATTCGCAACACTACCTAACCGGAAAAAAGAAGCTATCGTTGGGAGCAAGCCTCCTGAGGCACTCGATGGGGAGTTGCATTTTTGCAACTCCAATTGCTGAGTCTTTGACTCAGCAGATGCGCTTCTCTCAGCTGCTTTTGTATTTCGCAACGCTAGTTTCGCGATTGTTCAAAAGAAAAACGCGTATAATTCATATTTCGCAACGCTAATTTAGAATTTATTAAGAGCAAACTCCCGGACACCCATTTCAGGTGCTAAATCGTGATGCTATACTCTACAAATTATTAAGAAAATACTAATTCGAAATATTCTATAAGATACTAAAACAAACTCCCGTGCTCCTTGATCAAGGGCTATATCGCAACTCTACTTTAACAATTAATTATTCAAAGACAAACCGCGCACTTTTAGTGCTTTATATCGCAACGCTACTTTAAAGAATTACTGTTCAAAGAAAAACCGGGCACTTTTCGTGCTTCATTTCGCAACGCTACTTCTAAACATCTAATTAAAGCAAGCTCCCGTTCGCCATCTCGGGCGATATCTCTCGCAACTCTATCTCTAATTTAATATAATATTGTAATAAAGAAAAAACCGAGTATATCAATATCGCAACACTAAAAACTACCAACTAATTCGAACAAATCCGTGGGCACCATCCGGGGTGACCTTAATTTCGCAACACTAAAGTGCAAGGTAAACGCAACTCTAATTTCGCGATGAAAAACCGCATGCAGCCAAGATGCGCTCGTTGGACGGGAATGTTACATCCGTCATCGCCGTTAAACGGCAGAGGACAAACACAGAAAGCGAGCATAGTGAATAAACAAATACTAACAATGACTTTCCATGCTAGAACCCAAAAGAGATTCTAGGATGAAAAGCCATTCGATGCAGCCCTCTTCGTGACAGTTTGTCGGGCCTCTTCGGCGCTTGTTAGCCACTTCTTCTGCCGCTAGAGAATGCTCGAATACTTTGCGCAAATATAATTCTTACTATTATCAAAATTCAACAGTGAAAACCACACCACGAGCGTGCAGAGCGTATTCGCTGCTCGTGTAGCATAGTTTTCATAAATAAAGCAAAGTATTCGAGCCTCGCGCCGGGAGTTTCACCACGTGCGCAGAAAATTTACAAACTAGAAACTACGGTCAAAAAGAGGGGAACACTCGGTTTGACCGTAGTTTGATCCCAGGTCCAGGCATATCACTTTTACCCGACCTACACAGCGAATGTGATATCCTGAATGCCTGGCCCTTCCTGCTTATATTTAACTCACATTCAAGAACGGTATGCTACCTACGTACCTAAAACCTATATTTAAAAATGCAAATCGCGACACAAATCACACAAACACACATCGCTCCACGGTTCCCATTCAGGAACCCGGGTGCATGGGCCTAAACTAGGGAGGACTCCCCGGGGTTCCTCCGACACCCGAGTTCGCAAACAACTTTCACACTCTAAAATGTACGTACCAATTTCCTGAAATCGACTGACAAGGGTGGCGACCATTGCGTTATTTCATTATATTACTACCGCGACTTGAAATATTTATAGAATTATAAGTATTTGTCATTGTATCGTTTGATATTTGAAGCAATGTATATGGCATATGTTGCACAGATAGAGAGAATTTCATCATTTGCATACCATATACATCCATGAGTTGTAGTAAGAGTGAAAAGGAGAATAAGGCAAAATATATTGTTGAAGGTTGTATAAATTATTTTATGGTACGAGAAAATGTCAAGCGACGCAAGATCCACAGCCTAACACACATCACACACATGCGGAAATTACGTCGTGCACGATTCGCCACCGCAATGTCAGTCGCTGATTTTTCAAAAAAAAGGCCGTGCCCACCACCTTTACCCATTCGAAGTGCACCTGGGCACTCGAATGAGTTCGGGCTTAAAGTGAACACGGCAGGACTTTGTACTCACTGCGTATTTTTGCTGAAAATCCTAGCTAAGAGGATGATTAGTAGAATTCTAACGGCCTGATTTATGAAAAATTGAAGCAAATGACTCGACTTTTATATTTATTTAAGCAAGTGACTAGACTTTCATATTTGTTCAAGCAAAGAGAATTTTAATTGAAAAAGTGAACTCTATAGAAGCAAATTACTCTACTTTATATATTTGTAAATATGCAAAATTTACTTTGAATTGAAAATGAATATTGAAAACCGGGAGATCTCGTCATCAGGGGAAGAATTTTAACAGGGAAATGTATTAACTGTCACTCTGACTTCGAGATCTACCCGTCGCGAATTGCCTTCTTGTAGATAATACAATAATTGTTATTGAAACGACGCGAAACAAATTTACAAACTTCCGAAATTTCGTCCATCAAAAGCACAAATCGAGTGATCTATTTTAAAACATAAATCGTCTCGAAGAAATCTATTAGCCGCGATCTTATAACAAATTTTGTTATAAGAATATTTTTCCAATGAATATAAAGAACGCACAATATTCGGAAACTGTTCATTTGTGTTGATAAATTCGCAACGCTAACTGTAAATTTCATGATTACATTCATGTAAATAATGCAAAAATCACGCTACAAGAAGGCCCTGTCCTAAGCTACGATATATATGACAGTACACAAGGAAAATATATAACAGTTTCTACTCACGAGTCATTTTTAAATTACTCGTGTTCACTATGCTCGCTTTATAGAACAATACAACCAATCTCCAGTGCCGCTTCGGACCTTTCGTCCTACGGCATGGTTTGGAGAACGGAGGGACAGTTAAAGTTTTTGACTCACCAGTGTCGAGACACCAGAATACCTTTGGATACCTTAGAATCTCTGCCGCTGCTGTGTCTGCCAGTGTTGTCTCCGCCGCTGTTATCAAGGTTGTCCTCAGGTCATCTCAAGGAATGTCCAAGGTCTAAACAAAACAAAGCATTTCGCATTGCAAGAGGCACCGTTCGTAGAACGTTAAACTGCCTTTCGTTCCGATTTTACAAAGAAAACTAATTGAATTTTGAAAACAGAGGATGAAAAAAAAGTCGTAATTATATATCAAGAAACGTTAAGAGTAGATCGTAAGAATTGATTAGTTTATGAATGATTTTCAGAATTGAGAATTCAAGGAGAAGTTATATATCGAACTATGTATCGAAACTTTACGACAAGTACGTAGAAATAAAATATCTCTGTGTTTACGTTACTCACCTTCAAGGCGGAAGGTGCGTCGCAGTTTCGCAGGGTACAGCGATGCTTCACGAATTCGAGCAAAGTCTGTAACAAAAATAAGACGCACATCTTAAATACATTACTTATTCCCTGAAAATTTCATGTCGGGGAATTTTTAATTTTTATTTATTTTATTGGTAGAACATACAATGTAAGGGTATGGAAATTTGATAGAAAACTTGTAAGGACGTTTTTGAGAAAATTTTCAAGTAGCAACTGAAACTTGGGGAAAAATTGTGGGGTACATGCGAATTAAAATTTCAGCTTACCTATAAAAGATTTGCCCTTCGCCGGGGAGTGATTGTCGCCGTTCAACCATCCCGTCATTTGACTGTTCTGTAACAAAAAAATTCAGATTTTCATTAGTATATGCCGCCTTTGTATTTCTCGACTGCGAATTTTTATTTCCCGATCATGTGATACTTACTTTTTAAATTCGTGAAGCCTTGCCCGATGAAAATCCTTTCCACAGCTGCTCCTGTTGCACTGACTCTACTTCCGGCTCGGTGTAATTGAAAAAAAGACAATTCGCGACCGAGAATTATTTTCGGCGAACAATTTGACTCTACTTTCGCGTAAAGTTATAAACTTAAGTGTATAATATGAAATACGAAGCAAACACTGACTCTACTTTCGCGTAAAGTTATAAATTTAAGTGTATAATATGAAATACGAAGCAAACACTGACTCTACTTTCGCGTAAAATTACTAGAAATTTAACACTTATTAAAGTATATATAAAATGCGAAACAAACACTCCAGCGATACCTCACGAATTCGGACAAAGTCTGTAACAAAAATAAAACGCAAAATATAAAATATTTGCTCTCTGAAAGCTTGAAAATTTAGCTCATTATTTATTTAGTATAAAAATGTTGCAAGTATTCTCTGAGAACTTCAAAAGCTAATTGATACTTTATTTTCGTTAATTAAATTGATGGAAAGAAAACAGTTAAATTTTCAAGGAAATTGGCAAATATCAAAGTTATGACGAGTATACGGGATAAAATTTCAACTTACCTTCACAGACTTTGCCCATCGCCAAGGAATGATTGTCGCTGCTCAACCATCCCTTAATTTGACTGTTCTGTAACAAACAAATTAACATTTTGGTTAATTTATATACATATTTTTTAATTTTTGTATTTTTCAATTAAAAATTTTCATTTCTCGAGCATCTTATACTTACTTTTAAAATTCGTGAAGCCTTGCCCGATGGAAGTCCTTTCCACAGCTGCTGCTCGATGCACTGTCTCTACTTCCGGTTCGATCAATTTTAAAAAAATCAAGAAGCTACCGCGACCGAGAATCAATTCCGGCGAACAATTTTGATTCTACTTTCGCGGAGAAAAGAATTCTTAATATTTTTAATAATTATTCAAAAGATATTAATAATTATAATAGTGGGTTGCAAACACTGACTCTATGTCGCGTGAATTTCTTATAAATTGAAAAATATTGAGTAATAAATATATACAGATATAAATATTAATATAATACGAAACAAGCACTGACTCTAGACCGCATTGCGCTCGGCCACAAATTTTGCTGAAAATAAAAGGGTGGGGTGGGGAACACAAGAAAATCAAACAACCATGTTTTTCTTTTTCATATCAAAGCAAGTGCTTGCTTCAAGAAATACTGCTTAAAAATTATGTCTTACTCATTGATTCGTAATGTTCTTTGTGTAATACAATATACTACTAACTAAATGTATAAACAGTAAATACTGCGGGCTGCCACTGTTAAAGTTATATGATTAGTCATGCCTATTCCCTATTACATATCAACACTGTAACCCCCTTCGATAAAGTCACGAAAATGTTTATAGAAATTACGGACGAATCTAACGCAGGACCTTAATACCCTACATCGGCAAATACGGTTTTTATTTACTTCTATACTCATGCCCTGAAACCTATGTAAATCCATTGCAGCGTCTCAAAACGGAAGGATAAGTCGTAACATGTAAATACTAAGTAAAAACGATTCGCGATTTGTAGCATAGAATTGTAGCCGTCGAAATTTAACACTAGAACTGGTAAACACTGCGACAATAAGGGGCAGCTTTCTTAGAAGTCGACTATCGTTTTGTAAATATTGACTAAATACTCGTATATTGTAAAAGGTTTCAAGTAATCCCGAAAGATTTCAATCGTTGCATGCTTCCGTAGAACCGTATTAATCCGTAGAAATGTAAATTCAACTCGTCGGATGTTCGACTCGATATCAATTAATATGAATATTGTATAAATTCAAACAAAATATCGCGACGACCCGATGTAAATGAAAATGTTACTTGCGTATGGCGTCGTAACATCTTACTCTTTGTTGCTCCACCGTGCACGTGTCCGATCGTGCCAGCCCGGAAGGTCGTTCAAAGGATACTCCGAGTCCTGCAAGCACGCACGAGTAAACTATTAAATAACTGCGTAAAAGTACAAAGATTCCGTATAATCACGTTTCAGAGCAACAATAATCGCGTTCTTCGCCAATAAAATCGAAATTCAAAGCTATAAAACAAATACTTATGTTGTAGACGAGAAAAGTGTTGCGTAAATGTCGCGAGAGGTCAGTGACGTCACCAATTGCGTGGTAGTTATTTCGCGATTGTTACTAAATTCGTAATTATTATTGTCAAAATTGATAGATATGGTACAGCAGAAGACTATTACGTAGTAGATAAACGAGTGAACTATTTTTTAGCGGTCGGTAAACGAGGACAATGTAAAAGAAACGGTACTCACAGCAGATACGTGTTAACGGCACGAAGTCCGGAGAGAGAAAGAGGTAGGTGACCCACTGGTAGGAGTGGGGATAGCTCGCGGCGGCTCGGCTGCCGCGCGGTGGGGGAAACGCGGGCCAATCGGAATACGGCTGCATGTCATGCGCAACACGGCCTATCCTCTAGCGCGCCGAAACCAGAGATTTTGAGAATTTCAAACAAATAATTATAAAGGAATCTCGAAATAAGAGAATTGAGCATGAATATTATTAAAATAGTTATTAAGTAGAAGAATCTGCAGCGGTAATATGTAGAAGACATATCGTTTGGAGTAGAGAAACGATTTTCTTTACTCATTTAAATAACGAGAAGTTGTTCTTTATGCGATAATATAGTATTAGTATTCAATGATGATATAAATAAATAATAGAATTAAAACTATTTGGGTACCAAAACCGTAGGTGTAGATCGCATAACTTCAAAAATAACCAAAGCTCTGCTTTCTTTCACGTTGTCTTTAGTTTGCGGCTTTCTCATGAAGACCATATTTATAATGTTTCCAAGTTACATTCGCATAACAATAGCATAATTCAGTTACTTTATTATTATTGACTTTTTCAATGCGAGGCTTAAATTCTACTTAATCGCGAAATCATAAAGCTGATTTAAACACAAAGTGTTAAATATAATTAAAACTAGGAATCCGAGTATTCAGTAGTCAGGGCAACCGAATATTCGGATTTCGTGGCTATTCGCTCGATACCACTTACTATTTATCATTACTATTGAACAAAATATCGTGCCAAAAGCACATTTAATAAAACTAAAAATCATAGCAAGTGATATCGACCCAGGTCCCACCGCGAGGAGGTTGCCACGAAACGGGACCCAAAAATGCTACATTATGCTACGATATTTGGGAGTTTCGAGGAAAGAGAAAATGAATTGATAACACTGTCCAACAAATTTGAAGGTGATTTCTGTTTTCCTATAGCCACTATATAATTCTTATAGAGTTCGTCGTCCTGAACACGAATCCGGCAACAAAATTTCTGGATCACCCTCTGTTTTCGAAAAAAATCAGCATTTGTAAAAACGGTCGTTTTCGGTAAAGAAGCTGGTATTACGTGAAAACTAAGAAACGTAGGTTGTTGTTCTTTGTCTCAAAAAATAGAGGAGTGTTGCCCGAGTATGTATGTATAAGCAGTTATAATATTCCGTATTAGTTAATAGCAGTAAATCACTGTCAAAGTTAAAAAACGAGCGGATTCGCGAATTTTTTACGCATTCACTTTCCATTTTCACGTAGAGGACTGTTGCTAGCACAAATTTACTGTACACCATTGGATTCTACGTACATTTCTGAATAAAAAACTATTAGCGAAAAATGTCATAACTGTTTTCGTTTCGGCTCAATTTAAGAAAATATCCATCGGGAGCGTGTTCCGACCGTTTTGCCGCTACGACGCCATCGCTGCCTTTGGGCGCCGTAGCTACGCGTAATACTTTCGCGGGCCCCGCGCATCGATACATTCCGTTGAGGTAGAATTCTCTACCCCTTTACTAAAGTGTAAGCTCATACTTATTTATATTTTTTTTTTTTTTTTTATAGAGGGGAAATGCTTTACGCACACCCGCAAATGTCTTAGTTTGCGGATTTTTAATCTAGGACATTTGCGGGTGTGCGTAAAGCATTTCCCCTCTATAAAAAAAAAAAAAAAAATATAAATAAGTATGAGCTTACACTTTAGTAAAGGGGTAGAGAATTCTACCTCAACGGAATGTATCGATGTGCGGGGCCCGCGAAAGTATTACGCGTAGCTACGGCGCCCAAAGGCAGCGATGGCGTCGTAGCGGCAAAACGGTCGGAACACGCTCCCGATGGATATTTTCTTAAATTGAGCCGAAACGAAAACAGTTATGACATTTTTCGCTAATAGTTTTTTATTCAGAAATGTACGTAGAATCCAATGGTGTACAGTAAATTTGTGCTAGCAACAGTCCTCTACGTGAAAATGGAAAGTGAATGCGTAAAAAATTCGCGAATCCGCTCGTTTTTGAACTTTGACAGTGATTTACTGCTATTAACTAATACGGAATATTATAACTGCTTATACATACATACTTGGGCAACACTCCTCTATTTTTTGAGACAAAGAACAACAACCTACGTTTCTTAGTTTTCACGTAATACCAGCTTCTTTACCGAAAACGACCGTTTTTACAAATGCTGATTTTTTTCGAAAACAGAGGGTGATCCAGAAATTTGGTTGCCGGATTCGTGTTCAGGACGACGAACTCTATAAGAATTATATAGTGGCTATAGGAAAACAGAAATCACCTTCAAATTTGTTGGACAGTGTAATTTAATGGAATCTCTAGGAAAACCCATTGCCAAAAACATATGTACAATATTTTAACGGTTAATTAAAATTGTCTTGTTGTATTAAGCGCCGGTGCAAATGCGAACAATATTTAATTAATTTTTCCCAATTATATACAAACACTTTACGAAAATTGTCACTTAACATTGCTGACACTTTCACAAAATACTGTATTAAATTGCTCAAATTATTTAAAATTATTAGCAGGTAACTATCACTGGAGGTCACTGACAGTTCCACGAAACGTTGCATTTAATTGTCGAAATGATTTAAAAACACTTGCCGGTAACTGTCACTTGAGGTCACTGATACATCCAGAAATCATTGTATTTAATTAGCGAAATAACTTAAAAACACTTGCAGGTAACTGTCACTTGAGATCACTGACACATCCACAAAACGTTCTATTTAATTGTCGAAATGATTTAAAAACACTTGCCGGTAACTGTCACTCGAGGTCACTGACACATCCACAAAACATTGTATTACATTATCAAAAGTGTTTAAAATCACTTTCAATTTGTTTATGTAATTTAATATTATAGCACACGTGCACTAATAGTCGTTATGCAAGGTAAAAAGTGATTAGGTACTACTGATAGACAAGTCGAAACGTGCACCTGGAGACCGACTTGTCACACCTGTCAATGCGCGTGACCCGTCCGCCGGCTGAAGCTATACTGCCTCACTGAGACGGCTCGCGGAACGCGGAGCATGCGCAGTGCACTCCTCTTACTGAGATCCCATTCTCCATCGATAACTTTGCAAATTTCGGTTATTACAACAATTTTCGTCAATAATTATTTATTACAAATGACATTTTTATTTCATAACGTCCTTCTGCTTAACTTTAATAAATTTTATGGTGAATAGAAATTATAGGAGTGAAGTTACGTGAGTTTATAATTGACGATGTACTTGTCAATGCTTATAAATATTTGATTTTTTGTGCAATACTTTTATCTTATTATTAAATAATATGTTTTCAATTACTTTCGATGAATTTTAAGCAATCTCCAATATTACTTGGGGAATAAAATCTAAGAAAATGATAGAAATTGTTCGTACGACACGTGATATAAATTACATTGTACATCATTTGGATAGTTGATGAATTTTTCAATAATTATCGTTTATCGTATAATTTCGTATAAATCGTATAATTATCGTATAATTACTGACCGTTTTTTTTTTTATTATTTCAGAACTTTTTCACTGTATCTTGAGAAGTCGACGCAGATGTTGGGTTTAAGAATATTTTAGTTAGGCAGGCGTTTACTTTCAAGCCAAGTTAGTCACTGAATAGGCCAATTTAAAATTTTAAGACAACTTATGTCTTAAAATATGTCTAAAGTACAACGTAATGAACAAAATAATCGTAAAATACTTTATTCAAAATTTCAAAAGTTTGCGACATTTTAAAAAATGAGAATGGCTGAAAGACATTTAGAAACTTCTAGATTTTTTCGAATTCGCAGCTAATTAGCCCGTTGTTGCTTTCAATGCGAAAAAAATAATAAAATAAAATGACAGTTTTCGAGTCATTGCGAGCAACAACCTCCCGGGTCCCACCACGTGGAGGTTTCTGGGACTGGGGGCCCAAAAAAATATGAAATAACTCCGTAAAAGTATAAGAATTCCATTTAATCACGTTCCAGAGCAATAATAATTGCGTTCTTCGTCAATCAAATTGAAACAGGAAGCTATAGAGCAAGCGTTAATGTTGCACACGAGAAATGTGAAGCGTAAATGGCGCGAGAGATCAGGGACGCTACCAATTACGTCGTAGTTATTTTGCGATTGTTACTAAATTCGTAATTATTATTGTCAAAATTGATTGACATGGAACAGTAAACGAAGGTATTTTGCAATCGGTAAACGAGGAAACCGTGAAAAATCGACACTTACAGCGGATACTACAGAGCTCTTGATATCCAAGAATTTGGAAAATTTCAGAGGAAACTCGTATTAGAATATCGAAATACAGTGCTTCAAGACAAGTATTATTAAAATAAGTATTAAACAAATGAATCGCAGTCATTATTACATAGAAGATATAAATATAAGTATCTATATGTTACTTCAAATAATAAATGGCAACACTACGTTAGCCATGACCTTCGAAGGCACAAACATCGTTTTATAAATGAATTTGTAAAATCATAGAACATGTACGGTAACACATTATCGAAATATACGAGCAATATTTTAACAATTACTTGACATATTTACCTAATCACTTATTAGACGGTATTTAATTGATTTCTTGCAATTATTAAAAAACACTCATTTAAGGTAGGATCCAGTGTCGACAAGCTGTAATGGGCTCAGCGGTTCCGAGTTACGCCCCACTCGCCACGCAGGTGGCGATAGTGACGCTACTCACACATACACACCGAATTGAAGAATTTCAACTACATTTGCAAAAGGAAATCGGTGTGATCTTTCCCGCCAAGACTGAAATGTCAATTCTGTTCTGAACCGCCATTATGGGTGATTGGAGACCGTTCACGACGAAAACGAGCAGCCAAACGAACTTGGGACATAATTATTATTTATTTCATAGTTATTATAATTGCTATAATTTTTAAAATATTGTTATAATTGAAGCTGTTTTCTTCTTCTAGATATGAAGCAAAGGAAGGAATGTTCGATCATTTCCTGCAAGGAAAATAGAGGTTGGAAAATATTTGTACTGTAATTGTATATCTATTCCTGGTTACGACTGACCAGGGTAGGCAAGCTGCCGTGTTATGAAATAGGACTGAAAACAGCGCCGCTAGTATTCACGGGAACGAACTAAAAGCATAAATTTTTGTATAGCATACCTATCTATATTAATGTATACTCAATGCTTGTATTCTAATGTTTGCCTTCATATTTTCTTTACAATTTTATTTTAAAATGGAAATAACAACATTATATTTCAGTTACTTTTGTTTTATTAATATTCGTATTACAAAGGAATCATAATATGTATACATAGGAATAGATATACAATTACAGTACAAATATTTTCTAACCTCTATTTTCCTTGCAGGAAATGATCGAACATTTCTTCCTTTGCTTCATATCTAGAAAAAGATATATCAATATTTTAAAAATATTTACACAATTATAACAATATTTTAAAAACTATAGCAGTTATAATAACTATGAAATAAATAATAATTTTGTCTCAAGTTCGTTTGGCTGCTCGTTTTCGTCGTGAACGGTCTCCAATCACCCATAATGGCAGTTTAGAACAGAATTGACATTTCAGTCTTGGCGGGAAAGATCACACCGATTTCCTCTTGCAAATGTAGTTGAAATTCGTCAATTCGGTGTGTATGTAAGGCTAGCGTCAGTATCGCCACCTGGTAGACCCGGGTCGCGTAACTAGGAACCGCTGAGCCCATTACAGCTTGTCGACCCTGCGACTGACTTCTCGCACGACGCATTATAGACGCGGAGGTCAAAATGACGATCGTCACGGGCCCCATCTACCGTTCGTTATCGCCTTAAGAAAGCCTTACGTCGGTAATGCCCGTTTGCTTTCAACAGAAACATTACATTTATATAATAGAGATACTTTAATTATAAGCTACTGAAATTAAAATTATATCGTATACTGTGACTGTCGTCGCTCGAATTAATATCGAATGGCAAAATATTAAAAAATGTCGACGATACAATTCCCCAAACGAGTTACAAAAATCAGAGTACCATTTCTAATTGAAAATTTTCTAATTCTATCAATTTCTAAGCTTCAATGTTACTCTATACTCGTACTACAGACTTTACGATAGTGGAATGAAGTTATAGAAAGACGGCAGCCTCTACTATTCCATTTGAAAAATATGGAGAATCTCGAAACACGGGAAAATTATAGTGAAAGTAAGTCATTTCTTATTTAACGTGCGGTTCCAGTTGATTGAGAATGGTTCAACAACCCAAATTTTCTATCGGAGATACTGTAAGCAGTAATAATAATCGGACTTGATAAAAGAAAGCCATTTTTGTGAGAAATAATTCAGAACTGACATTACGGAGAAAATGGAGGTGGAGATATTATGCTACGATAATTGGGAGTTTCAAGAAAAGAGAAAATGAACTGGGAAAATAATAGAACATCTATGGGAACCCATTACCGAAAATAAATGTGCAATATTTTAATGGTTATTTCACAACAGGTTGTGTTTAATTGTTTAAATTATTCAGAAACACTTACGCGAAACTACAACTTTATATCACTGACACTATCGCAACACGTTGTATTTAATCGTGATTTAAATTATTTAGATACACTTGCGCAAAATCGTAACTTTAAGTTATTGACATTTACACGAAGTAATTACTTCATGTCACTGACACTATCACAACACGTTGTATTTAATCGTTCAAATTATTCAAAATCACTTGCACAAAACTATCACTTTATGTCACTAAGACTTCCACAATACATTGTATTTAACTATCGAAATAATTTAAAAACACTTGCAGGTAAATGTCATTTGAGGCCACTGACACTTCCACAAAACGTTGTATTTAATTGTCGAAATTATTTAAAAACACTTGCAGGTAACTGGTACTTGAGGTCACTGACACTTCCACAAAACGTTGTATTTAATTTTTAAAATTATGTAAAAACACTGCAAGTAACTATCACTTGATGTCACTAATACTTCCACAAAACATTGTATTTATTTTTTAAAATTATTTAATATCACCTTTAATTTATTGTTTAAGTAGTTTAATATTATAGCACACATGCACTAATAGTCGTAATCCAAGATCAAGGGTGACTAGGTACCAATATGCAAGTCCAAAAGTATACATAGGGACCAACCTGTCAAATCGTGCGATCCATACGACCTCTGAAGCTATACTGGGCTCTACTGCCTCAGCGAGGCGGCTCGTTGAACGCGGAGCGTGCGCAGAACACCCCACGTATTGAGATCCCTTTTCTCCATGGATAACTTTGAAAACTTTGGTTATCACAATAATTTTCATCAATAATTATTTATTACAGACGTAATTATTATTTAATAACGTGTCTCCACTTATTTTTAATAAATTTAATCGTGAATAGAAGTTATAGGAGTGGAGTACGTGAGCTTATAATTGACGATTTACGTTACAATGCTTATGAATATTTGATTCTTTATGTAATACTTTTATCTTATCGATAAATAATATGTTTTCTACTACTTTGGATGAATTTTAAGCAATCTTCAATATTATTTGGGATATAAAATGTAAGTCAATGATAGAAAATATTATTACAATATGTGATATAAGTTACTTTTTGCATTATTTGGGTAGTACCTGGATTTCTCAGTAATTGTCGTAGTGATACACATATCACTGACATACAACATATCATTGACCGTTCTTTTTTTTATTATTTCAAAACTTTCTTCACTGAATCTTGTTAAATTGACAAGGTAACTAATATTTCGTTATACTGACGTTACGGTGCTGTTTTTTCGGTAATGCCGTCCCTCCGACGGCGGTCACTAAACTCTTCGGCTGGATAACGCCTTCCTAACGGCAACATGGGCCGATTAGGCCTTCTGGGAGGCATAATCATGTGGCTGATTCCCGAAGATGATCGGTTGTTTTTTTAACCGGTCTATTACTTCGGCCGTAGTCGTTGACTTAGTCGGATATAGCCAAATAAATTTACGGTGACCCCCATGGCGCTTAACGTATTAAAAATGTTACCTCCACAAGCTGTGACCATTAATCTTCAAATCAAATTAGATAAATAAAAGAAAATTAGATATTACTACCACTTCGAGAATAGTAACAGCAACGTATTTAATTAATTCCCGACAAATTTTTTTTCAACTCGATGTTATAATCGATTCTTTATTAGCTATTATGCAATTTTATATGCGATGAATTAGAATCACGTAGCAAGATGTGCAGATGAATTACGTATTTCTAAGTTTCAATAAAATGTGATAATTCTCAATCAACTTATTACAACAAATTATATCAACCTCTTATCTGTCACCTTCATTCTGTAGAAAGATTAAATTATATTCAAACATAGTTTTAATCCATTTGCATCACAGCTCTAAGTACGGCAGCTGACGCGCAGTATCATGCATTTCCGCGCGCAGCAGTTGAACATTGTACAGGGCGGAATATTCCGCTTACGGATAAATTTGGGTTAATTCCGGCCTGCAGAAGCGATAGTAGGAGTTTTGCGGATCTATCGTAACGTTGGCCGTGATACTTCAATGGTACGGGGGCTCCTGGAGCCCCTCGATTTCGGGCCGACAAAAAGGCCTTGTATGTCCGGTCTATCCTATATCTCGTCTGCGGTAATACTAATTTGTGAAATGCATATTGGCAACAAACGGTAAAGTGCATCATTTATCCGAGGCGCTAGTAATTCTTGCAGTTTTCTGTAAAATCAGATGCAGATAAAGTACATTCCATATTTTTCAAAGAATACGTTGATATCGGTAATAGATAAGTAAGCTGGAGGAAAGGTGTCAAGCTTAAGCAGGACCGGAAAGAGCAAAGTTTTGATATAATCAATTTAGTCACACAGCTGGCAATGTGACACATCATGTTAATCTGTTTCTATTAATCTTTTCTTTTACTTTGCTTTTAAACTTCACTGTTACTCGGTATAGGATAATTAATAGGGTAAAGTTTTCAGGATACGTATCTATATAATTCTTGCTTCAATTAATTCATAACCGAACCGATAAGAGCGCTGTAGTCACTAGAACAATCGCGCCTTCTACCTATTTCCGAAGGTTTGAGTGCTTGAAGTGAACAACCGACTTATATGTTTTGGCAGCAACGATATACAGAACTCATAAATATGTTTATCTTATATTTTTGTTACCAGTGAAATTATGATTTGTGTCATTACTGAAACATATTCCTAGACGACGGCAAAACAAAACGTAAGTCATTGGATAACTTCCTTTACATTAATCCTTTCTTCAATGAGAGTAACCACACATGGCGGAAAGAAACACACAGATGTGACTGTTGTGAGTTGTTGCAAAACGGTTTTAAACGTTTTTATAAAAGATGCAACCCGGCCGAATCATGTCGTTCTCCTTTTACAATATTCACTTATTCTAAGCTCTTAATTTTAGTCTTACTTGTTATTTGAAATAATATTACAAGTCGATTACGAAACTATGATTCCGTATCCGTGATAGCTGTAAATTCTTAAGGCTAGCGAAAGACCTTTTTGAAAACCGATCAAAAATTAAGCGAAAGACGAGAGAAAATAACACCGAATGAAAATAAAGGAAAGGAAACATAAAGAAGGAAACATTAAATACTCGTTTAATATCGTATGTGAGAACATGTAGATACTAAAGGGGCGTTAATCTCATATGAACTTACCTTCTACTAAAGTATCTATACTAAACTATCATAATTTTTATAATTTATCTGTAAACGAGAAATCATTGTGATGAATGAATTCAAACGCTTGTTCGTGCACACCATGAACGGAGTGATATTGTTAATTGAGCCGTTCATTTTAAAAGTGACTTAAGTCCATTTATACTTAAATTGAGATATTTAAGGGTTCGTGTTTCAATGCAATTAAAAATATACGTACAGGATACCAATGAGTCATACTGCTTAAGTGTATGTAAAGCAGTTAAGTTTACAGTTCCTATTAAAATAATGACAATTATTAAGTGAATAATATGCGTTTTCTTACCAAGAATGGAGTTAAGCCACTTTCAAAATTAACAACCAGATTCGTTTTAAAATTTGATAGAGCCCAAGTCCATCCAACATAATTTAAAATGCTTCAAATTGAAAAACAGTACTCAATTTATTTTATACATCTTTACAACACTTCAAAAACAATATTTGTGCCGTTTATTTTGAAAATGGCGTGAGTCCATTTATGTTCGATTCGAGATGTTGAAGAATTTGCATTGGATTAAATTTAAAAATATGGGTAACAGATAACATAGTAGAATAATATTTTTGGGTTTCTAAGGGTGTCAAATTTATCATCCGTATTAGCATAATGAACATTATTTAAGAAATAATATGTTTTTGATGGCTACGAATGGACTTACGCCATTTTTAAAATCAATGAAATGACGTTTCCAATTCTTAACAAAGCACAAGTCCACAGGAAAAGTAAATTTCCCTTGAAATAAAAATAAATGTATACACTTTTATGTTATAAAATCAAAAAAAAAATTCAACTTTTATTCTTTGTTAAATAATTTTTACATTAAAATTAATATTGTTTTATTAATTATTACTCAGTCTTCTACAGTTTGTGTATGCGAGACGGATTTAAAATAACCATGGTGTGCAGGTGATATGTCATGTAATAAATCCATTGAGTCCCTGTATTTTAAGTTTGTGAGTGGTCTCGTTTTATTGTATTGTGGTGCCAACTTGATAATATTAAAGTTTTTCGGTTTTCCCCGTTGCGGTTTCACAAGTTTTCTCTTCGTATATTTTAATATATTCAATATGCTTATACAGTTTTCTTGCAATTTAATTTGTTATAAACAAATCATTAACAAATTGCTGAAAATTACAAAGGCATATCCGCTGGCCTGTATGAATCCGTTAGCGGATCGAAAGTGAAATTTGAAATTAAATTGTTTGTAACAAATTCATTGCACATTGATAATTCTACTGCTACTTTGATAATTAAATATAAAGCTGTGACCTCATAAAATTGGATTGCATGATATTTTCCATATCCATTTGAAATTCTCACAATGGGACTCTCACTTAGGCCACCTTCAAAATAAACTTTTTTGTGACTTCATTAACCAGAAAATTTTCGTGTTACAAAATCTTAATGACTTCAAGTATATTAGTAACAAGTTGCTTCAGAATGAAAAGATCATGTAAAAATATAACTATTAATGTAGCTAACTCAATTTTTTTGGAAAATGGACTTAGGCCACTTTCAAAATAAACGGCTCAACTCATTATCTAAGATGTATAGTGCATAATATTACTTATTAATGTGCATACAATGACATTATATGTATTGCCAGGCGATAAAATATGATGGCGATGATTTGTAGGCTATAAATTGTTTATGTGCTAAACTGACGCGGCGGTAAACTGCTAACGATAATTGTTAGCGGTGAATTGCGGACGGTTAATTGCTTCTGCGGTGAATCTTTCGGACACGATTTTAAACATACCCAGAATGAAAATCGTAGACCTTGTCTCATTAGCGAATTTCAAATTTTGCATCATAAGAATGTTAAAATCAATTGAGTCGTTAGGTATCAAAATTTAAACAACTTATTAATTTGTTAAGTTTACAATAATACGAATTATTGGAAATCAATCTGTCATCCTTACATAATACACATTCTAACGAGTATTAATAATTGATCGTTGGTTACTTAAAACAAATAAAAAGCGAGTAAATACATATTCAGGACGTAAAAGTAGCTGTCAAAAATTTTACAACTACAAATTTCCAACGGAACAATTGTATCAAACTCCAAAAATGTCCATTATTCAAAGAAGACGTAAACTTCTCAGATAAATAGTGCCATGATGCTCTCTCTTTGGCATCTATTTCGCGAACCGTATCTCGTTATCGGTGGATCTCATAACACCCAACGCGCCAGAGTCCGTAGAAAGATGCTCCTTTCTAGGCATTAGCATTCTAGAAAAACGCGGTAATTAACATATTCATGAATAGCAGCCTCCGTCGAACTGCCCCGGCCGAACAACAAATATTTCAAAGTAAAATGAGCCGATGCCAAGGAAACGGTCAACACTCGACTCTCGGCGGAGCCCTCCATAAATATCAAATCCGCAGATTTCATTAAAGTCCCCCCCGTACCGTGTTGAGGCGTGTGTTAGCGGTTTTGCCGCTTCGACTTTTATGCTCGGATTCTCCTGTAGAAAGGTGGCCCTTTCCTGTCCTTAATCCCGCAATCTTCCGCGCGGTTAAAGAGAAAATTGAAAGGACATTTCACGCCTTTTCCGGGGTTATATCGTCAGTGGCAAGTGCTGCTGTCGTTTCTTTCGCGGATCCAATTCGAGATTAAAGAAGCCTTATCACGCGAGCGTAGCATTCATCCGCGGGCCACAGTCGGAATGATTACATTTACATACGTAATACACTAGCATTATATCGCCATTTTTCAGAGAAAGTGCACAACTAGACCGAGGGAAATGAAATACGCTCCTCTAAACATTAGCGACGCGGGTGAATGCATGTACTGATCCTGTGTCGTTGTTTGAACGTATTTCATACATGTACATACTACCAAATTTGCATGCGCGGAATGATTTTATTGATACTTCCAATTTATTCACCGTCCCATCACTAGAAATTCCGACACACGTGGCTAAGTTTTCCGTTAATCCCCTCACGTGTTCAACGGTTTTATCAATGAGCTTGTTTTCCGGTAAAATGAAAAAAATACAAACGGGTTGCAAACAAAGCGTTTCGATCCATTTTGGAGTCTTTATATGCTATTAAAAATTTTTAATTTTCGGACATATAGACAATGCAAATTTACCGTTTAACTTCTGATATGCAGCGCTGTTACCAATTTAAATTTTAATTACATTAATATACATATTTCAATGTACGCCGAATATATCAAATCATACTTCTAATATTACTGTCAGAAATATTGTATTTTAAACTAACAATTACAATAAATTTATTATTTCGTCACGCGATAATAGCCAATAATCTGCGGTCGCCAATAAAAGATGAAATTATTTATGTTCTGTAATTTAAATACAACCGCAATTATTTATTAAACACGTTCAGTTAAAATACAAATTTTACTGGTAAAGGACGAACGAAAAATCTAAACTACCAGTACGTTGTGTAATTATGACAATTTAACGTTGAATTCAACGAAATTCCTGTTTACTGAAGGTAACGCCACGATTATTTACGCACGGATCATGCGTTTCATTGTCGCGTGTCATCATTGTTAGTATTGACAAGTAATTAAATTTTCACCAAACATGCTGACCGCCTGCACATTTCATTTGTGAGATGCCATTTTGTCAATCAATATTATCCCTATTTGTTCTGCATCATACGATAATTGTCAAGGCGTCAGATTTATCAGATTTATCACGACAAATCAGTATCGCGTAAATGTTGCATTTAATTACACAGGGCTCAGGGAGCCGGAAGTTTGCACCAAATTTTCGATCATAAGGGCCGAAGTCTCGTCACACGAAATTTCTCTTTGGTTTGCTGATTTACAGGATATGTCGCCGCGTCAATCACATTTATTACAGAGGTTGTTACTACGACACACGTCATTCTCAGCAGATGACTGATAAACTGATGAATGGTCAATAGATTAAAATATTCCATCTATTTTTATGGGTTACTATAGAAAAAATATTAAAGATAAAATATAAATATTATTTTAATTTTACGACATATTATAAAATTTCATAACGTACTAAGTATACAATATTATGTCATAATACTTTAATTTTATAAACACTTGACATTTATTCATTCATTATTCATATATAGTTTTTCATATTTTCATATAAAATGAATATGCATAGTAATAGAAAATATAATGCTTTGTTATACATTTATTATATATCTTTATTATATATCTATTATATATCTATTATATACCAAAACCTACATCGTCAATAAAATCATTTGAGTATAAAAATTTGGAGCGTAAACACCAACGAATTTATCATCCATTCTGAAATGGAATATGTTTATGCAGAATCGTGATTCTTGGAGTTTTATTACGCGACGAACACTAAAATTTTACTTTCGTTTAAGTTTATGGCGGTGCTATACATTTTCTTGTCATTTTGACGTACCTATCAAGATGCATTTATATTGAATTGATTTTACCGACGTAACGTTTCTTAAATTTTTCAAATTATTACTATCTTTTTATTTCGTGAATTTGATATAATGGAATAAAGAATCGTGATAAAAAGGAATTCTATCATTTTTAGTATCAAAGTAATCATTTAAAAACTTTAACGTTACATTAGTACGAAAACAAATTATGTTTTAAATTGTATGAAAGATGCGAAAGAACGTTAAATTAAAAATTGAAAATACGAAGGAAAGATTGTTACAGAAATTATGACATTGCAATTAAAGTGTTTATTTTTTTTTACATTGTAGCAAGAAGCACTGCTTGTAAGTCACGAACTATTTCTTACTAAATAATTTAAGCAAATAATTTTCAGCTATGAAAAATTAACGAAGACATGTATTCCAAATGCCTGGTGGTTTTATAACGCATTAAGTAGCAATGTGTTTTAAAATATAGTGCACTATATGCCAGTTATAGCAGTTTGAGTAACTGAAAATTGAAAAACGCACGCATGAATTAGGTATAAAATGTATTTTTTGATCCAAGTATTAAAACAGCATGTATGAATTTTCAGTTCTGATCTAAGCATGGATAAAATTTGAGAAATTACATATCGCAAAATTTTACTTTTACAATTTTTTAATTTTATTACGAATTGAAAGGTTTTGCATTTTCCTTTTTCTAATTAAATATATTGTATTTTCTTCTCAGTATGTTTGATACTATTAATTTTTCTTAGGTGTTTTTCTTAGGTCATTTTTGAAACAGATCCATCATGCGAACGACAGACAGTTATTAATTAGTCTTTCAAGAACTATTTTTAAATGACGCATACACAAAATATTCAAACTATAAATATAAACATGTATAGCCATTGAAACAGTACGGGTGTTACTTTTGGAATTTAAATAAAGTTATAGCTTCAAAAACGTTAAGTATGAATTTTTCGATAACGTTGCAACTCGTGCACGCTTTTCAACATTATTATCTTTATTTCTATAATTATCAGTATTTAGTTACAATATTGAGATAGCGATTGCAAAAAATTATGCTGAAATATTTCCATACTTGATCTCCGTGATCCCAAGCTTTCTGTGTTACTGTTTGATGGACGGATTCTTGAGGTAATCAAAATTTTTCACATATGAAAGACAGCAAAAATCCTCAAAGCCTCGATCAGTTTGCAGCAAAGGATGTCATGCGGTATTGCTTGCTTCAGGCGAACTCCTTTATCCATGCTCTTTAAGATAGTATTTGCGAAGAATTGTAGGATACTCGGTGATGTTCTAAATCAAAATCAACATGGATAACATTACTTGCATCTGTACTAACTCTCTGAAAATAGTGCTGAGTTCAGAGATTTGTATTATTAAGAAAATGATAAAGTAATTTTTAACTTATAGTACATAATAAAATGTAGGGAAAGGAACTTTAAACCTGATCACTTTGAAATTAATATAAATTAAATATTAATATAAATTAATATGTAGGATTTTTAAGGACAGCGTAGATTTAAAATGAAAGAATATATTTGATAATAACAGGTTGATACAATCGCTCTCGTTCGCATACGTTTTCTTACTGCCCGTCGTCGTGCGTTGCGCTTCTTTCTTCCTTCTCCCCAAACTCTTTTGTTTTCTCCCACTGTCTCACTCTCATACCTCTCTCTCTCACTCACTCACTCAATCATCTCTCTTCTTCTTCCATTCTTTCTCTACCTTTCAAAAACACATGCATTCCTACATCTATTACTGTTGTATTTTACAAGTAATTTGGGTAGAATTATAAAAAGTAATTTATCAGATCTGAATTTTTTAGAATTTTCACCGTTAGGTCGTACCGTTATTAGTGAAATCGTAAATGTCCAGTCCTTTGTCCTTACTTTTCTACGTCTATACTAACAATAAGTCTAAAAATTCCCGATACTACATATATACAGTTACTGATAATCTTACAAGGAATTTCTTATTAAACGTTACATGTATTTTCAAAGCGTGAATAACGTGGTTGCTCCGAGTTAAATTATTAATTTTTTGTAATACTTGTAGCGAAAATCTTATACTGATATAACTGATTTTTCTTATATTTATATAATTTTTCAAGCTTAGAAATCGTAGTAGGTAGTACAGTGACACAATAAGTTGAAGTAAACATTGCGAGATCGTAATAGCGATTATTATGAACATTATTTTTTTGCGAGAAAATAAATACTAAGTACACGTAACTTTCGCAAAAAAGCAGTTAATTTCTTCAGCTATTTCCAGTGAGCATACTTTGAGCTATTACACAGATTGTTTGAAAACGATATGTATAAAAACCGTGCTTATTTTACGTTAAGAATGTAATAAAATAAAAAAAATATTAAAAAGAGAAACACTGTAGACGAAAGATGAAACATAAAGGAATGAATAAAGTGAATAAAATACCATCTACGTTTGTGGGGTTCCGGTAAATCTCATTACAAAGATATTTCTCCTTTATTCCGGCATCATTTCCGTCAAAGCCTCTAATTCTGTCGTAAAGTGTGACATAAAATAATAGACATAATATGACGAGTAATTTAACATTATCTCTTGAAATGTCAAAGATTTTAACTACTCGGAATAGAACAGATGAAATAGAAAGTGAAACCATTGTTGAATAACGAACGCTATTCGAAATTCTTACCTAAATAATTTAACATATAACGTGAAATAATTCTTTCCTGGTTAAAGAAATATTTTGTGCAACTAATTTAAACAATCACAAATTGCATGGCAGTACTCTCTAACGTCAAACTTAAATTACTTTATCAGAAATATTATTAATATTTACTGAAAAATGTACTGCGAACAATGAACAAATCACTCTTCCCTCTGTGACATTCATTCAATTTTTATTCCGTAGCGACGAATTGAGTTCACTCGTCTCTTCAGCTTTTGTTATCCAAATAAAATAATTTTGAAAAATTATTAGTGTAATTTCAGGAAAAACATAAATGTTACATATAAATTGTTGTATTGTCATAATTATTAGTTTATGATTGCACACAAATGTTTATCAGGATATTTTTGGCAAGATTAAGTGTGAATAATAGGATGAGATAAATTTAGATTAACTAACTGTGAATATTTCAGGGGAGGATTAGCCACTGCTTCCGTACGGTCTTAACGGTGCGCATTAAGGCCTGGAATTAATATCCGCTCATTTGCCAAACTTTTGAATATCTGAGGCATGCTAATTTGCTTCGATATCATTGGCATTAAATCTTGGTCACCTCAAAGCTTAGCCGAACTGACAGAATTGGCGTATTTATGGATTTGAAGTATTGGAGAGTAATTCTTAATTGATTTCTTTTATTACACTTTGGAATACTTAACCTACGCTTGTTAAATAATTATTATCGCTAGAGCTACCAACGATTAATACAGCATATCTACAGATAGTTAAAAAAAATGTTAAGAAAAAAGGAATAACGGGCGAAAAAATTATTGAACGATAGCACTTGATGAGAAGTTTCGCTGAATTTTTATGAAAGTGGACTGTATATTAATGGTTTTGAAAGTTTCTGGTTATCACTCCTCTGCACATATGTAATGTTTATTTATAAAATGTGAAATTGCACTTAAGCCCTCGTAATGATAAATAAGTTTGTATTTGGCGGTTCTTTAATTGATATTTTGGCGAGCGCCACATAATGTCTTGCGTGCCCTCTGTGGCCCGAGTGTCGCCACGAGACTTCACTTGGTCTTGGTCATCACAAGTGTAACCAACATCATGTATAACCTAATAAACTATCATAAAATCTATAACTATTTTAATACCGGCTCATATTAACCTATATGCGGAACTCGCAACACAATAAGTTTCCGGCGTCTACAGTTGTTTCATGTAAAATTAAAACTTGTATAATGATCCAAAAATACTAAGATTCTAACAGTTTTTTGAGGTTGAATGCCTCTATATCTCGTCTGCACAAGCCAAAAGTCCCACCAGAGTCGTCACGGGAGGAAATACAAGCGCCTTGATTGGGCCTTGAAATTATCTGAGGGGGCCCTTCCAAGGTGGTGGACCGTTTCTTTTCCCAATCTCTTGCGGGGGGGGGGGTGAAAATGTTATGAAAATTCCCTCTCCTACGAGCCCGAGGAGAGGGACCCCGGAGAAACGTGGCAAGAAGGACATTAACAATGAGATTTTCCAGAACCAACCCTGACGAGAGTCCCAATGCTTTTGGACACTTTTTTACTTATAAAAGATCCAGGATGGTCTAGAAACTCTTGTCGAGGTTTAAGGCGCTTCATACACTAGTGAGGGCCGAAGAGGCAATAAATATACTAAAGAAACGTACAGTCTCGTGCCTCTTCATTCTGGTATGCAAAGAAACGTGATTACAATAAATTACCTTTTCTCAAAACTAGTGCTTTTTGAAGCATACCTGACTTAAACCTCTTCCTAAACTGCGTGAGAAAAAAATAGGAGCATGTGTATCCACCTAGAAAAGCAGATGACCCTCATAAAGTTCTTAACAGAATTGCTTACATTTAGCAAAATAGGCATAGAAAAATGAAGAAGTTGGAGCGTTAGGAACTTTAGGAATTTTTCAAAAAAATTAAGAACCGACCATGTTGACTACGTTGGGAGATCGATAGTTTTAAGTTTGCACGTCGGTTGATTTTTTGTTTCTTAATATATACTCCTTTATTCGTCAAAACTGAATAGACGTTCAGTTATTAAATATAATGGATCAAACATCATTATCACCATTTTCGATTATTTTAAAACTTGTGGCAGTATAAAAAATTACTAAAGCTCTGGGAAATTGCATATCAATTTCGTAAAAGAGATTGCAAGGGGTTGAAATAAGCTTAAGGAAAATTTTGAGGAATTCAATCATACAGGATGTCACATTAAAATTTCTCCACGCACTAAACATTAGTTCGGAATACCAAAGACACCGATGCTCTTCGTACTTCTTTATACATATGATAATATTCACCATAAATGTTTGTAGTCGCATATGGAGCACTGTGTAAGTAAGTATAAAGCTATATCGATTGACGTTTCTCTAAAACTATTCGTATTCATACTGTTAGTTTTCTGAATTATCTTAAGTTGTCAATCGTATCGCATTACTTATTGTACTCCTAATAATATAAAATACATCAGAACTGAAATTTTTAACATTTGATAAGCCTTTAATTATTTAGTAGTATGTAATACAAATTACGGCAAAATTGAAATTCAAATTTCGTCTCTCATTAATACATCGTGATAAAAATTCTACGTTTATTCAGCTTTATTATATTTTTTACATTATGAATCACAGGATAATTAATAATGCTCTGTTTGTTTTGATTATCGTTGACAAATTGCAGTATAAAAGTAATTATATGAAACTGTATTATTAAATATAATGGCCTGAAGTATTCGCTTCAAGTAATAAAAGGATTCATATTATACGATGCTATAATTATGAATATAATTCACATTAAGAAGAAACAGTATCCGTTTTGTACTCCGTACATTTTTATTTTTATTGCCTTCCCTCGTTAGAATACATCACATATAAACACAGTTTCAAATACGTGCTCGTATATCAAAACATAGAAAACCACATTAAATTCATATTGCCAATTGGTATTGATAATTCCTCCGTTTTTTCCCCGCCCAATCCTTTCTCATTGAATTTCCGTTATTTAAAACTAATCCATTCGTTTCATTCGATATTGCAGATAAACGGAAATTTTGGTCGAGTAGCAATATCGTTTCATGATACAAATATTTACGTTCGCGAAAATCCTAAAAACCAGAGAAGTTAATGATAGGACCATTCGTTTTCGAAAGTACAAAATCGCTTCCCGGCGGTGTGTTAATACGATAGAATACTCATTGGAGCGTATTTCACGACAGAGAGACAGTCGCTAGACAAACGTTCCATGGAGACGAAATTCATGAATATGCAGCCGCGATCCGTCGACGTTCATCCTCAAATTCCTCGACGAGTCTATCCCCCGTCGAATATTTCGCCTGCATTGGCCACAGGTGTTCTTGTATAAATATTGTCGTAAGTTCCATCGTCGAAAGTGAGATCCAGGCTCGTACTCAGTACGTAGTAAGCCGGGAACGTTGAACAGAGTTATTGATGCTTTCAGGAAGTGGAAGAAATCAGTGGGAAACGATTTTGCAAAAGTTTAAAGCGTCATGCTCTACTTGGCCGAAGTTTGATCATTCTTCTTCCGCGCCCGATAAAATGTTCCATGTTGGCGTGGTTTTTGTCAGAATAGTGTGACTGTTGATTAATAGAGAGAACCAATGGAATTCCTGCGGTATTGGGGAAGCACAAAGTTATGAAAATTTCAAGATCATTTTGAATCGAAATAATTATTTATTAGGCGATCGAAAGCCGACTTTTTATCAGAAAGCCAGAGAGTTATATTGTAAAGATTATAAAGTACTATTTGCATAAATGTAAGTGTGTATATGGTACACGCGCCTGTAAGCTGTAATAAGATTATTATATCTGTACGAATATATGCACCCGTAGCAGTCAAAGAGTTAAAGAAAGTATGAATTCATAGGTGGATGATCATCGAATGGACATTCAGTGACATCGTTGAGATTACATTTGACTACGATCAGCTTATTTGAGATTGAATCAGGCGATCGATGCCGGTGAAACTTAATTGACATCGTGTAACGCCGGGTGTAATACGAAATTTGCATATATGCAAAAATCTTAATTCATGCGATATCAATTTTACGGTTTGCTAGGCCTGTCGGTTATTGCAGTTGATTAATATGAATTCTGTCGAGAAATATATTTAGGCGAATGTTTATGGAATACGTATCCAAGAGCATAAAAAACTATAACTGAATATGTACTTTCCTTTTTCAAATTGTGTGAATTGTTCATTCATTTCTGTGATATTTCATGCAGAGGTGTAAACCTATCACCAGATATCAATGGATCAAGAATTTCTAATTTCTAATCACATAAATCTTGTGCTCAGCTTATCTTTTCTACAGATATTAGAAGTCACAGCTGGATAATATTGATTCTGACATTAAAAGGAGAAAAAATGTCCATACCTTATAATCGATCAATATGTATTTCGTAATGGAAATAAATTCCTTTTTGAAGCAACACAAGTATTTCTGTTCAGAAATAACTGTTCCATACTGTACACTTTAGCCAACCGCTCCTTATTGCAGAAGAGTTAAGCCAAACTGTGCTTCGAGTCGATCCAAAGGCATACATGTTTTCATATCAGAAATGAGTCTTTCTCAACAACTTTTTAATCGTGTTATACGGGGCTAATGGAGCAATTCTTAATCCGCGTTATAAAAGTACCGCTTCATAGGGGGTGCTACTGTAATCTGTAAGAGAGCGTTTTTTTTATTAGACTAATTTAGATAGCCATGTTACATAGCTAATTTCATAAATTATCGATTTTATCAGTATTACTTCTATCACAGTTAGTCGAAAACAATCCTATAACTATAGTTATTTATTCGAAGTATGTCGTTTAAATAACAACTTTCTACGAAATTCATAAAACCCATTTTTAACTATTGGCTGTATGAAAGATACAATATAATTTCATTAAAGTTTTTATAGTAACTTAGATAGTTGAACCCTTAACAACTTGAATAAATTGTCGCCAATTTAGTTATTATTATGCAGCAACTACTTATTGTTAAAGATAACTCTACAGTTACAATTATGCATGCAGAGCATTTAGTCCAAACGTAGATCTAATTTAATGTTAATTTGCATCGACTGTACCAATATACAATACAGTTAAAGCAAATGTCTGGCCAAATAAATGCATATAATATTTAACGCTGAATTCTTCGATCAATCTTTCGATATGTAACTCCCATGGTGTTGACTCGCCGAACAGTTATATCGTCTGAACTTCTTTGTTTTTCTTCTCTCGTAATAAACTTGACACTCCGTGGGTTTGGTGTGTTTGTTTATTGTAACGATATGAATAAGTATATACACGGAACAACAAATGGTAACAAATATAACAGATAACAACATATATATAAAGCAAGCGAACAACGAAAATATAAGAAAAAGCTGGTAGAAAGTGTGTTGCAAGGGGTTTGAAATTGTGTATTAAAAAGCCTCGTCAGGACGCTTGTTTGGTCCCTTTATTAATTTCCCAAGCATCGACAACCAACCCCAGAGCGGTCTCCTTTGCGGACCCCTTGCCGAGGGTCAGGCCGCGCGATGCGAGGAATTTCCGGTAGCCCCTTCGAGTGCCGACGCTCGAATCCGGACCCATCGACCTCCGGAAGTTCCTCAGGGTTGCCGATGTTCCGGACGCCCCCTTGGACGGAGGTATCGATGCCCTCTCCCGAATTTACCCTGCACCGTGATTGGAGGATCAAGTTCGGGTGGGAGGCATCGACACCTAGAATTTAGTATATAAGATCGTAATTTATGCTAATGGGGCAGTAGTTCCTGGAAGAAGCATGTCACCACATCATCAACTCTCGGTTTCCAGTGGAAAGTCAAGAACTTATTAAACGTTACACCGAACAACTCCGGTCTACTACTATATATACACACTCTCACAATCACTTGACGAAAATTAATTTTTTCGTCAAGACGACGCATTATTAACGTAGTTGCGCCGAACACACCCCTTCCATCGTCGACATCCCTTCCGAGGAGGAAGTGGAGACTTGGTAGGGAGGAGGATGTTGGGCCCGTGCAAAATGTTAATGGTTCTGCCTGGGCTTCGTGGGTGGTTACCAAAATCCAGAGTTTGCATTGGTTTTGCCAACCCACCGAAGGCCCAGGTAGAGGGGGGCCTTGGGTTACGAGATTGACGTAGCTTGCGAGTGGATATATGACAGGTGTCATAAATGTAGCTTTGGAGGAATGTATCCCCGCAAAATCTGCTGGCCACGTGCGACCCTTCGGTCGTCCAAGGTGCTTGCCAGATGGGCCAGGCTTGTACGGCTGCGGAAATAATTATAAAATTACGGAGATTTTTTGGCTCCCGCAACCTCAAGGCCCAGGTTGTAAATTACGCCTCAACACATGGAAATATACAAAATGTCCAAAAATAGATCAACACCACAATGAACATCGAGGTCACATTGCGAACATTTTGCACCCGTATGAAACAGAATTTCAACATTGCCGCGTTGCGCGGAATCTCTGGGGATTCTCGAAGGAAGAACGAGAGTCACGACGTTCCGCTTTATTGAAAGAAGCCTCCGTGTCTTCCTGGGCTTCAATGCCTTTGTCCTGAAGGCGTGCAGTCTACTGACGATTTTTCATTTTTACTGTATCATAAAAAGAAAGGAAAAAGCGAGTAAAGCACCACCAACGATGCGCTGTAAAATATTTTACGATGCGAGGCTAAGAGGATGCTGTAATCGTACGTCGTAATTTGCCGTAGAAGCCACGCATTTACCTGTGGCTTCAAACGCGAGTCCACCTTGCTTGTGTTATGGGCCCCGGTCCATATTTTGCTTCGTGGTTTTAATTGGAAAAGACACGCTGATGAATCTTAGTCGGCCGTGTGGTCTGCGATGAAAATTGTGTCTATTACCGGATACGTAAGATTTCTGAGGCTCACCATGGTAGAATGTATCTGCCTGGCCTTAATTATTTTTCCGATACTTATGAGAAAGGAAGCTGACAGTTCTTGTAATTAACGTTGCGAAGTGAATGTTAAAGCAGGGACTGCTTTATTTTTCATTTAACAGCTCAGAACGTTACATGCTAACAAACGACAATCTCGTCGTTACAATTACATTAATCACGCTTTTTCAGCGAGAAAATCTCAGGACAAGCTTCATGTTTATTAACTAATGAGCACATCTATCTCCGTGGGTCTCCGTGAGGTACACTTTTTCTACTTCCTAATCGGGCATCTCTGAACAATTCAATGCAATATGGGTCTGATGTATGTGCGCCGTTCATCTTTATATAATTAACGAATCTTTAATACCTTACTTATTGTCAGTGAAACTTACATTATTTTTACGTCTTCCCTGAAGCTTACTACCACTATGATGTAATTCAATATTTCTTGTAAGAAAGGCAGTGTCATATTACTATTGTACAAAGTACGAAAGAAAATTTCTTAATGACTAGACACATACATAATACCTTATTAATTCTCTATTTATTAATGAATAAATGACTTTGAATATTTTAAATGAGTTTCTATACCATAATGTTATTGAATTAAAACATCAAAAACATAAATCAATCTATGTCATCCTTATTACACATGGGAATTTTTAAAATAAGCACAGAGTTCTATATTGTACAAGAATTTGTTCGTTCTGTAAATCTATTTACATAAATAAAATGACAATTAATATGCGTAAAACTCAATTCGTATCGCTCAATGAATAAATTACGTCGAACAGAATTGTATTAAATTACCAAAATTACAGACTTCGTTGCGTCAAACAAGTTCCCACTAATTCGCCATTGCTGTTCAGTGAAACTGTAACTCATTTGCAGTATTCCTTTGTGCGAGGTGGCAAATAAATGACTACTGTGTCGTTCAGGAGTCTTCTTACGCATGTAAATAGAGGTCGCGTTTGCCACATTGAAGATAGAAATGGGATACTATTGTTAGGCAGACCGTAGAAAAAAACATAAATGTAAATATAATAATTGTATATTTTTTTATTCATACATATTGCCTTCTTCGATTTACTGAAATGATTTTTATAATTAGCAAATAAGCACTTCATACTTCAATCGTCTGTATGATGATGAAATGCCAACTCTAAGCTTATAACAACATGCAATTTCCTTTATTTTGAGCTCACATTTTTTAGTACTTTTATTAAATAAAAGTAATGGAAAGTAGCAAATAAGCTGAGAAGATTTTGGAAAATAAAAATATGAAAATTAAAATATAACGTATTTAACCATCATCCGTCCCTAGGACCTTTTTTACCCCGATCGCGATTTAATTTGAACCAAAGCGAGACAAGTTGTACACAGTGAATACATATTATTCCTAATATAGTTGTGTAGGAACGGAATTTTTCTATGCGTAGATATTATTAATTTTGGAATTAGTGAGTGTGGATGGGTTGCATATAAGCGAGAGTGGATGTTTAGAGTACGCGATTTGGAAGGCGACGGATGTCAGGGCTAGCATGAATGTTTAGTCTCTAGATAAAGCGAAAATGAGTGAATGCAACAGAGAACGCATGCTGTGAGAAAGACGAAGAATGCATACTGTGAGAAAGAGTATCGAGGGTGGATGCGAGCATGGATTTTTGGAAGAGTCAGTTAGTGGAGTCGAGTTGAGTTGAGAATACGGAATTGAGTGGAGATTACAGAGAGTGAGAGTTATAGCGTGAGTGGAGAGAGTTAGAGTAATTTTAGTATTGTTGAGAGTATTGTATTTTATCTATTTAATAAAGATAGTCGTTTGTTTTAATTACACGCGTTTAGTTTAGTTTCTAGGCTACGGTATTGTTAGTTAATTTCAAGGGAACCTATTCGGTTTATTCAAAGACGAGTACCAAAAGTCTTTGGACGCTCGTCTGAGACTAAATTAGAATAGGACTCTATAGTTGTTATAAAGAAGACGTAAAACAAAATCCTGTTTTTTAATAGGAAACAGACTGGAAATCAGAAAAGATTCTTTAGTGGGAGTTTTTTTAAGGAGCGGATGAGGGTTAAAATTATTATTTAATTATTTAGTGCAGTATAATACTTTGCGTGAACCGTGTTCCACTTAAAATTAACTCAAAAAGCTTACGTAAAAGCGAATGGTAGGTCCCCTTGAGTTGAATGTCCGTAATCACCATATCGCAATAACGAGAGCATATTATCTGGAAGGTTTAGCATCGTGATTGCACTCACCTCAACTACAAAGAAATTATGACATTCTGATGAAACGTGTTGATAAAGGAAATTGCGTTTGTTGATAATTGCAGAAGAACGCCTTTATATTTGTATAATTAGTTGCCTCCGATTCCGCTAATTAAAATAAAATAATCAGTTTGTTATTGTGTTTGCGCAATGATGGTTCGCAGTTTTATTTGGATTCGGTGAATAACGTTTCTCTTATTTTTGCAAAGAATTTCCTCATACTATTTATAAATACACGATGTTGAATACAATTAAATATAAAATATACTTAAACATATTTTTCTTCTTAATAAAATTTTATCTACCGTAAATTATTTTCTTCCAATACAGTTAACGTTAATAGAATCATAGAACGTCCTGCATATTGAGATATGTAGAACAAATTTCGTTATACGTATTGAATTTATTTCTACGACATTTCAAAATATGCATTTGCATTATTCTGCACGAATATTCTCCAAAATAAAATTCTCATCTTGAACTTAAACGGAGCGTCTTTCATGACGTTTCCAAGTTTCTTCTTCAAAGCTGCCCTCCGGTTTACACCAAGTCTGAATAAAAGGAACGTATTTCCTCGAGCCAAATTAAATTCCTTTCTGAACAAAACTGATCTCATCCGTACAAAATGTGCCTCTTTGTTTTAACTGGTTGCCCTATATTTTGCTAGTACCTCCGACAACAGAGCGGACATCGACGAAAGAAGTGAACGCGCCGAACAGTTGTTTTAAGTCGCAAAAATGTCGCGTTCTTGAAAGTATCACTCCGAAAGTCCCAAATTACGACTACACCCGCCAAATTATCCTTAAGTGGTTATGTTGACATTTACACTATACTTTATTCGGTTTAATATTTAATACATTCGGTGAAGACACATCTTACTCACAACGAGGATAGAAAAGCAATAGACCGGAAGAAGAAGAGCTCACGCGTTTTCCAGTCGTCGCCCGCGATTTGCAATTTTCTTCTTACTTCCGCCTTAATAAGCGCGCGCGTGTCAAACTCCATCAGGTTTTTTGTCACATTCTGAAGAATCAGACTTTTTTGCCGAGGCAACGATGAAGTCAGACTTGATGTTTTCGTTCGTTTAACGTACATAATAATTTATAACACATAGTTTAGAGCGACTGACTTGTCGTTAGTACGAATGAATTAACATGACTGAGTGACTGAACACGAATAACTGAATGAATGAATGACTAGAAATATAAAATTTTTCATCTTATATAAAATTGAAGGGCGACGTCGCATTTCCTCATTCTCCCTCCAAGGCAATCTTGGAGGGCCTTATGGGTGGTAAGAAGCATCGGCAACCCTATGAATATGCGGAAGGCAAGCCCCTCGCACCTTATCGATTAGCGGTGTTTGATGAGAAGGTATGGGATTGCCTGGGTCCGTAAACGCGCTCGTGAACAATGGGTCTGCGCGGACAATACTTATATGGCAGTTTTGCCGATAGCCCAGTTTACTATACGGCAATTGCTATTGAGATTAAATTGGTAAATGAAATTATATTCAAACTCGAAATCGAGGATTGTCGCGCGAATTGGCGCCACTGAAGAACAGAAGACGAATCTCAGTGTGCCGAAGAAACTAATTAACTTCTCAAACGTAACTATCTCCCGATCCGTATAATAAACCTTGTAATATTAAGGTTGTAGATCTAACACACGGCTGTAACGTTAACCTTGATAGAATTTCCTTTCATGTATTGCGAATTCAAAGCGATGCAAATCACGGTGCGTTATGATAAATCAACCTCTGTCAATAAATCATGATTATTGATAACCATTGACAATGTCGCCTTTCGCAAGTATAAAAGGAAATAAGTGCGCTCTGCATTTCAGCGTGTATGAATCGTGTCATCTTAGACGAGCTGAGTCAGGGATTGCTTCGACTTTAGGAACACCGTGACCTCCGTGAAACCGCGACAAACGGAAAATTGGAAACTATAAATTTTCCTGCTTTCCTCGCGTACGGATTCTGTGATACCACGAAGATACGGCTTAAAAGCCGTCGTTTATGAACGATGATGATAGCAAAACTGAAAGGATTTTCAGACATTTCTTCCTTGCACGGTGTGTACTTATGGTTGACAGATATTTGTTAGTTCTTCAGACCCTTGTAATGGTTTCGGGTTTCTTTGTTTTCTGCTAGCGATCGTCGATACGAAACAGACGGAAAATGAAGTGGAAAATATCGATTTAAGAGATTCAGGGAAAAAGCATTGCGGATATTAACATTTCTTATGATAATGAGATATAAGAGTAAAATTTAGTTAGATTTCCGTTCCTCTTTATCTACTGCATCTCATTGCTCTAGATTTATTGCAATTAGTTTCAATTTGGATTTTAATGTTTTACTCGTTTCATTGATCGCACAACATAAAATGTGAAACCGTGAAAAACTTTCTCTAAATTACGCTTGATTAAGTAATCAGTAATTAGACAAATAGGTTTTTAAAGCAGTACATGATTGTATGATTGTACAACTGTTTACAGCTATTGTATAATGGGATTTGGAAAAATAAATGTATTCTGATAGTCATATAAATGTCGGATTTATGAAAATTCAGAAGTTCTTCATGTTTTCAATTTTACGTGTAAAATAAGAAACTCGGATTGCTTGAGAGTTGCAATAACAGGACATCGCAATATTGGAGATAAAGAAAACGGACGGAAACGAATGTTAAAAAATACGACTACTCTCCTAAAGCTATATTCTTAAAAAACTTGATTTCCGGGTTAAAAGTTATATAAGAGTACTTTTTTTTAGTCGCATTTTTATTAATAAATTTAAAAAACTTTATCACCCTTCCTTTGAAAATTGTATTTAACTGAAATCGTTCCTTCTTGTTCCACAAATACTATATTTTATTTCCACTAATATCAAAGGAATACACTCAAATATTGTTGCCAGAAGTAGTAATTACCGACCAGAAGGAAAACGTTGCATTCAGGATTGTCGTTGCCCCATACATTTCACAATCCCTGGAACATCCTATTGTCCCTTCCCATTGTGGCACATAAATTTCCCGTGAAAGCAATGAGCAATAGTATCGATGACAAGAGTAATTAGAAACGGTAGTCCCGTAGCATCAAAGTGGTACACGCAGAAGGACAAATAGGCTGAGCCAGCGAATACCGAACTCTCTTGCTAAAAGCAAGAAAGTAGGAGCAGTAGAGTAAGAACGTCCGTCCATAGAGAAGGAGTACTAACGGAAGAAGGAGAGGCCGCAGAGGAGGGTGGTAAAGGGAGGAGAGTCGAGAATTAGGGGTTGGTCGCAAGCAGCGTGTGCGCAAAGAGATGAAGAGAGAGAGGGAGAGGCTGTGCTTCTCCCTCTCCCTCTCGGCACCCCGTGTCCTCTCACCCCTCGCCGATCTCTCACGAACGCGCGAGCTTCGGGATTCGAGGCGGTGTGGAAACTCGAACAGACAGCCAGTCGCTCGCCGTTCGTTCAACGACGTGGCTCGAAAGTGTTGCCTGGGCGATCGAGATAAGCGACGAGGACGACGACAATTCCATCCCTCGTCGGTGGTGCCATTCGCTTCTGACCGACGTTCACCGACTTCGTCGCCCAGAAACGAGATACGAGTAGCCACTGCCAACAGAACGCAATCCCGAGATTGCAATCGGTGATCGTGACCGTAGAATCCACAGGTACCGTCAGTGGCGCGCTTCTCTGTCGTACGTCTAGATCCACCTAAGGCTAATTACACCCGCGAAGACAATAGAGACAGATATATTCTTGATCCGCGTTGATCCGGCATTATAAATTGTATCCCATCAATGTGTAATCCGCTTTCGTGGCTCGGTGAAGTCGAAGCACCTGATAGCATTCACTGGAGGTTGGCTGACGTCGAGATACACGTTTGTGACGATTAGTTCGGTGAATCGCGTTAGATTTGGTGGTAACGTGTTCAAAGAAAGAGAAGTAACTTTAGGAAGAATAGTGCAAATCGTGTCGATATTCGTGACTGGATGTAACACGGAGGACAATGTATTGTGACCTCTGTCCATTCTATGCGCTCCAATGGAAAGCACGCCAGGCGTGCATGGCACTCGTTCGCCCGAAGGATTCCCAGCCCTCGGCGTTAAAGGGCTGAATTTCCTCCTAGGAAATTCAACCTCGATTGCCCCGCTAAGGACCGGCTGGTCCAGAATTAACCAGAAGCGGTGGAGAATATCCGACTAAAGTAGCATCCGGTGTCGTCGCTTCGTCTGTTAGATGAGATCACCGGTGCATCGTATGGAGGAAAAAACGGGGAGAGAGAAAAGAAGAATGAGAATTCCAGTGAGAAACTAGTCGATAAGAATTATTGTCGAACGATAACACAGAGAGGTTACTAAATCTGCGGCACAATGCCAGAGACTTAGATTCGGTATCGAGAGCGGGATTTTTGATCTTATTGGAAAATATTGGATCGATCTGCCGGTATTGAATGGCGGGGCTTAGGATGAATTCCGTGTATTCTATCGTTGGGTCATACACCCGTGGATGATCTCCTTGATATACACGTAAGGTGCACACGGTGCTTCAGGGAAGAGGAAGACACCAAGGAGAAACTTCGCGATGAATGGGGTGGCACCATGAAGAGATTATGGCGTAATACGACGTCATCTCGAAATTGCAGAGTGAAAAGTCGGATCTCGCTGTTTGGAAACTCGAAGGCCCTTTTTCAGAGTGGCAATAGTCGTTGCTGTAGAGCCGGGAGGCTTTGATGCTTCGCATTTATCATCTGCAGACATTGAGATTAAAAGCGAACAATCATGGATGCTTGTAAAGAAATTTGCAACGAGAATCGATGGTATGTGAGAAACCTCGGGTTATTCTTCTTAATGTTGCGTGATCATTCATGGTACGATTTCGTGCTCGCAAGGTCCTCTTGACCAAGAAAAGTCTTACTGTGTCAAGGGTGTAGGCGCGTGCAATTTGAATTGCTAAGTAGGACTTAACTACCGTTAATTAAAACGCGATTTGACAGGGAGAAACGGCAGAGAATTAGTTTCAGGCTAGTGGGAGTCGACGGAATTAAAGGGCATAGGCGGGAAAGACAGAAGGTGAACGAAAGAGGGAAACGGAGAGAGAGAGGGAACCGCGATGTGGTTGAAGGGTGCGACCACTGCAAGGAGTAGGGCAAATAAGGATATTCTTTTACTGCCTCTTTTACTGTCTCTCTTTCGACTCTTGAGGCTTTTCCTTTTTCGTCGCATCATCTTACCACCTTTTTCTTCTTTTCGACTCATTATAGTTTTACACGGATTTTCTGAATCAATAATTACGTTGTGCAGCCGTTTTAGAAAAAATAGTAACAAATTATAACTCCCTTCTGGCAAAAAATTGTAAAAGAATTTTTAGAAACTGCTAGCATTCATTAGTTCTCAAATATAGAGGTGGAATAGAAAACCGATATCTATATATGTGTAGATATTCGTAATATAAATACTAAATGATTGAAATTACAAAAACTTGGAATTTGTTCAATGGAATCCAGCTACAATTCCCAAAATGCAAATACACGTTCCTCACAGTACATTATTCCAGAATGTAGCTTCAATTCTCAGAAATTGTTTTCCTTTTATCTTAATGTGTTACACTTAAAAGCTTTTCGGATTGCAAAGATAAAATCTGACAATGCACGTAAGATAGTATGTATTTGTTACTTACTAAACCGTGAACACTTTGGATCGATTATTTTTTCGAAAGTGTCAGGATAAAATGCAGAAATAATGGTTGTCAAATTTCGCACGTCTGTGAGCTTACCGCTTGCCGTATCCCTGTCGGCAGTAACGTGTGCTTTTACTACTTAACGAAGTAGAGCTTTTATCACTGCATCGTAATAGCCAGCGATATCGCATCCCTTCTCACGAGTTATTTCCAAAAGTCGCGAGTATGCTATTTCCCAGATAAAGTTGTTGAAACTACAATAATAATATTTTATTCAGCTTGCAATTGCGAGAAGACATTTAATTATTCAAATATATCGCCGATGGACTTTCGGTTCATTCTTCTTGTATTAATATTTCAAAAGCAATTGCATTTTAATGCCTCAGATAACATTACGCTTGGATAATTACTTTAATATAATTAATTGTGACTTAGTGCCATTATTTTGATTTATTTCATAAAAAAACAATACGTGCAATGTTTTTGCAAATCGTAAAACGAAGCCGAGTAAAGAATTCAACGTTTAATGACAACAAATTTCCTTGTGGCTTAACACAGAAAGGTTCTTTGCCGGGGTAAAAACATTCGGCATTGTTCTCATTATATTGTACGTGGACAATCAGTCGATAAAATCTCTGCAAGATGCTGTGCAAACCATCAATGGCCGCAGGCTAAAGAACTCCTAAACAAATTCGCGGATTATTTCGCAGATGATGATATCGGTTAAAATTCGATTTACTTTAAATTGTCGTTATCGTTACATTTTACATTATTTTTTACGTTAAAAGTGAATCTGGCATGTGTATATTTAAAATATTTAAGAAATTGTGACAGACGTAGCAATTAAATAATGTTTACCCTAGTTTTACAAATTTGCATTATTACATAGATGAATTTTAATAACTTCAATATTAGACAAAACATTTTTATAAATTTTTGTTTGTATAAACATTAAAGAAATTCTTATATCGGATGTTTAACACGAAATGGTAGAACCACTATTGATAAATTTAATACAGTATGTGTTACCTGTTGCATTTATCATCACTGTCTGCCGTTGTAATATCTAAAAAGAAAGATTGATATGACGCATCATTTTTCTGGCTCTACGTATACTATATACATCTTCAAAACTTTTCTCAACTTTTGCGTACCTATGTCACATTTCAGGATTTTTTTCGCTTGCTCTAATAAGGAAAAATGTTCCTCATTAAAGAATTTTTACCGATATATTATCTAAATGAGCCTTCTTCTAGTCATGGAGGAAAATACTAAGTTATGTTTGTTGCAATATTTTTAGATTTGCACGTGCATTCATCGAATACAATTGTGCACATTTAAATACAGAATTAGTTAAACAGATATGCAGCGTGATTATAGATAAGTGCCGTAGAATCTACAGGAATTTTCTCCCTTCATTTCTAATTCGACTGTAGGAGCGTAGAAACTAATAACAACGCGAGTTGGATGGTCTCTGCTCGGTTCGAAGTTCTTGCTAATTGTATGTAATTAATTATGCCATTATTTTACTAATTAATCTAAGTCGAGTCTGCTACGACATGGGACCATCTTTTTCCTTGTGGCGCATCTTACTTCTACCTTTCTCGCGGCTCTAGGTAAGCTGAAAAGACGATCAATCTTAGGAGCTGCGATTTCATTTCTTGTAAGAGAGAAACTGACGGTACCCGGAATGAATTGCATATTGTATTTCGAGCGGAAGCGGTTGCATTCCGTCGACCTTGCATTTTCCTTTGTACAATTTCTCGGACATTTGTAATTTTATAAGATATACAGCTGATCCTGAAGAGTCTCGAAAATCCTTATGAAACGCTTTTCCTCGGAATGTCATATCGAGACGGGAAGTGAAAATGAGTTTAGTGTTTTAGGGGGTTTTCAAAATCTAACAAAAAAGATTAGATCTCTGAAAACATGTAGGATTCACTGAGAGATGAAGAAATCTCTGAAAGTACTTCATCTATACAAATCTGAGTAGAAGAAGTAACGGTACATTCGAAATCCACTGTATCCACTATATTTGTCTTGCAAGATGTACATGACGAAATTAATAAATTCTTTTCTTTTTGCCAAATATCCTTTTTCTATGGATATATATTTTAATATACATGACTTTTTGCAATCTAAGTAGTTTGACTATATTTTGGTATTTACCTCAAAAATGATACTTTCTTAGATACTTGAGTATAACAATACGAAAATATTTAGCTTTCAAAGAATACATGACTTCGTCGAACTGAACATTTTTATCAACTAAAAATAATAATGCTTTAATGAACAGTGTAGCTAGCCTTAAATGTGCAAAAGATTAAATATATCTAATTAAGTGTTAGTAGTTATTTAACCAGTGTTAAACCCATTCCAGTAGAAGGAATCCTAGAAAATGCAAACAAAATTACTTTCAGAGTCAATATTTGGTCTTCTCTTCTTTTTATATCCAATATCGCTATCCTTAGATTTACTATTTCTGTCAGATTAACACATAAAGAAAGCACATAAAGTAATAATATCATCACTGCTCTAAAAATGATTGCCGAAAGAAGAAAGACTCAAGTATTGTATCATCATAGCTTATAAGTGTAATAAAATATGTATTAGATTCAAGAGATATGCGACAAAAATTATTGTATAATATCATGTAAGAGAAAATAATAGATTCAAACATATTTATTTTCACTGAATGATACTATTGCAAATGAAACATATGATCATAAAACATTACATTTAACGTTGAGACTATGAATCTTTACTATAATCTTTTTTGTCATTTGCATGGTAACCATTGGGAAACCTCCATTTAATTTTCGGACACCTTAAACACGTCGTTAATTATACCTTCAAACTTTTAATGGAAAGAACGAATGGTATACCTCAAACAAGGAAAATTAGAGAGCTTAAAAAATACAGCTTCATCCTACTTTCATGAAAGTTACTCTGTTGGACAACCGCGATAGTTTGAGATTAACGTTTATGTCAGCGTATGGAAACGAAGCATAAAATTGTACTTTGTATTTCATGTATTCACTCAGTGAGTCGTCTTTACACCACGACATCATAAGTCCAACTTACATTGCATTTCATACACATGCATACACTTCGTTCAAAACGATGCACATTTTGAAACATTCCGAGAGTTCGATATTCTTAAAAATGTTAAGAAACTTTATTCGAACGCACCGCGTGAAATGTTATAAACCAATTCATCGAGTATTTATTTTTCCACCAAAATTTTCTTTTCGTCTTTATTTTGTTGTCGAGGCACAGTATACGTATCGAATAGTTATACTTTCCTCGAGAAACACATAATAAAATGAATGTGTCTTTTACGAAGCGTAGATAGTGTAGTACAATGTAATATAAGCAGCAGAATGATTTTTTTGATTTTATCGTGGAGTATAAAGAATGCTGCATGATTTTATAGATCCTGTAGACACGTTGATACCATTTCTACGAATCGATCAATATTTAATGTCGCCGTTTTCAGTTCCCAACTGATGTAAACGGTATTTGGGAACAAGATATAGAGTTTAGCATTACCGATGCTAAATACAGGTGACGTTACTTATCGTTTCGCATTGCGAAAACAATCGATTTGTCTCTAATTTATATACGTGTAAGCACGGAATAATGCATGCAATTCTAAAGAAAGTATAAAGCGAGAGTACCAGATTTCCCGCGGACGCGATACTTCGACGGGAATTTCTTCATTCAGGATTAACGTTACTTCGTCTTGTTAAATATTCAAGTAACATCGTCAAGTAGTCAGAGAATAAATGAGAGGAGAGTAAAATGTCATTGATTTGTAATTAGTTATAAATAAATTTCCAGAACTTAAAAATTGGAACGTAATCACCATTTTTGAGTGAAATTTTATATAGAACTGTTCGTAAAAGTACCCAGAATACAAACTTATCATAGCGTAAACGCTGAAAAAACATAGAATGTTATGAGAGGAGTCAATTTTTAACAATAAAGCGCGTAAATAATATACTGAATTTGTTATATTTATAATGGTGCCGTTAAAGATTAAAAAGATGAGAAAATATAATAACAGAATATTGGCCATTTCGTTATCGTTTTAATAATTTTATTTTTAATAATACGTTAGCTCTGTCTGTCAATTGAAAACAGCAGTTGCTTGCTTTTGAATGATATTCTTCTTATAATGTCATGCTGGATCTCTAGAAATATTCAGCTTAAAATTAAAAATGGAAAATTGATTGTTGGTGTAAAAATAGGACAGCTCAAGGAAACACGTTTTAAATATAAAAAAGAATGCAAGAAATTAATCCATGCAAGATAAAACTAGTATAATTAATAAAGATATAACAAATCTCTTTCATTTGTGTTAACAATCGCAATAAAGCTTACTAGAATTTGGGACTGTATGTGCAATTTTGAATAAAGAAAAAGGTGTATGTAGTATTAAACCTAACATTAAAAACACAGTGAGCAATATAAATTATGTTTAAAGCATTCTATAATTCATAAGGAAAGATATGTACTTATAGACATTTAAAATATTAGTGTTTTCAAATAACAAAAGTTATGTATCAATCCATAATACATAAATGTGACATGCTAAGGAATATTAACATTTTTCGTAGATTATAAAGTTGTGCAACTTTTATTTGAAATACTTGAAAACAACTTTCGACCAATCAAAGCACCCTGTGTTTTGAAAATACAAATTCAATTATCATGGAATACTCATAAAATAAAATAAACAATACGATTCTTCTAATGATCTCCGTCAGCAAAGTTCGTGCTCATTAACAAAAATGTTTAAATAGCTTTTTTGTTTTAAAGAAAGAACTTTTATTACCATCTTTTTGTATTACTTTTTCTATTACAATCAGGGTTTATTTGTAATTCACGATGAAAATTAGCATTCATAGTTTATGTGCTCCCAAAAAACGCAATGAGAGGTATATACACCTGTTAATATTATTGTTTCCAACCTGACCCCTTTTCACGAACGAATTAAAGGTAGCAATTTTGTTATTTTTCCATTACTATTCGCTTGAAATTCAGGAAAATATTAGCAGTCGACGTTTACGTACCTCCATACAAATGTCGTACAAAGTAAGAAATACAGCTGTAACTATTATCGTGTTCAAAGTGACGCCACCTTGACGTCTTGAGCCTGAATATTTTTCGCGATAAAATTCTCTAAGGAAAACCGGAGGCGTGAACATAGCGAAGGCGGTGACACGCAAGGTCGGGGGTAAAGGTGTATGATGAAATGATGCGTGTTGAAGGCAAGTAGGGTGCTTCGATGAAAGAGGAGGAGGAAATGGCCGTATTAGAGAGCACGATGTTTCATTCCTTTTCTTTCATCCCTTTTCCCTTCTTCTTTGCAAACATCGCGGGTATTACATCTCTGAAACTAGATCTCGTTTATTATTACATCGTATACCTCGTATTTCACAAAGTTTACTGTGTTGCATGATGGGTAGTGTGGACCTCGTTATCGGTATCTGTCGCTTTCGCGAAAACAAAATGTTATACGCTTAAAAACGCCGTCGTTTTATCGAAGATGGTACCAAGGAACGCCAATTGACTTTAATGAAAGGCTTTCAATTTACAAACAGAAATGAATTCAGGTATAAGAGCACACCCCTCACTTAACGAAAGAATCGTGTTCCATAAAGAGCACTTGGTTACGTAAAATTTTATCAGGCGCAATGCCACGTTTAGACTCGTGCGTGTCGAGGTTACATAAAAATAGTAATCAAATTAAGGAAGGGATATTTAAAGAAAGAATTTTTTTTCCAATACGTCGGTTACTTGCATTTTCTTTACGTTTTTTAAATATTTATTTTTCTACACTATTTTTGAAAGATTACTTACGGAATTAAAAACCTTGAGTCATTGCGTTATTCTTTTTTAAGAAGAATAAAACTTCGTTAAATAATATAAATTGCAAAACACGTTATTAGCTCTGAGTCTTTTATGACCGAATTGCCTAGAAATTTTAAGTGTCGAAATTGAAAGAATTTTTTTTTCTAATTTATTGATTACTTGTATTCTCTTTACGTATTTAAAGAAATATTTTTCTTTACCATTCAGAATATTTTAGGAAATGATATAGAACACAGTACATTTTTATATATTCAGTATTCTCCATAAAACTCAAGTATCACAGTTCTTTCAAAAAAGTTCGTTTTATATTAAGTATGCGCCTTCATTGTAGCAGAACTTTGTTAATCGAACGTCGGCTGCGTTACACATAACAGTACAATATGTATGGCACGCTGTCATTGTTTATTCATGACATCACGTTGAAGTTCCTCCGCGATAAAGTACGAAGTCTGAGCAAACACTCCCGATATTTACAATTTCGCACACAGAACTCCGTCTCATGATACCTACCATAAAATTCAATTTTTCAAAGAGAACCTGTCAGCCGTAGGAAAAAAGATCAGAATCGATGAGACATTCCGTAGGCAATATAGAACGCCGTTGAAAGCAGTGAAAATCTTTAATTTCCTCCTTGAGCTGTTTTTTATTCAATTTAACCTTCGTTTCTTATTTCATTCACTAACAACGAGAGGTCGAAATCGGCGCGTTTAGACAGTTAGATCCGGGGTAGTATTGCGTTCATATATATCCCGCGAAATTTACAACCGGTGACTGCGAGATTCCCTTTGAGAAATTTACAGCTCTGAGGATAGTGACTCGGCGATACAAGCGAATCGGGCTGCTAAGTGTATGTAGAACAGGGAATCGACGGGAATGGAAGGCCCTAAGGGATAAGGAGATGATTTCTGTCCTTAAGAGGGTCCCTCGAGTCCCTCGAGACGTTCGTCGGAGCGTTCCGAGGTCTCTTCCACTTCTCTCTTTCTCACTGTCTCTCTGCCGGAAGACCAGGAGAAACACCATAATGCCTGTCCATCTGTCAATCCACCAACTACCCTCTTCTACTCTCCCCCTCGTGTGCGTGTCTTCGATCCTTTTACCTCTGGAAGAGGAAAGTGCTCTTTTTCAGCGAGGCCAAACTACTGGCAGAAAGGAGCATTAAGTTTTCTTTTAATTCTGAGATTGCACGACGACAGACGGTTTGTACGGATCAGCGCAATCGTGATTCAGTCCTTCGTACTTCGAGCTGTTTTAAGATATGAAGTTGGAACGATCAGGGTCGAAATTAATGCGAGAAATATGCTGATTTTCCATTGGGATTTTCAATTTGTTTCATTAATTATTCGGATTCGTTTGTTATTTACGGATAAATGCCATTTATATTTTGCCTCCGAATTGATTCGAATTTTTTGAAAGTCACTGTTGACTCGTCGGACAATTAAGTCGTCGGAATCTCGTTGATTTTTCTTCTCCCGGAAATAAACTTGACACTCCGTAGTTTTGGTGTGTTTGTTTATTATAACGAAAAACGAGAGTATATACAGAACAAAATGATAACGATATAAGAGATAACAAAAATATAACAAGCAAGTGAGCAGAACAAAAATATGAGATAGAAAAAAACTGGTAGAATGTGTGTGTATGAAAAAATTGTGTTAGAAGCCCTAGTCAGGACGCTTGTTCGGTCCCTTTATTAATTTTCCAAGCACCCCTTCCTCCGTCAACATCCCTTCCGAGGAGGAAGTGGTGACTTGGTAGGGAGGAGGATGTTGGGCCCGTGCAAAAATATTATTGGTTCTGTCTGGGCTTCGTGGGTGGTTAGATTTATGACAGGTGTCATAAATCTAGCTTCGGAGGAATGTACGCGTGCAAAACCTGGTGGCCACGTGTGACCCTTCGGTCATCGAAGGGTGCTTGCCAGGTGGACCAGGTTTGCACGGCTGCAAAAATAAATATCGAGAATATAAATTTTCTCTCTCGCAACCTCAAGGCGCGTGTTGTCAATTACGCCTCAACAGTCACATATGATACTCATATTGAAATAAAATGAATCATAATGGCATAGTTCTTGCTAACTAGATATATTTCTTATATATATATAAGAATATAAAAATATATATATATATATATATTTGATAATAGGTTTGCAACAGTATTTATATTAAGTGTTTCTCGTCAGTGAGAGATTTCGCAATAAATATACTGTGGTTTCGTTTTAATGTTTCGGAATACAGATAAGGTTTTATTATTTTTAATTACTTTTAATCAAAGCACACTTTCCAAATTATAAATGAATGGATAAAGAATAATCCACTACATTTTGCAGTTCTTTAAAATAAAACTGTTAATTCTTCAAGGCTCATTTAAAATACATTTTTTTTGTCCTATTTAGTGCGGATTTGATATGAATCTGGCAGTACTTTTTAAAATACCATTAACGTTATTAAAATCATTTCATGAAATATATTTTATAAAATTCTTTCAAAAAAATTTCTATTACTTGAATTTCACACAGGATTGAATATATCCAAAAACCTCCTCCGTCAATATTCTTCGTGTGACGGATTCGACCATGAATCTAAAATTAAAATTCCTCTATTACGTAAGAAATAAAACATTACAACTACCGAACAATCCACTATACTTATACGTTATAGAAAAATATTTTGGAGAGTATGGAACAACGGAAGGAAGGATATATATCAATTTAATCTTCGAGTGTGTTCCGAAATTTTTTCAATAACTTAGAAACTACTTGTTTTGGCCACTTTTCGTAGACATACCCTTAAATTCAATCCCGTGAATGGCAAGGCAAACGTAACCATATACTCCGAATCTTAATAAACTCCGGTTTCATCGAGTAAAAAGAACACTGTCGCATTAACCAAAGTCTTCTCTCACCTTGCAGGTCCTCCGAGGAAGGGATCCCAGTGATACGCGTTTAAGCCGTGGGATTGCCGTGATCAGTAAGAAGGCAGAGACCAAACACGGTGGCGCTTTTCTTGCGTGCAAAGAGGATCAAAGAGTTTTATAACGTGTGGAAGACCGTACAGTGAAGTGCAAAAAGAGAACAAGATTCTCTTGGTAGATAAGAATAGAAAAGATGTCAGGCGAAACCAAGAAAACAGAATCCCGGCCGAGACGTTCGAAGATCTCGTGATTGTCGTTAACGCCTTACCCAGAGACTATCAAGAAAAACCACGAAGCATTCCGTCGAAATGGAAGCGAGAACGAACGAATCCGTCGCCAGGTCCATAGTAAGGAATCTATCCTTGGACCAGACGCATAATTCGAACGAACCAGCAGCTGTAGACATTGTAACCGATGACGTGGTCATCCGCGAGAGCGAAAACATTCTATATGACGTCCTTTCGAGAGCAGATAAGGACATGTCTACCACTGGCATAGATTTAGGATGGTTGAACGACACGACAACGATGAGTTCGTTGTCCGATTCATCGTTCGGTTCATCCTCGCCGTCTGCATCGTCGGCGTCCTCTTCGCCCTCGACGCTCAGCACGGACAATTACACCGGTATCTCCGATCTCTTCGTATTCGACGATCTGAATGACTACATAAACCGACTGAACTACAGCGCTTTCGTTAATTTGACGGCCTATTACGACGGCGGTGGTAGTCTGAATCTGAGCGGAAGTATCAACTGTACGTCCTCAATAATCGCCGGGACCGCAGCAGGTGTCGTTAGAGCCGGTGAGTGCGGCCCAACTAGCGACGTCGACGAAAAGACGAACGCTAACACCTGGTGGGCCCTTATTCTCGTGATCGTGCCGTGTTTGACCCTATTCGGCAACGTACTCGTCATTCTCGCCGTTGTTCGGGAGAGAGCTCTGCAGACCGTCACGAATTACTTCATCGTCAGCCTGGCGGTTGCCGATTTACTCGTCGCTGTTCTCGTTATGCCATTCGCTGTTTATGTTCTGGTGAGTAGAGCTTTTGGATTTTCATCCGTTTCCTCGTATTACAATGTTCGGGTGGTATCTTCGGTACGTGATTATTGTTAGAAAGAAATTAATGAAACAGTTGAAATGTGAAGTATTCATTTTGGCGGAACATTTTGTTATATTTGTGCATTAAAAGAGGAACAACATTGTCTGTGGTACCATGTATTTATTACATGTTAACATATGATTAGAAATTAATGACTTAAGTGCAATAATTTGCATATAATCGATAATCATTATTTTACAGCGCTATTTCCAATCAATTATTTGCACTACTTTAAAATAAAAAAACGTTGACAATTTTATTCAACTGTTTTTCTATTTTTCGAAACGTAACCGAAGAAATTACATTCACTCACTTTAAGCAGAATGTGCATATACCATATTAATTTCTTACACAAATGTTTACATAAATACAATTATGATATAAATTTCAATGATTCATTTAATCATTAAAAATTTCCATTACTTTTAAAAACAAGAATTAAAAGTAGAATCAGTTAAAAAATCTGAAAACGTCGTCATCAATGTTACTCAGATCTAACGATAACATTCTAGTGTGTCTAATATTTATTATTAAACAGAAACATTGAAGTCTACCTTTCAACAGCGATACTTCGCTGAAATGTAAAATTCACTATCGGTATTTAAGTTCTTAAATCAATTTCCAATCAACCCCTTGGTCTTCAAGGAGTGATAATTAAATTTAGTTTCATTAATCGCGGTCGACCAATTACGCGGCGTTCAACTAGAAAATTCAGTTACGGATCTAGTACAATCGGCATACATGCGTTAGTGTCGGATCGGAGATTGCATAACGTCGCGATTCCCCGAGGGAAGACACGCAAATTGTTCGTAGGATAGGATATGGAACAAACGACGGTTTTGTTCGGATCTACTAGGTCGCACTGTTTCAACAGTTCGAATACAGAGAAATCGAATGAAAACAGGATCAGTTAATTAAAGCAATTCGAGTAATTCTTCGGATGACAGCCCGAAACTCGGCGATAGCGTCTGACCTACATTTACGTGAATTCTATTGCCATGTGAAATATCGTCAAGGTAATACTCTTGGTACGTATTTCCGGACATATTTAATTTATTTATTGCATAAAGCAGCCTTCTTTTTATACCGATAAATTGTACGTTCAAATTGTCATGCTTTACGGTGCAAAAATCTCACTACTGTCGTCCAGATTTTTATTCGTTTACTCTCATTGTCAGTCGAGACCCCTTTTACGCAGGGCAATACATCGCTGTTTTATGCGATCCACATACATATATGTTTTTTCGCAAATACCCAAGTTTTATAACTTTCGTTTCTTCTAGGTTTTAATTTGACGTTTTAATTTATTTAAAGAAAATATGTTGTTGGATCATAAAGTAGCGAGCAGACTAAAATTCGACTTCATTAAAATCTTGAATTTTTCAATGCATTTGCACTACAACTTTTGTTGTACAGTATATTTTATTAGGACACAAATAATTATTGTTACCTATTTGACCCCCTCGTCCAAAATTCTATCGGTTACATCGCACGGCACAGATTATTTGTAAATTCTTGCTATTTTCACGACTTTATTTTCGTTACATCCAAATTCTAATTTCACCTTCCGCGTCTTCTGCCTACTATTCACAGCCAGGGAATAGAATTAATCTTATATATGCCTATCTACTAATTCGTCTCTGATATATCAGCAAATCCTAAAAATAATATCGATGCTACCAAATTTTGATTTTATTTACACACTCCGTTCAAAAACACGAGTATCTTATTAATCTTTTCTTTATTTATTTATCGATCTTTTCGCAAACGCTTTCCCAGATGGCAAACATTTTAAACGAGAAATAAGAAAACACTACATAAATATGATAGGACAAAACAATTTAGAAAAATATAGGATAATATGGTGGGATTATAGTGATCAATTATAAGTTCGATAGTTCGCGAATCGTGTTTATTTTTAATCTTAAAAATCTACCCCGTCGTGTCGTTCCGTTCGCTGTAATCGTTCTACCCTGTGTCTCCTAACTGCGTGTATATCCTATCGGTCTGCTCGCTTCGTTCGTCGTGTCTATATATTTCCGTTCGTGTGCCTTTGTCTTTCTCGTCTGTCTCTGTCACTCGAGGGAAAACGGCACGTCTGCCCCAGTGCGCGTGCACCCTGAACGCTGGGCCTCACCCCCGGGAAATTCTGGGCCTGCCAGCAACTTGCACTTTCCGTTATGCACCGCGTTCCCACAAGACGTCCGTCCTCGTCCTTCCGTCTACTCGTCTCCGTGTGTCGTACCCTTCGTTCGTACCATAATTAATAGAGTCCCGTTCTTCATCCTTACTTTCAACGTCTATACTAATTGTAAGTCTAAAAATTTCCAATACTACAATATTGTACAGCTAATAACGCGCTAGTAATTTAAAAAGTAAAACGCGATATCACTTTGTTCGCTATTCACAGCAGTTAATGTTTCCGCGTCTTGCATATTCGAGTTTCTCCTTCACGATGATCCTGCAGCAGACTGTTAGAAGTAAATCTCACGCGGAAAGGATCACGGCGAAAAAGCTGATATTGCTTTTCCTGCGTCTCGAACTTTTCCCATGCACGAAGATAATAATTCTATGATTGCGGCAACGCTAAGGACACGTACAATGGGGGGGGGGGGGGGGGGGGATGGATAGCGACGTTTCCATGAACGAAAATCATTTTTTCTGTATCCTTGAAGAAGTGCAATTACATGTTTAGGTAAAAATGTTAAAGAAAGACATCGAGAAAATTGAAGGGCATAAACTTTATGAGATAAGAATAAACAAAATATATATTATTTTTGGTACAAGGTATGGTTTAGAATTTTTTCGAGATATGTAAATCGTATAACAAAATTCACGGCATATCACTGTTCAGGTGATAACGTAGTATGGTTGTCCTATATGTTTTTGAGCATTATACAAAAAATTATATCCGTCTTTAGCCGTCCCCGATTGTTATTGAAATTCAAAAGTTCAGCTAGGCTGCAGCAATTAAGTAGATGCCACGTATAGTGGACATTTCCTCCAAAGGGATGATATTCTTTCTGACAAAATGTATTGGAAAATAAACCTATTTTTATGGCTATGCAATATGCTTTTGATATTTTGTTATGAAACTTTGTTAAAGTTTCGTTTCTCCATAACTTGCTAAGAAGTTTGGGAGCAGAGCCTTTGTCGAAGAAAGAATGCCCCTTTGCAAACGTAGAAACTTTCAATGATATAGATGTTCCTAATTGTTAATATACATTTGTGACACCATTTCTGAAAGATCATACATCGCTTTTATCTGAATACTAACTAGTAGGTAAATTTTGAAATTGCACCCATATTCTCTGATATAATGTGCGAAGAATATCCTTCGGTTACTTAACAATACATTCTAAAACAAATATCTGATACCAACTGTGCAAAGAATTTTATATCAATGTGAGTTAATAATTGGTAGTCATATTTTGTCAGTTGGCAAATGCGCGGAGAAAACATAAGGAGCCTGCCTCAAAGAATAGCAGATATTTATACTCAACAATTTATGTATTATGATGGCTGGAATGCGACACACCATTTTTCACCCACTTGCAGCTGTCTGATGAAAAAAAGTTTTGAACAAGAATTGCAGGGTATGAAGTATACAATATATATCAGTAAACAAAGTTTCAAAAACAGCTTATTTTCAGGGTGAAATTGCGGTAAAAAAAAGAATATGTGTTCCTATTTGTAAAACCTCAATTTCGCTCATAAAATCAAACTGTTCTTGAATTTTTTTCTAGTACGTATAGTACACTCCATACCCTACAATTCTTATGCCAAACTTTTTTTATCAGATAGCTGCAAGTAGGTGAAAAATGGTACGTCGCATTAGAGTGAACAGGCTAAATACATATACATACATTTCCTTTACAACGCTGTTTTTTAGTTAATAATGTTACAATATTGAATTAATTAACTGATAAAAGAAAAAATATTATATAGAAATTAATTTTTAACAATTACTCCCAAGATATTTGCGTTCAAGCGGAAAGGTGTCTAAAGACACCTTTTGATCGAAATAGGTTTACACAAAACCGCGGCAGCAATAGTGTTAAGGTGATTAGTCGGAAGAGATTCAGGATACTTTTGAATAATAAATACAATCTGTGTTAAAATAAACATTAAGAACAACTAATGACTAATAATAATATTGTTTGTATAGGTACATGCACCAATAATCCCCTGTGCATAATTACTAAAGAATATTTAATTTTGACGAAAGCAAAAAGAAGTATCAATTTACCTTCATTTGTTCAAAAGTCCTAGATTTTTGGCCACTGAAACGTCAATTTTTTGGTTGTGCCGCAGAAGAAAAGCCCGAGTACAGTGGGATTGAAGGATCGTAAAAATGTCGTAAATGTCGAATTTCAGGTTACGAAGTTATTCGTATTCCGTTGAGTTTCGCCCATTTTTATGAAAAACTTTTATACGCCAGCTCTCGAAACTCCGGTCCGAAGAAAATTCCCGACCCTCTGGACACTTAGGATCGCCATTGTTTGCGACGATATTACCGGTTTGACCATCGCACCACTCTGACTGTTATGTGACATTAGCCGGGTAAATCGTGACGAGGAATAAGCCAGATTTATTTCTCGCTTGTCCACACAAATTAATCGTCGGCCTCTCTGTACAGGGGCCAAATCACATTGTTACGTGATTACGGGCACGCTATGCGTCCATGAATTACTACTTGAATCACTCCTTTACGTGTTCCCGCATAACGTATGTACTTAATGGCCAGTTAAGCCACTCGCATGAAAGTCCTTTACGCGAATTAACAAGTTACCTACCAAAGCCCCGGGCCACGCGATCAAAACAGTTTTTATGCTCGATTCCTCGATTATTATAAACACGGTGACACGTTTTACTCTTACAAGCCCTCCTTATCCGCACGCGACTACTTCCAGCGGCAGTTCTGACCCTCATGTCATTGTGACGTCATTTTGCGTGCTAAGGAATTAGATGCGTGGTGGTTATTGGATTTTTTCACCTTCTTTATATGTGCAGTATCCCTCCGTGCTGGAACAGTAATTGTACACAATTTTTTTACGTGTTATCCCTAGTTAATGCCTTTGCTGAGAGATACGGCAAGGGTTTAATTGTCGTAATTTATATTGCGCAAAACATGCAGAGTGTGATTTATGCTTCAAGTGCACGGTAGAAGATTATTAATTCCTTAAGAAATTTAACTTCTGTTTGTCTCATCAGGCAATGGTGTTACGTAAGGTCCTAATGAATTAATTGTATTTCTCAGATATTATTTGAGAAATTTTCTGTTTGCCAGGAGTTTGAGTTAGAGGAGATCCGTATAGGAATTCTTTATGATTAACTATTAAATGTTTGTTTTTGTGTGCAGTTTCGACGGTATGATTAAATACTTCATCTTTTAATTGGGTTATTTTGTGGAACACATTAAAAGTTTGCATGCTCTTCGTTCTTACGTCGATCCATAGTTGATATGATGTCATGTTACTACTGATTTTCTGTTAAAACTATTTAAATTTTGGCAAAAAATCATTATTTCTTATGTGTAAGCGTGAGTGACTGTTATTGAGTATATATTACTATCTTCATTACATTATGCATCGTTTGAAAATCTTGTACTCCTTCGTTAGTGTGACTGCGTGTTATAGAAATTTGAGACAATGAGAAATATTGCCATTTTTTAAATTAATACGGCAAAATTCCTGACTATTTATTTTTAACACTAGAACTACCGGCGTTAAATCTATCATATTCCAAATTTTTAAATAAGTACTTTGAAAAAGGAGGAATCAAGAGGCAGAAAAGATAATCGATTCGGTGATTTATGCTTTTTAAGATGGTCGTAGGATATTTATTCTAAGACTCTTCTATAAACATGGAGAATTTTTTGAAAAAATTGTGTACCAGTCATTTTGACTGGTTCGGTAGTTCTAGTGTTAAAACCGTTTGTAGGGGATGAAATATAATCATACTTGAAGAAAAGTCAGAATGTTATATGATTTCTACAAATTTTGTTATCATTAATTATTATCTGACTCCGAGAAATCCGCGTCAGGTAACCTAGGATTAAACCAAACATAGACTACTTTACTACAAACAAATTTTGAATTTTCACTTCGTACAATATTTTGCTTATTTTAGTATTTATAACTGCAAATGCTTTACAGAAATACAAAAATACCTTTTCGTTACTAAAGAATTTTCTAAATTATTTAAGAAATTCGTATCGAAAAATAGTGTGCTAGGAAACGACAATTGAAACATTTACGTAATTTTCCGCAAAATGATCAAGCGTGCACAATGTGCAATTACACACGCGAACCGATAATAATATCACGATTTTGAAACAAACGGAACACTTGAGAAAACATTGATAAAAAGAATCAACTCTCCTTGTAGCAATACAGAACGTGGCGAAAATTTTGCTCCTATAATAGTAAAAATATTGTTGGATTATGGGAAGCAATAATTGAAAACACTAGCTATTGCCATGATACTTTAATAATTAATAACTGAGATAATTAATAGATTACAACTGAACTGAATAAAGAATCACAGAGATAGTCTCGATACGAATGGATAGAAAGTAACCGGAAGTAACTGTAGGGCCTCTGATTGCGTCACAGACTAATTCACTGCTGCAACTTCCTTTTGAATCTCTGTCGGTATCAAATCCTACAAATACTTTGAAAAAATGTTCCGATCTTCTCGAATTGATTTCCTTTACTCCAGAGTCGTAAAAGCGTATTTACAAAATCAAATCAGGTGTTCCCGCAAAAGTATCGCAGCCACGTCAATAAATCTCTTAAATCATAATAACTAACTTAACAATTATTAACCAATGTATTTAGTAAAGTAAACTCACAGCCGTGGACAATAAGCAAATGAGAAACTTCATGACACGAAGTTCCTAATATAGATGTACCTGCTTAGGGCCTTACCCCCGCATTACCTCATTGACCAATTACAAGCGTTGAAGGGACACGTCTAGCGAGACATAGGTAGACGCCCCCCCCCCCCCCCACTCCGACGCACACATAACATATCATATAAATTAAGTCGAAAATTGTATGAGAAGTCAGTGTAACCAGAATACGAAGAGGAACAACTCTCTCACTATAATAAACTCTCGGTTCTGGGAATCACTCTCGCCTGCAACTTACCTTCAGTCTCATGCAGAACCCCACGAGCATATGCCGTTAATGCATATTTATACGAATTCACGTATCTCGCACACGAAACGAGATCTTTAATAATATGCAGCATGGAGCTCGTTATAACATGGAATTTTTCAATACTTGAAACCGATAGAAGGAATTTCTTAACAGGCGTCGAGCGAAGTCCGCAAGTTAATCGATCCCAGAAAATTTAGACATAATGTTATTCCGCTAAATTATTCCCGAATAAAATTTCCAATATTTCAATAATGCACCAGCCGGTATTACACGAATATATCGCGTTTTTCAGCGAACTATGGCTCCCACAAAAATTTATAATCGTTATTGGCATGTCGACGGCTCCCTCTCCCTTTGTTCTCGCCGGGACAACGTGGCGGCATGCTGCAATATTCACGTAGAAAGGCGATAATTTCTAGAAGCGAAGCTTTAATTACACGTTAAATGATCTCACCCCTTCGCCACCCCTAATTCTCGGCACCTTTTCCCGCGTCCTTCTCACGTTGGCCGGCAGGCAAACTAAACGCGTTTCAGATTATATCGCGATGATAAAATCGAGACACCCTCACCTAAGTACAAACACAATGCAACGCACTAAAATCCCCATCGTTGCCCCCTTAAACGATCGCTAGCGAGAGTTTCGCATTAAACGCTTTACCGGCTTCACGCCACCAACATACGTACCTACGTAGCTGTAATGCATCGTGACGATAATGTCTGAAACATAAGCGACATCGTTCAATCGAAGCACTCTAGTCATTCCGGCAGCGGGAGCTCGTTGTTTGTGTTCTCCTTTAAAACGAAACGTGAGAAACGGTTGCTTCCCTCTTGCCCGTTTATATCGTCGACACGGTTGAACGTCTCTTTTAACGGAGATCGTTTTCGAGTTGTCGCCACTTGCATTCCCCGTATTTCTCTTGCCAATCAATTTTTCAACGAATCAATCCGAGAGTCACGGTTAACTGTCGCGCTAGAGTTTCACTGATGGATTATTGGAACGTGATAACAGTTGTTAGGGGAATTTTTGAAAGTCGTTTCTCGCTGTTTTCCGGTTTATAAGCTCTACAAAAACAGTTGCACGTGAAACGTTTTCTTCACGATCCTTTATCTTCAGAGATAAGGTTAATTGGTAATTCGGTTTTATCGGCCCTCGGAGTTTTGTGTTTTTACAGGCACGCCGGTTACGAGTTTGCAGGGATTCTTAAAATTCTTAACGTCACGTTCCCAAGGATGATATATACCTCTCGATATTTCTGCAACGCTACGTTCTCCTATTTTCCACGACGATTTATTTACCGTTTCTCCTTAAATCATTTCAGTTTCGCAGTTTCAGTTCGTTGAGTCTTCGGCTTGACTTTTCGTTTAATTCGGCGTTTTAATAAAGTTCTTGCGAATTTGTTTCTTTCTTTCTTTTATCGCATCGTAATCCTTTTTACCGTTTCTGAGGTGCACCGGAGTACCTCTCGCTTCAACGCAAGGAACGACCGCCCGGTGTATTTTTATGATCTGCATTTCGCCAGATATCCTTTTCTCTCGGGGCCAGTTGTACGTAGTTTCAGCCGCCATCTCGAGCAAGTATTTCCTCCTATTGTCGCTTGATGGATGAAACTCTCCCTATTTTCAGTTATGTAAAATACCAGTTTACTTTTGTCTCCCTCTCGTTCCTTTTGGCTGTTTTTTTCTTCGTCTTTCACCATTTATCGCGGATCTACGTTTCTTTTACATAGTTCTCGCGATATCGCGTTTATAGACGCTAAAACGACTCTGATAATGAAAAGAACGTTCGCTCGGCCGAAAGGCGGGAATTACTCGTTGCTATGATTAACGCGTTGACACTAGTATAAAGGGAGAATGGCGATAATGTAGGAAAGAAGCAGAAATGTTGGAAGATATGAACTGCGAGAAAACTTCCGACAATGAGACTTGTGTTTTTGCGTATACTCGGCTTCGGTTGAACTGAGCTAACGGTTCTCTTTAACCAACAAACGAAGTGCTGCATGCCAAAAAATTTACTCGTAAATGTCTGTTTTTACCATGTATTCCTTCACTGTACAGTTGCTCGCATTAGAATTCGGGCACAATACCATTTTTGTATTTATTGCTTTTTATAAGGTGATTACAAAATCATAAGATTGGTAAAAGAAGGTCGTTTGAGCCGAAGTAATTGAATGTTCAATTTTTGTTTGAAACTGAAAAAGTGTAATAAAGCTTAGAAAAAATAATGTTTTTAATTAAAAACACTTCTTCTATTTTAAATTTTGTAATATACATATGTAAAGCGGCGACTGTAAAAACAGTGCCATGTCTAAATATGAACGTAATGGTATATTTACAAATATAATTATATTATTATCACTACTATTGACAAATTATGCGCGATTTCTATATCAGCATACGTATTAAATATATATATTCTTTGTCAACTATACTTACGAATTTAAAATCATGAATGATTGTCGTGTGTCTTTGCAAGTGTTGTAGCCGAGTATCGTTTATTGGAAATCTCGCCTAGTTTACTATCATCTTAAGCAAAATCCGAATGGACTTCGCAATTACAATACTCCCATTTTTCTCGTTATAAGTCGTTCCACTTGTCTTGACCACCGCATCAAGGGCGCGAAGGAAAGATAGCAACATAAATCACGATTTGTTTCAAGCGGAAATCATCTTGAGAACTCGACTACATTCTTCGAGTCAACGAAAACAGCAAGAGCAGTGTACGGTTTTTCCCTCTCCACGGGAGGACGCATCTCTATGCCAGAAACGTTGTAAATCTTTTTCGAATTAATGTAGGTCACGGTACGTTTGCCTTTGTCCATGTATATTCGTTTGCCTGGCTAAGTGAACTATAAAATAATTATTACCCACCCTCCTAAAATGCGTTGTCAGTTTTAATTGGAAATCGAATTAGCCCGCTCAATTTTCGCCGTTTTGCGTTAAATATATCACGATCCTGTACCGATACGTTCATCAATATGGATTGCGTTTTATAAAATGAGAGATTAAGAGAGTATTACCAATTCCTCCTCGTTGGAACTGCCGTTATTAACGGTTTCAAGGATACCCAGCGTAACGTTTGCGATTCTTTCACGCCACATCGATAATTTTCTCTCTCCCGTGACTTCCCCCTCTCCTCTATCTTTCCTCCTTTTGCCCTTTCTCGTAAAATGGTTTACAGGGAAGTCACGTGGCTTATCGAAGCCGATCTAAACGGGATCTGTGGCGAGTTATTGCAATTTTGGTAAAGTACCCGCACGTGAGAGTGATAAAGAGAAATGTCAAGAGAGAGAGAGTGAGAAAGAGGAGAAGGTGGTTGGACAGAGAGATGAAGAAGGGCGAAGGAGAAGGACAAGAGAGGAAAACCGCCGGTGGAGAGTTTCACCGAGGAAGGTGCTGGCGTGACCACTGGTAATTTCAGCCGATTTCTCTCCCTCTGCTCCTCCAATCTCCCGAATCGAGAGTAGCCTCACTACACGGCCGTTTCACGGAGTGGAATAACACGGTAGATCGCCGGCCAGGGCAAGGTCTATGTTAATAACACAGATCACTTCATCGCATGCATGCTTATTACTTAGCCAACTCAGAACCGTTTTGATTCACCCAGTGTACACATACCTCAAACCGTACTGCTAAAATGAATATTTATGTTTACATTGCTTTACTTCTCAGAATAGACTATAATCTTATAAAGGCATCGGAGGGAAACGATAGTGTTTGGCTTTGAGGAGACATTTAATGTCAAGTGTCTGCAGCTTGAATGGGGTTGTTTTCACTCGACTTGTGTTTTTGAAAAGATTGGATATTTAGCACGTTTTGGAGATTCTACGGTGAATACTTCCTGCTCGTGAGATAAAGTTAACCCCTTAGCCCACAGCAACGTGTGACACTCGTGACGCGGTATATGGAGTAAAAAATTTTGAAGTTTCGTAATACCAATAAAATTGAAAATATTAATGACACCATCAAATTATTTCTATAATATTAATATTACGTTAAATTATCGGATTTATCAAGAATCACTTATCTACTTTTACTTCAGCAATTTAATTCTGAATCATTGCGGACGCAGTCACAAAAGAAGACGTAGGACAAGGGGTAATGAAGGTTAATTTTATATCCTTGATTTTCCTTTTTCTTGGAAACAGGATGGGGAGCACTCTGATTAAAGTTGACTTGAAAATTTATTTTGGAACATCGCAACTTTTAACACTTAAATTATAATACTAGTTGGGTCATTTTCGGAGACACGCACTTGAAATCGTAAAAAATTTAGCAATATGTATTTTTTTGCAAGTAGCAAACGCAGTACAGAAATGATAATATTTTTAAGTATCCTTTTGGTGCTAACTTTAATATTAATTATCCAATGGACTTAATTTGTGAATGAATTTTAATATTCCTTCAAATTGTTGATATAGTCTATTAAGTATATTCAGCGTTAAAAATGAATAATAGTACTGTCAGACAGAAATTTATTTGTTTTTGTGTTACTGATTTTAAACAGGCTTTAGCGCATCTCTCATTCACTGGACTAGTTGGTATTATCGATTAGGTTAATGTTTACGACAAAGTCTGATGTCTGATATCTGTAACACGCAGTGTTATTTGTATAGCCTCAATCGGAAAACTCCATTGAATATTTTATAAACATCTTAGCCTGTTTTAAAAACTATTCAAAAATTAATCTTCTGAGTCCTGTTATTTGCAAGATTAGAAAGGTCAACATAAAATCCAAACCACCACGTCAGATCCACTACGTTACGCCTATCTTATAACATGTATACACGTCCTAATCGCTTAATTTGTTAAGAACATTCTTAATTTACAGTCCGTGAAAATTGGCATATACTACATTCCTTATAAAAGCCTCGCCCACCTTATTCACAGTGAACAAAACTGTCATGTATTACAATTATACAAACCCTCAGACGAAAAGGTAATCTGAAATGCAAAAGAGTTCCACAAACTCTAACGTCCCGATTTCCATACGTTCCATCAAAACCCCATGTTCAACAAAAAGCCCACGAAACGGAAAACATACTTACCAATCTAAATACAAAAATGTTTGCGTACCTCGAATCCCTGTTAGTCTTATCCTCTCTTAAAGTTTAACGAGCTCGAAAAGACGCCGTTTAAATGTTGCCTCGTCCGCTTTCCGGTAGCCACGGTTACAAGATAAATCACGCGGCCGCTGAAGCGTTCGCTCGTCCGCACGTAACAAGGCGCGATGAGTGCCATGGAATTCATCAGGGTGAACACCATTCCGCCGTCGACGCCCGCTGCACGCCAAGAAGTCATGACGAACGGGGAGAAAAAGAAGGGACATTTGTGGGACCACGGGGCTAGTATGCTCACCATAAATCACCGCAGAGTCGTATATAAGATGGACCACGAGGAAACCCTCGACGTCAGACGCACACATTGCGCGTTCCGCCCGCCATTGACACACTATTCCGTTACCCCTTTCGCTATGCTGGCGTATGCCAGCTACGACGGAGGTTCCTTCTCACCGCGACGACGTTTAGACTGTACTATAATTCTGAAGCACTCGGAGGCATTTATAATTTCTCTCTCGCTATATTCCATAGTACATTGTGCCTCGTCTATGGCATGTGCGTTTGTGTGAAACGTTCGTATGTGCCGTTACACGGTCACGTTCGTGTGATACGTGGGAGTTGGTTGTACGATGGTGTGCATTGTACCGTGCGATGAGACGTAGTTCGTCTTCCGTGAGATAGTGCGTCCAGGCGTTAAACGCGCGATTCCTCGGGCAATGTGAAACGCTGGGAGTATACGTGGCTGTAGAGCGAACTTGGAAAGATTTCGAATTGAGGAGTCGACGAAGATGGATATAGGGTGAGGGCGAATTTGAATTTGCGGGTCTTAGGTTGTAAGTGTTAATGTCATTTATATCACATTTTAGAAATTTCGTTGTTATTAAAGAAAGTCTTGCGGATTTTAATTTTGCATTTTATCTTCCTACGCAATGAAGGTTATTTGTACGTTGTGGAATGGTCTGTAGAAATACACTCAAACCTGTTTTTGTGCGGTCTTTTTTTGTGCGATATTTCATTTCTGCGATTTGTTTTGTGCGATTTTTTTTGTGCGGTATATGAAAATTTCATATTTCATATACCGCACAAAAAAAATCGCACAAATGAAAAATCGCACAAAAACAGGTTTGAGTGTACCATTTATAAAATTCAATTCATTCAGAAATAAAATACGCAAATTACTTAAAGAAAAATACCGACGTTTTAACATTTTTTATTTGTGGTATTAATTATCGATGCGGTTTTTTTTGAATCAATACAAAAATAATATTTGCTACTTCCACGAAAAGTAGCAAACTTTCTTGGCACTTGGTACCACCAGGAAAGTAGTCTTGACATAATCATTTAAATATCATATTAGTATATTATAGTATACATTTATTATACTATTTTGTTAAATGTACAATTCATAATAGTAATTCTTCCTCTCGTTCCGTTTGCATTTTGTTAGCATCATAAGTAGTAAATAATACTTCCGCAATGTAAAAGATTATAAATTGGCTACAAATATGTTTATATAGGGGTCAAACAGATCGGTATGCGTATAAATATCGAAAAACTCTTCGCTTTAGACCACGTCTTTGATCTCGTGGTTGTGCAAATATCGATGTGATATCTATTCCGGCACTAAGAGATTTCTGTTACATGTTTTCGTTCAGCTTGATATTATCGATTAGCAGGTTAAATCGGAGAAAATACATTAGATGGAAGAAAGAAGAGATGTTTTCCGATTTAGGAAGTTGTAAATGAAAATAGATAAATAAAGAGAATCGTCAGGGAAATAGAACGTCGTACTGGGGGTAGTAACAATGCATACATGTTCGAACAGTTTCGTACATTTACATTTGTATAGATACATTTTAGGAACTACTAAGTTTTTCGTTTATATCGCAATGTAGTTTGTTTTGTTCGATGAACTTTTATAGTAGTTGCACAGAATATTCCGAAGTTACAATGACACTGTACGCGACTATAAAAAGTTATTCCGGGTAGAACACTGTAAATTCAGAAGCATTCCATATTCGCATATCGTCCTGGTTGTGATGATATATCACAGAACTCATAGGGCAATAACCAGCAATTCTTCTCTCGAATAGAAAGAATGAATTTGGACACATTTAAAGGCCTGCCTACCTTCTTTTTTCTTTGATATCATGATAGTGAAAAGAAACAGTTAGACTGCAATTATTATGACTATCTGTTAAATACACTCGTTTCAGTTGTAAAGCGGTCATTCGAATTCTATAATCAAAAATTATCACAAAATAATACAGAGAATCTTATTTCAATATTACATTTCTTGGGGTCAGCAGTCTCAATATGTCGGGTTTATTATACGAAGCGAGAAAGAGAGCTATTTTTGAGTAATAATTATTTTCAAGCAGCTGAAGTTCACCATCTGGCCTTCAGCTGTGCCAATCCGAAAAATTCCTCGCCTTCGAGTTTGAAATTATGTTCGTGTTTTCGAGTTTGTTTCAATAGCAATTGTCGTATAGTAAATCAAGAGGCAAAGGCATCGCGCCATAGCGTGGTGGTTCGTGCAGGCCCTGATCATCGGGCCAAAGCTGTTCAGAACCGGGCCGCCTGCCCCTCCCCCGCAAGTACAGTAGCTCGACCGATCGCGGGAGGTAGAGTTTGGAAATTTTCCAGCGTTGTTGATGTTCCCGCACCTCCTTCGCAGGGTACGTCTGAGCACCCTCACTTTATCGTAAGGCCCTCCAAGAACGCTTGGAGGAAGTTAATGAGAAGGGCGTCGTCTCTTTGCGGAGGTGATAAAAGGGGATGCTCAGTCGTGCGCAACCCAGATATTCGAATGTTTGTTCGATATTCATTGATTTTTTAGTGATATTGGTTCGCTATTCGTTAGATATTTGCTAGAACGTCACAGATTTTTGAAACCAGATGCGCTGATTTTCGTGCTTCGAAAGCCGACTGTTCGAGTCGATACTTGGACACCTGAGAAGCTCGTTGTATGTATGTACTTCTTGCATCGGAATCGTAGCAGGTGCGCGTATACTGCGGGATCAGTATCAAGGCACTTGAGGGGTAATTTGCTCTGATTCGCCCGACGGATAGGGACATCCCTCTCCCTCAGGCATTTTCGATTTTGACGTGCTATTGGCAAGAGAGACCTGCAAATTCGTTGCTTCGTCAGGTGAACGACGAAAGGAGTGTTTTATTTTCGATTGTCATTCGTCGATCTCAGGTTTCCAGGACATGACATGGCGGGGATAGGCGGTGCGAGAGCAATCTCCCCTTCCGTCCCAAGTGCCTTCTTACCGGTCCCTCACTTTACCTGCATATTAATATAGTCAAGTAGCCACATTGGGCTATATTGTAAATACACAGTGCACATAGAATCTGTGTCATTGTTTCCCTCCAACGCGTTGCAACGGGAGCGTGATTCTTCAGCCGTCGTTAAGTTCAACGGAACTTTTAAGAAAGCTCGAACGCCATTGTGTCGACTACGAGCAAAAACAACTTTTCAATAAATGTGGAAATCGCACATTTGTGTTTGTCAAATTGTATGATATAATAGCATGATTTCTACAAAAATAATGTAGTACGTGTAATGCGTAGTGTTCGGTTGAAATTAGTTTTAATGGACAAGGACGTGACATGGAATTAACGGAGTATTACGGTGAACAAAAGACAGAAACTTGGAGGGAAAATGGCTGTCGTAGCATTGGGCCTCCCGGGCTTGGGAAAGTCCTCGACGTGGCTTACGTGCGCAGGGATGAGAGTGTCGTTTTTCTCTCGACTGATGGAGACCGTGACGAAAAGACCAGGATAGACGACGCCCTTTAAAGAGGAGCTCGTGGACGATGACGTTATTATTATTACGGAGTTTATTTTTGACGGAGCATTATTACTACGGGGAGACTTTAACGGATTACATTATGGAGCATTACCATGACGCAGTTAATATTTGTATATTAATAGTCATATTCCCAATTATCACAGATAATGTACTAGATGCAAACGACTTGATGACCTGCGGTATTACCAGGAGTAAGGGGAGAGTGTCGCTCGCACCGCCTATCCCTACCATATCATTTTTGGAAACCTGAAGGTCGCCCAATAACACCCGAAAACAAAACACCCCTTTCGTCGTTCACATGACGACATAACGAATGTGCGGCTTTTTCGGCCAGTAACGCGTTAGAACCGACATTTGCGAGTGAATGGAAGATATCTCTATCCGTCTGGCGAATCAGATCAAAACACTTGCCACAGGCCATCCGGTCTGGAAATAAGAAATCGTTTTGCTTTGGATCTTTACTTCACGTTTCCCACTTGTTGTTAATGACTCCACCTCTGATATTAGTCAACTAAATATCAGAGGTGGGATGGCTAGAAATACAGTTGCCTCCAGCTTTAATTATTATATCGTGTCGAAGATGAAATTGCCGCCCGTCACAACACGAAGCAGTAAAGTTCCATGTTTTTCAAACTTCCCGCTAATGCATTATGGACACCGTGGAAGATGGTTTCACTGGCCAAGGTATTAACTAACTTCTAATAGGATTCTCAATGAATTCACTTCTCTCGATTACGTGACCCCTGGCCAGATCGATGTACATGTACATCAGAGTACCGATATTGTTTCGAAAATGCATAAACCGTCAATGGTTCATAATTCATGAAATTTGCACCGTACACGAAACAAGGAAATTTTCGGGTTAATCGTTTCCATTCTACCGTCGAGTGTAATAGAATTTTCATTTTTGAATAATTCTTAGTACAGGAAAAATTATACACCTTTACTGCCTTTGGAACGAATCCTACAAATAATATGGAAGTTAATAGAATTATCGCAATTTTATTTGTATGTTAAATATATAAATTGAAACAAAACATCAAGTATTCCGCTTTCACACATTCGAATAAGTAGTAATTTTTTTTAAGCAATTCACTACGATAAATTAACGTTACTTCACATTAAAAGAAGGTGATATTTTTATAGATTATCGTTATTTCACATTTAAGGAGAAATTTGGAACAACTCCTCTAATTCTCGAACGACGGTATTTTAGGAGCCTGTCATACTTCGCGTTATAGATCTTCCATGGGTATTAAATCGACAAAGTCGCTTTTTTCTTTCCAATGAGAGGCAAAGGATATAAATTCACCATCCCTCTATGACTACGTAATTCGACGTCCTTTTGGTATGAGGATCGTATTTGTTATAAAGCGATTTAAAATATCCGATTGGCCAGAAAATTCCGCAGATTAATCGGAAATGAGGTACGTGGTCTTTTAATTAATGACTTTTAGACGATTTTTCCATCCGTTATTTTACTATCTTGAATAAGTATGGTATATTGAGGAAATAATTATCAGGTAATGTGAGAACTAATATCATTTCTAAAAGTGATTTTCCAACCATACTTAAGTTGGATATCTTAACTATATCTATCAAGTCCCGATATGAGTACCTTAGGCGGAATTTAGTTAATATTTACTTTATAAATTTTTTTTAATTGTTATGTTCAATGGTTGAAAACCTACAATTTTAGATCAGACGGGGTGAAATTTATTGTGAGATCTAATGTTTCTCTTGTTTTTACGTAACTCGTTCACTATATTGATCATTTTTCGTTTGACACTGAGAAGCGAGGAAATGAATGGAGCGACACGACTAATAGTGCGTAAATAAAATTGGCAAAAGTGGAAAATTGTGTAGAATGAGCAAAAATCGTTCAATTAACTACTCCGTTTTTGCGACAATTGTAGCAAGTGTTCTTTTATATGGCTGTAACTTCTTAAGCCTTCGCCTGACAAGTGTCTTCCTTGTTCTACTCGGGCGGACATTGCGAAAGGTAATATAAGACTACGTATGGCCAGACATGATTACAGTTCACTGTTTACAAGAAGAACTATGTTTACATTTTTTTGCGAAAAGCAATCCGTAAATTAAGACGAGGGAAAAGCGGACATTTTAATGTCATAAATCACAACTTTATCTTCGCCATTTCGAGATAGGAACTCCAAAAAGGTATGCGCTACCACAGAAATCGACAAAGTTGACTCTTTGAGATTCCATTAAACTGAAAATTTGACATACACTCACTCCAACTATGGCCATTCAATGGGAATGGATTCCAGGAAAATTTCACAATGCAGCTGTTTTCTTTACTCTGATTCAATTCTTCCCGTGGTAAAATCGTTTCGGTTTTGTTAGCATTACGTGAATGACGTATGTAGAAAATGAGGTTTGGGGAATGCAGGTCATTCGAAAATTCGAAGTAGAACGTTTCTACTTGCTTTGACTATTTGCTTTGAAAACTCGAAAATTATGTTTCCCTCACGCGCCAAATTTACCAGGAAGTTGAACGAAAAAATTATCGCGATTTATTTGTATTGTAAGTGATAGGTTAAATTGATAGATGGATAGACCGATCGATTGTGGTGTGAACCTTTCAGACTTCAACAAACAACAAATAACAAAGAACCGAAATATAATAATAATCATCGCGGTCCTGATTGGTCAGAAGGCAAGAGTGGGAGAGTGCAGTGACGTCTCTCAACGCATAAAAGGGGCAAGTGATCGTCTTCACATACCCATATTGACATTTACACTTTAACATAATACAGTGACACTTACTGTTATGGGCTCGTTTGAAACTTAGAATTCATGTCCCGTCTAAATTTATGCACGGAGTGCTTCTATTAAGTTTCTCGAAGGACCACCCGATTTTGTATAAAAAATGGGGAAAAATGAATACGATCAAAGTGTGGTGTGGAAAATGACTTCTGTTCTGCTCTGGTTGAATGTTACAAGATTTCTGCTTTTGGAGAGTGTCTGTATTAAAAACGTTGGGTGTGATGCGCCCCTCTCTTGAAGTCGTGTATGAATCTCTAAGCTTTGATGGGGGTGGAGTCTTTGAAAAATAAGCAACTATTGGATGATTAACTAATTGACTCCACCCCCTCGAGGACTTCAAGAGAGGGAAGGTGACGACATGCTCTCAGTACCTGATGGAGGATTTCAAAATTACCAGCTGCCTCCGAGCAAGCCCAAGTCCCGTTAGGGTCATCGGCGAGTACGCACAAAATTCCTTACATTAATTATTTACAATAATATACAGATGTGCGCACCCTGACCGAGCCCCAATCGTACCTATAGGTTTATTGCCGAAGACAGCTGTCGACAAGATGGTTTGTCGCTCCACCAGGTCCCAAGGTTTATGACTCCTTAACACTTACAGCATCACGTTATACACAATAACCATAATCAGTGAATAAATAGTAATATTAGTATATTAATATTATTAATATTATTATTATATTAATATTATTAATAATAATATTATTATATTAATATTATTAATATTATTATTATTATATTAATATTATTAATATTATTAATATTATTAATATTATTATTATTAATATTATTATATTAATATTATTCCCTTATGGAAAATGATCCTTCCGGCAGTAAAATACACATTAACATAACTACATTCTCAAACACCGAAAGTCGACCACGAGCGCAACCACTCGGGCATGCATGATTTTTGGTATTTGTACATTTTGTAACATAAACTTTTTTTTTAACAATAAGCATTCCATTTTCTACACAATTTACGTCTACTCTAATAAATGGCGACTTTTATACGGCTCAAAGCGAAAAAAGCTCTATGGATTTCAATTTTTAAGCATTCGTTGTGTTTCTCATGACGGTCCTCTGGGCAGATTGTCCAGTACAAGCATATTTTTTTACGCAGTAGACGTAAACGTGTACTCTCATTGAGACCGACAGATATGGAAACAGCGCAAGCTCTAAAAACGTTAATATTACTATCCAGTTGGCAGAGACGGAATAAAACAAGCACCAGACACGCATGCCACGCAAATTCATTCTTTTTGGATGATCAAAGGATAAGTAATGCCAGAGGATATATGCCTGACAAAGGACAGGTGCGAAATCTGACATGAAAATTGCACATAGAGAGATGAGATGTAGTACTCCGGATAAAAGTATTGCTAATAAAGTATTCTCTCAAATCTGCTGCAAATTCTGCAAATAATAGTCCTGTATCTCGTTGATGTTTTTTTGTTGTCATCGAAAGTTTCCTTCTCCATGAATACGCAATTAAATATAATTAAAAATTGTCTAATTATGTAAGTAATACCGTGGTAGAAAATAGCTAGTTTCGTCATACTTTCCTTCTTCACTCAAAGAGAGCATACGTGTGCAAATAATAATACGCTCCGAGTTCGCTATTTCGAACAAAGGAGCTGAAATGAATGTTAAACTTTCATTTGGACTGCATTCTTCACAGTTTTTACAGTTTTGGTTAAGTTCCGTGTGCTGGATTTCTCTCGCAAACTTTTCACGTAAAGCATTTCATTTCGAGTCTACGTATATTATCTTATGTAACTTCTCCACACATTTCTACGATAGTTGAACTTCTCGTTAGATGGAATTACAGCGTGGGAAATGCAGTTTTGGTCAAAAATTGTTACATCGTCGATTCTTAATGCATTCACAAGGTACTACGTGGTAGTGAAAGGTGAAATTGAAGCACTGACTGGCTTCTCATTCATAGTTTTACGACCGTAATTGGTTTTATAAAAGCAAGTGTACCAAGAGGGCTATCAAGAGGAAATAGAAGAAAAAAGGGAGGAGACGGAGGAAATAAAAGGAGGAAAAAAAGAGGTACGACGGATTGAACCTTTTCTATCACAAGTATTTCCTACCGACACAATTACGGCACGTCCATTCGTCAATCTCCCCGTGAACAATCCTGCCCTCAATTGACGAAGCGCTTGCGGAGAGAGTAATTTCCCAGAAAATTTCCTCGTCGCACTTAGAATCACATTTACTTCCTTCGTTGAACGACGTAGGCGTGTCTTATTCAAAAATATAGACCTGCCTTCCACATTATGTTATGCTCGCAATTACAATTCAACGAACCGTCTTAAGCGAGTGGGTAGTGATTCGTATTTCCTTTCTTATATGTTGATTAGCAGTTAAAAAATATTTAAGTCGCTAACGCTTGACTTTAAAGTATTAAATTTCATTGAAAAACGCCATCGGGCTAGTAATCTTCAAAATGTTTTCCGAAGGAAGTATGAAGCCATGCAATTATTTTTTAAGGTACAATGCTCATTTTCTAGTTCAATTATTCCACGTAATTATCCCTTTCCCATAGTCCTCACTCACGTTGTTTGTTTTGTTTATCCCAATCCCACCACATTGTGTTATTTTATTATATATAATATTTTATTTTATTTAATTTTATCTTATTATATTCTCTCGATATAGATATATTTGTTGATATATGTGTAGTAATTTCATTTCCATTTTCATTTTTTTTTCTTTACATTCTAGTGTCATGCCTACCGTAATTATTGGTGCTTTTCGATGTATACTAAAGGGGAATTTGCCCGTTAAAAAGAATAAATAAATAAATAAATGGAATTTTGAATAGTAAAAAATTAAGAAAATAATTCCATGGCTACTTAAGTCCTTCAGTATAAAATAATTATCTAACATTGCTTGCCATATTGTATTAAGAATAATAATTGCTTATGATGTATGATAGCCTTTACAGGCTATCCGATTAGATAATATCTTGCCTCTCCTCAATTTATAACGAATGGCAATGCTTGTAACGAAATTACGATACATATCAGTTGTACTAGATGTTAAATTTTTTTTATTAAACTTAATTTGTTCTTGTAGCTGATATTACGTAATATTTCTAATACACAAACCAAGTGACACTGTAATCGTGCCCCAATTTATAATAAGCTCAAAAATTAAAAATATTTAAATGAAATCGAGGTCCGCCTCCTAGGGTATTCCTCTCAGGAGAAGCTGGCGCTTTCGCAATGTTCGTTGATGTTGTTAGTGTCAATTTAAAACTTGGGAAGTTTAAAGTCAAAGTACATTTACATCGCAAGACGTTTACGGTTCCGTGAAAATTTAATCTATTCTGCGCGTCATCTCAATTTCCACATTTTTATTGGCTTGGCTGATAAAACCACGAAGTTGTTGCACAGAAGTACTTGTACAACTACCAATGCCAGACACGGTAAAGGTGGTCAATGTAATCTTCATGGAAAATTCACCGTACAACCGGGTAATCTTTACATTTCGTTTGGTTAGAAATTATATCGGTCGATACCCGAACGATAGCTTTGTGATGCAAATCTTGGGATATTTATTTCCGGCGGAATAGAATAGTACCGCTTTACCCTAGGGTCAAAGATGGCTCCATTACCTTGAACATTGTGCAAGGAGTTTCTTCTTGGCTGATAACTGCAAATTACATCTCCGGAGAATGTAAATTACAAGTTAGCAAAGTGTAATGACCATTAATGGAACATTACCCACTGAAATGCTAACTATGTTTTTTTATTGGCTACAAATTATTTTGTTAATATCATAATTATTATCTTTTACTATTAGATGCCAATTATAAAAGTTTTGTGTACAATATGAAATAGGGAAGAGAAAGTCATCCAGCGGTGAACAATATTTCGCTGACATTAAATTTACTGGAGATCGATCTAATATATTGAAATATACCAGATAAATGCCTCGAGATAAGCCGAAAGGGGTTATCAATTGTACGATTCAGCTGTTCGTATTTAATAAGACAGACGTAGAAAATCAAAAGAAAAGAGATAGTTTTGAACTTGAACTTTGTCTCGAAATTAAACGATTTTTGGCGAATCATAAATACACGACATATAATATAATACATTTATCTCTACAATTTTCAAATTAGTACGTCCACCTTTTTGTTATTTTAGTATCATTACTAGTATCAATAATTTGAATTTTCTTCTGATCAAAGGAGCCTAAGTTTCAATACAATCAGGATTTAGATTCGGCACTGCGATTGCAAGGAGGAATTACGAAAATCTCTTCTGAGATCTACCCTCGTAAACATCTGCTATCCTACCCGTTTTGTCTCTGCCACTACGAAGTCCACGCGCAATTCTTTTCCCGCACGCATCTGCGAATGCGAGTGATCAATATTGTTGATTATATTTCTCCTCGGCTACAAACCGTCTGAAATAACTTATAGTTATGGTATATAACAGAAAATTTCTCATGTTATTAAATAAACAGATCAAAATGTGATCAACAGTTCAACAAATCAAACAGTTCATGGTACGCTGTTCCCTTTATGAATCTTAAGTACAAGCAGACTGGCGGAGGGAAATGGTATTACAATTATTGTTCATATAGAGTCTCATTAAATTATTCAGTGGTATCTGAAGAAAAAAATGTATTTTCTGATCTCAAATGTCTTTTTGGCCTTTCCATGCCTTAAGGTATTTTTATAAAAATGTTGTGTATATGTATATGTATGTGCTCGTAAATATGACCGTGGTACAAGTCGTTTATTCTTTGTTTTGAAACATTTAGACTTTTGTTTTGAGGTGTACGGTTAGTGTTGTTTAATGAGAATAATATTAACACGTTGAACGCCACCGGTATTTTGCTAGCTTCATCATTTCTACCGAAGTGAAACTTTTTCTATTAAAATAACATCTTTATAAAGCAGAAACTTCAAAGACACAGACGGATATCTATTCAGCAGAACTTTATCTTTTCAACGCCGATATTTAAATATTGAATATATTAGAAAATTCGTAAATATTGCAATTTAAAAGTCATACGAAATTTCATTGAATTTAATAGCGCCGGTCACCGGTGCCCCCCATGGCAGTCAACGTGTTAACTGTGCTATAAGAATCAATTTTTTATCATTTTTTACAATAGTTTCTCTGTAATGTGAAGTACGTTGGCTCAATATGAAGCGAGTGATATGCTCAGTATTCAATTTTTTTACTTAAACCACTTTCATAATCACCCACACATATATGTATGTGTACATACTCGCTCGTGCAATTATCGTTTCGTTTTTGACATGGGAAATATTTCTGATTGTTTAAATGTTTTTGTCATAACAAATGTTCTACTTTTGCAATTCGAATATAATACATTCATATGTGTTCATTCTAACTTCGACACTGAAAACGCAATCCAAATATGGAATCCAAACAATGAGGGGAAGGTCACATCGTATGTTTACATCTCCAGCAGTGTTTATTACTCGGCTTTACATCAATCACTTTGAAACTTTTTCTTTCGCTACAGTCCTTGAGATATATCGAGTCTATATAGGTATATCTCGAACCTACTTTTCAGCTGGATAGATAACAGAAAAACAATGAAAAAATTTAATACAAACGTATGTCCTACTTGGTGCGGAGTTATGTTTTTTTTTCTGTTTATCAATTTTGCAGAAATTCCGCAATTAATTTATCGCAGCTTACGATAATATCAAAATGTTACGTCGCGAAAGAAACGTTTTCTGTGATAGCCCTTTCGAGGAAGGCTCAGGTTTGATCACCTCTGTTTACAGTCGATCGGGAAAGAACCCGACAAAAACATTTCATGTTCAGATTTGGCTTTTGCGTGGCCCCGAAGGCCGCGAGCAGACAACCACCCTAGAAAGGATGATTTACTCACTCGAAGGTTGTGAATTTGAGGACAGCAGCTGCATTCTCAGGTAGGGAACAGAGAGTCAAAACGTCACCATCTTCGACCATCCGATCGCGTTGCCAGTAATGTTCATCCTTACCCGTCTTGAACGGTTCATACTTGTACAAAAACCCAGAAACGCTGCCTTCGGGCACCTTATAATCGAAAATCGATTTAAACTCACCGTTACTTTGTCTGTCGTAATGTTGAAACCGATAAATTCGTAGTTCTTTACTCGAATCCATGGCTGAAGACATATTTGTTCTAAATTTCTCTTTATTTACTGCCTATACACCCTTAAATTCAAATCCGAATGCACAATGTTAAGTCAAAGTATTTTGAAGCGATGGTCGGAGTTTTAAAAAACATTTTTTTGTAAACATTAATAAAATAGAGTAAAAATTGCAAAGTATTCTGTGATACAACATACCGCGTAATAACAAATAACGCAATTCATTTATTTACAAATATGTACAGGAAAGATACGATGCACTCACTCAATACCTATCTGGAAGAGGAGTCGCTTCGATTTCACACTCTCTTTTACTGAAAAATTGCTGAGAAATGATTTCGCAAGCGATATGCGCTACAGACCTACAATTTACAAACAGAAACGACGCAAAAAGTTTTATTACAGCAGAATGGGAAAATTTCAACAATCGAAAATTAGATAAATATACAAATCTTTACACAAACGAATGTTAGACGTCATCGAAAACAAAGGAGGTTCTACATATTGCTACATTAGAATCATGTAAGAACATGTGAAACTACATTTCCATCACATTTATATACAGGGTGAGACACTAACTATTGCCACCTAGAATAACTCCGAAAGTATGAGAGTAGTAGAAAAGGTTTCGAAACAAAAGTTGCATGGGACAACAGGGGCTGTTATATGACGTTAGTTTTTTGTTGCTAAGTGGTGTCGCTTCAGAGTTTTGAAGGTCAACTTTGTTTTTTTAAATAAAATGTTATGTTTTGGTACTTATTTTCTGATAGCGGCTATCGAGACGAATCCAATGATGTGCAACATTAAGGTCTTTGAAGGTCAACGAAGGTCATTTGAGGCAAAAAAGGTGAAATGAACTTACATTTGTAGAGGCGGTGGATTTTCAAAAGGAGAGGGGATTGATTAAAACTTTAAACACGACTCGAAATAACCAAATAACAATAACGATATATTAAAGGGTTATAACTAATTAACAATAAAACAACTCAGAACTCCTCTTAGTTACAACTACGACTAATAACTACAACTCTCGACAACTCTTACAACACAACTACTCTGACAACACTCGATCCAACACTACTCGCAACACTTCTTACGACACTGCTTGTCCCTTAACCTACGCTTCCTTATATTCGACTCATTCATCCTTCTCACACAACTATCCACTCTCTCGCACTCGCACTCGCATTCGCACTCACTACGTCTAGAATATTCGGGCCTTGGGGGAGAAAACGGTCGGCCTGCTGACCTGAGCAGGGCCCAACCCCCGCTTTCGCCTTCGCAGCCCTTCGTCACTCTTAACACCGAACTGCTAAATTTTCCCGGCTCTACACATTTACAGAAGTAAGTTCATTTCACCTTTTTTGCCTCAAATGACCTTCGTTGGCCTTCAAAGACCTTAATGTTGCACATCATTGGATTCGTCTCGTTAGCCGGTATCAGAAAATAAGTACCAAAACATAGCATTCTATCTAAAAAAAAATTGACGTTCAAATCTCTGAAGCGACTCCACTTAGCAACAAAAAACTAACGTCATGTAACAGCCCCCGTTGTCCCATGCAACTTTTGTTTCGAAAACTTTTCTACTACTATCATACTTTCGGAGTTATTCTACGTGGCAATAGTTAGTGTCTCACCCTGTATATAGTCCCTCTTATATGAAATATATGTATACCTTTATTTTCCAAATGTGCTATCATTTTGTCTGCGCTGTTTTTATGTTTCTACTTTTACTAACGGAATGCATTGACGGAATATCAATCTATTTTTATATTGGTAGAGGGTACGTTCTATAGAATAGTGTATATGCTATTCGCAGTTTTTACGCTATCTTAATTCTAATGTGAGAAATTAAAGATATCACATCTGTGTTATCTTGCTGCTTGAGAGTGTCTTTTATAAAATTTAATATATATATATATATATATATATATCAATTCATGTTCCCAAAAAATGATTGCGAATACATTACAGTTATTCATTGTGGTTATAAAAGGAAGTTATTCATATATGAATTCATAATTATATCAGCTATATTAAGCTTCCTGAAATGCCACAACTACCACCCTGTAATGTATGAGACTGCAATTAATATTCATTTAAAACAATATATGAAATATCAGAGAAAGCTTACAAGCAGCAAAATGAAATTATTGATAATACTTCAGAATCATTAACACCAGTTATAAAAGGGAAATTACCGATACCTATGTAAATATAGCACTACACGTGTTTGTGTACATTACATTCAGCCTTCGGACATACTACAGTGATCTTGGAATAATATATGGAATCGCGATGCTGATTTAAAATCGTCAAATTGCGACAAAAAGGCAGTTCAAAAGGAGAATAATGAAAATTGTAGCAAATATTTGAGAGTTGGCGGCGCCAATTATAAAACTGCAGTTACCGATACGTACATACATGAATATATGTGCCCCACGGTACGTGTTTAGTTAACCGCAGTACGCCTCCGGAAATTCTACAATTACCTTGCAGTAATGTATGGGATTGCGATATTGATCTGAAATCGTCAATGTATAAGGTGCAGGGGTAACATAAACGCTGTGAAATCACGACTGTGAAAGGAGGGTGGCCACAAGGGAACGGGAAGGGTAGATGAGATAAGAGAAACAGAGACAAAGAGAAAGGGAGCGTAATAGGGCAACACAAATGATCAAACCAAGTAGTGCGAATCTATTCCTGTCGATATAGGCCTCTTTGGCAAATGTTGAATAGTTTGATCACGATTTGACGATATTTGTGTTGTGCCTTAAAATTGAATTTTAATTCAGATCGTATGGCACGTGTGAGGTAACAAAATGAATCGAGGCTAAACTCGGTGTCTGTGGAATGTATGGAAAATTGTCCTAACAACTGAACATTACCAACGAAGTGATTAACATGTTCAGTGATATAACGATGCCTTTTTTAATCAAATTAATAAATTTTGGCCCCAAAAAATGAACAAAGAAAATTTTATAAATTTGGATGGTGGTAGCGGAAGAGAATTCTTTGAGGACAACTCAGAAAGTGTCTTTGATTCTAGTAATGAAACTAGCAGTTACTCCTTATTACATTCTAAGAAAAGAAAAGTTGTTGCACGTATACAATATTCAAGTGATGAAGAAAATGATATAGAAAGAGAAAATGTTGATAATGCAGATGATGATTCAATTGAAATCGACAGTGATGATAATGATTTAAAAACCGATGATGAATTATTTGAAATTTATACATTTATAATACTCCTTCAAAAAATACATAATTTCTAAGAAAAATGTTGGTCGTATAATACTGAGAATTATTCGCATATTTACTGAATACAACTACAACCTTGTGAGAATCATGTATGCAAAGCTATCGTCCGATAAGGGTTAATATTTTCTCATATCACGTTTGTGCTTTGATTCTATCGGAATAGGGTGACGGAGTTTTTGCAAAGAACGTGTATATTGTTGGTATTTGAGTAAAATACTTATTAGTCTACATTTGTTGAATATTTTTCATATTTTAATAGCAAAATATAATTTTAAAGCTTTGTTATGAAAAACGGTGGAATGTGATTTGTGGCTTACATTTTCATTTTTGAATTCCAAATTGTTTTATGCGTGATCCAGTGATTTGAAATATTGAATTTCATTATTGTCAAATGAGACAAATTGTGAAATTTGATATTAATTGAACTACATGCAAGCAATGAGTAAAAAGTATGAAATTTCAAGAATCAGTGCTTTCCTTTAATATAATGGGACAAAACCTTTATACAATGAATTTCTGACAATGAGTGAAGAAGGTATTCTTCTATTTTCACGTACCTATATGCCCATTGCACCTTCCATAATGGCTAGTTAAATTTAAATGAAGCTCGACAGACGATGAAGGTAAAGAGTGTGCGGTATTTTCACTGCATTATTCATGAAACAACTCGAATACATTAATTTCGAAGAAAACGAACAAATTAATTGTTACTAGCGCTTTTCGTTTAACTTACACTCTGATGTAATTTAATACACGCAAATAGAACAAAGTAATAACGTCATTTGTACGTTTTAAATACAATTTGTAGATATAGCTGCATAATACATAACAAACATTAGCTGAATTATTGCATACAATTGTCCGTGAGTAAATACGTAAATTTCAGTATTATCTTATTTCCACGCAATTCAAAATAGATGCCACAGTTTAAAAATATTTCCATTACATATACAACATAAACAATATTTTCAATCATCTAGAAATAGAAAACACCACAAAGCTTCAAACGACATTTATAATTCTCCTGAAAAATAAGTTTCATTGACAAATTTTCTAAATAATGATTTAACCGCAGCTATAGGAACCCGTAATCACGTTTTCTTTGGCAGTATCGTACTTTTTTTACGGTGTAAGGGAGGATTTAATATTTTCTCTTCAAAACACATCTCCAGTTCATTAAGATGGAAGGTGCGCGTCAGATCTTATCAATTGTATCGCCGATGGTGAAAGAAAGCCAGTCCCATGAGATTGAAGATGCGGATATAGGATGAAGATAAATATACCGTCAAATGGGATTCATTGCTAGTTCCAACAAGAAACCGATCTTCGTGAAATTGCTATAACTGTGTAAAAAAACGAAGATGGTAAATGGTTTTCATTTTCGCGTAAAATGGTGTGAAACTGCTCGAATATGATCAAGGAATTCCGAAATGGCGGTGGATTTCTTAGGATCCTGCAAATGGTTCTGCAAAATTAGGTCCGCCAGGAAGCGATTCAGCTTGAACAAAAGAAGCGCTGGAAAGCTGCTCTTTACTTTCTTTTGCGAGGACAGCTATTTTTTAATCTGAAAACTTCGTGGACCAGATCGGGCTTTCTTTTTATCACCGGCAGTTGCTACGGAAATAAATCTTTTTCGGAGTTTCAAAGTAGTGAAACGTGAATAACGCTTGAATTTATTGCAGTCATCGTGTTGTTCGTTCATTTTGTTCGATGTTTTTAATCTTGTAAGGTGTTAGACCAATGTCTATTTTTTATGGAATTGTATTGCTTAACATAATGTAATTTAAGCATCTGTCTAAAAATAATGAATTAATAATCTTCGTTTAGGCTATTTTTGGAATATGAACATAAATTATTATTTCCGCTTACTAATGTTTATTAAAAACTTTTAATACATACATATAATAGTTTAATAGGTTTAAAATCAATTTTTGCTGCATCTGTCAAATATATTTATTTTATGCTATAACAAATCTTATTACATAATTAAATTTCTATAGTATTATTTCAGCACTGTGTTTTATGGAAATTAAAGCTCGCAATTAGTTGGATTTAGCAAATTAGATTCGACGTTTATTCTTAGCAGATAGCTAAAGCGCATATCGCGAAGTCCATAATACAACTTAAATATAAAAGCGAATACAGTATCTACGCAATCCTGGCGTTGTAAATTTGATCGACGTCTGCACATTCCGAAATGTTAATAACTTTATTAGGAGAATGAATATTTGTAATTAATTCTTTATTGTTCTGTTAATTTTCTTTTAATTATTCCAAGTGTGGGTCCCTTACCCAGAAATTTCGTTTGTGACTTCATCAGTCAAAGTTAAATATTAACTTGCAACCACCTTCAACGTAATCAGTTAGAACTGTAGACAAACATACTATTGTATATTATCTTTGCGTTACCAAAGTAATTAACTTTTCATTGTAATTTTATCATTTTAATATTTCCCATTTGGAAGCCATACTACAAGATGAGTTTTGATGTATGGTAGACCCAAAGAAAATTCTATTAAAACGCTATTGCCTAGCTGGTTCTGGTAAGGAACGCCATTTTTCAATTTCTCCATTCTTCCACCTTCTTTCCTCACTTGTCAAAGGGGTTATATTACGTCTCAATCGTTTTGCGGACTTTTCCATTTCGCACTCCACCACGGGCGTTCTACGTGGACTCGACTCCTTTGATTCAACTTGGATTTGACGTGGCTTCTGGATTCTTTCAACTCCTAGTCCCTGTGTCCTTCCGCGCGTTCCTCGGTCGACATGTCATAGTGACATTGTTTTATATCTCAGGTTCTTGTCGTGGTCCTTTGGCAATGTCTTTCTGACATTTCAGTTCTTACTTAGAAACCTGCAAAATGTGAAACGTCGCAAAGAATATCAAACTGCTTTGTCACTTGTTTCCTGTATTGCGGACAGCAGTTTTTTCCGATATTCTAGTTTTGAAGCAAAGTTGGTTATTATTCATTTTTGATCGAAACATTGTATATTGTACTTTTGAAATTGAAATCGATTTTTCTTATACCTTTCTTTTATATAGATTCTTAATGATCATGGAAAATAATGTTATAACGTCTGAAAATGTTGTTGCTGAAATACATCGAATAATGAAGCACTAAAATTGTTATATTTGCAAATCGTTATAAATATAATATTTTAAAAAAGTGTATTGTTTATAGAATAATTTATTAATTTAAATTTCATTACGAATAGTCGGAATTCGTGTAGCAATATTGATACGACGTAAACAATGTTATAAGACCATTTGTTTACATAAAGAAAGTTTATTTTACTACCACATATGTGCCCATAATTATGAAAGTGGTCTAATTGTAAGTCATATATTTCTTGTTTCGAGATATTTAATGGATTACATTTGAATAAATTAAAAAATATTTTTATATTATGCAACATTTTAATTCAGAATTTTATTAGCCTTGATTAATGCAAATTTATTGTGAATGTTATATTTTGTTTGAATCTTATACGAAAATGTTGTTTTTAAAGTTTGAATTGACTTAGACCATTTTCAAAATTAACAGAATGACCTATAAATGACTTAAAGCAATAAAAAACTACGAGTTTTATTAGAAACAATAATTTTAATGAAATAATTCATGAGGATTTATTAATTATTTTTGAAAAGCAATTCATTTTTATCATTTTAGGCTTTTATCATTATGAGTTTTGAGATTCTTAAAATGTTCCTGAAAAACTGGAGGAATGTAGGGTAGTAAACACATAATATCTTTATGTTTTTGTTCCGTTACTGGTCTAGTGGTGGTGTACAATGGAAGTTATTTAATATTTCCGTATATTTTTTGTCTTTATATCCGGATAATTAACATATTCACATAATAAGTACGTTGTCATTAACTTACCTAAACCGTTATCTGTTGACATAGTGGTAAAATATAAAAAATATTATTCCGCGATAATTACTACGGAAAAGCCCAACTGAATGACTGCACTTTCCAAATAAAACTAAATAAATTCCATATAATGGCAAAATGGCTAACACAATGTAGCGGTTCGTTTTTCACAAATTCACAAGGGTGAATTTGCGTTTCGTGTTCAAAGAATGTGTTACCACTGTTATCATTATCGTCGTCGGGTGACTAGTAATAACTGGCAAACTTAATTTTTTTAAATTTTTGACTCATACCACTTTCATAATTAACACTAAATGAATTCCATATAATGTTGAAATATCAACCACTATCTAATGGTTCATTTTTGATAATATCGTGAAAATTGCATTGAATTAATTCAGTTTAAAATAATGTGTTGTGAAATAACGGATAAACTCATTTTTCTTAAATTTTGACTTAGACCACATTCATAATTATGGGCACATATGACCTCGCATGGCCGTCAATGATAACTTGCTGAAGCCGTCTCAATATTGGCTATCACATCACGATAAAAAAAAACAGAGCATCTATTTAAAAATATAGAGATGACCTTAAAATCTCCTCTATGCCTCCACCCACCCAAAAAATATTTATATCTCAATATGCTCTCCTCTATACCATACATGTTTTGTATATAGCATATTTTCATATTTTTAGAAATAAATTAATCTAATAAAGTGCAAATAATTGAAATATACAAAGATTCTACAAGTTTTCGGAATCTCATTTTCATTATAATTAATGTATGCAAAAAGAACATATTTAGATACTAATCATTTTCCATTAATATGGCGGAAGTGAATTTTCTGAGTTTATTTCGTTTGTTGTAATGCATTGAGAAGAAATGACATTTCCCGGAATTCTGTTGGAATTGTAATAATTACAAACCGTCAAAATTTGTCAACGATCTTAACAATCCATTACTTTCTGGAATATCCTCACTTGTTTCTGAAACGACATGTATCATCACAAATCACGGTCACAAATTATCCGTGTCTATAATTATAAAAGAGATCTAACAAGGGGAAGACCAGACCAGGGGGTCACCGATTTTGTAAGTCAAAAATTTGAAAAACAGCACGTATTACTTCTTCTGTTTTGTACCAATATGCGTTACCATATGTTAAAGCCACTTTTAAGAAAATTTTACAAAATGGAACCCTTTCGTGGAGTTGATAGTTGTGTCATTACACAGAATTTAATGATCATCACGAAGTAAAAATCTAAATATCTCAAAACAGAGAGTAAATTACTTACAAGGGAACATCCCTAAGTTTAAATCACCGATTTTTATGAAATTTTAGTATAGTATAGTTTTCGTGAAAGTATTCGACACGTATCTTTTTAAATCGGCAATCGTCTACGTTAAAGGGGTGAAAACCGCCCTCAAACTTGGGGTTGTGAAAGCTATTTATCGAATATCTCTGAAACTATTAAAGATACGGAAATTTTGTAGAGAGTAAAAATTAATGTCTTTTGATGGCGAATCCGATGGTTGAACTCGTTTTAAGATCCTCTATCATGTTACGGAAGCAAAAATATACTGATCCATTTAAAAAAATGGAGGTGACCTTCAAATGTCCGAAGTACCTCCATCTTTAAAAAAAACTATTATAGCCACCGGACGGTCCCCTTCGTACTGTGCAATTTTATTTCAGCAAATATTTCTGTGAAACTTATAGTTTCGAAGATATCTGAGGTGCTAATAGTTACTGTCCCACCCTGTATACCAGCCGTTCATCCTTCTCACACAACTATTTACACTCTCGCACTCGCACTCACAACTCCAGCATATTCGGGTCTTGAGGGAAAAAACGGTCGGCCTGCTGGCCTAAGCAGGGCCCAACACCGCTTTCGCCCTCGCAGCCTTTTGCCATCCATAAAGCGGAACTATCAATATTTTTTCGGCACTACAGTATGTTCCCCCGTTAAAAAGACACAGTGTTTTTAGACAATTTCAGGTCTTTATTGAAGATTGCTGAATAGCTCGTAATTGGTTCATGGTACTGCAAAACATATGCGTAGTGTGCTAAGGCAATTCTTATCGGGTTCCTTGTATTTGCAACACGCACCGCAGTTGTTAAAACCCGTTGCAAACTTTTAAGTATCAACGACTGTCTATTTAACTTTAATCAAAAGCGTAACGAAATTAAAGGTAAATACCCTTATCAGTTTCGACCTCAAAACTAAACCCTATAATCGAAAGAATCCGCTTCACTTTTAGCTTCTTTTCCGTAAATCCCTTTCCTTAGAAGTTCCACAAACGTGATCTGTTTGGATAACACTGTAATCATTTTGTATAAGCTGTAAGTGAAAACCGGTACTTTTGAAGATAGATTAAAGTATAAAATACTAGTTCCTTCAAGTTTACTTTCCTTATAAGATCATGTTAAATTGTTTATTAAATAAAAACAAAACATACATCTATGGTTCAGTTCGTTTTTAGATCACCTGAAATTCGGATTGCAACATTTTCTAAAACAAGTAGCACCAACAGCATCGAGATTATTCTACCAGAAATGCCCACGACATGGATGTAAATAAGAAGGAGGAAAGGAAAAAAATTCTTTACATCGTCAGAGTTCCTTGATTCCTGGGTTTCCTACCTTTTATCGCAAGTAGTGATTTCTTCATATCCTGGCAGATGCAAAATTGTTGATCGCCAATGATATCTACTACTCCCAACGTTTTACACTAAATTAATTTTAGCTTGTGATGTTATTACACTTCGGAAGACTGGTTAAATTACCGCTCGTGAGAATCAATAAATGTAACAATTCTCCGCATGATGGAATATCAACATTTGGGTTCTATTATTACGTAAATACGCCGATACGATAACAATGGAAATTAATAACCGTTTAAAGCATAAGTGATGAACTAATTAAATTCATAGTTATTGGCTCTCATGGTAAAGTTTATCGATGATAACAATCGTAATTGGAAGCCCTCATAAAAACAATGGACGGGTGGAGCTGAAATTAAGAGTGGAAAGAGGATGTGAGCTTCGACAATGACATTTCAAAGTCCACTCTGACCCAGTTTTATAATTGTCCTCTCGAATGGACATGGTTCGTCATTATGGTTGCCTTTGACTTGTGTAATACATAAAATATAGCGTAAAACCTTTCACACGATATTTCTGTCTGTATGATGTAAAAGACTTTTGAAGCCGTCAAGTGTTGCAATCATGGTGTTAAATGCTTCTGCCGTTTTCGAGTTGATGTTAATACTATTCTGTTAACTGCTATGCGATTTTTGTAAGATTTTGCCCACTGACTTATGCAATGAAAAGAGACATTAGACATTTTAATGATACAAAATTAGCAATACATATTTGGTCATATTAAGACTACCTTTAAGTTTCTTCATCGGAGACTCGGTCTCTCTATTATACTTGCATTTTCGTTTAAATTCGATTCTACTACAGAATAAAGCATCGGTCATTATTAACTGGCACAGCAGTCAATGTGTTAATACTGATTGATCTGATATTACATACCGATGTTGTAATTGTTTTATTGAATGGCATTTATTCCAAAGACGTTCTTTTAAACGGAAATTCCGTTTAGAAAAAAAACCCTATACTATAATATTTCCGTTTCTATCGCGCCACTTTTAAAACGTTCAAAGTGAGTGAGCTATTTCTTGTATGTATGTGCATGAAATTTAGTTTTTTCAAATCTTTGACAATTATTTTCTAAATTTAAAAAACTTATAATTTTCATTTGAAAAATTCTGGTACTTTTCGAATCAAAGTTGATACAGTTTATGTTTTCATTGCACAAAAATAATGGCACGGTTTCGCGAATATAGAATTAAAAATAATCATCAAATGGCTTCCGTTATTACATTGAAAATTATATCATGTAAAATACCAAAGTTATAGTCACTACAGTTAGAATTTCTGTTATAGTACTTATCAGAAAGTCTGTACCTTCGGATTGTATAACTTTCAAACTTGCTTACGCTCATCACGATTCACTATTCTTTTACTTTTTCTTCGAAATTGCAAAAATTACAACTCGCGCGAAAATTGCAAAAGTGCAGAGACTCCTCGCATCTTAAATTTTATCTTTTCCATACAACCGACGATGAAACTGGACGTCTCGATTCACAAGTGTGTAGGAACGTTACGCATAAAAGTACCAAGTCGGCCAATAACGTTTGCGAAACTGCACTAGTGATAATCTATATCTTCGAAAGAACCGGCAGTGGTTTAAAAACGTTTTTTTTCTATGGCCAGCGATATTGTTTGCCATAGTGTACTCTTACTCAATGTTCTCCCCTGAAGGATTCTTTCTAAAGTCAAAACGATATTCCCATAAAAACTTTCCTCCTACTTTCGGAAACTATCGTTATTTGATCCACCATTGTTTCCTTCTTTTCCTTGGCCATCATGATATTTCTTATATACCACAGAGTATAGTTCATTGTAGTTTCCATTTTTTGATCGAGAAAATGAAAAAAATTGGAATAGGAAAAGTATATGTTTCACGCCAGTCCTCGAGATTGGTACGTCCAGCAGATTTAATTACCACATCCTGGCAGGAAGTGCAACGAAGTTTTGACGGCCATGGAAAAATAAATTCCCGCAGCATTCGTACGTGTTACAGGCTGTATAGAGAGATAACACTATACTTTTTTTTGCTGTCGATACACGATAAATCGCCGGGAAACAGGAAAATAGAACATGAACAACTGAAATTCAACATCGGCGTAACTGCTGGGGGTTATAGTGAATGCCGTTGCTTGTATGTATTTATCGTCTGTATTTTTTTTGCTGTGCGACGTACGTGATATTTTATTTTCTTCGTACACTGATAGTACCGATTTTTCATTTATCGTTTCGCCTTAAACGCCATCACGATACGTTTCCCAAATACGGTGAAATCGATGCTATTAGAAATTACGCATGTTTGAATTAATAGTGATTATCGGGATTCCTTTAATTGATTTCTTTTTTACTAGAGTTCATATGTAGAGAATACGTATCTAAATGATGAATAAATGACTAAATACTGTTGCGTGATGAGGTTGGGACAAACTTCGAACCTTAATAGACGGAAAACCAGAGAACCTGAACATCCGGTTAATTTAAAGCACACGGACACAGCTGATTAAGTGAAACTGCCGGTACAGTTTGTCGAATGGTGAAATTGTAAGAATCATCTCCAACTGAGATGAAACTCGAATTCGTTTTACAGTTATTACGAAGTATTAAAAAGAGAATTGCAAATAGGATAATTCTTCGAGACGTTATCGAAGTTAGTCGTCAAAATTCATTTTCTTCGTTCGCAACAAAATTGTCGAATAGACGATTTACGTATCACTGGAAGTTGAGTTTTCACGTCGATATAAAACCCTCGCTGTTACGCTACTAAATTCGACAGAATTAGTCTCGTCGACAGAAACACATTTCACGAGGGAGTGACCGGGAATCAATATCGAAGGTTTGTAATCCAAGGTAAAGATAGCGTGACAGAATGAAAGAGTGAAATATGAAAGATGTCTTCACATATCACACCCGATACCATATCCCAAGTTGCAGCGTTCTCCACATAAATCAATAAAATTCAGAGCCACTCGCGATATGTTTATGATGGAAGACCATAATCGAATTTCTCTGCTGGATACTGACAAGTATTTTCAATGAACTCATCCCCGTGTGCTCGCGCAGGAAATTGTGCGTGTGATGTATGTTATAAGACAGGATTTCCGGAAGTAGAGGAAGCAAGTGATGCGCTGAGAAGAGGGGGAAAATTGCTCGCGAATTGATCTATTCGGGTGTCCTTTCCCACTTTAGGTCCCTTGTTTGATTGATTTTCCTGATGGGGAAAAAAAAAATTCTTTATCACACTATCTCATCGTCTTGAGGCCTCTCAAATATAAGATATCTATTCAGTGTGCTTCTGATTCTCAATATAATATTTAATTTAACACAGACTTAGTCTACATTGTAATCGAACAATTCTGTAGGTACTAACAAGTATTTTAAATGAACTTATCGCCATATAATGGCACAGGAAAATGTACGTGTGATATGTATTATAAAACAAGACACCGAAAAGAACAGGAAGAAAGTGATGGGCTAATAACTGTAAAAAAATTGCTTTCGGATTGCTCTGATCCGTTGTCCTTTTTCTCTTTGGGTTTCTACCTGGGTCGTTTCCTATCATCCGAGAAAATATTTTCTATCAAAATATCTTATCGTTTTGTGGCCTGTAAAAAATGATATTGAAATGTCTCTTCAATGTGCACCGCACTCTCAATACACTGTAACCTCTTTGACCAAGGTAAAATGTATTTCAATAACGTACTCAAAATCATAAAAACAAGTTTTATTAATTCTTCATTTCCGTTACGTACATAGCAAAATGCACGACCATGTTTTTCCATTAAGAAACAATTAATATTTAATTTATTTTAAGCTTTATATATTCGATCTGAAGCTGCATGATGGATTTGCAAGTGTTACAAAGAAGACATAGCCTGTGAAGTAAATTATTTAATAACTGTCTACATTCCAACGATTTGATGCACTTCGCTGACGTACCTATCGCTTTTATCGCACGAACAAAACCGGAGAATGAAACTACAGACCGCAACAAGTTTGATGGCACGCGGCTATTTTTCGAGTCTGATTCGCCAGACGGATAGACATCCCTCGTTCACACATATTTTCGATTCTAATGTGCTACTGGCCGAAAAAACCACACATTCAAATCTGAATGCATGACGAAGAGATTAATTGTCATACATCAAAGCAAGTCAGAGAACGCTGTGTGAACGACGAAAGAACTGTTTCGTTTTTGATTATTATTGCTCGAGCTTAAGATTTCCAAAAACGATATGGCGGAAATAGGAGGTGCGAGCGGCAGGCCCCTCTTGCCACATTGCTCTACTGCGTGCAATCAGGCTTGTCGCCGTCCGTATCGTATTCTAAATGCTTAGGAAATTAAAAAGAATTATACTGTGTTAAGCACAATACAGTAAAATTTGGTGCAGTATTTCAATCAGCAATATTCGACGTAGAAAAATACACCTGCACATTCTCCGCCAGTTCTAGGATATTTCTTCTATGTGATATGTATCAGTCTCGGTGATTCGAAACCTACCGAAAATTGTAGGTTCTACGTGAAATGAACATAGAAGTTACAGGCGAAAAAACAAACGAAGAAAAAAAAGAAAATGGCATCTGTCGATATCCCCTGTACACTTTCTAATGTCCGTTTTTGTAACTACGTTTTTACGCTGCTGAAAATTAAACGATTCTTCACGTATCTGTATCTCGAGTATCTTTCTCTCCAAGGTGATTAGGTAACGATGATTCTAACTTTCAGTCCCCCACATTTGCTCGGCCATCATTCAAAAGGTATTATTAGTGCCATTAGTAGAAGACGAATTAGGGGTGGCCAGCGAGATCTGAGACGCGTGTAAGAGAAATCAAAAGAGGGTATGTGAGACTTAGGGTCGATTCTGCGAATGTTAGAGGAGCACGTACGCCACTCACGTTTCGAAACGTTTTAGAGGAAATCACTTGTGTTTCATAAATCCTCGCACGGTACCTGGCTAGCTTGGTACTCTACTCGCAAACTCAACCCTATGAGAGTTCTCGCACGAAAGTTTAGGATCTCGGGGGATGGTGGAATTCGAGTGAATTTCATCCGGTGGCTCGTTACGCGTTATGAAAGGCTACATAGAGGCTTTCTTCTGGGAAAATAACTTTTCATCGTATCAGTGCAAGATTTGTCGTGAAAGTGAAAGTTAAAGATTGATACTTCAAACCGTTTGCTACTATTCATATATCATGGGGCTCGAAAGACTGAAATTTCGATTTTGTGCTTTTATTTTTCTCGTATACAATTTTTACTATTTTACTATCAGGTCTAATAAATAGTGGGAGAGATATCGAATCTAATATTTATATTTACATTTAATATTAACATTCTCCTGAACTGTTGGCGTTGTATGTCACGTCGTATAATTTAAGGCAGTAACAGGTAATCTTAAATCGTTTTTTGCCTGATAATAAAATTCGTTTTGTTTCAACATCGCTGATACGTGTGTACTTCTTGAAGACCAAACTTCAGTTATTATACACATGGAAAAATACTATTTTCTGTTAATTCTCCTATACTGATTGTTATGTTAAACAACATTACCGTAGTAGTTTTCATGAAGTCGTATTTGACAATAGGTGATAATATTTAATGTCCTTTAATGTACGAAGTAATAGTGGCTAATATTTTTACCAATAACAGATGCAAAACAAGTCTGCTGTAATGTGAATTTAAAAATTACTTATCTTATGAATACAGCGCAGCCTAAATCCTGTGCGAATTAATTTTTAGATATACAGTCAAACGTAAAACTTTCTACATGCCCTCTGCCTACATAGGTACGGCCATAAAACGTATGGCGTGCAGACCTAGGCACGGAACTTGGTCACTCTGGCCGTGGACATGCAGACTGTCTTTCCCACTTTTTCATCAAAAATCCATCCCATCCTTAACAGTTAACAAACGAGTCACGAAAATTTACGTTTTACCATTCCGACTTCCTAAGACGGGTCACGTGGATTTACTCTTTTACTTGAGCTCTTATTACGCTGTGTTAATTTTTCATTTTTATGCACAATGGGTTTTTTTCTTGTTATAACTAGTTGTAGTAGTATCTGTCTGTTGAATTTACCGCGCACTTTTGCTTTTGAGGTAGGATTTTTTAGTAATTTCGTAACCGTGAACATGGCAAGCACGAAAGAGTTTTCTTTAGAAGATGAGGAAATCTGCGAGGAAAAGGCAGATAAGTTATTCGATGTAGGAATTGCTAATGAATCAGAGAACTATGATGAAGAAAGAGATATTTATGGCGGTGACAGTAAAATGATTGCTTTGAGGAAAAAAATCGTGCTGACGTTACTGTCTCCGGAAAGTGAATTTGACAGTAGCGACACAAGGCCGACTGTTTTACAAAATATCATACTTGTAAGAAATATTACAAATGTAAACAAATAATCTTGTAAACTTTTAGAAAAAAATAGTGTTGATTTAATAAAACTGCGACGCTTTAAAACCACACATACATGTTTATTTAATTCTCTTAAAAACTGCCCAGAAACCGAGAAAGACAGAGAAAAAATAACCCGTTCGTTAAGTGTTAAGATTCAACCGACTTCCCTTTGGAAACCAACCACATTAGAGGATCGAGAACATCGACTCGGCCTCTCTGTGCGACTGCGAATTTCTTGTAAACACCGTAACTCTGACGCACATAACCTTCACACCAGCGTTGAGAAGTTCATAGAATTCATTTAAATATTGTTAACTAAGAGTCAAGTAAGGACTCTTTTACTTTATGCTGACAAAGTGGTGATTGGAAATATATTGTGGGAGTTTTTTTATAAAAGCCGCGCGAATCTATCTAGATTCTTCTGGAGAAATCTAGCGTAAGACAAAAGACAGACCAAAGACGGACATAGACGGCACGCGGCCGAGAAGACGCAGAGAGTTAACGAACGCCACGTTAGACGGACACGTTGGTAGACGAGTAGAAGAAAAGCCATACAGACGTAATAGACAAGTAGACGTAGTAGATGCATAGACAAATAGACGATTAGAGGATTAGACAAGTAGACGAATAAACGTATATCATATAGACGCATAGCTGTACAGACAATTAGACGAGAGTAACAAGTAGACGAATAGACTCGACTAGACAGACGATTGTATATTTATTAGTAACCGTAAGAGTGTGTGTATGTGTATCATAAGTCATCGAGTTTCTTGTAATGAAAATGTATCGTTGAAATAAGTTTTAAATCAGTGTGATAGTTTAGCAAAGTCAATGTAACAAAGTAAATTCATAAAAAGTAGTTAATCAAGTCTTGTAATAGAAGTGTATATGTATAGTCAGACTTACAATAGTTCATTTGTATAGCTTTAGTAATATGAAAAGAAAATCAATCGCTTTACAAGTTTAAGGTTTTAACAGTAATAAGAGAAAATTACGTTTTAATGAGAAAAACGGAATTTTTGTATTTAATAACAGAACAGTCGACAGGAGTGTAACAATTAAAACAGCCACGTAATTTAAAAAAAAAACAAATTGCTTCACATCGCGAACAGAAGCTCTGTTCCGTATTTTCAGCAAAGGAAACCATTTCCCGATATCAAAAATCGACCCAGCATAAGTTTGAATGGTTCGTTAAACCACATCCCATACAATTCAACGGTGCATGGAAGAATAAAATTCCACAAACTGTTTATATAAAAGTATACTTTTAACATTCATAATGACACCGCGCAATTATCCTCTCGTGCGATAAGAAAACAAACTGGGAAACCTTTGGCGCGATTATCTCGTTGACACTTGAACCGAGCAAAGAATACTTTAATGATTTGTGGCTGCCTCGATTTAAAAAGGTAGCGATGGTAATTAATGCACATCCGTAAAACTTTTGAAACATTGCCTGCAGAGAATCAATATATGCTCATGGCTCTGCGAAACCGTAGTCAAAGGCGTTGCATTTCGACGCTGCAAAGAGGAAACCGCTGTAACCAAAAGCCAAAGCTCCGCCTCGAAGGCCGTTCGCTACGCCTGTAGTTGGATCCGTCCATTGTTTTTCCAGTAGTAACGTTAAAAATAGCACTCACATTGTATGCTGTTTTTTCTCCCTCTCTCTCATTCTTTCCCACTTTCCATCCTCTTTCGGCAAATTTCCCTATTCAACGAGACTCACGTATATCCGTCCTTCCGCTGACTTGTTCACCTGTTGATGGACGTTCCGCCTACGGGATCAAAAGGATTCCGTGAGGCTGCCGAAAGGGGCCTCCGGAGCTTTCAGCAAGTATTCGTCGAAAGCAAGTAGCGGCCTTTTCAAAGGGCGACTTCCTTACTTAGCCATTCTTGGATCTGGGGAATTTCGTTAGCTCTCCAGAGTGCAGACACCTTTACGCGAGTACGGTCATAGTAGCGATGCTTTTGTTCGCGTTAAATGGTAGGAACGATTTTTATGCTCCGGTATGATGCGTTTGAGTGAGCATTTTTCTTCTTAATTATTTATAAAGTTATGGGTAACGTTTACTCTGTTAAAGTGTGTAGTGTGTTTGAAATAGAGTTCTTGTTCAATCACTCAAAATTGGTTATTGGCTTATTATTGACTCTACTTTCGATTGTTATTTTCTTATCTTTCTTTTAATTCGGTGCGTTTTCCATTTATAAATTCTGTTTGTAAAGACGCTAACTCCGATGAAATTAATTTGTAAAAGAAATTTTAATTATAATATTATTGAAGATATTTTGTGTACATTTAATGTCACACACAAAGAAAAATAGGATACTTACGATTAGTCGTTCGAAAAAGGAATTCTGTTAATATCAAGAATATATAAAGCGTTATAATTTTGCAAAGTTTTACCATCTTGTATTGCAAATTAGATAATTGGGAAAGTTGCAACAAAAACACACAATAATAATAATAAATGATTTCCTTATTTGATATTGCATAGAGTTTCTACTCAGATTATAATTCCATTTGAAAATATTGTCAGTTTATTATGAGTACCTACAAAAATCAGTAAATGTTGCGGGTAATATCAAAATATACGTTATTTTATTATTATTTGCAGATATAATAAATAATATAATTGCAGACTTCAGTTTTTCAATTTTCATCATTGAAATTTGCAAATTCAGTAATAATATACAGTAAACGCTTTAATTTTGTGCAAATACATTGACTTCTCTTTCATTCCTTTTCGTTTCCGTTATATCGAATAGGTTCGACAAAATTTCGTCCCGAAAACTTGACGAATCTCCATCGTCAGCGAAATAATCACGGATCGTTATATCGGATAAGAAAATCATAGCCCGAAGTCGGTTGTTGCCTGATTTCGAATACGATTCCGAGGACGAGATTGCCGGAATAAACCGGCGTATCTGCACGTGCCGGCGATTTCGATGGTAACGACAAAAATCGGAAGAACGGAAACCGAAATCAGGCCATTTGTATTCCGTTGTTTCCGTTCTTTTCGCGAGATATTGCGTACGGTGAGAGAGACACTAACTCGGAAAAGCTTTTATTCGGTCGCCATCTGGCTAAGAAGAATGGTGGAAAGTTGATCAGATGGGTTTTTGCGGTCGAGAGAGAGAAGGAGAACGAGAGGTAAATGGTCGGAAATAAGAGGCAAATACCATTTTCATTTTTAACCGAGAGACTACCGGACTTTTTAATGGATCTAGTCAAGCGAGCTAAGGCAATAACTGTTGGTAATCGTGCGATACCTTAACGACGTGTTTCCGTTAATAGGTTTCTTGATTGCCTGCCGAAACCTGTTCGTTCCACTGGCACGAAAAATTTCACGCTGACTTTCCGGATGAATTTATCCCTCCATTTTCAGAGTATTTCGTGTCCTCATTTCGACGATCCACTTTGTCATGTGAAAAACGAAAGATATATCTAATTTATGACTTAACGAAATCTGTTTCCTGATGGAATGTGTCTATCGATTGTAGGCGCAATGTCATCGATGTGTTTCGGCACGAAGATAGTGTGCCGTGTAACGAATCCTGCCTATCGAAACTAATACCGAATGTCAGAAGTGGTAATGCAATCAACAAAGTTGCCGTGTACACGTAACATGGTTGTGTGCTCGCATGTATTCAAAATAATTCTGGTGCAACTGCATCAATGGAGAGCACAAGACCAAGCGGTACACGATAAGACAACTGGAATAGTTGAACGAAATTGTATCTGATAGCTGCGAATGCTCCATGAACGAGACACGTTGTCTTCCCTACAATGGTGCACGGCGCCGTAGGAAAAGCGGTTTGCGATAACAATAAACATAGTTTATTAAAATTAATCTCAAATGGCCAAAATGATGTGAGACGTGGAATATATGTAACAAATAGTTTCAAAGAATAGTTGTCATGTATTGTGTTTCTATTAATAAGAATTCTAGTGGTGTTGTGAAAAGTATGTTTAGTAATGAGGTTACACTTTGCACTAAACTCTCAATGCAGAATTAAAATTTTTAATTTTAATACTCATTATACACTCAAAGCACAGTTAATTTATCAAACAGGTGGATATTATGATAATATTTCTTATAAAGAACAGTAGTTCCGAATTATCTTTCAATTCATTTCAATAATACTCTGAACATATAACACCCACTACACTTTCTGAACTCGTAAATAACATTTTTACGTATGAATACAAATGAAAATCATTTAATTACAAAGAACAATTAAAGTACATTACCCGACCGATATTTTCAGAAATTATCAACAGAATTTAGCGGACGCTTAATGTAACACCATATTTCTTATAATCTTGAAGGAGACGCGGCAATTCGTCGTGAAGGAAATCATACACTTTCTTAGAAAACAACTTAAAAGACAACATAATTATACACTATTAACTTATAAATTAAAGTATGAAATATGTATTTATACAAAATTGATAATATTCAACATTATTTTCGTATTAACATTCATCAGATTCGAGTTTCATTATCGGTTTGAGGCACTTCATCTTCTTATTCTTCACAGCTTGTGCCAGAGCACTCATCACTTATACTAACTACATATTTGTTTTTATATGTTGTCACCTCTTTTAGACATATTTGGATGAATAAAGTAGAGCAATTTATCATAAGAGAGTTAAATTTAATTTAACAGTAATATTACCAATACACAACATGCACTAGGACTATCTTCTTGAATTCAAAAATTAATAGTACCTGTAACTTTAAAAACGTCTTCAGACTATGACTGCAATTTACATACTGAATTTAGTTTTTTCTTCTGATGCTTATTTCTTTCATGCATCAGGGTTCTCCAACGTAAATACGTAGGATTTGCGATATCGACCTCAAAGTATCGCCACTGTGTTATTTATGTTTACATTTAACGTTTCCGTTCTTGAAGAACTAACTCTTTTATCGCGTTCATATTTATTACTGCAGTAATGCCTTCACGAGTTAAGCCAATTAATTAACATTTATGCTTCCATTACGATCGTATCAAATTGACGCATATCCGTAGGACAGGTATATGACATCGGGTACTAGAAAACTAGAAAGCTTTAAAGAAAATGAATTTGAATATACAGGGTGGTCCACACAACGTGTGCACCGTTAAAAACTTCCAAAATATGCATTGCACAAAAAAGTTTTTATATAGAAGTTGCATGGTCTGAAGGGGCACATTATATAGTGTAGTTATTTTTTTTATAGGTGGAGGCGTTTCGGAGATTTGAAGGTCAACTTTGTTTTTTTAAATGGAATGCTATATTTTTTATATCAAAATATGGAAGAATGTCGAATTCTGAGTAAAAAAGTATTGACCTTCATTTGCCCTAAACCTAATAACTAACGAGTAATTCCACTTTATTTCCTGAAAATTTTCTTCGCGTAATATCAAGTTAGAAATTCGACCTTATCACAGATTTCCGCAGGACAGCGATGTTTACGTGACAGTGTTTACTAATATGAGTGACCTAGTGGCTTAACGCAACTAATGTAAATGTTCAAAGTGGTATCCATTGGCATTAATACAGTGATGCAATCTATTAACTAATGAAGAAACTGCATTCTGAATCATATCCGCACTGAGTGTAATGCATGCTTCACGAATACGATGTTTCATATTCTCAGATGTTGTTGGTGGTTCACGATACACTGTGTCTTTTAATGTGCCCCACAGAAAATAGTCTAAAGGAGTAAGGTCCGGTGAGCGTGGAGGCCACATAAATTGTCCGCCACGACCAATCCATCGATTAGGAAATTTTCTATCCAGTACTTGCCTTACATTACGCGCGTAATGTGCAGGACAACCATCACGTTGATACCAGATTTGTGTAAGGATATTTAAAGGTACATTTTCCAATAAAGATGGTAAAGTGTCGCTCAAAAAGTTAGCATATTTTTGTCCTGTTAGTCGATCATTAATAAAATATGGCCCAATCAATTGGTTGCCCAGTATTCCACACCACACATTAACGCTCCATTGACGTTGGTGGTCGACTTCTCTCATCCAGTGAGGATTTTCTGGTGCCCAATAATGCATATTTTTCAAATTAATCTGCCTGCGATTAGTAAACGTTGCTTCATCAGTGAACAAAACTTTTTGTAAAAAATAATTATCACTGTTCATTTGATGCAGAAACCACTGGCAGAACCGAACGCGGTTTTCATAATCCGTTCCATGGAGCTCCTGATGAAGTGTTAGGTGATAGAGACGATGTTTTCATTATGAAGAATGCGTAGTACACTTGTTTTGCTAATTCCAGATCCTCGTGAAATCTGCCGTGTACTAATATGGGGGTTTTCTGTTACCACTGCTAGGACCGCAATAGCATTTGCATCAGAAGTAACAGTTTTCGTTAAGTTACGTTTAGTAACATTAAGACTTCCGGTTCGTCGAAGCGATTGACACATTCTCTCAAATATGGCTCGAGATGGCTGATTTCGTTCAGGATACCTTTCGGCATACATGGCTTTGGCTCTTATTGCATTTTTATGGCACTCACCATAAACTAAAAGCATATCAACTTTTTTGCTATTACAAAATTTAATTTTTACTTTAATCTGTCCGGTAATTACACACAACACCGAAGGTAACTTCAATACTGGATTACGAATATGTAGACGATTGCGAATCATGATAGATGTTGTGTTGATAAACACTGTCACGTAAACATCGCTGTCCTGCGGAAATATGTGATAAGGTCGAATTTCTAAGATATTACGCGAAGAAAATTTTCAGGAAATAAAGTGAAATTACTCGTTAGTTATTAGGTTTAGGGCAAATGAAGGTCAATACTTTTACTCAGAATTCGACATTCTTCCATAGTTTGATATAAAAATTGCAAGCATTCCATTTAAAAAAACAAAGTTGACCTTCAAATCTCCGAAACGCCTCCACCTATAAAAAAATAACTACACTATATAATGTGCCCCTTCAGACCATGCAACTTCTATATAAAAACTTTTTTGTGCAACGCATATTTTGGAAGTTTTTAACGGTGCACACGTTGTGTGGACCACCCTGTATATGTAGGAAATTTGGGACAGATGTAGGTTTTAATTTAACAATATAATTAATAAACGATAGCTGATACATTCGTTCTCGTTTGCATACGTTTTCTCACTGCACGCCGTCGTGCGTTGCGCTTTTTTCTTCCTTCTCCCCAAACTCTTTTATTTCTCGCAATGTCTCACTCTCACACATCCCTCTCACTCACTCACTCACCCTCTTCTTCATCCATTCTTTCTCTTCCTTTCTAGAACGCATGCATTCCTACATATATTTGTTCCTTTCAGTGGGTGAAATCCAGTACAAGTGGTGGAAGAAAAATGTAAACGGTTTCTGGTATTTTCCTCATGATATTCGGAATGCATGAAAATGATGCGTCTCGTATTGTATACTTTTCAAACAGAGCCCGTAAAGGAAAATGGGTATAAAAAATTTAAGAATTAAAAATCCGCCGACCATATTGCGTAATAAAATTTTCATCGTTCTCCACATACAATATTTAAAATTGAATCGGGGAATATCGATACAAACCACAAAAAAATCAAACGATGCTTTTCAACTTTTTAAATCAAATATCCGGGGTTCATGTGTTACCAGCTTTTCTATATGAATTCAGATTCGAACTCATTATACATTCTGTGGCGTAACTGCGTTGCCACGAAGTTCTTGAAGCGGATCGCGCAAACCCGTGATCCATCAGTCACGGATTAGACTAGGCTGATCTCTAATACCAGCTAATACAGGTCCACCGAACTTTGCCAACGTGACTGAATTTCCTACGAATCTCTCGTGGCTACTGAGTTACACGTACATACATATTTCCCGGGCATACACGCGACCGCTGAGATCACTTTGAACGTCTTCGATTTATCAAAAATTCACTTTCACGTCAAACGAAAGTTTTCCGTTACTTTAATGAATTTCCCAATTGCTGTGTAATTTCCCGCGTTTCTTTCTTTCTCACAAAGTATTGTAGGCGTTTTTTGCCCGCGATGTTTTTTACAGGTAGACGTTTGTTTGTCGGACGATGTTCGAGCACGGTTTTATTAATAGATAACACGTTTACGACGGCGTGTACCACCGGTGACTGACACTTGAATGTCACATCCTACAGTGTGTAGCACCAAATCGTTAAATTCGTCTGGGTTACTAGAAAAAATTCCCATATAGTACAAAATTAGTATAAGGGAAATTTAACCCATATTTTTTTAAATAAAGAGGATGTTTTTTATTTCAGTTCAATATTATGCACATTACTTAGGAATTATTAAATATTAATTTTTCTTTTCAGTAAGTAATTGTTCATGTTGGAATGCGACGTTAATTCGTAAGACGTTTTTGTCGCGTTCGTCTAATATTCGCCGACATTTTTATTCCCGATCATTTTCTGTTACTGTCTTCTTCTGCTCAGTTTGTCGGTCAGTTGCATGTAGGAGCATTGTATCAATATATATATATATATCTTTCTTGAAATAAAATACAAAATCCATTGCAATTAGAGTACAGAAGTTTAATCATTTCTATGCAATTTTTCAAAACATTTTAAACAAATAAAACTTCATATTGCGTAAGTGAGGGCAATCTGTGTAATGCACAAGTGCAAGGATAAGTGCTTTACAGGGAAGATTTATCGAAAGCTGAGAACTTCTAAATTTTATTACGATTTATTCGCTTTCATGTCCGTCATGACGCGAAAAAAGTTCCGTTCAACTTCTTGAAATTAATTCTGATTTGTCGTAGTGTGATCAAGGGTTTTAAACGACTCTTAGAGAATGAGTGGGGGCAGCGACTATAGGCGGAAGTTGAAGGGTCAAGATAACAATTATCATGATAACTATTTTGAAAATAGTGACTGATCCTAACGTCGAAAGTTCGGGACATTATAGTTGTATTGTGTTAAAAGGGCGCGGACTGCGGCGTTTATAGAAGACTCCGGGATACGTTTTAATATAGTAACGGAGAGAGTTGTTCCTTTATGAGTTCCTAGTATCTACTGATCTATTACAATTTTTGGTCTCAATTTATATGCCTATGGATTGTGTGCGTCGGATTAGGGGGCGTTTACCTAGGTGGCAGTAGAAGTGTCCCTTCGACGATCGTAATTGGTCAAGGAGGCAACGCCCTATGAAGGTAAATCTACATTAGTTACCTCGTGTCATGCAGTTTCTCATTTGCTCAATGTACGCAGCATTGATTTCACTTTACTAAATAATATTGCATGATAATTATGAAGATAGAATTGTTACGATTTTCTGAACTTAATTAAACGTTCGCAACAGTGTTTTTGGATATAAAAAGTCAGCCACCGAGCCAATGTGAGTCTCATAAGCGGCAGTTGTGAAAGGGGAAAACTGGAAAAACTTCAAATACTCCAAGATTTGTACAGGTGAAACAGGGAATGCTCCTAAGAAACTATAGGCACACATACAGAAAAATCAGGCCAGAAAACACGATGTGAGTCTTTGCCTCATTGCTGAAGTAACATTTTATGGCATTCCCGTGTGAATTGTCATCTCTGTTATCTTGATACTTTGTCAATTGTTGGTCGTTACATAAAGTTTGTTAAGTTATACAGCTATCCCATTTCGTTTATGTACATAATAAATATTTAGCACTTTTTCAAATGTGTCATTACTGCTTACCGTACATTCTTTAGCAATATTTTAACGGAATTCAATTTAAAACCTTATTCCTCTGGGACATGAAGAAACGCGGTTAACTGCAATGGTTTTTTGATTTTATTCGCAAAAATACAAGGTATCATACTTTCTCTATTAACTTTTTCGCAATTAAGAGGAAGACGTACGTGCTTTTCCTAAATTTTGGCACACGAAAGGAAACGATATATCGTAACATAAATCTCGACGAAGAAAATATACCGTATATCAATTGGATCGCTTTTCCAGCCGTTAAAATTTTCATTTCTGCCGTGACGTTTATTCGGAATTATTGTTCCGTATTAATGAAACATTTGATATTCCTATAAAAGTGATATAAATACGAGCACAGAGCGGCTGTTGCGAATATTTGCGGTGAATACCTGGTTTTAATAATGTTAAACAATGTACCACTGAAGCATAGTCAGATAATATCGAACAGGCTTAAACTCATACGCGAAGTAGAGTTCGGGCATTCAAGTTGGATTGGATTAACGCGTGTAGGCTGAAATTTGACGTTGCTGTTCGAGAAAACTTTTAGTTGAACGCCGGGATAGTTTAAGCTTTCCAATGCCATACCTGGCCCACGTTACGCAGATTTGGAGAAATTCATTAAAAATCTACCCTATTTGCTTTTTATTAACCATCATCCGATCGTGTTAAATACTGAGTACATTCGAGATATTCATATATGGTAACCATTTTTCTGGATATCTTTAATTGAAATCTATGTTTCCTTGAATGTAATTAAATCCATACATTTTACGGAAGCTATGTAGAACACTAGAATAACCTTCATTTAAGATCAGCAGAAGAAGCTTTCAGATATTACAAATTTTACTTCCGTTCGTAACAAATGGGGTACTATATTTTTTTATCCTGAATTTGAGTTTAACTTACAATTAGTAAGACAAACTATACTGGACATTTATATTATTGCATTTATTTTTTTTAATAAAAATGTATTGACATTACATCTAATGAAATAAAAAATATTAGACATCCTTGGTGAAATTTTGTTATATCAAAATATAGGAATCTTTCAATCGTAATTTTTCTTTGGAAAGAGACCAATACCAATCTGTCTAAACTATCATTTTTCCTAATTAGCTGGCGGTCGAATTGCATTTACAAATTAACAAATTGCACTGCAAATTCGTTTTGACAAACGTTCAATGCAGAAAAAAAATCGTCTTTTACGTATAACAGTAGGACTTTTTAAACCATTTTGCTTTTGCCACGATATAGGTTGCATATAAACCGAAATTCGAGCAACATCATTCCTTGTGCAACAATAAGTTAAATATGTAGAACGATATTTTCTACACAAATCTTAAAGTTTCGGAAGGAAAAAAACAACTTTCTCACCAATCCTTTTACTTTGCACATTTAGACAAAATTCTTGTAATTGAGATATTTCTTTCATTCCAATGAAAATATATAGCTGAACAAAGCTTCGAAAGTATATATAACTAAATGTTTGGAAAATGATGTAGAAAAAATGTAGTACAATATTAAAATTTTTCAGTAATATCTTACTGAAAAAAGATAACATCAGTCCTTTTAATTAACCCCTTTAGGTAAACTTTTGTTTCATACTTCAAAATTTCAAGCGTCACATACTCTATCTTTCATTCTCTTTGTCGTATTTAGATATGAAAAAAATGAATTTTTGATACTTCTTTGATGCATTATTAGTTCCCCAATATTAATTTGAATGGAAATTGTACACTATCGCACAAATGTGAAAAAACACTAACAGTTTCCAAAGTAAACACTAGATTCGAATGTACAATGATTGTAATGCACTCGATGAATATTCCTTCCCAATTGAATCATCGCCAAAGAGAGGCGCCTGGACAATCATATTTTAAGGAAATTCTTTTTGCTGGAAAAGGTTGAAGTATAATTTCCTATTCACACATGCACTCAAATACACTGGGAACAATTGCGAGCCTTCATTGAGAACATCACAATTGTTCCGTCCTCATTTCCTTACCCTTCGATAAGAGGCACTTTTATCGGATGCCTCCTCATAAAAAGGTTTCAGAAGAGAGAGAGAGAGGGAGAGAGAGAGAGAGAGAGAGAGAGAGAGAGAGAGAAGCAGTCACTCATAGTACGATAGCAAATGAAATGGAACGTATTGTTCCAGCGCCCGTAGTTTACTTGAACGAGTATTTCGACTTTCAGTCGATGATCGAGAAATTCCAAGCTTATCTACATCCGAAAAGTTCGTTTACGCGTAGTACAGAAATTTTGAAGAATTACGTTCATAACGGTTCTGGGATCGGTGTATTAGGTGTTAAATAATAAAATTTATTCAATGACCCTTAGTCCTCAGGTTAATGCAAAATAAATTCGTCTGAAGTAGTTGAAATTCTGAAAGTGAACCGGCGAAGCCACCCAATTGGTACGCTTATGGATCATTTATTCATTATCATACACATGCACATCTATTCATTAATTTAAGAATCTTAGGTGTGAGATGAATGAGGGCCCGGTAAGGCGCTGGTCTGATCATCCGCCACTCGGTAGCCGTTATCTTCCACTTTCTATTTGTTTCTAATTATCGGTTCATCGGTGAAAACAGGGTTCGCTATGTGACCTGTTGAAATGCACGTACGCCAACATTTCGATATAGGATCCCTAGCTATTTAATCCACCGAAAAGAACGCGATCATCATCATTTAGTTATAATAATAAGATTCGTGCCGTCGAACATAACTCTGTAGGTTATGCTGAATAATATACTAAAAACGAGATACTCGAGAGTTACTTCTTACCTATGACCTTTGCGGTCCACATCACGTAATCAACGTCGTCACATAAATCCTAGACTAAGCAGTCCTGACTCCGCGGTGTCGCATTCCTTCGATGCTGTATTCCGTAATACGGTTTCCATAATGTTATTGAAAGGAAGAAGACACTGAACTTTCGGTTGCAAAAGATACAAAACTTAGACCGTCAGAATGACTTCATGAATACTGCAAGCTAAACAGTTTAGCTCAAGCCCCGGTTCGACAAAATGTGGTGCAAGGTTTGGATAACTATGACCGTCGTCACTAATTGTAAGATACGAAAATGCGAATGTTATTGCTACAATATCCCTGGATATATCTGAAATATTTAGGGAAAGCGATAGCTGGGCTAAAAATAAGCAGTATGTCCTGCTTGGAATCTGAGTCACTTTATGCTGCGTTTTACATTACATTTAAAATGAGTCGGTATCTAACATCAATATCACTCGAAGTTGCGTGAACCATGCAATTTCGTAGATACGCGCTATGAATGTTCGTTTCCACGAAACAAGAAAGTTGTCAAGTTACTCCAAACGTTCATTCTCCATATTCTTCCGTGAATTTCATCAGAAATACGTGTCTCGCGCTTTCCCTTATTTCCTGCCTTTCCGTAAGTTCCACTTGTGCCTCTCTTTTCACGTACTCCCGCTTTGTTGGTTGTACGTGGGCATTTTAATGTTCAACCTCGTATACTAGAGAATATTTGTATGAGTTTCTTCAATTGCAATGAATAAAGCGTGGCGAGTTTACATTGATTTTAATTTTGTTGGTACCACGTTTTATTCCTTTTGCCTTCTTTTACTCTTAAACGATAATTCAAATTTTGAGCAAGGTTCACTTAAAATGTTATAATATTGTTCTAAATATCATTCTCGCACTGAATAGCGATGGGCTATTAAGATTTATTTATGTATTTATTTACTTTTACAATTCTGAATGGCATTTCTTTTTACAACGCTGCAAATGAAACGCATACTTTTCACATGAAAAGGGAATTATTCTAAGAGAACCAGTGTAAAATTATTTTAACACTTTCGATGTCGTAAGCGATGCTCCTTACATTTCATTGCATTTGAAATACTGAAAGTTATGTGCCCCGTGATTCTTAACTTACTTTCCTTATTTTGTTGATGTTGCTCAAGTACCATACAATTTTTTGAAAAGAGCATGAATAGGAAAATGTAAGAGAGATGAAAAGTAAGATTGTACGTAAGTAGAGTCGTTTAAAGAAATAGTTCATAACATGTCAATAGCAGTCGAACGGTCCATTGCAAAACAGAGCTGTCAGAAGATAGGTGGTTTCTGAGATATTAAAACTTTTATGAAAAGTTTCATTTCAATAGAAACACAAGTAAGATTACGCACAGATGAGGAAGGTAACTGTTCATATAAAAGTTATGATACGTACAAACATTTTCCCATGTAACTATGAATTAACGGGTAAGAGGACTAAACATCAAGAGGTGTCAGATTTAATAAATATTTCATTTTTCAATATTTTCCAGTTTATCTCCCCTTAGACCGAATCCCTCAATTACATTCCTTTCACACGAAACACATAAACTGACAAGACAACACGAAGACGATCTTTCAAGTTCTATCGTGCATCCACGCGAGCCCATTCCCGTTATCTTCTGTCTTGGAAGCTTAAATGCGATTATGTGCTGTCTTTCGAACGGAGTCCTCTTTTTCTATTTTCTCCTCGACGGACGATTGCGTTCACGCTAACCCGTAAAAACGAACTGACCAGTTAAATTTATAGACGGCGGGCAACGATATCACCGAAGAAATTTTTCTTCTTGTTTTTCGAGTATGTTTACGTTCTACGAGTGTGTATAATAGTTACATATGCGCTCGGTATCTTTAGCAATGCGACGTGATGCTATCTCGTTTATTAAAATTCTGTACAGCTTAGAATAACAAAGCAATAACGCTATCTATAAAATTCGCATCGAATATCCTTGATGTGAAAACGTGCGAGATAAAATATTACGATATCGTAGAAAGCAAAAGTGGAGGGTTTCATTTCTGGCGATTGATTTTTATTGTTTTTCGTTTATGATTGTATATGTATCTGTTAGCGTCAACGAGTTTTTTGAGGGAAAGATACCCTGTATAGCAGATGGGGTCGGTCCGCATTGGGACCGTCGCCACTGTGTTTACAGATTGTCTCGGTTTTGAGTGGAGTTCTTGGAGAGCGACGAGTGTTAGACAAAAGTCTAGACATCCTTTCGCATTCCAAGGAACAGATTATTTAAAGTATCAATGGGCTCGGGTCCGTAAACTAGACCCGCGACTAAGTTATGGCTTAGCGGCCGATGACCTGACGTCATGGTGCTGCATGGCGTTTTGAAAAGCGTTAAGAGTATGCTTGGTGGATCTGGCCACGGAGTGGGGAAGATGTTGCATCTCCCGGTAAGAGGACTGTGAGGAACCGCACTGCACTTACCCCAGAACTACGAAGGCTTACAAATCGCTCAGTAAAAATTCCTGACTTAAAATCCAAAAAATCTAACATATCATTGATTGCAAAATCACGAATTTTGGTCGCAGCGGTGTGTTAAAGTTCGAATTAATGTACAGTGTGTTTCTAAATTATGTGTATCTACGTAACAGGCGTTGCTCTACACCTTCTGAAAGATGGACATTTGTGAAGTGACGGGCCCGCAAAATGTGGGATAGGGTTGAAAATTAAGGTTGCGGATTATTTTGGCTTATCTCATTCGTCTTGTTGCGTAGGCAAGAATGGTAATCATGTGTCAGAAAGGAATCGTTTTCGAGCAAATTAATGTTAATTAACAAGCCGCGACGCATCTGCTTGAACTCGGGTGCTATGCCCGTGGGCCTTTGACTCAACATCGGCACTCGCTCGAGTTCGTGACCTTAATTTTCAACCCTTTCCCGGATTTTGCGGCTGGTATCTTTTACAAATTCCCACCGAACTAAAGGTGTAGAACAACGCCTGGTAGGTCGTAACATATAATTTTGAAGCACCCGTTACTTTCTATTGAAGTACATGAGGTTTAGAGGTCGATCGTTGAACTCGGCGAGGGAGTAATGGCGATCGAAAAATCGGCTGCGGCGTGCGAGATCGTGCCGCTACAGTTAGTAACAAAAATTCTTTGTATGCCTCATGCATAACAGTATTATATTTGGCGTGGAAAGGTATCGATACTTTCAAATTGAAGTTCAAAATATTTCTGCTTCAAAGTTAAATAATGTTGTAGAGTAGTAAAAAAAAATAGTGTCCTAATCGTAGGTTCCACAGATTCGATAGAATTACAAAAGAGTTTTGATCAAATTCTAATATAGATGCAGATTTCAATACTGTTTTAATCGTTTCGTTTTGCAAAGGTGTTTTGAGTGTGTTTGAACCGTCCAAGATTTCTTATGATATTATAAAGAGAAAATAATCATAAAGTAGGATAAGCCACAAGTGGATTTTGATTTTTTTTCGATGGACTGAAAACGAAAGGATTTTTTAGAAAATTCAAGGACATACGAATATGTCGTTCAAATTTTGGATTTCTACTAGACTGCCGGATATGTAGGTGCAACGATTGTCTTTCATCCTTACGTTCACGGTGCAATTTGTGATGCAATCATTCCAGAGAAATAAACACAAAGTTTAAAAACCCAGTAGATCGAGAAAATTTATATGTACTTTCCTCCTAGCGAAGCGACAAAACAGGATGCAATTACAGAAATATCTTCACCTAAGGAGTTTTCGCGACGGTATCATAAACTTAAAACGTGTACCAGCAATTAAGGTAGGATATTAATATCCTTATTAACAACGATGTACTGTGATAGTAGTGAGGAACATGAAAAGGATTTCACGTACTTCAAATGACTTCTCATTTCGTGCGTTTTAAGTAACCAAGAAAGCATCTTTTTATTTTAGCTGATAGGTGGTGATATTAGAACCTCCTAAGGAACTTGTAAATTACCCCTTTGCGTAATTAGCTATTAAGATGCTATTACCATTACCAATATTAATTAACAGTCGCTATTAAAACGTTCAACGGCAATACGGTATTACTGGGGGGAAATCTCTTACTTGCTTACTACTTTTAAGTGCAAATACGCTGGTCCGTTCTAGTTAAAAACTGCTTTCAACACGGTCTTCTAATTAGTTCCGTTTCATTCAAAGCCCCGTACATCCTTTGGAGGCTTTTGGAAAACGGTGGACTTAAAGAGGTGGTGGCATATTAAGCGGGAACTTCACCGACCGACGATATGTCGGTTTGTTTAAGCTGATCGCAATTCGCATTGTTATCTCGAGATTACTTGTGTAATGTGATAACCAGGTTTCAATGAAAGACTTCAAAAGAGTATTCGTTTCTTCAAGTCCTTGAAAAGTCATACATAAATTCAGATTATTTCAGTTGCTTGCAAATATCCTTCCTTGCCCCCGTTAAGTGGTATAGGTCGACGTATAGTCAGACGTGCACTTCCGACAAGCGTACAAGAATTGTATTGGATAGACTTAAATGAAGTTTCGGGTTCTAAAGAAACTTTATAGTATTTACATATTTTTTGAAAATTAATTGTTCGTAAATTTTACTAAATGCTTTCTACGAGATGAATTTATCGTCATGATTAATTTTCACATGAAATTTCAATGTAAATAAATAACCTTGAATTCCATTTCGGTTTTGTTATGATATTTTATGGTATGTTTGTTGACAGTTTCATGACAATTATTTCGTATTATAGGCAAATGCAAACTCTTAAAGGATATGGGAGAATTTTATCAAAATCGAAGTTTTCATTTCCATAGGAACTTTACTGTATTTACCTTTCTTTGTTCAAATAGAACGGTTATAATTATATTAAAAGCCCAGTACAGATTATTTTTCACTGCACGATTAATATTCACAGCATATTACAATATGAATAAATAATATTGATCACATTTTTATTTGTTTCATGATACTTTTTCGTGTATTTAATGAAAATAATAAGGATTATTTCACTTTTAATGATTTTTACGCTGCATTATTAATACTACGCCGTAATTCGTATCTGCATAGAAGGTCAGACATATTTAGTATGTTCTGCTCTCATTATTTTTCATAAAATAAAAAAAAGCACCGTACGAGGTATACAAGTCACAGGTGCATCTATTCTCCTCGCAGTAATCAATTTTCGTTGTTATATTCTGCCTTGGACATATAATACGCGGAGAGACCCTATCGATCACTGGTAAGGGAGGGGACAGGGGCTTCGTTGTTTATAGACGGGTACTTACGTCCTGGAGTTGGGTGAAACGGATCGTTCTTTTGTTTTCAAGTACTGAAATTTTTATGGCATCTACTAAACTCTAGAGCATAGGTTAAGAGTGCCATTAACACACCGCTGAAAGAAGGTGTTAAAACAAACGCCCCGCCAAATTTCAATTTGTGGCGGTTTATTTGTCTCAATTTCTCTCCTCGAAATATTCAATCTCTTCGGCTATATTTCTGTAGAAATATATAAAACTGCCGTGAATTCTTACTTTCGGGTTTATTTATTTTTTGAGTAATTATTAAAGTATTTGCATATGTATGGAATGATAACTTTAATTTCTGATATCAAATATATAGTTGTATATACTGTCAATGGTACCGTCAAAATAAATTTATATTATTGACAGCCTGACGGTAATAAAATCTTCATGATGTTTACACGAGGCAGTTAAAATTCAATGTTTCATTGCTCTCAAGGAAACTGGACGACTAAGTATATATTAACAACGATTTTATATCATTTGCTAAATAAATCGTACGAGTTGACAGAAAGGATTAGTATCGTCAATAGTTCGAATTTTTTTAAAACAGCGTACAAAAGAAAATGTTTATAATGCTCTTTTCGTACAAGTAGATTTCCACCAGAGGAAAGACTGTTTTACGACAACCATTTTCCAAGAAGTGTTTCACAATTTGTCGCGTCTTTGCATGCAACTCTCTGGCAATGGTGCGAAAGTGCACTTCAAAGTAGGATCTTAAAGTCCCAAAAAATGGGCGCAATACACTTGTAAATAAGAAATGCACATACGAACACGTATTTCTCTCGTACACGCCTGTTTTACTGCTTCGCTTATTTAAATAGAAAACTCCACCGCATCGAAAGGTACGTTGCAGAACGAGCGGAAGAACGGCAAATATGGAATATTTGATTTAACCATTTCTTCCTTGATTTTCGCAAAAGCTACCTATAGAAACGTCAACACTACCCTATTGTAACGTAACTCGGTATCGAACTCGAATCGGAGTAAGTCGAAGCCACGGAATGGTCGTACGAAAAATTTCGCGGTGGGAATTCCGTCTTTTTCATGAACTCTTTCCAGGGAATTTGTACGTCGTTGGCACCTAAATGGTGATCGGTTCGGCCAAGAATGGATATTGTAGGATTAGAGAGGCAAATTTACGATTCTGTTTTCAGGAGGCTAGAATACCTAGCTCGGTGTGGAAGAAAGCGTCCAGTAATTACGGTCATGTTTTTAACCATGCTTCTTTAAGATAGGTCGATCTCGCCGGCCGCCTCCACTTCTTTCCACGCTCTCGTCCTTCTTTTTTTCGCCAACCCTCGTAGCTTCCCTTTTTCACCGTAACTACGACCGACCCGCAGCGGCTCGTGCAATTTACAATCTGACGGCTCCTCCCACCCGACAAAACAAATTTTCACACTCTTAACCCTTGCGTCGACCGGAGAAAGAGGCTCAATAACGACGAAAGAAAAGGTCGATCCGAGGTAAACGGCCCTGCCGGAGAGAAGTTAAGACGACAGACAAAAAGATGGCGTGATATCGAGTGTGAGGAACGAAATACCAAAGTGGAGAGGGTAGTAGCAACTGTAGTAGCAGTACTAACGGCTTGGCCCTGATCGAGGAATTTTCCGCGGAGTATTAAAATTAATGCCGAAAAAATCTGATTAAGAAGTTGCTAGCAGGCAAAACTCGCGAATCTGCCAGGCGCCGATAAAATGGATCGCTCGTTCAATTTCGTTTGAGCTCTCTTTTATCTTTAAGCCGACGCTTTTATGTATATTGGTAATATTCCAGGTTCGTTTATTATTAGTCATCCCCTCTTTAACGAGGTACTAACTTCGGTTGAATATCAATTGAAGTTTTGATATTCATTTTTCTCAGGTTTTCCCGCTAATTAGAGGGTGAAAAATTCTCTTCCAATTGGAAAAGTTTTTGTTTTTTTGCGGCCAAATAAAAAATTGAGTGCAAAGCACACATTGGGAAGTAAAAGAACGAAATTAAATACAGGGACTTTTAGTAGCTAATTGGCGAGAAAGATAATTTGTTAACAAATAACAAAACCTTACTATATAAAAGTATGGTAAAACCTATGTGGTCATATGTAGGTTAGTCAACTCTGGAATGCTGTCGCGGATTTTAACATAAAAATAATAGAAAGATTGCACAAGGAAGAATTAACAGATATTATAAATCTATATTAGTATATTCCAACTTCTCACGGAAACTGTTATTCATACGAGAACAATGAAAATTACTAATTAAGGGAACCGCGAGCTCGAGCTTCTGTTCCTAAGAAAATGGGTAAAGATGGTATAATGCTGGAACGGTAAGAAGGCAGCTGAGGGGTAATTTGCTCTGATTCGTCCGACGGATAGGGACATCCCTCTCTCTCACGGATTTTAGATTTTGACGCGCTATTGGCAAGAGAGACCCTCACATTCGTTGCGTCGTCATGTGAACGACGAAAGTAGTGTTTTATTTTCGGTTGTCATTCGTCGATTTCAGGTTTCTAGGACCAACATGATGGGGATAGGCGGTGCGAGAGCAATCTCCCCTTCCGTCTCAGCTGCCTACTTACCATTCCACCACTTTAGTTAGCGCGCTGTATTTCGCTCTGGGCCTGTTCGTGGATTCATCAAAGTAGGGCTGACCGAACAGGCCCTGCCCTAGACACTGTGCCCCAGTTGGAACGGTGTGTACTGCTAGGCGGTGGTACATGTAAATATGTATAAACTGGGCGTCGATGGAGTACTTGCGGGTGCTATTCCTCAAGAGACATGAAGTCTAGCGGGCGATCCTTGAACTTGCCCGAGTGAGTAATGGCAGCTGATAGATCGGGTTGTGGCGACAAGATCGTGCTACAAATCAGAACTACAAAGTAATCCAAGTAGACTTCCAATCAAGCTCTCGGAAAACTCTGAAGAATAAGAAACGTTACGAAAATACCGATTTCAGCCACTACTGTACACGAGTGGGTATATCCACTTTCAAACCCAGTATAAAACGTCAAAAATGGGACCAAATATAATTACATAGCGTGGAATAAGCAACACAAAATATAGATGTATATGCGTGCGATTGGTTCTAAGAGTTTGAGAATTGTATCTGCAAAACTACGAAAGCGTGAGGTTCGTATATATGTACCTACGTAACAGTAAGAGTGTCTGAAATGGTTTCGGGGAAAGGTCGAATATCGACAAAGATTTCCGACGAGTGGATGAAGAAAACAAAAATCTTATAAAGCAGTGTGTATATGTTTTACTAGCAAGATTACAGCGTATCTAAATTTTTTGTATTTTTAAGATTTTTTTAGAAACAAAGGTAAACTTAATAATTTTAAATGGAATGCTACTTATTTTTTTATATCATTTGACAGCGGATATTAAGATGTCTAACTACATAACATACTATGGACTTCAGGATGATACAGGGGCAGAAATAAAAGAAGTTGATTCAACATTCCAGCACCGTTTAAAATCATTTTCTTTACCCGTAACAAGATGTAATCTTGTCCCTACAACATACTCGAAAAAATAAAAGAAATAAATTTAATATTTCGTAATATAGTATTTACGAGTATGTTGTAGGGGTAAGATTACATCTTGTTACAGGTAAAGGAAATTTTTTTATATTGCACTGGAATATTAAATTTTTTTTCTTTTATTTCTGCATTTGTATAATCCTGAAAACCATAGGATATTATACAGTTGGTCTCATCTTAAATCCCGCTTTCATATGATGTAAAAAAATTAGTAGCATTCCGTTTAAAAACATTAAGCTCACCTTTGTTTCAGAAAAAGTCTCAAAAATACAAAAAAATTAGACAGCCTATCATCTTGCTGGTAAAATATACTACAACTTTCTCCTCTTCGATTTTCTTCTGATGCTTACCATTTACGAAAAAAAAACGATGGTAAGATTTATCTCGAACACCCAGTATAAAAAGTGCGGAAGTGCGTAATGCATTTGTTCTCTATAAAAAAAAAATAAAAAAAATAGTTTTTCCTGCCACCACGTTAGAAAAGGGGTTGGGAATACAACCTCAACGAGATCCATTGACGTTCAGGGCCCGAGAAAGTCTTATGCGTAACTACGGCACTGACAGGCACAGCTCGTCAGTGATGGCGTCATAGCGGGAAAACGCTCGGCACACGTTGTTGACAGATATTTTCTTAAATTGTGTCAAAACAAAAACAGTTATGACATTTTTCGCCTATAGTTTTTTCTTCAGAAATTCCCGTGGAATCCAATAATGATTAAATTTGTACTAGCAATAGTACTCTAAGTGAAAATGCAAAGTTAATGCGGAGAAAGTTTGAGTATCCGCCCATTTTTCGATTTTGGCAGTTATTTACTACCATTAAAAAGTACGGAATATTATAACTGCTCACATCGGTGTACTCTGGCAACAAACCTCTACTGTTTAATACAGGCAAGCCGCCTGTTTGATCGCCGCATGTGTCCTTGGAAGAGCTCCGCCTGCTACTCCTTCCCATGCACCCAAGAGCTCGCTGATTGACTTGCCTTTCACATACCAGGTGCGAACCTATTGGCACGAGCGTGGTGGCGCATTGGGGCGACATTCGCATCTAACCACTCACGCTGAAAAGACCTACCACGCACGTCGATCACGGAAAACAAAACGACGTGCGTGGCACGTCGACTAAGATTATTTGTTGAAGAACAGTTTCCGACCGCACCACGTCGCGTGTAGGGCAAAAGAAAAGTATTATTAGTGAAAAAGTAAGCTCAGATGTGTTTTAAATCAAAGACGATTAATAGATTTTAATGTTTTTGAACTTCTGGCGATGGTTTTAGTCGAAATTCGGCTACTACGTGACGCCTTACGGCGAAATATAGTGTTTCGTTCTAGCACCCACATTTGTAAATTAATTTCTAGCGCAAACAGTTAAAAACCTCTGCGACACCAGAACGCAAGGTCTTCACGCGTCAAAGAATGCATTGTTGATGCGGCTACTTGGTTTAAGACAAGGAAGAACTTTCTTCCGTTTTTACTTCTCACGTAGAACGAGCTTCTTTTCCGAAGTCCACGGCTTTTACAAAAACTTATATTTTTCAAAACCAGAGGCTGCTGGAGAAATTTCGTTTGCGGATACGTGTTCAGGACGACGAACCCTACAAGAATCACCTAATGACTGTTTAAATACAAAAATGGTGTAGGGGCAGTGATATTCTATAATACAATACGTTCTCCTTACGAAAGTAATAAAACAGAACTGCAGACTACTAAGATCTACAACAAAATTTACGGTAATATTCACGTTAATTGTGTCCTCGTTGCATTAATGATAATGAATTATAATATCGGTAGATAAATAGCAGTTAACGAAATTAATGCAATTTTCGAAATCCTCTCATCGGCTGGCAAGGGTCGTACGTTGTTAATCGATCGGGAATCGAGTTCGATCTATAATCCATGCCGGAAGTGTGATGTTAACAACACCTATCCGAACGCCCAGAGCGATGTCACGAAGAGAGTAACGATGCTTTCAATTATGTTGAACGATATATAATTATGTCAAATCGTAGCACACCGCGCTATGCCATAGGGCCGTTGTTATTGCGTTACGGCGATAACAAGAGATCGTTTAACGGAGAAATGAGTAGCACATGGTTATAGTCCGACGCAACGTCGCTTCATTAAATGTCGCCCATCGATCGTGCGGGAAGCGATCGGTTGTCGTTTTCCGTGTGCGATAGCAAAACGATTGAAAACGAGAAGATCCAAGGGTGACAGGCTGCTGTTTCGTCGGCTGTAAATGCGCGGGAGAGCTTCAAAGGCCTTTTACGCGCAGCTATGTCTCGAAAAATGGCGCTTTCGAAGGCTCAAGAAGATTGGAAAATGGGGACGAAAGATAGGGAGGAGATTCAAAGACTGCTCATTTCTCGCTGCCTGGAAAAGGACGAAGGAATTGAGCGAAAGGGGGTGGGAATTGTTTACGGAAACGTAATAGCAATCGGAATTTAGAATCGGTCTTTTACTTGCACCGACATTTTATGCTACTATTTCACATATTGAAATAAACCTTATTTCGTTCCGAGTAGATATTTTGTGAAGGGTGTGGTGTATGTTGGGATTTCTAGGGTGTGTGATTTGAATATACGTGTAAATAAAATTGGTTGATTTAACGGTAGACAATGAGCGTTTACAGTGAGTATTGTATCCTTACTCTGTATACAGAACAATTTACATTTTTACAGTTTACGAGCGATAAATGTTTTTGTTTGATGATTAGATGTTTTTAGGGCACAGTGACGTGTTTTGTATAGAGCTAATTGGTGTACATTTTCATGAATGATAAATGAATTACTCTTTACTCTATTTAAATATCAATTTAGAAAATATAATAAAATTAGTTTTTCTAATTTGAATACATGTTACTGAACAACTGGGAGAGCTCTATTCGTTTTATTGTAACGAAATTTAATTTAAAGTATGAAAACTTGCTTGAAAAATATTTTTATTATATTGTTTTATTATGCAGAGAATGATTTTGCAAGAAATAAAAATTTGGTAAAACTTAACGTGATAAATAGTACAGATGTATTAAAGGAAAAAAATTATTGGTCACTAGTATCAGCCAGCTTTTTGTCAGAATCAGTTTGAGGATTCCAGAATAATTATACTGAGAATTTTTTGGAATCAGTTCGAATTTCATACATGGCTAAATTGCAATACAATTTTATTGTAAATAGTAGATAAAATGGTAACTTCAAGTTCTTAGTGTTTATCAATTTTCTGAATGGTAATATTATAACTTTAGAGAACAGTATGAGTCTAAAAGCGGAGCCGACAGTAGCTACCATTTAAACACAATAATGTATGCACACATTAAGAATAATGAATATTCTTTCAGAGGACAGTACCTATTAAGAATAATGAATACTACAGTAAATATTTGTAACTTATACAATGCTATTTTTGCCAAAGAAAGTGATATTAAAGATTAATTTATAATCTTAAAATTCGTACTACTATCACACATTTTAGAAATTTCCCTTATAAGATTACTCAGTTCAAGATTCCTTTTGACTACTATCTCAAATCCATATTTTCCATTTAACTGTATAGATTCAAGCAACATAATAATAACGTACTTACAAAAAACTGATACAATTTTTGCAGTTATCTGATACAATATGCAATAACGGACTTTCTTATCGAATAAGCATTCAAACGAGGACCTGGGTTTCACTAAAACGAAAAAAAGGAAACATAAATTACTTACATTGACAAGGAAAAATCTGTAGCGGAGTATCATGATATGGCAAGAAAAACGGAATTTTGTTATAAACATAAGAACATAAGGTATGAAGATACATAACATAAGAACGGATACCAGCGTATAGACATGCGGTACGATGCTCCCCCGGGTATATTGAGTATCTTACAGTCGGTAAACATGCGAGATTGCGGGGATACAGTAGGAAAGACATTCTGAAATCTCCTGCGGCCTACCGAGAGAAATAAGAAGGGTCGATATAAACCAACTTGAATCAATACCGAATTTCGTATCAAGCTCTGGAGGCACTAGCTCATCTTTCATCGAAAATGCGGTATCTTGCTCCGTCGTCCTCGAAATGTCTCGTTATTTTCTGCATTTCTTACCTAAAGAACACGATGAGCCTGCTCGAGAGAGTTCTCGTCTTTTTGCCGAGTCGAAACCGAGGTGAAATAAAGATACAGAACGATAGTTCATGAAGGGGCGCAAAAAGTAAACGAGATTAGAGAGTGTGGATGAGACTGATGCGAAGAATGATTTACCGTCATAATTTGTGGTAGTTCTTTTGTGTAACCCCGATAAGACAACGAATGATTGTGCAGACTTTTCTTTTAGAAATTCTACGTTTCGTTTTGCGATGAACTTCGTTTTCATTTGAGAGACTTATCGAAGGGGCGTTAATAACTTTATTTCGGTAGTTGTATTTTCTTCAAATGTTTTTGAACGAAAATTATACAGATATACACTTACGTACAATAATCATCAAAAACATCGGGACACTTTGTAAGTTTTTCTGCTAATATATATATATATATATATATATATATATATATGATATTAATACAATATAATTATCTCGACTCCCGGATTAGACGGTAATAGGAGTGTCGCGGTGTCTCACATGTGTTAGGGGGGGGGGGGGGGGGGGGGGGTATATGGTAATTATATAGTTTATTATTTATACAAATTAAACGTACATTTTATTACACTAACACGTATATTTAAAAATACTTGTTTCGTCGTTGTACGGTTTATCGTCGTCAGTACGTCTTTTGTAGCTCGGTCTATGCAGCTTGGACAAACCTGCCTGTTTTCCTGATGAGTATTCCAACGGTGCGTCGCGACGCGTCGATCGCTTCAACGCTGACGCACACCGAAAAATTTCGTCACTACATACATGTTGTATATTACCACCATAAATCCCGTGAAAATAATAAGTATCCATGTATTTTAAATGAGCAGTGTAGATATTCAAAAAAATTATTTGAACAATTTAGATATTTCACAAATTTCTTTTAAATTTTGATATACCAGCGTGGTTGTCAAAAGTGGAAGCCGAAAAATTCACCGTCAGCCGTTCACCGCCAGTAGTTTACCGCCGCGTCAGATTAGAACATAAACAATTTATAGCTACATATAATTTAAATAAATATTATTTATTTAGGATTAGTAAATAATGAAAACAAAGCAGACGTACGACCGCTAACTGAGGGTTAATATCACTGTAAGGATACCGTGAGAAGTACCAAGTAGCCCCCAAAAAGAGAGGCATTTAGTGATACAGAATCTCTTCTTCGCTAGTATTATACACGCACAAGTAGGTGAAGATAGTTGAATCCGATCACGGAGCACTGATTACTCGTCAGCGGTCGAGGGCAAATTGATAGCGAGGCGGACATCAAAGCGACTTGTTATTGTTCGTGGGCCCGCGAGAGGGACACCTGTAGGTTACGGCAGCCGAGGACCGCCGAGTATATTATGACAACACGCGGCGGTCGTCGTACTTCGTGGCCAGTGAAGTGGAAATAATTCCTCTCGTTGTTCGTAGAATTAATCTTGAAATTGTAAATGCAATTCAATAATTGTCAGAGTAAATTAAAAATTTCGTGTGTTATTATATATCTTATAAGATAACAATAATACAGTATAACATTCCTAAACGCAGGCAGACACAATATAATAATAGAAGCGTCAGGATCCGCTTGTATCAACTCTCTCTGCGGAAGAGTAAATTGCCGATATCGCGACTATGTGAACGAGATGTGACCTCGGTGGGTCCTAGGCAGGGGTTGTCAACTCTTATACAAAAACTAGGTACTCATATAGTTCTACTTGCCGGGTTCCGGTCTAGTTGGCGCCACGTACAAGAACTAACACACATGCAGCTGTGAAATCCATGAGAAACTGACACAGCCTCTTTTCAAACAATACGTGAGATGTCATGAGAACGCGACTTGTTGCATCGAAGCGCATAGACAAGACGTAGTATAAAAACATGTGTTTGCCAAATGTTGTTAAAAGAAAAAGTTTCGGAAAAAATTGAGGAATGGTAAAGCCGGAAAAGTCAGTAGAATTTGTACACCCAAATATATAATACCTGGTGGGTTCGATGTGCCCAGTAACTCCGCCATAAACGATCCCAAGCCCGTTTGAGAAAGGAGGAGGGTTATGTATGCAATAGTAATATTAGTTTTAAAATAAGTAGCTTTACGTAAACTTGTAAAAATCAGTATGAGATCTATCTTCTAAAGATAGATTGAATATTTTTATTGTTGAATTATTCTTAACAAAGTAATATTACATATTACCAATGAGTTCAAAAACGACTCTACGTTCTAGGAATTCCTATTCCAAACAGGAGACTCTCTCTGCAGTGTAGGGGAGAGTAACATAAACAGTTTATATTACTGAGTGGGCCCGAGATCGTCTTTTGGGCATCCACAGTCAGTTCCTTCTAAACTCCAGATATATAAAGACGATTCTTTCAGAGCCTTATAATAAAAGTAATATTAATTTAAAGTATATTAATTTATTTAAACACCCATTTCCAATATTTATTTTCCTTTAAAATAGCAATTATACTGAACTTAGCATCATTATTGTGAAAGCGTGAAATTAAAAATTTTGTGGACTGTAAAATTAAAAATTTAGCGAATTTCACAATAATGAAGCAAAGTTCAGTATACCTGTGTAAATACTAGTATCTTTAAATCAGTAAGCGATAGTACTATATGTATATGTATACGACATATATAGCACACTGTGCTATATATAAAATCTAGTTCTAGTGTGCGGGTTCCGCTTTAGGCGGCAGCACATCTGCGAACGAAACTTAATGTATGGGAGTTGACACCCCCTGGTCCTAGGCGTCGACTCTCCCCGCGACGCTTTCACTCCCTCGGTGGTGGGGTCCTTCAAGGATCTCTTTTCACCGAAAGGCCCCGTAGGGGCGAGGATCGTCTTCCTCCCTCGCTAGAGAAAGTGTCCTCTTGACGAAAGCCAGGCGTCAGAACGCCCGGCTCGGCGCCTCGCTGGCGCGGAGTCTTACACAATATTGAATATTTATATAACCAAATGTTACAAAAATAATACTTTCTTTAATGTAGCGTTATTGGCAAAAAGTAACTCATAAACATAAAATGTATTTGTAGAGCAAACTACATGTAATAATTCATAAAGTCATAAAATAACTCATAACGAATATGAGTACACTTTTAAAGCAAATTATAACACTAGCGCGGGTGAACGACTGCGCTGAGAATCACTCGCGGTACTTTGTGTCTTGCGGAGCTGTTTTCATTTCTCAATCGAACACAAAATTTGTGTTCTAACTTTCAATTATGATATCTTCAAGAAAAATGTCTGGTCTATCGCCTCCTGCAATTATAATTTCTCCTGTACGTCTAATTTTTAAGGTAAATAGGAAAATATCCGTAAAAACGGTGGCATTTTGGGCACTGTTTTTACTTTCAGCATTGTTTAAACATGTTTTAATATTTGTAACATTAAAGTCATACGAATCGTTGTATTCGGGAGGGTTTTTATAATCATATTATTGCAAAAATAATTGAAATAATTGTTACGGTTAAAATACAAAAGATTCTGAAAGTTGAAAATTTGAATTTTTTTCAAAACTGATTTTCTTAAAAATGGCGGCTGATGGAGACAAATGGGCTTGAAATTCGTGTTCAGCGCCACAAAATCTATAAGAAACGATTTAAACAGTCTCTGCCCAAGGAAAGATTTTGTAGACCAGTGTAATTGGAATCTAACATTCACATTTGATTTATAATATATCAGAGCATATTTCTTCACTAATAATACGTTTTTTAGTATAATATTCTTAGAGAAATACAATCTCAAAGTTAATACAATTATGACGCAATATGTCCGCGCCGGAACTAAAATTATATTTTTGATGTACTATGAACGCATGATCCCTCAATCCCTTATTGGTAGCTATCTGATTGATATGCTTTAAATTTCAAAATATGTCGGTTTTATTTTTATACTTAACACTTTACAGCTATTATAAAGGAAATATGAGACCCACGTATTACTTCTCTTTTCCTAAAGAAATAGCTAAAAGATCGAATTCGTTTGGGGCTAATTTTTTTTAAATAAAATTTGAAGCTTTCAGAACAAAAGCCGGTTGATTTTAGCTGGTACTTTCTGCAACTCTTCGAGTTATTGACAATTGTTCATCGCGCGCGCCATTTATACGGCAGCGCATTTATGTACATAGGACGGGAGTATCGAATTTTTCTTATTGATATATTGTATCCGCCATTTTGGATTTAGAAATTTTGAATTCAGATTGTTACCAACGACCCAAAAAACATTGAAATGCTAATTCTTGCACGGAACCATAAATTTTTTGGTACACGTGTCCGCCATATTGAACCCGCCATTTTGTTTTTGGTAATTTTTAGTTCAGATTCGTAATCAGCGACCCAAATAGTCCTAATATGTCAATTTTCGACTAAATGGAGGTGTTTTGAGGTTCTGGCCAGGATTTCAGTGAAATCGACCATTGTGCGTCTGTCAACCGATAACCAATTAAATAACCACTTATGATGTGTGAGTCTTTAATAAAGGATTATGCAGCTTCATTGGCGTTTTACAAGCTCACGCCGCAACATATGGTCCTTGGAACCGGATTAGTCCACAGCTTACAAGGAGAGTGCAAGGTCTTCTGGACACGGATTTGGTTCAAATTTTGTAGGATGGTAGATTTAGTTTCCCTGTTGATGAAGATATATGGTTATAGGCGCCACTACTCAATAATTGTTTAGATATTTGCAATTGAATGCAATTCACTCGTTAAATTCAGTTCTGTAGCACACGATATACGTAATAGGTTAGCGTAGCAGCAACGGATCGGTGTTCCGCGTCGGTAGAGCCGGGTTCGAGTCCGTGGCGGGTGAAAAATTTTTTTTTTTTATGTCTATTTTTACACATAAAGATACATAATGGAGTTCAAATAAATTGGAAATGAAATGTCTTTAATGACTAGAAACCATATAAGAGATTTATTTGTCATTATCATTCGTATAAATACAGAATAAGCAGTCTTTGGCTTTTAACCGATGAAGGCGACAAGTGAAATCGTCACTTGTCAAGTGAATCGTCAAGTGAAAAACTTCCTAAAAAAAATCCAGAACTGATATCACCTGTCAGTAGTGGATCCTGAGCGAGAAATATCAACCAGGGAAGATGCTATTAAATTACATTGGCTCATCCACAACCAGTTGTGCGCACCAATTTTCGTGCCCATGTTAAAGTACGCCTGGTTTGCATCAGGTTTGTCGACGGAAAGAGAGGTATTTGAAAACGTCAACGAAGTCTGTTTTCCGCAAGAAATACAAAGCAGCAGATGCCTATGCAACAATACTGCACTAATTCAATGCGCAAGATGCTTCTCGAAATTATGTTTCATTTGCTTTTATGACAAGTTTCACCGTTGTACGGACAATGAGGGGTGAGAAGCTAGTCATATTTTTATACTAATTCTGTTAATCTCATAAATGTTTTATTTATTGTTTCCTTTCACAATTTATTGTTTCCAGGCACGATTAACTGGCAGTTGAAGGGCTTTCTCCTATTCTTCCTGCGAAATACTTTTATTATTTTGTAATAAATATTATTCTGTAATTATACGAATGATAATGACAAATAAATCTCTTATATGGTTTCTAGTCATTAAAGACATTTCATTTCCAATTTATTTGAACTCCATTATGTATCTTTATGTGTAAAAATAGATATAAAAAAAAAAGTTTTTAACCCGCCACGGACTCGAACCCGGCTCTACCGACGCGGAACACCGATCCGTAGCTGCTACGCTAAACCTATTACGCATATCGTGTGCTACAGAACTGAATTTAACGAATAAATTGCATCTTCAATTGCAAATATCTAAACAATTATTGAGTAGTGGCGCCTATAACCATATATCTTCATCAACAGGGAAACTAAATCTACCATCCTACAAAATTTGAACCAAATCCGTGTCCAGAAGACCTTGCACTCTCCTTGTTAGTACTTAACTTCGTCACTGATGAAATCGTCTACTTTTGATATCTGGAAACGGACCTGCAGCATCATCAGCATCGACAGCACATATCCAAATCAAGGGTTCTACTAGCTGGTCATCGCCGTCACTATTGCCATCGTAATCGTAATCGTAAGCGTTATCGTTATCGTTATCATGAACGTCATCGTCATCTTCATCGTCGTCATCATCATCATCATCACTGATATCATCGAACTAAGTGTACCATTGTAACATCGCTCATCAAATTATCAAGTAAGTTTTTGCCTGTCACGTATTAAGGGAAGGTTCCTCAAATCGTACACCATTCTTGTTTGCAATAGTTACTGGGTGATTCTTATAGGGTTCGTCGCCCTGATAACGAATCCGCCAACGGAATTTTTATATCATCCTCTATTTTCGAAAAACATCAGTTTCTGTAAAAACGGTGAATTTCGGTAAAGAAGCTGGTATTATGTGAAAACTAAAAACGGGAAAAATTTCTTCTTGGTCTCAAAAAATAGAGGTGTGTTTCCTGAGTATACAGGTGTGAGCAGCTGGTAATGTCGGATGCGCGAACTTTCTACGCATTAACTTTGCATTTTCACGTAGAGTACCATTGTTAGCAAAACTTTGCTACACATTATTGGATTTTGTGGACATTTCTGAAGAACAAACTATCGGCGAAAAATGTCAAAACTGTTTTCGTTTTGGCACAATTTAAGAAAATATCCAGCAACAGCGTGTGCCGACCGTTTTCCCACTATACCATTGCTCACCGAACGGGGCCGTCAGTGCCGTAGCTACGCATTTCTAATTGAAGATCATTTAATTCTGTTAACTTCTAAACGCGAATATTACTGTATACTCACGCAACAGACTTTATGATAGTGCAATCACGTTTTGAGAAAGACTGATCCCTCTATTACTTCGTTTGAAAAGTATGCAGAATTTCGAAACGCGGGAAAATTGTAACGAAAGTGTGTCATTTCTTATTTAACGTCCAAACTAGTTGATTGCGAATGTTCCAGCATCCCAAATATTCTACCGAAGATGCAGTGAGCAGAAATAACAATTGGACTTGAAAAAATAAAGCAGTTCTAGTGAAAATTAATTAAGGAAAATTAATTCCTTCGAAGAAGGAAAAATGAATTAATAATATTAATTTGTGATAATATGCGCGCAATATTTTAACGATTAGTTGAGAATTTCGTGTTATAGTAAGCGGTTGTGCATATGCAGACAATATTTAAAAAAAATTTCAAATTGTTTAAAAACACTAGCAGGTAACTGTCACCCTAGGTAAATAACATTTCTACAAAGCGTTGCATTTAAGTATCAAAATAATTCAAGGGCTCTTATAGGTGACGGTCACTGCACATAACTGACACGTCCACATACGTTGTATTTAATTATCCAAATTATTTACAATCACTTTCACAAAACTGTCACTTTATATCACTAACACTTCCACGAAACTGTCAGTTTATATCACTAACACTTCCACGAAACTGTCACTTTATATCACTAACATTTCCACGAAACTGTCACTTTATATCACTAACGCTTCTAATTGTAAGTCCAAAAGTAAACCGAGAGACCGACCTGTCAGACCGCACGACCATTAGACCGCTGAAGGTATACAGTAGACTCCCGTACAACGCGGGGATACGTTCCGCGTTATAGGAAATCGCGTTATATGGGACAAACTGTAAGCGCAGATCGCTGCTCTGAACCTGATCAAAGGCCGCGAAATCAATCGGTGCCGAACGTTTCGACACAACATCAAACCGTCGCTGTGCAATCAAAAGAGATGTGGTTCAGTTTGAAATATTATTTCATTGCGAACAGACTGTTAGTGTTATACGTAACTAACTTGTTTCAAATAAAGTTTCTTTTAATAAAGAATCCAAACCAGAATACAGGTGACTTAATAATAAAAAAAAAGTATTGTACACGTTATAGAGTATTTTTATAAGAAGAACATACATTTTAGCCATGCGTACTGAAATAAATAAAATACCTGAAAGGTTGAGAAGAAAACGTACACCTCTGGATTATTATTTTTTAACAATAGATAATAATAAACAACAGGAAAATATATACATTAGCTTTTCTAAACAAAAAATCAGACACTATATGAAAATGTTTAATTTATCTTGCGCGTTATACGGGACGCTTTATAGCGTTGTATGAGAACTAGTCGCAATTTCTTCGAAGCGTTATACGAGAGCACGTTATACGGGAGTCCACTGTACTGTGCTATACTGACTCAGTGAGGCGGCCCGCGGAACGCGGAGCATGTGCAGTACACCCCGCGCACTGAGATCACTTTTCTCCATGGATAATTTTGCAAATTTCCATTTCTTACTACCCTTGAGCAGGTAGTAATGTTCTCAAACGTCGAGCGCAGGCATTCCATTGTCTCGCGGATTTTTATGTTTAAGATCGACCATGCATGTCCAGGTAACCATAATATCTCAGGTTGACGGAAGGACAAGCCGTCAACCATTAGTCTTTAAAAAGGAAGAGGGATTAACGACCCTCTTGAACCTCGAGAGTTTCCTGACATGCAGAGGTTTATTCCGTAGAGACAATGGACTTATGGTGCGAGCGTGAAGGCTATTTTTGAGGGCTGCTTTAACATCCACATGCGCGCCTTATGCCTTCCACATCCAAGGGGGGTGAGAGTCCTAATAGTAATATTGGGACTTTCACTCCTCTACGCCTCAATAGATAATTGCCGCACCATAAAGCTCTGCCTGCGCCGACGAGTCGCCGGTCTCGCCACCCTCTTCGGCCACCCTCGGTCCTAAACCGGGGTGGTAACTAATGCGCCGACGGGTTGCGAGGGCCACCACCCTCTTCGACCACCTTGGTCCCAAACCGGGGTGGCGACGAGTGCACCCGCACTCCGCGCGGACTGAACCGCTGTCCCCTCCACCGATCCAAGGGGCGTCCAAAGGCGTCCCGCCAAAACGCTCGCGCGCCTCCACAAAATATTAATATTTATTTCAAGTGCGAAGTCGGACCGCGACTTCCGGTGGCGCGCGAGCCCCTTTCTTTGGGGCGTAACCGGACGGTGGAGGGAGACATTCATCCGTGGAGGACTCCTCCGTTTTTGGAGGAGTCAGTCACTCCAAACCATTTCAACAAGTAACATCTCCGGCATACAAATTTAATTCGCACATAGATATTCCGTTAAGTTTTGTTAATAATTCTGTATAATACAGTTTTCAGTAAAGTTCATAAAATCCACACCGGAGTGGCTCCAACCTTCAAATCCTTTCACTCCACCCCGAAAAAACCTCGCGACGTTACCGATAACATTAATCGCGGGGAGCGCGGATATTTCGTGGACCTCGTGGCAATCAAGCGAGGGTTCGGCCTTACAAACCGAACTGGCCCAGCCGAGGCCTGGCCCCACAAATTGACGCGCAACAACAGCATTGACGGGCCCGCTATGACGAGCAACGCCGTGGTAACGGGGAAACGGTCGGCACATGTTGTTGATGGATATTTTCTTGAATACGATCGTTTCGATGATCGTATGACTTAGGCTGTGGTACGACTTGGGTAGCTTTCCCCTAAATCGCCGGTACTTTCCAATCTTTCCTACTGTAACCCATCGATTTCGTAGCGTGCAAAATGAGCAACGAATTCGTGAAACGTATGCGTGAACTTCCAAGACAGCGAATGGTGTAAAGGCCCAACCGACTCGCTTTAAAATATTAGTTGAGGATTTCTGCGAAGAGCCGATATTAACAAAACTTAAATTCAGGAGTGCGAAGTTAACATCGGACTTTAAAAAGTCCAAGAACATGCAAAGCGAAATCTAGGACTAACATCAAAATCAAATGCTAGGCGATGATATAAATTCTTACAGTTAGCTGTACACTCCGCGACAAAAAGATAGCAACATTATCTAATTTTGTAAATTTTTGCAAATACAATCGAATAACAATAGTTCTCGTATTATATGTTACTGTTCAATTAGCAATAGGTTGTATCTGCACAGGGTAAACAATTGTTTTCTGTTTACAGGTTTAATGTTAAGCCGAAAACACAAATATTAGTGCTGACTTCTTCGTCAAAATGATAGCACAAAGTCAAAATTGTGTGTTTTCAGTTAGCGTCAAGGCGTCAAACTGTTCACATCGGCGAGTAGTTAACGCTGATCGTGATCTAGTATTCAAATAATGTGGAATTTTCAACAATGGGTCGCGATAACAGATTGATTGGTCCTGAAATATTAACAGTCTAAAATTCGCGTACAGAAAATTGTTATATCAGTAAAATTGCGAAACTGTTGAATCGCAGTCGTAAAGTTATTTACAATTTATTAAAAAATGTACAGAAATATGGGAGCAAAAGAGGACAGGTCTTCCAAGAGCCACAACTCATTGTCAGCGGCGCGCAATTTTAAGAACTACTTCAAATTCTGCTGCTACTGCAAGAGAAATTGCAGCAAAAGCTGGAGTAAATACTAAAATACGTAATGTACAACGCATTATAAAAGAGTGTAAATACATAAAACGCCAAAAATGTAAAGAAACACGTTTACAATTTGTTGAGAAGTATATTCATTGGAAGAGAAAATGGCGAGAAGTTATCTTTACTGATGAGATGAGATTTACTTTAGTTGGAGCGGATGGCCACTGTCGTTATTTCCACGATTTGCGTAAAGAACAAGAAATTTTATGTAGAGGACAATGCGGTGGTGGTGGAGTAATGATATGGGCGGAAGTTGGGTACTATGGACACACTGAAATTAAGTTTATAAGTGAAAAAATGAATAGTGCACAGTATATTGACTTAGTCTACGCACAATTGAAAAGATATGCTGTAAAAATTGCAGGCACAAACTTTATTTATCAGCAAGGTAATGCAACTGTTCATGTAGCAAGGATTGTAAAAGATTTTACCCAGGAAAATATTCAAATTTTGGTATGACCAGCCAGGTCTCCAGATTTAAATGTTATAGAAAATTGCTGGGTCTATTTAGCTAGATCAGAATATGCCGGCGGAAGACTATTCCGAACCGTTGACAAATTAAATACTTGCATTGAACGAAACTGGGTAGCATTAAGCAGAATAATTGTTAAAAAATTATTTAAATCTATGCCAAAAGGTTTAGTGGCAGTTATACAAGCAACAGGCGGAGTTACACAATATTAAAACATAATTTTGCAAATATATTCTTCAATACACATTCTTATTTGTTAGTTATTTTAAGAAATTTGTGCTAACTTTTTATAATGCCACACGAATGAGTTAACAGGTGAAATCGTAACCACGAATCTTTACGTAACACAACCTATCGTATCCATTGTTTCGTCCGGAACTCATTGTCAGATGGGTAGATGTTTTTGGTACTTTTGGTAGAGCTAGGGAACTGTTTCTTGGCAGCTGAGACGAAAGGGGAGATTGCTCTCGCACCGCCTATCCCCGCTATTTCGGTCCTGGAAACCTCAGATCGACGAATAACAACCGAAAATAAAACACTACTTTCGTCGTTCACATGACGACGCAACGAATGTGCCGGTCTCTCTTGCCAATAGTGCGTCAAAATCGAAAATGCGTGAGGGAGAGGGACGTCTCTATCCGTCGGGTGAATCAGAGAAAATTACCCCTCAGCTGCCAAGTAAATATTCCATCAGTATACTAGAGTCCGTATTGCACGCCGAATTAACTTTCTGCAATTATTTTTATGCATCTTCTTGGTTTTTAGTTATATTTATTTGACTAGAGATACACTGTGCTTGGTTTACAAGTATAGCTTTGGTTTGATTCTAGTTTAATTTTCGAGAATGATATCGGTAACCGTGAGCGGTGTTTACTCTGAAGATGTCTGACTTGTAGATCGAGATGTTGAGGATTTTATTTTAAAATTTAAAGGGAGGAGTTTGCTAATCTGCTCGAGGGCGGACCTTGGAAATTTCTTGATTGGCTAGAAGTTACCCCACGAGGACTAGATGTACCTTCCTTAGGGAGAAGTCTAGGTACTGCTGTGCACCCTGACCTCTGATTCTAGAAATGCGACCCTCGCGGCCCTGTTTTACTACTTATTAAACAGAAGGTGCGAGAGACCTAAGGGGCCCATTCTGGAACAATGAGACAAATAATTCGGGCCTCTCAAATAATGTTGGGCCTCTGGAGTCCAGATGTTTGCCGTAAACGATGCGTAGCAGTACCGCTCCTCTGTTATTAGTTTTCTTAAATAAAGTGATTTATGACGACCGAACATCCATTACTGAGCCTCCGTCGGTATAATCCTCGAATATAAAGTCGAGCTTCCAATCTGTATCACAACGTTCAAATAGCATTATCAATAAACCTAGAAATCTACTGATTAACCTAAACAAACCCGAGACGCACAGCAAGATATCGACCTACCAATAACTGAAATGTCGCGGTTCAGATGAAGCCTAGCCAGGATTCTATGATTCATTTAAATCTGGCATTCATGATTTCCCTTTACACGAATCTCAAAGACTCGTATAAAGCATGCTCGTGTCTCGCCGGAAGTGTTGCAGAAAGATAGAATCGCTAGATACAACCAATGAGAACTACGCAGTAGCATGGGATATTATGAGGAATAACTGCGATGATCGACCAGTCTTAATGATTAAACGAATGAAGTCATTTTTTAATTTAGCATCAGCAAGCGGGTAGACAATGCAGTAAGACATTGTACGACCTTGTAAGCATTAAATCAAGCGTTTTTGAATGCTTTCGTGTTTTCGCGATAGCATCAAATCGTTATGAGTAAACTCGCTTATTCTGGAAGTGAATAGATACGAAAATCAGACTCCCCACGATGAAACGATTTTTACAATTTCTATACTCATAGTGAAAATTGCTTCAGAGTTCGAGGCGCAAAGGACTTATGTTGGCCTGTGGTAACTGTTTTGTTCTGATTCGCCTGACGGATATAGACATATCTCGTTCGGACGTCATTTTCGACTCTAACGCCCTAATGATCGAAAAAGCCACACATTCCTTATGTCGTCATGTGAACGATGAAAGAAGTGTTTTGTTTTCGGTTGTTACTGGCCGAGCTTCAGGGTTTCAGAAACGATATGGTGGGGATAGGCGGTGCGAGCGACACTCTCCCCTTTTGCCTCTGTAATACCGCGCGCTAACATGTCATTTGCGCTCGGTAGTAACTACATGATAGCAATGCAATACAGGAGCAATCAAATATTGTCGAACACGAGACAACCCGAGATCTGTTATTAAGTTTTAGTCTGTAGACGACTTTTGATCACAGAGCTCGTAACAGCTAGCCACTTTGCTTGTTGAAGAATACCTGCCCAAGCAACTGCTGTTAATGGCAAACGCTCGGTCCAATCACAGTCTTAGAAAATAACTGGTTGGTAAGCACGTGTTAGAATAAAGGTTGCGTACGCCACGGAAGGTGTCCTTAAGGCGCCGAAGAAGCGAGAGCCATCTTGAATGGTATTTTAACAATCCCCACGGGATATAAAAAGGTAGCCCCCCAAACCGGAAGAGTCTTTGCTTCGTTCCGCTGTCAAAAGGTCATTCTGTTGGACGCGCGGTTGTTATTCAGTTACTCGGTTATATTTGTTATAATGTCATTTAATTTATCTGTCCGTGTTAAACCATTCTATTTTTTCCCTATAAGTTAAACTATACTGACATCTGTGTCACGAATCATACTTAATATAATCGTGTGAAAAATTAACGTAAGTAAACGTCGCAAAGCGAATCGATATCTTAATGAATAACACATTATATTTTAATTATTCAGATAGTACAGATAGTATAGATTTAAATGACGTATTTGAAGAAGATTCCCTTTGCGGTGAAAATGTAAAGCAGTAATTCGTGTAAAGTGTAGATAAAAACAATTTCCCGTCATTGCGAATTGAGTGCAAGACTTTATCACGGGTTATATGCTTCTTCATGCTTACGTTTAACTGGTGAGTTGGAAAATGTGTTTTAGATTGCATTTATTTCTGCTGTTTATCGTTGTCATAAAAAGCAGCGGGGTAGTTGTATTTACAGGAGTTTAAATTACAAAGTCAGATTACAATCAACTGGTCTCATCGTCCTATTTACATTTTAAGTTAACGTGCGTAAAAGCGGACACAGAATGCGATTTAAAATTTTTAAAGAAGTCTTATTAGAATATTTTACAGACTTATTTGTGATATCGTGTGAAGTATCAGTGAAATTTCGATAGAAGGTTTTACCTGAGAATCACGTAGTTCCATTCCTCTGAACTATTTATTTTAAAGACGTTTTATCAGTTGCAATTATCATTACGTTTAATTAGAAATCGTTTTGCCAGAATTCTTTTATGCAAATTTCTATTAGTAGTACCTTTAAATATTTAGATTGCGTGACGCTTAATTTTCTACTATTTAGCAACGAAGCTGTACTGAATACCTGACTGCAGGAAAATTTCTCTGATAATGTGAGATTTTCGCAAACAGACATTAACACACGTTTGAATAAAACGAGATAAAAGAGCAATTTGAGAAAAACGCAAGATTATGGTTAAGTTTAGAATTCTCTGCTTCTGCTACCACCCTTCATTAAGCATACTCACAGAATGATTTAAAGCATCTTATATGCATTTAACTTAAAAATACAAGTATGGTAGAAATTATCGTTCAGCCTCAACGGTGTTTCTTTAATTTTCTATAGCAGTAATGAGCAAACAACCAATGGCAAAATTAATATTCGTCAACTAAAGAGTCTCCCAATCAGCAGCTTTTCCGCTTCGCAGTAGTGACCGCCCCCGCCAAATCATAACGGAAGCGCGTCTTTACGAGCTTCAAACAAATTAGTCTTCTACAATTATCGAACCGAGCAACATTTAGCGCTCTCGACAGAAGCTCCGTCCGCGAGACTATGATCCGGACGTAATCTTAATCTCCATTATTAAACCATTATAAAGCTCGGGACGTTGGTCCTTCGAACCGGATAGAAATGAGTGTTCTATCCATCCACTGTATAAAGTGTAAATAAATTGATTAGAGTAAGGTAAGTCGGCCTTCATTCAATTTCTACAATTTACAATGCCTCCGTGCGTGGTTTAATTCGGGTGAGCCTATTAAACTATACATACGTTCACTCCAGAGGTGTCGCCTAGAAAACACGAGCAGGTATAACTCGTGAGACGTGCATGCGTAACATACAATTTTTTTAAAAAAATGTATTCGCGTGGCTTTTTTGCATATACAACATTTTCCATGTCAATTAAAATATTGAAAGAATTATATTGGCCCGCCAAAATTGCTTATTCTCTTTCTGGCCGTTTTCTGAAAACATTTGCCTATCCCTGTTCCATAGTATCAATGTAATCCGTTAATCAAAAGCGTGCTATATTTTATAAAAAAAGAAAATAAAACGTGACGTAATATTTGTAATAAGAGGAGACAAATATAACAAAAACAAAGTATCGCCTGCGTAGAGGAATAGAACTAATTGTAAGCATAATAGATGAGATAAGAAAATTTTAAAAATTGTATACGTTCAGATTTAGTATATAAAAACTTGTAGCACTAACTTGCGATTGCCAGTAAAGAAAATTAAATGACGAAAATAAAGTCAACTAACGAAGAGATATTAAATCGATCCATGGCATTTTCCTCCTCGTGAATGGCCGAAATGTTCGGTGGCTTGGAAAACGTGTAGACGCGTCAAACCATTCGCATGACGAATATTCAAGCGTTGGCTCGTTCTTTCATGTTGGACGTTTATCAAACTTCGACGTTTTTCTCATTATTAACGGCACAATCTCGCTTCTCGTGTCAGCGAAATTACGAAATAATAATAATTAACGCGACACTCGCGGCGCGAAATCGCTTCGTAATTTTCCAGACTTTACGGCTCACGGGAAAACGTGAGTAATTTAACGCTTTGTACATGTAATTAACATGAATAGTAAGATAATTAATGCCCATCAAAGATGATTCAAGTACCATTCCAGGAGATATAATTAAAATAATCACTGTACAAAATCTGTCACGACGCGATATCTTGGTCGTCGGTAAACGCGCCGGTTCACTGACTTTATAGTGTGGTTATAAACCTTCACAATTACCGTTTAATTATGGTTTATTATTAAGGGGTAATAAACACGATATTAAGGACGTGAGAGAATTTACTTTGGCCGTATTCTTCGGCCGTACTTTCCTCACCTCATTATGTCACTTGCTGTTTGTCATTAAAGTTCACGACCCGATTCATTCTCAAGGTTGCTTTAGGTGAATATCGTTAATAATTGATTATTAGAAAGATTAATTTGGAATGTCGTTATATTTTTATACCTGCTATTCATTAACGTAGTAAAAGAAAGATAATATAAACAACAATGTAGTACCGGAAAAATGTTGGAATTGTTGTTTTAAGGCCACGATGGGTTACCAGGGTGAAATCGGAGTTTAGGTCAGATTCGGTCAACAGGCCACTCGGTTTTTGTTCCAAGGCTCCGAGTATTCTGGACCAGTGAGAGGCAAACATTTTTGAGTGCTGGCCAAAAAAAAAGAAAAATTTTTAATTTCTGTGGGAACGTTTACATGTAGAGAAGAAGGAATACTCCCTTAAATGATTTTTTTTTAAAACGCTGAAACTGAAATTTTGTATACTATTATTTTATAATCTGTGGCGGATAGAACCTCTATTCCGGCCGCATTTGCTTGTCCTGCAGTCCGTAGGTTGCTCATCATTATTCTATTGCAGAGGTGGCCAACAAGTCGATCGCCAAGCGATTTTTGGTCGATTAAAGCCGACAGAAGACGATTTCAACAAGCAAACCACCTTCCCCACTGATATTTATTAGTACACAAGACAGATGTTGAATATGTTAAATTTCAGGATTTTAGTAAGTAAATTGTAACACATTTTCAAAAAAAAGGCGGTCATATAAAGGCAGTCCCAAAATTAACGCAAGATTTGAATTTACCACCATTCGTGCAGTAAAGTGTTGGCAACCCTATTTAAAAAACCATTTGATAGCTGATAGTTTAGGGTTAGTAAAAATGGAGCGTTACACAATAGAACAACCTGTTTTCACTGTTGAACAATATTTCAAAGATAATGAAAGTCTGGCGACCGCAGTTCGAAAATTTCGTACAAAATATGGTCGGAATACTGATTTAACTTCGTCAATTGTGAAGTTAGTAATTGAAAAATTCCGGCAGACTGGATCAATTGGTGATGCTAAACACTTGTGGTTTCAACAAGACGGTGCCACGTGCCATACAGCCCGTGAAACAATTCAATTACTGCATGAGACATTTCCTGGCCGTGTAGTCTCTCGTTTCGGTGATAAGGATTGGTCCCCTAGATCGTGTGATTTAGGTCCACTGGATTTCTCTTTATGGAGTTATTTGAAGTCAAAGGTATATGCCAACAAGCCCACAAGCACGCGTGCATTGCAGCAGGAAATTCAACGCTGCATTAACGAAATTCAGCCACATTTATGCAAAATGGTCATGGAAAATTTCAACAAAAAAGTGTGTACGTGCCAGCAAAGCCGTGGAGACCATTTGCCATATGTGTTATTCCATACGTAACTCTATCTTGTGTACTTTACGATTCAATAACAAAATAACAATTTAAAGAAAAAAAACTGTGTTTTTCATTTGGTTCAAATCTTGCGTTAATTTTGGGACACCCTTTATATACAAAAGTTGGCCATCTTTGTTTTAGAGCAGAGAAGCCGTTTATTTGATCGCCAGAGCCGTCCTTGGAAGAGCTCCGCCTGCTCCCCCTTCCCGTGCACTCGAGAGCTCACTGATTGATTTGCTTTTCGCTTGCCAGGTTCGGACCTATTGGCACGAGCGTGGTGGCGTATTAGGGCGACATTCGTATCTAACCGCTCGCGCTGGAAAGACATGCCACGCGCGTCAATCGCGGAGAACAAAACCAAGGTTATTTGTCGAAGAACAGTTTCAGATTGTAACAACTCGCGTGTGCGGCAACCGAGAGAGTGTTTGTGAATCAGTGACATCTCAGTTATGTGTATGGGTGAAGTAGGCGGTGTTTCTCCAAGGACGGCTCTGGCGATCAAATAAACGGCTTCCCTGTTCTAGAGGATAGTGAATGCTAGTGTGAATGCGAGCGAGCAAGTCATTCTACGCGCGTGGTTATAGATAAGCGTAAAATTAAGGTTAAGGGTCACTTTTAAGTTGTCAGTTGTACGAGGCAGTCTTTCAGCTGTTAATCGTAGGAGTAGTAATATGAAATCAGTTGTGAGGAGTTCTTGTTAGTTGAAATGAGTTGTAAGCAGTCAATCATTAGTTGCTCGACGATTAATTGTTAGATGTAAGTTGTATTGTATTGCAGTTGCATTGCCGAAGTTTAATCGTTGTAGCTGTAGACCCTTTGTATCAATATTTCTCATTGATATATTTATTCAACTGTTGTTGAAAAGACAAAGACACTTTACGATTATGTATCCCCATCCGGATTGGAGAAATAGAAAGTCTATCAAGTGGGGGCATCGTTCGGAATATAGAATAGAAAATAAATGGAATTACTACAAAATTACTAAAGGATTATTTTTATGAGCAATTTAAAAAATTTATATGATAACTAATAAAGTGGTTTAACGCATATGTTTAATAAAAATGTTAATCAAAATGGATAAATAGGCATATTAACGGATCATTTATAATGCACAAGCACCATTGCATTAATACTATTATATAATAATGTAGGTATGTTTGACAATAATTGTCAATGTACAGCTCTTATTATTTCCGCTGTAAATATACGAAAACTTTAACGAAATTGTACGTAAATAATTACACTAATGCAGAATTTTCAAAAACCACAAAAGTAAGACTAATCTTGACTGCAGAAATCGTTTTTCATAGAAGCTATTAGGAAAATATAGAGGGACAAATATTTCTTTTTGTAGTAACATAGATAGTGAATAGGAGAATCGTGTGATTGTGATTGAGTAAACGGGAAATGCGTGAATTTGGGAGCAGATTGTATGATAGGCTAATTGTAAGAAAGAATGGAGAGAGAGAGAGCGCGTATGTGGAGAGCGAATGAGAGAATGAGGGAGAGAGAGAGAATAGGAAATAATGTCGCCGAAAGTAAACGACGGCGAATGTCAGGAAGAGTCAGAAATAAGAGAATGTTAAGCAAGATTGTAAGCAGGTAGCGAAATACTAGGTACCGGAACAAATTCGTGCGGTTTCCTTTTTTGCAATGAATTTTAATCAAATTTTTGTTAGAAACACGCTCTTCTCATACTTAAAATAGGCATCATCACAAAGCTACGTTTATGTTGTTCGTATACATGATGTACAGCTTTCAATTGTTTAACAATTCCATTGTTTGTGTGAAATTAATGATGGGCAGCGAAAAGTTTAAGACACGTGATTTCTTGCTTTATGAGTTCAGCCTTGGAAATTCAGCAAAAAGTGCAGCAAAACGTATTTACAGCGTGTGTCATGACAGCATTGTACGTGAAAGGACGCTGCAAAAATTATTTAAGCAATTTTAGGAAGGTATTGAATGGCTAGAACATGAGTCAGAGTCGGGACGTCTATCCGTTATTAAAGACGATGAACTGCGAGGGTACATGCATTTAAACCCTCAAAAAAGGTGTACAGACATTCTAGAAGTATTGCGATGTGATGAATCCACAGCTAAAAAGGGGCAGCAGTAACTGGGCGTCCATAAAATATTGGAACAAATGGATAGCGCACCGTCTAGCAGAGCAGAATAAGCGCTATAGGACTCACAATATGCAACAACTTGCTCTCAGGACTTGTTATTGTCCCATTTACAGTCCTGATGTCTTCATCTGTTTACCATCTATTTTTATCGTTATCAAATTTCATTGTCAATAAAAATTTGAAAAATGATACCGAAGTCAAAACGGCAATTAATTTATATGTTTCCAATAAAATCCCCAATTTTTACAAGAAAGGGATGTATAAGCTTGTAGGACGTTGTAAAAGTGTCATAGAAATCAATCGTCACAACATTATAAAATATAATAATTTTTAAGGAAAGTTAGAAGTGTTTGAATTTGGAATTACAAATCAGCACAACTTCTTCTGGTACGTATTAAATTAATTGTGAGCACGATTTTGGACTTGAATGTAACACTAGATTTACGGACTGAGCCAATTTCACTCATTAAAAATTTGATTACTATATTTATATAAAACTCAAGTATTATTTTTTAAAAACATATGTTGGTTTTTAGTTACGCAATGAAATATATGTAAATGTTGATTTCTCTCCCCCGCAAACCCCTTCATTTTGCATTATCGAATGTGGTGTACCTATTTTTACGGTTGTGAGCCAATTTGACTCATAAAATGAGATAATAGTTAATCGCATAACACATGAAATTTATAGCTTACATCAGACCTTGGCAACTTGTGGCTTGCAAGACCCACGTGATTTGTTTCTCCTCTAATTTGCCTCTCCTCACATACAAACAATCATCCTCACTTCTTTTCGCTACTCCGCTACACTATCTTTCTTACCTATCCACTACTGCCATCATTTCGATTTATACATCGCGCGTGAACAGAGCATTTTAGTGAAATAATATCATTTTATAAAATCCATTTTTTTAAAAAATGTTTTCAATGAATTTTTTAATAATAAATCTTTCATTTAAATTGATTTGAAACTATTTTCATTGCAAAAAACTTCAATTTTCTTGTATGAGTCAAATTGGCTCACTTCAGTAAAAATAGGTATATAATCAACTTCCGTAAATCTAGTGTTAATAAGAAATTCCGACATTTTGTATTACAATTTCTGTGACTAAATTAAATCATGAAAATGGTTATATTATTACCATCGAAAATGCTCAAGACCATATAGACGATTTTTGACTGCGGTACTCGTTCCTGGCAGTCATAGCTTCTTGGACGATGCCTGGTTGAAGCTTATTTTTAGAAACAAAGGAAAAACACGCGTACGGAAGGGAGCGTGGTCCAGGGAAAATATACTTGGAGCGTTGGAGAAGCGGGGTAAGTTGTATTGTATTTTTGTGTATAAGAAGGCAACCCCTGAGTCGACGGTAAATGAGTCTGATTGTGAGGAACTCTTTTGCTTTGCCGCGCATTTATTATCTGGATTAGTGTTTGTTGTTATATCAAGTTTATTAAGTTATACACCAAGTCAATCCATAAATATCCATGTATGTCCCGTTTTTTTTCACCCTACACGTGTTTATATTGAAGACACAGCAGATAACAGAGAAAGTAGTACCAAAAAAATATAAAGCGTAAGTGCAAACATGACCCCAAAATTAATTAATAAAACTGACAATTTCTAATGTCGATTTTACCTCAAGTGTAACTATGGAAAATTATTGTCTCTGAGAAAACATTCTAATCATGCTCTTCAATATAAACTATGTCGACGGCTTATGGAACAAGATTCGTTGCCCTACGAGACAAGAATGAGCAGGTTTTCTCCTCGGATATAAAGGTAACGAAGCTACTCGTCGGCTCGGCCTGATTTCGCGCTTGTTAGCGGGGATATTACACCAATTTTCACCGACTTCGCTTCGTCCTTCTATGTCCTTCGAAGGCGAGCAGAAGGAAAGAAGGAAGGGCAGAGGCAACAGCCTCTCTCGTCGCCGCGAGCCGTCACTGACGATTTTCCTGCCTGAATAACGCCTTAACGATTTTTGCAATTTTTTGAGACCTTAATACGTGAAGATCAACATTTTTCTAGAAAAAAGTTTTTGGACAGTTTCGCGAAAATATCCAATCGAAAGATATGTCGTTCAGGATGTTATCACTTACAACTAATTCAGGGATGATGAAATTTTCGAGTGTTGAAAATTGTGCTATATTTCGTGAGTTTATTTTATTCCAAAGAGATATTACGAACACAATGAAATATAAATATAGGAAAATATGTATAAGAGGATTAAGTGGAGAAATATTAATTGCATTTGCAACTGTCGTGTTGACATTTTTAGTGTTACAGTATATTTTCCGAGAACGAGAATATATCGGGGTCAATAACACTGATCTAAAACAATTAAATGTTCTTATCTCAAAGAACGTTTTAGCTTCTATGTCGTATATCCTATATCCTATATACAGGGTGTTAAAAAAACCATTCAATATTTATATGGTATATAGGATATACTGTACTTGGCCGTACATGTATGTATGTACGTTATGTATGGCCGTGCTAATGGAAGTGCCTTAGCTGCACGACGCCTTTACGCGGAAAAATTTTCAAATCGAAGGGTTCCCTCTCAGATGCTGTTTCAAAAACTTCACCGACTTCACCAACTTCAGTAGTAAGTCAATTATAATAATAACAAACAAAAATGTTTATATCTCAGAAACGGTTGACCTTTCGACCTATGTTTACTAAAGCTTTTTTACTCAGTACAGTGTATCCTTGCATTTTTCTGATACACCAATGCACACAAGTGCAGACACTTAGTTGTGTATTATGCATCGACTAATACCATTCAACTTTTACTTATAACATGTTCCTCTATTCCCAACCGTTCAGGAGGTAGAGCCTGTTGCAGTTACGTGGCACACCCTGTATAACCCTTTAGGTTTCTATGCCCTTCTGGCACTAAACACGAATATGAAAACCGTTTTTCTGCATCAGCCTCCATTAAAAGTTAATAAAATTTCGTTGCACGAAATTACTCCATAAACCCCCTCCAACATACCAACGCATATTACTTTAATTTTAGAAACATTTAAACATGTTCAAAAATGCCGCCTTTCAGACTGAAATAACTTTTTACGAGCAATCAAATTAATTCTAATTAAAAAAAATGAACCATGCGCTAGACAGAAAAACAAGTTAATTTGCATCGGAAATTTGATGATCCCTATAAAGAGGTTTATTGATTGAAATAAAGTTGCAACCTTCAGAAAGTATAAGAATAGTAACGTGGTTAAAACTGCTATTGAATTACCTTTCCAAAATTGTGCTCGATGATACCTACGTGAAGGTAGTAACACTATGCCGTCCGCACGTCTGATCAAGATTTTTTCGTTTCGCGCCTGAAGAACTGACTCATAACATTTTGCTCGCCGCCGGATGTTTTTCGAGGACCTTGGGAGACAAAAATCGTCAAGTTTTAAAAATCTCAACGACATTTATAAATTTTGCTCCTCTGTTTTTTGAAATTATAAAGATACACATATGTAGGTAACTACAAGATTTTTTGTATTTTCTGTATTGTGGAGCCACCGGCGCTTGGCCGACATTTTTCGCATGGCACCAATGTGGAGCCACCGGACGGCATAGTGTTAATAGCACTTTACGAGAAAGGGAAATTACACTGGCCTACACCATTTTTGTTTTCCAGTAGCCAGGGTGTGATTTCTCATAGGGTTCGTCGTCCTGAACACGAACCCGCCAACGGACTTTCTCTATCACCTTCTGTTTTGGAAAAGCATCAGTTTTTGTGAAAACGGTGGATTTAAGTAAAGAAGTTGGTATTACGTGAAAACTAAAAACGGTAAACGGTTCTTCTTGGCCTCAAAAAAAAAGAGGAGTGTGTTTTGAGTATACTATTGCTAGCACAAATTTAATACACATTATTGGATTCTGCGGATATTTCTGAAGAAAAAACTATCGGCAAAAGATGTCATATCTGTTTTTGTTTTGGCACAATTTAAGAAAATATCCGCGAACAATGTATGCCAACCGTTTTCCCGCTATAACGCCATCGCTCGCCGAACAGGGCTCGTCAGTGCCGTAGCTACGGATACTACTTTCACGGGCTCTGAACGTCGATGGATCTCGTTGATGTGGCATTCTCAACCCCTCTACTAACGTGGTGGCATATTTGAACCATCGTAAAGTAGACTCTGCCGATTATATTTCAACTCTACCTGCCTGACATTAAATCCAATCAAAGAATTGTAACATTTTGAAATATAATTTTAAAGATGGGAGATAATGGAAAGGTAATTTTTAGGCGTTTAGTATAGGCTAGAATTAAGATGGAATAGGACGTAGGAACGTGAGGAAGAAGGCCTTCTACAACGTTATTTATGACAGCACAAACTGACGGTATGACGCATGGCGACAAGTAGACAGAAGGACGAAAGCGGACGTTGTTGCGGAGCGAAAATACGCCCTGAAGCTCACAGACGTAGCTTCCAACCTCGCATCTTACCTTTCTTAATATTTCACATATTTCTTAGTAAAAATAGCAGTCGCGCATTGTAGTCCATTTCTGACTTTAAAATAGATGCGCTTTATGGGCCTGGTATCGTTAATACTTCTTCAGGAAAAGTTCTGTCCTGCAAGAAGTATTGACCAGGAACTTTTCCTCCACGCGAGCTGGGTTTTTCCGGCTCCGCTGATCGGCAAGGGAGGCTCTTAACCAATAGGCAAAGGACGATTTCTTTGCCCACCAATGACAAAATTAATATTTGTCAATTTAAGAGTCTCCCAATCAGCAACCTTCCCGCCTTGGAGCAGTGACCGCCCCCGCCAAACCGTGACGAAAGCGCGTCTTTACGCGCTTCAAATAATTCAGTCTTCGCAAAATATCAAACCGAACAACATCTAGCGGTCTCGATAGAAGCTCTGTCCACGAGACTAAGATCCGGACGTATCTATACTCTTCAATATTAAATCATATCGCTCGGGACATTGGTCCTTCAAGCCGGATTTAAGCAAGCTCGGACCGTAACATTGGTCTTCGAGCCGGATAGTTTGTAAATCCACTGTATAAAGTGTAATAAAGTCACTAGAGTAAGGGAAGTCGGCCTTCATTCAAAACTACAAACTAACAATGCCTCCGTGCGTGGTTTAATTCGGGTGAGCCTATTAAAATATACGCTCACTCCAGAGGTGTCGCCTAGAAAAACACGAGCAGGTATCAACTCGTGAGGCGTGCACCCGTAACAGACGTCTTGAAGGAAAACGGTATATAACGAAAAGTGCACGTAGCTGGCTGGCCCGCGAATTTTTCACAATTATTTACAAACACTCGTCGGAAACTGTAACTTTATGTCACTGAAACTTCTACAAACCTGTCACTTTATGACATTGATACTACCACAAAACGTTGATTTTATTATGGAAATGATTTAAAAGCATTTGCAGGTAACTGTCACTTGAAATTACTAACACTTCCACAAAACATTGTATTAAATCGTTCAAATTATTTAAATACACTAACACGTGATTCTCACTTTGGGTCACTAAAACATCTACAAAACGTTGCATTTAATTATCGAAATGATTTAAAAACACTTGCAGGGAACCGTCACTTAACGTCAGTAACACTTCCACAAAACATTGTATTTACATGTTACAATTATTTAAAATCACATCCATTTATTGTTTGAATAGTTTAATGTTATGCCACACATGCACTAGTAGTCGTTATCCAAGGTCAAAAGTGACTAGGTACCGATAGGTGAGTCCAAAACTTCATCTAGAGACCGTCCTGTCAAACCACACGACCCGTCTGACCGCTGAAGCTATACTGCATTACACTGACTCACTGAGGCGGCCCGCGGAACGCGGAGCATGAGCAGTACACTCCGCATAGAGCTGGGGAACCGTTCTTGGCAGCTGAGACGGAAGGGGAGATTGCTGTCGCACCGCCTATCCCCGCCATGTCGGTCCCGGAAACCTCAGATCGACGAATGACAACAGAAAATAAAACACTACTTTCGTCGTTCACATGACGACGCAACGAATATGCCGGTCTCTCTTGCCAATAGCGCGTCAAAATCGAAAATGCGTGAGGGAGAGGGACGTCCCTATCCGTCGGGCGAATCAGAGCCAATTACCCCTCAGCTGCCAAGTAAATATTCCATCAGTATACTGACAATGATATCACTTTTCTTCATGGATAACTTTGCAAATTTCGATTATTGCAACAATGTTCGTCAATAATTGTTTACTAAAAATGAAATTACTATCTCATAACGTGTTTATGCTTAATATTAATAAATGTTGTGGTGAATAGAAATTACAGGATTGAATTTATGTCTTTTCATTATTGACGATTTAGTTTTCAAACCTTATAAATATTTGATTTTTAATGTGGTACTTTTAATTTATTAATACATGATATATTTTCAAGTAGTTTGGATGCATTTTAAACGGTCTGAGTTAGGCCTGGTATAGGTTATTCAAATATTTATGAGCTTGGAAGAGTACATCATCAATTATAATCCCACGTAACTTCACTCCTATTATTTCTATTCACCATAAAACTTAAAACAAGATTTGCTTCAAACAATGAATAAGAAATATTTTATATGGAATATTTACAAAAATACGAATTATTTTTTATCAATATATAATATATAAAATGTTATATGTATTATACATTATATCTAAAATATAATGTATTTACATTATATATTACAAACTACAATTTTCTCCTATTCGATTCTTTTCTGATGTTCACCATTCTCGGAAAAAACCGATGATACGATTTATCGCGAACACCCCATATAAGATATTTCTTATTCATTTGGTTAAAGCAAATCTGGTTTTATTAATTAAATTCAAGAAAGAAAGTAAATGAGAGCGGGCTTTTAGTGGATATACGTAAGCAATAGTCCCACGGAGTCCCACACTATCCCCAAAATAACACAATTGCGGTGTGTGCGTAAAGCACTCCCCGTCGATAGAAAAAAATGTTTTTTCTGCCACCACGTTAGTAAAGGGGTTGAGAATGTTACCTCAACGGGATCCATCGACGTTCAGGTTCCGTGTAAGTATTATGCGTAGCTACGGCACTGAGGAGTCCGGTTCGAGGAGCAATGGCGTCGTAACGGGAAAACGATCGGCACACGTTGTTAACGGATATTTTCTTCAATTGTGTCAAAACAAAAACAGTTATGATATTTTTCGCCGATAGTTTTTTCTTCAGAAATGCCCGTAAAATCCAATAATGATTAAATTTGTGCTAGCAATAGTACTCTACGTAAAAATGCATTAATGCGGAGAAAGTTCGCGTATCCACTCGTTTTTAAACTTTGGCAATTATTTACTGCCATTAAAAAGTACAGAATATTTTAACGGCTCATACCTGTATTCTCAGGAAACACTATTTTATTTTTTGAGACCAAGGAGAACTGTCTACCGTTCTTAGTTTTCACGTAATACCAGCTTATTTGCCGTAATCCACCGTTTTTACAAAAACTGATGTTTTTCCAAAACAGAGGGTGATAGAGAAATTCCGTTGACGGATTGGTGTCCATGACGACGAACACTATACGAACCAATCTATGGCCATTGGAAAACAGAAAAATGTTTTAAATCTGTTGCACAATGTTATCAGGAAACAGTAAACTGCGACTAATACTACATTTATTTCGATATTGAATGTTGAAGTACATTTCTATGTATTCACATTCGAATGCATTTATATGTATTCGTATTTATTATTTTGTTCCCCCTCTATTGAATTAAAAAAAAATATTCCAACTGAATGGTAAAGCTCGTCGCACGCAATTTTTTTCCACTTTCCGTAGTCCTATTTCAACTATGATGCATAAAAATCGAGCTACGCTTTAAACAACTGAACGAAAATAACTTGGAATTGGTCATTAAAGTGAAATGGGTTGTATTTAACAGTAGAGAAAAGCCGCCAGAGGCTATGCACAGTGATATTTAAACCTCGCTTCTAGAGTCACTGTTAAAATCATTATTTTTATCAAATTGGAAACGAAAAAAAAACGTTGAACTTTCTTCCACTTGGTTTCCATTTTACCTCCGATTTCATTCGTGTTTTATCCGACGAGCAATGCAAATGTATTGAAAAGTTGCAAACGAAAAGTTTTCTTTATTAATCGTCGAGTCGATGACCTTCATTGCAATGAAAACCCGATGTTTCCGCATTGAAAACGAGCACGAATGACAATTTGTTAAAACTAACAAAAAGAATATGACCAGGACTTTTACTCTTGAATCTTTATATAATTTAAACATGAATCAAAACTGTTTGTTTTCTTATAAACGTGTCTCCTCATAAATTGTAATCCTGTTCATCCACTTTCTTAGTTTGAAATACGTTTATAATAAGTTGGTTTTATCATGAGTGCCTTGTCATTTTTTGCATGCTCTATAAAACTTTATCTTTGCTCTGAGAATGATAAATTGTTAATTCGATTTTTTATGTAAATACAGTAAAAATGGTGGGTGAGCGTGAAAGGGTATTATTATTTTTAATGCTGTCAAGTTTATTGCGCGGTAATGAATTTTATTGTTCTATTCATAGTTTAATGTTAAGCTACTCGTTAAACGCGGCTAATTAGTGTTCAGGTGTATATCATATAGAAATAAACATTATTTTTAACTCCTAACGACGTGAGCATATGAATATGTACGAATAAAAAAATATTATTCGTATCATGCTTCTTTTATTAGTTTTTATGAAGGATCTAACGGAGAACAGTCGCAATTAGAAACGCGATAACTCAAACGGTGCAACGAATTAATGATTCAGTTACAGAAATTCAACAAGATTATAAAAAGTATCTGTATAAAATCTTTTACATGGTATAGTCCGTTGAAGTTTCTAAATTTTATTTGAGTTTCAAACGTAAATGTTATTTCGCTAAAACACTTCGTGCACCTAAAGTGGTTGACATTAATTTCCCTTTGAAGTTAGTTTCACTTGAGTTTCTACATTACAAAAGTTTTACAAGTGATACGTGGAAGAACACCCAGTACTGTTTAAATTTTCTTACAGTAATTTTTAACAATTTTTATCGTATACGTATTATGTCACACATGAATCGCGTAGTGCAGGCAAGCCGCTTATTTGATCGCCGCATGTGTCCTTGGAAGAGCTCCACCCGCTACACCTTCCCGTGCGTTCGAGAGCGCACTGATTGACATGCCTTTCACTTGCCAGGCGCGAACCTATTGTCACGAGCGTGGTGGAGCATCGGGGTGACATTCGTATCTAACCATTCGCGCTGGAAAGACATGCCACGCGTGCCGATCACGGAAATCAGAACGACGTGCGTGGCACGTCGACTAAGGCTATTTGTCAAAGAACAGTTTTAGATCGCACCGTGTCACGTGCAGGGTAAAACAAAAGTATTATTGGTCAAAAAATAAGCTCAGATATGTCTTAAATCAAATACGATTAATAGATTTTAATGTTTTTGAACTTCTGGCAATGGTTTTGGTCTAATTCGACTGCTCCGTGACGCCTTACGGCGAAATATAGTGTTGTGTTCCAGCGCGTGCATTTGTAAATTAATTTTAGCGCAAATAGTTAAACAAACTTCGTGATGACAGAACACAAGGTCTTCTCGCGTTAAAGAATACATTGTCGCCGCTGTGGCCGGCTTGGCGATATATTGGCCGATCTTGCCTAGTCTCTCGCCAGCAAAGTATTAATAAGTTTCCACATCACTCATGGGGTACTATTGCGAATGGGTTTTTTTGCAGTGGTGTCCTCTGTATCGATGTCCTTTTCTGCTTAATCGTTGGTGAAAAACACGTTAAAAGTAAAGACTAGGTAGAATTGTAAAATGTATCGCCAAGACGGCCGCGGCGAAAACAATGTATTTTCTGACGCGAGAAAGTCTTGCGTTCTGCAGTCGTGGAATTTTTAACTATTTACGCTAGAAATTAATTTTCAATTGTGCGAGCGAGAACGCAACACTATATTTCGCCATAAGGCGTCACGTAGCAGCCGCATTCGACCGTAACCATCGGCAGAAGTAAAAAAAGATTAAAATCTATTAATCGTCTTTGATTTAAAACATATCTAAGCATACTTTTCCGCTAATAATACTTTTGTTTTGCACTACACACGACGTTTTGCGATCTGAAACTATTCTTCGACAAATAACCTTGGTCGATGTATCACGCACGTCGTTTTTATTTCCGTGATCGACGCGCATGGCACGTCGTTCCAGCACGAATGGTTAGATACAAATGTCGCCCCAATGCGCCACCACGCTCGTGCCAATAGGTTCGCGCCTGGCATGTGAAAGGCAAGTCAATCAGCGAGCACTCGAGTGCATGGGAAGGAGTACCAGGCGGAGCTCTTCCAAGGACACATGCGGCGATTAAATAAGCGGCTTGCCTGGCGTAGTGCAAAAATTAAATCGGCAGATATTAATACATAGCTCGGCACCGACCTTTTATTTAAATTTGCATAATTCATTTATTTATTCTTATGTAATGTAAATATGCAAAGTGGATTATACTTAAAGAATTACAGCCAGTTTAACTCCCTGCGGTCGGAATAACTTTTTTAACCAATTTTCCTAGCTACAGTCAGCTAATTGAAATTAATTTAATGACGTTCTACATTGTTGGACATTTCTTTCGCTGCAACAATATTAGTAATTGTAAGTATTATTCAACGCTCAGGTTAAATACAGAAAATGATTATTCAGTACCAAAGTCAAAATTAATTGAAGCGAAAATTAACTATGACGGAAAGTCATTTCGGCTATATCCCGATGTAAAATCCCAGAATGGTGATATTTTCTAACCTGAGCCTTAGTCAACACTATTGGATCTTAGGTACGAATCAATCGTGATTTACATAGACAATTTCTGCCTAAATTGAGACAAAGCTTTAAAGTGTTGACCGTGCACCAATAAAGGGGATACCTTCAAGACAAAATATCCTCATTTTTATTCGGAACGAAGGGAAACGAAAGACTGCTTGAAACTAAGAGCACCCACTCGTAAATGCAATGCCGAGCAAAGGACTGCACTTGTTGCGCTTGCAGTTAGTTTCTACACAAGAAATCAAACTCTGCGAGTTGATTCCTCTTGCATTCTTGACTATTCAATACCTCCTACGAGTAGGCATTAATATTATGCTCGGAAAAAAAGATTTTAAGAGCAATACTCTTAACGGACTGAGAGCAATAATGCAACAAGTAAGCAGCCTATTACATTTTGCCCCTTCTTTGCAGTCAGTATTAAAATATAGAATGTGTAACAAGAATGAAGCTAGAATTACTTGCTAGAGCTTTAATAAGCAAATGTAACAGTAAAGAAATGTATCTAGAAGCCTGTTTCTTGACAACATTACTGGTTGAGAAACTCGTTAAAGTTCCATAGATTACAATAAGAAATTTTAATAATATAGATCCGCATTTTTAATAAGTAAATGTCCACATAGAAATTATAAAAAAATAAAACCGATAACTGAATGTCTGTTTGGAAAATTAGAATTTTTCGTATTCCATTATAATGAATTAGGGAGCATTGGATTAAATAATATTTATTTCGACATTTAAAAGAGAGGCAAAATTCTATTCAAGCGAAGTATTCGATTTTTGAATAGAATGAAACATTAATAATTAAGTTGCACGCAAAATAATTTGACTAATTTTTTATAAGAACACGTTAAATTGTAGATTGTATTGCTTGAAAGCTGTATGTTGGTTTGAAGTGGAAAAAACAGCGGTAGTGGTAACAATGGTGTTAAAATAGCGTTGAACAAGTTGTTAAAGAAAGGCAGAAAAAATATAAAAATGGAAAACGCTGAGGCAGAACCAGCAACGGATGAAAGCAACGGAAAGCATTTACATTTCACATCCACTCAGCTGCAATTCTTTTTCTTGTTAAAACGGTTTTTCCGGTTGTCTCTGTTTTTTCAGATTCTCCTCCTTTTTCATTTAACAACCTGCAGGCGAAAAAGTTATCATTCGTCATTGTATGCATACGAAGCCTTTGCGTGTGTTGGGGCTTACACCCTCAATATGCCGGGTTCTATTATATGCACCAAAGGCCACTATTTTCGAAATATTAATTCATTTCGGGGCACACTGAAGGTTGCCTTCGAGCCTTCGGTGGGCCTAATCCATGAACCATCCTCGCTGGCGAGTTTATATTAATTTGCTTCTTTGTTAATGGATTTGAATAGTGATTGCCATATAATGGTCCCGGGGGCATCGGCAAAGCGTCCCTGGTGTCATTGTATCGAGCGGACCGCAACCCTTAGACCGGAAAGACGCTCAGACCCAGGACATCCCGACCTCCCCTTCTTTACCGTTACTTGGTCGAAGGTGAAAGAGTAGGATTCAGGAAATTGGCGATGTTGCTGATGTTCTCGCACCTCCTTAAACGGAGACGTCAGTGCACCCACGAAATATCAGGCCCTCCTGATTGGTCAGGAAGAGTGGGAGAGTGCAGTGACGTCTCTCAACACATAAAAGGGCAAGCGTTCGCCCATAACATTGCCATTTTTTAGCCATTCAGGCCATTCTTGAGCCATTCGGGCCATTCTTAGCCAGTCTTAATACATTCCTACACTTTGACATAACACTTTGATACCGAATTATCAAGTTAAATACTATAGTCTAACAGAGATATTACATTCTCCCGAGATATTGCATTCTCGAAAGGTTATATTCGGTACGGAGATATTGCACTCTCCGGGGATAATACAGTCTCAATTTGTACATCATAACAATTAGTGTTCACACAAACAAACGCGGCGTTAGTGTATACGTACGCGTCAATAAAGTGTTATTCGTTACAATTCACATACAATTTTTCCTTCATCACGAGGGTGGTCCTTCGAGCAATACTTCAAAATATATAAGATCAAAGGTTTTATTAATTCGATCGACGATCGCCGGCCACGAGTAGAAACAGCGTGGATTAAAATTTGCGTCTGTAACGTGTCAATGTGAATGAATTTGCGCAGAGAAAAGTTTACTTTTGATTGCACTTAAAAGTTCCAAGGTCCGTTCTGTGTTTGACAGGCGTGTAATTACAGAATTACATTAACGCTCAAAAATAATAAACTTTAATTGTTGAAGAAAATAGTCATTTTAACTTTGTTCGTGAAACGAGAAAATGAAAATGTCCAGGAAGACAGAAGTATTAACCATATTTTTGCTTTTTCGTATTGAAAAGATCGTAGTGAAAGCGCCACACTCTATAAATCGATGATAAAATATCTGATGAGTAACAGTAACTTTTCTGTGACTACAAATGATCGTTCACTACCGGTGGTAAGAGGTTTAACAAAAATTCGTATTATAATTATTAATAAGTAATTATCTAATTATATTATCAGTGAGATGTTAAAATTCTTTTGGTAAGAGAAAGAATTATTTAAACTTTATTCATGAAATGGAGAATTTCAGAAAAAATCTTAACACAGTCTACAAATATTACGTACTCGCTGCTAAGAATCACCATTTCAGCAGAAGTTAATAATTTATCGATGAGAATTAAATATGACGAACAGAATGTGATTACTATGAACAGTGTGAGGATCAATTATAGCGCGCGGCCGGCAATTGTATCTTGTTACAGAGTTTGCTACGCCTACAGATCGAATCTAATTTGCATAACGGGTAGTTACAGTCTATGATCTATATGATGTCAAGCAATTTCAGTTTACAACTTAAATAAGATACTTTAGATTTCTCATCTTCTTAGACATAAGGTTTTCTCAAACTCTGATATTACCTGGACCTATAAAATGACGTACTTCGATATGTACTGTGAAATTATCAAGGAAGTTCTACTTTTATATTAATTTAAGTTTTAGTTTAAAATCTACTTTGCCATAGAATTTAACGCCGTCTCTTATTTTCCTGACGATAAACAAATAGGAAAAAGATAGTAGCCAATTTCATTAATCAAAATCGCAAAGTAAAAGAGCACTTTTAATAATTCTCCCTACACTTTCTCTCAACGTTTTCATTAAAATTGACTATTCCCATAATAGTCTGCGTCATCATGTTCTTTTTATATCTTCTTTTATTCTATTAGGGTTATTTGTGTTTTTTCATTCATAATATTTTGTTTATCATGCTTAAGTTACTTCTTCTTGAAATATTCTATTTCCACGGTTTCCTGTATTATATTTTCTTTATATTATCACACATATTTTTAAATAGCTGGCTTCATTTATTTATCTTTCTCATCGTTTTTAATATTGGCATAAACGAGGGCAATACAAGTAACTTAAGGTCTAATAAGTGTAAATACAATGAACCTGTAAATACACGAGGTCCGATTTAACATGTTGAACGCCACTGGTATTTCGCGAGATTCATCGTTTTTACTGAAGCGAATCTTTTTCTGTTAAAAGCATAGCATCACAAAGCAAAAACCTTAAAGACACAAACACATATTTCTAGTCAGCAGGACTCTACCTTTTTAATAGCAATATTTAAATAAGAATGTATTAGAAAATTCGTTAGTATTACAATTTAACAGTCATATGAAATTTCATTAAATTCAATGGCGTCGGTCACCGGTGACTCCCATGGCATTCAACGTGTTCAGAATGTATTCGAGACAATGCGCCGCGCGTCAACACGTTTCGAGCGTTGCACAGCGTGTAAGTTGGCCAATCTAGTTGGACAAAACTATTTTTTGAAAGTAATTACGGTTTTCATCATTGTTACTGACTTTCTACTAATACAAAACATAATCGTATTGTTAGTGTTAATAACAATATATATATATTTTAATAATTATTTAACATTTATACGTAAAATAAGAAACTCTCAAATTTAAACATTTTTTGTACTTTAACGGTAATAGTTATTTAAATTTTTTCTACTCAAAATGATTGTGTAAACTACTGCGAATACAACGATGTATATTATTTTAATGTTAAAAAGATAAAAATATGTTTAAACAATGTTCATAGCGGAGCAACGCCCAATATGCCCCCATTTTTATGAATATTTTCCAATTTATCCTAATAACTAAATGTCCAGGAAAAAATTTAATAGCAGGAGGTTGATAGGCAGACATTTTTCTTGGATAAAGCATAAAAGAAAGTTGCAACAAAAATTTTGCTTTCGGCTGAGAAATTAAAATAGTTCCGCAAGACATTTAGTGTCGTTCGCTCACAAGACCCAAGACCCAAGACTCTTTCCCGGCAGCTAGAAGAAGTCGCGTCCATCCGTTAGAGACGAAGCAAAACAAAAAAAAAGAGTAGATGTCGTCATGTGTCTCCATGGCTCTTCGCATTTTCAATTGTTTATACCTTCAGCTTTGACACACAAAATTGCAAAAGTGTAATAAATAGTACTTCAAGTTAAAAGTCTACATACCTTTCGGAACAAAACTTAAACGGCATGTTAATAATTAGAGGGGATTAAAATGGTGTTCGCGCGATAATATTTGCACGAATCCGATTGGTATATCTTGACCAGTTATGTATGCTTAGTCTATGTAATATTCCTGATCGGATATCCCGAAATGACAATTTAATGTAATCCGGGTGGTTTTGGATGAATTGAAACTGAGACAGTTCTCTAGTCAATTTCTTTATTTCCACAGTATAATATAGGTTAGATGTGTTAACTACTAACGCCGCAAGAGTCGCTGAACATGTTGAACAAATGGTAATAAAAGATCGTTTGAAAAATTAAAAAATTTTAAACATATCCCAAAGAAGTGAAGATAACAATACACTTTCACAAATACAATTCTCATCTACCGATACGAAACAATTGTCGTAAATGTCTAGGGCATGATACAAGCGTGTAAAAGCAATGTACGGAAAGTACAACTTTGAGGCCTGTTAAGTAATTATTGCAGATTATGTTTTGGAATAATTTTTACATTTTCTGTTTGTATGCACATTCTAATATTAATGTACAATAAAACTTTATACATATGGACCATTACGAAAATTGGCTTTTGTCCAGCTAGATCGGCCAAATTACACACTGTGCGTCGACCAAGAAGAAGCATCCGCATGGACCGCGAGAAACAATTGACGAGCGACGATTCGCATGGCTTTCTTATGCGAAGAAGTTACACAAAAGGCGCGTGAATGTGCGAACGCTACCGGATAAAACGTATCCGCGTTCAAGACCATCGACCTGCTTCGACAGTTTTCAAGATATATTTGTTATACCCGTCACTGGCCGCTATCATTTATAAACATAAGCCTTTTAATTATCAAAAACATTGTTAAAAAATTACCCAACATTCCAATTGTATGAACATAAATTTATTCTTAATTTCTCTATGCATGAAATACGCTCTGCGCAAGATTATTTCAGAAAACATGGTCCTTCATTATTTCATTATCCTCAAAAATACAAGTGCACCCCCATCCTTGTGCAAAATTGAACGCATTGTCCCTTCTTCGCCAATGTGTCAAACATTGTTCTCATTTCGACGCTCCATGTCCCGTACAATTCGCTCTTTCTCTCGCAATCAGTCTTCTCCTCATAGAATAAACCATGGCCATAGAACAATCCGATTTCAATCATTCGACTGTTCCATGCCGCAGTCACTGGGATCACCGGATACATTGGAAACGGAGCACGTAAACAGGAATCCATCTATCAACCGGCGTACTCAGGCGCGCTTAATTAAGTAAGATAAATTAAAAATGATAGTAATACTGTTATAGACGGACAGAGATACCGTGCAATTAAACATTCCACGGAATGCTCGCTCAAAGAAGAGAAATGGAACGAAGGTTCGATTGTGCACGAATTGCACCGAATAATACGTTTGACCGTTGGAACGTCGATAAACGGCAGAAGATACTGGGATCCTTTGTCAGAGGTTGGAAAATATCGACACAGTGAACTGGTATTCCAACTGCACGATGAAATATGGTGGGCTGAAGGGAACCTGTGAAATGGTAACACGATGTTTTGTAATTCGTGAACAGCGACATTGACCAACTGGATTTTGACGGTTATAAATCACTTTTTTTTTGTTTTCAAGGAAGAATGCACGATGAATTTTTAAAAATTTTCAATTTGTTTATGAAGAAAGATAATAGCAGACACGAAATTTACATTTTTGTGAGTGGGAAGAAGGAGAAAGAAGCAAGAAGGGAAAGGTAGAAAGAGTTATGAGAGAAGAAGGAGAGAGAATAAAAAAGGAAGAAGAGGCGATGATGCAGAAAGAAGCAGAGAACCGGAGCATAGTAATGATAACATCAGGTAGTTATTGTCAAAATCTCAAAATTGTACCCCGAAGATTTCACTGTAAAATCTACATTTTTCCAATATTTTTTTCGTTTTTGTTTTTTGTGCGTAGTGTACAATCATGTTTAGGATGGGTCAGAATTTTTTCGAAAATTGTACATATCATTAAGTGGGAAAAATGAGACAAGAACTGGCTTTTCGAATTTACCCCATAACTACCCTCTCGGTCAAGCTATCGGATTAAAAATTTGTGTACAATGGTTTCTTATGGTCACCTATCGAATGATCCATTGTGGAATAAAATAGCTTCAAGGACACTTTTGACCCTCTTATCCTGCTAGGCCCTTTTAGGGGTCGTTGCTCTGTCTAATTGCTCTCCTCTTGTAAGATCAGGAGGAAATGGTTTCTCAAATGATTCAAATTCAAAATGAAACGTTACAACATATATTATGAGTTGAACTTGTACAGAATCGCTTGTTGAACGAATTTGACTGAATAAAGTGTAGTTAATTTACGTTAAAATTACCGAAATTCACGCGTCTGATCGCGGGCATGTCCAAGGCTCACAAATACTTACAATGATACTCAATGTTAGTCGACGTCGGAATTACGAAAAGACTTAATCTTAATCGAAATTCGAGGTTCTCATTATCTATCAGCGTAGCGGTCTCCAAAAAACTAATCCGAAGAGATCAAAAAGTTGCTTACTTATATAGGGCCCTTCTCTGGAAAAGTAGTGGAAAAACGGAGTGGAGGTTGTAGGTCTTTGATGGGGATAGAAATGTCATGGAAACGAGTAAAAATTGTCATCAGGGTTGATGGAAATTAACTGGTCATGTCGGGTCTCAAATTGAAAGAACTATGTAGGAATTGCAGCTCGACAAAGGGCCCTATGCGGTTTGGCTTCTCTTATTGTTAATCTCTTTGCTTTCACTGGGTGTCGTGCTGGGACAATGGCGCGCCAGTTTGAATTTGCAAGAAAATAAGAATTTTCAGAGCGTACGTATCATATGTATAGCGTCGAAGAAATATTCATTGTCTTTTACAAAGATGTCTGTCAGAAGAATTGATACTAGATCAAAGGTTGATGATGCAGATACGGTATCAATTCAATCATGAAGTATACCATGACCAAGGAAACTATAAATGTTGTCTACTTCTATTGTTATCGTATACCTAACTATGGTCCATCATTCGGAGAACGAATCCAGACGAATAATTCATTGTTCCGATAATTTTACTCGACAGTTCGGCGAACGTATCGAAAACCATCGCGATCGTAAAAGCTTCATCAAACGTTACTATCTTGGCGAATGTTATAGGGGTCTCGTAAACTCTTGCAGGTTATTCGTCGGTAACCGGTACAATTGTGTAAAACCGTTGAGATCGAGGTATAAAAATTCTCATCCGTTTTACGGTTCAATTAAATTCTATCGGGGCCCTTTCGAAAACTGTACTGTAATTTTTTCTAAAGTAAGAGATATGTTACAAAGCCCCGCCCCAAATCTTGACATTCACATTTGATTTTACGATGCTGTAAATATTCCCGAATTTTTTAGACAACAGACTGGATGCACGGTTTAATCCAGTAACGAAGTACTTTCATCTTTAACAAATGTTCAAGTCTTTTGTGAAAATACATTCATGCTTTCATGCTTTTGTGAAGCATGAATAGAAATTGGGATCATGTAAGTTAAAGATCGTGAGGTTGAAAAGTGACATCATGCTATTGTTTTCCATTTAACGTTCTTTATTAGGTAATATTTTCCGACGGAAAAACAATTAACCTGGTTAAATGAAATTAAGGACGAAGTTTTGAAAACATTAGTCGGGAGCATGTCCAGTCGCCTTTCCAAATTAATAGAGAAGAAAGGGGATCCCATTCACTATTAAAACGTTCCATTCTGTTAATTGAAATTATCATTTAATCACTTCATTGTAATATATTATTGTTCTTATAATTTCATTAGTGCTATAAGTGTGCACCCGGAAAGTATCTATGTTATTGTATATTTTATCTTAAATAAATGTCATGTTCGCCGTTTTATTATTACTATAACATCTTTTTAGCATCTTCCGCATGATGCCATTAAAAATTAGAAATCATTAATTAATTCTCCAAAACTCTTGAAAGTTGTAGTGTTGCTATAGTTATGTACCGCAATGTATGTTTGTAATAATTTGAATCTGTATGAGCTTTAAAAGTAGCGTTAGTAACAACAGATTCGTATGGCTCAGTGAGGAAGCACATCACGCAGTAAAACGGGTAGTTCCTGAATTCGAATCCCGCTCCAGGTACGGGAATTTTTGAATTGTGTAACAAGGTTTTTTCGAAGACAAAATGTGGAATATTTCCTCAAGCAGTGCCATAGAAAGTAGTCGACATATATACAGATTAATTTTATTTACAACTTTTTCTTTTTGAAGATTTTATTAAATGTCATTTAAATAGTACATTTATATTTTTCAAATATTGGATTCACATGTTTTAAATATTAACTTTATAGTTTTTAAATATCTAGTTTACATCCCCTGAATATCTACTTTACATTTTATAAATATCTCGTTTATATTCTCTGAATATTTAGCTTATATTTTGTAAATATGTAGTTTATATCCTCTGAATATTTAGCTTATATTGTTTAAACATTCAATTTATATTTCTTGTACATGTATACAATATTCAAATCCAATATTTTTCTCATACGAAAAAATGTGGGTCAAAAAATATTTTTCCAATATTTGAACAAAATATTTATCGAATATTTTTGTGCTACTAGGGTCCTTAAGTGGGTCCCACACGTTCAGGTATACCCGGTATATTTTATTAACACACAAAGAAAAGAAAAACATTTAATACACAGTAATATTTATAAAACAGCGTACTTAACGTTGTAAGTCAGACTTAGTGACATAAGAAGACTTTAGCAAGGAAATCAATTTCAGAAAGAGGCTATCGATTTAAGCTGTATGATTGTTGAATTACATTTCTAAAATAAATTTGGAATATACAACGCTAAAGATAGTTTTCTAAGAGTAGAAAATTACAAAATGGTAACAGTATTTTCAGATTATTATCGATTGTATATGAGAAATTTTTTAGATGATTATTTCAAATATTTCCAGTTTTAGTATACGGACGGAGAAAAGTGAGATGTTGTTAATGTATCTTCACACTTTTCATCGATTATTTATTGAATATAAATACATATGCTTTATGAAATAAACATTACCATCCATCTTTTAAAATTAAAAGATCTTTATCTTAAAAAATATGTCTATTTATATTTTCTAATTGGAAACAATTATTAAAAACATTTACCGCACTTTACAAACACAATATACAAGTTTTACAAAGCGAACTATCATAAACGTAACAAATCATACCAAATAGTGGCTTCTGCGATCCGAAAATCGAACTTCACTCTCTCGATCCTACTTTTTTTAAAGTATCCCCAACGATAGAATATTATACGAGAACACTAACTCGAATAACGGTCGACTATTTTACCCGGATGGACCAACGAGCCGGTACAAAATGCGAGATTACGCGCGGTCAACGATGGTTTCGCATTTGGCTCACGGTTATCCAAGCGACGTCGCAGCTGGATATAAAAAAAGAAAGAGGAAAAAAGAGAAGAGGTTCGCTCGCAGTGATACTACAGGAAGAAGATCCGAGAGGGGGAAAAGCATGAAAAAAATAAGCGAAAGCTCTCGAACATTTGTAGTGTGAGCGTTGAAATCGAGTTCGCCGAGTTTTGCATATGCGAACGCTGACCATCGTATGAGTCGTTTCACCGAATGAATCGCGCCGTAGTGTTCGTTTACACAAGAATTGTGTAGCTGCATGTCTGACAAGTAAATAAAAATAAAAGATTATACGAAAACAAATGTTTGTCGATGCGGCTGGAACATTTTGTTTTGCCTTGCTGGTTTGCAATTTGTTCAGCTTGATTCCCTTTTTTTTAACGCAATGTTTCTTCGCCAACGGGTTTTTTTCGGTAACTTTAGGTGAATTCAAACGCCATTAGAGGAACAACGGCAAAGAGAGACGTTTAGAGAGAGAGGGAGAGAAAGAGAAAACGATCGGCTGAATTTGTGACATGAAAGGCCTTTCACACGGAAAGGCTTTACAGCTCGTAGCGAGCGAAAAATAGTGTTCCGTACAGAAACGCTTTTGTTCTTATTCTTAAAATAGCGGCTAATTGTTCATTATACGACAACAATAAGGACTCTGCGCGTTGAGTCAGTAATTGATACGTAAGTCCGAGGTCGTAATAACTAAATTGCGGGTGTTTATACAGTTCTCAATTTTGGAAAGTACAGGCTGAACAGACATTTACCTCACCTGCTGAATATCATAGCAAGTGCTACATTTTGGATATCTTATATAATATATTCTTTTGTATCATACTGGTATAGTTTCTATGCATTTTTATATTTTTTACTTTTCTATAAATGCATACACATTTGCACTTTAGTAATAACGATTTGTTATAAACACTGTTAACACTAATGTCTGCAGGACACAAAAATAACTATACAATAAATAAAATAAATAACTATACAAAAATAACTATAAAAGCTCTAATTCCGCTCCTATCACTGATAATGATCTATAAGAATTGCACGAAATATACAAATTTCATTGTACTTACACGCTTATATTTTGAAAGTAAAAACAAAGACCGCATTTGCTCTCAAAGTTCTGTAACATATAAAGCGTTTATAAGCAGGAAAACCGCAGAGAAAATTTTTAAGCGTCAAATTCCGGCAACGTTTAAATTTGCATCAGTGCATATTTTTGGTAAGCATGAGTAATAACGTGGCGGGTTCGTGGCAGAGTCAGGTTTTCCTATTTCGTGGGTCGAATTTTAGGAGGGCAACCAAAGTGTTTTAGGATTCTGCGTTCGCAACACGCCGGCGTATTAGTGCTGGACGAGCGCATTTTCATCCGGTGTTTCGCTTCTTCCCATCTTCTTGAGTATACGACGGTGAAAACTTCGCGGAAACTCGGTGAGGATTTGCATTTCCACGGCACTACGCTGATTTAATAAACAAGGGCGATTCCGAGAAAGTGAGTCCCGAGGATGACGACGAAAGCGACTACGACGACTATAAGGACTAGGTGAACGACGTCAATGGTAACCCTGCAATGCTAGGTAAATGTCTACCGTTTGATCTTGCCGTACATCTACATCACATTTTGCAAGCATTTGGATATTCTTTCGGCTAGAATGAAAGCGGAGTTGCCATAATGAAGGACAATGTTTGTAGGTGACTTGCAGAGGAGGAAGAATCTCTAATCGTAAAAGTATCGTTTCTTAATGAAGAAGTTAGAGGAGCTTTAGGAATATTAAGCAACGAAACTGCTGATAAAGTACTCAGAGTAGTATGAAGTAATCGTATTAGAACTTTAGGAAAATGTTGACAGAATAGAGTAATGAAAAATGGAATGGCAAGTGGAGGTTAAAGAAGTCTACTTTAATTACACTGCAATATCGACTGGGTAATCCTCGTAGAGTTGCTCATGCTAAAAACGAATCCACCGGCAGAATTGCTCCATCACCCGCAGTTTTCGAAAAAATGAGTTTTAGTAAAAACACCCGAGTTTAGTAAAAAATGAGGTATTACGCGAAAAGTATAAACGATAGAAAGTTAAAATTTGTCTTAAAAGATAGAGGAAAATACGCCGAATATTTCAATGTATTTAATTATTAAAATTAGTTGTTTTAAATAGTTATAAATGACCGTCAAAGTTTAAAAAAGTAACAATGCGCGAACTTGCTACATTATATTTTTACATTTTTACGAAAAGTTATTTATCTAGCACAAATTTGCTATACAGGATCGAATTCTGTAGAAATTTCTGAAGAGAAAACTGCCCAGAGAAACTACGGAAACAGTTGTCAATTCCGATAGGTCGAAAAAATATCTGTCGGGAACACGTAATCAGCGTTTTGCCGCCATGCGGCCATTACATGGGGACAGTGCCGTAACTACGCGTTATCGATACCTTGGATACATAATATCATCCGGAGGGTACTTGCATGTGATAAGTACAAATTATCAATTTTTTATCATTAATTTTTGTTTAAAAATATTATTCATACTTTGGTCGCCGAATCATAAAAAACGTTTTATTTAATTATAATTGGCCTACAAATGATGACTATTCCCTGCTTAAAACTATTTTGGAATTTTGTTACAAAATAAAACATTGTTAGAACTATAATATTGTTTTTAAACAATATCGTTATATATAACAATAATACAATATGATATTCCGACAAGTGGATCATACGATATAATGGGCTTTTGTCGGGATGCTAACAGAGAGGAATATTCCCAGGGAGTTTCGGAACAATAATGCGTAGGAAAATAAAACTAATTGCAATTGGAGGTTTTAAAAATTTGTGAAAAGAAGGTTATTGATTTTCATTCGTTAGAAAAAATTGGCGATGGTAAAATTGGGCGGTTTAGAAGTTGAGGGAATTCAGAAACGTAGGAGACGAAGACACGGTGTTAATTTATGGTTACAAGGAAAAAATGAAACAAGTGGCTAGGGTACGAAAGATCGTGGGAAACGGAATTTTAGCAAAAGTTGGCACTGGAAAATTTCTGCTCTGAACCGTTGCCGACACTTGATATATGCCATGCAGACTCTGGCAAAGAGTGGGCCAGCACAGAACATAGTGACCCACAGAGCATACATTTTATTCGAAACAAAGGAAAGCCTTTTCAATTGCTTAGCATCAGTAACTTAACTATCAACCCAAATCAGAGTTCTAACTAAAACAAAAGAACAATTGATTATTTATACTTATGAGATGTAAGCGTCCTCCGGATGATACTATCGCAACGGTGTCGATAACGCGTAGTTACGCCACTGTCGCCATGCAATGGCCGCCTGGCGGCAAAACACCGATTACGTGTTCCCGACAGATATTTTTTCGACCTGTCGGAATTGAAAACTGTTTCCGAAGTATATTTCTGGGCAGTTTCCTCTTCAGAAATGTCTACAGAATTCGATCCGGTATAGCGGTATAGTGCTAGATAAATAACTTTTCGTAAAAATGTAAAAATATAACGTAGCAAGTTCGCGCATTGGTACTTTTTTAAACTTTGACGGTCATTTACAACTATTTAAAACAACCAATTTTAATAATTAGATACACTAAAATATTCGGCGTATTTTCTTCTATCTTTTAAGACAACTTTTAACTTCCTAGCGTTTATAGTTTCCGCGTAATGCTTCATTTTATACCAAAATCGGGTGTTTTTACTAAAACTCATTTTTTTCGATAACTGCAGGTGATGGAGCAATTCTACCGGCAGATTCGTGTTTAGGATGAGCAACTCCACGAGGATCACCCAGTCGATATTGCAAAAAAAATCGTGTTGGACAGTGTTACTAAAGAAGATATCACACAGAAGATTGCTAATATGTTGGATCAGTAAGAAGGCATTTGAGGGGTAATTTGCTCTGATTCGCCCGACTGATAGGGATATCCCTCTCCCTCACGCATTTTCGATTTTGACGCGCTCTGGCAAGAGAGACCGGCACGTCGTTGCGTCGTCATGTGAACGATGAAAGTAGTGTTTTATTTTCGGTTGTCATTCGTCGATCTCAGGTTTCCAGGACCGACATGGCGGGGATAGGCATTGCGAGAGCAATCTCCCCTTCCGTCTCAGCTGCCTTCTTACCGTTCCCACACATCAGTGGCAAAATGTATTGACATTAACTGAAGCACTGTACATTTCTGTGATAGATATCCACAATCAATAAACGAATACGTTTCACCGCGCATCAAAGGCAATTTACCAAACGCCAGATTAAGCTTTCCAAATCACTGTAGAAATGCTTATGACGTGCTGAGAGAAGTTCTTGATATAATGAAAAGGTCAAAACACATCTCTTATATGAAAGTAAAACTTAACTCTACAAAAAAATCTGCGAAGATGCAGTTCACTATTTTTCTAGCTTGCATCACCGTAAAGCTTCATCAAAGTTTGCCATAATAATTAAGTTCAAATTCGATGCCATACAATGTTTAAGTCGTACGTATGATACGCACTTCAATTATGCTGTCCTTCAAACAAATATTTACAAGTGATTAAAATATCGCGAAAGTTTTGTACGAAATAAAGTAAATGACACATCCAGGGGCATTACGCATGATAGAGTGTCACGTATTATCGAGGAATCTCGGCTGTGACAAATAAGATCGGCGCAGAATACACCGTGGCAAATTACCCGTGTCGATCTTCTTAGGTTTATATCCTCTTTTGTTGATTCGAAACCGAGAGAATTCTCGCCGTTTTGTGATTGCAAGGTGAAGTTTTCTTATCGAAGCCAAAACCATGGCAGCTCTTCCTAAAGCTGATCCTGCCTTTCCCCGCAGCTGCTCCCGAATGATTAATGGTCGAATAAGCGATGATAGCATTTAGTTCGACCAATTATACTTCCAATTTATTCAGTATTTATAAATTAAATTGTATCATTAGTGGCATGTTAATTGGTATAATTAAGCGGGTGATGATACTTTGAAACTGAACGGCTCGAAGCTTCTACTTCGATCAATATGAAAGGAGGAAAGAGAAGTGTTTATCCAAGTCAATAAAACGTAATTAATACTTAGAGGATTCGTTAGATTCATTTTCAGTACAGATCGATTTATTGGTAGTGGAACCTGATTAGTCAGTGATTATATTGTAATATATATTTTGGAGTTTTATGAGAATAAGAGACAGCATCACAGATAGATCTTTATTTTGCTTCGGAAAGTTATAATTTTGTAGTAAACGTTAAATGAAAGAAAATTTATAAATGATTAATAAATTAATTCGATTGACTGTGAAGTTTGTATCTTAGTTGTACGGTACATTAACTGTTGCACGTAACGTTTCGTTCTACAAGAATATTTTCCGGTCCCTTCTGTATTTATTTCAATTAAAATTAATTCTTTGCGAACTGATTGAATTTCATCCCTACTTTGTCTAGACCAGAGAAGCTGTTTATTTGATCGTCGGAGCTGCCCTTGGGAGACCTCCGCCTGCGTCCCCTTCCCATGCGCTCGAGAGCTCGCTGATTGCTTCGCCTTTCACTTGCCAGGTTCGGATCTATTGGCACGAGCGTGGTGGCGTATTGGGGCGACATTCGTATCTAACCGCTCGTGCTGGAAAGACATGCCACGCGCGTCGATCGCGGAAAACAAAACGGCGTGTTCCAAGGACGGCTCTGGCGATCAAATAAACGGCTTCCCTGGTCTAGACTCTCTCAGACCCACTACCACCCGCTCGTTTTCAGACTTTCGTTTTACATTCTCCTTATTTTTTAATAATACCTCTCGTATATATTTCAGAATTTTTCTATCAAGAAAGATATATGACACAGGAACTCAAAGAAGAATGAGTAGAACGCATAAATAGAAAATCCGCAAACAGTGATGTGTTGTTGAGAAATCGTGCAAGGAAAACTAGAAATCTTTAAAAATATAAACACTTGACAGACTAAAGTAGAAGATGTAGTTAAGTTTAGATAAAATACAACTTATATAATACAGAATTATATAGAATAACTAAGAACGTCTAAGAAGGTTAATCAATTTTTATGTGCTAGATAACACTAGTAAATTCTAAAAATACTTTTTGTTTCAGGTGGGTGATCTAACTCGGTGATAAAAGTAGGTTTTGCATGTAATATTTCATACGCTTTATTAAGTAATATTAACATTTTTTTCTGCCATCTTCATATCTGTCACGATATCTTTGAGGATGTCACTTTCAAGTTTTATCAAAAATTTATTTCTTTTCTTTGTATTATAATAGTTAATGGAATTTAAATGTACGAGATAATGACCTTCTACTTTACTCAGACATTGTAGAATGTCTTTTTAAAATGCGCAGCACTAGTCGGACATTGTTTTCTTGATATCTGTTTTTCGTTATACAAATATCTTGCAAAACCGAAGTTCGTGTTCGCCATTAATTGTATTTACGTTGTCAGGACAGAAATCTAAATGCGGCTGCAATCAGTGTATTTTTAGTCACATAGTTACATTCCTTTGACTGCCAAAAGGCAACTTTGGACAATGGAGAAATTCTGAGCTCATTTTTACATTTTACTTATAAAAATACATTTAAAAAACAGAATAAAGAATCTGTGCAAAGAATTAGCTGTTGATCGATGTCATTCACAATACAGCTAACATAAAAAAAGGATTGCAAATTAAATACACTTGACTACTCACATTTAGAATGAACTGAAAACGCGTAATGTTAAGAAACTCCGTAAATAACGAAACAAAGTGTCGTCTCTGATTTAATCTGGTTTAAGTACTGGTTTCAGAAGTCGAGTTAAATTTAAATACAGAGAAGTCGCAATTAAATTACCTGCAAAGTTATTACTTCGAGTAATCTTGATGTGCCACGCTACTTTTCCAGCCGTCTAATTTTATTCGATCATCCAACTGATTGACCTTCTTGTCATCACCACGGAGTTAGTGCCAAATAAACGATTTTAATCGAGTTTTTATCTTAAACGGGTGGATAAATAGAGTGGTATGTGAGTTTGCTATCGCATCTTCATTTAAGTGTACTTAAAATCTCATTATACATATATTTCTTTTTCTTTTTCATATTTCTTTATCTTTTTTATTAAACTGCTCGCGATTTTATTTCCTCCTGTTGTATTGAAAATTAATTCTATCGTATGCCACAACGATGGCTGGAATTAAATCCAATTAAACGTAACTAATCTGAATTCAAACGGCACTTTCATGTAAATCAGAGCGTAACTCACAGTGCATTCTCTTATGCGAATTTTGTTCAATATCAGTCGTTGATGTTCCAATGCAAAGAGACGCATAGTGCTGCCAATAATTATAATTATACTTCGTGGTGTATTATCCTTATTAGAAAAGGTGCACCATGAAATGTCATAAAGTGACTATACAAACTTTGCAAGAAAAACAGAAAGTATAAGAATATTTCCTTGTGTGAACAGAAAAAGTGTCTGTGAAAATTCTATTTCGTTTAACAGTTTAATTCCATTATCTTAAAAAGTGAACCACGAAGTGGAATAACTTCAGCATGAAAATACTGGATAGAAATGGGAAATGTAAAAGTGTTTCCTGCGTTTTAACGGATTTGCAAATAAGTTCACGAGGTGCTTAGTGACAAAATTCATTATTACGATAATAAAATTAATAATAAAGAAAATTAATGAAGAAAAGCGCATTCGAGAAATACAAGAACAGTAATTTTGTTGCTCCTTCAGTGCTGCAGTTGCAGTTATCAGCCTACCTCGCTTTTTACATGCTCATGAAAGAAAAACTACTCTAAATCATCAATAAGAAATAGAGAGATATCCAATGACGATAAATAAGAAATATGCTGAAAACTTTACAATAAAGTACGCCAATAATTTGACACTTTAACGGTCTTCATTAAGAAGTAAAAGTTTGAAATCTATACTCAAAAAATATATTTCGGCAATAATTTTCAGTTTCTTTAATAAGAAATTATTGTATAGGCATTTAAAAAGAAATAAAGAATTGCTTGCGCAATAGAATATGATTCGAAGACGAATACAAATTGCATCCAGATCCAAATGCGAGATAAGAAAAAACACTCGAGTACCACTCAAACAAAGGAAGACGTTTTTAAATCGCCAGAAGTTTTCGAGTTTGCTCCTGTCGAATAATTCTCGCGTAGAGTTCCCACACATTTTTCGCCGTAGCATTGAACTTCACCAAACATTACCGTGGAAACGTGAAAATGGTGGCAACTTTCCTTTCTGTCAGAAGTTTCAAGCGATATCCAAACAAGATAGAGGATGCCCACGTAGCCAAAAGCCACGATTTCCCGCGATGTCCTTATTTGCCTTGCCATCGGCGAGAGTTGGAACTCGTTTTGACGACAGTTTCACGTCCTACCAAAATTTCGATCGATCCATTCAGGTTTCGTAATCGAGACATTGCTTTAGGACCGACCGATCTGCAGCTGCCGGAGGAGGAAATGCTGGTTCTGAATTAAAGATCGATGTCCACAATTTCCATACCTTCTGGGTATAGATCTTTCGCTTTATTCGCCTTCTTCCTTTAAACTTTATCGTCGATGTAAAACGAATCTATTACTGTAATTAAATTCATTATCGATCGATATTTCTTCTTAAATCTTCCTTCTAAAATCTTCATCTAATATCGTTGAAAATTTGAGAATCCTGAATAGTCCTCGTGCAACAGAGTATCTTTTTTTAAAATTCATAACATTACTCGCAGATAGAGTAATAGGATTTATATATTTTTTTATTGGATTTTGATGTTAGATTTAAATAAGTGACGTTATATTATACTAATTTTCGAACACGAAATCTCACATTGGCAGTATATATAGTTCTAATCCAGGTTGGGTATTGCAATTTCGTTGATTGCTCTGAACCGAATGTTAAAGTTGTTTTTATAAAGACTGACATCTCCGCTGATATCTCATATTTTATAGGACTTTAGGAGTAATGGGAATTCAAAGGATCCAATAGGTATTTTGAAGTGTTGGCTGGAAGTCTATGAGTAATGGTTCAAGGGTGAAGTCTCGGTTCGGTGAGTTACGGTTTGTTTGTGTCATCGTGTTTTACATGACGGATTTTTCAGGGTTGGTTATCTTAAACTATATGATTTATTGTAGGAATAACGTGTTTGCAGCGATATCCAACAGTTTGCAAGTACAGTCGGGAATTTCTGGCTTTTTAGAGTCTTTAACATAGCAAGATAACTTTTTAAACAGATAATCGGCTTAAACTTTTGACACGTTGACGTATATACCTGTAATAGAGGAAACAATTACCTTGAAATTTCAAATAGAAAACTTGACTAGGTAAGGCTAAGTGAGTTTACATTTTAAATGCGAAATTGAAAGTTAAAATAGTGTGGCATTAAAATGAGTTAACGGTGAAATTTCCAAAAGCAATAACGTGTTCGTTGCTTACGAATAGCACATTAAAACGCTTTTATAACATTCCCATTGGTAATCTACGTCCGAAGGATAAATTTTAATTTCATCGGAGAACGTGTTACGACGGGTAAAATTTGAAGACACCGATGAAAAGGTTCATTTTCGAAAGGTTGAAGATTACATTACGAAGTGACGCTATAAACGAAATTACTTGTGCAATTTTCTATGGATGCAAAGTAAGTGCAGCCGTAAATTCAACGGCAACGTAAACTCAACGGGTGGTTCTAAATAGAAAATTACAGTTCTATCGGAGCTATTCGAGTAAATTAACCCCAACGATGCCTTTAGTTTCGTTTCAATCTACTGGCGTACTTCGAGCCACCGTTTTTCCTACGATTTATTTATCAAGCAGAAAAACGTCGCCGAAGCGACCATTACTTTTCCAAGAGTTCTGTCTGATTTACACAGACAACTATTGAATGTCAATCGTGTATATCTATACAAACTTCTTATTTCACGCAGTTTCCATTAAATACTGGAGCGTTAGGTAGAAAATGGAAATTAATCTAAGGTCTGATTTTACTTAATACCAAAGCTTCAAAACACAATGGTAAATACTGTAAAATGTAATAAATCTATTTCTTAGACGTATTAATTGCCTATTATTTATATACTGCGCCGGATCCAAGAAATAATCTCCATAAACTAAATAAATTTTTAATAATATATTTCCACAAAAATTTGTGGAAATTACAATTAATGAATACTAAATAATCAAATTTTTGTTTTTGTCACAAATTAACCATTAATAAATGCAAAGCTTTTCTTTAATAGTTATTGTGAGAATGTAAGAATTTAAATGTATGAGTCATTGCTGGTGACCCTTCAAAGTGATCATTCAAAATGATTTTACATATGTATATAACTTTATGTTAATAATTAAGACGTAACAATTGTCAACATTTTCCTTTTTTTTAAATGTTACACTATTACATTCAGTTACTACTATCCCGGTGACTTTAACTTCCATCATGTTATTTAGTAACCAATTAAAATATTTGACTACATTGTTACCTTCCGACCCTGAAAATTTGGTAAATTTCCATCCGGGGCCAGTCAGACGCTTAGCGAAAACGTAGGAGACAAAGAAAGGCCTAGCTGCATAGGGCCACATTCCAATCAGCTTCCCAACAAGTCTCATCCATTAACAAGCAGATAAACCAAATGTAAGACTTCCGCAGTCTACGCGAGATTTTCTCTCTTCTCCTTGTCGCCCTTATTTTCCCCGCCGGAGTCCTACCACCTCCACTCCCTTTTTCCGCAGTTTTCCCAAAACCGGGCCCTATATAAGTAAGCCACCTTTTGTCTTCTGCGGGCCAGTATTCCTTTAAAACCGTCACGCTGTTAGTCGGTCTATTGATATACGAAAGTTCACGGCTTTTTGCATCGTTCAAATATTGTAAGCATAAGGCGTAGCAACCCCCGCGAACCGACACGTGATCTTCGACTAATCACAAATTGTAAGAGCATAATTTGTAACAATAAGTTGATTACCAAGTACCTATTCTTTGGAATATACCTCTATATTCTCACGGAGGATATTTAGAGTCAGTGTTTATTAATTCCAGCACCTTCAAGTAACAGAGCACCGATCTCCCTTATTCATTCTTGCCGCACGGAGTGAATAAGATTTAAAATTCAAAGTTATGGGCAGTAGTTAAAGAGAATCTACGGGTTGCAGTAATTTTTGCTGTATTCTAATACCAGCCAGTAGCGGTACCCCATATCAATTGGTACGGGCCTAATTCGTGAGAGTGGTGCGAGTTCAATTTAGGTTGTTCTCGTTATTAACACTATGCCGTCCGGTGGCTCCACATTGGTGCCATGCGAAAAATATCGGCGAAGCGCCGGTGGCTCCACATTGGTGCCATGCGAAAAATATCAGCCAAGCGCCGGTTACTCCACAAGACAATAAATCTTGTTGCTATCTACATATGTGTATCTTCATAATTTCAAAAAACAGAGGAGCAAAATTTAAAAATGCCGATGAGATTTTTAAAACTTGACGATTTTTGTCTCCCAAGGTCTTCGAAAAACATCCGGCGGCGAGCGAAATGTTATCAGTCAGTTCTTCGGACGCTAAACGTAAAAATCTCGATCAGACTTGCGGACGGCATAGTGTTAACGGGCAGACGGCGGCCCTATAGTTATGCTATAGGTTAGTCCGGACCCCGGCGTATTCATTTACCAGCTAGTGGCGGTACCCATAAATTCATTGGTACGGGACTGATCCGTAATACTAGCGCGAAAGTACCGCGAGGTGCTCTCGTTGTTAACGGGCATACGATGGCTCTATAATTATGCTATAGGTTAGTCCGGCCCCCAGATCCTTCAAAATCCCACACCGCAACTCATAAATTTCTGCGTATGAAATTAATACGATTCGGTCTCGTTCTGCCACTCGCCCGCATCGTAAAAACATTAATTAATTGCGCACAGACCAGTGCTTATTATTAACCCTTTTGAGTGTCAGAGCTTTTTTAAAATCCGTGTTGGATAGCGCCATGCGTCGCGACAGCGTTTCCTTCGTTTCATTGCGAATAATGGCGCGCGGCGCAACCGCGCTCTTCTGTTTCTCATATATTTATTATAATATTACCTATATTTATTATATATTTCTTATATTCTATTCTTACGTTCTCGGCATATATCTTTCATTGTTAATTGAGAGTTTCTGCTAAACGCCGCAGCAACTTTTGCCACAGCACGGAAACAGCGCGATCGCGTCGCGTGGCACTAAAACGGTTAACCGGTTAAAAAACTCTTTCGGACGAATTTACAGTATTATACATTAAAGTCCTAAAAAAATATATCTCTAAATGTTGACAGTCCAGCGGCAGCGAGTAATCCAGAAATACGATGCTTTTAAATAATTTGAATTAACAGCACCTCCTTCGTTCTCATTTTAATCTCCATCTCGTTCTTATTCCTATTTCCATTTAATCTTTAATTAAATCTTAACTACTAGCGGGTTTTTAAATTATTCTCAAAAATCCTCCGGCTAAACAAATCCACATTATTACATAAAATACTTCCAACTAAAATTAGTTTAATTAAGGCAATTCAATACAGACCCAAATCCACGTCAATTTTACTCCGAGGATCCTTCTCACAACAATCTTTTAGTAATGGCCGATGCGCCACTCTTTGGGAGTAGAAAAGGAGATAGTGGTAGAAGGAAAGAAGAAAATTCAGCATTTCTCCATGGATTTAGATATTCATGCGGTTGATGTTCGCAAAACTTCACTTTGCACGGACAGTTCGCGGAAGCGTGGCAAGGAGGAAGAAATCAAACGGACTTTATCCTTGAAGGTTCGAAATCCGATTACATCGACCTCGTGGATCTTTCTCCCTCTACTCTCTGTCTTTCTTTCCCACTTCCTCTCCCGCCCTCTCATCCTACTGCCCCCCCCCCCCACCCCTTTCCCTCTATCGGTCCCGCTCCGTCTGTATGCTAGGTAGGTGGAATTTTTCTGCTCCGCTCCATTTTCCGAAGAAAATCGTATTTGAGGATGAGCCCGACGCGTGAAATTGATAAGACGTTTGTGGCAGCCCTGAAATCGATGTCCCTCTTATTTCGATGCACATTTTAGGAATGAAATTCCGGTGGTGCGTTCTCCCGGGGAAACGGGAGTGTTTCTTTTCGAGCAGAATGGTCGAGGGAAATGAAATTCTTGTATTGTGCGCCTCCAGACGGAATGAAGTAAATGATAAATCCGGGGGCTAAATCTTCGAAATCGAAAACCATGGACAGGCGATACTAATACGGAAATCGAATTGTTGGGCATTTCATAACAAGTGATTTTGTGTTTTATTAAACTCTACTTCGAAACTTAACAATAGTTTTTTCTTTTGGCCGACTATAGAATTTGTTTGCTCAACTACAGTAATTTCACCCAAAGGTTAATTATGCCATGGATCGATCACTTAAGCCATAATAGAAATTCATCTTATGCATTGTTATTATTACCATAGATCTACTAGTTTCTATTGCAAATGTTCAACCTACAGTTAAATTCTTTAAACTAAGTAATTTTTTAATATTCTAATAGTTATTACAATACTATAGCAATTCACCGTAAAAATCTCCAGAAGCATACGAAAATATTCCTTCTATCATTAGATAGCAAATAATATTCTGATTACAGTATAGTACTCCGTACTCTTGAATAGTATTCAATAGTATTCGATGGATAGTATTCAATTGTATAAGATTTTCTTACTGCTTCTTATTTTTGAACTATATATTTTTGTGTCTCATAAGTTTCTTTTGCACCACGCTAGGAATGACTTTAACTGGCTATTTTATATAAACATGCAGGCTTATCTATTAGCCGTCTATGGCATCAGTTTCAATCGTCCCAAAACTCTTCTAAAGTATGTTTTGTTGGTGACACAGCCTCTTTCAAGACTTTCTTTCTATACCGTTCAATATGCATAGCCAAAGGAAGCATTTGCGGCATGTGTAATGCTTCATTGCTTTAAAAAAGGTAAAAGTGCAAAGAATACTACAGACGAGATCTATAGCGCTTACGGGAGTGGTGCTACAACTACTACGACCGTTCGCAATTGGTTTAAGAGATTTGTAGCTGGCAATTATTATTTGAAAGATGAAGACCGCAGCGGCTGACCAGCGACGACGGATACGGACCTTATCAAGGCCATGCTCTCTGAAAATCTGCCATATAGTGTGTGCGAGATAGTGGAAGCCGCTAACATCCTCAGAACAACGATACATAATTACCTGATCAGGATGGGATATGTCAATCGACCTGAAGTTTGGGTTCCGCACCTATTGACGGAGACCGGCCATATGAACCGCGTCTCTACGTGCGATTTGCTCCTCCAACGTTATGAAAGAGATCCTTTCTTAAAGAGACTTATCACTGGAAACTAGACTCGGATTTTGTATCAAAATGTTTATCGAAAACGCACTTGGTCTGAGGACAAAAGACCTTCAACTGTCGCGAAGCCCGGACTTCATTCGAAGAAAGTTCTTTTGTCCATTTGGTGGGATTGGAAAGGTGTAGTCTACTAGGAGCTCCTTCCTCCAGGTGAATCCATCAATTCTCCCAAATACTGCAATCAGTTTGATAAATTGAAAGCCGTCCTGCAGAAAAACGGCCAGAGTTGACGAACCGACGAGGCGTCGCCCTTCATTACGACAATGCAAAAACGCATGTTGCATTGGCTGTAAAAGAAAAGCTGTTACAGTTTGATTGGGCCGTTCTACCGCATCCTCCGTACTCCCCCGGTCTTGCTCCATCCGACTATTACTTATTCCTATCATTAAAAAATTCTCTCCGTGCTAAACGACTCTAATTCGCCAGCGAAATAAAAACGCACCCCGAGGAATATTTTGCAAGTAGGCCCCAACAATTTTGGGAAAGAAGGAATAATGAGGCTTCCTGAGAGATGGAATAAGGTGATAGAGCAGAACAGTACATATATAACGCAATAAATCTACCTTAAACAATAAATATCGTGTATTCATTTCGTATCAAAAAAAGAAAAGAAACTTATTGGACACCCGGATATTTTTAAGAGGGGTGAGGGGGGCTGATTATTCTAGATGAACGATAGATTGATATAATAGGACGATATACTGTAAAATTTACTATTATATTAAAACCATTATTTCAAATCGAATCGAATTTGTAGCTGGCCGTAAGTCTGTGTATGTAAATGACAAAATAGAAGATAGTTAATGGGACATTACTGACTACGTACTGTTAGTGACAAAAGGGTTAACGAAGAAAGGTAGTACGGGGTACATTGGTGCATGTTTGGAGTTCCTGCCTCACAGGTGACGTTTCAAGGACTTTTCAAACTTGAGATCCCTTTGCTATGTTACGAGCCGGACGAGTGGCAGAACGAGACCGAATCATATTAATTCAATACGCGGAAAGTTATGAGTTGCAGTGTAGGATTTTCAAGGATCCGGCGACTGAACTAACCTATAGCATAACTATAGGGCCGCCGTCTGCCCGTTAACCCCTTGACATACAAATTAAATGTAACTTGACTTGAATGACTTGAATGACTTGAATATTTCGAAACATTTTGTACCATGTAAAGGAACCAAACATTTTTTGCACTGCCATGTTGTTTTATTTCTTATGTTGTTTTTTACGCACACGCGGCATCTCTTTGCAAGTAATTTCTTTTTATCAGTCGAGGGAATATGTTCAGGGAAATGTGCCCAATGTTTGGCCTGTAGCCGAGTCGAGCATTCTTTTGCGAGACTCCTGCTAAACTGAATGTTACTTTCAGTGTGCTTCTTCTTATATGTTTGATGCTTTTTTGTTCTTGGAGTTGAGGAAGTGGTAGCATGAGCCATCTCGAACGTTATAAACAAACGAGAATCGACGCACGAGTGAAGCAATTATGTAATCCAATTGTAAACTACACGGCGTCCGCCGACAAAAGCGCTTGACGAGTCAGACTTGTCGAAATCTATAGTGGCCCATGAAATAAATGACGAGTCAGATTCGTCATTGTATGTCAAGGGGTTAATAACGGGGTTAATAGCACCTGGCGATACTTTCGCGCTAGTATAACAGATCAGTCCCGTACCAATGGATAGGGGGGTACCGCCACTAGCTGGTAAATGAATATGCTGGGGACCGGACTAACCTATAGCATAACTATAGGACCGCCATCTGCCCGTTAAAAACGAAAACAACTTAAATTGAACTCGCACCAGTATCACGGATACAACCCGCAAATTCTCCTTAACTACTGCCCGTAACTTTGAATTTAAATCTTATTCACTCCGGGCGGTAAGAATGAATAAGGGAGATCGTTGCTCCGTTACTCAAAGGTAAAGGAATTGATAAGTAAAAACTCTCAATGTCCTTCGTTGAAGGGTATAAAGGTATATTCCAAAGAATAAGATACTTAGTATTTGAACAAATTGTTATTACAAATCAATTTTAAATCTAGGAATTATTTACATTAACAGTACGTTGTAATTTCGGAAAATAGACCTTGTTCAAAATCAACCGATATATTCAACGCGTCGGATTGCGGGGGAAACTGAGACTCACGGAATAATGGTACTGACCGGCAGAGTAATGTTTTAAGAAAAACCCAAGAACGCAAAACACAGCCTGCTTATATAGGGCGTTTTTTTGGAGTGGGGTTTAAGAAAATGTGAAAAACTGACTGGAGGTGGAAAGGACTCTGGTGGAAATAAGGGCGCCAAGGAGGCGAGGGAAAGTCTCACCAAGGCTGCGGAAGTTGTACATTCGGGTTATTTGATTCTTAATGGATGGAGTTTGTTGGGATTCTGATTGGAATGTGGCCCTACCGTTTGGCTACGACAAAGAAGGCGCGCGGTATGAGGCACAGGGTAAGGAGAGAGCGTCGCTCGTACCGCCTATCCCCACCATATCGGTCCTGGAAATCTGTGATCGGCTAATGACGACCGAAAGCAGAACACTTATTTCTTCGTTCCCATTACGACGCAACGAATGTGCGGCTCTTTAACACTAGATTTACGGAAACCGTCAAATTGACGGATACCTACTTTTCTAAAAACGGTTTCCAAATTTATAGAGACCTGGCATAGTCAATATTTCACTTGTATCTTATAATATAGAAATTACTTAACCGATCTTCCTCTTTACCCGTTGATCCCTCTTTTTCAAAGCACTTATTTAATATATTTAAGTGTGACTGATTCAACGCCCGTAAATCTAGTGTTAAGCCAGTCACGCGTTAGAATCGAAAATGACGTCAGAAAGAGGGATGTCTCTATCCATCAGGCGAATCAGAACAAACCAGAGGCCAGAGGACTTCCTTTGGATAGTTGGGCTGTATGCAGCTAGGCCTTTCTTTGTTTTCTACGCTTTCGCTCAGCGTCTGAGTGGCGCCGGATGGAAATTTACAAAATTTTCCGGGCCGTATGTAAGAGCTAGTGTTTAAGGGGTGAAGACTAGGTAAACGCTTGTTTTATTCAAGATAAAACAACGATCGCTGTGTCACGTTAATATGCATTGCATGGTGTCACACTGTAAGCGTGCAAACAAATGAGAAAAATACTGTCGGCAGCACATCTATCAATTTTTCACTGTCGCGCGACCTTTAAAATTCGTTTCGTATTTGAAATACGTTGGAAGTTCGAATTATCACGAATTTTAATCCTTTTTGGTATTCTCCACTATGGGCTTATTGTCTTATGTAAAAGTGACGAAACTTCAACTTTGGTTGAAAATAGGGTCGTAAAGTTACGCGGGACAACAAAACTCAAGTTTTTTATTTTTACTTTCACGTTTTCTCGTGTCATTTTTCCACTACGACTAATGGGAAAAGATATTTAAAATAATAATTTAATAGCGCAATTATTTTCGAAGATATATTTAGTAAACTTAAATTTTTCAGTGAAATACAGTGACAGAATTGAGTGCATTATACTGATTGATAAGCACCCTACATTATTACCGATATACTGATCAAAATAGTGCATCGAATTCCTCCGCATAGATTATATAATACAGCTTTCAGGAATACATTGCAGATCGCGGCAACTAAACCAAAATTCATCCTTGCTGCGACCTCTACCGATCAATCCTGCATTATTTGTCGAAATGAAACTCTATCCAGAATGTTAAATACGCTGAAATGAATTTCCGAAATGAAATTCCATTATTTGAATTATGCCTTGTCTTCGGAAGGTCAAGCTGAACTCTAATCGCACATCGGCTTGCACGTTTCATGAATGTTCCTTATTACGATTCTGGCCGGTGCCAAGGCACAGAATACATCAAATTCTCGAAAGTAATACCGTGCATGCGGTTGCATAAATCAAGACTCACGAAATCGCAAGTGTTGCGTATAACGCAACGTGGACGTGTATCAATGACGTATGGCGGCACCCGGCTAAGTCTGTCAGCATATTATAGTTTCCGGCAGAGACAAGCTGAGTTAGCACTTGCTCGGTGTGCTACGAATAGTAGCAAAGATACATTGTTCTTCCTCGCGTTTACAAGGTCCGCTGAAGTTGAATTCATTACTTCGCAACATTGTAGGCACATAGCTTGTCCACTCCTTGCAATTCTGAGGGGTTACGTAAATCTAACAATTGTAAAAATGCTTCGTGTTTGTACGCTTGGTGCAATTTCTACGGGATAAGATGGATTACATTTCAAAATATGTACTACTTTGTACAACGTATTAAACATTCGTGATGACGTTTGATTACATTTCCGCTTTAACGGCTGCATGCAACTTTTCACAGTGATGTAGGATTAGTGATTATAAAAACGTTTCGTGTTCGTACACTTGTTGCATTTTCCAAGTGGTGAGGTGAATTATATTTAAAATGCTATTTGTTATATCAAGCGGAACGTGATGACATTTGATTACAATTTCATATCGCGCTCTGATAACATAGGACAGTGTAAATAAAAAATGTTACAGAATTTAGAAAAAAGAGAAAGCCTTAGTTACTTTGCAATAAAATTTCTGTACTAATTTTCAATCTCTGAAAATGTAATTATCAGAAACAACAATCTTTAAATTAAATCCTATAATAATTTTGCTCACTTTTCGATCAAAATACTAAAACAGTAGTGAAGACTCTGTGCAAGCGAGACGTCAAGGCGGGAGCTTTCACTCCTGGTTATCGTTGAGCAGACTTTCTCCAACGAGGGAAGAAGACGACCCTCACCCCTCTTTCCAGGAAAGAAGACCCTCGAAAGACCCCATCAAGAAAAAAAGAAAGGCATCGTACATATAGTCCACGCCTAGGACCCACCAGGGTCACATCTTCATCATTCTTTGGATGCAGCGAATTCGTATAACGCTCCGAAAAAACTACGATTACAGTAAAAGCTGGATAAATGCGACACCGTTCGGGGCTCAAACGCTTCTTTTAGGAAGTAGCGGTATCGAATCCTTGTTTACATTACGGCTCCAGCTAAGCGCGTACATAGAAAAGGACAGACAGTAGAAGTGACAGAGAGGTCCAAGATATAGGGGGGAGCGGCCCGTACGTATCGGTGAGGCAGTACTAATTGGAGGATGGGCCGTTTTCATTTTGGATTTTTTTAAACCTTTGTTAACGTATTTGTGAGGTTTTTCTGATAAAAAAGATACCAAACACGACATAGTTTGAATTAGATTTACTTACTATTTAATATATTTACTTACTATTAATATAATTCAAACATATCGTGTTTAGTATCATTTTAATCAGAAAAGTCTCAATAATACATTGGGAAAAGTTACATTCAGAAAAGATAATAAATGAAAAAGTTTATTGTTGCTTTAGCAATACCTGGCTTTGTTTCCTTGGCCTCTCTGTCTCTTTTACATTCTGTCCTTTTCTAAGTTCGCGCTCGGCTGGAGCAAAGTATAAACACTTTGCATTTAAGCCTTACGAAGGTGTCGATATTATGCTACATTTATCCAGCCGGGTGCTGATTCAGTGTTATCTCAGCAGAATAAATGGAGCATAATCAACACCTTTGCAAGGTTTAAATGTTCAGGTCGTGACCGAATGTCGCTCTTATGAATTTATGGTTTTGATTGAGACAACGCGTCGCCGTAGATTTAGATTAAATTCGCTGTCAGCTGAAGCCGTATGAAAACACTGAATCGACACCCGGCTGGATAAATGCAGCATACAATTGACACCTTCGCAAGGCATAAATGCAAAGGTCGCGTCCGAATCTCGCTCTTATGAAGTAGAGGTATCGAATCTGTATTTATGCACGGCTCCAGCCGAGCGCGAACTTAGAAAAGGACAGACGGTAAAAGAGTAATAGCAATAAACTTTTTTTGTTATTAATTTTTCTGCATGTAACTTTTCCGAATGTTTTTTTGAGATTTTTGGGATTAAAATAATGCCAAACACGATGTGTTTAAATTATGTAAATATTGGGTTGGCAACTAAGTGATTGCGGATTTTGACGATAGATGGTTTCAGCACTGTTTTTTGTTTCGTCAACATGTTCAAAGCACCTAATCTATAGTTTTCTCGTTGTTTGGACTTCCCCCTTTCATTAGTAAAAAAAAATCGTATCGACGAGTTCTTTAGTTTCGTTTTTATCCCAATTTGAAAATCAAAGAACATAACGCGAATTTCAGACATATTTCATTGTATTTCCGAAAAGGCAGGAACGAAGCCTTGAGAGCTAGACAGTGTCAAAATTGGTTTGCCAAATTTCTTTAGGGTGAATTTTCACTCCAAAATGCGTAACAATCTGGCCGTCCAGTTACAGTTGATGAAAGTTCATAATAAGGCTATTATCGATTCAGATCGTCATAGCACAACACGTGAGATTGCAGAGAAGCTCAATGTATCGCATACATGCATTCAAACGAAAAAATGAATACAGCTTTACTATGTTAAAAAGCACGATTGATGGGTTCCTCATATGCTTAAGGAAATTCCTTCTTATATAAAATCCGCAATCACTTAGTTGCCAACCCAATAGTTAGCAAGTATATTAAATATTAAGTAAATGTAATTCAAAGTAAGTCGTATTTGGTATCATTTTAATCAGAAAAATCTCACAAATACGTTAGCAAATGTTTCATAAAAAAAGATAAAAAATGTAGAAGTTTTATCCCGGAATTGGATCAGTCAGTCTCTTGTTTCGAGTTGCATCATATTATACTTCTCCCTCGTTGAGCATCGAGGTTCGCGAAGGGGAACCCCCCTATTTAGAGGGGATAGTCGTGTTGCATTTATCCAGCCAAACTTTTGCGGCATTTATCCGGCTTTTAGTGTGTACGTTTTGTTCTCAACCTTTCAGGTATTTTACTTATTTCAATACGCATGGTTAAAGTATATGTTCTTCTTATAAAAATATTATTATAACGTATATAATACTTTTTTTGCGATTAAATCACCTGTATTCTGTTTTGAATTCTTTATCAAAAGAAACTTTATTTGAAACAAGTTCATTACGTATAACACTAACAACAGTCTGTTCGCAATGAAATAATATTTCAAACTGAACCATATATCATCAGCAATATGTGATAACCGCGGCAACGTCGACAATTTTTTGTTTGCAACACCGATGGTTTGATCTTGCATCGAAACGTTCGGCACCAATCGATCTCGCGGCCCTTGATCAGGTTCAGGGTGGCGACTCTGCCCTTACAGTTTGTCCCAAATACATAACGCGGAACATATCCAAGCGCAGTCTGACGCTTATATTATTATATTGTATTTACCCACGTGTCGGAATATTATATTACACCATTGATATATTATAATACATATAGTTAAAAAGGAACGATATATATATATATATATATATATATATATATACGTAGATAAAGATAATTTAATTCTTACAGTAGACGCAATAAAATTACATTTTAAAACGATATTTCATCATAAAAATCCACACGGTATTTTTCTATAACACGAGATCTCAATCACTGTCAGAGAAGATTTTTAATTAAACTGCGGGATAATTGCCATGGAAGAAGATCCTCTAAAACTTTAATGCCTTTTGTCATATCTATTATGAGATTTTAGTTTAGTAAATTCAAACCGTTTAAATGATATGCAATATCATTAGACATATTCCGCAAAATAGACTCTAAGTCGGATAAGAGAATCGAGGCAAGCGGAATAAAGGGTCTTAATTGGCTTCTAATCACTGCCTCCGGGTAGCGGGTGCGGCCATTAATCTTGGGGGTTGGCTCCGCCCCGCGGCGCCGTTTCTCTTCCTCGTCGTACGTCGATTCTAGGAAGATGGTCCATGTTTACCGGGTAGAGAAATCTGAAAGTTAATCTTCCCGCGGAAACAGGTGAGAGGAAGGGCGCGGATGCGTGTTAGAGTATTCAATTTATCCCTGGCAATTGCCAGCGTTATTACCTGACGAAGGTGCGTACTTAACACGTTGTCGAAGTATTTATAGTACGAATTTTCCCTCAGAAAATTTTTCATCATTTTAATTGATGAATTTGAATTTAGTCGGTCAATATTTGAATTGTTAAACGATCATAGACTGTATCGCGGATAAATTGAACTATTTTATTTATGGGAGAACGAGGAGGAAAATATTTCCTTCTTCGCAATCAATGGGTTTAAATAGTTTCGTTCGTCTTGAAACGTTAAAAGGTCTGGGAAATAGAGGCAATAAGAGCAATCTAGGGATAAATTGTGGGAATCTCAGAGAGCTGTGACTTTCGAGCAATCCAGTGAAAAATGAGGCACTAAATGTCATACTGTAAAAGTAAATTAATGATCTCTACGCTAATTGTCTTCTTATCAATGAATAATGGCTTTGCTATCGATAGTTTGATGTGAGGGGAATGTACTTGTTCGGTGACATTTTTAATCAATTTTCGTCATTATTCAATATGAAAGTTATATTACTTATCAATGAAAATGCAGTGGCTTCAATGCAAAAATGGCAAAAGAGGAAGCAAAATACTGAAATATTTTTGGAATTGGAATGAAAGCAAAAAAATGGCAGTCACAGTCATACTTAATACTGTAAGTAATATAATAAACAATACAAAAATAAAATTGAATGAATACAAACAACGGGAATAATTACAATTTGAAAGCGCAGAGTAATAGAATCCTAAAATAATAATTCCCTATATTTCAATGAATATGTTAATGGTCATTCTTTGCATGTTGCAAAACATTGTCACACCCCAATCTGAATTATGCCGTCAACACTTCAAAATGAATTTTACATTTCTGCGAGGTCAACGTTGTCATATTTGCACACGGTTACCTCAATATCATCACATATACACTCCCGCTAACAAGAAAATTTACATAAACTTTCCAGTTATGAAAAAATATATATCAAATATGGGGAAAGATATTGCAATCAAATACAATGATCAGCTAAAATACTTTGTGAGACCAAATTATGCAACTAGTAGTGTTATATCTACTATCACAGATACTGCTCTAACAATCAAATGCGCACACTTTAGTTTCCAACGATCACATATAGCATTCTTTCACTTATTAATATTGAGAATTTTAACTTTCATAAATATATCTATTAAAGGGCCTAGCCGGATAAGGATGGAAAAAGTGCCCCCAAAGATAATTAATCGTGAGGCATACCATTCGATAGGGCTCTTTGGAAAAACCCTTCCTACAAAGTATGAACCCGCTACCCCTACCGTAGGGGTAGTTACAGGGTGAAACGTATTTTACAGTTTATGCTCGATATCTCCCGTTTGGCTTGACCGAAAATTCTGAAAAAAATCACACATATTATACCCAATGGTGTACATACTTTAGAATTTTTTCAGATTTTTTGGTTCGAAAATCGATTTTTGAAAAATTAAAAAAGATTATAAACATTAATTTTTTATTGAAAATATAAAGTGACCCCATTTCTATTTTTACAGTAACATGCATAGTACCCTGATTATTAATGTGTAATTTTTTCAGATTTTTACAAGATCTAAGAAACAAAACAAAAATCAAAAACCAACCAATAGTTCTTGATTGGTGACTAAAATTCGTTGGGCCGTTGAAGCCGTGCACGGTATAATAGGGCGGAAATACCGACTGTTACATAATCAATTGGATAACAAATTGCTGCCAACAGTCGGATTATATTGCCGAATTGCATGTTTTTTACAAAACACCTTTGGTAAACATTTAAATTCCGATGTAGAGTTCCGCGAAGAAATAATATCTAGATTTATGAGCGAGAAAGACAAACATAATAGTTTAGGCACAGAAGCTGATATTTGCCATTGGAATAGGCGAAGAACATTGTTTAAAAAAATATCAGCTTCGGATTTGCTTGATTTTCCTGAAATGACCCAACGAGATTTAAAAATTTTCTTTACGGGATCTTATCAACTTTCGCAAGCGGTATCATACCTCGCAGAAATGATGGACGAAAATAACCTTATTAATCTTTCTTATTTGAGAGAAATTAGCAATATCATACAGTTTCTGGTGCCATCGAGGCACATTAAAAGTAAATCTTATAAGTGCTATATAGATTATTCACCTAATTCAATAGGTTGCTCTGGAATAAAACGTTATTTCTGCGAGTGTGCAAATGGCAACCGAAATATTGGTTGTTGCTCGCACGTAGCAGCGATAATTTATTACTTATAGAATGCTCGATACATTGCAAAAGTTGTTAAGCCTGCGGAAATATTAAGTAAAACCTTTATTCATTAATTCACTTTACAAATATAAAAATATTTAATAATTAATACTAATGCACAATTTTTATTATGTTTAAACGGAGAGAATTCATTGACCTTCTGAACACAGTTGAAATACCAGCAGCTCCGCTTCCATAAAACCGAAGATCATCATTGTTAATAAATGCAATTAAATAACAATTTTCACATATGACATATAAGGAGAATCAAAATTAAGTACATTAACTTATTTCTTGTGAAGTAGTGGATGTTACGAATAATGTGTGCCCAAGAAATTAAGTACTTCGATCGTCCAAGGCTATACCCCTTTGGGTATTGGAACTAAGTTTTTAATTTTTTTTCTGTATGAAGCACTTTTGAAAAAAATCTGAAAAAATTACAGTTAATTATTTATAGAAAACTTGAGATACTGTGAAAATATAAACGTGGTCACATCAATAATATTGCTAAAAATATAAACAAGTGTTGGTTTTTGATTTTTGTTTTGTTTCTTAGATCTTGTAAAAATCTGAAAAAATTACACATTAATAATCAGGGTACTATGCATGTTACTGTAAAAATAGAAATGTGGTCACTTTATATTTTCAATAAAAAATTAATGTTTATAATCCTTTTTAATTTTTCAAAAATCGATTTTCGAACCAAAAAATCTGAAAAAATTCTAAAGTATGTACACCATTAGGTACAATATGTGTGATTTTTTTCAGAATTTTCGGTCAAGCCAAACGGGAGATATCGAGCATAAACTGTAAAATACGTTTCACCCTGTAACTACCCCTACGGTAGGGGTAGCGGGTTCATACTTTGTAGGAAGGGTTTTTCCAAAGAGCCCTATCGAATGGTATGCCTCACGATTAATTATCTTTGGGGGCACTTTTTCCATCCTTATCCGGCTAGGCCCTTTCGTGAAAATTTTAATTTCCAAAAATTAACATTCTCGCATAAATACATTGGTTAAAAATGGTGGAAATTCATTTTAAAATACAAGAAAACGATATACTTGTGAGCGGGACAAATAAAATTTAATACAATAACGTAAAATCGAAGAAACGAGGTTAAATCCAGTATATCGATAAACTTTTATTTGCCCAAAGCTGCACTGTGCCGGTACGAATATGTTAATAGGGAGATAAAGTCATGGCACAAAATAGGAAAATCTGGCGGAACTTAGTTTGGTCGACAATTACATTTCAAATTACCTTCCAAATTGGGCAGCGTAATTGCTCTCTCGAGATGTAATTAAACCGATAGTCGTTTTCGTGGGTCACCAGAAGAGCCACGTTAATTTCGTTCTAACGTTCTCGCAATGAACTTTGATCCCGTTTCTGTCGAACGGGCGTTAGAGCTTACACATATGTAGCCAAAGGGCGTATTTGAACAGATGACCGAATTGGTACTTGAGGAAGGAAAATAGATAGCGAAACCACTCGACCGAAAAGTAAAAAGAATCGTCAGTCGATCGATAATAAAGCCGCGATTGAATTAAATCATTGAACCATCGTAAAGTGATATCCTTTTAACCCCTTGCCGACCAAATTACTTTTCCAATCTCTCATAAGTTAATTGAAATTGATTCGATAGAATTCATTACGGTCGAATATCTCTTTCTGTTTGACGGTAGTAATAAATACAGCTAGTGGAGGATAATTTAATTCCGAGTCAAAATTCTTTATCACAGAAAGCAATATCCAGTTTAACTCAGTGTAAGACTACAAAATACTATGTTCTGTTTTATGGGGCCAAAGCGGATGTGGGTCTAAGCGGTAATTAGCGGAAAACTGAAAAAAAAATTTTGGCCGGAAATCTCACAGGTTTTATAGTGATGGGACTATGGCTTTATCTAAAAAATGGTAAATGGTGGTCACACATAATAACCCATATTTGGTTAAATAAACTTCATTTAAAATGTGAAAAACTTGTTTCACTTTAGCATTAAAATACCAAGAAATTTTTTCTCCAATTCGATATTTTTTACGAGTTTGTGAAAGAAATGCTATAAAAGCAATAGCAATTGGTTTGTTTTGACTTATTTATTATGGGCGCGTAAATACAGTAATTTATCCGTAATATAATATAAATAAATTTTGTTAGTACCATATTTCACGATTAAAGGGAAAATTCATTCCTTGGAAGATTGTAATATTTTTTATAACAGTAAACCATCGTGAGAATAAGAAAACACAGCGGAGAAATTGGCGAAATAAAGTTCTTTTCAGGCCGGTTGCACGATTTTTTGAAAAATATGTATTTGTTAAAATCTTTTTAACCACTCTTTGAGATGTAATAAAGATAATATAACTTCTCTGAATCAATTAATAGTAATTTTTAATAATGGAGATATGTGTGATAAACACAAATAACAGTTTCATCCGAAAATATTATAAAGCATTGTATATTATTTAATACATAATATGTTATATTATAAGGTATACTAGTATACTTACCTACATAATTTAAATGCTATAATAAATCAGTTCAGTTTAAAAAACAGGTGTTCTCTTGTAAAACAACCTAAAGTATTTCATTCTTTTCCACAAACTCTAACAAAAATGTCACAGTTAAATAAAAAACAATTACCAAAAGAAGAACGGGGAGGTATCCATAGTCTTACATACCCCTACTCGTTGAGATTGAATCTCTGTAACTAAGAAATCAATCGTGCGGGAACAAAATCCGAGAAAGGAAATCCATTTCAAACGTTACAAATACCATCCGTTCTTGAGTTAAGCCCCCTAGGTTTCCGTTGAACAGTAACCGCAAAAATTGTCAGTGACAAATAACTGAAATATAAACTATTTCGATGCATATTCTTCGTGATACTTTTTCGGAGCATCGAGGAATCAATCAAGGACGAAACGTGCAAAAGCAATGCCATGAGATCTCGTCGAAAATCTACACTTTAGACGGCAGTTTTGCGCGGAGACAAAGAGTCGAAGTTTCTTGTAATTCATGCGGCTCAAGGAGAAGCTGCTGCAGTGTGGATAGAGCAAAAAAGGATAGGATGAATTTATCTTTGCGGATAAGCGCAGGTGGAGAAGGCAACAGTGACTGCTGTAGCTCTGTACATACTGGGGAATTTTCTCTGAAACCCCTGCAATTCTTCTTCTACCCTTTTCCCTTACCACTGTACATGTGTTAATATTTTTCTTTCTCCTGCGTTTAACTCTGCTCTTTGATATTATTGAATCTGCTCAAGTTTAAATTTAGTAAACTGCTTCATCGGAACTCTGTCGATGAGTTCAGTACTGTTTGTTCAGTGAATATTCGTAATCGTATCGTTATTAATGTTTATTTTAAATAACAATTAAAAATACATGTAGCGACAAAAAGTTCATACAATAAGTGTGAAAAACATCATGCGTTCAAAGTATGCAATTTTCGAAGAGGTTTCAATGAATTTCTGTTTGAAATCGAAAAGATTTTTATAAAAGAGTCTTTTTGTTAGTGTTCATTCTTTGATTCATTCAAGATGCGACAACGTTATATCGTCTTAATTATTGCGAGAAATTATATGGTGACAGATTTAATGGCAACATGACATTACATCTAACGAGGGTACATTTGATGAAAAGTATATGGTAGTTCTTCAAAAAATATTTGACACGTATTTTTTTATATCGGAAATCGTCCACATCGAAGGGGTGATAACACCCTTCAAAAGGGGTTGAAAATGTTTTTTCAAAATCTCCGTGATTAAAAAGTGGAAAGAAATTTTGTTTTAAATTGAACGTCTTGAGATGTCGCATTCAGTGATTTAAATAATAATTGCAAAAAATTATTTGTTCAAACAATATATTAAAATTACATAATTTTTTGTTAATTTTTCGTACTTACTAAATGCTGTTCTATTTTCGTGTAAAATATGTAGAAAGTATAGACAAAGTTAGTGAATACGTGTTTATGGAATTTTTTGTTTGCTAACATTTAATTATAATTATGAAAATGTTTAATTTTCACTTGCTTCGTACAGGACGTATAAATATTATTTGTCATCACTTACCAGGCATTGTTCTACACCTTTGGATTGGTGGATATTTGCCAAAGAAAGGCTACTGTTAAATTTACAAAAGCCTTGCAAATTCAGGTCAAATTTTATTATTAGCTCACCGAATTCGTCTCATCGCATAGGTAAAATGTCTGAAAGGGACCATGGTTCAGAAATGAACCGTTCACCTGCAGATTAATATTAAAATTGCAGTCCCGTGATTGGCTTTCCAATCGGTAGGGCAACCTTCGCGAAGAGACACCTAAAGAAAACAAGACATCCCATGATGTACATTTAAAAAAAAATTGTCCTTACGTGTTTTAATCACGGAAATATTTCGAAAAAACCATTTCCAACCCCAAAATTTGAAGGGTATCATCACCCCTTTAATGTAGACGATTACCGATATAAAAAAATACATGTTTAATATTTTTTCGAGAACTATCTATCATACAATTTTCATTAAAATCGGCGTGTACGTAACTGAGGAAAGTCCCGGCCAAACGACGTTGGGACAAGAGAGAAACTCTGAACGTTCTTCTGGTTCTCTACTTTTGACACTCTTCTCTCGAGATCTGATTAGTATGCGCGCCTTTACGCAAGTAGGATGTTAGACCCGAAAATATATGTGACAAAAAACCTGCTTTATCCATTCTTATCAATTAGACCCACATTTCTTTCACTTGCCTTTTTCAGCACTGCCCAGAACATAGTTTACACCTTTTCACGATCAAGTAACAAATAGAAAGTCCTTTGAGAAATTATTATACCAAAAAATATTGTTAACACATGATGACTAAGTGTATAAAATCCCAAATTACATTGCAATTTTTTGAATCTTCATTGGGAAAATAGATAACATTTATAAACCTCTTGGAACTCAGGAAACTGGCATTCTCTAGATACGAGCTAACAAAATGTGGCCGGTTATTAGTTAAAAAGCATTTGTAACTCTTAAAGAAAGACAAGTTTCAAAATGAGTAGAGCTCTTGTGTAATGTTTTATGAATTGAGATTACATTTGAGTAATTAATTTCAAAGCATTATAGATATTATTATAGATATATTTGAAAAGGTATGACGAATACAGCACTGCTCGAAAGCAGTACGCAGTTTCGATGAAGGTGAAAAACGGTCCTTTTCAGGGTCGTTACGGAAATGGTGATATGGAAAATCCTTAAAGCTTTACACCATTCCGGTGTCCTTCGAACTGTGCGAAAGTTCGTGGAACAAAAAAGCCGCAGTAAAGAATCGATGGAAGATAAGAGGATAGCGAAGTAACGTTTCCGACGGAGAGTGCTAAGATGACAAGTAAAGATCAGGAACGGACGTGAAATATGAGGACGGGAAGAGGATAGGAAACTGCGAGGAATGGAGGAAACTGGAGAACATTTGATGAGAATTCCAGAAAGAATTGAAATTGTGGGAAGAGAAATCGTAAAAAAGGCAAACGTATCAAATGAGACTTTAAAAAAGTTCTTAACGAAAAATAAGATACATAAAGATGGAAAAGACGAGGGGCGGTAATAAAAAGTCGTTTTGATAACTTAAATAGAAACGTTTTGATTTGCGTTCGGCGCCTTGTAGATTTGCTGTTTCCAGAAAATGCAATTAAATTGCTGAATTATACATTCAGGAATATCTTTTCGATAAGGTTAAAAAAAAATGTCTGTCGGTGCAAATTGAAATGAAGGAGATATAAGTATAAAATATTAGAATCGGTAATTCACGGCTATGTTTAAAGAGAATCTTTAAAATAACGATTGTGTTTAAAAGAGTGATGGAGATTATTAATTTATAGCAGATTGACACGTGTTTCCTTTTGCAATTTAATCAAATTATCCCCCCTTTGTTAAAAAGGACGAGTACATGGTAAAATACCAATATACAGCTACATTGTAAATTGACATATTACTAAAGCAGTGTACTACTACATAGCAGCAGTTACATGGAACGAGTGATGATCAAAGGGAGAGAATAGAAAAGCGTATTCCTCGTGGAATAGTCGTGAATTTGGGTAATGCTATGCAAACAACGTTTGCACAAATACTATATTTTAGTATTCTCCATCTTCGTCACGCGTGCGGTTGTATTAGATTCTGTTCAAGCTAACGAACTATAACATTAACGCCAAAGTCACTTTCTTAAATCAACGATAAACAAAATATTTCCATTACTCGATTAAATCAGACTCTAGAACTCTAAAACCAAATGATAGACCACTTCAATAACAGAAAAAATTTAACACGGCAGATTTTAATGTGGAAACCACCCATTATATTTGCACAATTATCATCTAATTTTCTAAGAAGTCTAATTAAAATCTATTTACCGGAAATTAATAACCTTAATTATCTTGTGTTTGTATTACATATTCTATACTAATATCTCCTACTTCATTCTCAATTACATACATAGTTGAAAACAAAGAATTTTCAACCATTTTCTAAACTTACAGAATCTAAACAATTTTCCTTACATTTAAGATGTGAAAAGAATTTTTTATCATCGTTCTTCGAGATTTTTATTTTTGTTTAAGATGAAACTGTCTAAAATCGTGTAACATAGTGCAAAATGGACTAATTGACTAAGAACATGCTTAAAATAATTATACTGATCTACAAAACTGAACTTTTTTTTGCTCAAAGAATGTTTATGCTGATTCTTATAGATTTTGTGGTGCTGAACGCGAATACGAAGTCCGTTTGTCTCCATCAGACTCCATTTTTGAGAAAGCCAGTTTTGAAATGAAATGCAAATTTCCAACTTTCAGAATTTTTGGCATTTCAAACGTAAAAGCTATTTAAGTTTTTTTTGCATAAAATGATTCTACAAACCCTCCCAAACATAATGATGCATATTCCTTTGATATTATGAACATTTACACATGTTTAAACATTGCACAAAGCGAAAACGACGCCCAAAATGCCCCATCTTTTGTGGATATTTTCCTATCTTTCTTAAAAACTAGACATCCGAGAGCAATTCTACTAAAAGGAGGCGGTAGAACAGATACTTTTATTGAGGAAACTATAATTGAAAGTTGCAACACAAGTTTTGTTTTCGGCTGAGAAATTAAAATAGCTACGGAGTACACAAGGTGCTGCCAGTGATTCTCAGCGCAACCATTTTACCCGCGCTAGTATTATGATATGTAGCGTGATTTACAAACGCATTTATTGTTAATGAGTTATTTAACGACAATAACGCTGCATTGAACAGAGAAGTATGTCCGTAAAATTCTATTATATAAATTAGCAATATTGCTCTACTGCATTATCGAGTTCCAGAATATACGACGTATTAAATGCAAAAGTTCTTGTCACAAAAAAAAACCTACACTATGAAGACAAACAGATTACATATCTGAATTCAGCACAAAAAATACTATTAGAATTACATATGAAAGCTTTTGTGCCAAAATAAATACTTTATTTCCAGTACTTTTCACTAACCCTTTGCAGTCGTATTTTATTAAAAACAAAATGTGTAATCGCACTTAAAACAAAACTAGTAATATCTGAGCAAGAATTATATATACCTCAGAAACTTGTTGATTTTTTTCTGTGTTGATTGAGAGTAGACATACTATGGCAACGGTGAAAGTGCTTTGGTGGCTAAAAACAAACGAACGACCGCTAACTGAGGGTTAATATAACTTTAAAGATAAATTGCCAAGTAGCCCACAATACGAGAGGTATTTGGTAATTCTGAATCTCGTCTTCAAAAGTATTATACTCGTACTAACAGGTGAAAATGCTTGAATCCGATCACGGAGCACTGATTACTCGTCGGCGGTCGAGGGCAAACTGATAGCGAGGCGGACATCAAAACGATTTGTTATTGTTAGAGGACGAACGAGACGAGCACTTGTAAGGTGCGATCGTCGAGAACTGCCGAGCTTGTTTTAACAACACGCGGTGGCCGTCGAACTCGTCGGTCTTTGAAGTGGAAATAATTGCTCTGGCTGCTCGTATTATTAATATTGATATTGTGAATGCAATTGAATAATAGTGTTTATTTATATGACCAAATGTTAAAAATATAATACTTTGTTTAATGGAGCGTTATTGTCAGAAAGTAACACATAAACTTAAATATATTTGTAAAGCAAGCTACCTATAATAACTCATAAAGTCATAAAATAAATCAGAAAGAATATATATGTATACATGTAAAGCAAACTATAATACTAGCGCGGATGAAACGGCTGCGCTGAGAATCACTGGCGGTATTTTGTGTCTTGCTGAGATGTTTTAATTCTTAGCCGAAAACAGAACTCGTGTGGTAAATTTCAGTTAAGGTTTTCCCAAGAACAATGTCTGCTCTATCGCCTCCTGCTACTAGAATTCCTTTTGGGCCTCTGGTTTTTAAAATAAATAAAAAAATATCCATAAAAATTAACACATTTGTAGCGTCGTTTACTCTTTGTGCATTGTTTAAACATGTTTAAATATTTATAACTTTAAAGTAATATGCATCGTTATATTTTGGAGTGTCTGTAGAATCATTTTATGCAAAAAAAACTGAAATAACTTTTATGTTAAAAGGCAAGAAATTCTGAAAGTTGAAAATTTATTTTTTTTTGTCAAAATTAATTTTCTCAAAAGTGGAGGCTGATGGAGACAAACGGACTTCATATTTCTGTTCAACGCCGCAAAATCTATAAGAATCACCATAGATATTCTTTGGGCAAAAAATCGTGGTGACCAGTGTTATCGGTTATCAACTCCGCGTTATCCCCCAACGCACACACGCACATACGCACATGTGTTCCGTCATTCCAACGCTTTAAACAGTACTTTGCGGTGTATAAATGAAACTGCAAATTCGTATAGTTCCCCTTGCAATGTCTGCACGCAGCATGATACTGCAGCCATAGTATTTGAGCATTTCTGCATATTTGCATTAAGCATCTGTTTGTGTTAGAGAATGCATACCAGAAACTGATAGCTATACACGAATACCCCCTCGGTTCTCGTCGAGCAGCGTTTATGTGCAGCCAATCGAACTATTGGCAATACGGTCAATTGGAGTAGTTCGATCATCGTTGGCACAATACACACAAGCCATTAGGTAATTCCCGTCCGGAGAAGCGTTATCCGTTTATCACAAAAGGACGAGAGTGACAACGATAAGGAAGTGACTGAGGGCGCCCAGTGCGTCAAGCTGTTTAATTAGGCTGCTATGAATTTAATGGTTCTTTTATTGCAAATGAACAGTACCTATAAGCACGGGGAATCGTTTTTGAAAATTGTAATTCAGGATGAATAGATACAATGGCCATGACGCAACGTTTCGCCAAATCGAAAACGCAACGAGAAGCGATATTACTCGGTCGCTGATTAATTCTGACAGTGCCGATGTTCCTGGGGAATTCGGGTTGAATAGTGAAGCATGCGTGTGCAGTTGTGCTCGGTGTTCACGCGAGGTTACATTCTCTGTTGAAAGAGAATTGCCTGTGGTAGAATTTTATGAAATTCTCGTGCTGATTGATTTCGCAGCGTTTAGGTGAATGATGCTGCAAAGAGGATTATTGGTAAACAATGATATAGGTTATTATAGGGGTGGAAAGATAGGAATACTTTTTTCGCGATTACTTGTTTCTGCTAATATATTGGTAGGGATTTTTTTAAACCGGAAGGAGGAGCACTTTAATCTGAAGGAGACAACCTTTCTGTACAATAAACAACTAAATAAATGCATCAGAAATTAATATATACAAAGCAATCTGCGACTGCAACGATTAAACCACGGCAACAGAAATGTAACACAATACAGATTAAAACTCGCGACATCTAACAACTCCAAAAAGCTCTAAATTAAAAAGTGCTTGCAACGACTGACAGATAAAAACTGCTTCATGACTAACAACTAAAAACTGGAGGCCAACCCTTAAACCTATTTATATAGAATGCTTATTTATAAGCATTCTCAGATGTCTCTTACACAGTTACTTGCTTGCACGCATTCACTCTCACATTCATCGCCTTGTAGAGCAGTGTTTTTTAACCTGAGATCGCGGTCGTCTAAGGGACCACGAAGAGGTCAGTTGGTAATAATTTCAGGTTGGTTCAAACAAAGCAAATGCATCCACCTCATTGAATGTACATTTGACCACTAAGATTTGCCATTTTCTGAATAATTAATTGTTTGCCAAAAATTGTAGTTCAATTTAAAGGGACCGTGAGCGATCTAAAAAAAAATTTGTAAGAGACCGCCACGCAAGGTATCCTAAAAAAGTTCGAGAATCAGTGTTCTAGAATATTCAGGGCCTGGAAAGAGGAAGTGCACAGCTTGCTGGCCCGATTTGGCCCAAGCCCGCTTTCACCCTCACAGCCCTTGTCGTTCTTAAAACTAAAAAAGCATGAATATTTTCTGGAACTGAATATTAGACTGAGTTAATGTAAAGTTATTATTATCAAGACACTTAGGGTCTTTCTACGATACCGGCATATAATGTGAGAAAAAATTGCAATATGTATCGAATATTTTGTAAATCGACCCCAACATCGTTACGCTTAACTAATTTAGTTCTCTATCTGCTTACAATCTTTCACCCGCTCTCAGTTATCATTCTCTTCTCACAGACTGTCGCCGTCGTTCGCTATCGGCGATCTCTCTCTGTCCTTTCTCTCTTATTGTTATCCTATCATACTTTCTCTTCCCAAATTCACACATTTCCCATTCGCTCAGTCTTAATCCCCCGATTCTATTATTCGCTATCCACGTTACTAAATATATATTTAAGGATCGAATTAAAAAGTAATCATATGAATTGTGTTTAATATAACTTAAGTATGCACTCACTTAAGTGGTTAAAACGTTAGTGTCCTTGCCTGTAACATATTTTTTTTCTTATTTACCTGGTTAATCGTGATTTGATTGGTTCTATATCTTACACTGGCTGCTGTCGTTTGTATAATATTGTTACGCTACACCCCATGTATTTACGCAACACCCAGTAGTATGAATGTTACTGGGTTACGGGACATGTCAGTTGTTTATAAATAAGTAAGAGATTCTGTGGTCAGTGCTCCCCGCTGGCGGACGTGTGTTTGAAATAAAACGTTGTAATTTTTCTATAAAAGTATGTTTATCATTTACTATGTCCAAAAAGACTTTGCGTGCGCAGTCGGCCCGTAACAATATAATAGTAAACATGACAAATTAACAAAGTCCAGATAACCTAACAAGGGAACATACGGAACCCGTACACGCCGATTTTGATGTAAATTATATGGTAGATAGTTCTCGAAAAAATATTTGACACGTATTTTTTTATATCTGCAATCGTCCACATTGAAGGGGTGATAATAGCCCTCAAACTTTGGGGTTGAAAATGGTTTTTTCGAAATATCTCCGAGATTAAAGGGCGCACGGAAAATTTTTTTTTTAAATTGTGCGCCTTGAGATTACGAATCCAGGGATATAAATAATAATTGCAAAAAATTATTTGTTTAAACGATATAATAAAATTTCTTAATTTTTTGTTAATTTTTCGTACCAAATGTTGTCCTATTTTCGTGGAAATTTATGTGTATAAAGTATAGACAAAATTAGTGAATATGTGTTTTTGGAATTTTTTGTTTGCTAACATTTAACGATACTTATGCAACGTTTAATTTTCGCCCGTTTCGTACAGGGCGTATGAAAATTATTTGCCATGCTCTGCCAGGCGTTGTTCTATACCTTTGGAGCGATGGACATTTGCAAAAAAATCTACCGCAAAATTCGCAAAAGCCTTGCAAATTAAGATCACTTTTTTTATTAGCTCATCGAATTCGTCCCGTCGCGTAGGCAAAATGTCTAAAAGGAACTATGGGTCAGAAATGAACTTTTCTTGTGCAAATTAATGTTAAAATTGCAGTTCCGTGAGTGGCTTTCCCATCGGTAGGACAACCTTTGCTCACGGACATATAGAGAAGAGAAGCACACGAATTACCCTTATTGTCCGAAATGTCTCGGAGATATTTCGAAAAAACCATTTTCAACCTCAAAGTTTGAGGGCTATTATCACCCCTTCAATGTGGACGATTGCAGATATAAAAAAATACGTGTCAAATATTTTTTCGAGAACTATCTACCATATAATTTTCATCAAAATCGGCGTGTACGGGTTCGGTATGTTCCCTTGTAAGCTAAAGAAACTTAAGTTTACCAGCGTTATTGCTGTTACATGCGGCCCTGAGCCTAATAAAAATTAGACTCTCTACTTCGAGCTTGAGGCCGGAAATTCACCACATGCATAGCCGGACCCCTCGCTAGGACCGAAAACCGCTCTGTTTGCCCAGAATAATTAAGACTACGGAAACTAGAACTCGAGCGAACGACGAGACACATATCTTATAGACACATTCCTATTGCATCCCGCAGGAAAATTCCAGAAAGTGCATCGTACCCCACCACTTTTTCTTACTATAAAAGACGGGTTATAGTGATACTACAGCATCTTGGCACCTGAGACGGAAGAGGAGATTGCTCTCGCACCGCCTATCCCCGCCATGTCGGTCCTGGAAAACTGAGATCGACGAATGACAACCGAAAATAAAACACTACTTGTGTCGTTCACATGACGACGCAACGAATGGCGGGTCTCTCTTGCCAATAGCGCGTCAAAATAAAAATGCGCGAGGGAGCGGGATGTCCCTATCCGTCGGGCGAATCAGAGCACATTATCTCTGAGGTGCCAAGTAAATTTTTACCCACTTTAGGTGCGTGCGTCCATAAACACAAGTCCACGTAACACCTTTGTAACCAAACACTTACACATTAATCTGTATTAATTGCCAGTATAAAGAAATATAGTTTGATCGTGTTCTTAGTCTTATCGCGTTTAAATTCTTTCTACAATTTCCTTCCAGAAATCGTCAGCCTGCGATCCCACAGCAATACACTTTTACCGCTCGAAGTGTATTTCATAATTATAAAGTTACGTCAGCCTAACTAACATTCCTGTGGCAATCCGTGTTAACCATACACGGGATCGTCCACGCGTGTTCCAACCTCCTGTGGCAACCCGTGTTAGCCATACACGGGATCGTCCACGACTAACAAACTACTTCTAAAACCCAACGAACACCACAACGAACACAGCACCTTATTCTTTTACCTCGGCCACTCGCAACGGTCCTGGCCCTTGGCACGTAACATTGCCATTGACAAATTCTCCCGGCTCTATGCCAGAATTATAGAAACGATTCCATCGATGTTACATTGATAAGGATATCATGTTTCCACATGAAAACATAATAAGACATCAATTTGGCTTTGCATTAACAGTAAAAATAAGCCAACATTCTCCATATCCTTGAATAGCTCCAACTTTATAATGAAGTCTATACCTTGATAAAATACAGAGAACGTAAGCCTTGAAATTTTAGTGAACTTCCACTCTTCACCAGCATTATTGTTGTTGAAAGGTTTCCTGTTCTTATGCCAGAATAATAGAAATGATCGTATTGTGATATTAATATGGAAACATTATATAGTCCACGGAAGAAGAAACACGGAGAGATCAATTTACCGTTGCATTAACTGCAAAGCGAGAAACACAATAGAGCCATTACAATCCGTAATAACCAAAAGGATGATCTTCCGCCGGTGAGGCAAAGAATGATCGGGAGCCGTCGTGCTAACTCAATGATGCTTCAGACGGATCAAACTTGGAATACGTATGTTTTGTGTTTATATAGATACGAGTATACATGTTTTAACCGTTCGGTTTATGCTCAAGCGAGTAAATCGAAATCGATATGTTTCTTGTATAAGAGGCTTAATACCATTCATGATGTTCCTTTCAACTCTTTTGATATTGCGGGAATGGTGAAAGTTGGAACGCGGGATCAGGATTAAACAAGTTGCAGCAAAGAAACGACGAATTGAAACGGATTTTGCGATATTTAGGATACAGGTGAAGTTCTGAAGCTTATCGTAATGTCATGGCTCAGGATTGAGTGTATCATAGTTGGTAACGTAAATGGAATATAAAAAGAGAGGTCTAGATAGATGCAGTTGAAAAAGCAAGAAAAGAACTGCTTAACCGCTAAATCTGAAAAGATATTTACTTCGACATATTTATTGTTGTCGTAATATCCAGGGAAAATTTTCATCTTTATATGGATTAACACTCGGTTTCGTTTACACGTGATACTTTCACGTATAAAATAATTTATTGCATTTACTTTTTGCATTCAGACGTATGGGCGTTGAACTGTATATAAAACAAAATTGCGTCTCATCAAATACGCATCCATATATAAATAATTCATAAAAAGTTGAATCTATTTTCCTTTTTTTATTTTTTAAGAAAAATATATTTCTTCTTTGATCGATGAAATTAAATACAACAAATAATACACATCAGTGAAAAGAATGATCGTTTTTAAACATACGTATAAATCTTTTTTACTACAAATTTTATTTTAACGTTATGAAACATTTGAACATTACGATGCTTATAATTCTTTGCGTTATCTTCAAATTTTGCAAGAATTACAAGCCCTCGCCTTAACACGACAGTCATCGCACTTAATGCACTTTAACTAGCTGACAGTTACATCTGAATTAAGTTGGCGTCCAAGGAATTTAGAGATAAACGTGTAATATGATACGCGGATACTCATGTACGCGTTATGTGTGCTCGAATGTATGTGCATGGCCTACGTGAGATAAGATTGATATCCTTCGAGCAAAGTTGCAGCCAACTTTAAAAGTTAAATCATTTAATTAATTTATTGATCAATTTGTACGTTTGTTTACGGTATTTTTAAAACGTGCAAGGTAGAGTAGGACAGTGTTGAAATGAAAAGTATAGCGAAGGTAATCTACATAAAAGTATATAAAACACTGTGTGACTGTACCTTATTTCCCTGACAAATGTGAGTTGTACAGGAATTAGCGCAATGTACTATTAAATACGTTGGATATTATATGTCGAAGTAAAATTGATGTAAGTGAATGAAAATGAATTGAAAATAATTCTTTTATCACTGGGAAGCATGAGCCTCAAATCTTATTACAATTACTGGTATTATTATTCGGTAAATATAGCTTACGAGCAGCTACTGCTTTTTTTAATTAAATACGTGACGGTCGGATGGTTAAATTAAGTTTTGTAACACGTATCGTTGTCCGTGTGTAGTTTTCGTTCGTTATCGAACTAAAGGAGATTCTAATTGGCAGGAGTCAGAGTGCGGGGCGCAGTTGCCTCGAAAGAAACTTCTTCGCCGTTCCTCTGACAAGGATCGGTTTAGCTCATTGTCAGGAAAGTCTCACAAGAGTGCCGTTGCCTCGAGAACTACGTCTTGTCCGTACAATGATTACCTGTACATACTCGTTTGGCAGTGCAGGAATAACTTATATTACTCTTACTGCTTCTGGGCCTGATCAATGAGGGTTGTTCCCGGCGGAAAGAGGTAAAATCTGACACTATTCCGCGTGTAAAGGGCTCTTAACAATTGTAAATAATTGTCGCGCTACAGTTTCTCTTTAATATTGTACGTTAATTCTAATCTTATTCATATATGTATTTATAGAGTGCATCGTATACAGTTATTGGAGTTTTAATCGATTATTTTAACATTTGACATTTTTTTATGAAGAAATGTATAGGCGGAACGGAAATTATCCTTCCAAAAAATGACCGTTCCCTGTAATTTCTCCATTCTGTATAACATAAATTGCAAACACATTCCTGTGAATTACATATTCTCAATCATATCCTCTATCAAGGCAAACAATTAAAGTGGTACAAGGATTATCGACAAATCCATAAGCAGGAAAGCAACGTCAGGTTATTGCAGAAGTTCAACAAACTCTGAAAGAACTATCGATAAGAAATTAGCATGAAATTACGACAAAGATGCATAGAAAACTCATTTACCTTCTAATGACCTAACTCTGAAAAAGATACCGTGTCCATTTCACCAAACATAGTAACCTAGACATCTGCAGTTGCAAACCTATTTTAATATTCTTCGCATATACCAACTTTTTTTTCACTGCCGCCAAACGTCCAACCTTGAACAAACTCTACTCACAATCAGACGCGATCCCATTCTCTGCAAGCTCGACTGATTGGCAGTTTTCAGTTACACACCGTGTCCCATACATTTCACAGTTAATCGGCTCTAATTAGGGCATTAAGCAGACACAGAGAGCACGGAGCCGTCTCTAGTTAGGCTCCCATTCATCGTTACGGTTGTCAGTGAAATTCTCTTCAGATTCAAACGGCATCCGGTTCTGTCGGTTTTTCTCCCGCCTGGTCGATTCATTCGCAAACGAAACGAAACGCGAGGAGAAAGGATGCTCGGTTGACTCGCCATTGTCGAGTTGTATGTGCTCCCTGTGTCGATTCGAGCCTTGTTTCGGCAGCGTGCAATTGCACTGTGCATTACACGGCGCACAGCCAAGATATCGTTGAAATCTGATCGCTTGTTTTTGTTTTGCAGCATTCAGAAAAGTTCGTTCTATTGCTGTTATTTTTCACTGGTGCTATTTTTTTTTGCCACGCAGTCCACTTCCTGCTGATAGAAGATGAATACTCGTTGTTGACCTGCTTTTTTGACCGGTCGCTTTAAAATATCGTTTATTTTTTATGAAACGTATTTCAGCTTGAAATTCGAAGTGGAATGTATGAAATCGTTGCCGCCGTTTTGTAGGATATATCACGTAAACATTTAAATTGAACTGTGAGTTATTTGACGAAGAAGATTTGTTTATCTTTTTCTGTCTTTAATCGACAAATACAATCCGCTTCGGATTTTTCATCGCGGAACGTTGCTTTTGAGATGATATTCGTAAATGTGTGTAAGAATCAATCTACATTATTGTTCTTTCAGCCGGAGATAATGACAAGATCAATCTTAATTTCCATTATGCGAACACCTTAAATGCAGTACTGGTTACTTCCATGCTACGTTCGAAGGCCGTCGAAGTTTATCATATACTTACCGCTGGATTTTTTTTAAAATTTATTGCAAAAATTCCAGTGCGGTTTCTGCGAAATGCTATACGATTGCTGCTATACGGATATGACTCAAAAAATTACCTACATTTTAGTTGTTGTCTAAATAGTAGGAAACTTTTTTAATATTGACATACTGTAAGAATCATTTAATTACGAAATTATGGCATTCAAATTCACTGATTCAATATTACCGATGTGATAATAATAATATTGACTCATTGTGAGATGTTGTTAACGTACATTTCTGGTATTTATTTGACATCTTAATAGCAATAAGAATACCGTTGAAGTTTCCTTAGGCCCATGGAAAAGACAATGGGGGACACCTAACATTTTTTTGTGATAAAACTATAATTCTTCGTACACGTTGTAGCTTCGTTGACATCATTGCGTTCAAGCATGTTTCAAAGTTTGTTGTTTTCGCATGACATTTTTTTTCGCCAAAAACAGAACTACAAGTGCCAGTGGCGCCATGGTTTCTGTCAGCATCGAGTAGGTACAGGAGCTTCGTTAGCAGCGTGTAAAAAATTACCTCTCACGGTCACACTGTATAGCAATATTTTTAGTCGACCTTCGTCGATCGATGAAGTATTACTGTGCGAAGTTTTATGGTTTCTGATAATATAATGTATCTCATTTGTTATGAATATATTTCAAAATAACGTACAAAATTTTCAAGCGTCTTCAAAAGGGGAGAAATTGTTATAAAGTTATCGTAAAATAAATGAAACTCTTGATTATATCTGGTATACTGCAATATGTCTCTAATACTCATTGCTGAATTGAATAGAATTATAAAAAATTTCATAATTTACTTTTCACCTTATCATATCAAATCGTCATCATTTGAGACATAGAAAATCTATGAAAAGGATTTTAGACTCCAGAAAATGTTAATGTTAAACACTCAGTTATATATAATACCATTAAATTATTTGCATGTCATGAATTTCATTGTAAAGAACGCAATAAAAGATGAACTAAATGGTGAATTTTTATATCACCAATTTAATGCTGAAATATTGTATACACTGACTCGAAAGTGATCGTGATGTAAGATGTTAATAAATCAATACAAAATATTTTATATACCTGTGATATATATTCAAGCAATAATGAAATTAATATTTGGATTGTACGGAAAAAATGGCATAGAAATGAATGCAAAATATTTATCAACCTAAACAATGAGTGTAACTGTTTAGCTTATCTTTATTAAGTCGATTAATGAAATAGAACTATGTCATTTCATGATACATGATACGCGAATATAAAATCCCTCACTTATGTATTCACACATCTTAATATCACATGCAAATGCTAAATAAGTATATGGGAAGGAGGAACATTAAATTGGGAAGAAAATCGATGATTTAATCATTAATTTGTACTAATTGTATGTCGACATAGAAGATGAAGAACATTCTGCTATAGAATAACAGAATCTTTTAAAAAAATTTACTACCAGACGTTTTGACTGTCTCAGTACATATAATGTTAGAATAACAGGAAACATCTTCCAATTCAACGCAATGTTATTAGCGAAAATCAGCGCAGAATAAAACGAATTTTTGTATACTTTCAAAGTTATACGCGAACGGTGTTTCAAAGAATATTTTAAAAATACACTTAGCCAGGAACGTATTCCTAACTTTTGATGACTGAGTACACGAAGCTCTTCGTCTTGTTCGGAAACAACAGGTGTAACATTCACTTTATCTTATTTCCTGAGCCACTGGCTTATTGCTATTGTAATCTCTGTTATAAAGTTAGTTTTAAGAATGTTACATTTGCTAATGTCCTTATAACACGAACCCTTTTATATACACAAGAATGAACGACGGAAATAATTCAGGATAAGTAGTGCCCGTTGTAGAAAATTAATCTCATCGGAGATGAATGTTTACTTTTACTTATAACAAAGAAATTTGATTTTGATTTTCAGAAATAAAGACAACAAAATATAAAAAGATAAAGTTAAAATTTTAAAAATTCAATAAAGAATGATAAATGAACAATACAAATATGTCAAAAACCAATTATTGAGAAATCAGCAAATACTATAAGATAGCATCGCAAATATTTTTTTAAACCTAAGGGGGTCTTCTTGTCTAGACCTTTCAAAATACAGATTTTTTGCACTTCTCAAAGTAGACATTTGCAAAAGTGAAAACGTCGAAGGATTTTTTCGAATTCGTGAAATTGACGAAGCTATAGATAAAGAAGACGGCGTATCATACTCATATACAGTGGCGAGCATATAAATAGGGAATTTATTTCGTTGAAGGCATAGCACCATGCTACTTTATATTTACAAACATTTCACTTTGTTAGATCATGGCTTTCGATGACGCATATTTCAAGCTTCAGTTGTGACCTTCAGAGTCGCACGACTGTTTGTTTACAATCTGTTAGTTGCGCCCGATGACCGTTAGTGGTAAGATCGTAGAGAGCAGCTAAATAGGGAAATATCTGATTATTACTTTAAAATCATATTGCGGTAAGTTTTTTATTATTTTAATGCATAAATAGGTATACTAGCTGCAGAATTAGTTACGAATATTTTTTTTCCGAATAGAAATCGGTCGTGCAAAACATATCACACCTGAGGAACATAATGTAATTTTTCGTCTCCGTAATGAAAGATTGACGCTTCGTGAAATATCTAAGCGCCTTAATGTGTCAATTCATGCTGCCCACCAAGCATTAAAACATGTAAATAATAATGGAACCATAAATAATAAACTACGATAAGCAAGGCCTCGGAAAACCACGTTGCGAATAGATAGAACAATCCATCGACTTTCGGCAGGTGACCGATTTCAGACTGCTGTGGATATTCATCGTGAAAGGGCCTAGCCGGATAAGGATGGAAAAAGTGCCCCCAAAGATAATTAATCGTGAGGCATACCATTCGATAGGGCTCTTTGGAAAAACCATTCCTACAAAGTATGAACCCGCTATCCCTATCGTAGGGGTAGTTACAGGGTGAAACGTATTTTACAGTTTATGCTCGATATCTCCCGTTTGGCTTGACAGAAAATTCTGAAATAATCACAGACATTATACCCAATGGTGTACATACTTTAGAATTTTTTCAGATTTTTTGGTTCGAAAATTGATTTTTGAAAAATTAAAACAGATTATAAACATTAATTTTTTATTGAAAATATAAAGTGACCACATTTATATTTTTACAGTAACATGTATAGTACCCTGATTATTAATGTGTAATTTTTTCAGATTTTTACAAGTTCTTAGAAACAAAACAAAAATCAAAAACCAACCAATAGTTGTCGATTGGTGACTAAAATCCGTTGGATCGTTCAAGCCGTGCACGGTATAATAGGGCGGAAATACCGACTGGTACATAATCAATAGGATAACAATTTGCTGCCAACAATCGGATTATATTGCCGAATTGCATGTTTTTTACAGAACACCTTTGGTAAACCTTTAAATTCCGATGTAGAGTTCCGCGAAGAAATAATATCTAGATTTATGAGCGAGAAAGCCTAATATAATAGTTTAGGCACAGAAGCTGATATTTGTCATTGGAGTAGGCGAAAAACATTGTTTAAAAAAATATCAGTTTCGGATGTGCTTGATTTTCCTGAAATGACCCAACGAGATTTAAAAATTTTCTTTAAGGGATCTTATCAACTTTCGCAAGCGGTATCATACCTCGCAGAAATGATGGACGAAAATAACCTTATTAATCTTTCTTATTTGAGAGAAAGTAGCAATATCATACAATTTCTAGTGTCATCGAGGCACATTAAAAGTAAATCTTATAAGTGCTATATAGATTATTCATCTAATTCAATAGATTGCTCTGGAATAAAACATTACTTCTGCGAGTGTGCAAATGACAACCGAACTATTGGTTGTTGTTCGCACATAGCAGCGATAATTTATTACTTATCGAATGCTCGATACATTGCAAAAGTTCTTAAGCCTGCGGAAATATTAAGTAAAATCTTCAATGTTGAACTCTTAAATCCGGTCATTAACAATGATAGCGACGAAGATTAAATTACGCGTTTTAAGTTCTGAGTACAAACACCATTTCACAATTAAGGTAAACCTCATTCTCTAAAATTCATTAATTCACTTTACAAATGTAAAGATATTTAATAATTAATACTAATGCACAATTTTTGTTATGTTTAAACGGAGAGAATTCATGGACCTTCTGAACACAGTTGAAATACCAGCAGCTCCGCTTCCATAAAACCGAAGATCATCATTGTTAATAAATGAAATTAAACAAGAATTTTCACATATGACATATAAGGACAATCAAAATTAAGTACATTAACTTATTTCTTGTGAAATAGTGGATGTTACGAATAATGTGTGCGCAAGAAATTAAGTACTTCGATCGTCCAAGTCTATACCCCTTTGGGTATTGGACGTAAGTATTTAATTTTTTTTTTGTGGTATGAAGCACTTTTGAAAAAAATCTGAAAACATTACAGTTAATTATTTATAGCAAACTTGAGATACTGTGAAAATATAAACGTGGTCACATCAATATTATAGCTAAAAATATAAACAAGTGTTGGTTTTTGATTTTTGTTTTGTTTCTAAGAACTTGTAAAAATCTGAAAAAATTACACCTTAATAATCAGGGTACTACGCATGTTACTGTAAAAATATAAATGTGGTCACTTTATATTTTCAATAAACAATTAATGTTTATAATCTGTTTTAATTTTTCAAAAATCAATTTTCGAACCAAAGATCTAAAAAAATTCTAAAGTATGTACACCATTGGCTATAATGTCTCTAATTATTTTCAGAATTTTCTATCAAGCCAAACAGGAGATATCGAGCATAAACTGTAAAATACGTTTCACCCTGTAACTACCCCTACGGTAGGGGTAGCGGGTTCATACTTTGTAGGAAGGGTTTTTCCAAAGAGCCCTATCCAATGATATGCCTCACGATTTATTATCTTTGGGGGCACTTTTTCCATCCTTATCCGGCTAGGCTCTTTCAAAGTCCACGACTTGTGCTTCGTTTGACTATTGTAAATACAAGACGTGGAAACCCCCGCGAGCCGACGCACAGTGGTTCATTTGGCCGAAAACCTGGCCAAAAAGCCAAAAATTTTTTTCGCGATTTTCAAAATTTAGCAATTGCGTTTGATTTGTAACATATCAGAGCATCGGTTTCCATTAATAAAAGTTTTTATTGAACAATGCTCTTAGAGATATGCAATGTCAAAGTTGGCACTTGAATAATGTAACGTATTCACGTCGAAATTCAGAATACGTTTTCAATGTGAAATAATAGTACAATCAACTTTGTAAGTATTGTATTCGTCATACTTTTAAATTACAAGTACCTTGGTTTCATTATTTTATTTAATATTTTACAACTGCGATGGCACAGATTGCAAAACCCATACATTTTTTTCCTTTTGCAGAGGAAATAGTTGTGAAGTACGCAAAAGTTCAACGCGAATTTTTTTTTAAATTAAACTTTGAAGCTTCCCGAAGAAGTCCCCGTTGTAAAATTTTGCAACTTTTTGCAATTCTATGAGATATTCTTATTTGTTTGTCGCACGCGCCATGCTCGGGGAAATACGTTTACGACATACGGCCAGGCTATCGTGCCTTGGACAAACGAATAATGCTAATCCCTCACTTGTTTTTAGAAATTCTGAGTTCAGATTCTTAATTAGCGACCGGAGAAACATAAGAATACTAATTTTCGTGCCGATCCGACAATTTTTCAATACTCGCATCCGCCATATTGAAGCCGCCATTTTGTTTTTGGAAATTCTGAGTTCAGATTCTTAATTAGCGACCGGAGAAACATAAGAATACTAATTTTCGTGCCGATCCGACAATTTTTCAATATTCGCATCCGCCATATTGAAGCCACCATTTTGTTTTTGGAAATTCTGAGTTCAGATTCTTAATCAGCGACCCAAATAATACTAATACACCAATTTTCAGCTAAATTGAAAACTCCTTGGGGTTTTGGCCAGGTTTTCGGCCAAATGAACCACTGTGCGACGCGTGAACTTCGGCTAAGTTTAAATTTAAGAATCATTCATTGTAATTGCATTCTTAACAACAATCGATTTTAACTTTTAATATACGTTTATATTCACATTTGTGTCATTCAAACGTTTTAGTTAATTCAATTTACTTCCTTAATCTCCGTGTAACAGAGCAACGATCTCCCTTATTCACTCTTACCGCTCGGGATGAATAAGATATTTTAAAACTAACGTTACGGGTAATCGTTAGAAGAGAAAGTGTCTACGCGTTGCAACAAACCTTCCATTTCCTTATACTAGCTAGTGGTGGTACCCCCCTGTCCTTTAGTACGGGACTGATCTGCTATACTAGCGCGAAAATACCGTAAGGTTTTCCGTTATTAACGGGCATACGGCGACTCTGTAGTTTTTCTATAGATTAGTTCGGTCCCCGGAGAATTCCTTTATACTAGCTAGTGGCGGTACCCCGTATCCTTTGGTATAGGACTGATCTGCTATACTAGCGCGAAAATACCGCGGGGTGCCTTTCGTTATTAACGGGCATACGGCAACCTTTTAGTAAGCCTATAGGTTACTCCGGTCCCCGGATATAATTCCCCGACTCGTTGCAATCCTTAAATCTTGCAAGTATAATTGCATTAACACATTCGCAATAGGGCCAAATGGGTCTCTCGCGAGACACCGGGACGGGGCCTCCCCGTGGTTCCCCGTGGATGCAACCTCAGCGAGCAGTGGAAACACTTCTCGTTGGGATCGTAACTAAACCCGTCCCCTGTGATAAACGGGGAACAGGCAGTTGGGACTTTTCCATGCCCGAGCCCCTGGCAGCATAACAGCTGGAAGCAGATGGTTAGATTCTTGTAGCGCATGCCTATTGAAGGCAAGGTAGCATGATCTGAGCCGTCTCGAGCGGCCAGATCTTACATTAGCTGTATTAACGCATTCGGTCTCGTTCTGCCACTCGCCTAGATCCTATCAAATGTAAAAGAAATGAACAAAGTCAGTCCCGGCTTCAGCATTTCTTACGCAAGACTGTGCATTTATTGAACAAACTTTATATTATTTAACTTCATATACCGATCACATATGCATATAAAAAACATTTTTACTTTCCTTGTAGTAAATGGAAGTTTATTTTCTGGCTACCGAATTTATTACTGATTGCCTATTCATTTTTATAATACTTACTTTCTATAGAATGTAAACCAACTGTCCACATATATGGCCAAGGCATTGAAGAAATTAAAAAAATCGTTCATAACGAAAACAATTGCAAATTTTTAACTACTCTTAAAATACATTTCTCGGTAAATCATTTATTTTAGGAAATGAATTTACTCGCGGCTACAAAACGATGTCAAATATTTAATGAGGCACAAATAACAGTTATTTCCTAAGAGAATTTTCAGCAGAATTGTCATGCACAAATGAGAAATTACGATCCGTCTCATTTCACTTTATCAGCATTCATGTGTACCCCTGAAATGTCGATCTCTCGCACTCTCTGTATGACAACGATGCGGTTTCGCGTAAATACGTTTGGCGTGTCTCGCGGAAGATCTCGTTACTCAGCAACTTTCATCAAATCTATATCTACTATAACCATGTCGGATTGGCCGTACTTCGCTGGCAGTTTGCAAAATTGCATTTCTCGATAGACGATATAGGTACACGTGGCTACGGGTGTGAGTTTTGTCCAGGTCCCCACCCAGCTGACGAGACCGGTGCTATTTCCATAATTCTTTTGCCAACTGTGAAACCTATGAAAAATATTTTCGTTTGTGCATGCGCGATGGATTTACTACCTACTTTTTTTGGAATTATTTTCCCACTGTATTTTATAATGTTCTGACTCTTGCATATCCAAATGGGAAAGAGACGTTCACTTCAGACATAGACATGCCTGTAATTTTTATTAAGATAGGGGTAACATGTTGTAATGAGATGCATGGAATAACAGTGCTAATTATAGTACCCGAAAATCGCAAAGCTGGAGGAAAAATTTCGTACAAACTAAAGTACTAAAGTTGAATTCAGCTTTAAAATGTTTTACCATTAATATTAGATTCAGATCTAATTACGAATATATTAATACTGCGACGGATTTAACGTATTTTCCTGAATGAAATTGTACCTGAGTACGAGAATTAATTTCGCAATTTTATTTAGAGTGGCATTATTTCAGATCGATGAAAGTTTCTTGAATCCTTTAAATGCAAATCTAGATACAAGCCACGATCGTTCGCGAAAGCATTGCCAGAAGAAAATGCACCTCGCTTATATTAAAACCTCTATAGAAAGTTTTTCATCGCTTGAAACGTACCTGCAAGTTGCACGGTGCAGCAATATTTATACAAGCTTGCAGAGCATGTCCGTGCGTAAGATCAAAGTTGTCTTGAGATTTCTCAAGTTTCTGGAAGGTGCTTGTTGTCTTCAAAACTTGCGAAGGAAATGCGAATCAAAGGATTTGCAGCGCTTTAGACAACGCAGAAGTATTTCGATGATCATTTGGCAAAGCTGCAGTAAAGAGAATGAAACGATTTTTTGGAAGTTGACGATACTTTCGTACGATTGTAAAAGATCCATTGAATAATGCAGTGATTTTAATGGCCTCAATCGTGTAAACTTCCACCATTTACAATGATTTTCTACGAATTAGTAGTACGTTTTGTTGGCATGATGAACATGAGCATCAATTTTATCCTTTTTACTTTCATACAGCCCGATAGAGGTAATTTAAGTTCGACACCCTCTTTTATGACCATACTTATCGACGCGGGAGCTTTTACACTGATCAGTTTGAAGAAAAATGTGTCAATTTGCATCGTTATTTGAGTGGCACTATGAGACGTTTTCCAACATTAAAGCAACGAGCGAATGGATATGTAAGTGAAAAAAATAAAATGGATATGATAGGGGACAACTTTATATCGCTGTCCTAGATTTCGTTTTTTATAACTTCCCAGACTTCGGTCTGATTCCGCGCTGAGTTGATAGAATTTCGACGTAATTCCCTTGTAACTGTTTCCATAAAAAAGCAGAGTCATCTCGATGTGAATTGGTAGAGGTGATGTACCGAAAGTTTGATAAGGATTATCTGACGGCGATACCGGAACGGATATATGGCATGAAATATCCATAAAAAATCTGAATGATTCCCATTAGGGACATATAAAGTTGCGTTTGACGGAAGGAAGATATAACGGGTGTGCCGATTTATCTATAACTTTATAATATGGGTATATTTGTGCAAAAAATGATATTCACGATATAGTTCTAACTTAATTTGTTAGTCTCATATAAGAAACGAAAGGTGATTATATCGTGATTTCATAGAATATTCGGAAGTTCATGCTGAAAAGTTAGAAATGTATCTTTTCAACAGAAATTTAATTTTTTATTGACAATTCTTTGTCAAACCAAGCAGATTTGTGTAAGTGACTTGCTATAATACTTTGGAAAACAATAATTTTATCCACGGTTAATGACACAGATTTAGACTGATGCAAATTTGTGGCAAACTAGTATATTAAAATAGATTTTGATTGTGATACAACGTATGCGCGTGCATACATAACGTGTACTCGCACATGTGTGCTCGTATGCACATTCGTGACCTTCACGAAATGAGGTGTGCAGCTTGCAAGGAAGCATCGAGAGATTTTGGATGTTAGAACAATATTGTTAAGGTAATTAACTTATTGATGGATTTATTCATTGTTGTCCATTTTTTGAAGGAGGAAAGAACGAACGTCAGTTTTGTGTAGAACGCAAAATGAAGGAAAGTCTTTGACGAACTATATTTTTCCAGCAGTTATAAAAAATGGATTCTGTTACGTCATTGCTCTTATGCAGTTCGAGAACAACGTTGTCAGAAAAGTTACAAAACATGTACATTTTAGGAAGTGATAAATTTTAACTACTAATAAACAAATTGATGTGGAAATATTGTAGACATATAAAACGAGTCGGAGAAAGTATAGACTTTTGCCTATGTAAAAAAGTGTTGAAGGTGACATTACAAACTACCAGCAGAAAGAACTGCCAAATGCTGTACTATAATTATTTTATGGCTGCTTTTTACCATAATACGCGACACAAAAAATACCTCGTTCCATTAACAACAGAATAAATTAAAATGATCCCGTTATTTCGTTTACCTTCGACAAAAAGAACGAAGTCCAAAATAATTTGGTGAATTTCATATTTTAGCATATTATAATACCAACTTAAAAAAAACAAAAATTCCCTGCTTTATACATTGACGAAAACCAAGCTTTTAATTTTGTTAATCTAAACTTTATGTATAATGTGAATGCATACATGAGATGAGATAAATTTTCAAAGGACACTTATGTCATCCACACGAGAAGAGTGAGAATGATTGAATGTGAAGGGAATGAACGAACGACATTTCGGGTATACTTTTAAAAAATTGAGCACGTCGAAAGTTGAAATTGTCAGAGAGTAGATCATGCCACGTTCACTTTAGTGTTCCCGACTAGCTCGCTAAGTGCCCGAAGCTCGTCAAACGACCGAACAGCGAACATCGTTTGCTCGAGTGAAGGTATAGTAAGAGAAATTGAATGTGACACCTTATAAGCTTTGTCAGCAGTGGGAAAAGGCTTCCCACCCCCTTTGCTCGGTTGATACATGTATAATATATCTTGTTCTGCACGACAAAATAGTGGCTGTACCATGAAACTAAGTCAAGCAGGGAAAACCTCTTCATCTAATACCAAGAGTTTCATCATCCGTTTCCTCGAGTGTACGTCAAAGGATCTTCTCACGTGCTGTTTAGGAACGTGATGTGAACATATTGAAAATTCTATGTACGAGCAAATCTCTATATCAGAGGTGCAGAAATTTTGCACGCCAGAGCCGTCCTTGGAAGAGCTCCGCCTGTTACTTCTTCCCGTGCACTCGAGTACGCTGAATTCTTTGCCTTTCACTTGCCAGGTGCGGACCTATTGGCACGAGCGCGGAGGCGCATTGGGGCGACATTCATAGTTAATCACTCGCGATGAAAAGACGTGCCTCGCGCTGGAAACACCTGCCACGCACGTCGGCCACGGAGATCAGAACGACGTACTAAGGTTATTTGTTAAAGGACAGTTTCAGACCGCCCCACGTCGAGTGTAGGGTATAACAAAAGTATTGTTAGTGAAAAAGTATGCTCATATATGTCTTAAATCAAATAGGATTAATAGCTTTTAATGTTTTTAGACTTCTAGCGATGGTTGATACTGGATTTGGCTTCCGGGTTGGAGCCGCGTGCGAAAGACGATAAGGTCCAACGTTTCGCCAGCATTGCAGCTAGCTTCATCAGGGAATCGAAGACACTCTGATACTAGTGATACTGATGACAGTATCAGAGTGTCTTCGATTCCCTGATGAAGCTAGCTGCAATGCTGACGAAACGTCGCACCTTATCGTCTTTCGCACGCGGCTCCAACCCGGAAGCCAAATCCAGTATCAATCCTTTTGGCCGCGAAAGCCTAAAAAGTATTATTCTAGCGATGGTTTTGGCGAAATCGACAACTACGTTACACCTTACGGCGAAATAGTGTTGTGTTCGTGCTCGCACAATTGCAAATTAATTTCTAGCGTAAATAGTTATAAAACTCCGCGACTGCAGAACGCAAGGCCTTCTCGCGTCAAAGAATACATTGTTGCCGTCGCGGCCGTCTTGGCGATACATTTTACAATCCTGCCTAGTCTTTACTTTTAACACGTTTTTTCACCACCGATTAAGCAGAAAAGGACATCGATACAGGGGATACCACTGCAAAAAAACGCATTGGCAATTACACCCTATGGGTGATGTAAAAACTTATTAATACTTTGCTGGCGAGAGACTAGGCAAGATCGGCCAATATATCGCCAAGACGGCCACGGCGGCGACAATGTATTCTTTGACGCGAAAAGGCCTTGCGTTCTGCTGTCGCGGAGTTTTTTAACTACTTGCGCTGGAAATAAATTTACAAATGCGCATGCTAAACACAACATTATATTTCGCCGTAAGGCGTCACGTAGCAGTCGAATTCGACCAAAACAATCGCCAGAAGTCCAAAAACATTAAAATCTATTATTCGTATTTGATTTAAGATATATCTGAGCATACTTTTTCACTAATAATACTTTTGCTTTACCCTGCACGGGACGTGGTGTGATCTAAAACTGTTCTTCGGCAAATAATCTTAGTCTACATGCCACGCACGTCGTTTTGATTTCCATGATCGGCACGCGTGGCATGTATTTCCAGCGCGAGTGGTTTGATACGCGTGTCGCCTCAATGCGCCACGATGCTCGTGACAATAGGTTCGCGCCTGGCAAGTGAAAGGCAAGTTAATCAGTGCGCTCTCGAGCGCACGGGAAGGAGTAGCCGGTGGAACTCTTCCAAGAACACATGCGGCGATCAAATAAGCGGCTTGCCTGGGTTAAACCATAAGTACGTTTCCAACCATATTTGAATCAGTGCCCACTTTCTCAGTAAATGATTAAATAGCGCCTTCTTAGGTAAACTATACATATTCGACATATTGATTTAAAATATCTTCTTAAAGTTATTTCATTAGTATATTGCTATTTATTGCAATATTACGCCCCGCTTAACACTAGAACTACCAAACCAGTCAAAATGACTGGTACACAATTTTTCCCAAAAATTCTCTAAGCTTATAGGAGAGTCATAGAACAGATATTCTACGTCAATCTCATAAAACATAAATTACCGAATCGATCATCTTCTCCACCACTTGATTCCCATTTTTTCTAAGTACAGTCCCTGGTCATCGAATTAGGACCACGTACAAAAATTTCACTTTTATGGTTATAATGTTATATCATATATGGAAAATTGTTTTTGGTCATTCAAATTATTACTAAATACGTTGATAACAAAGTATACATAGCTATAGATTTGTTACTGTTGTGATAATAATAGAATTGTGTGGACAATTCTCCCGACTTGAATGCCATAGAAAATGTTTGGAGCCTACTCAAAAGACTTGTTTGCAACTGTCCAAGCACCACATTATCTGAGTTGAAAACAAAAATTACAGATATTTGGGAAAATAACGAAGATATAAAGCATATGATAAAGCAATGTATACAAAGCATGCCGGAAAGGATACAAGGTGTCATCAAGGCAAAGGGTGGAAATACGAGATATTAACATGCGTTCATAGTGTTATGTACAGTAGTAGGGTATTGTGTTGTTAGTTAATAAACTATATCATTACAATTTGAACAGGCCTTTTAATTTTACGGAAAACATGAAAAATGCTGAAAATTTGGAGTGGTCCTAATTCGATGACCATTGACTGTACTTATTTACTATATTTAAATATAGTAGATTTATCGCCGGTAGTTCTAGTGTTAAGCTTCTCAGCGCCCACCGATGGGCAGTAGTGCCCCTGTTGAGAACCTATGGGTTAAGCCAGTGAAGGACAAACTTTTTTTAAGAACGAGCCAAAAGAAGAAACATTTTAGAGGGTCAATATAATTTAGTATAAATCTCAGTAAGGACTCAGAAGAATATTATTTCTTTGGAACACTGAAATTGGAAATTATTATACTATTATTTTAAAATCTGCGGCTGGTCCGATAGAACCTCTCATTGTAAGTGAGCCACATCTGGTCTGCAGGCCGTAGTTTGCCCATCACTGGGTTAGACCAAACTCCAATTAAACCAAAGTTTATAGACCGTAAAACTTAAGAATCAATTATATTCTTTTTAGCTTCTACCACACTCGGAGTAAGTCCTATCACGATGCAAACTTCTGAAATAGGAGAATCACGATATAATGACGTAGTAGCCCGAACTAGAACGGTGACAAAAAAGATGATAGGCGCCATTATACGTTGAAGGAGCGTAGAAGTCGTGCTGACAAATCAGTTTCATGAAATGAATGTAAAGCGGAATACGTGGAAGGTGACTTGGAGTCAGCCGGAGAGGAAGTTACGATCTAAAATAACGAGAGAACGGAGAAGGTATCAGCGGAGCCTGGTGGATAAAAGAATGGTAGGATTGTTCTGGTGCCTAGCAACACTCTCCGACAAGGAGTAAATCGAAGAAAGAGTCTAAAACTGTGAACTGCCGAACGATGGGTAAGTATCCATAAAATCAGTCGATGCTGAAAACCCATCTCCCAGGAACGGCACTATTCACAATATAAAAAAAAGGGAGGATGATGAGGCAAATGGTCGAAGAGGATGTAAAGTAAACTCTATTGGATAATATCGTAGTAGGCCGCACATCTTTGGGGAGAGTTTACTTCGAGACTGTGAAGCGAAATAAAAACAAGTCGCGGGAAGGCCCACAAATAAATTTAAACCATGTCAGCTGGTGATTATTCCTAGTATTTTTAGCAGTTACTGTGATGGATTGTTTAGTAGTCAATTGCAAGTTAATTAGATGTGCATATTATACAGTATCGCTGTGATATATTAACCCTTATCGGTCGCTAACTTTTCATACGTGATTCTCACTAGGTTGTAGCTGGTTTCGGTAAATATGCGAAAAATCTTCATTTTTGTAAGAACAACATTTTCGTTAGAAATTAGTTATTTTTTGAAGAGGCATTACAAATGTATGAGTTTCAAATAATTCATCATCGATAAATCATCATCGTTACAGTCGATTTCAATCCAATCATTATCTCAATCACCAACATTTTCTCCTTCCAGATTAAAAAAAGCGCTGTTATATCTCTGAACATGTTAATCGCTCCGTTGGTAATGTTCAATTGATAAGGCAATTGTCCACACATTCCACAGACAGCAAGTTTAGACTCGATTCATTTTGTCACCTCACACGTGCCATACGACCGCAACGACAAACTACTGTTGTCACGTCAGAGGTGACTTATGACCGTTAAGGGTTAAATATTGTCTTCTTCTATTTGCATTTCACATAAAATTGTAAGCCTAAGAATTTAACACCTGCTGTAAAACGAACAAATGTATTATAAAGTTGCAGTATACTTTTGTGTGATGTGGAAAACTGATACAATTTTCCGCTACATCTTTTTGATATACAGTAAAAGCTGGATAAATGCGACTCAGTTCGGGGCTCAAACGCTTCTCTTATGAAGGAGCGGTGTCGAATCCTTGTTTACATTACGGCTCCAGCTAAGTGCGAACATAGAAAAGGACAGACAGTAGAAGAGACAGAGAGGTCCAAGCTATTGGGAGAGCGACCCGAACGTATCGGTGAGGCAATACGAAGTGGAGGATCGGCCGTTTTCATTTTCGATTTTTTTGAAACCTTTGCTAACGTATTTCAGAGATGTTTCTGATTAAAATGATACCAAACACGACATAATTTGAATTACATTTACTTAATATTCAATATATTTGCTTACTATTTACGTAATTTAAACATATCGTGTTTGGTATCATTTTAATCAGAAAAATCTCAAAAACGCATTGGGAAAAGTTACATTCATAAAAATTAATAAATAAAAAAGTTTATTTTTGCATTAGCAATGCCTGGCTTTGTTTGTTGGCTCTCTGTCTCTTCCACTGTCTTTCCTTTTCTAAGTTCGCGCTCGGCTGAATCCGAGTATAAACACATATTCGATACCTCTACTTCATAAGAGCGACATTCGGTCGCGACCTTTGCATTTAAGCCTTACGAAGGTGTCGATATTATGCTGCATTTATCCAATCGGGTGCCAATGCAGTGTTATTTCGGCGGGATAAATGAAGCATAATCGACCCCTTCGCAACGTTTAATGCTCAGGTCGTGAGCGAATGTCGTTCTTAGGAATTTGCGTTCGGTTGGAACCGCATGAAAACACTGAATCAACACCCGGCTGAATAAATGCAGCATACCATCGTCACCTTCGTAAGGCTAAAATGCAAAAGTCGCGAACGAACGTCGCTATTATGAAATAGAGGTATCGAAACTGTGTTTATACTCTGTTCCAGCCGAGCGCAAACTTCGAAAAGGACAGACAGTAGAAAAGACAGAGAGACCAAACAAACAAGGCGAAGCATTGCTAATGGAACAATAAATTTTTTTATTTATTAACTTTTCTGAATGTAAGTTTTCCAAATGTGTTTTTGAAATTTTTTGAATTAAAATAATACCAAACACGATATGTTTAAATTATGTAAATAGTTAGGAAATATATTAAATATTAACTAAATATAATTCAAATTATGTCGTATTTGGTACCATTTTAATCAGAAAAATCTCACAAATACATTAGCAAAAGTTTCAAAAAAAAGATCAAAAATGAAAAAGTTTTATCCCTGAATTGGATGAGTCAGTCTCCTGTTACGAATTGCATTATATTGCACTTCTCCCTGGTTGAGCGTCGAAGTTCGCAAAGGGGGATCCCCCTATGTAGAGGGGATAGTCGTGTTGCATTTATCCAGCCAAACTTTTGTCACATTTATCCAGCTTTTACTTTATCTTGTTTTTCATAATCTTCGAAATATGTGATTCTAAAGAGAATGTTACCTTCTTTTAAGAGGATAATTTTAGTCTATAAACTAAATTATAATGTGGGCAGAAGTAAAGTCGCATTACGCATGAGTTACTATATTTGAACATGAAATTTCACAATTTTTGGAGTTTCCGGCTTCCCCAAGTCTTCCTCACGTAGAACATTAAGCTATCCACTGCCATACACAAGATATTTCGTAGTTTGCACTATAAATTTAAATTGATTCGGCAATAATGACCGAGGGCGGACAGTAACTTTAGATCTAAAATATTCTTCGTACAATTATAAATGCCAAGATTAAATTTGCAAATATTTAAATTAACCTTCCTCAAAACTTTTTAAACTTTGACGCATAAGGCAATACTTTCTTCACTTTCCTGACAGTGAATGGGCTAACTAATTGAAAACAATTTTACGAATTAAAACAGTTCTATAATATTTATTTATGATTTTGAAACAATAGATTATGTTTTACGTCGATGGTAGTCTATCGACAAAGTCGTCTAATAACGCTCAGTATTGACAATTTACAGTGGTTTCTAGGAAACAGAGATTGGCTACGTGTTTGAGGCATAGCGGAAAAAAACTTAATAGCTCTTTGTTGTCTCACACGTTCCTAAAATGTATTAACGACGACGAAGATCGTTGAAGTGAATAAAAGACATTGTGAAAAGAAAATCGTTTTTACGATCAGCATTTGTATCGTCACGAGGAAAAAGGGAAAGTGGGACGTGGAAGTATGATGGAAGAACTTTTCTTAGGTGTCACTGCCGCACGTCAGAACTCATAAATTATATGATCTCACGAGTTTTCCAAGGGGGATTCCTTTCTTTATTTTATCCCGTTACTGATCTTCCAAAACTTTCTATTTGTTTCTTCGTCACAGTTATTGTTTGAATTTTATGCAAAATCTGTCACTTTTCATTAATAAGTCCGTGGGTAAAGAACGGCAAATTAGTGAAATTAGAAGTCGAGGCTTTTTATCATAAACATTTTCCTCGAATAATCAAAATTTCCTAGTATAAGATTATAATTTTTAAGATTCTATGTAAGTTCACATACTATGTTATGAACACTAATTTAGTTGGACATTGTTCTACAACTTTGAATCGGTGGGGAAATGAAAAAAATCACTACTACGTTTAATATTTTTAAAGATGTTCACCAATGAGAGATACAATTTTACAATCGTGGTTCGCAAAATTATATAAATTTCATAAATGCTAGTACACGCACATTATCATAAATTAAATTCAATGTACATATATCGGTACATGAATTTTGGCAAGTTTTGCAAATTAATTGCAATGTGATTACTCATACACATATATATGTTAAGTATTCAACTGTAATAAGGAGAGTTGATAGAAAGTTTTTTAAACATCAATCGTGTAAACCATAGAACACTCTGCATCAAAGCAGACATAACATGTATTTTGCCTTCAAAATTACTCAAACTTCAAAGTCTTGCATTTCGTTACACCTTTTATAACGAGATGGATGTAACAAGAATTTTTTCGCAAACTAGAAAAAGGTTTACGTGAAAGAAGCTTCATCGTCTTTTAAAATCTTTTTACGAGAAATTTCTTGTACCTTCAATACTTAAGATTAAACTTTTTCATATAAAAGATCAGTTTCTCATATTCTAACCTACTTCGAGTCTCTTTCGAGATTATTAGCAGTACCGCTCTACATACAGTCGAGTAATTAATACACGAAGTATGCTATGCTGTATTACGCATTTTTCATTTGAATTTAAGTCGAATTCCTATGAGTGTAATTTTTTATAATAATTGTTTACTATCTCATTCACACAATGGGATTTAACTATTTTCTTGCCATTTATAAAAATATAAATTTACAATCTTTTAAATATTTTTTTTAATATTAAAAAATATTTCATGAAATAATACCATACGTGAAGAATGTAAAAAATGGTTTATAACCAAATATTCGGATATTAATATATACAGTATGCACAACGATATTACACATCCTTTATTCAAATATTTGGAACCCAGCTTTGATCGTGCAAAATATTTAATATAAACATACTTGAGAAATTTATTTTGAAAAACATTCCTGCCACACATGCCCTAATATTATACAGAATGATATACAGTAAAGAACTTTAAAAAAATTTAATGACAATTTTTAAGAAAAAATAATACTTATACTATGTATTTTACAATTTTTCGAGATCATATAGTCATGGAATAACTCTCGAACTTCTTTTAATACTCGTGGATAAATAAACATGTCGTGTCGAACAGTGCTGTTTATAGAAGAAATAGTCTCTTCAAAACGATAAAGCGATATAGTTGACAAAATCTCTTCGTAAAAGAGGTTTATAGAACCTTTAGATTTCTTTGCACACAAATCCCGATCGAAATTGAGAAAAAAGTAGGCCTAAATGTCGTAAAACTTATATCTTGCAAGTTGAATGATGAGTTTCAAGAGAAGCAAATATTATGTTAAGTACAATTTTCACTATTATATCAATGTAAAAAAAAGCGAAAGATTTCATTAATTTTATTGAAACCTACCAGCGTGTATAGAGCAGGCAAGCCGCTTATTTGATCGCCGCATGTGGCTTGGAAGAGCTCCGCTTGCTACTCTTTCCCGTGTGCTCGAGAACTCTGTGATTGCTTTGCCTTTCACTTGCTGGGCGCGAACCTATTGTCTCGAGCGTGATGGTGCATTGGGGCGACATTTGTATCCAACCACTCGCGCTGGAAAGACCTCCAACGCGCGTCAGGTACGGAAATAAAAACGACATGCGTGGCACGTCGACTTAGGTTATTTATTGAAGAACAGTTTCAAATCGCACCACGGCACGTGTAGGATACAACTAAAGTATTATTAGTGAAAAAGTACATGTCTTAAATCAAATGCAATTAATAGACTTTAATGTTTTTGGACTTATGGCGATGGTTTTGGTCGAATCCGACTACTACGTAAATTGTAAATTAATTTCTAGCACAAATAGTTAAAAAAGTCCAGGACAGCAAGACGCAAGGCCTTCTCGCGTCAAACAATACACTGTTGCCGCCGTGGCCGTCTTGGCGATAAATTTTACATTCCTGTCTAGTCTTTTCTTTCAACGCGATTTTTCACCAACCAATAAGCAGAAAAGGGCATCGATACAGTGGATACCACTGCAAAAAACGCATTGGCAATAGTACTCCATGGGTGATGTGGAAACCTATTAAAGGCCTTGAGTTCTGCTGTCAGGAAGTGTTTTAACTATTTGCGCTGAAATTAATTTACAAATGGGCGTGCTAGAACGCAACACTATATTTTACCGTAAGACGTCACGTAGTAGTCGAATTGAACCAAAACCATCTCCAGAAGCCCAAACACATTAAAATCTATTAATCGTATTTGATTTAAGACCTGTACTTTTTCACTAATAATACTTTTGTTTTGCCTTACACGCGACGTGGTGCGATCTATTAACTGTTCTTCGACAAATAACTTTACTCGACGTATCACGCACGTCGTTTTGATTTCCGTAATCGACGCGCATGGCATGTCGTTCCAGCACGAGTGGTTAGATACAAATGTCGCCTCAATGCGCCACCACGCTTCTGCCAATAGGTCCGAACCTGGCAAGTGAAAGGCAAGTCAATCAACGAGCTCTTGAGCGCGCGGGAAGGTGTAGCAGGCGGAGCTCTTCCAAGGACACATGCGGCGATCAAATAAGCGGCTTGCCTGGTATAGAGAATGAAAACAGGATCAGTCAGGAGCTGTGTTGGAGACGTTCCGTTTAAAGTATTTCACCAATCGGATATCACTTTGTATTTTATCAATTGCTTTACTATTTGGAGATTACTGACTTGATTATATTGTATCCATTGAGTATTTATATGATTTCCTGTATCTGTGTTCCATAATTCTGTACTAATTCTTTACGCTACTTTTAATATTGATATTAATCTCTCCATGTAATTCATAATACTCTACAATTCCTTGATAATTCCGTAACATACTGTGATATACAGATAATTTTATGCATATCAATTTTCACATAGGTTCTACCACTTTGTTTCCGCCGTGTACGAGACTATTGAATTCCTGCTCCCATTTTGCATTCCAGTGTTCCCGTTGAAAGCAAGAATACGCTTGGTAATGACCTCCTTTTCATTTTCATGCACTCGTTGTAGGCCAGAGTCACAAATAATGTAAAATTATATTTAATTATTACTAAATTGGTTTTCTCGAGGTAATTGGTGAGTCGATGAATTAGTCACGAAATTTTTACGTTCGTACGCAACCTTCAACTTACGTACGATGACGGCTGTGTACGATACTGTTCGTGCAGGGAAAAGTTCGGGTACTCTATATTGAATGTTAACTTTATTGATTCGTGTTCTAGTTCAAAAGTCGGCGTAATTATAAGTTATGTTCTTTATTATTAAGTATGCGGACTGAGTCGTAAATGTGTGTAAGTTTTTTATCATTTTTTATAGACTTGAACGTTAAATGATATAACACATTTATAAAATAAAAGACGTGACGCTTGCAAAGTAAAAACATATGATTAGTAATTATTAGTTTCGTTTTTATATGTGCAACTTGTAGATGTGACACTTCGGTCAATAAGTGTAATTTGTATGCTTCTTTTCTTTGTGTGGCTATCCCCGAGGGCTAGCTTGCTGATTAGAAGACCAACCACGGAATTGCATGTTTAACATTAATTTACAAGACACCGGCCCATTTCTGACCCATGGTTCTTGTCAGACATTTTACCTACGGAACAAGACGAATGCGATAAGCCAATCGAAAAATATAACATTAATTTGCAACCCTTTTGTGAATTTGGCGGCTCGTTCTTTTTAAAAATGTCCACCGATCCAATGATGTAGCACAACGTTTGGAACTTCGTGACAAATTATTTTGAAACACTCTGTACAATTTATATTTGTAAGTGTCTAGCAAAGATACACGATTATTATAAATATGTCTTTAGACGATAAAGTTATCTGTGAACTTCCCAATAGACCAATCGACTTCTATAGTCATTTAATCTCGAAACATTACTGTTGAGTTTACATTGTAAGATGCGACTAATGTTTTGGAAACGGGCCTTGCTCATCATGTGACGAACTGTGTCGCTCCTGTTTTGTTTATGTTCGCGTATCCGATTTTGCCGTGCCACGAGGCAGGCAGTCGAACCGTTTCGCCGGCGAAGGCCGCATCGCATGTACTTAAAATATACTTACTTTCTTACACACAGTTTCAATCATAATTTACCCGCAATCTATCCTTCAATAATTACAACGGTAATTAGAAAGTTTAGAATTTCTAATTATTAACCTTATTAGCCCTTAGCGCACGTTTTTCTACCACTGCCTACGAGCAACTCCGGCACATGTTCGCTGCGGAACGAGTAAAAAGAAGGAGACTTATTTTAAGTGGGAAGAATTATACGTGCTTGTGAATGTTTCTGATTTTATTTATGTTATACGTATGCACTTTCTTCTTGTAAATGAAAGATAAATTTTAAAATTTGTAATTCACCATGGTGTGATAGCTTTGAAAACAATCTCCCATATGCATTCTGGGTTTACTTGGGTAAGTGTCACAATAATCACTTGTTTGACGTCTGCCATCCTTTTGTTTACTGGTAGAGCACACAACACAGTCCCTCTTTGAACCTTTTCTCATTATGTGAAGTTTTCCGTTTAGTCTAATTTGAGAAATTGATGTAGAAACTCTTGTTCTATCCTGACGAAAATCTTCTACGAGTTGTTCGACTAAAATTTGTCGATACTGCAAATGCGTCAGTGTTTTCTCATTTTTATTGTGCTGTACAGTTTTATACAAAATATATGAATTATTTATTGACATCTCCATTGCCCCAAAAAACAGTTTCCGCCACCACTTGAGTGACTTCCTCAAAAAGCAATAATTAGAGGTATATTGATCAGCCCGATCAACACCACCCATCGATTTTGTGTACCCGACAACCACATTTGGCTTTTCGATTACTTCGTTTGTACCACCTCGTATAAATCTTCTAGTGGTTATCATTCTAGCATTATACCAATTACTCAATAACGATACTATTCTCTTATCCTTCCAAGCCAAGAGCATTGTAATGCCTCGTTTGCATGCAACAGTTCTTTTTCATCAAATTTTGGTTTCTTCAGAATTGTTGGAACACCTTGTCTGTTTGTCTGTATGGTACCGGCCAAGTGCCAGGTCATTTTTCTTAACTCTTCAGCTGAGGATATACTAGTGTAACATCTGTCGGTAAGCATGTGATATCATTTTGCGGTAGGTACCCGATCCAATAATTGTTGATACAGATGCAGGGTAATTCTGGTGCTGACCAGTAAATCTGGCCTTGGCAGATTTTCGGAAGTGATACTTCCGTAAGATGGAAGGATGCTATACACATATCCTGTTTCTGAATCTGCTAAAACGTATATTCGAATGCCCCACTTGGTAGGTTTATTAGGATTGTATGTGATGAAGTTTATTTTTCCTTTAAATTCAACTACGGATTCGTCAACGCATATATTTTCTCCAGGTATAAAATAGTCTGAAAATCTTGAATTTATATATTGTAAAAAATTATTTGCTCGTTGAATACATGTTCCAATATCATTTTTTGCAGGATCAGGTGTTTTCAAGTGCAACATCCAGCATATCTGGTTAAATCTCTTTCTTGTAAATATTTGACTAAAGAAAGGGATCCGACTATTGTCCTTAACCAACCAGTATTCTTGTACATTTGTCAGTTGTATTATACCCATATTGATAATAACTCCAATTAAAGCCCAAAACTCATCTTTTTCCACCGCACGCCACGTCTGCCAAATACATTTACTAGATATTTCTTTCTTCTTTGGAATATTTTCTGCGTAATTATTGGTTTCTTTTATATTTTCATTTACCAATTCGTCTGTGAAAAATAATTTAAAATATTGTATCGGCTGTACAATATTTGTAGGGAGTTGTGGTCCAATTACTTTTGGCGCTACGCTAAAATGTATTCTATCCGGAATATCTAATTCTTCCGTGACATCGCGCCATTCATCTAAGTCTTCCAGTGAATTTTCGTTTTCACTTTCAATAATTCTCATTCGTCGTCTCTTTGGTAGTATAATTTCGGAACCACTACTTGAAGTGTCAGAATTATATTCAGCATTGTCTTTTACAATATCTTTTAATACTTGAAAATCAAATGCATATTCATTATCACTCAGCTCTAAATTCTCATTATAAGAATTATTTTTCTCCATGTTACTAACCATAAAAAAGGTAAAAAAATGGTTTAATCGTAACAGTACGGAGACTTAGCACGTTTTAACTACTGATAACAATTGTCAACGCCGACGATACTGTAGCATCTTAAGCGTAATTATGCTAAAAACATTTGGCTCCGCAGCGGAACCTACAGAGTTACGAAACAAATGACGGATGGCTCCGTAGCGGAGCCAACGAAGCGCTAAGGGTTAATATAGCTTTTCCAAAAATTAAAGTTATTTATTCTAGAAACATAGTTTGCACTTTCCCAAAAGCTACAATGCGTTTTTAGAAAGTGTAAGCTATGTTTCTGGAATAAGTAATGTTGCGTCCCAAAACACGCGGCCAACTCGTCAAGCTGGACCAATTCGGGTCGTAAATCTGAACCCCCACTTTGATAGTTGTGGAGAACGTATTTAGGAAACGCTCCTCACGGGTCTTTTAAAGATGGACACGAGAGGTAATTTCGTAGGGAGTGGAAGCAAAAGGGTGTATGTTTGAGCCACTCCGATGTGGGTTTTTGCACTTTAATGAAACGTACTTTTAAAAACTATTAACAAAAAACTTAACGGATATTAACGCTTATCTATGTGTGAGTTAAATTTGTATGTCGGAGATGTTACTGGTTTGATGACTTTGGAGTGACTGGAGTGACTGACTCCTCCAAAAGCGGAAGAGTCCTCCGCGAATGAATGTCTCCCTCCACCGTCCGGTTACGCCCGCAAGAAAAGGGCTCGCGCGCCACCGGAAGTCGCGGTGCGACTTTGCACTTGAAATAAATATTAATATTTTGCGGAGGCGCGCGAGCGTTTTGGCGGGGCGCCTTTGGACGCCCCTTGGATCGGTAGAGGGGATAGCGGTTCAGTCCGCGCGGAGTGCGGGTCCGCTCGTCGCCTCCCCGGTTTGGGACCAAGGTGGTCGAAGAGGGTGGTGGCCCTCGCAACCCGTCGGCGCATTAGTTACCACCCCAGTTAGGGACCGAGGGTGGCCGAAGAGGGTGGCGAGACCGGCGACTCGTCGGCGCAGGCAGAGCTTTATGGTGCGGCAATTATCTCTTGAGGCGTAGAGGAGTGAGAGTCCCAATATTGCTATTTTGGCCTCTCACCCCCCCCCCCCCCCCTGGCTGTAGAAGGCCTGAGGCGCGCATGCAGATGTTAAAGCAGCCCTCAAAAATAGTCTTCACGCTCGCACCATAAGTCCATTGTCTCTACAGAATAAACCTCTGCATGCCAGGAAACTCTCGAGGTTCAAAAGGGTCTTTAATCCCTCTTCCTTATTAAAGGACTAATGGCTGACGCCTTGTCCTTCCGTCAACCTGAGATACTACGGTTTCCTGGACATGCAGGGTCGATCTTACATATAAAAATCCGCGAGACAATGGAATGCCTGCGCTCGACCCTTGACGACATTACTACCTCTTCAAGGGTAGTAACAAGTAAACTTTTTAATTACCGTATTTTGCCCTGAATAAACTCACTTCCATTTTTGGGTCCGAAGAAATAAGAAAAAATGGATGACATGAAGTTATTAAACTGAAGTTTTATTGTAGTAACAGTACCTACATTCACTGTAGACGCACTCAGGTTTTCGACCCTAAATTTTTCGAAACGGGGTGTGTTGACGCGTTATTACCACCCCTGAACGAGCTTAGTATTAGCAAGGCGTCGACACGTCAGACTTCGAGAAATCGAACGAGACGTGCACTGAACAGGGTGCGTCTTATTCATAAGAAAATACGGTATACCTCGTGACAAGTACAAACCATCTAAAAGTGTTGCGGATTGCGTGGATTTTGTAATAATCCTGACGCTCGTTTTTGTTGTGATAGAACTTTTGCTTTTATTGTACGGATATTTCCACCTTTGCTTAAAAACACACTACTTTTCCTTCCCGCCATAATGCACGCACTGTCAGTCCCATTCATCCACAGCGCACTCTACCGTTCTGTTTCTACTGTAATTACATTGTAACGTTCAATCGGTAACAAAAATGTATTATTATTACTTCATAAATATTTGTTTGATTTAACTCGTTCAGCATTTTGTAACTAAGAAACAATTAAATATATCAACAATTGTGAGTTTTTATTTACGCTGATTAAAAATCAATGTGGGAATACAATTGGAACATTGACCAGCGGGAGTGAAAAATTCGAAGTATTTTGCCGTTTGCTGCGTTGCTAATTGGATCGAAATTTGCACCATACCAAAATGAACGTATAGAAGTATGCAAAAACTTATTTGCACTATTGATTCGGTCTTATTTAGCAAACACAATTGATAGGAATGATCTGTGCAGAAATTTTCACTTCAATTTTACAGTGAAACACCGAAATATGGAGAATGTTTTATTTCTGACTTACACCGGTAAATGTCGACATTCACCATGCTGTGATTGTCGACATACACCGGTGAGGGTCCGAATGTACAAGAATGTAATGAAATATTCGATCTTTCACCGGCGTATTTGGTATATGTTGACATTCACCGGTGAAAGTCGACATTTTCCAATTTCGGTCTTTCACGATAACATATACACTGCTGAACACAACTGCAGACATTTTGGTTATTAATAATCAAAATAGATATCTTATAAAGAAAGCTTCACTACAACTATTTTTTATTAGTTCTGTATCGTGTTACAATTTTATTTTCTTGAGTTTGATGCCTTTATAAGAAATTTAAAACCGCAAGAATGCACAGAGTGCATAGCTTCCATATCTATTATTACATACTGCTCATAAAAATTACGGAATAGTTCAAAATGAATATGAAATTATAAAAAGTTAGAAACATTTGGATTTCTTTTATCAACACTAGATTTACGGGAGCCGTCAAATTGACGGGTTCCTACTTGTCTTACAAACATTTCTCTTTACAGGGACGCTGTACACCAGATATTTTACGTGTATTTTACAATATAATAATGACTTAACGAATTGCCATCTTTGCCACTTGATCCCTCTTTTTCCAGCTTCAGAAAAGCTAACGATAAGTCAAAGAAAGCTGTTCGATTATGGAAATGAGATGCAAACTAAATTATCGTAATTGAGTACCGACATATTGATGCAGGTGAACAGAAGCATATCAATCTGACGTGGACGAGAGTGCCACACATTGACTGATCAGTGGGGTGTAATGTTATCAAGACTATCAAAAAAACCCTGACAACGAAGGGGAATATCTCGCAATTTTACTGAGCAGCGTATGAAAAAGTACATAAAATATCCGAAGTATTCCAATCATTATTATGCAGTCTGTTCAATAAGAGCCTGTCGTTCCTAATTTTGTCACTAGATAATGCATTTGTTTAACATTCAGTTAATTCAATTGTTTGAACACTTGGCTTTAATGCTTTGAGGATAAATCAGCAGTTTGGGCTGTTATCTGCTTTGAATTTGAGAAAAATAAAAATGAGTGCAGCGTACGCTAGCCACTTCGAAGCGGTGTTCCTCTGCAACCATCCAAAAGGACCAAAAATGTCGTTCGCAGCGGGCAGCCGCTACATGGACAAGTCAGTGTCTTGTATTAGGAAGTGGGTGCAAAGATATGACCCGTACCTGTATGCAGCGCACAGTGAAGCACCCGGTAAACGTGCATGTCTGGGGTTGCTTCTGTAAACAAAGATTTGGAGTTTTGTACCAGTTTACAGACAATCGTAAGGCCCAAAAGATGATCAAGATATATCAAAAGTGTTTATTAAAGTCTGCTCGAAGATGGTTTGGCTCTGGTAACAGCTTGTGGGTGCTTAAAGAAGATAATTACCAAAAATATCGAAGACGTGCGTGCACGGAGTGGAAACCCGAAAATGGGATCAGGACACTGGATTGGCGTTCTCAGTCGCCTGACACTAATCCCATCCAAAACATGTGGGCAGCAATGAAGGTCAAACTCAGGGAAAGGCGAGTACACAATGTCAAGCAGCTGACACATCATATCCGCCAAATATGGAGGTCTCTAACAGAAAAAATGGCGGAAAATCTTGCAGAAAGTATGCCTAAACGGTGCCAGGCTATAATCGACAATGATGGCGGCTGGACAACATATTAAGTAAATGCATGTATTGTACAATATTTATATTTCGATGTTATACGTTTAATTATAAACAATTCCTTTTTGTTCAGAAAATATGACCGACACGCTCTTGTGGAACAGAGTGTATTTACCAAGTAATATAAGTTTTTGCTAAAGTTCTACTTTCTTCCTTTTATTACCGAAAATAAAAGCATCCGCACATATTCGTATACTGGTTAAAATAGATATTGCAAGACACGTTATGAAACAATATAAACATAATTCTACTTGAAGAAATCTTAGAAAACTTTAGAAAGTTGAAAACCATTTCTTCCCTCGTCACTGTCCTTGCGGCTCGGAATCTCGGACAAAGGAGAAAAGGTTGAAAATTAAAAGCAGTGATAAATATCGTCCGTAGTAATTCGCGTGGTCTGCCCGATGGTTTCTATCGCCGGTACGAGTTACGATCAGTCATCGAAGCGACAGTGAATGACGTAAAAGCACTTAAGTACGCTGAGATCGGAAAAATAATCTGTCACGGCGTGCTGTGGCAGCAACTTTTGGAACAGCGATTTCAGCTTGTGAAGTACTCTACTACATACATGATGTTAATTCGCTTTACGCGTACCCCGTTACAATGAATAATCCATTGGTGTTCATTAAAACGTACGTATTTACGCGAATTTCTGTGCGCGGATTTTTCGTTGTTTCGGTGAAGGTTTTACGTAGCGTCGATGTTGTTGCAATGCCAGCCACGATTTATCAGAAACAATGCACACTGCGAGATATAAATCGCCTTGAGGAGTTTCAAATCTGCCCAAGTAATTTTATCTGTCTGTTGCAGATAAATAACGGAAAAAATATTCGCGGTTCTATGGGTCTGCGGTACAAATTGAAAATGAAGATGATCCATTATGCGACCATTAAGTTAAATGGTTTATAATGTATTCTAAAAATGATAAATTAGTGTGGTACTTGTGTAGGAATTAAACGGGAAAAATCAAGAATGTTTATTTCAATTAACAGCGAATGGAATATTAATATAACACAAAACAAAACAACACAAATAATATAATAAATAACGACACAAAATCAACTCGGAGTACACAAACAACTCAATTACTAATCTCTCTCGCACAGTTCTCTCTCGGATCTCACGGAAGTCTCTCTAACAATTTTCAATCGCGCATATATTTATAACATTCACACGGCATACTCGTTCAACACTCGCACTCTCGTCATCAGCTGTTTATCATAGTGATTACCGATCGATAGCTCCGGGGTCATTGGCCTTTAAGGACAAATGAAGATCCTGTTCCCGGAAGCTTCTCGATGGTTCTACACATTCACGGCAAACAACTGATGCGCTACATTCATAACTAGAAATCAACAAGATTGCTCCTTTCTGAAGTATGATAGATAAAATCCACTTATGGTAGAATATGCCGAGAATCGATTTGTTTAATAATATTTAGATTTTATATCAAAGTAGCGTAGTACAGAGATTCGAATTTTAATTAATTTAATCTTGCAGCTTACAAAATGTTTGCATATTGCACTTATCACTTGTATAGGAGCAAACTAAATAACACAGACTTATGGAAAATTTTTTGAAAATGATATATTGATATGAATTATGGCAAAAAAATATATGTTGAAATATCGATGTCAGAGAGAAATAATCATATAAACAACGTGCCACGGCATAAACGTATTTTCAAATTTTTATATGAAATAGAAACATTCATATCTTTGATATTTTTAGCCGAGGTTTCTCTGACTGCAATTTCAAAGTATTTTAAAGCCCAAAATATTTGCAAATAGCAATACGAATTTTTAACATGTAATCGAAACATTCAGACAGATTACTGAACATTCCAATCAATAGGATTGGTAGGATCGATAGAACGATATGAATTCAAGCTATTAGAATCAATGGGAACCATCAATTTGCTACTAGTCACCCCAAATTAGGTTAAGCAGATTTCGCCATTAGATACAGGCAGGTGCAATAAATTTATGAGATAATTTCAGGCTCTACCATAGACAGTATATCAAAATAATGCATTATATTACATTTAAATGGATCTTTTGAAACTCCAAAATCGATGTGTGTTGTTATATGTGGAATAATTTAAGTTAAGTTAGAGTAAATACTCGGCTAAAACATTTAAAGGCAAAACGTTGCTTAAAATTCATAACTCTCATTAAACAGGGATAAATTGAGTTCTATCAATTATTAAATGAAGAAGTACGTATTTTTCTCCCCGCCCCTATTATTTTATTCGAAATGACAATGAGGTTCTCGTGCTTTAACCGTTGGGACTTATTGTTAAATTAACAACTGCAATTAAGGCATAATTTATATTGTCCCATTTGAGAGAAACATTTTCAATCATTCATTTAATAACTGAAACTACAATCATAAATATTGAAAGTATTAAAATTGCAACTACTGAATTTTAATTATCAGGCTAATATACATCTTTTGATTTACGTTATTGGCTCTCCTACGAAATGAAAGAAGATTTTTAAAGGTGAAGAAATTTCCTTTCTAATATTACCTTTCCACTTTTCGCAAACGAGTGTAACGGGAAGTAGCATAACTACACCGAGTTGATGAATGTTTAGAGGTGGGTATTATCGCGGAAATTTTTCAAGGGTAAGGGGTGGAGTAATGCCTCGGGCATGTTCCAGGCAAGTTCCTTGACCATTTACTTCACCTTCTGCACAGACATTAAGATGCACTATCTTCTGAGATACATGCTTAATACTTCATTTTTTTAGTGTCCATCATCGTTTAATTTTACACCCTCTTCTCTTAGTCATAAAGAAAACGTAATATATAAATTGTGACAGTAATGATACATGCTATAACTAAAAAGCTGATTTTTTTATGAAAAATTAGGAAAAATTCTCAAAATATGTTCTCTTCTTAGGGGACACAATGTTTAGGAAAATTAATTTCGAGAATTCGTTACGTATACGGCAAAGTGAATAAAAAACAATATACTGAATCACACTATGACAGCTCATGATGCTAATATCTGTGGGTGTCTTCTTGAAACATATACCGATTAGCAAATGCATGTACAGAGTTACAGTTACTCAATTCGGTTTTGATTTTTACGCATCGAAGCGTCTTAGTTGTTCGGAAGCATACGTTACGTTTACATTATATGCATAATGTGCGCTCTGTTTCTTTTGTAAATATGCATTTAATCTGTCAACGCACATTTTTATTTAAAAGCTTTATAAAAGAATATCTTGATCAAATATTCAGGACATTACATCACGTTTCTGAACGATGTACCCATTTTCCTTGGAAAATATCGCGTTTAAAGGCCAAACATGGATTAAAATAGTAAAGTGCGGTACTCGGCAAAGTTTTATTGCAGATTAACTATATTTGAACAATTAATAAACATTTAAAATTAGTTTGCTTGAAAACGGAATTGGCAAATAAAAAAGTTACCTTGCAAGTTTTTCTTATCTTTTACACACAGTTACTTTTCTCCAGGTTGCAATGCCGTAATCAATATATTATTAAGAATGTGTGTGTGTGTGTGTGTGTGTGTGTGTGTGTGTATGTTAAATTGATACACGTAATCCTATAAAGCAAATAGCCGCACATTTCAAAAGGATATTAGCAATAAGTTCACTGTCCCTGAAACTATTCGTATCAGGCAAGCACATAAGCGGCAATCAACAATATAGATTCTAATCTACAGCAATTAACGCAACAATGGAATGGTAGAATGAAGGAAATGAGACTGGAATCAGATCAGGTGTCTGCTTTGCTGAGAAAGAGGGTGAGCGAGAGGGAGAGGGAGCGGGAGATAGAGAGAGAGAGAGAGAAAGACGATAGAGACTCTCGGCAATTCCAGTTGGATACTGAAAGTCGATTTAAAGGCAGATAACTCTGGAATTCAGAATAGGGAGAGAGGTGTCCTATCAAGGAAAAAGCGCGATCGAGGGAAAAGGGGGAGGGGAAGGGGGGTTCCGAAGAATCGTAATGAAGGGACCGAAATGTTGAACAGAGACAAAAGGCGATTTGGACGGAATCCAAGTACTGTAAAAAGGGAAATTACGATAGAGCCGAATGCTAGAGCTTGTTACGCGGAATTTGGTAATTTCGAGATGATGGGGTATTAAGGTACAGTTAAGTGGTCGAGATAACGGCACAAGCCATACTTCGATGTAATTAACAAGGAGTGTTAGAGTGAGATGTGAAAGGGAATTGCGTAACGAATATCAAGGAACGCCGAGAATAGAGAATCGAATATAGAAAGATAGAGAGAGAAAGAAGAAAGGGTACGAAAGGAAGAAATAAAATGGTTTGAATGTGAGAGAAGAAAGGTAAATGAAGTTTTCCTTGCCTGCAGCTGAAATAAGAGTACAACGTGCATGTCCACTAAAAAACATGACGCAAGTCGGCTGCAAATGCGATTTAGGAAGGGATGCAAAAAGGTCAGAAAAATGAAAGGGAATAAAGTGAAGGAGAAGTCCCGAGGAAAAATGACGGTTCTGCCCTTGGTTGCTTTTCCTTGAAAATTACGAGTGTGAGAGACTCAAGAGCCCGTTGCAAGTCAGAGCAGAAAACTCCATTATCGTCGCGTGCATTGAATATGAATGGCTGACTCGAAAAGAAGCATATGAGGGAAAAAGACGAAGGTTGGCCAGGCAATGTGCGTCTACCGATTCGTGTGTGATGATCCAAATGAGAGGGCATTTAGAAATGCAAACGAGAGTGGATTTTAATTCTAGCTTAATCTTTGATTACATAGACGACCCGTGAACGTGCATTCGCTAAGTGCAACGTTTTCCCGGATTTCATCTGTATGCTTCATCGCGAACTCGCATTTGGCGGTCTTTTATTCCGCGTTACTTAAAATTTACCGGGTCTTCGTGTCCTCGAACATCACGAAACAGCAACTTTCGAGGAAAACTTCTGTAAGATAAATTAAATGAATCGTGGAAATTCCGATATAGATAAAACTGAAGTTAGGACTTAATAAACGAAGACACACACGAGCTTATCGAGGGCTTTAAGCATTTATATATTCCTAACTTCACGAAGATCAAACGTATATGGGATTCTCTTCGGTGCTTAGTATCGTCGTAAAGATATAAATAATACAGAAAGCTGTAAGAGTGTATAAGTTCTTAAATAAATAAAACGTGGACGAAAATGATATTCTTACAGGATGGAAGATGAGACTTTTACATATATTGCTTCCTAATATTTCGTTCCATTTAAACGTGAGATTTTGTCAGATTCCGGAAATTTACAATATTCATTTGCTACTCTTTTCGATGATAATTCAAACTGGATGGAACTGGTAATATTTGTTTTGCTTTCAATTTATGCATTTAAGCAAAGAATTAAAACATGTCTAGTTCCTCGGGCCTCATCAATATATTATAATATATATGAAATAACACTGACGTAATTTTTGCAACATTCTTCGAAATTTTCCATCAAATCATACTGAAATACCGTTGAAGGAATCCGTCCATCTCGAAATACTTGAAATTATTTTCGACCACACTAATGAAATTTATATTCGTTTTTCGAACAAATGCTAATAATCTCAAGAGGACAGAATGAAGATAATTTCAGAATTCGATTAAAAATACAATGTTTTCACTATTCCAATGATCCTTCCTTTTCAATACTTCCCTACTTTTACCTACTGTGTTTCACCAACGAACTATCGAAATTGAAACTCCGACCGAGTGAAAAGAAACTAATAAATACTCAGCTCCACAGCGAAATCTCGAATGTCAAGCCGGCTCTAATTGCATCTGAAAAGCGCACGGCACGAAAGCAAGCGAACAATAGAATCTCGCTTTATTCTGGTCACGTCGCAACAAAAACAATCACTACCGTTTGGAACTTGAGAAAACAACGGCAGTGAGCCGGTAAGAATGAAAAAAGTACGCGAAAAGTCAGAGAAAAGAAAAAACGACTGTATAATAAATAAAAAATGCGACAAGTGAAAAAAGAAGGAAGGACACTCGGGGGTTGAAGGAAAGAAGTCGCAATTACGTTCTCGAGCTTCTGGCTAGCTAGAGGTGAGGCAAGCTAATCGATTGGCGCGTCCATTTCCCTTCTCTTTCTTTCATGACCTCACCCTCCTTTTCACTCACTCATTCGCTCCCTGCCTCTTTCTCTCTCTTCTTCTGCGTTTCCCTCTCAACGGTTATTTCTCTCTTTCACGACCTTCGCGTCCTTCGTCTCTCACGACACCCTTTCGGGATATCATGGTCGTGTTTTAAGTGACGGCCGAGCCGCAGCGGGCAAGTCGTCACACTTTGCGGCCCGTTCCGCAGCTACCATACATGTAAGCCGCATTAAACTGATTACGATTTACGAGCATGCGTTTGCGGCCCTGTTGCGCCGCATTAAAGCGCGTTTTAGAGAAATTTATCGTTCATTACTATTGTCATTAGAAAACTAGCTAATGCACAGATTCTGTTCGTACTCCGCGCATATGAAACTCGTTGCAGTTAGGAATTTGGCGGGAATAGGAATTTTTCTGTCGACAGCGAGATATATTGAATGGTGAAGGAGTATTTATTGTGCAGCGGAAGGTGCGTGAAAAACATTATGGTATATACGAACAAAGAGTAATGTAAGCATTTCAAACCTTTTGTTATGACGACGCCTTAATATCGATAATAATGGAGAGATAGGTATATGGTGTTCTAGGTTTTCGTGTCTAGTACCTAATAGAGCTACACGGTTTTGAGTTACATCTTCCTTTCTCTATGGTTTAATGCAATTAAGGTACATGTAATATTTGATTTTATAGCTTTAGTTGTAAAAACAAGTGCTCTCTCTCTCTCTCTCTCTCTCTCTCTCTCTCTCGTTATATATAACAGATAGATGCAATGCATATTGATGTAAAAGTGTTTAGACTTCAGGGATAACGAATATTTGTAATTGATAATTAAAGGGGAATATAACATTTCTTTGAAATCGTTAGTGGTACGAAGAAATGTTTCAAACAATAGTTACAGGGTTTCAAACAACACGTGAAGTCCTGTTTCCTTCAAGGACAAAAACGCTGTAGTACTTTATACGTTACAGAACTGTATATAAAATAATCTATTATTCTCTGTATCGTGACATCAAATTAAATGCTGAAAGACGTGCTTCTCCAACATTTATATTTAATGAAAAGTATCCTCAAATTATAATAAACAGAAATGTAGGAAGAGCAAAAAATAAATTATATCTAGGCACTTCGACTCTGACGAAAGTTTCACAACACAGTCTTTGTTGCTGCACACACAGCGAGGAATATCGTGTGCCGTTGAACCTTCATTGAAACATCTTATTTATTTTATCCGAAGATGAATATCAAATTAACGCTCAATATGTCACGCTACAGCACTTCTGCAGCATTTTATAAATTGTTCCTCGTAATTTACGAGTCAGTCAATTACCAGAAATTGGCAATTTATAAATAGTGACGACGTGATTATGGAGCAGTAAATATTGCAATGGTGTAATCTACTGTTTTGATATTTGTTCCTAAATGGCGAACGACCAGCTGTAAATTTCGTACTAGCAGAAAATAATAAATTTGTGTTCCACGACTGAAAATGAGCAACATATTTCTCTAATCAAATCCGTCATTACGAGAAATTTACATTTCCGTTCCTGACTGTAATATATCGATTGTCCAGGTAGATATAGCCTGTTGCATGCTGCTGAAATACTCTATATAGACAGCAATCTCTTTAACCGGTTACGTCAGAAAACTGGGAAACCCTAAACTTAAGCGGAGAAATGAAAACTCTTAATTTAATTTGATAGTTCATACACGTTAAACAATTTAAAGTCAGCACTTAATAATTTATAAATACCAGTGAAAGTACAAATATTGCAATGCTATTTTACACATTTGCGAAAAATTAAAACAATTCATTCAGAAGTTATCACTATGAAGATATAATAGTGATAGCTCTCAAGCGATAATGTATTTTGACTCCATAACGTTATCGATTTTATCTCTTCCCGGTTCATGTGACAGTGTCGTGCATCGTATAAATGTGCCTTATCATTATTTTCGTCCTATTTTCGGCGTACAAAATTACAAATTAAAGAAGAGACACTAAACCTTATTTTATGAAAGTTATTTACATAGACCATGAATGTCAGTGGAAAAATAATGTTTGTTTAAAAGGAATATTTCCTTTAAAAAAAACGTACTTTTTCAAATGCGAAACTTTCCTTGTAACTGAACAATGTGATTGACACATTTGAAGAATTTTCTCGAAATTTCGCGAGCAAATGTTTATCAATCCAAATTGCAATTTCTATTGGAAAACCATGAAACACAAAAATAATCGATTATCATGAGGTACTTAAAAATATGTGATATATAAACACTCAAGACGAAAGGAAAGCAATAATAATTTACTGTAACTATGACGCTTCTCAATCGCATACCTCTAGAAACTGTAATTAGGTTATCTCGTAATTTTCATTTAACATTCTTAAAGTTCAATATTATCGGCTAACACGAGCATATGGCGTGACTTTGCGACAATGATGCCGTAAAAGGCCTCGCAAATCGTCGGTAACGCGGCCGGTAATGCTTCCTTCCCGCGAGTTACACGAGTGCCAGGAATAATCGAGAAGTTTTCGGTCACAATGCTCCTCCAGGGAAATTAACGATAAGCCGTGAAACTTCCCGACAGCACAAGCAAAGTTCCGCAGGGTCGTGAGTTTGGCACTGGCCCTCGACATCCTGCCCCTTTAATTATTAGTTAATGATGCTCAAAATAGTTAGAAATGGTTGAAATATTTCATCACATTATCTGTGATCTTTCAACCTGCATTTATTAAGTTTTCTTAAATACCCTTGCTATAGATTCGTTGTAATTTTCTGACATTTATATGCAAGCAACCGTATTATACAGATTACTTTTGTCTGCGCGAGACACAATGGAGAAGTTAGAGGAAAATATTTGTGTTCGAGTGCATTCAACGGAGTGACTGATAAGGCGCCTGAAAATTTGTTACAGTACATCGTTCAAAGACTTGCATAATTTTTAAGAAATGGATCGTTTCTTATGATTTACTGGGATAATTACAATGAGAGTCAAGTAATACGACGGTAAAATTATGGCGATTGGAAGAAAACTTACCAGCGGCAAAAGATGTAATGACATGCGGTAAATCAGTGCGGCAAGAGGGGTCGTCAGTCGCCTCTCCTATTTCCGCCACATCATTCCTGGAAACCTGAAGGTCGGCCAATACCAACCGAAAACAAAACATTTCTTTCTTCGTTCATATGACGATATAACGAATGTGCGGTTTTTTTGGCCGGTAGCGCGTTAGAATCGGAAAGACGTCCGAACGAGGGATGTCTTTATCCATCTGACAAATCAGACCAAACCACCTGCCACACACCATCAAGTCGTTTGCGCGTGGTATGTAAGTATCGCGGCGCAAAATCACCGCGAGTTTCTTCATGCCCGCTACCCAGGTACGATCATAAACCGTGCCTCTTGCAAGCGAGGTGCGATTCTTGGAAGTCTAGGCAACGTACATGCAGCGTACTTTTCCAAGAATCGCACAAATTTTCCAACCCCTCTCCAAGGGCAAGCCACCCCTTCTTCCCAACTTTCGGGAATAAGAAGGCCGAGCTCAAAGGCTCGGGGCTCTCTCTCTCGATCAACTTACCGTGACAACGACGTTACGCTGCCGCTTGACCCACACGTGTCAACGGCTCATTTTCATATACTTCTACAATCCATGAGTCGCGCAAGGCTCATTTGTACATAAGTTAATTGTAAATATAGACTGTACATAATCTCCCAGAAACTTCCTTATAAATTTCGCGTTCTACATCGCGAGTGGTGTCGCCAAGGAACATTCTCCTTGAACAGCGCGATGTAACAGTAAGATTGTATCAAATGTGAGATATCTATGAGAGAAATAATATATTACAACTTTTGATCGAAGAGTAATAACTAGATACAACTAATATTGTATCGTATTTATATTTATATAGTTCCTTCAAAAGTAAGATTTTATAGTTATGTGCATTTCATCGTGACTGTTACTTCTTTTTAACTAATGAATGTTAGACTTATTTTCTTACAATTTAATGAAGTACCAGATTGACTTCGTATTACACTGCAAAGATATTCCTTGTCTTAAAACGCAAAGTTTTTATATACAAATATAAGTTTATTCTTGTGCGTTAGATGCAAACTGAATCGACTGAAATATTGGATTATTCTATTCTAATGCAACCGATTAAAAGCAAAGGTTGCAGAGAGAGGTAGAGAGGGCGAGAGGGGGGGGGGGGCTGGAGAGTGTGAGGGAGTGGGAGGGAGGGAGGGAAGGAATGAGGGAAAGTGGGAGGGAGGGTGAGAGGGAGAGGGAGGGAGAGACATACTACTATTTACTACTATTTACTATTTACAACTACTACTTAACTACCAGTTATTATTAATTAGCATCGTAAACAATGACAACAAATTCTAGCATGCGTAAGTAATGAAGAGATATATAAAACTACAAGAGAAAGGAGGGCATGGGTGCTTTGTCATCACGTGCTGAGAGAGAAATTACAGGTTTAGGTTAGTCCAGCTACCTCATAGTAACGAGCGTCCTTGCTAAGTACATGAAATGAAATATGCCAAATAAAATTATATTTCACGCCTGCACCGACACGTTTCATAATGATGTTACAGAAGATGATGAAAATCAAAGAGAGCCAGGTATCACTAAATGCAGCAAATATAAATGCGTATTGTATTGATACATTCATGAATGCTTTTAGTGATTTTCCGTACAAAATTATGACTAACTTAAGTTTAAGTAATATAAAACATGGCACAATTTTTCCACCGTCGTGTAGTCGCCATCTTGAAGATATACTTCACATATTTAAGATAATAATAATTAAGGAACGATTGATGAATAGTTAGTAAATTATAGTGGCCTCGAAGTACTTTTTGTACCTGTCCGTCTCGCGTTCGTTTTTCTACGCAAATCTATTATGTAAATTCAGAACAGTTTTTGTACTGTGAAGCAAATGCAGTTTAGCAGCAACTTTTACATTCTCCGTGGAGTGATTTATGAGTGCGTTTTTAAATGAACATAAGTAATACTCACAATGTAAAAACAGATATTGCAGTGAATATTAACGCATAAACTGCGAAAAATACAATGAAATTTCTCAATTCAATAACCTTTAAGCGGTTAAAAATATTTTAAACATTATTAATTTGAACCCACGCGCTCTTGTTTTCTTTACAAGCTTCCAGCGTCATCGAAAATCTTCTACTTGACAAACATCCTATCAACCAATAATTATTGAATTTGCATCTGTAACAAGTTTCACTGCCGTCAAAAGAAAATTATAACTTACATTACTGATGCACTAAATTATGTATTTACCAGAGCCCTAGTATAATTGCACAGCATCCATAAACGTGCGTAATTTCGAAAGGAAATAATAGATGAACGAAACCAATGTCGATCGGATTTCTCTTGCAAAGTCAAGCGATTCTGAGAATGACGCGGGCTTAATTAGTAATATACGTGAATCGTTAAGTACCGCAGACTGTATTATGGCACGCAATCTGCCGCGGGTTGAGCCACGTTCACCAACGCCCAGTCACAATTGCGGTGAAGCTTAACAGAGCGAAGCAGAACGGGCAGGTAACAACGCGTCCAGGTGCAACCACAGCCTAAACTCGGTGCAATTTGAGCGAACCGGTGGCCGTGCCTACCTGTGTTGACCGTGTGATAAATGGTGATCAGATCTCGAATATCCCTCGTAGGCACATCACCGTCCCGCACTGGCGTAAATCCCATTATCGGTGTATTTATCCGACCTTCCCGATAAACTTCTGCAAGCCAATGTGCCAGTTTCAATGACTGTCCAACTTTCACCGAGTAAACTGACTTTCGACGAGCTGCAGGGAGTTGTAGTTGATATGCTGATACACTCACGATTAATTAATGCTAGAGTAGTTATACGCTAGAAAAATTCGAGATGTAGCGAAGTCTACTTATTGACTTTATGGAAGATATGAGGAATGGATGCAACTCGTGCATCTTCTTCGTTTTATTACTGCTGATTACTGACGAATATTTTTCGTAGAAAATTTCTTTGTGTATATGATGAAATAGCTTATCAATTTTAATGAGATTAAACCAATAGGGAATCTGAGTAATAAAAGTTTAAGTAATGATACAGTGCGTATAAGAATGATTACTGCAATTTCTACGTCTGCTGTAGAATCGAAGCTGCTTTATCTATTTGCAGCCGGAATTATTTTACCAATTTTTTATCGGCTAAGCAAAAATAATTTCAGAAAATATTCTACTGTTAACTATTAATTTTTATTTTATAACAGGAATAACTATAGGTGCAGGGAAATATTTATGTGAAGGTACAAGATCATTGTTAACACTAACCGTACCAGCACTTTACGTTTATCTATTCTTTCCGGGCTCGTTTATCCGACTGCTTACAAAATAACGATAATATATTTCCGAGAGGTATGCAGGAGATTGTCAATTTGATATTGAAATCATCGGAAAAAACGGGTTTTGGTTAATAATACAAAAAATTACAAATTTTCATTCTGCTAAACTGGTCATTTGATTGACTATGCTACTGTTGCGGCGTAAGCCCTTTCACTATAATAAAAAGTCATTCACCATCATTAGAAACATCATTTTTAACATCATTATCATTATCATTACCGTTATCTTTATTATCATTTACATTATTGTTATTATTATTAACGTCACCATTATTAGTGTGGGAATTTTATAAAACCCGCGGGGGTCTTTCTAGATTCTTGTAGACACGTGGGTAGACCACAAGACGTAAAATAGTACAGACGTAATAGACAAGCAGATGTAACAGATGAATAGGCGGTTATACGATTAGACGATTAGACGATTAGACGATGAGACGAATAGACGAATAGACGAATAGACGAATAGACGAATAGACGAGTAGACGAATAGACAGGTAGATGAAAAGACGTATAACATATAGATACATAGGTGCGTAGACGTATATACAAACGATTAGACGCGACTAGACGGACGATTATGTATATATACAGGGTGTTAAAAAAAGCCATTCAATATTTATATGGTATATAGGATACACTGTACTGAGTAAAAAATCTTTAGTAAACATAGGTCGAAAGGTCAACCGTTTCTGACATATAAACATTTTTGTTTGCTAGTATCATGATTGAATTACTTGCTTCCATCGCATGCCATGTTTAGTTTAGTGTTTATAAACAGTGTTCTGAATGTTCTTATTCAAATGCCGACAGTGGATTTTATTGAGAATCAGTCAGTTGTGGATCGGCGATTGTAGATATTACACAGTTATACAGTATCGTAAAAATGTCAGCGTCGAACAATTTGACAGAAATATTCTGTCGTATAGAAAGCCGTTTATGTGATCGCCAGAGCCGTCCTTGGAAGAGCTCCGCCTGCTTCTTTTTCCCGTGCGCTCGAGAGCTCGCTGGTTGATTTGCCTTTCACTTGCCAGGTTCGGACCTATTGGCACAAGCGTGGTGGCGTATTGGGGCGACATTTGTATCTAACCGCTCGCACTGGAAAGACATGCCGCGCGCGCCGATCGCGGAAAACAAAACGACGTGCGTGGCACGTCGACCAAGGTTATTTTTTCGAAGAACAGTTTAAGATCGCAAAACGTCGCATGCAGGGCAAAACAAAAGTATTATTAGTGGAAAAGTATGCTCAGATACGTTTTAAATCAAAGACGATTAATAGATTTTTATGTTTTTGGTCTTCTGCCAATGGCTACTACGTGACGCATTATGCCGAAATATATTGTTGCGTTCTAGCACGCGCATTTGTAAATTAATTTCTAGCGCAAATAGTTAAAAAACTCCGCGACAGCACAACGCAAGGCCTTCTCGCGTGAAAGAATACATTGTTGCCGCCGCGGCCGTCTTGGCGATACATTTTACAGTCCTCCCTTGTCCTTACTTTTAGCGCGATTTTTCGACAACGATTAAGTAGAAAAGGGCATCGATGCAGGAGATACCACTGCAAAAAAACGCATTGGCAATAGTACCCCATGGGTGATGTGGAAACTTATTAAAACTTTGCTGGCGAGAGTCTAGGCAGGATTGTAAAATGTATCGCTAAGACGACCGCGGCTGCAACAATGTATTCTTTACTGCGAGAAGGCCTTGCATTCTGCTGCCACGAAGTGTTTTAACTATTTGCGCTGAAATTAATTTACAAATGCGCGTGCTAGAACGCAACAATATATTTCGGCATAATGCGTCACGTAGTAGCCATTGGCAGAAGACCAAAAACATTAAAATCTATTAATCGTCTTTGATTTAAAACGTATCTGAGCATACTTTTCCACTAATAATACTTTTGTTTTGCCCTGCATGCGACGTTTTGCGATCTTAAACTGTTCTTCGTCAAATAACCTTGGTCGACGTACCACGCACGTCATTTTGATTTCCGTGATCGACGCGCGTGGTACGTCGTTCCACCACGAGTAGTTAGATACAAATGCCGCCCCAATGCGTCACAACGCTCGTGCCAATAGGTTCGCGCCTGGCATGTGAAAGGCAAGTCAATCAGCGAGCTTTCGAGGGCCCGGGAAGAAGTAGCAGGCGGAGCTCTTCCAAGGACACATGCGGCGATCAAATAAGCGGCTTGCCTAACCTAAACGAATACAAAGTGGTGCTAGCGTACATAACATAACAATATGGCTACTGTTAAATTCCAAAATCGAAATTTAATAGATAAAATATTAATTACATCAAAAAGCAATGTCCAGTGTAATTGAACACAGGACTGTAAAGGGTTTAACCTGTGTTATATGCAAAGTTAGTGTTTTCATTTATACTGTCATAAACACTGATTGAGTCTTTGTGGAGTAAAGTTTGTAAAAGACAAATAGAAAAATGCAATGCAGGACTTATTTATCTGTTACCGCTAAATGTTTTTTTACATAAGCCTTGGCAGTGAATGTGTTAATTGTAAGTGTAATCTTGGCAGAATAGAAGACGACACATCAGGTTCTATGTCGGAGGAGAAGATTTCTCCCGTTCGACTTAATCACGTTGTATAAGCTTAGCCAATACGTGACACACTCTGTGTAATTTCACTAATTTTTATTTCACTGTTCTATTACTACCCTCATGAATGACGATAAATACTACTAATACTATTAATGTATTTTTCTAATTCTTCGAAAATTTTAACTCAAAAAACGACGTTTTCCCTCTACGCACTGTTTAAACATGTTTAAATGTTTATAATATTAAAGTAATGTGTATCGATATATTGGGGAGGGTTTGTAGAATCATTTTAGGAAAAAATTTAAAATAACTTCTACGGTTAAAATACAACAAATTCTGAAAGTTTAAAATTTACATTTCATTTCAAAAGTGATTTTCTCATAAATGAGGTCTGCTGAAGACAAACACACTTCATATTCGTGTTCAGCATCACAAATTCTACAAGAATGAGTATAAATATTTTTTGTGCAAAAAGAAAGTTCAATTTTGTAGGCCAATGTTCCCTTTACTACGTAAAGTTTACCGAAAGTCTTAATATAAAAGGAACGAAATACTTGTCTGTTAGTTGAAGATCTATATTCAATCACTTTAAAGTAACTTTGAGACATTGGAAATTGAAACAGTTCAAATGGTAGTAAGTTAACGGCACTGTCGCAACTTTACTCGGATGGAAACATGTGTATCAAGATTTTTGGCTGCTATTTAGCTGCCACCTTTTCTCACAACAAATAACATTTGCATCAAGGTACTTCTGTTCCTGAACCAAAGCGTCATACTGGATAAACTATATATAAAAAGCTGAACACATGTTTTACAGCACATTGGAAAGCCATTGTTTCTCATATGTTTCCAACCGCTGATTTCGACATAGTCGCCACGGACTCAGAAAATATGTAGTACAACTGGCAAAAAGAACATGTGATTTAATTGTTTTTCACGTGTTCAATTATAATGTACCGTTTCATTAAGGACTGTATGGTTAAAATACAACGCTTTTTAGAATGCAAAGAACGTTTTCTTTTAAAACAACAGTTTTTTCACCATATTTGTAAGTAGAGTATCAGTATGCAGCGGGAATTGCACAAAATAATTGGCGGAACTGATAATTATTTCATGAGACACAGTAAAACCCTGAGGGGAAAATAACATTTTGTGTGATCCAATGTAAATATAATTAAAACGACATTACGTAATAGCTTTATTCACTGGAGCAGAAATACAATGGCAATTAAACTCGTATTTAAATAACTATTACATGGCCTTTATTTCCGATACTGTTTTACTTTCAATTTTCTATCCTAATGAAAGAGATAACCTGATTAAATCGAAGGTGCTGCATTAACCTCTGTTGTCAATTACAGTAAATGCTGGATAAATGCGACAAAAGTTTGGCAGGATAAATGCAACACGACTACCGTTTGGCTACGGAAATGATGGCACGCGGTATGAGGCACGGGGTAAGGGGAAAGTGTCCGCCTATCCCCACCATATCGGTCCTGGAAAGCGGAGATCGACTAATGACAACCGAAAACAAAACACTCCTTTCGTCGTTCACATGATCTTTTCGTATCTTCTCGTATCTTTTCGGGCTGTATCCTCGCCACATAGGGGGAGCCCCCTTAGTGAGCCTAGACGCTCGACGAGGGAGTAGTGTAATATGATGCAACTCTGAACAAAAAACTGATTCATCCAATTCAAGGATAAAACTTTTTAATTTCTGATCTTTTTTTTAAACCTTTGCTAACGTATTCTTGAGATGTTTGTGATTAAAATGATACCAGACAATGAATGCGAGGTGGATGGAAGAAAAAAGGAAGGCACGAGAGTCAGTGGATATATGGCCGTCGAGTGATCGTGTTCAGTATATGTAATCGTGCTTCTTCTTAATTAATTTTTTACTATTTTTCGTAAATAAATATTTCATTTATGAAAACCTGGTGTCCTTCGAAACCCATTCCAACATACAGTTTGAGTTCTATTTACTTAATATTTAATATATTTACTTACTATTTATATAATTCAAAGACATTGTATTTGGTATCATTTTAATCAGAAAAATCTCAAAAATACATTGGAAAAAGTTAATAAATGAAAAAGTTTATTGTTGCATTAGCAATGCCTCGCTGTGTTTGCTTGGTCTCTCTGTCTCTTTTACTGTCTGTCCTTTTCTAAGTTCGCGCTCGGCTGGAGCCGAGTATAAATACAGATTCGATATCTTTAGTTCATAAGAGCAACATTCGGTCGCGACCTTTGCATTTAAGCCTTGTATGAGAACTAGTCGCAATTTTTTCGAATTCGCGTTATATGGGAGCACGTTATACGGGACTCCACTGTATAAATATTATATAACCGACAACGACAAGAATGAAATATGAGATGTGTAACGAGACAAATTTTAAAATAATAGCAGTTACAATACATTAATGTGTTATAAATACCCGCAGAAAAAGACTTCGCAAATGTGTAAAGAAAATAACTTATCGTTAGTTGTACTTTTAAGTATTTCAAAAGCCATAGTTAAAAACGACGAAAATCCGCGAAAGAGGAACCTAAAATTACATGTTAACTTCTTGTAAATGGATCATTTCAATGATCACGAAAGTTCATAATTTAAAGAAAAATTCAATAAATCAGAGTGAGGGAGGAAGAAAGATTCGAAAAGGTGCAGAGGGGGAGAGGAACCTCGTAATACATTTTAAAATATTGTTACTTCTTTGAGTTACCGAAACTCTGAACTTATGGAACATTAAAAAATCAGGGATAGAAACTTCTGAAACTTATTACAGGATTAAGTGATTTCAAGTAAAAAGTTCAATACAAAAAAGTGACAGGTCTTATACACAATTAATCAATTCTTCTTGTTATTATGTTTTAAACGCAAACTAACGGGGACGGTTAATTACTTTACATGCAATTCGATATTATCAAGGAGAATTTAAAATACTGGGATATAATACACCTACACAGCGTAACGAACCTGTACATAGCCTTTTATTTGAAATTGCATCACAGAATTTCCATAACATTAAATTGTGCTCTGACATTTATGTAAGGACGACAAGTCCTTTACCGAACTTTATTGCCACCCAAATTAATTTTCTCCACGCTTTGAATAGAGCGGATAAAAATACAGCCTCTTGCCTCACTTCTTTATCATTTATAGGAAAAATTAATCAAGTAGAATCTATTTGGCAGCCCTACTAACCAGAGCCTACAATCAAGAAAAAATATATAATTTTTTTTTTGGCATTGTAGTACAACAAGTACCCGAGGAACCATGAAAACGTCACGCACCGCTGTAAATTAAAACAGTAAAGAATGTTGTAAAAGTGATTTATATAGAATTCTTTGCATATTATTTATTTAATTGATGTAAGGATATATAATGCGTTGCATTTCTTTGAAAGGGTAAATGACAAATGCTATTGACCTGATTTCTCGAAACACGTTATGCTATGAATATAAAAGGGTTGAAATCGTGCAAACCGCAATTTATTTGCAGCCTTGGCATTATATATAAATTGTTATTACAGTTTCTTTACGCTGTCTGAGAGGTCGAAGAAAACAACACAATTTTAACATAAAAACATTTCGTCCATTATACATAGTCGCTTAATTACACTGACTAACATGATTTTTTGCCCAAAGAATATTTATGCTGATTTTTATCGATTTTGTGATGCTGGACACGAATAAGAAGTCCGTTTGCCTCCATCAGACTCCATTTCTGAGAAAAACAATTTTGAAAAAATTGCAAATTTTCAACTCTCAGAATTTTTTGTATTTTAACCATAAAAGTTATTACAATTTTTTGGTGTACAATGATTTTATAAACCGTTCCGAATATAACGATGCGTATTAATTTAATGTTATAAACATTTAAACATGTTTAAACAATGCTCAAAGCGAAAACGGCGACCAAAATGCCTTAAATTTTGTGGATATTGTCCTATCTATCTTAAAAACTTGACGCCCAAGATGAATTCTAATAGTTGGTGGCGATAGAGCAGACATTTTTCTTGAGAAACCCATAATTGAAAGTTGCAATACAAGTTTTGTTTTCGGCTGAGAAATGAAAATAGCTCCGCAAGACGCAGGTTATTGCCAGTGATTCTCAATGCAACCGTTTCACTCGCGCTAGTATTATGATATCAAGCTTGCTTTACAAGTACATTTATTGTTAATGAGTTATTTCACTACAATAATGTTACAATAAACAGAGAAGCATGTTCGCAAAACTTTATCATATAAATAAGCAACATTATTCAACTGCATTCTCAAATTCAAGATTATACGACTTATTAAATACAAAAGTGCTTGTCACAGAAAAACCCTACATGATTGAGACAAACGGATTACATATCTGAGTTCCGCACAAAAAATACTATTTGGATTACATATCAAAGCTTTTGTGCCAAAAGAAATACTTTATTTCTCTTTCAGTACTTTTCATTAACCCTTCACGGTCGTGTTTCAATAAAAACAAAATGTGTAACCGCACTTAAAACAGAACTACTAAAATATCAGTAAGAATTATATATACCTCAGAAATGTGTTGATTCCTTGCTTTTCTGGCTGAGAGTAGATATACGATGACAAAGGTAAAAGTGCTTTGGTGGCTAAGAACAGATAAACGACCGCTAACTGAGGGTTAATATAACTTTAAAGATGTATTGCCAAGTAGCCCAGGAAAAGAGAGGTATTTTTGGTGATTCTGAATCTCATCTTCGAAAGTATTATATACGTACTAATAGGTGAAAATAGTTGAACGCGATCACGGAGCACCGATTACTCGTCGGCAGCCGAGGGCAAACTGATAGCAAGGCGAACATCGAAACGACTTCTTATTGTTAGTGGGCCTACGAGACGGACTCCTGTAGGTTACGGCAGCCGAGGACCACCGAGTATATTTTGGCAACACGCGGCGGTCGTTGAACTTCTTGACCAGTGAAGTCGAAATAATTTCTCCCGTTGCTCGTAGAATTAAACTTAAAATTGTAAATGCAATTGAACAATATCGTCTATTTACATAACAAAATGTTACAAATATAATACTTTGTTTAATGTAGCGTTATTGTCAAAAAGTAACTCATAAACATAAAATGTATTTGTAAAGCAAGCTACGTATAATACCTGACAAAGCCGAGGGCAAACTGACAGCTAGGTGAGCGTCGAAACGACTTGTTATTGTTAGTGGGCCCGCGAGACGGACACCTGTAGGGTATGCCAGCCGAGGACCACCGAGTATATTTTGACAACACGTGGCGATCTTCTCGATCAGTGAATTGGAAATAATTGCTCCCGTTTTTAGTAGAATTAATCTTAAAATTGTAAACGCAATTGAACAATATTGTTTATTTATATAACCAAATGTTACAACCATAATACTTTGTTCAATGTAGCGTTATTGTCAAAAAGTAACTCATAAACTTAAATATATTTGTACAGCAAGCTACATATAATAACTCATAAAGTCATAAAAGAACTCAGAAAGAATATATGCATGCATGTAAAGCAAACTATAATACTAGCGCGGATGAAACGGCTGCACTGAGAATCATTGGCAGTACTTTGTGTCTTGCTAAGATGTTTTAATTTCTTACTTTCTCTCTCTCTACTAATATTTCTTAATTTCTCTCTCTCTCTTGCTCTGTCGCCCTCTATATTCTGGGTCTTAAGATAAATAGGAAAATATCCATAAAAATTAATACATTTGTGGGGTCGTTTTCTCTTTGTGCATTGTTTAAACATGTTTAAATGTTTATAACATTAAAGTAAAACGCATCATTATATTTGAGAGAGTTTATAGAATCATTCTATACCAAAATTTTTTAATACTTCTTATAGTTAAAATACAAAAACTTCTGAAATTTGAAAGTTTGCGTTTTTTTAAAAAAATGTAGTCTGATTAAGACAGGCGGGCTTCAGATTCGTGTTCAGCGCCACAAAATCTATAAGAATCAGCATAAATATTCTTTGGGAAAAAAGCTGTTGTACACCACTTGAACAATTTTGTACACCACTGTTATAACAAAAAAATTCGTCAAATTTTGAACAGAACTTTTAATTATCCAAGGTAAATTTCTGTAGACAAAAATATTTTCCATTTACATCTACATACTCTTCCCTCCATGAAAAGCGAATAAAAATTTGAATTTTCAGGTTCATAATCTGTGCTTGAATTGAAAGTAATGAATCGTAGTATATCGTTTTAATGTAGCTTATAATAATAATTCAAAGTTTCTTTTAATGAGAATTAAAAAACGGTCATTTTTCAGGACTTTACACAATAACACTTAAATCTCGCTTATTAAGCATTTTCAAGAATGTTTTTCAAAAGTTTCATGTACGTACGAAAATACTATGAATCTCCCGGGAAAAGATAAAGAAGGGTACCCCTCCGTCACTATCTTAAAAAGTCCGTGAAACAATTTCCACGATTACCTCCACAATCTACTGCACATCGATTCAGCTTTTGCTTTCGAATTCACGATCGATCGTCGCGTAAATTGATGTCGCACTTTGCTGAAAGAGAATCTTTCACAGTTAAATGCTTTAATGGCGACGTATCGTCGTCGCGGTCTCTCGTACAGTCGTCGACTATGATTCTATTATGTCGAGTTCGCACAGGACCGAGGCATTGACGCGTCCTACTGTAACGTGAAGTTGACACATTCTCGATCAATCAACCGTCACATGCAGCTGCTTTCGGATCTCTCTGTACTCTGTTAATTCTGCACCGATACCATGCTACCCTCTCTCCCTATTTTCACTTCTCTGCGTGGGTGTTAAGTGGCGGCCGATCAAAAATAGCCACCCGGTACATAGGTACTACCAATATACGCTGGAAGCTGACTTTCGATGAGCCTTATAATTGGAAAAGGCTGCAGGAAAAAGCGACCCTTAAGCTTGCTCGTAATAGACAATTCTAGGTAAAGGGGGCACATTACTGTGTCGTTTTCCATGCTTCAGGGAAATGTAATACAGAGATTCGTTGTGTTATTATTCGTTCGAGGATGTCGCGGCTGAAGTTCTGTCAATCCAAGGGAATTTGTTCAACCTTTATGTCAATAAGGATTCGCGTCTGCACTTTCCTATACAAAATTTTGTATCAGTCAGATGGAAAAATCGCCTCGAATCCTCGGTGTTGTTCATAGATATGGATTTTCATTTTAGAAATTTGTGGTGTAAGAAGAAAATCAATTAGCAGGTCTGAGGTGATTGTGCACTTATTTTAGAAACGAGTAACTACATATATGTAGGTAATCGATGTAAATGTGAATTTTATAGATACATAATTAAAATATTGAAAAGTTATGTGGGTGGAAACAGTTTTTCTTTAAAATGATGGATTCATATTTGTAATAATGAAGTCTTTAAAATACGATATTTTCATGAATTATTCAAAGGAAGTTTAAACAATAGTCTTTCGATTTTAAAGCTGTATCAGGTCATTTCTAAGACGATGCAGTTTCATTAATAGCATTGCATAATAATAAAGCAAATATCTTTACAGTTTGGGCCTTATTGTTAAAGCATTGTTTTTGAAAACTATCATCTTTAATAGTATTTGTTTTATTTTCATACAATAAAGAGTAGTTTGTGTATACAAGTACATCCATGATACAAATCAATTGCTAGCAAAATTAAGTTTTCTGTATCGTTCTAAGGTTTTTTCACCATAAATTGTTGAAAAAGGGAAACTTCCTCAGAGAGAAAAATAATAACACAATGCTGACGCAGCGATAAATAATTATTTGAAAAATGGTCAAACTAGGGAAAATGGGTCATCAGACAGGTGATATAAGAAAGTTACAAAGACGAAATATAAATTTTAATACAAGTGTCTAGCGAAAATCATCGTACAATATTTCGATTTATACTTATGCATTTCATATATCGCTTCAATTAATAACTGTATCCTGCAGTATATACAAATTTTCATGCAAAACCATTAAATTATTTGGTCACTTTTATTGAAAAATGGATGTTCATAGTCTACAGGATATATTGTGCACAAAATATTTTGTTATTCTTTCATTGTAAAACCTTCGTTACGCCATAATTTTTCTATTTATTGCTGCAGTTACTATTTAAAGATGTTATTTTATGTTAATATAATTATACCTCTAGAGTACAAATAAACTAGATGATTATTTGTCTGAAATAAATGAATCATTGTCGATTTTGAAGTAGAATTTATTGATAGCTTTTGTAGAAACAATGAGAAATCGAAATTTTAGGAAATTCACACAGATCAGTTTATTTGCAATTTAAGTTGAGGAAATCTTTCGACTCTTTCATCTTCGAAATAGTTATAATATATGGAATCTATATCTCTGATGAGATGTATCTTTATCTTTAAATACGTCAAAGTCATAGACTAGCGTCGAGAAAATATCACGCGTTGTACGAAATAGAACAAATTTTAATTAAAAAAAAATATTCATACATCATAACTTTCATTTCGCTTCAGAATATTCGTTTACTATCACCAAATACATTCCGCCGGTACTTCGATTTAATTTATAATTATTGAAATTAATTTCAGCAATTTAATCTCCTCTAGTCATTATTACAGTTAATTAAAAATGATGGAATATGAATTCTCCGTGCATCGTAACGTTTCATATATTCCTTCGAGTTATTTCATTTTATTTCATACATTATTCTGCCGTATCCAAAGAAGCAATATGCTAAATTGTTGCAAAAATCATTTTAATTTCCCCCCTGAAGAATGATTTGCCATTCATCTCAAACACTACCCTTCCACCTCCCATACGTATTTTCAATTAATTCCATATCAGACTAAAAACAACAGCAAATAATTCCACAATATGCGATGAATAATAACGATTCGTGTTTTCCGATTTTAATTTGCTTCCCTATACGAAATACGCGAATTTAATAAAACCACAATGATGCGGTATTCGCGTAACGGCATAAAGTAATAACAATAACAACCTTGCTTTCCAACCGTAATGCAGGAAAAATTTGACAGTGTCCACATTATCGATTGTCGAAGACCACATTGTCCTCGGTGCGCAGTGAAACCCTGTTAAACTCGATAACACTTTATATCGGTCGATCCGGCAGAAATCGTGCAGATGTACCCGTTCCGCCATATTTCCGGGACGAATTGAATTACCGCAGGAAAAGGTAATTTACTTTCAATATTTCGAATACGTAATACACGCTTCATTATCGTTTATTGGAGCATTTCGTATTCGATTGTATGAGAAATTTCACGGGGAAACGAGAAAATCGACAAAGAAGGCGATTTATATTCCGGCCATTTATTATTTGACTGCAGTTTTCAACCAAAACGTCAAAAATGTCGAGAAAATTTCACTTAACTGGACGTGCTGACGTAAAACTCAAACTGGTGCACGGCATATCCTGTCTCGTCTTTACGATCGCAGGTGCACGCAGCCCGCAGACCGAACACCATCAACTTCTTCTACGTGTTCCATGGCGAATAATTTTGTTGTGGTTCTTACCACAGTGACGTTCATTTCGTCACGCTGTTTATTTTAGAATTTTCAAAGCTTTCAGACAGTTTCCATACGTTTGTCTTCTTCGTGGGTTTTATTAGAAATTTCAGTCTGCCTGCTTTCGCGCGTTGATCTTTGGAGAAATTGGAAAAGTTGGTCGTGCTGAAAATGTAGCTCGTCAGTTTATTAAATTTTATTGTACAAGAAGCAATATAAGGGGAATGAAATATTTCCGATTATTCCCTGATTGTGAGAGCTTCAAGTTAAGTTTAAAGTAAAATGCATTTGCATAACTGGAAGCGTTGCTATTTCTGTGAATCTTAATAAGCACCTACTGTAAGATAGATTTTCATTTGTCAATGCAAAGCAGAAGTATTGTTAAAAAATGTAATCAATTTGAATAATTATTCTAAGCTATTGCAGAGCGATAGAGTTATTTGACCACAATAGTCAATATTTCAATCTTTTGGATTAAGCAGTCAAAAAAGTATATTAAAACAACTTGTGTGAAGTTGCTACTTTTTTACAGTTAAATTTAATAATGTCACATTTTGTCAGATATTTCTTATCAAAAAAATTCACTAAGAATTGCGTGGCTATCACAGACTTGAGGTTAAATTTCAACTGTAATTTTTCAACGAGAACCTGAAATACTCCGCTTGTGTATGTTCCAGCATTATAGAATTTCGCGACATGGCGAAGGAAAGTTTCATATTTTAAGTTAAATACCGCTTCGCGGTCATTGTCCAAGTTTAAGGTAATGAAAAGTAAAATAGTGAAAAACAACGAAAAAAGAAAAGGAAGAGCCGCGAACGCGAGGATTTCTTTTATGACATAAGTTCGCCTATGAATAAAATATCAAGGGACTCTACCATGGGGCCATCTATTCCGTGGACTTATCTCAAAAGACACAACGAATACCTGGAGCGATCCTACCAAAACCAGCTTCCTCGAGCTTCCCCACAGATTTTTCATTGACAATCAATGCCATGGTATTCGAGATTCGGTTCAATTTTAAAGCAAATTCGTCTGTTTGCATAATTGAGTGCCTCTCCGGTACCCATTTCTGCGGTGGTTGAAACTTTGAGAGGTTTGCTACTATAAACAGGTTTGATCCTCGAATTTATATTCATCGAAGAAACTTCGGCTTTGGATTTACTGAAGTAAATAGTTAACAATTTTCCCACTTGTTTCACTGTTTTTTTTTTATAAGGATACAATTGCAAACGATAAAATTATTTCAAATTGTGGTAAACTGTATGAAATGATTTTCAAGAACATATTTGATGAAATCATTATAATACAATAAAATAATTACTATGTAAATACACGGTACTTGCATGGACGACATTACTACAAGAATAAGTGAATAAGTGAAAAGTATATTATAATATATTTGCAATATTAAAATGCAACATGAAATTAATTTAATCATTCGCTAAGAAATTATAGGTACTGTCCCGTATTGCTAATATATACATATACCTGGCAAAATCTGTATGAAATTTTTTTATTACAGTAGAAAAATTAACGCTTCCCAGGCGGGAAACTATGATTACTGTCCGGAAATGAAGGCACATTTATACTAAGCGGCGGACTGTAATTTTTACAAAAGTGACAAATTATTTCCCACTTAATTGGTCAATCTTTTATTTGCGAATTTAGGTTTCATCAAATCAGAAGCATTGGTAAACTATCAAGTCGTCTAACATAAGAAAAAAATGGATTTGGCCCGCTACGCGTTCCGGAAAGTGCAAAATTGTGCCTCCTTTCAAAGTTTTAAAATGTAATTAGAAAGTGTACGTCCGGCGCGGTATAAGTCCATTTTTGGCAAAAGTGTGTTTATGTTTGTTTCAGCGTCTTCAAAGATAGTTTCTTCACCTATCTTCAAAGATAGGTGTATTTTTACGCATTTTAATTGGCAAAGTATATAAAATGAAATATCCTCACAATTTCGATCGAAAAGATTCAACTGTTATATGTATGTTATAGCATGAAAGTTTTTATATCAATTCTCAAATATCTCAACGTAAGAAGAGGACTTATACACCACTTCCAAATATAACGGAAATATATAATCATATCTAAAAAATATTATTAATTCAATATTATATATCATATAATTACATGTAAAAAATATTATATATTTTCTGAATGAAGAAGTGAATACTAAAAATTGTTAATAAAAATGGTAAACCGATTCACTGGGCGTACACCGTTAGAACGATATATTGTTAATCACTTAAATTGTACCTACAAACTTGAAATACAAAAAGTGAGCACATACATATATGCAGCAGGCTGTGCGTCAGTGGATCTTGTGTGTGGTGAAAGATTATCGTGGAGTCGGGGCAGATGAAAGAACGCATGTAAGAATGAGAGAGTGTGTGCATGAGTGACTGAAGATCAGTCAGCGACGACCGATCGAGTGAGCTAGAAGTGCGAGTTGTATTGTCAGTAATTCCTTTTTATATTCATTTTTTAAATATATTAACGTAGTAATAGAATCGGTGTGTCGTTCATCATATACCTCTGCACCGCCCATTCCTACATATGAGCTGTTATTTTTGAAAGTGGTATAAGTCCATTTTTTCATGTTTCGAGATATTTAAGGGTTTGCATTTGAATTAATTTAAAAATATTGGCAAACGTTAATCAATTCGAGTGATGTTTTTAATACTATACACCTTTTAAATTTTATTATGAAATAATAATTATTGAAAATATTTAAAAAAATAAACGATTTTTTAGCTCCAAATGGACTTGTAGCGACCGCCTAGGTTTGCCTGGTTTATGTTATTTGCAGCAACACAGCTATTTTTGAGAGAACTGCCTTTTGTATATATTTGCTAGAATCGCTTCGTATAGTTTCTTCGACAGTCTCAATAGCTCTTGCGAGTGCCATAAATTACGCGTTTCCCTTGGCCCCTCGAGTGCAGGCCCAACGCCAACCTTGGGCCGCACAAGACGAAGCCGGGGCGCGGCGGAAATGCGTACGTGTCCGAACCCTAGCCAGCGAAAACTTGCTGCCAAAACCTTTCCCTCTTTTCCCCAAAAAGCGCGCCAAGGGCGCAAGGCAAAGAGGGCGCAGTCGGTGAATTTCTCGTCTTCTGATTGGCTTGAGCGGCCACGGAAATTCGCCGGTCTGCGGGGACGCGGCTCCTTCGAGCTAAGCCAGCGAAAAGTCCGACATTGTATTTTGAGCTGCGCTTCAGACAACTTCTAGTCATTCGTATTTTAAAATAAAAGATAAAGTGTTCACGGAAACATTTCCGTTAATAAATAATTACCACCACCTTCTCGTCCCGATAGACTTATACCACTTTCAAAAATAACATATTATAAGAAATAAAATCAAGAGGAAATTTAGGTCCATATTTGTATAGACATTAGCTTCACTGAAATGGATTTTTTAATGTAAAAAATTATAATTAAAATGAAGACATTTGAACACATGAATCACCAAGTTTATTAAGGTTTAGTTTCAGTCATATTAAAAAGACGATATAAATAAAATGTAAATTCCTTTGTCAAGATAACTAAAAATAAAAAAAATTATATTTTAAACTTATTTCCCCTTCACAGTTAGCCTTTAAATTTCTAGCTCGTCTTCTTTTTACTGACGTACGCTGAGTAGATGCACACAAGAATGTAATTTTTCTGTTAAAATCCCCCATTTTCCAAAACAAATGAAAAAGGGATATTCGATCACTCTCTGTAATACGATTCTTGCACACTTTCAAACATTTGCAATCCTTATTTTCGAATTTCATAGCAAGAATAATATTTCCAGTTTTTGTATAATATTTTTCGCCTTTATTTCTTTTACTTTTCCTAGTCTTCTGATCATTATTTTCATAATTTGATCGAAAATTAGTAACGTCGTCTTCGTCAGTCGTTGAATCACTTAATTCCAAAATTCTAATTCTCTTCTTAGTTTGTAGCAATCTTGAATCAATATTGCTCAAACTGCTTTCCTGATACCGATTTATAAATTCGTCTTCTTTTTCTAATATTTATGGGTCTTATTTCTGTAATAAAAAAAAGTCCAATGTTCCTGCGAAAAATGTTGTTACTCTTACTTTCCAACATCACTATCAGACCAAATTGACATATTACCTTTTCATAGGCATGTGAACTCATTGTAACAACTGTATTTAATATTATTTATCTAAAACTTCGATTTTCTGCTTTAATAACAATTATATTTTAATAATACTCACACTGCAATCTATTAGTATACGAAACACAAACCAAACAGTTGGACTTGCGAAAGAAAACTAAACAAAACCAGTGAAATAACTTCTCACCATTTCATCAGAGGAATAATACCGTCATCTTGTTAACAATATTGTCACTTGTTGACACTGCTAAAGCGCAGTGTACACTGAAGTCATAATAATCAATAATAATTGCAAAAAGAAAGTTGTTTTAGTTATAGTTATTAGAAATGGACTTATTCCACTTTCAAATAAAAGATTTTTGTGATAACATTTTATAGCCAAAATTCACTTGGATACTTTATAAAAAATCGTACACCATTGAATGTGTGATTATAAATATGGAGAGAAGGTGTCTATATCTTACTAAAATTACAGTTAACTCATTTTTTTCAAAAGTGGACTTATACCACTTTCAAAAATAACAGCACATATATAGTGTGCGAATTTTATAAAACCCGCGCGGATCTCTCTAGATTCTGCTGGAAAGATCCAGCGTAAGACAAAACACAGACGAAACACGGACGCGAGATGCACTCGGCCGAGAAGACGCAGAGAGTCGACGAACACCATGGTAGACGAGTAGACGCATAGACAAATAGCATATAAACAATTAGACGATTAGACGGTTACAGGATTAGACGACTAGACCAGTAGACGAATAGACGAGTAGACGAATAGACGAGTAGACGAATAGACGAGTAGGCGAATAGACGAGTAGACGAGTAGACGAGTAAACGAATAGATGTATAACATATAGACGCATAGACGTATAGACGATTAGATGAGAATAACAAGTAGACGAATACATGCGAGTAAACAGACGATTGTATATTTATTAGTAAACGTAACTGTGTGTGTGCGCGCGCGCGTTCGAGTTATTTCCATAATTTTATGTTTTCACTTGTATTTTATATTTTTAATGTGTATTTGTAAGAAATATCCTACAATAGGAATATAGAAGAATCGACTGTGTAGTTCAAAGACTTTAAAACAAAACTAGATTCGTTTCCAAAGTAAGCTCAAGCTGATTTCATTCGTCGGAGATTGAGTTTCCAAACAAGCTTCGGTAGATTAAAAATTATTGAGTATATTCGAAGTTCTAATTGAAAAATGAAAAGTGCACAAAATTCTCAAGTTACAGTTAGCGAAAAAAGGGAAATATCCTAGTTTAAAGTAAATTTATCAGAAATAATTGTTAATTGTTTTCTTACAGCATTAAAAAGATCTAGAAGTATCCGTGGCTTATTTCCCTTTTTATTAAAAATTTGTTCTTTTAAAAGCGATTCCTGCGCCTCTATAAATCAGTTAACTTTTTATGTGATGTGAGAAAAAAAAGATAATTTAGATGCGCAAGTCTTTGGCATTTTTAATATTGTAAAATGTTATTCAGAATTCTCGAATGATAATTATGCGACACTTTGGAGTTCAGCGTAAGATCCGATAGCATCGCAAGATTCACGGGCATCTTTTGACTGTAACAGTATTGCCGGTAAACTAGCATTGATTTTATGCAAATGGCGACAGAGTGCATCAGAATTATATAGAGGTTACAGCGTAGTAATCCTTCTGAATGGTCTACAGAGATTTCAGCGGAATCAACGATCCAGAAAATTACTCAATGAGAATCTAATTTTAGACGGGACTGTGTAAGTTGTTCAATGTATGCCTACCTCACTTTCAGTGTGATTAAACTCTTAAAGATTTTCTTAAAATTTAATCCATTAGATTATTTAATAATATGAATCAAGCATAGAATAATATCTGGAATCTCAGCTGACTGCGAGTCTTTTCAACGAATCTTAAACGTAAATCTGCCAAACTTTATGCTCCGATTGGGAGATGACAAATTGAGTATGGTTGTTGCTCCAGGACTGACAAATAGTACACGTATCTGCCATCATCACTACAAAGAGTTTAAAAGGTTTGCTTGTTTAGCGTATTTAATTTCCAATTCATAGAATTTAAATTTACGAAAATGATGAGAAATTCAAGTTGACAATAATTATAATTTAAATTATAAATTCTTCAACAGTTATCGTTGGAATAGCACTAGAACTACTGCTGATTAAGTTGAAATATTTAAAGGTACTGGATGAAAATTTAATTGTCTACATTTTGCACAATACACTTGTGGTACACGTGGCGCTGCGATCAGTTCGATTGTAAAAGTCAGTTTGTTCGAAACATTTCGACTAGTAAAGAAACTGCTGCATTTGAATTCGTTTTAAATAAAAAACGAGGCAAATAATATATTTTCCGAAAAGGGAGTAGGTAAATACACAAAGATAACATTCTAACATTTCTGTTGTTAACTTTCATTGAATTATTCTTTCATCTTTTAATTTTTTTAATTGATCGAGTTATTCAACTTTCATTGTTCATCCCTAATGATAGGCAATATGGAAGTACACGACGGAGATAGTTCCAGTTCCAGCGAGGACAGCTAGACAACGTTGCAGTTCTTGCTATAAACGAAATGTAAACAAAATTGGTACTGAAGTAGCAAGACCAAAAACTATAAGAGTAATGACGTTTTGTAGCAATTGCCCGAAAAAGCCGTTTTTATGTATCTCTTGCTTTAAAATAATCAACCATTACATGTAATTATTAATTATTGTAAATATAACAATTAAACAAACTTATGTGCTTTGTTCTATACTGTATTTTGTATAATGCCTTAATCTTTTAGTAGAAATATTTTTGTACAGAATTAAATTTGTCATAAACATATATTTTCAGCACATTAAATAAATATGTCTGAGTGTACCACCGATGGTACACGTGGCCTGAAGATCAATGTTAACGTGTACCACCGGTGGTACACCGTTTTACACCAATTGGTACACCAATTTTATTCCATACTTTGTAATTATGTTTCCGTAAGGAATTACCGCGTGCCAGTTTGTACATGTCATTCAGGCGCACCCTGTATGTAGAAAATGTTACATATCTCCTAAAGGAAGAATTAACTATTACAAATGCGTCACCACATGCCCACAACCCTTACTCTATTCTAACGGTTCTCTGGTGGGTCATGTACAGGGTGTTACCTCTGTTACGTTCGGGGTTACGTCGCGCGTCCGGCAGTGCGCGGTTCGTTTGAATCGCGCACGCACGGTCTCGTCGTCCGTCGTCGAGCGGATGCCGACAGTCGATGATTTCGCGCGATCCGAACTATGGGAAATTTTGAATATGTAGAAAAAAATGAAATTAAGATTCTCTGCTTAGCAAATGACCACGTGAGGACAGGACAGGTGGGTACCGATCTACAAGGTCCTATACAGGTCCCAGGACTATAAAATTAAAGAGGGCTAACAATCTACTGTAATAGAAATAAACAAAATATGAATAATATCAGAATGAATCTATATTCCAATCAATATTAATTGTGCAATATAAATGAAAATATGAAATTCCATTATTATGTTACAACAATTTTGTGGTGGTAAAATCACCTCGGATTCGTGAGATTTCGACTCAAGGGCGTTGTCCCACAAACGATAGATCGTTTGAGTCAATCGGTCGACTTTCGAAATAATCTCCCATTTACAGAAATTTATAAATTAAAAATAAACTGTTATAATCTTTGTTTTATCTTTGGTTAATGTTAGGAAATCGGTTATAAATTGTTATAAACAATTAAACTAAACAAACATTGAATTACAACAATCGAATTTAATATGAACAAAGATGAGACATTAAAACTTACCCTGATTTACGGTGTTATGACTATAATTGTGTGTTTGTGTGTAGGCTCGTCTTTACTTTGATGCTAGCGGTGTTTTATATATATATTGTCGTACTATGCTTTCCTAGAGCTGGACAGAAAAGTGTATTAGTGTACAATGAAACATTTCTTACGCGCTTATAAACTATTACGGATATTATAATTACGATAATTCGACGAATATAAAATATAATATAAAATAAAACGAATAGATTATAATAAATAATTCTAAATAATAAGTCACAATCACCACCAATCACGCGCCTCGCGATTTTACGATCGGGAGTATTACACGCTTTTACGAAGTGTTAAGTCTACTACTCGCGTCACTGCAACGAGATTAACGCGAATAATCTATGCTTTATAATACACCTCGGGCTTTCCTAACGCACCTCGCGACTGTTCAGGAAGAAGTGCCGAGCAAAGCTCACTTTCGGGCTTTCGGTAGTGGGCCCTATGGTGGGGCAGTCGCTCGGAACGCAGGCAAGGTCGTTCTTAACGCGTAGAGAATAACCTCCCTTTCGTCTGGCCCTCGAGACGGTTTGTCTTCGTCGGAACGGAGACGTTCCGTCGGCCTTTTCTGTCGGATGCGTGTGTGACATCTTATCTTAGTGAGAGAGAGAACGCGCGATACATATTTTATGAAAGTATGCCTGATTTTGAAATGTACGGTACGCAATCTCGTCTCTTGGAGGAAATCGGTACAAGATCTCAATTGTCGATGCATGGATGAGCTCAACGAAGGGTTAACTCCCACAGTACATAAGAATTTGAAGGCTCATCCGGTATTTGACCGATGTCTCTCTCCAAGCTTCTGGAAGCTTCTCTGAACACGAGACCGCGTCGGACGTTAAAAATCGATAGATTTAAACAACCTTGGGCCCCGTCGAGGACGGAGTACCAGTCGGACGGTTTCGATGCGGTGCAACAAAATAATATCTCAAACGATTCTGCTTCGCAGCTAGATGGTTCGTTTATGCGTAAGCAACGCTGCGTATTTCTAATCGGAGAATAAATATTAACGATCTGCGTATTTGCCAAGGGAACCTCTCACAATACATAAAGTGTTGACAAATACGACAGAGAAAAATAAAATAAAAACAAAATAAAAAGAATTTTGCCCGTCGGGACGTAACACCTCTAACGCGATGCACGGTTTTTTACCCACTTACAGTCATCTAACAACAAAAAGGTTAGAACAAGAGTTGCGGGGTATAGAGTGTACAGGGTGTTTCAAAAGGTTTTGTCATGGCTTCGGGGGGTTGTTCTAGAACTCGGATTGGATGAAGATTTGTGAAAATTACTTACCGCAAAATTATTTGAGGAATCCCCAATTCAAACTGGCTCGGCTATCTTCTTCGTATTGTTACGTAGGTAAAATGTCTGAGAGGAACCACGGGTCAAAAGTGAACCTTTCTCCCGGAAATCGACTTTTACTTGGACCCCCGCGATCTAATTTTCGCTTACAATTAGTAAGTGAGAGAGTCAGCTGTTCCTTCGGAAAGAAACACACAAGATATCCTTGTCGGCTAGGAAGACGTCAATGACCTGCGCTCGGTGTCAGGTTCGCTCATGGGTCCTCCCGGGGAAAAGAACATAAACACTTGCACTGCTCTTATTGTTAGTCGATCGGTGACCCAGTCCCCCAATTTCTAATGTCTAGTAGCACGCTTCTCCTTAGACTGTTTGAGCCGACAAGGATATCTTGTGTGTCTTTCCGAAGGAACAGCTGACTCTCTCACTTACTAACGAAAATTAGATCGCGGAGGCCCAATTAAAAGTAGATTTCCGGGAGAACGGTTCTCTTCTGACCCATGGTTCCTCTCAGACATTTTACCTACGTAACAATACGAAGAAGATAGCCGAGCCAGTTTGAATCGGGGATTCCTCAAATAATTTTGCGACAAGTAATTTTCACAAATCTTCATCCAATCCGAGCTCTAGAACAACCCCCTGAAGCCATGACACAACCTTTTGAAACACCCTGTACATTAGATATCTGTCAAAAAAATCGAAAATAGTTTTTTTCCATGGTGTAATTGAGATCACCTTGGGTTTTACAAATAGAAACCCATATTTTTTTTACCATATTGTAGAGAATATCGAAACAAACTCAAATCTTATATTACATGATATTTTTACGAAATTTTGGAAATCATTTTACAGATATCTATTATACACTCTGTACCCTGAAGCTCTAGTTCTAAACTATTTTTGCCAAGCGGCTGCAAGGAGATGAAACATTGTTCGTCGCATTGGACGTAACACCCTGTATGTTTATATAATAGGACGAGCACGCAAAACGATTACGGTCAATTCTCTAACAACCTTCATGGGGTATTAAGAAACCACTGCCCTGGTACGTTATTCACTCGATACGTTAATATTCTCACTTTCATCGAATCTCCCCTGGTTTGTCCGTGCATGTGATTACCTACGTAGCGTAAAGTTGTATCTGCTTTATGGCTGACCATATTGCAGTGCTGACCACTGCCAAAATACCTACGCGTGGCATCTCACCCCTGTCCTCCCTCTTCTCTAATTCGACTAGTGGTTGGGTAATAAATTCGGTAACATTTACACGTATGCATTTAGGAGAAACAGTGAGGAATGCAGCAATCATGCTGAGTTGGACGTCAATATATTTCTTGTTGGATTCGATGTAGATTCGAATGTCTGTTCGATTTTGAAATTATATATCTTTTGTTGTGTCTGAGTGGATATTTAGGTCAATCACAACGTGTAGGAAATAGAAATATGACTATATGTTTATGGAACGGAAAAAGTGAATGATAGAAATATCTGTTATCCTTTCGAGCCAGTAAAATTATGGATGATATACAAATATATTAAGACGTTGACAGCGGAGCCAATTTCGTTCTGCTTTCCGTACAGGCGAAACGCAGCGGTGATCCCTTCGCATGGTGTTCGGTTATAAATAACTTTGTGATTAAATGAGTACGTATAGCTGCCCGTTGAGAAAGACAGTTAAATAGTACAGAAAGATAATCAACTTTGAAACTTTTTCTAAGTACCGTTATTGTGAATGCCTTGTTTATATTGAAAGACGTAATCAGGAGAAAAATTTCAGGGACCAGTTGCACACAAATAAAAAGTTCGATGCCGGTCCCTAAGTAATGACTCTGTGCTTAAGGTGTTAACTATCGCTGCAACTAACAAGGATAATGTAATATTCAGTTCAAGTAAACTATAATTCACGAAAAATGATATGCGTTTATTTCTAATATCAAGAATCTGGAATAAAGAATTTTGTACACGAATGTGTTAACACTAAAACTACCAAGGCGGTCAAAATGATCGATTTCCAATTATTTCTAAAAATTCTGCAAATTGATAGGTGAGCCATGAAGTAAATATTCCATTTTCATCTTATAAAACCAAAACGACCTAACTGATCATCTCTTTCCCCTCTTCATTTCTCTTTTTCTAAAGTGCTTATTTGGTATGTTTAAATATAATAGATATATAACACCGGTAGTTCGAGTGTTATAGGCGTCGCGACGCCATAAACCGCGGGCGGCGAGAAAGCCGAAAATGTTGACCACCGAATGAGTCAGGTAAAAACGGTTTTTTCTAATTATTCTCCTTCTTGACAAAAATAACAAAATGTGGAAGGTGGTTTTCCTATTCAATCATTTGCATAAACCAATAATTTTGTAAAAGGGGAAAGCTCTTGTAAAGCTCCGCCTTATGACACTCTGCCTGACTTTTGAATCCGCCATATTGTTTTTGGAAATTTTGAGTTCATATTCGTAATCAGCGACTCAAAAAACATAAGAATACTAATTTTTACGCGGAACCATTAATTTTTCGATATACCTGGTCGCCATATTGAATCCGCCATTTTATATTTAGAAATTTTGAGTTTAGATTCATAATCAGCCAATCAAAAAACATAGGAATACTAATTTTTAGCTAAATCAGATGTGTTTTGCGCTTTTGGCGAGGATTTCAAAGAGATCGAAAACTGTGCGAGGTGCCTGAACAGCTAGATCGACGTTCTGGACCACTGTGCGTCGTTTCCCTTTTTAACACGTTAAGTGCCACGCTTTTTTATAAGGAAATCCCCGTCAGGCCACGCACGCTGCTGTCGCGGCCTGAACGAAAAGTTGTGTCAGTCAGTGGTGACTGATGCGGCCTGAACGGAAAGTTCAGTGTCAGTCACCGATGACTGACGTGGCACTCAACGTGTTAAGCATTGTTAAAACATGTTTAAATAATTATAACATCATGTTAATATGCATTGTTATATTCAGGAGGGTTTATAGAATCATTTTGTCCAAAAAAAAATTTAAATAACTTTTACGGTTCAGATATGAAAAATTCTAGAAGTTGAAAGTTGGAATTTTTTTTTCAAAATTGATTTTCGCAAAAATGGAGCCTGATGAAGAAAAATGGACTTCATATTCGTGTTCAGGGTAACAAGATCTATGAGAATCAGCATAAATATTCTTTGGGCAAAAACTCTTGTTGACTAGTGTAATTTGTGATAACTTGCATTAGTCTTTACTGCTTTTTTGTATAATTGTAAGATATAAAATGTTGTGTAAAATATATTATTTATATACGATAATTTACATTTGCAAATACTATCCGTCAAAAGCACGAAAAACCATTCCGACAACCGCTTTAGCTCAACTGAACTCAACACATACCTTTCCGCCAAATGGCTCTGCTTTCAAAGGTTTAATTAACTTAGAATTCCATTCCATTTCACGTTTAAAATTACAATAATATTCCATTAGAAAAACACTGAAAAATGTTCCTATAATTTTCAAAGAACTCCCTCTCTCTCTCTCTCTCTCTCTCTCTGATGACTTTAAAACGTAAAATACATATACGAAAAAAAAAGAATTGTATAATATCATTCCTCTCGACGCCTCTAATTTTCGACATATTTTTAGAATCACGGTTTCATGGAATTCGCACATGTTCCGCACGTCTGCGATTTAAGATCGCGCTTGCTTGGCACGCCGTACACTTGGAAAGTTTCAGGCAACTTATGAAAGTTCGCCTTTCCTTCCTGAAAGAAAAAGAAAGAGAATTCCTCACGTGAGCGACTGTTCACTGGGTTACCGCGGAGACTTTTTTTCCGCGGGAGATTTAACGTCGTTCACTCGATTACCTATAGGTCTGCTACCTCGAAATACCTTTTTCATGCCGAGGGAATTATTGAGTTAATTGAAACAGCCGATATTCTTAAGGACCTCGTATCTTAATCGCGGTGCATTACTTTCAATGAAGGAAACGGAAAGACCACTTAAACTTAACTGTATTCTTGCTCCCAAGAATTAAGCTTCCTTAATTAACATTTGATGTATATATTTATATAAAATTCTTTTAACAACGAAGTGAAAACGTAGAAAACTTGAGTGCATCTTTCGTGTTTTAATGTAACACCTTGGTATAATAACTTTGCCCGGAAATAGAGGGTCATAAATATATGAAAATTATGACGACCACCGGGACTATTCATAACTATGAGTATAGTGATACAAAACGTAATACTAAATCTCTAAAAAAAGGAAAGTGCTACGATGGGACTTGGAGTGTTGCACAGAATATCTCGGTAGCGATGGACTCGAAGAGAAAAAGTTGTTTCTATAACTTTGCAACACGACCGACATTACTGTTTGATTTACTGAAGGAAAAGTTCTTGTTGGAGTTATTGCACAAAGTTTCTTAGGCTTGCGACCCGAGAAAATCCTGGCAAATTCTGTTTTTTCGACAAATAAGATATATTTGTTAAATCCTGAAATAATCTGCTGAAGTCAACGTCGTCTTAAATATTTCGATGTCATCAAACCTCTATGTAAAGAAAGGAATGTATTACGAACGTTAAAAATAGTTATGCCCGTAAAAAAACTTTCGGTTAAGTTTGTCCAGATTTTGTTATTACCTTACACAGCACATGGAAGCACTTGGATGGAAGCGAAACGCTAAAAAGGAAAGTAATTTATTTCCATATCCTCAGCCAGTTTACAACTTCTATCGCAGCATTTAAAATGGTTTCCCAGTTATACTTCTAGACTGTAACAATTCCTGGAAGTTTCTCAGAAAAATATCTCGGTTAAATTTCCATGTGCAACTTATTTCATCGGGGTGAAAATATTTTCCGTACAAACGAAGCAAACGGACGTGACTACAAGAAATTTCATTCGCACGAAATACAGGGTGTATATTACAAAGTTGAAAAATATCTCGTTGCTCACCGTGAATATTACTTAAACACGGCTAATATTTATTTAACAAGGAACTCTCGGAATTATTTAGACTCTACTCATGAAAACTTTACGTCCGATATAATGAAGTTAAATGTAATGCACTTTCTAAAAGCATGCGCTGCTTCAATAACTTTTCCTCGCCTCGCAAAAACTGCATAACCCGATAACAGAAAAGGAGCAACGGTGAATCTATAATGATCCTTCGTATCTGTGAAGTTGCATCCTGTTAGCGTGCTATTATGCTTTCCCTGAGACGGTCCACGTCACCCTTGTAACTGCGATTAGGAGATTTTCAGTCTCCTTAGTAACACTCTCACGTTCACGGAGCTTTAAGCTCTTCAGAGACGAAGACCTACGCCGAATTTAAATGTTGACACGGGAATAACTCCTATGGACCCGTAGCGAATCTTCTAGCATTTCTCTCTTGAATCTCCATCGATCCGAAAATTTATACGGCCGTGTTACACCCGCCAGAAATCTGCACTTTGTCATTACCCATAATTCTGTTTCGATGTTACGATAGTTACACCCAACAGCTTGCAACATTTCCGTCGTTATAATTTTTAATTGTTAACATTGTCTTTGTAACAGCTTTTTTTAATGCGATGTTACACGCCCCTTTCATAATGGTTATTTGTATCCGATGTTCTAAATGGAATGAAACGTTTAATCGTAATTGTAAGTATAATTCTGAAATATATTGTTTAGAAATATGGTTTTGAAATTGAGGTCAAAAGGGTCACTTACGTTTAGTTGAAATTTTGGGATAGTTAAAGCAAAGCAGACGCACTCATTTCATTGTATGTACATTTGATGACTAGGATTTGCCATTTCCTGAATAAGTTATTGCTTGTCAAAATATGGTTTGATGACAGTGGCCGTGTCCATCGTACTTAATTGTAAAGGATCCGCGGGCAATCTAAAAAATTGTAAAGAAACCGTCACACAAGGTATCCTAAAAAGTTTCAGAACCATTGGTCTAGAACGTAGGCCATTGTGTCGTCTTAGAATTATAACTTACTTTCCGATTCGGCGAGGTACTTTTATTTGCTTGCACATTTCTATCCTTAAATATTTGCTATACTTACTGCATACAGGACTTACGGGCGAAGTTAGAAGATGCAGAAAATAGGAAATTATAAAACTATGTATGCAAATAAAGCAACTCATGTATAACACAAACTCATTTTTTTGTACAAAAATTCTATGAGTACACGTGGAACACATTGCAATTATAATAGTTCTCTAATTTGTACCGTTCGGAAGTATACGGTGCTTAGGTGTAACGTGTGCGGAAGAAAGAAGACTTAACTTAATGAGAATGAACTTTATATGTAGTCACTCAATCGATACTGTAGGGAGGTTATGAGCAATATGTAATTAATATAATGGTGCATCATAGTTAGCTTATTGATATTAAATATTATCAACAAAAAGTACATTCATGACATTATTAAACTGAGAAAACATATATGGTTTCATTTCCCTTTTTGCAATGTATTTTGTAGCAATATTGCGTACATAATTAAAGTGGCTTTTTCAATTTAATTTTGCGGGCTTTTAAATTCTGCTCCTACAACCAGCTTGGTTTAATCAGCCAGACACTGTTTTTTAAATTTTGATAACACCATTTAGCTGCATGAAAATAAAGAGAAAATTAAACGAACTGAAAATACAATTCTTATTTAGTGTAGGAAACAATTCGAGAATGAACTGAAGCAAATAAGATTGTTAAAAAAACGAAATTATTTGAGTATGAATATAAAGTTATTGTATAAATTTATTCCATTAGTTTCCTTTTTAAACGTTTCTTTTTCGAAGAACACAAAATTTCTTAAGAAAAATACAGCTTCGTTAGAAAATATAATTTTTTCAACTCTTTGCCGCTTTTTCCTTACAATTAAAATACATTCTTTCTCTGTACTTGCATCATAAGCAGGTCGTTCTCAAATTTGTGATGTATTTTAACTTTTTTCATTAAATGTTTGTAAAGTTCGTCCAACTAAATTCTGAATACTAAAAAATCAAGCGCTCCTTTATGTATGACGTGAAAGAAAAAAATAACACCATGGCAAAATATATTTATAATTTTCTAACAAGTGTTATCTCAAAAAAGTGATGTTTATTTGAAATTATTATAAATAAATTACATCATTTATTTGTTCCATGGATACTTGTCATCGAGTAGTTTCAATAACTATTGTTTGAATATCCGAATTGCATATTAAACGTCTTTTTCCCAATTGTATATTTAATGATCGATTATCGATTAAAATATGTTCCTAAAAGACATTTCCATTTAACTACTTTTGCATAAAACCGGCACAATCATGATTCAGATTGTCCTGTACATATAAAATTTGTATATTAAATTGTCATGTACCCCTTCCAAATATTTATCGCAACTTACAACGTTTCTATGGTTAAGAGATCATATAATTTTATATAACACGATAATAATTTTTCAACATCATTTTTCACTGGGTGTGCCATACTATAGAACGAGGATTTTAATTAAAGTTAATGGTTTATCTCTTTCGAGTGTACGTTTACACGTACAAACTTTGAATTTTCACCGACTGAGGATATTGATGGACCATGTAATAACGCATAATTTACATTGACACTGTGGTGTCAGATTGGATGTTCATTCCAAAATGTTTTCCAAGCTGCCCCATATGCTGTTACATTCTTCCTCATGGAGAATTTTATTCCTTCAGTGTAAAATTTATTGTGCACTGATCAATAAAAACGGAAACCATATGGTTGAATTTCGATATGAGTTTTTTACTCACAGTCTACTTAGTTTTTAACGACTGCGTAAAGAACATATGACGTTCAATTTATTGTAATTGGAATCTTTAAGACCATTGAAAAACAAATTTCTGTGCATAAATATAGTGTCGCAAAATTTAACGTTTTGTTGTGTATGTAAAATATACGCAGCATGTCTATGTTAAAAATAGAGAGGTAGAAATACGTTGTACAAATGGCAGAAATGGACTTCGTGGCTGTAAATGTGTAATTATAGAAAAAGATTTTTTATTTTACCAGATTTTCTTTTTTATCATAGTTGAAATTCCTAAAGAAAATTAACGATAATGGCAATGATGGAATGGTACTTATGTAAAGTCAAATTATCACGGAATTTTACATTAAGAATTGATAATTTTATAGTTTATTTACTGACTGTATTTTTAACAATCTAAATTATATTATGTAAGCAGTTCCCTACAGTTAAATAATGTTAGAGAGTACTTAAGCTTCGTGGAAGTAAAATCGCGGTACTTTCGAGATGAAATAAAAACTAAATGTAGCCTCTAACTCAATTAACATTTCATCTGTTAGCGCGCTGAGATAATATGGGTAATTCTTGATAAGTTCCTCAAACTTTGCAAGATGGAACTCCTATTCTCCCTAGTTCTCAATTAAATTTGCTGTAATGAAATATCACAACTCGCTGAATATTTTTAATTAATATGAATTTGCAGCCTCGTAAACTTCAAAAAATCACACAAAGCTTGTTGCAGAACTGCAACGGAACTCCCATAATAACATTATTCGTGTTAATATCGTACGGCATAGTAAATAGTGTAGGTCTTCTTTACATCGCAATTTAAATTTTTTAAACTTTTTATTGATCTACTTTTCAAAAGAGAAGTTTCTTTTTAACAAAAAGATTGTATTATATTGTGCAGAGAAAATGTTTACCTCTTTGTTACATTCATGTGAAACTGTTACTTTGTCTTGCATCTAATCAACAATTTGATTATGGTAATCAAAATATAAATTCTAACAGGAGTCTATAGAATTAAACCATATAATATACCAACTATCTTACTAAATAGTGAGTAGTGGACATAGCGTTATAATACCTAATAATCATCAATCACAAATTAGGGATGTTTCATTCGGATACGTAGGAATTTAATCTTTCAAGATTGTTGCGAATAGTGAATCAAGCAACGTATAAAATATTCAAATATAACTCACATTAATACCTACGATTTTCTTAAATATTTCGTTGTAACAATACAACGATTCTTAGGAAATTTAATAAATTGCGAATGAAATTTTCATGATGTTTTCTACAGCAAATAACATATACAGCACGGCACTATTTACGGTTTTTCTTGAAAGATGTACGTTTTACCAATAAAATTAAGGATATTTCTACCAAAGATTAACCCATATATTTAAAATTCTTAAATGAATGCGTCAGAACTAAGGAATTGGCTGAGATAATAAACTTGATCCATTTAATTGCTTGCAGTTAACAAGATAGCCGGAGGTAATTGAAAAAGAAGACGCATTAGAAACGGGAAATGAATCTTATAAAAAATTCAGAATAAGTCATTTTGATCACCTTGATAGATCTAGCGTTAAACAACTCTTTTATAATATGCTATTACAAACATTACGCGCAATCTTGATAAATATTTTAACTTACTAAAGTATATAAAATAATTTAGTCCATATATTACATGTGGAACCCTGTCTGACAATTTAAGTGTTAATCTGTTTAACTCGACACTTCCATATCAGTGAGGAAGCGAGTAAACAATTCAATAAAATTATCTAAGAAACGTCAAAGAATAGAATAAAGAACAGTAATAATTGAAAGTACGAAATTCCAAAAATCCAGGACAATTCCAATATTGGTTGTATTACAAGTTTGTTATATTTATTAAGCATGACATGAATTCCGTAACTTATACGAACTAGTCTCATTGTCCTGCACCACTGCCAAGAAGCTAACCTACAAACAGTGAGCGTCGACAGGCAGCAGTCAACAAGGGGTGATATGATCACCCCGTATGACCAGTTTGCTAGCTGAAACTGATTGTGCTGCGGGTCTAGGAAATAATTTCGGGTCGGGACGAATGTGACATGAAAATATCCTCAACCCGGTTTATGGTAATCACATTTTGAACCAGTCAACCTAGATACGTTACGATTTTAGTGATTTTTCTCATTGTTGCATTGTATCTTTTGATGCTTGGATAATAATGAAATTAATTTTTAGACAGAAAAGGGGGACCGAGATAAGAGAAGTATACCATCATGCTTGGAACAATATTGGGAGTTTTTAGCATACTTGAGATGGTAATGAGATACTTGTTCGTTTAGAAAAAGAATGAAGGCATTAACACAGGTGGCACGGAATTTATCCGAAGACAATTGACTATTGTGTTTCAACTTATCGAAAACATAATGCATCTTTATCCACGTTCACTTCGGTGATTTTTATATTATTCAAATGAGTGTTATTATCGCATGTTTATACTTATCAATAAAGTCAATCACATTGGACCGTCAAAGATATTATGACGTCGACAAATCACACAGGGTGCAAGAAAAATGATGTTGAATGTACTTCAATGGATAATTAAATGTAAAATTACGAAAATTAGTTTTAAGTTATAGTAATAATGTAGTAGACTCATTGTTGCATAATGCCAACTCACACCCGTGCCGCAGGAACCACACGATATTAAAATAGGCAGACTGAAAAATTGTATAATACAGGCCATCATTAACACGTTCCGTGCCACATGTACCATTTATGGTACGCGTTAAATTTGACCTTCAGGCCAGGTGTACCATAAATGGTACACGTAGACATATTTATTTAATGCGATTAACACATATATTTTATGACAAATTTAATTCTGTAAAATTCATTTCCATCAAAAGACTGAGGCGTTATAAAAAATGCAGTATAGAACACAGCACAAAAATTTGTTTAATTGTTATGTATACAATAATTAATAATTTCATGTAATGTTTGACTTTCTTCAAGCATGAAATGCATAAAGTCGGCTTGTTCGGGCAACCGCTGCAAAACGTCACTACTCTTCTAGTTTTTTGTCTTGCTACTTTAGTTCCGAATTTTTTTACATTTACCTTAAAAAGTTTCGATTTGACTGACTTTTACAATCGAACTGATTGCAGCGCCACATGTACTATGAATGGTACACGATGTGATAATTACTCTAAATAAGGTAATTACTTATGGATTAATGATGTAATGAAGTATTGTGTGATAATATATCAATCTTTAGTCAAAACATCAAATGGCCTGAACGACGAGTCGGGCAAAAACGGCTTGGCACTGAACGTGTTAATGTACTTCTACGTTATCAGTTCTATTCTGTAGGACGGAGAAAAAGGATGGGATAAGATATTCCGGTTGTTTGACTTATTAGGTTGTATGTAATATATAAAATGTCCGATTTTGGTTTATCAGTATTTTAAATTCTATTCTGACAAAAAATGCTAAACTTTTTAGGGAAATTTTACATCTGGCTTTAAGAGTAGAGTTTCCTTTGTGAAATAGATCTTCACTCGTTTTGCTTGTGTATCTAACGTTACAATTGTATGCATTGATTTCCAACGCCAATCAACGTGTTTTTCGCGTCCTTTCCTTTTACGAGTGGAAAAGTGGTAATAATGCATCAGCAGCTGCTCGAAACTTTAAGGCTGCATTTGGCAATGATGCAGTTAATGATCGTACAATTCGTCGATGGTACCAAAAATTCGAAGCCGGAGATGAAAGTCTAGAAATTGAACCTGGCGGAAGGCCGGAGTTCAGCATTGATAAGGAACATTTGAAGTTCGCAGTTGAAAAAGAACCTCGAACAACAGTTAAAGAACTTGCTCGAGAATGCAATGTAAGTGCCATGACGATTTCACGCCACTTAAATTTGATTGGTAAGAAAAAGAAGTTGGATAAGTGGGTACCGTACGAATTGAATGACCGACAAAAGTTTCATCGTTACGAAACATGCAATTCGTGATTGATCCGTAATCAAAATTTATCTCTTTTTGGATCGCATTGTCACATGTGACGAAAAATGGCTTTTATATGACAACAGACGACGTTCAGCTCAATGATTAGATGCCAATGAACAGCCACGACACATGCCGAAGCCAGCGTTGCATCTAGAGAAGATAATGTTCACAGTTTGGTGGTCAATAGTCGGTGTGATTCATCACAATTTCTTAAACCCGGAAGAAACTATCACAGCCGAGAAATACTGCATTGAAATTGAACGAATGCATCAAAAATTAAAAGAAAAATCAGCGATATTATTCAATCGAAAGGGTCCAAACTTGCTGCATGACGATACTCGACCGCATGTGTCACGGATAACCGTGCAAAAGCTGAATGCTTTAAATTGTGAAATATTGCCTCATCCTTATTACTCCGCGGATCTATCACCGACGAATTTTCATTTCTTTAAACATTTAAAACAGTTGTTCCGGAGCAAAACTACGGCCCTGAAGCTCACAGATGTAGCTTCCAACCTCGCATCTTAACTTTCTTAATTATTCACATATTTCTTAGAAAAACTAGCAGTCGCGCATTGTCGTCTATTTATGATTCGAAAATCAATGTGCTTTATGGGCCTATTGTCGTCAGTACTTCTTCAGGAAAAGTTTTATCCTGCAAGAAGTATTGACCGGGGACTTTTCCCCCACGCGAGTTGGGTTTTTCCGGCTTCGCCGATCGGCAAGGGAGACTCTTAGCCAATGGGCAAAGGACGATTTCTTTGCCCACCAATGGCAAAATTAATATTCGTTAATAATAAGAGTCTCCCAATCAGCAGCTTTCCCGCTTCGCAGCAGTAACCGCCCCCGCCAAATAATGACGGAAGCGCGTCCTTACGTGCTTCCAAAAATCAGTCTTCTACCAAAATCGAACCGAACAACATCTAGCGCTCTCGATAGAAGCTCCGTCTACGAGATTAAGACCCGGACGTAATTTAATATTTAACATCATCGTATCACTCGGGACATTGGTCCTTCGAGCCAAATCTAACTAATTGTAAGTTCGGACCGTAACATTGGTCCTTCGGATACGGATAGAAGCAAGTTTCTATCAACACACTGTATAAAGTGTAAATAAAGTGACTAGTGTAAGGCAAGTCGGCCTCATTCATCATTCGATTCTTTCAACAACATCACAATACCTCCGTGCGTGGCTCAAATCGGGTGAGCCTGTTTTAATTACAAGCTCACTCCAGAGGTGTCGTCTAAAAAACACGAGCAGGCAAAACTCGTGAGACGTGCATCCGTAACACCAGTTCCTCAGAGAAAAAATCTTTAAAAGTCAAGCGAACGTCGAAGACACCGTTCAAGAATTTATTAACACCAGAACGCCAGATTTTTATCAAACTGAAATTTAAAAACTAGAAACTTGTTGGAAAAAATGTGTAGAACCCAATGGTCGTTATTTCGATTAAAAATATTTATTAGTAAAAAAGTTGTGTTCGTTTAAAATTATTCTTAAAAATTGGACATTTCATATGTTACAACCTAATAACAAACTTTTTGTCAGCCGTTATACTTGAAAGTGATACAAGTCCCTTTCTTCTAATGTTTATTTCTTATGTTAAAATATTTGAGTGTTCGTACAAAAGTTTTTATACTATAATATATAACATTTGAGCCTTTTAGACGAAATCATGCGGATATTTCATTCTATTTACTTTTGCCATTTGAAATTCGAAATGAAAACACTTATGTTAAACTAAAGCTAGCTTAAACACACTTTTTTTTAAAAAATGGACTTGTACCACATTGAAAAATAACGATTCATATATGTGGAGTTATAGTGATCAATCTGCTAAAATAAATAGTTTGCGAATCGTGCTTATCGTTAAACTTAAAAATTTACTCCGTCGTGTCGTTCCGTTCTCCGTAATCGTTCTACACCGTGACTCCGTTCATCCGTTTGTCTTCGTACTCGTTTAAAAAGTCTCTCTATCTGTCTGCCTATCGCTTCGTTCGTCGTGTCTATATTTCTGTTCTTGTGTGTTTCTCTGGCTTGGCTGGCTCCGTAACTCGAGGAAAAACGGCACGCCCGCCCCAGTGCGCATGCACCCAGACCGCTGGGCCTCAACCCCGGGAAATTCCCGGGCCTCCCAGCCACTTGCACCTTCCGTTATGTACCGTTTTCCCGTAACCCTTTCGCTGCGAACAGCGACTTTAGGCGCTCAACTATAGACACTTTCCCTGAGCGAGCAGCGCCTTTAGGCGTTCAGCTATAGGTGCTTCCCCTGAGAGAACAACGCCTATAGGCGACGTGCATTTGTTTTGCATTGTGTTATTATCTTATACAAAGAAATATTATTAAAGATTGTTAAAGATTATTTAAGGCCAGCCGCCTCAAGAAAAATTGGCTCCGCACACCGTTTTAGGAACGACTCGCTTATCGTGTCGTCTGCGCGGACAATCTACTATCGCACCTGCTGCTGAGAGAGCAATTCTCTTCTGAGCGCTCCGCAGTGAGAGAGTTAAGACGTCCGTCCTCGTCCTTCCGTCTACCCGTCGCCATGTGTCACGGTTAGTTTGTACCGTTATTAGTGGAATAGTAAATGTCTCGTCCTTCGTCCTTACTTTCTACATCCCAATCTAAGCCTAAATTACACGGTAAAAATTCCCGATACTACATATATAATAAAGAAATAATTAATAGAGTATTTAGAAATCGGCATACACTCGTGCGACAAAACCAGTAAAATGCCACTGCGCCAGCGTAATCAGGCAAAGACTCACGCTTCACCGGCTCGGAGGTTGCCTTTCGATAACCAAAAATACATAACTTACCTTCCGCTTTTCCGGCGCTCCAAGGATATTTCTCCTGCACTGCTCTACCCTTAGAACACGTATGTACCAGCCACTTTCTTATTTTCTAAAACTGTGCTCGAATCAGGCATCGCTAGACCAGCAAAACGATTACCTGGAACCAGCATCGTGGTAAAAAAATCGCCTGCAATGTGAAGGCCTACAATGTAGCTGAAACTGATTACTGGAATTGCGTTTTATCGACCAAATACTTTGTTGCGGTACACGTAGACTTAAATAAAGTTGGAAGGCAAGGAATTAATTTTCAGGCATTCGGAGTAGTTAAATCACTCATTTGCATCAAGGAAGAACTTTATTTTTTACTAAAAGTATATGAAGCTTCTTGTTTTACTTTAATATTTTCCAATGCAATTATAAAAACTAATACATACATATGTAGGAAGGTGAACCTGAGGCGCGCAGAAATAGACTACGGAGTATTTAGTTTCTAAAAAGTCGCAGAGTGTATGGAAATGAGAGGAAGACTGAATAAATGAGAGAGAGAAACGATGTACGAATGAGAATAAAAGAAGAGTGCATGGTGAAAAATTAGGATTACGTTGAGAAAAGTCGAAGTCGAGGGAGCGTGCGTGCGATACAGTGATAGTTTTATATTCTTAGTTTCTTCTACAGCCATTAGTTAATAAATTAGTTCTAGTTAGCATAACGTTCCAATTAATAACCTCTGTGCAACCCAGTTTTACACATACGTAAGAAATATAATTTATTTGAAATTGATTGAAAATTAATATACGTCTGCTCAAATTCACGGCTGCTCAAAAATTCACTTTTGCTTAACATTGCTCAAAGAAAAACGGAAAAGCAATCCACCACCTATTCAAGTCACTGATAACCAGGGTAATTACTAATACACAATCATAAATTCAAACGTTTTACCGCGAAGGCTATACACAATTTTATATTACTGCAGCGACGTTAATTTAACAAGCAAAAAATTATGCTTCTTGTCTCGGAGGCCATGCACACGTATTTAGGGCTAAGCTCATACGAAACGTACACACATCTGCATGCACACAAACACTTAATTCAATTAATTGTAAAATATACAAACACTCAATTAAATGAATTTTAAAATATTCTTCTCTCTACACATATTTGGATGAAATAGTAATTATATGTAGTACCATGCATACATTTCCATGCCAAAAGACACTTTTGAATACTTAAACCTTCCTATTTATCGATAAAGTTTCGTACAGATATAAACGATTTATTTGCGAAAAAAATAAAAAGCAGCTTCTGAAATGTAACATTATCAATTTCAGTTCACACGAAACTAGACACGTCATTAAATTATAAAATGGTAATGACTATAACCAACAACGTAAAATATATTGCAAAGGTTCCTGTAACGGCAAGAGCAATTCAAAAACTTAATAAAACAGTCCCTGTGCCACATGAAAATGACAGAAAGAACATGAGGAGTTGGCAACTTAAGAAACACAATTAACCCAGTCAGCCCGCGTGAAACATTTCTCCCTGTACGACAAACGAACGTGTGATTTGCATTCGTTATGTGGATTGCATTTCCCTCACATAGTTAAGAGTCCGTCGAAAGTAACTGAAACCCTGGCATCCAGCCAGTCGGTCGATGCTGGTAAGCATCAAGACATGCTCGCTCTCGAATGCCTCAAAAATTCCCCCTGCATCGACTGCAACCGAAAGACCTCGGCACGTGTATCGAACGTCCTAATCTATCTGCACCAGTGAAATAAGACGATCTTGAGCGCTGCAGAATTTATGAAAAAGATCTGTCGAAACTTTCGACGTTCGCTTGTAAATTCCTCTCGCGTTGCGGTTCCTCTCATGACTCATACTCGATGCTCGTCTCAATACCCGCTAGAACGATTTCCGACGTCAAGCAGTTGGATCGGAAATTCACGTGTACACACCGAGAATAGAAGGCGCAATTTCGTGAGCAGAAGAAGAACAGAGATATACGTACGCTATACGAACGGATGAGACTGGAGAATAGGAAGAAATGAAACAATAGTTTCGTTCCTTCTTCCTACGTCGCTCACGTTCTGCCGTTCGGTTGCCGGCTTCCTACCTCTTCGATCCGCGATTCCGAATCGTACAAGTCAGATAGGAAATCCAATTTCGTGATAGACTTGCGTGCACGCGGCATCCAACGAGGAGAATTGGGAAAGAAAAGGGTACCGGTAAGGGTGTGCATCTTTTAGAAAATACAGATTCCAACGTCAAACCGGAACTAATAATATACATAACTCCGATATTTCCAGTATTTCTGATTCTTATTCGGGTCAGTGTATACATAATGAAGGGTAATACCCTGTGTGACGAATTCGAACCAACTATTCATTTTTGCCTTACGCAAGATTTGAATTTACCACCATCCGTGCAGTAAAGTGTTGGCAACCCTATTAAAAAAACCATTTGATAGCTGATAGTTTAGGGTTAGTAAAAATGGAGCGTTACACAATAGAACAATGTGTTTTCATTGTTGAACAATATTTCAAAGATAATGAAAGTCTGGCGACCGCAGTTAAAAATTTCGTACAAAATATGGTCGGAATAGTGATTTAACTTCGTCAACTGTGAAGATAGTAATTGAAAAATTCAGGCAGACTGGATCAATTGGTGATGCTAAACATATGTGGTTTCAACAAGACGGTGCTACATGCCATACAGCCCGTGGAACAATTCAATTACTGCATCAGACTTTTCCTGGCCGTGTACTCTCCCGTTTCGGTGATAAGGATTGGCCCCCTAGATCGTGTGATTTAGGTCTATTGGGTTTCTTTTTATGGGGTTATTTGAAGTCAAAGGTACATGCCAACAAGCCCACAAGCATGCGTGCATTGAAGCAGGAAATTCAACGCTGCTTTAACGAAATTCAGCCACATTTATGCAAAATGGTCATGGAAAATTTCAACAAAAGAGTGCGTACATGCCGACAAAGCCGTGGAGACCATTTGCCATATGTATTATTCCATACATAACCCTATCTTCTGTACTTTACGATTTAAAAAAAAAAATAACAATTTAAAGAAAAAAAATGTGTTTTTTATTTGATTCAAATCTTGCGTTAATTTTGGGACACCCTTTAGTATATCCTAATTGTAAGAACACTAAATACATTTTATGCGAGAAAGGATGTGAGTATGTGAATGCAAGATCATAGTGATCATTATGGTGATCGATGGACATTTCTGAAAGAAATCAGCCGCAAAATCCAAGAAAGAGTTAAAAATTAAGGTCACTTTGTTTTACTCGCTCATCACATTCTTCTTGTTGCGTAGATAAACGTCTCATAGGGAGCATGGGTCAGAAATAAACCGTTTTTTGCAAATAAATGTTAAAGTTGCAACTCCGTGATTAGGTTTCCGATCAGCAAGTCAGCCCCCGAGGATACCCACACAGTGGAACGAAACGTACGAATTACCTTTATTGGCCGAAGTGTCACATCTACTAGTTTAAAAGCTAGGAAGATGTCAGTGACCTGCGCTCGGTTTCGGATCCTCTCAAGGGCCTTCATGGGGAGAAAAACATTAACACATGCACTTTGTTTACTCGCTGGATGGCATCGTCACCCATATTTGCAGTTCGTATAGCACGCCTCTGTTTTAAACTGGTAGATGTGACACTTTGGTCAATAAGGGTAATTTGTGTCCTTCTTTTCTTTGTGTGCCTATCGCCGGGGGCGTCTTGCTGATCGGAAACCCAATCACGAAGAAGCTTTAAATCTTTTTAATATTAACATTAACTTGTGACCCATGGTCCCTGTGAAATATTTCACCTACGAAACAACACGAATGCGATGAGACAATATAAAAATTATGCCCTTAATTTTTAACCCTTTCCCGGATTAAATTCAATTTTCCTGTATCTATTTTGAAAAAAATACAATTTTTTTAAATTTCAGAATCTTAATCGCTAAAGTCATTTAAATTTTTTTCCGCAAAAAGATTCTATAAACTTTCCCGAATATAAAGATGCATATTGCTTTCATGTTATAAACATTTAAGCATGTTTAAAGAATGCTAAAAACGAAAGCGACTCCAAAATTATCCCAATTTTTGTGGATACTTTCCTATCTATGTTTAAAAGTATGTGCCCAAGAGAAAATCTAATAGCACAAGGAGATAGGGCAGACATTTTTCTTGGGGAAAACATGATTATTTGTTACACGAGGTTTGTATTTGACTGATAACTTATAATAAAATAGCTTCGCAAGTCAGAAGATACTGCCAGTGATTCACAGCGCAGCCGTTTCACCCGCGCTAGTATTATAGCTTGCTTTGTCAGTACATTTATTGATTATGAGTTATTTTATGACAATAACACTACGTTAAACAAAGTACTATATTTGTAAAACTGGATCATATAAATAAACAATATTGTTCAATTTCATTCAAAATTTTAAGATTATGCGACTTATTCAATATAAAGGTGCTTGTCACCAAAAAAAAACCCTACATAGTGGAGACAACGGATTACATACCTGAATTTAGCACAAAAAGCATTATTAGAATTACATATTAAAGTTTTTGTATCAAAATAAGTGACTTTATTTCTCTTCCAGCACTTTTACATTTAACCTTTCGTAGTCGTATTTAATTTTAAAAAAATGTGTAATCGTACTTAAAACATCTTAAGCGGGTATTTTCTCGTCAAATTCTCACCATAAAGCGGGCGATCTTCTGCAATTCGAGTGCAAAATTACTTCTGCATAAAATATCTATAACTTTTGAACTATGGGTTATTTTTTAATATACTTTCAGTATCTTTTTAAAAAATAATTCCTTTATTCACTTTGCTTTGTCTTCTCCCGCGTTTTAATAATAATATGCACGAAACGAGTTTAGACGTTTCCCGCTTAATATGTGTTAAAATAAAAGTAGTAAAATTTTAGTAAGAATTATATACCTTATGTGTATACCTGAGAAACGTGTTGATTCTTTGCTTTGGTGGCTAAGAGTAGACATATGCCCGCTAACTAAGGGTTAATACCTATTGAGGCTTACACCCTCAATCTGCCGGGTTTTATGATATGCACCAAAGGCCACTATTTCCGAAATATTAACCCTTAACGAACGAGCGCATTTTTCTAGAACAATCACCAGTAGATCGACGGAATTTTTACAAATTAAGTGCTTTATCCCCAGAGCGAGAAAAAGTGCGTAATTAATATCACTTTTACTGGATTTTATAGTCAGTAATAATAGGTAGCATATTACTAGATACAAAAAGATACTGAAGTGAAAATTACAGAAAAATAATGCGGATTGAAATAAACAAATACATGTGTGCATGTAATGTATAGATTTCTATACATTTATATATTTATTTTTTATAGATTTACAATGTATTTATACAAAATAGAAAGTGCAAGTAAAGAAGTAGACAATTACTTATATATTTTTTTGGTGTAGTACTTCCCCCAACAGCCCCCTATGTGGATATTAGGTTTTTAGTACAGATATCTCGCCATGCCTCCTGTATGGTGGCATTCGATTTTCTTGGAATATTTATAATGTCGTGAATATGGCGGAATTCGTAAACAAAGTAAAAAAGTAAACAATTACTTATATATTTTTTGACTGTGATACTTCTCCCAACAATCCCCTACGTGAACACCAGGTGTTTTAGTACAAATATCTCGTCATGCCGCCTCTATGGCGGCATTCGATTTTCTTGGAATATTTGTAATGTCGCGGATATGGCGGCATTCGTTCGCTAAAGGTTAATTAATTTCGGGGCACACTGAAGGCTGCCTTCGGGGCTTCGGTGGGCCTAATCCATGCTTCTTTGTTCATGGATTTGAATAGTGATTGCCTTATAATGGTCTCAGGGGCATCGGCAAAGCGGCCCTGGTGTCATTGTTTCGAGCGGACCGCGATCCTTAGACCGGAAAGACGCTCAATCTCAGGGCACCCTGACTTCCCCTTCTTTACCGTTACTTGGTCGAAGGTGGATGAGTTGGATGCGGGAAATTTGCGATGTTGCCGATGTTCTCACACCCCCTTGAACGGAGACGTCAGTACACCTACGAAATATCAGACCCTCCTGATTGGTCAGGAAGGGAAGAGTGGGAGAGTGCAGTGCCGTCTCTCAACACATAAAAGGGCAAGTGTTCGCCCACAACATTACATTCTTAACACAACATAACACTTTGATATACACAGGTGTGTGGTAGGGCACTGCTTGGTGGTAGCCATAGTTTGCTGCCCAAGTGCCACACCCTCACAGTACACACTTAAATATCAGTTTGTAATTAAATTATTTGTACAATTGCCATAACTAATAAAATAAATAATAACCAATAGAGTCAGTGAATCTCTAAGTATTTTCCTCCCTTATGGGAGGTGGTCCTTCGAGTCACCATAAAATAAAATAAAAATACCAACAAGCTCGAACGTCGGAAGTCGATCACGAGCCCAAACAATACCACTGTAAGGAAACCGTGAGAATGACCAAATAGCCCACAAAAAGAGAGGTACAGTAAAACCGCAATAAATGCATCATGACTATCCCCTCCACATAGTGGGATCCCCCTTGGCGAACTTCGACGCTCGACGAGGCAGCAGTGTAACATGATACCACTCGAATGTATCGGCGAGGTAATACTAATTGGAGGGTCGGCCGTTTTCATTTTTGATTTTATTTGAAACCTTTGCTAACGTATTTGTGAGATTTATCTGATTAAAATGATGCCAAACACGATATAGTTTGAATTATATTTCCTTAATATTTAATAAATTTACTTACTATTTACATAATCCAAACTATATCGTGTTTGATATCATTTTAATCAAAAGAATCTCAAAAGTACATTCAGAAAAGTTACATTTAGAAAAATTAATAAATAAACAAGTTTATTGTTGCAATGCCTCGCCGATACCTTCGAGTAGCTCACTTTGTTTATTTGCTCTCTCTGTCTCTTCTACTGTCTGCCTTTTTTTAAGTTCGCGTTCGGCTCGAGCCCTAATGTAAGCAAAAATTCGGCACAGGTACTCGATAAGAGCACTGATTTGCCCCCGAGATTTGTGCATTTATCGAGGTTTTACTGTATTTGGTGATTCAGAATCTCATCTTCGAAAATAATATACACTCTCTAACAGGTGAAAATGTTTGAACCCGATCACGGAGCACTGATTACACTGTCCTACAAATTTAAAACCTTTTTCTGTTTTCCAATAGCCATTTGGTGATTCTTATAGTGTCCGTCGTCCTGAACACGAATCCACCAACGAAAATTCTCTATCACCCTCTGTTTTCGAAAAACATCAGTTTTTGTAAAAACAGTGGACTTCGGCAAAGAAACTGGTATTACGTGAAATCTAAAAACGATAGACAGTTCTTCTGGATATCAAAAAATAGAGGAGTGTTTCCTGAGTATACAGGTTTGAGCAGTTATAATATTCCGTACTTTTAAATGGTAGTAAATAACTGCCAAAGTTTACAAACGAGCGGATGCGCGAATTTTCTACGCATTAACATTGCATTTTCACGTAGAGTACTATTGCTAGTACAACTTTACTACAAATTATTGGATTCTGCGGACCTATCTGAAGAAAAAACTATCGGCGAAAAATGTCGTAACTGTTTTCGCTTTGGCACAGTTTAAGAAAATATCCGTCAACAACGTGTACCGAGCGTTTTCCCGCTACGACGCGTCGCGACGCCATCGCTCGTCGAGGCGGGCTCGCCAGTAGCCAGCGGGCACGCATAATACTTTCACAGACCATGAACGTCAATGGATCCTGTTGAGGTGGCATTCTCAACCTCTTTACTAACATTGTGGCTCCAAACTAGTTGAAAATATATCATTTATTAATCAAATAAAAGTACTACATTAAAAATCAAATATTTATTAGCTTTAATAAGTAAATCGTCAATTATAAACAGACGTAACTTCACTTTTGTAACTTCTATTCACCATAAAAAAATTTTAAAATAAGAAGAAACACGTTATTAACACTATTTCTACCAAAAGGTGTCAAAAGATACCTCTGAAATTTTCGCTTAGAACTGCCATAATTAGTTTAATCGTTTTTTCTCAAATGAAATTTTGACTTTTCCTATAATGGTTGTTAAACAAATTATACGGCATCTTTTTTCTCCGATCTCATTCTGGATCTAAAATACGTGTGCAGTATACCTATTTCTACCATGAGGTGTCTTTTGACACCTTTGCACTTGAATGCAAATATCTTGGGAGTAACTGCTAAAAACTAAGTTGTATATAATATTTTTTCTTTCATCAGTTAATTAATTCGACATTGTAACATTATTAACTAAACAACAGAATGATAAGGGAAATGTATGTATGCATACACAGCGTGATCGCTTTAATGCGACGCAGTATTTTTCACCCACTTGTAGCTATCTAATAAAAAAAATTTGGAACAAGAATTGCGGGGTACGAAGTATACAACAGATATCAGTAAAAATATTCAAAAACAGTTTATTTTCATGGTGAAATTGTGGGTAAAAAGAGATATGTATTCCTATTTGTAAAACCTCAATTTCGCTCTAAAACCAAACTGTTCTTGAATTTTTTTACTGTTATCTATAGTCCACTCCACATCCTACAATTCTTGTTCCAATCTTTTTTTTATTAGATAGCTGCAAAAACTCATCTTCTGCATAAATGCCCTCCCTGTCACGTTTCCTCACTTCAAATTTCGGATTTATCTTGCAAGCAATTCAACCGGTGCAAATCCGACGACAAATGCTTGAAGTGTATTCAAATCAATATATCAATTATTCATTAAATGCATAATCACGTAGCGAAAATTTCTATGCAAAACATTCAATGAAATAAAGGTTGCACTAAAACCATGAAATAAAATTATGTAGATAGTAAGATGGATATGAGCATGTATTACAATCTGCATATGTGTTGTTCCATTGAATTGAAAATTATCTGCTACGAACACAGTTTTCATTGCTCTGAAGTGACGTATATTCGATGGATGTGTCAAAATATCATTTCATGCAAATAGAAATACAATGAGATTGTAAGCTATAATATCTTAGCTGCAAATCCCGGGTGTTTCACCTAACTTGACCACCTTAAATATGTCGCTTATTTTGTATGATAGAAAAAATGTCAGAGGTAGAAAATATTCTGTTTGAAGGCGTCAATACGGTGACGGACCGAATTATTTCTTCAAGGTCATTTTTCTCGTGATTTCAAGGCCATCGTATTTTTTTTACATGGGACTACATATTTTCACTACACAGTCTTATAGCTTATAAAAAAACGAATCCAACTAACAAGGGAACATCCCGAGGTGCCACACGCCGATTTTGATGAAATTTTAGTATGATGTAGTACTCGTTAGAATATTCGACACGTATTTTTTTATATCGGCAATCGTCCACGTTAAAGGGGTGAAAACCGCCCCCAAAGTTGGGGGCCAAAAGTGTATTTCGTTGAATATCTTGGAAACTATGAGAGATAGAGCATTTGCGTACATTGACGAAATTAGCGCCTTTGCATTACGAATTTAACGGCATAATTTCTTTTGCAAAATCTCCATTTGTTTAAACAATATGTTGAAAAATAACATATTTTCGGCAGTTTTACCACTTTAATGTTATTCAATTTTCTTGAATATTTTTTTGTAAAAACTACATTTCCTATACAAAATTACGGATAAATAGGAATTTCGATTTTTTCATCAACAAAAAAGTTACTACATATGAGATTTTATCGTTCGACGCGCGAAATAGAGTCCCTACACGAGTCGTTCCTTGTTCATAACTCCCCGGTAATTTGTAAATAAATTGATTTTACCGATAACCATTCGTTGCTAACGAAAAGAAAAGAATTTTCCGTTACTTTAATGCGATATAATTTTCGGCTACAGCACTGCGCGCGGTTTATGGAGGGACATTCACAGGTCGGCACGGTGTGAACAAATAAATGAAACAACAAGAATGGAGTGTAAAATGCTTATAGAAAAACTACTTTAATTTTGCAATGAACAATGTAAAATAATAAAGAATAGCAGAAAAATTGCAATTTTGGTTTTTAACAAAGATACTTACTGTAAATTATTACCGCAAGAAGCTATTAGCGCTTTCCAAAATCTTCGCAATAGCAAAAACTCTTTCGTCAGCATACGAATGTTGATGCGAATAGAATTCGACAAACATTAAACACTCACTATTATATATACCTTAAAGACGATGACGTATCGACTTTACCATGTCTGTCATTGGTTATTAGTATAATAGTTAAACCCCACCCTCTTTTTCCTCGCGAAGAGGAAATTTCCGAAGTATGTTGTAAAAATGGGAAAGATCCCTGAAATTTGTCATCAGGCGAAAGCCTGTGATTTTCGTAACGCATAGACAAAGAGTTATAATCTTTGACATTTCTAACCATAAGCAGGCCGAAGCTGTAGATTCGTGAAGTGCGGTAGACATACACCTCGGCTACTTCTCATTGTTGGTGTGCGGTCACTACTTTTTCTATAAGCATTTTACACTCCATTCTTGTTGTTTCATTTATTTGTTCACACCGTGCCGAACTGGGAATGTCCCTTCATAAACCGCGCGCAGTGCTGTAGCCGAAAATTGTATCGCATTAAAGTAACGGAAAATTCTTTTCTTTTTGTTAGCAACGAATGGTTATCGGTAAAATCAATTTATTTACAAATTACCGGGGAGTTATGAACAAGGAACGACTCGTGTAGGGACTCTATTTCGCGCGTCGAACGATAAAATCTCATATGTAATAACTTTTTTGTTGATGAAAAAATCGAAATTCCTATTTATCCGTAATTTTGTATAGGAAATGTAGATTTTACAAAAAAATATTCAAGAAAATTGAATAACATTAAAGTGGTAAAACTGCCGAAAATATGTTATTTTTCAACATATTGTTTAAACAAATGGAGATTTTGCAAAAGAAATTATGCCGTTAAATTCGTAATGCAAAGGCGCTAATTTCGTCAATGTACGCAAATGCTCTATCTCTCATAGTTTCCAAGATATTCAACGAAATACACTTTTGGCCCCCAACTTTGGGGGCGGTTTTCACCCCTTTAACGTGGACGATTGCCGATATAAAAAAATACGTGTCGAATATTCTAACGAGTACTACATCATACTAAAATTTCATCAAAATCGGCGTGTGGCACCTCGGGATGTTCCCTTCTAAGTGCAATATGTTGACCTTCACGTGACCTTTAGCGAGAACATTATGAAATGTTTATCAGTAACTTCAGTACGAGTTCGGGGACAGTAAGTAAATGAATGAATTTCAATTTCATTAAAACAATGTACCGTGTGATTATCCCTGGTGCTTGTAAACCGACATTCGTATTCTCCTTTCATTGGTTGAAGTATGTTTACAAGAATTTTTGGCGTGTTCGTCGTTGCTATTCGCCGGATCCTCTATCGGGATGTTACAGCGGCACGCGGCATGATGGATAAGTTTATTCCACTGATACCGATACCATACCTTATTGTGCTGATACTGATTGTAAAGCGATAATCTTCTGTTAAGATTATCGCTTTTATAATAATGTGTAGTGGCATAGCAAAGCCTTCGTAAATGATGCATTGTAGCTACCTAACCCAGTCAAACAGGCTCGTTTTGTCTTCATAGCCGCATGCCATTCCGCGTTTTACCTGCTAACTCCATTTCTTGTTCTTCTCGTATTTCAGGACGTTCTTTCTATCGAAAACCTCTTCTGTAACAATTTTACAATTAAATGCAAACATGCTGCTTTTTCTCGCATTCTAGAACTTCCTTTCCAACGGACTTTTTCAACTACCGTCTCGTCCCTAATTAGAATATCTGCCTGCTTGCTGGCTTTCCATGAGTTTTCCTCTCCACACTCCCTTCTCTACGGGACATCCCTATTCTCCATTTTCTTTTCAGAGATATTGTATGAACAGGAAATTTTTATCGAGCCCATCACCAGTACTACGTTGTTACTCTGTCCGATATCACCGTGGAAGTCTTATTATTAAACATTATTATAAGTTACACTGAAACATCGGTATAATTTAAACAAAATAGTGCAAAACTGACAAAAGAATCGTCTTGAGCGGTTGGACGACAGTAGAACCCTAGTATTAATGAATAGTACGTGCGAGTGTCAGAGATCGGAATGGGCGTGGATGGTTTGCTAGGTAGAACGTATGTTGTATGAACGAGGGTGAATTGTGAAACAATGCAAGTGTTGGCCGAAATCGTAGAGGAGATATGTGTTAGAGGTCAGGCAACAATGTATGGAAGAGCGTATGTAAGCGAGAGAGAGAGTGAAGCGCGAGAAGAGTATAGCGAGAGAATTGTAAGCGTAAAGAATGTGTTAAAAGACTTTTGTTTGTGAGCCTCCTATTAATTTATATCTTTATCAATTATTTTTAATATACATGTGGTATCGAAAATCGAGGTATGGCCTCATCGCGACCGCCTAAACTACACAGTCTAGGCAGCTGTTTATAAGATGCGTGCTACGGAGGCCCTTCGATCCCTACGTTAAAAGGAAAGCGCAGTCAAACGAGATACGGGTATCCCCCGAAGAATGCGATTAATCCGTGCCGTGTTCTTTGACACCGTGTTGTTCGAGACTACAAAAAACGAGATTCCGTTTCAAGTGTAAAAATAAAAAAAAACGTTATTCTGTTAAATATAAACTAAAAACTTTTGTAAGACTCCGCGCCAGCGAGGCGCCGAGCCGGGCGTTCTCACGCCTGGCTTTCGTCAAGAGGACCTTTCGCTAGCGAGGGAGGAAGACAACCCTCGCCTCTACGGGGCCTTTCGGGGAAAAGAGTCCTTGGAAGGAGAGGCCCACGTTCCTCTCCGAGGAAAGCCGCTGATAGGTTCGCGTAAGGGAGGAAGGAAGTCGTATAAATATACGACTTCCAGGGCCCGCCGTAACATTACGAGAATTGTCGTTGTAGAGTCTGTATGGACGAAACATTCCTAGTGTTATCGTCGTAGCGTCTGTATGAGCGCCACGCAATCTTCTCAAAGATTATTATATATATCTAACTGTACAAAGATATTCCGAGTATTATCGTCCTAGCGAGCATTACTAGATTTACTGTTGACGAACTTGTTCTAACGCCACGTCTCTCCGGACGAATTGTTATACGTGATTGTACACTGCCATTGTATTATTAAAAAGAAGTTTATATATTATATTTCACTCTTACACTTTGTTCTTTTGAAAAAAGTACTGAGATATATAATATATATAAAATATAATATTTGGCAGATATGTACATCGTTTCATTTAAATTCATTATGTGTAAATACAATATACTGAAGTTCGTGTAGATCGTTCCAGTTACTCACTCAATGACGAAAAAAGTGCCGGAGACATGAGATAACTTCTGCGTAAAATTGCCAGTCAACAATGTGTTAAGCTATTCGGCCGAGGAATGCTACAACGATGGGTGACCGCGCGCTCCTCTCTTTCTTTTTCACGATCCTACATGTATGTGGGATTGGGTATATTTGGTGTTAAAATATAGAATAAAACTAAGTTTATTAACTAGAACTATACACTAAAAGGTAATACAAAATGAATATGTCTTTGAACTGACTCGTATCGTGGCTTATAAAGAACTAAATAGCATTCGCTCCGCTCAGTCACTCGTTCGTACTTATACATCCATGCACTCATTCATACGTACGCACATGTATTCCTTAAAACACACTTTGCACGTTCTAGTTTTTTTTTGTTCGATACCAGTTACTATTTTTTCTAAAGCTTAGTCTTTTAGTTGCTCCCAAAGACTAAAAGGTGAATCAATGCAAGAAGCTCTTTTACTTACAATTACGGGATTTTAGCCGATCCCATCTATCGTGTAACTTCGAGGTATTACTGTACTACAATTGCGATAAAAACCTAAATATCACGACTAGTCACTTTTTTTTATAATAAACTGAACACGATTGAACCCACCGAAGAAAGATTTTACAATATCTTATAGTATCCTGAGTTTCAAAAATTGAAATAGCTAATGCAAGTGTAAACACGAGTTAACTCGTGAGCGGTCAACAATGTGTTAACACCTGAGACGTCGCGGATCGACGCGAAGATGCTGCGTCAGCGTCCTCTCCTTGTTGAATATTCTTTTCCACGTCCTTTTCCCCCTAAGTTCTTAATAGGAGGGTATTACTCGATCCCACATACATGTGGGATGGGAACAGCAATGATGAAACACAACGGATTTTAACATAAAAAATAATAGTTTAATGATATATGGTTTGATACAGAAAAATACTATGTCCTCTTTCACATCACGTTGGCGACTGCCTTCGATCACCTCGCTCACTTGTTTCGCGCTCCGCTTACATAAATCGTCGTAGAAGTCGGTGTTCCCGTAGCGGGGACATTCGCAAGTCGCCGTGAAAACAAATATTTATCAGGGCATGGAGATGTGCGTCGCCAATTCATACATAATGCATAAAATAACAAAACAATAGAATAACGAAAAGCCACTGACACACTTAAATTTTGTGAAATGTTTAGTCGATCAGTTAGTAGGACATTTCCGGTACCAAACACTATCTACAGCGCAACATTCAACGTCATTCGTAGACATTCGATTAATTAATTAGCATCACATAATTAGTTCAGGAGGCAAGAAAGACTGTGCAGTATGTTCGGACCGGAAAACTCTAGGAAAAAGACGACAAATACACAAGTACTGTGCTACTTGTACACGACAGCCAGGACTTCATAACAGAGATTGTTTTGCAAAATATCGTACTTTAAAAAATTATGGAAATTAAAAATTGTATTTTTACGTATTATAAGTAGTATTAACCGCTTAACCAGTTAACTGTGGCACCCTCGTTTGAGAGTGCGCACTGTTTTGTGTCGCCAGAATCGAACCATGACGAGTATACTCGTCAATCACAGAGTAAGTTGCGCTGGAAAGATATTGGATCAAAAAGATGGGTTTATTTTATAAAATTGACAATTTTATTACTAATATTTACTTATTTGGTTAACATACACATATATTACATACATATTAAACTAAAAACGCAATAAAAATGAAATATTATACATATAAGAGCAAGAATTTAAAATTCTGCTGTGGAGTGGTATTCAGCGAAACAGGGTACTATACACAATGGGACTTTGCAAATGGAACACCAGTAACCGATTCCTTCCTGATCTTACGTTTATAGCAAGGTATCATTATAGGTCATATTATATATGATTTTTTTTATACCATTTTTGTCATCTACAGATATAGCTCACTAGACGTAGCTTTGCAAGGCACAAAAACAGCAATTTTTTCGAGAAAAAACAATATGTTTATTATGCTTCGTGACACAACCCGAGTTAACTCGGGCTTCAATGAAAAAGCTAAAAAAACACAATCTAACCAAAAGTAATACAGCACTGTCGTCTAAGTAATAATAGGTAATAAGAGCTAAAGTAAAAATCAAGTAAATATACTTTACGATCTATAAGTATCATTGACAGTATGGCACAATCTGAAACATGGTGTAACACATAAAGGCACATCACAGTCTGGACAATAATACCTGGTTTCTCTACGAATTTTCTTGCCCTGAGCATCACGTTTTTACTACATACTCCACATTGACGAGTTGGGTTTTGTTTTTTTCTCAGTAGCAATATTTCGGGCGATGGAATTAAATATCCCTAAAATTTTCCGCGCCCGAGTTAACTCGTTCATAGGAAAATCGAAACGGCATCTATGCCCGAGATATCTCGGGCATGGTCGTTAAGCGGTTAAACACAACAAACCAGTTTCAACAAATTCTGTGTGTTTTAACACGTTCCGTGCCATGTGTACCATTTCTGGCACACGTCAAACTTGATCTGCAGGCCACGTGCACCATAAACGGTACACGCAGGCATATTCATTTAATCCGCCAAAAAAAGATGTTTTATGACAAATTTAATTCTATAAAATAAATTTCTACTAAAAGAATGAGGCATTAAACAAAATGCAATATAGAACAAAGCACATAAATTTGTTTATTTGTTATATGTACAATAATTATGAATTACAAGCAATGGTTGATTTTTTTAAAGCAAGGGATGCATAGAAATGGCTTATTCGGGCAATCTCTGCAAAACGTCACAACTCTTTTAGTTCTTTGCCTTGCTACTTTAGTACCATACCGATTTACATTTTGTTTATAGCAGGAAGTGCAACGTTTTCTAACATTTACCGCTTTGCCCTCTTGTTTTTTAATTTCGTGTCGTTTTCTAGAGGTTGTCGCAATCTCAGGCGCTAAATTGTTGTTGTTATCCTCACAGTAACATAAATAATTAACTAATCGTTTTCTAAATTCTACTATTGATACAGAACTATGTTGCTGAGTATTGTACAATATCCAAGCATTAATAACTGATGTGTTTAGAAAAAGCTCAAACGCTACTTTTTTATACCACTTGATAGTTTTGCGCAAGGGGTTGCTATACGCTGCCATTTGGTCGGAAACATCAACAGAACTCTTGACTTCATTGTAATCAATCACCAGTTTCGGTTTAACGACATCATACCCTTTTTTACTAACAACAGCTGTCTCTACAGAATGTTTCGTTGACACTAGTAAAACATCTCGTTTGTCCTTCCACTTCATCAGTGTTATGCCATCTTTCCGTTCTTTTGCATATATTTCGCCTCGTCGTAATTTTTTTTGCACCACTTCTTTGGGAATTCTCTTGCGATTTGAACGAATCGTTCCTATTAGATGGGTGTTTCTAGCAATAAGTTCTTCAGCCAAATCTATGCTAGAATACCAATTATCAACGCATAGCGTATGCCCCTTATCAAATATGTTTTGACAAAGTGACATTACAACCGCCTTGGGTGTTGTTCTCTCTTTGCCAGATTGTTGTCCGCAGTAAATTTGAAAGTTGTACGTATATCCTGGTTTGAAACATAATTTAAATAATTTCACACCATATCTGTGTCTTTTTTGTTTCATGTATTGTCTAAAAACTACACGGCCGCGAAATGGTATTATGGATTCATCAATACATATCATTTCCGGTGGATCATAGTATTTTGCAAAATTTTCTTTTAATTTGTCGATAATTGGTCTCATTTTATACAGGCGGTCTTCAGGATCTGCATTTTCATTGTTTACGAAATGCAACATTCGTAACAATATCTCGAAGCGATTTCTTGGCATTACTGATGGAGGGAATTTTTGAGCAAATATTGGATCTTTCGACCAATATAAGTTAATTTCGGGTAATTTGACTAATCCCATCCATATGAGAAGGCCGAAAAGTTTTTTTATCTCAGATTTGTTGGTGGGAATCCATTTATCCAGACGACATGACCGTTTCTGAGTCAATACTTGCATCGCGTAAATGTTAGTTTGTTCTGCTATATCTTCGAACATTTCATCGGTAACGAATAGTAAGTAAAATTCTTCTTCTGCACATAAATAATCCACTAACGTTATTCTAGGTGTACCCATGAATGGTATAAGTGACGGTTGATTTCCACTTGGATTTATCCATTGGTCTGGTAAATCATCAGTAATATTTGGCGCTTCATCTTCAGTTTCGGAGCTATATACAATTCGGTGGGATTCCGATCTATGGCGCGCGGTAACCTCAAATGTCTCATCGCTTGTTTCATCGGAAGATAACATAAATCTGCGCGAGCGTTTTATACTAAATGGGATTTCTATTTCGCTGGAAATAGAACTAGAACTATTTGCGTCTTGTACTTCCATATTGCCTATCATTGGGGGTAAAAATTAAAAGTTGGATCACTCGATCGATACAAAAAATTAAAAGATGAAAGAATAAACTAATGAAAGGTAACAATAGAAACATGCTTTCTAACAGAAACAAATGAAAAACAAACAATGTTTTCTCTGCATATATATACCTACCGCCTCTTTTGTTAGATATTCTATTTCCCTCGCTTTGTACTTAACAATTCCGAATACAACAGGTTCTCTTTACTAATTGAAAATTTGCGAACTGATTGACTTTCACAGTCGAAATGATCGCAGCGCCACGTGTACCATAAATGGCGCACTATCTGATAACTACTCTAAACAAGCTAATTACTTATGGATTGATGATGTAATGACATATTGTGTGACAATATATCAACTTTTAGTCAAAACAGCGAATGGCCTGGAGATCATGTTGGGCAAAAACGGCATGGCACGGAACGTGTTAATATCCATATATTGACTTTAAATCCTGTACGGAAAAGTAAATGCAAAACGCTAAATTTGCTCCGACTTGCTGGTACTCCCAAGAGCGAAATCTGCCGACCGCAAAGAGTTAAGCTATTACATCGTCTCACATACATTATTTTATTATCAAAGGATCTACCTTTTTTCCAACATTCTTGGTCGAGTTCGACATCCGCAAAAGTCCATCGTGTAGCAAGGAACCCTAAGAATCAAGATTTCTCGAAGGGGATTGAAAGCGAGCGATCGATTCTTCTTTTTTGTGTGCCGTTTCAACTTTCATGCAATAAGCCGGCTTCTCATCTTTTTATAACATGTATTCTATATTGTGAAAAGATGGCGACAGAATGGAAGGTGGATGTATCTCGTCAAAATGGAAGACGGCAGATCAATTCTTGCACATATTTTTCATGAAGAAAACGTAAAGCATAGTACTTTTTTTATCTTTGATAGTATCACTAGTTTTTATTTAAGCAATACGCTATAAGTTAAACAACACATTATAGTAGTTGAAACGAAAAACATAAAGAAATCAACAATGATAACTCAAACTTTTTTTTCTGGTTTATTCTACAACTTATGTAGGCAAATTAGAAGAAATTGAATTATCCAAATCGCACATAGTCTTCAATAAAAACGATCAGCAATAAAATAATCCAATAAAACACTTCTGCCTGGAAGTACTCTTACGATATTCATGTACCGTACAGAGGAACGTCTTCTCCACGGAACAGTAAAACAACCCTTAAAACTAGTTTCAAACAGCCGCGAGTCTTCTTGTTTCCTACATTAGTACCTTTCGATCCAAGACCTGAGATGGCTCCTGATAAAAGTACTTGAAGCCTCGAGTGTTACGGAGACTGATGCAACTCGTAAAAAGAACTGCCTGGCAGTAAAATACGGACGATCTCACCGGACAGTACCTTTAAGAGCGGAACGTCACAAGTGGATGCCTCCTTCAACAGACAAATCTCATTGAACTCCTCTCTTGCGTTATCCTTGTAGCAAAAGGCGCGAGATTCATTGGATACAAGGAAACGGCGACAGAGAATTTCTGTACGGTCCCATTCGGAATTTCTTTCTTCGTCCACGATCGAGCGTTTCGTCGTTCCCCTTCACCGATTCGCGAATCGAAAAGTGAGGTCATAGTAACAGCTGCTACGTGAAGAGGGTCCTGCAGAAAGGAACGAAAGAACACCGGAAGCTACAGTCCGGTCACGTAATATTTCGTCTTTCGGTTTGAGTGCGATCAAAAGTTTCAGGAAATCGGATAGGAGACGCAGGGTGTTTCACTACGTGAGGGGATCAAGTTAGCCGACTAGAAGATCAAAAGTTTGCCATTTAAATTTAGATCGTGTCACCTGAATTGCGAATCGCGAAGGGAAGACACGACAACGAAAGGGGAAGATTTATCGCAGGAAGGGTCAGATATGATACATCGGACCGAGTTTTCGTCGGGGTATACCACCGTGAAAGTGGATGAAACGAGATTAAAGGGTTGCGGGGTGTATCAGCTGGAAACGAATACCCAGAGTTTTTCTAACGAAAGTTAGCCGAAAGTTTCCTCGATAGTACGCACGAAAATACGTAAAAGGAATATTTGAGTTTCGCTCGACGGAATCGTGATGAATAATTCTTATCGAAACTTCAAATTCGATATATTCGAATTGATGCGTTTGTTGACGTTTGCTGCGATCCAAAAACTAGAACTTTTAACAATATCGGAAGATGAAATTTTGCTACGCTTTGCAAATAAAATCGTAGTATCGTTATATGTAGTGATATTTAACCAATTTTACGTTAAAACTCGAAACTGCGATAGCAGAGATATTATAAAAATCTTTAATATATTTTGTATCTCTCTTCGAGTCGGAAATTAATCGTCCTCTAATTTGCCGATAAAGACTGCATCAATTGCTATATTCATCATCGAGCGACTGTTGAGAACTTAAGATAGCAAGGCACGTCGGTGGCCGACTTACAATTTTAGTGCTATCAAAATGGCTTCTTTTCTACTAGCGTAAGACCTTCTCCTTCTGCGGCGGTCGAACACGGAAATCGAATTAAGGCTACAGCACAGTGACTCTTTCCTCTTTCATTACACTTTTATAATTACTGAACGTTTGTGCGCAAAATGAATTTTATTCTTTCCGAGAAATAAACGCCAGTATTCGCAAAAGGCCTGAAAACAATCGACGAATATCTCGGCTCGAGTAAAATGTGTTTCTTTTTTATTTTTCAATCGATTCTTTCATCCGGTGCCATTAATTCTAATTCCGAACTTGCAGCACTTTAATTAATTTCACGGTTTTACTCGTACGTGAACGTCAGAAAATAGAAAACGGTCCTGCATACAATAATGAAGATCCACAAACACAACTGTGGAAAAACGTTTTTTTTTAAATTGCATTCAATTTAGGCGACTATTATCCAGTTGGTGCATTCACATTTATGTGCTAGATAAAGGAGCTATCCCAGTTAAAGATTCCGCGCATTTTTTCGCAAGTTGCGAGTCTCGATTGCCGGTCGTTTGATGCGTTGGCTCCCGTTTCGGATTATGCAAGCTATTGTTAGTCCTAAGTACTGCTGTTAACTGAATACAATTGAAGAAAGGTGCATACACTGCCGAGATAATTGGTAATTACGTGATGTAATTAGGCTTTCTGTTTGCTAGTAACTTTCACGATTAAGTAATGTTTGAAAATTGAATAAACAGTTAATTTGTTTCGATTGCAATATCTATATGTATTAATATTATGGGACATTTAGGTGAAAATAAGAAATCGTTTTCAAATTTCAATGTTGAAATTAAGTTGATGGAAAGCTAAAAAATGAAAACTGTCTGAATTTGCTTCTCCGATTATACAGTAGCACAGGCTCAAGCTTTATTTGATCGCCAGAGTCGTCCTTGGAAGAACTCCGCCTGCTTCCCCTTCCCGTGCGCTCGAGAGCTCGCTGATTGCTTTGCCTTTCACTTGCCAGGTTCGGACCTATTGGCACGCGCGTGGTGGCGTATTGGGGCGACATTCGTATCTAACCGCTCGCGCTGGAAAGACATGCCACGCGCGTCGATCGCGGAAAACATATTTAACGACGTGCGTAGCACGTCGACCAAGGTTATTTGTTGAAGAACAGTTTCAGATCGCACCACGTCGTGTGCAGGGTAAAACAAAAGTATTATTAGTGAAAAAGTATGCTCTGATATGTTTTAAATCAAGTACGATTAATAGATTTTAATGTTTTTGGACTTCTGGCGATGATTTGGTGGAATTCAACCACTACGTGACGCCTTACGGCGAAATATGAGGTTGGGGAAAAAGAAATCCATTATTTTCTCGGTTGATGGCTGCAATGATGGATATCTCGTAAATTATCGATCAAACAATTTCAGATTCATGCTTGTTAGAAAGGTGACATTTCGCAGTAAAAAAAATCTTTTGCTGTTTTTTGTTTGATCCATTCAATTCTGAGTTACAGGGTGTTAAACATGGAAGTCCACAAAGAGAAAATTCGATACATTTTACAGTTTTTCTTTGATAAAGGCGAAAATGCAAGCCAGCCGGCTGAAATTGTGAATGGCGTTTATTGTGCCGATACTATAATAGCTAATTACGTGCAATTTCGGTTTCGTTGGTTCCGGTCAGGTATTTTTGATGTTAAAGATGCACCTCGCACAGGTAGACCTGTCGTCGAAAATGTCGATTAAATCACAGAAATAATCGAAGTTTACCGGCATGTTAGCAGTCGTAACATCGCTCAGGAGCTAAAGATCGACCATAAAACAGTTTTAAGGTAGTTGTCGTGCGATGGGCATAGTGTCAGAAAATTCTAAATTTTAGAATACTCATTGAGGACATTATAATACAATTATCCTTAAAATTTTAAATCGATTGACCGCCTCTAATTCGAGATAAACTTAATTAAAGTTCGGGTCATTAGCATGGAGAGTATATGCGCTATGTAGTAGTTCTACCACTTTATTAATTCTAATAAAAAAACTAACAGTCAGAAACTTTCAAAAAACTAACAATTCATAAATGTTTTTGTTCTGAATTAGACAAAAAAAAAACAAATATATTGACCGTCCCGTTATTGAGTTATAATAATGCAAAAATTAAAAATTGTGGAAAAAAGCACACGCGGGAAAATCGAACAGAAACAACTTGGCAACGCTATACTGTACATACATTGAGTCTGTATACACTGAAGCGCTGTATCCAGTATACAAGCCCAGTATGTCCAACTGTGCGGCATAAGCGACGTTGCCAAATTGCGAGACGTGAATATGTTTCATAGTGTTTGTGTATACATATATATGAGATTTGTATGTGTATGTTGTCACGGGTACAGTATTGAAACAAAGGTGATCGTTCATATCGCTACTCGCTCCTATACTCTTACCACGCACATGATCCAAAAACTATTGACGATATTGTACCACGACAACGTCCTTAAGCTTGATGTTTGGGTGCCACACCAATTAATATAAAAAACCATGATGGAAATTCGATCCAATGACATCTCAGCTATATGTATGGGTGAAGTAGGCGATGTTTCTCCAAGGACGGCTCTGGCGATCAAATAAAGCTTGAGCCTGCAGTAGCAAATGTGGATTTTCTTTCTTCGGTAATATGTGGTTATATTTAGTTAACAGATAAGAGAAGATGCAAGTATCGAACATAAAATATTAAACTAAAAAGGCAGAGAAATGTAAGCGTACTCCAAACAGAATGTATAACGTTGCATCACGCAGCTCGTCCCATAATTGACTGACTGGTCACACTCTTTGTTTTAAACTTAGTTCTTGGTTTTAAAGATCTAGCAATTGCGCTTCAATTATAACATATCAGAGCATACTTTTTCACTAATAACACTTTTTATGACACAATACTCCTATTGTTAGAGATGTGCAATCTCAATGTTGGTACTTAACCCTTTACGGACGACGACATTCTTGAATATTGAGAGATTATTATTTAGAGATCCGGAACCATCTTCTTATCAGAAAGTTTGACTGTTAATGTATAAACATTATAAATTACTATTTGTTTAATCATATTTCAACGGTTGTATTTCAATTTTTCAACTCTAACCGCGTATATATGCGGTGATAAACTATAATTAAATTTTGTCTCAGACCACACGTATGCGCCGATAGTGCTCAAAGGGTTAAATAATGCAACGCTTTCACACCGGAATTGAAAATATGCGAGGTTGACACCATCCAGTATCGACGCTATATAGGTAATACATAATAACACGGTTATGTAATTATTCCAAATTAGTTTGTTGAGGCTTTCACCCTCGATATGCCGAGGTTTATTATACGGCCGAGAGGACGCTATTTTTTAAATATTGGAATGGACCAAATCGGGGGACAATCCTCGATAGCGAGTTTGAATGAATTCGTTTACTTATTTGAAGATTTCAATAGTGATTGCCTCATAGTATACCCGGGAGCATCGGCATAGCGGCCCTGGTGTCATTGTTTCTTGCGAACAGCAACCAGTACGTCGGAGAGTCGCCCCGACGCAGGGCATGCTGACCTCCCATTCGTATACCGTTGCTTGCAATTAGTTGGAGGCGATGGAGTCGGATTCGGGAAGTTTGCGACATTGTCGATATTCTCACACTCCTTTGAACGGAGACGTCAGTGCACCCTTGCAGAATGTCCGGCCCTCCTGATGAATCATTAACCCTTTGAGGCATGGGAATTCAGAAAATAAAACGACTCATACTGCACAGACATTTTTTTTCTTTTTAATTGAACAAGGTTGGTTTATTTTTATTAACAAAGTTATAAAATAATATAAATTTTCGAGGTGGGACAAAAGATATCCCACCATGCATATTCACGCATCGAAAAGTTGGGACACTTTTAATCCCGCCGTGCCTCAAAGAGTTAAGGGAAGAGTGGGAGAGTACAGTGACCTCTCTCAACGTATAAAATTATAAGTGTTCGTCCTCACTTAACACATTTACACTTACACGCTTGACATCACACGTGACACTTACCCTGTCACATTTACACAAGTGAGTGTTATGGCACTGCTTGGTGGTAGTTATGGTATGATACCCAGTTCCACATACTCACAACAAACACATACACATATACACTTTGAAATTTACATCAGTTTTTTTATAACAATCAACTAGAGAATAAATAGAAATAATAGAGTCAGTACAAATTCTAACAATAAGTACTTTACTCCCTTATGGGAAAATTTTTCAATAAAAATAATATAATTACAAGCTTGAACGCCGAAAGTCGACCACGAGGCCAGCCAAGTGAGAAATATTCTACTAATTTTAATGTCGTGTATAAATTGCTTCATCAATTAATTTATTATGCGAATTAACATGTTACTATTTAGTTGAAATAAAATGAAGGGAAAAGTGCTGATAAGGTATAATAACTTATATTTTCAGAACTTCAGGTTGTCTCTACTCCAAAAATCAAAACATATTACTTTAATCAAATTACAAATGTTTCGACGGAATAGTCAATAGTTTCGACGAAATGCCAATAATTTGTATATTTTGTTATATATTGTGCGATCGAGCCGAAGGGCTCCTATAAAGAACATAGGAGAAAAGGGCGTGAGGAAGAATTGTCATCAGGGAGAGGACGCGGGCGCAGTGGAACCGCGCCGACCCAGGAGATCTCCCGTGTTAAACAATGCAGGCGGAGATCGTTGCTTGGTGGGAGGGTTTCCGTTTTTTTTTCACAATCCTACAAATTGGGGGCTCGTCCGGGACAGGAGGCCAGCGACCGCAGCGATCCCCTCGGCGGCTGGAGGAAGTGTGGAGTTTGAAAGAGACGATCGGCGACCGCACATCACAGACTTTTCTAGAGACGGACGGGTGACGCACTAGGCACAACGAGAGAGTACTGTGAGAATTGAGAGTAACACAGGCCTAGGTGTGTGGACGTTCGAAAAGAGTGGAGATTGACGATGATGCGCCGTCGATAAGAGAGGAGAGAGACGAGAGCTGATATTCGAGGGCGAATATCCGAACAGGATGGTCGAGTGTGGGATCGAGCGGAAGCGCTCCTATAAAAAACTTAGGAGAAAAAGACGTGAGGAAGAATTGTCATCAGGGAGTGGACGCTGGCGCAGTGAAACCGCGCCGACCCAGGAGATCTCCCGTGTTAAGCAACGCAGGCGGAGACCGTTGCTTGGGTGGGTTTCCGTTTTTTTTTTCACGATCCTATAATATATATATATATATATATATATATATATATACACACACACACACATGCATACGTAAATTACTAAAAAAAAACAATACAACACTAAGAACTTAACAAACATTAATGCTATTTATTTAAGAAACTATTAATGATATACTCTAACGACAAACTAACATAAAAACACACTCGTAAAACATAAGATCACACAAAACATAAGAAGACAAGAAAAGATAGACAGCGTACCGTGGCTGATCATGCTCTGCTCTTTGCCCAACTGGGACCGCACTCTGCGCGTCGTGACGTCACGGGAATACATCGAATTCGTCTTGCGTCGCATAAACTACAATATAAATGAATCATTACTTTTTTGATGAAATGTCAAATTGGTTTATGAGTCACAAAACTTTAAACCTTAAAAAAAGTCCGTTGCGGCAACAACCCATGTATAAATTAAAAGCTTCGTAATTATAATTGTAATTGAATAATGTTTGTCATCAGTACGTTTTCAAGAATTATAAAGATACAAGTGTAGGATCGTGAAAAAGAGAGGCGCGCGGCAACCGATCCACGCAGCGGTACTGGGCCTGCGTTGCTTAACACGGGAGACCGTCTGGGTCGGCGCGGTTCTACTGCACCAGCGACCTCTCCCTCCCTGATGATAATTCCTTTTCACGTCCTTTTCTCCTAAGTTCATATAGGATTGTACCGCCCCGATCCCAGACAAGTAATATCTGTTGCTTGTTAGCTATACTTGTAATACACTTCAAACCATGTTGAAGTACAATATATTTTAATATCACTTCAATTGCTTATGTAACACGCCATAATATGTTTAAACTTTAACACTTTTTTCTCCTATCCATAAAATATAAAAATTTATATTTGAGAAAAATATCTGGCAGATGTTACTTGAAACTTTACACATGAGAGTTGTTAAAAACAATACTTTTATCTAAGCTCTTCCTATAATTAATGTTTCTAGAAAGAAATGTACGAAGAAGCAAGTTCGCAGCCATAGAATACATTTTGCAAGTTTCGTACTTAAAGAGAAACAAAAGTACGAGGTAAATAATGTGTCGAGCATTATAAGAGTCCTGAACACAAAAATCCCTTACGTTGCCCATTCGCAAGGAAAGGACGAACGCTTTACGGAGCAGGCTTCCTACTGATATTAATGAAAATAAACCGATAAGAAACGATAGTAAATGGACGTCCTTGCCGAAATAAAAATGTCCCTTGTTCGTTACGACTTTATGTCTTCCTGTTTGGGCCACCGGAATGAAGGGTGGCGGTCTACGTGTTCAAACGAATCCGAAGTGGTCAAAGAAAACGATCCCTCGGAGAAAGGAGGGAACACAGACCGCAAACAATGAGAGTCGAGATCTGATCATGAAGACATTCTGGCGGAAAAATGGTCTTCTGGGATCTTGATACCTGTTCATGACGTCTTCTATGGACGAAAGTTTCGAGAAGTAGACCATCAATTTGAGCTATGGTTTTTATACTTACACAATTATAGATATGCAAAAAATTGATTGTAACACTGATAATTTTTACGAATTGAAAATAATATAAAGATTAAAAATGAAAAAAATTTTGGTGTGATGCGATTAATATTAATACATTTTGACTATACTGCCGCTAATGGAAGTATTGCATAGCGAAGACATTTTAGGATTTGAAGCGATTTAAATGTTATAATAATTTATTTTAAAAAACTCCAAATATGTACTAAATTATAACATATATTTATTATATATAGCATATTAAATGGCAATCGCTGTAAATTTTTCTACATTATTATTTATACTATTTATAATTGTTCTTTAATTAACAACTGTAGATATGTTAACGCTACATTCAGAAGTATTTAAATATCCTAAAAAAACGAATTTGCAGACTACCGAAAAAATAGTATGAATAGCATCTTTAAAAAAGAACTAGAAATCATCTCTATTCAAAACATTTTATTCATAGATCATAGAAGATTGTCAATGTTGAACGAAAGAAAAGTGTTTGCTTCTGCACTTCGGTTCGCCTCCAAGAATTTGACAACATCATAGGTCAACGATCAGAGCACGACCGACCGTCAGTTACCATTTAACCGTCGATGATTCAATAGCGGGCAGAAGTGTTTCGCAAGCCTCCTAAATTTCGAGACGCATAGCTTCGCTAACTGTTGTTCATTGTTTTATCGTCTTCTCATCGAGTGCATCTTTATGGAAATTGCGCGAGGATCAGTTTTATGTGATCAGAAATTGGCAGGCAGGAAAATCGGTGAAAGGGTGAAGGATAAATTGGTAAAAGAGTAAGTAATATCGCTTTTACCAATACCTAAAGGACCAACGCTATTGTTAATGACGGCATTTTTGAAGACAATAAACAAAGCTTCCTCAAAAGTTTATTTTCTTCTCAACGTTGTTATCTCTTTTATTTCCGCTTAACTGATGTTCTTTCAACTGTAAACACTTCAATAAATAATAATAAAAGAGAGCGTTTTCTACCTGTTGGATAAGCAATCGAAGTAAGTAATTAAACCTGACTTTTTCTACTGCGACGCACTTTAAAATTAAGATTACATTAACAGTACGTAATATCTATGGTTTACTGAAACATTATATGTCCGCGTTGTTCAACTTTGAAACAATGTTATAAGTAAACTCAAAATTCATTAGATTATCGTCGACTAACTAACTTTTAATTTATTAAAAACCTCGTTATGAAAAGTTTATTATACAGGGTGTTTCAAAAATATTTGTTACAACTTCTCAAAAAATACATCCCAAATTGTCCTTGACCTTTAACTGGGGATTTCCCATCAAAAAGTGTTACCTTATTTATCTTGAAGGACTTCTAGTTTAAGAGATTTCAATTAAAATTTTTGGGTGGTAGGATAATGTTAGTTACTCGTAATTGACGTCAAGTCAAGGGAACCTTCCCGAGAAGTAGAACATAAACACATGCGCTGTTCTTATTAGCCGGATGATCGTGTCATCAATGCTAGAAACACGTGCGCTGGGTCATCGAGTTTAGGTTTTGAAAATATAATAGTAGACAAGGTTCCTGCCCTAATAAAGACAACGTGTTAGCTCTTTTTTCTATGTGACTATTCTTGATGATTTTTCTACCGATGGGGAAAAACAATCACGGTAATTGTAACTTATACATTAATTTCCACGGGAACGACCCATTTTCGAACCATGGTTCATTTCAAATTTTCACCTAGGCTACGAACTAACAATAGTACGATGAAGCAAGACGTAGTAATAACAAAATTTGACCTACAATTTCACAATCAATTTTGCAGCGTACTTTTTCGTGCGAATTTACACCGATGTAACTATGTAAAATAACACCTAGGAGATCGTTGCAAATTTCTTTAAGTACCCTGTATGTTCAGACTATTCGACAGAGATGTTAAAACATGCTTACTACAGATTTTTTATCATTTTAATATATAAAACAAACTTGTCGATTAATAAATTCCGCTGTAGAACTATTTCGTATACATATACATGACGTTCATAAAGATATTGCACTCTACAAAACGGCGTTAAATAAAAGTTAAGAATTTATATAAAAAGAGGTCTCCATTCCAAAAATCCTTCGTAACTTCGCAAACTTGTATTTTTTCCAAAAATTTACAAAATACTCAATTAGCTAAAATTTTTAAACTTTGAACACCGAGAGGTAGTTTTATATTGCATCGTAAACAATGGAACTCTTTCACACTTTCCACTTAGTTTGCATTCATCAAGACAGAAAAGTTTTCTGTTCCCTGTTACCTTGTATTTTTCGACAGTTTTGAAATAAAAGCATATCTTGAATCTCACCATACCTTTTTATCTGTAATAGAAAAGTAACAATCAATGAAATGTAATCAAAATATTGGGTCGTCTGTTCCGTCGTACAGGAACAAATGGGAGTGTGAATAAAAGCAAAGTTTTGTCATTCTTTTACAGCCGAATAAATATAGATGGCAACAAGGAAGTTTGCGCACGGTAGTATAATGCTGGAACGCTAAGAAGGCAGCTGAGGGGTAATTTGCTCTGATTCTCCCGTCGGATAGGGACATCCCTCTCCCTCACGCATTTTCGATTTCGACACGCTATTGGCAAGAGAGACCCACACATTCGTTGCGTCGTCTCATGTGAACGACGAAAGTAGTGTTTTATTTTCGGTTGTCATTCGTCGATCTCAGATTTCCACGACCGACATGGCGGGGATAGGCGGTGCGAGAGCAATCTCCCCTTCCGTCTCAGCTGCCAAGATACCGTTCCAGACCTATACACAGGGGCAGGAGCGATCTGTCGCTCGCTCCTCTTATACCCGTCGTATCGTTCTTAGAAACCAAGCTCGGCCAGTAGCAACTAAAAACAAAACACCTCTTTCGTCCTTCACATAGCGTTCTCTCACTTGTTTTGATGCGGGTCATTCAATCTCATTGCCACGCAGTCGGAGTGGAATGTGTGGTTTTTTCGGCCAATAGCACGTTAGAACAAAAAATACGTGTGAACAAGGAATGTCTCTGTCCGTCTAGCAAATCTGACCCGAACACTTGTCGCGCGCCATTAGACTTGTTCTCGTGTAAAATTCGAATTTTTGGCGAAGTATTCGTTAACAGTATTCATTGACGACCACTTTCATGCGAAAATAGTGGAAACACTTGATCATTAAAAACTTAAATAACTTTCGTTTTTAATGCACGTTTTCGTTAATCGTTTTTAATGAAATAGTTTTTCATCAATTTTGAATATTCTACTTTCTTCTTTGCTACAATTTGATTCATTGTGGAGTTTGAGTCGCTCCACATATACGGACAGCTCTTGTTTTATAGTGTCTTTGGTTGTATTTATACTTAATATAATCGTCTTCCTTAAAGTCGGCAGTATTCTATTATTAATACATTACATTTTGTCTCATAACGTATTGTTTGCTCTGAACAAACTACGACCAAAATATTTCATTTCTAATATGAAAATTCATTTATCTTTAACTTTGACGTTGCCGGTATATCCCTCTAATTTGCGTAAACAATTATTTCGTGGAATATATCATACATATTTGACCAAATCATAAATTGCAACTTTTAAAGCGAAACAAAACATACTAATGGCAGTGGCCCAAACTGAAATTTAAGAAGTAGAAACTAGCTTCTTGCGAGAGCACTTTCAGTTAGCTGGTTGAACTGCTGCAGTTCATCTCGCACTTCGTTTTCTTGATTAGATTTTAAATTAGTTTGAGTTTAATTTGGTTTAACCAAGCCATGTAGCGCAGGCCCTAGAAAATCGTACGTTTCTCCGACGGAGTGGAGTATGTGCTCGCCAGACCAATTCTTGGTACAACGAACGAGCAAAGTATAGTAAGTGACTCTTTCCAAATGACTTTCATTGGGAACACTGAAGCAGATCACGTTTTATGGTGCATTTAATATTTAAGATTGCACAAACAGTTGTTTTATATTCTCGGTAAGGCACTGTTAGAGGAGATTTTAAGGTTTACACTATAGAAATATATACATATTGCTATTTATATTAATTTAACATGGCACTTCTATATTGATGTGTTTCTCTGAAGTCGCAGTTTTATCTCTAATTGCAGATAAAAAATGTGGTCAAAGAATGAACATATGCTTATTCTTCTATCTTTTGTTATGTAGGGTGTTCGGTAACTGGTGGTACAAGCGAAAAGGGTGTGATTCTTAATGACAAAATAAGTCCACAATATAGAATGAAATTTGTTCATGTGAGGCTTTGTTTTCGAGAAAATCGATTTTGAAATTTCGCCGGGTACGCGTGCACTTAATCGTGTCTCTTTATAACGGATCTCACTGTAGATCAGGCTCAAGCTTTATTTGATCGCCAGAGCCGTCCTATGAAGAGCTCCGCCTGCTTCCCCTTCCCGTGCGCTCGAGAGCTCGCTGATTGCTTTGCCTTTCACTTGCCAGGTTCGTGGCTATTGGCACGCGCGTGGTGGCGTATTGGAGCGACATTCGCATCTAACCGCTCGCGCTGGAAAGACGTTCGACGCACGTCGGTAACGGAAAACAAAACGACGTGCGTGGCACGTCGACTAAGGTTATTTGTTGAAGAACAGTTTTAGATCGCACCACGTCGCGTGCAGGGTAAAACAGAAGTATTATTAATGAAAAAGTATGCTCCGATATGTTTTAAATCAAATACGATTAATAGATTTTAATGTGTTTGGACTTCTGGCGATGATTTGATGGAATTCAACCACTACGTGACGCCTTACGGTGAAATAATGGGTGAAGTAAAAAGTTCTGAGCGTTTTTTGTTAGATGGCTTTAGTGAGCCATATCTCACAATGTATACGTTGCATCATGTCATTCTATACTGTGACTTAAAGGCAACATAACGCTTTAAAAAAAGTTCTCTGACAGTCTTTTGTTTTGTGAAGCCAGTTGTTTGTTAGAGCGTATCAAAATGGAGGTAACGAAAGAGAAGATTCGATACATTCTACAATACCACTACGATCAAGGGGAAAAAGCCGAGCAGGCAGCCAAAAAAATTTGTGCTGTTTATGGACCCAAAACAGTATCGAATGCAACAGCAAAGCGGTGGTTCCAACGCTTCCGTTCTGGTAATATGGACGTCGAAGATGAGACACGCTCTGGTAGGCCTATCGTTGAAAATGTCGATAAAATCATGGAAATCGTCGAGTCAGACCGGCATGCGAGCACTTATTCCATTGCCCAGGAACTGAAGATTAGCCAGAAAACCGTTTGGAACCATTTGCATAAGGCTGGTCTCAAAAAGAAGCTCGATATATGGGTGCCACACGAACTGACGCAAAAGAACCTTTTGGAGCGAGTTGATGCCTGCGATTCTTTGCTGAAGCGTCACGAAATGGACCCATTTTTAAAGGGGATGGTGACTGGCGATGAAAAATGGGTCACATACGAGAATAACAGGCGAAAAAGATCGTGGTCCAAGCGCGGTGAGACGGCCCAAACGATCGCCAAGCCCGGATTAACGACCAAGAAGGTTTTACTGTGTGTTTGATGGGATTGGAAAGGAATCCTGCACTATGAGCTGCTCCCATCGGGCCAGTCGCTCAATTCGGGCCTATATTGTGAAAAACTGACCAGATTGAAGCACGCGATCGACAAGAAGCGACCAGAATTGTCCAATCTGAAGGGTGTTGTCTTCCATCAAGACAACGCTAGGCCGCACACATCTTTAACGACACGCCAGAAGCTCCGAGAGCTTGGATGGGAGGTTATATCGCACCCGCCGTATAGCCCAGACCGGGAACCAAGCGATTATCACCTTTTTAAACATTTAGAAAATTTTCTTGATGGCAAAAAACTGGCCTCAAGAGAGGCTTGTAAAAGTGGGCTGGTCAAGTTTTTTAACAATAGGGACGAAGACTTCTTCAATCGCGAAATTATGAAATTGCCTTCAAAATGGGAAAAAGTTATTGAACAAAACGGCGCTTATTTGATTTAATTCCGAAAATTCTAAGTTTGTTAATTTTATCATCAAAATAAAGAGAAAAAACGCTCAGAACTTTTTACTTCACCCATTATAATGCTCCGTTCTAGCACGCGCATTTGTAAATTAATTTCTAGCGCAAACAGTGAAAAATCTCCGCGACAGCAGAACGCAAGGCCTTCTCGCGTTAAAGAATACATTGTTGCGGCCGAGCGTTATATTTCGCCGTAAGGCATCACGTAGTGGTTGTGAATCAAACGCTTGTGAATCTAAAGAAGCTTTTTTCAGCTCATAATCAATGTGTAAGACTCCGCGCCAGCGAGGCGCCGAGCCGGGCGTTCTCACGCCTGGCTTTCGTCAAGAGGATCTTTCGCTAGCGAGGGAGGAAGACAACCCTCGCCCCTACGGGGCCTTTCGGGGAAAAGAGGCCTTGGAAGGAGAGGCCCACGTCCTCCTCCGAGGAAAGCCTCTGATAGGCTCGCGCAAGGGAGGAAGGAAGTCGTATAAATATACGACTTCCAGGACCCGCCGTGACATTAAGAGTATTGTCGTTGTAGAGTCCGTATGGACGGATCTTTACGAGAGTTACCGTTGTAGAGTCTACATGACCGAATCATTCAGAGGATTAACATTGTAACGAACATTACTGATATTACTATTGTAGAAGTCGTTCTAACGCCACGCCTCTCCGGACAAATTGTTATACGAGACTGTATACAACTATTGTATTATATTATTAAAAAGAAATTTATATATTATATATTTCACTCTTACAAGTCAGAAGTGGGATTGGTTTACGCTACGTGCCGATAGATTCACGTCACGTGTGAATTAAGTGAGAGACGCGCTTTTTGCATTTTCTTGGTGTTAGTGAAATTCGGTGCGCAAAGTTCAGTGTACGGGAAATGGAAAAGCGCACCGGGAAGGAAAATGCGCGCGACTTTACGCGTAATGATTTACGAGACCGCTCGCCAAACCGCTTTTCCGTCGGTATCGCTCTCGGTATCACTCGCGAGATTATTCTTGCAATTCGCAACGAAATCGATCGCGATTGTCGCCGAAGGTGTTAAGTGCACGAGAAAAAGACAGAAGTGAGTGCCACTGTGGGAACACTTGTGACGAAAATAGTGAGACGGACGATCCACACGCATAATTCCGCGGGTGTCCATGTTTTGTATGCACCGCTAAATGAGATGGATTCGATGCCGCTGTTGCCGAACGTAGCATCACCTCGCGCAACGAAATCTCGGAACGAGAAAGAACGTGATTCTGAGAAGAACGGCATTCTTAGATGCAGAAAACGGCGGTAAGGCGATCCGTTACTGGTGTGGAAGTCAAGGACGTTCATCGGTGCATTGTAATAAAGAAAGAATAAGATGCTGCCTGTGCCGAAAAAGGACAACGACAAGGGTGACGGTCACAACTTGCGTTCGGTGACCGCCGGATTACGACGAGTACCTGCTAGGGCCACAGGCGAAGCGGCCACACGACAAGTATCCGTCGGCAGCAGGACAATGCAGGGTAATTCAGGATGGTCCAACGCAGGTGACGAAACCGAGTGGATGAATGACGGTTTCGTAAAGGAAAGTTAAGAATTGCATTATATGAATTAATGCAGTTCGAAATTTGAAAGGTTTAGTATTGCATTTGTATTAGGTATAAATGGAATTTGTAATAATTGTTCGCAGAAAAGAATGGACAGCGAACATGACGAGAATTACAGAAATTCTCGGTCGATGTTGTCGCTGCAGATCGACGAGCGTTTGCCTGCAGTATAGACGCCGTCGAGGATAATGCAGGTATAATCAGGATGGTCGAACGCAGGTGACGAAAACGAATGAATGAGTGGCGGTCCATTAAAGATGATTTGCGGCTAGCGAGAAAGACACGATGAGAATTAGTGAATTCTCAGTCGTTGTCGTCGCTATGAGACGACGGGCGTCAATCAACGTGGACACCGTCGAAGAGAAGGGGTACTTTGGTCGGTAGCATGTGTGATTACACGACGAAGTACTCCGGTCGTGGCAATGTGATTGCACGACGAAGTAAAGGAGAGTAAAGCTCAGCTATCGTAGGGTTTTTGAACATGCGATAGCGGGAGAAAACCCAATTGGTGTCCGTTGTGGCATTTTCGAATGCACAACGAAGAGGGTATCCGTCGCGGCATGTGAGATTGCACGACGAGATACGCCTGTCGAAGCATGTGTGATTGCTCGACAAAGCAAGGGGTACTTTGGTCGGTAGCATGTGTGATTGCACGACGAAGTACTCCGGTCGTGGCAATTCGATTGCGCGACGAAGAAAGAAGATTGTATTATTGTCATACCGGTGGACGAAAGGAATACCGTCACCGTATGATAATTGTTGTTTATCATTGCAGGACGAAGAAGTTTGCCATCGCAATGGTATTATTGCGGCTGTCCAAGGAAGAAGTAAGTTCGTTACTGCGGTATATTACCGCTAGGCGAAGGGGTACCTGCTCGACGTACAGAGGGATGCGGTTAAACGACAAGGTTACGCCTGCACTTGGATTACGGAAGGCATTTGAAATGTCAGGTGACGCGTTTTATGACAAGGCGTTGAAAAACGAAGGAAAGTTGAAAGTTGTATTATTCGATTTAATACAACTCAAAATTTGAGAAAAGATAAGTATATTCTGCGTATTAGGTATAAGGGGAAACCGATTGTTCGCAGAAAGAAACGGATGGCGGCACGAGGCGCAGCGAGAATTGGAGCAATTCTTGCTCGGTGCCACTGCTGCAGATCGACGGGCGTTGGACTACAACGTAGGCGCCGTCGAGGTTGATCTTCGGTCGCGGAAAGCGACGAAGAATGTTCCGGGTTCCGTCGGGTCGATGACGAGGCAAATTCCGTCATCGGGCGGCGATGACTGCCTCGACATGCCAAATGACGATGGAAATGCCGTCTTTGGATGAAGAGGACTTCGTCGTCATCTTGGAGATAATGTGTGCTGTTATTGAGAAACGAAGGATTGCCGTTGGCTCAATGGTGGCAGGCCGTTGTCTCCGAGGGGCGAAGTTGTTAAGATCGTCGGGTCAGAGACGAGGCAAATTCCGTCCTGGACGATGATGGGTCGTGCCACTGGCTGAGGAGAAATCCTGTCATGGACGACAATCGAGCTCGTTCTGCTCGAAAGTAGTGAGGTGCTTCAGGAGAAGTAGAGGAACGGTGTACCGTTGCCTTACAGGAGGAAGCCGCTACTTTCGAGAGACGACTCAGGCGTTCAGGCTGGTGACGATTAGGTCGTCACTGGATGAGCGTAGTCGTTGCAACGGCGTTTGCAACGGCGAAGAAGGACCGTTGCTGTTGACTTCGAGGGATCGTCAACGTGCGGTGACGCCGCCATAAGTCTTCAGGACAATGCGGTGTTATCGTCGTTCGACGAGGGAGCAACACGCCGAGGGAAGTCAGTTCGGCGACGAGCGCATTCGTTGAAATGTGCTGCAGTTCGCCGATGAAAAAAAAACGAGAAGCATAATCATCCGTGCGATGATAATGCAACACTCATAAACCGGGGAGTATTGTTTCCAATAGAATTGTCTTTTACCTTACTGTTATATGAGTCGGTCAAGGCCACGTTATTCACAAGAATGTTTTCTCGACCTCTTTTACAGAAAAGCAGGTAGTGCTTGGGGACAAGCGCTAACAACAGGATGGCCGAATGTAAGACTCCGCGCCAGCGAGGCGCCGAGCCGGGCGTTCTCACGCCTGGCTTTCGTCAAGAGGATCTTTCGCTAGCGAGGGAGGAAGACAACCCTCGCCCCTACGGGGCCTTTCGGGGAAAAGAGGCCTTGGAAGGAGAGGCCCACGTCCTTCTCCGAGGAAAGCCTCTGATAGGCTCGCGCAAGGGAGGAAGGAAGTCGTATAAATATACGACTTCCAGGACCCGCCGTGACATTAAGAGTATTGTCGTTGTAGAGTCCGTATGGACGGATCTTTACGAGAGTTACCGTTGTAGAGTCTACATGACCGAATCATTCAGAGGATTAACATTGTAACGAACATTACTGATATTACTATTGTAGAAGTCGTTCTAACGCCACGCCTCTCCGGACAAATTGTTATACGAGACTGTATACAACTATTGTATTATATTATTAAAAAGAAATTTATATATTATATATTTCACTCTTACAAATGTTAGACACAAAGAACTACCAATATGTAAAAGTTCAGAAAAATTGGTCTCGAGTAATTTTGGCCGATTTTGAATCAATGCCTTTAACACTTGAGGAAAATATTGAAAACTGATTTACGCTGTATCTGCAATACACTGCTATACTTTTGTAAAAATCGTGGAACTACAGAACAATTATGTAATATCCATGCTTTGAAAATATTTTCAAAAATTTTGCAAAATATCTCAATGGGAATGTTTCTGATGGAAATACTACTAAAATACAATATGGCATGGAATTAAATACAGATTTCGGTGCAAAATAAAGTTGAGACTTTGAGTAAAATGGACATATATAACCCTACATTGAATATTCAAAGAAATACCTTTTAAGTTGCTAGTAACATTTGATCGTTGCACTATTAAAATCTGGCATATATTTAAATGTTTCTCACTGTGGCGGCGACGTGCAACGGGCACGTCGCATCGTAAACGCGTCAGCGTGGCGCCACATGTTTATATTTTCCGCCAAGAGGCCCTTGAGCCTGGCGGCGGCCCGTCAGCGCATCGACGGGGCCCTTACAGCCCGACCGATCCCGGGAAAACAGCAAATGAAATCTGGTACGGGATTGGTCCGGACGAAGGAGCGACAAATCGCTTAAAAGGGCGAAGAAAATATTTTTAAGGACAGTCCATCGAGAAGCGCCCGCTCGCAACGTCGTGCACTTTGTAAAAACGAATTTCGATTATAAAGCTACCACTACCACTAAACTCACCTTTGTTTTAATTTGAGATCGGTGAGGAATTCTCATAATTTTTCGTGCTAAATTTTTTTATAAAGTCATTGAATGCCATCCGTATTTCGCCGGTTGCATCATTTTTACCGAACTTATATTTTTTTTATGAAAATCATATTTTTATAGAATAGAAATGTTAAAGATAAAAATAGTTCTATACTCAGCAGTACTTTACTTTTAAATATTGAATATATGAGCAAATCCTTGAATATAGCAATTTAAAAGCCATTAGTCATTGAATTCAATAGTGTCGGTCAACGGCGACCCTCGTGACATTCAACGTGTTAAGATCGATATGTCTTACGGTCATTTTACATTATGAGTTTCAATTACATCAAATAAATATTATGGGTAAAGTCAAGCAACCATGTACAGCACGGTTCACCCCATCCACAAAAAAGTACGCTGAAAAATTAGAACATAAACATCAATAAATAAAAATTCAACGGAAAGTATCTGGTATCAAATGGAATTGTTTTCTTCTGCAATAACAGCCGCGCACTTTCGTTGGGGTTGATTTTTCCCTCGCAAAATGAAGAGTAACCGTTCTTCCCTCTTTGCGTGTTGTCTCTGGCCACCTATCGAGGCAAAGTTACGTGTATTCCGGACGAGAATGGTTACTTCGGAAGTTTATCTTTCCGATAAATTTAGCGAACGACGGGAAGAAAAAAAATTGGGTTAAGTCACTCAGCCTCTATTTTAGTTATTCTTCCTTCTTTCTTATCTGTAAATCTTGTTGTTTCACGTCTCTGCCTATTCTTTTTTCCGCCACGATAAAGCTTTTGTGAAAATGCAATATTTAGCGATACATCGTCAACACACCCGCTGAGATAACTGCGATATTGCAATTGAATTAGAAAGCTGGCCAATAATATATCGTGAACTTCCGTATTTACGGCATACACGTGCTCGTAAATTTCGATAATAAAACATTTTTTTAAAAGAATTAGGAACTTTAATAACGTACTATAAATTTTCTTGGAAAAAAGATATATGTACGTTTAAACGGCGATGCAAATAAATTGAAGTTCTACGAGCGGTTCGTATGCACGTAAAATTGAAGCTTTAATAATTTCACGTACCATTTAGTGGTTCTCCGTTATGAATTTTCAAGTATATTTATTTTATCGAATCTCTAATCCGAGTCATTAATTAACATTGAAAATATAATTTTATAGCAGTACATGCTACGTTCAAAAAGAATAATTCCATCTTTGCACTTTGGCATGCTTTCCTTTCATTTCTCCTTGTGTAAGTGAAATTAATTCCATAAAATTCTTTATTGTTGATTACTTGTTTTATTCGATGAGAGTAGTAATTGTAATTATTAAAGAACATTTCAGTAAAGATGCAAATCACGATCAAATTTCAAAGTCGTAATTAAGTTGATACGAAATAGACTGTTTAGGAATGATACATTGAAGAGCTATATGTAGCTTATTGTTAGATATACACCATAAATATAACGCTATTTTTCGACATAAAAGTACAAAGACGGAATTTGTGAATCAGGGAAACCAGTGTTTTTCACGCTTTTTTAAGGTTTTTTGCGTGGCGATCTCTTTATAATTTTTTAGATTGCTCGCAGACCCTTTAAAATTAACTACAATTAACATATAGGTTACTGTTACTTAAACATTCTTTGACAAACGATTATTTATTCAGAAAATGGTAAATCTTAGTCATCAGATGTACAAATAATAATTTGCGTGCATCTGCGTTGCCTGAACCAGCTAAAAAATTCAACTAAATAATCCCTTTGCGGCATTCAAGGGGGTCCTACGCGGGCCCCAGTTTGAGAACCACTGAATTAAACGCATAACTTTTTCAGTATCGTAAATTGTAGCGATAAGTTATCAAAGGTTATAGTAGCAGGATAATATATAGTAGAATTTGGTATAATATAGTGTAGTAGAGTAAGGTATAGGTATGGTAAAAAATTAATTTGTATGATTCCGATGACGTAAATGAGATTTGAAGGAGAAGAAAACAATAAGAGAAAATAATCACGGGTCGTGTAGCGTTCATAGTCTCCGATAGAATCGTTCGAAGTGCTATTAATTTTTCTATTCATCAAATAGTACTCTCTTTTGACAACCGCTAGTTCATTTCCTGCCCTGACTTCATAATCGATGATATTAAATTGGTTAACTTATATTACTATATAGATATTCTTACCGAAAATATAATTATAATATCAAAGAATAAGTACGCAATTTATCTGAAACTATTGCAGTAGAGTGAATAAACGCATATTTTATATTTTGTAATAGAAATTTCAAAACAAGTGTATTCCAAAACATTTTTTATACGTAAAACAGATCCTGTCAGTACAATACGTGTACATTATAAGGTGTCACTGTTGACAATAAAGGGTCTAGCAGGATAAGTGGGTCAAAAGTGCCCTTGAAGCTATTTTATTCCACGATGCGTCATTCGATAGGTAACCATAAGAAACCATTGTACACAAACTTTTAATCTGATAGCTTGTCCGGGAGGGTAGTTATGGGGTAAACTCGAAAAACCAGTTTTTGCCTCATTTTCGCCACTTAATGGTGCGTAAAAATGTCGAAAAAATTCTGACACATTCGAAACATAATTGCACACGTTAGGGGTGATTCTCAGATTCTTCCATTCCAAGTGCCACGCGCAAAAAATCAAAAACGGAAAAAAAGGGAAAAATGTAGATTTTGCGCTGAAATCTTTAAGACACAATTTTTAAATAATTACATTAAGTACCTGATGTAACCATTAATATGCTAAATTTTTTCATATTTTTTTGATGTGGTGCAACACTGCCGGAAAAATCAAAACTCAAAAAAATCATATAGTTGTTACTAAAAAAGTAACGTCTGTGTAATGATACGGAAAAATAAATGTTCCATGATCTTCATGACACGTCGGATACAATATTTAAATTTGTAAAAGTTGACTTGTCACGTTTGCTCAGCACGTGCAACCAATTTATCAATAGCGATAGTAATAAAAAACAACCATTGAATTGCGCGATAAATTGCCTTATACACACGACGAATCTGCTTTATAAGCCTACAAAAGTATATCCTCTTGGAATTACGAATGTATCTCGCATTAATTCGTGCACCTTGCAACCACGGTTTACAGATGGTGCACATAAAATTAGAAGGAACCTAGTTGTTCGTAGAATCCGTTGGTATTTACTGTGCACTGCGTATAGTAAATCTCTAGGACGCGTAATTTCTTAACGGCCATTGCAACCATAATTAAGGGGACGCGATCTTACCGTTAGACAATGTAGTCATACTAATTTTACGTGCAGTTTACACTAATTCCGTCGTGTAAATAATTGTTGCATTATTCTCCTCCAAAGAATGACTCTTTACAACTAGCAGTATGCTTTTAATAATGCGAATTAACGCTGGTGTAAAACGTAGAGCGATTTTCAACAGGGATACGCCATGGGATGCTATAATTTACTAGAGACCCGGATATTTATTGCATGCGCGAGAACATAAATCTCATTGACGTATAATTTTTTAAAAGCTCTCTGAACTTAACTAGGACGATGGATTCAGTGAGAGATGAAATTGAAGGTACACAGCCTTCGCATGAACGTGACTTCTTAAGGTTCACTCGAAGGTTGGAAAAGCTTCTAATCTATTTTGTTGTTAATTTCTGTTCACACCTCCTCAGGTGTATATACAGTTTTCTGTATTAAAATATTTAAAGCTTTCTAACGCTTGAGTAACTGGCGTTCAAATTATTTCGCTGATAACATAGTGTTAATTCAGGATTTCTTATTAATTTGAAAGCAATAAGATTATTCGATTTCATTTTAATTGGATGTTATAGGTTTTTGGTTTTACCTAGTGTTAAGAAAAATTGCGGTCGTTAAATTTAAGTGATTGCCTGTTTCCTATTAAATTTCATTTATGAATTTGACTGATTACAATTTTTTTCTGTTAAAGAAAATTATACAAAATTCATCTGACTATTACTTTAAGTATTTAAAATATGAAATGTACAAATATGGCTGTATAAAATTTAGAAAATTCATAATAGTTTAATATTTCAGAAGGCAATTTCTCTACCCATTTTTTAGAATTTACTACCCTTAATCAGAACACGACCGCATGTATAATTGTTGATAGCTTGGGTCAGATCACACTAACAATAAGTTCACTTTAATATGTAGTCCGGTTGCTTCCATCAGAATCCAGTTTTGAGAAAATCAGTTTTGAAAAAATTACATTTTCAAGTTTCAGAATTTGTAACGTTTTTACCGTAAAAGTTATTTATGTTTTTTCACACGAAATCTCGAATCTTCATTGCCACGCGTATCTCGCTCACCCGATCGTCTTATTTTTTCCTCGCTCCAATACTCTCCTTCATACCTCACATATGCATTACAAATGCATCTCTACAAATGCATTATATTTGTAACATTTGGTTATATAAATTGTAATAATACAAGTTTATTTAAAAATGGAATAAGTATAATGCTGTATATCTCTAACACTCTGTTCTCTATGACTCCTTGCTAACGAATGCCGCCTTCGTTACGCCGATCAGCCTTCGTGTGTCCCAATTCTGTCGCCTTCCTCGAACCCTTCGTTTAAGTTAGTCTTCCAGTTTCTAAACATCAACTAAAGTGCTATCGACACTGGCGACGTAGCAGCACCGTAAAAATTCCTTTACAAGATAAACAATATTATTGAATTGCATTTACAATTTGAAGATTAATTCTGCGAGCAACGGAAAGAGTTATTTCCATTTCACTGGCTACGAAGTACGACGACAGCCGCGTGTTGTCACAATATACTCGGCGGTCCTCGGCGATCGTAACCTACAGGTGTCCGTTTCGCGAGCCCACTAACAATAACAAGTCGTTTCGACGTTCGCCTCACTATCAGTTTGCTCCTGACCGCCGACAAGTAATCAGTGCTTCGTGATCGGGTCCAACCATTTTCACCTATCAGCGCGTGTATAATACTTTTGAAGACGAGATTCAAAATCACCAAATATCTCTCGTTTTGTGGGCCACTTGGTAATTCATCCTTACAGTGGTATCAACCCTTAGTAGTTCGCGGTCGTATGTCTGCTCTTAGCCACCAAAGCACTTTCACCGTTGCCATCGTATGTCTATTCTTAGCTACTGTAATGCAAACTCGGTTTTTCGCAGTTTTGCAGGAGTCACCGAACAAGAGAACTTTTTGCTTTTGACGTAGTGTGTATTTCGATGGAGCTACGTACATCACGACGGTGACGAGTTGAGTTTTGTGATGAATGAATCTTGAATATAATTATGTTGAATGTTGTTCGAATAAGAATTGTATGAATTATGACTTATGAATAAGCTTGAATTAGAGTGAACGTGAATGAATATCGGCGGAAAGAGACGAAGGGTTTTAATGACTTTAGGGAAAGGAGTGGGAGAAGGATGTTGGAGTTGAAGGTCGAAATAGGAAAATAAGAATTTTGAACTTCGAACGGTGATTCGAGAATGAGTAAAGATGGTGGTAACTGTGTTAGGGTGTCGAAGGGTCAAGGTAGAAATTCGGACTTGGAGCAGTGAATCAGGATAGTGATGAGAACTGGTCGAATCACGATGTTTGTAGGGGTACAAAATATTTGTAAAGATATTACTAATACTAATCGAAGGGTCGGTACATTACACTATCAAAGAAAAAAATCAACGCGTTTCTGAGGTATATATAATTCTTACTAACAATGAGATTTTAGTAGTTTTGTTTTAAGTGCTGTTACACATTTTGTTTTTAATGAAGCCCGACCGCAAAGGGTTAATGAAAACTACTGAAAGAGAAATAAGGTATTTCTTTTGGCACAAAAGCTTTAATATGTAGACAATTGTAATAGTATTTCTTGTGCTGACTTCAGATATGCAATCTGTTTGTCTTTACCGTGTAGGGTTTTTTGTGGCAAGCAGTTTTATCTTTATTAAGTTGTATAATCTTGAACTTGACAAAGCAATTGAACAATATTGCTTTCTTATATTATCAAATTTTACAAATATACTTCTTTGTTTAATGTAGCATTGATGTCAAGAAATAACTCATAAACTTTAAATGTACTTGTAACGCAGGCTGCATATCATAATACTAGCGCGGGTGGAACGGCTAAGCTGAAAACCACTGGCAGTACCTTGTGCCTTGCTGAGCTATTTTACTTTCTCAGCCGAAAACAAAACTCGTGCTGCAACATTCAATTATGTCTTCCTCAAGAAAAATAAATGGAAAATATCCACAAATTTTGGGGCATTTTGGGCGTCCTCTTCTCTGTGAGCATTGTTTAAACGTGTTTAAATATTTAGAACATTAAAGTAATATGTATCGTTATATTTGGGACCTGGTTAAAAATCATTTTAAAGCAAAAAAAAATTAAATAATTATTTCGGTTAAATTCAGAAAATCCTGAATGCTGAACATTGCATTTTTTTCAAAACTGATTTTCTCAGTAATGGAGTCCGATTGAGACAAACGGACTTCATATTCAGCGCTACAGAATCTGTAAGAATCAGCGTAAATATTTTTTTGGCAAAAAAAAGTCCAATTTTGTAGACCAGTGTTATTGAGCCCACCTATTTGATAAAGCCTGAAAAAGCCTGTAGAAAATCGGTTAAAAGTATTTCAACCGAAATTACCTTGTAAATAAATCTATTAAGTTCTTTAATAGTAATGTTACGTCCGAAATGAATTTAAGACTAACAGACGAGAAAACGGTAAAGATTCCGCGGAAAACTGTGGTCAGTGATGTAAGTCAATTTACGCACAATCCCGACGGACATGACCGCTGGTCCGTGTTCGGTCGGAGAACCGAATCTCTTTACACGGGACCGGACCCAAGAACGCGAAGTTGCGCAAAGGTATGAGGTTGAAGGTGGATGAAGATTAAAGGTTGGAGAGGTTGATAGCCGGTGTGTAAAATATGAAGAAAGTTACTTTCATTTTAATGCAATTGATGCCAGCCCTCGGAGATACAATTCGTGGTTTTGTCACAATATACAGCACTTTTCCCGATTCTGATTCTACTTTCAATAACTGCTTAATATAAATAGTGATAATTTAATAATGAATGAACGAACTACTTCAATCAGCTACTGAAGAATTAACTGTAACGAAAAAGGCTCCAACCAAAACGAAAAAAGGTGTGTCTCTATCTATGTCTATTCGCGCTCGAGTTTCCAAGGGTCTTATATCCCTTTCGCATTCCTACTCTACTGTTTAAAACTACGGACGTTTTGAATTCTGATTAGGTCATGAGTCAAAAGAGGGGACACGAAATCGTCTTGCAGCGTTGGAATTTTGAGGCAAGGACAATCAGCACCTCTGATCTTATTCTCAGAACACATTCTCAACGAGGGGATGAGAGAATTGACCGTGAGATCGGTTTGTCGTCTACTGCCTTTCGCGACACCATAGTTTAGTTTACTCCTTCGGCTCATTTTACGATCTTAACCCATGAAGCATACTTTCTCGTGTCAACGCACTGTTAACAAAGAACGTTTTGGGTTTCATTCCTGTCACTCGCTCTTAAATTATGGTATTTGTCCCTGAATGTTCATGGGAGATAGAATTAGGTTTGTTACGGACGTTGCAGTAACATTATAATATTACACTTGTATCTTACAATTTTAAAAATCTACCTCCGTATTATTACATTCACTACAAAAGATGCCCATTTCTTCTACAATCAATCCAAAATCAGTAAAGTTGAACATATATAAGCAATTGAGTCCAGATCGTTTGACTGAAGAGTTAAAATTTTTGTCTCTAATACTTCGGTTGATTGGATGAATCTAAAAGCGTAGTTTTGACACGTATTTTTATTAAAAAGAGAAAATATAGAAGAAGTGGAAAGCTCAGTGAATCCTTAAGGGAATAAGAGTAAAGTCGGTAAACGCGAAAATTCGAATTGTTCAAGCCAAATTTAAATCCAGATTGGTTGCGAAGCCTGCCAGAAACGTATTAAATTTCATCAGGAACTGACAGTATCAATAAGTTCTTTCATCGTTTTTTTTTTTGGGAGCCATGCGCATTGATAGACGACGGATTAATTAGTCAATTGAAATCCAAGACGGATATCGGACTCGTGTTCATGGCGAACTTGAAGCTCGGACTTGGAACTGAAACTTTGTACTTCCCTATTGATCACGGTGAACGTTTCAACGGAAATTGAATTTTCCTTAGCGAAAACTGTGACATGCTATACGGTAATTCCGGTAATTGGGGTAAATCCTGCCACCGCATGCTTGACTTTGCGGTGCCAATTGGTTTACCGATTTAATTTTCAAACGTCGACTACGTGCTGACTGCTTACATTTACCTTCCTTCGCCAATTAAACTGCGTTCAGTTAATTCGCTACCTTCTAACGATCCGTGTCACAACGGTGAACGTTGAATGACTAAATGCTACGTTGGTTTCCCACATTATGTTGGGTTATGCCGTATTCCTTTATAGTGCATATCATAATTGGGGCATTTGAAGTTGTCTTCTCTGAAACAAATATCAAATTACTTTCCTCTTGCAAATCATGATACCATTAAATGTATATATCGTAAATTTTGAAGGGAACTACACTACGTTTATATGAATATTAATAAATTATTATAATAATTTCTAATTTAGAATGAAACGTGGATCTTGTTAGTAAATTAATTTTGTCAGTTTCTCTTAGTAAATTAGAGACAAGCTGAATATTGAGCCGAATTTATAACATTCCCATAGACATGCGAAAGTGAATCTATTGAAAAAGGAAATAGAGAAGATATTAAGGAATATGCAAAGAAGATTTAAATTTTCACGTCAGATGCTACGTTAACGTTTACTTAAGTATTATCATACCATAAAATTATTTAATTTGAGTCAATGCTCCGTATAATGAAACAAGATTGACTTTCGAATAAACAAAAGAGAAACATCGCTTAAAGGAATATTAAGTTATTCAATAGTACTTGAAAATGAGGAAATAAAATATGTGTTCTCAAGCCGAACAAAACTCAGATTACTTTGTCACGTTTACACATCGTCTACACAATTTCACGTGAATTTTAAAATTGCTGCAACAACTACCGAAAATGAAATTAAATTTCTCCCTTAAAGTTACGAAAAAAATTTCGCATAATTACAAAGTTATATCGATTTTACAAAAATCACACGGTTAATCCGTAATCACGCGAAACGCGCAAAATCATTTATCCCCATAACTTCTACCAAAAGTTTCGTCAATTTGAAATTGCAATTTCCATTCAAAACTCAAAAACTTCCTATTCCATATTCCTTTGAGACGAAAGGTCTCGTTATTTTAAATGCGAAATATGTGCTATTATCATGTTATTATAAATTAATCACGACGCAATCGATAAAAATATTATGGCTTCGTATAACCGTACCTTACGTATCTATAAATAAAGAGATAAAGTCTCGACGCGGCTGGGTATATATCTTTTGTCGGAAGGCTTTTCTTTTTCGGGATTTTCCAGCACGAAGATAAGGAAGGAACGATATCGCTCGTTTAATGGATAGCCCCTTCCGGTAGATTCTAAGGGTATAGATGAGGTGTTTAATTAAAAGAAAGACTGCGACAATGGCTACTGAGGTAGAAGAGGGGGAAGACGACGGCGTCGACAACGGCGTCGTTGATGTACTATATAGATCGGGGAGATCCGTGGCGTTCTCGCTAAGGCAGAAACTTCGAACTGCAGAAACGCTTATCAGCCACAAAGAAAGTAATTTTCCGGCTTAGCTGGTCTTCTACCGATCGCCGGATTAAAGAGTACGACCCGCCACTTTGTTTTGCCATTTATCGGAAATTACCGATCCACATGCTAACCTGGCAAAGACGACGTTGCTTTCGCTGATGGAATCGTCTGGGCTTGCTTAGTTTTCTACCTTAGCTCAATTTGTAGGTTAAATATTTGTGCAGCTTTTATAGTTTACAAATTTTAATTAGGGCGGTGCTGTTAAAGGTGATAAAGTAATGTGGATAATAACAAAAATGTTCCGAATAACATAACTTTCAACTGTCTTTATTAAATATTAATTATTTGCTATGAAATATTACCAAATATTCGCTGCTCTGCATAACTGTGGACGGAATAAATAATGAAGAATTTTTTCAATATTTTCATATATTTAATCACAAAATTATCAACTCATTTTTCGACCTCGGTATTCAGTACTAATTGAAATCTGAAATTCATAACGGTTGTACAAATTCTACATCGATGATGCTATACAAAAAGATATTATACAAAATTACAAAAATTGTTAACAAGCTTACAAATTTCAGAACAAACGACCTGAAATGAAAGCCATAGTTTTAATATATTTTTTGCACCGAAAATGCTATACTGTGAGCAGTTAAATAAATTAAATTTCTCTTTTACTACCGCCCGACGTAATAAATTATAATGACTTATACCATGTAAAATAAATAAGCTAAAATGTTTAATGTCACGACAAATGTCGAAAAATTTATTCATCGACGAACATAATAACGTAACCAATTGCAGTACAAATTTCACCTTCATTCCGTTTCTATTAATTCAATTCTTCCTGCCGTTTATCCATACAAAAATTAAAGATGTGATTATTTACAATTGAAGATATAGTATTCTAACAATCAAAAATCACCGCGGGCTCCCAATGATTATCGGAAGCGAAGAACGTGCCAATCTCATTAATGTTAAATGAATAATTGCAATTGTCCATTTTCATAATCGCAATATGAGTATCACATGTGCTTTAACATAACGTAAAATTTCTATCGCGGCCCTCTCGTTTATTTAAACGTGGGAATTGCACCTGGTGCTACGAGTACGTAAGCGGGAATGACTGTAACCGTGGGATCCAATTAAAATAATGTAATTCATTCCTCCCTCATCCCCGAACTTTATTCCGGTGATACGGTATCGCTTTTATGAAACAAAACAGTGCATTTCAGCGTACATTTGTAATCCCTTTATGCTTATTTTCTTGTCGTGCTATTCAATTTTGTAGGTGTAATACGAGCGATTTCCATAAATCGTCTACACCTCCTTCTCGGGTCGTGAATTTTTGCAGGCCAAGCAATTTATTAACGAATCCATCACTGATGTATTTCACAATTAAATCGAACGGGTTTTGTGAATTTTAAATTCTTTATAGATACGCTGTCATTATGAAATATTAGAAGTATGTATAAAATAATTAATTTATAACTAATTTATTTATTGGTTTAATAATTTTTACGACAACACGTTCCTTTGAAGCGAGATCTTCAAGTTCAAAAGTAATTGTTCGTAGTCCAGGTGCAGAATAACATTATTTCATAATAATCATACACAAGTATAGCACAAATCACCTTAATGTTACTGACTATGTGGAAGAAATGAATAATGGTGGATATTTGGGCTCGAAGGCGACATTCGGAATTCGAGGTTTACACGTATTACACTAATGGTGCTGAATTTAGTAAACTATATCATTTGAGAGCCTCTCCCCCATGAAGAAGAAAAATACTAACAATAAAGAGTGTACTGAACACTACTAATTACTATCATCGGCTGTATAGAACGAGATTGATATAAGCTGATATGGACATAGTGTATGTATGTGTTGAGTGTGTGACATTGGATAGCCCGCAATGTGCGACAGTTGTTGCCACACAGTTTCACACCACATACGTGAGTACGTCTGACAGTGATAATTTCCGTGATAATGTCTCCGTTAATGTGTGTTAATATGTTACGAAGGGAAAACGCCTGCCGTTTTATTCATTGAGAGACGTCACACACTCTCTCACTCTACCCTTCAAGACGAATCGGGAGGATCTTTAGATTAGTTGGGGGTGGATGGACGTCTCTGTTCAAAGGGGTGCGAGACTATTAACTAACGTCGCCAAGTCCTTCAATTCAAATCCCATGCCTTCGACCGAGTAAAGGTACGCGAAGGGGAGGTAGGGCAACCCTGACCTAGGTCCGTGCACCTCTCGGGCCCACGGGCCACGGCTCGCACGGACAATGGCACCACGGTCGCCTTGTGGACGTCTCCCGGGTTTACTAAACGACAAACTCTATTGAAAAATGTTGAAACTCTAACAAACATTATAAATATTGAAATTATTGAAATTCTTAACAAACAAGCGAATAAACTGAAATCCGCTTACGAGGATTGTTTCAGGTTTAAAAAATAGTGTCTCCTTGGTCCTTATAATAAACCTCGATACATTGAGAGTGCATGTAGATAAATAGAGATAAATCAAGACAGTGTCATTCTTTCTAATTAGCATGAGACCAGGCATTTTTTGTCCCACACGACACATGCCTGCTCTTGGAAAATTGTATATAATTGCATAATAATATAGGAACAATTTTTTAATTATCTGTTGTGATAATATTCCCCGTGTAAATCGATGCTGATTATGTTTATTTAGTTAACTCACTAATGCACTTGTCCCCAATTCTTTAATACAAACGCCATATAATAGTTCTTTCACCCTCGCTATAATTCTCTTCAGTTCTTGGCTCTAATAATATCTTATAAGATCATCCTCGTGCTTATATCATTTTACATACATCCCTGCACATTCGCGCATAGGCCTCGTTGTATTGCTTTTTTCTTTTACATTTCCCACGCACTCTTGCTTTCACTCTCCTGTATTCTTACTCTTACAATTAACTCTAACAATAAGTCGTTCAGCTGTTTACTTTCTTTACCTAAAGTTTATTTAAAGTTCTTATTGTGCTAAACAAAGGAAGCCCCAGAAGTTTTTAATTACAGATATTGGTTTCATTAAAAGAATTTGGCAATCTGAACAAGAATAACGCCAGTGTATTATCTTATAGATAGCAGGGTATATCATTCATATGCTTTCTCTCTATCATTCCTATTAAGCTACAGATTTGATTCTATCCTTCATTCTCCCTCTTTGTATCACCCGGCAGACCCACATCAAAATCATTCTTGTACATATAGTGAAAATAATACATAATGCGATTAGAATATAAATTTCGAAACGAGGAACAGAACTAGCACTTTAGGCACTTTTAGTCTCAGCAGCAGCAAAGAGAGCAACGTTTGCAGGCTTTAACCTTGGCGCTTGCGTTTGTGCACATATAGTTGTAATCGGGTCTGCTTCCGCCGCCGGAAATTACTGCTTGCGGCATTTCCCGGAAATTCTTGAGCGAACCTCTCTAATAGTAATAAGCAAGACAGCCGTTTACCGATTTGGCACGAGACTTCCTCAGACATATTCATGTACGAATTCCAGTCGTTTAAACAGATTTTGGAAAATGAATTTTTATTAGCAGGATACTTAAACGTAGATTGCAATTTATATTTTGTCATATTATTTATCTGACATGAAAACATCTCATTATCCGGAAATTACAATTACTAGAGATTGTAGTTATTTTAATTTGCAGTTTAAAAATTGTGTGGACTTATCTTTTCTTTGTTTCTGATTGTTACTTTTAATTTGAATAATGAATGAATCTGTGGCATTCACCGTGCCGCTTGAGTTTTAGAAATATTTTCAAAACCAAACTTATTTTGTGATTATACAGCGATTTTATTAATCTATTTTAGTCTTATTTTTTTATGACTGCATTTTCAAGAAAAATTTGTGCTGCATGTGCTTTCAAGTTCGATGAAACTTCTAAAAATAAATTGAAAAGTTCTTGCTGTATCTTTATAATGATTTTTATCAACATCGGCTCGAATTTATGAAACAAAACAACGTTTCAACTTTTCGATTCTCGGCCACTGTTTTTGAAACGCTTGTGAATCTAAAGAAGCTTTTTTCAGCTCATAATCAATGTTAGACACAAAGAACTACCAATATGCAAAAGTTCAGAAAAATTGGTCTCGCGTAATTTTGGCCGATTTTGAATCAACTCCTTTTTCGCCGTAACGTACCAAAGAACACCGCTTGGCAAAAGTGTAACATGAAATTGGAAAATATTGATGTGAAATGATACATTCAATATAACAAATCGTTTGGTATTATTTATCAGAAAGATAGATCATTAATTTTTATTATTAAGCGACAGATCGATGAAGTGAAGTTAAAGAAACAATGACTATTTACGTAATATGTCGGCGAACTTCGAACGTTCAAATTTCATGTTGAAGGCCCGTCGCTTTTTCCTCATTCTCCTGCAGTCAGATACAAGATTATTGATGTCCCTCCTTTTTGTCTTGCCCTGCTTTATCCGCTTTATATTTCTTGTATATTAAAAGCAATTTTTCATACATCATAACTCTTTTTGCACTGTTAGTGCAATGTTCCACGTTTCGATCATGCGACCCTTGTAAATGTTCTGTGTACATCAACGAATTCCGAAGTATGACGTGTTCTCAATCTCGTTATTGTGATATTCCAACATCATTTTAACAATGTTACAGAAATAAGTGAGTGCTAAGGTAGTACCAACTATTAGATAAGTGATTATAAAAATGAAAGTAATAATTATTTAATTTTGTAAAAGTCCGTATATAGAACTTAGCGTGAAAAGATAAATAAAGTATACATTTCTTTATTAAACATGTGAAAATGTATTTAAATATATTTGATGATTAACATAAGGAAACATGGAATAGAAGAATTATTAATCGTTATTAAAAAAAACATCACAGAAAAGGCCTGCTACAATATTTCAATGACTTGCTTCTTTTGTGGTTTCACGCCAGATTCAACTCTCCAACAGATTCGATAGAAATAATTGACGACTCTTTAAACGACTCTTTCGGAGACGAAGGACGCCCTGCGACACGCGAGGGGGCTATGGAGGTTAAGGAGATAGATGCTCATTGTCAGACGCCCAATCAATAGCCCCGAATTCATTTCCCCCATCACATCTGGGAAATTTTTAATTCTTCGTATGTGATATGTATACCATAGTCTGGGCCATTCGAAACCCACGTAAGACAGTAAGTTCTAGGCGAAAGGAACATAACAGTTAAAGCCTTTTCAACGCCTCATTTTATCATGTGCCTATCGACGAAAAAGATCCCCAAAAGCGGCAATTCACGTATTAAAACTACAATTGCATGAAAACATCAAATTCATTTAATAAATCTTTCAGTTACGAATCAAAATATATAAAATATTATAATTATATTATGAACAACAACGATGTCGTTTTTCCGAACAATTATTTAAAGGCAACATAATTTGAAACGCTCAAAACCCCTTCAATTCAAATCATTGCGTTCGAGTAGCAAAATTGTATTAATTAAATCCTTCATCAGTTTTTCGGTTATACTAACCGCGGCTTAATCAACGTTAACCGATTAATCGTCTCGATTTCAGAGACCGTGCATTTATTTCAGTCGAGGGTGAAACTTCAGTACTTCATGCTTCTGGCGCTTCAGCTCATACAGCAGGAAACGAATTTTTTCTTATCCACGTCATCGAACGATGTTTCTCTGCGTTTCGGCACGTTTGCGCGGATCAATGATTATCTACGACCGCATAAATTCCTTCTCGGCAGGAATGGTGCGTCGGTCCCGCACAAATTCAACCGAATTCAGGCCAAGATAATCTACCGATGCATAAATCCATTGAGTCGAGGAGAATTGGGATAACGGGGAGAAAATATTGCGTGAAAATATTTGTACAATGTCAGCCAGATATTTATCTGCGTGCCTTCTCGTGCCTCAAGTCGCGTGTTGTTCGTGGAGATTAGAACTTGTACGGTTTGTAACATTGGAAAAGCATTGTTCGCATTCAGCATTCGATGGACGAGTTGGCGAAACTGTGCTGCGAAGATCAGATTGCGTATATCTATGTCAAAACGATTATATTGTGAACGGAGGGCAAGAGTATTAGAAGTAGGAAAAGCGGAAGTACTTATGATATAATTAATTGGAAAAAGTTGATAGTATCACGCATGGCATACTAAATAGAAGTCATATTTATGTAGTGTTTGATACAAGCTGTGCCATTTATTAGGAAAATGGTAAAAAAGGAAATAGCATTAGAAGATAGTAAAGAAATGGTATTTCGTGATTCTGCATTACCGCATAGTAAATTTTTTTTTATAAACGTTTAGTTAACGGGTATTACAAATTCGTAACGATATTATTATATTAATAAACGAAAACAAAAATTAATATAATATTTACGAGTCATGCGAATAAATTACACAACATTGTATCAGCTCAATCAGATATATTCTGACAGAACTTTTCCGATTTAAAATTGTCACGAAAAAAATCAGAATTTTGTTCAGCTAAGTAAATAGGCAGTATAACCGAACTTAAATTCATAGAAAGTTATTTGTAATAAAATAACAAATACAGTACTATTACAAAATGTAATATTAATACATTAAAAAATATGCGTCGAGGACATTCATTTCAGGCAATTAAAAACGATTTCGAAATCTTTATCGGCAAGTTCCTCGACCTTTTCCATTTCGATCCCTTAGCCCGTGCTTCCCTTCAGGTTTGTCGCGCGTGAAAAATAAATTATTCAAATTCGACTTCCAAAAGAGAGGAAAACAAAAAAATATATAGGATCGAGTATCTTATCAGAGAACGTAGCTTTTATTTTCGGTCGAAGGAGTTTTTACGAGCAGGGTGGGACGTTCAAGGATTCGATGGGAAAGGTCCGTGTGATCGATGGTAATCTGGCAACACATAAATTCCAACGGGCTCCAGTGGTGTTTTAAATGGCAACGAGAAATAGCGTAAAAGCATTCGACTCGGAATGACTTGAAGACTTTTACGTGCTCCGCTTTATAGTGGCGTTTGCAAATTTTTCCGATATGAAACGCGCATTCCAGACTGTGAAGGAAAACGCGAATCTCGTATGATTGATCGTTATCTAAAGACGTTCAATGACATCATTTTTTCTCTTATAATACTAACAAACATATATACAAAGACCTCGGAAGTTTTTACACGGAAACAATCGTTAAATCATGTCAAGGTCCATAACAAATAAAGCACGCGATCTCGCAGTAGGCAATTTGCCAAACGTGCCAATCCTCCTAGGTACTTTCACTTAGAACGTCGACGTAATTCTACAGTTTGATCGACATTAATTGAAATATCGAGTTGTCACTAATCCTGTGATGTTATTTTTTTTTAAATAATGAATGTCCTCCGGGAACTATGAAAATTGATAACCTGAAAAGTAACGTGTAGGAACTTATTACTGGGAGGTGTAACGAAGCCTCGGCATTTCAGGAGAAGCGATTTGACGGTGTGGAAATGGAATAATAAAATTTTCTTACGGCCTCTACGTTTTTGGGAGAATTTCGTTTATGCGATTTAGCTGCTAAGAAACTGAGAACCCGAAGTATATAAGAGGATATGTATCCTTCGATGTGGTGGTATCGTTTCAAGAGATAAATAAAATCGCGTAGAAAGCTGCTCGTAGAAGGGGAACGTAAACGAAAGCGATGATAGCGGAGCGAAAACCGATGAGAAAGAGCAAAGCAAAGAATGGACGAGGTATGGTAGGTGATGTAATTAAATCCGACAAACCTCGTTAAGACTGCGAAACTTGCGAGCTGCTTCATTCAAACGGTAAAAAGTGAGGAAAAGGTAGAGCGGTATCCAAGAAAGCAAGACAGACGTGCAGAGTTGCAGTTTCGAAACGAGCTGGACGATAATCGTTAATGCAATTTACTTAAAAACAGACTTGGATGGATTGTATTGCGAGAATTACTTACAGTGTTCTTAGAATTTGTGATGATTTCACTAGAACGGTATGTTCTCGAGAAATATTTTATAAATATCGAAATAATCCTAATGGGTGATAAGAAAAGGTATCACATTTGGTTAAATATATTATGTCTCTATCTAACAGCAAGTATACCGATAATATGATTAAAATACTTTCATATGATATTAATAAGTAAATGTTTTTGTCTGAAAAACTTTAATTAAACTAAGAATTAGTGGGCAGTGTAATATTAGCATTATTATGTGATTTATTAGTTGAATCATCATAACATTATAAGAAACTTTAAAACATAAGGCAAAATATAAATTAAACACGTATTGGTAACATCCATGCCGATAATATAAAATGTACGTACTTGAGAGGGTATTTTTGCAAAAATTTGGAAGTTAAGTAAGAATAATTTCGTTATTCAAACATCTAAACAGTTGCGAACGTTTCCTTGTGAGAACAGCGACGTTCGATATCTTAACTGCGGATATAGTTCGACCGATGCACTGCGGTGGTCCTTTTACTTGTAGGAAAGAGTTCAAGATTCTGACGCGCGCATTTCGCCTTATAATCAGATCTTCACGTGTTTCGTCAGTAGGGCTGACCGAATATTTATGTGCACCACTAGAAACGACTATGTAGTCGATATGGTGAGCGATAACGCATCGTTTCGTTATAGCAAAAAATTTACCGTTATTTCAAACATTACGGTTTTCAAAATTTTCATTTTCAATATGTAGGATTGCCTGCAGGCGATAGCTTATAGATGAAAGGGTATAGCAGGATAAGGGGGTCAAAAGTGCCCTTCAACCGATTTCAATGGGGCCGGTCTCATTCGATAGATAATGCTCGGCGATTGATGTCTACAAATTTTTAACCCTGAATTTTGACCGGAAGGGTAGTTATGGGGAAAATTAAAAAAACAGGTTTTTAGCCCTTTTTCCCCATTTACTGAGGCGTAAAAAATCCAAATAAATTCTGACATATTTTACACGGTACCGGACATATTGGAGAATTTTTTCAGATTTTTCCGTCGATGTAGCTAAGCGTGAAAAATCGGCAAAGTAAAAAAAAACGGAAAAAAGAAGATTTCGTATCGAAATCTTCGAGGTACAACTTTTTGGTTTATATAGTAACAATCTAACACCTACGATTGTTATCCCCAATTTTTTTCAGATTTTTAAACCACCTGCGTCATTGTGAAAAAAATCGAAAACCGATTTTCGGGACGTATTTTGATCTAAAACGCAAGAAGTAATTGTTATTTTTCCATTATTTTGATAGAGTATGTTCATTTTGTGCTTTTCAATGTTTCTGCATACAAAGCAATGCAAAGGATTGAATTGATTCAATTATTCGTAAGCCACATACTTCCTTATCAGCTAAAAATACGAACGTTCTTTCAACAGCAGCGATGGCGCAGTCGGTAGAGTTCTTGGCTGCGGAACCTCTCGAAACTTTTTGTCGCCGGTTCGAGTCCCAATGAGGCAAAATAATTTTTTTTTTTTTTTTTTAATCATTCACTGCATAACAACAAATAATAATTATTTTTCAATTTTTCAATGGTTTTTAAACATTTTTAAATACTTATTCAATATGAAATATATGTAAAAATAATTATGGAGCATATTGTTTTTTTCATTGATTCGTCCTAGCCACATCTCGTTATTCTTTTGTACATTGAACGAATATTAGTTTACTGTAACGAATGCAAATATGTATTCAATATTAAAAGGATCCAATTGTATATTCTGATGAATTGTAATGAAGGTGATGTCTAACGGAAAGAAGCGTCTATTTCTTTTTAAACATTCTTATTTTTGTATTTACCGCTTCTCCATGTATGCAGAGATCATCCAAAATGGACAATGAATTGAAAGAAAGAAGGTATATTGGGATTTCATCCGTTATAATGCCTTTACTGTTTTATGCAAATCAACTTCTTCAGCTTTAGGTTTTGTGCCCCATTGCAATCGTGTTTTCCAACCACTTTAAGTACACGAAAACATTAAAGTCAGTTCAGAAGGTTTTATTGTTTTATTACACTTACTCCAGTATTATGTACTCCCTTCAGTTATCTAGTCCGCAATTACCTGCGTAGCGTGTAGGTAGCGGGCAGGTACCGAGTTGTACCTTTAGAACTGATGATCATTGTTTTTAAATTATTGACTGCATAAATGTTATTAATACGTAAATGAATATTAATGTAAAAATACGAATGATAGATTATCATTTGATGATTAGGCTACAGTATCTAGCTGCGGAATACTTGAAACTTTTCTCTCGCCAATTCACCTCCCATGAAATATAATTAGAAAACAAATGTTTTTAAGTATTAAGTGGATAACAATTGTTAATACGGAAATTAATATTAGTGTGAAAATATAAATGGCATGCGATAGATTACCTTTTGATAATTAAAAGTTGAAACACGTTTCGTGTGGCTTTAATCCTCGTCACTATGTTCATTAATGATGGGCACCACTTCATTTTTATTAAATATTTTTGTCAACATGTCTGAAGGCCTAACAATTGTCGATAGATACCGTGCGTGCGACAGGTAGTATATTATTGCAGCAATGTGCGAACAACAACCTATGGTACCGTTACCACTCGCACATTCACAGCAATAACATTTGATGCCCGAAATTCCAATTATATTAGGGGTATAGTTAATGAAGCAACGATAACTTCTTTGATTAATGTGGCGTGATCGGACGAGGCATTTAAGAATATTGAGGAGTTGATTTGCATAAAACAGTAAAGGAATTATAACGGACGAAATCCCAATATACCTTCTTTCTTTCAATTCATTGTCTATTTTGGATGATCTCTGCATAAATGGAGAAGCGGTAAATACAAAAATAAGAATGTTTAAAAAGAAATAAACCCTTCTTTCCGTTAGACATCACCTTCATTACAATTCATCAGAATATACAATTGGATCCTTTTAATATTGAATACATATTTGCATTCGTTACAGTAAACTAATATTCGTTCAATGTACAAAAGAATAACGAGATGTGGCTAGGACGAATCAATGAAAAAAACAATATGCTCCATAATTATTTTTACATATATTTCATATTGAATAAGTATTTAAAAATGTTTAAAAACCATTGAAAAATTGAAAAATAATTATTATTTGTTGTTATGCAGTGAATGATTAAAAAAAAAAAAAAAAAATTATTTTGCCTCATTGGGACTCGAACCGGCGACAAAAAGTTTCGAGAGGTTCCGCAGCCAAGAACTCTACCGACTGCGCCATCGCTGCTGTTGAAAGAACGTTCGTATTTTTAGCTGATAAGGAAGTGTGTGGCTTACGAATAATTGAATCAATTCAATCCTTTGCATTGCTTTGTATGCAGAAACATTGAAAAGCACAAAATGAACATACTCTATCAAAATAATGGAAAAATAACAATTACTTCTTGCGTTTTAGATCAAAATACGTCCCGAAAATCGGTTTTCGATTTTTTTCACAATGACGCAGGTGGTTTAAAAATCTGAAAAAAATTGGGGATAACAATCGTAGGTGTTAGATTGTTACTATATAAACCAAAAAGTTGTACCTCGAAGATTTCGATACGAAATCTTCTTTTTTCCGTTTTTTTTTACTTTGCCGATTTTTCACGCTTAGCTACATCGACGGAAAAATCTGAAAAAATTCTCCAATATGTCCGGTACCGTGTAAAATATGTCAGAATTTATTTGGATTTTGTACGCCTCAATAAATGGGGAAAAAGGGCCAAAAACCTGTTTTTTTAATTTTCCCCATAACTACCCTTCCGGTCAAAATTCAGGGTTAAAAATTTGTAGACATCAATCGCCGAGCATTATCTATCGAATGAGACCATCCCCATTGAAATCGGTTGAAGGGCACTTTTGACCCCCTTATCCTGCTATACCCTTTCATTTCTCTTGTACATACAACGATACAACCCTTTTTCGCGTACAATTGTCCTCGTCATTTTCCTAAACGCAAACAATACAGTTAATATCGCTAAATCCAATTTATCTGAAACCATAGTCAGTTTAGCAGTCTCTGGTTATCTCTCTAATGCAACATCAGAAACTCTCCCGCATTGGCTTTCAGTGAGCCATCGCATTTCCCAAAATTTGAGGGCAGCCTCGTCTCTATAAATCGTTATGCTGTTCATAGGATCGAGATATATTAATATATGTTAATAATTATTAATGTACTCCTCCTATCGAGACCAACAGAATTTCCTTCTAGAATACGATATTAATTTCGGCTATTCTGATATGATGTACATATGATGGATAACTTAGGATCTTGATCGGCCACCAAGTGAATTTTGCTGGAAACTTGGAAGCTATTAATATCTTTCAATTTGATGAAAACTGAATATCTATAAGAGCTGATTTAGCGTTGTTTAATTAGTAGTACCTTGCACATATTGAATTTACTAATGTACTAATATGTTTCATCTTGCTTTACTTCTGATGTAAGATAGCCATAAAATGTTGACTTTGTTAGAATCATTTTATCTGTTATTATTATAGGGTCCTATTCTGGTTTAATCTTAGACGAGCAATCAAAGACTATCGATGCTCGTCTTTGAATAAACGGAACAGATGCCCTTAGAATTAATCAACAATACCGTAGCCTAGAAACTTAACTGAACGCGTGTAATTAAAAACAAATGACTAACTTTATTAAATATATAGAAATACAATACTCTAAACAATACTAAAATAACTCTAACGCACTAAATCTCCACTCTGTATATCTCCACTCAACTTGACTCTACGAACTCAACTCAACAACTGTCTCTTCCCAAAAATCCACGCTCGCAACCACCCTCGATCCTCTTTCTCACAGCATGCATTCTTCGTCTTTCTCACAGCATGCGCTCTCTGTTGCACTCACTCATTTTCTCTTTCTCTACAGACTAAACATTCATGCTAGCCCTGACATCCGTCGCCTTCCAAATCACGTACTCTAAACAGCCACTCTCGCCTATATACAAACCATCCACACTCACTAATTCCAAAATTAATACTATTTGAGCGTAGGAAAAATTCCGTTCCTACATTATTAATGCTATAACGCCGAATTCTTTCGTGTAAGAACATTTTTTAACTTTAGACGGATGAAGAGAAACTAATTGGAAGGCCCGTAACACAGGTCTGCATGTTTTTGAGTACAAAGAATACTTATAATGATCCTTATTTATTTTGGATGCTGAAGACGAATGCGAAAACCGTTTTTCTCCAACATCCCCCATTTTTTTGGACAATTAGCTTTAAAAAAATTAAAATTTTCAACTTCCAACATTTTCTGTATTTCAACTGTGAAAGTCATTTAAATTTACTTTCCAACAAATGTTTTGTAAACCTTTCCTAATACAACGATGCATATTACTTTAATGTTAAAACCACATAAACTTGTTCAAACATGGTAAAAGCGACAACGACGCTCAAAATGTTAACATGTTCATGGCTATTTTCCAACAATTGTTAAAAAGTAAACGTCCAGGAGAAAAACTAATAGCAGAAGAAGGTAGAGCAGACATTTATCTTGGGAGGAGCCGTAAAAGAAACTTGCAATACGAATTGTGCTTTGGTTTGAGAAATTAAAACAACTACGCAAGACACGATTCTTAAAAGTCAGGTGTAATTACAATCACTGATACATCCGCTTCCTCATTATAATACTGTTTCATTGGAAGCAATGATAGACAACTATGCGTAAGACGTTCATTATTTCAACATTCAACAAAATGCAACTCCATTAAGTTATTTTCATATAACCAACTTTATCTTAAAATGTCATAAAGGTAAACTAAAATAGTCAGAACTGGAACTATTATTTGCAGTTCCTGATATTTCAGATTCTCCATTAAAATAGCGTTATTACGTGCAATGTTGGACAGTTATATTATACATCGGATGTTTAATACTACAAAATTTAACTCATATCTACATCGCTGAACTATATATATTTATATATACATATATTTTCCCGTCATTAATTTTATTGTAATATCCTAAAATTTACCATACACCACAAACAATTTAAAATAAATTCAATTCATCATTTGAACATTGTTAGTTATGACATATCTAGTTATTAAATAATTTGTAAAGCAAGTTCTTTTTCTTAAATTAACCGTACCAATTTGCTAGTATCAGCAGGAACCATTAGTTATAATCCCTGACATATCGGATATCCAACAAAATACTATTTTATTATGTACGATCTCGGACAATTGTACGTCCGTCGCTTTACAAAGCGCATTAGCCATGGTGTGCATCGGCATGACGTGCGTGCGGTTTGTCGTAACCGCTAGTCACGAAGCATCGCAAATAGACATGTGACCTGTATTCAAGATGATTGCCAGCATGTGGAGCCTTTCGAGTGGAAATTTCAAACGGTAGCCGAAGTCGGGCGAAAAAATTGCCTGACGACGTCGGAGACAGTTTTACGGTCGTACGACGATTTAAGAGTTTTCGATTTATCTGTCGTTTTCGTTTTATTTGAGGAGAGAGAGCTGGGTGAGGGTGGCGTCCGACAGTTTCGAATAGTTCTGCCTCCGCTCTCTCGTATATCGTGTCCTGTATGTCTTCTGCACGAGAACGTACTTGTGTGGACGGACTTACTGCTTGACGGTTATCAGAATTCCGTCGTGCCCTATCACGCATCCGGGACTGCAACGTGCATGTATGCACGTGGGCTAGCTTCAATCTGCGTTGTCACTCTGGCACGTAATTCGTGATGCGTCTTTGCGTGGCTCTCACAATTGGGGAATTGTGCTGTTCGAATGTGAAGATATTTGCTTATTTACAGTCACGTCAGTTGCATAACAACATATCGACTATGTCAAATTAGCTTGAAACTATTGACGTAGTGCAAAATAATTTATGCCATACAATATACAGGGTGGTCCGCGCAACTTGCATGTCTCGAGTGACTTCCAAACCGTGCGTTGTATGAGGGGTGTTTGTGGTTTGAAGGGCCACATACACTACATAATGTGTCCCTTCAAGCCATAAGTCCCTGTGTGCAGTACCCTTCATGCAGCGCACGCTTCAAATGTTGTTCGCGCTGCGCAGATTGCATGGACCACCCTGTGTAGTACACATAATACGTGGTGCACATATTACAATATAATGTAAGATTTGATTGAAGATGTAGAAGTCCGTGTATCTGACTTGACGCGATTACATGAATCAAATTTGCGCATTCATAACAAACACAAAACGATTTTAAATATATTTAATTAACATTAGAAGGAGAAGGAAGTAGAATAATTACTACAAGACCTCATTTCTTTTGTCGTTATCACGGCAGATTCAGCCATTAACTGAAGATAATAAAACAAGGGATAAATTATAATGGCATACAACAAATAATTAAACGACACAAATTGACAAAAATGTACAACACATGACAACCGCATAACTAAGACCGCAAATCGCAAAGAAGCACCTAGAAGACGGACAACAAGAATCCCAAATCCCGCGATTCTGGGGTATATATAGCATTCACGCCAAACTCAATTGCACATCACTTGCACTTTCACCATCAGCTGTTTGCTGTGGTGACAAGCGATCGCTCTCTCTCAAGTCATTATCCTTCCCGTTGAAAACAATATTCAACCATATTAACGGATCTTTCCAAACACTTCTATACGCTCATGGCAAACAACTAATGTAGTATATTCATATACAAAAAAATGTACACTCCGACAGTAATATATATACATTATAATATGACAATATATATATATATGTATACAGGGTGGATCAGTGTGTATTAGCACCTTTAAAATCTTCAAAAATATGGTTGTCAGAAAAAATTGATCTGACAGAAGATGCATTGTACAGAAGGAGTCATCAGATCGTGGTAACGACTTTTTGTACTTACAATTAGAGTTGTTTCCAAGATATGAAAGTCCCTTTTGTTTTCTTAAATGGAACGCTATGTTCCTATAACTACCATCTGATGGCTGGTTGGAGACAATACATTGACCTACAAGACAAGGTCATTAAAATTGTTGTATGTATATAGTGCGTTACCACTAACGCGACGCACGTTTTTCACTCATTTGCCGTCATGTAACAGAGAAGGAAAAGATTAATAAATTAAACACGCGACTAGAACATAAGAAAAATATTTCACATTTCCACTACTGTAAACTGAGTAATATGCCAGCAAAAATATCATGTAATGTGTATTTTAAATTAGTCTCGACGTCCTCTACAATATAGTAAAAACAATATATGATCCTATTTGTAAAACCCAAGGTGCCCCTGATTTCGCCATGAAAACAAACGGTTTTCGAAATTTTGTTTACTGGCATCTCCTGCACATTCCTTATCTTGCAACTCTTCTTTTACACTTTTTTTGTCGGATAAGTGCAAAAGGGTGAAAAATGGTGCGTGGCGTTAGCGGTAACACCTCGTATACTATAATATAATGGTGATAAAAAAAATTGTATAAATTCATGTTAACGCATATTAGCTATTTCGACACTTTTTCGTAGTCTATGCTAGAATTTTTTACGATCAGACGGCAAACGATCCTGTTAATTTTATTTTTTATGAGCGCAGCTAAGGAAATAGAATGTAAGCAGAAAGTTTCCATTACTAAATATTCTGTCGAATGCTACATTTTAAATAGTTCTTTATATTATGTGCATTCTCAGCGTCTCTGCAGTTTTAAATTTTCCATAAATAAATAAAAGACCGTCCATTCATGAATTTTGCACAATGGGTAACACTTGTGTCGGCTAAACTCCATAAACTGTTCACCACAAATTATTTGAAAGAACATTATAAGCAATGTAAAAGGTATGTACATATCAGCAAACGTCAAATTCATATACCTAATCTATAATTGTATGATTCGACAATAAAAAATAAACGGTGCGTAGAAGAATCGATATTTCAATTACGTAGGCCACGCAAAATTTTTTCATTATTACATTTTATCTTCATTCCCAGCGTAAGCCACTTCTGTTAATGGATTCAGAAGTACTGGCACTCTTATTTACTTCCTCAATTACCAGTAGAAAATTTCATCGGAATCCGAAGTAGACGGTAAATTTAATCTAAGAGGTTTCAATATTTAAGTAGATAAATAGTTTTCTTATTTACTGCGTTTCTTAATCGTTACGGAGACCACTCTCGCGGATTGCCTTGACGCACCAATTTTACGTTAGTTGAACTGCTTTTAGAGTCTTTTATCTCGAATTTCGTGCGATAATTCACTCCGCCTCGTGCACCACGAATTGTACATTTTCTCGAGCAACTGTGACCTCTGTCGAACCTTTATACCCCAAATTATCGTCATCGATATACCGCTTCCGGGGATAATTTGTTGACATAACAGCTCGTTATAAATCATTTATCCCAATTTTACTGTTTGATTAGCATTCCCGTTTGCGGCTGTAATTTCAAATAAGTCTGTCACTAGCAGAGTAAACAGTTTAAGGCCCCGTTGACAAACAAAGCAACATCGTACTTCTACAGGTTTCTTGTGCTTCTGGCACTACCTCGTTATTTCTGTTGTCACCCTTCTCACGAATGCAGCGAGTTCTTGCGAAAATAGCCGAATTTCTAATACATTGCAATGGCGTGAGGATAACGAATATTGGAGTGAACGTTTCATCAAAATTGATTGTATGAACAGGAAAATTTATTGCCATATGACGTGACATGTTAGATAAAATTTGGATTCTGTTAGAAAGTATTACCATCGATCTGTACTAAATTAATCATTTGAATAATTTGGAAACTTTTCAAGTCATTTAAAAAATTGCAATAAATTTGAACAAGTTCTTTAATTAATAATGTCTTGCATCTCCTCATTTAGATAAATTAATGTTCGTTGAAAGATGTATAAATTATAATTGTTTATATTATATATCAAAAGTTTTTAAGATACTAATATAAGAATTTGAATGCGATTTATATTTTTTGATAATTCCAGTCGACTTTAATTATTCTCGTCTCGTTTAGTATTATACATGAATGAGAAAATTTATGTGAAATGTACTACTAGTGTAAAGTAAATCCATAAGATATCGTTTAAATATTCATCGTTTGTCCCTCATTTTACATATTCTTACTTGGAAATACACCAAAGCAATTTAAAAGTCACTCGCAAACTACAAAAAAATCCTAATCAAAACATTAATGAGCAACATAGTAAAACCAATTTGTATTCAAGTTTTCAGAGAGGATTGTAATTATATCCAGCGTTATAGAAAAGTTGCTGATATAAAAATACAAAAAGACGTCTGTGCCTAACTCAATGCGCAGAAAAGTTTCCTTTATCGCCGTGAAGAAGAAAACACAAATGTGGAAGCTTATCTTAAAGATATCGTAATATCTGTTTAAATGTACGCTTTTCCACGAAGCCTATCAAATTATAGACACAATGTTTACATGGTTAATCAATTTCTGCTTAACTAATACTGATGCATCTCTTCGTTTTATGCGAGTTTATGCGCGCATTAACTATTTGCAACGTAAATGTGGTATTAGCACCTTGGCAAACGCCAGTGTGCTGACACGTTATTACGAAAGCATATAACTCATGGATATGATAGGGTGTTTTACTATGTTTGGGTTCATTAACTAGATAATCAACCTAATAAACAGTGCTAAATTGTGTCGACACGAAATAAATATCGTTTGCACCCTTAGAATACTGAAATGTTCAACAGTGAAATAATATTGTCGATGGGAGGGAAATTTTAAAAGTTACTTCTAATGTGATGGGATTGGATCAGGCTTTACGGGGAGATTCTCCTCTTTAAAGATATATTTAACATTTCACGTAGTAAATGTGAGCTTTCGGATTTCTTCGGAGTGCACGTTAAGTTCTATGTAATGACGAAATAGCTAACTCCGAGAAATGGATCAATATTTGATCATTTATATGTTGCAGTTTTATCGTGTTCAATATTTCAAATTTTCTACATGGAATACTTTCATAATTATCGGCACATTTAAATAAATTATCGATCATGATTTCCATGTCTAATAATACACATAAATGTCAGAGGCCGTCGAAGACGTTTATAATTACTTTGTGTATTTGGCAATTACATACTGTTTGTAATTCTAAATGTGGCATCAATTCATGTGAAATGTTGAATAATAAAAGTGTTCAAAGGCTAGATAGGAATGGCTTTTGTATCTCTCATTTCACTATTTATAGTCAGTTTCAAGAACCATAGAATAAATTTGCAAATTTTAATCATCTATTGAAATTTTAACCTGTGCATCTAACACCTTGGTCCAATAACTATAGCACGAATTGAATTCGCATGTGAATTCTAAATATTTGCAGTCATCCGAACGAGAATATACGTTTTGCCTGCTGCGTAAAGTCATATTTCAAGGCTCATTGATTTGTGAAATAACCTCAGTCAATAATTATTTTGATCATTAAAAATATATCGTAAACTACTTTGTCACGTATGCAAATTCTACTCATGTCTCATATTTGGCAATAATGCACTGAAATGAAATGGAGAAATTAATATAAAGTTAATTATTCCATGTTTAATTACAACGTTCGAAGACACGTGAAACACATTGTCCAGATAAATATTCGTTTTGCCGGTGATAATGGGATTCCGCTCGTTTCTACCTCTAATTAACAATTGGAGAAATGATCTTTGTTTAGTTTATAAAACAATGTACAGCGTATTAATTTCTCGCAATTATTAATTTCACTTTCGATTAAATCCTCAGTAATCGAAGCTGTAACTGTTGTCCATGATCATAGCTAATTTTGTAATTTTCATTTTGATAACTGTTCGTATCGATTAAGTAGTAATATTTTTCCATTATCGCACAAAATTCAAAGAAGTATATTTTTGGAGCATACTTTGTAAATAATAAATTCTTTAAGAATTCACCTATTTTTCATGACATTCGTCACTATTCAGACAGTCATAATTCAGAAGGAGTAAACAAAGTCATACATCCAAAGGAACAATTATATTGAAGAAATCGCAGAAGTCGTGGGAGCAGCTGTTTCAGATTATTTTGAGCGCGAATAATTGTACTAAATTTGTTCACGACTAGAGCATTGGTTTCCAGACCATTTCTTCATTATAATGTATAGCGATTAAACTTCTCAATTTCGACAAAAATTAAAAAATAGAGTACTTCATTTTTCGGCTAATTGTTATAGTTGTTATGCAGGCATCAGTCTTCATTTTTATGTTAATCATTATTCACAGCTACTGTTAACCACTTCGGCACGGCGCTCGCCGTCCGCGTAGCCTTACTCCCAGCTGGAAACAAGTCTAGGGCAATATATCTCTAAAAACTTGATTTACATTACAGGAAGCAATAGCAAATTAAGAAATAGAGTTAACTTAATAGACATGCTGCGACTGTACCGTAGATAAAGTAAAAAATGTGTGCCTGCCTGTTAAAGTCGACGTTCTACTGTGTGCACTCATCTAATGCCTGTCGGCCATAGTCGACGATAGTACCGAAGTGATTAACACGTTCCGTGCCAAGCCATTTTTGTCTGACCTGTCGTTCAGGCCATTTGATATTTTAACTAAAGATCGATATATTATCACACAATATTTCATTACATCATCAATACATAAGTAGTTCTCTTGTTTAGAGCAGTTATCACATAGTGTACCACCGGTGGTACACGTGGCGCTGCGATCAGTTTGACTGCAAAAGTCAGTCAGTTCGAAACTTTTCGGTTAGTAAAAAACCTGACGCACTCGAATTTGTTGAATAAAAAACGAGAGAAATAAAATATATTTATTTAACAAAAGGAGTAGGTAAATATACGGACATAACATTTTTTGTTTTTCATTTGTTTCTGTTGGAAAACAAGTTTCTATTAATTACTTTCATTAGATTATTCTATCATCTTTTAATTTTTGAATTGAGCGAGTTGTTCAACTTTCATTTTTAGCCCTATGATAGCTAATATGGAAGTACACGACGGAGATAGTTCCAGTTCTATTTCCACTGAAATAGAACTCCCATTTAGTACAAAACGCTCACGTAGATTTATATTATTATCTTCCGATGAGTCAAGCGATGCATCAATTGAGGTTACCGCGCGTCCTAGACGAAAATGCCGCCGAATTATACTGGGTGAAGTAAAAAGTTCTGAGCGTTTTTCTCTTTATTTTGATGATAAAATTAACAAACTTAGAATTTTCGGAATTAAATCAAATAAGCGCCGTTTTGTTCAATAACTTTTTCCCATTTTGAAGGCAATTTCATAATTCCGCGATTGAAGAAGTCTTCGTCCCTATTGTTAAAAAACTCGACCAGCTCACTTTCACAAGCCTCTCTTGAGGCCAGTTTTTTGCCATCAAGAAAATGTTGTAAATGTGTAAAAAGGTGATAATCGCTTGGTGCCAGGTCTGGGCTATACGGCGGGTGCGATATAACCTCCCATCCAAACTCTCGGAGCTTCTGGCGTGTCGTTAAAGACGTGTGCGGCCTGGCGTTGTCTTGATGGAAGACAACACCCTTCCGATTGGACAATTCTGGTCGCTTCTCGTTGATCGCCTGCTTCAATCTGGTCAGTTGTTCACAATATAGGCCCGAATTGAGTGACTGGCCCGATGGGAGCAGCTCATAGTGCAGGATTCCCTTCCAATCCCACCAAACACATAGCAAAACCTTCTTGGTCGTTAATCCGGGCTTGGCGATCGTTTGGGCCGTCTCACCGCGCTTGGACCACGATCTTTTTCGCCTGTCATTCTCGTATGTGACCCATTTTTCATCGCCAGTCACCATCCGCTTCAAAAATGGGTCCATTTCGTGACGCTTCAGCAAAGAATCGCAGGCATCAACTCGCTCCAAAAGGTTCTTTTGCGTCAGTTCGTGTGGCAGCCATATATCGAGGTTCTTTTTGAGACCAGCCTTATGCAAATGGTTCCAAACGGTTTTCTGGCTAATCTTCAGTTCCTGGGCAATGGAATAAGTGCTCGCATGCCGGTCTGACTCGACGATTTCCATGATTTTATCGACATTTTCAACGATAGGCCTACCAGAGCGTGTCTCATCTTCGACGTCCATATTACCAGAACGGAAGCGTTGGAACCACCGCTTTGCTGTTGCATTCGATACTGTTTTGGGTCCATAAACAGCACAAATTTTTTTGGCTGCCTGCTCGGCTTTTTCCCCTTGATCGTAGTGGTATTGTAGAATGTATCGAATCTTCTCTTTCGTTACCTCCATTTTGATACGCTCTAACAAACAACTGGCTTCACAAAACAAAAGACTGTCAGAGAACTTTTTTTAAAGCGTTATGTTGCCTTTAAGTCACAGTATAGAATGACATGATGCAACGTATACATTGTGAGATATGGCTCACTAAAGCCATCTAACAAAAAACGCTCAAAACTTTTTACTTCACCCATTATATAGCTCCGAAAGTGAAAATGAAGCACAAAATATTACTAATAAGTTACCAGACCAATGGAAAATCCAAGTGGAAATCAACCTGTACTTATACCATTCACGGGTACACCAGGAATAACATTATTCGATTATTTATGGAAAGAAGACGATTTTTACTTACTATTTGTTACCGAAGAAATGTTCGAAGAGATAGCAGAACAGACTAACATCTGCGCGATGCAAACATTAGCTGAGAGACGGTTATTTTGTCTGAATAAATGGATTCCTACTAACAAATGTGAAATAAAAAAACCTTCCGGCCTTCTCATCTGGATGGGATTAGTAAAATTACCCGAAATACACTTATACAATGAAAATACAATGAAAATGAACAATAAAAATACAAATGTTGGAGACCGCCTCTATAAAATAAAACCTATTATTGATAAATCAAGAGAAAATTATGGAAAATCTTATGATCCACCAGAAACAGTACGTATTGATGAGTCCATAGTACCATTTCGCGGCCGTGTCCTTTTTAAACAATATATAAAAAACAAACGGCACAGATATGGTTTAAAGTTATTCAAATTATGTTTTAAACCGGGATATACGTACAATTTTGAAATTTACTGCAGTCAACAACCTGGCAAAGAAAAAACTATGCCTCAAGCGGTTGCTATGTCGCTTTGTCAAAATATTTTTGATAAGAGACACACTGTTTGTATAGATAACTGGTATTCTAGCATAGATTTAGCCCAAGAATTTATTGCGAGGAACACTCATGTAGTAGGAACGATTCGCTCGAATCGTCGCAGAATTTCGAAAAAAGTGGTGCAAAAAAAATTACAGCGAGGAGAAATATTTGCAAAAGAAAATGAAAATGGAATAACATTGATGAAATGGAAGGATAAACGGGATGTCCTACTATTGTCTACCAAACATTCTGTAGAGACGGCTATTGTCAGAAAAAAAGGATATGATATCGTTAAACCGAAACTTGTAATTGATTACAATGAAGCCAAGAGTTCCGTTGACGTTTCTGACCAAATGACAGCATACAGTAGTCCATTACACAAAACTTTCAAATGGTATAAAAAAGTAGCATTTGAGCTTCTCTTAAACACTTCAGTTGTAAATGCTTGGATATTATATAATACTCAGCAACAAAGACCTATATCAATAGTAGAATTTAGAAAACGATTAGCTAATTATTTATGTTACTATGAGGATGAAAACAACATCTCGTCTCCTGAAACTGCGACAAACTCTAGAAAACGACACGTTAAAGAGAAAGAGGGCAAAGCGAGGACAGCTAGACAACGTTGCATTTCTTGCTATAAAAAAGGTGTAAAAAAATTCGGTACTGAAGTAGCAAGACAAAAAACTATAAGAGTAATAACGTTTTGCAGCGATTGCCCGAAAAAGCCGTCTTTGTGTCTCCCTTGCTTCAACGAAATGCCCCATTAAATGTAATTATTAATTATTGTATATATAACAATTAAATAAACTTATGTGTTTTGTTCTATACTGCATCTTGTATAATGCCTAATTTTTTAGGTAGAAATATAGTTTACAGAATTATATTTGTAATAAAATATATGTTTTCAGCGTATTAAATAAATATGACTGCGTGTATCACCGGTGGTACACGTGGCACGGAACGTGTTAAGAACGTTAAAGAAAACATTTATATCAGGAATACGTGTCCCATGGGCAACGCAAACATTTCTAACGACACAGATATTCGTAATTTTTAACAAGTATTTTTTGGCAATAAGTTTGAACCACGTACGCCTCTAAACATACTACATCTTTTGAAGAGAGACGTAACTTATGTCCTCAAGAACCTTCTCGCATACGTAGGTATAGAGACAAAGAATGACATATTTTTAGCTTTCCAAGCATCAATAGTGAATAATGAACCATAAACCTTCTGAGGGAGTTACAGACCATTCTGACAATAATTCTGGGGCCTTTGGGTGCTCGTGCAAATTTGGAAACTTGGTTAAGAATGGTTATGATAAATACCACCGTCGCTGCCCCTCTTCCCACAATTTCTAGGAGATTTTATATTTTGAATATAAAAGGAAATTCTTGGAAGTTACCACCGCCATGGAAAACAAGCAAAAAGGGTTATCAACAACTTTGTTAGAACCGTCTAAAAAAGCTTCTGAAACCAATCAGAAGATTGTTCAGCTCTTCCGCGATAAACTTAAAGTAATTTAGTTTGTTTTTGACCAAATCTTTGAACTTGACATTTTAACATGGTTAAACTGCAACGATTAGAAGCGCTCCCATTTTGGAATTTGGATTCATATCAGCTCTTACCATAAGTCACATATCTATTAGTTCGCATGCCGAGTTTATTGTTATATTTGTATTGTGTAATAAACTTTGTATATAAACAATAGTTAGTATACAATAACTAAAGTTTACAATAATGATATACTACATGCAAATAATAGTTGCGAACAATAGGCATTTGAAGAATGAAGTACTATAATTCAATAACAGCTATAAATACTAATTAATAGAAGAATGATATATTATATTGGATGATATTCGTCTACGACGAAAACCTCAGTGCATTGAAGATTATAATAAATAAAGGACAGATCTTGAAACGATACCGTTATTTATTTTCAATTTTCACACAACTATTTGTAAGAACACTTTAATTGGTTATCAGTATTAGCAAGATTAAAACCTGCAACAAAATAACCTGTGAGACTGTTAAGTAAAAATCATTGTCTACAATAATCTATCTTTCTCATCTTGCACGTTATTTTTAATCTTTCAAAGTAGAAGGTATAACAAGGATATTTATAAAAAGCGCACTTTCGCCTGAACTTAAAATGTGAGAATTTGAACTTTACAAAAAGGCGTTCTAAAAATTTCTACGAGATTACGTGACAAAATTTATTGGCCATAAAACGTTTTCACCACACCCTCGTAGAACTGTGCCCTTTAGCATTGTTCAATATTTATTTCAGGAATCTCCTCTATATGTGAGTAGGGAAATTTTAGGTGGTAATAGTTATTGCCTCACCCTATACACGTCGAATTCTCCCGACAATGGAATTTTCCTTTCACTGCCTTCAGCGGAGGCTGGCTTTAATTTCCTGTGGTTCTTGGGTTTTCCCATCCACTGAGCATCGAAAAAACAATACCACTCTTCAACCCTCCTTTTTTCTTCAAAATGATTCCAGAAAGGAAGATTCCGACGCATATCACTCAAATGCTCTACAATCGGCGTATTCGCGAAAGTGAGTACTCGCTGTGTATTCTCTCCGTTTCTTTCCACATGCTGCGTTTTAAGCGAAAGAAAAACTTGTCGACGAACGCCAACTAAAAACGGAGAAAAAAAGGAGGGCAATCTTTTAGAAATATCGAAGTTCAAGATGCAAGTTTCTCAAAAGAGAGGTTACACATGCTTGTGTTTGTAAGATAGAAGTCTCTTTTTGGCAGACATAGTTAAAGGCCAATGTTAGATATATAGGATAAGTGCGAGTGAGCTAGAGAGAAAGAGAAATGAAGGGGCATGTGTGTGTGAGAGAGAGAGAGAGAGAGTGAAAGAGGGTTGTAAGAGAAAGTGCCTGCGAGATGATGTTTGGGTCTATGTGGGTTTGTGTGTGTGGTGTGCAGGGCCTTCGGAGGAAACTGGCTGCGTGGAAGGCCCAGTGTTAATTGAGTAATAGCGAACAACGTACACAGTGTGATTTTAGAAGCAGAGAACTGCATATTGAGTGATTCTGCGAGCAGCGATAGCATATTTTCTGAGAGTAGCGTTTTGCATGATTGTTTATGAGACTTATTTGTGTTTAGTGTATTTTATATTTTATACTTTATGCTTTATGGTTTATGCTTTATGTTTTATGCTTTATGCTTTATGCTTTATGCTTTATGCTTTATGCTTTATGCTTTATGCTTTATGTTTATGCTTTATATGTATCGTGCAATTGTCTGCGCGATACGTCCCGCTTCAAGTTAATGAACCGCGACAGATTTGTTTTACTTGCTTTATTGTTAACCAAAATAAACTTCGTAAATTTAACAAGTTCTACACTAATGATGTTTGTACAACAAGCAGAATAAGCGCTGTAGCTACGGTTTGAATTACAATGAAAGAGAAAAAGTGTTGTTGATGTGTTTAACGATTGATGATTAATGAAAGGCCTTCAAAAATCTGGGAAAAATGAAAGCATCGCCCCCCTCCAAGGATCGTGATACGGATTTTCATATTCTCGGTGGGGGCGTCAACCAGCCATTCCTGATGCAGAATGTGAAATTGGGCGTAATTATCCCCACCGTGAAAATTAAAGGTGTAAATTTGCTTCCTTGGGGGGGGGGGGGGGCGTCAACTTTCCCAAATTATGAGGTGTCGTCCGCGCTTACCACGTGATAAAACAGTCATGGACCATACATGCCATTCCCGAAGTGTAAATCATCAATTTTGGTGAAAGTATTGTACAATATGGTTTTCATGAAAATACTTGACACCTATTTTTTTATCGGCAATCGTGCAAGTTAAAGGGGTGAAACCCGCCCTCAAACTTGCGGTTGCGAATCCCATTTTATCGAATATCTCGGAAACTATTAGAGATACGGAAATTTGGTGTAGAGTGAAAATTAACGCTTTTTGATGGCGAATCCGATGGTGTGAAAATTTTTCTTTACAAACCCCTTTGTTTAAATAATATGTTAAAAGATACAATCGAAAATACAATAACTTATTTTGTAACACAAATATCGAGTTTCTAATTTATGCGTATTTCATTTTGACTATACAGTTTGTTCAAACAAATATTCAAGAAAATGAAAAAACTGAAAAAATAGGTTAAAAAATTGTATTTTTTAACATATTATTTAATGAAACGGAGGTTTTAAAAGAATGTTTACAACATCGGATTCGCTATCAAAAGGCGTTAATTTTCACTCTGTACAAAATTTCCATATCTCTAATAGTTTTGAAGAAATACGATAAATAGGTTTCACAACCCCAAGTTTGAGGGATGTTTTCACCCCTTTAACATGGACAATTGCCGATAAAAAAAATACGTGTCGAATATTTTCATGGAAACTATATGATACTAAAATTTCATCAAAATCAGTGATTTACACTTCAGGATGTTCCCTTATAAGTATTGTAGAATTTGGAGGAATGTTGTCGTATATGAAAAAAATAAGTCGAAATTATGAAATACATTTTACTTTTCTTTTTATCCGTGTAAAACTTTACACCGTGCGTTTTGAAGCTGCGACGTTTTGAAAGTTGAAGATGCTCCTTCGTAGAACGTCAGTCACACACTTTACTAATATTGGCGTGTACGAAGCGAGAAACATCTTCTTTGACATAGCTTGAACGTCCTTTTGAAGTACCTAACCAGACACTTTTTACGCATTTGTGCTTACTGAGTAGGAGAGGTTATAGAGTTTTTAGAGTTTCAACTCGGTCGTAAAATATAACTTGAAATGGATTATCGTATACATTTCTATTTCAGGAAATTTCGTGATTTAAAAAAGGAACTGTCATTAGTACGAGTTCCGGATGGAAGTTCCATATTGAATATCAAATCTTCTGATAATTTTCTAACACAAGTTGTGTTTCCGTCTTTATCATTTTTTTGGATAGAGACATCAACTGCTGTTGTCATAATCGTGACTTTTAAATCACATTTATGGGGTCTTGAATAGGAAATATAATAGATTTTTGCGATGTTAGTCTTGTGACGTATATAGATCTGCGATCGCATTTTGTTTATGGATTGCTTAAATATTTAGTTGGCATCTTTGCAATTTTTACGAAATGAGACGTGTTTTACTCTCTGCATCCATAGTTATTACGTTTCTTTAATAAGTATTTTTGCACTGATTCATCACTTCCGCAATTTTTTCCCCCAACCTGTAAGTAAATGAGAATCTTATTCTTCTATTTCGTTATTTCAATTATCTATATTTTCAAAAGTATAAATAATCGTACGTTTATCTGAGAAGTATAACGTATTATTTTTATAAATTCCTACAATTTGCTCAAAGGTGTGGGACATAGTATTTTTTAGAATAATGATACACGTTTAAATCAAAAATTCCTGATTCATACAAATTACCTTCATAATTACAACTAAAAATGGTTTTCTCAAAAAAATATTATAGCCCAAATTTGTAAATCTAAATTACAAAACATGGTGCTTCTTAAATATTGTATCGTCGAATTTCCAACAAATACATTCAGATGTTTGAAGAATTATTAACCCGCGAGAACAAACTATAATGGATATGGAAATACCGTAAAATTTCTCACGGGAATTGTTTTCATTCATGCCGTGTAATTTATGCAATGCATGTGCAAACGTTATCGTGCAGTATAATTAAACACCTGCGATTTATGAGTATTGACGACTTTTCCGATAATTTTGATTGAAAAATGTCAATTTAATTGCAACAACATGTCTCGTTTCAATTTTTCATCTATTCTACAACAAAACAGATATTTTTATTCATAAACTAATAAATTGCTATAAAAAATCGTTTTTAACTGTATATTTTTCCGAATAGATAGTTATCGTTAACATTATTAATATTTGCAGAATAATTGCACTATGTAATCAAGCAAGTTCCTTCATAATTATTGAAAAAGTACCGTATGTTGATACAACATATTGTCACGCAGCTTTAGCTAGCACTTTTTTAGTCAGGATTTAATTAATAACGTACAAAATCAATGACTTCTTAAAGCATGAAAGCAGTTATCCGACAAATACGAAAATTTTAATTATGCGAAGCCATTGTCGCCGGTACAAAACTTCGTACTAATTAGTAGTGTAAAATCTTAGTTCATTATTAAAACCACAAGATAAAGCTGCAGTTTCTTTGTCTCTGGGAAATTAAATCCTCTACTTCTGGGAAATTTAATAGCAATTTTACTAGGGCTTTCATTTCGAAAATTCATTCTCATAGAAATGGTATCTGTCATTCTTATAATTATGAAATACAAACCTCTCTCTGTTTTTACGTCACTTTTTTTAAAATCATCAAATGCAGAAACTCTGTAAAGCGTGGAATTTATTTATGCATTACAAACCTAAAAGAGAACACTTTTTATTCATCGTCAATGGAACAGCAATTGAAGTATTACTTTCGAAAGACATATAGTTAATTTGACGAAATTGCGAATTAATCGAAAGAGATGGAACTAGACTCAAATACCAGGCGAAATACTTGAGAACAGGGTTTCTAGGTCAGATTCTGGAATCTCAGGTTCGGTGTAAGATAATTGATGAATAGTAGTTACCGCTAAAGCTCGAAGCATACCTGTCCGAATCTTCATTGAAGCCAGAAGGATTCAATAACGTGAGATGCACAGATGCGTACCTTCTCGGCAATTATAACATAATTAACAGCCAAATCGAGTAGCGCGATGAAATTTGAGATTGTCTCTGTAGGATTCCGGAACAGAATGTTAAATGACAGGAGAAAGATGAAACGCTGACTTAAAAGCGTATTTAAGAATACAAAGTATTCAAACTGAGATTAAAAATATTCTGGCAATTACATAAAAAAGGTTCCACCTCACCAATTTTAATGATTTTTCGATGTGTTGTCATGATCATGATTCTCAGCCATGGTTTCCTATACATGTAACTCCCACTCGGCTTTAGTTTTCAAGATATTCACTACACTGAATGTTACCCATACTGCACGTACGTGCATCCATCTTTTTTACAAACATACTACGGTGTACCGCGATGATCAGCAAAAATTCTTTATAACGTGTGACTCGTTTAAAAGGTATCTCACGGGGTTGGACTAGAAAAATTCCAATGTTTGTTTTTAGTTGAACCGCCTCGCGGCGGTACTCACTTAAAACTATGTCCAACTGACACTAATTTATCTTTCTGTTATAGGCATCTAACTTAAACCAAACCCTTTGGAGACAAGTATTACTCGGGCTGAGTTGTGCATAATAACGTACTTACTCTCAAAGAGTTTGATTTAATTTACACTGCCGGCCAAAAATATTAGGACACCTGCAACGTATTCGCGAATCGGAAATTGATTGTGGAGTGAACATTTTCACTGTTCCTATTTTCAGGTTTTGATTAAAACATATTCTCAACTATAAGTATTTACGACATCTTTGTTTAATTTATAAATTTATTACTGGTTTTTTGATAACAGTCTGTATTATATTTTTACCGAGCAACTTTCAGGTTCTGCTGCGTGTGGCTTCTCGTATCAGATCCTCTGTAAATGTATACAAATGTTCATAAAAATATTAAAAAAAAAACTGTTAGGAATGGAGTTTCAACAGATACCCTTAAAAAATTAACGTCCAGAATGCCAAAACTCATGAAAGCCGTCATGAAGAAAAGACGTGGTTATATCGATGAAAATAAAATATGTTATTTTATTTTTTGCATTATAAACTTCCTATAGCACCTTGATGTATGTCTGCCTTGAAATATACAGGGTGTCCCGTAACTGGTGGTACAACCGAGCAGGGGATGATTCTACATGAAAAACTGAGTCGAAAATATAGAATAACAATTTTTGGCACAAGGCTTTGTTTTCGAGAAAAATGAGTTTGAAAATTTGTCTAGTGTGCGTGGATTCGGCTTACTTGTGGCTCAACGGAATTTATTCTGAGTTACCTCAACCTTTGTTCGCAAAGGTTTTCGAGGTTTGTATACATCGAATAAATCGAAGGTCGAGGTTACAATGTTAAAATTACCTTTAAGGAATTTGTTTAATTGATAAATTGCTGGAAGTGCTGTCCACGTTGTTGTAGACACAATTGTGCTCTTCGCATTAAATTCCTTCGAACCTTTTGTAATGTACAATTATTATGTTGCTTTAAGTGTTCAAACGCCATCACAATTTTGTGGTTTAATGGTTCGATGCTCGTTGTGTCATCACGATACGCAATTGAAGTCACCGTTAGATTTTTATTTGTGGGGTCAGGTGAAATCAACTGTGTATCGTGATGAAATAACGAGCATCGAACAATTACAACACAAAATTGTGATAGCGTTTGAACACTGACAGCAACATAATAATTGTACATTACAAGAGGTTCGAAGGAATTTAATACGAAGAGCATAATTATGTCTACAACAAGGCGGACAGCACTTCCAGCAATTTATGAATTAAACGGATTCCGCAAAGGTAATTTTAACATTGTAACCTCGACCTTCGATTTCTTCGATGTACACAAACCTCGAAAACCTTTGCGAACAAAGGTTGAGGTAACTCAGAATAAAGTCCGTTGAGTCGCAAGTAAGCCGAGTACACGCACACTAGACAAATAGTCAAACTCATTTTTCTCGGAAACAAAGCCTTGTATCAAAAATTTTATTCTATATTTTCGACTCAGTTTTTCATGTAGAATCATCCGCTGCTCCGTTGTACCACCAGTTATGGGACACCCTGTGTAATACTAAATAAAACAAAATTAGTTAAAGTCATACAAAAATGTGCATAGATTTATGTTCACATTTATTCCATCCGAAGTAGGTTTCCTAATACTTATGGCCGGCAGTGTAGGTGCTTGTAATGAAAAGATAATTTAGTGCTGGTTGTGCATAGTTTTAAAAGAGGGCTCCCGTCGGGCGGCCTGCCTAAGCAGTCAAATTATAATTTACACTCATCCTTATGTGGTATTTTTTCATCGGGTTCATCCTTCATATACTGGACGCAAACGACCTGACGCCCTGTAGCAAGTGTTTTTGTTTGATACGGCGGACGGATAGAGACATCCCTCATTTGCACTTAATTTTCGATTCTAAAACGTTACTGGCCGAAAAAGCCGCACATTCGTTATATTATCAGGTGAACGACGAAAGAAGTACTTTGTTTTCAGTTCTTATTGGCCGAGCTTCAGGTTTCCAGGAACGACATGGTGGGGATAGGTGGTGCGAGCGACACTCTCTCCTTGCCCCTTTGTAATATCGCAGACCATCAAGTCGTTTGCGCCCAGTAGACTCTTTAGAGATCAGTAGACTGGACGGCAAATTACAAACGCTTTCGCAATCCGCGGTATCGATGCAAGCGATTCCTACACTTCTCAGCCGAGTTGTCAGTCAAAGACCTTTTATTATTACTTAAGAGACGAATGGAAACCAACGGAAAATGAAGTAGTCAAGGAAAAATTAAAATGACTGTCACATCGCAATAGAAGAAGAGAAATGCAGGACCGTATATTTTGTATTTCTTTCCCTCTCTCTTCCTGTCTCTTTCCTTCTATCTTTCCTTTCTCTTTAACGCATACACAATCGCACAGGGTGACCCTTTAACTGATGAGAAAAGCGTTTCAACCTTCATTAACTTTCGCTAATGGCAGAGAGACGGAAAGTGGTACTTTCTAATGGCGAAAGCTGCACGGAATAATGACGAGGTAATGACGGTAGACGCATCATTAATTAGGATACAGAAACGCTCATTTCATTGGATACACGAGCACATCCTGGAATTAGTGGAATCTAATTTTCCGTGTGCTGTGAATCAGCTTCGACGCGCTCTCTTTACGGTAATTAATTAACCTCCTGGCCTTCCGCGTAGATCGAAAAGTAATTTGCTGAAAATAGTCAGGCCAGGGCGTCGTCGGCTGATCCCTTTGTAGTGCATGCCCGGTCGATTAGATTATTCGGACTTAATGATTTAATTATTTGCCATGCTCGAATCCCGTTTACACGGGTAAAATAAGCAAACAAGCAAATATGCCAGCCGGCCGCGTACATGAACAGCTGGTTGTAAAGTAACCCTCGTGTCGGGGTTGCTGCTTCGAACGCACGTTAATTAAACGGGGAGATAGCTCTTCTCGTCACGCGTACTTTCCAGCCGTGGCTTTCACAATAATGGTACAGACGCCTCTGTAGAGAACTTCCACCTACTAATCGAGTTTTATCTAAAATATTCTGCGGCAATTTCGTATTCCGCTATCACGCTCCTAGGGAAGGCCGGTTAATATTAAATTCAGACCAGCACCAGTCAGGTTTTTTAATAATATTCGGCAGAGAAGTATTCGTTTTCGCATTTTCACCTCTTCAATTATCCATTTTTGATGATTAGCTTTTAATTTTTTACGTCTTTGAGGTGTGTTCCTCAAATGAATATCATTGCACGGTTCCAAAAATATTGTTTGCAGCTATTAATCTGCATAGAATTAGATCGTTTTGGGAGTCGTCAATGACGAACTTTAAACTTAATGCACAAGGACGTTTAAGGTTATAAGTGGGAAGTACAGGACGTTTTTATGTATTAAGCGTTTAACGATTTCCTTAGTGAAGGTTATTCATTTTTTCCTGTATCTTGTAAACTATCGTTTCTAAAAAACAGATTTGAAAGTTTCACGAAATTTGAATACTCATACAGGGTGTATCACCTGGCATTATTACCTTTCCGGTGTAATACAAAATTCAAAAACATTTTTCTTGCAGAAGTTGCATAATTCTATGGGGCCAGAGTATAAAGATAGTATTACTTTCTATCGCAAAAGGTTAAAAAGATAATATTGTTGTGCCTGGCGGTGGAGCGTTTGGGTCTCAGCATTATAGAATTTCTCAATTACAATAAAATAAGTATGAGCTGCGTTCGAACGTCCGTATCGCTCGAAAGTTTAGTGGCGACTTCCGGTATTTATCAACACTTCCGGTCTCTATGCAACGCGACCGGCCGATCGATATCCCGATTCGATCCTCGAATCTGACAGGTTCGAGGGAGCAGCTTCGTTCGGTACGCCAACTTCATGCCGGCGTAACAATGTGTTCAATCCTTTTTTTTTAGATAAAATGTCAGCTCTATTTCACAGCATACAAAATTCTTGAGTTTTCACAAATCCAATAATAATTCACCTCTCTTACCAATATTAAATAACGACTTCTTTTCAACATTTTCATTTCCAACATTATTATCTCCCCAAGATTAAAATTTTCCTAAGATCTATAATCTTCACACTTGAACCAAAAAGAGAATTCATACTGCATCGATTTCGATTTATTTACCCCAAAAACCATTGACCACGTCGTTGTCTCCCTTCCCGTATCACCGCAACGATCGACCAGTAATGCCACTTTCTTTTCAGTAAACGATGATAGTGCACCGGCTGCAAGCCGAACACGAGGGCAATCTCCCTTCAAAGTGGTGCTAAGGACCATACAATTTCAGGATGGCAACTCTCCCTCTTTCTTAGTGATTCACGTTCTAGCGTGACCATGAGTATACCCTTGTCGAGTGTACCTGCGCGGGTGCTCGTTGCTGCCCGTATATCGTAAATATGTGTCCACTCTATAAACTAGGGTGAATGCGTAAACAACGTCGGGCAGGAACGATATCCTGTGTCAATGTGTGCATGCCGTGGATAGTTAAGGAAAACACGAGTTGCCACGTCGTGCGACCTATGTGTTTCCGAATTGTATGCCCGACTCCGACGGAACGAAATATTAGTTGCGATCACCGTGGTGGCAAATTTCCACGGGGTGATAGCTGTGTAGTGAAATATTGAACTTGATATTATTAAATCGTACGCACCATTCCGGCAATCTGCTGTCGTTATTTATATAACCGGTGCTGGTTACATATCAAACTTATTATAGTCGTTTCGTCTACAGGTCTAATATCAGTAGAAGAATGTGTTGAAGCAGTGATGGACAAACTTCGATTCGAGGGCCTAATGCGGGCCGCTTGTTAGTTCTATCCAGCCTGCAGCGGATTTTAAAGTAATTGTTAAGGCATAATTTACAACATGGGCATTGATGTTGCGAGAGTCGAACTTTCTATTTTTTATATTAACTCCGTAGTCGTGTGTGTTTGGCCCATCTGGCGAAAACCCTTCCAGGAATGAAGAGTCGCACGTGACCACAATGTTTTGCACGGACACCTTCTCCAAACAAGATTTATGACATCTGTTATAAATCTAGAGTCTTCTCATAGCTACGTTAGTCTCGTAAGCCAAGGCCCCCTCTGGCTGGGCCTCTGTGCGTTTGCACAAATGCAAACTCTGCATTTGTGGTAAACACCTAAGTAAAACATAGTTGTGAGGATTAAATTGGCAGATGAACATTTAACTTCCCTTCTCAGAGTCAGTATATGCCGGTTCGAACTAGATTAAGAGGAACATTTAGAAATCGCAGTCACAGCTTCATTCGCCGCATTAGTGTTAACGAATATTATTTTGAGTCCTTATGACTTTTCTATTAAATTATATTTACCTGTTAAAATTTTTCTTTCTCCTTGCCACGCACAGTGTAATTTGGACGATGTATCTGGACAAAACTATTTTTTGAAAGAAATTGCGAGTTTCATTAATTTGCTGACTTTTCTACTAACACGAAGCACAATCTTATTCTTAGCGTTAATAATAATATATGTTTTAATAATTATTTAACATTTATGTGGGATTGGTTATATAGATGTTAAAAATATAAGGTAAAACTAAGTTTATTAACTAGAACTATATACTAAATGCTAATACAAAATGAATATAAATCTGAACTGCCTCGTGTGATCGCTTATAAAGAACTAAAAACCATTCGCTCCGCTCAGTCACTCGTTCGTACTTATACATCCGTGCACTCATTCATACATACGGACATGCATTCCTTAACATAGGAATCGTAGGGCCTCCGCGGCACGTAACTTACAAACATCCGCCTAAACTAAACAGTCTAGGCGGTCGCGATGAGGCCATACCTCGATTATCGATACCACATTTATACGTAAAATAAGAAACTCTCAACTTTAATATTTTCTTGTACTTTAACGGTAATAGTAACTTACATTTTTTCTGCTCGAAATGATTCTGCAAGCTACCGCGAATAGAACGATGTATACTATTTTAATGTTATAAAGATTTAAATATGTTTAAACAATGTTCACAGAGGAGCCACCCCCCAAAATGGCCCCGTTTTATGAATATTTTTCAATTTACCCTAAAAACCAAACGTCTAGGAAAAAATTTAATAGCAGGAGGCATTAGGGCTGACGTTGTTCTTGGGGAAAGCATAAAAAAAAGTTGCAACAAAAATGTTGTTTTCGGCTGAAAAATTAAAATAATTCCGCAAGACATTTATTTTCGTCCGCTCACAAGACCCAGGACCCAAGACTCCCAAAAAGAACTCTCAACGGATTTTCTAAAAAAAAGTTTAGCCACTATAACGGAAATTATGGAGCAGTTTGATCCAGACAATACTCATTCCCCGCAGCTAGAGGAAGTCGCGTCCGCCCGTTAGGGACGGAACAAAACAAAAAAAAAACATAGATGTCTCATTTGTCTGCAATGGCTCTTCGCATTTTCAATTGTTTATACCTTCAGCTTTGAACACACGAAATTGCAAAAGTGTAATATACAGTACACTGTGCCAAAACTTAAATGACTTTCTGAAACGGAACCGTAATGCTGAGCCGCGCAGAATAGAACAATAAAAAAAAGTTAGATGTCGTCATTTGTTTGCAATGGCTCTTCGCATTCTCAATTGTTTATACATTCAGCTTTCAACACACAAAATTGCAAAAGTGTAATAAATAGTACTCTAAGTTAAATGTCTATATACTTTTCGGAACAGAACTTAAATACTATGTTAATTGTTAGAGGGTATTAAAACGGTGATAAAAGATCATTTGGAAAAATAAAAAATTGTAAACTTATCCCAAAGAAGTGAAGATAACAACACATATACACCAATGCCATTCTCACCTACCGTTACGAAACAATTGTCGAAAATGTCTAGGGCATGATACAAGAGTGTAAAAGCAATGTACGGAAAGTGCAACCTTGAGGCCTATTAATTAATTATTGCAGATTATTTTTTGGAATAATTTTTACATTTTCTGTTTACATGGACATTTTACTATTGATTTACAATAAAATTTTATACATATGGACCATTATGAAAGTTGACTTTTGTCCAGCTACATCGGCCAAATTACACACTGTGGCACGTGCCAAAAAAAGTTTGTTTATCACTGTGTTAAAGCATGAAATTCGAGACACTTTTAGTTTCCTTGTTAAGAGTTGTTAAAGCTAGTTCTTGGTTTAAATTTGTTAAGTCGCAGAAAAGTAAACATTCGGATGAAAACACTTCTTCTTTCTATACAAATATTTTGCTGCAACTTTTACGAATCGTATTAGTGCTGATGTATGTGTGTATATAAGGGATTGTGAAAGTAAGTCACGAATTTAAAAAATGTGAATTTAGCGCTTTTTCTGCATTGCACTCACGTAAGTAAATTAAAGTCTTGTAGAAGCACCTGTGACAGATTCGGAAAAATGGAAGTATTTAATAAATGTAAACGTAGTATTTGGAAAAATATTTTCGATTTTCGACGACCATAAGAATTGACTGTTGCGGTCTCTACACCGAGACGATACTCGAATTCAGTTTTGTCTGAATGTCACTGCCATTGTCAATAGACCAATCGATACATAAATTGAATTTTTCACAGTTAGTCCGCCTTACATAAAACTGATAATTGTGTGGCTGTGTACAATTAAATTTATAGCCAATTTAAAAACTTAAATGCTTTGGAACCACTGTTGGATACTTAATGTTTCCAAGTATAGAACAAAAAACTTCACTCGGACAATACAGCGTGTTTTAGTATTGAGACATTTGAATGGCAGAATATAACATTGAACGTTTACGGACAGGCTGCTGATATTTCCGAGAAATTTATTTATACTAAACCAGATGTTTGTGCCACCAACTAATAACGGCTATGATTTATTTTTTATATTGTATGTGTTCTGTCCATTTCCGCAGTTTTACATTTCTCATAAATGCAGGAAAATCAACAGACCATTGTTGAGTATTATGTACAAATATAGTAAAACGAAAAGGGCATTTAACGTTGAAGCGAAAAATAGTTTGCGCTTATGTTTTTCTTATTGGTATTTGGAATTTTTTATAGATTGATTTCACTTAAAAAAATAATTCGGAGCAACTGAATCGAAAATTTAAACTAAAATCATGCTCATTCATTGATTTTTGTTAAAGTATGCAAATGAATTTTCCCTTTGATGTATTTGGAAGAATGACATACTGGTACGTTTGTTTTAAAAATTGCAACCTTTTCAAGTTCCTTTATTTCTGTTACAATCAGTTTATTTTTCTTTTTATTTCTAAACGGATATCAGCAACGAGAGCATTTTAGTCAAAAACACTTTCGTTGAAAGCATTATATTAAAACAAATGCAGTTTTTGGTTCAAAGTATCTTAATGCCGAAAAGTATATTTATTGACGTATCTTATAATAGTGAAATACACATAAAACGAATAGAAATGTTAATATTTTATGGAAATATAATATTCGAGAAATATGAATTCCACATGTTACGGTAATGATGGTATACAGTTTTGCTGTAAAAGACAAACTCGATATAATAAAATTTTCTGCCGTGCAGGTAATATTGTATAAATTGTAAAAATATAATAATGTAATAATAATATTCTATAAATTTCGTTTGCTTACGATTATGGTCTTGTTACTTTAATATCTCAAACGTATTATTAAACATGTTTATATTCCTCTGCATTATATAATTTGATAATTCCTTAATGAAAAGACATTGTCAATGTTTTCAAATAGCTTTTAAACATACTGTATTCACAGTGCAAATAAAATTTACGTTTAAAGATTCTTAGAACTAACTGTAAGATGATATTGAAATCTTTACAGAAATACAGACATGATTTTGATGTAAATAAGTGCATCAATAAGTAATATTTCGGTTCTCTGTATAGGAAAGAGCTTAACATCTCGGAAATACGAATACTAATGTCTTTAAATTACAACAAATGAGCGTGAAAACAAATTCTTCTGGTTTTGGGAAACCTTTGGAGAGACATAATAAATATGTTGATTTCGCATACCTGCTGTACTCACATCATTGCTATTCTCTCAGATGCCGGGAATTCCTTACAATTTCTGGATAAATTACCGCTTTGATTCGTGCTTTAATTTCCTATAAACTATTTCACGTATTTCCTAATTACATAACGTGGTCGTAGGTATTTACCGTAAAACGCTGCTGAAATTCCAAAAGAATATTTCAAGAATTAAACGTATGTTTCTACTCTGAGGAAAATGCAGGTTCTCTTAGAAATATGACAAAACATTTTAAAAGCCCGTAATGCCCAGTATTAAAAAATTACAAATGTTTTATCGTACACTTTCTAAAGATTATTTGAGGTAGTGATTTTCCATCTACAGATAAGATTAATGAAGCATATTTTGACTCAGGAAATTTCGTAAAAGGTCGAATCAACGATCCCCCTTTGTCGTTCTTCTCAATCGCGCAAAGAATCGTTTGAAGAATGAAACTGATGGAGATACGGAACATCGAAGGCAAGATGCATGTATGTGAATTCAATTGACATTCATTCGCGGCATATCCAGCATGCTACGGGTCTCCGGGATGCTCTGCCGCATTCATTTGCTTCCTTTTTCGTTAGGATCCTCGATTTCTTTTATATTCACCAACCTTCTGCTAGTTTCCTTTGAGAGTAGGTTTCTTTTTCATTTTTCCCTTATCTAATCCGGTCCTTTGTGCCCTTTTTCGTCAGCGTGTTCTGATGCAGTTGACCTTAATTTTATGCGACTCTCGAATCCTTAGATTATCTGATCTTTCGTCTTGGCATTTAAAAAACACGTTACCCCCACTAAATTCAATGTTTCAGGGTTTGGCTGTGCCAGATCTTATTATCATCTGTTTCATTTTATGTACAAAAAATGTGTAGTATACAGATGCTTATTACAAAGCAGGATCAAAGACAATTGTGTAATGCAAGTAAAGAAAGCAATACAACAGTGTACCTAAATTATGATGATTTGGCATTAGCAATTACCGTATAATGCTCTTTTAATCCCTTGCCGCACCATTTCTTTTGCGACTGAGTGCGTAATAACTCAGTTCTAATTGCTGAAACAAAAATTTATTATGGATTTCTGATATTCTATATGATTGAACGCAATATTAACACTAGATTTACGGGCGTGAAATCTGTTACATTGGAAAATATTAAATAAGGACTTTGGGAAAAGGGTGATCAAACGGCAAAGATGGTAATTCGTTAAGTCATTATTGTATTATAAAATGCACGTGAAATATCCACTGTCCAGTTTCTCTGTAAATTAAAGAAATGTTTACAAAACAAGTAGGAACCCGTCAATTTGACGGCTTCCGTAAATCTAGTGTTAATAGTGCAGAATTAATTTGATTATCCATAGACTCACAGATATTTTTAATTTGATAGTTTTTGAAGAACTTTAAAATTTCCTATTACATTTACCGTATTAGGAGTGTCACATGTGATTGCAGAGAAAGGGGTTAAAAATCAAGTATGAGGAATTAATTTATTTCGTGATCATTTTATGATCTATTAATAAAACTTCAAAAATTTCGCACGTTAAACAAAAATTGTTTACGCGTTTGAATTTTTTATACAATATAATATGAGACTAAATATTGGTTATAACACAATTACAATATACAATCAGCTCGCAACAGTTTTACCAGGGGTGAAGTTATACATATATAACACACATATTATTTTACATTCTACAGAACTCGAATGTAAAGTACAGTAAGACCCCGCTTAACCCTGCTCCGCTTAACGCTGTTTCGGTATTACGCGGTAGTATTTGGATTCCCCGAAATCGCACACGGTATTGGTATTGGTATTATCAAGCTAGCTGATCAAATGCGGTTGGATTATATAAATGCGCAGGATATTGATGAATTATTGCAAGTTACAACAGGTGAAAGCCTTGTAAGCCAACGACGATCTTAAAGAATTAGTAGAACGACAAGTGCACGAAGATGACGAAGTTAGCGTTTCTGAAGATGAGGAACAAAAAGAACTCTCAACGGATTTTCTAAAAAAAAGTTTAGCCACTATAACGGAAATTATGGATCAGTTTGCACAAAATGATTTTTGTGATAGGAGTTCAATTGCAAGACGAAGTGTCATTGATGCGGTGTCTTGCTATCGACAACGGCTTGCTGAACGAAACAGGCCTAGGCAAACGACTTTAGATGACTTCATCACAAAAAAAAATATCAAATGAGGAAGAACCTTCCTCGTCACAAACATGACACCTTTACTCGAACTTTTTTTGATTTTCATAAATGTTTTATGAATAAAAACGGATATTAGCAATATATAAGTCTATAGTTGATGTAATAAAAAACTATTTAACAATTAATGTTACAAAATAAAAGAAAAAAAGACCTGATAAATTTTCTTATTCTTTGTTCTGTTTCACTTATCTCCATTATTTACGTGTTAAGATGACCTCGTATAACGCTGTTTCGTTTAGCGCTGGAACTTATTGGAACGTATCCCTCGCGTTAAGCGAAGTCTTACTGTATTATTAAAAACAAAAAACAAAAACTGTTATTTTTCAATTTTTACGTACTGTCCATCCTCCCTTCCCCTTGTACTACGAATTTCTGCACGCTTTACTTTCGTACGAACTTTCAAACAAAATTAAACCATGATTTCTGTAGATTATCTTTGAAAATAAGTGTAAATTGTTCGTTTTGGTATTCAAAATGTCTACAGCGTTGGGCAATTTGTTGGATGGAAAAACTATTGTATGATCGGAAGTTCCCGTAATATCAGGATATCTCGATATCCCCTTGTGCTTCCTCTACAGCTTCTTTCTTTTCATTACTCCTCGTATCCTGCCTATCCTCTCTTCTATTACATCCTTTTTCGTCCTTTTTCTTTGGCATTTCAGTTCGACAACCTTGCTTTTTCTTTCTCTCGTCTCTTCTTTCTGCGAGGCAATATTCTCCAGGGAAACATGGAATACCCTTGCGAGTTGGTCATCGAAAACCAATTTAGCAGGATTCGTCCTACTGATTGTACACATCGTCAAACCACCCCCTACCGTACTTACGTCTCCGTCAGTTCCATACCGGTTCCTAAAACTACTCTTCCGTCCGGTATCTTCGTTCTTCTGTTCGTTGTACCAGGTTTCGAGAAAAGCATTGGCCACCGCGTACACCAGTGCAAAGTCTATATTTGTCTTAACGCTCTTCTATCGTCCTTGAGAGCGGTGAAATTCCAAAAACAAGAGAACTCCTTGCGTCACCAGTGAATGACAGGTAATGCTCTGTACGTTTCCAAGGATTTATCTAGCATCGAATCGAGTTTCTCGATCCAGCGACTGACACGCGCCGTTTGAAATTCTTTTCGGTTGTTACTTTATTTTACATTTTCATTGAAGCTGCATTCGTTTCTTTATTCAAAATTAAGATGTATGTTTTATAAAAAATAAAATTTTTAAGCGGCTGAATAAATGACACGTTGTATGATGGACATTTTTAATGAATCGATGTTATTATATTGAAGTGTGCAGATATTGCAAAGTCATAAAGATTTGGCAGAATGCATATCTGCACGAACGAATTAGAATAGGAAGTCTTAACACTAGATTTACGGACTGAGCCAATTTGACTAATTAAAAATTTGATTACTATATATACATAAATCTTAAATATTATTTTTTAAAAACATATGTTGGTTTTTAGTTACGTTATGAAATATATGTAAATGTTGATTCCTCTCCCCCACAGACCCCTTCATTTCGCATTATCGAATGTGGTATACCTATTTTTACGGTTGTGAGTCAATTTTACTCATAAAATGATTTAACAGTTAATCGCATAACACATGAAATTTATAGCTTACCTCAGACCTGGGCAACTTGCGGCTTGCAAGCCGCACGTGATTTGTTTCTCCTCTAATTTGTCTCTCCTCACATAAAAACAATCATCCTCACTTCTTTTCGCTACTCCGCTACATTATCTTTCTTACCTACCCACTTCTGCCATCATTTCCATTTATATATCGCGTGTGAACAGAGCATTTTTAGTGAAATATTATAATTTCATAAAATCCATTTTTTGAAAAAATGGCTCCAATGAATTTTTTAATAATAAATCTTTCATTTAAATTGATTTGAAACTATTTTCATTGTTAAAAACTTCAATTTAAATCTAGTGTTAATTCATGAACACGTCCACAAAAATTGAAAATGGATCCAAAACGCATTTGTGCGGAAAACGAATGGTAGCCAAATAGATTTAAGATATCTTATGGTGGATATAGTTATTTTGTAATTCCATTATACTTACGATTAGTAAAGAAGAAAATTAATATCAAGTACTAACTGATGAAATGTCATTATTGGAACTGTACTGATGCTGTTTGCGAAACTCGAGTATGTAATTTCGCATTTCGAGGTATTGAAACGCGGTTTTTTGTCGAAGCAGTTCGATAGTCTCGAATGCGGATGCGTTTTATTCGGTGGCGTTAACGCGTACTTGCGCCTTCTGAGCGACTTCGTTGCGAACGAAATAAATGCGAATCGTCGTTCAGCAATTGTTTGTCCCGATCCATGCGGATCGTTCTTCTTAGCTCGACGCTTTGAACGCATGGACGCGCGACGCACTGTCTCTAATATACAGTGAGTAACTTTAATATTCGGACACTATGAGATTTTTGGTTTGTTACATCATAATTTCGTTTCTAACAAAACAAACAAAGAACAAATTCAAGTATTATATTAAGGTATATGTCTAGTAAGCAATAGTATAAGTTTTATTTACATAACTTGCAACAGTTGTTAAATAACATGATTTAAATAAAACATTGCCCGATTTTCACGTTACTTTAATATTCGGACACTTATAGAAACTACGTATTTTTAAGCTAACTTTTATAATAATATGTACTTTAATATTTTGTTGGGTAGCCATTCTGCTGTATTACTTCTTTTAAACGTTGTGGCATATTTCTAATGATTTTTTTTAAATATTCTGTACTTATATTAGTCCATTCCTCTTTTAATCTACGTTTCAACATTTCTTTTGAAGTTATTGTTGTTTTTCTGATACGTCGATCTAGTTCACTCCACATATTTTCAATAGGGTTGAGGTCTGGCGATTAAAGTGGTGGTTGTAAAACTTTTGGGCAATTATACAGCAAATGTTCGTGCACAATGCGTGCCATATGTTTCGAGTCATTGTCCTGGTAAAATTTAAATGTGTTTAAAATTCCCATTTGTTTAGCACTTTTGTGTATATTGTTTTTTAATATTTTCAAATACACATTTTTATCCATAATGTTATCAATAAAAACTAATTCGCCCGGTCCAAATGTGGATATACAGCCCTAGACGAGTACACTGCCACCTCCGTGCTTCACAGTCGGTCTTAGATTTTTAAATTTAAATTCTTCATTTTTCTTCCGCCAAACCATCCTTCGTCCATCTGACCCAAAAATGTTAAATTTACTTTCGTCAGCAAAAATGACATCGTTCCACCATGCTTCTTTCTTCAAAACAAATTTCTTGGCAAAATTTAATCTTTTCTTCCGATTTTGTTCGTTCACATATGGTTTCTTCCTAGCCACTCTTCCATTGTAGCCACTATCTTTTAAGGCTCCGCGGATAGTTTGAGGATGTACCTTTTTCCCAGTCTCCTTTAAGATCACAGCTGCTAATTTTGGTGCACTGAGTGTAGGATCCTTCTTTATTTTTCTTATTAGTTTCCTCTTATCACGTGCATCCAACTTCTTTGGTTGTCCCTTTTGGGGTATGGATTCTATACGTTTCTCGTATTTGAACCGTTTGACGATATCTGCCACTGTACTCTTACTCATGTTGAGCCTAGCAGCAATTTGTCTATATGATTTTCCTTTTGCATTGTGAAAAATCACAAGTTGTCGTATATTGAAACTGGTATTACTTTTGCGCGGAATTATGCACGTGTACTTAACGATTATCGAACAGAAACTGATGAAATAATGTTCGTTAGTATCATCCGAACAGTCGACCGTGTTTGTAAACAAACATTGCGTTCTAGCTCGAAGCAACTTGGCATAAGCACTCACAAAAGGTGCTACAGTACTAAGTGTCCGAATATTAAAGTAACGTGAAAATCGGACAATGTTTTATTTAAATCATGTTATTTAACAACTGTTGTAAGTTATGTAAATAAAACTTGTACTATTGCTTAATAGACATATACCTTAATATAATACTTGATTTTGTTCTTTGTTTGTTTTGTTAGAAACGAAATTATGATGTAACAAACCAAAAACCTCATAGTGTCCGAATATTAAAGTTACTCACTGTATGTACCTTACCAGACCTCGGGTATTTACGCATGCTTGTATTTAAGTTATTTGTACGGACCTCGTCTTTATACCGTTCTTTTTTTTTAAATGATTATTATAAAATCATTACAGAACGGTATGTTAAACATTCATAGATGCTATTATGTATAATGAATCATTTCTACATATAATACATGGTTAACATTTGCATCAGATATATCCGATTCCATACCCTTGCATATTTTTTTATTATAAGCAAGAATATTGTTTACGGCCATTAACCCTTAAAAGGTATCATCTAAAAAAATCACGTTAACGGTACCAAGGGTGTAATTTCACTCCAGGAAATGGATTTTATTTCATAAATTTAATAAAGACACGTAAATGAGATTAGATATATTATAAGAATTACATATTTCATGAAAATTATAAAATTTATTTTTACAGTTTTTGCAAATAATATTGCGATGCCTTTCATAAATGAAGTTGATACATATTGTACATCTCACAGTATATTTTCTGTCGTCTTTTCTTGTATTATAATAATAATACATATACAAAATCTTCTTTCCTTAGATGTGGATGGTGGCATTGGCTTTGTGCAGTTAACGAAGTACATAACAAAAGTGAACTTTTTTATAATAATAGTATCCCTACTGACGCCATGAATAACTACAGGAAAAATCAGTGTTACTAGTAATTCGGTTTGTTAATAATATTAGAAGAACAATTTACATGGGATGATCTTTCACCCATGATACCTTTTATGGGCTAATATCACTGCGTCATTTCCATGTAATAATATAACTTCGTCGAACGGAGACGTACAACCAATTATATTACTAATTCAGTGAAGAAAAATGTATTACTTCAAACGTACAATGAAATTGACATTCCTTCATTTACCGTCCCCGAGCGCGTACTGAAGTTACTGACAAACATTTCACAATTTTCTCGCTAAAGGTCACGTGAAGGTCAACATATTGCACCTCGTTGGATTCGTTTTTTTATAAGCTATAAGACTATTGTAGTGAAAATATGCGGTCCCATTTAAAAAAAATACGATGACCTTGAAATCTCGAAAAAAATTACCTTAAGAAAAAAATTCGGCCCATCACCGTATTGGCGCCTTCGAACAGAATATTTTCCCCCTCTGACATTTTTTCTATCTTACGAAATAAGCGATATATTTAAGGTGGTCAAGTTAGGTAAAATACTCTGTATGTATAGCAGGGAAGCCGTTTATTTCATCGCCGGAGCCGTCCTTGGGAGAGCTCCGCCTGCTTCCCCTTCACGTGCGCTCGAGAGCTCGCTGACTGATTTGCCTTTCATTTGGCAGGTTCGGACCTATTGGCACGAGCGTGGTGGCGTATTAGGGCGACATTCGTATCTAACGGCTCGCACTGGAAAGACATGCCACGCACGTCGTTCGCGGAAAACAAAACGACGTGCTTAGCACGTCGAACAAGCTTATTTGTCGAAGAACAGTTTCAGATTGTAACAAATCGCGTGTGCGGCAAAACGGAAGTATTATAAGTGAAAGAGTATGGTCTGATATGTTTTAAATCAAATACGATTAATAGATTTGAATGTGTTTGTACTTCTGGCGATGGCTTTAGTGGAATTCAATCACTACGTGACGCCTTACGGTGAAATAATATAGTTTTGCGTCGTAACACCCGCATTTGTAAATTAATTTTTAGCGCAAATAGTTAAAAAACTTCGCGACAGCAGAACGCAAGGCCTTCTCGCGTGAAAGAATACATTGTTGCCGCCGTGGCCGCCTTGGAGATACATTTCACAATCCTGTTTAGTCTCCCGGTAACAAAATGTCATAAGGTTTCCATATCACCCATAGGGTACTGTTACGAATGCTCTTTTTTGCAGTAGTATCCTTTGTAGGCCTATTCCACTGTATTGGTGCCCTTTTCCGCTGAATCGTTGGTGAAAAATCGTGTTAAAAAATAGATTACAAAAATTTTTTGTAGTAATCATACATATGAGCGTCCACCTCGCCGATTTCAATGATTTGTGGATATGTCGTCGGGATCATATCAGTCAGTCATTGAAATCGGTGGACCCTCATCTGTATAATTACTACAAAATATTTTCGTCATTTATTTTTTAACGCGGTTTTTCACCAACGATTCAACGGAAAATGGCATCGATACAGTGAAATAGGCCTACAGAGAATACCAACTGCAAAAAAAGCGCATTGGTATAGTACACCATGGGTAATGTGGAAACCTGTTATCACTTTGCTAGCAGGGAACCAAGACAGGATTGTAAAATATATCGTCAAGGTAGCCGCGGCGGTAACATTCTTTAGCGCGAAAAAGCCTGGTGTTCTGCTGTCGCGAAGTTTTTTAAATATAAATGTCGCCCCCACGCGCCGCCACGCTTCTGCCAGTAGGTCCGGCCGTGATGCCGAGCCAGTGACTGTGAATCAGTGACGTCTCGGCTGTGTGAATGGCTGAAGTAGGCGGTGTGTCTCCAAGGACAGCGTTAGCGTGCAAAATTTCTGCAGCTCTGGTATACACAATAGTCAAACTAGACTAAATAAATAACACAAATAATATGTTTAATAAAGCGCGGATTATTCACACGCAAGTAAAAAGGGATATTTAGCAGAACAATAAAAACTAAGTGTACGCTTGATATCGAGGATAATTGTTTTCATTGAAATAATAATAAATATGTTTATACGAATAAATATATCACTTTGTATTAATTTTATATGAATATTTAGATGTATGAATATATATTCATTTCATTGGTAATATTACAGTTGGGATAATGTAAAAAAAATTAGTACGTTATAATGATGTACATGCACACATTTTTATTAATAAGAAAGTTGTTCTGGGTCATCCATTAACGAGAAATAATATTGAGTGACTCGTTTTGGTACCTAAACCCTTAATATTAATTCCTTGTTACACGAAAAGTTCCAGAAAGCAAAATTAAAACCATAAGTCGTCGAAGATTGGCCCGGTCACCGGAAAATTCAATAAATTTCAGCAAGGAACCTGTAGATAATTCTGCGACTTTTAAAAGTTGCTCAATTACTTATTATAATAATTCTGTTTTCCCGAATATAATATGGCGCCTTAGTAAAATTATACTGTAAAACATTTATTTAGTTAAGAACGTACCGCTCAAAGTTCTTCTACAACCTCGCTTAATATCAGATATTTATCAAGAAGCTGTAAGAAGTTGTTCTTTAAAATGAATGTAAAACACGTCGCAAACAATTTGATCGTCGACTGCAAACAGATTACTGCTCATCTTAAGAGCAAAAATTATGAATAAATCCTTTAAACGCCTCGCGAAACAGATATCTCGAAAGCATTTATCGAACTCTGCGAACTCGCGGCAGAGGAACTTCGTAAAGCTCGACAACTCTGTTATTTATGAATCCTGTAATTTACGATATCGCGGAAAATTTCTCGAAATCCAAGTGTACACGGCACATAGGTATAAATTCTGCAAGTACTTTTGTGACTAGGAAAAATGAGACTGACTTGCTGGAAAAGAGAAATTAAAAGACCGTAATAGAACGAAGATTAGTGGCGTAGAACGCAAAATTTTACATTAAACTCGGTGGAGATACACGTGCGAAAATTGGTCTTTCATTATCATTCGCCCGGTTATCTGTCCTTCTGCGGGTCCATACGGGCCCAATTGAAATGATCCAACGACAACTATGTTTCTTCACGCCTAATCTGGCTGAACTTTTTCAAAATCTAATCAAGATCGAAGAAACTGAAAATGATCGAATAAATATATTTAAAGAAAAATTAATGTTAACTGAACGATAAGAGTAACTTTCCAGTACGCATAGTGAAATGACATCTCATAGCCATACATCACATATTGGAAAGAAGTGGGAATGATCGTATTTCGAGAGGTTGTGTCTCAAGACATATTCAGTTAGGTTGAGTTTTCTTTTTGACTTCAGGCGGAAGGTCTCTTACGATTAGAAATAATCCTTAACTATATTAGTTCGTTAGATACATTAGTTCGTCAGCATTTTATTCTGCAACTTATTTCTTCCTAGTGACATACTATGTATACTATTTATTACTATATGTAATAAACTGTGCGTGTATAATTACAATTTATTAACAAATTTTGACATCTATCAAAATCCCCATTTATCTACCTACTACAATTTACCGTATTTTCCCAAGTATTAGACGCACCTTTTATCGAAAAAGAAACTGGGTGCGTCTTATACAGTGGTTATAGGTTTTTTTACCTGAATAAAACTTGAGTTCTGTAACGTTAGGCATTACATCTTTTTACAAACTGAAATTTCATGTTTAAAAATTAAGGTGCGTTTTATATATGTGGAAATACGGTGTCTATAACTGATATTAAACGTAGGAGAATTAATTATTCGTTTTGCTATATGAACGGTCTTTTTTAAAGTGGCATAAGCCACTCGGTAAAAAAAAATCAAGTTAATGATAATATCAATTGCAATTTAACGGTATCTCTTCATTTTAAAAGAATTTTCAATAAATATGGTGAAAACAATTTTGATTTTACTAAAGGGAAGTTTTGTTAATTAACAGCATAACAAATATGCTTATTTTGAAAGCAATAATAGTCACTTTACTGTAATGAAAAATGGTAATTCTGCAACGACTGGACGAAATTATTTAAACCGAAGAAGAATATAAGTATCAAGATAAAAAGTACAAGTGAATCTCCTCGAATGTTCGCATTAGTATTTCTAAACACGTTAAAACGTAAAGCTTTAAATATCTCGATTTAAAAATAAACTGATTTTTGCCACATTCAAAATAAATAGCTCCTACGTCGATTTTTATAAAGTACTCATTTCGAAGTGCCAGCGATTGTGAATTGAATTGTATTTTTTCTGAGCATGATTTTGATTTGAACGTACTTAATTATAATACTTGAATTTGACGAATATAAGTAATTTTTATCTGAAAGTTTTAGTCGTGCGAATTTTTTCCAGATTGTTTTGAAGGTGGAATTCAGTGATTTTAGTGTATAACGAATTAAAAATTGCAATACAAAAATTGATATACACAATATTTTCTAAAATGTAAATTGTCGATCACTACTTGTATCTCATTACATTAATTTCAATGAGCATGAATTGAAGAATAAACAACTCCATACAGGCATCTGGTAAATATTTCGAAAGATGCCAGTTGAAAATAAAGGAGTAGTACTCAAGCAACATATTAATAATAAGAGCATTGAAAAATTTTTCAAGGTAAATGGAGTTTTTAGTATATTTTTAAATAATCCATAGCTGTTCAAAACAAGGTATATTTATGCCACGAATTTAATGTAATACGTATTAAATTTAGCACGTTGAATGCCACTGGTATTTCGCCAGTTTTATCATAGTTAATGAAGTGAAACTTCTCTGTTAAAATTATATCTGTATAGAGCAAAACCATTAAAGCTAAAAATAGTAATATATTCAGCAACACTTTACTTTTTTAACACCAATATTTAAATACTGAATATATTAGCAAATTCGGGAACACCATATTTTAAAAGTCATAAGAAATTCAACGTGATAATATGAAATAAACCCAATCAAGAAAACGTACCATAAGCAGTACCATTATTTTAATCAAGAAAAACATTTATTTAATTTTAACTTTTAACCCAATACAATACCTCATAGAATCCCTGTGATCTACGTTAAAAACACTGAACTTTCTCCTCTTCTCTAAAGCTTAATCAAGGATAGGACTCTCACCTACAGTACTACGATTGATTCATTTCTTTCTGCGGACAGTCTCGTAAATGGGAAGTAGTACCGTCTTGTCAGTCTTTATCTATACGATACAGACTTAATAAGGACGCTCATTTAACACGAACCGTAAAAAAAACATTCCAGGATGGGCGCAGTACTATTATATTCAATCTACAAAAAGAAAAAAAGCGAAGGGACTACTTCGATATCCTGCAGTCGTAAAATTGTTAAGGGCATTGCCGTAGTAAAGCTCGTACTCATAAAAAGCAGTCGATTGAACCAGCGGCGCGTAATCCACCATAATAGATACGAACATTTAGCTTTGGGCGGGGTAAGTCAATTGCCATTTACCGATCAGCTCAAAATCGGCTGCAGGGAAGCGGAAGAGCGGCGTTAGGATTCGCTTGCAAGTTCCACGTAAATGTCTACGTAATTGCCAGAATCGTATGGACCACGCGAAATGTCACAAAAAAAAATATCCGAGGTTCGGGAAATTTTTATCGACCCTCCTGTTTCGAGATCGCATCGCATCTCGGCGTTTCAGTTACTTCCGCTCGGCTGTTTTTCCCCGGCGAATAAATGCTTACACGTGCGCTGGAGGAATGGATTTAAATTGGGAGAATTACACGTCCCAATTGCAAGTCACATTTCCATTTTTCGTGACTTTTCGCCGGACCGATGAATTTGCATTCTCATCGGGATTGGAGACGAAATGATAACCGAATCTAATTCAGTTAGGGGAATCGAGCGGAATGCCCTGTCGGACGATGGAGAAAGGAATTTTTTTACCTACACTCGTTAGCGACGATTCATTGATGTCACAATGAAAGCCGATCGCAAATTTCCCAATGTCGATCATTCCTTTCGGTGTTACGCTTTATATTATTTTCATCCGTATATTTAATGCTTTTGTTGGGAACCGTGTGTTTATTAGTTTTCTAACATTTTGAAGGAATTTGCTGTACAATCAATAATTTTTCTTCTTCTTTCGTTCTTTTATATTTCTCGCCGTTGGCTATAATGGTCATTTCACCTAGTATCTACGCTATTGAAATAATCTTGCAAAGACAACGGAGATTAGAACTCGGGCCTACGACAACTTTTCGTGTACTGAATGTAGTTCACAACGCCGTCGATAAGTCGTCAAACGCTTGCTGATGACGAAAAAGAAGATTAATTATTAATTTTTTTGTTAAATTTAAAATATACATATGTGTAGTATCGACTATGAGGCCAGGGAAGAAAGCGGGCTAGTGGCTATAAAAAGTGTATAATTTTTAATAAATAAAAGAATTAAGAACACTTCGCACGACTCTTGCGAAGGCACTAGGCGTTACATGACTCGTGAGGGGTTATAGTGGGTGAGGCTTTTTGTCCCAATCAGTAGTGGGTCCGAGCTCAAATCCCCCGTCACCTCTGGGAAATTAAAAATATTTCCTACGTGATATGTATACCATAACCTCGGCGGTCCGAAACCCACCTAAAACTATAGATCCTAGGCGAAATGGCCATAGATGTCGAAGCGGAAATACGAAACAACAACATGGAGTTGCAATTTTCGCCTCGTGTCATTTTCATATGTCTAATAGGGCCGTGCTCATTAATCTCGCTAGCATGAGTATCGGGTTGCTGCTACCTCGCTCGCTACTTAAAATATTTTTACTATATCTGTATCTCATTCTATTGTACTGTACTATATTATACGATGGAATTAACCCTTTGTGGAAGAAGGCTTTTTTGAATATTGAGAAATAATAATTTATTTGGCGATCAAAATCCAGTTTCTTATCAGAAAGTCAGTATTAATGTATAGAAGATGTAAATTACTATTTGCGTAATCATATTTCAACGGTTCATTTTCAATTTTTCAACTCTACTCGTGTATACATGCGCCGATTAACTATAATGAGATTTTTTCTCATAAAAGAGAATAGAATAAAGGATTTTAAGTGTCCTTCTAGGATGGTTAAAGTGATATGTATGTTTAATAGAACGAGATAATAACGTACAACAGATAATACTCGATAATTATATTATTCATACTTCAAAATATCGTACTTGAGGTAACGTAACCCAACGAAAACAGACATTCCTCCGGCTCGGGTGCTGCCTTTTTATATTCGCAAATCCAATACAACTTACCCCCGTTTTCCGGAGCCTCAACTGTGTCTTGCCTGACTTACAATTAAATATACTACCCCTGGTCCTCCACGTGTTAACCAACAAAACTCTTATCTTCTAAGACACTGCTCGGACCAGGCGTTTGCCATTAAAGTCGAATGCTCGAGCCAGCATTGGCAGAGCGGTAACCGACTATGTGGTTCGAGCGCCATGGTCAAAAATCGCCTACAATATATTATTTCACTACATTTTATTCTACTGCAATAACTCTGACAATTTATCGCAACATAGTGTAGTAGGATTCAATTGAAATAAGAATAGAATTTGAATGTCTGGGTTAGGAAGCCATGAATAAAAGTAAGTGGTGGATGTTGTTAGGATCCGTAATGATTTTTAATAAATAACAATAACACGCACACACTAATGATTAATGTATAATAACAAATAGTATATATGTATGATATATTGAGTAAATATGGAAGAAATAGAATACAAAATAAGTAAATAATCGAAGGTATCTAATGGTGTCTAAAAAAATATGTGAGTCTAACTGGATCTCTAAAATGAATCTATTTACAAAATATGCGTCGCGAGACGCAACCTCTTGAGATGACGATCTCTCCACTTCTTTCCCACGCCACGCCTCTCTATGGGGAGACATCTCTCTATGGATACTATACCACATAAGAATTATTATTATTACATATCTTTAACATGATTATTAAGTGCAAACTTCTTTTTATAATATAGGTCACTTTGCAGTGCAGAATTATCCATATCTTAATTTTATTAACACTTTGACTGCCATGTTGGTCATATATGACCGACCACGGTTTCTCCTGAGACGCCACGGTGGTCATTGGTGACCGGAGCGTTTGAACTTTTTACAATTGTAAAAAACTAAATGAAAATTGAGAGTTAGTGTATTTGAATATGACCGATACATAGAAAATGCTTTGAAATATAAAGTGCCTTATTGAACAGTAAAATTTTTGTATTAGAACATCAATAAAAGAAAATATTAGAATAAATCTTGCATCTAACGGTGCACTTTGTTAAAGCACCCATGGGGTCCTGGGCTAAGCATATGATTTCGGCGTGGCAGTCAAAGTGTTAAGTGACTTATGGACGAGGGTACATACTTATTATTAAGCCTGCTACAATAGATCACAAATAATTGCATATTTTGCATTGTACAGTTCTAAATAACAAAAAACATAGTTTGTAACAACATAAAAATAGACCAAGGAAAAACAATGAATAAACTTTTTAACTTCTCAAACTGTTGAAAGTGAAAACTTTTAAATCTATTACGTTTGAACATAAATCAGCAATACATGAATGATGAAGTTCATATAATCTCTCATAAACGACTACTCGTCAATTTCATCGGCCAAGTTTCACGAATTTAATTATGAAGTGAAGAACACTTTAAAGATGTTGCAGCTCGATCGATCTGAACGTTCCGTATCAAATTACTACTCGCAGTGTGCAAACGCGAAGATGTTGCTCCTTTTCACCTCATAAACAACGATCTCAGTCTTTAATTAAAAGTTGCCTTCCACTCCGCATAGTACGGCATATTTATGCATTGAGAGCTTGAATTTTTACACTGTGCCGTTAAGAGCGAAGTAGAGCGAAGACTTAAAGGCACTCACGACTCTTTTTCTTTTAATTCGAGCATTCTTGTACTATTTGCGTAATTCTCGTCATTGTCAAGGTATAGTAGTGACAATAGCAGACGGTAAATAGTGTTGCCTCAGAAACTCAGCTATCACCGACATTCCGGCAGGATATTACGGTTTCTCGTCCTAGTTCATCTTCTTATTCTTTTGGTTCCCATGTTTCTCTTCCGTTATACTTTCATCGACACTTGTTTTATTACGACAAGATTACGTTTGCTGCCTCGGCAATCTCAGAAGCCGTGCTGTGCCAAGACTTTCCTTTTCGTTAGTGGTGACTGCAGTACTTTTTTCGTGAATCTTTTTCGTCTTTCAGCTTGAAACATCGATACAGATTCAGACATGATTTGCCTGCAGTGCTCTCTAAAAATGCGGAATTCCGCAGTCGGAAACAAACTGTAAAGCAAATATTTCTAAGGAGTAGCGAGTTCAAAGTATGATTTTTCGTACTTTCTATTTAATTTGTTTCATGGTAATTATATTTTGTTTTTTTTGAATATTCATATAGTTTGTAGGTATAATGACAAAGGGCGTAATCAACTTTAGAAAATTTCTCGCGTGCACTTATTCTGTTCAAAGATTCTCTTTATCTATATCTATTTTTGTTTTTTACTTTTTAAAGTTGAGTGGAAGATGATAATTAAAGGGCATTAAATCTGGAAACATGATGGTAACAGATAAAGCCTTCAACTTCTGCAATGTTGATACGTTAAAATTGCCTTACCATTCCACTACAGAGAAATTATCGTCATGTTATATATTGTATGTTATATGTCTTGCATTGTGTCCGAGTGTGGTTGTGTGGTTGTGGTGCGCACGAAATTTGTTCGATTCGAAGGATTGGGGGAAATGATCACGAAGAACACGTCCGTTCGAAAATCGGAAATACGATTTCTGGTAAGGTTATGTCAGAGGAGAAAATTGTAAGGCTTCCTTTCGTCACTAGGCAAATTAATGTACTTGCGACTAGATACTTTGTATGATTGAAAATTTATCATTGGAATGTAGTTTGTATGGATGTGGTTGATTTCATGGTTAACATGTGATTGGCCGATAATAACTGATTTTCTTCCAAGGTTGCACTCCTCACCAAGCGCTATTAAAATAGATTTAATGCGCCTTCGGAAGTATCAGTGGCTTATAATAGCGTGTCTTGTATTTTGCTGAAAAAGTTCAAAGCGCCGTTCCTGCATTCGTCGGACGCCATGTAATTACTGTTACCAGTCCGAAGATAAGAACAATATCAAAACTTCATTGCTTGAATCCTTTCATTCCCGTTGTAAGATGTTCAGCGCGGGGACCAGAAGCAACTTGTCCGCTGCATCCGCTGTTGCGAAAGAATATCGGCATTCGGATGGTTTTGGATCCACCTGGTGATCGTTCTGTTCCTACAATCCCAAACAAAAAGATACTACATCTGTGCTATCTGTTTTTGTGAGGGTGTAGGAAAGAGTTAAACGTTGCCAGCGCTCGTGTTTTACCAGTTTTCCGATCGAAATTATTTGTAGAAATCAGATCAGCGTGTAGTTGATTACTGCTGGAAAAGTCATCGTTGTCTAGTAGGCTATGCTCAAACTAGCGACAGTAATGGTATCCGATGAATTGGTTTCGACATGATAGATTATGCCGTTACACTGTCTTTCGTCGATTTTATAATAAAATTAAAAAGACGCGCATCAATAGCAAATCCAGCACCGAATTTATAGGGTTGGAGTGCTCATCTATTTCAATTATCAATACTTAATTGTGGTCGACATACGAATGTAACAAGCTTGCAGAGTATAAATCATAATTGACATAATGTCAGGGTCAAAACGACAAATTATCGTGAATTAAAATCGCCGTGTTTCAGCCACTATTTCACAATCTTTGCCGACACGACGACCCTGTACAGAATACAGCGTGTTTCAAATTCACGTCGCATGTAAGAATTATGAACGTGAGCTTGGAAAATTAGATAGAAATTTTCCGAGTATTCACACTTCGTTAGCGTGTACATCGCACCGCTTCATTTTACGCAATTCGAATGAATATATAATCCTCTCGGAAGTTTATATCGTGAAGTAAATGCATAATTCTTGACTCAGTAACATATTAAATTAATAAATTTCCCTTCCCGTATTTTATTGGTTCCTACTGATTTATATGACTTATATTGTACTTAAGGGATCATACCCCAGGGAGTAATAAATCAGTTCAATCTCTTCCCTCGGTGAGGTACTCATCTGCTTCTCCGTCCGCTTGCTCTCTCTTTCCCTCTCTCGTCGACCTCCATCTTCGACTCCGTTTCTCTCTGGTTCCCTGTCCTTTTCGGTATTCTCTCTATTAGACATTGTTCCTCGCACGGTTTTTGCCACAGGCGACTGGAACGGTAAGATCACATACTTCATGGAACTTATGGGAACTTTCCTTCACATAGGGAAACATCTTCAACAGACATTATTAAGTTTACTGCCGAACGCTTTAGGCAGCGTCTTCGTAGCACGCCGTAAAAGTTACAAATTTTGAAAACTATGAGCAAACATGGCTATCTTCAATGTGTGATTATTGTCTAACTTTCAATGATACGGTGACGTTAAGTTGAAAACATGACAATTCATCTTTTATTAGATATTAATGGAAATATGAAAATATTTAGGCTGTTATTTCGTTATGTTTACTCTGAACTTCTCCTCCTTGTAACAATTTGAAATCATTTCTATTCCTTAAATTGCTGCTACTTATTGCACAAACGATAATATCGGTTATCAGGATGTGAAGTATAAAGCGTCGTCTGAATCTTTTAACCCTCCGAGTACGACTAAAACTGGATGCTGCGAGACCCAACGCCGATACTCACTATGTAATACTTTACGGTTGGTCGGGCTCCTCACGGATTCAGCCCAACGCAGCGCTGATTACCCGAGCTCAAGTTGGTTCGCCGAGGCGCACAGTGTGTAATTTGGCCGATCTAGCTGGACAAAACTACTTTTGAAAGAAATTACGGTTTTCATTAATTTTAATGACTTTTCTACTAATACAAAACATAATCTTACTCTTAGTGTTAATAAGAATATAAATTTTAATAATCATTTAACACTTATACGTGTTGTGTTCCAAAATACGCGGCCAGCCCTCGGACTGGACCTATTCGGGTCGTAAATCCGAATCCTCACTTTGCTTGATGTGAGGGACGTATATCGGGTACGCTCCTCACTGGTCTTCTGAGATGGACGCGAGAGGTAATTTAGCAGTGAGTGGAAGCAATGGACGTAGTGTAAAATGAGCCACTCCGATGTGGGTTTTTCGAAACTTTAATAAACGTAACTATACTTTACAACTATGTTAACACTTAATCACAATAAATATATATGTGTGTGTGTGTGTGAACTGAACTTGATTGCCGGAGTTGTTTGTTGTTCGGAGTTTCTGGAGTGACTGCCTCTTCCAAAAACTGAAGAGTATTTCGCGAATGAATGTTTCCCTCCATCGCCCGGTTACGCCCCCAAGAAAAGGGCTCGCGCGCCACCGGAAGTTACGGAGTGACTTCGCACCTCAAATAGTTTATTATTATTTTGTGGGGGCGCGCGAACGTTTTGGCGGGACATCCTTGGACTGGTGAAGTGATCAGCGGTCATGGCCTCGGAGCGCGTGGGCCCGTTTGTTACCACCCCGGCTTGGGACCGGTGGTAGCCGAAGCGGGTGGTGAGACCGGCGACTCGTCGGCGCAGGCAAAGCTTTATGATGCGGAATTGTCCATTGAGACGCAGAGGTGTGACAGTCCTAATATTGCTATTTTGACCCCCCCCCCCCCCCCCGGGCTACGGATGGCCTAAGGTGCACATGTGTAGCGGGACTTAAGGCAGCCCTTAAAAGTAGCCTTCACGCTCACACCATAAGCCTACTTTCTTTACAGAATAAACCTCTGCATGCCAGGAAACTCCCGAAGCTCAAAACGGGACTTTAATCCCTTTTCCTTATTAAAAGACTAATGGTTGACGGGCTTGTCCTTCCGTCAACCTAAGATGTTACAGTTTCCTGGTCATGCATGCTCGATCTTAAACATAAAAACCCGTGAGACAATGGAATGCCTGCACTCGACCCTTGACAACATTATTATCTGCCCAAGGGTAATAACAATACGTAAAATAAGAAACTCTCAAATTCAAAAATTATTTGTACTTTAACGGTAATAGTTATTTACATTTCTTCTGCGCAAAATGATTCTGTAAACTACCGCGGATACAACGATGTATATTATTTTAATGTTATAAAGACTGAATATGTTTAAACAATTTTCAAAACGGGGCAACGCCCAAATTGCCCCCATTTTTATGAATATTTTCCGATTTACCTTAAAACCTAAGCGTCCAGGAAGAAATCTAACAGCAGGAGGCGACAGGGCAAATATTTTTCTTGGAGAAAGCATAAACAAAAGTTGCAATACAAATTTTGTTTTCGTCCGTCCGTTTTAGGTTCGTCCGCTGACAAAAGCCAAGACCCAATGTTACGGATGCACGCCTCACGTATTATACCTTCTCGTGTTTTCCAGGCGACACCTCTGGAATGAGCGTATAATTTAAATAGGCTCACCCGATTTGAGCCACGCACGGAGGTATTATAGATTGTAGAAATTGAATGAAGGCCGACTGGCCTTACTCTAATCAATTTATTTACACTTTATACAGTGGATGGATAGAACACTCACTTCTATCCGGCTCGAAGGACCAATGTCCCGAGCGATATGATTTAATGTAGATTAAGATTACGTCCGGATCTTAGTCTCGCGGTCGGAGCTTCTATCGAGAGCGCTGGATGTTGGTTGGTTTGATATTTTGCGAAGATTAGTTTGTTGAAGCGCGTAAAGACGCGCTTCCGTCATGATTTAGCGGGGCGGTTGCTGCTGCGAAGCGGGAAAGCTGCTGATTGAGAGGCTCTTTAGTTAACGAATATTAATTTTCCCATTGGTGGGCAAAGAAATCGTCCTTTGCCCATTGGTGAAGAGCCTCTCTTGCCGATCGGCGGAACCGGAAAAACCCAGCTCGCGTGGGTGAAAAGTCCCCGATCAATACTTCTTGCAGGACAAAACACTTTCTGAAGAAGTATTGATGACAATAGGCCCATAAAGCGCATTGATTTTAGAGTCATAAATGAACTGCAATGCGCGACTGCTATGTTTACTGGGAAATGTGTGAACGATTAAGAAAGGTAAGATGCGAGGTTGGAAGCTACATCTGTGAGCTTCAGGGGACTATTTTTACTCCGCAACACCCAAGACAATACTCTTTCCCGGCAGCTAGAAGAAGTCGCGTCACATAATTGCAAAAGTGTAATAAATATTACTCTAAGCTAAATGTCTACATACATTTCAGAACAGAACTGAAATGAGATGTTAATTATTAGAGGGGATTGAAACGGTAATAAAAGATCGTTTGGAAAAATAAAAAATTGTAAACATATCCCAAAGAAGTGAAGATAACAATACATATACACCAATACCATTCTGATCTACCGTTATGAAACAATTGTCGAAAATGTCTAGCGCATGATACAAGAGTGTAAAAGCAATGTACGGAAAGTGCAACTTTGAGGCCTATTAATTAATTATTGGAGATTATTTTTTGGAATAATTTTCACTTTTTCTGTTTACATTGACATTCTACTATTGATTTACGATAAAATTTTATACATCTGAATCATTACAAAAATTGACTTTTGTCCACCTAGTTCGGCCAAATTACACTGTGCGGCGTAGCAACATAGAGATAGACTACACTCATGACTCGTTATACGATTTTATTTGGAATTCCGTTGTATGTATATGTACAAAAATAGCATCATGAATTTTTATTTTATCATTAAATTCTTATAAAAGCATAGGTTAATTCGAAAATAAAAAGGAACAAGTATAACGTTAAGATTAATGTTTTTTTCCTGACACTGGACATTTCTGTCTTGACGGGCCGCAAAGACGGTTGTTGTGAGCCACGAGTTTGACATGCTTGTTTTAGAAGATAATTTCATGTCATATTCTTTATTTATTTAGCCTGTTTCTCAATTAGAAAAAGAAAAAGATTTTATCCAGGCTCCTACCTTATTATTGTGCTAAGACGCATGAATATTATAATGCAGCGTGGTTAGAATTTTGTATAACGTATGAACATCCAACTGAATTATCTTCGTTGTGTCCATTATATATGATATTGTCACGAACGACAGTGAATATCAAATTCAGCATATAATAGCTTATAATTTATGACATTGATGCCACGTGAAATATATATAATAATTTAACAAAAGTGTTCACAAGTGGAGGTTCCTGTCTACCAAAAATCTCCTATTGAAATCCAAGCGCTACTAATTTTTCTTCAAACCGATTTTTTATCATAAAATACAAATGCAAATAACTATTTTTCTCTATTCACCAAGCAGTTATTTCATGTCGACAATGTAATAACATTCCTCATTTCAAACCTTTTTTACTCAACTCAGAAAAACTCGGACTTGTATTACATATATGATCAATCATTTATGCATTGATCTTCGTACAACACAAAGCAAATCGTTTAAACAACTATTCTTCACGTTATAAAACGTAAAATTTCTCAAAGCTCCCCCATATTCCCGTACAATCTATAGGTGAATTATACCGACAGTGTAATGCATCATGCCCGCCGGTAGAAATGAATCACCAACCCCTTAAGAACAAATCTCATCCATATGAAGTACATCGTTGGACGTGGCACTGCATCGATCATGCCAAACTGATTACGTTCTCTTTCTTTCCGCGGATTTTAAATCAACGGAAAGCGTTGTAGTGGATTCAGGTAACAGGATTTGGATTCAGGAAGAGAATATTAGTTTGTTCGTTGCCGAGGCGTTCCTTCGTTGCCTTGTTTAATGACTACATTATGTCAAAGGACGCGGATGAAGCCGGCTGGATGAGAGATAGTTATGTCGTCTTATTCGCCTGCACTATTATCCGCCGTAAATGTTCAAAGCACCTATGAGGCATGACGATGATTATCGCGCTATTCAGAATGCAATAATGAAACGTTATTAATCTGTACGTGGTGAACCTATTGCATTTTCATGCTCGCGGGGAATTTAGATCTAAAGCGCATTATATCGATGAAAATGCACGGACAAAATCAGTTTCTGCAAACACCAGGGAAATTTCATAGAAAATATTCTTCGTAGAATATTGTATATGTACTAACTTTGATTAGGCATGTATTTGAATAGAAATCAGTCGCCCTTGAACACTCGGTGAGTGCGGACGAGTTCTCCTCGAATTCTTATCATAGTCTGTAGTACAGGGTGATTCTAAATTATGTGTACCTACGTACAGGGTGTTTCAAAAGGTTTTGTCATGGCTTCGGGGGGTTGTTTTAGAGCTCGGATTGGATGGAGATTTGTGAAAATTACCTGCCACAAAATTATTTGAGGAATCCCCGATTCAATCTGGCTGGGCCATCTTATTCGTATTGTTACGTAGGTAAAATGTCTGAGAGGAACCATGGATCAGAAATTAACCGTTCTCCCGCAAATCGACTTTTAATTGGGCCTCCGCGATCAAATTTTCGCTTGGTAAGTGAGAGTCAGCTGTTCCTTCGGAAAGAAACACACAAGATATCCTTGTCGGCCAGGAAGACGTCAATGCCCTGCGCTCGGTGTCAGGTTCGGTCATGGGCCCTCCCGGGGAGAAGAACATAAACACTTGCACTGCTCTTAGTCGTTGTTCGTAATCGTACCAGGCGTTGTTCTACACCTTCTGAAAGATGGACATTTGTGAAAGAACCGGCCCGCAAAATCCGGCAAAGGGTTGAAAATTAAGGTCAAACTGTTTTATTGGCTTACAAAATTCGTGCTGTTGCATAGGTACAACGTCTAAAAGGAACCGTTTTCTTGCAAGTTAATATTAAAGTTACAGTTCCGTGGTTGTGTTTCCGAACGGAAGGTCACAGACACGTAGAGAAAAGAATCACATAACTTACACTTTTTGGTCGATGTGTCACATCTACCAGTTCAAATTTTCACTGAATTTGATTTTTAAATCGGGCACGAACTTATGCAATTGTGTAATATAAAAAGGAAGAGAACTAGAAAATTAAACGTATGCTAAATTATTATTAATATTATTACTATCTGTATGAAATCGTAAGTCTCCGTAATACTGAGGCAGCTGTTTTTTATACACCTTACAGTAATTTTCCTGCTGTATAACATATGACTACAAATATTTGTATCTCGTTTACGCAAAGACTTGAGGCGAAAGGAAATCTTGATATCCAGTTATGTAGCATTACGTAAAATACTGTAATTTATTGTTAATAAAAAATGCATTCATGCATTCATTCGAGTAGCAAAAAATATGGGTTTCCATGGTTGTTTAATATAAATTTCTGTAACTTTTATCACAAGTTTGGATTCTAAAGCTTCCTGATTTATGCAGTAATCTTTTAAAATGCAAAAAAAGGCGGTTCATTTTAGTTTTATCTACGAATGTTTATCGTCGATAAAGTGAGTGAAAAAAACAAGAAATATTTTAAAAGAATATTTGTTGTGGCATCAACGTCGTGCGTTTGTACGGATTGACATCCACTTCACCACTCGCGGAATCTTTCGCGTTTTCCGGAAGTAGCAAGTTAATTTGCGCGACAGTTCTCGACCGGAGGAGAACTTTGTCGGTTAGTGAGAGATTTCGATATCGAGTTTTAATGTCAAACTGTGACGAGTATGTGACGCTGTGTGAGTCGTCAGCGAGCGCGATGTTAAGTTGTCGTCACGATGATCGAAAGGTAAGTGTCTCGGAAGAATTTTCTTCTGAAGACCTTCGGCGACCCTATGGGCCGGACATCCCCGTTTGCTGAATTTTCGCGACGTTTCAGCAGGCTGGTCATTCGGATTTTCTGGGCGGTGCGAGACGTTAATTGGTTGCATTTTCCTCCGAGAGGAGTGACCACCCCCATGGGACTCTCGACGAGAAGGGCCCCACGGAGGCGGAATCTCACCCCCTGCGAATACGTGGTGGAGGAAAGTGCATCCAGATGTGCCCAAAAAATCCTAGTCCGGCCGATCGGCAGAATTTCTCTTCGAAGGCGCGATTTATGACCGATTTGTCATCGCGAGTAAGCGGCGGTCGATGGGAACGTTCGGGCCGAAGTCCCTGGTTACCGCCCGCTGACAGAGCATAAACGGATTAACGAAAACGTTCAATCAAAACGAAGGCTGCCTAATTCTTTAAGGACCGAAGTTTTGGCTGCCTTGGCGCGTGATGGTCGCCAAATGTTTGTAAATAATATAGGATTCCGGTACGCGATTGTGGGGGAAGAATAAAAGAAATCAGATATACTAAACTAAAACTATATTTAATAAGAATAACACATAAAACTAAGGTAGAAAGTAAATTGAAAAATAACTATAGCTTCGTCTTAAAATGATCGTCTTAAAATTATACGTCTTAATATTTTCGTCTTAAAAACGCGTCTTGTATTCGTCGCGTCTGAACATCTTCTATCTTAACGTCGCGTCTTTTAGCCCTACGTCGTTTTCACTCATTCGCAAGATACACACATGCACTCATACCACTAATCCGTGTGACTAAGCGGTAAAGCGCAATTGACAATATCGCCGTAACCGATTCCTACAATAATAAAAAATCTGGCGGCCAAACTCGAGCCTTAAAGAACGGTAAACTTTCGCTTCGTCTCGACAGCGCTTTTGTTTCCGTACGATGGAACAATATTCATGATGGTATGACGCCAATTTTGATAAAACTTGGCACACTCGGAGAGGAGACTAAAATAAAGGACATGTATTTTTTATCGGCAATAGCACAACTTTGTAGATTAAATGTAACCAACAAAGTTTCATTTCTGTCGTATCATTTTCGAGATTATAGGACGTACGTGGAAGAAAACATTTGGGATTTAATATTTATGACTGCTCATGTTGAGTACTTTTTTTAGTCCTCTAAAAAAATTCCCATTATGGTAATTCTCTTAAGTATCATGGGCAAACATGGAAAAAATTCATATGACATAGCGTCTGGTACTAATAAATGACCTTTTCCATGTAACTTGACGTATAACCAAAATAACGTGTGGGGATGAATAAGTCGCGACGTTGTTTTGGAACCGCAAACTGCTGAAAGAAAGATAAATTACCACGCTGTTTTGGTATTTATATAATTACGTGTCAGACCGTGGAACGATGACAATTTTGTGACTATGAGTTATATTAATTACTCTGGCATTTAATTGTATCATTACACAATCACAGTGGAATTATTAATTGCATATGAGGCGGAGAGAAATGTAAAACCGCATAAAATACTTATCAGTATGCAATTATAACACTGGTGGATATGTATATGTAGAACAGAGAAAACGTAATTGCGGGTGCTTCTAGAGTGAAAGATTAATTAGCACGTCACGAAATCATGATACAGTATTTGTTAGATGGATTATGGCATAGTGGAGGAGGTGAGCTTCGTAGCTATTAGACGCCCTTAATTTTCTACGACTTGCAAATGAGCTGTCAACAGTCTTGCATGCAGTTTCTTGCACGTTTCGTTCAGCGATAGTGCTAAAACTTTTTGGATCATCTCTGACCGGGTTACTTTCAGAAAAAAATTAATGTTTGAAAGAACAGATAATTTACAATTCAAAAAATTGAATTTTATCTGGTAGTTTGTCAAGCTCTTTTTAACAGCATATGTTTTATAAATTATCTGAAAGCTGATTATAGCATTTTTTCGAATATGTTGCTTGAAAGCAGCATAAATTAAATAAAGTTGTTTCCAAATAACTCCTGATGAAATATGTTATCAGGCTTTTTACCACTGTTGAAACATATTCATTGACACTGTTTAATCAATAAAGTAATCGTTAATTATATTATTCATTCAGTTATAAATTTAAAAAATTATTGTAACTATTGCTTATGTTGCATTATCAGTTATAAAAATTAACAGAAAACGAACAAGAATATTTGAAAATATTTAAACCGATGATGATTGTTTTACAACAAAAAACTGCTAGTAAAGCGAGGGACCAGAAACAAGGCACTTGGGACGGAAGGGGAGATTGCTGTCGCGCCGCCTATTCCGCCATGTCGGTCCTGGAAACCTGAAGATCGACGAATCACAACCAAAAATAAAACACTCCTTTCGTCGTTCACACGACGACGCAACGAATGTGCGGGTCTCTCTTGACAATAGCGCGTCAACATCGAAAATGCGTGAGGGAGAGGGATGTCCCTATCCGTTGGACGAATCAGAGCTAATTACCCCTCAAGTGCCTTATTTCTGGTCCCTCAGTATATGTGTGGGATCGGGCTGAAGCGCTCCTAAAAATAACTTAGGTGAAAAGGACGTGGAAAAGAAATGTCATCCGGGAGAGGACGCTGGCGCAGTAGAACCCCGCCGACCCAATGAGATCTCCGTGTTAAGCTACTCAGGCCGAGTACCGGTGCTTGGATGGGTTACCGTACCGTAATGCGCCTTTCTTTCTTTTTCACGATCCTACTATGTTGATATGGTTTAATCTTATGTAACATTCAGCGAAAAGTTAATAATGACTGCTGACAGTTACGTACAAAGTGCATTGTTTTAGTGGAAATTATTATATCGCGCTAATACGGTAAGGATATACAGATTGCTTTGTAACTCTTGCTAATTGTAAGAAACATTCGTATCCACGGACTTTGCAGAATAGAATTCTTCTTTTTAACCGTTGGCCCTACCATTTACTCACCCGGATTCCGGGGCAGTAGTTTAGCGGCCAACGCTCGTCATCAAAATTTCTGAGTATTAAAACTTTGCGATACGAAACAAAACACAAGAAACTATAACACTGTTTCTAATATTCTGCCCATCTTGGTAACCACGAGTTTGACTCGTGATATTCGTGTTCGGCTAGAAATTGTAACCGTAAGTCTGATTCGTCAAAGTAGTTCAACGGGTTAAGATTGTCTACCGTAGGTTCTTCTCGGAAAATTCGTTTCTGTCGCCTCGTCACAACAACACGTCGTCATTTAACAATTAGTGCCCGGGGCCCGTCGTAAGTTGCAGTGGAGTTGAAGACCGATTATCACAATGCCGGGGTTAATCCTTTGAGGCACGGGAATTCAGAAAATAAAATGACCCATGTTGCACAGATATTTTTTTTTAATTGAAGAAAGTGTTTGGTTTATTTTTATTATCAGAATTATAAAATTATATAAATTTCAAGGTGGTACAAAAAATATCCGACCGTGCATATTCACGCTTTAAAAATGTGGGACACTTTCAATCCCACCGTGCCTCAAAGAGTTAAAGCTTTTTTTACGTTTACCACACAACGGCTCGGTGAGGCCCAAAATGTTAGCCATACACTTACATTTATAGTAGATATTATAAATGCATATGAAGCAGAATAAAGCTGAAGAAATTAGAATATATCCGATGAAACGTATTGATATGAAAAACATGGTATAGCAGTATTTTGGCTGATTAAATTCCAAATATTGAAATCGCAAATTAATATTAAACTTGCACTAAGTAAAATGTTTCTTTCTCCTGGAAAAGTACTCTTTCGGGATTACGTTAAAGCAGTATAAAACGAGATACTTTATTTTAACGGCCGTAATGTTAATATTTCTGAAATTTCGCACAAAGTTAACCATAAACATAGACCCGAATACTGCAAAGACATAATATATCTCGTATTAAAAGTTTACGAACACATACTGTTATAAACAAGGTATCGACCGACAAGTAAACTATCGTTTCGAACGAGGGTGACGTCGTTGAAACGACAAATGACCGTTCTTTTCTTACTTCCACTCGATTATTCACGATACTTTCGTGCCTCGAAAGTTTCTATAGTTTTTCTCTCGGGAATACCGTCTACCGTGCTCAAGTCCCGGTTCTAAAAGTGCAACAGAGCTAGCAGACGTGGCCAAGAATTGCACAACTATCCGGTTTTATTATTTAACTAGCGGCATTAGTTATAGAATACCAATGCCGCTACACTCAGGGAATACGTCCTGATGAGTTGGAGAAATTTGCACTTTGATGAAGAACACGAGCACAGTTGCAGCTAAAACATGGAGAATATTCTGTTTTGCGGATATCTGAGCGGACAAATTATATTAAGTTATTGTCAGAAATAGATTAAGTATTATTGTTAATGTTAAGCTTAATAGGATACTCATCGTTCTTCCTTCAAGCCGAAGTTCCTTCCTAGTTCCGTTAATCTATTTTAACACTTTGACAGAGTGTTAGGTGTAATTGATGCGAAAAGATTATATCGCGTTAATGCTAAGCACGATTTTAAGTTACCGCTTGTTGTTGTATTTTCCTCCGGTTAAATTCGTAGAGAATATGTCGACGGTTTATATTAAAGTTAATTAGCATCCACGGTCACGTTGATTCGAATAATTAAACGGGTCTGCGAAAGCAGTTTCCACCGTTAATTTGTTTCGCATAGTATATTTCATTCTGCATAATTTACTCGAAAATATATACAAAAAGCATCGATATGCACCTGTTACCTTATTGTTAGTGTGGCATGTTTTCACGATATACAATAGGAACTGTTTGTAATAACAATTGCCGTATGTTTAATTGAGTGCATAGATTGAATATTTAAACTTTTAGTGTTACTGTCCCTTTGAACGGATCGATTAACTTCGTGGAAGAAGTGGAAGTAAATCAAGCATTAACAATTAAATTTTATATTCGCAACAAGTGCGTATAGGTGCACTCTTTGTGAAAAGCATTTTAAGTTGAATTACAAAATGTATGATCTATTAAGACTACTCACTTTCAACATTTTTGATTCTACTATCTTTTTATAACGAGTGCTATTTCACATTAAATATCATAGTTCATATTCTTCTTTTGGTTGATCTCTGAACATCAACTATTTAATTATTGTTTCTTTGAAATCACTTACAATAGAAATGCAGGCAAATTTTGAATATGTTTATTTATGTTTTCGTGCATAAATGATATTTAAAAGTAACTTTTCAGTTTTAATTAAATCATTATACTGACAGTGAAACCCACCCGCAGTATTTAAATGCTAATTTATTTCATTTCAATTTATTGTGAATCTTTTACGTTGATATGCATATCTTATAAGACTTTTTAGTTTGAAACATTGATTTCTGAACAACCTTCTCTGATTTGTAACACTTTCGTACCATTTAATACTTCCTGCTCTTTACATCGTCAGAATAGAAATTCCTTTCCAAGCTACGCAAATATTCTTTGATCAGTCATTTCACATTAAATTTGTTTAGACGAAAGTTAAATAAATATTTCAACGTATTTATCATAAACACAAAATGAAAGGCAAAACGGAATCATTGACGTCTCGCATAAATCCAATTCAAAGCTCACTCTTAAGAAACTGATAGAAAGTATAACCAAGGGACATTATAATTTATTGCAGATAAAGGGCGTTTGTGCAATATTAACCGAACTCGGTCATCGATTCTTTCCTCTGAAGGAGATTCGCGAAATTACTGGATCTCAGATAAATTTTTCATTCGGCTCAACTACTAAGAGTAACGTGTGTATTTCCCGTGGGATTCTCTCGTTCCTTTTACGACAGGCCTACCGATTCACAGTGCAACAATATGGCTTTAATATGATATCTTATACTCGCATTTAAGGCCTTGATAATAGAGACTCGTCAGCATTGTCCCATTCACGAGAGATTTAACATAATATTTGCCATTGAAGACCTACTTGGTCTATTCAGAGCGTCGTTAGAACCCATCCATGGGAACTGTTGCGTTTCTCTCCATTCACCTTTCTCGGTGGTTCTCTCTGATACTCACTGATCTGCTACTGCGAACTCTCACGTCGGAACACGTTTTCCTCGCTTTCCCTGAATTCCGCTTATCGAGACAATGTTTGAATACTGGAAATTGACGCACTATCCATTACAAACAGGTCTTTGCAAAGAGAACGAAATTACGAATTTATCCGATCTGATTACTGGTAAAGGGTCAATAACCAGGTTTTGTAATGTATGGATGTAAGCACTTTATGAAAAAATAATGTACGAAATATTGAATTATTTTTTAATTGATTATTTTAAGCATCCAAGATAAATTCAAAACATTTCTCATCCAGAGGAATAAATACAGAGTGCCGACAATTGGTGAAAGTGGCCTAAGTAATTTATTATTCGTTTTGACATATTTAGATTTTTGTTATGAGGTATGTGTTGAACTTCATGTAACGTAGCAGCTATTTTTTTAATTGAAAATCAACATACCTGTGTTCTTATTCACGTTTTCTCTAAAAAGGCCTCTCACTTGGCATCCCTCGAAGAAAAACAAAAAAACCAACCAAACAACCATTCGATTCACTAATATTTAACCAAGGTAATCACTAATACATAATTATAAATTCGTACGTTTTACAGGAATGGGGGGGGGGGGGGGGGGTTATGCACATTTTTTTTATTACCGCAGCGAAATTGACCTAAAAAAAAGAAAATTACACTGCTTGCTGGGAAGATCATGCACATGCATTTCGCGCTAAACGCACGCAAAACATCCACACATATGCATGCATACAAGCATTTAATTAAATTAACTGTAAAATAATCTCATTTTTGCATTTCCACAAAATAGATTTACCATATTGTTATTTATATTGGAGCAATAAAAATAAGTGATAAGTTCAACTCTTTTTAAACTGTTTACTTAGACAAGTTATCTTAATCATCGGCTGATATAATACTCGAACGGTTCTAACGTCACGGAATTATATAGAAGTCACTGTAAATAATAAAGACGCTGAACTCTATTAAATTGTATGTTATACCAATATCAGCCTTAGTAAATCAGAGTGTTGCTAATTCTCCACCTGTGACCGCAAAACGGCATAAAAGAAAAAAGATATTTTCATTTGAGACATTTATTCTAAGAATTTAATAACGAAATATGTGAAAGAAAAGAATGTAGAATCTTTGGAGGAATAACAAAATACACGAACCATATTACTATACTTATGAAATATGAGCCAATTTCTCAAAATAATAAATTTATTACACGAAAGGAAGGTGATATTGTTAAAAATATCTTAAAACTGAGTTAAAAGTAAAAAATCTGAAACATATTTTCCAAATTTCTACAATGTGCACATAGTGCATTTTTACCCTGTTGGAATAAATTTTAATTTCGATTTGAGAAGTTGAATGCCGAAAATGAATAACTTCGTTTCAATATTTGGTCGTTAATTCCCGAAAATTTAACTGCAAAGATGACGGTAAATAATTGCGCAGCAAACGAATTAAAATATATAATCTGCCGGAATTTAATTAGTTAATATCAATTTTAATGTTAATTAATAAAATCATGGGACCATTTAAAACTCCCGCTGAAACGTACCACGTACAAATACTCTTAACAACTGTTGGCAACAAAAACTGAAAAAGAATTATTCACTTCTGGAAAGAAATAGAGGAGTATCCGAGACGAATATTAGTCAAGTTACTTCTCAAGTTAAACGAAAAAAAGGAAAAAAAGGACGCGAGATGATTTAAGGGTGAACGGCGAAGAAGCTGGCATTGGAAAGTGTGCTTGGGGAAAAGTGCTTTTCCGAAACTTTTCATCCCCCAGCTTTTTATCAGCCTCTTCTTTTTTTCATCATCTTACTTCGTTAGACTTGGTTCGAAGGCCATAAGTGACAAGATCACCAGTCCCCAACCCTGACGTGGCATGGAAACAGTGTGAGTTTCGCGCAAGAACACTCCTCTCCTCTGTCCTCTTCTTCTTTCATATCCACGATATTGGACAAGTTCACGACAGTCCTCGTCACTTTGAGCCCCTTTTTTGTAAAGAAACCTGCTGATACTTTATCCCTCGCTTTCGCGAGTGCCGTTCGTTGTGCTCGGGAAATATGTGTATCGACAGTTTGTTTGGGATGAAACGCGAAAGTTGGCCGGAAATGCGGAGTCTCTTCGCCTGGCTGCCGAAACGTTTGGAGTGTTAAATCGATTCATTTCACTCCTTTCAGTGGAGGAAGCGAAAAAGAAAAGGGGGAAGATAAAATATTACCGTAAGAAAGTTTAAGAATGAGCTTTCGAACAACAGCAGTTATCGCAATGTCAGTCTACAAGAGAAATGAGAATGAATGATGCTCCGAAGATATTAATGTTTCCTTCTTTGATGGTACTTATTTTCCACGGTATAAAAAGGTAAGAGGTATGTACCTTGATTTTGCATTCAGGGAATAGAATACTTTATTTTATAAAAAATCACCGAGAGAGACACCGTTCAAAGTTTGATTTACATTTTGTTCCGCGCAATTACTTTGCAGCGTTATTGTAACGAGGTAACTTCATTTCCGTTAGTTATAAATTCCAGTCAATACAAATAGAGAGCTTAAACGTCTTGTAAGATTCAATTTCACTCTAATGAAAGTTCTTCCGTCGATGGAAAAGAGCTTCTCTGACTTTGCAAAGGATAGAATGTAACGCTTGTAATTTATTAATGCAGACGCATAATTGAAAGGCTATTCATTCTTTAAGTAATGCAATTGTTCTTTTGAATTATTATACCTTGACGAATACCATCTGCGAATTGTCAGTAAGATTTTACTTTTAAAAAATATATTTTTTACTTGGATTTGCCAAAATACGCATTTCGGTCGTTTTATATAATATTTCGATTAAAGAGAGCCAGTTTTGAGTAGAACGACAGGTGGAACGTTATAAACTCCACAAGGTGTATTCATTTGAAATAAATGATTATTCTTGAGGTTTTATTGTAACAATAAGTATGTACGTTTTAAAAGCATAACAGCAAAGCAATTGCAAATAAAACTTGTATAAGAAATACTGATGAATACTGCAAGAAGCTATTATCCAACATTTTCCATTATTTAAAAGATTATAAAAGGAAAATTTTCATAACATATTTAATAAACCATTCATAAATGTTAATAAAACTTGCAACAAAACAGGAACTGGAATATACAATTTTATCTCGGATATTATTAAGTTTATGTTAGTCTAACCATTACTTTTATACAATCTTCTCCAAAAACTGAAGTAATTTAACTGTGATTACGTAAGCTGTTATTAAAGATAATAATTTATCTACGATATAATTCTATTCGAGCAAATACCTCAGCCCTTAGGTATCGCAGTATTTTCACATTCAGAGATACACACACTATTAATTTAATAAATACCAACACAAGTAATAACGATTTTGCTATTTTTCTTAGACTTTACGCGATGCAGTGAATAATTCGTTGCAACCTCTCCAAGATACATATAACGATACTTACACCTTTCCAATTAAATTGCAGAAGAAATGTCAAAACGTACTATCGTAATTCCTTTAAAAGCCGTAATCCGTGAACGTCGTATCTCGTCCTCAAGTTGCAGAAAACTTTAAGTATCGCCAAGAACTTCCCAATACGAAGTAATTTCCGCGAATTAATTACGCTGCCAGGGATATTTATTATCGGGTAATGCATTCCCGAAAGTCCGAACAATCCGATTCCTCGGGGAACCGTTTTAACCCACTTTTCGCCAGCGATTGAACGATCATCCGAATGAAGGAGTTAATTGAAATGGCAGCAAAAACCTCATCCGAAGTCTCGGGCCAGCTCTCAGAGCACGGTAAACATCCCCATGTTTCCGAGATAGGGAAGAAAAAGGAAGAAGAGTCCTATGAGGTTGCTTCTATAACTGCAACCGATAGACGATCGATGCAAATAATTCCGCTAACTCTGTAGAAGATCCTGGTCAAAATTATCAGCCAGGAAATTTTCGGACCATTTCTATTAGGTTCTAATGGTATTACTTTGATAAAAGCACATTCCAACGTGTGACATTGCCTCGCTTTGGGAGTTTCGTATTTTTGTATTTTTATCGAGAATTTACAATTGTGGGCTTGTTTGCAATTAATGAGCGGCGAGAGTTTTTAAGCTAATGTTTCTAGCATTTTATAAACTCTTTAGACAATTTATTTAACTTCAAAACGAAGAAATGGTCTTTTACTCTTCCATTATGATTATCTGTTTGCAAGAGTCTATTTTACCGTATTTCATCATTGGAATGTTTAATTTGTTGATTTCAATTCATAATCTTACTTAAAATCTTTATTCCGGATTTTCCTAGCTCAGATTAAAATTTATATTCATAATTTCAGTGCAACTGATCAAATAATCATCTGCAGAAAATAATTTATTTAAGCCAACGGAGTATCGAGATCACAACTAATAATCCATAAAAAAAACATAATCGATAAACCGGCGGGGGAAAATGATTTCCCCAACTCTACCGAAGATCACAATTATCGCTGCCACCCCGGAAGTTCTCGGTGCATTTCTACTGCCGTCTGGGTTAGGGCAACTATTATCCCGACAATAGTTCGTTCCAGAACGCAACATTGCCTCAGCTTGGATCGCGTCTATAGCGAATATCCCGATTGAAATTACAATTGCGGACGCGTGAAAACAGCGGTTTCGTTCTTGACGGTAATGTGTATTCTACGCGGGAGAGAAAGTTCAGACCTCCTGGTGTACGTGTATGCTGATACTCGTGCAACTGGAGCAGGAGCTGGGTAGGTAACAAGTTGTTAAGACTGCAATTAAAACTTTGCATTTCGTCGAGCCATACTGTTTCTAAACTGGCAAGTGTGCCTGCGCGGATGCAGCCTGGAGAACAGCCGAGCTCTGTCGGATGAGTGAATCGAGAGGCTCTCACCTTTTATGACGCGCTCGCATGACTGGAAAATTCTACCCCTCTTAACTTGCTGAAACTTGTAACTCCGGATACAAGAGCAGAATAAGCTGCTGAGTTACCCGACTTGCCGCCAAATTTGTGAAACACGTTTTAGGTGCTGCTGATTTCCTGTTTTTAACACGTCTGTATGTGAAAGTGTGTTTCTGAGGTTTATATATTTTTGCTCAAGACTTACAGTTATCGGTGTATTTCCAGGCTGCAGTACAGTTTGTGTTGGACAAGTTTCTATATTTCGCAATTTTTATACTTTTAGAGCGTCAAGTACTTTCCATTAATATACATATTTTATTATAGGACTGAGTCACAGATTTGTCTTGTTTTTACGCGAAATAGTATTGCGTTTTCGTGAGATAACGAGATAGCTACCTTTTAGATTTGAGTTTTAATGCAAATTTTTTCTAAGCTGGAACGGAAAAAAGTGAAATCTCAAAATTACTAATATTTTGCGGTGCTCTATTATTTCGATATCTGCTATTTCATCGTCTTCGTAATTTTGACTGTCCGAACTGCAATGTTTTTCTTTATGCTGTGAAACTCCTGAGCAACCATTACAGGTCACCTTTTCATCGTTTAATGTAAGCCGAGTATTTTCCTTTAACAAGAACGAGATCTTTTTCCACAATACTTTTTCTTTCACTTTATTTGCATTGTTAACTTTGCCGTGTCCAATATTACATGTAAATCATGTAATGCACCATCGTTACGTATGGTGCGCATACATCATACGTGTAGACATAATTCCAACCTACAATCTCGTTATCCCAATCATATCCTTCCAAGAAAAAATATTTTTTTGAAACTGTAGCGGCGCGGCAGAGACTTGGTAATCGATACATTGTATACTGAGAGACCAGAAACAAGGCACTTGAGGGGCAATTTGCTCCGATTCGCCCGACGGATAGGGACGTCCCTCTCCCTCACACATTTTCGATTTTGGTGCGCTATTGGCAAGAGAGACCCGCACATTCGTTGCGTCGTCATGTGAACGACGAAAGGAGTGTTTTATTTTCGGTTGTCATTCGTCGATCTCAGGTTTCCAGGACCGACATGGCAGGGATAGGCGGTGCGAGAGTAATCTCGCCTTCCGTCCCAAGTGCCTTGTTTCCAGTCCCTCACTTCAGCCGCGTGCCGCTGCAAGATATTCCGAGAGAGGAGCTGGCGGATGGCAACGAAGTCAGTCGTCATCGAGGTTCGTTGCAAAGCGGTCCAAAATAAAAACCTTCGCACTAATCCCGAGTATTTATTAATCCACCAACGAACACGTTAAAAAACTGTATCGCAGAAAACTAGTCCGCGTCCCCACAGAAAGATTGAAATATCTTTACTATCTTAAAAATCTTTATTTCCATATATTAGGATTTGTCAAGTTCTGCAAAATAGGCAGCTGCTCCGGAAATCACTACTTCGATTGTCAAAAATTTATTTCCTGGCAGCAATTCTTTTTGTATTTGGGAACAGGTAGTAGTCTGAGGGTGTCAAATCTGGAGAATAGGGAGGATGCAGAAGGATTTGGTGTCTTAACTCCAACAATTTTTCGGCCACAACTGCAGAGGTGTGAGCCGGTGCATTATCGTGGTGGAAATAAACATTTTTTTTGCCAAATGTGGTCGTTTTTCCTTAATTTTACTCTTCAAACGGACCAGAAAAAAACGCATAATGCACTCCAGTGATCGTTTTAACCTGTCCCAAGAAATCTATGTAAATTATTCCACGAGCATCCCAGAAAATGGCGACCATAACTTTTCCTGGTGAAGAAACGGTCTTCACTTTCTTTGGTGCAGATTCACCAACTGAAATGCATTGCTTTGACTGTTCCGTGGTCTCAACCTGATAGAGGTGGATCCATGTTTTATCCACGGTTAGGAAACTGTAAGGGAAGAAACGGAACCAAAACAGAAGAACAGATAACACGAACGAATTTATTGAACAATTACTACTGGCAAACAAACACAAAAACAGACTCAAATACGGAAAACATAACTCAAAAAACCATAAAAGATAAACGATTACTCTAAATACATAAACTAACTACTCCGTCTAATCTGTTCACCGTCGCTTTTCGTAAAAGACTGCGAAACGTTTAAAAAAAGCGCCTCTCGTCGTTCCGGCAACGGAACCACGCGAGCCGACTGTCGCAGCGGCGACGGCATGCATGATATAATCCGAACACAGGTTCACAACTCTTACAAAACGACATAAAAATTGTTGTGGATTTCTTTGAAACAGCTCTAAACTATCCTTGCAACGCTTCCCCCGATCAGATTTCTGATCAATTCTGGACATCTGCGGCACCCATATTGTGGAGAGCTGTTTCATTTACAAATGTTCATGCAAAATGTTATGTGTCCGCTCATTCGAGATGCCCACAGCTTGAGCAACATCATGCACCTTCATTCTCTTATCATTCATCACCATACCATGAATTTTTTCTAAGATTTCTGGAATTATAACCACAATAGGGCGTCCAGAATATTCAGCGTTATTTGTGCTCAGATGCCCATTTCTAAAATGAACTGAAGGTAAGGTGCGGGCAGTTGTAGTTTGTAGCAGAGAGATTCCGAGAGTCGTTTAACGTACCGAAAGAGTTTTTCCATATACAGGGTGGTCCACTTAAGTAAGGCCACCTACATATCTCCTCTCATTGTGGGGGTACAAAAAATATTTTGTATGCTATTTGAATGGTTTGAAAAAACCATTCTATTGCAACAAATGTTTTTTTTTAGGGTAATTTTTTTCGGAATTTACAACGTTATCGATGTTTTTTTGCGTATAATTGCATAATTCTTTTTATTGCATCGTGTAGCTGATATAAAAATACGTTCAGATATGTACATTACATGACCTTGAAACGACTTTTGAGTTTAAAAATTAAATGTTTAAAAGTCATTCGTAGTGCGATAGTGATGTAGTATCGCGTGAGTGTATGTCTGTTGAGTGTATACGGATGTGTACGCATGTGTGAGTGCGATCCTCATTTGTTTCTGCGAGCTCGGGTGGCTGCAGAAAGAACCGAAGGAGCAGTTCTCCTCGATCCCTTACACGGAGTGTTATTATTGTCAGTATTTCTCTAATATTATTAATCACTAATAAATACTTTTATTTTATTTACATTATTAAATACTATACATCATCTTCTTTTCATTTCACCACCATATCCTACAGTGAACATGTTTATTTAGTCTTATAGATTCCCGAACGACGTCTTTGTCTCTAAAGTATCGATAGTCGAAAATTTTTCGCTTCCATTTAATTTTTAAACTCCAAGGTCACTTCAAGGTCATGTAATGTACATATCTGAACGTATTTTTACATCAGCTACACGATGCAATAAAAAAAATTATACAATTATACGCAAAAAAACATCGATAACCTTGTAAACTCCAAAAGAAATTACACTAGGAAAAAAAACATTTTTTGCATTAGAATGGTTTTTCCAAACCATTCAAATAGCATACAAAACATTTTTTGTATCCCCACAATCAGAGAAGATATTTAGGTGGCCTTACTTAGGTGGACCACCCTGTATATTCGTTATTCTGAATACACTGTCCCTGTTACAATTGTTTACCTTAATTTATATGCTTCTGACTGGTGTGCGTCGAAATAGGGGGCGCCTACCTAGGTTACGCTAGACGTGTTCCTTCGACGCTCGTTATTATTTTCATTTACAATACTCATTTACTCAATGTCCGCGGCTTTGAAATGACATTACTTAAATAGCTTTGCAGGATAATTTTAGATATAGGCTTGTTACGATTTACTGAACTTCATGTCACGGTTGCCACAGACCAAAGCACTTATGAATTGTTCTAGTTGAAGGTGTATATTCACCATAACGTTTAACAAGTTTATTTTCAGTGTCCTGGGGATTTTTCCCTTTAAAATATCAATGTTTAGTAACCGCAGGAAGTTCTCTTTCATCCATTTTTCGACAACTGCCTGATGTAGTCGATACAAACGAACGCCGAACTCAGAATAATAGATCGATCTTGCTGAAATTTCATGTGAGTTCTTTCAGGAGTTGTCATAAATTAAAAATAACCTCGATATGCATTAATGATGCCATCACTCAGACTTTGCACGGACTTATCGAACAGCCCCCGTATATTGTTCCGTGGGGTGATTTACTACACGGCATTTTCTTATGTTAAAAGGAACTTTTTATATGCTTTTTTGTAGTAAGGAATTAAATAAATAGAAACACACACGTAGTACAAATTAAACAAAGCTAGAGTATATATATTTGGTGATAATTATATGTAGTAATAAGAGTAATAGTAATAATGTTAATAATATAGGATTTCGGAACGCGATTGTGCGCGAAGAATAAAAGAAACCGGATATACTAAGCAAAAACTATATTTAATAAAAATAACACGTAAAACTAGGGTAAAAACTAACTTGAAAATAACTATAACTATGTCTTAAAAATGATCGTCTTAAAATATACGTCTTATAATTCTCGTCTTAAAAATTCTTGTATTCGTCGCGTTTTAACGTCTTCTGTCCTAACGTCTCGTCTTTCGACCCTACGTCCTTATCGCTCATTCGCTCACGCGTTCACAAAATATACGCATACACACATGTCACTTATTCGTCCGACTGGGCGGTAAAGCACAATCGGCAATATCGTCATAACCGATTCCTACAATAATAATAATGGTAATAACGGTAATAATAGTAATAAGGGCACGACATCCGTCTCACTAAGATGGTCAAATCAGACTGCGAAAAATATGCTATTTATCGGTGTTTGTCGCTAGGCAGATAACAGGTGGGTACGGGCTATTGGGGCCCGTACCTACGAAATCCCTTCATCTAGTACAATCTTTTTGAATGGGGGGCACTATTTTATATGTTGCACAATTAACGACAAGCCGTGACTTCGCTCCAAAGATCTCTCCACCAGACTCTCTTGTTCTAGTTATTCTCGACCAACTAGATTTCTCTAGTTGACCGAGTCAAACGGAACGTCAGTTTCATGTAGTCGTAACAACATATATATATATATTATATATTAAGTTGTGATACAAGATTACTCTTTGGGATAGTATTAGTACTCACGGTGGTTCTTGGACGGGGATAATGAATGAAGTGATTAGAATGCGAAGTACATAACCAAAATGCATTCAGTGCACCGACCATTGCTCATGCTTCTCCTAAATTCTACCGCATCCCTGCCTATGCCGTGTCATTTTAGCTCGAGCGCACCGGCTGCATCCGTTAAACAAATTGCTCCTCTCTCATTGGTCTAACTCGTATAACACGTTGAATTGCTCGTTTCTGTCATTCCGCTTCGATGACGAATCCCGCCGCGGTTCTGTCTCGTTACATTTTCATCAAACGTCGCACAGTAAACGATTTTCCATTTCACTTGAAATGATTTCTGATCGTATATATGCATCTAAAAACAAAGGAAGAATATTGTACTTGAGAAACAATAGGTTTTTCGAAAAAAAGTATTATCTATAACAAAAATCTTGTTTTTAAAAGAAAATACACTACGGATCAGAAAAGTCTGCACGGACTTCACTGTGATTTTTTTCAGGGTTGGATGAAGGTTAAATAGATTATAACTGGAATAAACCGCAGAAACTGACATTATTCTTATTTCGTATTTACGAGCCTTATTTTACGAGAAAACAGCTTTTGAATTAAGTTGATTTATTCATAATTATATTTACGATTACGAATTTCAATTCAAAATACACATCGAGTAATAAAGCATTTTCTTTAGAGTTTATACATCATTGCTGACAATTCGTTTGCTCCCGATCAAAGTAACGTAAAACGTTTGTTGAGAGCTGAAAAGTGGGTAGTTAAAACATTTTAAGAAGAAAATCAGGCTGTCGTATATTGTCTATGTAAAGTTAGGTGAATAGATGCGATACTTTGATTAATAAGTGGTAAGCGTGTGTTTTGTTTTGATGCTTAGAAAGATTATTCCAATGAATTATATTTTGCCGCAGCTGACTGCTATTTTTCCAGCTCTATGCAGAACGTAAGAGCAGAGTATTTACGATCGCAGCTTCAGTGTTCAATTAGCAAATTTGAATTCAACATTCCCGAGAAAGTTTCCGTACTTGATACATTATTTGTGGTGTTTATGCGACGTTGACGTCGGAACTCAGGACGAATTCGGTGTATTCCCGTGACGCCACGACGTGCAGAGTGCGGCCCCATTTATGTTTTATGTAATTTATGTTTTACGGATGTTTTTATATTAGTTTCTCGTTACACTATTGTGGGATGCGAGGAAGAGAGAAAGAGAGAACGAAAGAAAGAAAGAATGATCTGTATGAGAGTGCGTAGAATGAATGCTGGATGCGAGTGTTGTTTGTTTTGGTAACGGCATAGAGCCGAGCGACAGTCGTTGTGCGTAAGCGATCGGCGAAGGAAGGTTAAAGCCGAAAGGCGAAAGACGAAAGGCGAAAGACGAAAGACGAAAGGCGAAAGGAGAAAATTTACTATTAACTTTGTTTTATATACTACTTAAATATACTTACTTTATATATATTGGATTTTAATAAAACTTATGATTAAATTAAGATCCTACACTATATTATTAATGTGAGATTATAGTGATCAACTTGGATAAAATCGGTAATTCGCGAATCGTGCTTATCTTTAAACTTAAAATATACTCCGTCGCGTCGTTCCTTTCGCCGTAATCGTTCTACCCCGTGTCACCGTTCGTCCGTTCGTCTCCGTACTCGTTCAAAAAGTCTCTCTATCTGCCTGCGTGTATATCTTATCTGTCTCTTCGCTTCGTTAGTTGTGTCTATATATTTCCGTTCGTGTGTCTTCGTCTTTCTCGTCTGGCTCTGTCACTCGAGGAAAAACGGCACGTCCGCCCCAGTGCGCGTGCACCTTGACCGTTGGGCCTCACCCCCGGGAAATTTCCGGGCCAGCGAGCCACTTGCACTTCCCATTATGCACCGTTTTCCCTCAAGACGTCCGTCCTGGTCCTTCCATCTACCCGTCGCCGTGCGTCATACCGTTAGTTCGTACCGTAATTGATCGAGTCGCGTTCTCCGTCCTTACTTTCTACGTCTATACTTACTATAACCTACAAATTCCCGATACTATTATATATTAATAGTTTTGTTTAAATAAATAGCATTAATGTTTGTTAGTTCTTAGTGTTATTGTGTTTCTTTTAATAATTTATGTATACATTTGTGTAATGCGAAGTGTCGGGTGAGAAGGTAAAGTCTTTTTAGGAGCGGAAGGCTAACGGCTTCAACACTCTATTTTGAATTGTTGTATCGTGCTCGACGGCTCCCGGGCCAAGTGACTAGTCGGAGGATCGTTTCTCTCTATTACAATTTCATTGGTTTTTGCAAATGATTGGTAGAGAAAAACTCCCTCCACTTAGGGTGTGTCTGGAAAGAGAGGAAGTTTTAAGAAAAAACCCAGGTTGCGGTGACTCACGCCATGGCCGTGGATTTTGGCTTCCTTGCAACCCGCGGTTTATGGCGGTACATGTCAGGTCGGTTCGAGACGGCTCGGCGCGACCGGTACGCGAGGAAAAAGTAGTTTAAGCTGTAGTCATTGTCCTCAAGAAAACTTCGACTTGTAATTCCTTTTCGAGTATCTCTGTTTTGACCCTCGGCAGTTACAAGCCGGATTAACGAATTCCGGGAAACGGTAAACCGCGTGTAGCTACACATTTAACGCGCTTATTATTTCGGCCGCCTACTACATATTATCTCCATGTTAAGGAAAATGACTGAAATTGCACACTTTGAAGGAAGATCGTATTAAGCGAGACCATACGTAACACACATATAACAACAAACAAAATGTACATATCTAATGAGGAGAAAAGGAGTAAAAATTTCTGGAGAAATGCAAGATTTCTCTGTAGGGTTAATTACCATAGATTTTACAAAATTAATACATCGATAAATCAGAAAGGAACCAGACTTATTAGATTAAATGCAACACAACAGTTCATAAAAATGTATTTCATTATATATTTAAAAATGAATACAAAAAATCTACCTAAAGCTATGTAAATAAGGTACAGATGGGTTATACGTTCAAAAGCATTATCGTTGATTACTGTTCGATTACTGTAGCAACGATGACCAGTGCAGCCTCATTACTTTTTGATACCCCTATGTTTCTATATTGAAGGCAAATATGCGTTTAAGCTAAACGGCTAACTGTCCTTCATTTTAAAGTGGCGTTAATTGCTGCCATTCTATCAATATTTTCCATACAGAGAGATAAATCTTGCAATTATACATTTATGTATACGAAACGACACGTTAAAACGTTAACTGCCAACACACGAAATTCCTTATTTCAAACAGTGTGGATGAAAAATCGTAAAATCCCATGAGATTTTCACAAGCACGATTTTTGTTGGCTACAATTCAACGCAGGTTTATACTGTTATTCGAATGCCTTGACGTTACCTGAGGAAACTGCATTCAAATATTACAGTCCCGAATTGTTGCACATAAATTTAACAGCTAAAGTTGGAGCAATAAAAGAGCAGTAAAAAACTATGGCGGATATAAAGACAGTATACGTTTCCGTTTCCCGTGAGACCCTTCAAATACGATCCATTTCCCGTCTTTGTCTTATCCGATGATAACATACTCACCCAACGACGTGGAAGTTGATCTGGATATTATTAAGTGGCGTAAAAACAGACGCGTCTCGAGTGCAAAAGTTGGACGAAAGGTTATTGGATACTGACGCGTTATAACTGCTCATCGCAAATTTCACTGGCAATCGACGGCATTGGTAGATGGTGCGCTTGCGGCACATTCTTTATATCTGGACTGCAATTTATTAGAATGGACCTTTTGTGCGAAGCAATTCTTTGAGGAAGACTCAGTTACAATTGCTCGCACAGCCTTCCTTTTGTAAAAGCCTTTTATTCTGCATGTTCAAAGTGTACGTGACTATGGACACTTTGTCGCCGGACTCTAATGAGGGTGATTATATGCGCGTGCCAAGAAAAATGGCCTATAAAAATTGATAATGAACTCGGTAATATAACGGGACGTTTCTATATATATTACATACATTCTTTTAGTGATTATATACAGAATGGAATGTAATACGTTGACGTATTATGTGCAACTATTTGAAAGATGTATCAGGGTAAATGTTACAAAATTGCGTTGCAGTTTGTAAAGTCGTTCTGTGCGCGGATAGTACTACGGCTTGAAATATTTGACTTTGTTATGGCAATACAGATTGCGAGAGTTGATTAAATTTTTTCCCCGTCGTAACTTTAATGCTAAAGCTGTACAAATCAATTTAATGTGCATGCAATTTTCAATTTCCACGAAAGTCAGTTGCCTCGATGGAAACATCATGCGACAGGAATCACTTTGTGCGGTATTGTAGGTTTCGAATAAAGGTGCAGTAGCTGGGAATTAACGAAAAATTGTAATATTTTGTAGCTGTCATTATTCTCTTTCAAAGCGCATGTATTCATTCTTTCAGATATATTCATTTTTTGAAAGATAAATTTTCAATTACTTTTTTTGATATTATATGATAGAATGTATAAAATACAGTTATTATAAATGTGAGATTTTGATTGAACGGGTGTTCAGTACCTTAAAACGTATTTATTATAATCGTGTAGAACGAAGTATGGTAATAAACATTGGTTGTAAGAACTCAACGTGATATCGATATTCATCACATTTTGTCACCTTTTCTTTTTGCGATCGTCTTCTTCTCCGTCTTCTTCTTCGTCTCAGTCTATCGTTCTCTCATTCTCTTCATCTTCATACTTTGTTTCACCTCACTATTTTCTTAATCCTTTCGAATTTTTGCTCATCACATTCACACTGACATGCTCTGAACTTTACATAAATATATATTCTTAATACTTAGCTAACCGCCGAGAAGAAACCAAACTGTACACTATACTATACACTATACGCTATATACCGTGCATTTCACAGCAATAACGCGACCATGTATTTACTATGTAAAGGAGAAAAAACATACTTAAGACGTTGAACGCCATCGGTATTTCGCTAATTTCATAATTTCTACAGAAGTGAAACTTATTCTATTAAAAAGTTTAAGTTGATTCTTAACACTAGATGTACTGGCGTTAAATCTATTATATTTAAAAATATTGAACGAGCACATTGGAAAAAGAGGAATCAAGGGGTGAAAGAGATTATCAATACAGCAGTCTATATTTTATAAGATGGTCGTGGAATGTCTACTTCACGGTTTCCCCATGAATTTTCAAAATTCTTATAAAAAATGGGGAACCAGTCACTTTGGCTGCATTGGTAGTTCTAGCGTTAAAAGGGTTAAGCAACTTTAACAGATTTCATTCAAACTGTGTTTTATACAAGACGAAAAAGTATTCAATGAAGTACGAACGACTTTAGATTAAGAGTAATCGTTAACAACAAAGAAAATAAGTAGAATGAGGGCCACGCGCTGCTAAAGTAAAAGTGGGAGATCTCCCCATTCGGTCATCAACAGACTTTCATTAAAACGGGGAGAACTCCCCATTCGGTTGGCTAAATGTTAAGATTGTGGAATAACATTAAGAGACTCATTAGTTTCAAAGCTATTACTTCATTACAATGCACTGCATTTTCCGTTTTAAAGAATGAACAAAAAGTTCTAACGTGATATGAATTATAATGTAGAATTCAATTGTAGCAATGCACAGTAAATTATTGGGGTGTATGGAGCTAAATATATGGAGGTAAAGGCTCGAACTTGCAAAATTTGGCCGAGTTCAGATTCCCCGTCACGTCTAGGAATTTTTTCCTGTGCCATACGTTTAGAGTCTCGGTGGCTTGGAATGAACCTAAAAAAATAAGTCCCAAGCAAAATGATCATAGCAGTTAAAGCCGAAAAAGATACAAAAAAAGGAAAAGTAAACCATTGATAGTGAAATTATTTCATTGGAAATCTATACATATTTATAATCGATTTATACCCACTATTAGACGCTTAGCTATTACTTAATTATTTTTAAATGTGTTAATCGAAACCGCAGTGATATATCTTTTATGCAAAAGTACTTGTAAAACCTAAAAATTTGGTCAATTTGCAATAGATAATTAATTGAGTGATCAGTCGGGTAATTTTGAAAATAGAAATGATCGTAATATGCAGAATATATTAGGTCTTCAAAATAATCACGTGTTTTGCACAAAATATTTCCAAGAGCGGAGAAAAATATTTCGCGTCGGTGCATCTTTCGTCGAGAATAAGCACGAATAAATATAGCCACGGAGAATTCTTAAGGAAGGAATATTGCCAGAGAGATTTATAACACCAAGATACGCGACTTTAAGGTATGTAAAATAAGCTGAGAGGTTTTTTAAAGTTATTGTCATTGTCAGTGTCGATTCTGTAGCCTCGAGAGAAAGTCACGGAATAATGTAAACTGTTCCCTGGCGGCGGTATGAAATATAATCCCTTTGAGAGTTCAAGGATAATTTAACAATATTTCTTTCCAAACTGAAACTAATTGTGATTGAACGATCGGCTCTAGAATAACGATCATCGTGTAATGGCATGCAATATTAACATACACGGTAGCGCGGAATACTGAAATGTTAATAGTTTTTAATTTTACATCACGTAGATTAAATCAAGTTATTAGATTAGGATGTTGTTCATAGAATATATATTCATTTTCGAGAAATGAATTACGAATAAAGTATAAAGTAATAGTTGCTACTTGAAGTTTTATTTATGGTAAAGAATTATAAAATAGTATAGTATATTATACTATGGCAGAATCATTATTAATCTTCAAATTGTATAAGCCAATCATTTTGTTTCCGGTATAAAGTTATATTTACTTAGTTTATGTGCTATCGTACCTGCAAAAAGTTTTTCATGTACACAAACTTTTATTTTCTAATTCGGTCATTAACTTCTAAAGCCATGTTTGCACATGGAAATGTATTCTTTTGGAATAACTAGATGGACTAAATGTTGGTATCTGAAGGAAAATTTAAAAATTGATAATGTTTTTCATATTCACTTCATTATTTTCTTTTATTTATCAGAAGCAACATAATATTTTTTACTTTTCTTTATACTCAAAATGTAGGAGCATGGTATTAAGCCACGCCGTGAAAACTTTTCCCTATAATTTGGGCATTATTACGACAATAATAATTTAATTTTGCGTTTTGTGCAAACTACCCAGGATTATAGAAGAATTATTACATTCTCCAATGCCGAATAAAGTAATGCAGCAAGAGATAACGTCAGGAAAGAAAATAGTTTACGTTTAAACTAATACTGCAATACGTTTTTCATTTAAAGCTCCCAGCTTTTTCCACTCTAACCCAGCAAATGAAACAATTCCAGACCACGTAAGCAAGCCAAGAACCGGAAACTTTTACAATTAAACCACTAACGAAATTACAACTTTCGATCCCAGCAGAAATACCCCTTTCTCGGAGCAAATTAATCGTAATGGGACGGCCAACCGATCAAGTAACTTCGCGTGTAAGGGGTAATGTTTCTTGATTAACGTGGTATCGTGACAAACGACATTACCCTGCTAATTAGTCATTTTAAATCTCATGATTAAATGCATCTGCGATGTCTCTCAGCACACTCCATTGAATACTGGATTCAATATTACGCTCGTGTTATCATTTCACGTGTCCACCATGATTCGTTTAGATTTCAAATTGCGCCAAGTATTTCAATCGACCGGTGTAATGTAGCTGCTGAATTGTAGCACAATGGCATTGCAGAATGCAATATCAAATGGATTGTAATCAGTGTTAATTTGATTGGTAACGATGATGTCGGGAAAGCACATTCTCCATGCAACCAACCAATCAACTCTTGCACATATATATATATGAACACACATAAGAGATGAGTTACCTCAGACCGGCAATTTAAATGGTTAACACAGAATCGAATATAGAAACGAATGTTTCGGATTAAAGTTTGACAGTTTACTGTAATCTTTTAAACTGATGGTCGGCATTGTCTTCTGATATTGAATTATGTATTGCTTGCTACAGATAAATTGTAACGGCTGGAAATTGGAGTTGTAGAAATGTGGATATCATATAGACCGTTTGGACTACCGTGAGAAAAAACTTGGTATTTGGTTAGAAAATAATGGCCGTGCACACAGTTATCAATCATTCAATTTTTATGACTTTTGTATTTAATACATGTTTTCTTCAGTGATTAATGGAGAGGCTGGTATTATTTTTGTTGCAAATGTGCTTGCTGACACTGTAATGAATGAAAGGTATCAGTATTTTAATTTCTTATATCGAATTCGTAATAATATAATAGAAATTGTCTCATAATTATTAAAGAATTTATGATATTTTGTAACTAACTATTGTCATTCTGTTGTTCGTCGGAAATATCTGACGAAAAAATTCTATAGAATTCTCGTGTTTGTCAGCATGTTAGAAAAAAACCATAACGCGAGAAAAATGTACAAAAGACAATTCTGTTTATAAGAATGCTTTCTGATAATTTTTGGGGAAAACCTTTGCTAATTATCTGTGTTGAAGAAGTGTAATTATACTAGTTTAATAACTTCCTATGTACATGATCCGCGGAAATCGTGCCTCTCTATCTATGCTTTGTCGGCGTAATTGTACCTTTGAGATACATAGACCCGAACATTGCTTTGAATATCTGCCATTTCCATTAATTTTTGGTCTGTTTCAAATGTTAACCAAGATTACAGAAGTAATTAACATTTATCGCGTTCTTGCTCTAGGTTTATCTCGATAAACGGGATATTTTGATTAAATAAATTTCGTGTAATTTGATACTTTTGACGACTGCTATAGCTTAATATATTTTATCGTAGGAATAATTTTGCACTTATAGTTCAACTTTAAATAAGTTATTCATACACTTTTTATCTATGTGTAAGATTTTCATTCCGTTTTTGTTTATAAATAAAGTACATTTTATAATCTTTCAAAACAAATAAACATATTTGTTTCAAAATTTAATTTCATAGTATTCTACTTTAGAAATTTCTTGTACACGGTGTCTGAGATTTTTCGGGACAAATGTCAGCATATTTTATGTCCGCAAAAAGAAAAAAATATTATATCAAAGTCGACCAATAAGGGCCGAGTAGCTTACGTGCGTAGAATGTTTACTATCTTGCAGTGATCTGTCGATTTCTGATCGATATCAGCTTACTGTTGTTCCTCGGTCGACAATGTTTACCTCATTCGCCGGTAATGTTTAATTATGGGAAACACCGAAGGAAAAAGATTATCCAACTGAAACAGCTATACGTGATATCCTAGGTCAACGAATTAAAGAGTCAATTGTAGAGATTGATAGAAATTGTCCACAAATAGCGTGCTACAGCTGTGCTAGACTTCGACCCCCGTAGTCAAACAGCACTTTAAACCTAAAATTTAAGAGAAATTAAAAAAATTATTTTTTAATAAACAAAGATCTTGTAGATTGACTTTTATATAATATTTTTTTTCGGGGTGATTATTTAACAGCGATGCTCTTTTCAGGTAAATAGTCGTTTTCTTTCTGGGCGATGCCTGGTTCAACCCAGCTGGTGTGTGTTAGAATGTATGTTACAATCCAATACACATAAATAGTTGAATTCCTACGCTGTAAATACATAACCAAACACTTACCTTCGCTTCTGCCACATACCTATGTACCGGCAAAGCTCCCGTTCTGGCAATCCAAGAATTTCACAGTTCGGAATTGATTTCTAATTCGCTTCTAAGAATCCGTGTATCTATGAGCCCGCGTAAGTCCAGGAATTATTGTAACTGGTATACGCTGTGTATTCTGGTATAAAAAGGTATCCCCCGAGCCAGAAGTCAGTCTTTGCATGGTTGACCTGCCGAAATAACATTGGATTGTATTGCTGCGTGATTTGTTATCTCAATATTCTGTTAATTATTGTTTGTTGTTACATATAAAGTTTGTTTAAGTTGAACCGCTCGAGAAGAAGAATCCACCCTTCCTTCTTATTTCTTTTTTCCATCCTATATTTTATTATTTTCGTGCATGAAACATGCTCACAACGTTTGTCCGGAAAAATCTCGTAATTCTCTTTAAGGATTACTTATTATTTGTTGAACCTCCCGTGTTTTTATTATATCAACAAAATCGACAGTTCTGTCCATCCGTTGAAATAATTGTTGTTCTCTGTGGGATTTATGCCGGGAAACTAAAGAAGTTCGCTTCGCTGAATAAAACGTTTTTTATTCGCGTTGCGCGTGCAACGTGGTCGTCGGAAATGTACTGTTCGACTATTCGTTAAAAGTATTTTTCTCGCCCTTATGAGCGAGTCGTCGCTTCTTCGTCCCGACCAATCCCGTAACAGATTTCATTTGCTGTTTTCCGGGGATCGGTTGGGTTGCAAGGGCCCCGTCGGTATGGCCACGGGCCGTCGCCAAGCTCAAGGGCCTTTTGGCTAAATATAAACGATGTGGCGACGCGCTGTCACGTTTTCGATGCAACGTGTTCGTTGTACGTCGCCGCCACAATCTCATTAAACAATTTAACATTAATTAAAATATGCATGTGTACGATAGAATGAAATGATCAGTATTCAATTTTAATTAATTCTTTAAATTGCAATTAGAATCATATTGTTAAAGAGAGTATTCGCTAGAAATGAAATATACAATACATATATAGTGGGAGACCCGAAACATGGCACTTGAGGGGTAATTTGCTCTGTTTCGCCCGACGGATAGGGACATCCCTCTCCCTCACACATTTTCGATTTTGACGCGCTATTGGCAAGAGAGGCCCGCACATTCGTTGCGTCGTCATGTGAACGAGGAAAGGTGAGTTTTATTTTCGGTTGTCATTCGTCGATCTCAGGTTTCCAGGACCGACATGGCGGGGATAGGCGTTGCGAGAAGAATCTCCCCTTCCACCACAAGTACCTTGTTTCTGGTCCCTCACTTTATGAAGGGTTACAATTTTCCGAAAATTAACATATTTTACAAATGACCTTAAAATCCATTATCATCGCCACTACCTTACTTCTGTACTCCAAAAACAAATTAAAAAATGAATAGTCCGCATCAGCGTGCCTTTGTTTAATGCAATAGAATAGTAACTTTAAAACACTTTCATATAACATAATGAAGTACCATTCCACAGAAGAAGATAGACGGCCTTAATACTAGCAAGATATCCCTTTGCTAGCAAAACTTATTGTTAGAAGTATTCAAAAGAATTTAATAAACATAAACCCAGACAGGAAAGAACATTCAAAAGTTTCCTTGATCCAAAGAATTTAATGCCGTCGACTTATGCTGTTGTATTGCTCACGCGAGTTTTTACAAAAATAAGTGAAATATCCCTTTTCCTTCTTCTCCTTCTTTTGACGTAACAAAATCGTAAATTCACTCAATTTCCACCAGACCTCCTTGCTAATAGCTAATGTTTATCAGCAGTCCGCACCTGGTCCTTGAGAAGAAGAGAAAAATCAATCAATTCCGTGCACGTATAGTACCTCTGTTCCCGAAGGAGAGAAACCGATATCCAAGGAATGTTCGATGGGGACTTCCATAGGAATTGACAACACGGCTTGCTGGACCATTATGTGAGGAAAGGATCGAAAAATTTTCGCTTACCAGATACGTTTTTGCCCTTCTAATGTCGATATGTATCAGCTGTTCGAATGAGCTCGATCGTTCTCTAATGGCACTGATTGCATTTCTCTCTATAAAAATGCAGAAAGCGTCCACGTTTGAGACTAGAATGTAGGATTGCGTTTGAAAACGTGGGATACATATTTTCTACTTACTTCACAATATACTGGGTGTTTTTTGAAAATTCGATAGATTGTATCGTTGAAATGGATTGCGGTATAAAAAGAAGTTATGGAGTTTAATTAAACAGTACCGTTAGGGATTGGGAAAAATTTCAATTGGTTTTCACGATTCTTAAGTTCCTTTTACTGTTTCTTCTATCGACGATGACATGAGCTCAAGAGGTAAGAAGAGTAATAGCACTTTTCATTCGTGTCGCAGCGTCTTGAAGATTAGCCCGAATATGAAGATACTGTTTATTCAGAAGTTTCTTCTTAATAACTGATAAAGTTATATCCGAGTATTATAATTTCTGATACGATTGAAAAAATTATTTCATCTTTTTGAATGTTAAAAACAAACCTGTGTGCACTTAATAGTGCATCTAGTAATTGGTGTACATTTACCGATAACTTCTAGAAAAATACTAATTAATTCTGATAATGAATGATTTGTTACATGAAACTTTGAATTCTCTGAATACAGAATATGCTGTGAAATTAGTTTTGAGTTTAAAATACTAAAAATTTTTAAGGTATAATAGCTATTGAGGAATTGCAAATACCGAAAGATTGCAAAAATACGTTAAATATATAACAAGGTGATATTATTTTTTAGAAACTGCTATTGACATTGAAATTTCGGCATCAGAAATGCAAATGCTATTTTAGCAGTCCAATAGATGATACAGCTTCCTAGAAAAACATCTTACATTTGCTTATACGCATGCAGCAGTAAAATACAATTACACACGGTTTTTAGACGAAAATGTTATAATTATAAATATATAATAACAATTCAAAAATCTTCAGCACGTATAATTGCATTAAACTTTATTTTATATTTCTCCATAGTTCACCCTGTATATAAAGAGTATCAGATGGTTACCACATTGGATCCGAACTGATTGCAGTTATTCGCATTTGTGCGTTCTATGCACGTATAAAATTAATTTCACCATTTTTCTGAATGAAAAATAACATAGAAAAACATACCATTGAGAAGGCAGAAGAAATACATGTTATATCATATACTTACATATATCATCATACATGCATACGCTGCGTATCGCTTTACAGCACATTTTAGAGTTAGGAATTGCGTCGTAGCATAAATAATTGCATCTTTTTTTTGGAATGAAACATTAAAAAAGTTGAGATACGTGTCGTGCTGGATAAAAACATGGTCCAGATGTTCCTCATTCCTAATGTATGGGATAAAAAAGCCGTGAATTTCATGCATATTGCAGAGACAATTTGTAGTAACAAATTCCTCTGCAGAAAATATTTATACAAGTTTTTCGTGATTGGATGTCTGCCGACGAAGCTCTAAAGATTTTTTTTTACTGTAAATAAAATTTATTCTATTCATATTAATAATAGGCAGTTCATAAGCAGTATTTGCTTAAATCATTTATTCATACAAGTTGTTAGAAATATTTCAGCATATTTTTACAATATTAATACATTTGTCTTTATATATAGAAAAATAAAACAGGAAATTCAGATTTTTTAAATTTTAAATATGTAATAGGAAAATATTTTGTAATTTGAAAATAATGTTTCTTTATTATTAAAATATTTAGCACATTCCTATGTAGTTTTTTAAATATTTGATACGTTTATTATTTCTTTAAAATCGCTTCATGAAGAAAATTCGATTTCTAATTTTTTGATTATTCATATTTTATTTGTGCAATTCAACTTTAACTTCCTTAAGAATTTTGTGCCATTGCATTAATAGCAAGAGGTACTGACAAAAAGAACATATTTTATGCATCGTGAATTGTATTACAAATTGGAGTGAATTAATATCTAACTGGAAATAAGAAGAAGATAAAGAAGTATGAGAAAAGCAGAAGAATATTACTGCCGCAATTTGGCTGAACGTAGTCGAAGAAATTTGTCTTAAGCCCTTGAAGATCGTTCAAAAGAAAATCGAAGGGCTGCCCGGGCGTCTTCGTTTCATCGTCAAATATAAGTATACTTTACATCGTCCTTTCTAGCTCACCATAGATCCGCCTTCGGTATAGATTCCAAAGAAGTTCGATCAGGCTTGCAGAAGGAAACACTGAATCCTTAAAAAGAAGAATCCTCGAAAAATACTTTATCAATATGAAATGCTTCGGGCTTTACTTTTTTCCTTATAAAGATTCCAATGTATGAATATGTATGTATTATACAATAACTGTGGTCAACACTATTTTTTGACCAAAGAATATTTATTCTGATTGTTATAGATTTTATGACGCTGAACACGAATATTAAGTCCGTTTGTCTCCATCAGAATCCATTTTTGAGTAAATCAGTTTTGGAAAAGATTCAAATTTTCAACTTTCAGAATTTTTTGCATTGTAACTGTAAAAGTTATTTCTGTTAGTTTTGTGTACGAAATGATGCTACAAACCCTCCCGAATATAACCATCCGTCTTACATTAATGTTATAAACACTTAAACATGTTTAAACAATGCTCAAAGTGAAAACAGCGTCCAAAATTCCCCTGATTTTATGGATACTTCCCTATTTATCTTAAAAATTAGGCGACTAGGAGAAATTCTAATGACAGGAAGCGATAGAGTAGACATTTGTCTTGAGAAAACCATAATTGAAAGATCCAACATAAGTTTTGCTTTAAGCTGAGAAATTAATATATTTCCGCAAGACACAAGGTACCGCCAGTGGTTCTTAGCGCAGCCGTTTCACCCGCACTAGTATTATAGTTTGCTCTACAAGTATACATTTATTCATAATGAGTTATTTTATGAGTTCGTCGGTTATTATATGTAGCTTGCTTTACAAATACATTTTATGTTTATGAGTTACTTTTTGACAATAACGCTACATTAAACAAAGTATTATATTTGTAACATTTTGTTATGTAAATAGACGATATTGTTCAATTGCATTTACAATTTTAAGTTTAATTCTACGAGCAACGGGAGAAATTATTTCGACTTCACTGGTCAAGAAGTACAACGACCGCCGCGTGTTGCCAAAATATACTCGGTTGTCCTCGGCTGCCGTAACCTACAGGAGTCCGTATCGTAGGCCCACTAACAATAAGAAGTCGTTTCGATGTTCGCCTCGCTATCAGTTTGCCCTCGACCGCCGACGGGTAATCGGTGCTCCGTGATCGGGTTCAACTATTTTCACCTATTAGTACGTATATAATACTTTCGAAGATGAGATTCTGTATCACCAAATACCTCTCTGTTTGTGGGCTACTTGGTAATTCATCTTTGCAGTGGTATTAACCCTCGGTTAGCGGTCGTTTGTCTACTCTCAGTCACCAAAGCGAAGAATCAACACGATTCTGAGGTAGATATAATTCTTACTAATATTTTAGTAGTTTTGTATGAAGTGCGATAACTCATTTCGTTTTTCATGAAATACGACCGCAAAGGGTTAATAAATATTACTAGAAGAGAAATAAAGTATTTCCTTTGGCACAATAGCTTTAATATGTAATTCTAATAGTATTTTTTGTGTTGAATTCAGACATGTAATATGTTTGCCTCCATCGTGTAGGATTTTTTTGTGACAAGCACTTTTATATTTGATAAATCGTATAATTTTGAACTTGAGAATGCAGTTGAATAATATAGCTTATTTACATGATGAAATTTTACAAATATACTTGTTTGTTTAATGTAGCATTATTGTCATAAAATAACTCATAAACAATAAATGTAAAGCGAGCTACATATCATAATAATAGCGCGGGTGAAACGATTGAGTTGAGAATCACTGGCAGTAGTTTGTACCTTACGTAGTTATTTTAACTTCTCAGCTGAAAACAAAAGTTGTGCTGCAACTTTCAGTTATGATTTCCTGAAGCAAAATGGCTGCTCTATCGCCTCCTTTTATTAGAATTCGTCGTGGGCGTTTAGTTTTTAAGATAGATAGGAAAATATCCACAAAAGTTGGGGCATTTTGGTCGTCGTTTTCCCTTTGACCATTGTTTAAACATGTTTAAATGTTTATAACTGTCAGATTCGTGTCTTAAAGCGGAATTAAATGGTTCGCGCACTTTATGGCACACTAATTTAATGTGTTACAATAAGAACTCTTAACGAATAAGTATACATATGGATAAAGTATTATCTCGAACGCGTGGATAGAAGTTCACATGGGAAGATGTTTCGACTACTGTACCACACGGACCGGTAGATGTCGCTTAATCGGATCGAGCCACTATCGATATATTCTAACAATAACCTAAAGGAATATGCATCGTTATATTTCGAAAGGGTTTATAGAATCATTTTAGGAAAAAAAACTTAAATAACTTTTACGGTTAAAATGCAAAAAACGCTGAAATTTGAAACTCTAATTTTTTTTTTCGAAACCGTTTTCTCAAAAATGGCGCCTGATGGATACAAATGGACTTCATATTCGTGTTCAGCGTCACAAAATCTATAAGGATCAGTATAAATATTCTTTGAGCAATAAAAGTTCAATTTTGTAGACCAGGGTAATCAGATCTTGTTTGTACGATGCAATATATTTCATCCCAACGGCCCTAAATTTTTCCCATCGACATTTATTATGCATTACTTACAAAGCCACGACTTATTGTCAGAAGAATGTCAATCGAAAATAATTGCGTTGTATCTATACATTTTAATCAATTTATTAAATGTCAGAGTCGAAGAAGATTACCTCTCGCATTTCAGTTTATTCAAGGGATGCCTGTTCTTTGAGAAATTCGATAGACAAGGGTGCATTCTACATTTTTCACTAAAATTTGTTGAACTTAGTCGTACATTAAATTGTACATTAAAGCAGACTCTGCAAGTACAAACATGTTCGAAGAGATTGCAGCTGGCTGAATTTAATTAAGCCATCACCATATGATTTATATTATTCCTCTCTTCTGGAGAATTATGAGCATTCTTAATCAGAATTTTGAAACAAATAACACAGATTCCAATTGCAAGCTTACATTAGCAATGACAGACATTTGCAGATGTACTCATGATACAGTTTTCATTAAAATTTCGATTCTAGACTGTGAGTTAGTGGTCGTAATTTCGATATCATTTTGTGGGTCAGTATTTCTTATTATTTTATTCAGTATCAGATAAATAATTTCTGCAAGTATTACCATTTGTATATACAGTCATACCGAAAAATACGGACCACTTAAAAAATTTTATTTTGTCTCACTATGAATGTTATTACATAGTGCCTATAATACAGAAATTCATGGTAACGAATTAATTATAATTAAACGGTAGCATGTTCTACACGTATAGATACTTTGACATGTTGAACTTTATTAAAATTTGTTTTTTTTGTTACGTTAAACATTGGATAATACGTTCCTTGAAACAAGTTATTGTTGTTTAAAAATGGTAATATAGTAAAGGCGTATGTGACACAGGAATATTCATCGCAAAACTATTCAAATAATTTCATAGTTTAGATTAACTTTACCTGCCTTGTCGTAAGTTATTTCATCTTTTGTTGATTTGCTTTTCAACCTTGAACTAGCTGCCTGTACATGTTACTGTTCGATTTTTCTACAAAAATTGTCCAAATTTTTGGTATTTAAAAAAAAAGTATAAAACCTACCGTCTTACTTCTTTTAATTGATGAAGAAACGACTTTAATGTTAAACTATATAGACAATGCTCTATACAACTTTATAATTAAAGTTAAAATATTGAGATAACCATTCTTTTTCAACATATGTGTTCAATTAGCTTTCGTCGATTCAAGAAATTGTGTTTGAATGTCTTATATTGTTTATATGAATATATTAAACAAGTAAAACATTTCCGATGTAAGTTCATTCTTAGTTAATAGTTCATTAATAGTTCAGAATACTCACTCCAGTCAGAAAGAAAAAGGCAGTGGAAGAATTATCTTCTACGTAATAACGAGAAATTGTTTCACGCATCATCTGCCGTGGAACGGCAAGTTCCAGATCGTCATTCCCTTCGTGATTATACTGTCTCAATTCATCTCTTAGTCCCCTATTTCCGACAGAAGGAAGCGCGACCGCTTTTCTTGCTGGAGTGAAATCCTGGGACGAATGAATTATCCCGAACGATTGATCCGGGGGTTGAAGAAAGTTACTGCTTTCGCTCAGTTCTCTGTGCTAAAATATCGAAAATTGTTGATGAAATCAGATTATTTCAGATTTTTTTAACGTTATTGCTTCTTTCCCACTGCACATATATTATATGCAAGCTGATATTATAATTAAGTGGATGATGTGGATTGATAATTAAGACACATGCTACTACATATTTATTTCTTCATGTAAACCTTGCCAAAAGTATAAAAGACGTTAAAAGACAAACCATTAAGAGCGTAAAAATGTTGCCTGCAATGACACCATATAAATTATGTATCGCAATACTATGTAGTACAGAAAAATGAATTATTTGCTCAAAGATAGATTTTCGATAAAACTAAATAAGTATTCTTAATTTCAAGTACTCATTCCCAATTTCAAGTGAGTACTCACTAATGTTTCACCCAAACTGGAACAATTCTCTTTCACCATCTAAGTAATAATCAAATCTTATTGTTATGCGTCCCATTCGTTTGTGACATTTTTCAATTAAGAAATTTTCAAATTATCCTTACCACTGTGAGAGAACCAAGCGATGTGTAATTATAATATTTAAAAACCGACAGCTGATTTATCTTAATACTCAGAAAGGACAGCTCTTCAAGACGATTACAGAGTGTCACCGATTTTTCGTGCATTTGGATCGCAGGCTTGATAAATAAACTCTTTAGTGACACGAATCTTTATAAAAACAACAAACTGCTGTTAACCGGCATCATTCTCAATAAATTGCCTACAACATCACCCATCAAATATATTAATAGTAATCTATTTAAGAATGATACCTAAATATTCTATAAAAACGCAATTTTGTCAATGATTTATCTGTTGAGTAACTGCGCGTAACCAAACTGATTGACCTATAGAATTAATGGCACTTTTTGCACGAACAATAAAAGTAGTTTAGTAATATATTCTGATTACGACAGTATAGATATAATATAGACAACATCTATAACTGTCAAATAAAACAATAATATTTACCACTTATGAGCAGAAAAACATTGAAACCTTACTTCGTTGCATTCCTCGATGCAAAATGAAAAAAGCATGATTTAGCTGCTTGGAATTTTGCGACCAGGTTTTCGCAAAGAGCTCTGGCACTAAAACGGTTAAACACGATTTCGGTTAGCAAGATTGTGCAAAAAAAGACAATTTCGACAAAATTGACACTCTTAAATTCGAATAGGCGCGGAAGTCCATTTTCGTATTATTACGATACAGGTGAAAAGTTTCGGTAGAAAAAAGTGAATTCTGATTCCTAATCGTGATGCTGCTGGCACAGCTGGCGGTACTTTATGCTCCGCTCTTATCATAGCAAAGCTATTCCACTTTAGGATATGCCGTTAAAATGATAAGGTCAAAACCGTGTTGCCGTGTTGCTTTGATTACACCTAATTACCTACTTATTTTTATACACAGTTATTGAAATAATTATATTTGTGAAGTCCGGAGATCTGTCTAGATTGCTGCCAAACACCACAGTTACCACTCGTAGTACTGAACGAATGGGGTTGTCTCGGCGATGATTATCAAACAAATTATTAGACTCAACCATAAAAGAATGAAAAATGAATTTGTTGTTGCTGCCATTCAACGGGGCAAGTTATACTAATAACTATTCAGATTACTCTTAATAAATTTACTTTTATAAAAACTGGAAAAATTCGAAAATAATGTTTCCCTAAAAAAGCAAGATACTGTTTGCGTCGATAAACAAACGTAAAAATTTTAATGCTGTAAGACTTGAAATAATTGAAAGCCATCGATGTAACTTTCTCATAATCCATTGTTCCGTTATGTATAATACTTGATAATATCGCAACTTCGAAGAGAAAGTGGTACAACTAAAAAAAAATTGGTCTTCGAGTTATCAATATAAAATTACGTTGGAAAACCTCTCAAGAACTGACAAAAGTTTTAGCTATTTAGTTTCGTATTTGGGCCGATTATTATAGTCGAATTTAGCAGTTATGTTCATCTTCCTAATTTGTATAATACTGTTCTGTATTCTATAAGCGCAGCTTATGATTAGCTGCTTCGTATCTCTAGGGTTAACCCTGTCACATCGTATGACGAGCATTCCCTGTCATGTGGTCTTGGGGGCAAACCAGACTATTACGATTCATTTCATAATGGACAGACATTCTCTTCAGCGAGTGAGACCGAACGACCCTCGGCGCTTTTACAAGATGAGGAGACCCTTCGCGTAACTAACGACGAAAGAAGGAAGGAAGGCATCTTATAAATGCGTAGAAGATAGGGAAGAGGAATTAGCCACCACCTTGGACCGCTTCCAGTAATTTCATGGCCCAATGAGAGAATTTTGCATGTCCTTTCTCGACAGTGTTAGCAGAATTTTAATCTGATGTGAAGAAAATGTAAGGGCATAATTGGGCAGATTTTTGTCAGAATTTTACAGAACTATATTCCATGCGAATTTTGTACGTAACTTTGTACATTGGATTATAACTATAACTGTCGGGCCCAAGTGGCAGGTATATTAATATAAATTATTTAGCGAATAACAATTTTACTTTTTATATTACCATTTTGCATAATATGCATTATATTATAGTCAGAGGAATTATTACCATCGTGCATTCACAAAAGATTAATAGAACGTACTCGATACAGAACTCTTTAACATTGCAAAGGAGGCTAAAAATTAAAAATGAGAACGTTCTTCAATTCCATTCATAAGCATTATTCTTTTTGTTCATTATTCTAATTGGCAGAATAATGTCTGTTCATCATCGCAAGCAGTGTGTTGCTACTCTAGGATAACATAATTATCGAATTTTAGTAGTTTTCATAAAAGTACAGTTTACTGTGGAGTAGTTGTAATAATTATTAATTAATTATTTCAATAAATTTGTATAACATATTAAACCTATTAGAAGTACCGTTGTAATAAAATTGGAACTCCTTCGACTCATAATTATAATGAGAATAATTTCGAAAGTGCTCAGAACTTTGGAAAATTCCAAGCTTCAATGCAGGTATCTTAATCTCCGATCAATGCAAACGCCGTATCCTTGACAAACAAGTACATACCTATGTTCTTCGGCACGATCGATTTAACGAACTAGCTTCACTAGTAATAGAAAGTAAACATTCCGAAACTTTCATGATTAAAGCGTAATAACGAAGTTGCAAGTTTTATTGCAACGTTTCTCCAGGGCAATTGGTAAACTTCAAGTATCCGCCCCAGTGGATATACTTGCTGAAAGAGTTTGATTTCAAATTCAATATAATGTTTTCATATGTAGAAAAGATGCATCTCAAGTGAAGTTACATTCCCTTCTTTTGTTATTGTATTCCCATGATGAAATGTTGCTTACATCGTACGCTTAAAATTAATATTAATGGTGCTAGTATCAACATAATGGTATTATTCCGTCGTAGGGGTACAAGAGCGACATTAAAACAAAGCGAAATATTTGTCACCCTTTTACGGCCGAGTACGCTAAATTTTTAGTAGAAGCATTAGTCGATCACTTGCATGTGAAGGTGGCGAAAACGCCCAGTGATAAACGAATTAAACAGGTTTCATCTTGCATATATCAAAATATGGATTCAATATGGCTTAACGTGTGTCGAAAAATTATTGTCCCCGCGAAAATTGATATTACAATTTTTATTAGGTGGCTAATTACGACTGCGAATTCAATAATTTTAAAAGTAAAATAACAAATTCAACGCGATAATAAAACTATTTACTATAATACATTTAGAACACATAGTTTAATACTTAGAGAGGTTATACTCTCGTTACTCGTTCAGCTCAAATGTATGAGATTGGCAGATAAAGTAGTTCAATATAAAGTACGTATGCACATTTTGTAACTTGAAGAAGGATCTTCACGGTATCATCCATAATTTCCACTGTTCTTTCACGAGAAATATGAAGAAAGATTCACATTCAAAGCACCCAAGTCAAAACTTGGTAATTGATCATTTAAATATCTCGGAAACTAATGTTTACATGGTATCAGCCATTTACCAGTTTAATAATTTAACAAACTAATGGATGCTAAAAGTAGTTTAATAACTTTTAGTGGATAATAATGAATCGAATCGAATGTTTACCATAGAATGTATAGTTACATGAAAAACATTAATTCGACCTTCCTACCACCTTTATACATTCGTTTAGAAAAACGCATTGCCATTAAATAATAAGTTACTTTCAAATCGTATAAAATGCGTCTGAGAATGTTTTCCATATCGCCCACGGTTCTCAACAAAACGTGCTGCAAGCTAATAACGCGAGTACGCTGCTTTACAAAAAATAATGGCAATACCCCAATAACACCTAATAGCATGTGGATGTCGTACACGCAGAAAGGTGAAAGTGTAACCTGTAAGCCCAAACAAGAATCATAGTGGAACAAAGTGGAACAATCAACCAATACCTTGCATATTTAATATTTGCGAATAAAGATTAACCCCATATTTCTTACTATTCACGTTATGATTTTAAAACATAACTATTAACAATTTGAATTTTTTTACATCAATAAATGTTGCGCTTACTTCCAGGAACCGCATCCATTTTTTAGAAGTCAAATAAATTCACATTCACACAAATTATTCACTATGTATTTTGGCCTACAAAACAGTGGTTATGCACATGACCACTGCAAGACTAATGAACGCGATTTTTGAAATGCGACAACATCGCAGGTATAATTAATAAAACCCCACTCTTCCATGTCTTCATAGACATATTATCTCAGTACCTGAGGCAGTAATAAAAATGTCCCTAACGAAGAGATCATTTTTGACGTTTTGTAACGTTTTAGCGATATGGGACCACTGTGCGTCACGGTGAAAAGTCCCACCGATTTTGAACGACTAGCGCAGGCAAACGATCATAAACTGCCCCATTTAACCAGACGTTCCGCTGATCGGCCGAACTTCGACTGCCGGAAACTAGTTTTGGAAGTAATTGTGAGCCTTATTCCCAACGCACTTTTCCTTTTACTCTACCTTACGAAAATCAACTGGTTGATCGGACGCGTGACAAAAATATTATGTACTAATTGTAAGTTTGCGGCGATTTAGCTCGAATGACCGACAACCTCTTAAATCAATGAATTCCCGCATCTTATCGGCCAATCGGAAGATGAGGAATTCGTCGATCGCGCCCTTTTCTCCTTCCGCCCGTGGTGCGCTTTTTACGGAAAAGGGGAAGGTTTTGGCGGCAAGTTTTCAGCTGGTGAGGGCTTAGTCGCGTATACATTTCTTCTTTTCGTCGAGCCTACATACCATAGCAGATCGGAAACGCGTAATTTATGGCACTCGCAACAGCTATTGAGACTATCCGGGAAAGTCTAAGAAACGACTCTAGAAAATGTATACAGGGACAGTTTCCTCAAATATAGATATGACGGTGCAAATGACATAAACCGTTTGCACAACAACGGAATATCCTCTATGGATTTAGGTGGTCGCTACAGGACTCTTAGACCACATCTGGTTGTATTTTCCTCCACCATGTCGTCATGGGGGCGAGATTCCCCCTTTACAAGGCCCAGCGCGATCGAAGGTCCAAGAAGTGGTCCTCTTGAGGGACGTTACTCAAACCCGCCCGCTGTCGTCCAATCGAGATGCGGATAATTCAAGTAATTCGTTCCTTAGCTTTTAAAACATTCGTAATCTTCGAGTAGAACTCCGACGGTAAAGATCTTTGGAAAGTAAATTTCCCGTCCTTTGAGAATTATCGCAATCGAGTCAGCTACTTTAAGAAAATTCGTTCGGTTTCGCTAGTGGTAGTGAGTGGTGTTTGGGAACGAACACGTCCATGCGTCCAAACATCCATTACAATAATCAAATGAGCCGTTCAATGCACAAATCGATTAGCTCCTATTTTTGATTTTTTTTTTACATTTATGTCTCAAAGCACTTGATTAAATCCTAACTTTTTATATTTAGAATAAATTTTAGTTATAATAACGATTAACACCATGAAATGACGAAGTTTGTTTGACCGTCGAATAATAAATAATTGAATTCAGAAGTCAACCTAATTAATTCCAAGGCTATTTCACCTTATTCATTTTATACTTCGTTAGAGGAAAGCTACATGCGATGATATATTCTACAATACTTATTTGTATTTATATTTTGAACGGAATTTTGAAAAGGAGTGTGTACTATTTCATCACGTTTCTCCACTTTAGGTTTTATGGACTTAATCGATTTGACAAGTGAATGGCTTAAATAATGTTTAACGAGAATTTTCTACTGCATGCTTAATCAAAATAGTCACATAGTTTCCTCTCCTTCTACAATTTGTTCTGTTTTCCTGTTTTCTTTTGTTCAAGTTCACATTTTATACTCGAACGTGTAATTCTTTATTCGTTATTATTCCGCGAAAATTTCAACTAAACTTCAACGTACATAAATATGCACGAGCATGGAAGTTAACCTTGTTTTGCGACCATCCACTTAAAGTATCATATTTCGGTTTATATTCTTTGTTTAAAAGCTTTCCGTAATTCTATAGCCGACGAGAATTTATATAATAGACAGACGCAGAAATTTCATTGAATAAAGTTCCTTTTATTCGACCCAATCAGAAGAAAGATGGCGTAGTTTAATGGGGAATTATATTTGAAAAGAAAGAACATTTTATTCGCTCCGTAAGACGGTAACCGTGTTCTGATTGCTTCATGATTCCAGTCACGACGTTTTCGCCACGATGTGCACACAAATTTTATATCGCCGCCCTCTAAAAAACCTGTACACGTTACTGATAAATTTTACATTTTGTCGCCAGTCGTCATGTTTACTCTGTTTTCCTGAATATTCATGAAAACATCCACGTTCTCAACACAGTGGAAATTGGATAGAATATATGAAGATGGTGTACGTGTATTTTAACATTCACTAGACCAATGCAAAAATAACCAAATATAGCGGCAGTCACCTATCTGATATTTTAACTCTCATGTGGTAATATGCATATTCGTATAAGGATTAACAGATATTTCAAAAATTTGATGTTTTTTCAGCGTGGAATTTTCTATTGTATCTTTCATACAGCCGCTTACCTTTACGGTTTGTTCTTCATATTTGCTTGAAATTTTATACTCTGTGTTTCTGTTCAAAACATTGAATGTGTATTTAAAATCAATAATAAAGATTTTGATATTTATATAATAGAATAAATGAATGGGTTATGGGCAATGATACTGAGGAGTATTGACAAATCCTCTTTGTAATCCGAGAAACAAATAGATGTAGCAATATTGACTAACAGGTATTAAATTTATGAATAGAAATTTGGATCTTTTAAGAAAGTGGAATTTTCTCTTATATATCTCTGTCGTAAAAGTATCTCATTTATGCTGTCTTATCTAAATTTTATTTAAATTTTGCGTTTCCAAAATTTATTCGAAATCATATTGCCAATTGAAATTAATGTTAATGGAGCGAGTAAAGAATGTTTTTTAGCAAATAATATCGAGAAACATTGACAAGCTTTCTTTGAAAAGTGACATTGAGAAGCAAAGAAAGTATTATGTCGAGGATGTGGTACGTGGGAAGATAAAGGTTGGAAGTTGTAATCAGTGACCCGTACTTCAAATCCACTATAACTTTTGGGAAATTTTCTTCATGTGATATGTATGTCATAGCATCGGTGATTCGAAATCCACCTAAGACAGTAGGTCCTTGGCGAAATGACCGTAGCAATTAAATCCGAAGAAATGTAAACAAAATATTATAATATCTGAGAGAATTGGCCGCATTTTGATATATAGAGATATAATAAAATGTTTATTGTAATAGATGAAAAATATAAAATATAAAAAACAAAACACACTAAACACAAATAAGTCTCATAAACAATCACACAAAACGCTACTCTAAGAAAATACGCTATCGCTGCTCGCAGAATCACTCAATACGCTGTTCGCTGTTTCGAAAAACACTCTGTTCGCTGTTCGCTGTTTCTAAAATTACACAGGGCTTTCCCACGCAGCCACATTCCACCGAAGGCCCTGCACCCTACACACACAAACACACAGATAAACACATATCATCTCGCAGGCACTTTCTCTTACAACCCTCTTTCGCTATCTTTCGCTTTCTCACAAGCTACTTCATTTCTCTCTCTCTCTCTCTCTCTCTCGCACTTATCTCCGTAGTCACCCCCGCAATGCTATCCCACTTATCCTATAGATATATAATAAGGAATAAAGTAATAAATAAGTTTTATTTTGTGCATAGATTTGTAAAGTACCTTTCAGCAAATTCTATAAATCATAGTTTGGGAATTTCTATTTGAGAAAGATGCATGATTCAAATAACTGAAGTCGTAACAATCAGATGTCGTAGAATCTCAATATGCATTCAAAGCAGTGCATTTTTCACAGAACAAACACTACTCGGTAGTAATGCAGTTTAAATGAAATAAATTACAAAACCGCAGTTATCCCAATTAATTCGGTTGCTATAACTAAGTTTTATTCGGAATTTTTGTTCTGATAACGACAATGTCTCTTTAACCACCTCCATGCCAGTATTTCTATTGAAATTGAAAAGTGATGAATTTTCCCTTTCGTGATATCAAATTTTTGTATTTCTGAATTTGTATTAGTTTTTGTACAATATTTTCCTACCATGCTTCTGGAATACATGTATACCATTCTTTTGTAAATTGTGAAAATATTCGTGCAACTGTACTCCGTTTCTTTAAAGAATCAATGCTTCTGATTTCTTGGATAAAGTTTGATCGGAATTTCAAGAACCCCATTTCAAAATTTGTACTTACATTTCCCAGCAACATTAATTTCTTTTTATGTACTTCTAAAAATGTATATTCAACACTAACAATAAGTGACATTATAGTTACTAAGGCGGTTAAAATATTTGGTTAGAAAATTTTTAAAAAATTACAAAATATTTTTAACGGAGCAATTTCATTGGTCTTTCAATGTACTATATTTAATTTTATTCCACGTCTAGTGTTAAAGGAAACAAATTTTTCAAAAAGCCAATAAATTAATAAATTGTTGACTACCTCTATCTTACTTTGGTTACACGGAATTCTATTATTCATGGAACCTTAGTTTGAGTAAAACAAAATTGTAATTCCAGCCGAAACATCACAAAATTAATTATCATTATTGCAAGCTATCCGAAACACAGAAGATGGATTACGATTGTAGATTGAGGTCTATGAAAGTATTCGAAGGTTAAACAGGCGGCAGTGCAACACCGAAATCGTATCCAATATCCCGGCAGAACTTTTACAACGTTTTCATGTTCGTTCATTCGTTTTGCCGCCATTCCGGCAACTTTTTCTCCGCGAGTGAACCTTAATGACTCGATTCCACTGAGATTCCCGAAGGAATCGTTTTCCTCCCTTCATTTGAAACTTTTGGACAAAGAGGTCATTAGGACCTCGTTCTCAGCGTCATTAAGACTTTGTTTTATGAGAAGCTGTACCCTGTATTTAGTACAATTTTAGCCAGATTTCTCGATGCCTAACGGTAGCCATTCGTTTCTGCCCGAACGATTGGGTCGCATATTCATAAAGGCGGAAACTTCTCCGCCCGACTCTAATCCGGATACTAGAACAATCGTTCCAACATCCACTAAATATTCCCTCGCTGCGAGAACTAACTCTCGACATCTTCTGGAGTTGCTGTTAATTGGAAAAACTTGAGCACCCTCTGGTTCATTACGAAAACTTACGTCTTACATTACTCGCCCAAGTTCCGGTTAATTGCGCGAATTTCGATCTGCATAACGGAAATGTCGGTGTCGTGTTAACCGAGGAAATTTTGCGTTATATCGGCTCTCCCTGTTGCATTTTCTGCGTATAATGGCCGAACACCGCGATCCGTACGCTCGCTGCGGTCGGTGTCTGGTTTCGCGGAGAATGGAACTGTGAAACAACGAGAGAGCATGGGCCTTGCTGAAGGGTCGTGAACTCTGTCGTTAGCACCGAAATCCAGACAGGTAGCCTAGGCACTCCGATAATTGGTATTCACCGCACTGCTTTGCTAACTCGCGAACTTGTCCGTGTTCCGCTCCTGCTTTCTACTTTCTTGATGCGCATCGTTGACCGTGCTTGCATACGTCTTTGCTATGTAATCGTAGGAATTCCCTTTGCGGTTCAATGGCAAAGTGCCATCGACTCTGTGAGATAGCGAAAGATGCAATTTCAACCGCGAGTCCTCTCACAAAGCTTCTGAATATCCGAGCGTAGTTACGTATACTCTGGAAGGTCGTACGTGTCTCAACTTCGTGGAAGATTTAATGGGGGAATTCCTTAGTTGCCCTCTGGCAACGTCTTGGAAAATGATATCGGTATCTGTCCTGGACGTTATGCTAATGATTTTGCTACCATTTTCATGATTTTTCTTCAACAAGGCGATGTATTGAGAAGTAGTAGCTTTGATAGAAATTAGGTATTGCAAAGCACCTCTGGTGTCCAAAGTTGCTTCAGGTCTTTTGCATTTCCTATATTTGCAGCACTTACAGTACAGTAATAAATAAGAGTAATAGCTTCGGTGTTATTATTTCGTTAAAACATTTATCTCACTCACTGTGTATCGATTGTAAGCAAAATCATATAAAATACTTCAATTGCTGCCGGTAGCGACTGAAATACAGACATTTCAATACCGTGCCGTTATATCCTTGTACTCAGATGTTGACATATTTACAATGTTATTTACGAAATGTAAGATTAAGTATTGAATGTAAACAGTTATCATATTCTTGATGGTATGTTACTATAAATACTTATAATTAGTACTTTTTCGCAACAAACTTTCGTAGCATCTACAAACTAGAAACTCATTACACAAATGTTCAAATATTACAGCGTACACTTGTACTCACTTTCTGACATTTTGCGATCAACGCGATCATTATTTAAGTACTATAAATGTCATTGATAATTTTGATGAAATTTTACCATGATATAGTTGCCATGAAAATAATTAAGACCTATTTTCTTTAACGGCAATGATCCACGTTAAAGGGCTAAAAACCGAGCCCTCAAACTGTTTGACAGGGTTAGTGAAACAAGTGTTAAGAAAACAAGTAACCACACCTTAAATGTAATTTATTATGTACAGATAGCTGCTATTACTATAATTAGAGAACAAAAGTATACGTGTATTGTTTCAACGAAATTTCGAATCCAACTGACTGCTCACGAGCCGCGCCCGGAGGTCAACAAAAAAAAACAATCGCGGCTCCGCATACATATCGGGAAGGAGAAGGCTAACTTCGCATATATTTCTCACACTCCCCCTATCGATGTTAGCCGCTATATCTTTTATATTGTTTGTACACAGAACACATACTTTTAATTACGATAAATGTAGCATCTTTATGCACTTCTTATGTTTAATTCTTGGCAATGCTTTCGTGCATATGTCTGCAATCATATCTTCGGTACTTAAATACGCTACTATTATTAACCCTTTTTCAATTAATTCTCTCGTATAATGATAACTTATGTCTATGTGTTTACTTCGCTTGTGAAACATAGCATTTTTGGACAATTCGATCGCGCACTGATTATCACAATATATCGTTATTGGTTGTTTTACAAACTCTTTAAATTCCATATGATTCAATAGTCTGTTCATATATACCACTTCGCGTGACACTTCTGACAAGGCGGCATATTCAGCCTCCATTGTCGATAAAGATACAGACCTTTGTTTTTTTGATTTCCAACTTATCGGCGCACCCGCTAACATTATCACATTTCCACTGCAGGATCTTCTATCGTCGATATCGCCAGCCCAATCGGAGTCTGTGTACGCCTTAAGCTTTTCCTTGTCTCTTCTGTAATTTAATCCATAATCTGCTGTGTCCTTTAAATACCTTAAAACTCGTTTCGCTATTTTCCAATGTGGCTTTCCTGGATCAGAGCAGAAACGACTCAGCACACTTGCTGCAAATGAAATGTCCGGTCTCGTTGCATTTGCCAGGTAAATAAGTCCTCCGATGAGTTCTCTGTATGGCCTTGTTTGCATTTCCCTGCGTTCTTCCTCGTTCGATGGAGCCATATCTTTTGAAATCTTGATATTTGATTCTATTGGCGTCGACGTACCTTTTGCGTTATGCATATTAAATTTACTAATTAAATCATTGATATATTTTTCTTGAGAAAGTTTCATACTTCCAGTTTCTCCGTCTCGTTCTATTTTTATTCCCAATATATCACTGATCGCTCCTAAATCTGTCATTTCAAACTTAGATTTCAATAATTGTTTAATTCTATTTAAGTTAGTCATATTTTTCGAGGCCAATATAATATCGTCTACGTAAATAATCATTATGACTCTATCTTCTTCTTTCTCAAATACATACACACATGGGTCTGCTTCCGTTCGCCGTGCTCCGTTTTCTGTGACGTAATTGTCTATTTTTCGATACCATTCGCGGCCACTTTGTTTTAGTCCGTATAAAGGCTTCTTTAGCTTACACACCTTTTCTTCTTCACCGCGCTTTTGGAACAATTCTGGCTGCTCCATGTAAATTTCGTCACTAAGGTCACCTTGTACATAAGCAGATACTACGTCCATATGGTGGACATACATTTCTGAATTTACTGCTGCTGCTAAAAGAGTCCTTATAATTTCGTATCTAGCAACAGGGGCAAATACCTCTTCATAGTCGACTCCTTTACGTTGGGTGTGGCCACGGGCTACTAATCTGGCTTTGTATTTATTTACTGACCCATCTTTGTTATATTTTGTTTTAAATACCCATCTATTCGTTAATACTCTTTTATTGTTTGGTCTTGGTACCAAAAACCAGGTTTTATTTCTCACGAGGGTATTATATTCAGCTGTCATAGCATCTAGTCATTTGTCTGATTCTTCACGATGCATCGCATCTTCTACAGTTGTCGGATCTACATAAGATTTGTTTATTTGAAAGATCTTTTTCGGCCTACCTCTTTTTCCGGTTTTGAGTAATTTTGGTCGTCCTCTTCCATGCGGTACGTTTCTTCGTGATGTTGGAGTTTCAGCTACTTCTTCGTGCTCCGATTCCGGTTCGTCGTCATCGATATCGGAGTCTTCTTCTGTTTCTTCCGTTTTGGTGATTTCTTCGGATTTCTCCACATTGCCATGTTGATATATTAAATCTTGATGTCCTTCATCGTCTACTGGATCAGCTTTGGATTCTGTTATTTCAATAAATTTGACATCTCGTGCTTTAATCACCGTCTTTGTATTGCGCTTCCACAATCTGTATGCTTTGGATACATTATCGTATCCAACCAAAATATGTTCTTCGCCTTTGGGCTCAAACTTTCCAAGTCTTCGACTCTTGTTTAAAACAATGGCCTTACTTCCAATTATGCGGAAGAAACCAACGTAGGGCTTCTTGCTCGACCATGCCTCTAATGGCGTTTTGTCGTTTAATGTTTTAGTTGGGCATCTATTTCTAATATACGTTGCTGCATTTACAGCCTCTGCCCATAGAGTTTGTGGAAGATTCCCTTGTATCATCATACATCGTGCCATCTCCACCAGTGTTCTATTGGCACGCTCGGCTACTCCGTTTTGCTGCGGAGTGTATTCGACACTCAGTTGTCGTTTAATTCCTTCTTCTTCTAGAAATTTTTGAAATTCTCGAGACAAATACTCTCTTCCGTTGTCTGTCCGTAAGCACTTAATTAAACAGCCTGTCTGTTTCTCTGCTTGTCTTTTGTATCTTCGGAACGCGTCTAGTACGTCCGATTTTTTTCTTAGCATCATTGTCTCCATATATCTCGTCCGATCGTCAATAAAGGTAACGAAATATTTTGCACCTCCTAAGGATTCGGTCCTCATAGGTCCGCAAATGTCGGAGTGAACTATTCCAAGTTTCTCTTGACATATACTCCTGGATGGTTTATATGGTTGTTGGCACATTTTTCCTTCCATGCATACTTGACAGTCCGCGCTCTTTACCGTCGTCTTTAAATTCATTCCTTCAACCATGTTCTCTGATTTCAATTTCTTCAGATCACTCGTGTTCAAATGTCCAAATCTTTGGTGCCACCTCAATAAATTGTCACTGTCACTACTATTTACGTACATTGCACGGTCATCGCTTTTATTGATTATGTATAATTGTCCGTTTTTAACCGCTGTCAATGCCGTAGTACCGTCCGCACGATTCACACACGCACCTCTTTGTCCAAATTTCACTGTGTACCCTTTTTCAGTGATAGCCGGTACCGATATTAAATTATGCCGTAACTGTGGTACATACATAACGTCTTTCAATTCTATCGTGTTCGAACAGTGTCTATTTATTTTCACTTTCATTTTTATGTCTCCCTCACCGCGAGATTTGATACACTGATCTGCCGCGGTATAAACGTTTGAAGCTGTTTCTTTATTTAACGTATGAAAACTGTCTTTGGAATTTGACATATGTTTCGTCGCACCACTATCTAAACACCAAGTGTCACGTTTCAGTCCTACAACATTGTATGCAATTGCCGTCATTGCATCCGACGCACCATTTCCTTTAGCTTTATATTTACATTGACGACTCATGTGTCCCGTCTTTCCACAATTAAAACAACTACCACTAAATTTTGCGTTATTATATTTCGGCACTCTGTCTTTTGGAAACGTACGCGGTTTATATTGTCGAATATTGTTTCTAGTCATAAGCGCTTCCGAATTCTCGTCATTGTAGCCGTGTTGTCTTTTTGAATCGCGATCGTTCTGTCTCGCTTCTTCCTCCAATAGCTTAGCTTTGAGGTAATCAAGCGGTGGGATTTCGTCACGTGATTCGATCGCTACGCTGAAGCTTTCGTATTCTTGTGGTAAAGAAACTAACAACATTACCGACAGTAGGTCGTCCGGAAGTTTTATTCCCGCTGAGTTTAACTGCTCGGCTTTTCGTTCAAAATCGCCGATGTATTGCGTCATACCAACGTTCGTTTGTTTCGACATCCGCACGAGTTGCTTATATAGCGTTACTTTTCTTATAGGACCTTTTGATTCGAAAATGGCTTTTAACTTATCCCAGGCCTCTTTCGCCGTCTCAGCCTTTCTTATGTGATTGAGTTGGCTCTGCGTAATGTTCATGTTAATTAACGCCAATGCTTTCGCATCTTTCTTCATCCATTCTTGCACGTTCTCCGGCGGCTTACACTCTGTACCGTTCACGTAGGGCCACAAATCATTTAGAATTAAGATGCTTTTCATCTGCACTGCCCATAATTCGTAATTGTTCTGAGTCAACTTTTCCGCACTCGCGAGACTTTGTGTGGACGCCATGTTCACTACCGAAAGGGCACGTGTCGATTTTCTTTTTCACTGGTTTCTACTTTTATTTCGCGCACTTGACGCGTTCTGGGCCCATAACCTGACAGGGTTAGTGAAACAAGTGTTAAGAAAACAAGTAACCACACCTTAAATGTAATTTATTATGTACAGATAGCTGCTATTACTATAATTAGAGAACAAAAGTATACGTGTATTGTTTCAACGAAATTTCGAATCCAACTGACTGCTCACGAGCCGCGCCCGGAGGTCAACAAAAAAAAACAATCGCGGCTCCGCATACATATCGGGAAGGAGAAGGCTAACTTCGCATATATTTCTCACACTGTTTTATCGAATATCTCGAAACTATTAGAAATATCGCAATTATATAAAGGGTGAAAATTAACGCTTTTTAACGGAAAATCTGATGGATTTAATCTAATGGATCCGATTTAAAAAATCTGTTTGTTTAAATAATATGTTAAAAAATAACATATTTTTAATCCCTTTTTTTAGTCAAACTTCAATCTATGAAATGTTACTAAATGTAAATCACAAATTTCTTGAATATTTGTTTACAAAAACTATATAGTCAAACTCAAAGTACGAATCAATTAAAATTTGTTATTTTTGTTATAAAAAAATTATTGTTTTTTAAATTCCCTCGTTTGACGCTCGAAGTAGGATACTTGTCATGTTGTTCCTTCGTATATATATATATATATTGTGAGTACTACAGAACATCCTGTTAAGAAGTTTGTGAGGGGTAACTGCATTTCTCCATGGATGCAGATGCTTCTATATTTTCACACGCGCTTTTGCTCACAGGTTTAAGTCACGTACGTTTCAAACGACACTAGTTTTGAGAAATGCTAATTTATTGCTAACGCACTTCTTCACGTACCAGGTTGTAAAGGCAAGAGTTTGTAACGTCCTTTAGGAAATTCATTGCATCTTCGGCCCATACTAGTGAATGATGGGCCTTAAACCTTGACAAAAGTTTCCAGACCACCCTGGTATAATTTACGGGGCAGTGAGTACCCCATTGGTACTCCCGCGGTACTCCCACGGTACTCTGTGGGCCCTCTTCTCGGGAAAATGAAATTACATCACACTTTCACCCCCGCAAGAGATAGGGAAGAGGAATGAACCATCACTTTAGAGGGCCGCACAGTGGTCCAGAACGTCGAACTAGCTGTTCAGGCACCTCGCACAATTTTCGATCTTTTTGAAATCCTCGCCAAAAGCGCAAAACACATCTGATTTAGCTAAAAATTAGTATTATTATGTTTTTTGAGTCGTTGATTACGAATCTGAACTCAAAATTTCCAGAAACTAAATGGCGGATCCAAAAGTCGGGCGGAGTGTCATAAGGCGGAGCAAAGTTACAGGAGCTTTTCCCTTTTACAAAATTATTGATTTATGCAAATGATTGATTAGGAAAACCTTCCTTCACATTTTGTTATTTTTGCCAACAGGGAGGATAATTAGAAAAAACCGTTTTTACCTAACTCATCCGCTGGCCAACATTTTCGGCTTCCTCGCCGCCCGCGATTTATAGCATGTGCGACCTGCTGGTAGACTTAGAACTATTAAGTTGTAAAACCCACATTTAAGAAACTATCGACTTGTAATTGCCGATGAGTTTTTTACAAGTTGGCTTAGCGAAATCCGAGCAGTTGTGAATCGCATGTCGTTACACTAAAACCGCTCTGATTGTTTTCCGAATCCATTTAAAACGATATTGTTTGAACTACATGTAGATAGAAATTTCGAATACTCATTTACAACACAGGATTAACTGTTTACCCTCTTCTAATTCAACCAATCCATAGAAAGATTTCCTTAAAACCGCTGACAGACTCTAGCGGCGGGCAGCCACTGGAGTGAGCGCGACTCTTTAAACAGTAAAAAATCAAATTTGTGGGACGAGTTGGGATGGTTTGTTTGCAGGATCATATAGCAGAGACCTTACAGAATAGGGCCTTATAGGTCAAACTACGAGAATATACAAAACCTAAAAGATGCTGACTGTCAATGATAGAAAACTTTGATGATTTTCTCTTATTCATTGAACGTTAATTTTTGAATAAACTACAAACGCTAATTTCATATTCAGTATATGCATTTTGATCGTAGAAGAATGCTCTTTAATTTAAGACAAAAATCATTAGAAAATGTAAGATAGATTCGTCAGAATGTCACGAAGAAGACAACGTGTTTTTTCGATAGAAATTGGTGTCGAGAAAAAGTTTCAACTTTAAGCGTTTGTTGCAAATACAATTTTTGTCGGATTTCATTAATTTTGCCATTTCTGAAATCCATGGACATTTAAGAATCGATATAAAGAAAAAAAAAGCGATTCGAGAAAATCGACTTTTCGGCAAAAGCGTGGCTAATCGCTCGTTCTGGACCACTGTGGGCCGCCTCTATTCATTATTCAGGCACAATCAGGGCATTTTGTATCTCCTCCCACGACGTCTTCGGTGGGACTGTTGGCCAGTGCGGAGGATATATAAGGGCATGACACTGCCAGAAATTCAGATTCATTCATCAAGCAATTCAAAGATAGACAAGAATCAGTCAGAGATCAGAGATTGGCACGTTAAAATCACCAGTCCTGTTTGAAAGTGCGAAACAGTCGCAGACGTTAAACCCATCGCCACGAATTCCATATAGACTATTGTTATAAGCTAGTGTAGTAAATTAATTAAGTCATCGTTTCATAAAACGTGCGTATATTCAGAGGAGTTTAGAAACAATGCCTTTCAACACCATTCAAAAATACTGTCCACTACATTTTACGTTTAACCCTTTGCGGTCACCAAAGCCTTTTTACCGTTCCGGTCGTATGTCTGCTCTCAGCCACCACAGCAAGGAATCATACAAATCCTATACTGTTTTCATTCATATATCAGTTTACACTTTCTCTAAACGAACCTAAATGCCTAAGGAACCCATTCACGAACCAATACGGTGCTCCTATCAACTAGAGATAACGAAATCCAATCTAAATAAAAGCTGTCAACCCGCACTCGCCGTGCAAGACGCTGTGACGAGTCAATCGCCTTTTGAGCGTAAAGAAATCGACAATGTTCGACGATACCTTGTAGAAACTTCTAAAACTAAGCTGCTATTTAACTGGTACACTTAAAACAAACAGAAAATATGTACCAGCTGTGATTAAAAAACCAGCTGTATCAAAAAATAATACTGTTGCTGCCTATCGACAGGCGATATTCTATTATTAGCGTGGAAAGATAAAAGAATAGTCACCATACTAACAAGGGAACTACCCGAGGTGTCCGCCTCCAATTTTAATGAAACTTTGCAGATTTGTTAAGCACGTGAAAATAATCGATACCTATTTTTTTATATCGGCTAAGTCGCACGTTTAGGGGGTAAAACCACCCTTCAAAGTTTCGACATTTTTTCTTCTTTCGCTTATAACTTCAAAACGGTTAATGATAGAGATTTACGATAAATGTACGAAATATTTGCTTTTTTGTGTACTAAACGCCTATGGAATTTAAAATTTTATTTGACGATTTTTTCTATCATTAACCGTTTTGAAGTTATAAGCGAAAGAAGAAAAAATGTCGAAACATTGAAGGGTGGTTTCACCCCCTAAACGTGCGACTTAGCCGATATAAAAAAATAGGTATCGATTATTTTCGCGTGCTTAACAAATCTGCAAGGTTTCATTAAAATCGGAGGCGGACACCTCGGGTAGTTCCCTTGTAAGAAGCTATAATACCTCAGGCACGACAACTATAGAAAGAAGGGTGAAACAAGGTGGCACCGTCAACAACACCAAACCAAATGTTATTATAAATTGCAATATGAATATGGGAGGTGTCGATAAGGCTGACTAATTAGCAAGTTCATATTGTTTTATGAGAAAATCTTGCAAATGTAGGCGAATATTTTTTTTCTGAGGATTAGAGATTTGTGCAATCAATAGTTACATCTTATATAAGGTGTCAGCTAGAAGAGAGAACAGGACGCCTATGACACATTTTATGTTTGTCCGAAAATTGGTGGAACAAGACTCAATGGAAAACTGCATATATTGTGGTATTGTGAAGACGTAAAAAGTAAAGATTGTTCCTTATGTTCAAACAGAAAGGTCAAGGGCGGAAGGCGCCAAACCAATTATTTTTGCGATAGATGCAATTGAAAAACAGGTCTGCATGTTGGAGAATGCTTTGAAAGATACCTCACGATGGAGAACTATAAAATATAATTTTTATACAAAACCACGTCATTAGATCACTTTATTAAGTAAACATATATCTAAAGATCAGAAAAGAATTACTAAATCTTGTTTATCCTTCGTAATCTTGCATGTTATGTATCCCTGCTCTTTCGACGGAAATTAATTCCGACCAGTACGATACCCATGTCCAAATTTAATACGACCGCAAAGGGTTAAACTCCTTACCACGTCCAATAACAACAAACATTGTAAAATCTAATTAAAACTCTTCAAGTATACGATTCGAAACTTATTAATTCAATTTGACAATGGTCGAATGATTTACTTCGCGATCCCTGTAATCGTGCGATCTAAATTGACAAATTAAAGCGAAATTGAGAATAGATTCTAAAGACGATGCGTATCTCGAGTTTTGAGAGGCGAATATCGTAGCCGCCTCGATGGTTAGTTTCCGCGGTAAGCACTTTCGAACAAGTTATTAGCGAATGTCCGTATCTCACCCTCGGATCAACGTGGAGCCAGTGATGTGCGAAGGAAGCGACCTTACGACATACGAGTATGTACTTAAGATCATAGACGGAGCATTCTAATTTGAGCCTGGTGTTCGCGGAGTCTACGAAATGAATCATTCCGTCCGTCATAAAGACTTGAATTACTTGTGTGCCTTCGTTTGAATAATTCACGTGGAAAGCGACAGACTTTATGGGGTAGAAAGTTCTGACGTGTAAAGTTGCGCGGAGAAGCTTCGTGCATTTGGCACGATTAAGGGCAACAACTTTCAGTCTTTGGCGAATTGTTGGGAGACAAGAAATTTATCCTACACTGAGGAATAATAACGAGTACTTTTCAATTAATTATTTGACGACATGTTGATCTTATTATTCGATCGGTGTTTAAGCAATTTCTCTTCTTATTATTCCTCAAATAAGTATATATGAATACGTTGAAGGAACCACGGTGCCTGGGCCAGTGGATGTCCTTCTGTTCCTAGGAAAGGGTAAAGGTGTAGATTAGCGCGCTGCGATTCGTCCTGGGCCTGTTCGTGGACTCGTCAGTAGGGCTGATCGAACAGGCCCTGCCCTAGACACTGTGTCCCGGATGGGACGATGGAATCTGTTGATCGATCGTATATATAGATACCGATCGTCGTATGACAACTCCCGAAAGTGATCCATCGGTGAACACGAGGTCTAGCGGACGATCCTGGAACTAGGGGTGATGAGGAGTTTCAATTTTAAAGTGGACTGTATTTTATTTTGATGGTTATAGGACTGATTATCACTCCTCTGATATATATATATATATATATTGTTTATTTTCAAATAAATTAACTCGATAATAACAGTGACTTATAACAGTGGATAATAATATTGCGGCGCTCGGTTTCCGGTGAACTACAATTGTTTCGTGTAGCAAAAAAAACTTAAAATTGACTTTCTGTGTTTGACTTCAAAATTTCTGTGTAACTTCTAACTGTTCTGGTGAAAGTATGCCCTTATATCTCCTCCGCACGAGCTAAAGATCCAATCAAAGCCGTCGTGGGAGGAGATATGAATGTCCTGATTGGGCCTTGAAAATGGTTGAGGCGGCCCTTCCAAGATGCTGGACCGTCCCTCTTCCCCATCCCTTGCGGGGGTGAAAATATTGGAAACTTCCCTCTCCTGCAAGGCCGAGGAGAGGGGCCCCGGAGTGGACAGTGACGGTGAGAGTTTCCAGAACCACCCCTGGAGAGAGTCCCAATGTCTTTGGGCACTCGTTGACTACCATAAATTATGCCAGGGTGGTCTAAAAACCCTCGTCGAAGTCTAAGGCGCGTCATGCACTAGTGAGGGGCTGAAGAGGCAATAAGTATCCCTAAAAAGGTAACAGCCTCATGCCTCTTCAGCCTGGTATGTGAAGAAATGTGTTTGTAATGAATTACCTTTTCTCAAAACTAGTGCCTTTTGAAGCGTACGTGACTTAAACCTCTATCTGAATAGCGTGAGAACGAATAGGAGCATCTGCATCCACCGAGAAATGCAGATGCCCCTCACAAAGTTCTTAACAAGGGGCGTAAGCGTAATGGCGACCGGTAGATCGGTGGTGGTGGTCGATAGGTCGTGCCGCCACAACGTCTTCTTTGAACGTCCAGCATGCTCCTACTGTTAAACAGTGGATGAGATCGTTGATAGTGAAAAAATTGGTCGAAAATGCAGAATCAATAATAATTTTTAGATAACTCTGAATTTGCATTATTCGTCAAGTGCATACGTAGCTAACTGCTAGTTGCTACTATGATTCTATTAACAGTATATTTCATTTTTATGAGACTGACATCTTATGGAAGGAAAAATAATTTTTGCCTTTCAGTATCAAAGTACCAGCCCATAAGCAATATAAGCACTCCAACAACCTTCCCGATTACTTATCCTTCAGCAAGGTTAGGTCAGTGTGTTGGTCCTGTTGGTCCACCTACGTTAACAATATCGAAAAGAATATTCCTTTCAACATCAATACCTTCTAGTCCTTTAATAAATCCATTACGAAATCTTCTCCTCGTTCATCCACCATGTCCTTTAAACAAGACATCCTTTTCGATGACCTCTCTATAGCCAATGGCTTTGCCAACTTTTTTGAATCCGCCTATTCGTCTGACCTTGGCTTAGACGTCGAATTTAAATCCGATATCGATCTCAAACTTTCTAACTTGAGAATCGGCATTAGTGACATTTTTAACGCTATCATGAAATTGAATACTCACTCCAGCCCTGGCTATGACGAGGTACATCCGAACCTAATTAAATCCTGCCCTTTCGTCCTTTCCAGAATCCTGTGGATTATCTTCAATAAATCACTTTCCTCGGGTATCTTCCCCTCCAAATGGAAGACGTGCATTGTTCGCCCAATTCACAAAAACGGCGAAACGGCAAACATTGAAAATTGTAGGTCCATTAGTACTCAGATAGTTTTTGTAAAAATCTTTGACAGCCTTGTTGCTCATAAACTGACCTTTCTCTGTAAACCAATCATAATGAATGAACAGCATGGCTTCATGTCAGGCCGATCATCAACAACCAACCGTTTCCTTTACTCTCGTTATCATTCCAACTCGGTGGAGAAAGGCCTTCAAGTTGATGCCTTCTACACTCACTTCAACAAGGCATTTGACTCTGTCTGTTATACTATATTGTTGTAAGCTACGGGCATATGGCTTTGCAGGTGGTCTCTTGGCATGGTTGTGCAGCTTTGTATCAGGTAGATCTCAAACGGTGAACTTTGACAACTCACTATCACGTTTATATAAAGTCACCTCAGGTGTTCTCCAGGGTTCTCATCTGGGTCCTCTCCTATTTATCTTATATATCAATGATATCTCTATCTGTTTTTCTTACTGTGCTTTTCTCTTATTTGTTGATGACCTTAAGCTATATCATGCCATTGACCAACCGGAAAGCCATCAGCTTATTCAGAACGACATACGTAACCTTGAGTCATGGTGCATCAAAAACCGGTTTTCACTTAATCTAAAAAAGTATTCCGTCATACACTTCTCTCGCTCCACTACGCTTATCAATTATACATACTCTGTAAATGACATAGGTTTCGCATCTGTGGCATCGGTTCGTGACCGTGGTGTCATATTCTCGTCCAACTTATCATTTACTGCACATATTATTAAGATCACGAGTACGTGCCGTAAAACTCTTGATCTCATACATAGAGCCTCAAGATTTTTCAAAAAAGCTAACTCCTTAAAAATACTCTACTGTGCACTTGTGAGATCACACTTAGACTATTGTTCCGTTATCTGGTCACCCCACCACCGCTTTCAAATTGATCTCATCGAAACCATACAGCATAAATTCCTGCGCATTGCCCTATGGCAAGGGATGAACACGATTACTGGCCGGTTTTGTCTCGCTTAAATTTACTGACGCTCGAACACAGAAGCCTAATGTTTGATCTATCGTTCGCACACAAAATCTTGACCGGTTCCATAAACTGTCCTGAGATCGTTTTACTTATGAATCTCAATGTAGCGAGACCATTTAGTAGGCATTACATGCTTCTAAAACAAGAATTCCACCGTACTAACTATGGTCCGGATAAGTGCTTCAGTAGGTTAGCTACCAATGTAAACCGGTTTTCTAACGATCTTAACTTTTTTGGTCCGCTCTCGATTTTTAGGCTCAGTCTAATCACCCTCCTTACCAGATAATCCATCTTCACTTGCTCACTTTCTAGTTCAATTATTCCACGTAATTATCCCTTCCCCAAAGTCCTTACCCACATTGTTTGTTTTGTTTTGTTTATCCAATCCCTCCACACTCTCTCTTACTCTATTTTATCATATATATATATATATATATTATTCTACTTATTTTATTTACTACATTCTCTAGCTATAGTTATATTTGTTGTTATATGTGTATCATTCCATGCATACCGTAACTATTGTTGCTCTCAATGTATACTAAAGGGCAATTTGCCCGTCAATAAAGAATAATAATAATAATAATAATAATAATAATAATAATAATAATAATAAGTAAGGATAACGAAGTATACTATATTGTCACTGACTTGATTACAAAGTATAATTTAACGATGATGTAATTTACCTCTAAAAAAGCGGAATGCTTTATTACAAATGGGCGATGGATGTATGTTTGTTAGTACACTTATCAGTTGGACACTGATTCGTCATCAGTTCTGCCCAAGTTTTGGATATCGTTTCAGAAATTTATTTATGTTTGTACTTATAAAATTGTATGACCTTAAAACAAAAATTTGCAGGATTATTCATTGTATTGTTCTGGTTTCTTTTACTTTACGGTAGTGTGATTTTCCTTTATTATTGCTCATGGTAATTGGGTATCTGTCAAAAAGCGTCGAGAAACGAAAAGCCTGTTAATAAGCCTAGTAGATAAGCGTTCGTATCTAATAAACTTCCGGTTAAACAGTTTTCTGAATATCCTTCTAAGGCCAACAAAATTGAGTATTCGTTAATTTATTGTATACCACATTTGAGTAATTAGAATAGAAATGTCGTTTTACACTTGTTAAGTTCATTTTGTTTTTAAACAATTTCGTTATCTACACATTGGCTGGATTAACTTCTCGTTTAGGAAGCAACCCTCTTGGGAAGAAGTTGTGGCGAAGCCAATGGGAGCGTACGATAAGAAAACAATCTAGTAACTACTTGATAAATGGAATCTCGAGTATTTTATGTTTTTCTTTTGTTTCTCAACTGATAATATCTGATAACGATGTCGGTTGAATGTTCTGGAACGAAAAAATTAAGTAAAGAATTCAGACTAAATCCGACCGGCATAATTTTCCAGTCATCTTAAATTGATTCAATATTAATGCTTTTCTGCAATATCTTTTGTCAACTTTCATAGTTGCGACTTCGTACATGTCACTGATCAACGTAGCTGATGTCGAATAAAATTGTTGATCTGACACGTAATCTCCATCGGGCTGTCGATCATACTAACGAGGGTTTTTAATTATAGTTAATTGCACACTTTGTCCTCTAATCCACAACAGATTTTTAACTATTTGTATATTGCACAATATGTACTCGATTAAATAAACTTATAATTGCATAAGTTCGTTTAGCAATTAGATATTCGAAGTAATGTATTTTTCTTAGAAGAGTTGAATATTTTTACTTTATATGCTATTATATATTCCGAAATTAAACTATTTTATATTTAATTAAAATGCTGCAGTATTTTAATATTTCACAGTGAATCATTTATAAAAAGGATGAAAGCAATTTTCTCATTATCCGAAAATTCGTAATATCAAATTAAAAAATTTTTTTAATGTCAGCTTTTCTTTTCACCGAGTACTTAACGACACTTTTGTCTTATGAAATATAAGATACTTCTTTCTTTCTCACGAAAAAGTTTTCTGCTGCTCGCATGACTGTTAATACGTTAAACGAATGTGATTCAAACTGTGATAAGTGGAAAAAACAAATGAAATACAAGTTGTAATTATTCGCAGTCTCTACAATTCGTTCCACGTGCGTCGAGGATAACAGAAGTAATCAAACGCGAAAGGAAGAAAGCAAGATGAAACGAGGGGGAAGCTAAAAAAACTGTAGAAAGCAGGTAGAGCTTAAGTAATGCGGATTATTCTGAAAATTGAATACATTAAAGCAGTATCTGCCAGCTGGCAGCTGTGCCAAGTAAAGTGCACATTCGGTTCAAATTGTAGCTACAGAAATTGCCTTAATTGCATGTTCTTTACGCTGCGACGTTGGAAAAGTTGCACCTATCTCCTAAGATTCGAGTAACACCCCGATCGTGGAGAAGGAAATTCTGATTGATATTTTCTTACGGAAGAAAATATCTAAAACTAAAGTTACGGCATACATTCTCGTATAAAAGCAGTATTATCAATTATTAAATGAACGTGTTGTCTGCATTATTTCAGTTTAGGTATAGATTATACTTCTTGTTGGTGAGAATAATTTATAATTATCCAGAATAATCGGCTTTCTGTAATGAACGGAAGTATTTATCGTTACTTCGAATTTGAATCCATTATCGAACGCATGGGGTTGCTCCCTCCTATTTAATGTGCCGGCGAAAGACTTTTATGTTTTTAATTTTGTTACATAGGGTATATATGGTTAATTAATTGTACTGCACGCTATTAAATCGTTTTAATTAAAACGTCTTGCTATAGTGGTGGAACGGTAAGAAGGCAGCTGAGACGGAAGGGGAAATTGCTCACGCACCGCCTATCCCCACCATGTCGGTCCTGGAAACCTGAGATCGACGAATGACAACCGAAAATAAAACACTACTTTCGTCGTTCAAATGACGACGCAACGAATGTGCCGGTCTCTCTTGCCAATAGCGCGTCAAAATCGAAAATGCGTGAGGGAGAGGGATGTCCCTATCCGTCGGGCGAATCAGAGAAAATTACCCCTCAGCTGCCTTCTTACCGTTCCAGTATTATAACTGTATATTTTACGTGTTACTGTTGTTTAAATAATTATTCCTATGTTCAGGTCAGTCTTGATAGAATTTGAAGAAATACCGTTGTAATATTTTCGTATGTTTTAATGTATTCAGTAGCTTCACTACTTTTCTGTATGGAGTTTGAGTTAATATTGTTGAAAGTATTTACTTCCGATCTCGATGAAATATTTTTGGACAAAGGATGCATTGTTAAAAATTAATTTTCATCACAATCTTTCATGTCAAAATATTGTTATTTCGTCCGTTCGTTTTTCTTCTGAGAACTTGGACTCTTTTCCATCCCTCACGGGCATATGTTCTTTTAATTTTGAAAGCATATAGTTGGTTCTCTTCGGCGTACATTCATTCGTATTTCGACTTTTGTACAGGAGGATGTAAAAAATTCTGGCGTGGAATCAGTTTTACGAACTTTGGTTGAATCTGAGAAGTTCATGTTCATTCCGCTCTTTTTTTTAATAAACCTCACTCTTTATAAACTGCTGTGACTTTAATGAAAATTCTATGTATCGTTATGACTGAAATAATGAGGAAAAACGATATTAGTCGCCCCTGAAGAATACAGACGGGACTTTAAATTAAAAGAGGTAGAGAAACAGAGAAATGTTGTAGTTAATTATTATGTTTAAAGACTGTTTTAATAACTTTACGTTTGTATGACGTTATTTTTATAAATTTTCACCCGTCGAATATTATCTAATTGAATTTTTGATTGGCACTATTTGCCGATAAGTTCTTTGCGAACATTTTAATAATTATACACGTAAGTCTTCTTAGCAAATTTTTTTCAACCGATAATTATGTGTAAAACATTTGACAGCATTTGGGTCTAAGAGGTGACTTGTGATTCTTAATTTTTAAATAATGTAGAGAATAATTATACTTTTGTTTATATTGACGTGTCACTTATTTTTCTCTGTTTGAATGTTTTTGTTTCACGAAATTTTATAATAAGTTTATTCGCTTTACGAACACTTGAAACGATATTTTTCTTTTCCTGTTACAGTAAGACAGCAAAACAATGAATTTTGTTACATGCTTGTCATTATTATTGAGATTCATCACTAAAATCTATCAATCACGAACTTATATTAATATTTACTAATATATCATTATTTGAAATTTAGAATACGTATTCTGATAAGCCAATCTCTACACCAATCCAGAATAAACTTTCTCAACCTTTAGTGGCGTAGATTCTTAACCCTTAGAGCTCTATGGACGCATATATGCGTTTGACGAAAGTCATGCGTGTGGCCTAAGGCCGCATATATGTGTTTTCTCTAAGTCATCGGCCTGGACTAAGGCCGCTGTTGAGTGCACGTCTTATTCGATTTCTCGAGCGGCGACGTGTTGATTACGGTACAAATTAATGTGACGTAACCTGGTTTTTGTGGGCCTCCCGTGGTCAACTGATCAGCTCGAATTAACTTCAATTATGTTTATTTAAAACTTAACACTGGACTAACATTAGAGTAACAACACTTAAAACAAACTTTCTCTTGGTCGAGACTTTACGAAATAAACGATTGTTCCTCAGTTGAGGATGAAACGAAATGTTACGAGAATCCTCAGGCGAGGATGATGTGAGACTGTTACGACAATAATCCTCTTGATCGAGGATGAGTTGTTCCTCCGTTGAGGACTTGATGACAACTAGTTTGCGAGGGAGAATCCTCCGTCGATTCTCCCTCCTTCCGATGGCGCTGAACTCAAGAAATTCGTCTTGAGCGCCATCGGAAGTCATACGGAAAATTAGTAAAAATGAAGTTCACCGCGTAATTGGTTTTGGCGGGATGTTACTAGCGCGCCCCTTTTGGTGGCCCGCCCCCACTTGGTCGCCCGCCCACTTTGGGACCGAAGGATCGTCGGTAGAGGGGCTGAGGCCCGCGGGTGGTGAAAGAGGGTGGCTCGTCGGCGCAGGCGAAGGTTTATGGTACGGCTATTCCTATTGAGGAAGAGAGAAGTGACAATGCGAAGCTTAAGCTTAACGTTTGCACTCCTCTCTTTGCTAAAAGTCAGGAAGGCACATGCTGATTTTAATGTTATTGCAATCCTCACAAATAGCCTTGCCGCTCGTACCTTAAGCCTATTGTTTACACGGAGCCGGACATATGCATGCCAGGGAAACTCTCAATTGTTATACGAAAAAGTGCTAGCTATTGATTAAGCAAAAGGAGACAAAGAGACTGACGGGGTCCGAAGGCCTGTGAGCCTAAAACGCTATCGTTTGCTGGAAATGCATTGTCAATTGTAACAGAAATATTCCGTGAAACAATTAAACTCCTGCGCTCGACGTCTTGAAGATTCTAGGCTCGTTCAGGGGTGGTAATAACGCGTCAACAGCCGCATATATGCGTTTGTCGATTTTTTCAATCAATATGCAGTCATTTTCGTGTAAAATTAATACAGGGGCACTCGTTAGTAATTTGCCTTCCTTAGGTAGCGGTTGGGCAGTATTAGGATCATAAAAATCTCCGGGAATTATAATATAGAATTTATTATTTATAGATAATTGTTTTGAAATTTTTCACACACAATTAAATTATTAATTTCTGTTGTAAATATCAAATTAAGTTTTTTAGTTGATTGTAAAATTTAATGTTTTAAAATTTTAATGTTTATAATAAATAATTTTAATACTCAAAAATAACGGTCATTAATTAATTAACCTTCTGCAAAAGAATGACTATAATTTATTACTGTTTGCGCCTTGAATAGTCACTTCAGTGTGGCGAAAAAGTATTCCGGCCCCAGCGATGATCAGCGCTAGCCCCGCTCCGTTCCTACGAACCGTTTCGGCCGGGAGTATTCAGAGCTCAAAAGGTTAATGTGAGAAATCGCAGTGATAAAAGTGAAATAAATTGCTTACCTAAACGGTAAAATAATAAGACAAACTGCGTTTGTTTCTGCACCTTCGTTGATTGGAAACATTGAGTGACAAAAGTACAAAGATAAAGACATCACACAAGCAATCATACAGTGCCTAAACAATCGCGCTCTTTTATCCCACGGATGGCTTTATGTATGCAATTAACTTCTCATTTTTTTTAATGAATGCAAGATTTTATGTATTATACCAAGTAATCTATCGTTCTTCCTTCCGCATAATAATATTACGTTATTCGTACAACTGAATCAGTTTGAATGTTGATTGAATTTCAACTCTAACAAGATGTTCTTAGCCTGTAATAATACAGACCCTTCTCAGAGAATAGACGCAATAATTAATGAATATACGAACTTCGACAGAATCCATACTCCAGGTACGAAAGTAAATTTTCTTAGACTGCAACAATGTAAATCCTTACCGGCGGGCTATTATCGTGGGATTCGTGACCGAGTAAATTTACAGCGAGTTAACCCCGACGTTTCCACCAAGTTCACCTTGCGTTGTTTCCGTTTCTCTTCTCGCAAATTTCATCCTATGGCGTTAGATGGGTAGGTAAATTTAATCTGATCCTTGGCTAAGTCGTAACTACGTGTCCGAATCCTGAAACAGTCCTGACCCGACACTCGACTGCCAGAATGCCAGTATAAGCTCCTACCGAGTGAATTACTTGGACTACTCCGAGTTACCTTACACGTGACAAAAGGGATTACGAAGTCATTTCTTGTTTGTTCATCGAAGAAGCGTCTTTCCTGACGGCTATTAAGAAATATGTCAAACTGGTCTGAATTTAATGGTCCGCACAGAGAATTCTTCTTCGTAGGTATGATAACAACGTTTCCTTAACGTCTGGTAGGATCTTTAACCAATTGTAAGGAAATGTTTACTGTTTCCACATTTTTCTGTACTTTTCGACTTTAATAATCGCAAATAATGCAAAAGTATACCAGAAATATTAATTAGAAATAGTAGACATATTTTTTTATGTTTACTTTGTAAATTAAATTTGACGAGAACAATATTGTACGTTTTTTTCTGTATTAATGCTTAAAGTTATATATTTATTTGCTTTTTGTTACTCGAATAAAAACCTCTGTCTTTTTCCTTTCTACGTTGATTGAAATTAAGTGCTATTTCATCAAAGTTATCGAATGAATACTCGGCAGAAAAAACAATTTTAGATCAGAGCTTGCCTTATTAAAAACTAATTGCATGATTTGACGCGTTTAAAAAAATTATTGTTAACAATCACCAAGCGACTTGGAAATTCCCCGATATTGAAAATCTTAAAACGGAGGGAATCCTTTTGAAGAAGAATTAGAGCAAGTAAGAGACACTTCGAAACCGACAAGTTCGAAAGTTCGAAGTCAAAGCATCGGAAGGAAGGAAACGGTTTCGAGCTGATCTTCCACGAGAAAAGGCACAGAAACGTTTTTCCCTTGGATCATAACCTGATCCCTGTGTCGAGTTTCGTACGCAGTTGAGCGTACCGTTTCCATAGCCTGCCATAATATTGAAATACATCGAGGAGAGTAGTGACGATAAGTAGTTCCGCAGTGCTGCGTTATGTTTACTCTTTGCTTTTTTTCCATGCACGATAATTTACCTACGCGTTTGTCGTGGATTTCTCTGTAACGGAATAGTATATCATGAATGCGGAGAAGTTTGAGAAATAACGGTGTTCCGTGAGAATATTCAGTGACTAGAAGAAACATATCAGAGTCGAGTGATAATGTCCCGCATCTGGTCAGCCGTAATGTCGAAAGCAATATCGGTCCTCAATTTCATTTGCAATAAAATCGCAGGAAGAGATATTGTTACTGACTGTGTCATATCCATTTCCAAAATACGACTTTTTTGGGGTAGATATAAGAAAACGTTACCCTACAGAGTTCTGATCAACCGATTTATTTTGTTCCTGCAAAAACTTGGCCCGAACTTGCGCGGTAATAGATTCGAAGCCGGATAAAATGAGGATATATTGTGTAAGTGAAAATTAAAATGAGATTGGAATGTAAATCCATCTGTGATTTATATGCTCCTCGTACGTCTACGTTTGAATGTGTTGGTTTTCAATCCAATTTGTACCTCTCTGCAGGTAATTTTGATTACCAAGTCTCTTTCTTATTGCGTTTGTTCTTAATCTCGAAATATGGAGATAAGAACGATGTAGCTTTTGTCATAATTTGATTACCTTCGAGGTGATGAAAATATGGTTTTATACTTGAGTCGGATAACAGAAATACCGAAATATAAATTGTCCTTACATACATGTATAATTATGTTATGTCAATATAGCAATTGTGCTTCTTTTCAATGATTCAGATGGAGTTATTACATTTGTTCTTAATTTCATAGTTCACAGACGAGAAAATATATTTCTTGCCACAATTTTAATACTTTCTATCTAATGAGTAACTTGGAACATGTTTGTAACAAAATTTCAAAAGCAGTCGACAGTATAATGTCCCGTCGTTATACTACGAAAACAAAAACTTGTTAGAATCTAACTATCCTGTTAATTACACTGGTCTACAAAACTGTTCTTTTTTTTCCTAAGGAATATTTATGCCGATTCTTACAGATTCTGTGGTGCTTAACAAGAATCTAACCCCCGTTTGTCTCCATCAGCCTCCACTTTTGAGAAAATAAGTTTTGAAGAAAAATACAAATTTTTAAAGTTCAGAATTTTTCGTGTTTTAGGTATAAGAGTTATTATAATTTTTTTGGAATGGTATGATTCTAATAAACGCTCCCGAATATAACCATGCGTATTACTTTAATGTTATAAACATTTAAACATGCTTAAACAATGCTTAAAGTGAAAACAGCGCCAAAAATGCCCCCGTTTTTATGGATATTTCCCTATTTATCTTAAAAATTAGGCGACCAGGAGAAATTCTAACGACAGGAAGCGATAGAGCAGACATTTGTCTTGAGAAAACCATAATTGAAAGTCCCAACATAAGTTTTGCTTTAAGCTGAGAAATTAATATATTTCCGCAAGACACAAGGTACCGCCAGTGGTTCTTAGCGCAGCCGTTTCACCCGCACTAGTATTATAGTTTGCTCTACAAGTATACATTTATTCATAATGAGTTATTTTATGAGTTCGTCGGTTATTATATGTAGCTTGCTTTACAAATACATTTTATGTTTATGAGTTACTTTTTGACAATAACGCTACATTAAACAAAGTATTATATTTGTAACATTTTGTTATGTAAATAGACGATATTGTTCAATTGCATTAACAATTTTAAGTTTAATTCTACGAGCAACGGGATAAATTATTTACACTTCACTGATCAAGAAGTAAGACAGTCGCCGCGTGTTGTCATAATACATTGGGCGGTCATCGACTACCGTAACCTACAGGTGTCCGTTTCGTGGGCCCACTAACAATAACAAGTCGTTTCGATGTTCGCCTCGCTATCAGTTTGCCCTCGACCGCCGACGAGTAATCGGTGCTCCGTGATCGGGTTCAACTATTTTCACCTATTAGTGCGTATATAATACTTTCGAAGACGAGATTCTGCATCACCAAATACCTCCCTTTTTGTGGACTACTTGGTAGTTCATCTGTACAGTGGTATTAACCCTCAGTTAGCGGTCGTTTGTCTGCTCTCAGCCACCAAAGTAAAGAATCAACACGTTCCTGAGGTATATACAATTCTTATTAAGGCTTTAATAGTTTTGTATTAAGTGCGATAACATATTTTGTTTTTAATGATACACGACCGCAATGGGTTAATGGAAAGTATTAGAAGAGAAATAAAGTATTTCTTTTGGCTCAAAAGCTTTAATATGTAGTTCTGATAGTATTTTTTGTGCTGAATTCAGATATGTAATCTGTTTGACTCCACCGTGTAGGTTTTTTTTGTGACAAGCACTTTTATATTTATTAAGTCGTAGAATCTTGAACTTGAGAATGCAGTTGACCAATATTGCTTATTTGCATGATGAAATTTTACATATACTGTGGCGGCCATATACTTACGTACACGTAATATTTTTATGATTAATTCATTTGTAGTCTCTTCAAAAGGTGGCAAAGATAAACAAATCATCTTTTCTCAATATTTCAACCTTAATCTATTTTATACTCGAGAAATTTTTATTTATTTTAAGTATTTAACAACTTTTTAAATATCTTTTGTTGAGCAGTAGTTTTACGGACGGACAATTATTTACGTACATATGAAAAATTTACATATTCTTATTTGAAATATCACATTTATCTTATGAATTAGTATGTAGTGGCTAGTCCTTTTTGTCGAATCGCATTTGTGCATCTCCGTGGCATAGAATCAATCAATTTGATACATATATGTATGGGTATTGACTTCCACGCTTCTTCTATTGAAGTATACAATTCTTCCAAATTTTTTGGTTTTCGTTGTTGTATATATTTTTCCACATCAATCCATAACATCTCAATGGGGTTCAAATCGGGAGATTGAGCCGACCATTTTAAACAGCTAATTTTTTGGTCAGATAAAAATGTTTTAACAACGCGTGCTGTGTGCTTTGGGTCATTATCTGCTACAGAAACCCAATCATTTTCCAGACATCTTTCTTCATATGGTAGCAGTACATCTTTTACTATATTTAAATAAACATAACGAGCCATGATTCTCTGTATTCTATGAATGGGGCCTACACCATTAATAGACATTGCACCCCAAACAAGTACCGATCCACCACCTCCTTTGATTGTTGGTTTTGTACAATTTTTTCGGTACTCCTCTCCAATACGACGCCTAACATAAGTCTTCCCATCAGATCCAAGTCTATTAAACTTAGATTCATCTATGAAAATGACTTTGGACCACTGTTCTCGTGTCCAATTCAAGTGCTCTTTCGCAAAAGCAATTCTAGCTCGACGATTTTTTTCTGAAATCGGGGGTTTCTTTCTGGCAATAGAAGGATTCCTTCCTTTTAGACCAAATTCACTTAATCGACGTCGGACTGTTCTTACACTGATGTTTTTATCAAGATTTGGCATTATTCCTTTATGAATGTCTACAGCTGTCTTAAATCTGTTCGCTTCGGATAAGCAATGAATAATGCGATCGGTTCTGGCTTCGGTTTTTTGTATTCTAACTTTCCGAGAAACATCATTCACAGTTCTGAAATCCTTAATGTGTTGCATTACTTGACAACAAGCCATTGTGGATAATCCTAAATCTTTAGCTATCTCTCGAAATGTTTTGCCAGCTGTTCGAAGCAATTCTACTTGATGTCGTTGATTTGGTGTTACTTTCTTCCCTCTACTCATTATAATCAGACACAGGACACTTCTGTTCAGCTCAAAAGTTCGATTCATACCAAAAAAACTGTTTACAATGTCGATGTGTCGATTCAAATCGCTGCAACTGCAATGTACGTAAGTATTTGTCCGCTACAAAAGCAACAGTTCAAGACAATGTATAAACAAATGTCCTTAACTTCTTGGAATGAATGAAAACTTCAATGGAATTTCAAAATTGAATGTTCAAGCTGCAAGGAAACATGAGTTCGATATGCTTTCAAGCTCTCTAAGAAGCTGCATCCCTTTTTCAAATCAACGTGCGACTTGTACGTAAGTAAATGACCGCCACTGTATACCTGCTTGTTTAATTGTTGTCATTATTGTCATAAAATAACTGTATCATCGTGAAAAAGAAAGACAGGCGCGCGGCAACCCATCCACGCAGCGGTACTCTGCCTGCGTTGTTTAACACGGGAGATATTCTGGGTCGGCGCGGTTCCACTGCGCCAGCGACCTCTCCCTGATGTCAATTCTTCTTCACGTCCTTTTCTCCTAAGTTCATATAGGAGTGTACCGCCCCGATCCCACATAACTCATAAACAATAAATGTACTTGTAAAACAAGCTACATATCATAATACTAGCGCGGGTGAAACGAATACGTTGAGAATCGATAGCAGTATCTTATGTCTTACGGAGATATTTTAATTTCTACATTTTTACATTCTCAGCCGAAAACAAGACTTGTGTTGTAACTTTCAATTATGTTCTCTCGAAGAAAAATATCTGCTTTATCACCTCCTTCTATTGCAATTCGTCGTGGGTGTTTGGTTTTTACTTTGAGCATGGTTCAAATATGTTTAAAGGTTTATAATATTAAAGTAATATACATTGTTACATGTGGGAGGGTTTTTAAAATTCTTTTATGTAAAAAAAATTTAAATAATTGTCACGGTTAAAATACGAAACTTCCGAAGGTTGGAAATTTTCATTCTCTTTCAAAACAGATTTTCTAAAAAATGGAGTGTAATGGAGACAAACAGACTTCGTATTCGTGTTTGGCATCACAATATCTACAAGAATCAGCATAAATATTCTTTGGCCAAAAAATCATGTTGACCAAAGTGCTATTAGCGCTTAGAAGTCGTTATATGTATTTCTTGTTTTATACGGCAGTCCTTTCTGTGCAACTGGTTACGACGTGTATACATGTCATGCGGTTGGCGGAACGCAGTCTATAAGATTTGCTTCTTTCAAATTTTAAATTAACATTCCTAATATTTCAAGCTCTGTTTCAAGTAACAGGGGTCACTAATGATGGTATAGTGTACAAATTATGTTGGTTTTTAAGTAGTATATGCCCTGTAGCAGTTAAATATTCCAATGCGGAAACGCGAGCGCGCGGAAAATGTACCACTTGATTGGTTAAAAGACATATCTTCTAAATAAGGTGTCCAAAAATATATAGCTGTTTTGAAATTAAATTTAAAACGTTCGACACTCCAAAAGATAAAATGGCACGAGTAAAAAGTACATAACTTAAGATTCAATTAAAAATAGAGAATTTCCTCCTACCAATTAGTACAAAAAAAAGGCGGTAATTAAAAATTGCATTCATTCTTTGCTTAATTGTATAATATTACAGGAATTTTGACCAAAATATTTAGTTGGCAGCAAGGGAATTTTATTCTTCTTTCTCAAATTATCAACAAGTTTTCAATATTCCTGCGGTACACGCGCCAATTTTGTGCACACGAGCGTGTCATAGCTTCAGCATAAAATCGATATTCCGGTCAGAGGAGGAACGTCTGCATGCGACTTCCTTTCTTCCGACGGACGATGTTGAAAAAATTTCCATCGAGACACCTTTACTGCATTCCGCCGTCAAAATTGACAGTGCATCTGACGGGCTGAAATTCTAAAAATTTCGATCCTGTAAAATTTTCCTTCTATCCTATCGTTCTGCTATCTTTTTCTTGCAATTTTCAGCGGCAACCGCATTTGCTTCTTTGTGAATCTCTCTGTATATACGAAACTCTCATGCCTTCCATTCTCGCCTAAGTATATCGCGTATTTCGTCGTCTCTTCGAGAATCTCTTTGAGAACTTCCTGTACGTCCAACGTATGCTAAACCAATGAAATGGATTTGCATGAATGTTTCCCCGACGCTAAGTCATAAATAGAATCGCATTCTGCTGTCCTGGTTAAAAAAGTTTTTGATGTCAACCGGAAGGAAAGAATTTAAGTATTAGATGCAGTAAAAAGTTCTTTCAGGTTGTTCGGTAGTGTCAAAATTTCATTTAAAATAACGTACAAGTGCTTAATTATTGAAATAATTGCCATTGTTATTTATAATCTTTAGGAACTTTTCTGGCAACATACGAATCCCCTCACGATAGAAATTGGAACGTTTTGATTAAATGAATTCATCTAGGCATCTTCTGATATCATCGAATTTCTTTAACTTTGTGCCGACCAAATAATGTTGCTGGGAACTGAATAATGAAGCTTAGGGAGAACTGTTAATCTGAAGAGTAGACCGCAAGTGGAAAAAGGGTATAGCCGAATAAGGGGGTCAAAAGTGCCCTTGAACTGATTACAATGGGCGAGGTGTCATTCGGTATGTACTCGGCAAAAACCATTGTGTACCAAATTTCAACCCTGTATCTTGACTGGGTGTTTAGTTATGGGGATAATTCAAGAAATCGGTTTTTGCCCTATTTTCCCGGTTTATTGAGGTGCAAAAAGTTCGAAAAAATTCTGACACATTTTACTTGCGGAAATACATGTTTGAGACTTTTTTAAGATTTTTCCATTGGAAAGTCGAAGTGCAAGAAATGAAAACCCGAAAAAACAATCGGAAAAATGTCGATTTCGCATGGAAACCTTCCGAGCACAATTTTTTCCTTTTTGCAGTAACAGTCTGATATCACGATTGTTATGCTCAATTTTTTCAGATTTTTCGGTTTGGTGTGCCATAGCGAAAAAGATCAAAAACTATTTCTGCGTCGCATTTCCCGCTGAAACGCGATCGGTATTTATTATTTTTACATTCTATTGATACACTATGTTCATGTCACAATTTTCAATGTTTCTGCATCCGAGGCAGTTACGGTTAATGAAGAGAAGTCAGGTAATTAAATCAATTGTAAATTGTATACTCCTTATCTGTTAGAATTTTCAATATTCTTTAAGTAAGCGAACAGGATAAGAGGTCGCAAGAGAACATAGACATACAATAGAATAAAATAACGTGAGCACATTTTGTTAATATAGAGTAGCAGTGAAATTTAAGAATATGCAACTGAAGATATAATGAATAATGGGAAAACTATTGCGTAAAAGTAGTAACAAAATATTCAATTCAGTAATATGTAATAAATTAAATTACAGACTCTTGTGAAATGAAATAAGCTGACAATTATATTTTTTCTATACGTGAAATCACTATTTTACTCAAATAACAGTTAGGCATATTCAAAATTTTTTAAATTAAACGATAAAATTGTGGTAAACCAGAATGACAGTTATTGACTTTTTTTTATCGAAGAAACTACGTTCCTTTCATAGATATACCGATTACTGGTACTTGACTGTCCATGAAAGTGTGAAAAATAATTAAAATTAAGATGAAAATTCAATTTCTTATTTTTATAATGATATTCGTCAGCATTAATTTCAATTTCGTGAACTCATCTCGCGTAGCTTGAACGAATCGTGAGTCAAAAAGTCACAAGATACAAAACCTCCCATTATTCTGCTTAATGGCTTTTTAATGTCGCTTTGGAATTTCTAGAGGCGATCCCGAAGATGATCACCTGAAAGTCGATTACTTTCGTAATACCGCAAACGCGTATCCATGAATTTTTTTGAGTTATTATCTTTATTCGAATTTATTAGAGTTTTATGGGATTCAATAGTCTTAATACGTTGGCTGTCATGGTAGTTAAATTGTTATATCCAGTTTTAGAACAAAGTGAAAAAGTAACGTTATAATTTTTCATAAATGGACCTTCAAAGCCTTTGTCATCATTTTTTGAAGTTTTGAAATGTATTTCATTCTCTTTATTCGCAATAACTAAAATAAGAAGAGTTAAAGATTTTTACTGTCAATGAAATTAAAACTTTAGTCCAGAAATGATTAAATCTCGTAATGCTTTATAATGATTTTCTTTATGAAATACTTGTGGCGAAGAAATTTCACAGAATTCGCATGATACTAAATGTTACTGAAATTATTATATCGGAGGTTCACAAAAGCTCCTTTATTATCATAATATAGGCGGACTACATTCCGATATATTCACTTGTTGTAATGGCATTCGACATGGGACACTTCATTCGTGTACGACACTGGAAGTGGTACTGTTTATCCCAGGGGAGATCAATACCGACACTTTTGATTGATTTGCTAGCGACGACGAAATAGCCATTTGCCACTTTGCTGTCCGCCTGATTCTATAAATTTTCTCTTTTTTCAACCTTTCATTCCCATGAGTGATTTAAAGCACGACACAGAAGTTCAAGACCTTTCGACCCTACACCATTTTGAAATTTATTTTTGGTTTAAGATCATCACGCTTAGAACGTGAGAATGTGATAACTTCACCGGATAACACTTTAAGCCAGCAAATAAATTTTTTTTTCAATCTTCAGATATTACATGATTACTTGCTCGTGCGAAAGTGGTGTAAATTTTTTTTTGGATTTCTGTGCAGGCTTCGTTTACGAGATGAATTGTTTGACATCAAGATGCAGTGAATATCGTTTGGTTTAATATGTAAACGATTGCATCTGTTCTCAAGTCTCTTACGCTGGTACTATGTTATGGTTTAATCTAGTAACAATTAGATGCCTTACCCTCTTGAGGTCCTTATGTTAAGATATTATCGATACAATATCTTAATACAATCAATTTTCTGCTAAATTTGGAAATTCCGATCCTGAATTTGATAACCATTTTTTATATTCGTTTATTTAAACAAAGTGCTCTACAATTTCTACAAAGCAAGATCATGGAGCTAATTGTGAGTACATTTGGAAATTTTTAGCAGAATATTTGAACACACACACATACACGCGGGCACGCGTATGCAAAGGCTAACACATATTACAAATCGAGATTTCCTTGCACACTATTGTAATTTGTTTTACATAAGAATGATTTGGGAATTCGAAATTGTACAGTACTTTTTGCAGTTGTCGAAGATAAAACTAATTTTCTGTATCCACAGATTTCAGCTTTTTACCCTCATATTTCTTTTCAATCTATCACTAAATTTATTGTTAATTGTAAAACGATTTTATTACAGTAACATAGTTTATTATTGAAGGATCAACGTGGAACACTATCAAGCTTAAACGTTAAGGATCAAAAAATTGATTATTGTGTGTTATATCCTTATGATGTCTCACAGTGAGTTTGTTATCAAAGCTATAAGCTCATTCACTTTCAGCGATGTGCTTATAACTAAACCGATGCCTCACAGCTAATAGCTATTTACCTATCTATAAAAAAGCACGATGACTTTCTAGAAGTGTAGTGGTTTAAAAGTTTTGTTCTTTACTATAAATTTGCTATAGACAAAAAACCATTGAAAAAAATTAAAAACAGAGCGTTCGTGTAAAGAATCGTACCTGTCGAATATCGCAAATAATACAAAGGAAAATTAATGGAATTGTACTTGCAATGCAGAATTGATATAAATATAAGCCAGCATGTTGGCAATGTCCATAGGTGGAAATAAATAGCCTGCACACGTTGAACGCACGAATTTCCTTTTGAAACATGTGGTTGCAAATGAATTTTCCGTTTTCCTATTTATACACGCCACAATAATGAATAGTACACCCTACACGTTTAATGGGTATGCCCTATGTCAAGCTAATACTTCAGTTTTGGTAAAACAAACATTTTTTAATAAATATGAATATTAAACGGTATGTGTGGCCGTTGCAATTTCCGTCACACAAAACTTTTGCTTATTTTTGTTTCTATAACGGCAACGTGACATAAAACTGATAATAAACACAGAATTCTCGCTGTGTCTTATAAAATGTTATACTATCACATCTGTATATAAATAGTTAAAGATACCATGTCTTTATGGTACTCTAATTGCTGCACAATATTTAAATAAATATGCTTTCCTCACAATTGTATAATATTATTCAAAATCATTTCTATTTTGCGGTTTAATCGAGAAAAAAACACAAACCAATACTATAAAGAGCCTTCTTAAATGCCGATAAACAAAATGTAGATCACACAGCACTATTCTAATATCCTATACTAACAAACATTCTCACAAAAATGTAATAAGAAAAACTCATTTTGCAAGTTGATTTCAACTGCCGTTATTAGCTTATTTCGCAGAAATGCCACAAGCCCTTATTTACTCCTGGCACCACGAATTATTATACATATTATTTAAAATCAGCTAGATCAAATTAATTTTGGAAAATTCTTTACATTTATTATTGTTTTTTTAATTAGTGACAATAAGTCTTACATATACTGGGGGATGTTTAGGTGAGGATACAAAATCATAATCAAATTTTTTAATGAAAATCCAATCAATAAAAGATAAAACGACGAATAGCTACGTCGAGTACAATTCAACATAGGAATGTAACAGGTTTAATGCCACTTCAAATACTGTAAGTGGACTCATGAAAACGTCCTATCTCCTTCTTGCGAAACTGCTCTCATTGCATATCTCAAAACGACGCATCTTCAACGTATCGGGAAATTATAATGTGAGATTAATTCCGTGAGATTTCTTTAAGAGTGCCATCAAGAGATTTTCACACACAACAAGACAGATTATCGAACGAGCCCGTCAGAAAGGATTGCGAAACGTCAGCGAGGGAAAGAGACAACAGCGGAATCTCTTTAGAAACACCTGTGTAGTCTTGGTTGATCCGAGAAGGAAGGACGGAGGAGTCGAAAGCAATTAACTAGCGAGCAATGGGATCGAGAAGCCGAGGCGTAACTTCACCTCTCCCCTTGATCGATCATCTCGAAGCGCGACGGGGATACCCCCGTGATACTACCTCCTCTTATCCTGCTCTCTGCCACCCGTCTGACTTCCTTCCACAATCTCTATCCACGATTGAGTCGTGAAGTACCTTCTTCGACCTTTCCAGGAGAGCTTCTCACGTCACCTTATCGTTTCTCACATTTAGCTTCGATGGCGATATCTCCCCCCACCCCCATCACCTCTTTCCCGCCCCCTCTCTCCCTCGCTTATTCTCTCTCATTTCCCTGTCGCATGCTCACTATGTAACAAACTTACCCTCTCACTCTGATGCTCTCATTCTCTCATTTTTACGTTAGTTACTCTTTCTCTCTCTCTCCCTCGCAAGCACACTCACTCACGTTTACGTTCTCTCGATTAAACCATTTTATTTTTTTATTTTGACGCCATTACTCTCGAATTCTCGAACTTCTTTATTCTTCTCTCCCCCCCCCCCCTTCCTTTCCCTCTCTCTGTGGGACACGTTCTATGACATCTAGACTTTCAATAACTCTAATATTTTCAACTTCACTGTTCCATCTTTACGCTATGCTCTGTCTTTCCTCTTTCTCTTGATTTAACTTTGGTGATTATATCAATTCCAAATCAATTTTACCAACGGCCTTCCTATCGTTCAGCCACCCTCGTCTCCGAAACCCTCTACCGCGTGTCATTGAATTACGATGGGTGAATCGCTCCGAGTATTGCAGCCGCTCGATACGAGAATTAATAGGGACGCCGTTACCCGTTTAAGCGGCCGACATGATACCCAACGTACCCGACACGTTTCTGGAAATATAGTCGCAGGGAAACTGTCTGTCCGACTTCCGGTGTGCCTCGGGTAACGTGATCGTTACAAGTATTTATATTTCTTCGATACTCCACGTCTTATTAAATTCCTCGTGCAATTCCACCCTTTTTTTGTGGGCTCATATTATATTGGAATAGTTGCGATGCGTTGAAAAATCGAAATATGTTTGGGTACATTCAAGAATTTTAATAAAGACTCTTGACGATAAACTGATATGCGAAAGAAACAGAATGATATTTTTGCTATCAAATACGTTGTTAGAATCCCAATTCTGACACCAATTTTAATATGATCCTTCTGTAATGCGGGTTTAACACGTTGAACGCCACCGGAATTTCGCTAGTTTCATCATGTTCAATGAGGTGTAACTTTTTCCATTAAAATCACATCTTTACAAAGGAGAAACGTTAAAGACACAAATAGGTCTTTACCTTATTAATACAAATCTTTAAATATTGAATGCATTAGAGAATTCGTAAATATTACAATTTAAAAGTCATACAAAATTTCATTGAATTCAATAGCGCCGGTGACCCCTTGGCATTCAACGTATTAATAATTTTTATTATAAGGGAAAGAATCTAAACTTTCGGATATAAGCGAGATAAGAGACTCACAATCAGACCGATGGCATGTCTTTGTAGTACAATTGCAAACTAAGAACTGTCTTGTCGTCGAGTCCTAGGCCGTCTTTTTAAGGACTCCAAATTAGTGTGGCGGGTAGGTTAGGACAATTCTGACCCTCGTTACTAGGATTCTCAAAAGGCGGATGTCATTCTTATGGCATCTCTTGATAAATATGAAATATTTATAAAAAGCGGTAACTGACAGAAAATAACCAGAGTATCCTCTTTGGGATGCGAGCCACTTTGGGGTACATCTTACAAAAATATATAATATGAGTCATGATCTCACAATGTGATCGAAATTTGTCGGTTATACTACCTAAATGTCATGGAGAAATATTATTAGGTAATGCAAAAAGAAATGTTTTTTACAATGCGAAAAAATGTATAAAAAAATACATAATATTTATTCCTTCCTGGTTCTTCGACCAGATTTTAATAATTCATAATGAATCGCACATGAAATATCCCACAAGAGCCACAAATAGAAAGGATATTTCTTTTCGCTTTACTTAATATGTTGCAAAAATAGTGTTTGTTTCATAGTAAACGAGCAATCTGTTTATTTTTGTGTACTTCCGCTTTGTGAGCTGGATCTTGAATGAAATGTAAAGAGAAGATTGTAAGAATATATTATTTTAAAAGTCTTCAGAATAGGAGACTTTTCATTATTGAACGTAATATTTTTCGAGTAACTTATACCATCTTATAAAATTTCCAATTAGTACAATCGAAATCCAGAGAATTTTAGTTTCGTTAAAAATACTCTTTTGAAAAGTAACGGTATTTCACGGAGTTAACGAAAAAGTGGTTTTTAAAACAATTTTTCCTTTTGCAGTTTATATTTATGCTAACAAAATTAATACATCTAATAAGTTGGGAAAACGTACAATATTCAATAGGAGCAAAACGTAAAAAAGTTAATATTCATTTTCAAAGGAAATACATATAAAAATTGCGAAGTGCGCGGATACCCGTAATTCGTTACGTTTATGTGATAGGCGATCGAAACGTTTCGTAACCAAAACGGAAAATCTGTTTTCGAGCACGTTTCAGCATGCCGACGAGCGTCATTTGAGGATTCGCATTGAATCCCTCGAAGCAGAAAACTACCAACAATCCCATAGCGTTCTGCGCAGTACATGTGCGAAAAAAGAACGCTATTTTTCGCAGCAGAACTTTGATGCCGAACAATTCGACGACACGACACGCTTATTTGCTAGACACGTTCTTAGCGATATTCTCGTATCTTCTTTGTTCTAATTTTTTTATGATCGCCCAGATTTCAATTTTGCAGACTTCTATGTCGGCACGGCATAGAAGTTAGTTGCACTTTGAATTCGAGATAAGCCGAAATGGCGTTCGTTGCCGTAAATGGGATCAATACAAACTAATTTACTAGCTGACCCATATAGCTGCGTGAAACCAATTACTTACATTTACGCACATTGTACGCCATCGACGCATTGGTAACGTGTACTGCATTGGCACATCGGTTTAAGGATTTTACCACAATGAAAAAATCGATCTGATCACTGCAGGGATTAAATCGTTAAAGCACCGCGATCCCTTCTCAATATCGAAGCGACTTTCGCAATTCGAGAAATGCGAGCTGCTGCTCGAAGGATAAATGTTCGCGGATTCCGAATGAATATATGAAATGAAGCAGTTCGTTGTAATTCAAACAATCCAGCTAACTGAGAATGGTGAACGAATTTCCGGTGAACATATTTCATGAGTGGGCATAGATGGAGATATGATAAATACACGAATTTCTAATCCTCCAAGATAAAAGTATTATTGCCGTTTAATTGTTGAGATTAGGCGAGTATTGATTCTGTTAGAAATGTATTTGTGAATTTTGGATAGTATGTCGCTTTGATCATCATGTTGAAATAATTGCTAGGATACAGTCGAAAATGCGTGTGTAGATTCCGTAGAAGATTAACAGGAACATTGTGAGTCAAACTTTCAATGTTAGTCCTCGATGGTCGTCGAGTATGTTGTCTGCGCTCTTCATGTCCTGTACGTCCTGTATGATAAGTGCGGTTTGTACACGAACGATAGATCATCGTTACATGCAACGATCTGGTACGTACAATATATCCAGGTTATTAAAGCGAACATAATATCGGATAACAAGATCATTTTCTGTAGAATTTGCTTTAGATTATAATGTCGGATCCTCAGTTCTGACACCAAATTTATAATGGCGTTTCCGCGATATGTGTCCAACAATTTTATTATAAGAAACAAGAATTGAGACTTTTTGGTTACAAACGAAATAATAGACACAGGCGGACGGTATGACCTCGTAGCAGAATTGCAAACTAAAATCTGTCTTGTTAAGAACCTTAAACCGTCGTTTTTAAGGACTCTAAATTATTTTGGTGGAAGTTTAGGAAACTCTGACTCTTGTGACTCGGATTCCGAAATGCTGGGTGTTATTTCTATGATAAGTTGTAATGTTTAGAAAGAGTGGTGTTTGACAGGAAGATAATTAGTGCATCCTGTTTGGGATCAGAGTGACTTCGGCGTATATCTTATGAAAATATTTAAAATGAGTCGGTATCCAACAGTAGTGTTAACCTCTTAAGGGACATTGGCACATGTGTGTAAGTTTAGTTTCTTCAAAATTAAAATTACTCCGAATGAAAAAAAATTAAAATGTGTCGGAAAACTATTCACTACAGCATTCCTCAACAATAAAAAAAAAATGATAATGACTATGACTTTTTCAGATATATGAGTTCATACAGGGTGAATTACGAAACGTGACGATTATAAATAACTCATAAAATATGTACTGCACGCAAAAGTGTTTCGGACAAAATTTGTATGGTCATGAAAGGGGCATTCAATAGTAATATGGGGGTTTTATACCGTTTTATTGATATATGCAGGTCACCTTCATTTTTTTATACACAACGCCTATACTTTCTTCTTAAATTTTGATAATGGATCGCATTCAGCATAAAAAGTCATTATACTATGTAGGGCCTAAAACGACTAATTACTGAGATACGGACAATATAGTTATCTTGCATTACAAGGCATGCTGCTTCAACGGGATTGTTACAATTTGGAAAAGAACGTTGTTTAGGACGACAGATAATGTTTTTCCAAGTTCTCCTAGCGTCTGACATCGGTCTTGATCGAGTAATTCCTCCAACTTTTCGTCTTCAAATTTTTTCGGCGCGCCAGAACGTTCTTTATCCTCAAGTTCAAAATCATTATTTTTGAAGCGTTGAAACCAGTCTCTGCGTGTCGTATCCGACAAAGCATTGTCACCGTAAGTCACAACAAGAATTCTATGTGCTTCAGCTGCAGATTTCTTTTGAATAAAGTAGTGCAATAAAATTCCCCGCAAATACACTTTATTTGGCACAAAAGTAGCCATTTTCAGAACTAAGAGAAAATTACTTTGTTTACACTAAAGTGAACTACCATACACTGAAATTTAAGGTTAGATACGCTACTGCCTTGCATGTGTGTTATCATTCGAAATTCCACGAGCGGGGTACTGCTACTGTCATCTTTGAAAAAACAGCGAGAATTTATTCAAGGTCCTAACAGCTAAACTAATGATAAAAATCATGCAGAGAAAAGTACTACATTTATTAAGGCCTTCATTAAGAGAGACTTTATTAAGAGGAATATGATTATAACTGTTTACGGATTTTGTCGTTCGGAAGTTGCAGTCAACTGGATGCGACTCTCCCGACGATACAAAGGGGGTATTGCATCAGCCCAATACGATTGTGACTCTCTTGCCCATTTATTTTTTGTTATAACACGGAATCCCTTCGAAGCTCTGGACGCAGGTATGGATATAGTAGTCGATAAAAAATGAAAACAACATGTCGCTGAGCCGCACGCCACACGAGGACTTCCAAAAATACGTAAAAGCCTCGAATACTCGTGAAATCCGTCGAAGAGCTGCCTCGTTACAGAAAAATGCTGCACGCGAATTAATATAATAGTGAGCCGGGAACGACATATATATACGGTGTCTGCGTTGAAAACGTTGCTAGAGCTAAAATATTGTGTCAAGATAAATATCCTGATCGAAATCATCCATGGCATTCTACCTTTTTGAGATTTAGTAATCGTCTCAAAGAAACGGACACATTTAACATCCAAAAACGCAAATGCGAAATGATGATCGTCAATCTCGAAAAATCTTGAACCTTTGTTTTACAATTAGCAGCCATTGCACATAATCCACATGTCAACATACAGTAAATATTTCATATGAACGATGTCTAATATCTGGGACCGTGTTCAGCAACATTATCTGTGGTCATAAACAAAGTTATCCTTCAAATTATAACAGATCCGTTAAATCACTATGCTTTGTAATGCAGGATAATTGTTTTGTGAATATCTCTGTTATTATTCGTTTTAGGCCCTGCATAGTATTGTTATGTACAGTCCGGAAAATTTTATTTCATGCGGCCCTGAACTTTTTATTTTTCATCTGATACCAGTCGACCGTTAAAAAATTTACGTACAGATGTAAACCGAAGAGGTCTCGCTGTACAGGATTACTATCCGAGCAGCTAGCATAAACAAACTACGATCCCCTACAATCCTGGCAAGATATACTCCATGCTGCTTTGGTCCCCTAATATCCCTTCTAGAGTCCTACCACCTCCACTCATTTTTCCGCAGTTTTTCCAAAACCGAGCCCTATATAAGCGAGACACTTTTTGACTCCTCGGATTCAGTATTCTATAAAACGTCACGTTGTTACTTAGGGTACAGAAACTTAAAAGTCACGACTTCCATATACGTTGACTATTTGTAAGCATAAGATGTGGAATATCCCCGCGAACCGACGCGTGAATTTCGGCTAAGAGTAAATTTAAGAATCATCTATTGTAATTGCATATTGAACCACTTTTGATTATAACTGTTAATATACGTTTACATTCACATTGTGACATTTCAAACGTTTTAGTTATTTTTATTTTATTTCCTTAATCTTCGTGTAACAGAGCAACGATCTCCCTTATTCACTCTTACCGCTCGGGGTGAATAAGATTTTTAAAATTAAAGTTACGGGTGTTCGTTAGAAGAGAAAGAGTCTACGGGTTGCAACAATTTCCATTTCCCTTATACCAGCTAGTGGCGGGACCCCCGTATCCTTTGGTACGGGACTGATCCGCTATCCTAGCGCGAAAATACCGCAAGGTTTTTCGTTATTAACGGGCATACGGCGACCCTATAGTTAGCCGATAGGTTAGTCCGGTCCCCAGATATAATTCCCTGGATATTATTCCTCAACTCGTTGCAATCCTTAGCTCTCGCAATAAAAATTACATTAACGCATTCGGTCTCGTTCTGCCACTCGCCCGGCTCGTAACAGTATAATGACTTTTTATGGAGAATTCGATCGTTTATCAAAATTTAGAGACTAAATATAGGCGTTACAACGTATAACAGTATAAAATCCATATTAGTATTGAATGACCCTTCTTAGTGATGCAATTATTGTCCGAAATAATTTTTCGTGCAGTACATATTTTATGAGTTATTTGTTATAATTATGTAGTTCTAATTTCTAATGTTTCATGGCAGCGTGATATTATTTTATTGTCACTCATAATAGCCGATTGATAGGCTATCGGGCCAGGAGCATTAGCATGTGAAAAGGCTTTAAATTGGCTCTCGATAGATAAGCGTTGGCATCGAAAAGTCTATTAGCAGGCTTTCGATAGATAATGTGCCTGACAATGAGTTCTACTTACGGCTAGTCCGTTGACAATAGTAGTTGATTTGGATTAAAAAACCCTGACAATGTAGAAAGATATATTTTCAGCGTTATTACAAAGTTTCATCAATATCAGATCTCTTATGTATAAGTTAACTCCTTAAGTTTTTTTTACAAATTTTGGAAGGAACAGAGTATTTTGTAATATTAACGAAAATCAGTGAGCTTAAGTTTTTTTTACCAATTCTAGAATGAATAGAGTATTTTGCAATATTAACGAAAATCAGTGACCTTTTATCACGACAGGACCACGACACTAACACATAAATATTTCAGGGTATTTATTAAGTAGCTGAATCATAAGAGCCTCCGGTTCTTTCGACGAACAATACGAGTTTTAAACAAATTTCTTAATGACAAAGTGATCCCTGTCTTTCATGTCTGTAGACCATGATGAATATGCAGAACATGAATATCCGTATTAAGACTTCCTTTCAAAGAGACGAAATTTATCAACCCAAGGACCAAAGTCCTCCGGAAGATTTTATAAATATGTTAATTAAATGTATATTGTATTGCATATAAAATATGTATAATGTCGTCGACAGAAAATTCACTTCAAATTCATGTCGCCATGTCAAAATATGCAATTGTCTTTGATACTCCTTATGTTTTAGTATGAAATAGGGAAGACAGTTTTCGTAACCGGTGTCAAAATCGAAAGAGAGACTCCACGTTACTGCACGATCTATTAAAAATGTTATACTTTCCAAACAGACGACCTTTCGTAGATCAGTATCCGCGGCGAGTACAAGATGAAAGTGCATCGAAATTCTTTGAAATATACATATTATTTGAGATTACCAACTTTGGATCTAAAGAGTCAATGCAAGGAATAAAGAATATAAAAAAACGTCTGTACTTATTGTTAGAATGGAACTTGAGAAAAACATAATCATATATTCCTTATTTTCTTGTGCTTTTAAAGGGAAAAAGACTGATTCCAACTGTTCAGCTAAAGAATGAATTATACTTGGTTTAAAATGTAGAAGCAAGTGTAAAAAGGAATATTTAAACACGCTTTCTTAGTCTTTGTGATTTAAATATGTTACGAATTTATCTTCTTGCACGATACAAGCGATTTTAAGTCGCCACCTTCGTTGAGAAGAAATGTTAACTTTTAAGCTGCACGACATTTTATTTAGTGTGATTAATTTTTAATTGTCGAACAATATAGAAAAGTATAGCTCATCTACTATTTATTAATTTTAATGAGTCGTTGGAATGATTCATAAATTTTGTAAAGCAATCAATAAATAATGTAAGTGAAAAAAGTTAGTTTCAGCCTCATTTTCTGAAGACAAACCTCAAAATAACCCGAACGAATCTCATTGTTTTGAAGATTGTAAGTGAGGAAGCAAAGGTAAATAAGACCTATCGATTATCCACCTCGAGCATTTAATCTAAAAGTAAAAAGCAAACTTACGCAACACGTTTGCGGAATCCGTAGCAGGTGAATCGAAGTTTTATTGTCCATCCTTGAAACTCCAATAAAGACCGCACCCTACTGCTTACCACGCGCGGGGCATGATAAACTTGGGGACGCCTCACCAAAACCCAGCAATTTCATCTACGGTACTCAATCGCAGACATTTGCGCATTTTCACACAGACTTCTACTGTCGAAACACAGTATGAATATGTCCAAAGTTCCTTAATATAAAGTCCAGATCTTCTGTGATGCCATGACACACGTGGAATTCAATATTAATTGTTTAACATTGAAAATTAGATTTTTTAGTAAGAAATTGAGTGATTGTAGATTTTACAGCGTTCTGATTCCTCTGCTTAAACAGAACAATTATAAAACATTTACATATACTGTCATATTTTGCCAATAAATTTCTTAACAGTTTTTATATACTGACAAACATTACGTAACGTATGTATTGATAGTAAAAGGGCATTACAAGCGTATATATGTAGATATGTATGCATATTGGGTATTATTTCATTGGAAAGTGATATCAGTTATTGGTTATATTGAGGTAGACAGTGTGCTAATTACAACATTTTTATTTACTTATAGGCAGAGCAATATATTCACTGGCTAATCTAAAGAATTCGGAAGAAAGGACAATGAGACATCTAGTCTCTCGAGCGTTAAATTACAACCTATCATTACTGGTTCGGTGGACAAGAGTATTTATTATTCTCCGTTACGATTTTTAAACCACACGTTTACACCATGCCTTTGGAGATGCACTCAGCCCGAACCTATTGTAATTTCACACGCGCGCGCATAAAAATCTCTATGATAACTCATAAATTACTGTCCCTGCAGTTGATACGACGAAAACAAAGTGGACGAAATACGAACGATTTAATAACGACGATCTTCCGCATCCACTTCCTCTCATTTCTCCTTCAAAAGGTCGATGGAATAATTTAAGGTCGACGAGCTGGCCTCCCTTCATTCGTAATTGCTGCTCTCTATGTACTAGCCATAAATGAAGAGATTCTATATGCACCATGAAGAGACTTAAGTTAACCAGAAGTGTCACTTTGCCTTGGCCGTTGCCGAATCCCCTTAAGGTATCGCCATCCTAAGAGAATCCTGCTTAATTCCTGGCAAAAGGACCAACGCTGATACCGTCCGCCAAGCAAGTCGGGGCTTCCTATTCCGATTTCAGAATTTCTGGCTTCTACAGGCGTGATGCCAAAGCCACCCAGTGTCGGCTAAAGAGAAATAGGATATGCCACGCCCTTTCTATATACGTGCATGCTAGACCCGACGAGAAATTCTACGATTAACGGAGCGAATGGAGCTGATTCGTCATCCGACGAACTCCAACTTGCGTATCCGCATTCCGTACGAATCGACTCTACTACGATATCATGAGTTTAATTTGATTGGACCTTCGATCAGATTTGCGCAACGTTTCCCGAGTTTGCGGAGCTTCGAGTTATTCTGGTCACGTTGAAAACTAATATTCGTGCATGATAGCCTGCATTAAATACTGTACGCTAATATAGCTTTTTGTTGGTATGTATCCGTGTATACAAATCTATTACTATTATAAGCATTTACAATCTGACGAGATTATTTTATGGGAGAATTAAGTAATTGTTTAAAGAGGTAGCATTTAGCTGATACACTTGATAGACGTTATGAGTATAAATTTCAATGACATGGAATAATGTTAAGACTGATTTAAAAGTCAAGGTTGATCGTTAATCACTATTAAAATAAACATTCAGAAACATAACTGGATATTGAATTATCTGCGGAATGAGTTTGTTGTTTGTAAAAGGATAGATGTTACCGAACCATTTTTGATCGCACAAGAATGTCGTAATACGCCAAGGGTTTTGTGTGGATCCTGCTCAAATATCACGAAAGCAGTAGGTGTCCCAGAAATGTGCCTGAGGAGTCGTAAAAATTAATACTGCAGATAATATGTTTTGAGATTTCGATAAAAAAAAGGATAGAAAGGATAAAGAAGAGTGAAATTAGAATATTTTTAAAAGATAAAATTTGTTTATAATATAGATACATATTTTCTCTTATTGCTCACCCCCTTAAGACGTATTAAAAACTTTTGTAATTGATACGAAGTCTTAACCAAAAGAGGTAACAATACCCCGGGTGAAGGGAGTTCTATAATACATTTCTGAACCTTAATTTTATATGGTCAGTTGATTAAATTGTAATATTAAATGAAACTCTGGGTATATCAATCCACTTATTATAAATCATCATAACCAATAAGGTACTGATGTTTCTCGCTCGTTATTCAAGCATATGTAAACCATTGAAATGTATTGAAAATTGCATGCAATTAATTACGACTTGATACTAAAATTCTTGAACTGAATGTATAATATTATACAGCAGAATAAACACAAACGTGGAATCCTACATTTATAATACCTCTGACCACCATAAACATTACGCTCTATTAAAGTATCATTTCATTGTTCGCAACACTCAACACTTTCTGACGAAACGTGTAAAATTTCGTACACAATAATTATTACTTTCTTCAGTCGCTTTTAAATAACAATAAGCGTGTACTAATTGATCATTAAAATTGATGGTGCTTACTAGGTAGAGCGTTCCGCCGTAAAGAAATGACATACTCCTCGCCTTTCAGGCAGTACTTTATTTTAATTATACCCTTGCATCTGGAACCCTTGACTCGTCTCCCTAGGAGAAGGTTAAATGAGGCATGACTCTATTGCGTGTTGCTCGGTAACGTTGAAACGCGTCTCCCTCGTCAGTAGGGGATTCACATCGACGCGCTTTCTAAATGGACACTTGGAGAATCTCGCGCGTACCGACGCGTCAAATATGCAGTACATGCCCACTTTTCAGGCGAGACTCGTGCGCCAAATACACGAGCGCTGCCTGTAGGAATTCAGTATGATTTTGTTTGAAAGAAACTCGGAATTATGACACGGTTGCCATTTGTTTATTAAATAAATAACATAATATAGCAGATAATATGTTTGTCTTATCTATGTTATTATTTAATTAACTGATTCCAATTTTTGTTTCAATTTTATATAACTTGGTGTTAAATTCAATTTCGGTCTGATGTTGGATAATTTTTATTTCACAGATATTAATAGATTGAATGCCATGGTGGTTACCGGTGACAGACGGTATTGAATTCAATGAAATTTTTGTACATGAATATTTTTAAATAATAATATTCACATATTTACTAATATATTAAATATTTTAATTTTAGTGTTAAAGAAATAAAGTATTCCTGAGTATATAACTATTTTTACCTTCAACGTTTGTCCTCTGCAAAGATGTGATTTTAACAGAAAAAGTAGTAATGTCGAAACTTGATAAATACCGGCGGCATACAACGTATTAACTATGCTAGAATTTTTCAATCAACTTTCATTTACAATCAACTTTCATTTACAATCATTTGATTATTATTAAGTACAGATCGAAAAGATCTAACGGTGTAGCTTATTTTGGATGTTATAAACTTTTGCAATCAAGTTATAATTTATATTACGCGGTTCAAAGAAAATTAGTCCAACGTGTGTTGAAAGTTTTGGCAAACGTTGCGCACTTAGTATTATACTACTTTCACATTTGGAAGGACGAGGAAGATGCTACGTTCACCATGCCAAATCATAGAACAAATATAACAACCGGATCAAGGATTGTCACGCGCTACAGCTTGTAGCGCTTAAATTACTTTGTCCGCCTAAAATAGTTCATTGACACTTTGGCGAAGGCTCAACTTTGGACAAGGATACATAACGTGCTTCACCCGTATTTAGAACGTGCAGTGATTTCAACTATAGCCATTGTGTAATTAATGACACGTCACTGTAAATCTACGTGATCAATTCATGTATGTTAAAATGCCCGGTCATAGGGGCGTTTAGTCACGTTACAGTAGCAGAGATGGCAAACAGGAAGATGAAAATTCCAACTTCAAGCGCAAGACAGTGTTTAGACATAAGTTATCAACTCGCGTAACTTTCGGGACCACTTTCGAAGAGTGCAAATATTTTCGCTGGGGAATCATAAAGAAAAGGTTAATTTTGCGAGATTGCGAAGACTAGATTCAATGTTATTTGCAAGTTCTTTTAACGGGGTAACAACTTAAGTAAGTTCGCCAGCATTTGCAGAGGTTGGTCAAAGCGCACGCGGAAAGCGGCTTATGTCGCAAAGACATGGAACATTTATGGTCCTGGGAAAGTTTTATTTCGTAAATCGTCGTCATGTTTTATGAAGTAATTCCTTCGTATTTAACGAACGTTTCTTTTTTTTCCACAACTGTAATCGTTGAGCATTATCGGAAAAATGTGGTGTGCATATTTTATGGTATTACTTCCTGCAGTAATTATTTGGATGTGTATGCGATTGTATGTGGACCGTTATCAGGAAAAATAAAAATAGTAGCGGTGAATGTGTTGTGAATATTGGCAGATTACTATTGAATTTTAATACGTCCTTATTGAAGCAACACGAATAATTTTGCAATTTTGAAGACTTCGTTAATCTTCTTTGTGGCCAGTAATAATTTCACACTGTTTATATTCTTCGCATTCTATTAACCTCTCTTTTAATGGGCTGTCTATCTTATTTTCTGAATCCATGATTTCATTTCTATGTACGCTTTCCACAACAGTGTACAATACCTTTACTGCATTAAAAAGTCTCTGAAATTGTTCTGGAATAGAAACTTCAATTTCTCTGATAAGACCTTTTTCGATATGAATTTCAAAATTATTATGTGCACTGAATAATAAAGACTGTGTTACACCATCAATATTAATTGTCGATATTGATTATGTTAGTGTAACAGTGTTAATAGTATGTGTAATAGTATGTGACTCTGCAAATCATACTTTAATGACCTCTTCAAAATATGAAGGACTTCACGAATCACAATTTTCCATCTCATCTGCACGATTCCTCGTAAAAAAGTACCTTTTAAGTTACATTTAACTGCTTTCGTTTCATCTTGAATCATTGTTTAAACGCTTTAATATAAACGCTTAAATATATTTTCGACAAAAATTCCCTTATAATTTTGAGGAATTCCGTATTTAATCCGGGGCAACAAAAAAAGCCTATATCGCCGATTAAAAATTAAAAACACTAGGCGTACCGGCGGAAATGTGTTTTAAAGATGTATTTATGACTGCTGACCGCCGTATAGTTAATTCTCAAATAAGAAATAAATGGCATTAATAAAAACATAAATTTGATTAAATACATGTTGAATGCATTTTCAAAGTGTAACATAAATTGTGTTATTAAATAGCTCATTGCCATGGAATCAGCGGATTAATTAATTAAATCACGTTAAAAAAGATGAACTATAACTGCATATAAATGGAATGTTATAACGTTATCTCGAAGTTGCCACCAATCTCCTAGAATATTTTAATAATGGACAAAGTTACAAGGAAAGACGATAGTAATTATTTGAGTTGTGTACACTGCTAACAGCCTAATTAGAAACTTGCTTCTCGCTCATTACCAACGTACCAGGTTATGAAACATAGCACCATATTCATTGTTATTTATTTTAAAAGTTAATGCAAAATTCAGGCAAAAATATAACTAGTAAATACGCTTACGCTACACGTAAATTATTTATTCTTCTATCTTCAACAATAACATATCGGCGTTGCGTTATTACGACGGAGACAATATGCAGGCTTTGTTTGATAAGAAATAAATAGAGGAAGAACAATGTGCGATTTAAATCTCTATAGTGAATACGCTTTGGAATATTTTCATTTCAGATAAAGTATTTGCTAATCCCACTACAAAATTACTGGACAGTGGAATTTTAAAAAAACATATCTCTGCATATATTCCATGAATAGGGAACTTAATACTATCCAGTATTAAAAACTTATTAATAAACTAAAACATCAAAAATACTAATACTATAGGGTCCAATTCTAATTTAGTCTCAGACGAGCGACCAAAGAATATCGGTACTTGTCTTCTAATAAACCGAACAGATTCCCTTAGAATTAATTTACAATATCGTAAAGTAGAAGCTAAACTGAACGCGTGTAATTAAAAACAAATGACTAACTTTATTAATATAAAAAAATACTAAAGACATAGATGTAGACTAAACATTCATGATAGCCCTGAAATCCGTCACCTTCCAAATCACGTACTCTAAATATCCACTCTCGCTCATATACAAACCATCCACACTCACTAATTCCAAAATTAATACTATTTATCCGTAGAAAATTCTGTTCCTACAATACTTTAAACCAGAGGTGCAGAAATTTTGCACGCCAGAGCCGTCCTTGGAGGAGCTCCGCCTGCTACTCCTTCCCGTGCAGTCAAGAGCTCGCTGATTGCTTTGCCTTTCACCTGCTAGGCGCGGACTTATTGGTATCTACTAGCGCGGAAGCGCATTGGGGCGATATCTATACCGTTTGGCCACGACAAAGAACACGCGCGGTATGAGGCATGGGATAAGGGGAGAGTGTCGCTCGCACCGCCTATCCCCACCATATCGGCCCTGAAAACCTGAGATCGACTTATGACAACCGAAAACGCAACACTTCTTTCGTCGTTCCCATGACGATGCAACGAATATGCGGCTCTTTAAGTCAGGCACGCGTTAGAATCGAAAATGAAGTTAGAAAGAGGGATGTCTCTATATATCCATCAGGTGAATCAAAACAAACCAGAGGCCAGATGACTTCTTTCGGATATTTGGGCTGTAGTTAATCACTCGCACAAGATCAGTTTCAGATCGCACCACGTCGGCTGCAGGGTATGCCAAAAGTATTGTTAGTGAAAAAGTATGCTCAGATATATCTTAAATCAAAAAGGATTAATAGCTTTTAATGTTTTTAGACTTCGAGCAATGGTTCTTGCACGCACAATTGTAAATTAATTTCCAGCGTAAGTAGTTAAAAAACTCCGCGATAGTAGATTGCCGGGCTTTCTCGCGCCAATGAATACATTGTTGTCAGCGCGGCCGCCTTGGCGATACATTTTACAATCCTGCCTAGCCCCTCGTTAACAAAATGTCAATAGGTTTCCACATCACCCATAGGGTACTATTAACAATGCGCTTTTTTTGCAGTGGTATCCCCTGTAGGCCTATTCCACTGCATCAATGCCCTTTTTCGCTAAATCATTGGTGAAAAACCGCATTAAAAAACAGATTAAAAAAATATTTTGTAGTAATTATACATATGAGCATCCACCTCACCGATTTCAATGATTTTTTCGATATGTTGTCGGGATCATATGAATTAGTGATTGAAATCGGTAGACCCTCATCTCTAGAATTACTACAAAGTATTTTCGTCATTTACTTTTTAACGCGGTTTCTCACCAACAATTCAACGGCAAAGGGCATCGATACAATGGATCAGGCCTACAGAGTTTACCAATTGCAAAAAAGAGCGTATTGGTACAGTACCTCATGGGTAATGTGGAAACCTATTAACACTTTGCTAGCGGGAAACTACACAGGATTGTAAAGTATATCGCCAAGGCGGCCGCGGCGGTAATATTCTTTGACGTGAGAAAACCTGGCGTTCTGCAATCGCGAAATTTTTATAATATAAATGTCGCCCTTGCGCGCCACCACGCATGCCCCAGTAGGTCCGGCCATGACGCCGAGCAGCGGATGTGAATCAGTGACATCTCGGCAGTGTATGGGTGAAGTAGACGGCGTGTCTCCAAGGACGGCTCCGACGTGCAAAATTTCTACACCTCTACTTTAAACAATTAAATATTATACACCTTAAGAATATAAAATTCGGCAAGACATTTGTGTATATAAATTCGGGCGGACAGACATATTTTTCTATTGTCTATGAAATCAGTTACATCTCTATATAAAATAGTGGTCGGGATATTTTCATTCCTGTAAAGAACATTCGCCTTATATACAGTTAGAGCAGTGTTTCTCAATCTGGGATCCACCGTCCTCTAGGGACCGCGAAGGGGTTACTTATTTGAAATTCTGAATTGATTCAGGAAAAGCAGATCCACCCACCATATTGAATGTACAATTGATGACTAAGATTTGCTATTTTCTGGATTACTAACGGTTTCATAAATAATATTTTGATAATAGTAGCTTACATGTTAATTGTAGTTCCTCTAGAAAAAGGGTTTGTGAGGAATTTAAAAAACAGTAAAGAAATCGTCACGCGGAAAATCCTAAAAAAATTTGAGAATCACTGAATTAGAGAGAAATATTAGTTAATAATTGCAATCAAGAAACAATATCTATCCAAAGAAACTAATACTCGTGTAATATTTTCCCTTTATTACTTTTCCTTTCTTTTAATAACTTTACAGCAAAAATATTGAGAATATTTATGTTTAATGTAGATCGCACATATTATAAGGAGGCAGAGGAGTAGATATGCAATATTTTGACTATAACTAGCGAATTTTGAATAGCGACATAAAATATCGATAGAATGTTGGTGTTGTATGGTTGATGTAAACTTGTGCACAAAGTCATTACAGCATTTCGATCAATATAACAGTTTACTGTAAGCCATTGAGGTTAATATTCATTAATATTCCTAAGCAATGTGGACCTTTTAAGGATGTATTTAATACACGGTACGTATCGTTTTCTCACAAATGTTTTGCGAAAGTTACGGAAATTACAAAAATGACGAGTTGAATATCTTCAAAAATTGTTTTGAAGCATATAAGTGAAAAAAATATTGAGATATCAGGAGCGAAGAAATATAGCTTCACATTTATTTTACAATTTTTAGTTTGTGACGAAATAAATATTAGTTAAAGGGAATCTATAAGCCATCTAATGTACCGTATAAACGTTTTATGTGTTTTTAATGTTGAATATTAGTAACTCCACGCCATTTATCGTGTAATAGAAAAATGACGTTAATACAGAATATTGGAGATTAATAGAGAAGTCAGTATTGAATTGTAGCATGTACAGATAAGTCAAGTAGCACGCACTCATTTTTTCTACATTTACATGTAGAATTTCGTATTATTTTACACTCTGCTATAATAACGCAATTGGTATAAGCAATTATACGGTCCTATTTTAATTTAATGCCGGACGAGTCCCCAAAAAATACAGATACTCGGCCTTGGAAAAACAGAACAGGTTCCCTTAAATTAAATATATGGTATCGTAGCTTAAAAAATAGTAAGCACGCGCAAACAAAACGAATCACTAACTTTATTAAAAATATATATTACTATAAAATAACAAAATTCAATAAACATTAATTAACTGTAAAAATAACTGTAAATATTGTAAATCGCACAAAAATTCTGTCTCTCCACTCTCTAAATTCTCAACTCAACTCACTCGCTCTCAAAATTCACGCTCGCATCCACCCTCGATACTCTTTCTCACAGCATGCATTTTTCGTCTTCCTCACAGCATGCATTCCCAATTGCACTCCCACATTTTCTCCTCATCCATAGACTAAACATTCACGCTAGCCCTAACATTCGTCGCTTTCCAAATCACGCACTCTAAACATCCACTCTCACTTGTCTACGATCCATCCACACTCACTAATTCTACAAAAATTCCGGTCCGACACAATCATTATTATTTTGAAATAATTGCTTATTTTGTCAACCATTGGCTTAATCAAATACACACCATTAAATATTGTTAAAACAGTGAGCGTCAGTTTTTCTCTAGTAGCATTTGATTAACTTCATTTGCCCTGTTATTTCAAAGCTTTTCCACACATGTTTGCACTATTCTTTGCTCAATACGATTCTCTCTGTACCTACTCTTCTATTCTTTCGGGAATTTTCAAGCATTGGATCGCCCGAGGTTATAAAAATCTAACCACACCAATTTATTTCCCAGCAGTACGATTGTGTAGCTGTATTGCATATTTACACGACGATTGAATAAAATGCAGAGCTACAATTGGCCGATTCTGTGCAATATTGCAATAAGATTGAAACTTCGATGGAGTAAATATTAAAAATTAAATTTATACAAACTTCCTTGCCCTTATCTATTTTCGCAATCTTGCTAACTCTATTTGTCAATGTATCAACAAAAATTTCCGTAAATGGGATAAAAGAACAACAATAGTCATATACCTTTAACAATTTTATATACAAAAAATTCTGGCTTTTATTAAATAAATTCTCGCTTTTTCACCTTTAATATAATTTTAAGAGAAAATCAAAAAATCATAAAATAATATCCTTCTCTTCTAGTAAATAAAACGAGTAAAAATATAAAATTATAGAAACTGCAGAATGTTGACATCCTAGTCTGAGCTACAAGTATATCTACGGTCACCTCCATGATCTCATTATATCCAGAAATGAGTGCTACTTGCATATTAACACTAGAACTACTGTTTATTAATTTGTACGTAAAAATTCTAGGAAACCATCATTTTGACTATCTTTTTATTTCAAGTGTTAAAGGATCGTTCAGTTTTGGAAAAAATCTCTGGAACCACTTTTTTCAACAATATTCTTGTAGCATACCGGCTACAAGCATAGGTGAATTCCAGTGAAAATTGTCAGCCTTTCCCTTTGTCCTCTTCGACTGTCATATGAGAAACGTTTGTTCACTATTGGAATCATTCCAACGGCTATTAGGTAGTATTACATCCAAATAAAACTGACAGATATTTTGTTTCCTATTGAAACGAGAAACTTGATTATATCGTCGACAGCATACGAGATAAGTCGATATTTCTCTAACTCCTTTAGCTGCTGATGAATGATTTTAAAGAGTTAGCTTTATTAATGAAATTAAATGCAATTTGAAACATTGAGCCGATGGTCACGAATGATATTTACGAGACTGACTTTACGTAGACTGTGACGTTTATTTCTGGCGCGGAACTTTCGTACAATATTGGCAGTCGAATACGTACAACGTAGTACATAGCCTCGCGCCGTTAATGAATCTAGGATAAAAACACTTCGTCCTTTATACCCGCGTTTTCCGTTGGACTCTTCTCGGATTCGTCCACAGCGTGAAAAATATCTCATTGTCAGGGGGGAAAAGGTTTCCCGAGTCGAAATTGTGCCGGGAGAGCTCCGATGCTCATGCCCGTTTAATCGTTTGTTACTCGATCGGACCGGGGCGATTGAGCGGCCCGGTCATTCGACCTTTGCCATGTGTCGGACACTTTTGCTGGACAACACAGATTATTGTCCACCACAGACTTGACTCAATTTGCATCGGAATATAAAATAATAAAATAGTTATCAGACGTCGGAATATAAGGATAAGAGACGGAATATGTATGCCTGTTTTCGACTATAAAACGAAAGGACGAAAAACAAAAACCTCAAGGAAATCGGCTTTGAAAATGTGTCAGTGGCTGAACATGTCTGCAGAAATCTTAAAGTTGGCCCCCTGACTGAGGTGTGTATGTATGAAGATAAGAATGCCGTTTTTCCCGATTCATAAAAACTTTACGAATGACAAGAACAAACCGAGACATTCGAAATGGAACACCGATTAGAGATAAACAAACGAAGCAAATTTACAAAACTAACGAAACGAAAAGTCGGTTTTTACAAAACATAACGAAGCAATACGCGAAAAAATAAAACGTAGCTCTTGCATTTAAATTTTTGCAAGCCAATACTGTACTACCAGATAGATATTTCGCGAGAATCCCTGTAGATTTATGTTCCCATAAATAATATTGTGTGAAAATCGTGATCCTCTAAGTACTTAGGCGCCGCCCACACGAAGTTCGCCTAAAATCTGTCGATTTCTGCGGACTGCGGAAAACTTGTACTTCTAGGTATTATATATCCTGTACAGTCTTTTACTTTGAAACGTACACTTTCTAGAATATTAAACCTTCGCCTAATGTGAAACGTTCTTTATGCAGAAATACGTTTGAAACGGTTGGTTCTAGAATTTCAGCAGAAACGTAATTCACGTAGTGATGAAACGCACTCCCATTCAGCGAGGTAGGAATTCTCGTTTTTAAAATTGCCATTACAGAAGTAGATTGAGACAAATACTCGGGCGAGCTGTTATAAGTTCGTTTCTAGTTTGATTTCGTACCAGAGGCACGGTTGTTCCGAATAAATCAAAGCCCCGCTCGTTTCTGCTGCAGAGGCCAGAGCCCAGCAGAGAGTGGTGCGCCTTTTCTGAAATAAAATGGTGAATGGAGATGCAGAAACTTAAAAAGGGAAAGGAAAGGAGGGACTCCGACGGAATGTAAAAGAGGGAAGATAAAATTCACCTCTCGATTTACCAGCACGGTTACCTCTGCCACTTTGATTCATAGAGAAAGATTTAGGAATACCCATTTCTCTTCGCGCAACCGGTCGTGGAAAGAGACACGGGGAATTCGAGACGACAGAAATATGTCCGGAAAAAAGCCAATCGACCTAAATAAATTATCAAAAATCTGCGGTGAGAATGTTTTCACCAGAGGAACTTTTTATCTGTAATATATCGCATATTAACGGACGCTGATATTATCGTTTTATACTGCAACTCCGTGTGTAGCTCCGAGGTAGAAAAATATATTGTAGTTACTTTGACCTTTCACCTCGTAGAAATTCGCTAATGATCGTACAGAACGGTCGTTTGTAATTCTAGCAATTGATGTTAAAATGGCCTGCGATGTTTGACCGTACGGTGCAGCAGTTCCTATTGAAATAACCCGGCCACATGCCTGTTGCAATTGGATGCTCGCGTTTCGAACATTTGGTGTGTAATTTCGAGATGGAATCATCACGAGAGCTTTCCTCTATCGACACGTAATATAGAAGCAAATTGACGAATAAGGTAGAGGACGACGGGCTTCTACGGCTAAGCGTTTCCAATCGATTTCAGGACCTTATGATGATCCATCGTCTGTGAATTGATCTCAACTATTGAAATCTGTTCAATAAACGATGAAAATACTATTCAAACCGTTAATAATTCTTCGAGTCTAATCATCGTAGACGAAGAAAGAGAAAAAGTGACAATGTAGGAAGCGAAGTATAGAATAAAACAAATAAATTTTATGTAACATTATAAATACACAAAAATATAAATAATATTTTACAGTAGAGAAATGTAATAAGCCGAATATCTTAAATGTTTACCATGTAAGCCACATTTAAAAAAAAAACATGAATTTCTAAAACTATAAACCTCATTTTCCGAATAATTAAATCTAAAGTCGTCGTAATAAACTCACATATCATTCATAAATATTTTAAAAATAAATATTGTACAATGAGGGGAACAATAATTTATATCACTACACACGATATTTTATACTTTAATATGGCAGTAGTAGCACTGTTATTGGCTTCCCCCTTAGAAAATATCGATCTATAAAATGCCTCGTAACGATATGGTTTGCTAGAATCGCGACCATCCATATTATTGCTGAAAGTTATCCGTGAACTTCGTTAGAGACCGAATGACTCCCTACAGTTAGATATCCTCGGACATCATTATAAACCGGTTGACTTTATGGTATTGTACCCGAGCTCCCTCACGAACCGGTCGACTTTCCATATACAAGATTATTCTTTGGCTAGGATTTGCCATTTTATAAACAGTTATACAACTCTGAATGTATTTTGTAGGAAGCTTACTTTATATAACAGATTATGCAACATATTCGCGTGTGACAACTTCTTATTGTAGGTACTATTACGTACTGGAAAAAGTTCCTGCGGATTCTTAAGTGAAGATTCAAACACTCTTTTTAAAGTTTTTAAAAAAAATAGTTTTATACTGCGATGTAGTAACCATTGAGTTCCATGCTACTTTTTCGAGCGTTCCTCAAGCTTATACATCCCTTCCTTGTAAAAATTGGGTGTTTCATTCGAAGGAAATTGATTAATTGTCGTTCTGATCTCGGTAAAATTTTTAAAATTCTTATTGGCAATGAAATTGGACAATGAAAAAAATGAATATTAATCAAAAAGAGGCAAATCGGGACTACAAAGAGGATAAGAGTAAAAGTTCCCATTCGATTTCTATTATTTTTTGTAGTAGATGCGACATGAGATCAATGCGTGTCGTGCAATGAAGTACTCGTGCTTTTTCTCCACTGTTAATCGGCATGGAGTTTATTTGTTCAATATTTTACGGAAGTCCAGTGAGTGCAGTCGTTTTTTGTCGGTGGATTCATCACATTGAAATACATTGCGAATTTCTGACTAAAATCTGATCGATATTCATTGTTAAACAGAAAACCGCACGAACTTTTTCTGGTTCCTAACAGATATGAATGTACACTAAAATTGCAGACTGTCAGTTCAAAGAATATTTGATATAACAAAATTCTTTTAAGCGTTTTCGGTTATTCTATACTTACGTTAAAAGGGATTTATTATACAATAAAAATTAAATAGATAATAATAACAGACCACATGCCATGATCGCATCAGACTAATTGATAAAACCCTAAAAATATTATAAACCGACACGAAGTAACAACTACGAGAATTTCTGCAATTTCCTGCATTTTCTTATACAAGAAGAACGATACAGAATAATACTGTCAAACATCAGTTCTAACTTTTTATGAAAAATTAATTCAATGCATAACTTCCGAGATTTCATACGAACCGTTCATTTTTCAGGTAAATGGCTCATGGAGTCTTCCAGGTTTCGTTTGCGACTTTTACATCGCGATGGACGTCACATGCAGCACTAGTTCTATCTTCAACCTCGTAGCAATCTCTATAGACAGGTGAGCATCCCTTTGCGCCAACGAACGTAAAGGAAACGTGAAAATCCTGACTGTTTGTTCGTATATCGCACGTGCGTTCCACTACTTTCGTGAGATTACGTTACGATGATTGTCGAGAGGTCCAAAAAATCAGAGCGCGAAACGGGTAAATCCTGATTCGGTCGGTTCACGTGACAGGAATGTGAATCGGCAATGGGGTTGAAGCTTGTACTGTCGACGGTGTAAAAATGACTCAACCGGAAGCAAGTTGGCCACGCGTCACCTTTTCTAAAGCTGAAAATTTTGTAAATACCAAATTTCATCAGGAACGCGACAGGGTACGATTTTGCATAGGAGTGGCTTGAAAAATTACCGTCCGGGTGACGAGTGCTTATAGGCGTCTTATCGCGTTTCTCATAATCCCGGGAATTTACGACTGTCAGATATAAGTCAAGGTTTTCTAGTATGTAAGAAAAACAGGAAAAGAATATCCTTGACAGCTTTCGTTCGACCCCGTTGCCGTGAATTATGGATGAGGATAATGTAACGATCCCCGAGCCTTCCGCAATTTCTCTCATGCGAGGCGATGGTCGATATACGTGAGCTATAGATTTGCCGTTCCTTACAAATTTTCTTGCAAGATTTTGTGATACATGTTCGAATGTGAAATCGTTTCGTTTGATGCATTACCACTTTTTTGTCGAAGGACCATTAGTTCATATTATATGTATTTCTCCTATACTAAAAATCGGTTAACTTTCTGCTCGAGTAATTCTTTCGATAAATTGAATCGTCTGCGCAACTGTTTATAAAAGCTTTGGGGCAAAGACGTATCGACAAATGCATTTAGACCCGAGACGGTCATTTGAAACAATTTGTGTGAAGAATTGCGAACAACTGTTGCGATGTAGAAACGGTTGTAAATTGAAAGAGATGTGCCATAGTTTGAACTGTATTTGAAGAGGATTATACAGATTAGAAATAATTTACTGTTGCGTGCTTACTTTACTGGAGTTTATGACATATATAATCTATGTAAATTCCTTGAAAGTGAGAATAGAAGTCTGTTTTTTTTTAAATCACTACATGGTACAAGAGACTGGATCGTGCGCGGACATCGACAAATTTTATCAAATATGAAGAACTATGGATGAGTATAATATTATAGTTCAGTGGAGGTTGTAGCTGTAAAAATAGGAGTTGAGGACTTGTGGATCTGTTTCGTTTCACTGTACGTTTATACGTACATATCCCGATTGTGCGATGTATGAACAAACAATTTCGATATATCGTGTTTCACGCGAATTAAAACCCTAACCACAATAAATAAAACGGAGGGCAACGACGTAACAAGGACAAATATTTACACGTTTAAGTTATTATTTACTTCGATTCATGTCCAGTGCTTTGCCGTTTTAATGCTGATTTTTGGGATAGAGTACCACATTTCATGCGACTTATTGGTGATTATGGGGGGTGGGGGGGTGTTATACCGTTTCAAACATGAAAAAGATAAGAAACAGAATCAAATACTCTGGCACAGAAGTGGCCAACAAATTGATCGCAATTAATAGGTCGATCGCGAATCGCTTCTTGGTCGATCACAGCCGGCAACAAACAATTTCAACGCGTAAATCCCCTCCACCATTGTCACTTATTAGTACACAAGACACTAGTTTTATTGTATTAAATGCCAAGATTTCGGTTAGGTACATCGCGACACATTTTTAAGAAATCAAGTCCATCATCTATACACATACGTTGACCACCCCTGCCCAAGAGCAGTAGCGGGCAAATGATGGCCCTCTTACAATTAGAGGTACTATCCGACCCGCCGTACATTTTAAAGAATAGCGTAGTAATTTGTAATTTAAGCGTTTTAGAAAAATTAATTTAGAGGGTTGTTCTTTTTTTGCATGCACGAAATTTCCCGTAAAAATTAAAATATTTATTTGCATACGAAAAATATAGTTGTGAGAATTTAAATGGCAGATGAACATTTAACTTTACTTCTAAGAATAAATACATCCCGGTTCCAACCAGATTATGAGGAACTTTTAGAAATTCATTGCATTAGTAATAAATTTTTTTTTAAATAAAATATGATTGAGTCCTTATTGAGTTTTATAATAAATTATATTGGCCCGTCTAAATTTTTTCTTTTTTTATGTCGGGCTCCTAAAGAAGTTTGCCCATCAGTGCTCTAAAGTAGTCATATTTTCTGTGATACTTTCGGCGACGGCCTTCATTGTTCTCAGCTGCCTTGCACTATGAATGAGTGTCGCATAGTTAGCTTTGAGAGTTCTCTGGTCTTTCGTCTTCGACAGGTCGCTAACAGTTATGTACTTAATTAAAAAAAAGTGCGGATTTCCTTTGCTGTCGTTGTAAATAAATTCAATACATATATATTGGTCCTTGCCATAGAATGTTTTACAGCAACGCTAGTTTCTTCGTGCCTTTTCAATATAATCGGATTTTGAAATAGTTTCAATATTGGAATAACATGTAAATGGTTGAAATTAAAGAGACGTATAAAAGAAACATTTTTTACAATCATTACGAGTTATTTCCATAAATTGTTGTAACGTGAAAATTGCACAGTTTTATGATGTTAATGTTGCTAATGTCCTTGCGAGGGGAAAATATTGAAAGAGATTTAAATAAAACGGCAATAACACTATATATTATCGTTTTTAGTTCTACGAAGCTGAAAGTTCATTGAGCTGTATTACGTTACTTCTTTGTTCTGTGTACATATTTATTACTTTTTTCGGACTGTACTTAATGCTAAGTCGTAAATCTCACTTGAAAATACATTCGCCAGAAAAACAAAAGAAGCTCAGTCGACTCTGAATGCTAGGACAACGATTAATATAAACCTTTCTTGGATATACACGCTGATGTATGCATTTTCCAATACAGAAAAACGATTGTACTCCATTAAAGACCTTTTCACTTTATACTGCATTCTGTGGAGCGTGCCTAAACCTATTATTCCAATTCAAGGCGCCTTTAAAAGTAGCTACATTTTAATTTAATTTAACGATCGAATTTTTAGTCGTTGCATCCTTTCAGACTCTTCTTTACACTCAACAACATCGTTTGACCTTTTACTGCGAAAACTTTTTATAAAAAAACGATGTGCACACGCTGAAATTATTGCATTCATTAACAAAAGTTCTTAAATCTTCAGTTCTACTTCTTGAATTAAAATATACAATTTTTACAGTAATAAAAATCTATGACACGAAAACGAACACAATTAATCGACACAGTTGCCCAAAACGACAAGATATCCATTCTCTTCAGAAGTCCATCAGAAACAAGAACTGCAACATGTTAAAGTAATTTTGTTTTGCAAGAATTGACTGTGCAATTTCCATCATCGAATTTTTAGGAAACCCTGAACATACATTAGTACAAGAAACTTCATACAAATTAAGGATAGTGCTCATTCGTTCTACAAGTCGAACATTTACCCTTAAGACGTATTTTAAAAATTGCATAACACTTTTTTTTACTCAAAGTAGTACACGAATGAATACACAGGAATGGCAGAGTTTCGATAGTTTTATTTCAGAAATCGTAGAACACATATCGCATTTTCACAACATCACTATCTTATGAGTATTTTCTACAAAATGTCATTCATTCTGTATCAGTGAATTTTCTTCCATGTCATCTGCGATACCAGCCAATAAAATGTAAATTCTTGTACAAAAGAAGGAAATGTCAATCTTCCCGGTAAAAGTCGGTAGTTTAGAACAGAATCAAAAGATATATTTACTGTGCTGTTCAAAATATAGCTATTTCAGCCTTCACATTTCTCCTTCATAGGCAGTTCAGATTATAAACTTACATTTAACGAGTACACCTCGTGCAATCTTACTGTTGCGCGTGTTATGTGACCGCGAACCGCTGTTTATCACTATGAAGAAACAACTGAATATTTCTAAATATGCACAACGTTTATTACATCACGACTATACAATTCACTATACATCCACATTGAAGGACGTTAGACCGCAGAATCTATTTTTCTATTATCTATAACAAGCTTTCAAATTAATTGCACGCAAGACACGTCTTCGGAGGAGTGCAGCCTACTTCTTCCGATCGCACGACTTGGATCCCGTGGATCCTGTATTGTCCTGCTAAAGTGAGGGACCAGAAACAAAGCACTTGGGACGGAAGGGCAGATTGCTCTCGCACCGCCTATCCTCGCAATGTCGATTCAGGAAACCTGAGATCGACGAATGACAACCGAAAATAAAACACTCCTTTCGTCGTTCACATGACGACGCAACGAATGTGCGGGTCTCTCTTGCCCATAGCGCGTCAAAATCGAAAATGCGTGAGGGAGAGGGATGTCCCTATCCGCCGGGCGAATCAGAGTAATTTACCCCACAAGTGCCTTGTTTCTAGTCCCACACTATACGACAAAGACGGCGCGCGGTAGGAAGCACGGAGTAATGGGAGAGTGTCGCTCGCACCGCCTGTACCCGCCATATCGGACCTGGAAACCTGTGATCGACTAATGACAACCGAAAACAAAACACTTCTTTCGTCGTTCACATGACACCGCAACGAATGTGCGGCTCTTTAGGTCAGTCGCGCAGTAGAATCGAAAATGACGTCCGAACGAGGGATATCTGTATCCGGCCGGCGAATCAGAACAAACCACAGGCCAGAGTACTTCTCTGTTTTTGCGAGTTATACTCATGGTGACATAGAGCAGGCTCATGTCACTGATACACAGACACTCTGTCGGTGTCATGGCCGGACCTATTGGCACGAGCGTGGTGGCGTATTGGGGCGGCATTCGTATCTAACCGCTCGCGCTGGAAAGACATGCCACGCGCGTCGATCGCGGAAAACAAAACGACGTGCGTAGCACGTCGACCAAGGTTATTTGTTGAAGAACAGTTTCAGATCGCACCTCGTCGTGTGCAGGGTAAAACAAAAGTATTATTAGTGAAAAAGTATGCTCTGATATGTTTTAAATCAAATACAATTAGTAGATTTTAATGTTTTTGGACTTCTGGCGATGATTTGGTGGAATTCAACCACTATGTGATGCATTACGGCGAAATATAATGCTCGGCCGCAACAATGTATTCTTTAACGCGAGAAGGCCTTGCGTTCTGCTGTCGCGGAGTTTTTTCACTGTTTGCGCTAGAAATAAATTTGCAAATGCGCGTGCTAGAACGGAGTATTATATTTCGCCGTAAGGCGTCACGTAGTTGTTGAATTCCACCAAATCATCGCCAGAAGTCCAAAAACATTAAAATCTATTCATCGTATTTGATTTAAAACATATCGGAGCATACTTTTTCATTAATAATACTTCTCTTTTACCCTGCACGCGACGTGGTGCGATCTGAAACTGATATTCAACAAATAACCTTGATCGACGTGCCACGCACGTCGTTTTGTTTTCCGTTACCGACGTGCGTGGCACGTCTTTCCAGCGCGAGCGGTTAGATACGAATGTCGCCCCAATACGCCACCACGCGCATGCCAATAGGTCCGAACCTGGCAAGTGAAAGGCAAAGCATTCAGCGAGCTCTCGAGCGCAGGGGAAGGGGAAGCAAGGACGGCTCTGGCGATCAAATAAAGCTTGAGCCTGACATAGAGCATGAGGAGATCTGTGGTACCAAAGACGTGCGGTCGGAGGAGGTAGGCAGCGCTCGTTCAAGGACGCGTATGGCAATCAGTTAACTCCAAGACTGATGTATAATAATTGACACGTATTGTAACTTATTATTAATAAGATTAATTCTACTGGGTGCGCCGTGTATAACAATATGTAAAAAAAAGTACAGAACTCGTCATTAAAGTTTCTCATTGCTAAATTTCATCTTCTTACAAATAAACAATAATCAGGTAGTCGTAAGCGCAAGATAACAATCGGTTGCTCTCATAATGACTAAGCAGGGATAAGGAATTCGCGAGTCTGTAACGAATTTACGACGATACATCGCCAATCACGCGAAAATTGCTCCAGTATATGTGAAACAAATTTGAATTGCAGATACATAGCAGTGACCCAGCCGATAAAGTACGCCAAGCACAAAAACAATAGAAGAGTGTGGTTGACGATACTGTTGGTCTGGGCGATATCGGCCGCGATCGGCAGCCCGATTGTTCTTGGCTTGAATAACACGCCCGACCGAATACCGGACCAATGTCTCTTCTACAACACAGACTTTATCATCTATTCGAGCCTATCCAGCTTCTACATCCCTTGCATCATCATGGTGTTTCTCTACTACAATATATTCAAGGTAAAGATATCAGTATGCACGATATATTGAAGCGTTTTCACTTCCTTTTTTTTGCTTTGTTGTGTAATGTAATGATTTGATATGTATTGTGAAGAGCTGACGAGAAGTGTATGCCGTCAGTGATTGGCTATAGTGTTCGTGTGGTTTCTGTAAACATAGCTGTAGGTTGAACGCTTTCTAATACTATTATAACTTTTGATATTCAAGGGGGTAGCTCTGCTTTTCCTGGTTAACAGGTCGATATCTCAGCATCTTTTGTACAAAAAACTACAACAATAATGAATTTGAAAGTTTGTGTATGTGTAGTTACACCTTCTTTGTATTACACTTTGTTCAATTCGATACACTTAAAAATACAGGTTGAATTAACCATTAACTAGAACGCTCAGCACAATTTCTTTATTAACGGTTGAAATGATACCCCCCCCCCCTCCCTCAAATTCATGTGAAATAAAAAATTCTAATGGAGTTTTATTTTATACACATATACAGGGTGAGTCACGCAACGCGACGATTTTAAATAACTCGTAAAATACATACTGTCCGAATAAATATTTCAAATATTTGTACGGTAACGAAGTGGGCATTGAATAGTAATATGGGAATTGCTGTTTTACTGTTTTATCGAAATATCCAGGTCACCTTCACTTTTTTAAATGGAATACCTATATGTTCCTTCGAAATTCTGATAACTCATCGCAGTCTGCATAAACATCGTTGTACTACGTAAGGTCTAAAATGAATAATTACTGAGATATTCACAAAATAATTATCCCAATAACAAGGCATGCACATTCAACGGAACTGTTATAATTTGAACGACAACGTTCTATACGATGATGAATAATGTTGTTAAACACAATCCTAGGCCTTAAACATCATCTGCATGAAATATCAGCTAACAATAAGCTTAATAATGCTATGATTGTTACAAATCATATTTTAGCTCTGGCAGCATTTTAATCGCACACACCGTAAACAATTATCATATTATATTTCTCTCTGTTACTGAACATCTTTGTAAATGTAGTACTTTTCTCTGTACGACCTCTATCATTACTAACAATAAACTTAGCTGATATTTTATATCGACGATATCTAATACCTAGGGTCGTGTTTAACAACATTATCTGTCGCCCTAAGGAATGTTGTCATCTAAATTATAACAGTCCCGTTGAATCAGCATGCCTTGTAATGCAGGATAATTCTTTGATGAATATCTCAGTAATTATACCTTTTTGGCTCTACATAGTATAATGGTTTTTTATGCAGAATTCGATACTTTATCAGAATTTAGAAAAAAAATAAAAGCATCCCATTTAAAAAAATGAAGGTGACCAGCATATCTCGATAAAACGGAAATCACTTTAAAACACATATTACTATTGAATGTCTCCTTCGTAACCCTGTAACTTATGTCCGAAATATTTTTTCGTACAGTACATATTGTATGAGTTAATTAGAATCACCAAGTTGCCTAGCTCACCCTGTAGTTATTGTTTTTTCTATAATCAGGAAAAAATAATTATTTTTCGAGAAGTAACAGCTGTCTAAAGCCAAATTTTCGATTCTTCTTCAAAAATTTTCCGATTTTTTGGTAATTAAAAAATAAGCATATAATCTATTATCTTGCCTGTGGGTCAACCGATATAAGAATTCTTTCTTAACATACAATTATAATTTCAAGTTGACTGGACCAATACTTTTTTTTTGTCATGTTAACCAGCTGCGAAAATAGTCTTCTGAGACAAACACGTCTTTTGCTCGATCAATTACGGCCCAGTGAAGAGCTGTGGTTTAAAAGTCTAAAACTTTAGATATATTATGAAATTCCACTTAAAATTTTATAGAAACATTTCTATAAAATTAAACTACAAGATTAAGGGAAAAATTTGATTTTTTCACTATAAAAATAGGAATACCCCCTTAAGTTTGTAGGTTTTGACAAAACTGGGCGGAAACGGCTTCCGGGAAAAGTGTCGTAGGATGAAACAAATAAGATAGTATTGAACAAAAAAGTGCTACTCTGTTATTTTTGTGGAAAAGTGGTACGAAATTCATGGGGAAAGAGACCGTTATTCATACTGGTTGCCCACTTATATTAATACACTGTTCTTCAAATAAGTTTTCCAATTTGTTGTTACTCACAATCAGTTGAAATTAATTTGTTACTGTTTTCTACCGTTAGATATTTAACTTTATTTAAAGATAGCAGTGCTGTATTAATATTTTACTACCCGAATCATTTTTTCAGTACGTTATCAGTTAACTTAAATCAATTTTGCCAAAATTTTGATCTTGCGATGTTAGTATTCCTTAACAATAACAGTAGTAATTTTTACTCTATTTATAAATTGGATATCGATCTCAGATACAAAATTATGTTAGCTTAACTTGAACATAAAATTGCAAAACGTTAACATGAAAAATTAATGAAACCTGAGTTTTGTAATATAAATTTTTGATGAAGTTGTTTCTTTCTCTCTGTAAGTCAGTAGTTTTATTCAATTTCAATATATAATAACATTCTCTGAGTTTTTCTTATTTTTGTTCGCAAAATATATGCTACAAAAAGATGTAATCACACTCTAATTTCTTTGTAATAGAAGGCTATTTTTTACTACGGTGCTTCTACAAGTATTCATTTTGCTGGTCGACCGATGCCTGGCTTGGGCACCGTTTTAGAAAGTAGCTGATAAGCACGTGTAATGTTGCTTTTATTTTCGGATATAAAAAGGCAGCCCCTGAGCTGGTGCACAGTGGAACGAAATCGGCAAACTCGGTGAAAAAAGTCATGTCAGGGAGTGGATTTTTAATCATTTTTTCTTAATTTAGAATGTTTACTCAGGCTAATGACAGGGATACTAATTGATTGAGCAACCATCTAAGTGCAAAAATCAATGCATAAATCCACCGAGCCGTAAAAGTTCGAAATTGCCCAGGTATATCGCTTAAAAGAAAACGCTATTCCCCCAATTAATAATTTTGTAAGAACTTTTATTTTTATGGAGAGTATTATCAATAGTTAATGTTTAGAAATTCATATATGAGGTTCTCGAATGATCCTTGTTACAACAGTTTTTGCAGGTTCTTTTAAATATATGTTTTTCGTAGTGCATAGTTCACTTTAAAATTGAATAACTGAAATATTTCAAGGAGTACCACCGTAATACTTTTAAGGGTATTTAGTTTAGACTCCATAAAAGTAATTATAGCAAAATCTATTTTTGTAAGATAGTACGGCTATCATTTCTCACAATCGGTCAGACTCGACAATATAAAATTATTATTCTGTATGTTTTGTACATATTGCGGTTCTCGTAATTTATTTCTGTATGTTATCATGATATTAGTTTTTGTTGCATTATATGACTTTCCATTCTCCACACTTGCAGTAGCAAGACTTTTGTAAGCTCTCTTGTAATCCCACGTTTGACACCAAATTTGTCTTGTAATCTCATTTTCGACACCAAATTTTGTGTTGTGTTCCGTGAGGAGTTTAACAACACTTTATTTTTGAAGAATTACTTTCGCGTTTGGTCTTTTACAACTTAAGGATAACGTCGTCGCAAGATACCAACTGCCAGCGATTCTAGACAATTCATTATTTTGGAAATGAGACCGAGGTTTTAAGGGCTCTTGGACAGTGTGGTGGGAGGTTCGGATGACCCCGACTTCTCGTGATTTAAGGTTCCAAAGGGCGGCCGCTTTCCCTGTGAATCTTGTCAGGACTAAAGGTCTTTAAAATATGTTTTGAAGGTAAAGCAATGACAAAATAGAAAATGAGTAAGAGTTCCAGTTTGGACTCTGAATCACGTTTGGAAATATTTGATATTTTTATCTTATAGAGTTAGGTAGGTATCCAACAGCTCTTTCTTATTAAGTATTTTTTAACATAAAATCCTACATGAAAATAATTTATACCAAAGTTTCTTCGTTTCTTCTGTACAATGATAATCCGTAATGGAAAATACAGATTTTCATAAAAAAAATGAAGTTGACCTCTAAATAACCTTGAACGAATATAACAAATAAAAAATAAATATTACACCTGCATTCTCTTCACGTTACTATGAATCTTTTGTATATAATATTTTTTTCTGAAATTAATGGTTTTCGAGTTATTATTTTTTTTTCGCCTGGATTTGTCGCCTCGCTCCACTATACGGCGGATAATCTTCGCCTGATTAGGCTGACGAAAGGTCACACTGTATTGCCGCACTATTGTATCTCGGATAGTCTATACTCTGTACTATTACCATTTATTGTTAAACAAATAAAGTTTATTTAGTTGATTCACTCGGGAATCCTCTATTCTTTATCCATCCTACAGTATTATAAAACTTATTCTTTGCTTATGGGCCGAGATTGAATTGCTTAATGTAAATTGCATGTCTCGGACAGGAGAAAATAAGATAATTCGATGTTTCTTTCAGTACTGGTTGTACCACATTGAGACGGTGTGAGATTTTTTCCCTGATACTGCTACAGTTCGGGTAATTCGTCCGCAGAAATATAAAATTCGTTACTGCAATTAAAATATAATTCGTATGGAATGGAATGTAATAATATAGTGTGGTATAATACGCATTGAGAGACGTCTCCCCATAGAGATGCGTGACGTAGGAAAGAAGTGGGGAAGATCTTCATCTCAAGAGGTTGCGTCTCGCGATGCATATATAGTTGCAGTACGATTCAGTTTAGAGACCCTCAAGATACACAGACCCTCGAGATACACACAACCTCTTTTTAAAACACCATTAGATACCTTAGATTATTTATTTACTCTGTATTTTATTTTGTATTTTATTTATTCCATATTATTTAATATATATAATATTTATTTTTATACATTAATTATTAGTGTGTGTGTGTTATTGTTATTTATTTAAAATCATTAGGGATCCTGACAAGATTCACCATTTAGTTTTATCCACACCTACACATTAGTCATTCAAATTCTATCTTTATCCCCCTAGTCTTATTTAATCGAATCCTACTACAGTAATGAATCTAGTGATTTTGCTTATTGTGAGTCGTTTGAAACAGGAGAATGGAAATATTATCATAATAATGAGATTTATGGATGGTTTATAACAGAAATCAATTAAGTCCAAAATTAAAAAGGAATTGTTATTCATAATTTCTTCTCCTGACTATGTATACTGAACCTTTATATCAAGTTCAAATTTTTTAATTTACACATTTCTAATACTTTTTAATCACTTATAATGTTGACGTTTTATAACTTACTATGCCAAAAATTATTTGTACAACTGCTACGTATTCACACGTACGACTATTTTATTATTATTTTAACGATATAAAAATGTTTTCGTCGTCAATGAAATATGTTACAAAAAGAAGAATTTGAAAGCCATTTTTTTTCATAAATATTAATATAACGACATCATTAAGTAAAAATATTCGAGGTATAATCAACCAAAGTATATATACGAATGTAATTTTCACACCAGATGGAACGAAGTGTTTCGTGGTTGTTGCGGTTTTCACGATTACGTTGCGGTCAATCATAAATACGCTTGCTCCGACATTTTACGCTTGTATAGGCTGCACACATCGTTTTGTTTACACCTTTAGTTTCTCCGCTATTACGGAGAATCCACGCGATATTAATTCCCGATAAAACCAGATATATCTGTTATATTTGAACAAAATACACTGTAATATTGGTGGAATGTAATTACGTCGTGTGCTGCGTTAATTACTTTTAGTTGTTCAACGTTCATTAAATTGTGAATTTCAAATTCAATCATTTCTGTAATGAGTATATAGAATATAGGTAATTTACATTTCATAATGAAAAATAAATTATTCGTACTGATAATGCAAGATTCATTTTTATTAATTTCAATGATTTTGATTTTCATGCTTAAAATGACGGGAGAAAACCAAAGAGACCTTTTTAAAGAATATTTTTTAACTTTCTAATACTACATTATACGTTGGATTAAAACTTATGATGTTAATAATATTACAGTAGTTTTACGAAGTATACAAGTTATATAAACTTATATTTATGAGGTAAATCATCTGTTATTAATTCTTGTGCTATGATTACAAATATCTCTGTTGATGATTCTGGCATAACTAAACGCTGAACCTACTTGACGTGCACTCCCGAAAAGAGACACGAAAATCCTCGTTGGATTTAAATTGAATTTATTGAATAAATATTTAACACTTCGAGTAATAACAAAAAGTTAGAGCTCCCTCGATTGCGAGTAAGACGTTTTAAATAAATAGGTTTGATCTTCACGGTTCGTCAAAATGATTGAGTTACTGACGTCTGAGAAGATTAACTTGAATGTTTTTCGTATGCTCGGACTCGAATGTTTCAGAAAATTTCTTTTGCTCCCCATCTCGCGTACTTTCTTCCCACCCTTCACCATCCAGAGAGTTGTATCGGTGGAAGAAGAGCGAAACACATTGGGCTTTCCCTCTGAACTCTTTGACTACTATTAGCCCCAAAAGACGCTTAAAAAATTTGCTTCCGCTGTAATGTTCGCGCCTATAGGCACTTCAAATAGTTTGGTTTGTTGACACGAGGGGCGCCTATGAGAGCTTAATTTATGCTGCTCGAAATAAACAGAAAGCGCCTATAATGTAACGTAATATTTAATACTTAATGTAAAACAATATTTAACTGTACCTGGTTTATTTCCGTTAACTATATTGGTTTAATGTAGTGTAGTCCAGTGTTTTGATTATTTCAATATACCTTATCAGAAATGCACACTGACGCATAATTTCGGTGTTCTCAGTAGGCATCGCAAACGAAACCTTGCCGTGCACTACGGGGGGTACTTTTCAAAGTCTGCCGTTGCCGAAGGGTCGAGGACGAATTAGTGTTTTTGCAAAAAGGGAACTCCTCGCGGAGTATTCCTAATAACCCAGGCACCGATCGTGATCCCTAAATTAAGGTGATGAATTCGTTAATCTTCAAGTTAAAGATTCCTCCGATCCATAGCTGCGCATCTGGTGTGAACGTGAAACCTATTGGCACTCATTGTCAGGTCACCTTATTTGGTCCCTCGTTGCTATTGAACTTTGAAGCAATGACGAAAGGCAATATACGCTTCAAGAATATCTGTACAACTACCAAAGAAATTCAGTAGAGGGTCAAGAAAATTTGTCTTCTAATTGTAAGCATTCAATATGCATAAAGCAACAAGAACACTAAACATAAATTATTCCTTACCTCCTATTTCATCTGTGCATACTGCTACAGAAAATGGCTAATAAAATATAAGAAAGCGACGTTACCCGAAAAAATCAATACGAAACTTGATGTATTGCCCTTGTATATCCACGAAGGGATCGAAGAAAGAGATATTTCTTCTGATAGGCTTGAATCTATTGCGAAATTTTCTAATTTCCTGATACAGAGACATCCCCTCGAAAGGTGTCACAATAAATCCTACTGTTTTGATACGTGCAGTCGATAATAGGCATAAAACGTCATCTCTCATGTATGCCATATCGAGATTTATTCCCCGTGCATTTTGTATTCGCTTTTTGATTTATCTTGAAGCACCGATTTCAATTTACCGTTTCAGGCTTTGCGGAACAGGGCGAGAAAAGCTCGGGCCAACAGGAAACCCAATTTGGGCGACATAAAACCTGGCAGTATAATCGAGAATATCGCCCACACGCGGAGGTGAGTCGAAATTTTCATTTTAGGTGATAGTCTAGCTTCTTTATCAGATTTACGAAGGATTTTCTAGGGCACTCTTGAAATCTAATCTCGGTTAAAGGATCAAAAGTAGTGCGAACGGCCTCGTCAGTTTTGAAATATTAATTTTCATTTTTGCATTCAGCACTGGCTTATTTACCATAATAATGACTATTTGCTTGGAAAAGAATGCAAATGTGAATTGTTTTCGTCAGTAGGCTCAGGTTAAAGGCAGCTATGTACTTCGTTGATTGTCAGTATTAGCCTTGGTAGAATAGTTTCCATTTGCACGTTTCATACTTTTGCATGTTTTTATCGGTTATCAATAAATTATCGGTCCGCAATACTTTCAATCCACTACGGAATGATAAATTATATTTCTTCATGAATTAAAATATAATTCTTATTTAATGAAATACCAAGCGGGACTAATGATGTACAAGCTTCATTTGACACAACTTATTTAAAAGCTTTGTATAACATGTATAGACATAAAATGTTACTGCACAGTCAAAAGCTCAGTCTGATATTAAAGTCCTTAATACCAAATAATGTTAATGTTTCTAACGTATGGCTGTTCTTAAATAACAATTTAGTATTCATAATGCTATGTGATAATTATTAACAAAAATAATCCTGTTATATTATCCTCTCTTACTGTAAAAGTCTTCTCCACATAACAAAGATAAAATATTTAAACAAACATGTCATCGTTATATACACTATATATCAAGCTGATTCTAATGATAATCACTTTTCAGCATGGATTTTTTAAATGATTAATGCATCAAATTCTGAATATTTATGCAGCCATCGTTATCCTATAGACTATTTTATACATAAGAGCCAAAAAGTGTCATCTACTGATTGTGAGTGACATGGTACTCCATGTGAAAAGAGAAATAATTTCTCGAATTGGCTAAAAAATTCGTCGAAACATTGCCGTTTGGCTTTATTGATTCCCAGTAAACGCAACGCTTTGACGACAAACAAAGCATCGATTAAACCACCGTCATCTGAATGCACTCCTGTGCAATCAATCCCTCGAATGCAATGAGGCAATCTTCAATTTGCCGACGTTACAAACTTCTCTCTTGACTTATAGTTTCGGGGCTTTCACGATTTTCCTCTTGCTTAGTGATCTTGGTTTCCGGATGGTCACCATGTCGAGGGTTCTTTGCTGCCGAAGTTCTGCAGACATTGCATTCTGTTTCTTCAAGGATCTTATTTCTATCTGCAATTCTTTATCTTGAGACACGTCTATATATGGGGAGCTTCACGAAAATCAGGGCACCTGAATATCTTTTTTATTACTGATAGTACGAAATTCGATCCTGACCTAACATACAGTTGCACTGTTCGAAGAGACGAATCGGATGGAAGAACAATTTCTTTTAAATTGACAGGTTGAGGCAAGTAGTTGCGGAAATAATAAATCATAGCAAAAATATTTTATTAAGGAGAAATAATAACTATCGATACAGTGAGAAAAATGACACGTCTTATTTAGTACAGATTGCGATCCCTACTAATTGTAAGTAACTGCACTGAAGCAACACCCTCAGTTCAAAAACAAGATGCGATTGCAGTTCAGTATACGTCACGTGGGCTAACTGCGCATACGTCTCTTATATAAATATTATTTTTTAATGTTTTCTTTAAGGCCGTCAGTACTTTTTAATTTAGAAAACTTGCATTTTTTCCATTGGATCGTATGGACTTGGATTCAAAAATTTTTAAATTAATGTTGAACGTACGTTGAACAAAATCAACATTGACCAAACACAAAGTAGAGACAGAGCACACTATTTTGCTCAATAAAGTATAAAACAGCGTAACATAGTTCATATGCTAATAACGGATATGTTCTAAGAACTTAGCGCAAGGTTATGGAACAATACAAGCATTCCAACAATATGAATACAGATCAGGGACTCAAGGTCAATCGGATTTGAAAAGCAATTCTCCCTATTTCTTAATTAGTCAAAACTTAACAATTGAAAACGACTGGTCATCATTCTTTGAGAATACATGTGAGCAAATATAGACACATCTCGGGATAAAGATCCCAATTGTAAGATAAATATAAGTGCCGCGAAGAAGCGAACTGCAATATCTGCGAAACGTTAGCAGCAAAATAGCCCTTTTCCCTCCACTTTTCGCGGGTAGATCAAAGAATTTAGGAGGCACGTTAGATTTATTCGCGATTCCCTCTCACGACTCGGTCGAAGGTGCACGGCGAACACTCGAAGATGAAGAGCCTTCATTTCGAATGTGTCGCATACTCGAAGAAACTCATTCCTTTCAATTTTCCCCGCGTATAACTCTTGCATTCCAACGAGGCGATTTTTCACGGAGATTAGCGTGCAGAGAGGAGGAGGACAGCGGTGAGAGTAAGAAAAAAATGGAGGCAACCCGAGAGGGAAGCGATCTAGAAGAGAAGTTAAGCCTTCTCCAGCATCCAAGGATAATTCGTTTCTCTTGCAAGCCTCGTCCTCCGCACGCTTCATTTCCGTTTTACTAAAGCCGACGTACTTTCCTCGAATATCAAACTAGTTCGAAGTCGTTTAATTGCCAACCTTTCAGTCCATCTGTTTCTAAGTGTCGTACATACATCGTGCTTATCGGTGAAAACATCGCGGGTGGGATTCAGCGCTTTTCTTCGGCAAGGACTCTGGAGCACGTAGCCTTGTTTGCCGGTGAAGATGATTTAATACCCACTTGGGGTGTTTTCCTTTTTCCCATGGAAAGACGAAGTCGTTTAAAAGCGTCTGAGTAAAATGCGAAGATTATATCATAATTTACGTTACGTAAAATGTTATTGCACCTTCTCCAGCAATTTAAACATTTTCCTTTTTAATTTAGTTACGATTGATTTTTAGGTGTTATTATAGAGGCTTCGATATTCTTTTAATGGAGTTTACGGTAAGCGAAAAGCAAGATGTTTTTTTTGTATACCTTCTATTTGCGCTCTACAATTGTTTTATTATGCCATCCAAATGTCGATGACTAATTGCTTGTGTTTAATAATGCTAACAAACATTTTAAGGTGTATGCTTTAGATTATCGTGTTATAGTGATAATATCGTGAAAATATATTATCGTGTAAAAGTGAACATACTTTAATCCGCTTGAAAATATAACCTAATATATAACCTAATAACGAATTGCAGTATTTAATACGGAGAAAAAGATTTAAAAGTTACGGTTTTTGGGTCATCGTGTTTATTAAATTCCTACCGTATCTCTGGAAATTAATCGTTTTAGTAGAATGTAGCTATTTAAAAAAGTAGAACAGTGAATATAGCCTACAAAATTAACTGAAAATTTCTTTATGGGTATTAACGTCAAAGAAATTTATAAAGCACTATTTTTTGGTTACTGTGTCAACAAATTCTCTCCTGTAGTCATGAAATCGATTGTTCCGATATACTGCAATTTAAAAAAAAAAACGAGAGCAGTGAGTCTTCCCTGAAAAATTGATTGACAAATTGCTCATATTTAGTAACAAAAAAAATGTATAAGGTAACACTTTTCGTTTACCTGTTAAATAAATTCTACTCTAGGTGTGCAAAATTAATTCATCCAGTGCTTTTCAGTTATTTGAACAAAGAAGTGCACTGAAAATATAGTCTCAAGCACAGCATAAAATATTAATTGACACAAAAAATGAGAGTTTACCAGGACATTGTTCGTCGGGCAGTTAATGTGCAATTCACGGTATTTACTGGCCTCAATTATACATGCCATATATGTCTAGATTTTTTTATAGAACGTCGTAAATAAAGTACAAACTCGACGTTATAAAAATAATGTCCCTTTTGTTATAAAGAATTGCAACAATTTATATTTTAATTTTTCTTTACATCCCGAAAACCATAATAGTGTTTGCTTTAATTGCATTTCGCGTGGCTTCACGTTTGGTTTTACTTATATGCACATATTTACAATATACTACATCAGTCCGAACGGTCGGTGCATAAAGTTGTTATTCAAATGAATATGAAAATGAATTTAAGGATAATTTCCATTTCAATTATACATATTCAGCATATTTTCCATCACAAGCAAATTTGGCGTACGACATACTTATTTCGCTGGACATTGAAATTCTATTATTATATATTAATTTTGCAATATTTTACGCGACGTAATTCAACGGCAAAGTCGACCAAAATATCGCACTCTGTATGTACCAAACTAATACTTGACTTTTTACGTCAAAATGAAACAGACCAAAGTAGAATTACAAAGAAACATTTCAAATAATAATTATAAAGCGCGAAAGGTTTACAGTTAAATTCTCTAACCAATAATTTGGAGAGTTAAACTTCCCCAATGAAATAAGCTTTATTAAATTCAGTTGATATTTAGAAACAATGTTTGCTTCTTAAATACAGAGTAATCAGCTTAAAATAATTCAGGAAATCAATTATGGCGAAACTTCCGCACCGTTTTCGTAAACTTCGCTTTTATGTTGTGAAATAAACGTTCTGTCGATCGGAGTCCGGAAGCTTCTATAAAAGATTCTTTGCGTTTTTCAATTGAGCCAAATATTAACAACAATCTCATCTGCATTCCTGTACATACAAAACATTGGGATAACGGACTTCCTAAGATTATTAAGGTACCAAGTGTATTAACATTGTAACTACTTTCGTATTATCTAATATACTTATTATATTTCTACTGAATATAAATGTTAGCAAAGAAAAAAAGATCGATGGATTTCATTCCTAACACTTTGCAGATAGATACAGAAGGTTGAGGATGAAACACCGTCAGAAATAGAAACATTTACACTAGAACTATCGGCGAACTATTATATATATTATAGTTCAATAAACTGAGTAAGTACAATACTTTGGAAAAAGAGAAAGCAAGAGGTGAAAAAGATGGTCAATTAAGTAATTCTGGTTTTCTAACCAGAACCAGGGAGCATGGCTCCCCGATCAGATTTTGGGAAATTTTATAGGAAATATTGGGAACCCGACATTTTGAACGCCTTGATAGTTTTAGTGTTAAAAAAGTATTCAGGACTAGTTATTTCGACAGCTTTATGAATTCTTCCCTTAATGATGGCATAGAGGGACGATCATTATTACCTGTAGTTTCTTTATAAATAATCGCGGTTATTTATACGTATAGGCGTAACGTATGCGGACAGCCAATAAGTTAAACTTAGGTGTTTACAGCTACTTTCACATATTAGTTGTGCAACTCCGTCGTTTCCCTCGGGTTCGATACATTTGGTATAATCTCAGCCTTGACTTAATCCTCCGCAGATACCCTCTCTTCTTCTTCCGCAACGCGTGCTCCATTTATCGACTTTCTTGCCGGTGGAATATAAATGAGATCGAATTGCATATTTCTCATATTGACGTGTATATACCGCTCGGTATTCAGAGTTTGCATAGCTGTTGGGGGAAAACATAATTGTTGGCTGCGTGATCCGTCTGTGGTTTGTTGGTCTAGACGTATCATGTGCGATGGCTCCATAAATTGTTAAAGGGATAAGACAATTTAAAATGATTTAATCTTCTGAGGAAAACCTAAGGGCGGATCATTTTTTTGATGAGTGTTTATAGAATGTGAAGTGTAAGGTATTAAGATTTAAAATTGATAGCAATGGCCATACAATGGCGAGAATAATGAGGAAAAGAATCCAATGAATAATGTGAGTCGAGAATCATTTAATAAATATTACGAATATTTCGATTACAAAATCTCGGCCGTTCTGCTTTGAGCAGCCAACTTAACTCCGTGATCATCGTATGTTCCACAATTTGACAGAAGTTCTATCGAGAAGAAAATTGAACTGAATTCTAAAGTTACATAAGGAGTCTTTTCATAAGTTGGAAAGGGGGATAGTTTCAGAAAATGAAGACTAAAAAACTAGGATGATAGTAAAATTATTTTCAATTGAGCAAAAAATATATTGTTACCTGAGGGGAACTCGCTCAAAATTCAAATTTAAAAATTGAAAGTGACTTTCATATCCCCATAAAAAAGAGGGGAAAAGTAATCATTACGTTACATCGCCTCCTTGATACCTCGCAACTTTTGTTGGGAAAGTTTTTTTGTAACGGGAATTGTTTACGGGAAATTGCAATTTTCAAGTTAGGTGTATACAGTCTTATAGCATTTGCAATCAGTTTATGAATAGAAAGAATTGAATGCGTAGATATTTGAGCAGAATTTGAATTATATTCAATAAACGATTCAAACTGTTAAAACCTTTGAATATTCAGCTACAGAAAATTCGACCAACAGTCACAATCGTAATTTCCATTTACGAGACTCGTTTTCGTGCCTCCACACTCACGTGATGGAGAGATATTCACGTGTTTGTTTAAATATTTTGCATACAATGCATCTGAAAGTGTTCATATTCCGATTAATCGTATTAATGGAATCAACTAATTATATTGACATTGCTATTTAACTATTGGCATTAAGTTAATTACATCATGGAGAAGATTTCTAATGTTCTGTATTCATAAATATTTTTGCAGAAACTATTATTCAGGTTTTTCATTCGATAAATTATTTACACAATTTAAATCTTAATTACAGTCATGCAATCACGATTTATTGACATATATTGCTAACTGAAACGTGTCAAATAACGAATATTTTAAAAGAGAAATTAGAACGAACAAATTCGTGATAAGCTGTGATTATATGGTACAATAATTTTTAAATAGTGTCCCCAGTTTAGGATACACATTTAATTTAATTATATATATTTACAAAAATTAAGTATTGAAAAAAGTACGGTGTCCTAACAAAGTTTCCAATACCGAACAACACCGTAAGTCTTTCCTTTTTTTGTTCCGAAACACGTGTATTTTCGTTTATATATTCTGCGACAAGTTTCAACCTGCCTGCCGACCCTGAAAATAAATTTTCCGATAAACGAAGGTTCCACAAGGCCACCCCTGACTCGCATAAGATTGTTTCTCCCTGCAACACTGCACCCGACTTTGATATAGATTGCCATAAATAGTCCGTCGCTGTATTATGCCAACAGATAAGGGTAATGGTTTGAACTATTAACCCCTTAGATGTAAAGTTCGATAGTCATGAAATTTGTAAAGATAGTGTACTTTAGTATGCGTAAGATATTTCCACTTCGTTGACTGCAACTTTAAAGATACAGAATTATAAGGTATTCGAGGAATTTTTGTTCCTAACTGCTCCAAAGTATTATATTTACTTTGGTACACAAATATTGTTTTGGCATATAACTAAATAGTTACTTGGTATTGTAATTAGATTATTTCACGGATACGGCCAGTTTTAGAAGCTCTTTTCTATCAAGTATTAAATTTAGGCTATCTAAAATTGCACTTTCCAACACACCTAGAGCTGTATTCCTTAAACATAAGTCAAACTACAGTGATGATTGAATTTTTGTTACCCTCAGTTTGTACAATTTTCTGCAATCATATTAATAATTAATTAATGGAAATTTGAAAACTAGATTTTTTTAGACCACCTAAAAATACAGTTTAAAGGGCACATTTTCTATATGATCAAATCATACAGAAGTTGCATGTGTATTTAATTTTTTGCTATCATGAAATGCTCCGATATGCAATCATATAAACAAGGCATCGTTGTCTAATATGCATGAGATCAATTCCCGCCCTTAAATTATCAAAATAAAATCTCATAGTATTTCAAAGCGGTATGGGGTTGTATATCGCAGAAATCATGAATACACAGGCATTTGTGCGCTGAAGATGCAGTGTCATTGAATATCTGTAATCGGATTAATGGAATAGTAGTACAGATGTCCACGTTATCCGGATAATGCGACCGTTGTATTATCCTCTGTAATTTATGTATAGAACATGTTGAGCTTTTACGGCAATATGAGTATGCACGCTGTACATTGCATTGTTTCTCTTTGCGCATTTAAGTTCCTATGAGGCGTATCTGTACACTCTCACTTAAGTACAATAGCAACTAGAATCTTCCATAACAGCGCTTCCGAGAATTACGAAAACCATGAAACCGTGAAAAGCATACTAATTGAAATAAAATTATATCATTACGCATCGGTGAGAAGAATATATCTTTGATTTGCATTTGAATAAATTGCTAACGCTGAACGTTCCTTGAAAAATTCAAATATAAAGCTTTTATTATGAGGACGACATTAATTTTTAATTGTGAAATTATTAGTTTTCGATTGCTACCAACGTTCACAGATACATTTATCGTGTATTACTTATGAAATACTATACAAAAATTATTTTTCTTTTTTTTTCAACCACCACTCTATGACCTTAAAACTCTTTAGACAGACTTCAATCGGACTGTGTTATTTTCCTCGCAAACATAAAATATGAATCTTTAAGCAAAGAAGTAATTCAAGTTGATTCCGAAAGTGTATTCACGATTCATTAAAAAATATTATTTGTATTGAGTTAAAGCATCGTTCATTGTTACACCTATAGTCATCTATCAATATACATATTATCTTTCGCACGCGGCTCCAACCCGGAAGCCAAATCCAGTATCAATATACATATTATATGCAAATCTGATTTTTTCGTCCTCACACAGGGATTTTATAATTATTTCTACACTTCTTAAATACGCAAATATTTAGATTTCAATGGCTATTATCGATGGGAATTCTGTTGAGAGATATTGATATCTAAAATTTGTAATAATTCCCACGGTCAAACAACTACAATATCAAAAACATAAAAGTCGTAGTAATCAGAAAAAGAGAGTGGACCTTGAAGTGGATGACTCTACATATCTATTCATGCTTTTTATTCTAAAAGTATTCAGTTATTCATATCACAAAAGTATTAAATACTCGCATCATTTTATTTACAAAATAAATAAATGACATTATATGTAAGAAGGAAAATTAAAGATAAAAAGGAATTGATATAGAACAAAATACGGAACAAATCAAATCAAATCGACAAAAAATGTTATCTTCGCAACCGCATAATTTAGACTGTTCGTCTCCGTACCTGTACACGGTCTCTCTCTCTCTCTCTCTCTCTCTCTCTCTCTCTCTCTCTCTCTCTCTCTCTCTCTCTCTCTTTCACACCATTGATCTCAAAACGACGATCAGCTGCTTTTATTGCTACGCAACGCAATGGCATTGCCTACCGCCATTGATCCGATCCTACATAATAAATATATTATGGATTTCACAAATTATTTAAAATTGTGAGAGATTTTGCCTCATTTATGTATATAGTATTTGACGACCTGTGTCATAGAACTTGGAAACACATACATCACAGTATTGACACTAACACTTTTAATTACACCTGTGCATTCACAAACGAAATTTTCATCTACAATCTTTCCCTAATATTCTCAAACACCCCCGGATAATACCCAACTTCAAAATCAACTTTCACCCTGTAAAAAAATGTAGTTTGACTCAGCACAAATATAATCAACAAAACCTCCGTAACGTTAATAAAACTTTCAACGAAGTAGACAAACCTCGAGCCCTTGCTGAAAAGTGTGCAATTTTCAGGTGCCAGGGCCAAGCATAACTGCTTTGTGCATGATAGGCTAACTTCTCCCTTTGCCGGATTAACGCCGAGAGACGGTGAAGAAATAATAAAAGCATGCTAAGTGTAGAAGCTACTTTTAGAAGCTTTTGACTAAGATCATGTAGTGGGTATTCTGTGGCAAGGTTTGCGGAGACTGCACTGGGGGCTGCAGCCCTCGTCGCTCCTGGCATCGAGGAGCCAACGAACACCGCTTCCGGGAGCAACGAAGATGAGGACGAGACGCCTCTTGATCCTGTTGTGGTCATATCCAACGACAAGAGCACCGAGTTCTTTTTAGCCACGGTCGTCGAGGAGGCAGCGTAAGAATCTAATAAAGTTTACGATAGCCTCGAAGGGACGAACACTCGTAAAGAGGGTCAACGTTTCTTTTTTATTGTCGAATTTATTTTATTTATGAAGTTTTTTTGATGGAAATGTTTTGGATTTTCTACTACCAACTTTTAATAGTAATACTGACATTATGATACATACAATAGGGCAATTTGGAATTGCCTTGTTCTTTTAAATAAGCCTATGGGAAAAATATAAATTTCAATTTTATAATGTAGGATCTTGAAAAAGAAAGAGGGCGCGCGATAACTCATCCAAGCCGCGTACTCGGCCTGAGTAGCTACACCCATTTTCATCCGTAAGCGGAATATTCCGCGGATGACGATTGTCTTATAACAGGAGCCGCGGAATATTCCGCCCTGTACAATGTTAAACTACTGCGCGCGGAAGTGCACGGTACTATGGGTCTTGTGCCGCATTTAGAGCTATGATGCAAATGGGCGAGCACCGGAGATCTCCTGGGTCGGCGCGAATCCACAGCGCCAGCACCCTCTCCCTGATGTCAATTCCTTTTCACGTCCTTTCTTCCTTCAAGTTCTTTATACGAGTGCACCGCCCCGATCCCACAATAATGTAGTCTAGCAATGAGTCCAGGTACAGGCGGGAACATGGTGATCTTCTCGTAGAGAAAGAGATGATTTTGTGAAATGATGTTTTTCTCGAATAAAGAATTAAAAAAGTCATTTTGTATGAACTTTGTGTGTGGATAATAATTAGAATTCTTCGTTTAAAACCAATTCTATCCGTAGAGTATTATATATTATTAATATTTGTAGATATTTACCAATATCTTTATTTCGTGAACGATAATCTAATTATCACCATGATGAGGTGTAAAGTGCAAGCATACACCAAGGAGTTTGAAAATACTTTGTTTTGAAATCCGCAGGGTAAAATATTATTCTAAAATCTTAAGTTATCATTGAATTCCCACTTTACTCTAATATATATTTTCAAGTGTTTTTCTTTAATGTTATATGAAATTATATTTTAATGTTATAACAGCAGTTAAAGTTACAATAAACGTTGTTAAAATTCAAATTTAACTCAGATCTGATAATATTCGCTGTAATAATTCTTGTTCAGATACAGAGTTCCGGATTTTTAGAAATTAATGGCAAATACAGTTGAAGCTCATTGTAATTGGAAGTGAAAATGGAAGTAGAAGTGAGCGATTCGCAATAATTAGGATAATTTCCATGCCCACGGGATCGTATAAATTTCCAACTAATTAAAAAGTCAAAGGTCAATCCAAAGTTTCACCTTAATTGGCTAGATTTACGGATTAAGATGACGTTACTCCTGATTCATCGTCCGCAAAGTGGATACAGGCTCGTTTCTTACTCTCGTTCCGTTTCTAAATTACTTCAATCTGGAAATTGATTGCAGATATTTCTCCACTATGTAAATACAATTCCTTTAATTCCAATACCTTGTCCTTTTCCTGTTGAATCAAAAGTGTTCACTTTACCATCGAACAGAAAATTCAATATACTCAAATATAGATTTAACAATAAGTTTAATTTCTTACTCCTTAGTTTACCGACGCTTTTTTATTTCTTTACTATCAAATCAATGAAAAGTTTTGAACTCCGTCAATCTGTCTACAACTTTCATATAAATCTGGACTATTGCAAAATAATAAAATAAAAACGAATCGACATATGACAATGATCAAGTAAATATACGAGGCCGTCTAGTAAAATTAATACCTTCATTTTTTTATTTTCCGTTCTCGCCACACCATTGAATGGCGCACATTGCCAGGAAGTAAAAAACAACGCCGCAATCGATCCCTTCGCTCGTGATAATGAAGCAAAAGGAAAAAGAAATAAACGATTCCGGTGGATACAATGAGAGGCAGGGAAAAAAGAAAAGTGAAAAGATAGCGATAGGCGTCCGTTCATTTCCTCCATTCTTTTCACGGCACTACCACAATAGCGTCATGTGTTACCGCGCGTATTTATATCTATTTCGAATGTTCCAATTCGTCCAAAGATATGGACACAATACCTATTTGATGGAAACTCGTTACCCGGTTGTAATCCTCGACTCTGCAGACTAATCATGAGATCGATAGGCATAGTTTCTACGCGTGATATATTCCACGCATGGCTGTCCTTGAATCAGTTGTGCAAAGCAATGCGCGAATTTGTGGACGTGTTTAATCGCATCAATTTCCTTTCGCTGGGAATGTTTGCTTTGACTGATGGCTACACTGACGGATGGTGGAATCAATCGAGTCAAAATTTTAATTGATTTCATAATTATGGATGTATCGCTGGCTTTCAGCCATAGGTATGTTAAACTGTATACGCGTTATGAGTTATAAGATTGTTTTCGTTGAAAATATAGAAAACACTGATTTGTATTTTTTCATGTGAACTATGAACAATTTGATAGCTCAAGTGAAGGAACAATTAAGAAACTGTCCTTTAGCCCATTAACGGGAACACCCTAAGTAAATATAACATGGTTTGATACGACTGATATGAAAATCCAAAACTTTGACCATTATACCACTTATCGTTAGATCACTAAAGGAGCCGACATTTTGAAGCCTAGCAAGAAAAATGATTTTAGATACCTAATATTATATTATAGGAAGACTTTCTACGTCATTTAATATTCTAAAAACTACATTCATTACTTAGAACACATTGCTACTTCGTAGAAAATCCAACAAAGATAACAATAAACATACTTAATTAATTGAACAAATTCTAATTTCTGAAGGCCGGTCTTCTTGTGATACCTTTTAAGTAATAAGTTCGACAAATAAATACTTATCAGCGATTAAACACTTTATTCTATCTATAAAGGGTGTCAAAAAAAAACATTCAATATTTAAATGGTATATAGGATACACTGTACTGAGTAAAAAAGCTTTAGTAAACATAGGTCGAAAGGTCAACCGTTTCTGAGATATAAACATTTTTGATTGTTATCATCATATTTGACTTACTAATGAAGTTGGTGAAGTTGGTGAAGTCGATGAAGCTTTTGAAACAGCATGTGAGAGGGAACACTTTGATTGGGAAAATTTTTTTTCACGGCAATACATAAAATTCATATCTGCCATTTCTTCATTCGAATAATATCCTGAAATTTTCACGACACTTTGTAACTGTGTAATATCTACAATCGCCGATCCACAACCGACTGATTCTCAATGAAATCTACTGCCGGCACTTGAATAAGAACATTCAGAACGCGGTTTATAAACACTAAAGTAAGCGTCGCATGCGATGGAAGCAAGTAAGTCAATCATGATACATACTAGCAAACAAAAATGTTTATATCTCAGGAACGGTTGACCTTTCGACCTACGTTTACTAAAGCTTTTTTACTGAGTACAGTGTATTCTATATACCATATAAATATTGAATTTTTTTTTAACATCCTGTATATGTGTCTATTCTACCTATCTTTAGTTTTTATTAACACGTTGAATGCCACTAACATAATATTAGGTTGGTGCGTACGAAATGTCGGATTTTATACGATGAAAACGAATGTTTATAAATCAAATTAATTTGTATTGACAATACATTTCTGCCAAAGACCATAAGGAATTTTATACGATTTCTGATATTTCATATTTCAACTCATGAAACTGTTTTCAGATCACCTTTGACGGGTACAGTGTTATGTTTTCGTGCAGTAAAGTAGACCCCCGTCGTTTAACTGAAACTGGACGCAGTATTTTCAATGCTTCATGCATTTGTTCAATTTATTGCCAGTATATGTCGATAGGAATGCTTTCACCGCCTTGCAAAAAAGAAAAGTCCACTATTCCATACATAGTCCACTAAATTGTTATTTGTATCTTTCGTGGGTGAACAGCAGGTTTTGACGAATGTTTAGAGGCTACAGTTTTGTCTAACAATTTAGCAGATTTCTTACAATGATCCAATAGTACCCACTTCTTGTCACATGTCACAATACGAGCCGAAAATGAATCGCATTCGTTTCTGATTAACTGTACCGAACATGCGCCCAAACGGTTTAACATATTCCACTCTGACAGTTCATGCGATATACACTTATCCATTTTTTAAATATTATTAATGGTATTTAAAGGTCGCAATACAGCACTGTGGTCAATATTCATACAACCTGCAAGTTCTCTAGTGATCTGATCTGAATTTTCTTCAACCATACATCTTAGGACAGCATTATCGGTTATGGGCCTACTGCGATCGCATTTTGAAGCGACATATTTACAGAATTAAACTTTTTAAACCAACATTGGACGATTTTTTTGTTAACAGTTGCCTCCCCATATGTTCTGTTTATGTTAATACTTGCTCCAGCATCACTATTACCAAGTTTAAATTCATATCGGATTACTATGCGTATTTCGCTAGCACTCATATTGCACAAAAAAGTTTTTTTTTCTTTGTAAAAATTAGACGTTTTACCTGTTTTACTTGTCTAAACAATAAAATTATTAATTTTACGGTTTACAAAACTGTTTACAAAATATTGTCAAGATGTAGTGTATAGACCAAATTCGATATTTTATATTCACCAACCTAATATTTTGCTAGTTTCATAATTTCTACTAAAGTTGAACTGCTTCTATTAAAATCACTACTCTAGAGAACAAAAAGGTTAAAGATAAAACTAATGAAATATTCAGCAGTACTTTACTTTTTTAACGCTAATATTTAGCGTTATATTTAATATTTAGTATATTGTTATTTAAAAGTCACAAGGAACCTTGAATTCCACAGTGTGGGTCGCTACACTGCGCCCGCCGCGGTATTCAACGTGTTAAATTCTCTGTTAACTATTCGCATTGAAAGCAAAATGCGAATATTCGTCCTTATTTACAGCAAAACTCGTTTTTACTCGGATATCGAGGATCTTGTGCAATGTACGGAAAAGCTTTATTCGCAAGCAGAATGCTACTGATACTCGAATTGCAGTTGTCGTTTCAGTGCAGTAGCCCAGGCTCAACTGAGCGGAACGTCGAATGCCAGAAAGGATTCTAATTACGACGGTGCAGCGAGCAGCGCGGTGGTTCACGAGCCATTAGAAACAAATTCCAGTCCGAGCCCAAATCCACGAATTGCCTCCGCTCAGTCTTCGTCAACCTCATCTTCGCCGCCTCCAAAGGGTGCCGTGAGTACGAGCTCCCAAACAAAGAAAAATGGCGGTGAACCGAACAAGCAGGAATTGAAGAGGCTGAAGAGCGCCGGTTCTTTGCTTCCCCTTCAACTTGGAAGAACACCGAGCGTTCTGTCGGGCTCGTCTACTTGCAAGAAGGATCGGAAAAACGCGACTTCTGGGTCGAGGTTCACGATATACAAGGCGAACAAGGCTAGCAAGAAAAAACGGGAGAAGAGCTCAGCGAAAAAGGAACGGAAAGCCACAAAAACATTGGCCATCGTATTGGGTAAGTCAAATATGGGCATTCGGAATAGAGAATGTTTAAAGAATGTTTTTCAACTGATATGTTTCAACGGGAAATCAACAGTTCGATGAATATAACATACGGTTACGGTTTTGGAAATAGAAAGAGTATGTGTATTATATATTAACTTCTATTATTGACTGTGGATTGAAATTCATTTGTAGTTTCAAAAAGTTTTCGGATAACTTTATTTTTTTGCTTCTAACGAAATTGCACAGAATACAGTAGACCAATCGTCGGCAACCCATGACCCGCGAGACACCAAGTGACCTATTTTATAATTCTAAATGACGCACTTGAGTTCCTCAAACGAACTATAATATATGAAAATAAATTATAAAGCATAAACATGAAATGAACACTTTGAGAAAATGTAAATAATAGTATCAACACTTTGCTCTCGTGCTATTTGTCGCACGTTTTACGCATACGACCAGGCAACCCCGAGAAAGTTTACAAAGTGATAGATTTCGTACATCAGCGATTTTTATATTTTCAACAGTTTAATAAAAGACTCTGCGGTAGCGGAGCGCAAGGCGTTCTCGTTTATAAATGAAATTCATAAATTAATCTACTAAAACTTGACAATAATATAGTTATTTTTATAGTAATTACAATTATAATATTAAATTTTTATATTTTCAAAGCATCTTATGATTACATTTTCAATCAAATTTATCTTATTATTCACTAAAAGACTGTTTTAAATTGATACTACCACCGACCCGAAACGTCTTCTTAATAATCATATTTTCATTGATTTTGACCCGCAACGAAAAAGGTTGCCGACGCCCGCGGTGGACTTTTACCTATTTTTTAGTAACATCATTTCTACAGTATTAGCGTAATTAGAAAATTCTATTTTTGGTAAAACAAATAATGAATATTACAAATAATGAAAATAATGAATATTTTGAATATATTTAAAGCGTCGTACGTAACCATAATCAATTTCCTAAAGTAAAACGATGTGATACAACGTATCGCGTTATCTGAAAACCTTTCAGGCGTCTTTCTGATCTGCTGGGTGCCCTTCTTCACGTGCAATATCATGGATGCAATTTGCACGAAGTTAGCGGAAGCGTGCCAACCGGGTGTCACAGCCTTCATCGTGACCTCTTGGCTGGGATACATGAACAGCTTCGTAAATCCAGTAATATACACTGTGTTCAATCCCGAATTTCGCAAAGCCTTCCGTAAACTGATCAGCGTGTAAACGGTTAGCGATCCATTAAACATCACATTTCTCTCGAAAACGAGGAGGAACAACGAGGCACTGGACAATCGAGTAGCTCAACGTTTATTCCGACAAAAGGTATTTCATATCTTTCAAATACTCATTTTTACGTCCATTATTAAACGTTTAATTTATTTGTACATTACAGAGAAATATTTGGATTTATATTTTTCAAGAAATTATAATTTCTGGATAAACATCGTTCTACTGTTGTACTTACTTTATTTTAATGTACGATAATTTATAGCATAGTATATAAGGTTCCTTTCAAAATTTTGGATTTGAATAATAATATTTCATAAGTATAACGTGGATTATATATTTAACTGTCGGAATATGTGTAGTGAGTATGGAGGTTTGATATTTTAATCAATCCATATTGCTTCGTTGTAATATAAAAATACGGTCCAATCGGAAACCTGCTTCTAATATTACAGTAAAGAGTGACAAATAATCAAACTTTTCTCATGGCTGTGATCTTGAATAATGGCACATATTTGTTATCATTATATTCTTCTTCATGTCATCTATTACCGTAGATACTCTGAAGTCTGCACTGTAGACATTTAAAAAAGTGAAGTTTACGAAATTCGTCCATTTTTATTTAAGTTATTTATTTATATTATCGATAACTTCAGAAAAATCTATTGGATTGATTAAAGTGGCTCACATAAGAAACACTAGTGACGCATTATTAACATTACACTCTCAGATACATCTATTTTAACTTCTTGATTTATTTATTGATACATTGGAATACGGGTAATTGAGATTGCAAATATACAATAATGAAAATATAGCTAATTAAAGACTTTCATATTATAGCTGCAGGATCTACATCTATTGTTTATTTAAAAACAATAGACGTATTGGATATTCAGAATACTATTCAATAAAAATAACAAATTTCACGTACAATTTTTACAAATTACAGTTTTATGCAGTTCGATTAAATCCAAATCACTTCGCGGGAACTATATCTCAATCTCCACTTATTTAAACTTAAATTTTTTCAATACTTATTGTTAGTCGCCAATACAGTGGACTCCCGTATAACGCTACGAAAAATTTACGACTAGTTCTCATACAACGCGATAAACAGTCCCGTATAACCAGTAAGATGTTAACATTTTCCCATAGTTCCTGATTTTTTGTTTAGGAAAGCAAATGTACACGCTTACCTGTTGTTAAAAAATAATAATACATACACATTTAAAGATATTTATTAAACTATTTAACATTTTGTCACTATCGGAAGTATCAACAAATAAGGTCCAGCGACGCCGTCTGTTTTGACTGCTTTGTTAGAAGAAACTTTATTTGGAACAAGTTAGTTACGTATAACACTAACAGTCTGTTCGCAATGAAATAATATTTCAAACTGCATCACATCTCATTAACAATATGAGATAACTGTGACAACATCTATAATTTTCCGTTTGCAACGGCGACGGTTTGCTGTAGCTTCGAAACGTTCAGCACTGATTGATTTCGCGGCTCTTGATCAGCTCCAGAGCGTCGTCTCTACGCTTGCAGTATGTCCCATATAACGCGATTTCCTATAACGCGAAACGTATCCCCCGCGTTGTACGGGAGTCTACTGTACACCAGTCACTGTAATCCATCATCTATCATAGCTACTCAATTAATAAAACCGACGAAGATAGAAATTCTATTCAAATATCTGCATTTTCATTAAATTTTTATTTATCAAGCCACCGACTCAAATCGACAAGATTAAACAACCAATTTTCCCTTATTCTTTGTCAGAAATCGAGACGACCATTAACTGTATCTACGTCCTTGCATCCATCACGCATCACTGCTCGAGTCCTTCGAAAACTGAAAGAAGCATACATCAATGTCATTGCCAAATAAATATTTCTACCCCTCCACCGAGCGAAAATCTACCGAACAATAAAAACGTGACTCACTGACTGTATGTCGAAACCGTAAAAATTCGTGAGCTGTCATTAGAAATAAATACCTGTACAAAGTTAAAAAGAAGAAGAAGAAAAGCGAGTAGAGAAAACTGTCCCGGTGGAAAATAGTAATTAGAGTTCATGCATCTACGAATTACGGAAAAATCTTTAAAATTGTGACATTACAAAGAATGGAGAAGTATGACTATAGGGGCGAGGATTGAAACGTAAGTTTGTTAGAAATGTATTTGACATACAAATACATACTGTACGTATATACTCCCTTGGATATAAAATATGCCGTGGCAGTATTACCGTAGCACGTAAGACATAGCAATATTTTTTGGCTCAAAGCAAAACTACCAAAGTGTTAGTTCGTCTGTGACGAACTATAGTGACATATGTTCTGTACATTTACGCGTTGCAGTATAACTCGATGTATTTGCATTACGTACCTATGCAAAACGATACCGTTCCTTCATGTCGAGGATTATTTAACGATTTTATCATCATTCTGTCGTCAGTCCGTCTGTTTTCAGGTATATGTAGATTTGATCGGAAGGCAAAGTTCGATATAATTGTACGTTCGTTCAAATTGTTGAAACACTGTTGATTTTGGAAATAATTATAGTTACGTGATAACAAGTGAGAGAATTCTATATCTTGGAACTGTGCTTTTCGATCTTACGACTCATTGGCGAAACTGGAACATTGAATAATATTTGATACGTCACTGTGTAAGTGTCTTAATCTTTCGAATATTCTCAGCCTTTTGACTGGCAATTTTTTTACACATTTTTACAGCTGATGACTCGATATTGTATTCGTCAATTTTGAGGTATCTAACTGGCAATATCATATTTGCAAATTATTATTTGATCACAATATTGTTAAGTTTGTGATAACTGTAGAATTGAGTAAAATAGTATTAACGTGTTCTCAAACACGAAATTTTAGATTTTACTTCCTATGGCTCGTTATCTTTTGTTAATCCTTCTTACTGATAATGAGACTATCATCATTTTGCAAGAAGAAATCATCTCGATTTCTTGGTGTCTTGACTCATATTCATTTTCCTTAATCCTTTTCAAGATTTCAAGACTCGTATCGCTCGATAAGAAGTATTTATTTTTTCATACACAAGTCAGAGAAATAAACTGAATGGGTTGACGAAAAACTTCTCGACAAATAACAAATAAGATTTTTAACGTATTTCATACATTTACGTCCACAAAAACTGAGCACTCAGCTGCAGAGGGCAAAAATATACGCAACTGCATATTACATTATAATTTCTCCAAACTTTCTACATAAAGTTTAGCTGTCAGCTGAGTATCATGCAACACTGCGGTATCAGCTGCATATATTTACATCTTGCAGTTCTTCGTTTAAACCGCTAATATTTAATCTCCTCATCAGTAGTGAATTCTGGCAGAAACCGCTTCCATCGAAAGAGTTAATTTTCCTTTAAAAAAAGACATATATATCTTCAAATTAAAGAGGCCTATTTGGGCAGCACGAAAGCTCCTCGTTGAAACGAACTCGATATCTTTGCGATGCTTTTGAAATAACCCGTATAGAAATCGTACAACAAGAACAGAAGCGGGAGAAACATTTGTATCAGGAGTATCGTATTCGGCATTTCATGTTCCATTTTCGCGAACGAGTATGGAGTTTCCTGTGACCGAATTTTCAAACATATCAGTACAAGTACGAAAGCACTATACCTATCCATACATCGACAACCGAGGCGCGCTTCAAGCATGTATTAGAAAAGAGTATACACGAAACGTAAAAAGGAAATAAACGGTGCGATAAACAGCGTGATGATAAAAATAATTCGCAAAACTAGCCAAACAGTGCGACCCACAGACATAATAAAGTCTGGCGTTTCGTGTATTCTCGCCTATTGCAATAACGTCTACAATCAAAAGCTTTTTACCCTATGGGTTATCCAAGTCGTTATATCACGTAGCTTTTAAGCTTCCGGTGTGTATATATCATGTAAATAACGTAGAAATTATTCGAGCCGTGCAACTGGTTGCAAAAACGTGGCAAACTAGGGATACGTGGCAAATCGGGCGCGACTGGCGCTAATCTAGATATCTCGCAATTATCGAACATTAGGGGATACCGATAGAACGTATCATTAAACATTAAGGGTTACTTTTAGGAGAACTATATTTCTTAATGACTTGTGATAAATCTAGTTTACGTAAAATCTTCTATTGTTGTTATCAAACTGGATTATAATACCGTAATCTGATTTATGATCGACAGCGTGAGCAGCCCATGTCCTTTTTCAAACTTGTTCGCCGATTTCCAAGATTCAACGGACGAGAATTAAATCTGCATTACAGGCGGTACGAACTGTAGGATCAAAGGCGCGTCGGCTACTTTGAATTTGCGTAAATCTCTTAATTTACGTAACCCTCTTAGAAGGAAAGATATGTAAATCCCTTTCGTTACAGCAAATGCTCGCCGACCAGCCGTGAACTTTATATCCTTTCATAAATCCGTAAGAAACTTTTCTCACCCGTTACTTCGACCATGACAAGTTAAACGCGCTAGAATCCGCGGACAAATCGGGCCGCTTGTCATTTTACGCCGTCGAAGGAAAAGTTACTGTCGATGAGTTATTAATTAACCCAACTTTCCTCATTCGGTTTTCGATGTCACCGGCGGGGAATACGAGTTTCGTGAAACGTCGAAAGAGGAGTTAACTGGCTACATTTCGAAAACGAGAAAATTTAATCCAATGCAAAATGAAATCAGTGTGCAGGACACGCACGACTTGTCCTCTTCCGTCTTTCAAGAAAGAAAACAAAGAAAAGCTCAGTGTTTAGCACCATTATGTTTTACACATTTTCCATTGTCAATAACAATAAAATTCAGAGTATCGAAGAACTTATTAACATTCTGAATCGTTTTCAGGATGAAAATAATATAATTTTCGATTAATACAGTACACTTTACAATTTTTTTATAGACAGATAATTATAAGAAATTGTATTGTTTTTTCTCCGGAAGGAATAACTTTCACCCGTGTACAACATACGACGGCTGAATTTAATTTAATCACGAAATGAAAAATAATGTCGCTTTCAAGTATTCGCGTTCGTAAAAAGCACATTTGGCAACGGAGGAAACGATGATTCTTAAGTTGAACGGCTGAGAAATCTCTTCGTTAATATATATTCACCCATTAATTTTAATTATCGGGCGATTAAGTGAAATAAAAGAAATAGAAAGAAAAACGTCGTTCTTTGGCGAGGTATCTTCCGTAATAAAAGTGACATCGAACCGTCATGAAAGTTAGCCGTGGTTTGTAAAAACGGAGCCAAAACGTGTGCTTTTGTGAGAAAAAACGAAGTTAAGCCTAGTCTTCTGTTATAGCTTATATAACACTTGGAAGTTGTTAGGGACTTTCTTACAATTCTGCATAAGAACGCTGTATTTTTCTAACCGGATACGTTTCCTTCTGTGTATATAACATATGTATATGATATACATACGTACGTGGCGCAATACCTATACTTCGGAAGCTATTGAGCATAGTTCTGTATGTCTCTTTATATATATGTTTATATATAAACATATATATATAAGTTTAATCGGTGAAGAACGTCAGCGCGAATGACTGTGAGTTTTGTGGAAACTTCCGGGAATGCTCAATTGAGCTTGGTGTTATGGGAAATTGCGAGAAAGCCTGCTCTGTTGGCTAGTGAGAGAAGTGGAAAACAATAAAATGACGAAAGCATCCAAAGCGAGCGAGCAAGTGAGAATATATATGTGTATGTGTGTATGTGTGTGTCTTACGCGCATGTGCCTCTGTGTGCGGATGTGAATTAGTGGGGGAGAGAGCGAAAATGTGCCATTCCGAGAGATCTGCGTTTTCCTATGAATTTCTTAATTATTATTATTACGAATGGTCTATACAGGGCATAGGTTTAAGAGACGAGTCTTTAATTTGCTGAAATTAATAATAAGCGAGGTGAGAAGGGAAAACGATATCTTAAATGTTGTATGTACTGATGGCAATACCTATACATATTCTCATGCGCAATGACACAAAGAAACACGAACACGCGCATATAAACACGGTCATTCGCAGAACATGACAAAGTGGACACATTGGCACTTGTTAAAATTAATAAAATATAGTATAAATTAATGAACGTCAGTTGGTTATTTCGCCGCCAATACCTTTGCAACTATTATTTTATTTTTAGTTTGTTTAAACTATTATTTTGCGGATAGTGTGGGACTTCATAGGTCTATTGCTTACGTATACCCACTAAAACCCCTCTTTCAAATACTCTGTTTCTCTCGTTAACTTAATTAATAAAACGAGATTTGCTTCAAACAATGAACAAGAAATATCTTGTATGGGGTGTTCGCGATAAATCTTACCATGGTTTTTTTTGTGAATGGCACACACCAGAAAAAAATCGAAGAGGAGAAAGTTGTAGTATATGTGGTATCTCTCTACGACCCCCAGAAACCGAGAAAAGAAAATTGAAACTTTAGCCAGCACCATTTCCCTAGCCGCCCAGACCCCTCACACAGTGCTCCCAAAAATGATATTTACTTCTCCGACTTGATGAAATATCTCGTTTGTTTGTGGACCGATCCCGACAGGCTTTCTCCTCTTGGATTTTTTCTGATGTTTACCGTTCACGGATGAAAACGGTGGTAGGATTTATTGCAAACACCTAGTATAAAATATTTCTAATTCATTGTTTGAAGCGAATCTTATTTTAAATTTTGGTGCGAATAGAAGTTATAGAAGTGAGGTTACGTCGATTTATAATTGACGATATACTTTTCAAAGCTTACAAACATTTGCATAACCTAACGTAGGCCGTTTAAAATTCACCCAAGCTAGTTGAAAATATATCATTTATTAATAAAATAAAAGTACTACATTAAAAATCAAATATTTATAAGCTTTGAAAAGTGAATCATCAATTATAAGCAGACGTAACTTCATTCGTATAAAAGCTATGTTACTACCCTTGAGGAGGTAGTAATGTTGTCAAGGGTAGGACGCAGGTATTCCATTGTGTTGCGGATTTTTATATTTAAGATCGACCATGCATGTCCAGGAAACCGAAACATCTAACAAGGGAATATGCCGAGGTGCCAATCACCGATTTTGATGAAACTCAAGTATGATGTAGTACTCGTAAAAATATTCAATACCTATTTTTTTTATCGGCAATCGTTCAGGTTAAAATGGTGAAAACCGCCCACAAAGTCAGGGTGGTAAAGTATATTTCGATGAATATCTCGGAAACTACGAGAGATAGAGTTTTTTCGTAAATTGACGAAATTAGCGCCTTTTTATGAAAAATTTATCGGTAGAAATTGTTTTGCAAAATCTCCATTTGCTTAAAACGTATGCTAAAAAATAACATATGTTTAGCACTTTTACCTATTTAATGTTAATAAATTTTCTTGCGTATTTTTTATAAAAACTATATATCCACTACAAAATTACGGATAAATAGGAATTTCGATTTTTTCATCAGAAAAAAAGTCTAAATCTTATTCACTCCGAGCGTTAAGAATGAATAAGGGAGATCGTTGCTCTGTTACTCGATGGTGAAGAAATTAATAAACAGTGACTCTAAATATCCTCCGTGAGAATATAAAGGTATATTCCGAAGAGTGGGTACTTGGTAATTGTACAACTTGTTGTTACAAATTATGTTCTTACAATTTGTGATTAGCCGAAGATCACGCGTCGGTTCGCGGGGATTCCTATGTCGTATGCTTACAATACTTGAACGATGCAAAAAGCCGTGAACTTTCGTATATCGATAGTCCGACTAACACCGTGACAGATTTTAAGGAATACTGGCCCGCAGAGACAAAAGGTGGCTTGCTTATGTAGGGCGCAGTTTTGGGAAAACTGCGGAAAAGGGGAGTGGTGGTGGTAGGACTCTGGTGGGGAAATAAGGGCGCCAATGAAGCGAGAGGAAATCTCGCCAAGACTGCGGAAGTAGTGCAATCGGTTTATCTGATTGTTAATGAATGAGGGTTGTTGGGAAGCTGATTGCAATATGGCCCAATACAGCTAGGCCTTTCTTTGTCTCCTACGTTTTTTCGCTAAGCATCTGACTGGCGCCAGATGAAAATTTACCAAATTTTCAGGGCCGTATGTAACAATACGCTTGCATATGCACAAGCGCTTACTATAACACGAAATTCTCAACTAATCGCCAAAATATTGCGCGCTTATTATCAATAATTGAGCTGTTATTTTTGAAAGTGGTATAAGTCCATTTTTTCATGTTTCGAGATATTTAAGGGTTTGCATTTGAATTAATTTAAAAATATTGGCAAACGTTAATCAATTCGAGTGATGTTTTTAACACTATACACCTTTTAAATTTTATTATGAAATAATAATTATTGAAAATATTTAAAAAAATAAACGATTTTTTAGCTCCAAATGGACTTGTAGCGACCGCCTACATTGAGGGCCTTTCCGCTCTCATGTAAACGGTTTGCCTGGTTTATGTCATTTGCAGCAACACAGCTATTTTTGAGAGAACTGCCTTTTGTATATATTTGCGGGAATCGCTTCGTATAGTTTCTTCGACAGTCTCAATAGCTCTTGCGAGTGCCATAAATTACGCGTTTCCGTTGGCCCCTCGAGTGCAGGCCCAACGCCAACCTTGGGCCGCACAAGACGAAGCGGGGGCGCGGCGGAAATGCGTACGTGACCGAACCCTAGCCAGCGAAAACTTGCTGCCAAAACCTTTCCCTCTTTTCCCTAAAAAGCGCGCCAAGGGCGCAAGGAAAAGAGGGCGCAGTCGGTGAATTTCTCGTCTTCTGATTGGCTTGAGCGGCCGCGGAAATTCGCCGGTCTGCGGGGACGCGGCTCCTTCGAGCTAAGCCAGCGAAAAGTCCGACATTGTATTTTGAGCTGCGCTTCAGACAACTTTTAGTCATTCGTATTTTAAAATAAAAGATAAAGTGTTCACGGAAACATTTCCGTTAATAAATAATTACATTAGCTTCACTGAAATGGATTTTTTAATGTAAAAAATTATAATTAGAATGAAGACATTTGAACACATGAATCACCAAGTTTATTAAGGTTTAATTTCAGTCATATTAAAAAGACGATATAAATAAAATGTAAATTCCCTTGTCAAGATAACTAAAAATAAAAAAAAAAATATTTTAAACTTATTTCCCCTTCGCAGTTAGTCTTTAAATTTCTAGCTCGCCTTCTTTTTACTGACGTACGCTGAGTAGATGCACACAAGAATTCACGTCGAATTGTCGAAAACGTTGAATTCACGAATTCAAGTAGATGCACACAAGAGGATATTCGATCACTCTCTGTAATACGATTCTTGCACACTTTCAAACTTTTGCAATCCTTATTTTCGAATTTCTTAGCAAGAATAATATTTCCAGTTTTTGTATAATATTTTTCGCCTTTATTTCTTTTACTTTTCCTAGTCTTCTGATCATTATTTTCATAATTTGATCGAAAATTAGTAACGTCGTTTTCGTCAGTCGTTGAATCACTTAATTCCAAAATTCTAATTCTCTTCTTAGTTTGTAGCAATCTTGAATCAATATTGCTCAAACTGCTTTCCTGATACCGATTCATAAATTCGTATTCTTTTTCTAATATTCATGGGTCTTATTTCTGTAATAAAAAAAACGTCCAATGGTCCTGCGAAAAATGTTGTTACTCTTACTTTCCGACATCACTATCAGACCAAATTGACATATTACCTTTTCATAGGCATGTGACCTCATTGTAACAACTGTATTTAATATTATTTATCTAAAACTTCGATTTTCTGCTTTAATAACAATTATATTTTAATAATACTCACACTGCAATCTATTATTATACGAAACACAAACCAAACAGTTGGACTTGCGAAAGAAAACTAAACAAAACCAGTGAAATAACTTCTCACCATTTCATCAGAGGAATAATACCGTCATCTTGTTAACAATATTGTCACTTGTTGACACTGCTAAGGCGCAGTGTACACTGAAGTCATAATAATCAATAATAATTGAAAAAAGAAAGTTGTTTTAATTATAGTTATTAGAAATGGATCTATTCCACTTTCAAATAAAAGATTTTTGTGATAACATTTTATAGCCAACATTCTTTTGATTACTTTATAAAAAATCGTACACCATTGAATGTCTGATTACAAATATGGAGAGAAGGTGTCTATATCTTACTAAAATCACCGTTAACTCATTTTTTTAAAAAGTGGACTTATACCGCTTTCAAAAATAACAGCTTAATTAATTTTACTAATTCATTTTCCGTTTCGAGTGGAGTTCTTGCAGGGCAACGGGTGTTAGGCAAAAGTCTAGACATGCTGTCGCATTCTAAGGAACGAATTATTTAAAGTATCAGCGTATCGCAGTTTCTAAACTAGACCCGCAATTAAGTTATGGCATAGCGTACGATGATCCGACGTCAAGGTGCTGCATGGTTTTTTGGAAAGCGATAAAATTATTCTTGAAAAATCTGACCACGAAGTGGGGGAGATGTTGCATCTTCTGGTAAGAGGACTGTGAGAGACCGCACGGCACTTGCACCAGAACTTTGAAAGAATACGTAAGATCTTGACATCATCATTTATAACAGCTTTAAAATCTAACAGATCATTCTATTGTTTCATTTTAAAAGCATGAAGAATCACGAAACGTTTCGATGTGTTTCTGATGTTTATAATTTACGAAAAAAGACGATGGTAAGATTGAGCGCGAACGCCCCATACAATATATTTCTTATTCATTGTTTGAAGCAAATCTTGTTTTATTAATTGAATTAACGAGAAAAACAGAGTAAATTAAAGAAGGGTTTTATTGGGTATATGTAAGCAATAGGTCTACAGAGTCCCAAACTATCCGCAAAATAATACATTTGCGGGGTGTGTGTAAAGCATTTCCCCTCTATAAAAAAATGTTTTTTCTGCCACGACGCACAGTGGTCCAGAACGAGCGATTAGCCGCGTTTTTGCCGAAAAGTCGATTTGCTCGAATCGCTTTTTTTTTCTTTATATCGATTCCTAAATGTCCATGGATTTCAGAAATCGCAAAATTAATGAAATCCGACAAAAATTGTCAGTTACAACAAACGCTTAAACTTGGAACTTTTTCTCGAGACCAATTTCTATCGAAACAACACGTTGTCTTCTTCGTGACATTCTGACGAATCTATCTTACATTTTCTAATGATTTTTTTTAAAATTAAAGAGCATTCTTCTACGATCAAAATGCATATGCTGAATATGAAATTAGCGTTTGTAGTTTATTCAAAAATTAACGTTCAATAAATGAGAGAAAATCATCAAAGTTTTCTATCATTGACAGTCAGCATCTTTTATGTACCGTATATTCTCGTAGTTTGGCGTATAAGGCCCTTCTCTGTAAGGTCTCTGCTATGTGATCCTGCAAAAAAACGATCCCAACTCGTCCCACAAATCTGATTCTTTATTGTTTAAAGAGTCGGGCGCCCGCCGCTAGAGTCTGTCAGCGGTTTTAAGGAAATCTTTCTATGAATTGGCTAAATTAGAAGAGGGTAAACAGTTGTAAATGAGTATTCGAAATTTCTGTCTACCTGTAGTTCAAACAATATCGTTTTAAATGGGTTCGAAAAAAAATCAGAGCGGCTTTAGTGCAACGCCATGCGGTTCACAACTTCTTGGAATTCGCTAAGCCAACTTGTAAAAACCGAGAGTTAAATAGAAACAATCATCGGCAATTACAAGTCGATAGTTTCTTAAATGTGGGTTTTACAACTTAACGGCTCTAAGTCAACCAGCAGGTCGCACATGCCATAAACCGCGGGCGGCGAGGAAGCCGAAAATGTTGACCACCGAATAAGTTAGGTAAAAACGGTTTTTTCTAATTATTCTTCTTCTTGGCAAAAATAACAAAATGTGGAAGGTGGTTTTCCTAATCAATCATTTGCATAAACCAATAATTTTGTAAAAGGGAAAAGCTCTTGTAAAGTTGCTCCGCCTTATGACACTCTGCCTGACTTTGGAATCCCCCATTTTGTTTTTGGAAATTTTGAGTTCATATTCGTAATCAGCGACTCAAAAAACATAAGAATACTAATTTTTACGCAGAACCATTAATTTTTCGATATACCTGGTCGCCATATTGAATCCGCCATTTTATTTTTCGAAATTTTGAGTTCACATTCATAATCAGCGAATCAAAAAACATAGGAATACTAATTTTTAGCTAAATCGGATGTGTTTTGCGCTTTTGGCGAGGATTTCAAAGAGATCGAAAACTGTGCGAGTTGCCTGAACAGCTAGATCGACGTTCTGGACCACTGTGCGACGTTAGTAAGGGGGTTAAGAGTGCCACCTCAACGGGATCCAACGACGTTCAGGGCCCGTGAAGGGCTAGTATTATGCATAGTACTGCGTAGGTACTGAGCAGTCCGGTTCGGTGAGCGATGTCGTCATAGTGAGAAAACGGTTGACAAGTGTTGTTGACGGATATTTTCTTAAATTGTGCCGAAACCAAAACAGTAATGACATTTTTCGCTGATAGTTTTTTCTTTATAAATGTCCGCGGAATCCAATAATGTGTAGTAAATTTGTGCTATCAATAGTAACCCACGGGGAAATGCAAAGTTAATGCGTAGAAAATTCGCGCATTCGCTCGTTTTTAAACTTTGGAAGTGATTTACTACCATTAAAAAGTACGGAATATTGCTGCTTACACCGGTATACTCAGGATACACTCTTCTATTTTTTGAGACCAAGAAGAACTGTGTACCGTTTTTAATTTCTACGTAATACCAACTTCTCTGCCGAAATCAACCGTTTTTTTACAAAAACTGATGTTCTTCTAAAACATAAGGTGATAGAGAAATTCTGTTGGCAGATTCGTGTTCAGGACAACGATTCTTATAAGAATCACCCTGTGGCTATTGAAAAACAAAAATGCAGTAGGACAGTGTAATTTGCATGGGTACTTATACAATATTTTATGTTTATATTCCATAAATTATGCTTACATGGAAACCTCCTTTTATACACTTATTAACAGATATCATTTCAGTTAGAATTATTTCCCGACAGGAAATTGTGATGATATAAATTATTTTAAAAAATTCGTGAATTATTATGTGAGTTAAACCTTTCAGCAAGTTATATGGAAATACTTTGTCGTAGTAAACGCGGTAAGTATAATAGATTAATAAAATATATCATTTACGTAATAATAATTTTCATCGCGTAATAAAAACTCATAGTCGATAGTAGTTACTAATTTTAGGTTGTTATTTTAATCATACCTTTGAAGTTTACGAAAATATATATTAACTTTGTCTTTCCACAAGCTTTTACGATTCTGTAGACAATGATATTATCTGATTGGTATGAAATTATTTCAGGTTATCATTAAAAGCTTTTTGTACAGCATTTTCCATTACGATTATATCCTTACCATAACAATTAAACAATTTTGCCATGATGGAAATATCTAGATAGGAGTCTGATGATGCAATTTCCGGAGAATATGGTGGATGGAATAAAGTATCTGAATTAAATTCAGTTAATTTTTTTCCAGGGGACTATAGCAATTACGCTCCGTGAGTTGATTCGGCAGTCGTATGTACTCCTCTGGCATCATTCTCATTTAATTTCAATGTTTATATACAAGCGATTTTGATATGTTTAGCATTTGTCACATTTTTTATATCGATAAATTCAACGTTTCGTATATCAGATAAGAAGTTCTTCCTCCATTCGCCACGACTGACGATCCGGCATATGGCGCTCCTTCCAGATTAAAATTTTCCTTGAAAATTCAACCAAACCAGTTTCTGCATGTAGGACCCGTAAAAACAGTCTCCATAAATGGCACAAATTATATTTCCTACATTCAGCGCCGTATTTCCGTTTCGGTACTTTATGAACGCAATTTCAATTAATCAAGTTACCAGATATTACAGGCAATATTTTTTTATTAGGTGTACAAATTAATTCTCGGCCCCTACATTTCATCGACTACAAAACATCTTCAGATTAGAATTTTTCCAAATTTGAATAGTCATTTTAAAGCGCCATCTTTTAGCTTTAAAACAAGATATAACTCATGACCTTGCTGCAGACATAACCTGAAAAATCATTTATAGAAGCGATGTCGTTCGATAACCAACATTTAAGCCACTGCCTTCTTTTCGCGTTCGAACTAAAAAAACGCGACAGAGGCGAAAGAAATGATTTGTTCGGCTTTGGGTGAAAACGCTGTATCCTACAGCACTTGTAAAAAATGGTTTCAACAGTTTCGATAGGGAAATTTCAACCTTGAATCTCGTGAATTCCCCGGTCAACCAAAGAAAACGGAAGACGAGGATTTGGAATAAATTTTAAACGAGAATCCTTGCCAAACTCGATTGGAACTGGAAAATGCACTTGGAATGACGCGGCAGGACATTTTCTATCGTCTACAGAAGCTGGGGAGGATTTGCAAGGAGTCTTGGTGGATCCCTCATGGGCTCACTCCCGAAAACAAGAACAGACGACGCCATATCGCTCGCTCTTTGCTCTCCCGATTCAAGAGAAAGGATTTTTTGCACAAGATTATTACGTGCAATGAAAAGTGGATAATGTATGATAATCCCAAAAGGCGAAAATTATGTTTTCATCCAGAGTGAGTTTTAGAGAGAGATTTAGTGTGAGTTTTGAGAGAGTTCTTTGCCTGGATACGCTGCCGATGTCACGTTGCATTATTTTGCTACGCGTTTGTTATCGATCGTATCACGATACTGTTGCGGAGCAAAAATACGCCCCTGGAGCTCACAGATGTAGCTTTCAACCTCGCATCTTACCTTTCTTAATATTTCACATATTTCTTAGTAAAAATAGCAGTCGCGCTGTAGTCCGTTTATGACTTTAAAATCAATAAGCTTTATGGGCCTATTGTCGTGAATACTTCTTCATGAAAAGTCTTGTCCTGCAAGAAGTATTGACCGGGGACTTTTCCCCCACGCGAGCTGGGTATTTCGGGTTCCGCCGATCGGCAAGGGAGGCTCTTAACCAATGAGCAAAGGACGATTTCTTTGCCCACCAACGGCAAAATTAAAATCCGACAACTAAAGAGCCTCCCAATCAGCAACTATCCCGCTTCGCAGCAGTGACCGCCCCCGCTAAATCATGACAGAAGCGCGCCTTTGCACATGATCAACGTGATAGGTATTTAACGGTGTAACATCTTTAGGAATCGGCATCAAAAGTCCTTCTTTCTTACCTCGCTTTCTCTCAGCTAACAAACGCGGAACACAACAGTCTATATACCTTTTCCCTTTTTCCTCTAAATAGGGAATGTAAAATTCATCTTCAATCGCTTTCACCATTCTTGTCACACCAAAATGTCCATTATCGTGCGCCCTTTTAATAATTTCTATTTCTAAACTTTTCGGTAGTACAACTAGATTCGCGCATGCTTTTCGCTTTATTAAAATATCATTTCGATGGCATAGTCTTCGTACGCTCGTTGTTCCACGACAGCTCGAATCGCGCGTATCTTTTCGTCGGTTGATTGTTTTTCTTTCACTATCGCTGTTAAAGTATTCGTAACTAACGTAACTTATTTATTTATTTATTTGTTTGTTTGTTTGTTTATTTATTTATTTATTTTATACTATCTAATAATTAATAACGAATGTAATATAATGTTCACGTTATAAGTATACAGCTACACTTCACTTTGTCTTTTTAATTTCATTCGCGATATAACCCACATCCGTCTCGATTTATCGACTTTTCGTGACTCTCCCTAACGCTTTTCCATGCACACTTGGCTCACGCTTACGTCTCGCACCTCATTCGTTAAAATCCAATTATTCGATACATGGGGCCTCCTAAGTCGCTCATTATACACACGTATCCACATTCGCACATCTCTCGCCCTGTCTTTCACTCTCTATCTTTCTCTCTTTCATTGGCATTCAGTCTCTCTCTCTCTTTCTTTCACTTGTCACACACCATACAGCAGAAATGAACTTTTTTAAAACACTGAAATTGAAAATTTCTATAGTCTTATTTTGTTGATGACCCGTCGGACAATTAAGTCGTCCGAATCTAGTTGTTTTTTCTTCTCCCGGAAATAAACGTGACACTCCGTAGTTTTGGCGCGTGTGTTTATTATAACGAAGAACAAGTGTATATACAGAACAACAAGATAACGATATAACAGTGTTGAGTGCATGACTCGTTCGATTTCTCGAAGCGGCGACGTGTTGGCTACGGTGCAAATTAATTTAACGTAACCTGGTTTCTTTGGGCCTCCCGTGGTCAACTGATTAGCTCGAATGAACTTTGAATGATTTTTATTTAACTTAACAATGAACTAACACTAGAACAACAATACTTAAGCTATGGTATCTCTTGGTCGAGAAGTTGCAAAATAAACAAATGTTCCTCAGTTGAGGATGAGACGAAATGTTACGATAATCCTCAGGCGAGGATGGGTTGTTCCTCCGTTGAGGAATTGATGACAACTGATTTGTGAGGAAGAATCCTTCGTCGATTCTCCCTCCTTCCGATGGCGCTGAGCTCAAGGAATTCGTCTTGAGCGCCATCGGAAGTCATACGGAAATTTACTGAAAAGGAATTTCACCACGGAATTGGTTTTGGCGGGATATTAGTAGCGCGCCCCTCTTGGTCGCCCGCCCACACTTGGTCGCCCGCCCTCTTTGGGACCGGAGGATCTTCAGTAGAGGGGCTGAGGCCCGTGGGTGGCCAAAGAGGGTGGCTCGTCGGCGCACGCGAAGGTTTATGATACGGCTATTCCTATTGAGGAAGAGAGAAGTGACAATGCGAAGCTTAAGCTATAATTATAACGTAACGTATAAAAATAACGTTCGTACTACTCCCTTTGCTAAAAGTCAGGAAGGCACATGCTGATTTTAATGTTATTGCAATTAAATCTTTTGTTCGGATTTTGTTCGGATCACATCGGTACAATCGATTCCCTCCTTCCCGATTCCCAAGTCTACTACTATCCTGCCCCCTTTCCACCGCCATTCTTAGTCCGTCCGCTCCTCGCGCTCTCCTTCTCCATCGCTCCTTCCTTCAAATCGCTCCCTTTCACCTGTTTGTTCCTTCCCGAATCTTCCATCCAACCGTCCTCATCCCCATCTCGGTCTATTTCCTCGTCCTATAAAACTTCCCGTTTCCCTCTCTCCAGCTCAGTCTAATCTCAACCTCATTAATCTCTTAATTGTATCTCCATTTTGTGCACCAGCTACAGCGTTTTTTTACTAGTTCGCTAATCAGTGATATCGCACTTCGATTTCACTAATTTGTTATCTCATTTTTCAATTAAGTTATATTTAGTTTAAATCCCTAAGTTAAGTTATACCTTGTACAAACAATTTCAAGAAATAATTGTTTAATTTCGTGCAAGAACAGCAATCCTCACAAATAGCCTTATCGCTCGTACCCTAAGCCTATTGTTTACACGGAACCGAACATATGCATGCCAGGGAAACTCTGAATTGTTATACGAAAAAGTGCTAAGCTATCGATAAAGAAAAGGAGACAAAGAGACTGACGGGGTCCGAAGGCCTGTGAGCCTAAAACGCTATCGTTTCCTGGAAATGCATTGTCAATTGTAACAGAAGTATTCCGTGAAACAATTAAACTCCTGCGCTCGACGCCTTGATGATTCTAAGCTCGTTCAGGGGTGGTAATAATGCGTCAACAAACAGATAACAAAAAGTATAACAAGCAAACAAACAACGAAAGTATAAGAAAAACTTGGTAAGATGTGTGTGTATGAAAAATTGTGTTAGAAAACGGTCGGGGCGCTTGTTCGGTCCCTTTATTGATTTTCCAAGCACCCCTTCCTCCGTCGACATCCCTTCTGAGGAGGAAGTGGTGACTTGGTAGGGAGGAGGATGTTGGGCCCGTGAACGAACATTATTGATTCCGCCTGGGCTTCGTGGGTGGCTACCAAAGTGCAGAGTTTACATTGGTTTTGCCAACCCACCGGAGGCCCAGGCAGAGGAGGGGGGCCTCGAGCTACGAGATTGACGTTTGCCTTCGAGAGGACGCTAGATTTATGACAGGTGTCATAATTCTAGCTTGGCGGGATGTATCCGCGCAAAACCGGGTGGCCACGTGCGGCCCTTCAGTCAGCGAAGGGTGTTTGCCAGATGGGCCAGGTCTGCACGGCTATGAAAATAATTTTGGGCTATGTAAATTTTTTCTCTCGCAACCTCGAGGCCCGTGCTTTAAATTACGCCTCAACATATTTTAAAATCAGCAGCGGTCCGGATAGAATTTCTGAGCAGGCCGCATTCGGTCCGCGGGTCGAAGTTTTCCCACTGCATACATTATAGTATCGATTACAAACATTATTAATTAACATAATAAATCAATTAAATGCAAATTAAGCAATACTTATTGTAGAAACGGTTGATCAGTGCAGTTCGATGACCGCACTTTAAAAACAAAACTAGCGTACTTGTCCTATAGGAGGTCTGTCCAAGTTGTCTTAAGATAGGTGTTACCCAGCCGGAGAGTTCAGCGACCACCGATGGAGACTCAGCACTGTCGAAAAAACGGTCGGGGAACGTTTAAATCCGATCGACAACAGGTCTCAAGAGCGATTTTAAAGCGGAAGCCGAAAGCGAAAACAGCGAGTGAGAAAGACTGCAATTCAGCGTGCGAACTAGTTTAAAGCGTTAGTAGTGTACAGTCCTTTTGTTTTTTTGTGTTATTCTACTTATAATAAAGGACCTAATAAACTAAATCCCACATTACGTTACGGCACGATCAGTTAAAAAATAATTCCTTGTATGGATCAGCATTGTCGAAACATTTAAAAATGACTCAGAGCAACCTGAGAGGTCAAGATTCCGGAAGCCAAACGAACGTGTGACATTTGATCGAGTCAATGCAATCTTCAGTGACAATGGTCGTGGGCAGGCACTACGGACCTCGGGCAAATCCAATCTGCAACGAAATCGTTTCACGCCGACTTTTACGAATGCCTCCGGAATAAATGATACCCTGAGACTCCATAAAGGACTAACCGCTTACTCTCACCAACGTTAAGTGTAGTTGCTTGTGTGGAACATTAAGAGATCAAGAAAAGAAGCTCCAGTGATAAAAAACGGGAAAAAGGTACTGAAAAAGGAAGCAACAGCGTTGAAGGAAGGAGAAAAAAATCAAGGCAAAGGAAAGAACGTGGAAGAGAAAGAAAGTCCTTAATAATAGAAAAAGTAGCTTAACGGTAATGAACAAGGTAGAATAATATGATTGTTGAAGAGACTGTGTGATGATCAGGCCGGATGTATTGGTGATATTGCGTTCAAATAAAATATCCGAGAATGATGCGGCAGCTGAATTATGTAGTAAAAAGGAACTGAGATATGAGTTGGTTGAAAGCAATTGGACGATATAAATAAGGAATGGTTTTATTGTCATGGGAAAGATAATCTGCGATTGAGTTTTAAAGACGGCAATGTTTCTGTAATAATATATATTTAATAACACTTAGTTGTTTACAGCATATTAAATTACAAAGAATAAAACAGAAGAAATACTGACAATAAAATACTTAATGGCGATCGGAGACTTCGAGCGTCATACTTATAACTTCTATATAACCTAAACTCATTTAAACCGTCAAACATACATTGGCAGTTTCTCATAATTCCACTAAATATTTATAATCTTTTAAATAAACACGCATTCTGATGAAAGACCGTGATCACGAATTGATCGATTACCATAATGGCTGTCCAAATCTAATCTGTAACAGAATATTATTGCTTTGTAAATTTGACGAATCAAATGATTTCAGAAATTTCACAGGCATTGAGTAAATTATACTATATTAACAAGTTTTACAAATTATACAGGCACAAAATAATATATGGCGTGCGAATTAAACAATAATGACTTGACTATAGTTACAAGTTGATATAAAGTTGCATAAAAAATCTCAAGAAAGTTTTTGTAGCTACAAAAGTGCTACGGAGATATCGCATTTAACGATAAAAGTTGTACTGTCATTCCATTATGACTTTAACGTAAGTTGAATGTACCTCATCAGCTATGCTGCTCGAAACAATTAAGGAATTGTTTCTTTGGTATTATGCAGATTGAACTGAACAGCATAATTCAGAAAATAAAAAGTTTAGGTATCGTTTGGAGTAATATTCCGTAATGGATGCAAAAATGTAACTGCTTCATAAGTTTTTTTACTTTTAATTTTTTGGGTCAAGAATTTTATTGTATAAATTTGCACAGTTTCATGATAACGAAAAAGATTAAAAATAAAATAGCTATACTTCTTAAGAATCACAAGCCACCAGTTATTTAAAAAATTCCGGGTTAGTCAATGAACTAAAATTCCAATTAGCCGATAAAGTAGTATTAAATCAATCAAAACTCAAGCTTTGATGTTATGAAAATTCCCAGAAACATGGGCAGACAAGCTACAATATTTGTAGAAAAGCATTTCAGGGATCGAGCTTCTAATTATTTTTTACAACTTATTTGCTCGTGATGGCAGTTAATACCAGGTCTTGGTACCAAAAGTAAATTCGCTTCAAATACCCCGCAATTAATCGCATTTGCTAGCTGAGAAAATAATGCCCGGAACATCTCTGTTTCGAGGAAACAAATCACGGCGAGAGTTCTTAGCTTCCTTGTTCCATAAAGACAGAAATTTCAAGAGGTATAATTAATGTAAATAAGAAACTTGGTGACTAAGAAAGACGTGTCCCATCTTTCTCTGCCTGCCATCTTCTCTTCTCCGTTTCTTCCCTTTCTTAAATCACACACCTGCGACACTAAGAACATAACAACTGCCATAATTCCACTGAAATTGCTATCGACATAGATGTATTGTAAAGCGATTGAGTAATTAAGAATCGAGATAGTTGATTGCGGTATCCGATAACCCCTTGCCGTAAAATATCGAGTCAGGCTCATTACAAAAAGAATAGAAGAATTTATGATTTTAAAAATTACCAGGTTGATAAAAGACCTCATGGCAGAATTTTCGTATCATCAGACTTATATTAAAGTTTGTAATATGGCTTTATCTAATTAGTAAACATTTATTTCATCAGTTCAATGTTTAATCATAGCATACCGAGGTTTGAAAGAAATTATAAAACAAAGGGTTCAATGATACTGTTATTATTAATAATGAAATTATTAACGAATGACAAATGAAATCGGAATGCAGAAAGTTAATAATAGCAAAGGTAGCCCGGAAATTCTATAATCACAACCGTTGAAGTGAATTATGTTTCATCAAAAATCACGTAACACTTGTATCTTTCTGCAACAATTATATAAAGCCAGAATATATTTTTCTTTTTTTGCTTCTACTAAATAACTAACCATGATGAATGCTATAGTATAATATAATAATGATGAATGAAAATCAATATTAATATAATATTAGTGAATGTTATAGTTCCTTACCGTTTTAATAAAATATAATATTAATTTAAAAATAGAAATAATCTAGAGCCTATTTAACCCAGATATTACGGCTGTTCTTTTGAAAGGCGTCCGAGTAATTATGCTATAAGCTGTATGCGAATAATTATGATTATAACAGGTGTCCTGTTAATGGATACCTTCTAGTTTATAAATGGAAAATTACAGTTTGCCAATTGAGTTCTTTTTTTCTAACATTTCATTAAATAGCATAGAATTTTCTGACAAATTCATTGTTTAAAGAAAAAAGTTTCAGCAAGATCTGGGTTAATTTAAAAAATATTACGTAAATCGTCTATCGACGTATCACTTGAAATGTACAAACTTCAAATCCTGACACAAAATTTCTCCGAGTTTAAAAGTATCTAAAAGGAAAACGAACATCCTTTCACCCGGCAAGCCAATTCTCTTCTAAAAGAAAACTGTCGGAATTTCGAAGGACTGACTTCAAGACACGGTGTACACGTGAATAACATAGCAGAAATTACTCGTCGAAGCCCTGAAGTCTTCTGGTCTCCCGAATCTGTCAACGTAATGCAAATTCCAAAGTCAAAGTGGAGCGAAGTAATTTGAAGTAAAACAACAGCGCGAATATCACTTCGCATTTTAAGTAAACGTAAGAGATCCGGTTACACAGACGAACTTAACAGCAGCAGTCGTCTTTGGAAAATACAAAATTCACGCTACACCGGAGAGAAGTTTTCGCAGTGCACAGTATTGCTGGCCAATTAAAACTATCCAAGTAGAATTAGCAAAATCGTCGCAAAAACAAACTACTCGGGCGACCTACTCAAGACACCGAAAGTGACATTCTAGTAGCCACTTAGCTTGCTACACGTAATTACTCCTGAAAATTTACCTTTGCAAATGTGGGAACATGCGGTCGTGGTAATTCCGGTAAACTTAAGCCCACTTTTGCAATTCCAAGCTCCATTGGACGAGAGGTAGGATTACTTGACTGCAATGTGTAATCTATCCCTCCAAAACCTCCAAGCTGCAGCTGCATTCCTACTCAACACATACATTTTCTATTTTACTCGCCTCACGGTTAAGATATGAGAGGAAACTCTGCTGAAACCCAAGTAGCCGGGAGATTAAGAAGAAAAGAGGTATTTCATTAGACAACTAAGATACCTCCGGAGTAAGCGGGCTGATGATTCCTCGGTGTTCCGAAATGTTGCAGTTGTCCGACTTGTTGGTAATTCTGTCCGTAGTTCAATGTTGGTATGCTAGAATGTATGCCAGGTGATATATTACTAGCTATGCCTGATATTCCGTTATTCATGCGTACAGGTAAGCTGTTGAATACACTTGCAGGTCGGTTATCTTGTATGTTTATAGGGATTTCTGAAGATAAGGATGCACCTGAAACCAAAATATGCCGTGTGAAATACAGATGATTTTCAAGTGTTTTAAAAATAGATACAGTTATTATCGTTATCCATTATTATAAATTAAAAGAATCGAATCTTTAAATAGGTATTCTGCTTGTGTGGACCTGAAAGCATTTCCCCCTTGAGTTGTATACAAAAATATATAATATTTTCACAGAAAGTCTTTATTAATACAAAAAGAGGTATTAGAACATTCAGTTGACCGTATTAATTACACTTGCCAGGGACTCGAGATTTTAGTCGACTTGGTACTAAAGTCTTAAGATTGTTAGAAAATTACTAAACACAACATTTATTGCTAACTTATGAAAAATTCTCTTTAAATATGTAACGGTTACTGCAATTATTATGCAAGTCTTATTGCTGCTACTTTAATTACTAGATCAGAAATTTTGCATTGTTTTGTCCAAATTGGAAACGTTTAGCTGCTCTGTTCGATATTAGAAACGCAGATTTTACTAATTAAATAATATAGAATAAATATCATGAAAATATGACGACGAATTAATAAAATCTCACCCTTTTAACGAAGCAAACTGTAGCTGTATGTATTAAAAGTTACCAATTTCATTATTTAACGCTCATTATTAATATCGATTAGGTATTAGCGCCGAAAATTTATGTTGCTTTTTACGTAAACATTGCGTTCATAATTCATTAAAAGCACATCTTTAACTGTTTAATTCTCAAACTCTTGACAACACAAGAAACGTTGCTGGAAGCAACTCTAAATTTTGTAACAACTGATACTTCGGGATATCATAGAGCGCGCAAAATTTGACAAGTCTCCTTCCCCTTAAGAAGCTATAATATTAATTACGAAGCTTCGAGCTTAATCGCGAGCGTGACAATGTACCGTTAGTAATATTTATAGAGTACCGATCGATCGACCTGCAGCGAACGAGCCTCGTTACAAAGTAAAATTTCCAATATTTTTTATCACCCGCGATGTCATTCGCGATCAAAGCGGAGAAAATGCGCACCGTAGAAGGATTCTCTAACGACGGTGATCTTAACGTACGGACACTTTAACGCGATCAGAGAACGATTTGAAATGTTATCGATTCCTCGAGAAAGGATAGCAGTTCTTAAAGGGAGCGTACCTAGAGGAAGGCCAGACGAAGTCGATGAATCCATGCCCATGAACGAGACTCTTGGCACTGTCGTTGGAACATAGTTTATCGTCTGCACTGGTTGAGAAACCGCTGACAAAGTTGCAATCGGTACACTTGGCAGCGAGAGCTTTGGTCTTTCGGCGAGTCTAGCCAGCGGAACGTAATTCACAGTTTCCGGTAACGAAGATTGTTGGAATGATAAACCGCGTTTCGATCCCTGCTCTAGCAGATAGTTGAGCAATGAACTTTGCAAGCTTTCTTTCAATACGTCTTTTGGCTTCCCCGGAAGTATATAGTTCAACATCTGAAGCTTGTCGTTTAGATTACTGCTCGATACGTCTGGCAGCAGATAGTTCATTATTGAACTTTGATCGTTGGTCCTGAACGTACTCTTTGAATCATCCAAATATAACTGGTTCACCAGAGATTGTTGAATTTTACTTTTCAGTTCGGTAGGCAGATAAAATGCCGATGGTTCTTCCGCTGCGGTGAATTTAGTTGTTTGAAATTGTATCCCCGGAAGTGTGCTGTACAAAATTAGCCGTATAAAACGTGAAATCTGTCGCCGGATTAAAAGCCTCGATTTTTGACGAGACAGAGAATTTTATAAAATTTATGAACTTAAATTTATAGAATGTTGCTGTAAATTAAAAATATCACGTGTCAGACTATGAATTATACATGAAGCAGAGTCTACTATAAATATCGACTAATTTATTTCAACGCTGATCTGAAGTATTTGGTTTTAACATCACGATTACTAAACTACTCAAAACTATTATTTTTTAATGTTCGACAAAAGTTATGTAAATTAACGATGCAATTTCTTGAAATTTCCCTGTTTACCTTAAAAAAATGGAAACTTATAAATCATCAATTTTCATTCAAGCTTTCCACAGTGAATGTCTACATTATACCGAATCAATCTCCGTAATTCTACACTTAATGTATTCCATTTTTGAAAAATCTCCTACAAGAACCGACCCATCTCTTTCATCTGTTTCTGTTATCAATAACAAAATTAACAACGGTGGGAAATGGTATCAGCCGTCATCGATAGCCTGAAGCACTAATTCATAAAGAGACCGACAATTTTTGGATACTGACTCATCTCAAATATTTGTGTAAGAGATACTTTTTACATTTATCGGTTTTCCTAAATATTTCAAAATTATCAGGAGATGTCATAGAAATAACATCCGCCTTTTCGGAATCCGGGTCACAAGGGTCAGAGTTCCCCAACCTCCCACTACACTAATTTAGAGTCCTTAAAAAGAAGGCTTAAGGCTCGTAGATAAGACATTTTTTAGTTTGCAATTCTGCTACGAAGTTATACCATCGGCCTGCGTCTCTTATTTCGTTTGTATCCGAAAAGTCTTCGATTCTTTTCCTTATAATAAAATTGTTGGACACGTATCATGGAAACATCATTTTAAATCTGGTGTCAGAAGTGGGATTCCTACCACAATCATCGAAGCATATAATCAGATTCGACGTTGCCGTTACGTACCTTCTGCCAAAAGATATGATCGGGGTCTTCGTGACCATGACAGGTAAGTTGGATACGGTGGTCAAGGATGTCGTCGAGTGACCCAAGTTGGAAGATTGCTTCGTAGTGTCTGATCCGGTAGGTATCGTCGAGGTTGTCTGAGTAGCTGCAGTCGTAGTAGGAACGTCAGCCAACTGAAAGCAATTACAAACTTTTATTAGATCTTTTAAGATCTGCGCCCCGCTCGTATGGATCCAGTTCACAAGTTGTAAAGAGATTACGGCATCGGTCGATTAAAAGTTCTTAAAAAGGCGAATCAAGCGACGCGGTGAGAAGAATTTCACAGCACTTTTAAATTCACTTCTCTACCATGTGAAAGAAATTACCGTGAGACGTGAGACTAACTGCTGGAAATTGTTACCGTTTTAATGGACTGAAACGGAATTCCACGGGTGGACTAATTATTTTTATTCATATTAGATCGTTTGTAATTTGTGTGAAATACCCGACGTGAATGACGTTATGAGGAAGGTGTAATTTACTTCTTATGTTTATTCTCATAATAATTATTAATTGATCTTCAATCGCAAGTAAGTTTTAATATTGCTTCGTGTTGCTGCATGTATAATCATCAAGTATTGCAGGTCTTAAAGATTAAATTATATTTGATCGGACATCCACGTACGCTAAACTTATAAAAGATAGTTGCAAAAAAATTTAAAACGATTTTCAAATTAATCAGAAAATTTATAATATCGTCCAATTAAATCTTTCCTTCTTACTTCTTAATTTATTTAGAATAGTATATTACTTCCATTTGTTGGACACATCTGACATAAAGTTTCCTCAAAATTCGAATAACAAAAGTCTCCATGTCGAAAATTGAGAAAAGGGCCATGGAATTCTTATATATAACTTGCGACATTTTATGTACTAACTTTTTGAGCATTCATCAATTAACTTGCTGCTTCTGTTGAAAACATTAACATTCGTGAGCTCTCTGCCGTCAATTAAGTAACTCATTGGCTATATCGTTTAAATAATGTTTCTTCAAATCAAAAACAAATAAATCGCACAAAGGGGTGCAAATGAAGTCCCTCGCGATATAACGTGTGAACGCTGTTTCACTTACCGTATTGAATTTCACGCTTTGAGTTGTTGACAGTGGAGAGGATTTTGCAGAAGCCATTTTCGATGCGGAATTTGCAGACGTATCAAGTTTGCTAATAGGCGAGGTGGTAGAAGAGGCAGTAGATTGCAGCCATGGCTTGTGGGTCGCCGTTGGCGCAGTCGGGGATGACATTGTTGTGGTTGTTTCTTCGCTCAGTGGAAGAGCATTTTCATACGGCGATACTGTGGGTATGGAAGCAAAACCGAGGCCGTGGTTCCCTGAAACATGAAAGAGTCTCTCTTATTAATTCTTCGGGGATAATGAGGATAGATACACGTATAACGTGGGTTAACATGTTAATTGTCGTATCATTCGTCAACGTTCTGTTCTAATATTACATTATATTTACTTAGAAATGTCGATATTATAATTTGTCGTGCTGATCATCTAGGAAAGGCAATTAAAGTAATCTTCGGATTGTTAACCACTTGGTAATGTTTTATAATTAAATATTCGAACGGCTCTTATTGGATACGTATGGCGGAAAGGTTTCAAAATAATTTTCCCCAGATGAATTGTCATTTGAATTTTATCAGCTATATTTAACACAAGAGGTAGTAGTTTTTCTTTCCTAAGCAATATGAACCCCATGCGACTTTTCATGAACGAAAAAAAAAGTTAATTATAAGGAATTATATTTATAATGGATCATATGGAGGAATTATAATTATGAGGGATTCTGATTAATTTTAATACTGCGTTAGTTCTTTTTGTAAAGACTCGATATAAGGATATGAGTGAAAGGCTAAAATTTCAGTACACCGCCGGAATTTTACGTCGCATAGTCAATTTATATGTCAGCGTGACAGATGACCTGATATTTTGTCAATTAGAAACTTTCAGTTGTGAATTTAAGACAGTGAATTCCGAACTGTTCGCATTATAAGAATCTAAGGTGTATCCTATAGAAAACTGCTTGTATAAAACAAACATTTTTTTCTTCTTCAAGAAAATGCCACTATCAATTGGTTACACTAATACCTACCTAAAAAGTTAAGTGCAAATTGATTTATAGCAATATCGTCTCTTACCCTTTAGAAATTACTCGATTAGACTGAACGTACTTGATTTATTTATTCTTCAAAGACGATCAATTTTAGACACTTACCATATTTTAAATAATCCGAATACTTTGTAATTGATCCTTCATCTCCTTTGTAGGAATTAATCAATTTTTCGTATGATCCGTCTTGATAACTATCCACCGAACTCGGGAAAGACGTAGGCTCGTCGCCGAGCGATGGTCGCTGATACAAATACCGATCTTCGCTAATCGAGTACTGTGAATGGAATGGGTTCTCGTTTTTAAATGGCCTTCGCTCTTTGTACGATTGGTCTTGAAAGGTTGCTTGATTTAGAGAAAACGGAGATTGCCCCTTGAGGTTCGAACTCGCCGAGAAGGACAACTGATCGCCATGAAATGGCCTGTTCTTGAACGATGAATAATCTCCTTCGAACGATTGATCTCTGCGGGAGGATTGCTCGCTGTAAGGTAAATTCTGCCGATAAGGTCGCACTCGATAGGTTTCGTATGACTGTGGCTTGAAGGACTGCTCTCGAAAGGGCTCGTGTTCCTCGTGAGATGGCGGATGCTGATGAACACCTTGATAAGGCGGATAGTCGTAGAAAGGTGATATGGCGCTGGTCTTCCTTCCGTTTCTGTACGCATTAGCAGCGACTACCATTAAAATGATGATCCCCTGTGAAGCAGAGTATACATTTCGAAAGTTATTATCACTCAATTTTCGGACAAAACAAAACAGTCAAGATGACTCACCAACTTCCTCATTGTGTTTTTTGTCCTGTTTGTCTTTATAAAAAGACGTTACAGGCGTCTTGTAATAAGCAATATTTGTGTGAAATTGATCTTGAAATGTCTCTAATCTGTGAGACAACGAGCAGAGACTGTTGTCGGTCGAAGATATTCACTTTCTTATATAGCTACGAGACGAAAGAAAAACCAGAAGTCTCTCAGTTCAAGTGCAAGACTGGATTTGGCACGTACACTGTCGCCTTTCTCTTTCTATGAGCAAGTAGTCATACTAAATTTGATTCATTCTTCCATACATGTGGAGTTGGTTTATATATAGCGTAAACTTGAAATACCGCCAGTGCTTTATGCGAGGTATTTAAAAAGGCTTGGTTTATTTCGTCAGAGAATGCCGTTACTGGGTTCCATACACTTTTTGCAAAAGTTATGATCTTAGGGATCGTCAATTCATATTATAAGTATTCATTTGATGATTGGAAGAGCAGTAGACGGAGGAAAATGTAAAACGTTAGAACAGGATACTTTATTCAATTAATTTTGATATGGGATACCGTTATAAAATTGATACATTGTGCGTAATAAATGCTGATACAAAAATTGCAAGTTCCTGCTGTAATAGGTAATTCGATGATTCGAAGGAAAGTAGACAGGCAGACAAAAAATAGACAATAATTCAGAAGAACCTCTTGGGTTTTACGATTCTTGAAAAAAAGAAACATGGTAAAAATTTCAAATCGCTTCCTATGGACGTATAGTGAGAAATATGTATAAACATGATCGGAAGAAATCTAAATGTACAAAGGTTCTATGAGAACCTTGGAAAAAGTTATTTGAGTATCATCTGTTTGGAGTGGCATCCAGAAAATTCACCGCCCGCAATTCTGCGCCAGCAATTCACCGCCACAGCAGTACACCGCCATTAGTTTACCGTCGCGTCAATTTAGCTAATAAACGATTTATAGCTTACAAATGATCCCGACCTCCATACATTTATTACTTGTTTAGGATGATTAAATAATGAAATGGAAAAAAAAACACGAACCTAATTTGTTCTAAGATCATTATAATCTATTATTATTAATAAATTCACTACAATAAATTGTAGTGTAGAGTAATTTATTAATTAACAATAGATTTTGATAATTCTATAGGAAATCTCCCACCTTACTGATTTCAATGATTTTTGGATATGTCGCTAGGATTATGATTTTCACATGCTATGCATATTTCACACCGGGTACGTGTCCCCTGAGGGTCTGATTTAAAACAGGTGTATGAAACAAAAAGATAAATTAGTTATGGTTGGCCATAGTTTTAAATGGGGACCGCCGTGAAGTGGTTCGACTAACAATAAACAAGCGGTAAACTGCTGGCGATGAATTGCTGTGGCTGGGAATTGCTGTAGCGGTAAATTGCTGGCGGTGAACTGCTGCCAGTGAATTTTTCTAGACCCATTTGGAATTTTATTCATAGCACTTCGAAAATCAGTCAGTGGTTTCCCCCGTTTAAATAGGAAGATTGACCAACTGGAAAACGATTTTATTTTCTATTCTTTTTTCTCACGCTTTTTTTCACTTTTCTTCACGCTACGAGGCCATGGAACCAGGCAGCCCATGTGATTATCGGGTATTGGTTACTTTATACAAGAAATGCTATATTGAATTCTGGGTCACCAGAAGTTAATACACCTTTCTTATGATTTTATCTCCTAACTAATATTTACTAACTTGGCAGAAGTATTTAAAATATTTACCGTCCTTAGTTGTTTTTAAATGTATGTAGAAATTACCATTATTATAAGGAGCATTATTTTATATGTTGTAAATGTTGTTTTTGTCCCTAGTAGAAACATGTTGAAAAATGTGACTAATAGCTGGATCTACTTACTTATATCTTGATTACAAGATGTTGTGCATAGTGTATTTTATGTAATAAAAGACTTACAGTCGTTTTAATTTCAATTGCAAATATTTTGAATTTAAAGAATGCAACGAATATAAATCGTAAAGCAGTGTACATATGAAAACTATTAGCACGATGGTTCATTAAATAATGTTGATAAAAGCATCCCAATCAACCGATAGACTTTATTTGCAAGCATTTGATTACAAAAAAACAAATTTCCAAGATTCAAGAATAAAACTATAGATTTATTATTTTAACACAATTAATAATCTTCTGTCATAGAATAAAAATAAAAGAGTGATATTGCATTTCCTTAAGGTCTCAAGTGTATTTCTAAAAAATACTGAGGTATAAGCAAAAGTTTTATTAATCCACTATGCTAGAGACAATATCATAATCCAATTTTTAGATATACAAGTTATTTTTAAATATTAATTTTGTTTACATATATAATTATTCGTTCTGTTCAACCTAACCACCGATTTTAAATCTTCGTTCCTTAAAACATTTATAGGGATCCAATGAAAGAACATCCATAGTTTGAAGAATATGATGTTAGGAATAGTTCACGATGTCTAGATCTGTCGAACCGCGTTCGATCTTAATTGGAAGCCAGATCGAGCGTTCGTTCGACGCAACGGTTTTTAAATTTACCTCCTAACTCGACCAATTTTTGATAAGCGTTAAGGCTTTAATAGCTTTCAAATAGCAGTCTTCAGGATCGCGTGATATCCCACTATTTCAAGGTTTCTGCTACTGACTAAGAATATTGGTATGGTGCACGACATACTAGTAGAGATTTAAAGAACTACCGACGAAGATAGTAGAAATGATCGGTTGACCGGTTTATCAGTGCCGAACAAGGATTTCCTAATAAAATATCGATTACGGAAATACAATTGTCGAATAAAGAATATGATACTTGGACCCATACTTTCCGTTCTAAATCTGGAAATGTTAAATAATCTGTAGTATTTGTATATGCAATTTATACAAATTTTAAGTAAACAATTTTGACGAAAAAGAGTTAATATATTTTTTAATAGCTCTCTTATTTGAGAATTGGAAAGATATTTATTTCAAGTAACGGAAACATCAATTACAGTAAAAGCTGGATAAATGCAACACAGTTTGGGGCTCAAACGCTTCTCTTATGAAGTAGCGGTATCGAATCCTTGTTTACATAACGGCCAGCAGAACAGAGAGAGTGGTCCAAACTATAGGGGGAGCCTTGCAAAGGTGTCAATATCATGCTGCATTTATCCGACCGAGATTTTTCATTTATCCAACCGGGTGTCGATGCGTTAAAGAATACATTGTTGCGGCCGAGCATTATATTTCGCCGTAAGGCGGCACGTAGTGGTTGAATTCCACCAAATCATCGCCAGAAGTCCAAAAACATTAAAATCTATTAATCGTATTTGATTTAAATCATATCAGAGCATACTTTTTCACTAATAATACTTTTTTTTACCCTGTCCGCGACGTGGTGCGATCTGAAACTGTCTTTCGACAAATAACCTTGGTCGACGTGCCACGCGCGTCGTTTTGTTTTCCGCGACCGACGCGCGTGGCATGTCTTTCCAGCGCGAGCGGTTAGATACGAATGTCGCCCCAATACGCCATCACGCTCATGCCAATAGGTCCGGCCATGACACCGACAGAGTGTCTGTGAATCAGTGACATCTCAGCTGTATGTATGGGTGAAGCAGGCGGAGCTCTTCGAAGGACAGCTCTGTCGATCAACTAACCTGGCTGCCTGATGCTCAGGTCGTGGCCGAATGTCGCCCTTATGAATTCGCGGTTTTGATTGAGACACCGTGCCGCCGTAGATTCCAATTAAATTCGCGTTCAGCCGAAGTCGCATGAAAACAATGGATCGACACCCGGCTGGATAAATGCAGCATAATCTCGACACCTTCGCAAGGTTTAAATGCTCAGGTCGTGGCCGAATGTCGCTCTTATGAAGTAGAGGTATCGAATCTGTGTTTATACTCGGCTCAAGCCGAGCGCGAACTTAGGAAAGGACAGACAGTAGAAGAGACAGAGAGAGAGTAAGCAAAAAAAGCGATACATTTCTAATGCAACAATAAACTTTTTTTATTTATTAACTTTTCTGAATGTAACTTTTCCCAATGTGTTTTTAAGATTTTTTTGATTAAAATAATACCAAACATGATATGTTTCAATTATGTAAATAGTAAGCAAATATGTTAAATATTCAGTAAACATAATTTAAACTATGTCGTGTCTGGTATCATTTTAATCAGAAAAATCTGACAAATACGTTAGCAAAGGTTTCAAAAAAAATGTAAAAAATGAAAAAGTTTTATTTATCCCTGAATTGGATGAGTCAGTCTCTTGTTACGAGTTGCATCATATTACACTTCTCCGCCGGCGTGTGGCGAGGTTCGCGAAGGGAGATCCTCCTATGTCGAGGGGATAGTCGCGTTGCATTTATCCAGCCGAACTTTTGTCGCCTTTTACTCTACGCTTTTACTGTATTCCCTGAGTGTTAAAAAAATGTTTTATGCTGTCAGGGCAAACATGTAAAAGCAATGTGACTCAACGGTAAAATAAACGTGATTCACAGAGACAAAGAATTTGCTTTTTTATTTTTATCGCACTTTGGAATCAATATATTTGTGAAACATATCACATTTCAGCACGAATATACTCTAGTAAACAATGCGGTTATTTTATGAGATTATTCGATTTTGTTATATTTAACGCTATAGAATTTTGTAGTACCACAAACCATTTATTGAATTTCACTACCATCGCTCTGGACAGTGTAACGTGATTGCAATCGTGCTACGAGGAAGAAATTGCCTTGACAACGTGTGCATGATCGATACGAACTTTCTAGGATTTTATAATACATTTCCTGAAATGCTTAATAAGAATAATTACAAATAAGACTTTCAATACAGAGAATATTCCTACAGGGATTGTGTCCGTTTTTATACGAATTGTATGGAAACAATCACTATTAAAAGGCGAAAACGAAGGATGACGAGGCAGAAAACAACGGCTGTTACATAGAAAAGTACAAAAGACACAAGATATTGCAGCTATAGTTATTCGTAATTAAATATTATTTTTTCATTAAAAAATTGAGAAGAGTATTACATTTCACGCCAATTCTTTTCGCAAAATATATATTTTGTTATACAATCATACAGAATTTTTCTTTTAGATAAAAATGCGGTTTTGGTTCAATTATATTAATTATTTTTAATCGGCTATAATAAATGAGCACGCAAATTTCTGTAATTCGTATAATATAAATAATAAAACTATTAACATAGTCTGCTTTGATTTATATTACACTAAAGAAAATACACTTAATACTTCATTAATAGAACAGATAATATGTTCATTTGTAAAATTTTCAATTTTCATCTAAAATAATTTGTACCCAAGTCATTTCTGACACTTACATAATTCGTATGAAAGTTTCCAGTACCATATCACAACTCGAATAATTTTAATAATCTGGGGCAACGACTCTATGCACCAAAACGCCAGTGTTTTCCAATATCCATATTCTATCCCATGATATGGTGCACCATTTTCACAAGTTACAAGTCAAAGACAGCCCAGTAATACCAAAATGCATGAGGCTTTTGAATCTTTATTACTGTCCAACCGATTAACTTTTTGTGTGATAACAGCAACTTATAGATGGAGATAAAAGAAATGTATATTCTCTGTGAAATTATTTTTAGTAATTCGCAGATAATTCTCGAAAATGCCACTGATAAATGTGCAACAAAAAGAAGTCGGGAGAATGCGGTCGATGATCAACGTAGTGAAAATACCGAAACTTTATTTGTACGCTTTAAATAAAACATTAAACGTCCACCGCTTCACCATGTACGAATGATAAATGGCATATTTATTCATTTTGAGGTTCTAATGTACGTCAAGTATTTTGAGATCTCATGCATTTTTTAAATATTAGCTATATAGAATTTGAATATATCAGCATTTCATTCGACAAGGAGAGGAATCTTTTTGCAAGAAACAATTTCGCTTATCTGCGATACCCACGCTCGCCTGGTAATTAGCAAATATTGCTTTAAAGAGCACGATCGATCTTGCGCGTGTGAAACCTTTATACCATATTTCTTTCTGAGCAGTAACCGACATTCATCTATGACTTATGAACAGGGTAATAAATTATCAGGATTATTGAAACACATACTTAAATCGTGAAAGTAATATTTAAAATTAACGTTTTAAAATCTCAATCTTGTATGCTTGTTGAGAAAAATGTTTTCAAGTATTGGACTGTTTGCAATTTATACGGTTTACGTGAAAAATACCGTATACAGTTTATTAAACTTTCATGCTTGATGAAATATGAAAAAAACTAATATAATTATGATTGCTGAAATATTTTCGGAGGAAATGCATTTTTTCTACAAATTGTTCAAGTCTGGTTGAGCTCTATCGTCATTTATTTTATCTTATCTTGAATTATACCTTGTTTTATTAATTTATGTTCCTCACAAATTCGTTGAATAATATGAAACTTTTAATTTATTTATTCTTCAATTTTTCATCTCTTTTCCCCATCTTTGTGGAAAACAAATTTTTAAGAATTAAAGCATCAACCATGGAATTGTAAAAATCAAATTTCAATTGGAGTCCGACAATTAAAAAAGTACTGCCATTTAGGCAAAAAGTTGTAAGGTAAGTTGCCCAATAGCTGACAGTGTAAGAGAAAGAATTCAAACAATTTAAATAAAAAAATATTTGAAATCAATAAAAGCAGTCGCTAATATTTTATCAAGATTGATTGGTCCTTTATCTTTAAATTGACGTAACCAAAAGCTATTTAAATTTTGTTAATGTTAAGAAAATTAAATAACTAGGGTTATGGTAATGACACCAATAACTGACATGGCCGAAATGTAGTGTATCCAATATCTGACATCTAGATCCTCCAATAGCTGACACTTTTATAAATGTAAGCAGAGATTATTCATTTAAATAAGAAAATTTATTTCCACAATAAAACATCAGAATATAACGTTAATTTATTCAAAATACATTTAAATTTGAACTTAAAGTTCCTTATATGATGTAGAAGTATCACTTTCTATAATTTTGAAAATTTTGCTCGCTTTTAATATTGGCATCCCTCCATCTATAGGGTCTAAAGCCTCAAATCAAAAATCGAAATTTATTCAAATGTACCAATATCTGACACCACCCAGTAACTGATATCCCCTGGCAGCTATTGGAAGATGTAGAGATATAGTACTAAAAGTAATGTTTATTGATGAATCCTTTCAAATTAATCTGATTTTAATTTAAAACAACGTAAGGTAAAAATATAACCCTTTTGACCAATATCTGACATCCGTGTCAGATATTGGTCGGCAGGGTTATTTTCGTATCCCAGAAACTGACACCCCTGGCACCCATCAAATTAGACGGTTTATTTAAAGCATTCAAAGAAAAAACAGCACTATAATTTTTAATCATGACAGGGAAATATAAGGTTGATCTCAAAATAATTTAATAAAATAAATACAAAGCAAAATATCATGACGTGTTTCTAACCTTAAATGATAGAGGAATCGAGCCGCTAATGAAAATTACGTGCCGACTTGTGAAAAATAATTGCACAATCCAGATAAGTTCACGCATAATGATATTCATAAATCAGAGATGGCGATGCATAATACACACTTCATTATACACACAATGAGAAACAGGTATTGTTTATAGATTCTTTATTAATTAATCACAAAGTTGTAAGTGTCAGTTATTGGTGCAGTGTCAGGTATTGGGCAACTTACCTTATCTGTTTATAATTCAGCAGAATGTAAATTTGTATTCATTTATGTTAAAGCTCCAAATATTCACTAAATGTGTAGTACAGAAAAATATATGAAACATCGAAAACATGCTACTCGTTGGGAGCACTAAATAACATTTAATGCGTCGAACAAATCTCTTTAAGTTCTATTTTCGTGATTTATGTTCATAAATATTTAAATCTTAATAAACATTTCCTGTCTAATAATCGCAGGTACTAACAAGGAAAGTCGACTTAAACGAGACTCAGATTTTCTTACGCAAAGTATTACGTAAACTGAATTCTACACTAATTAAACCGCGTTCGGGCATCTGTTTGTAATATTGACATGTATAGTTTTACATAGTCTGAACACGCTTGTTTAATAATACTTGATTATTAATATAATACAATACTGTTTGACATTAAATAGCCGTTCGGTAAAAACGTCTATATAAAAAGCATTGAAAAATTGACAATTTCCAATATCATGATGATATTGTTTGCGAAGATTGTAACATTTTACAACTTGTACAATTTTGTAAATTAGCGAAAAGAATAATAGAATATTAGAAAATATTTATTTCTGGTATTTTAAGGATATAGAAAAATGATTTGTTGCATTTGCAAATATGGCGTTTTAAATTTGCGGTACCTAATGTATTACTTTGATAAGTTGCTGCACATTGCGACCGTAATGTTTTTATCTTTTCTTTCGCGTTCTGCACTGCCAATAATTTTAATTCAATCCCAGTTAAGTTATTGCGTGAACGAATTACGAGAATGACATTTAAATTCAAAGCTAAAAATGTTTGTTAGCACATAATTTTGTTTCAAGAATAAAAGAGGTTTTGAAAAATACACATTTATTGTATTGATTTTTAGCAACATAACAGTAAAGAAGGCATCACGACTATTTTTTAAAGTGAATGTGAATATATTGTCAAACATCATTTTAATGCAATTTAAAATTATTATCACGACAATGACATTATAGATTATTTTATGGTATTTGTCGAAGCAGTTCGATAGTCTCGAACGCGGATGCGTTTTATTCAGTGGCGTTAGCGCGTCTTGCGCCTTGTGAGCGACTTCATCGCGAACGAAATAAATGCGAATCGTCGCTCAGCAATTGTTTGTCCCGATCCATGCGGATCGTTCTTCTTGGTTCCGCGTTCTGAATGCGTAGACGCGCGACGCACTGTCTCTAATGTAGAGCTGTGGAACCGTTTCTTGGCAGCTGAGACGGAAGGGGAGATTGCTCTCGCACCGCCTATCCCCGCCATGTCGGTCCTGGAAACCTCAGTACGACGAATGACAACCGAAAATAAAACACTACTTTCGTCGTTCACATGACGACACAACGAATGTACCGGTCTCTCTTATATACCAATTGCGCGTCAAAATCGAAAATGCGTGAGGGAGGGAGACGTCCCTAACCGTCGGGCGAATCAGAGCAAATTACCCCTCAGCTACCAAGCAAACATTCCATCAGTATATCTTAACCGGACCTCGGATATTTACGAGTGCTTGTATATGTATATAAGTTATTTGTACGAATCTCGTCTTTATACCGTTATTAATATTTAACATTATATTTTATCGTTATAGAATTGTCGAATTCGATATTTTGCATTCAATCAAATTGCATATTTTTAATAGTACAATATTTTAATATTTTATTCTTTGTACAGAATGTGTATAAATACAGTTTCTTACTTTTTTGCTTGATAAAGTTAACATACCACATTTACATTTTCTTTTATTCTGCTCATAACACTTAATACTGCAATAATATAATGGTCTCGGCAATCGTACAATGAAATAACTGCTTGCACATTTCACAAAGTAAATCTTCTTATAACTATTATACTGTCCAACAAAAAAACTTTTTTCTGTTTTCCAATAGCCACAGAGTGATTCTTATAGTGTTCGTCGTCCTGAACACGAATCCGCGAACGAAATTTGTCTATCACCCTCTGTTTTCGAAATACATCAGTTTTTGTGTAAACGGTGGATTTCGGAAAAGAAGCTGATATTACGTGAAAACTAAAAATGGCTGACAGTTATTCTCGGTCTTAAAAAATAAAGGAGTGTTTCCTCAGTATAAAAGTGTGAGCAGTTATAATATTCCGTACTTTTTAACGGTAGTAAATCACTGCCAAACTTTAAAAACGAGCGAATGCGCGAATTTTCTACGCATTAACTTTGCATTTTCGAGTACTAATGCTAGCACAAATTTACTACACATTATTGGATTCTGCGGGCATTTGTGAAGAAAAAACTATCGGCGAAAAAGCTCATAACTGTTTTCATACTGGCACTATTTAAGAAAATATCCGTCAACAACGTGCGCCGACCGTTTTCCCGCTACGACGCCATCGCTCGTCGAACCGGGCTCGTCAGTGCCGTAGCTACGCATAATACTTTCACGGGCCCTGAACGTCGATGGATCCCGTTGAGGTGGCATTCTCAGCCCTTTTACTAACGTGGTGGCAGAAAAAATAATTTCCTTTTTTTTATAGAAGGGAAATGCTTTACACACACCCCGCAAATGTGATATTTTGCGGATACTGTGGGACTCTGAAAGCCTATTGCTTCCGTATAGCCACTAAAACCCATCTCTCATGTTATTCTGTTTCTCTCTTTAATTTAATTAACCCTTTCGTTACGGGTGCCGACTATAGTCGGCAGCCGTGCGACGACCTGTGTGTACGGGTGCCGACTATAATCAGCGGCCGCGCGACGTATCTGTGTATCGTGTGCCGGCTATAATCGACGTGTATGCGAATGTTTCTTTCATTTACTAGTCATATGCGTGCTGAATGCGCATTGTCTGTATAAACATAAAATGTGAAAAGCCATTTCTATGGCCAAGTTCCAGTTAGAATTAATCCGGGAAATACGGGAAAAATATGATAAGACTACTAATTATCATCAGCGACCAGCCAATAATACTCCATTACGATTAATAGAGCGACATTTTCCTTCACTCTATGCACCAGTTGGAAAAAAACCGAAATAGAAGGTGCATTGTTTGCAGGGCAAACGGTAAAAGACGTGAGTCTAGATGCAAATGTCAAAATGTAGGTCTCTACGTCGACCCTTGTTTTAGAATTTACCATTCCGAATTAAATTACTAAGAATTATAATTTGATGTCTAACTACCCCAAATTTTATTTTTACTTATAATAATAGCAAAATTTCTAAATATGTAAATAACTGAATATTCATACAATATACTCATTTTCATGTTTTTCATATAATACGATGAAACAGTTGTTATGTAGCTCTTGAAAAACTGTACATACAAGAGAGTGACAAAGTGGCGTTGAAAGACGTAAGTCCGAACATTGAAGACTACTGACGTGCAAAGTCCACACTTCGCGGCGCGGTGCCCCGTTCAGTGGCGTCACTCCAGCGGAGCGGACTACCGTAAGGAAAGGGTTAATAAAACAAGATTTGCTTCAAACAATAAATAAGAAATATCTTATATGGGGTGTTCGCTATAAATCCAGACCTAACCCAGGCCGTTTAAAATTCATGCAAACTAGCTCAAAATTTATCATTTATTAATAAAATAAAAGTACTCCATTAAAAATCAAATAGTTATAAGCTTTGACGTAACTTCACTCGTATAATTTCTGTTCACCATAAAATTTATTAAAAATTAACAGAAATACGTTTTTAAATACTAATTTAATTTGTAATAAACAATTACTGTCGAAGATTGTTGTAATAATCGATATTTGCAAAATTATCTATGGAGAAAAGTGATCTCATTGCGCGGGGTGTACTGCGCATGCTCCGTGTTCAGCGCGCCGCTTCAGTGAGGCAGTATAACACAGTATAGCTTCAACGGCCGAATGGGTCGGGCGGTTTGACATGGTCACTAGGTGTACTAGACTTGCCTGTCGGTACCTAGTCACCTTTGACCTTGGGCAACAACTATTAATGCGTGTGTGCTATAATATTAAACTACTTAAACAATAAATTAAAAGTGACTTTAAATAATTTTAATAATTAAATACAATGTTCTGTGGAAGTGTCAGTGACCTCATGTGGCAGCTACATGCAAGAGTTTTTAAATCATTTCGACAATTAAATACAACGTTTTGTGGATTGTCAGTGACCTCAAGTGACAGTTACCTGCAAGAGTTTTTAAATTATTACGACAATTAAATACAATATTTTGTGAGAGTCTCAGTGACCTCAAGTGACAGTTACCTGTAAGAGTTTTTAAATCACATCGACAATTAAATACAACGTTTTGTGAATGTGTCAGTGACTTCAAGTGACAGTTACCTGCTAGTGTTTTTAATTAATCATGAAAAATTATTTAAGTGTCGTCTGCATATGCACAAGCGAGGGAAAGACGGTACTCCCACTCCAGTGCGCGTGCACTCGGACCGCTGGGCCTCACCCCCGAAAATGCCGGGTCTGCCAGTCACGAGGTCCCACACTATCCGCAAAATAACACATTTGCGGGTGTGTGTAAAGCATTTCCCTTCTATAAAAAAAAAGAAATTATTTTTTCTGCCACCACGTTAGTAAAGGGGCTGAGAATGCCACCACAACGGGATCCATCGACGTTCAGGGCGCGTGAAAGTATTATGCGTAGCTACGGCACTGACGAGCCAGATTCGGCGAGCAATAGCGTCGTAGCGGGAAAACGGTCGGCACACGTTGTTGCCGAATATTTTCTTAAATTGTGCCAAATCGAAAACAGTTATGAGGTTTTTCGCTGATAGTTTTTTCTTCACAAATGTCCGCAGAATCCAATAATGTGTAGTCAATTTGTACTAGCAATAGTGTAGGAACGGAATTTTTCTACACGTAAATAATATTAATTTTGGAATAAATGAGTGTGGATGGTTTGCATATAGGCGAGAGTGGATGTTTAGAGTACGTGATTCGGAAGGCGACGGATGTCAGCGCTAGCATGAATGTTTAGTCTGTGGATAAAGAGAAAATGAGTGAGTGCAACAGAGAACGCATGCTGTGAGAAAGAGGATCGAGGGAGGATGCGAGCGTGGATTTTTTGGAAGAGTCAGTTCGAAGAGTCGAGTTAGTGGAGTCGAGTTGAGTTGAGAATACAGAGTTATACAGAGTGGAGATTAAGAGAGTGAGAGTTATAGCGTGAGTGGAGAGAGTTAGAGTTATTTTAGTGTTGTTAAGAGTATTGTATTTTTATCTATTTAATAAAGTTAATCATTTGTTTTAATTACGCGCGTTCAGTTAAGTTTCTATGCTACGGTTTTGTTAATTAGTTCTAAGGGAACCTGTTCCGTTTATTCGAAGACGAATACCGATAGTCTTTGGTTGTTCGTCTAACAATAAGATTAAATCAGAATAAGACCCTATAATAGTACTCTACGTGAAATAGCAAAGTTAATGCGTAGAAAGTTCACGCATCCACTCGTTTTTAAATTTTGGCAGTTATTTACTACCATAAAAAAGTACGGAATATTGCAATTGCTCACACCTGTCTACTCAGGAAACAGTCCTCTATTTTTAGAAAACCAAAAAGAACTGTCTACCGTTTTTAGTTTTCACGTAATACCAACTTCTTTACTTAAATCCACCGTTTTTACAAAAACTGATGTTTTTCGGAGACAAAGGGTGATAGCGGAATTTCGCTGGCGGATTTGTGTTCAGGACAACGATCCTTATAAAAATTACCCAGTGGCAATTGGAAAACAAAAATGGTGTAGGACAGTGTTATCACCGTTGAAAGGTAAATTGAGATATTCGTTACTTTTTAAAAAATAGCTAGCTAGATATGAACTTTTCATATCTAGAAACAGTAATGAAATTAAACTTATTATGTAGTTAGTTGCACATTGTAATAAATATTTCCGTAAACCTTCTAAATATGAAAGTTTAACTTAAGGTCATTTGTCACATGAAGATTCATAAAACGTCTCGATCGATGTACTGATTTTCTTCCATGAAATTCTGAATGGGATACGTGTTAAATTTACGATCAGGTGTATCAGTAGCTTCCGATAAACGTGTCGGATGAAAAAGAACGAAACAGATCCAGTTACCTAAACTTTCACGCCAAATACGCGTCGCGGAATCGAGCAACATTGTACAGGTAGAATTTGCAAACTGATCGCTACATTAGCACCGATATTCTGAAAAACTACGATTTATAATTGCAACAATTAAACGTCCCTTCCATAATTCAGTCAATTTTTGGATTGTTCTTCTTGCGAAATACCTTTTATAGTTACAAACGCCCGTACTGCATACTTTTTAATTATCGATTCACACATCCAGAACATGGAAGTAATCTTAACATATTGGTGCAGTTGGAAAAAATAATAAAATGTTTAAAGGGTAACAATACAGACCTTTCGGCAATAAAGCAGACAAATAGCTTACATGAACGCTGCACCACGTGTTATTAGATTGCACGGTACATTACGATATTCGAAAAATTGTTTCCACTAGCTTTAATGTTGTTACCTGCACATGTCCCACCTCCGTGAAATTTATTTTGTATTTTTGGAATATCGCGTCAGGTGAGCGACATATTTCTTTGGCTGATTGCACTTCATTCATATAAATTCTAGGCTGGTAAATTTGTGCCTCTCTTGCCTGTAGGAGATGTTCAGTGATTGCACAGTTCAGAATTGATCATAGTATTACCACGAGAGAGAATATTTTTTTCTCAAGTTTTATCTATATCATTTTCCGTTTTGTTTGTTCCGCCTTTCGACTTCAACTATGTCAACCGGTATTTCTAATTTTAAATTAGTTTCGGATAAATAATATTATAATATATACATATATTGGTATCACGTAGGATAAATGTCCCAGAGATAATGCAGATTTGAATATAAGTTGACTGGTTGATAGTTCGAAGTTTTACCTTTACAGTTATCATAGCTCCTTTCTCCAATTATTTTTCGTTTTCTTTGGTTTGAATATCAGTTTTAACTATTCTTTTATATACCATGTATACTTTTAGATTGATTTTGGATCACCGAGACTATAATATGCATATACATAATGTAAAACAACTTTTTCAGTTTTAGCTTTTTTGTTAACATAACTCCGCTCCTAGATCATTTGCCGGTTTCTGTCTTAAAAAAACGAGGACGATGTTAGGCAAAGTCGTGGGTTCACAATCAACAGCGTATCGATCCCCGCGTAATTCATTATCTTGACATTTTGATGCAAGACCACGTACAGCCTGTTATCTCACGAAGGTCGATAACTTTTCATTTTCGTAGCCCGTTTCTTTGCCGATCTGCTGTATTCAGGAATTCTGTCAATTACACTAATTATAAGAGATGATTGCTGCTATCGCTATGTATAATGTTTTTGTGTCGAAGATTCATCAAATGTATAATGTCGTAAATGTATCGTGCATTTTTTGTATGTAAATTCGTAATGTTATTAAGTAACAGGTTCATTAAGCATCGATCCCCACGAATCGGCATGCGAGTCACGTTCTTACCGTACTTAAAAGTAGCCATCAGGAGCGATACCTAAATGAATTAAATAATTGAATTTTGAACAATTTTAAAACTATTATTTTTTAATATACATTAAAAAGTACATTTTAATTAATTATTTATTGATTAACACGTTGAATGTCATGGGGGTTAACGGCGACCGGCGCTATTGAATTCAATGAAACATACGACTTTTAAATTGTAATATTTACGAATTTGTTAATTTAGTCAATATTTACTCGTTGGTCCCAAAAAGGTAAAGGCCTGATGTCTATATATCTCTTTTTATTTTTAACGTTTCTGCTTTGTAAGGATGTGATTTTAATAGAAAAAGTTTCACATCAGCAGAAATGAAGAAACTAGCGAAATACCGGTGGCATTCAACGTGTTAAAACTAAACGTAATTCTAAAAAAAAAAGATTCACCGATATCCACTATTGTATAATATTATACTATCTTTACCGATGGTCGTGCGAATGTCAAAACAGGTAGGATGTAATTTCATAAAACTTGACGCAAGCGACGCAAAAAGATCGAGTTTCATTATTAATTCTTAAGCATCAGCAAAAAGCCGCATCTTGGGAAATAAACTTTTTCCGCCCGCTGGGCCTTATCTGATGAATACAGAGTGGCAGAACTGGAATCACTGCTGTAAACTTGATCAGTCGAGGTTTTCATTTGTGGCAAATTTCTTCATCGCCACTCGGTCCGACGTGTCACGCATTCAAGACTCGACGAAGTATCGACGGATCTGAGTGCATTTTTCAAGGGGATTTTCTCTTTTCTCAAGTTCATGACTTTAATAGCCTTACACGGTTGGGGCAGGAAGGAAGAAACGGACATTGCACTCGGGAGTAAACTGTCTCCCATTTCTTTGTCTCCGATCCTACCGGATTTTCAAGGAATAAGTTCAAGTTCGCTCAGCATTCGACGGCTTTCCAAACCTGGACGGGACAAGTTTCACAGTCGTCGATCCCGCAAGCTGAGTGACATTTGTGTAAAACGGCCTGGCCGGTTATTGGAAAAGCAATTATTGGTAATTCACGATAACACCTTCTCGACTTGGCCGTTACGGTTAATTAGTTAGTTAATCACTCAATAAAGAATTGATCTCTACGGTGGAGTACGAAATATTTTCATTGAAGTGATTTTCATCGCCTTTTAAGTAGTATTTATTTGATGTAGGGATTAAACTGGTCTTGATTCGAATAGACGTAATCGAGGCTATCGGTCACGTGAACAATACTATTGTTTCGGATAATTGCCTGAGTATTCCGCTACGAATTAATGGAAGGCAAACTTGGAATATCGAACGTGAATATGAAGAAACGACAGTAGATACACAAATTTTACTCCGAGTAATCGAAAATTGATCAGTTTTTAATAGTTATTAGAGTGTTTCCAATATTTATTTAGAGTAATTTTGAAACATCTCAAACACATTTTAATTGTAATGTACATTTCATTTAAGATGCAGTATTATATATTTTTTGTATTGAGAACTTTGCGAAAAAAAACAAAGCAATCTTGACATTAATTAGAACTTGATAATTACATATAATAATGCCTCTCCTTGCCAATTGCAGTCGCTTTTTGTCAATAAAGTCAATTAATTTTTTATTTTAAAGAAAATTTTATGTTTAATGGTCGCACACCTCTGTTAAAAATAAGAAATCTGTTGTTCTAAATACCATATTTTTTTCACATTTCATATGCTGTTGAACGTACTGCAGCATCAAAATCACACTATTTAGGTATGATTAATTTTGTAATTCAACAAAAATTTCATCTCCAGTATTTAATGTGCTATAATGTCAAGATTTTTTTCTATTATTGCCATAATGAACTACTGGTGCGCGAAAATTGCACACACACGTCTATGCCCTTTAGTCTAACATAATCAATAGCAGGAAGGTAGAAAATTTTTAAATAGATTTATCTCCCCATTTGTTATAATAAAAATTTTTTCTACAAAAACTCACTAACTTCTAACGAAAAAATTCGTTCTTAAAAATATTTCATTTTTAAAGCATGAAATACTTTCGACAGAATTCTACCTTTATCACGACCCCATACTTCTGTTCTTTAAATCGTCACAGTTTATTGAGTATCGCTTAAAACTTGTATAATATATCTGGTCGACGGTTTGGAAACGATGAATTTCAATGTTTTTAAAATGTGTACATTACATACCGTATTGAAATAAAAATTTTAATCAGCTATCGCCGGAAGAGATGGTGGAGAAGGTTGTGGCGGAGATTTCTCTTCATATGCAAATCATGCAAACACTTTGTTCCCTGAATATACCTCCGCAAATAGAACGATTCCATGCGCCGGTTTAAATGAAATGTTCACACTGCTGTGTAAATGTATGAAAACGTATGTAACTAATCGTTATGTTTCTTAGGACAAATCTATAAAGAAATAAACGTTTCCGGAGTTCTTTGCAGTGGAGAATCTTGGGTTTTATTAAGTATGAATCAGTTACAAATGCAATGCGTGATCCATTTGGCAGGAGAATTTCCTCGGGGATTGTGTTGCTTCATCATATGTAAACTTTGCATCTAGGGAGCAAATTTCTCTATACAGCACCGTATTACGTATCTGTTTTACACAGGTAGCAAATAAATACTTAATTTCTCATGATAGAAAAGTTGCTGCGCAGTACGTATTGTCCAATAATAACGGGAGTATGTCAGTATGCGACGTGGCATTAATAGTTGGAGACTTTTTACTCATTTCAGACAAGTATTTTTGTCTAATTTGAATACGATTTAACAAAAATATTTGTGATCGAAAGTTTATACTTTGAAATTTTCATATTTTTCTGAGTTTCCGATATTTTGTACCTGTATGATGTAACATAATACGTTAATTGAACTTGGTATGAATATTTCTGACGTTCTTCCAGTTATCTCCGGCAATGTAATATGTTCGTTGCCGCAAGCATTATATTGTTTTTTTTCCTTAGAAAAATCAACAGAAGATTAAGAAAATTGTTAGGGAAAATTCCCAATTTCTGTATGGTCCCACGATGCAAAGAGCCAAATTACTAATGTCTCTGTTTAAATACAGTTTAATATTACAGTACAGCACTGATTACTAAAGTAGTGTAAAAGTTTACTTTCTCAAATTAAATGTCCAAAGAGCTCTGTACAATTTTTTTTTTTAAGTATAAAATGAGAATGGCTGCCGTTAGATACATAATAGACATAAATTACTTCTTGTTTATTTGATGCTGCATGCATTTAACCCCTTAGCTTACAATAACGTCTGACACACGTGACGCGATAAATGGAATACGAAATGTTGAAGTTTCCCAATAACTATCAAATCGAAAATATCAGCCGGTCACGAGACAATCAAATTATTTCCATAATAGTAATGTTGCAGTTAATTATACCAAATGTTAAAAATCAGAGTGAAATTTTTATTTCTGCATTTAATTTTGAGTTATTTCGTACGTTACTAAAATAGAAATCGTAAGGCAAGGGGTTAAACCAATATAACACGATTGGCATACATATATATCGATGATTTATAGAGCTGATAAGAATCTAGCACCGCGGGGGATTTATTCTGCATTTCTATGTTTCTATGAAAGTGAGATTATCGTAGAACGAATTTCATTCACTTCTGTTGAGTGCACGTCTCATTCGATTTCTCGAAGTTTGAAGTGTCGGCTGCGGTATAAATTAATATAACGTAGTCTGGTTTTTTTCTGTCTCCCGAATCAACTGGTAAGCTCAGTTTGAACTTAGGTGTATTTATCTACACGTAAAAAGTAGTTAAAACTTAAGGGGGGCAGTCCCTTTACAATTTTCAAAAAATCAATTTTTTTTTTTGCATATTTCGAAAGTATGATATGTTGAGAGTATATTATATAAAGGAGAAATAAAAATTCGAAATATTAACAAAGTTATAGCACATAATCGGGAGCGCGGCACCGCTTGCTGTAAAGTAGGGACTCTGGTAATCCGAGCAGTTCGGTTGAAACTTCAAACGCGATTATCTCGAAACTGTGTTTTCAAAAACTGCTCGTGTTGTAGCTCGAAAAGTTATCAATCGATTTGGCTGAAATTTTTCCACGTTTTTTACTACAACATTACCGGAAGGATGTACCTAAAATTTTTAAGTTATCGCGTAAATAAATATATTTTAAGGGGTAAAAACTGTCGAGAAAATGGTCAAAAAAATTACCTTTTTATTAAAACGCCGACATAACTTTCAATTTTATACTTTTTTATATTTTTTGAGGTTTATCCTTCCCCTACACTTGTCTATAATCGGAAAATATTTTCGTTTTTTATTTCAGATCGATATCAAAAATCCTACAGGTGCAGCAGTTTGCGGTGTCTTGCGAAAGGCGCCGATAGAAAAAATTCGCAACGCTGCCATTTTGTAAAAATAAAAAAAAGAAAAAATATTTCCTAAAACTAGACATATGCATTAAAATGATGTACAAATTTCAAAAGGATTCGATAATTTTATCACCTTCAAAAAAATTCATAAAAAAAGACTAATTTCCTTGCGTTTAAAGGGACTGCCCCCCTTAATACAATACTTAAGCTAATTTCATTTCTGGATCGAGATGTTTGAAAATGTACGAATGTTCCTCAGTCCAGGATGATTCAATGTTAAACGAATGTTCCTTAGTCGAGGTTGAGTTGTTCCTCCATTGAGGATTGGAAGGCAACTAATCTGTGAGGGAGAATCCTTCGTCGATTCTCCCTCCTTCCGATGGCGCAGGGCTCAAGGAATTCGCCTTGAGCGCCATCGGAAATCACACGGAAAATTAATGAATATTAATTTTACCGCGTGGACGGTTTTGGCGGGAGTGTTCGCGCGGCCCCTCTTGCCCCCACCCACTTTCGGGACCGAATGGTCTTCGGTTGAACGGCCCAGGCCCGTGGGTGGCGAAAGAGGGTGGAGCGTCGGCGCAAGCGAAGGTTTATGGTACGTCTATTCCTATTGAGGAAGAGAGGAGTGACAATGAGAACCTGAAGATTAAAATTCGCAGTCCTCTCAATGGTTGAAAGTCAAGGAAGGCACATGCTGATTTGAAGTTTATTATAATCCTCACAAATAGCGTTGCCGCTGGTACTATAACCCTATCGTTTGCACGGAACCGGACATCTGCATGCCAGGGAAACTTTGTATTGTTGTACGAAAAAAGCTATTGATAGAAAAGGCGATGAAGATAATGAAGACCGACGGGGTCCGTGGGCCTGTGAGCATTAACGCTATGATTTCCTGGACATGCATTGTCTATTGTAACAGAAAGATTCCGTAAAACAAATAGACTCCTGCGCTCGACGCCCTAATGATACTAATCTCTTTCAGGAGTGGTAATAACGCGTCAACAACTTTATTGTACACATATTACCTGAATAATTTTATAAAATGCGTTATATTTTCTACAGCACCCTTCCACGAATCCGAAATTAAATTAATTCCAAAAATTTTGATGTTTATAAAATTTAAGAAGGACTTCTTAAAAAAGAAGAAGAAAGCCTATTACTTCCTGACTATAACAGTTAAGGATACCGTCCTGAAATAATCCGAAACATTCTTGTCATTATTATTTTGTTTATGTATCTACTTTTGCAGATATGTAGTTCAATAATTATTTATAGATTGCTATGTGTAATGAGTGTGACATGACAGATGGTCGTGATTATATTAAAGTTTATTGTATTTAATTAATACATTATGTTACGTGTATTTTAGTTCATTAGTAAAAGCTTCCTCAATTTTATTTTCAAAACCCTACGGTAATAGAAAACCTGAAAATAAGTTTCTAGAACAATTATTTTTGTATACTGATTTTTAGATGTGCCTAGGATTGGTTTGAACAGATTTCCAGAGATCGCAATTTAGTACAAAGCTTAACACAAAGCTAAACATAAAATAACATTATTGCACTAATAATACACTGGCATTCAGGGAATTATATAAAACTACAATAAATACTAGTAAACACAAAGAAAATACAAAAGAAGGCTGGGACCGCTGGTCGTGCAATCGTGAGGATCACTGCTTTGGAGACACCTTGGCCCTGTTTCTTACTCGGTAATTTTTACTTTCGTCACATCCTGTAAAATATAGAACGATAAAAAATTCAAATGACATTGGTTTCTTTACAACCTAATCATTAAACGAGGAAACGATCTTTCAAGTATAGGTGGAAGCTGATTCTTGAATCTTTTGTGTTTCTAATGGCATCCGGAAAATTTACCGCCATTAATTTACCACCGCGTAAGTTTAGCGCATAAACAATTTATACCTTACAAATGATCGCTACCGCCATACATTTATTACTTATTTAAGATGATTAAAAAATGAAATGGAGAAAAACGCGAAAATTAATTTCTTCTAAGATCATTATATTTTATTATTATTAATAAATTCACTACAGTAATTTGCAGTGTAGAGTAATTTATTAATTAACAATAGATTTTGACAATTCTGCAGGAAATGTCCCACCTTACCTGTTCCATCGTACGGAGACAAAAGCGCAATCGAGACGAAGCGAAAGTTTGCCGTTCTTTGAGGCCCGAGTCTGGCCGCCAGATTTTTTATTATTTACAAACATTTGGCGACCAACACGTGCCAAGGCGGCCAAAACTCCGGTCCTCAAAGAATTAAGCAGCCTTCGTTTTGAATGAACGTTTTCGTTAATCCGTCATGCTCTGTCAGCGGGTGGTAACCAGGGACTTCGGCCTGACGGTCCCATCGACCGCCGCTGACTCGCGATGACAAATCGGTCATAAATCGCGCCTTCGAAGAGAAATTCTGCCGATCGGCCGGACTAGGATTTTTTGGGCACATCTGGTTGCACTTTCCTCCACCACGTATTCGCAGGGGATGAGTTTCCACCTCCATGGGGCCCTTCTCGTCGAGAGTCCCATGGGGGTGGTCACTCCTCGCGGAGGAAAGTGCGACCAATTAACGTCTCGCACCGCCCAGAAAATCCGAAAAACCCGCCTGCTGAAGCGTCGCGAAAATTCAGCAAGCGGGGATGTCCGGCCCACAGCGTCGCCGCAAGTCTTACGAAGAAATTTCTTCAAAGACACTTCGGTTTCGATCTTCTTGACGACAACTACAACATCGCGCTCGCTGACGACAACAGTCGTCACAGTTTGTCATTAAATTCCAAATTCCTACTCTTTCGCGAACTTACAAGTTCTCCGCCGGTCGAGGACTATCGCGGCGATTAATTAACCAGTCCCGGAAATCGCTAAAAGATTCCGCGAGTGGTGAAGTGGACGTCACGTCTTATTCACGATCGACATTGACGCCACAACATTTTGGTCCTTCGAGCCGGATCCACCCTAAGGACGAGCAGCTATCCAGTGGATCCAAGGGGAAGGCGAAACGGATCCCACGACTTGGAACAACCAACCTGGGAGCAGTCTACGGCAATCGAGCGCACCGAGACAAGCCATCGATCAGGTAGGCTCGTTAATATTACCAAGTTCGAAGTGATCCATCCTTTCCGCCACAAACCTACCTTTAAAAATGGCAAACGTGAACGCGAGCGCGAGCGCGAGTGAAGCCAGTACGTTCTCCGAGACGGATATCCGCTTACGGAAGCAACAGCGTCGAACGTTCAAGACGCAGATCACCGCGTTGGAAAAATACGTCGCAACATACGAGGACTCGGGGAACGACCGGATGAAGCTCCGGATCAAAAGCAAACGATTGGAGCAATTAATGGCAGCGTTCGATCAAATCCAAGGCGACTTAATGATCATCGACGGTCCCGAGGAAACGGACGCCCAGTATAATGAAATACTGGAACGTTACGACAACGTTCTCGCGACCGCGATGCTGCTGCTAGAACGAAACGATGCGCCGACAGAAGCAGTGCGCAACGACGGAAATGCTGCCCAATCAGCCACGCCGACGCCATCGACGGTGACCGACACAAGTTCATGCGAAGCCCTGCCGAAAATCGATCTGCCAAAATTCGACGGCTTGATCGAAAATTGGATCACGTTCAAGGACGCTTTCGTTACGATGATCCATTCCAACGATCGGTTAAGCAAATCGAAGAAAATGACTTATCTTTATTTATCGCTATCGGAGCGGGCCCGTCGCACAATCAAGGGATATAAGGTCTGCGACAAAAATTATGATCTCGCATGGCGGCAGCTCGTCGAAATATTCGACAACGAGCGCATGCAGATCCTGCGACACGCCGCGTTGCTTCGCGATACCCCAACGGTGCACGACGATTCGCCGCGATCAATCTTAGATTTGGTGACCCACGTGCAGCAACATCTGCGCTCGCTAGAATCATTGGGTCGATCGCGAGAACAGATCGCAAGCGATCTGTTGACAAGTATCGTTGTATCGCGAATGGGTAAAAAGGCGCGATCGGATTGGGAGAGGACGCTCAAGACAAAGGAGATGCCCACCATCGACGACATCTGCGGATTTCTCCTCACGGTCGTCCACCAAGGGAACGGAGAAGAGGCAGAGTTACCCGCGCCGCGAACAGTGCAGTTCTGCTGCACTGCCAGAGACGACGAGTACGAGGAAGCAGGGTGTTGGGAGACGCCGAAGAAACGAGGACAGAAGCGACCGCGTCCGACGGCACAGCACTCACCACCTTCTTCGCCTCGTTCTTCGACCAGCGAATATCGACGAACATCACCGCCAACGAAACATCGGTCGCAGCCTCCGCGTCACTCGCCGCAATCGCGATATTCGCAGCCGCAACGCTACTCCCCGCGAAATTCGCCGCCGTCGCCCCCATCGGCTACACGCGGAAAAAGTCAGGCTTTCGCAACGACCACATCTAAATGCCGGATTTGCAAACAAGGCACGCACCCGGAATACGGCTGTAAGCAGTTTCTCGGTTTCACGATAGAAAAAAGATTCGAAGCCGCCCGAAAGGCAAACCTCTGCCTGAACTGTCTACGAGCGGACCACGAGACTGACCAGTGCAAGGCAGGAAAATGTCGCGTATGCAACCTCGAGTCAAACGTCCGTATGACTACCACGATCGAACGATACGCGACGCAAACGGCCACGGAAACAAAAACGTAGTGTAATTACGCAATCCACCAGCGAACCATCGAACGGGCTGATGACCACCGCAGTCATCAAGGTTCTTGATCGCGACGACCAGACGATCGATTGTCGTACGCTGGTAGACACGTGCGCGAACGCGAATTTCATTACGGAAGAACTCGCCACGAAGTTACGCCTTCCGCAAAAAACATTTCCGTTGGCCATCGAGACGTTAAACGCCGCAAACACAGTCTCAAGCAAGATCGTCGCTATCACGATAAAGTCACGCCTGTCGAACTACACTCGCAGCCTGACTTTCTGCACAGTGCCGAAAATCGCAGGCCTTATTCCGGACACACGAATCGATCGGCCGAGATTATCAATTCCGGCAAATATCCGTTTAGCCGACCCGTATTTCCATCGACCAGCACCCGTTGACATGCTCATCGGTAGCGGCCCCGCACTCGCAGCGTTATGCGTGGGGCAAATCAATCTTGCACCGCGAAAGGGAGCAGATCTCGTTCTGCAAAAGACGCGGTTCGGATGGATCATCGGGGGGAGCGCACCAGTCATCGCGCCAAAAACGAGACGCAACGCCTTCATCTCCACTGTGGATTTTGATCTTCGGAAATTCTGGGAGATAGAAGAGGGCCAGAGCGGACGACATCCCTCCGAAGAAGAACGGGACTGCCAGAACCATTTCGCGGAACACGTGCAACGGGATGCCTCGGGTCGATACATCGTCGCGCTGCCGTTCAATGAGAAGAAATCGGAAATCGGCGAGTCACGTGCGCGAGCACTCAACCGATTTCTCTCATTAGAACGAAGGCTTAATCGCGAGCCGGAATTGAAGCGCGAGTACCTGGCCGTCATTAAGGAATACCTCTCTCTCGGACAGATGACACAGGTAGCGGTTTTCGACGCACCCGGATTTTACCTGCCTCACCACGCCGTCGTAAAACTTTCGAGCTCGACAACGAAGGTTCGCGTGGTATTTGACGGATCGGCGAAATCGAGTAGCGGCGTCTCGCTCAACGACGCTTTAATGACGGGGCCTACGCTACAGGACGAATTATTCGCCTTGCTTCTGCGATTTCGATTCCACGCTTACGTGCTGACTGGCGACATCGAAAAAATGTACCGTCAGTTCCTCGTACGACCGGAGGATCGCCGATATCAGCGCATCTTATGGAGAGACGAGCACAATGAGATCGCCACGTACGAGCTGAATACCGTCACGTTCGGACTATCTTCAGCTCCGTTTCTCGCCATAAGATGCGTCCAACAACTGGCCGACGACGAGCGAACCGATTTTCCCAGGGCTTCAACGACGCTGAAGAGAGATCTGTACGTCGATGATCTTCTCACCGGCGCAGACACGGTCGACCGAGCACGGGAGCTTCGAGATGAGATCATTAACGTACTCCAGCGAGGAGGATTAAACATCCGACAGTGGGCATCCAACGAGCCCGCCCTCCTTTCCGGACTGACCGACCAACAGATACATCCGAAATTCTTCGGCGACACCGACACCGTGAAGACCCTGGGAGTGGTATGGAACGCGAATCAGGACACGATCGGATACACCGTCGATCCTCATATCGCGCAACGAGTAACGAAGCGGACAATACTCTCGACCATCGCAAGGATCTTCGACCCATTGGGACTGCTCGGCCCGGTCACCATTGTCGCGAAGATAATGATGCAACAGCTGTGGCAATTGAAGCTCGATTGGGACGAATCGCTACCCGCTCAATTGCACACAGAATGGACTACGTTGGTAAACGACCTGGGAAGATTGAATACCGCATCATTCAAACGACACGTCGCTCAACGCACATCTCGAAAAATACAAATGCACGGTTTCTGCGACGCCAGCGAACGAGCATACGGAGCATGCATATATATTCGATCGGTCAACGATAACGGGCAAATTGAGACGCACCTTTTGTGCGCAAAATCCCGGGTTGCTCCTCTTAAAACCGTCACACTCGCGCGACTTGAGCTGTGTAGCGCCGCACTGCTCGCGAATCTGTATGCCACGATCCAAGAGGCGATGATCGAAGACGCAGAACGTACCATCTTCTGGACCGACTCGACCATCGTCCTCAATTGGCTCAAAAGATCACCCTCCACATTAAAAACGTTCGTGGCGAATCGCGTGGCCGAAGTACAACGGAAAACCGACGTGCAATCGTGGCGACATGTTCGGTCAGAAGACAATCCCGCCGACTTATTGTCTCGCGGGCAATCGCCGAGCCAATTGATTCGCAATCATCACTGGAGTCACGGACCGCATTGGCTATCAAGCAGCGAATCAACTTGGCCAGTATCACCCATTGACGAGATCGAAGATGTACCGGAAACACGTACGGTGACTTGCTTCGCTACGAATATCATCCACAGCGAGGAAATTCTGCAAAGGTATTCGTGTTTTTCCCGGCTCCAAAGAATCGTGGCGTACTGTCTGCGGTTCAGACAACCCGGTCGCGACAAGGGACATCTGACCGTAGCAGAACTGCAGAACGCCACAGATCGAATTCTGCAACTCGTACAAGCGCCAGCGTTTGCACAAGAGTTACAACAGCTCAAGGGCGGGCTTGAATTGCACCGTAAAAGCAAGCTCCTACCACTGCACCCTTTCGTAGACGACAAGGGACTTCTGCGAGTGGGAGGACGTTTGCAGAACTCAAGCCTGCCTTATGAGAAAAAACACCCGATCATACTGCCGAGAGGCCACCACGTCACAGGCCTCATCATTCGACAGGCCCACCTCCAACACCATCACGCAGGAATTACGTCAACGCTGTACAACGTGCGACAAACGTACTGGCCGATCGACGGACGCAATGCGACGCGAAAAATCGTTCGACAGTGCATCAGGTGTTTCCGGGTACATCCACCTGAGACCCAGTACATCATGGGTCAGTTACCTGCGGCGAGGGTAACGGAGCACCGACCGTTTCACAACACAGGCGTCGATTATTGTGGGCCCTTTCATGTAAAGGAGCGGCGCTTCCGGAACCGCAAACAAATAAAGGTTTACGTCGCGGTCTTTATTTGTTTTGCGACAAAGGCGGTGCACCTAGAGGTTGTTGGAGACCTGACATCGGAGGCATTTATGGCGGCGCTTAAACGCTTCGTCGGGCGAAGAGGACTCTGCCGAAATATATATTCAGATAACGGCACAAACTTCGTTGGCGCGAGCAACGAATTAACGGAGCTGCAAAATTCCCTACCAGAGGACGAAGGGATCCAGCGTTTCCTGACGGAGAGGAGCATTACTTGGCACTTCACGCCGGCTCTCTCACCTCACTTCGGAGGCCTATGGGAAGCAGCCGTTAAGTCGTTTAAACATCACGTTAAACGCGTCGTTGGCGAAGAATTGTTCACGCTCGAGCAATTCAACACGTTCGTCATCGAAGTCGAAGCCATCCTCAACTCCCGACCTCTGACACCTCTATCGTCCGATCCTAACGATCCCCTCGCGTTAACACCGGGTCACTTTTTGATTGGTAACGCATTAACGAGTCTCCCCGAGATCGATTTCAGCGACACTCCCAGTAATCGCTTGACCAACTGGCAACATATCCAGAAGGTCAAGCAAGATTTCTGGACACGCTGGCATAAGGAGTACATCAATCTCTTGAATGTACGCCACCGCTGGACCAAGGGAGGCCACAACATCTCGGAGGGGACGATCGTGGTGCTGAAGGAGGACCATACTCCGCCACTGCAGTGGCATCTCGGACGAATCGAGCAGGTCCATCCTGGGAAGGACGACATTGTACGCGCTGTCACTGTCCGCACCGCGTGCGGCGTCTACCGGCGCAACGTTCGGCAGCTGGCACCCCTTCCCATCTACGAGGAGCCATCGCCGTCTTCGTAGATCGCGCCCGATCAGCTGGCCCGCTTCCAAGATCGATGAAGCGGCATCGTCATCGTCGAAGCCAGCATCAGCGAGCGTATCGGAATCGGTAACGCAATTGATCGACAGAGTCTCTCAACGGGGGGAGCATGTTCCATCGTACGGAGACAAAAGCGCAATCGAGACGAAGCGAAAGTTTGCCGTTCTTTGAGGCCCGAGTCTGGCCGCCAGATTTTTTATTATTTACAAACATTTGGCGACCAACACGTGCCAAGGCGGCCAAAACTCCGGTCCTCAAAGAATTAAGCAGCCTTCGTTTTGAATGAACGTTTTCGTTAATCCGTCATGCTCTGTCAGCGGGTGGTAACCAGGGACTTCGGCCTGACGGTCCCATCGACCGCCGCTGACTCGCGATGACAAATCGGTCATAAATCGCGCCTTCGAAGAGAAATTCTGCCGATCGGCCGGACTAGGATTTTTTGGGCACATCTGGTTGCACTTTCCTCCACCACGTATTCGCAGGGGATGAGTTTCCACCTCCATGGGGCCCTTCTCGTCGAGAGTCCCATGGGGGTGGTCACTCCTCGCGGAGGAAAGTGCGACCAATTAACGTCTCGCACCGCCCAGAAAATCCGAAAAACCCGCCTGCTGAAGCGTCGCGAAAATTCAGCAAGCGGGGATGTCCGGCCCACAGCGTCGCCGCAAGTCTTACGAAGAAATTTCTTCAAAGACACTTCGGTTTCGATCTTCTTGACGACAACTACAACATCGCGCTCGCTGACGACAACAGTCGTCACAGTTTGTCATTAAATTCCAAATTCCTACTCTTTCGCGAACTTACAAGTTCTCCGCCGGTCGAGGACTATCGCGGCGATTAATTAACCAGTCCCGGAAATCGCTAAAAGATTCCGCGAGTGGTGAAGTGGACGTCACGTCTTATTCACGATCGACATTGACGCCACAACATTACCGATTTCAATGACTTTTGGATATGTCGCCAGGATTATGATTTTCATATGCTACGCACATTTCACACCGGGTTCCTGTACCCGGAAGGATTAGTTTAAATTAGGTGTATTTAATAAAAAGATAAATTAGTGTCGGGTAGACATAGGTTTCAAATAAAGACCGTCGTGAGGCGATCCGACTTACATAAAACAAATGGTAAGCTGCTGGCGGTGAATTGGTATGACGGTGAACTGCTGGCAGTGAATTACTAGCGGTGAATTGTTGGCGGTCAATTGCGGGCGGTGAATTTTCCTAGACTCATTTCTAATGAGCTTTGACACCATGAGTCTGTGTCCTTACGAACTGTATATTGTCTTTTGGCAAAACGCCCGTGGGTAATACAGATGAAACCACTGCTGTAAATAAAACAAGCGATCTCGGGATTTTCGGGCAGCCAGACGGGAAAAGTGAGAAATGTGATGCACCTCCACGAGACACGATAAAGTTCGTCGCTCGGTGAGCTCCATGATAAGGTTAATGTAATGCATAGACGCGTACGCCAAAAAGTCTAACGCTGAAACCGGGTCTACCGTCATGATTTATGAAAGGAAAAAAATTATTTATTTCGTCGATTATTACATGCAGCGCATTTCCCTCTCATCCGGGGATAGAAATTTGGGATTACGTTAGTAGAAGTGTATTAAGGAACACTACTTTACAATTAATGTTGTGTCGTGCAGTAGCTTAATGACATTGCATATTTTTTCCGTAATCAATATTTTTATTGATTGACCATTGCTCTGAAAATAGAACGATATTAAAAAGAAATGACAGCAGTGTCTTATGTAATTACATTCCTCGTTCGTATGAACGAAATTTGAACTGCGACGGGAATTGAAGATTTCTGCAATTAGAATAGAAGGAAAGTTCGTTACCTGATGTTCTCTTTGAAATACCAAATCTGTTAAGAACTTTATGAGGGGGCATCTGCATTTCTCGGTGGATGCAGATGCTCCTATTGTTTCTCATGAAGCTTAACCAGGGGTTCAAGTCGCGTCTGCTTCAAAAGGCACTAGTGAGTAAAGTTAATTTATAGAAAACACATTTCTTTTCATTCTAGGCTGAAGAGGCACAAAACTCTAACTTCTTTAGGATATTTATTGCCTCTTCAGCCCTCACTAGTGCATGGCGCGTCTTGGACCTCAACGGGAATTTCTAGACCACCCTGGTGTGATTTATGGCACAATGAGTGCCCATAGCATTGGGACTCTCGCCAGGGTTAGTTCTGGAAATTCTCACTGTCAAGGTCCTTCTTCCCACGAATCTCCGGGGCCCTCTCCTCATGCGTGTAGGAGAGGGAATTTCATCAGATTTTCACCCCGTTAGAGATAGGGAGGAAGGACGGTTCACCACCTTGGAAGGGCCGCCTCTTGCCGATTTCACGGCCCAATCAGGGCATTTTGTATCTCCTTCCATGACGGCTTTTTGGGACTTTGGCTCGTTTGGAGGAGATGCAAAGTCAGTCATACACAGTCATTCACAGAAAGTCATTCATAGAGATTCAAGGACGTAGAGTTCGACACAAGAACTCTACAATCATATTCAGCGACTCATACAGATTGCAAATTTCAAAGTCCAACACAAGGACTCATTTTTTATTCACCGGAACCGATCGCCGCGATATTATTATTCACTATTACAAATCACTGTTGTTATCTATTTAAGCTATTTAAAATAAACAATATATATATATATATATATATATATATATATATATATATATATATATATATATATATATATCTCAGAGGAGTAATAACCAGTTCCTAACCATCAGAATAAATACAGTCCACTTAATAATTGAAACTCCTCAACAAAATCTTTATTCAAAATTTTGACATAATATTAATAGTTTTGGAAATATTTCAGCAAATGAAATAAGATGAAAGACATTGTGTACATAAACATATTACGTTAATATATCCACACAACGTAATAAAAGTGTTAACGCAATTAATTCATTCTTAATTTAAAATAATATTATCTCTATAACAAAGTTATAGAAAGTATAAATATAAGATGAATTTAAAAACACGTAGCTTTTCTTCAATTACGAAAAAATATTAAAATTACTATGTATATTATACAATACATGTAAAATTGGGTTCGCATAGTGGTTATATTAAATTCAACGTTATGCTTACCGAAACTAATTTTATTATGAAACTAATAGCTATAGAAAAAGTAACTACGAAAAGAATATAAAAATATCGCTTCACTTCGTAATATTCCGCTCTTCACCGCGCACGCTTTTCTTATCACCATTCGTAGATACTCTTCGCTCTCGTGCATTCAGTCACTCTTTCACTTCCGATGCACTCTTCGACCTCTCATACAAAATATACACAACATAGTCTATTCGTGAGCGGCCGCAGGCACGCCTTCCACATACATCGAAGTTAAAATTGTAAAAAAATTAAATTATTATCACGAGAAATGTGATAAACACAAACTTTGATTCAAATAATAAAATTTGTTGTAGCTTGCAACTATGAAACGATATTAAAAATGTTAATATAGTATGTATAAATCCAATATTTATGTATGGCAAATGATGCATTCAAGTAAAGTAAAGCAAATCTGACATTCTTCTGAAACCTTACGGAAATAAGCATCTACAGTAAGCCTGAAATATCTTTGTCACGATTCTACAACCTAAAAGCATTCAACTGTTCCGTCGCGTTTATGATATTCATAAATTTCCCCTGCAAGTCGGTATGTAAAATACTTGGACCATAGCGGAAATTCTATAACGACATATTCACGATATTCATTCGATAGCGCATGTAGGTAACTACGTATACGTAATACAATCTGAGGTACAATAGAATCAAATCCAATGAATTCGATTTATTCATTCGTACTCCATATCGAACAATACGTATATTCTTACGGGACAGTTCACGCAGAGTGATGACTTCAACCGAATTCAACTTTCCAACTAGCCGTATAATACACTTCATGTTAATGCGGAGAAAAAATAAGAAAAGGGGTGGTCTGTCCATTTTGTTCAAGAAATTAGACAGACTTAATTGCACTCGAACTACCAGACTAAAGGTTTAAATATTATATTTTATCCTTATGCTGCATTTGTTTATATATATATATATATATATATATATATATATATATATATATGAACAAAATTCTTACGTTTAAAATTTTTTAAAATGGATTTGATATGTAACTTGTGATACAAGGGGAAAATATAATGAATTTTAAGTTGGCTGTAAGACCTATGTCTTGGAATTATTTAATAATATAAATCAATTAATGTTAGAATAAATAATTAGGTACATTTGCAATTTATACATGCGCCATTATAAATATGTCCATATGTTATTTTTCATACACACTTTCTTTTCTTATTCCTAGATATCATGCCTACCTTTTTCTCTATCATTTATTCACTTGTTATTAAACATACATAACAAAAACAACTTCATACACAGTAAATAACTGCTATTGACAAACAACTTTAATATAAGAGGTTTTTATATAAACAGTGATGAGTTAGAAATAGTCCGACGTTGTTAAAGCAAAGTTGGAGTGTTTAAAGTCATTAAGATCGTGTATTAACCCGATGTTATTTAAAAGAATGATTCCACGAATAGGAATAATTCAACAGAATTTTTGTTCTAATTAAACTTCTATTTTTATTGTACTATTTATTGTTCTTTTGTTGTTCTATTGTTCTCTCTATTCTCATTGCTCTTTTATTGACCTAGATTTTATTAATTTATAATATAGGATAAGGATAACTGTTCTCAATTCATGTTAATTCAAATAATCAAAGCAGACAAGAATAAGAAATTCTTAATTGGAAAACACATTTCTAACATTATACGAAAATTAAAAATTGATGTGTATATGATTTCCACTAATGTATTACTTGCATTAACATCAAAATTTATGCGTATCTAATTTTAAAGTAAAGTGCAAAATACTAATTTAACTTTTTTCGGTTGCTTTTTGCATGAAAGATAACGATTGTAAATTATAATTTAGCCAAGAATACGAAATACTTTCAAAGAAGTTTCACTTTACTTTTACGACATCCGTCTCTTTAAAAAAGTAGAAGTCATAACTCAAAGAATTTTGATATTTCACTGATTTTTTTTCACCAGCACGACGCGATAAAGCTTTTCCAAACTAAAAGCAGAAGTGAGAATTGTACGAAGATGATAATATGCAAGTAGTAGGAAAGTCCATTTAAACTACGTAACAACGGTGCACTAAGTATTGAGTTTACAACCATCAATTTACGTAATATTTGCACAAAAGGGATTGCGACAATAACAATGGTTACTTTATCGGGCATAGAAGTAGGTAGCCTGAGAAAGTATCACTTACAATTAGAAACATTCTTAATTTCAGAATTAAGATTCTCGGAAAGACCAGAATTTTAAGGCTTCTGAAGTAACTTTAGTTTCTACATCCAAAAGACAATAAAATTTCAGGTTAACAAACATTGGCAAACCGTTCATGTTAGGGCTATTAATTAGTTCAATTTTAATTGTTTAGGTTGCTTCTCGTTTACCTTTTTTTGCAACTGTTCTAATGGAGCCTGCACTAATTTATCTCGAGATCTAACAATATAAATACATGAAAAAAGAACGAACAGAATAAGAATACTGTTTAAGAGAAAAAAACAGTTTATTTTGATCATTTGTTAACCTCATGTCTTAACATATTCTTAAATAGTAATACCTACGCTTTCTATTAAAATATGTTCATAGCTTAAACCTTTATTACAAACAGATAAGTATTTGTATTCAGTTTCTTATTGTTTCAGAACGTACAAATTTAATGGGGTGTATTAGACACGCTGCATGTACATAATACAAATATATGGTATCGGTCAGCGAAATTCTGTTAATTTCGCTCAGAACTACGGTATTGTGAAAAGAAGGAAAGTAATTTCGAAATAGTTCCGTTAATACAGCATATCTTATGATTAATCGAAGGGCCGAGGCTCTATGGAACACTACCGATCGTGGTATGAAAAGTATATGTCAGAAGTGTCTTAATATTTAATGAAGCATTTACACGCGCCGTGTCTTATGAAGAAGGAATGCAAGGAAGAATACAGTTCATATACATATTTTCTTCTTGTAAAAGGAAACTGTTCCTGTTGGTAAATATGATCTTATAAATTAGTTAATCGTTAATTGCGTATGCATATTTTTTCCAGTTTAATCGAAACATTGGCTTAGTAGGGCAATAAATGTGCTATTGAACCTTGAATACATTACGTGATAAATACATATAATATCTATTCATTACTTTTCACATTATATTGTGATTATACGTAATGATGAATGTATGATTATTTCACCGTGAATAAAATAAATTCTTTACAATGAAGAGTTTTAATTGTGGTTGTCTACATTTTTTAACTCTTTATGAATAGTGCATTCTTCTTCTCCTTTTCCCTTTTTATTTTTTGATTTTAATTACTATAATAATTTCGCTTAGGTCCTACTGTTTCAGGTAGGTTCGCAACCACCGTGGCATATGATATATTAAATGATATATCATTTAATAATGTCTGAACTCGAGCATAATAATTGTAAGTTCAAGCTTCAACTCCACACCCACCAGTGCACCGAGAATATTTTATTACACGTTGAACTTAGTATATGTTGTATAAATTATTTTATCTCTAATAATATTAACAGACAAACGCTGTTTTCCATACAACGTGATGCGCGTATAAATACTATGTCTTTTACGCGCACAAGGAAAAATAATTCAAAGAAGCATCATTGGATATAGTAATTATTCGACAATTTACTTGAAGCTGTTGCGCAGATCAATGATATTAAATATTTCAAAATTTATCGTTGCCGTTGATCTAATACAGCTCTATTCTCCGCGCAAAAGATTATGTAAATACAATGTTATGTTGTAGTTTCAGTTGAGGTACCAAAGAAGGAAAGAGATTTAGCCCTCACTTAATCTCTTTCTAAGGATTACACATCCTACAAGAAAACGTATTTATGTAAAATTATCAATTAACTGTGCACGATATGCATATGGGAACATGAGATTCATCTTAAGCACGCAGTAGTAGATAAGCGGAATACTAAAATCGCATCTTGAAGCATAACGCTCATTGCAAGATTTTAACAAGATGTGTGTTATTAAATTTTTGATACTACCCATTTTGATTATTCAAGCAGAAACGTAATTGAAGGAAAACACGCATTTTAAGGAAATATTTATGTAATCAGTTTTTGAGATAAGTAGGTCTTTAGACTTTCATTGAATTTGATAAATTCTGATTATTTCTGAGTATTTCTGATTATTTCTGAGTATTCTGATTATTTTGAAAGAACATTCATATCACTTTGATACTCTCTCGATATCTCTTGATTCTATAAATTATTCCAGATTGTAGTTATTAATTATATATATGAACTTTTTTTATTGGAAAACATCGTTTTTATTTTTATAAAAGTATCATACAAGAAGAAAAAAAAATAGGTGTGTCATTATTTATACGAGATTAAGTGAAATCTAAAACCGCAACTGTTTTGAACTGGTAGATGTAACACATCGATCAATGACGGTAATATGCGTCCTTCTGCTTTCTTATGTGTCTTTGACCTTCCGATCGAAAAGCTGATCCCGCAATTGCAAATTTAACATTAATTTACAAGAAAACGGTTCATTTCTGACCCATCGTTCCTTTCAGACATCTTACCTACGCAACGAGGCGAATGCGATAAGCCAATAAAATCTGCGACCTTAGTTTCTTTCACAAATATCCATCTATCAAAAGGTATATAATAACGCCTGGTACGTAGGTACACATCATTTAGAAATACCCTGTATGTAGACATACATATTCCATATGTAAAGCAGAGTTTAAGAGACACCTTGACACCTTCGTGTACGACTACTCGTGCACGGATTTAAAAGCACATACGAGCAAGAGCTGCAAACGTGACACCATACCCCGATGGCCAGTGACACCCCGGGTAACATCAAAGGACGGTCAGAATGCGAGTTAATTTCGTCCGTACGGAGACCAGTATGAGGTTTAAGAGAAATGAAGGGACAAGGAAAGAGAGACATAGGGGCAAAAGAAGATACCGGAACAGAGAAAATGAAAGAGAGAGGAAAAGATGATGGACTGAACGTGACTGAAAGAGGAAGAGAAAGAGATAAGACTGGAAATAGAGAATGAGAGGCAGAGGAAAAATTAATAAGAGAGAGAAATAGAAAGAGAAGAAGGAATAAAAGAGTAAGTCGAATAGCAAAGGAGGAAATGAAGAAAGAAAATGAAAGAGAGGGTGAAAGAGGAGGAGAAAGAAAATGAAAGAATTAATACCAACCGCGAGAATGAAAAAGAAAGAGAAATTGTGAGAACAGAGGAAACTGGAGAGAAGACAGAGAAGGATGAGGAAAAGCCGGAGAGGGAAGAGATTTGACGCCGACATACCGAGAAAGAGAACTGTCATGCATATTCAAAACGAGGGTTTATGCCTCTGTGGTCTCTGAGTTAGTTCCACCGTTGAAAAAGAGCGCGTATTTCTCTGCTATGGCTGTCACTCCCACAAGCTTGTTCTTTCTTTCTCACTCTCGCTTTCGAAACCAGTTTATCTTACATTGCATTTGCTTTTTTCTTAGGTAACAAAAACTTCATATTTTTTCCTATGCAGAAAACGGTGTAAGAATTACGTACACCTTCTCCGAACGAAGTTTTTTCTATATGCTTCACCGTAATGCTGCAGAAGTTGAAAGATAAATGTCCACAACCCTATTGTCTAATGGAAGTTAGGTAATGTTTGTGTATATACAGAAATCATTTTTCATGACATTACAGTTCAAATTTTATGCGGTGTGTAGAAGTACGAGATGATCTAAAACTTTCTTTTCCAGTATGAAGTTATTTTAACACTTATATAAAAAATTTAGAAAGAAAAGGAATTAATTTTCAAGATACCTGTGCTAATAGTATTTCAATGTTTCTTACGTACATATAGCAGACAATTTCTGAGATATTTTGTAACATTAAACTAAACATTTGATAAAATTACATACGTAGGAACATAACCGTGTTGGATAGAAGATTTACTACTCGTAAAAAAGGAATTGCAACTTACAATTACAGGATTCACTACTCCTAAAAAAGGAATTGCAACTTACAATTAATTTAAAAGAAAATAGTATTGGAAGATTTTCATTACATTTTCGCTGCACAAACTTATAATTTCTTTATAGCACTGTCTAACATCACCACTTCACGATTTATGTCCCTGATATGTCTAATTTCATAAAAATAACGCCGGTTGTCTCATCTTTCAAAGAAGATGGATTACACGAGAGGATAGAAGCAAAACTAAGTTACTTACTGGACGATGGGCAAAAACGTGTCATTCAGTTCTTCGACTGTTGAAAATCTTTTGGGAATTCAGCCATATCTTACCTTGGCAGCATTCTTTGTAAAAGTAAAAAAACTGTCTGAATGCCATTGGTCTGTTTCTCAGTAAACTGAAGAGTTTCTCCTAACTAAACTCATGGATACACCAACACATGTCCGCAGTAATCGTTTAATTACGGCATTTGTGAGGGTTCGACCTAATAAGTGCGAAAGGTATCGGTTTTTATCGTAGTATTTTTCCCAGTTCACCTTTTCTTGATTTACGATTGACATTGATGACGTACTAAAACTCTAATATGTATCGTATGTACAATAATGTGCAACAATTACTTCTAATTAATCTTTTTACGCTGATAATCACTTCTCTAAGAATATTTACGTATAATTCAGTTATGCTAAAATAGTTCTATACTTTTGTAATGTTATGAAATCCAAAAATATATAGCTGATATTATCTTTAACTAATATTTGCGTCAGAAATTATTAATTAATTTGTGCTAGAGAAAATGTCCTTAGTTATTTTGAATTAATATTATATATATATATATAATTAATTTGTGCTAGAAAAAATGTCCTTAATTATTTTGAATTAATATTATATATATATTAATTCAAAATAACTGAGGGCATTTTTTCTAGCGCAAATTAATTAATAATTTCTGACGCAAATATTAGTTAAAGATAATATCGGCTATATATTTTTGGATTTCATAACATTACAAAAGTACAAGCTATATCTTAAAACGTTGTATCTGAAATATAAAGTTAAATTCCCAAGATGTCAGTAAAACACGTCGTCTCGTTCCTTAAAGTACGAAAAAAATTGATTTGACATTGAGTCAACCATGTGAACTATGTACTTCCGTAGAAAAGATGCACTTACCTCAACGAGGATCTTTGTTCGCAAGTTTATGTCATCTTCATCGACATCTAGAGTGAAAACCTGAAACTTTAATCTCAAATTTGAAATGGATTTGAAAGAAAAAACTGTTTCATTCAAAAATATCGAATGCAAAAGTTCAATGTTAATCACTAATACGAAAGTGATCAATGGAATTGACGAATTTTATTTTTTACATAAGTAGAAGATCACGTTTTATCATTAATTTAAGAACTCGTTCTTATCGACGTCTGTTCTTGAAGGTACCGCCAACGTTTATTCGCGCTGAGGTTCACAGAGAGCGCGCTGATATATTTTGCCGGGGAACCTAAGAAGAACATGGATATGTTTTTTCTCTAGTGATGAATACTCGAATGGTAAATGACGTTGCTTTTCTTCTACAGACCCGTGCAATTTGCAACGCGCGTGATACATTGTACTCGCCACTTGATGCAATTCATCCCGTTGTTAACTAAAACCATCCCTAAGATAACTGGGATTAAGAAAAGCAACAAGTACGGGGCTAACAAGTTTCATCGGATAACTTTTCTCTTCAATTAAGACCCGACAATGGACCACTTGAAATTTTGCCGTGGGTCAAAAAACTAAGGAGCGCTGAGAACATCTTTCCACAGTAATTTATCATAAGTAACTATTTTAGGGGGTTGTTTCTGAAAATCACCGAGACGTTAAAAAAATGCACAAAATTAAGTGGCATATATTAGAAAAAATTTCATAATCCCTTGCCTAAACACGTACTAAATATCAAATTAATTTTCACTGATAAATTTCATACGGTCCAAAGGTCAATTTAATATTTGCTTATCAATTTAAGAATTTTTATACCCTCTTCTCAAAACTCCTACTTATGTTATATTACAACATGTAAAAATCAAGGTCAATTAGCGAAACGACTGATAATTATCATCGACTAAGAAAACGAGAACATAAGTACAACCGGTTTTCGAATGACCTAACTCTTGCATAAATCCGTATAGCCTGTACTTTTGTAGACCTCTCTGTACATACACGTTAATACATGACTGTATAGAAATGTTTATTTCTAAATGATGTTTTTACATGTACTTACGTTTTAGTGTACATGCTCGCTTCATTGTTACATTCGAATAGCCCTCAGATAAAAACGCTCGTGCAGAAAGCCTCGACTTTATATACAAAAGCGGTTTAAAATTTAGGGACGTGTTAATTTAATCGTGTGCCGAAAAGAAGGAACACGTATGGAAATGTAAAGTAGAATTGCAATTCTATCCAACGATCTTTGTGACATGTTAGGTTGATGGTGTACCGTCTGATCCTCCAAGTATGAACTTGTTTCACCAATATAGTCACATAACTGATTTATTTTTATTGTTGTGCCCGTAGATTAGAGTGGCATGTTTATTTACATGCGGGCTGTCTACAAGTGTAGATAACTGACTACGCTCTATTCATGAAAGAACGGTATTTATATCGTCTGACTCAGACTTTCATATTCTACTGGAAGATGTCTCGGATTATACTATCCTGATGCGTGATTATATATTTGGATTGAATTCAGTGTGGAAACTCCATCGCACTAGACGATGGTACAGATAATAGAAAAAAAAACGGAGGTATCGATGAACAGAATCACTTTAATTGCTTTTAGCTTGACATCGTTTTTTCTACTCTTGGTGGTTCTTTTGTGGTTCAGCTTGAATGAAATTATTTTTACGTGGGAATCGAGAAAATAAAACTTCTTTTATCTACTTCCGTTGATTAAACTGACCATGTGGCAATAAAATCCGATACTTTATGCATCCAATTACATAGAGTCCTTCTTTAAAAATAAATTTTAAAATTACTGCTCCACCAACATAAATCTTCGTGCAGAAAATACGGAATTACAAAGTGCACGGAATAACTTAAATAAGGTATTAAAAGATATGTATCTCTAAAATAATGTATTGGTTCGCCACGCTGTAAAACACGCCGGTGTTCTGATTATAGTATTTTCCTTTTATCAAAATAAAGTTAGATTTACGAATGTGTTGGACATTATATTCTTTTTTCATTTACTAAAATTAGTAACTTAATGATTAGGAAGGTATATAATTTAAAAAGTGAGTAATAATATGATAACAGTTATATATTACTACCTATGCTTGTGAGCTTAACATGTACTTTTGAATGCAAACCTAAGATTTAATGTATACTTTGAACTTATGTGCATTCTTTTACCCAAAAAAAATATTGGTTTTACAATATTTACTATACAATATAAAAAATGAGCCAAAATAATAGAACAAAAGTAAATTTTGACACGGATCTTATTTTCAGAATCCTGTTTTTCTATTTTTATGCTTATAATTAGTGAACATTTAGACTAATACATAAGGTGAATACTGTCTAAGAAAACGTAAATAAAATTGTCAACATACTAAATTTTGTTCGCTAAAATGTGTAAACGATCTGTTTTCATATACAGTTGAATCACAATTGATTTGCACAGATAAACGAAACTTACGTCTAATCTTTGATGCAGATTACACAAAAAAGAAAATTTAATTTCGAGATGATGCTTTTAATGACATGGATTGCGTATTTCTAACTTGGTGTTATCATCAGTTTAGCTATGAGAAACATTTATTTTATACAATTAACATTCTCTTGTCCGTACAAGTTTCTTGAGTGCAAACTTGCTTTACAATGGGATTATTCATTAAACTAATATAATTTTTAACTCAATAGACAACTATGTACGTTGGGACACGTTTTTGTTCGTATCATAGTAATTTTTCTGTCGTACAACATAAAACATGCTCAAATTTTGGTATCCGGTGTACACAAAGACTGGAGGTGAAAGATATTCTTCAACTATATTCTTAACACCATTATGTAAAACTGTGTAATTTATTGCATATATTGTAAATAAAAAAGAGAATCATGTATAGAGTAAAGAATACAGTTTTTATTCGGTTTGATAATGGATTGATCTTGCAATCACATACATTTTTTATATGTTATTATATTTATACATAATTACATCTTACCATTTATAAAATCACAAAGTTTTCACAAAGTCTAATTTGCCATTAAATTATGTTAATTTATTATATATACTAGCAGTACATTTAATACATTGATACACGACTACGGAAACGTACTCCCTCTGTCCCAAAATAGTTATCATATTCCGAAAATAATATTTCCATACCTAAAATATAAGCAATATTCGGAACACTACAGGAATTGATTTTAATTCATGAAAAGTCTTAACCAGAACTAAGCATTTAACAGTAATTTAAGCAATAATCAATAATCGCACAACAAAATGTTACACAAACGTGACAACTGATTTGGGACAGAGGGAGTAGAGTAATAATGCATAAGGAAAATTCATTTCCAAATTAAATATTAGCTAAAATTAAAAATAATTTTCAAAACGTATATGATGAAATAGATTAGTTATAAACGCATTGTTATCTACTAAAACGTTAAATGCCACATAAAATAAAAGCGGATAATAATTTAATATTAATTTTGTCAGATTCTCTACCAAGAAAATATGAAACACGTAATTTATTATCCGACTTAATAGATTCCTCTTCCACCTGTTTCGTTCTTTCCTAGAAAGAATCTATACGTAGAACCACTTTTCTCTGTACTGCTTCATTTCCAGTTTCTCTAGACTGTTCTTTTCCTAACGCTATATATTCGTGAATAACAATCGCTATTGCACATGACTCATTATTCGAAAAAACAGAAAGCAATCTAATATCACTTAATAAAGAAGCAAGTAACAATATCAGTGAAATGGCATCGGAGTTCGAAATTATGACCAATCATCACTGCTTTACTAGCTTTTGGAACCACAACGAATGTTTCTGGAGTGGTTGTTTTAATCGCGAGATGGTTCTCAACCGATGGTGAACTTAGTTTTAAAGAGCGCGACCGTTGGAATTCAACTCGAAATCGTATCGATTATGAACGATCGAAATGGTAAACTATGATCAAGTGTGATGACTAACATCTTGAACGATAGATCTTGTCATCTGCGAGGCACGGAAGATCTTGAATGCTAGATCTGTGCAACGATGGCGAATGAACGAACGATCAAACGAACTGAGTCTCGAAACGGTCAAAGCAGTCGTAGGCCGGAAATCCCTGCTCGCTGAATTTTCGCGACATTTCAGCTAGCGGGTTTTTCGGATTTTTGGACGGAGCAAAAACGTCAATTTGTTTGCAATTTCGCCCGAGCGAGTGGGTACTCTCCTAAGCCTGCGTGTGATGTGGGCCCTATGAAGGCACAATGTACCCCCCGTGACGACTTGGTGCAGGAAAATATAACGAGATACGCTTAAAAATCCGGCCGAACGACAGAATTTCATGTAGAAGGCATGATTTATGATCATTTTGTCATCGCGAGTTGGCGAGAGTCGATGGGACTTTTTAGACCGAGTTCTCCGCTGATCACCCGCCGACAGAGTACGACGGGTTAAGGAAAACGTGCGTTCAAAACAGACGCAGTCTGATTCTCTAACTCTAACCCGGTCATAAAGGAACGACGAACTTTCGCTTCAGCTCGAACCCGCTTTTGTTCCCGTACGATGGAACATTCAGAATATACTAGCTGATTAAGTAGTCGTTTATTACTTTCCGAACGAGTATAGCAACATTTTCAATGAGCAGGTGTCCAAAGCAAGTCGTATTCTTTAATCATGTTCGACAATTTGTTAAACAATTTCTTTCAATGATCTCGTACTCGCGTGTCATTGTTATCCGCTAAAATCGAATTCTTATTATGCTTTATCATGATCTGTCAATAATTATAAAAAATTTCTTATGCAAATTTGTTTGGAAACAAATTTAAAAAAAAATTGTAATGTTTTCAATGAATGATAATTACAGCGACCGCTTTTACTAACCGAGCAAAGTGGAAACGGAGCGCCAAGTTGTGACTGCGGCACATGCGCGCAGGGGAAAAGGACGGTATCGAGCCAGGCTAGTGGCTTGCCCGTCAACAGACGGTGCCGCACCGTCAGTTCCTGCCACCGCGCCTGAAAGGCGTTCAGTATCACAGCGTGAAAACGTGAACGTCGTCCTGTTAATTTTATTTTTCCTTATTCGGTTTGCGCGCGTGTGCAGTCCACTTGGTTAGTCTTGTGCAAAGCAAAACCGTGAAAGAATGTGATCCACAACCGGAGCCCGATGTTACTGCTGTTGTCTTTCGACTGGTAATTCCACGGTGGCCGATTAAACGGTAAGGTCAGGATACCATGCACAAATTTGAATTACGCACGTATAAGTTCGCCTATAAGTGTTCGTGTCTCCGTCCGTTCGTGGTCAAAGGAACATTATACACTTTGCGCTCTTTCGAACGCTTGTAACCTCGTAAATTGTTAGGTGGCATCATTTAGATTGCTATTGAATGAAATGCAATAAAGACATCACTATTTAGTATCATGCTTTACCATTCACTCGTAGAATAGCTCGGACGAACTACCAGTGAGATGCCGTCATGACACGTTTCTTTAACGTCTAACTGATAGGATGCTAATACGAAAAATTAACTGAAACGTTTCCATTAACGAAAGAATATTCTTCTATCAAGATAAACATTAGCGTTGAGCGCTGTACCTCGAGTACAGTACACGTTTGCATATCGCCAGTCGCCTCGTGCTTCTCTTTTCCGCTACCTAGCTCCTCTCCCTCTTCCCGTCTCCTTCGATGTCTCTTGCCCTCTTTTTAATTCAGCCCCTCTTTCTGTTTGTCTTTCATCCTCCGTTTGTGTGCCGCTCATGCGTGCTGTCTTAGTGTACGAGTATTGTATTCCATAGGTTCGGTACACACTCGGCTACGTTTACACGTACGAGTGTACCGGCTTAAATGTATCGCACAAAGTGACAGGTGTTACCAGCCGACGATTTATTAACTAACAGCAACGCTATACGATCATCGAAGGCTGACTCGCCGATAAGAATCGGTGGGAGGGGGAAATCAAGGGGATACACACGACCCTGACTGGAGGTTTCCTGAGGGATTTTCGAGGTCAAGGGAACCTGGAGGCGCTGCGAGAGCATGTCTAAGAGAATCTGAGACGCAGATGCTCTCGTAGAGACAATTCCGTTGAGAAAGTTTGCAAATTTTACGAAACCAACTTTAATCGCCTTGCTACTAGTAATATTGACTTGTCATCGGTCGTCAATTAGTTTATCTCTCATCCTTCCTGCTCTCGCGCTCTACGTGTATTCCTTCGTTGCGACTTCTGACCTTCTCGCCGAGAGACTCGTATTAATGACAAAGAGAAGAAGCCATCTCAAGCGTTATGCTCGTTAGCGTAACGTGCCGCCAAATGACTCGAATTCTTCCCATTCTTCCTCGCATTACCAATGTCCACGAACTTTGAATAGTAACAGTTACAGGTATCGAATCGTTGTCGCTTTCAGCGACATTTATTTGCATGGATTATCTACTATGTCTCACCTTTTGGCTTCGATTGAGGAGTTTCGATTCAATGGAAACCTATATTGATTAAATGGATATTAATATTTCTGCTCTTAATTAGGTAAAGTGGGAAAACTCATTTAAGATTAGAAGCTGAAATTAACGAACTTCATAAATGAGTCATCTGTGAGCGTGGTAGAAGTAGCAAGGTTTTTTTCATTAAAAGAGTTCCATACAGGTTATAATTCTCATTTATTTCCATTCTTCTTAAAGTGGCCACTAAGTGTGTTAACCGACTGGTGCGGTCAATGTCGCGCCAACTTAATTCGTCCTTCAAAGACCAGACCGGACGTTACATAATTATCGATCGGCGGGCGGTAATTGAACTATGGCCACTTGTCGATGAAGCCCTTATCGTTAGACAAATTTTTGCTCCCACATTCTCGATCCGTTGCCCACGTTCTCGGACGCACGAAATCCACGTAACGGTGGCATTCATCGTGCGTGCAAATATTTTCACACGATCCTCCATGCTTCTATGTGTAAAACAAATATTTCATTTTGATAAGCATAAAGTGGGTATATGGAAACTGTAATGCACGACAGCCACTTCATAGATAACGCTGTAACAGCTCACGCCAAAACTGGACGCGCAGTCTGCGAGGCAAAACCGAATGTTACGGGTATTTCGTTATTCGATAGTATCGATTTTATCCATAATTTATGATCTCCGGAAAATTGCGCATATCGCCGGTGAATATTAAGAATTATTAAATAATTATCCACCAATCAACAACGACGGGAATAGCACCATCGTGAACGGACTTTGTCGTTATCTTGTTCGGTTTTTATTTACATTTAACGGGAGCCGATAATAACTGATTTCATTCACTACTGTTTGAACCGAGAACAAGACATTACGTAATATTGCACGAACTTATAATTTAGATATCACAAGCATTTTGTATTACACATATTTCACTTTCAATACTGCATTAAAAACATTTAATAATATTACGGAGACGCAAAATGAAGTTACTACGTAGTACAGCATTCTTTCTTGTGGACTTATCATGCATTTCACTCACGAGAGAGAGAGACGACATTCAATAATTTTAATTATATCGTATCACAGAGACGGAGATGGTTTCTCCGCGACAACACGTTCTCCGAGATAATGGCATTCTCAAATTTAAATATGTTGAAATTCGTTGCCGTGCACTTGAAATATACGTAATGGTTTCTGCGAGCCTCTTTTCTATTTAAGTGCTTCTTTTAAAACGATTCTTTAAAAAATATAACAGTTATTAAAAAAGTATTCGCCAATAATTATATAGCCTTATGTATGTTAATAAATTCACTATATTTTATTGTAAGCAACTAATCGTAACACCGGTCACCCCGTAAAATAAATTTTACAATTTTGCACCTGGCTTGCTTCACTCGGTATGTAGTATTAACCTACTGGTACGTAATTTCTCTTCAAGAGTTTCAATTTGCAATTCATCGCGCTCAAAATCCTCAAAAATTCTACGAAAATTTCCAAGCCAAAATTCCTACAATGATCCCACTATTTTCTCTGACCTAAGATCACACAATCGTTTCACCTTCCTCCATGACACACGTGACCCAAAAAACGCGCATACGTATAATGTCAGCTAGAATTTCCTAGAAACAATTATACTCATTTTAATGTTTTTATCTGAGTATAATGAAAAGTGCCAAATGCACGGATGAAAAATTACACTCCGGAAATTGTTGATAGCAACTGGAAATATCCGAAGGATTATCGTCGTCGACGTTTAAAATTACGTCACGCAACCTTTTCCCGATTGTACACTTATGACACATCGTTAATGCGGCTAGCTCGTGGGAATTCGTTCTCTGTCAGGCGCCAGGAATGTTTTCATCGTGCCAGTAAAGAAGCAACGGCACGAGCCGAAAGCACACCTACATTATTTCCGTAACGCTCCTCTGTTTACGCGGCTCCTCTGTATACACAAGACGGTTATATAGAGGTGTGCTGTGTGCTCGCGATCGTATAGAATATACGATGGATCAACTATACGAACGAAACCGCTATTTCAAGACTCGGCGATGCCTTTAGATACGGGGACATTGAGAAGGAGAGAGAAAGAGGTAGAGCGATACATAGATAGATAGATAGATAGATAGATAGATAGATAGATAGATAGATAGATAGATAGATAGATGGATAGATAGATAAATAGATAGATAGATGGAGAAGGAAGGAAAAGGGGTGAGAGGGAAAGGGAAAGAGAACGGGAGAGTACCTTCATCATAGCAAATATCCGTCGTCAACCGATTCCTGCTTAAAAAGGATCTACGTTAACGTTGACTGAATTCCTTCGTGTGAAAGATTTATAACCAGGTAGTATAGTACTCTCTTTGCGATCGCAGCCGTACGGAAAGGCGTTCTGGAAAGTCATAAAATTTGCAGCTTGAAAAACATTCATGAATGTGGGAGTTCTTTTGTCGTATTTTTATTCAACTTTTTTTTGGCCGTCCTGACTTTGTCGTCTTCGTGTTTGCTTCCTGTATACTCGTTGCTCTTGGACACTACTCTGAGAGGTCGGATTTTATCAAATTATTTGATCTTGAACGATCAAATAAGAAGGTAGAAATCTCTTGACAATATCTCAAGTTTATGGTGTTTTGTGATATACACATTTAATATTTTCTGGAAAAAAGATGACGATATAAACATTGATACTGACCGGTGTTATATTACTATAGTTGCAAGTAATTTAATTTTCTTTCAAGCGTTCAAATTGCGTTCAAATTTTCTTTCAAGCGTTCAATCATATTTTTATAATATTAAAAACTAGAAACGAATAAGGATGACTTGACAAATGTAATATCTATCAAGTTAATTTGCTTGACCGTTTTGAACTATCAGGTGGTTACCTTAGTCGACACTTAAACGGAGAAAGAATGTAAAGTATATAGATCATTGAAAACCCTCCATGAAAAAGTAAGAGGATTCAAAACTTGGTAACGTTAAATTTAATGAGGGATTACTTTGGATGTGGCGAAATAGGATTTTATGGGGATATATAGTAATTGCGAAGCAGAGATTAACTCCAAAGTTGAAATATTGCATCGATTTTTTTTCGCGGGAGTATTCTAACGAAAAGTGACGTTACATCTATTTATGCGACATTGCCGATCGTGAATTCAAAATGATTTTCATTTCTGTTTTTAATTATTTCATATAACATATAAGACTATTGATATTCTGAATGTAATTTCATACTCAAAAAAGTAGTGTGGGACTGTAATAATATGTTTCTTTGCAGAATTTTTATTTGCTATTTTTTGTCGAATTATTAATTATTAAAACAATTGGAATTGAATTTAATTTTGTAAAAAAATTTGAAATGTTCATATATTTGTGTATACATTATGAGTAATTTAATATTATGCAAAGTAATAATGACACTGTGACGTTTGTCAAATTTTTCCAAGACTGTACTTCCTAGTGGTCCAATTAAGATAACTTTTGATAAGACTCGGGATATCCGTTGGCGATAACAACATTGATAGATGCTCGACCTTTCTCGTTCGCAAATGATAATCCTACGTATCGCATAATGTTCATTGTTACATTAGCGATAAGCCTTTAATTAATTGTAGTGCTTAATTAATTTCAACTGCCGATTTTCATGAACGCATAATGGCTTTCGTTAGATGACATTCATAAATTTTGCATTAATATTGCGTGTTAATAACGACTAGGAATGGCTTGTATATGATTATTAAAATTTTTAAGCATTTCCAAATAATTATTTAATAGTTATAATAACTAAACTGTCAACAGTAGTCCCATGGAATAAAATAAGTAACGTAACGTATATCACAAAAGCTTAGTATTATATATATACTTACAATAACACATTTTCCACTTGATATTTTATTTCGATTTACAAATTCAAACCTATAAACAGCGAATTTCGACGACGTGACGGTTATTTCGTGGAGGGTTAATTTAATAATGAAGTTAATAGATGTAAAAAGGAATCTAAATAACAGAGTTAATCAATGGCGTAAATTAGTTATCGGAAAATAATTAATTAATGAATATTGAATTTTATTTCATAGATTAACAAATACAAGATAAATGAATAATTAAATATCTGTGTCCTTTGGTAAATTTTGATTTAATTTATTGGAATATTAAGAGTTGAAAATGACTGAATAACTTTGAATATATTTCAGATCGTATGAATATTTTCTTCGGTGAGATTTTATTACATTTATTAGTATATCGAAAGTCAAATCGTATGCATAGATCTTCGGTAGCCGGAAACGAAGTAACAGTTACACGGAAACGATGTTTGACAGTACTGTGAAATATCTATCGAAGATCGGTCATAAAGTTCAGTAAAACCGATTTGTATATGGGACGCTATAGATAGAAAGGAAGACCTTGACTCTTCTTTTAGAATAAGAAACTGCATTTAAGCTTTATTCGATCTTTCTTGCCGTAGGTGCAGCGGAGAACTAAAATGTGTAATCCAGCCCGGAAGAAACGCTCTTAACGTCGTAAGTGTTCCTTAACTTTTTTCATTTTACTTTCCACATTCTCCGAACTAATATTATCCGCGGAATATAAAATTCTGGTATAAATCGCTTTCGCGAGCGCAATTTTCAGGAGTTCAATGGTTTCGTCGCTACGCGAAGAAGATACGAACGAAAACATCTTTTATCTTGATTTATTTATATTTCCTATTATTTCTGATGGTTTTCATATTAGAAAAAATTATGATAATTTCTTACCTGACATCACAACGAAATACTTATGCTCATTATATATTATTTTTTTATTGCAACAAAAATTAGAATGCAAATTATTTAAAATTTTTCGTCGACGCGAATAATATCTTCTAATTAATAGAGAAGTCCAAAATGAATTCTGAAGTTCACTACTAGCAAAAATACTTGTATTCAGATGCATTTATATTCTTTTTTATAGGAAAAGCGCTTCTCTGGTAAAATAATATTAATTTTTTCCGTCGTTGCAATCCAATTATTACAATCATTATAGTTTATTATCCGATTATAATGCTAAATGAAAAAGAACTTTTCTGTTATTTCGGTCGTTTGTAAACATCTTCCACAGTCGCATATTTTTAAATGATATGCGTTTTCGGTCTTATGTCAGTCCTGTTTGCACGCTCAATTAGTGTGCTAATTTTTCGTCAATTGATACGATATTTGTGCACACAGCATCACTGTCATGTTTCGAAATCGGAATTTTGATAGAAAAATATTTACGATGGAAAACTATGTTGAATATAGCTTCTGTTAAAGAGATATAGTAAAGGGCAATTTTCTCAAATTAAATTGTTGTTACTTATTTTTGTAAAGTTTAAAATAAACGAAATAAAAATTGTTACAAATTTTCGGCTGCTAAAAAAGAGATTCTCTGGTCGATTATTCCCTAGCCAAGCGATAATTACTCCTCGCTCCCTTCAATATTTAAGGCAAAATACTTTTTTTTCTCGATATAAAGCAGTTTTTTTCAATGACAACAAACACAAAAAAATATTGCTTAAAATATTCCTGTAGGAAGAAGTATCTTTAAAATTATTTACTCGCAAGATATGAGTTATTTTTTGCCCTCTTCAATGGCATGCTCAAGAGATAGAAAGGAACATTTCCCGATTTAACTAACGTGTTGGCGATAACATCGCAGCTCCAGTTGCGACCGTAAAATATCGCATAAAAGCTAAGCCGTAGTTCCACTAAAAAAAGAAAGAAGAAGAAGAGAGTTAACGGCATCCCACAATTTATATCTCAACGTAGACATAAAAGCAGGGCATGCTCTACGTTCTATTTTTCACCTAATAGTCCTTTCCTACGTCCTACTTCGTAGCTAGAGAATAAAGGTCAATCGGTGCAACGATGCCAGCAAATCCTTTGCGCTTCGATACAGTATCGATTCATCCGAAACCAAAACCATCCGGTGGAACCCATAAAGGCAATGAAGACCGCTTGTTTTTTTGGATCCGCGATAATACACTGGAAGATGCTGTCACAGCTTTCAAAATTTTCGATCTCTTTGTTATCGTTCCACGGTCGAACGGCAGCCAATCTCGGTGCCCTTCTTCCAAAGCCGAGGAGAGATTGTATTTGAGCCCACTCGAGCTCGAGAAGTCAAATCGGAGCGCGACTTCACTCGAAAGGAATAACTCGAGAGGCGAGATATAGCACTATATTTTTACCGAACGCCATGAGAATTCACTTTACTATCGATGATAAAACGAAAGGGAAAAAATTCTCGCGGTTTCTTTTCGAGGCAATTAATAGTATTAACGTCTGCACTATGGACGCCTTGCAAGCAAAATGGGTTATGAAATGCGGTTAAGTCGGTCCCCGTGAAGCTGATGGAAGACCGAGGTTGAGAAAATACTGTCGAAGTCGTAAAACACGATTCTAGAGCCAACAATAACAGGATTGACGTTCCTCTAGATTTTCTAATATGAGTTAACGAAGCGTGGAGGGTACGTTCTGAAGAAGATTGACCTATCGGTGAGATGTCGTTTTTGAATCGTTTTATTTAACTCAGTCTTTTTATTTTCTTGGAATAGTCACATGCGATTTTGAAGGTTACTAACGACTGCATTAAAATAAAATTGTAACTACGTGAATACTTAATTAATATCGTGATTTGTACGCCATGTGTCATTTTAATATAAAATATTTTAATATAAAATATTAAATATTAAATATTAAATATTAAATATTAGATAAATATTAAATATTTTAATATAAAATATAAAATATAAAATATTAAAATGAAGTTCAGTGATGAAGGTGAATAGAGAGAAAGTGCAAATGAATTTATAACCATTATTAGTTTTACATGAAATTGAATGTTAAATGAAGCTATTCCCAGTAATAATGGTATTCAGTGAATGTTTAACGTGTTCTACTTTTATTTCACAGTACCCACCGCGGTAATTATGTTGGGCTCTTGTTATTTTCGCAAAGTCTGCCAGTTACTGTTTCTTGAAAGAAACAAGTTTTTGCCGTTCTACTACATGTTAACAATGCTTGCCAAGACATGGAAATTATAGGAAAAAAAATTTAATTATTTCATGAAAGAATTTTTGTTATATTATTATTATTTTGTCAGTTTCAAATTACATTGCGAGCCAAAATAAGTCATACGAAACACAATGTATTTGAAAATTTTCAGTGTATTCTCATTTGTAGAAATGTGTTTTTATTCTACATTAGTTAAATAAATATTTATATTATATTATCTGTTATGAGGCGGAAAGTGAATAACAGTAATATCCCCTAAAACTACATTCTTTTATTCTGAAGAATCAAAAGTACGAAAATTGTATTCAAAAAGTCGATAAAATTAGAAAATTCATAAGATTAATTTGGAATTTTTGTCAAAAAGAACTTCAAATACATTGCAAAAATTGCAAAATATAATTTTGCAACTATATTACATTGTGAATAAACGGGTCGCTAAATACTTAAGTCTTCATACAACCACAAATAATTATAATAATAAAAAAAAATTGTCATGAGTCACCTATTAGAATCAAATAAAGCATCACTTTGTGAAAGAGATCGAAGTATGCAATTCAATTTACTCTCGGCGAGGTTAATGCCCGATTGAGGCTGAGAAAATACAATTAAAAGATGACATATAATACAATCGAGGTCAGCGATCGATTACCACTTAACGTATAGTGGTATTCGTTCTAAGTAAATCGCATACTTCTTTCTCTTCGTTCCGCTAAACACAAATTCTCTCTTTTGTACGATGAACGGCAAAACTATTGCTGTTAGCGACCATTGAAATTCTTTGTCGTGCGACAATCTTTCGTAACTCTTGAAAGCAGCGCGGGAATTAGTAATGAAATCACGATGTAATTGGAGAATACGCTACTCTGTACCGTCGATATAACAGTAATACAAATTAGTCTGGTGAAAAGATAAAGACTTGCGCTAAAGTAACAATTAAGCAATCTTTTGTTAGTTGTTGAAAAACGAAAATATGAATTTTGACGGTAATGCATTATTGTTATCATAGTTTTCATTTATATTTTGTTACAAATATTTTACTCTCACTTTTAGTTTTTACGCAGACAGAACATTATAGAACTAAGATGTTTAAACCAATTTTCAAAAGTTTTCGATCATTTGTGAATGTACGTGCCGGTAATTGCGACAGTGATCTGAGTCATATATTTTTCGTTTCGAGATATTTCAATTTTTGTTGTGGGCTGCGCGTTGAGCTTTATCTAACGAGGCAGTTGTCAACTCCGTGGTTTATGGTTCAATCTTCAATTATTTCTACAAAGTAGTTCCACCGTATTGTAATGTACATTGTTCAAACTGTCAAATTTTCGACTTGTAATTAGATTACTTTCGTAATGATTTACACATATTTACAGTACGCCTAATTTAAATAGAAACGGTCCGAAATCTTACGAGGGATTAAAGTTATTATCTAATACAAATATTCTTGAAATTGTTGTGCTTTCGCATATTTATTTGTATACGTATGTAATACTACAGAAAGTCTGTAACTATCTATCACTATCACGTTAGTGCATTTTAATTTTGCTATTTTTCTCAAACTAATGCGAATTTGTTTCTCCCAAAAGTTCAATTGCATTGATAGCGCAGATTTAAATGTAACAGGAATGGAAGGTATAGAACATATATAATAATGTATTTTCATTGCACTAAGTGGAAATATTTGGCAATTACCGTACGTTCTAAAAGTTGAAAAAAAATTGGCACCTTGTTTTTATGTATTTGCAAAATTTCTGTTGCATTGATCATTCATTTCACGTTCACTCGTGAAGTATATTTTTATTGTGCTCCGATATTAAATTACTCCTTACTAAATTTGATTCCATAAACTATGAAATCTGTAGGAGTAAGGCGGAACCCCATACGTAGACTGACTTTAACGGAAGTCAAAGACAGAGGCAGCGGAGATGACGAAGAGGTTCGAATTCAATTGGCAGATCGAGGTGCCAGAACCGCTTCGTCTCGGATGCGTTTTCGATCGTTGGACAGAAGAAAAGGACAATACGGAAATAGAATTGAATTGCATGTTCAAGGTCGACGAATATGGTTTCTTCATTTACTGGCAGAGCGATGGAAAGGTGAGAGTCGACCTTTCCCTTTGTCCTTACTGTTTCTTTATTCTCTCCTTGAAAGGACGATATCTCGAAAGTCCTTCATGATATGAAAGATACAACTGGATCGTTTCATTCGTTTCTTCCATCCCGTTTTTTGCCAACAGGACGGGGATGTGATAGAGTTGTGTCAAGTGAGTGACATAAGGGCTGGAGGTCTGCCGAAGGTGAGAAAGTTACGAAAAGCTTTTGAAAAACTTACAACGTTTCATTGGCTATTTCGTGTTATATAAATTGATAAGAATATAATAAACGCATGGCTTTTTCTCATATTGTGTGCAAATAAATTTTGAAATTTCTCTAATAAATCTTATGTAATATCTTCTTTAATTTATGAGAAAAAGTGTTGGCAGTTCGTGTACAATAAATATTAAGGGGCCCTGTATAGTTAAAGACATATATTATTACAAGTATATCATAAAATTCATTTTCAAACATATTAAAAAAAACCCAAAGGTTCCTAATAGATTTTTCGATAATGTAGGTAATGTATCAAATAGAAGAGTATCGCAGGAATAAGATATTTTATTATTGGTAGTATTAAAGTATTAAAGGTAGTGCTATAGGTAGTAGTTATATACAGTTAAATGAAAATATCTTTTTAAATATTTATACTTTGAGATTCTATGGATCTAAGAAATAATCTCGTAACAATGTGTAATGTTCTACAATTATAAAGTTTGTCGTCTTGTATTTTATTTATTTAAATATTTATTCAGATATTATACTATATATATTAATATACACAGGTATTATTTTTCTGCCCGTCGAAGATAAATTGCCTGCCGATTCGGTACATTGGGCGAATAACGATTGATATCGCGAAACCATTTTTAGAGGGGAAGACATTAAATATTACGAATCAGCCTGCTCAATCTTTCAGGCCCGACCTGATTGAGAACTTATGGATTCGTCCAACAATAAGTAATGAAATGAAAGTAACGAAATCGAAAAATATTAATGAATGGTCCAAGATAAAAAAGAAGTTATATATAATTTTGTGGGATTGGTTATATTAGGTGTTATAATATAGAGTAAAACTAAGTTTATTATCTAAATCTATATACTAAATGCTAATACAAAAATGAATATAATAATGAACTGCCTCGTATGATCGCTTATTGTTAGTAAGAACTAAAAAGCATTCACTCCGCTCAGTCATTTGTTCGTACTCATACATCCATGCACTCATTCATACGTACACACATGCGTTTCTTTGCATAGGGATCGAAGGGCCTCCGCAGCACGCATCTTATAAACAGCCGCCTAGACTAAACAGTCTAGGCGGTCGCGATGAGGCCATATGTCGATTTTCGATACCACAATTTTATATTTACGGATCAATGTATTTAACTTATAAGGTTTATATGATGCTACTGCACAAAAATCATTACGTTCAATTACATAAAAATAAAATATTAATATCACACTATCGGTAAATATAAATACGGCTAAATATCCTCTTTTAAAAACTGTTTGGAACTATGTTATGTTTTATTCAGAGGATTTAAAGCCCTCATAGAAACAGTAAATTCCTTGATTATTGCCCTTGCGTTTTACTGGGCCCTAGAATTGAATAGGGGTCATCTATGAGCAAGTGGAATAATCCGGCACCATTTATTCTACAGGCTGTGCTGCAATTTCGTCAGTATTACTAATGCAAATTTTACGCTCTTATAATATCCATAAAAGATGCTCCTTTTAAGATATACAATAAGACGCAATAATTTGAAAGAACAGTATATATGACCCCTTAATAATTAACGGAGTTTCCTAATTTTTTTATAGAAAATAAATGTCGGGATTTATAGAATGTTTTTAAATTGCACTTTACATTTTTAGACTCTGTTGACACACGTATTTTTATCAATACTAAATTTTAATTAATCTGTAATTATTTGATTATAATTTAGTTTCCATTTTAAAATTTCTTCGGTAATGTGATGTAGGATCCAAAGTTGTACGACAAAGTTCTAACTAAGCATGGAGAGCAATTGGAGGAAAAAAGTTTAACCATCTGTTCGGGCGTCGATTACACCAACATTAATTACCAGCATGTCGTTTGTCCAGATTCAGTGACAGCTAAGGTAAAACTCAATAAAATTCTAGGTAATTAATGTTTTATAAAAATTTAATACAATTATAGAAATCCATAAATAAATCAAATCATTAGCTTATCATGGTAATATCTTAGAACACCTGTAGAAGAATAAAAGTTCAAAAATAGCAAAAGGCCCAATTTTATTTTTGATTTACAATCATTTATTTCGATTTTTATTATAGAAATGACGTATATTGTACTACGTTTTATCGCGAAGTAATTAACAAGATATTGATCGAAACTTATTTAAGAATACATATCAGTCATGACTATTAATTGATGATTGTACTATAGTTAATTGAAGTTCATTTGTTAAAGTGCACTATTTATCAATAAATTAGCAATCATAACCAGTAACAATAAGTGCAAGAGAGTCCAAAACGTTCAATGATAAGATTCTGACATATCCAATTGGGAGTAACATCACATAAAAATAAATTTGAATCTCGAACATTATTAATTAAAATATCAGACACTTAACTATTGCATCATGATATTCTGATAACTGCTATTTAATATCACATCTAAGCAAAACAACAGATGGCCAAATTTTCGTTACATTTCGTCAATCAACAATTAATGGGGTACCGTATTGTGTCTTACAATAGGTATGGCTAGATGGGATACGATCGATTACGCACAACGTGAAAGCCAACAACGTTTGCCCGCTTACGTGCCTGAAGAAACAGTAAGTTTACTAATGCAATTACATACATCTACGCCACCGTGCGTAAACACTAGTACTGTTTACACCGAGCAACGTGAAATAATTAGCCATAAACGTTCTCCGGCAAACGTGTACCCTTGCAACGTTAGGCAACGCGTATCGAAGCATGTATTTTAACCGAGAAAACTTTCCTCTTCTTAAATCCGTTCTCTTAAGGAGAAAAAAAGTAAAGGATGAATCGGCTGAAACTTTTTAAGCAAAAAATGCTACGCTCACCGTATAGTTGTTTTACAAATGACCAAGAAAGTAATCCGGATGTTTCCTTTTATTTTAGAAAAAAAATTGAAGTCTTTTTGTGGTGTTCCAGTTGGATGCGGCTGAGAATGCTGGTCGATCCAAATGGAAAAGTTCCGGTGAAAGTGGTCGCGAGAACTTTCGCGTCTGGCAAAACGGAAAAGCTAGTTTATCAGTGCCTCTCCGACTTAGGCCTACCGAGCGGAAAGGTAGCTTTTTTTTTGAATTCATGTCGTACATCCTCCAAATTATTGGAAAAATCTTATCAGTGTCCCCCTTTTTACGTTCTGAATTAAAATTCTAAACGAATTTTTGCACAGAACGATGTCATCGAGCCAGAGGACTTTACCTTCGATGCTTTCTATGCGCTTTATCACAAAATCTGCCCCAGAAATGACATAGAAGAATTATTTCAATCGATGTGAGTACAACAGCCCGTCCTCTCTGGAATTTATATAGAATTTCACGACAAACCTCGACGTACAGACTAGCATAATAAAATTCGTTATTACTCATCGGTATGATAAACGAGCAGAATGCTTTAAAAAATTGTAGAACCCAAGGAAAGGCCGATACTATAAATCTGGATCAACTAGTTACATTTTTGAATGAGAAACAACGCGATCCGACATTGAACGAGATTTTATATCCTCTTTACGATGAAAAGAGAGCGATGGAAATCATCAATGATTATGAGCGGAATGAGACAACGCGAAATCAAAGTAAGGGTCTTAATTGCTCCGCTCTCTTTTCTATTTCTATTTCTATTTCCTTTTTTCTATTTCTCTCTCTCTCTCTCTCTCTCTCTCTCTCTCTCTCTTTGTGTCTTTCTCTACATATCTGAATTAGTTTGTACCTTCGAAACGGCATCCTTTCAGAAGCAATCACGTCCTTTCAGAAACGATGACGAAGGACGGCTTCATAAGATATCTGATGTCCGACGAGAATGCACCGGTGTTCCTGGACAGGTTGGATGTTTACATGGACATGGACCAACCGTTGGCGCACTACTACATTAATTCGAGTCATAATACTTACTTGAGTGGTCGACAATTTGGCGGTAAAAGCAGCGTTGAAATGTACAGACAAGTCTTACTCGCTGGATGTAGGTAAGGCTAGCATAAGAATTTTGCAGAAAAGAACGTAGTCATCTCTTTTACGAATACGAGTTAAACCACTTTCAACTTGTCTTGAATATTATGAAATCAATTGTTCTTAACGAGATAACTGAGTGTTATTGTAAATTTCCTTTTGAAATCTTAATTGTAAAACGAAAAGAATAAATACGTTTCAAGGTGCATCGAGTTAGATTGTTGGGATGGTAAAGGAGAAGATGAGGAGCCAATAATAACGCACGGAAAAGCCATGTGCACGGACATCCTTTTTAAAGACGTAATATATGCCGTGAGAGATACCGCATTCGTGACATCGGAATATCCGGTGATCCTTAGTTTCGAGAATCATTGCAGCAAAAAACAACAATACAAATTGGCGAAGTATTGTGACGAAATTCTGGGTGACTTGTTGTTAAAAGACCCTCTAAAGGAATATCCAGTAAGTGTCACTTATTATTGACAAGATGTTACGAAGTTCTCGAAGTCGAATTAATTAAGCTACAAATGTACTGAATTTCAAAAAGTCTTTTAATGAAATAATGTTATTTGTGAAACTCGATCTATAACTGATGCCTCGCCGATCTCTAACGGGCATAGATAGCGGCACGAATCGATAAGAATCTAAATGGCCTTTTTTTATGGTATACAAAGGCTGAATATATTCGTTATCGAAATTTATCTCGTCGGCGCACTTAGTTTAACATATTTGCCGAGTATACGTGATTAGATTATGCATTCGTAAAGCAAACGAGGTACGGAAATAGAAAATGTTACATTTAAGAATACAATGAGCATGAGAATCTGAAGTCGTAAAAATTACTGGAATAGGTGAAAAAAATCAAATATCTTTATGCTGATAAAATTCCTGCCATTATTATTAAAAATTCTTGTCTATTGACGAAACAGCTGGAAAATGGAGTGCCTCTGCCGCCGCCGAGTATGTTGAAACGTAAGATTCTCATTAAAAATAAGCGACTGAAACCAGAAGTTGAAAAGCAGGAATTGGAACTATTCAGACAAGGTCAGTTCGTTATCGAGGACGAGGTAAAAGAAGACGCCAGTGCACCACCAGCTGTGGCAGTAGTCGTTGAACAACAAGCGGTAAAGGTAACTTTATGTAGAGTCAAGCATGGAGATATTGGTAGAGATTTCTCGTGTGAAATCAAGCAGAATAATTTAACAAAATCAACTGAATGTCGTTAAATATTTCAGGAAGAACCTATTACGACTGAATCAGTATCGTTGTCTAATCCACAACAACAGCAAACTGTTCCTGGACCAGGTAGTTTGGGTGACAGCTTAGAATTAGCAGCGGCTCAACCGTATACTGGAAGTACGACAAACGTTCACCCATGGCTGTCGTCGATGGTCAATTACGCCCAGCCAATTAAGTTTCCAGGCTTTGATGTTGCCGAACGTAAGATGGTTTTATGCTGATGATCCGTTAACACGTCGCCTGCCAATTCAGTGACTGTATTCTGATATTAAGCCCTTGCTGTACAATATCGAGTCACCTCGTGCTTGTGGAACGAAAAATATTGGAAGTTTTTAAAAACCGTGAAGCTAAGCATATACAATGTAGTAGTATATCATAGTATAATAGTAATATAGTAGTAGTCATTTAACAAATTTTGATCTCAGCGATTTAATTGCTAACTATGGCATCACTGAGGAAATTGTACGGCAAGGGATTGACCGATACACTTTTAAATATGAGATTTCTCAGAATTTACGTTAAAAATTTAAATTAATGAATTAATAATAATGACGAAGGGCGAACAATGAGTTCAAGAAAAACTGTTATTCGTATTATTCTAAATGTCAAGATTATATATTTGCAACTAAATAATTTTGCAATTATAAGAAGTTTCGACATTTTCTTCAAAGAAACATTTGAGTCGCAAAGCAGAACTTGCTTTAATTTGCTTAAATTAGCATAAATGGATTAAGTTGTACGTATCAAAGGTACATAATAAAATATTATAACCGCCCTTTTCAACGAGCATATAAGATGCATTACACAAAATTTACATGGCAGTTAACGTATGGAATAAAAACAAAAGAAAGGAATCTTATAAAGGTGAATATTGTTCGCAGATAAAAATATTCATCACAATATGTCTTCCTTTGCTGAAACTGCTGGACTGAATTATCTAAAAACGCAAGCTATCGAATTTGTCAATTATAACAAACGACAAATGAGCCGAATTTATCCGAAGGGTACCCGAGCGGATTCATCGAATTATATGCCACAGGTAACATCTCTACGGTATAGGTCGCATTACAGAGCTTTGAGGATAGCTATAACATTTCAACGATCGATCATCGAAAATAGGTCTTCTGGAACGCCGGTTGTCAAATGGTGTCGCTGAATTTTCAAACTGCAGATTTGCCTATGCAATTGAATCAAGGAAAATTCGAATACAACGGCTCTTCGGGTTATCTTTTGAAGCCCGATTTTATGAGACGAGCCGATCGGAGTTTTGATCCTTTCGCTGAGAGCCCTGTGGATGGCGTTATTGCCACTCAATGCAGTGTTCAGGTATGTTAAACATTTTTGTATTTTATATTTAACTTATTATAATTTATTCAGTGTAATATATTAGGTTCGGGTAGAAAATTTACTATCTTTACCGGTTCACGGAATTGCCATTTTTTATATTAGTGCATTATTCTGTTCTAAGGTCAGAGTTAATACATTGTTTAGTACCAACGTTGCCACACCGTATAGCACTCTGTTATTTTTACTGTGAGATGGCAGTTAGTTGTCTATACCGTCTTCTGCGACCTTTTGCGACCTTGATATAATGTAGATTGAAGTATTAGATAAAAATAATTCTAGAAAATAAGTCAGATTTAAATATCAGACTGTTACGTGTAAATATACAGTTTTTAAATCTGTACACTTTATTGTGATATATTTCAGTGACATTGTGTCAAATAATGTATATGATTTTTAAAATTTTTATGCGTTTAACAAATATAATATCTAGATTCTAAACATTGCTTTTTAATTAATTTATTCTGATGTTGCTAATGAAAGTTATTCCTCTGTGATTTATATTAGGTTGGTAGAAAATTAATGTCGGTTTTTAAACTTTATCTTTAAATACAACTTTTTTTAATCAAAATAAGTTCCATTGCAATTTACACATTTTTCCCAACGAGAAACAAGTTTTTTTAATAAAATTTTTTTTTCTAAATGATATAAGAAGACAAATAGATTAAAATGAACAGCTATCTTAAAATTAAGCGCCAAAGCTTGAAAACTCGAAAACCGACATTAACTTCTTACCAACCTAATACTTATCTTATTTTAAGAAAGAGCAATTGACTTTAATATCCATTATCAAGATGAATATTAATTAAAACGAAATCATCACGTTTTTCTTGTGAATCTCGATAGGTGATAGCGGGCCAATTTTTATCCGACAAGAAAGTCGGGACGTATGTGGAAGTGGAAATGTATGGTCTACCGACAGACACAATTCGCAAAGAGTTCCGCACAAGAGTAGTTCCAGCCAACGGCCTGAATCCTGTTTACAATGAGGAGCCCTTTTTGTTTAGAAAAGTCGTTCTGCCAGATCTCGCTGCCTTAAGATTTGCCGTTTACGATGAGTCCAACGGCAAACTTTTGGGCCAGAGAATCGTTCCTTTAGACGGTCTACAGTCAGGATATCGTCACATATCTTTACGTACGGAGGCTAACTTCCCCATGTCTCTGCCTATGCTCTTCTGCAATATTGAAATCAAAATCTACGTGCCGGATGGCTTTCAAGGTACGTCTAGATCGTTGTTTTATACCTATTTTATTTACGAAATAAGTATCATCGGAATACCTTTAAGTATTATCTCCAATTAATGCAATTTTATTAAGGAGGTGGTCAGGTCTATCGATTTTCCAGGAGCGAAGTTCCATTACAATTAAAAATATACTGTAATGGATGATCAAATAAATTTTACCTTATTTTTATGCTTCAGAAATATTCAGATCTTATAGAAAATGAAATCTCCGTTTAAATTGAATTATTTACGTGAATTATCAAAATTACTTGATATAGCAAGTTTATCTTAAATATTACGGTGTATTCAACAGTATATTTTAAAGTAGTCTGTGCGAACGTTTTTCCGTTTATATTAAAACGTGACTCATGAATTCTTCTGTTGAATGTATATAGGCTTGATAACATACAGAGACAGATTTCTTGATGGAGGATAAACAAACGGTGAAGTCACTGAAAGAAGTAATAAGAAAATCATAGAATAAATTAAATTTAGAAAGTCGTGTGAGGAAGAGGATAATTTTTAATTACGATTACTTTTAATCAATATAATTGCCCTACCACATTAGTGTACTCAAATGTTCGAATTCTTAGTATTTCGAATCTTGCAAAATCCCCATTAATATATAGCTGTGTCCCGTAACTGTTGATACAAGCGAGCGGAGGGTGATTCTACGCGAACAACTGAATCGAAAATGCAGAACAAAATTTTTTCATTCGAAGGTTTATTTTCGAAAAAAATGAATTTGCAAAGTCGAGTGTGCATGCACTTGATACAGTTTCAGCTCGACGGATTTCATTGTGGACCTTCTCTATTCTTGTTCGTAAACATTGATCATGTTTGTATACTCTGAATGGATCAATGATTTAATGATCCGTCTAATGTATGAAATATCTTCTTCTTAACTTGGATCGAACATTTTCTAATGTGTCGTTATGCAATTTTAATTGTTCAAGTGCTATAATAATTTTTTGTTTTAATTATTCAACGATCATAATGTCATCACTGTACGCACTCGACTTGACATGACGCCACAAATAAAAATCTACCCGACAAGTTTCCATACTTATTTTTTTGTAAAAAAAGTTTCGTTTGAAAAAATTTTCTTCGCCGTTTTCTTCAGTTTTTCACGCAGAATTACCAATTGCTCGCTTGTACTACCAGTTACGGCATACCCTGTATGACGGTAATGTGAATTTCAATTAAAATTTTTATCGGTATAACATTTGTACAGAATTCATGGATGCACTTACGGCACCGAGGGCCTTTAAGAAGACAGAGAGCATGTCGCAGAATAAAATGCGCGGCCTTGGAATTGAAGAAAGCGATAGTAAAAGTAACGCAGAATCAGTGCCCCCTCATCATCACGAAGCTGCCAAACCGAGAGGTGAATGTTCATAATGTTAATATTATATTGAAAGCGTCATCAGGAGTTATTAATTTCACGAATTTTATATTTGCAGAGGAAATGAAATTTGACCCCATTACAGTGGAATCACTTAGACAGGAGAAGGGCTACCAAAAAGTTCTTAGAAAGCAACAGAAGGAATTGGAATCTCTAAAGAAGAGGCACCAGAAGGAGAAATTAACCGTCCAAAAACAGCATTGCGTGGCGATAGAAAAAATTATTAAAGGAAAGAAGTACGTGAATTCCACTTTCATGCAGGCTACACAGAAGACCGTAAATTAAAATTTGACAGGACTATTACTTCAGTAAAATTAAACATATTATAAAATCATCTGATAAACATAACAGAAGAAATGGAACATGAAAACTGTTCAATTTAATCATTTACATTTTATGCTATAAATACGAAGAATTAAAGAAGTTGTAATTTTTTTGAGAAGAATTACGAATTATTCATTTTGATTATTTTGATTGGTCTTGTATTAAAAAGTATGTGTTCTCGCTGAGTAAAATATTGTACTGTCGATCATCCCATTACAAAATTACATTCCAAACATCTCACTTTTTTATAGGTTACAGTATTACACGACTAACACTATAATAAGTTTCTCTACGATTTTTTATAGTAAAACAGAGCTGTCGAGAGATCCTACAGTACGCCGTGCAGTCTCGGAGCAAACTGTGCAATGGTCCCGTCTAGCTGAAAGGCAACGACGAGAAGAAAGGGATTTAGTACGTTCACATCTTGAAGAACGGCGAAATACCTTGCGAAAATTATGCGTGGCTGCTCAGCTGGCTCAACAGAAGCAACTCACGTCGAGACACGAGCGAGAAATTAAAGAGATGAACGCGAGACAGGCGAGACTATCTGTGGAAAGTATGAGGGAAGTTATGAACGACAAGACACTGAAGACTCGAGGGATCAAGGAAGGTAGACTTAGAGAGAAGCAACAGAATAATACTAAGAAATTCATGGAGGAGCGTAAAATAGCACAGATGATACAAAATCGGGAGAAGGAAAAACTGAAGGTCATACACGAGAAGCAACTAGAGGAATTGCAAAAGGATATGAACGCGGTAAGGATAGTAATATACGTGAAATTACGAGAGTGGCAGAGAATCCTGATGAAATATGTATTATATGTTGGGGAACTTAATAGAGGAATGACAAAAATGTGAAGAATTCTGATTCAATACGCACAGTCCGCTAAAACGTAAGATTGCCCCCGGTATGAGGTACGGGGTAAGAGGAGAGTGTAGCTCGCACTACCTATCTCTACTATATCGGCCCTGGAAATCTGAGATCGACTATAACCCGAATATCCGTCGCTCTGACGTCATTTTCGATTCTAACACATTAATGGCCGAAAGAGTCGCCCATTCGTTGCGTCGTCATGTGAACGACGAACGGAGTGTTTTATTTTCGGTTGTCATTCGTCGATCTCACGTTTCCAGGGCCGACATGGCGGGGATAGGCGGTGCGAGAACAATCTCCCCTTCCGTCCCAAGTGCCTTGTTTCTGGACCCTCACTTTATCCGAGCTAAAGTGGGATGTCTCTACCCGCCAGGCGAATCAGGACAAACCAGAAGCCAGGGGCAATCTTACGTTTTGGCGGACTATATTAGGAGGACCGGGAAGTAATATCGTTTATTACATTAAATTCAAACAAATAAAGTAACAAGATTTTATTTTTAATGAATGCAGAGAAATGCATTGTAATTACTACAACAATTTCTTTAGCATTCCCATAACACTGTTTAAATGAAGTTAGTAAAAGGAACGCTTGTTAAGGAATTTTCTTTGTAATTAAATACTTGTTGTTTTCAATGTATGTGAATTTCACCATTTAAAAAAGCCTCTCCATCTATTTGTACAACCAGGCGACACATTCTATTACCTTCTAACAAGACTTCATTTACTAGAAACCAGATTAAATCTCCAATGTCGCTGCAGACTATTTCAAGAACGAAAAGAATGCAAAGAAAGTTCTCAATACAATTCATAGTAACCTATTATGTGTTTTCATCGAAGTAAAGACAGTCAAATGCGACATGACTTCAATGGTTTAAGTGTACTATGGTACTTTCACAGAAAAACATTGAAACCGTTGCAAAGAAATTCGATCCCTTCAGAAAACAAGATATTCGTGTAAAATTGCAATTATTTCGTTTCCTTCGAATACAGTACTCTGAAATCGTAAGCACATGTATAACTGTCCATCGGTCTATTATAAATTCTATTATAACAATCATTAAAACTTCACATCACTAAATAGTTTAAAAAATTATAAAATCTACGTGACCTTTGCAGATGCAGACCGATCATATTACTAATTCGCAATTCGTATCGTACATTGAATAGGTCACAAAAATCAAATTCTGACATAAGTCAATTATTTTCCAGATAATGGATATGTACAAGAACGAAGAAATGGAATACGAACTGGGCCCAAAGACCGAGTTCTACGTGTGATGGACGTTCCGTTCGCCGTTAATGAGCCAAGTAGCTCGAACCATATTTGGGTGCTGCATTCAGATAATACATTGATTACTATTGTTAATTATAATTGGAATTGGGATCAAGCCTCGTTAGCTATCGTTCTCAAATCTGCCGACATCTTCGCCTGTGGTCATGAGAAGCGTAAGCAACAAGCAAAATACCATATTAATTGTATCTAGTTCATTCTCCTGGATATTTTTTTATAAGACGCATCTTGTAACTCTATACTCTCCGTCGTTGCACTAGCAAGTACCTAGGCTAAATAAGGGAGTCAATAAAACTAAAGTGATCTAGTCAAGTTCTTAATATTAACGATAGGTATATATTTATTAGATATAAATAAATAAATAAATATAAATACATATAAATATATATATACAGTTGTATATCTATATGTGTATGTATATGTATATCGACGCCGATCAAGTGGACGAACATCCCGCGTGATTCGTCGATTTAAATATTTTTCGATTGTTAATGCTATTATCGAATTCTATCGAAAAATTGCGTGTGTGCGCGAATGTTCTGTTGCAATTGTACGAGCGCGTGTGTCGTTTATGCCTAATGCCAAAAGGAATTTGCCGCTACCGTGACGATTCCTTGACTATATTATACATATAATGCTGAAGTATGCTTTCACGGTCGGAAACAGTCAATAGCGTACAGTGGCTACCGGTCACGAAGTTAGAGTATTAGATCCCCGCGATTGAATTAATCTTCAGTCATGATCGAGCAGGTACTCTCGCTTCGGGAGCCATTTTTCCTCCCCGGGTGAGTATACTCTCGCACGAATGGTCCAAAGTCGTAATGTCGCGAGCCAAATAGCATTGTAAATAAACTACAAAACGAGAGCCTAGTATAATAACGCGTCGTTGTTTTCATTATAATAATGTTATTTACATAAATTATTATATTAACCTACATTATATGAGTATATGTACATATACACGTCCGTATGTATATGTATATATATTGAAAAAAAAGGAATAAGGAGAAATAAAGAGATTACTAGCTCAATCGGGTCTTCTTGTTCTCATCATGCGAATTTGGTAGAGAACTGTTTCTTAACCATCAGTGAAGTCAACGGAAGGTAAGCAGTTATTTTTCAAAGAAGTTTCAAAAGTAATTTTTTTTATGGATCGTAAGCCTACTAAAATCATATTGTTATAGAACCGTTATGTTGGAATATTAGGAATGAAGGTAGATGCACATTCGACAGTACTTTACTTATTTTCATTATTATTTATATATCGAATATTTCGAATGGTTCACCAATATTATCATTTACATATAGGTACCTCACAGGCATCGAATTTCAGTGACACCGGTCAACTTTAATCTGCACAGCGTTCAACGTATTAAATCTAAAGCTAGTTGAGATCTTTTTCTGATTGTCAATTTCTCTAAATTATACTATAACATTTAATTCTCTATTTTATTGGCAATAAATTTAATTAATGCTGTTCATAATCGTAATCATGATTGTGGTGTTCATAAAGCTGATTGTAAAGGAGCACGTCATGGTTAAGGCCCAGGTGATCGGGCGTGATTTTACCAAAAGAAACTAAAAATGGAGATTAATACATTGGTTAATATATGTCAGTGATAAGTACGAATAATTTTAATATTTTTACATGCGATTTTTATTTTACCATCTTCAGGTGTCGCTTCGTGGTGATACTCAGAATTGAAGGTCAAACCTTCATCATGGTAAATCTGATTATTTTTAAAATACGGTATTCTGCGATGATTGTCAATCTGAACATTTTGATAACTGGTAGCACCATGACCGTGATAAACACTTCGAAAATTCGAGAAATACGGATGTTCTGCTATCCTCGTTATTTGTCCTGCATCGCATACAACAGCGAATATGATGTACAACTGAAACAAACCTATTTTTCACGACCCAAGTTAAACTAACACAGCAATAATTTTATATTAGAAACACTAAACAAACTGCGATATCATCAACATTTAAAAAAATCTACAGTGGCGGCTATATACTTACGTACATTACATATTTTAACCTTGAAACATTTTTCTTTTTCTTTGAAGCATATCTTGGAGCTTCGATGGTTTATATTTAAGTAGTTTTTACTGTTACGAGTATACAAACGACTGGATTTTTATAAATTCCCAGAAACAAAGATGTTTGTAAATATTTCTTTCCGACCTATCTTTTTGGTAGCGGTCACGTACTTACGTACACTGGGAGTCTATGTAGCTAAAGCAAAATATTAGGAATGTAAACAGTATTTATCAGTGTCTCTTGACATTTTGAAGAGTTTGGACGCTTTATAACATATTCGCGATGAGTAAAGGCAAAAATATTACGCCAGAACAACGGCGCTTAGTGGAACGTTTGCGTAAAAGCGGAAAATCGTACCGCAAAATATCGCAAGAACTTGGGTTATTAGTTATGGCCTGTCATCAAGCTATCAAGTATATTGAGAGACATGGAACTGCTGATAATCTTCCTCGCAAAGCAAGGCCTCGAAAAACTGATCTAAGGACTGACCGAAAAATCCATCGATTATCTAAAGCAGATAGATTCAAGACTGCAGTCGATATTCATGCAGAAATATCTGCAAATTTAAGTGAAACAATTAGTGTTAAGACTGTTAGACGAAGACTGAACGAGTTTCAATTATATGGACGTGTTGCAAGAAGAAAGCCGTTCATATCTGAAAAAAATCGTCGCGCTAGAATTGCATTCGCGAAAGAACACCTCCATTGGACACCGCAGCAATGGTCTAAAGTTGTATTTACCGACGAATCTAAGTTTAATAGTTTCGGATCGGATGGAAAAGTGTATGTTAGACGTTGTAAAGGCGAAGAATACAAAAAACATTGTTTAAAAGCCAGTGTAAAAGGTGGTGGTGGATCGGTGCTGGTATGGGGTGCAATGACCATGAACGGAACAGGCCCTATTCACCGAATTGAGGGCATAATAGACAAATTCGTCTATTTAAAAATTTGTTAGAAATCAATTACTGCCTTTTGCTGCGGAGTATATGACACAGGATTCGATTTACCAAGCTGACAATGATCCGAAACATAATGCGCGCGTGGTAAGGACATTCTTGACCGAACAAAATATCGACGTTATGAAGTGGCCAACACAATCTCCGGACTTAAATCCGATAGAAATGTTATGGATCGACGTAGATGAGCATATTAAGAAACAAAAACCAAAAAATGTTAATGAACTTTACCAAAGAATAGAGGAAGCTTGGGGTTCTATTCCGATAAGTCGATGCGTTCGATTTATCGAATCAATGTCACGAAGGTGTGCTGCTGTAATTAAGAATAAGGGCTTAGCTACGAAATATTAGTAGTAAGTAGGTTATTGTGTCACTAGAAACCTAAAATATTAGAGAAATTTAAATATTTCTATATGTACGTAAGTACGTGTCCGCGAGAAATTTTACTACTGAATAAAAAAATATATGAAATTTTTTTATTACAATAACTTAAGAAACCATTTTTTTTATTTAATAAAGTATGCTAGAAGCTTGTGAAAACTGAAAAAGAATTTGGTTTAACTATTATATTTAGTAATATACAGCTAAAGAAATTTCATTTCGCTAACTATACGTAAGTATATGGCCGCCACTGTACATTCATCTCACATCTTTGAAAAATACAATATTATTCCTTTACAGTTTTATCTCGCAGTACACTCGACGTAGTTTTTTGTTGCAGTTCATTTTCGACCGACTCTATGTCAACTTTAGAACTTTATAATAATTTTTATGACTTCACCAAAATATCCTTCGATATCTATAGTAACTGTTACAATCATCTAATAATAAATAACCAACGATGAATGAAATTAATTTCACTTAGCTGACGAAAAATTGAAAAATTTTATTCGAACTTGAAAGGGTTAAACAACCATTCACAATAAAAAAAATGTTCACGCAGACACTCACAAAATACCTCATAACGAACATCTCTTCGTCTACTTTGCAGTCATACTGAATCGTACCTTCTCGTGAGCATTCATTTTATACTCAATGGATGCGAAAAATTTCGAAAGCTCATGTGAGTGTTACAAACAATAACCGGATGTTTACAATAATGCTCTATAACCGTGCAATTCTCAGGAAAGTATAGAAGTATAAGAAAATCGGTAGACTACGTCCGTAGTCGACTATGTAGAGGCAGTTTCAAAACGGCATAGTGGTTCGTTTCATTGCCGAGTTATGCAACATCGCCGTTCGCTGTTGCGTACGCATGATGAAACGACGATTCTTTGAAATCCACGAGAATCAGTTGGAAAGCTCACTGCAGCTGGTTCGTAATTAATTCTCGACTTGTCTCTACTTGACGCAATTCGTCTGAGTTCTTCGTGATAAAAGGGAAAGAAATGCCGGGGCACCGAGCCCTAGCGGGTAACCGATCGGATTTCCATCGAGAAGTTGGATCTCTCTGTAAAGCGAGACATATATATATATATATGATTTCTAATCTTATGGCTTCAGTTCCATTTTATTTGTAATTGCAACTGTGGCTTTGGCTGTATTTTTAAGTACATTTACTACAAAACTTGAAGTTTACAAATTTTAAAAGAAGATTAAAAGAAGAATTTATAGGTTTATGTATACTTTTGTCTGGCGTGAATACAATATTGAGCATCGATGAATCACCTAAAATTGTAAGTGTAAATCACCGTGTTATCGTCAGATGTAAAGACAAATATAATACTTTCAATGATTATAATTCGTAATATTCATGCGAAATCTTTGAATATCATGGAAATCGAAATGGTAACTTAAATTATTTTCCGGTGATAACACTGGTCAACAAGCTTTTTTGCCCAAAGAATCTTTATCCTGATTCTTATATATTTTGCCACGCTAAATACGAACCTGAAGCCCGTTTGTCTCTGTCAGAATCCATTTTTGAGAAAAGCAGTTTTGAAAAAAAATAAAATTTTCAACTTTCAGTATTTTCCGTACTTTACTTACAAGAGTTATTAATTTTTTTTGCTGTAGAATGATTCTATAAACTCTCCCGAATATAACGATGCTTATTACTTTAATGTTATAAACGTTTAAACATGTTTAGTAGAAGAAGAACATGTCAATGTAGAAAGCGAAAACGACGCCTAAAATGCCCCAATTTTTGTTGATATTTCCCTATTTTTCTTAAAAACTAGACGTCCAGCAGAAATTCTAAGGGCAATAGGCGATAGAGCAGACATTTTTCTTGAGAAAACCATAATTGAACGTCCAAACATAAGTTTTATTTTCGGTTGAGAAATTAAGATATTTCCACGGGACACAAGACACCACCAGTGATTCTCAGCGCAGCCGTTTCACCGTAGCGTGCTCTACAATTACATATTGTGTTTATGAGTTACTTTTTGGCAAAAACGCTACATTAAACAAAGTAATATATTTGTAACATTTGGTTATATAAACAATATTGTTCAATTGCATTTACAATTTTACGATTAATTCTACAAGCAACGGGAGCAATTATTTCCACTTCACTGATTAACACGTTCGCGGACGTGAATGCTATAGCATCTATTTTCATCGCAATGTAGAATGACATTAATGCTATAGCATTCATGTCGTGCCAAATGATAAAGCTAATTTTAATTCATTTAATTTTAAATAACCTTAATTTTTTGTAATTATTATGTAGTTTAAAGTGATGGCCAAGTGATTCATTGAGTATTTTCATACTATTTTATTTTTTCTCTGTGTAGTTATAAGTGTAAGTTAGAAGTGTAATACTGGACTGTCTATTTCTGCAGCTCACTGAAATTTTTACTGTCCGCGAACGTGTTAAGAACTATGGCGACCACGGCGTGTTGTCAAAATATACTCGGCGGTCCTCGGCGACCGTAACCTACAGGTGTCCGTTTCGCGGGCCTACTAACAATAACAAGTCGTTTCGATGTTCCCCTCGCTATCAGTTTGCCCTCGACCACCGACGAGTAATCAGTGCCCCGTGATTGGGTTCAAGCGTTTTCGTATATTAGTGCATGTATAATACTTTCGAAGACGAGATTCAGAATCACCAAATATGTCTATTTTTTTGGGCTAGTCGGCGATTCATCTTTACAGTGGTAGCAACCCTTAGTTAGCGGGCGTACGTCTGCTCCCAGCCAACAAAGCACTTTTACCGTTCGGTCGCATTTCTACACTCAGCCACCGAAGCAAAGAATCAACTCATTTCTGAGGTACAGTGAGTAACTTTAATATTCGGACACTATGAGATTTTTTGTTTGCTATCTCATTATTTCGTTTCTAACAAAACAAACAAAGAACCAAATCTAGTATTATATTAAGGTATATGTCTAGTAAGCAATAGTATAAGTTTTATTTACATAACTTGCAACAGTTGTTAAATAACGTGATTTAAATAAAACATTGTCCGATTTTCACGTTACTTTAATATTCGGACACTTATAGAAACTACGTATTTGTAAGCTAATTTTTATAATAATGTGTACTTTAATATTTTGTTCTAATTTTGGTGCACTAATTGTAAGTGTAGGATCCTTCTTTATTTTTCTTATTAGTTTCCTCTTATCACGTGCATCCAACTTCTTTGGTTGTCCCTTTTTGGGTATACATTCTATACGGTCCTCGTATTTGAACCGTTTGACGATATCTGCCACTGTACTCTTACTCATGTTGAGCATGGCAGCAATTTGTCTATATGATTTTCCTTTTGCATTGTAAAAAACACAAGTTGTCGTATATTGAAACTGGTATTACTTTTGCGCGGCATTACACACGTGTACTTAACGATTATCGAGCAGAAAGTGATGAAATAATGTTTGTTAGTATCATCCGAACCGTCGACAATGTTTGTAAACAAACATTGCGTTCTAGCTCGAAGCAACTCGGCATAAACACTCACAAAAGGTGCTACACTACCAAGTGTCCGAATATTAAAGTAACGTGAAAATCGAACAATGTTTTATTTAAATCATGTTATTTAACAACTGTTGCAAGTTATGTAAATAAAACTTATACTATTGCTTACTAGACATATACCTCAATATAATACTTGATTTTGTTCTTTGTTTGTTTTGTTAGAAACGAAATGATGATGTAGCAAACGAAAAATCTCTTAGTATCCGAATATTAAAGTTACTCACTGTATATATAATTCTTACTAAGATTTTACTAGTTTTGTTTTAAGCGCGATTATATATTTTGCTTTTAATTAAATACGAGAATAAAGGATTAATGGAAAAATATTAGAAGAAAAATAAAGTATTTCTTTTAGCACAAAAGCTTTAATATGTAATTCTAGTCGTGCTTTTTGCTGAATTCAGGTATGTAATCCGTTTGTCTGCATCATGTACGGTTTTGTTGTGAAAAGCACTTTTATAATTAATAAGTCGTGCAATCTTGAAATGGAAAATGCAATTGAACAATGTTACTTATTTATATAGTGAACTTTCACAAATATTGTTGTTTGTTTAATTTAGCATTATTGTCATAAAATAACTCATAAACTATAAATGTACCAGTAAAGCAAGCTACATATCATGATATAGCGCGAGTGAAATGGCTGCGCTGAGAATCACCGCGGTATCTTGTGTCTTTATGAACTATTTTAATTTATTAGCCGAAAACAAAATTTGTGTTGGAACTTTCAATTACGGGTTTTTCAAGAAAAATATCTGCTCTATCGCCGCCTGCCATTAGAATTTCTCCTGGACGTCTAGTTTTTAAGTAAATGGGGAAGTATCCACAAAAATTGGGGCAGTTTGGGCGCTGTTTTCGCTGTGTAAATTATTCAAATATGTTTAAATGTTTATAACATTAAAGTAATGAGCATCGTTATATTCGAGAAGGCTTATAGAATCATTCTATGTCAAAAAAATTTTAATAACTCTTATTTGTGAAATACAAAAAATTCTGAAATTTAAAAATTTGCATTTCTTTTCAAAACCAATTTTCCGAAAAGTGGAGTCTGATAGAGACAAACGGGCTTCACAGTTGTGTTAAGCGACACAAAATCTGCAAGAATCAGCATACATATTCTTTGGACAAAAGAAAAGTTCAATTTTGAGTACCAGTGTAATCTGCGAGACTTCCACGAGATGAAGTTTTCTTTTTGGCGCATGCAAACCTTTACGGCGATATTCTCGAAATGAGAAATGGCCACAGCTTTGAAATCCGACGTTGTACAGAGAATACGTAGGGTTGTGATGAGATTCAAGCAGATAATTGTTCTCCGGAGCGAAACTTTCGAAAAGTTTTCGGAAAGTTTTCGACGTTACGAAACTTCTTCAATTATCCAAACAGTTATACGTAATGCGTCCTTAATGACAATCCAGACCTTTGACAAATTCAGACATTCTCCTTATCGCATTTAAGACTTTTAATCGCAATATCCGAATGCATAAGTGGTTTCGCAAATTATTAATATTAGCAAACTTTAAAGAAGAATCCGCAAAGAAAGGGAGATGGGTCGGGCGAATTCACAACAAGCTTGATAGTTCTCTCAAATTTATTGTACAATCAGCAAATTGAATCGTCGCTAAATTACACTTGAATAACATCGTCATGACAGATTAAAGCACACGCTGAAACTCTTTCGTTACATAAAAATTTCAATGAATAACTCGCTACACTTCCTCTTTACAAAAACAATTCGAAAATGATCATTCGTCTCGAGTTCTGTCATCGCAATACACGTGCCTCGTATTTTCTACGGACAGGGTTTTATTACGGGGGCAGGATGATAAACAGGCTCTGGATGAACTATGGGTTGTGCGACCTTGACGTAATTAATTTGAGGCTGGTGTACCTGCACGACTTTCGGCGGCTGATAGTGAACAGGAGCATAGGATATTGGTTGAGGTTTCTGATAAACGACCTGCGCTACGGGCGCTTCGTACTTCTTCACGTATATCTTAGGCATCGGCTCGTACATAGGCTTCTGATACATGGGAGCGTAGTAAATTGGTTTTTGGTAAACCGGGGCATACGATAACATTGGTTTCTGATATACCGGATAAATGACTTTCGGTTGTACTACAGGGGCGTAGGCAGGCTTCACGACCACCGGGGCAGGAGGCGGAGGCTTCACGTAGGTAACACTCTGCTTAGGAACGACGGCGGCGTAGGTGGATTGATGGATGTACTGTATTGGTGCTGGATGGATGCTTACTTCATTCTTCGCATAAACCGGCGGTGGCATGTATGGTTTCACGTAGATGGGTGCCGGTGGCGAATAAGCCGGGACATGAGAATAAGCTGGGGGACATGGGTTATGGTAGGATTCCCTCTTTGGCTTCAGCATCCACGACTCCGGCTCGGCCGTTTTCTCGGCCATCATGGCGTCCGGCATGTGCATCTGCATCCCAGTCTCGGCGCAAACGCTTGAGAGCCATATTAAGCATGGAATCTGAGGGTTAGAGAGATATTCGAGAGACTGCGGAGATATGCGCGTTGAGGTATGTCTCTACAGCTTTTAGTATTATCATTAAGATGAATATGTGTATGATGATGATGTTGCTAGTTTCCTTTTTAAAATATTGTACGCAAATTTTTATTCAATGCAATTTTACACTTTGAAAGGTGTGTGTTTTATATGAAGATATTATTGCACACAATATTATTCCCATTCACCGTGACTAATTATGATTCGAATGTTTATAACAAGTAATGTATTACGTGTAAGAAGGCAATGACACAACTTTTAACAATTAGAAGAAAATTATTCTACTTTCAAAAACATTGTAAATGTTATCATAATACTACTAAAAAATAATGTATTATAGGAAACGTAATGTTGCATTTTTAGTAAGAATTTTTAAAATATCGAAATCTGAAATCATCGAAATAATTTTCTCCCTTGCGCAACCAGCAACTTTTTACAAGTGTATAAAATTGTATAAAATTGTATAATAAAAAACAAAATGGATACTTATTATTAGCATCAAGTTTCATTTCATTTGCGCAATATCATTCTGAATTTGCAATATTTGTTTCAGTTATAGATGATGTTTAATTTATATATGTGATAACTTAATTCAGATTTGCTAACCCCTCATTACTTGACATTAGTTACCAGCTGTTATTTAATAATAAATAATTACTTGTACAGTTGCAGCAAATTACAAAATAGATTTAAATGTCTACTAACTGAAGCTTCAATTTAATGGACATATTTGCGAAGCAACAAATTCAAAAACATAACTTTCGTTGAACATTTATCTTTAATCAAACTTCTCATTATATTAATCAACCTATTCTGAAATAGTTCTAGCTGTTTGGTCTTTAAAATACTTAAGTTATAATTGTACAAATATTTTAAGATTTTTTACATTACATAAAGCATTAATATAACACAAACACTTCTTGTTAAAAGAAGGTTTGTGTCAGAAAAAACTTGTAATGATTTCTTACCCCTCTTGTTGTGCGATTTTTTTTATGACTATGAGTGTCATAATTAAACATTAAATTGCTAAATAGCAAATTTACTAGAAGTTCTAAAGTAAAACTTTTAGAAAATATCCAATTTTCTAATTATCGTGAAGCGTTAATGTGCGTTAAAGTGAAGCGTTAATGTTAATGAGATCATCAAGGAAAACATGAAGGTGCAGATGATGCAAAAAGCAAAATAATATAGCATGATTGCTTACCAAGAGCCTGTACATGATTGTCCTTTAGACCGAGGATCAAACGATAAACGATAGATCTAATGTCCTGGACAAAACTAAGAGCTCGTCCGCTGCAGTCGCCGGTTTTATAAACTTTTGCTCCACTTAGACGGGGCAGGTTTCCTGCTGACCGAAGTCGAATGTGATTCCCTTAAGCGGCGTAAAAAGCGGTCGTTGATCGGGCCTATGATGCAATTGGTCGCGCCCCGGTATTTCCTGAATAAATTCTGCACCTCGGGCATGGAGACACGTTATGTCGTCGTCGTCGTCGTTGAGATACGTTGTTATTTACAACACCGTCGGCGGCTGTTGGCCAGCGTCTGGTCCAGCAAAACCTCCGGGCAAACTCCACCGCAATAATGTGCTGGATCGCTCCTGGTGTCGCCTGCAGAAATTGTCAGAGGGGTAAAAAAAGTGGGCTCACTTGAAATATTTACTGCGGTATTATCTAATTTTTGTGCCGTTGTCGACTCGAAAGTGTTTGGACTTGGTAGCCAACAAATCAGCTTGTGAACAGAACGCGACTGCGACTTACGTCACCTTTGTAATGAATAAATTTTACACGTAAGCCCTAAAGGTTCCAGACTTTCCGTCTTTCGTAACTTGACGGCTAGTAGGTCTTTCATTGAATTTTTGGAAACTTTTGGTTAATCGAGGTTCAATAATGGTCTTCTGGAATTTCTTGCTGAAGACTTATAATGGACAAAGATTCGTTGGTAATAATATAACGTACTTTTTGGGAACAGTACTTTATCCATTATGCTTGATTTTTTACTTTATTTGTAAGTTAAGTATATATATAGAGCATCGTCGACGCAATCTAAACTGTTCGAACAAATTTTGAAGCGTGCGCTGCAAGAAGGGTGCTGTACACGGGGGCTGTATGACCAGAAGGGACACATTGTGTAGTGTATGTGTTCCTTCAAACCACACAACCCCCGTGCATAACGCACACTTTGGAACGCTTTTTGCACGCTTTGATCCAGCCTGGATATACAGGGTGGGGCAATAAGTATGTCCATTTTGAATATTGCCGATATTTGTGATAATATGGAAAAATTAGATATTGTATATATACAGGGTGTCCCATAACTGGTGGTACAACCGAGCAGGAGATGATTCTACATGAAAAACTGAGTCGAAATTGTAGAATAAAATTTTTTGATACAAGGCTTTGTTTTCGAGAAACATGAGTTTAAAAATTTGTGTAGTGTGCGTGCACTCGGCTTACTTGCGGCTCAACGGACTTTATTCTGAGTTACCTCAACCTCTGTTCGCAAAGGTTTTCGAGATTTGTATATCGAATAAGTCGAAGGTCGAGGTTACAATGTCAGAATTACCTTTGAAGAATTCGTTTAATTTATAAATTGCTGGAAGTGTTGTCCACGTTGTTGTAGACATAATTGTGCTCTTCGTTTTAAATTCCTCGAACCTCTTGTAATGTACAATTATTATGTTGCTTTAAGTGTTCAAACGCTATCACAATTTTGTGTTGTAATTGTTCGATGCTCGTTATGTCATCACAATACACAATTGATTTCACCTGACCCCACAAATAAAAATATAACGGCCGCCCGAAGTCGATACAATAGCGGAGACCGAATCGTAAATCGTCACCCCTACAGTGGAATACGCGTACAGGGGATACCACTAAAAACAAAAACGAAATGGTAATAGTAACCCTAAGGTGAAGTGAAAACTTATTAATACGAATGTCTCACCAGTGCGCCACCACGCAAGTTTTAAAAGATTACTTGGTGATCGGCAGGATCCAAGAAATCTGCTGGGAAGAAGTAAATGGTGCTCCCCCAAGGATGCTTATTGCGAGCACTAATTTCCAAAGCCTAATGTAAACGAATTTTCTTGGAACACTGTTTATGTTGGAACAGCATATTGCATGTATCTAGAAATTTAGACATCCTAGTAGATTATAACATTAAAATGAATCTGTTGTAATAGAAGAAATTGTATTTTACTATAATCAGTGAATTATTGCAGTACTTAGACATATATTTCTTTATTTGTACGTATAAGACACCCCTCGCTTTATCTTTAACTTTATTATACAATCCGCCACTCATGAAAGTCCCCTGATGCAGACGGATTAAACGACCACTGTCTTTACATCAAAGCATTTACCTTTGTAGAAAAGGAAAACGTAATGATGCAACCGGATACCAGAAATACATGACGGAAGTTGCCTAAAAGAGCAGCGCCACAAGATTTTGGCGTCGTTGCAATTTTAAACTTCTAACATTTACTATCACATTTGGCCTTGCATGATCTTTCACGTTAGGTTGATAAAATCGTCTCAACATCGGCAATGACATTGCGATATAAAAAGAAATCATTTCATTAAAAAAAAATTAGAGATAATCTTGAAATCTCCTTTATGCCTTCACCCACGAGAAAAATGTTGGTGTCACAATATGACCTCCTCTATACCGTGCAAATTTTGTACATAACATTTTTTCATATTATTACAAGTAATGGCAGCGTTCAAGCTGAGCATAATTATTGCCCCCTTTTGTGTTGGGGTAAATATAAATTTTGTATATAATACAAACTTTTTTATTCAAGGCTTAGTTTTCGAGAAAATCGAGTTCGAACATTCAACTTTTGAATACATTATTTAACTAAATAAATATATGCAACTTCTGTTACACCGTTAAATTCACTGTTAAAGAACGCGTAATTTAAAAAAAATTGTATGTCCTTTAGTTACAGAGCTATTTCAAGAAATGAATTTTCAACCCTTAACTTTGAGGGGTATATTTACCTCGTCAATGGTATTCATGTTTTCAAGTGGCCCTTACAGTAACCGAACGCGACCCCCACTGAAAATGTATGCATAATTCTTCAGATAAGGATTCAGGGAAAACAAGTGTTCAGCTTGAAACAATTATGCCACTGAATAAGAATGTTATGGAGAAAAGCTCGTTAAAAGTATGCAGAAACGCTGTGAGGCTATACTGCAAAATAAAGGAGATTTCAAACAATATTATGTAATTGCGGCGTAGTATTATGAGTAAAATTTAATGTCCTTTTTGAACTTTTAAAAAATATTCATTTGTATTTTAGATATAGCTCGAACATTCTTACGAAACATACATATCTCACGTAAGTTTCATAAAAATCTGCATGTACGGGTTCGATATGTTGCCTTTTTAGCTATAACTGCATACGTACGCATTGGATTTTCAAACTAGATTTTCTCGAAAACTACGTATTAAATTCAAAAAATTTTATTCTATGTTTTGTTATTTTTTTCCATAAGGAATTACCTCGTGCCTGCTTGTACATGTTATCCTGCCGCACCATATATGTATAACTTAATATCAAAATACAGCATTCGTCGTCGATAACAGTCAACGTGTTAAGATGGCAGACAAATGAAGAAAAACAGGATTAGTCATTAATTTTCTAAAAACTCTCGTCAGCCCTTCAGCTGATAATACTATGAAGATTCTACTTTTAATGTTACCACCTTAATTGCCCGACAATATTCACTCGATTAATTTTCGCGAGGGATATTCTACATCTTTTTGTCAAAAACAGAAAATGAACATTTCACTGCAGTGACGTTAACACTTTTATTTAACCTGGTATTCGGGCTATGCGAGGTAATCGGTTTCGTATCTCACTTAAATGACCTAATTAAGGAGTGCTATAACACAAGGAAAAAGTAGCTTCCACAAGTTGCTAAATGTTCGTCTCAGTGAACCTACAATTAAGGTCTTGTACTTTCAAATTTTTTCTGTTGCTAAAACTATTCGTTTCAGGGTGGGTGTGGTAGCAAAATAAGAAAAATTGTGAAATCTATGTTCTTAGAAAAACAAAACAATTTATTTTAAGCAAAACGTAACAACGCGTTTACATGTACACTAACGGGCTATGTACAAAGAGTATAACAATTCTTAGAAACTAAAATGTTTTCTTTGTAATTTTTTTTTGGCAAAAAGACATTGAGCATAGAGAATCCTAGGATCAATGTTTCCAACCATGTCCTTTACTTTGGTGATGGAAAACGTGTTTATAAACAGGTACGTGAACCGGGTATGGTTTTGGAATTGGCACTGGAAAATGTTTTTCCACTGTCACAGGGTATGGTCTCTCCACTACGTATGGTACCTGAAGAAAAGCCAAATTTAATTATATTTCAGTCATTTGAAAGGTACAATATTATTAAATGCAATAACTAGCATTGGAACATAATGCCGTAGACGTTGGAAAGTCTACTATAATTTCTTTACTTTGATATACTTATTGTTAGTGATTCCTATATGTAATATAAGTATCGCTTTCACTTTACCATAACTTTTTTCATTTTTCAATTAAATATACCTAGGTGTTGAGGATACAGATAGCAGAGATCTATATAAGTAAATATGTAATTCAGTTGTTCTATTGATTGAAAACTACAAAACTTGTGATATGGCAGAAAGCTCTGATTGTATTAAAGTTTATCTTATTTAATTAATAAATTATGGTTTGTGTGTTTTAGTTAATTAGCGAAAAGTTTCGCAATTTTATTTTCAAGTCCCAACAGTAGGATTACGCGTGTTTGCAACATTATACGAACCTTCTTCTCCACGACGTAGGGTTCAGGCCTTTCTACAGGTATTTCAACATGCTTGACAACCTCCACAGGCACCGGATGTGGTACTGCTACCTCCACTTGGTACGGCTGAGGTATTGGAACTTTAATATGTTGGGGCACTGCAACTGGAACCGGATGTGGAATCGGTATAGCGTATTTTTTGTAGACTGGTATCTCCACGGCCTTAGAAGTCTCGTGATAGGTAGACCCATGATCTTCCTCGTAAGAAGCGTATACTACTGTTACTATAGCAGCTAATATCTGAAACATAGACATTTCGTAGACTTGGGCGACTTTTATTTGAAGAATGTTGGGTGGCAAAATGAACTCAAAGATCTAAAAGCCTTGTCTCATTTTGAAGTTGGTCTGTAATATATTTTCTGCAGTCACATTTTTGGAATAATCATTTGGATTAATACAGTAAATGTGCTTATTTCGTAACGTTACATTGTGAAATTATCTTACTTATAAAAATTTTGTAGTTCATATATAAAGACTGTACTATCAATTATTTTCTCCCCATTTTCAATAATAGAATAATTCACAAAGATTTTTCACAAAACATAAAACTGCTTGACGCATAATATGTTACGGTCTACATTCGATAATTTCCAGCAAATAATATTTATCGCAGTTTCTGTACAGTACTGCAAATTTTGTGTATCACTACTCACACAAATACTACGAGGTGATTTCATAGAAATAAATAATAATTGTTTTGGAGGAAACTCACAAAAATCTTCATGGCTTCGGTAGTGTTATGATGGCTGCACTAATCTCACGAAACCAACAGTGCTAACCTGCTACGAACCGAATGATGCTTTCAAAGTCACGGCCAAGTGCTTATATACCAAAGTCACTTTCTCCCTTCTCTTTATTACATTGACTCTCTCTGTTCGCTGCATTTAACGGAGTGTGCATAGAGCAGCTCTATGGCCATTTGTGCAAATATAATAACAGCAGTGGGTGTAGGCCAGACTTCATTCTTCTTAGAGTTCGTCAACCGCGGAATTCTTGTATTGCTAGAAATATAACACCCCGTTATGTTAGCCATGCGATTACTGAATCTGAAATTTCACATGCGGCATGCACGTTTCTTGTTGCGATGTACTTTCATAGAAAGATGCATTTTTAATAAGACATTCTCGCATTAACGTTTCCCGATGTGAAATGATCTTTCTTGGAAAATTTATGGCAGAACATTCTGACATTTGTGTTATCATCATAATGCATCATGATAATCTACATATTTTCTAGTAAATTGAACGGTAGAAAGTGAATTATTTATTATTGTAACTAATTATAGATCGATTCTGAAATTTATAAAATTAGTTTATTTTTTTCCTAATCATGAAGTATTACCTAAGTTTGCGAAGTATCTACGATATTACGTTTTCAAAAGCAACAAATCTTGGAACAAGTGCTGAATGTAATTGCCAATTATTTGATGGTTTAAAATGAACCGTGCAAATTTTTTATGAGATATCAATTAATTCTATATTAATTGGCAATTAAATTAGAGTCTCAGCGATTAATTATCGGCGGCAATATAAACCATCAGAGAAATTTCCAGGTTTACGATGTGGTTTAAAAATATAGGTAGCGTTCGCTTTCGATTTTCACCGTTTTGAACGAATGATGCGTTCTTTACATGAATATAAAAAGAGAGGTAAGCGTTAGGTTTATTTGTAATCTATCTAATCATTAAATAATTAGCGCTCATTTGTTGCGCTGAAAATTAATCGAACATCTCAGATAGTCCGATACAGGTTATTGTAGTGTGATTAGTTGATTGAAATTAACGAAACATCATTGCGTTCTACTTATTTTGTTTAACAATTTCTAGTAAATAACATAGATCAGATTAAATTCAAATCAAGAGTCTTTCATACAAAAGTCAACGTCTTCAAAGTGCAACACATTTTTATAATCCTTTGTAAATTCGACTTTCACAGAAAACATTTTTGATGTGTTAATAACGCAACTGAATTTTCATAAGAAACAAAGTCACCAAATATCATCGACATTGAATGAAATTCAATGACACAAGGCATCCAATCTACATCTTTCAATATATTTCTTCGACTGACGCTTGATATTTAGCATATTTATTAAAAATTCTGTACCTCCATCAAACACCCTCCTTTCGTATCTACTATATTTCCATCGAAACTTTCAAATCAGCCTCTATACCGATCTGCATCTAGAAAATTTCAGAATGCAGTTAAGTCCTCCGTAAACGTTTTGCATTGCCTGGAGTCATGAAGTTTTCAAATACGTATCATAGACGTATGGTGATATTTATTGTGCATATTAATATACAACTCAGAAAAGGAAGGTATACATGAGGTGTGGCCGTGGTGGAGAAGTTCGCTCGCACGATTGGAATCGTGAGCGGTGCTATCCGTATCGGCGAGCGGAACAGTGAAAGTGTATCCCAAGTAAAAGTCGTTTCACACGTTGATGTAGAAGCGCGTCTGCTACAGCAAGCTCATTATGGCAAATTGAGATCGTGCAGAATTCCTTACTCTAGTTGGTTTCTTTCACGGCGATCCGTAACCACGGACTACGAGGAAACTCAACGGTAAGTTACACGTCCGTTTTCGCCCGTTGATAACTCCACGAGCAGGAAGAGAATTTCTGGGTCGATTCAGTATCCTCGACGATTTCCTGTCGATCTCGATTGTAAGCGAGTTTATTCACTCGAAAAACTGGGAACGTTAAATTTCCGCACTTGGAATTATTATCCCCGCTATTAACGTATTCAATGTTGGATGAATGTTGAAGGTTGTAGTCATGTTACAAGATCAATTAACAGAATGAAATGTAGTTTTTTTGTATATCGTTTATTAACAAATATTATGAAACAAATACTACTATAGACATAACACTCGATTAAAAAAAAGGAAAACTTAACAAGTATATAAAATTAGTAACAAAACTAGTCGATACAAAGATTGATCGATTCATTGAAATCGATCATTCCTGACAGGGTTCTGCTTGGCGGTTTTCACTCTCTCGTACGATTCTCATTAATTATTGCGAAGATATTCACGAAAAAAACGCCGAAGTCATCGGAAATGACTCTGGCATTTCCATTCGGAATAATTCGCAATGTAGAGCGTTGTACTTGGATCGATAGGATAACTTGAATTTCGGACGAAAGACAAGGGGAAGATTCCTCGGGAAACAATAGTTGATCCATCGAAGAATTGTTCTCTCGTACTATTTACAGCGTCTAGAGTGCGAAGTTTAGTGCCATCCTTTGCCCTTCGAGGAGTAATGGAATACGTGTTTATACACTGGAACATGAACTGGATATGGCTTGGCAACTGGAATGGGGAATTTCTTCTCGACGTACACCGGATATGGCTTCTCCACCACGAAAGGCACCTAAGTAAATGCGATTACGTATTAATGTTGTTTTTAACAGCTCCATCGTTTATGATTTATCATTTTGAAATTATATTTAGCATTACGCAATTAAACGAATTATTGTTGCATTTATTTTTGCAATTTTTGTGCAAGTTTTATGCAGTTTGGCCGTATAAATTGATTACAATTAGTCTTTGATATCAATGTAAGTAGACGTAGTCTATCTAAAGGCAGACTAATGTTTTCAAAAGTCAAATATACAATTAACCGTTGATAATGGAAATCAATTATGAAAAATTAAAGTCTAAAAGTAACTCCTAATATAGGGGATAAACTGAAAAAGTGAAATATAAAGCTATTTACTAATAAAGAAGGTAAGTTTCGAATGAAAGTTAATTATCAAATCTGAATATTACCCCCGTTATTGACGAGGATTAAATATGAAGAATTATTTTTCTAACAAAGATCATTGTTATTAACTCACATGTTTTTCAATTACAAACGGTTCCGGTTTCTCGACTGGTATTTCAACGTGTTTAATAACTTCAACGGGATACGGTTGAGGGATGTCAACCGGTACTCTCACAGGTTGCGGAATTGGTATTTCCACTTTCTGTGGCACTTCAACCGGTACGGGATGCGGAATCGGAATTGCTGAAACAAACAGGAACATTATGGATTGCATCAAATTTCTTCTATGATTATAAAGTAGCAAAATGGTATAACGTAGTAATTTGTATTGATTATCTGGGTATACTTACCATATTTTTTATAGATTGGTATCTCTACGGGTTTTGATTTTTCTTCGTAAGTTGAACTACCATGATCTTCGTCGTAATGACCAGCGTATGCTGTGCCAACGAACACAGCAAGACCCAACAAAAGAATCTGTAATTTAATAATTTTTTTATGTTAAAAATTTTTGCTCATATCTAAAAATGTAGCGGTAATTTTTCCATCTCTAGATAATTTAGCTTTAGAATCGTTTGGGAAGTAACCCACGACTATCGAAGGAGCAAACGGTACTTGGGAAATTTTTTAATTATCTACTTATCTAATAGTAATTTTTTAGAAAAAAAAATGAATTTAATTTATAGTATTATAATTACATTCAGTTATAAGCTTAACAAAATTAATGTCGTGCCATTAGTGAGAAAGTCATCTAAATTGAAGTAATTAGAACGGGTTAAGGATGAAATCTTACAATTTGATTCATGTTGCAGATTTTCGGAAAGGGGTTCTTAATTGTGCGAACACAAGAATCGAGAGTTGAGTGTCTACAAGGCTCGAAGTCCGAGCTTATATACTTACATCGATTCCACCACCTTTCACTGATATTTTGCGCTAGAGTCTCGACCCTTTCTAGGATATATTACATTACGTTTAACCACCGTACAATGCTAAAAAGGAGTCTATGTTCTCGTGATGGATATGAAAGGTGGCGTTTCATTTTTCGCATGGTTCATTGAACTGCTCTCCGTCTATCATGTAGCGGAAGTTAAGATTACGCGTACTTGAGTATGACGACGGAAGTGGCGAGGCTCAAGGGGGAAATAGTTCTTTCAAATTTTCATACGAACGAAGAAACATAATTGGCACAATTCTCTACACGCATCAATGCTAAAGACATTGTTCTTGCTTTTTGTGCGTGCGCTATTTACCAACCTTATCGGAATTTTTATGTATTAATTTTGATGGCATGTATTGAAAATTATTTTTGTAACTAATAGTATGTTAGTGTATTCTGTTTGAAATGTTCAGTTGCATTGAAAGAGATACGGATAAAATGTATTTGCGATACAAATTCTTATACTGTTGAATATGGTGCAAAAACAAAGTTGTTTTAATGAGAGGAGAAACATTTATTTTGTATAAAGATACAATAGTGTGTTCAGTAATATTGCGGTTGACATTACTGTGAATGCTTACAAATTTTGCTACAGTACAAATATTTTCTCCATAGGTAGATTTACCATAATTCAGTTTTCCCCTGTGATACCAAAAATTCACATAATCGTAGGTAGCTATATGTACCTCAATTGTACTACCTGTTTGAATAATGAATTAACTGTTTCGTGGAACAATGTTCGTAGTAATACGGTTTTGTAACGATTGTGCATCAAAGTAATGAAATACTGTGCATAAGTAACATACGTTTCTCTTCTTTTCATAAATTTCATAAAAAAACCGTGAATATTGAGTAAGCCGTTAATATCTAGCCGTTAATATCTAGCCGTTAATAAGAGTTAATATCTAAACATTAAAATATAAACGTTGAATGTCATGGGGGTTACTGGTGATCGGGCGCTACTGAATTAATTTTCTTCTGATTTTTAATTTTTAGTATTCGCGAATTTAGTAATACATGTAATATTTAAATATTGTTGTTAAACTGTATCACTATTTTTACTTTTAACTTTTCTGCTCTTTAAAGACGTAGTTTTAATAAAAAAAAGTTGCACGTCAGTAGGAATGCAAACGTATTTCGCTAGTGGCATTCAACGTGTTAAAATAATATTTACATATAACATACGCGCAAACTTATGGACTGACGTAGGACATTGAAGAATGACACAATTTGACAGAACTAATTCACAAATCTAGCAAACAAATTCGCATCTCGCATTAAATACAATAGACAGTGAAATTAGTATCCTATCTACATTTCCTATAAATGCAAAAGTCCGACTGTCAATACTTGAATCATAAGAAACAACTATCATTATTTATCATCAAAGCAGAATTTACCAAAAGTTCCCACTACAATTTAAATCTCAAATCTCAGTTCCATGTCGCCGAGCTATACACAAAAACAAATATCAATGTAATACCCTAATTTTAATTCCAAGACAAAGTAACAATACACCCGCATTTCTCATGTTAACCACAAATCTACCCTATAAATTCATCTACCAGAAATGAACGCAACCTACGTCTGCGAAAATCTCAAGACAAGATTTGATTCCATAACGTCCATGTATTTGAGTAGGAGGATTAACGAACCGTGAAGGAGACGCGCATGAAAATATTCGTAAGTCGAAGAAGACATCCATTAAGATGCACATAAATTACAGGACCCCTTTGTCGGGACGCTTCCCTTTCGCAATGAAGAAGGATCCTTTGAAATCGAGAATCCTGTTCGTTGAATGGAAAAAGGAGTGGACACAGAAGATACAAATTTAATTTCCCTTTCAACCACCCAAAGCAAATGGCGGTTACGTAGTGAGTTGCCACTGCGCTAAACTTGGTTTTGCCGGAAGTGAATGTGAAGAACGCTTTCTGCTGTAAAGACATCTAAAAGAGATAAAATTTTTCGGTGCAACAGAATGAAAGTCCGAGCACCAGCCTCCGTGTTCATGTGAAAGGAATCCTTATGAAAAACCGAAGAACGGTCGCGATTGGTCTGGATAAAAATACATTTCTTTTCTAGGTTCATTGAGGTGATAGAGAAGCATGAAATTAGAGAATTATTTTTTTATTTCTTGGAAGCTTGTGTTGTATACATACTGTATTCACATTCATTACCATGTCAAGTATTTTTAAGTAGAAAGTGCGGAAGGATTAGAAATTAAAAAATAGCTTCTCACACATGAAAGAAATATGCCAAAGACTTCAATGCGGATAAGTCGAAATATGGTAATACACATGCCTAAATGAGAGAGGAGCTATCATTTCGCAGTGGAAAGTCTGTCTCCGATTTCGTACGATTCGAAAGAGTATACCACTTGCCTGTTGTCAATTTGCGTAACATTAAAACAGGAACAAAATAATTCTGCCGTTCGTGACATTCGCCGCGGAATCTAAAAGGTCGCAACATAATAATTATTTAGAATAATTGCAATTTAGTTTTCAGTATAACAATTGCTTCATAAATTACTACAAAAATGGTGGTGTATAAGTAATTTGTTATTATATCACTAGAGAATGGGTGAATTAAATTTTACAATGTATTTCCTCTCACTGAAATCCACAAATGCAATTACATTGCAATTATAACAATAAAACTCTAGAAAACGTGATGGTCACTGTTTTGCAGCTAACAAGTCAGTTTAGTCGCTTTATCTAAGATTACAATAACGTTTTAAGAGACATGGCGTGTCTCATTATTTGCACGCGACGTTTGTCACACCGTAGAAAAAGAACATCTCGTTTCTAATGCTTGGAGAAACTCGAAGGAGATCTGTCTGACTCGGACCGAAATCTTCATGGACATCGAAGGGGATCACTTCGAAGGGGTTAAGTCCGACGTTTGCAATTCACCTTTGATACAAATTGAACGAACGAAACAGATCACTTTAGAAATTCAAGGAACATTGTTATTAGGAGTTCAAAGACGTTTTAAGCCATTCAAGATCGCCTTTGTTCTCAATTTAGATCCACGGAAACATCGGACACGATTGAGACGTGACCTACAACCTCGAAAGAGGAGAAAGTATCGCATCCGTCAATCTATCTTTATCCGTAGCCGAACGTTACGAATTTCCATAATATCTTATACTGTATATTGAAATCGTCAATTGACGTTAATACGATACGCAAATATTATACATTGACTGTCATAGCTGTAACAAGGTAGCTATGAATTGTTCTAATTTATGGTAACCTTTGTTTTTGGTGTTTAATGTTATATTTACTTACAGTGTTTACTCAGCATGTATTATATGTTTTGGTAATTTTAAAAGAGTTTGCCAATCCGTAGAACTTCTTAGCATTTCTAACGCTGTGAACATACATACGTATATTAAACGGATTGCAATTGGTGATCTATTTCAGATAGGAACATAGAAAATATTTTAATATTAATTTAGAATGTTATACATTACACTTAACAGAAGCAGCGTTGAACATACATATCTCGTGTGTTCAATACTTACAAATTGTTAGTAAAAAATTCAGTACTTGACACTACCTTGTAAGGTTAGTAAACTTCTTCTTTTCTACAAGTTTTCGTTTACCTCTAACATATCTACCGAATCTGGATACATCTTTCAGCTGTATTTAATATGCTTTTGGTGGCGACAAACCCCAGAGATGTTGAATGCGATTGAATTTACGTGACAGTTGCCATATTACAATATTTCCAATCATTTTATCTATAAATAAGTTGTTTCTCAATTATTTCCCGTTTTAAATGCTACATATTTCTCATTTCCTTTTCGAATGTTTTATAAATATTTTTATTCAGTATCTAAATGTCATAGTGTATAATAGAAACATAATGTTGCATATTTATATTTATTAATCTAGAGGGATCACATGTCAAATGTGTAAATAGAAATCTGGTATAAAATTTCAAACTCATTCTCCGAGGAGTTTGTCCGGGACATTCACCCTCGATGCACGAGAGAGAACAGTTTCTTTCTTTCATCGTTCTCTTTCTATCATCCCTTTCCTTTGGAAAACCTCTACGTTCAAAGTGATGTTCGCTTGCATCCCATGAGAAATGTTCACTTATTTCCCTGAGGCAAACGAGCACTAAAAATAACATTTTCCCGTTGAAAATCGTTTTTACAATGATATTGATTCTCTTGGAGATCCTTCGAGCCTGGTTAAAGACCGTTCGCTTGTTGTATAAGTTCTTCCTTCAATTATCAAAAGTCTGCTAACTAGTTTACCAGCGCACGAAACAAGAGAATGTAATCATTGATGGCAATTGGAATCAAGATACTTTGATAGCCGATACACAATTCCCCATGACCAGTCTTCTTTTAGAACGTCTCGACCCTGGAGATTGTCGACTGTACAGATCGAGTTTGGATTTTACTTTCGCTGAGGACTCTTTTTTTTCCACGAAGTGTTTCTTTTGCTACATTCTTCTTCCTGTTTTACATGCACGCGCGATAGACTCGTTGAATTACGTTAGTTATCGTAAAGTACTACCGGTAAAAGATGCTTGAACGTTATAAACTTAGCAACAAACGCGAAAACGGTCATTAGATAAGTTTTTGCGGTACGTTGCATTCAAATTGAGAAGATAATTATCACTACCGGTTTCAAAGTGGTTTTTTGATATACTTTAAATTAATCAATTAATTTTGTTTAGATATCATAATTCGTGCCACTTGATTCAACAGAAGTCATTTTGTTTGTTTGCTTTACGTGTCGAGGAAAAACGATTTGATTTTATTTTCCTTCTTTTATTATTAATTTTATATGTTTTAATTCACAAGAATGAAATGCAGAGCGATTCTCAATGCATTACATGTCATAGGAACATTTTAAAAGAAAATTTGTACTGTTTAATTATATTGATTTTCTTATTAAGCATTTTTTACCACTTGAACCACTATTATAAGGCCAATCATAGGTCATGGAATTAGAAGAAATATTAGAAGATGTCGTCTAGAATATTTGGAAATTATTCGCTACTCTTGTCTTTCTAATTAATTCGTTTTCAACATTATTTGAATACTTCTTCATACAGGATGTTCAACTTTAAACTTTACTGCTTTGATGTCATAGTAATTGAGGTTGTGTTGTCTTTTGTTAGCAGCCTCTGGTTTTTAGCTTGTAGACACATGGCGAATTCGTCATTGAACGCTACACAATAATGTGTCAAATGCATTGAAGTTGTTACTATTTATCATTAAAATCACTGTTCCATTACAGGAACTTTAAGAGAAATGAGGAAGAAACATAGTAAAAATGGCGTGACCAGTAAATAATTCATTAACAAACATTGCATTTGGATCGAGTGATTGTTTGCTGCGGAATATGGGCCAGAGGCATGACTGGGCCTTTCTTTTTTGAAAATACGGCAGGCAAAAACGTCACTGTGACTGGAAAATCCTATGAAGGCATGATAAATTCATTTCTGATACCTTATGTAGACAATTATTGTCTGTTCTGGCAGTATTGATTGGTCTTCAAGATCCTCTGATTTAACGGCTCCAGCTTTCTTTTTATGGGGCTACCTCAAAAGAAAAGTGTCTGTGAATTATCCAGTAAGAATTGATGACTTGAAGGATAACATCCGGTCGGAAATAGCTGGAATTTTAACTGCTTTATGTGAGAGTGTCATGCAAAATGTTATAACAAGAGCTCGAATTAGTTACTCAGCTCGAGGCGTTCATCTGAACGATATTGTTTTCCACACTTGATTCATTATAATTTGTCATGATTCAAGAAGTTGGTAAAAAAAAGTACCTTGTTTTTTCATTTATTTTATAAATTCTGTTCAATTAACTTTGTAAACCTTTGTCTTGGACACCCTGTATATTCCAAATAATACCACAATATCTCATTTTTCTCCATCGTCATTCACTTCTCATCTACTTTTTTTACAATGTGTTGCAACTTTTACTCAAATTAGTTCGCAACTATTTCTAAACATTTTCATATTTTTTTATTTGAAAAATATGATCACGTACTTATACCAATATAGTACTACAACACTGCATCGTTCAGAGAAAATATTATATTCTGTTCCTTGAGTTCATTTCATCACTATTAATTTTCTGATCATGTCTTTTAATATTGTATCGGCGTCTTTTTTTTTAAACGTTCAAAGTCAAGATCGAAGAAATCGGCAAGAGTAAAAATCTGTGAACTTCATTCTCTTCCTGTTTCGCGACGTGGTAGTTTCCTTTCTTCTCTACTTTCATCCAACGCAAGTTACATAACCGTCTCGACTACATGGAAGTACAATAGAACATCGCAGAACTTGCATTCTCTCGTTTCAAGGAACCTCTTCCATAGCAATTAGTTTCGTCACATTAACATGATACCGGAGATACATTGTTTCATTTTAAGAAAATTCGCACACGCAAATTATATCCCCTTCGCTTTCTTACCGCCAGTATCTCATCTGCAATTTAAAATCGAAATTGCGAAGGTCGACGACTGTGAGAATTATCTCTGAATTTTGCTTTCGCTGCGAGTGCTTTTTTGCGCAAAGCATATCCCTTTCTCTTGAGCTCCTCTTTTTTCGGCGCGTTTGCTCCGCATAGACTAGCAGAATCATAAACGTAGCGTAACATTATTGGAAAGCTATTTGTTATAGAATTTCTTACGAGAATCAATCGTTTTTTGTATCGATTGTATACCGATTAATTCACGGGGAAATAATTTCCTGGACATTCATATTTTATTGAATAACGAACATTGATTTAATAATTGCGCTCACCATTCATTCACTTTAACTTCATATTTTGATGAAAATAATTTGAATAGTGACGTACCTGCATATTTTTTATATATTATAAAGGTAAATTGAAATTTTGATTTGATCCAATTTCTGAAAAAAACGTGCTAATTAGAACGTTACAAATTTTGCATAAATAACGAACATTATGATGCACGCTATTAGTTCTACTCGCAGATTAAAATTAAGCACGCAAAAAATAAATTACAAGTTTCAGTCACAATCAAGAATTTTTTTCTAAAGGATATCACTACTTTTTCATTTATGCTAATAGATTTTCTAGATTAACAATTTCGTAACGTACGCCTCATTTAGTAATAAATCAACGTTGTGGAGAAATCGTAATGTAGTGGTGTATAATTAGAATGATGGTTAAGGTCGGTATCTGTGATCAAAGTGATGCTTAATCTTTGGAAACTTAAGTTCAACCACGTACGTACTTTAATATCATACATTAAGCATCACGGAAATGTAAACGTCAATTAAATTTAGATAATGAAATTTTCACTACCTTATAGTTGTTATTATAATAACCTACGACTTCCTATTTCTTTTTTTATAGTTTTGAAACAATACTTACTCTTATGGATATAACACTTCATTAGATTCCGAAAGTAATCGAACATTTAATATTAAGAACAGGGAAATGTTTATAATTATGACGATTACTTCTTACGGTTCATTCACGTACGTGTAGTTAAATTTAATAGACTAGTTCTTTAACTTAAGAATTAAAAATATTTCACAAACACATACGTGTGCACGCATAGATGAGGGAGATAGAGAGAGAGAGAGAGAGAAGGAGAGAAAGAGAAATTTCCATCAACTAAAAGAATCTTTCGCATATTTAAAATAATAAGAAGTTTATTAATAAATAATACTCAATTACAACATATTGTTCACATCACAATAACAAGCATCAGTACAATAACAAAGTACAGTAACAAGAAACAGTAAAATAATAACAAGTAGACTGCAGATGTTTAGGCAAACAGCAATTTTTAGTCAATACATTAAAGAAAATAGCACCTTACTAGAGATTCAAATATTATAACAAGTGCCACATTTTTAACCTCTTTTAAATATGTTTTGTGTTATATGCGTTCTGTGCAGATTTACAGTTTAAAATTTCTTACAAATGCAAGAGAATCTGCGGTCTATTAATAATCAACGAAAAAAAGCGAACAACTATATGAAAATTCATTAATGCCCTTTAACTTTATGTACTATAGTCTTGTAAACTGGGATCTTAATTGGAATATGTTTAACGACATGTACAGGCACAGGCTTCACCACAGGAAACGGAACCGGCTTAACAACCCTTACAGGAATTATTTTTTCAACCGGTGTAGGAACCTTCTTTTCTACCTTTGTAAACACTGGCTTTTCCACCTACAAAAAAAAAGATTAATATTACTCAAAGAACTTACGTAACAATGTGCTTTATAAATAAATTTAATTGTGCGCTTTTACCTCGTAAGGAACGGGTTTAGCAACGGCAACGAGGACGGGGTAATTTTGCGGATATGTTTGAATTTCCGGGCGTGGAATAACCAGCGGAACTTTCTTTGCTACCGGTATTCCTGTGGCAATACATTTCTCTGTGATATACGTACACTCTTGCCTATAGTAAGTCACTATATTTTACATACCAATCGGCTTAACGACGGGTATGAAATTTCCTCCATGTCCACCGTATCCCCCGTGACTGTCAAAACTGACGTGCGAATTCCACCCATCTAATATAATAAATTTGGATTATCTGATTTATCTTTCAACGATAAATTATATTTCGCTACCATTTTGAACGGTGATGTAATAAGTAAACTTAATACTCAAAAGAAAGGAGGGCACGATGAATGAATAAATATCAACCACACCTGAATCCTCTAAACCTATAGATTCATAGCCACCGTGTTCCAAAGAAATTTCTCCCAATGTAAGCCCGTGATCGTCTGAATCCCATTCGGAGGCATAACATGATCCAACAATGCCCAGTATTATAATCTTAAACAGAATATTATTAATATTTTCACTGTCCTACAAAGCGGTCGACATCACAGCAGGGTTTGTACGAAGTATACGTTTCACTTAATAAATTAGTCATTGGTTTTTATAACTTGTTTCTTCAATGGATGTTTAGTTTAACGAGGCACGAATGAATTTTTATGTTAATTTTCTTTACGTACGATCGTGTTCATTGTTTGTTAGCTAATACATGTGAAGTCTTCGTAAATAAGTGATCGACTCAAGACGAACTTCTTTCGTGGTCACTTTATATACTCCCTGGATAGGAGACATCAGACCCCACTATCTCAAATGGTATTCGACACCTTCACTATACGCGTCACATTTCTCTGTTTCTATAAACATCAGGAATACTTAGGTAGAGCACTTCTTGCGCAACGCATAATTTCCGCGCACCATTATATGTGTTCCTCGTGTGCATCGTGTAGAGACAGAGCCATTTTAGCGGATCTCATTGCTCATTCGTTATATACTTTTACTCTGCTCCTTTCTGTTTTTAAATCATAACAGGCGAACTACCTCTTGGTTTTTGCTCTTCAATATTTTTCATACTGTACTAATTTAAAAGGTGGCAGCAGGAGTTTTCTGAATGTAATGAAACCTTTGTAACATGTTGATACATAATTCGGAGGCAACTTGTAGATATGGAAACAATATTGAGTATTAGAACCTTATATATCGAAACGTAATAAATAGTCTATAACTTATGGCATGTATGATACATATTTAGTATAATTGAAAGTAGTAATTTTCGAAAAAACTCTTTTATGATAGGTATAAATATCATTATCGTAATATTTACATTAAAGTTTATTTGAAAATTTAATGCATTTTGAAAGAAATTTACTTTTACATTTATCATTAACGAATATGAGCGGCCAATGGTGGTTACAGAGTTAAACGCTTGGACTTCCAATTAGTGGGGCTAAGTCTAGATCTCTATTTTTAGGCAATATTCATATCGTAGCCCCGGCGGTTGAGATTTCACATAAAATTATAGGTCAAGCGAAATGATTATACAGAAAAGCATGCAAGCAATTAATATAATATAAGATAAAAAGTACATCTTAGTAATTAATCTAGTGGTGAAAAGATAAAAGAATGACAATATACAAGGAAAAGGTATTTTTATCTTGATAAAAATAAAAATACAGTGGTGCCTTGGTAAACAGTGACTTGATTACATGTTTCAAATGCAGATAAAACTTATTTAAAACGTTCTAGAAATCTGGTAATTATCATTTATCTATTATATTTACAACAAAAACAATAATGTTGAAAAGAATGAATTGCTCATGAAAAAAAATTTTAATTGAACAGTTACATTTGAAAGTGGTAGAGGTTTGTTTCTTCTTATATTGAAATATTTGAGAGTTCGCAAAAAGCTTTCATGCTATAACATGTAAAGTTGAACCTTTTTGAAAGAAATCATGAAGACATTTCATTCTATTTACTTTGCCATTTGAAATGCGGAAAGAAGACAGCTATGTTCAGTTAACATTATCTTAAATACACTTTTCTGAAAAGCGGGCTTATACGATTTTCAAAAATAACGGTACAACTATCGATTTTCCCCACAAGGGCAATTGGGTTCATTTCGAAACTTTTTTGATAAATGAACCTGTAAAAAACTTGTCAAGGATTGTTTGCTTCTGCACTACTTTACAAATGTCACGTCTAAAACACATTTTCATTCACAAATTTTAAAACAAAGAATAGCACATTCCGAGAAAAGAAACAATATGCGAAAAATGTAAACAGCTAGCTATAATGGATCAAACATATTCGAGATTTTACAATTACGTCGCGGAGGGTGTTCTCTATTCGACAATATCTTCTCATGCGTGGCTGATTGTGAATGCGATTAGAACTTCCGGTTTTTTAGATGAGATGGCGGTTCACATAATCAAGTGTCGTGAACCAAGAAATTTTCTTCATACAGTCACTCATCGTTAACCAAGTACGACGTTATCCGAGGCCGTTATTAATCAGGGTGCTCCCATTAGGAGTACAAATTAGTTTGGTCCGTTTTTTTGTGGTCAAAAATCCATTTATTTCAGTACAAAATGAATGAACAGATTAAACAAAATATTGTCCATCGCTGGCTACTACATTTTCCCACCTCTTAGGCAATTTTCAAATTCCATCTCGATAAAATGTCTCGTTTTTTGAGACGATCCAAGTTAGGAGCCAATTTTCGATTTCTGCGAATGAAGTGAACCGGTGACCTGCCAAATCGTGCTGCATCCGGCAGAACAACCAGTAATCAGAAGGAACAATGTCCGGCGAATACAGCGGGTGCGGTAAAATATCCCACTTGAGCGTTTTTAAATATTTTTTACGACTTTTGCGACATAAGGCCGAGCCGCCGAAAGCGCCTTTCAACGTCTCTCGGTTTCAGTTCATAAGGTACCCAATTGCCTTGCTTTTGAATCATTCCCATGGATTTCTATCGTACGGAAACTGCTTGTTGTGTAACTCCAAATGATTCTGCAAGCTCGTCTTGTGATTGACTCGGATCTTCATGGAGTAAAGCCTCCAATTCGTTGTCTTCGAATTTTTTTGGCTGTCCAGAGCGAGGCTTGTTTTCAACGCTGAAATCACCATTCTTGAAACGTCGAAACCATTCCCTACCTGATTTATCAGTTGGAGCATTGTCACTATAAACTTCCACAAGCATTCGATGCGCTTCAGCTACACTTTTCTTCCAATTAAAGCAGAAAACTAAAACCTCCCGCAAATGCTGCTTAGTTAACACGAAATTTGACATATTCAACGCAGTAAAAAACAAGGTTTTTGTATGGAACTCCAAGCGATATAAACTGAATATTATTGACAGATGTCTAACCTCTCTGAAACAATTGAAATCAGCTGTCATTATGAAATATTCATAACAGCCAGAGCTATTTTTTGAAAACGGACCGAACTAATTTGTTCTCCTAATATATTTAGTTTTATGATAACAATACATTTTGGTTTTTTGTAGATATATTACTCACAGATCGGGGATGATTATAAAATTTTTAGAATAAGCAGAGATTTGTTTCGTTTGTCAAATTTTATAACGAGAGAAGTACAGGTTGTGAGTATGTCCTGGGAACAAAATGTATTAAATAGAGTCTGCGCATTTTCGTAGTTTTTATGGTATTGACCATAAATGTTAAAAAATCTACAGTCCAGTAATAAATCGTATTCATACGTATGTTGTCTTTAAGTAATTTATGTTTTCCGCAAAGTAATAATCGTATTTCGTCGAAGAACTTATATTTATCATCAATCATTAAAGGATATAGAACGAATCGCTCTATTCCTTCGTGACCATTTAATGTTTGCAAGGCCGTGCTTGCCTTATCGTCATGCCTCATTTACGATAAATCATTCTACAAATCAATCTCCCTGAATTGATCTACTAATCGCAACCGAACGTTCACTTTCCTTGGTACTTACAACAGATTTATTGAAAATATCAGTGAAAGTTACGAAGGCGATCTTGTGGCCAATAACACAAACTCATTAAAAATAGGAATGTGACTTTTTATTCTGCCCATCTTATCTTCCGGCAGAACATCGTTCAATTTTAATATCATCAAACGATTTAGGCCTTAAAAATCTTGCAGGAAGTGCACATTCGTTAATTAGTAATTAAGGCCTCCCTAAGTACCAAATTAAGGAAGTATAAAATTCCAATCAACAAATTATTCCCGAATAATCTCCGTGTGCGTTCTCAAGAATTGTCGAGGAAAAGGATGCAGGGTTCAATGTACAACAGAACAGTTTACTCGCTTTCTCCGCTTTAATAAGAGAACACTTTCGTCATATTTTCTAAGCATTTTATTGAAAAACAAGAACAACAAAGCTATTAAAAAAACACAACGACGTAAGATTAACATATATATACAAAAACAAATTACAGTCGCTAGGCACATCGGCCTGAACAAACGTAGGACCGTTTTTCATAAACTTTCTCTGCAGTCCCAACAGGGGCGGTACAATCACCTTGTGGAAGTCAACTTTGAGTAAAAGTGGTGAATGTCCGAAACAAGTTGCTCTACCATTGCGATGCATTGGCCGAACAGATCTTTCTTTAACGAGCCGCAGATTTTAGTGACTCTTCTTTGCGTGATGGTAGATCGTCTTGTAAACGGGGATCTTGATGGGGTATGGCTTAGGCACAGGAACCGGTATGTGCTTCTCGATCGTAATTGGTATGGGTTTTTCCACCGGAACTGGGATGTGCTTCTCCACGGGGAACGGAACCCTCTTTTCAACTGGCACGGCGATCGTCTTTATGACCTGAACAGGCACAGGTCTCGGAACTGGGACCGCTACTGGGTATTGCTGAGGAACAGGAACTGCTACCGGATGAGGAACCGCGATCTTCACCACGTGAGGAACCGGTACACCTGGACAATATTGTATTTCAAATTACAGTAGATGAACTTCATTACAAACCATTATAATTCATATTTATTAGATGAGGGAATATCTACGATTTTGTACGGAATTTCTAAAATTTATCTAATTTTAATTAACTGTAATTCTCCTTCCCAAGATATATATAAAAACTGCTCTTAACCCCGTGCCGTACGATTTTTTTTGTTACCGCCTCCGCAATAATTCAGAAATAATTAAACTGATCAGTGATTCTTTACATATCGCTTAACTTAACGCAATATTAATATTATAAAAATAATTTTATCGTGTCGCGTCTCACTAATATTTGCAATTTTATAGGTTCTGCAAAACTTGAAAATTCCTTACACCATTTATCGCAATACGAGTGACACTCGTTATTCTATGGCAAGGGGTTAAAAAAAGATGCTTGGTAAAGTGATGAATTAATCTTATCTAAATTGAAAGTAAATTCAAATTAAGAGACACTTTAATTAAGATAAACTTTTATATATCTCTGCATATCAAATTATAGAAATTAAGGTAGAAAGAGAAAGCTTACCAATATTCTTGATCACTTTAATTGGCACTGGTCTGGTAACTTCGACGTGTTCCGAAACGGGGACGCTTTGGACGTAATTTTGTCCGCCATCGAGAGAAATACCCTGACCACCGTCGTCACCACCATGACCGCCGTCGTAACCGCCGCCGAAAGAGGAGTAATCCGCACCACCGCCCAAGTGACCACCGGATGTGTCTATGTGTCCTCCGGCACTTCCTTCGAAACCTCCGCCATGGCCGCCACCGAAGTCGCCCCCGTATCCGCCTCCGTAGTCGCCACCGCCGTAGCTACCACCATAGTCACCGCCACCATAACCGCCGCCATAACCGCCGCCATAGCCGCCGCTGCCGGATGTGCCAACACTCTCGTGATCGGACCTCTTAATTGGCGCGTAACTATTAAATGCGTCATAACGGTATGGTCCAGAATCCTGATTCACGATCACCGGTGCACCGGCGGCCAAGGACACCAGAGAAAGTAGTACCTGCGTCGAAGGTAAAGTTCGCGTGAGCGGAAGTAGTTTACGTATTTACATATCGGATGGAATATGAATATATGTTCTGGGTGGAACCATTAATTGGAGATATAAATATACAAATTGGAGATAATCTACATATACTGAGATCAATTCTATTTTTAATGGTGCTTGAAAAACTTGTCGAATGTAATTAAGTTGGTAAGAATTTAAATGGTAGAGATATTTTGGAATTTAGAAAGAATGTAGAGTATAAAGTTTTTATTGATTTTGCAGACAAAGAGAGAGGTCTTTACTGAAATTTAAATATTTGTAAAATGAAAGCATCTGTAGCTGGAAGCTCTAATTTTTTAGCTGTTAGAGTTATCAGGTAATTCGAAGTTTCGGCTTATCCGACTTTACTCACGATTCTATTCATGTTTTGGCGCATATATTCTGGCTGCACACCACTGCTATAGAAGAACTTTCTTCTGCGACTGATACATCTTTGCTCATTTCTCGTCTTAATATACCATGGAGCCTTTCACTGTCGACGATGTGATTTAGTCTAGATTCCCATCGCGGTGAATTGCACGGGGTTGGTGCAATTCTTTCTCTGCCATCGGTTGAACGAACACGTAGTAAGTATTGGCCCGTTTTGTGGGCCTCCAAACTCTGTGCGAATTAGACATTTCCTACACAATCCGGAGGTGAGTGCCCATATGTGACCGCGGTTTTCATCTTCGATTTGCTACACTTCATACTTCTACAATTATGCCAATACATATTCATATCCTGCGGAACTTTGTAAACCATATGATTCCTACGCATTACTCTCTACAGTTCGTTGACTTCGTGTGGCTGAATTCGTTTTTATTTGCTCGACATTGACGTTTAAAGTCTGCCGTGTAACCGTTCTACGATCCTTTAGAAATTTCAGCGTTTCTACTTTAAGACAAAGAAATGATTGTTTCCAGAGTATTGTTCCTTGCGATATCAAACTTTCCATGATAATCTGAAATTTAATTAAAAATATTCTGGTATCTCTGTCGCAATCACTTTTAATGATGCGCAAGGGATTGACTACTTTATAACCGTAATATGTTCTTCTCACCTGTTGGAATTTTTAATTTCAAACATACAAAGGTTTAGTATATTAGTGTTAGGACGTGGAAAAGCTAACTTCCTTCAGCGTTACAACTACGGACGATTAATCTCGTATATTTAGACATGCTATATAAATGTCTAGGAAGGAAAGGAACAAAGGACGGAAGAAAATTGATCAGTTTCATTGCTTTTCCAAGCACACATAGACAAAGCAATTGCACCCCTATAAATATGAACATTTTTTAAAAAATTACGAACCAATCGTTTTAACTACTGTGGCAAATCCAGTGACAATTTGTACTCTGGAAAATCCAGTGCCCTAATAATTAATCATTTAAAGATTCATGATCTTAGAAGATACATTCAAAGCCTTTGGCATGAAATTCACTTACAAAGTGGAGAATTTGGAATTTTATTTCCGTTTGTCTGGTCACTAATTTATACTATTTCTGATCGGTATTTTCAATAAACTATTTATATCTGATATAACGGGCTCGTATTACACTAACCTGACAAAAGTTGTCAGTACCTATAATAAAATATGAATGTATAATAATAGAAGATACCCAAAATGTATTGAACTTAGCTCATGAACTGGGAATATCACAATTTAATTTGAAAATAATAAAGCATGTCGTGATTCTAACATCTTATTATATTTCTATATTGTTAAAAGTTCTATCTCAGTATGTACTAATTGTTTATGAAAAAATACTGACCTAATATGTACGGATTTCATAAAAACCCTACTCATAAACATTAAGGAATACAGTCTATTCATTAAAATTACTAATCAAACCTGCTTAAATGCGTTAGCCAAATAAAAGGCAATCTTAAAGTCCAAAAATGTAAGTGGAGACACTTTCGAAAGTTAATTAAAAAAAACAGCGAACATAAGAGTATGAAGAAATAACACGGAAACTTTATATCGTTATAACATTATAACATTCCGAATATCACACTTTCACGTACTGGAGTATATCATCGGCATTCATAGATTGTTGGCTTTGACCGAGGAAATAAATGCATATCACTAGGCATTGCGTGCAAGTAATGTTTTTCTAAATATAATCATCACCAAAGCTAACAATAAATAACAAGTGCTAACTTGTCGTCATAGAAAAAAGCCTCTTGGACACTTACAGCGTCTGCACCTCTCGACGAAAGTTTTACACGCGAGGCTTCCATTTGTGCGTTTTCTTTTCTCGAACACGGGACTTGAAACGATAAGAAAGAAACGGCAAAACGTTGTGTGACAAACGGTAACTCCTCCGTGATCGCAAAAAGCGATAAAGAAGAAGCGGTAAACGCACGCGCTTCTATGTTTAACCGAGCATGTGGAGAGAGCATAACGAAAGCGTCTCAAAACCATCTAACCGCAAATCACGTTGTTTTCTGATTACATGAAAAAAATATTATAATAATTAGGAGGCAAAGATCACGAAGATTTCGTGGTTTAAATTAGGTTTCATTTGATTCGCGCAAATCGGGGAAGTAATTGCCTGGGAAGCAAATCAAGGAAAACTTAATTGACACAAAAGGAGGACTTACTCGTTTCTTCCTTATTGAATGAGAATTGTGGATGGTTTGATATGTCATGATAAAATTCTCAGAGTATATGAAAAGAGTATTGAAAATTTTTTGCACATCCGCACGATGAAGAGTATGACTAATTACACGGCAGTTAACTCACGAGTAATGCATTGTTAACACTCGATTCTTATTGAGATGAACCAATAATTAAGGATAAATAGTTTTTGTTATGCATCAGATGTAATGTATGCAGCAATTAGTGTTACTTGATGCTTCTCATCATTGTGGAAAGTTAGGTATTTTTAAACCACCTTAACTTTCGGTAATAATGCAGTAGTCTGTAGTGCGATAGACTGTCTCCATTTGCCACAGTTGACATCTTCCCTCTCTTGCGGTGTACTGTGGGTTAACGTAACATTCTCCTATAATGCAATAAGAAATTGAGCTATGTCTTTTGTACCGCGATTCACAATTTTCCGAATATCAATAATTGAATCAATTGTATTCTCTGAACTGATATTCTATTCATTTACAAAACAATTAAAATCTTAAAAATTATTCTCGTGTCTCTATATTCCGCCTAGGACGCACAGCCTTCTATGAATTCTGAATAACCAAAGTCAATGATGTATATGTACACACGTACACATACACATCCCTAATAAGAAAATTCCCAAACGTAATAGAGATCTTAATTCGGTCCCAACGTTTGCAACAAAAACGGTAAACGTACGGGTGAGGGAAATGAATCGCATAACTTAACATCATTATTTTATTTGACAACAAAACAACAAACAGATATAAATACTTATCAGTATTGCAACAAACGAGGTAAGCAATACTGTGTGTCACTTGTCAATGGCTTTGAGACTGTATGGGTCTCTCTAATACATGGCAGTACTTATGTAAAACACAACAATTGCCCGGGATCGCTTCGAAAGAAGCGAAACTCAGATCTTGCATACCCCACATATTATAATTGCATCTGGCCTTTCACGAGCCGTTTAGAAATACGCATCTTCAAGGAATTGTGCAACGTTTAATGGCTCCATCCGTGACCATAAGATTTCGATCGATGGAATACGTGTTTGTATACTGGCACGTGAATCGGATACGGTTTTTCGACAGGCACTGGTATGTGCTTTTCGATTTGTATCGGTACTGGCTTTTCCACCGGTACCGGTATCACCTTCTCAACAGGAAACGGCACCTTTTTCTCCACTGGAACAGCTACGGTTTTAACTACCGGAATGGCGACCGGGTGTGGGACCGGCACATGAACGGGATAAGGCTGAGGAATACCAACAGCCACTGGATGTGGTACTGGTATTGCCACTGGTTGACTGACTGGTACTCCTGTTGAGAACCATTTGAAAAGTCTTCATTAAATTGCACTTAGCTCAAGAAATTAACATGATTTTCTTGGTAACTGTTAGAAGATGAAAGTGGAATCTCTTCAACGTTTCTAATTGGGATATCGCGGAATGAAGAGAGAAAACGTTGCGCCGGAAAATCTTATGTACAGTGATATACTTCATGTAAGATTATTTCAACATAGCTGGTAGGTGAACTCTGTGAAATTCTTTCGTTCGAAATGTTTAACAAAAACTACATTAAAATGTTTAATTTTCAATCTTTCTGATAATTCGAAGACTGATAAAATACTGACACCTTTAGTTAGATAAATTGTAGTGAATAATTATAGTGTCGTTCACAGCTGGCTTATTGATAGTCAGTGTGTTAGTCAAGATTTTTCGACGCGTTTTGACCTTTTCATAACTACACACAGGATAAATATTATATTATAAACTTCTTCTATGGTTATGGATTACAATTTTCTTTTACAACATGCTTATCAACTTAAAATATATTAAAACTCTGAAATCTGACGTAATGAACTAATAAGTGTACTTTGTCCAGTATCATCGAAAATGGTGAATTTAAAACACTAATTGTGCTAAAAATATTTCATTGAATATCAGCATTTTCGATCAATGTAGTAGCATTTGTTTCAAACAATTCCGAATTTTATATTCCACCAGGGTTGTAAGAACTATTCCACTTATAAATTACGACCTTCTTTACTTTACATACCATTACTTCATCAGTCAACAGCGCTCAAGAATTCTATCAAAGTTTTAAACATTCAAATGATCTTACCAACATTTTTTATAACTGGCACCGGTATAGGTTTCGTAACTTCGACATGCTCACTCAAGGGAACAGCTTGAGCATAGTGATGCTGAACATGTCCACCGTGTAATCCATGATCGAAGCCAGAGTGAAGATCACCCCCGCCCCCATAGCCGTAAGAACCATAACTGGTCAATCCATCATGGACTCCTCCGTAGGAACCAGACAAGTGTCCTATCGACGATTCCTCTCCATGTCCCGATCCATAACCGCTAGTTCCAGGTATTCTACGGAAAACAAATATTAATAACTCTGTCCAAAAAGTGCAATATCAGCAAGTAAATGCAGATTCAATGTGATGAACTTCTTACCCCTGCCAACCTCCGGAAACACCAATTTCATAACCGGCTAACGCAGATTCCGCGATCAAACATAAAAGGAAGGCCTGAAAGAAACAATCCCTTCACTTTACAATGCACAACGGTGATAGAAAGATAACATCCGGTTAGGTTAAAAGAATGTTCAAACAAAACCGTTGCTTTTATATTGCGCGATTAAATCACTGCTATACGACGATTTATCTTCCGCGTAGAGTTTGAGAGCGATAATTTTCCTCGGAAATGGGGACTATAAACCTCGGTGTTAATGAAATCTACAGCATGAGGGATTTTACGAAGGCGCGATATGTATTGGTATCAAAGAAAGTATGCAAATATCAGTAGTCACTTTCCACCGTTATTGTGCACGGTATTACCGGAACTCCCGAGGAGATTTTATAATTTTTATCCACGGTTCACTGCTCCGGAAGCTCTATTGATCGCGCATCGTCTTTTGGATCGTTATTTCTAATGTTTTTCTATCCTCTTTACTTACAGGGGATGAAATAATCATTTTGGATGTACAAGTGAGATAGTGAAAGAACGGATAGGATACTGCGGATATTTGTCGATGAACCGATCCTTTTTATACGAGACGCTTTCTCCCTCTCCCCTTCCTAACCGTGCGGATGATCTCTCTCGTGGAAACCGGACTTGCATGCTCGCACCTATATCCTATACGCATATCGGAAATACACCCATGTGGATACGTAACGAAACTCGATACCCGTGCTTCTAGTCATCCTAGACGAGAATGGACTTTCTGTGACACAGTAGCAATCTCAACAACATCGAGGGTTAACAGTCGCAATGGATGAGAATCGATATGTTAGCCAATCATCTCAATTTTGACGAGGGGCTTTATATTTAGAAGAAAGGAGATACCTTCTGACTTGAGATATTTTGAATTTTATTATTGGTTCTTGTATTGTACATAGACTTATATCTTGTCACTTGATGCGCCGAGCTCGAGCGCTCTTAATGTATCGCTAAGTGTTTCCACTTCGTATCCTTTACGATCCAGATTTCTCTCGGTATATTGCGGTTTAAAATTCACAAGACAGACCAATGCTTCGTCGATGTTCTTCGAGTGGCACCAACAGAATGTGCAGTCAAAGTGATTTAGGGACGAACGGTGAACGTGGTGAACGCCCATGAGAATGGACCGCTGTGTTAGAGATGAAAGTGATTTCCTTTTTACATTGGCAATCTCTTTCTTACGTTTTGCTTTGTTTTGCAGTGTCAACAGTGCAAAATATTCCGGCGAAAACACGAGGGGTGCACGTTTAATTGTTTAATATTTTTTAGCGCGTAACGTAACGTACCATAATCTTGTTATTGTATTATTGTGAAGCTCCATATTAATCCACAATTATTCGAATAATTCTTCTACTGTGTTACCAGTTAACTGAAATTGCAATATTCTCTTCTGCTGAATATTTACTTTGCTTTGAGGGCAGCAAATGCAACAGTAATTGTAGAACACTTGAGTTAAATATAATAAATGTTTATTATATGTTAAAACTGAAGTTACTTTAACAGAGAATTAATTACGACAAAGAATATTTTTGGAGCGTATTTTTCAGTACTTTTAACGTCACATAAACAATTTAAAAATTTATCATTGTTATTAAAGTTATATAGAACGACTGCAGGTATAGTTTAATTAAAATTTTCAATAAAAAGAGCTTCCATTCGATATTCGCAGAATTCCCTTCTAAAAATTCGCGTAGGGTGCGTAAGTGATACATGGTGCCCCCTCCCACACCCAAAAATTAGGTTAAAGCTAGTTTCAGTGAGAGTAGTGCGTTCTCGCACACAATAAAAAAGGAAAGCAAATAAAACTGGGTAAAGGAGGTGGTAAAAAGGTGAGGAGAGCCAAAAAAGCAGAATCGATGAAAGTATTATCCGGTTCGCTGTGAAAGGTGCAGTGGTCTCCCGTTATAACAGCTATGTCTCCTTGACCAACGTTTACTACGATCGCATCGATGAAATAGACTAGATCATGCCCTTGCGACGAGTCAGGTGCAAGGCTATGTGCCATGATCGAATATCGTGTTGTAAATTGGTTCAATAACCGCTGTAAATTATATTCATACATATTAGTCAAGTTTCAAGGCATTAATACTTACTGCCCACTTTTCTCGACGCTCATTTTTATTGCTGTAATTATAATCGAACTGAGTGAAGCTCTGATTTTTTGGAATTCAGAAAATTATATGAAGAGACATATCACTCATCCTATTGTTAAGAACTTTCGTTCCTCTCTTAAATTTCATGCTATTGTTGAAATTTCGTATACATAAATGAAATTGATGCTAGAAAATTGATAGTACGCATTTGTTGTGTAATACGCACCTGTTACATTGATGCTAAGAACATGTACATAATTTTGTAATTGCGGAAAACGTAATTATACATGTAACTCTATAATTGACAAAAACATAATGATTAGAAAAATAGTGAAATATATTTATGCGATCAAAAAATATAGAAATATAATATGCAAGACATTACGAAAAAAAATTAAATCACAATAGAAAATGTTTAATGTAAATGAAAAATTCATCTCACTTTCTTGAAAATTCATTTAATTTACTGAAATTCTTATGCATAAGTTTATAATAAAAAATATAGAAGGTATGTTCATGAGTCATAAAATTTTAAACGCTAATGAAATTGCTCTCTCCCTCTCGCTCTCTCTTTAAGTAACAATTAATTTAAAAGCATAAAACAAACCTCATAAATATTTCCGTCGCCTAAATTTAATTTTCGAAGATTCTATAAGTTTTGTATGTCTGTGTGTGTCAAGGATTACAACTTTATTTATATTGTGTTACTGTTATTTTAAAAAACTGGAAGTACATCATTTGATTCCTTAAGAAAAATAAAATTTTGTCAGCAGCCACTTGGATCCTTTCTCGTAAAATCTCGAAAACTTTAAAAATTACAGGACATACACTTAACTTCCAACCACCCGAAAGTTCATACTTTCAACTTTTGTTCTTCGGAGTACAGTTAAAATCTACGAACGACAGTTCACTTAAGAAGAATTTTACTCGGTACGTTAGCCGTGTCAAAGATATTTCCATTACTCCAAGAACGGTCCGAGAAAGGACCATTGTCCTGGCAAATGAACAGAGGGAGTGAACATGGAAGTCAGGGGGCCACGAAAGAGTGATTTTGATTGAACGACTTTCTTTCCACGTAATTGGCCCTGATTCGTAGAAGTCGAGTGGTCCGAAAGGACTGCAGCAACCGCAAGCGAGAGAAAGAAGGCACTGGCAGTGTCCAGGAAAAAGGCAAGTGAAAGGACTCCAACGGGGACACATTACAGATTTGACGCGTAGAGTTTACTCAACCTGCTTGTTTCTCGAGCTTATAGTCTAGGGCGAGGCACAGTATGGGCTTTTATGTCCCATGTAATTCAACGCTAATCTTACTGACATTCTTTGTCATTACTAGCTTATTCGCGCAACGAATCATGGCACAATTGCTTTCACTGCAGATTAACGTGAAAGAGCAACAAAATACAGTGCCATTGTTTCGTCAGTCTAGGAAGGAACGAATTTAAGAAACGGAATACGTGCATAGTCAGTATTCGACGATGGGATCAAAAATGAGAACAAAGGAGGCGTTTGAACGTAACGGCAATTCAACGATTCATTTGACAGGACGATCAGTTGGCAAGTGCGTCATGATCGCGGCTATTAGATAATCTTTCGGTAAATGAGCGACTCGATAGAACGTATGCTTGATGACACAGGAAGATATTAGTATTGCATGCAGACTAGTGTAATGATTGAGTATAATACACACAAACTGAACTGGCACAATGGCACTGTTAACGGCGTAATTTCGGTATATTGTATCGGTCGGTGAAAGTTGCTAGACTTTCTACATACGATAAGGTTGATAATACCCATTTGTGAAACAACGTTTATTTATAACAAGTACAGAAAAACATAAAAAATACTTGGAATGCTTTCTAACATACCATCACCAAAAATATAACAATGTATATGGTTTCAAATGTAACAAGATATGGCATTTCCGTGTAACAAGCTGACGAGGACTTATCGACCCCAGGGATGATGCCCCGATTTTTGTATTGCTGCCAACTGAACGGCATTCGCAACTGCATTCTCCTTCGCGGCGATTATATCCTTTTCCTGCAAATAAAGAATAAAAATCGTGTTTACATCTGCCTTAAAGAATCATATTGTTCGGGTAATTTGCAAGTTTCTTAGTTTCAACTTCGTATCTACATTTGTTACGCATTATATTTATTATAAAGTTGAACGAACCTTCAAATTTCACGAAGTTTAGAAAGAAGAAGGATATCGAGTATATAAAGTTACATTTGCATAGATAACAGATTTGTTTAGTGTTTAAAGATGCATAAGCATTTACTTTCACTGATGTAAATTAGTGACAGTTTAATTAGTGCTTATATAAGCGAAATTCGTAAATATTCTGATGCCGTTAACGGCACGAACCTTTGCTTCCTGTTCGCTCTGAGTTATCTGCTTGTCAACATCTTGCTTCTGCAGCTCCGCAGCAGTCTCAGCAGCATTCCTCTGAATTGCTGCAGCAGCAGCCGCCTCTCTGGCTGCAGCCACCCTTTGAGCGGCCGCAACTGCATCCTTTAAAGTTGCTAGTTTCTGCTGAAGAGCAACTAATTGCTTTGCACTCGACCGAGCTTCAGATTCGGCAGCCGATGAAATCTCCTGGGACCTATGTAAACAGATAAGTCAAAGTATTACTTTAATCATTGACAAACTGTGTTCTATAACTACACAATATTTTAATTATTAAATATTTTACACTTTAAAAAGATATCTTTCCTTTCACAGTGTAATTGTTCTATGGAATAAAGCTATGAGCTGCACTTATTGTATATTACCTTTGAAATTGAAATTCTATTGGAAAATGGAATTTTCAACATTAATATGTTTTGTAGTTGTGCAAAGAAAATTGTATTTTTGTACCTTGCCGTTGCATCTCTGGCAGCAGCTTCCTTAGCTAGCGCTACTTTTTGTTGAATGATAGCAGCGTGTTTCGCTTCCGCAACTCTCTGCTGAGCAACGTTAACGTTGTGATTTGCATCCTTTGCCTGTTGTATGGCTTTTACTACCTCCGGAGGGTAAGCAATACTGGGAGTACCTGGTGAAGGATCTTTCAGTGCCTATATTGGTTAAAGAGAAGGAAGAAAATAAAATTAAAGACGTATTAATATTAAAATAAACTCCAGAAACATATTCCTTAACGTTTTGTTGAAGGTAAGATGGAGGATGCAGTTGAAATAAAATAGTTATCAATATTGATTGTATAATTCTCCATTGTTATAGTTATTTTGCAGATGATATACTATTCTTCATGGATTCGAAACCATTGAAACTATAATACACATGTTATCGCAAATATAATTTTAAACGAACCAATTCGAAAAAGAAAGGTGAAAAATGAACTACACCTCTTTCTTACGAAATAGGTATATCAGTGAAAAGTACTTGTTTCAACTGAATATAATATTTTTCAAGAGCTAACGTTGCTGTAACTGATAACTTTACAACCTCGCTAGAATTTTTACAACACCAAGTAATCCGGGATTACGAGCTTGCCCTAGTTCGGACCAGAGTTAAACGGGAAGAGACCAAATAGAAGGAAAGAAAATTTAATTTGGCCGACATACCTTAAAGCCACCGCGTCACAACTATATTTACTAATTCATGCTATTTTAATGGCATAACTATAAAATAACAAATTATATTTAACCATTTTGTTGCTAATATTACCTCCATAGTTTAAAATTGTAATTTCAAAATGTAATTCAACATAGACTTTTCTTAAACGTTAAACAAACAAAAATTTAATTATTTTCGTAATTATCTAAATAATTCTTTGTGATTGCGTATACTTTAAAAATATATTAATTTTTTGAATTATAAAAGTGTCTACCTGAAGAGCTACATTATGCGTGGCCTGAACTTGAATTTGAGTAAGTGGAATATCAGGAGCACTCGATGGATTCCAGGGGAAGGATCCAAAGCTAGATGGAGCCCATGGTGCCGGGGCAAAACTTGGTGCAGTGGCAAAACTTGGCGCAGACCCAAAGAAATCGTAGCCTGAAGTACCAAATACTGCTCCACGCTTCTCTTTTCTCGTTGTTGCTTTCAGCTCCGCCGCGGAAGCCAACGCAATCAGACAAACAAACTGTAAATAATTTATAACCATCATCAATTCGATTACATTTCCTTATTCGAATTTTGTAATTTTAATCTTTTATGCAATCTTCCGCGGAAACTTGCTCTGATTCAAGAAAAACAAAGTACAAAGGAAAATTCATTTTATATTTCTTCCTTGAAAATTATTTATCCAAACATTTCACCTATGTAGGATAAGATCGTGTAAAAATCGATAGAGAATTTATTTTTTGGGTAAACTGTTTCAGTTTGCCATTTTCAGTTTTTGATATAACTTGTTCAGTGAGAGAACACACTTTTAAAACTTTGTACACCGTAGGTGAAAATAGACTTTGAATTTTGAGCATTTTTATTGAGATTAAACCAGAGTGTTAAGTACGAAATTTTTTGGATATAATTAAAAAATTTCTTTACCGTGCAGGTGGCCTTCATGTTGCTACGGTTACCGATGATGTTATCGATGATACTGATTTCTCTGAGACGAAGGTCCGGTTTATATACAGATTATGATACGAAGGAGAATGCTCGTTCGACGCTGGTGTAATGACAGAATTAATTAAAACTATTAGAGGTACGTAAAAATCGACATACTACAGATAGAATTACATGCCTTTATTGTCTAATGACGATTTGCCGCGTGGGCTCTCCCGTACAATCACTTTGCAGAAGACCACTTACTCCCTGGAAATTGATGTACTGAGATCGTTATCTTATCTTTCATTTCAGGAAATCATCGAGAAATAACTACATCTTGCATACTTCCGGTAAGGAACATTCCGTATCAGGAAAAGTTTAACTTTATGTAATTAATTTTACAAATAACAACTGTCGACAGTATCTCTTTCAGTCTCGTATCGTAAATTCGTGCATTCTACGATTATTGTCTTCGTTGAAGGTTCAGTGTATATGAATAATAATCCAAGAAATTATATTCTGATAAGTTGTGTGCCATTTCACATTTCAAAACTCGGTTGTTAGAAGAATTACTTTAACGATAAAGTTAGCATGTGAATTGCCATGACGTTGCATTGTGACATTGAATTATATTTAACCAAAAATTCCGGTATTCTAATTCCGTGCATTTGGTCTTTATCAATGAGGATTAATGTGACATTAATTTCTTTAAGAGCAGATTATGCAAATTCAAAGTGAAGAAAGGATTCTTCACCCCTGTATTACAATTGTTCGTTTATTAGAAACTTTTTTGCTGTGTTGCATTAAGTAAAAAAAGTTACATAAGTAAAGTGCAATTTAACATATTATCTTTGTTTACAATTTCACTATTACAATAGGATAATTTCCTATTGGACTATTAAAATAACTTGAAATATAAATTGCTGTATGTGTGTCAACGTTCTTGAAGATATCTAAATTATTTATAAACTTTTAATCTATGACAACTACGTTTCATAATGTTACCTTTCCTTAGGTACTTGTGAAAACAATTTCGTCAACGTCACGTGGTAGTTAACACATTATAAAGGTTTTTCTGATGCAATAAAATAACACAAATATTTTCTATAATTTTATTTCTATACAATTAAAAAACATACATTCATAATAAATGATATTCAACAACAATTTTTTCAATTAAATATACAGAAGATTTCGGCTAATCTTTTTTATCACAATTATAATCGTTACTGGATAATTTTTATCTAATAAAAGTTATTCCAGTCGATGCTTCTCGTATTCCTAGAGTGTTGTCCGTTGTCAGGGTTTTGGTACCTAAATGCATCCTCATATACTACTTTTGACACTGACTTTACAGAGGGCTTGGCATTATATCCATCGTTATCCTTATAAGTCCTTGGAGTTTTGTGATAGTTGTAATTCGTGCGACTTCCATGAGCCCTTTGTTCTTCGGATTCTCCATTAACGATGCCTGATTTATCATTACTCTTAGATTTTCTAGAGGATGTCGACACTGGGTATTCTATTTCTGGCACCTCCTTTACGTGAACATACTCTGCAAATGGAATAAATATTTCATTCTTATTATAATCCATTTCCGTAAAATGTTATCTTAGTTTTTAAAAGCTAAAACCATAGTTAACATATTGAGCTTACTTTGTTTAGGTATTTCCTTTTGATACGACTCCTCGAATTCATGTTCAAAGTCCTTGGTGTAATACCTTTGTGGTTTGAATTCATAACCGTAATCGGAGTGATCGTCAGCTTTTTGCCGTTTTTCATAATTCCTACTATCTCGGGTTTCTTCGTCCTCTTTGGAACTGCCGTAAACGTGTCCGGGTGCAGTGCTTTCGAAGCTATTTTTTGACGATGATTTCTCTTTGCTGTTATCGTCGTCATTGGATGACGAATAGTCGTGATACTTTGAAAGTGGTTCGTCCTCGTTTTTCTCGAAGTTTTGCTGCGAATACTTGCCGAATACCTCGTCATATTTTTTGAAAGGATACGCCTTGGATGGTTTAAAATCCCCTTCTGCGTGAGACTCCTGGAAATATTTTTCTGGCCCGTGTTCAAAGTCATCATCTTGAGGACCTTGGCCGTATTCTTTTTCGATGGATTTATATCCTGTGAAATAATATTATATTAATTATGTTTCTAATTATCCTTCCCGTTATGAATTGAAGTTCATTATAAATTGTACTAAAGTCTCAGTCAAATATTTCTTAATTAAGAACTCGTCATTCTAATTCAGAAAAATTACAAATTGTGTCATAGTATGGCATTTTGGTGGCACGTTGTGAAATACGAAATATATAAATATGAGATTTTAGTATAAACACATTTATCTACTTTTCACTGTCGCATATATACAGGCTTCTCTTAAAATTCGAAAAACATAACAGCACACGTTACATTTGTATATCAAAAAAATGTTTTCACACGAGAGAACTTTTAATAAATCATGATAAGTTATTCATTTGAACAATGTACACTGCCCCATCGCATAAATTTAATTGATATTGTTAAAAGTGCTGTATAATGCTGAAGAAATTCTAATAGAAAGGAATCTATCTTTGAATGGCCAAACAGAAAGAGGCACACCTCTTTTCAAAAACACTTCCCGTTGCAGTTTTTTCTTTGGAAAACCTTTCAGACGTGTACTAATTATTTTATGCAAAAATATTGAACACAGGCGTACCACAAGAAATCTTCCCTGCCTGTTCTGAGAAAAATCATTACAACTCCTTATTATACAGGCTGGTCAAAAGTTACTAGATCCCGTTAACATATAATAAAGTTTTTGGTATTAAATTTTCACATTAAAAATAAAATTCTGGTTATTCGAAGGACATAATCTACAAAACTAATTAAAACGATTTCCAAGAACTATATTGATATTGTTCACAAAAGTGGATGTTCAACAAATAAATGAGTTATTTTATTTTTAAAATGTCTACCAACTTTTGAGCCACCCTATACATGTTCAAACATTCACACAAACCTTCATCGATTTCCTCACTGTTATCGTCGTCATCTTTACTAGGCGTAGGTGGAGTAGGTTTCTTCTTATTAATTATCTCAACATCCGACCGGATTTCTTCAGCTGGTGTATAATGATGAGGAGAATTTGAGTCTTGAGTCTTAACAGGCTGAACAGGTTGCGCATTTTGATTGCCAAAATGTAAAAGCGGTTGAGTTTGAAGAGATTCGTAAGCAATCGGTCTCTTCGTCAATGCATCGACAGAAGGGTAGGACTGTATACTTGCACCCTTAAAATGAGGAAATTGGGGGCTGCTACTGGGTGTCTGAATGGGTACAACTTGTCCTTGAAAGCTGGATAACGGCGACAAGAATGGTGTATTCGACGAAACAATGTTCGACTTTATTGGTCCAGATGCAAAATTGACATTTGGCACCGACAAATGAGCAGCAGTGGGACTTAATACGAGGGGTTGACTCTGGAGAGTATGCAAATACGAAGGAACATTCCGATTGTTCGATAATTGAAAAGCTGGTAGTGAAACTTTTCTTGCATCTGTTGCATCGCTATACGGGCTGTTTTGCGTCAATATATCTAAAGTCCGGAAAGACGGAGCAGAATACGTCACAGGTTCGAAAGTGGGCGCGTATTGCAAACTCTCCGATGCTTTTGGAAGGGCGTAATTAGTTTTGTATACCGGTATTTGAATATTTCCGGGTGATGCCCTATTTATTCCTAAAGAAAAATTGTAATTAATATAGGAGTAGATACTAAGCGCGATAAACGTAAGAATCGCTAAATTTGTATCGCTCACCTGAATTCTGATTCGAAGAATACGGGATCTGAAACTTTGGCAACGGTTGCGCAGACTGACCATTAATTTGCTTCAGTTGCCCTGGTTGTTTGAACTGACCGTTTGCAACTTTGTAATCGCCAGTTACAGTAAATAAATTATCGAAAGATGGAGTAGAATGTTCGTTGCTTTGCTTATATTCAGATTGTCGAATAGGTGAAGATAAATCGGCATAGGGCGAGGTCTGTTTAAAAACACCCTGGTAATTCGGCGTTGGAATATTAGATTCTTTATTCTGACCAATATTTTGAACCTTTAGCGCGACGGGCTTGACATCCTTGTAGTAAGACAAGGATTTTATGTTTTCATTTAGAGGTGATGGATTGCTTGCCACATTGGCGTTTGATCCTTTCGGTGGAAGATGTTTGTAATTTGGAACATTGTGCGGGTATTCGAAGATTTCACGTCTCGATCTTAGTAAAGTTGGCGACAGGTGATTCAACTTTGATGGATCTTCGGCTTTTATAGCCGAGCTCAGCGCCAATACGAGTAAAGTTACGTGAAAGATCTGCAAAATTGACAAAGAAAATTGTGATATCCGTCTCATTTTAGTTTGCGAGTTTGATAAAATTTTATTTCTTATATATGTGGGAATTATTATAATAAAATCTGTAACTAATTTACGAGTGAATAATCACAATTTAATTCCTGGTAAGAATTTAATAGATTACTTAACAAATTCACGATAACGTACCAGCATGGTACCTATCTCACCGGCACAGACCGACACCAAAGTTCCTTCTTAACTGGCTGCGACCGAGATTTCGTGATCTTTTATATTCGAAGATTAGCGATGCGAGACAGCGGAGAATCGGTTGGACTTTTCTATAGTTGACAAAAAACGTGGCGAGAAAAACCGAGTCAAATCTCTACGACTCTCCCGGATTACCACCATTAAAACGCCATGCCAATAACCTACCTTACTTTTCGTTTACAAATACGTTTCACGTAATTTTGTGTCTTCGTTATAATTAATAACTTATTTAATATGTTTTCATAAATATAGAAGAGGCGAAGTCTCAGGACAATTAGAAATGATTACTCTAACATTATGCTATAAGAGTGAAAAATTAATTAACGTACTACAATAAGAGATAATTAAGTAATGTTTGTCCAAAAAAAAATGGCAAAGATTATATCCAAGAAATGCAAAAATATACTAACTTTAACATTATGAATTACAAATAACAAGTTGGATAACATATTATCGTAACAAATATTTAATCTCTGTTTATATAAAGCGTTAATAAAGTTATATTAGTATTATGACTTAACAATGAAAATAAAAAGTAATGAAACATTGCATTGCTGGAAAAGTTTATGAGGATAGCGGTAAAAAAATGTAACAATACAATATACATTTTATTACAAAATTCATATATTGTACATTAGTAACAAGTACTCCAACTAAATATTTTTCTGCGCCATGCGAACCCGTTAAAACGGTAGACTTTCCGGAAAAACAATTACCAAGTTAGCATTTCCTCTTCTTTGTTCCTGGAAAATTGCTCGAGCATATTATGCCCAACGGCATTGCAGATTGAAGGAAGAGTAAAAAATTAGTTTCTAATTACTTTCGAACCATCATTCCTCGTGAAAGTTCGAATGGTTGCTCTTAATGACCATGCGAAAATACATTGAACCTCTAACACATTGTTTTTATTGCAGGTCGAATCATCCACCCATACGCGTGACGATTAGTCATTGAATTAGCGTGACAGAGGGGTGACAAATTACCACTGAATACATTCTGTTAATTCATTTCCGACATTCACAACTTTTTCCCTCAACAAGGAAGACACGAGACACATGTATAACAATAACACCGTATAAAGTCTAAACATTCGTTTTTCATCTTCCTTCATTTTCTTTTTGCTGGCCGCATTATGCCTTGTTTGTCGAGCATAAAATTATATTAGAAACCCTGGCATTTTTCAAAGTCGCGGTATACATACCGTTTCAAGAGAAAAAAATTTCACACTTTCCTGCGTATCTGACAAAGTGAAAATACCTCAAGGTCGGCATCCGTTATGCCAAATTCTTCCCTTTTACCGAGTGCTTTCACTTAAGCGGCATTTTAATAAAGATTTTTATTCTTCTAATGCAACGGTAAACGAATCATTCTATCTCTATCGCTTTTCTTTTCTTGACTAATTGCAACAATTCGTTGTTTTGCTAATAGCTCAGTATCGAAATTTAATCTAAATAACTGAATAAAGCTGTGATACAACTGTAACGAAAGGAGCAAATGTCTGATGAAAACACGAAAAAGGTGAACCATTATAAAATGACCGTCGTGTATTATATAAATCGTTATAAAATAATGGTTTACAAAAATGATTTATGTGTTTCTTTGGTGAAAGTACTGCGACACGTAAATACTATCTTCATTTTACATACGGGCATTTACGTAACATTTCGAAATTGTATAATTTGATTGCAAATAATTACGTTAAACTATTTGCAAAAGAATTACGTTTGATTGTGAACACAAAATTATAACAATTACAAAAAAATTATCCGACGAAACTTCTTTTACAATCATGTACTTTATTTTCATTATTTAATTTGTATTTCCTTACAACTGTTTTAAATTTAGTAATGTTAAAACTAGAAATGTGTTACGAATTCTTTTATTATAAATACAAAGTCTAACTATTTTTCAGTTATACGTACTAGAGCCTCAAGAAGACAAATAATCCAACGAAAAAATGAAACCAGTGTTCGTTAGCTATTTCATCGTTAAACGAAATTTCTAATTAGCGAAAACAAGGGATTTTGTAGAATCGTCTGGTTTTCAGTACCATTCTCTACATTCGTCCTCATTTCAAACCTATTAACGATTGGGAAAAATAATCACAAATTGTACGAACAAGATGAAGGAAGAAAAACCAGTGTGCTGACATTTATACTTTAAATGAATCACGATTTATATTTCTTTCAACGTCCAGTGTGTACAACAATTTCTATAATTTGAGCAATTTTGGAATTTGTTTTCAGTCTAATTCTTATTTTATGGTACTCCTATAAATTCATTTTTTAAATTTCTTCGCGACAATGATCATTATATTTTCCTTACAATTCATAAAATTAAATATAACAAATTTCAACGACATATAATAATAACGCGACAGTCAGTCGAATATGAACCGAACGAATTAAATTTCAGTATCGTTCATTAGCATACCTTACTTACAACTTATTACTTATTATTCTACAAACTGGAGTTTTTAAGCCTGTATCGCTCGTACAGATACATCGACTTTTTAGAAGCTGTGTCGTTTTCCCCTTTTATATTCAAATTGTACCTTTCTGCGAAGAGAGTCTTCGATCTTCAATTATACCAGGCCCTCGACTGGAATACGTAGATCTGGTGGCAGCCTTGAGAAAGTAATCTCGCAAAGAATCGTCATAGAACTGCTGTTGAAGTCGTCGTTTCTCGTCCTCAAAGAATTGCTTCAACTGATCCTTGTCTCGAAAGTAACTCTCATTATTGCCCGGAGGTAGCTGTTTGTTCTTCATCAATAACCCAAGAAGATTATGTACTCTAGGATGATTAATGTCATACTCTCTAACATCCGTAGTCTGATGCCCGTTGCTGATCTTAATGCTCGCCGACGATGGCGTTGTTATCGACGGATACGAATCGAACGAATCCTTTCTATAATCAGTATGGTGTCTGGAATCGTACAGACCACTATCGAGTCTCAATGGTTCCGCTCTTATTGCAGCGATATTTGTCTCAGAAGCTTCCAAGTTCGCCGATTTTGAAGCTACGGTAGGTCTTGAATGTGATCTCGGTCCGTTATAATGATTTTGACTGTTGAATCTCGATGGTCCTGATCCTGGTCGTTTCTTTCCAGGTTTATCGTGAAACTGAGCGTTGGATCGATGCGAGTGTGGTTTCGGAGGTGTCAGGAACTCCTTAATAGGCTTGTTACCCTTAAAACCATTACTCGAGCTAAAGGTCGACTTTCCGTGATCGTTTGGATTACGAGACGGCCTACCATGTCCATGATAACTGTGCGAGGAATCTCCAGGACGAGATTTCAACATCTGCTCCAAAGCTGCCAGTAATTCGTCCGGCTTTTTGCTATGAGAATCAGTCACTCTAACTTTATTCTCGGTCTGGTGCCCCTCAAAGGGATCTTTATGTTGCTTCGAGTCCGACAGTGAAGCCTTCAAACTTTGCAACTCGTTTCTAAGCTTCGACACATCCACAGTGTCCGAGACATTCTGACGTAAACTCGGTCTCCTATCGTTGTTCCATTTTTGTGAGTTGTAGATCGTCTTCAAAGATTCCTTAAACATTTGTTCGGCATATTTTTCTAGATCTGAATTTAACTTCGGTTTCACCACGAGCTCGCTTTGAGCAGAGAAAGACGGTTTAAAAAAGTTTCCACCGGGCATCAACGGTACGAGATTCAAATTTTGCTGCAACGGTTCGCTGGTCTGCAACTTACTGTTAAGATTATTCTGACTTTTAATGACCTCCACACTCGGAATGAAATTCATCGGATTGAACACGGGTCGTTCCTGGCTCTGATATGTTTTCAAGTCAACAGCGGCTGCTTGATTGCCCTTCGAGCCCATTTCCGTTAACGAACCCGCAAAATTTTGTAGGCCGACGGTTTCTGCGGTCGTTGTCGATACTATGGCCGGTCTGGCAGTCACGAAACTGGTGGTGGTAAACATCGGAATCGGCGTAGTCAAAATCGTTGCAGGGAAATGCATCGTTTCGTACGAATTTACAACACTCGTGTCAGTGGGGCTCGGTTTAATGTTCGGGTTCACGATTTCGACGTTTTTCGTACCTACATTCGGCAAATGAGCATTCTCTACCATTCCCGGCACACCTGGTGACGCGTTAAACGTATTAGCATTATTGCTGCTATGACTGCCTACGTTGTCGACCATTTGATATGTTAGACTTGGCACTTTTACGTTCTTCAATATTTGGTCTCTCTGTAATTGATAATGCAATTGATGCATAGGATTAAAGGCGCCGTTGTTTTGCACCTTTACATATTGATTTTGGTCTCTAGGCTCTTGTACAAAGAAATTTGTACTTTGAATATTTGTCTGTTCTGGTACTAACTGCTGATTGTGTGCATTAATTGCAGTAACAGTTGGAACGGGATGTAATAAAGCCGGTAAAAGGTGAGCTTGAAAGTAAGTTTTTTTCGGTACTAAATTCACGTTTTTGTAAACCTGGTATATTCCATCTTGCGTCTGTGGCTTGATAATTTGTTGGGTGTTCTGATTTGGCAAATAATAAGTATTATCCGTAACTGATTGTTTGTGTTCGTTTTGTCCGACAGTCAAGCTCGCGGAAGCCAGTATATTTCCATCGGATCCTGGCAACAAATTCTGCCTGCTTTGTGATTCTGCAGTGACCAGATTCATTTTTGTAGTTACCGGTATAGTCTGCGACGTTGGTGTCACTGTTGGGATGTTCTGCACTTGAAAATCACCCTGATGGACTAAATTTTGTCCTTGTAAACCGTGAGGGTTCACTTGAATGTTATATTCCGCGCCATGTTGAACTGGCACAAAATTGGAGAATGTTTGAAGAGTCGGTTGAGGAACTATTAAATGTGGTACATTCGATTGCATTTGATTCGCTGTCATTTGATGTATATTCGAAGATGGAGTAGCAACGTAAGTCGGCCGAGGTGTGACTGATCCTTGGCCATGATTAACGGACACAGTCTGCAAATTTGGATTCAAAGTTGGTGTAACCGCGAATATCGGAGAGATTGTGCTCGATACAAATTGTGATCTAAGATTTGTTGCAAATTTACTTTGCTCATTTGTCAGTGGGGCAATTGGCTGTATAGAGCCTTGGAAACGGTGCTGACCGACAATGATGTCAGGACTAGACACAGAGAAGCCAGTATTGTGAAAATTCTTTGGTTCGTTACCCAACCCAACATTGTGACCTATCACAGTCTCAGGAGTACTGACCATAGGCATAGGAGTCGTAACAGTGCTACCTGGCGTGGCAGAGACAAAATTATGTAAAAGAGCATTCGACATATCGAAACCTTGGCTATTTCCTAAAGCAGTAGCATGATCGAAATTTGCCACCGGTACTAAATTAACTTTAACAGGAACGATGAGCTTAGGCTTATCAAGTTGATCGATCTCGATGCCACTAGAATGCGAGATCTCGATATTCGGCGATACCTGGTTCCACGTACTAACTCCCTTAAATTGACCACTTTGCTGTCCCCTTGCATTTTTTATTTCCGAACCGGCCAGCCTGTCATCGTATCTGGCCTCTTCAAAGCTTTCTTGCTGTCCTCGCTTTTTATCATCATCGTTCCAAGAACTCCCTTTCGTTCTTTGCCGATGCGATTTTGATCTTGAAAAATTATGCCGTTTACTTTGATTTTCATATTCTAGACTGTCATCCGGTGGTGCTCGATGCTCCTTCGGAAGCCTCCTCGAATTCTCCGTGCTGTAAGGGCGCCTCCTACTCTTCTGTACCCTCTTCGGTCTCTCCGTGTACTCCACGTAGTCTGTATCGTCCGAAATATCTCTCGAGTCTTCGTAACTACGGAATCGACTTTCTCTGTCATAAATATTATAACGATGCGGCACTTCCGAGCTTTCTGAATCGATGATCCTAGAGGTCGGGTAATCGTTCGAATTCAAGGTTCTCGAAGACTGACCATCGAGGTTGAAATTGGATTTATAATTACTAGGTTCCGCAACAATGACAGGCCACGCATATCTGTGACGATTAGGTGAGTCGTGTGACTGTGACGCGACGTTATCGTAATTTCCATCGTAGTTTCTGGTACCGGTTTGCGTGAGTTCAGTCACCTCCTGCTTCGTCCTTGGTAAGGACAGCACTACTGGTCCGCTCGGCTTAGCCTGTCCGTGACCGTTGTACTTCATGGAATCTTGATAATGATAATTACTCGCCACTTTCTCCTGCTCGTAAGGCACCACCTTTTTCATATCCTTTTGAGTGTTATATGAATAATAACGATTGTAAAAGGAATCGTCGTTATTATTCCGCTTTGAATCTTTTTCGTAGTTATTAACATAACCCTCGAGTCTCTTCCCTCTTTCTCTGTTGTTCCATTTAAGGGAGGTGGAATCAGCATTTCCGTTATCGTTTTCCATGCTGCTTTGAGAATCCTCGTACAAATCAGGGTAACTTGCAACCGCCGGTGTATCGTTTTTAACTTTCAATAATTCGAATTCGTTTTGCCCATCTGGAAAGTCAAACGATCTACGATTTGTGCTCAGTCGCGGTAAGTTCAAGAAGATTCTCGCTTCTGTAGAGTAAACGGGATCGTCCTCGAATTCGATTGATTCTTCCGCTTTTGCATTTTCATCTTCTTCATTCGATTCAATTGGATTACCTTGCTCGGTTTGAGAATTTGTCCACGTAGCGTTGCTCTGTTGAGGTGAGAGAGATGCTTTGTCGGATGGTTGAAGAGACTTATCTGATTTCGAAGACGGTATTATTGGCACGAAACCGTTTGAATTTTCGTAGAGTATGGTTGTGTCGATCATAGAGGGTATTAATTGGTCTTGAAGATCTTTCTCCGTTTGCCCGGGCTTCTCTGTTTTTAGTGCCACGCTCGCCGATGCGGTTGCAATTTGATCGAAAGATGCTTCATCTTGAAGATCCGCTTTTTGTGACCCTGTCAGTTGCGGCCAGCTCAAAGATAATAGAAAAACCTACGTCGAAAAACAACAGTATCAGTTATGTGCAACAATATAAAAATATGTAAGTTGAAACGAATTAAAACAAGTTTATTATTAAGTATTAATTCTATATTTTTACTATAGCGTTGCTTGGGAATATGGAAGTTGTTTTTAGTTTTAATTAGACATATTTTTTTCTGTTACATATCTATCCCATCTTAAGATAAAACCGAATCGGAACTATTATTTGTATCAATCATTTATTAACACTAGAACTACCAAACCAGTCAAAATGACTGGTACACAATTTTTTCCAAAAATTCTCCAAGTTTATAGAAGAGTCTTGGAACAAATATTCTATGTCCATCTTAAAAAAACATAAATCACCGAATCGATTATATTTTCCGCCTCTCGGTCCCTCCTTTTTCAAAGTACTTATTTAATATTTTGAAATATGATTGATTTAACGCCGGTAGTTCTAGTGTTAATATCCATCGTTGGTTACAGTATTTGTACTTTTCTTTCACAATATTTTATATACCAAAATAAAGCACGTTTGCCCACTATTATAATAAGGATGAAATAGTGGAATTTGGGAAAATGTTGTTCTTTTGTGAAAAGCCGATAATTAGCACATTATAAGCTCAATTTGATACACCAAATAGATAGCCGTATTGCTTTCTAACTTTCTAAAATATGCTTTTATATTACATAAATCATTTTTTTAATTCTTATTAATATTCTGCCTTACTTGCAAATTGACATCATACAATTATTGGGAACTGTAAAGGGCCTGTGCGTCATATCCGCAAATCGTACCATCATAAATCATCAACATTTCAGATGAAATTTTCACGAAAAAGTTATAACAGCTGTTGTCTGTTTTGAAGGAAATCTATTACTTTAATGTAAATACTAGAAATTTTATCAACAAACCCAACATCAAATTATCATTTTGCAATGCTCTGTATATAACTTATCGCTGAATGAAACATTTAATAGTCATTACTCGAAACAACAGAAAAATAATTGTACGCTCTTTACATGTCCTTAACATAATGAATTAGGCTTATTAGTCAATTAGCCAAAGTCAGAAAATTTTTCTGCTCGTTTCCTGTGATTTCTGAATTCCAGAACCAATTATAAAACTTAAAGCAAACTCAGGGAGAGCCGCGATGTCAAACTATAAAAGAAGAAAGCGCTCCGCTTATAGCGAAATTAAAATAATAACAGTTAAGCGGAACGATTGGCGAAAATAACTGGCAGTCAAGGAGCTGACCTAGAAAAGAAAAGCAGACTAGAAAAGTAAAATGTGAAGGAAGATGTGTGCACAACAGGTAAGAACTGAATGTGCACGGAAGCACATCCTCGTGGGCTTTCCCACTAGTTCAAGAACGCTGAATTGCACTTGACATTAACGAGATATGCACATGGCGTAATTAAGAATTTAACATTTATTCGTCAAAGGGCATTATCGATTATTAAAATATGACATTGGGTAATATACCATAAAGTACAGAATGAATCTAATGATTGGTTTAGTCATTTAGAGACTTTTGGTAATCTTTCATCATTTCGCTATAGGAGGCGCCAATCGAAACGCGTTCCTGCTACATCAGTACGTGTCGTTAATAAGACTTAATAATTACTGAAATTATAAAAACAATTTGTTAAAATTTCTGTGATATTTTGCGGAAGTATTCTAACAAGCGTTGGATCATTTCATGAAGAGAAAATGAAACTGTACCTCTGAGAAAAAAATTGTTATCATTGGTTATAGTTACGACCTCTAAATTGTCTTGGGTGAATTTAACACGAATAAGTGACACTAAATTACACCGTCCTTTGAGAAAGTCATTCTTTCACAGATAAATATTAGTTATTAAGTACGATTAATATGGTTTACCATGTGAAAATAATATAATTTCTCTTTATCTAATTCACAAAGAAAGAACAAACTATTCTGACGTATCCGCATTGTATTTCCATGCAAATGGAAATCTTTCACAGCGTTTTCTGTGCAATTTCCAAATTCGCCCTACATTGTCGACTGCCACAATTCTTGAAAATGAATGTATGCTAAAGTACCATAGACGCAAGTAACATACAAGCACAGTATTTGTGTTAAATTTGACATGTTTTCACAACGCTCCCGTCTACTTGAAATAACAGTTACCATCCATGTTAAACGTACTATCAACAATCACCATACACTGCATTATAGTTGCACTTCCACCAAGATTCTTGGTGTCACGTACTTACAAGATAAAAGAACATTGTTCTCGTTCAAGCCGGCACACCAATTCAGCTTCAAAATAAAAGGATCACAGTTGACGACGAGGACCGGCTGTCACTAAGATTCGCGTGCACATTGATCTTGGTGGCAGACTATCTTCTCGGTCTTTATTAATCCAAAAGACCTTGCGAGGTGAACTTCTACGCGAGAACTGAGCCACATAGTAGATACGCGATTTTCTTTATACACTCTGGTAGCCAAGTGAAAAATATCGTTCTAAATATTATCCTACAGTCCAACAGCCGGAGGATACTTTCATTCGCGACACGCGACCAGCGATTGGAAAATTGTTGTCCATACAATGATACCTAATGTGATCTTCCAATATCCCAAGAGTCCGCTGATACATATATTCTTGAGAAATGATACGAACTTTTAATTATATCGCAATAACTGCCCTGCTACATAACAATAAGAAACAATACATTGCAGGATTTCTTATCAATTGATACTTGCTATAACATACAAATGCTTCGAAGATTACAAGTTAAGGGAAGAATTCATGACTAACCCTTTAACCCATCCAGATCGACAGCAAAAATAGGTAATTCACGATACAGGAACGTATAGAGCACGGAGAATACAGCTTAGACAGTCAATACTTTCTCAGCTGCAGTTTTATGCGCTCTAGAACACACGCATTATGCAGAGCGCACCTACTCCTCCCAATGCAGCCAGTTTCACACCGTAGAAACGATGGTCTACGTCGATGTACGGTTTCGTTGCTACCAGCGAGAACGTTTCGACTGTGTAAGGAGGCATTCGCAGATACTACAGTTTAATGCTTTGTGTCTAATTGCCATGGTTCGTAGATGCGCAGAGATATCATCGGCGGCTCTCGTTGTGAAAACGTGGAATTAACTTCGCCCTAAGACTATCGCGGGTTGAATTTTTGTTCATCTAAAGCTGACAGACAATTAATGTTAATTACTGGACGTAACGTTACAGTGTGATATGTATCTTTCGACGCGTTCTACGACGACGATTTTTTAATTTCATTCTCAAGAGATCTTCTCATTCTTAAAATTTTCATACTGTACATGGTTGTATCGTGAAACTAAAGAAAAGTTTCCATTAGAAATTTCATGTACATTTTTACTTTTCTCGGGTACACTAATTGCTTGATTGTAAGATAGAGTACCGTTGATTATCATAACTACGGATTCAGTTGAACAATGAACATTCGAAGAACAATGAAATCTATATTTAACCCTAGAATTGGGATGACTTGAGTCTTCTTGTGAAAGATTTAAACGGGGAGTTGTTTAAACCTATACATCAACTCACACATTAATTTTGAAAGAGATAGTATTTTTAAGAGAATTATATCATTATTTACTATATTATCTCTTTGTAAATAAGTTAGTGGATGCTTTTACATTAAAACAGTGTTTATTTACTTATAAAAAGGTAAATAGTATTGTAAAGTAATTATGATTACGTAAGTAATTATGAATGCTTAATTTGAAACTAGGCTGAATTCCTTTTTGATTCTTCGAATGTTAAGCACACACGGAACAAAATACTGTTTGTGAAATGTGATCTGCATACGTGGTTTCTGCGTTTATGACACATTTGTTTCGATATCAATAAATTTTGTCGGGTTTCGATTTTTACTTCTCTCCATTGTACATTGACAGCATCTCCCCTTCGTTTTGTTGATTTACTTTTGTTTTATTCACTATTGCCATTCCCATGTAGTAAGATGGATTACAGAACATCAAAGGGTGGAAACGGACACGGGAGACAAAAGTATGCTGGACGCGTATTTTCTTGGCAATGGATCCATTCGATAAATGATAACAAAAACTATTGCATACCAACATTTCGAGTCTGTATATGAATTCAGAGAGTAGCTATGAGGTAAATTCAAAATATCAATTTTTGCTGTACTTTCTTTTCTTTATGGATTGCAAGACGTTTGAAAAAATGTTGACATATTCGAAATACGTCAGAACATTTGGAGGTTTCTTTTTGATTTTTTTCGTTGAAAGTACTGTTTGAAAAAATATGAAAAATAGGAAAAAATGTAGAGTGCGTACTAAAGTTTTCAAAGTACAACTTTTTTTGTCCTATTCGTAGCCATAGTACATCGCAGTTAAAAAAGCCGAAAACAAATTTTTTCAACATAATTTGGACAGAAACTCGATCAGTATTCGCAATTTTTGCACTTTTCTTCTTCAGTATTATATTAAGTTGGAAACTATGAAACGGGCGTTGAATAAAAATAAAAATAAAAAACAAAAAATGCAATTTTTCACACTATTTATAATGTTTGATGGAAATTATATTATATCCTTCAAATAGGAAAGAATAATGGATCACTTCTTTGACATTCCACCATATAGTAACCATAATCTTTTTTTGATGAAATTTCGGCTTAGGGGTGTTTCCTGGGGGTGTATTCTTATCTACCCATTTGCTTGATTGTCTTCAGTTATCATACAAAATTCACTTTTCATCACAAGTGATGATTTGGTGTAAAAACGGCAATCGTGTATTGCGAAGCAACAAAGATGCGCACTTGCTCTTGCGGTCGATCATCTGCAGATGCGTCAGTTCGTACGGCACATATGACTTCAATTTTTTTACTTTCCTTATTGCACGCAGATGTTTTAACACAGCCGTACGGCTAGTTTCTACTTTAGACCCAAATTCAAGAACAGTTGTGTGTGAATCGGATTCCACAGTCGCCCTTAATTCCTCGTTATCAGTCTGGGCCGGTAGTCTTCCTCGAGGCTCGTTGATGGTACTCAAATTGCCAGAACGAAATTTTTGGAACCAATATCGAGCATTTTTTTTATTAGTGGACCCATCTCCGAATGCGCGATTAATGTTTATCGAAGCTTGAGCTGCGCTATGATTCAATTTGAATTCGTACAAGAAAAGTGCATGTAAATCGCTTTTGTTACCATCTGGTTTCGGAGAAAAATAAAATAAAAATGGGATACAAACACGAAAAATTTTTATGAAATGAGTAAGAAGAATACCTTTAAAATTTATAAATAAAAATATCGTGGGCACGTTACAGTGAACCTCTCTCAGTCGCAGCTGAACAGTGACTAAACAAAAACGCCCGTTTCATAGTTTCCGACCTAATATTATGTGTACTTTTACATACAGTACTATACAGAACGTGTAAATGAAAAGAATTGGATTAATGCAGTAATTTATAAACAGGATTCAAAGAATTGAGTTTCTTAAATGTAAAACCATGTTAAAATATATTGATTTATTCGCTAATGACGATACAGTATACAAAGATTGCATATATCGTGTCGTATAAAATCCTTAAAAGCTAAACTTCATAAGGTACCGTTTTGAAGTGAATAGATTTGGTTAGTTTATCATAGGTACAACGTCAAAGCAACGAACGTGCTTTAGATTCTGCTTGTTTCTCGAAATCTCCGACAGTTTAACTACATGCTGTTGGAAGATCTCAAAAAATTAGCACGCAGGTACTTATCCAGGCCCACTCCTAAAATAGCACACAATAAGTGCAATTGCACAATCCCGCGTTAAATACTAACGAACCACTATCGCCGAACAATCGATACTTAATTTTATCGTGTTCGCAATGACAATGGCACAAGGAATCATCCCAGAATGCGAAAGCAATCATGTGCCAATTTGTAATCATTGGTCTTCGTTATTTCTCAACGTCTTCTACAAAGGAATCAAAATTATATTGATTCCTTTGATATCAATATTAATGTAAATACAGCCGTACCTCGATAACTCAAATCTGTAGATAAGAAAACGGACAGTACAACCCGAAATTTTAATTTTCGTAGACTCATGTTATTTATCATACGTTCAATATGTAATTCACTACTATAATTTAAATTCCGAAGAATGTCGATTTCTATAAGTTTATTTAAGCATATAAGTTACTCGATCCTATCAGATTGTCGGCTTTGCAATTGTCACTTTTTTATTTTTATAATATGTGTCAGAATCGTTTTTGGAAACTTCTTTCTTAATATCGCCGAGGCAAATGAATTCTACATGAAAACTTCAAATATTAACGTTGACTGAAAAAGCGAAAGCAACTTTCTGAAAAACAAATTAACTTTTCTTATATCTCTCACTCTAAATCTCGATAAAATTGAAACCCCTATAAGTCACGGACTTTCCCTTCCCTTAATATCTGAGTTATCGACGCACGACATTATAAAACGTCAGTCAATTGTTTCATTAATTTAAATAGCATTTCCTCAAAAACGAGGGCTTAATGCTTGATCTTATAGCTGGTGAATCTTGAATCTCCCAAAATCTGAACGTTCTTCACCTTCTGCCGACCGTTGGGCTTTTGCTCGGTGTATTTGCTATCGAAAGTCTTTGGCATCTCCAAATTGCTAGTCTCGTAACTCGATTTTCCGCTGTACGAATTCGAGACATAGCTGGGCTGTTCACGAGCATCGTTTTGCGTTAAACGTATCAGGTCTAATAATGGGCTTTTACTTGGAACTGCATTTTCAACTTTCTCAGCCTGTTCCGTACCAAGATCATAGGTCGAAGGTCGAGCTAATTCTTGAATACTATTGGCGTATTGGATCAAGTACTGCTGAAGGAGAGCCTTCAGATTTATATTTGTCGTAGTTTTAGGTTGAATGGGTGAGGCACCATCGACTCTTAATATAATAACAGGTATCAGTGAATTGCCAGCTTGAACGAATGTCGGCTGAACGTTCAAAATAGAGGATGGATTCTTAATATACTGCGAAATCGATGGATTATAATTTAGAAGATCCGAATACTGTAGATTAGAATAATTGTTGGGGTCCTTACTGCTGGTATCTTGCTTCTTTGAATCTCCGCCTGCTGTAAATATCGTTTTCAGATAATTCTTCACCTTCGGATTGTATCTCGATAAAACGTCAGAAGAGAGCTCACCTGAAGGAGTGAAGAAATTCGTAAAACTCGTGGTACTGTTAACGGTAGGCTCTGTCGTGTAGACATCATTGTATTCTGGATTGGGATTGTTAACCATATATTTAGAAGAGACATCCTGATGAGAATAGGAAGCTTGATAACTTGGTCGTCTATTCTGTTTCGTGTTCGTCGGCACGGAGGAGGAAGAGGATGAGAAAGAATAGGAAGTGGCAGCGTCATCGCTAGTCATCCCTTGCGGTACCATAGTCTGCTTCTGCATCACTAAATTCTGATAGCCCAATCGATAAACTTGTTGCTGCGGTAAGCTCGAGGATAAAGAATCCGAGGAGATGAATGGACTTGCTTCCTGTCTGGCCGATTCGGGACTCGTGGGAAACTGTACAGGCCTTTGGGAAAATATTCCACTCTCCGTCGAGCCGGAATCATAAATTGAAAGGGAACTCGGAGATTTCGTTTGCTGCGGCACAGCAGAATGAGGATACTCCGATGTTTCCACGTAAGTAGCTGGCGGAACGTCTGACACCCTGCCGTCTGGATATTTCCAGAAAATCTTATTCTCGTATCGTATTCCATTTTCCACGGTGTATTTCGGGAGGTTTGGATGGCGTGTAGGGTTCCTCGAGAAATGGGAATTAAAATTCAATGGGCTAACGGTCGAGGTCTCGACGCTCTGACTGTGAAAACCGTAGCTGTTAGGATTCACGTTCGATTGAATATTCTGTCTCTGTTCCGAGTAACCCAGCGTGTTTATTCTAGAGGGTTGCCGGGAAAATGAATTCGAGGTGGCGTAGTTAAAAGAGTTTCCTCGCGAACCTGCGTAATTTAACGGGTTTGCTGTTACGTATCTCGTTGACTCGGTGGAACTGAAAACTAAGTTCGACGGAGTTATGGTGCTCGATACCGTGTTCCCTCTGTATCCTAAATTTTGTGTACCATATGGACTGACCGTTGGATTTGGCGTTGAAAGGTAATTTTGATAGCCGAAATTGGGACTTGCAGTAGCTTTGTGTAATTTTGTACGAAGTCCAAAAACTGATTGAGATTTTAGCGATACTTCGGGATTTAAATATTGCAGACTCGAGGGAGTTTGTGCAAAGGATGATCCGACGTTAAACACGTTATGATGCGTTCCGTACGGTCTGGAAATTCCACTAGTCTGGCCAGTAGGTTGGACTTTTTCAATTATAGTCTTTGGCAAGAAAGGGCTGATCGATTCCTCGATACTAACAGTAGTTCCTGTTTTCCCAGCGGGAAAGTAATAGTTGTATCTCGATGATTGCAAACTATTCTTTTCGAGTCCATAACCAATGCCATCGTTAACCGTGCGCTTCGATTTTTCTTCGGAAGTGACGTTCTCATCGTCGGTATTGTTGGCGAAGTCTAAAAGAATAATGGGCGGTAAAATCGGCAGTTCTTCGGAGGATTGTTCCTCTTCGACTATCTGCTCTTCCGTGTCCTCGATGTCCTCCACTTTCAACGATTCATCTTCAACGTTGGCAGTGTAGTTCCAACCGTTGTCCAGCTTCGAAAGATCCCTACCAGATGTTTTTGCCTGGCACAATCCAATTATAAGTAGTATTGTGGCAATCTGGAAATTAAGAAGATGTGTAAGAAATGGTTTTCTATTCGAATAATGCACGTAACTACGCATTCATTATCGATCTTAAAGTTTAATGCTCTAATAGTCATAATTTTACTTTCACTTCTCCTTCCCCTCTGAAGGTATGCACGTGTACGCGAGCGTACCTTTGTTTCCGAAAGGCATACGTGAAGAGATCTGACCGATGATTGAGTGAAATCTCAATATTCTATACAATACTGTTATAAAGGTCGACCTTGGTATAGAAAGAGTATGAATGTTGAGAAGGTCAAAGCTAAAGTCAAGTGCGCAACTCTGACCGAAGAGAACAGGTTTTATACGCTACGCATTTACGATTTTCACCGCTTTCTTCAATAATCACAGCCGCAGAAATATTTCTGCTGTCCATGTCGACGTTCTCTTCAGGTCGTACTGGTACTACCAGACATTGAGAATATTCATAAAAATTATTATATATTCCATACGATATATAAGAGAAAGCATATGACATTATATACGGCTGACGATAATTAAGTATACATTATGAAAAGGTACGTTTGGCACGACGACATAATATTTTAAAGTTTTATTATCTTGTGTCAAGCTGTGTTCGACATAGATTTTATTGTAGATAATTTTCTGTCAATGTAATTTCGATATTGAGATGTGGTCATTGCACTCTGGATGATTATGCAAATATAAGTTTTTATGAGCACAACTAAGAACATAAAACATAAGAATTGTAAACAGAGGGTCATTCCACTCCATAAATCTTATAATGACAATAATATTTTGTATTCTTTTTTATAGTACTTCTTTACATTATATAGATTTTATGAATTTTTTGCATTCTGCAAATTTTCATAAATAATGAAGATCCGTTATATAATGATAATCATGTTTTACATTTAATCGAAATATCGCTGAATATTTATATAATAGTTACTCCTATTATCAAAGAAAAATAAACAAATTGAAATTTTAAGAAAATTGGTTTTAGATAGATAACAACAGACTAGAAATGTGATGTGAATCGTAGAATGTTAATATATCGATAGAATGGAACATCGATAATATTGAATTATCTTTAGTTCCTACGGATATACTTTCTCAAGATAATTTCGAAATTAAACGGGAAGAATTATATGTTGCTTTCCCGGGATGAGCCCTTCTGCGCGACACGAAATCAGACGTTACCTAATAACGAACAGGACCGACGGATTTTATGGCGATTGGAGAGTCTCTGTTCCTCGAATATCTTCAAGGACTTTCACTGACTTGCTCAAGAGCATCTGCCATGGCTACTTCGCCATTGCGTCTCTGTCGGACCAGCACGTTCGTGGACGAAAGAAAATCAGAAACACTTTCTCCATAATTACGTTCGATTCAGGGAAGCGATTGTCCTGTCGAAAAAAGTTAACTATCTCACCACTAGCGGAGACCGTAGACTATCCCATTAATCGATCGAAGTCATTAATGTGACATTGATTCCAATTACATATATTCATTCATACTTTTTCTTTCGTCAAGATTAAAATTAGCCCAGCTTCATACAAGATTTCTGAAGGCAAAGAAATATTAAATTTGTTAAATCGGCGTAGAAATATTTCAAACATTTGCCATACATAAAGAGAATTACTTGAAATTCATTAACTGTTTAAGAACTTTTGGAACTTAGCTCCATCGTGGCGAATAATAGCTGTGGAAAATTCCGTAGAATACCGAACCAAGGAAGTTAAGTGAAACAGAATGAAAGTACTACGAGTACGTGCATAGAACTAGCACAAAGTACAGACAAGTGATTTATATTTTCATAATTAACTCTTGGAAGAAATAACACAAGTAATCGTTCATAAAGAACAGACGATATACAAATTAGAATCCATGCGCTTAAAACTATTATTCGCACAACCGTGCTTATAATTATTCTGTGACTTCAAATCAAAGTAGATTTCGAAAATTTTTAACTGCCATCTAAACGACGAAATATTACTGTCGACAGCTAATTTTACACCACTAGAATTTTAGTGAAAGGAGTCCAGTAAAATATTTAATAATGTACAGGACTACGAAGCAAGCTATCGAGATTGCAATAAATATCAATAAAATGAAAAAAGGAAACCGTGACATGTGATGGCAGTTAATTAAGTACAACATAGTATGTCTACAATGCTGGCATAATTTCACTGTCTTCAAAAGGACAGTAAGTTGGACTCAGAAGCTATTAAATAAAAATTCAAATTTTAAGAAACTTTGTTGCTGATAATTTGCTAAGTATTCCTTCAAAGTAGTTCCGCATCTAATATAATGGTATACGTATAATTTTTTAAACGATAGTAAATAAAATCTTACAAATTTAATTACCATCAAACGATTCACAGTTGTTAACATATCCGAGCAAGAGCTACGTGAAAATAAAGAGCAGTGCATCACATGTAACCGAAATAATTGATGGTGTTGTTCGCGACAGGTTTAATCCTCGACAAAGTTTTCATCGCAGCCTGTCAGCAACATATATTTCCCTGTTTTCCACCACGCGCCAACGATTACGGTATCGTCAAAGAAAAAAAGACGAAACCGCATTTACATAGCGCGAAGAACACGAATTTTCCACTGACAACATTTTTCCACTCAAACGAGAACGTCATAAAGCATAGAGGAATTATCATAACACTTACTTGTCTCCTAGGGAGCTTCATGGCGATAGATGTTAAAACCACCTTGCTTCGCGAACTTGTCGTGTGTGTTTGGTACTGATGATGCTCAGGCCACAGCATCCCACCTTATATGCCCTCGCTTCGGGAGTGAGAAGGACGCGGTCATTATAGTTTCACCACTGTCAGGTGGACGCTATCCACATTCAATATGTACGGGAAGACACTTGCCAGTAGCGTAGTGATACCGGATAGAATGTATGCTCATCCTTCGAAAAATGAACGGACGCGAAAGTGAGGCGCGTGATCTGATTTCCAGTTAAGGTATGTCTTTTTCGACAAGGGGATTAATGATCGTCTGGAATGGGATGGGTAATTTTTTTTACCTTAATTACTTAATTATATACGGAAGGTAATTTGTAGCGTGTCGCATTAATTAAATGCTCTGGTAAGTTATGTTAGAATTGTGGTACTTATTTTATATCGAGACATGTTACTTTCGTGATGTCCTTGAGGGGGTAAATGCCATGTATGGTGGATGTAGATAAGAAAGTAGCTTGTATTTCATGTATGTGGAAACTCTGTTACGCGTCCTTATTACGTAATGTAGATATTAGAATATTTCTTTCGGTATGTTGTTTACCATTTTTGTGACCAGTGTTTTAGTGAGGTGAATAAGGCGAAGGAGAAGTGAAAATAGTTTATATGGTTGCAAGGGAAATATAAATATAACTGTTGAATGAAATTGTAATCCTGTGGAGCAGAAATTTTGGGAATGTAATTTCTAAAGTCTACACCATTGGTTCTTCTTTGCAGCATCAGCTTTCTCGTTTAGTCTCGTTGCCGATACATACATAAATAGCAATATTCGTACACGAATTCTTAGTATCAACGGTTCTCTTCCTGTAGGTAGACCCGTGCCGGATGTTAATTTTACGGTCACTGCATTAACTCCAATATTATACCAGAACATTGGGATCACAGAAATTGCTTGGCAAATTGTGTTATAATCGCGGGATTTACTGTTCCGTTGCCTATAATACCGAGATTTAAGTCGCGGATTTATTTCGCTATATGCCTCCTCGATTAGTCTTTATAAAATAATGTTTCCCCGATATAATGCGATATTGGACATTTTCAGAATTTTTCATTCTATCCATTTCGACCATCTACATCATAATATAAATATTTGTCTACTTATTTTAATAATAAATAGAACTTCAATTTGAACGAGCCTCTTTTAGAATTTTCCGTACATTATTTCCATCCATCAATAGTTTATAAATTTTATCGCATGTTATATAGAATATACTTTACAAATAATATTCCCTTTTTGATGTGAAACGTCGTTATTTAGAAACTGAAACGTAACTGTGCTATAATATCGAAGCTGTACGTATATCAGGTACATTCGCAAAAAAGTCCGCCGATTTCTTCCAGAGGTTTCGAAGAAATTAGATGATAATTAAAACATGGCGAAAGTTAGGACAGACAGATATAATATTTCATGATTTTTTTCTGGATTATATAAAAAAGCGCATGTATACTGTCGCGTAGATTAATAAAAGTACGCGATACGTTGAGCACTTCCGCCGTTTTCAAATCGCACAACTTAATCAAAGTTGATTGCCCCATCGACGGAATTAATTATCGCAAATGTATTGTATGCAGTGCAAGTAAAAGACCATAGGAAACATGTGCTACTCCCACATTAATCAACGAAATATAATGAATTACCGTTGCACGAATTACGAAGTAATTATCGTATAAATTAATGATAAAGCAAATACTAATCTAAAGAATATTTTTATCAAACTAACACGGCTTCTCGTCTGAGTGATACGTCGGGAAATTGAAATTTCTAATAGATATTATATCACATGAAAAATTAGAAAAAATCGTATACTTGTGTAACTGAAATAATACTACAACAGATATTTTCGAACAATTTATTAAAAACGGTATAAAAAGGTACACCCATACGTCTATAAAAGTAACAGAGAAAGGTGAAACACAACATTCACGCTTTGCCACGATCTCCGATGAAAGACTAGATACCACGATGCCTTCGTTTTTCGGCATACTTTCAAGGTCGTGTATATGAATGCCTCGATCATCGCAATTCCCATTAGCGTACGCTTCGACGCTTTACTGACCGTTATCTTTGACATTCGTCAATGATCATTTTAATAGAGTCTCTTTATTCCGATTTGCGTTTCTTGTGCAAGAAATTGTCTTTCGACGGGAGGAAACCACCTTCTAATTTTATCGGCCTCTCGCGATATCTGTAAACGTTGTTGAAAAACTAGGTTAATTGCGCGTAGCGGAAGTCAAGCCTTTTCGTACCTATTTACAGGATGACAGCGTACCTGGCACTGTCCTGTGCTGCAATTAATTTGCTTGGGACATAAGAGTCGAGTAGAGACCTCGGTTCAGATATGCCGACATGATTTTGCGATGGAAAAGATTCGTCCTCTTGAGAAGAAACGGGTAATAATGAAGTGACTTCGGACTTGAAATCACTAGGAGGTAATTGAGGTGGTATAAAGTGCGAGGTTGGTTCATCGGGTACCTGTAATCGTAAGAAGCATTGTAATGATATTTGGTTTTGTAATAGTGTAAGTAGTGTAATAGATTTAAGACACTCTTAGAATGTGAAAAGTAAAACAAGAATATATAAGATGCTTGTATACTTTTTGACGTTAGGGTAATCTAAGAAGAATAATTACACAAGGGATTTAATATAACTTATACTTATGATAAGACTGTAATTGTTTTTTAGTGCATTATAATTTTATGTATTACTGCATATTTGAATGTATGGCCATTAAGCTTACTGTAAATTGAAATTTTCTATTCTTTAAAAGCGGTGCGTTAAAATAATATATCAGGATTTTCAAAACCCTTTTGTTTCTTTAGTGCGTCCTAATTTTATAATTAAATTAATTTTACAAGACTTTTTTTATTATCATTTTCCATGGATAAATAACACTTCGATTAATGAACTGTCTAAAATTTTTCACAATTCCTACAAATGAATAATAAATAATGCTTAAAAAAATACTTTTATTAATGTAATCTGAAAACTCAAATATTTGCGTTTAAAAATTATTTTACACCCATAAAGTGGAGTCGTAGTTTTAAGCTCAGCAGTGATACACTTTTATGGCTCACGTATAATAACAAATTGTATCAACTTTATGAAAGCTGCAGAGTAACAAACATCTGAAGGCTGTGATGGCAACAAAGATGAATTTTGGTTTCTTTTTGGGTTACGTTTGGGAAAATTCTTCCATATGTATGCCATAAATATATAATAACTATTTTATATCACATATCGATTTATATCGTAGTCATTAGAAAGATTAGGTCTTTAAATAACATTAGATGTTTTGAATAATGTTAGCATCTGCACATAACTTAAAGTAATATATATTGTAAGTAAGCAATATATATATACCATTTATATACCAACATTATTCGAAACATCTAATGTTATTAAAAGACCTAATTTTTTCAATGAGTATGATATAAATCTTAAAGAAATAAATCCCTCGATAAGAGATCAAACAGATGTAATCTCAGAAAAATCGTAATAAAATACTGAATTTATCGATTATTCTCGAAATTGTTTTCGGAGTGCTGTCGACGTTCAATTTGTTATGAATAATGTAGAAGCAGTAGCACATATTGCAGAATGTTAATTGCGCTAAACTTTCAAATCTACTGTTTTATATTCCACAACCATAAATTTAAACATAAGAACAATCCGGTATAACCCAATACTTAGTATCATCCTATGAAATTCATTACATCGAATTTTTCTCTGTCTCATAAACTATATCTTATAAAGTAGCAACTCTAACGCAAGGAAAAAGATCTGAAGCATAGAGGTATGAAAGAGACATGAAAAAGCATAGAGTACAAAAATTGCAGGAAAAAATCGAAAATTAAAAGTTTCTTCTAACCTTAACATAATTTTGCGAGATACTCTGGCTAGCTTGTTGCCGTAATATATGTTTCGGCAAATTCTCAGCAACTTGTGGAGCTTCATACAGTTGTTGTGGCGGGGCGCTATATTGCTTTACATTTCCATGCAAAGAATTGTCCTGCAAGTATGTGGGTGGTCGAGAATAAAAATCACTATAAACCGGAGTAGCATGCATGTAAACTGTTGCTGGTTCACTGTAAACCAATTGCGGTACGTATTGCGTTTGTTGTGGTATGTAAGCTTGCGTGTACAAGTATTGCTTCCCTTGAGCGTACGACTGATCCGGGGGAAGATAAATCGGTGCGCTCAATAACGGAGAAGTTGTGAACTTTTTCGAAGTAACAGGGCTACTGTATGCTGCACCTTTACTTATCTAAAACATTGAAAACAACACTTTTGTAAATTGAATATAATTTCGTAGAATTTTGCATATTACAGGTAGCGAACATTTGTGGCGATGCATTAATACAATTACAATTAAACAACAAGAAACGGAGAAAAAAGGAATTAGCGAAGGATTTAATCCGTACGCAGATTTATGTTGTATCTATATATATGTATGTTATAGCTTTATATTGTGTTTTATATGACATCTACATCGTATTGTATCGTATTTCCGATATAAAAGTGTTGTATGAAAAACTTAATTTTAACTCATTTTTAATACATCTTTTCAATCTAATATTATATTGATTTAAGGGAACGGAATTGCTATAATATTATTTCTTGCTATTTTTGGTTCCATGCACGGTATGTTTTCACAAATATTTATATACTTGTTGGATATTGATAAATTTATTTATACCAATGAATTTAATCATTATATTATCCGTTACACTGATGCTAAAAATAATTGCAACAGAAGAATTCTACTGTTTCCAGTTAATCCATTAACCCATGACAATCCATCTTTATTTATCTCTTATAGGAGAAAAAAATTTAATTGTTTTAATTATTGAATGTACTATATTATATAATATTCGTAAAAATAGTTATTCTGGTCACAGGAAATATATTCCATTGCAACAACTAATTATATGGGGCGTTCCAGAATTAAATAAACATTAAACCAAATTCTCGAATGCAGTTCTTACTTGCCGTAAGGATAAACAAAAGAGAATCCTAGGATTACGGATTCTCAAAAGTTTGTCTTCAAAATTACAAAACACTTTCCATTTGCAACAGGATTTTGCAACGACCTGTATTTAAAAGTGAAACTAATGATCGTGTGTGACACCAAAATCAACCCTCATCAATCTGGAATTCCTTTTTTTAAAGTATTTGTAACTTAAATCAAAACGTTGAATGAAAATATTCTTCTTCATTTCCATTGTACAAGTTCAGACATCTGAAGAAGTGTTTTACACGGAAGATCTCTAATAGCTACATTGTTAAGAGTATCCGAAACACCTCGGTATTGATTTTCAGTTCAGTAACGATTCATCGAAAGTATTTTTCCAACAATTATGTTATAGCGAGTAAAATATGAATTTAAAATTTAAACTTTAACTCTTTCTAGAATACCTCTACATTTTGATGCATACCTTGGTAGTATAAGCTGCAGGTACACCCGTCGTATACTTGGAGGCATACTGAACCTGATACGACGGCTTCAACGGAATCGGTTTTTGACTAAACGCTGAAGTATATATAGGAATGGATACTTGTTCCGTTGCTGCTGAGGCAAGTTGACGTATCAAAGGTTGGGCCAAAAATCTGTTGTTTTTGACAGCGTTAACATCTATATTGGGATAATAAGCCAGAAGTTGTGTCATCGGGATGTCTACATACAGGGTTTCTGAAAAAAACGGTGAACATAAATATATTTAATCTAAATATCTTTTTTTTAATATTTAGATGGCATATATCATAAATACCCTTATTCTTCGAATACTTTTCCGTAACAGCTTTCTGCTGTATAGTTTGATATTGATTTCCAACCGTGACTTCCGGCTGATAAATCAATTGCTGCGGTTCGTAAACGTTCGGTGCGATTCCTTTTGTCGGCGATTGTTGCCGATATTCGCTGTAATATTGCAGCGGTACATTCTGTTCCGGTAGAATACCGTTTTGTTGCTGATAAGTTTGCTCCTTTACGGCGTATTTGCTTGGTTGAATGTAGCTTTCCGCAGGTATCTGTTTAAAGGAGTACGTGATTTTACATCAAACATTAATTAATATCGTTTGCTTTGATAACTGCAATATTTTATATCTTCATATTACAATACCGAAATGCTGTCAGTAAATAGAGATTCATTTTTGGCGAAAGAATAATATTTTATTTTATCTTGCCCTACATTTTGAATTTGCTGAGAGGTAGCGTATGTATCTGGCGAACTGGTCGAACCACTGTATTGACTTGGTATTTGATAGTGCTGCTGATTAATCTCCGGTTTTATTAGATATTTTGATTCATCCCCCCGCACAGTCTGAGCCTTCGATGTACTTTCCGCTCTCAGATTATCCCTCTCTATGTCTTCCAGATTGATTTTCTTCTCCCCGTTTATCCCGACGAACAGTAAACCAAGGATTAAATACACCCTCTGTGAAATTAAAAGCAAATATTAGGGAACGTAATTTTGTATCTTACGACAGTAATAGGAAAATAAAATATTCTTCATTAAGATTATTATCTGAGCACGCGTCTGCAGCTTGCTCCATATGATATGATAAATCAAATATTACAAAATACAGCAATATTCTACATCAATTTTTCGTGATATAGAATACACTTATTTATGAATATTATTGCACTATTGTAGTCATATAGCAAATCAAATTTAATATATTCATTCGTTCCTTCACCATTGTGATTTCTGGTAAAAAATGAACTTGCACCAAGTACACTTTCACTACTCGCGAAGTTCTGGGTCAAACATCCGGCATGGACCACTCTTTTATAGACTGCGTCCCATCGGCCTGATCGGGGAGGACCACTCCCGTGAACAAGTGTATCATTTCACGAATGCAAAAGTAAAAGTTTCTTTCCGCCGTCCCTAAGTGAATCTCGATGCAAAGTAAATTGCTATACGTATCATTGTCCCGGAAGTTACAAATAGTGGAAGAAAGCTGCTTTGTTAATTCCACGGCTCATTGTTTCTTGTGCTGCAAATGCTTCATCTTCTATCCTTGCTTGAAATACATGTTTTCGGAATCTACATGTGTTTATAATATACGTGTTACATATATATTTACATGAAACGAAAACGATTTCCATTTGCACACTTTTAAATACTTTTCTGAAAAGTTCTTTGAAATGTCGTTATCAACCCCTTGCTTTGTAACATCGCGACATTCGCAGGAAATGGAACAAAAGAAATAGGAATTCCAACAAATTGTCAAGATGAAAAATTGTATACGATCCAGATCCATTAAAATTGCTTTGACGCTTTCATTTTTACATAAAAATTTGTATTAGAGCTAATAATTAGTTAATAAAAAACTATTTATTTCACCAAATAGATATTTAACTACGGTACACGCAGGAATATAAAAAATCTTAAGATAAGAAATAATACTGAAAATGAATGAAAACCATAAAAATCGTGTTTGTATCACTTGATCGAAAAATTGTAATTATCATGTAAATTATTTTTGAAATAGTAATATGACTTTCTGATATCGCCGCTGATAATTTTCTTCTCGTACTCGCTCTATTATGTTAGACCCCCATTTCCGCTCATTTGTAATAATCATGAAGGATGTAGTACGTTAGGCTAAATGAAGAAACATTGGTTCCGGCGAGGCTGACTTACCATGTTGTGAAAATGTTAAAAAGTACAGACACGACACAAAGATGCTAGCACTACTATAAAACTACAGTAGACGTACGTTCTCTTATATAGCCTTTACCCCTACCCATTGCATCCCCTGTCGCGCAACGCTTCTCTGATGAATTGATGTTTGGATGATAACATTGAGGACCACGTGCCGAGCGGAGAATTATAGTGTGATTCTGGTAAAAGTGAAGGGACTAAATTGTGAACTATACCTTTCGCGCTTGAAAGCTGTGTAAATTCTGACATTTTCTAGGATAGAAAGGATTCAATGTCACGAGAAGTTAATGACATGCAATTTCGACTTCGATAATGAAACATTGATGTTGACCACGATAACTGTTTTTTCTCTTTTCTTTTGTAATGGTATTCAGAAACGGAGAATTTGTAGAGAAATGGGATGTAACGAAGAATTCGATTTAGTTTTTAAATTTTAAGAGATATTACAACACTTTCCGATTGTAATAATTTTACTCGACTTATATTTTAGTCTCAAATGATCTTTTTTATTGGATTAATTTTGATTTTGGAGAGCGATAATAATTCTATGTATTCATCTGGGCAATTTATTATCATTTAAGGTTATTGCTATTATAAATAAAATTTAATGTATGTATAACGACTACAAATTATTCAAGTAATTTCTACTAATTCATGAAAAATTAGAAAAGTATTATAATTGGAACTATGAACGGTTCATTTTTATCCATTGTATTCTCTTTTAAATCATAGGTTACTTTTATTATTAGAGAAAACTAAATATGTAATGATAGATAAGCGTATTTACAATAAATAATCACTTTATTTGCTGGGAAATTAAAGAAAAAGATGAAACTACAAAGGATTTAGTTTTATTGTCCCAATTCTGCTTTCAATTTAAAACTGTCACTATTTTAGATTAAGATAAATAAAAAACGGCAGAAAATAATATTCACATCATCGTTAATAATTGAGGATGAATTAAAAAAGTAATTGATGCGACAAAGGATTAGTTCCCATCATATAAAATAAATTCTTTGATCGTATGTTATGCGAATATGATTTCGGTAATTATTCAGGTGATTAATTTAAGAGAAAAGATGTTATTAAACAGCAATTTGTCGAACATTGAGCACCGTTACGTGTATATGTATCATTTACATTGGCGAACATGTACGCAGACACCATGAAAAGTGGAAGTTACCGACTCACATTCGATCGTTTGACATCTCATTATCATTCCCTCTTTCTAATTTCGACTACATTTATAATACTATGAAAGGCTCTGTATTAAATGTTTATCCCATTGTTAAAGCCTACAATCTCCGTATAAATCATTACTGGATTTTCACACGCCATAAAATCGCGTTAATTATAACACAAATTCGGCTGTTCATTAATTCTCTGATGTAACGCGTTCGTTTCTATTCCATATTCAATAAATTTCATGCGGAGAGATAACTAGCATCCCATCATTTATTTAACATTGTCAACCACAATCCGCAGAGATGAATGTTCGATTAAAAAAAAAGATTTCCCAGTGAATTGTATCGCAGGAATTGCTCGCAACGATTTCTAAAAAGACCAAAGAATTTACAGAATGAATCAAAGCATTCCAATTTGCAAACAGTACGGCATACATTTCTTTCTTAACAGGAAAGGTATTCGGAAAAAGGGATTTAAATGGAGACATGTTTATCGAACAATGGAACGGAAGAATCACTGTTCTCCAGGATTCTCGAGGACTCTTCTTTCAGAATCGTAAGACAAAGTCACGGGCAAATCGGCTTAAAAAGAATGTCTCTCTTTCGTGAGTTATCACAACGAAGGAATTCCAATGTATTCTCCAATACACCCGGAATAATAGTATGTGAAATACAAAGCTTCATTTCATTGGGCGGAGCTTTATCTCAGTCCTCCACTGTTACAGATTTTGAATAATCATTGGTTCCTACGTAACAGTTCTTGCGTTACCTATCAGTAATTTCATCCTACACGGACGAAAGAAATTTACTTCCAAGCTGAAGTCGTCAAGCGAAATTCGAAAGAAAGTGAATTAAAAATATATATCTATAGAAAGAAGGACCTGTAAACGAGGTATGCGTTTACTTTCCATTTTTTTATGACCGTGATTCCTAATGTAATGACGCCAAAAAAAACGCATACACACACACATCGATCTCATTCGTGAGGTTTTATAAAATTTGTTTGCTGCTAATGGAGAGGAGGACGAAAAGGAAAGGATATCTCGCAACGGCCGTCGATCTCTTTGTTGATCCCTCTCTTTGTACAGAGGCCTGACCGATTCGCAGTTGAACTGGACGAAGGCGTTTCCGCAAACCCTTTCTTCCAGCACCTGCAAGTGTATACCCGTCGAGGGAGAGGAGAAAAAAAGACTTTCTAACCGTACCCTGGGTGTGGAAGCGACCGTATACGCCAAATGGACTGATCTCTTAAACGATGGCCAACGCGCTCGCACTCGAGATGAATTAACTCCAATTAAGCCAAGACGCAACTTTCTCGGCCATAAGGTACGATCGAAATCTATATATATATGAAAAGAGCAGGAACTCTAGAAACCAGTCAGCCCGACATTTTCAGGATCGAGAATCGTAATTTCTCTGGAGCTGCCGAAATAAAAATACTCGGGATGTTTGACCTTTTCGGCTAATTACTTTCTCGAGTTTGATGCCCCATCGATATTCCCTGTTATCTGCTTTTGACGTATGATTATATCGAGATCTCGCATCGCTGTATAATTAAAAGAACACTGAAATTTCAGTGGAATCGTATGCCAATTGAGACCAGCCGCATTAAAGTGTATCAGCTGCATCGAACAAACAATTAAATTTGTGCCACATTTTTAAAAGCGGAAAATTAATTCCAATATGTTAAACGAGCCATCCGTACCATAATTCTACTTTTTAGCCGTTTTAACGATAAGATCGCTGTTCAAATATTATCTCCGAAATAGAAAGGATATTCCGGGCTGTAACGCTCGAAAATAAAACTACTCCGCCGTTCTTGTATCCCACTGCATAGACGTTCTTCGCGAGGCGTCCAAGTTTCGCGAAGTTTAATGAGATCTCGGCGACTTGCGGACAGAAAAGTTATAGCGCTGAGCTTTCAGGTCACCGTGTATGTTACGGATCGAGATCAAACCCGGCCGGCTGCGTGAAAGTAAGAGGCTTGGTTCGTCCGATTTTATTTTAGACCACCGACATACTCGCCGGGAATGCGAAAAATAAAGCAAAGCCTCTCGAAACCCGACGCTCTCTCTCACCTGCCGCGATGTTTCATCCGAGCGTTTCTGTCGGATCACCGTCTCACTTCCCCTTTCCATTGCCGCACCCGAACGATCGACCAGACGCGACGTTCCGGCGATCTGGATCTCTTTCTTCCATTACGCGGCAAACGCTCCGCCTTTCCGGGCTTGAAGAGGGCGTGAAATTTCGCCGAAATTAGAGGAAGTGACGGTGATTTCTCATCGGCCAGCTTCACTTCCTCTTTTGATTCTGAGGCATCGTTTTGTGAAATTAAAGAACAATGCGGTGAAATACGTGTAATTAGTGGAAAACTCGGATCTACAGAGAATCTTTTGATGGACGGATTTGAAGCTGAATTATTGAATATTTTTACAGGATGCGTTATGCGTGTCTACAGAGGTGCAATATATGCTGGTTAATAACGGGTGGTTTCCTTATCTGTTGATTTTAAGTGGTGCAACTGTGCAGATATAGAGATTCACGGAATTTATGCCGATTTAAATGATTACATATAGAAAAATCAGCCTTTTCAAGGATTGTAAACTTTTGATACGTTTCGGGGCAGGCGGATAACATTTTACCACCCTAGAGTCACACTTCGTTTAGGATCTACAGTTTTGAGTATCAAAATACCAATATAACAATATAGTTATTACGTAGAAGGAATTTTCCAGAAGTGGCAGCAATTAGATCATCGATTCACTATTGAGAAATCTAAATATCTGTTACTATGCTTATCAGTGTTCAAATAAATTCTCTAAAGTATTATACAATGGAAAAACTTGTATTTGTCATTTTTAATAATATTAAATGGGGAGATCCTCATTAAGCACGATTTTCTAAATAATAAATTGTATATGGTACACGAACGATTGAGATGGGTAGTACATGACCGAGTGAAAGAAAAGAAATCTTTTCTTGCGTAACACAGCAAAAATATATACGTTAGAAGAAAACGCCGCTGTTTGCATAGTCTCAAAGCAAGTTCCGCAAGTAACTGTCAGATATGAGTCGGAAAATGTATGGAAGAAGATCCTGCGATATCGTGGAAAATGAGAAGAGAATGAAAAGCATCAAAGAAAACATCAACGATCGTTTATTATTAACCACTATAGAGAACGAATACAAAATTTACATGCATATAGGACGCAAGAGGCTCATAAATAGTGATATTCTCGTAGCAGGTCGTCTATGAATACAAACGTAACAGCGAAGTTCTTTCTGCCAGAAAAAAAAATTGCAAACCACGAACGACAGCAATATTCGAATTTTACACAGCTATGCCATTACAATTGCCGCATATCATACTTAAATATTCCTTGCGTCTTTTATTCTCCAACCATAAACTTACAGATGCAGAAAATATGTTTTTCCTAAGTACCCTTCTTTTCGAATCGCACCTTTCACGTTCACGATCAATGGCTACATTTGTTCTGTTAGAGTATCACATGATATACCTCACAGCGATGAAAGTATCAACAAATACCACAGGCAAGAAATATATAATTGTTCCGGCGATTCGTTTCTCCAACTTCGCGAAGGTATTCACTTTTCTAACGGTTAATACATTACATATAAATGCTCTGAAGTTAAAGCTTCGCGATAAAATTTATGATCAACCTTACAATTATGAATTCATTTAAATTATAAATACATCTCACGTAACGGTGTATCCTAAAATTAATTAATTAAAATTAATAACTTCTTAATTATTAATCAACAAGTTTGCCAAAGGCGAGGAGATAATCTTTGATTTGTAGCACCGTATTCGTGTAGTTCCTTTTACACCTAACTCGAAGATCAACCGACGAACGATCCTTCGGAAATTACCCTTTATTCACCTGCTTGGCGCCAAAATTCACGTCCTCCAAATTCGTCTGATATTGTTGCGTTTGTTGCTGTGTTGTCAATTGCGAAGGAATGTACTTCGTATATCGATAAGTATACGGTCGTGGTGTTTGCACAGTAACGAAATTTTGATTCTGATAAGATACACCCTGGCCCTCGCCATCTTCGTACTTTTGTCCTTGCTTATTGTCCACCTGGCTCAGAGGATTGTCGAAGACTTGCGGTCCTTGAGAGGATTGATTGTCATAACTGTAATCGTTCATATCCGTAGGAATTTCATCTTTCTCTGGCTTATCTGGTGAAACATACGGCCCCGACGATTGATCCAAATTTACACGAGGCAGAGGAGCATATTTCGTAATCTTCATCAATGGCGTAGGTGTCTGTGCGAACTGACCAGTCTGCTGTTCGCCATTAACTTTACCAAGTAGATTGGGATTGATAACATAAGCCAATCCTGTTTTTGCAATAATATTCGGAATAGAAAGATAATTATGTGATTCCTTGTTATATTCATTCTGATTGCCATACACTCCATCGTTAACTTTGGCATTCTTATTATCCTCATATGCCGAATACTGTGTACCCTGCTGTTGAGAATTCTTATTCAAAAACCTCAACCAAGTTTGCGCCATCAGTTCCTCCAATTGTTGCGCCTTTGCGTACGAAGGTGGTAGAGGATAATCAGGACCAACGGGTTGTCCAGCTACGCTTACTACTCTGTACGTTGTCTGAGGCATTAACATCGGCAGATTTTTTAGCGGTATATTATTCACCGATTCCAATTGATTTTGCGGACTGTTCACTTTGTAAGTACTCGGTTGACCGTCGAGATCCTTTGAATTTCCCGAGACAAAATTCCCTCCGTCGACGTATTGATTCCCAGAGTCTTGATTCGAGTCAGCGTCCTTGGTCTTCTCCTTCCTGTTGGGTTTCTTCTCTTTGTCATCGTTCCTTGATTCCGAATCGTTGTCAGAGGAATCAGTGGAGCTTGGATAATCAGTGGCAGGAGGCGGTGGTGGTGGTGGAGGAAGTAAAGGTTGATTGTAGTAATTAGGATAGTAGTAAGGTGGTTGATAGTAGTAACTTGGATAAGGGGCGGAATATGGGATGGTAGAATACTGAGGTGAATTCATCGAGTACGGAGATGAATACGAATTGTAAGCGTTGTAGGCTCCACTTGTGTAAGGATATGAAAGTGAGCTAGGATACGGATTGTAATTAGGATAGTATGGATCTCGTGGATAATTGCTACTGAAACTGGCGCTATAAGAATCTTTTGCGTCGACTTTAGGCGCGTACAATTCGGCTGTCAAGTGAGTGGTTGTTTCCCTTTCGATGCCTCTTTTAATTAATTTCGGATTATATGGATACACCGGGAATACCGGGAGAAACGGTTCATCGTTTGGATCGTTGCTCTTTTCATAACGTTGAGCGAGAATCGCTGGTGATAGCAGCAAAATTATCTGGAAATATGCATTATTAGAGATATTTATAACTATCAGCTTTGTGATCGCAAACCACACAGCAAAAATTGTACAATTTAGTTTTACCGCGGTTAATATCCTGTTTCTACGGTACAGAACAATAATATAAATGTACATTTAAAAAATTGATACCATACACACGAAAACTCGGAAAGAAAATTGTGGTAAAAGTCATTTCGTCTTTGTACACATTCTTAAATAACAGAAATTAATGTTTAAAACGGTGGATACACCTTAAATTCTTCAAGCTAAAATGACTTATATTCAAAATGAAGAAAGGTTATTTTATCTTTCTATTATGATCACCAAAAAAATAGTTTTCTACCTTACATTATTGGGAAATTGAATTTGCGAAATTCTATTCATAATTTCTCTGGCAATTTCCTATTAAAATGTTAAAAATATCTTACAACAGAAATATTTATCTAGGTGCCAATATAATTGAAGATGTTAAGACAAAATGTATTTGCTACATTATTTTATGTATTTCACAAATTTAAAGAACTAAACTCTTTATAGAGTTCGTGTAATATTTTCGGAAAGAAACATTCCATAACAACAAATGTATCTACTTTTATTTATAAAAATGCTTGTTGTTGCAAAACTTTAGCATAAAATATTTCATTACAAGCTTTATAAATGTTCTGTGGTTTTAGGTGAAACATCCACCAAAGTATCCAGTGCTATAAGTGTTAATTTAATAAAGAGAAGAAGTGTACTAACCAAGAGCTTCATATCAATCACGCGTAACCCTCGCCTGTCGATAATTATAAGCCTCAAAGATCTACGGGTATACAGCTACACGTTTCTCCCTGGTCTATCTCATCCGTTCCTTTTTTCCACCTTCACTGTCCCTGACTGACCTCCCGATGATTAAACGGATCGAATCGTTGCGACGGCTCAACGCCTAATGATGTATCGGGGAACATTGAATTTCTCCTTTATACCCGGCCGATTGAAAAATCGCGAAAACTAGTTTAACATTTCTCTCGTTTTATAGGTAGTACAATCCCGAGGTGCCGGTGTGCGGCCGGTTCGAGCGGTGAAAATGTACAGAACACCTCTCATTCTCGTTTCGAGACGCGTCGTTGGGACGACAAACTGGTCTAAAACGTCATAGGTGGGATAGATCATGCAGTAACGTGTCGGTCGGATATCAGGGCAAAAGGAACAACGAAGAAAAGAACCGAAACGTGAAAGCCCTTATTCGTGACGAACAAAGGAGAGCGCACGCTCAAACTGACAATGAGGGGAATAATTATCGCTCGGCGTGTAACGGCCGAACGTTACAACGTAGCGAGAGAAGAACAGAACTCACTGAAGGAACAGCGAGCGTCTCGTTCGGCACGCGATGCTGGAAAGACAATCGGCAAATCGGACAATCCTCCTCGCTCGAGCGCAACAGCGGAATCGTTTTGTTCGGAAGAACACGCGGCCGGTCACGGAAGTAGAGGGTTTCACGATACTCGCGAGAGAATCTTTCCCGTTCCGCTCGTGCGTCGCCTTTCGAAGCTCTCTCGCTCTTTCAAACCATCACACACGGCCGGCTCGTGTCAAACCATTCGATTCGCTTTACTTTCACCGGTTCCTCGTATTCTCAGCTGCATCGCACTCCTGCGAATCTTCGTGAAGGACCACGCCTTTGATAATCTTGTTACGCTGTAGCTCATGTGGCCAAGGAAGAAAACTCACTTGAACGAAGATTCGATCCGTCGCGACGGAGATCGTAGGAAATTTCTCGCACGTGTATCGCACGTGAAAGTATCTCGTGCGGTGTATATTGGCACTATATAGATACAAATACGGGCAGATATGAGCATTTTTAGGAAAGTTCGCAATCTAGAAAGTTCTATAAACCCGAAATATAGTTACCTAGAGGATAAAAGTAAGAGGTGTCAGGAAACATGTGAATTTTCTTGTATTTAACTGCATTTAAGTACAAATTATATCGGATTAAAGTATCGTATTTCAATGTCTTGAAAGTAGATGGTAAATTGGCTTGCATATGAAGTGTAATATTTATTATTCTTCGAAACCGAGTGCCATTGATGCCGGTCACCGACATCTTGGAGAACGGCATCGCTAAGAGTAAGAGCAGAATTTCCCCTGTTTTCGCTCACAACATGCCGTGCAGGACGGGCGTGAGAGTGAAGCGCAAGTATGTCGCTCGCAAAACCAGTCGGAAAATAGTGAAATGTAGGTTTTGTATAGGCAAGGTGGAGCACCGGTTTTGCATCAAGCAAACGAGCCGGCTCGCCGGGGAAAACTGACTCGATCTATCTAGAATCCATTGGATGCGGCTGCGTGTCGAATTGCTTTGACTGGCGTGGCTGTATCGTTCGCGACGAAGACGCGTGTTTGCTCATCTGTGTGCACGTATGATCTTCGAGAAATGGGTCAGGTGTGTACGAGAGACAGCGTACATAATTCTGCACCGATGCATCCGCTAACTTTGTGCGCTGATGGGCGTCGGTGTGTTGCTTCCATGTTAATTCGCTCGGATAGTTAAAGGCTTGACGTCATTCTCGATTTCATGCTAACTGAGTCTTGCGAGATTTTTGTAAATTTTTAAATCATTCGAGTATTTAATCGGCAATCGGTGCTTGAAGTGAAATGAAATGAGAGAAGACTAAAGACTTGCGATAGTCTAATTATAGTAATGAATGCCAATTACATATGTATATTTTATATTTAACGATCAATATATTTCAACATAATTTCTAATTCTAGTAACTACTCATTAAGTTATTGATTTGCAGTCAGTGTAAGAAGATATAGTGTGTCTTAAGAACAACGTTGATAATGCACATATTGGTCTGTAAATCAAACTTTATGTAAATAATGTTCAACTTAAAGTTTCTAATGTATTAGCAACTTTACTGAAAATTTTTCGAACACCTTGATATTCCTTTAATTATCAGAAGTTTGAGGAATAAAAATTCAACATGGTCATATAATTAGATTGCTTCTTTCAGAAAGACACTAAAGACAGAAAACTTTCAAACTAATTTAAACCCATTTCGGCGTGAAGGTAACATTATACTATGCTATTTATAATGTTTTGACAAATAAATGTTGTCTTTATAATCATTTTGCAAGATTATAATTGATAGAGTAGGAGAAGTCTATTAATCAGCAAAGAGTAACTAACGTGTAGCATATAAAAGGTATATCTAATGCATAATGAAATTTAAAATAAATTAATTACAAAGTGTTTTTTACTATTAAGCGAACATTATTTCAAACGAAATCATTGCTAAAAGAATGCATTGTTTGTGTATAGAGAACAAAAGGAACGTGTTTCTCTTATGAATCTTAGCGAACGAATGAAATATTTAACAAAAAAACTATAATTGAAAGGTGTCGATTATTAATTACTGCATAATTTATTGCTTATCAACCTAATTTTAAAGGACTAATTTATTAAAAATAAGAAGGGTCGAAAACCTTAAAACAATGGATTGACTGTATTACGGCAATACCGTTAGGTTTAGTAGCATAAGAACAAGGGCGGTTGAAAAAAGACGATTCCCTTATGAATCATGTTAAACCGGTTCTGGCGACCACTCACCGATCTCGAGGGGATACTGGTCAGCGGTTACTTTCCCAAAAAGAACAAAAGTTTAGAAAGGAATCTGCCCATCCCAGCGCTTCTGGCCTTGGAGTAAAAGTGATCTTCTTTTTATGCTTTTGGGGGATATTTTTTGTTATTATTATATCTTTCGTCCAGCTACCGTTACACTTTATTGCTTCTGCGGGCAATAACTTTCACAAGAAGGAGTGCCGATAAGTAAAAAAGCCTGGCGCCTCCTCTGCATTGATGATAATAATAATAATAACAGTATTCTAATGAAAAGAAAGAGTTTCACCGGACATGCATGAGTCATCGACATAAATTCTGATTTATCGTGCTCTTCTACGTTCACATTGACGAATTACAAGAGATGTAAATCGATTTCCGTATCCATTTGTACGGTATAGTTAAAAGTATAAACAAGTTTAGATTCTTAATTAGGAAAGAATAAGTAGTACGATGCATTTTAACTTTCTTGCATTTCTAGAAAATTACTTAGTGTTTTGATCATGAACTTCAATATTCATCGTAGAAATTGTTTGCATAATAATTTCAAATTTTCATCAGTGAAAATGATGCATCCATATAAAGGTGTACGATGTACATTCGACGGTTTTAATAGTTCAATCAAGTTTCTAAAATGAGACATTGGGTATTTATAAAAGAATCATTTTATTATAAAGAGAATATAAAACTACGCAACAAGGATCACAATATCGATGTTACAGAGTGCGCTACAACAGTATTTGAATGTAAGTAACAGTTTCATAAATAAGCAACAGTATCTTAAATATAATTACTTTATAAACATAGCTACACATAGCTAACGATCTTCAGAAGCCTCGGGGTTTCCACTTTCTAATTGGCAACGTTGATCGATCATCGTCAAAATACTGCAAAGTATCAATACGCTCGACACGATCCATTCAAATCATATTAATGCGGAACAACGCTAGCATTCGATCATGGGAAAGTGCGTTGGAAATTTAGAAAGCTCAATATTTTCCACTAGGACTGGAATACGAAATCGTGTCGTATTTGTTACCCGATGAGTCTAGATTTTCGTATGCTTTTGCAGCGGAATAGCCAATGTATCTAGGACTTAAATTTGAGTAAGAGCCTTGAGACTCTACGGGAGTACCATAGGACGTAGACGGAGAAGAGTAGCTCGAGGAATAACCGCTGGAAGATCCTGAATAACTGGAGCTGGAACCAGGGCTGGAGTAACTGACACTGGGGCTGGAGTAACTACTACTTGGACTGGAGTAACTGCTGCTAGAGCCGGAGTAACTGCTACTAGGGCTGGAGTAACTGCTACTAGGACTGGAGTAACTGCTACTGGGGCTGGAGTAACTGCTACTGGGAGAGGAATAGCTGGAACTGGGAGCAGAATAACTCGAGCCAGAGTTCGAGTAACTACTTACAGGACTCGAGTAGCTAGAGCTTCCACCGGAGGAATACGAAGATGTACCGGAAGAAGCAGGTAAATAATTGGAATATGAACTAGAACCGGAAGAACCGGATGACGAATACGACCCAGAAGATATCGGAAGAGTGTAACTAGAACTATCGGAAGATCCGCTCGAAAGGCCGATATGACCTCCCGCGGAGCTGGAAGACAAACCGGAAACACCGTGAGACGAAGAAGACAGGGGAACAGCGTAGCTACTGGAACCACCGTTTGAACCGGATGTCAGGCTGCTTAGAGCAGAACTTCCATGAGAGGAACCAGAGGAAACTGGGAGACTATAGCTCGCAGAACCTCCTCCGTGAGACCCCGAAGATATAAGCAGACTGGAACTTCCTGAATGTGATGGACTGGTAGAGATAGTTTGAACTGGAATACTGTATCCCGAGGAGCCACCTGAACTCAGGGACGAAGATGGCAGACTGTAAGAGGAGCCGTGGGATCCCAGCATCACAGGAATGCTGACACTTCCGGATGAACCTCCGCTGCTATAAGCTGACAGTCCTTGAACTCCTGTCGCATAAGTTGGTGTTGAATAACTAGAACCGGAACTGCCTCCAGAGATGCTGCCACCATGAGTTCCGAATGTAACCGGACCATTTTTCGTTGAAGGTGAAAATAGACCAATTCCGCTTCCTCCGCTGACAAGATTAAGACTCGTTACGCTGGGTGCGGAGTACGAAGCTTGGGCTACGTGTCCTCCGAGAGAAAGACCCTGAAGACCTAATCCGTGATTCAGTCCAGATCCCAAACTAAGACCGTAACCTCCTCCAGAGCCGAAACCAAGGCCGCCAGATCCCAAGGAGTATCCCATTCCGTGTCCCAAGGAACTTCCTAAACTTTGCAGACCCTGGATACCTGAATGTCCTAGCGAATATCCTCCGCCTGATCCGCCCAGGCCATAGCCAGAATTTAAACCCGAGCCGAAGGAGGAACCGTATGACGAACCACCGGATGAATAGCTCAGAGGGTAATCGCTAACACCGCGTTTGCCCTTTGCTGGTGGTCTTAGCGGATGTGACTGCTTGTCAGGCCTGGTCTCTCTGCAGGAGGCGCTAGAGAGGACAAGGGCTATGGCGCCCAAAAGTACCTAAACAAGAACAATTGTGGTTATTCGTAAATGTTAGATACTATGCTTTAAATATATTTGTCTAATTCATTAATATCAGAATACTTTGTAAAATAGTCATATAATAAGATTTATTTAATTGAAAGTTCAATAATAAACGTAATTAATTCGTCGACACGTATTAATAATTCAGGAATTCGAAAACTTGTTAATTGTCGCGCTTATACGTGAGTTAATTGGATGAAACACTTACTAATGGCCGCATATCTAAACGAGGTTATCTTGCTGTCTACTCTCGTGGACAAGTGACTGCCCAGTATGCAAGTGAAATTGTGGTTTCTGATGCCATTGCTACTCTGAAGAGACCTTTTATATCTGGATCCCCTCTCGCATGGTGAAAGAAAGGTCTAGGTGAAGGTAAGTCTCCCCGCACTGATACTGAACACACCACCACCATACAAGAAGTGCGCTTAAGACGATCGTAGTTAAATGTATCGAACGGAATAACGTTTGCAAATTAGATTATACTGTCTAGTAAAAGTAACCAGACTGATCTTTATCAGCCATTGTTTTCAGCGATTGAAAAAAACAGATATCCGCTTAACGGATCCGATTTAATGAAGGAAGAAGGAAAAAGTATATTCTTCCGTTAAATGTTGTAGATATAACGGAATGGATAAATAGTACACTATCTGTTAGTTAAAAAGTCTTACCGTTTTTAATATTCAATTTAGCATGTTATAAATTTTACAGATGATAATAACAGAAATTTTTCAAACTAATTCGTATTCTTAATAACTTCTGGATGAAATAATAATTAAGCACCAAGATCACTGTGATGTATGACTCGCTTTAGCAATATGAGACTGTTACATGGAAATGTAATTATCCGACTAAATATGTGTATGCAAATTAAAGTTGTTAGGAAAACAGTTTAAGAAGCAGAACCTAAGTAATTATGTGTTTCACTCTTCAAATATTATAACGAGTAGTTTAGGTAGTTGACTTATTGTTTTTTAAAACAGCAGGCATTTTAGCAATTTAAAATATTCTATGAATACATAAAAATCCGCAGCCTAATAATCACTATGCTATTTACCAAGCCAATCTAACGGTGAACGAGAAATCCATCTGAGAGTAAAGAAAACCTATCAGCGAGAAAATGATGAATGCGGAAATTTTCAGGTTATAATTTCTAATTGTTATGCGCTCAATGCATGCACTATCATATGAATATCTCAGTAATAAAACGCAGTATCAGAAAATTGGCTGGTATATCTGGTACGTTCCAAAGCTTGAAATGATTTCCGCGGCAGGAATAATTAATTCTACATTGTAAAATATCCTGCAGAAGGGTAATGTGTTATTAAATACTTTCGTTATTTAACCATCAGGCATCGACTAATTTGAATCGCCAAGAAAAGCACGCTGATGTTCTTCTTCAAGTAATTCAAGCTTCTTGATTTCGAGGTTAATAGGAAATTAACTTTCAACGCATATATATGTATATTACAATTTCTCGTAATTGTTGTTGTGGCATTATTTATATTTCAAAACACAATATGTGTGAATAAGAACGTTGGTTATGTTTAAAACCACAAATCCGTGCAAATAAATGCATTATTTTTATTTAAAAACACAAATATCTGCATAACGAAAGTATTACTTCTAATGAAAAATACAAATCTGTGAAGAAAACATTTTTCTATCATATAATTAAATGAAGCTGAAAATAATTAAATTTTTCTATGTTCCTGTGAAGAGTCTTTAGCTATTTCGAAGCTTAAAACTATGAAATTTGCAGCTAAGAAGTTATCGAAAGTCATGTTACTTTCCGAGGCACACATAATTTCTTTCTTTTCTAGAAAAACCAACTTGGTTTATCCAAAAGAAACTGTTCAACGGGTGAATAAAGATAGTTGAGCTCGGTGAAATTTCTACTACAAAGAAATTGTTGCTCTCGATGACTGAAATTATTTTCTCATACTTTTTACCGGACTTGCAATGACAGATAAATGTAGACTGAAGTGAAACTTAAATTTTATACAAACTTACAATAACACCATTACGTAAATACACATTTGCAGTACTATCGATGAGTCGCTACGAGAATCTACATTGTACAATACTCTATTTGCATGTGAAATCTTCGTTCTCCAAAGTAAACATTGCTTTACCATTGCTGCTCCATCGAATTAATAAAAGTACAAAGTATAAAGAGAAAAAAATGGCGCAAAAATTTCATTATCCAAAGAGACAAGTTATTGAAAACTACGATTTATTCCTGTAATATCTCTCCATCGCCAGCACAATGATCGTCTAAATTAAATTCACGACATGCTAAGATATGAAAGGAACAGTGAAGGCGTGGTTTGTCCGGTACATCCTACATTTACTATCTGCTGAAAGTAGTTTTGATCCTGGAAAGTGAAATGTGCGAACCGAGAGTAAAATGGCGTTTTTATGCTTTTGTTTTCGTAGGCGATAAACGTGTCGCGAAAGAAGAATTACTAATCGCATCGCAAGACGCTGACGGCGAACGGACAGAAAGGAATCACATGGTATGGAATACAACGAATTATGTTCCGACCCCTCCCATTTTCTGCACCAATCTATGACAGCTGAAAATACCGATTGATTTCGTTTTACTTTCACTCGTGGGATAAAGGAAGCTGCCATCACTCGTGGGTGATTCCCAAGCCCGCATGCGCTGCCCCGGTCGAAAAAAAGCACGCGTCTTTTTTTGCACATGCACGGGAATGCTTTCGTTGGAAACAATAATTTTTCTCCTTTTTTTCCTGTTCCGCTAATTATTCCTGCTGGTAAACAAAAAATTAATAAGGACATTACTTTTTTGCAGTGTCACTACCGACACAGGATTTAGAATTGTGAAATATCCATTAAGGAGTGAAATGTGAAATATTTGTGGTTAACGTTTGCAACACGAGGATTTTTTTATTAAAATCTGTTGCAACGATATTGTATTTTAGGGTGAATCGTTCTTTTAGGTGAAATAAAACGTGTCGATGATCTAATGATAATTCCGTGTAAAAGTATTAAAACATCAATGATATTTCATTGAACGAAACTTTGTGAAAAAGTAAACAATGTAAATGTTGTTGATAGTGGTGGAAATATACAAGTAAATATATTCGCTTCGTAAATTTATATGTTGCCTTTATATTAAATGAAAAAGTGAACTAAAATGTATTGAATTTATAAAATAACAATTGTTTTCTGAATATTTTAAAAAATAAATTATCTCATGAAATGAGTATTCCTCGTATTATTGCATTTTTAATAAATGACTAATAATACCCGAACTGTTTTTAAAATTTCCGACTGTTTTTACCGGTATTACATCGTGTAATTTATGAAATAACATGGCGTAATGAAATCTTTAATATCTACAAAAAGTTCGATAAATATATTCCTACTCACGAATATCTTCATTAAGTTCGAGGTACCCGTTTCATTTTCCATGAACGTATCGTTGATGTTTAAAACGTTTCTGATATTACGACAAACAGAACGCAATGAATTAAACGAAACATCAAGTAATAGGTTGAAAGTTTGATGGCAATATCGAGAAAAAAATTCCATTGGTTGTATGCCGGTGAGTTGGATAAAAAAACGCTATTAATGTTAATTAATAACACAAGTCCCAAGTCCATTATGTGACAGGCTAAATATGAAGAATTAATCCTGCTTGGCTAAGGCTTACACGATCCGTAGATTTCTCAAGATTTAAACAATTTCTTCAAGAAGAAATCCCGACAGGACGAGTCTGAAAACGGTAAAAGTGCACGGGCACAGTAAAACGGAAACTAGGGTGAGATTCGGGTCACCGGCGGAAAGTGAGTTGACGAGTTTCATGTGTGAATCGTGAGGAAGCACTGACAACTTAAACCGCTCGTTTATAACTTCTGTCATTTTTGTTTCTCTCAGCCTCGAAATCAGATTAATCAAAACATGAAAATACTCGTCCGTTTTCGTAGCAATTGTACCTGTTCAGTGGGTACTTCTAGAAATCTGGTACATTTAGCGGTACAACCAGATCGTGGGTTCGTTGTTTCACGTTTTTTAACCCGGTCACCTTATGCAACAGTAACATCACTTTTAAATGGATTATGAGTTATCATACTTTGTTTGGTAATAACGTTTTCAATTATTTAGAAAGTAGGTACTTTAAAGTGGGATGTTCTGTGCTATTTTTTGCTAAGATACAGCTTTATGCTATGGTAAACTGTAGAAATACGAATGTGCGTTGCGTAGTAGTTTATAGTATTTGCTAGGGTTTTCGGAAATCAAAAATACCATCACCCAAGTGCATATATATATATATATAAAGCATATTTAATCGTTCCAACCTACAATGCAAAATACAAAATTCTAGGGTATATCTAACATTCTATAAAAGATACTTCGATATGCCGCGCACATCTCTGCGCATAGCGGAGTGCACATAAAAAAACAACCGAGCTGGAATGCGCATCATGGGCTGAACAATCCTTCAGTATTATTACGAATTATTAAGGGGTCTCCTCCTTAGGTGATATCGATCGGTAATGTTTAGCAACGACATATTGTTGATATAAATACATTGTGAAACAGAGTTATTTGCGAGCTTCAGGACAGCCGGTCGTTATATTATTATTTATAAAATATTGTATTTACTTTTATAAATATTGTCGCAGTTTATTATGCCTCGCGGTAATTACCAAAAGCGTAACATTGGTATCAGAAGTGGGAATGTGGAATCTCCTTCCCTGATAGGAATTCTTAATTTCTTGATAACGGTAACCCTGGAGCATCGGATATCATGATATTTCGGCAACGAGTGGAGAAAAGAATGATGAGGTGATCTATTTATCAAATTATGGAGAACACCAGTTCACAGGATGCCATGCGTCAGGCGACATTCAATAAATTAGAGGATATGGTAGAAAATTTAATGTAACGTTTAGAAAATAATTGTAATTCTATCTCGGCAATGACTGATGGAATCTCTCAAAAGTCATATAATATTAAACTGACATAATTCAATGGAAAAATACTCTGAAAGCAATTTTTCATCCAATTTTCTTTAGCAGAGGGATTAGTGTTACAAATGATACACATGATATTGTTGTAAATACGTCGTGAGATAGAATTGTGTGTGAGTTTAGGTACAAACTGGACGTTGTATTATTATGCATAAAATACACTTTTTATATTTATAAATATTGTCCTGATTCATCATGCTTCGCGGTACTTACCAAGAGCGTTACAGTATTTATTGCGAAAGTACACAATGTTCAGCCGAAAGAAGCACAGTAAATACGGCGTATTGCGTGCAGTTTTGAATTCTGAGATTGTTCCTGCTAAAAACAGTATTATTAATTATGTAGAATGCATGTAACACCATGGTGCAAGGAAAAGTGGGGTATTTGATTCTGCAATTAGAATTCCCATCTGTCCAATTGAAAACTCATATATCGAAGATTTCATGAGAAAGTGGTAGAATATCTTTATACTTATTTGTAACCAACTATCTATGTTAGAACTAACAGTTAAGTTATAATGGCCAAAAAAGTCAATTTTTTTGTTACTGAATCTTGTCCATTAACATTATAGAAATGTCTTTACAAATTTCACAGTTTTTCATAAAATTTTTAAAGACATGAGCCGTTTATTTTGAAAGTGGCCTAAGTCTATTTTTCAAAAAAATGAAGCTAGCTATTCTAATATTTACAGTTCTATGTCATCTTTTCATTTTAATGCAAATTGTAAATAATATATTTGATATCACTAAGATTTTGTGAAACGAAATTTAGCTCGCTAATAGAAAAACACCAATTTTTGTTTTGAAAGTGGCGTAAGTCCCATTCTGAGAGTTTTAAAGAGATACGGAGTATATTATGCAGTAAAATTTTACGAGATGAGAGCTTTATGTTTTATTACTAATGTGGTATTGTTCAATTAGCTCAGATAATGATGTTTTAAATAATAATAACTCAATTAAATAAATAAGCCGTTTATTTTGAAAGTGGCCTAAGTCTCTTTGTCTATTATATTTTGTTGACTGTAGTAATGTGTACAACTTAAAGTTAGCTGTCATAAACAACATTTTGCGATTAAAGTAGCTTTAACGTGGCTAAAAATTGTCCAAAACTGTTGAACATAATGCGGAAGTCATAGACCAAAAATTCTTAGTATCAGGGCATTCGTTTTTACCGAATGAGATAGATTTTGACGTAGCAGAAATATCATTCAAGAAAAATAATTTACTGTTTGTGCACCAATACTATTATAATATTAGAAAGTTCGGAAAGGTGGTAATTTTACTCTAAATGAAATGAAACAACAGGATTTCATATCAACAAGATTTTTGGAGGACGCAGTTTTTAAAAGGGTAGAGAATGCTAACAGAGACACAATAAATTGGTTAATAATATGCTGGATGCGTTTTTTGACAAATGAATCATATACAATTTTTTATAACATATCAATCCGAGAATGCAGAATTTAAAATTCTGGATTTATTACCACGTCGGAGTAAACCAAGAAAATTTGAATATATTGTATTGACATCACTTTATAAAAATATAAAACGAAATACAACAGCGAAATACAAGGGCATGATGGACTCACTATGAAATATACCAACAGAGCACCACGACTTCTTCAAATCGCCCCCGTAGACACAAAATTTAGATGAGCACTTTTGTATGTAATTTATACAGTTAAAAGCTTTCCTGAATTGCAGAAATTGTGTTTTGAAGTGTTGCAAAGAAATATGAAATAAATTGAGTAATGTTTTTTCAATTTGAAGCATTTTAAATTATGTCAAATGGACTTGGACTGTTTCAAATTTTATGACTTTAGTTGTGAATTTTGAAAGTGGTTTAAGTCTATTCTTGGTAAGAAGACACATATTATTCACTTAATAATTGCTGTTATTTTAGTAGGAATTGCATACTTAACTCGCTTAAATACACTTAAAGATGATACATTGATATCTTATACGTATATTTTTAATTTCATTGAAACCCAAACTCTTAAATATCTCAATTTAAACATAAATGGACATAGGGCACTTTCAGAATAAACGGCTGATACAGACTTTTCATTCACGGTTATACAGATACTTGGCGGCATGAGATCAAGCAAACTTTAAACGCATTTTCGTCGAAACACTGTTTCGCAGCTGATTGACACCATTCAGAAAAAAGTAATGGACCGGTAAACTTGAAATTTAAACTGTATTTCAGGAAAGGATCCCTTTATCCTTCAGCTTACAGGCAAGACGATAGGTTATATACTTTTTCCTTAATTACTAAAATTTCGGATAATTTTTGGAGCAAAATCGAACATTTGACTTTACACTGTTACTATTACTGGAAAAATAATTATTCTTTCTTGATTGTATGTTGAACGATACCTATACGTGTATAGAATAGAACTTCACTAGAATTTTTTATTTCGAATGAACTGGGGGAGGGGGTGGTATCATGTCAACCATTAATGGGGAAGTTATGTGCAGAGTCCTAGTTCATGGGCAATTCAAACAGTATAGCGCAGTGTATCAAGTTAAAAAAATTTATGTAATACACAAAAGGTATAAGTAAATCGCACGCAAACATTCAACTTAACTACTGTTATAGCTTTTTGTATAAAAGATACTAAAATATCGGCCTTTCCGACCAAGAAAAACGGGAGTACCCCCTTAAGTTGGATTTACAACAAATAATGGTATTTCACTGATATTTCATCATTGAATTTTTTGGCGTGATTGTAAAATAAGTAATGCTATATATATAAATTATCGTCAAATGTAAGTTAGAACAATATCTACTACATAGATTTTTTAAATCCTTTGCTAGGAAATGAAGCCCCAAAAAAAGAACTGATCCAACAATCTGATTCATCCTCTCGATAACCACCCTTTTCTTTCTTGTCCACACGCTCTCCATAAATTTACAATTATTTAAATCCCTATTATTTTCTCTCCCCACATTTTCAGCCGTCCTAAGCTTTTAAATTAATCTCAAGAATTAAATTTAAATTGCAATACAACAGGAAAATTGTACCGACGGATTAATTTATAATTAAGTTTCGGAACGGAGCTATATCGAATTGCCATTAAAATTTTTCCCGGCCTCTCTGCTAATATATATCAGAGCATCATTGATGAGGTTATCACGGTAGATGGAAACGGGGAAACTGCTAACAAAGCATTCTTCAACTCTGTAACAAAGCACGTGCTCTATCTCCTAGCTTCTAGCATCTAGGATCAAGCATCGATTACAGATACCGCATCCAGTACTCAATGGATCGGTGTAACAACAAACGGTACGTGCTCAAGGCATCCTCCCTTCTCGTAAGAACGCTTCCAAAGATTACGAAATCGGCGAGAAGGTGTACTCCTGCTGACAACAGTATATTATGTATGCTTAGAATTACTCGAGCAGCCCAGCTATGTTGACCGTGGTTAGAATTATCGAACAACTTTCGAGGTCAGGATCGAGAGCCGTGGCGATAGCACATTAGTCGTCCGCCGATCACGACTTCGGTGAGAGTTTCCTGTTATAGATTTACCGGCCGGAAGGAGAGACAGTTCGTTTTCTTGCATTAACTTTCTTTAGTGACGGGACGTAGACGTTCTACGATACGATGTTTTACTAATTTCAAGTCGTCGGCGATTATTAGTGAAATTATGTTTATTTAAATTGGCACAGCGTATTTTAATTCTGATTCTTGGGAAATTATAAGTGGTAAACGAGAGTAATTATTATTCTTTGTGGAATACTTAATCTGTCAACATTTATTAAGGCACGAATCAATACGAATCGATACAGAACATTAGGAACTTATTACTGAATTTAGATATGAATGGTAAAAGTGCTGAAAAATTAATTTCGTAAAATAAATAATTGATAAAATAGTATATGTTATTTGAAGCGGAGATATTTATATCTGTCATTGACTAGCAAACGTCACCGCTGTCACATTTTAAAATGGTAACTACATAGAATACCTCTTGACACGACAGTAGCAGAGTGTTCAGTATGGGAGAGAAAGCTAGCCTATTTGTAATTTTTGCACGATTTAAATTAAGATAATTAACTTTAGTTAATGAAGTAATAATGGTAAAAGGTACACAAATTAATTACTGGTACAGAAATTAATTTAGCAGTAAAAAAATATTTATTCACGACAATAAATAACACCGACGTATTTACATGATTCGGTTGAGGATGTAATGTACATTAGTTTCTGAAGAATGAGCATTCAACTGTATCTCTTTTAATAAGTACAAATGGAGACATAAAAATATCACTAGCAGAACCCTTATTTAATGACCAACTTAGAAATATGGAATTGTAAAAGTATATAAGTAAGAAGATATCGTATAGTTTCAAAAAGCTGCACTCATATCAATACTTTAGTAGTAAGCAATTTTCATAAATTAATTTTTGAAATAAGCGATTCATATAAATATAAATATTCCTTAAACTTGTTCCAATACATAACAAACTATTTTAAAAACTTCATGACAACTCAACATGAATTCTTACATTCTCATTAATTTTTATATCTTTGCTATCGCACAGCCAAGGAACCATTCGCCGTTAACGTTCGCAAAACGTTACACGATTCCCACCTCGAAGATGAAAGAAATTGGTATCGTGTATTGTAACAGTGGGAATATCAGACAACGTCGAGCGTATTTCAAACATAATAAACGACTTCCACGGCAGACAATACGACGTTTCATGATTGTTAAACTGTACCATTATGATCTTGACTTTTTTCGCCCAGTTTCCGTACTTTCTTTTGCGATATCCCCCTGTCTTCCACACGACCAAACGATCAGTCTCGATACAGGGAAGCTAGTTACAATTCGCACGCGTTGAACGGGATCGCTTCATTTCCATATTTGAGTTGGTTTCGTTTGAGCATAGGATGGCGCATAGCTCCATGGATAAGTTGGCAGTGCAGGTTTCTGCAGCTGATATGCGATATTCGGATAATAATACAATGGATAGACAGGCTTAATCGGCTTATACAAAAGCGGATTGATCAGCGGTGTCTGTAGACCGTACGCCGGGTATCCTGTCGACGGAGTTTGCGCAGGATGTACGTGCGAAGGAGTTACCGGAAGGATGGGATGCAAAGGTGTCACTGGTTGAACTGGAGTAGCGACAGGATGTAGAGGCGTTACAACTGGATGCAATGGAGTTGCAGCGACAGGATGCACCGGACTGGGTAAGGCATTAATTGGCGGAGATGGAGAGCTGCTCGGTCGAGTTGCAGATGGCGTGGTTGGCGGAGGCGAAGCTGAGGTAGATGGTACCGATCCTAAAATTGGCTTCTGTCCGTGATCGATAGGGATAGGTAAGCCGAAATGAGTAGGTGAGGATCCTGCCGATTGATTCGGCGTTACGGTACCGGGTGTAAAGAAATTGGGACCGTAACTCGGAATGTTTGACACGAAACTTGTACCGGAGATCAAGGTCGGCACGAAACTGCCGTAAACAGGGAATCCTGCAGACGATGGGGATACAGGAGTTACAGGTTGACTTGGTACGGGTAAACTGGTACTGACTTGTGACGTCCCATCTCCTTTTGTACCTGGTCGAGGTTGTACGGTAGTAATTCCTGTTGTCGTTGTCGGTGTTGTTGTAGTCACGGGAGTCTGAGTTGTTGTCGAGAGACCGTAACTAAGCGGAAACCCCGGAGGACTGATCGTCGTGCCTGGTAAAAAAGGTGATTGATTGAAAGCTGTACTTCCAGACCCAAAGTTTGCAGTATTCTGTTGCGTATTTAGACCATGAATCTTCATTTGCTGTCCGAGAGAAGCCAGAAGATCTTGATTCTGTACGAAGCTCGCCTGATTTTGAGCATACCTTCCTGTAGCTTCGGTAGTTTGGGCCTGAGATTGTGTCGCGAGGGCTCGCTGCAATTGCACGATCAATCTGTCCTTTTCAAGGGATTGAATATGTTCCAGTGTCTCATGAGGGCTCAGTGTCCCTGAAGCGTACGACGGTAACGGCCCTGAAAAAGTCTGAGGACTATGCGAGCTGGTCTCGAAGTTTTGAATTTGAGCGTTTGATTCATGAAACTGATTGGTGTCTCCTAAGAATTGTCCATTGTGCGGTGCAAATTCTTCATTTATTGCGGGAGCACCGTAAAGTTGTTGTATAGCTTGAGCATTTTCATTCAAAAATAGAGCAGCGTCTGATATCTGTTCTCCTTGAGACTGAATGAGGCTCTGACTCTGTAAGTTCGCCTGACCTTGAGAATTTTGAAGGACTTGTTCCGATGTGAAAACTTGGGCCGCCGTAAAACCGGGCAGTTTTTGGTTTTGCGGCGGTAAATAATTGGCTGAATTAGGGGCAAAGGGTTTGTCGTTCTGACTGGCTATTGGATTCGGTTCGGCGAAATCGAAGTGCCTAATTGGGCTCGGGACTTCTTGTTCGTATAAACCACTCGGGCGGGCATCGAAGTTATTGAAATGTTGCTGATTGAAATGGCCAGGATGTTGAAATTTATCTCGATGCTGTTGATTATGGCCGCCTGGTTTCGCCAAGGGTGAATTTTGATAGCCCGGAGGTCCATATTTGGTGACTGGCCTGTTTATTTGGCTAGGATGCCTATTGACTATGCGTCCTTTGTGACCAGATTGAGCAATTTGCGGACGAGCTCTCGTTGCCAGCGTAAAACGATCAGGTCTCTTGTACGAATATCCCGAATCCCTCTTTCTTTGAATGTCTCTGTCTTTGGTATCGCTATTACCTTCCTCTTCTCCAAGATCCACTAACTCCAACTTTGTAATCTCTGATTTATTTGAATCGGTTTCTAGCTCAGCTTTAACGTAATACAAGCCCACGAATAGGAGATATATCATCTATATTGAAACGATAATTTATTAAATACACAGGTATAGCATTTATACAATTATAAGTAACGAATTATAAATCTATCCAGTAAATTCTGTAATACGTATACTACTAATATTCCAAGTTAAATTTTTCATTCGGGACCTAATGTCCTATCAAGATATATTCGCATAAAACAGAGCTGTATAAGAAGTACAATATAGAATGAAATACGTATATTTTTGTTTGAAATATCATTTAATTAAACAAAAATATACCTAATACTGTACAGCAAAGCAAATAGAATGACCCGAATGAAAAATTGCACAAAAATGACTCTACAAGCAACATTTTAATAGAAAAAACAGTGTGACATTCTATAATTTGTTTATAATGTGCAAGATATTTACTATAATATTCTTTATATGTACATTTTTAATAAAATTTGCCACAGATTTGCTGATTAATTAGGAAACAAATAAAGCACAGTCACTTGGCAGAAACAAGTTACTAGTACTTACAAGATCAAGCCGCATTTTATAATCCGGTATACACTTGACACTGCACCGAAGATGAACTGTTAACCTCTCTGTGATAGACTTGTACTATTTTAAGAGCTTCCGACATTTAACCGGAGCACTCGAGTCGAAGAAAAAACTAATTTGCTCAAGGATGGACAGACTCGAATCGACTAAGACCACCGCCATACCTGCACATGTATAAATACAGTCGGGTCGCGACCATCCACGAATTATAATAGACTTTCTTACCGGCTTTCATCGATCAGGCTTGAGCAACGCTGTTACGGATTCGTGGTGTTACACATATCGATGTAGAGTATTGACTTTTGATAAGCATTCCCAAAGTCCATTTTGCGATACGTTCGTTTATGTAGGAAATTTATATATCCGCTATAGTTATATATTATATATAAATTCTAAGAAATAGAATGCTTCAACGTTGCGACGATGGTGACAAACGGATACCACATCTGAATTCAGAACAAAAACTCCTGTTAGAATCACATATTAAACCTTATGTGAGAAAAAAATACTTCGAATTTTCTTCGGGCACTTTTACACCTAACAACTTGTGTAATTCATCTTAAAATTGTGAATGCAACTGAACAATATTGTTTATTTATGTGATGAAATTTTACAAATATAATACTTTGTTTAATGTAGCATTATTATCATAAAACAACTCATAAAGAATTAATGTACTTGTAAAGCAAGCTATAATATTAGCGCACGTGAAACGGCTGCGCTGAGAAACACTGGTGGTACTTTGTGTGTCGCGGAGCTATTTTAATTTCTCAGCCAATAACCAAATTTGGGTATGAACTTTCAATCGTGGTTTTCTGAAAAAAAGGTCTGCTCTATCGCCCCCTGGCATTAGAATGTTTCCTCGACGTCTAGTTTTTAAGATAAATAGGGAAATATCCACAAAAAATGGGGCATTTTGGGCCCCGTTTATGCTTTGAGCATTGTTTAAATATGTTTAAATGTTTATAACATTAAAGTAATACGCGTCATTATATTCGGGAGTGTTTATAGAATCACCCTATACCCAACTTTTTTTACTAACTCGTACGGTTAAGAAACAAAAAATTCTGGAAGTAGAAGATTTGAATTCTTATTCAAAATTGATTTTCTCAAAAATGGAGTCTGATAGAGACAAACGGGTTTCAGATTCGTGTTCAGCGCCACAAAATCTATAAGAATCAACATGAATATTCTTTGGGCAAAGAAAAGTTCAATTTTGTCGACCAATGTAATCGTCCGTGAAGAGATTCTGGAATGTCATTTATCTTCATACTCCCACTCTCCTTTATGAAGTATATTTTTAACGGAGAATGCAGGACAGAAGGAAACAAATGTCGGGCGAACTTCCGACAAGTTCATAAAAGACATTCGGCGGTTGCGAGGAATGTCATATGTGTCATTCCCGCCACGTGCATATTCTCTAAAGTCTCAGTGAAAGTACGTTAAATTGTCAAGTCCCGAAGAATACGGAATAAGCATTCATTTATAGTGATACATTCCCATTGTGTAATTCACTATTACGCGTAAATCAGGTATACCGTGCGCTCCTTCTCCTTAAAATATTCCGAACGTTGCTCTTATTACGAGAATTCACGGGGACTCACGTAAAACAAAAGTTAGATAATACGTCTTACATTCCTACCATTTTAAGATTTTGCTTTCAGGATTTCGTCGTTACATAAAATTGGTAAAATACCACGACCTATCTTTAGTATGCATTTTCGTTCAGTTTTACTACATTGTTTCATGGAATAAATAGTTTCATGTCATTACTATAAATTGTCCATTATTATTTATTGTGAGAAAGGATACGAAGGAATAAGAGAAAGTAACGATAACGAGAATTCTTTTCTTGTTAATGATTTCATACCTGTCCAATTCATGACGTTCGTACTGCAGCTCTAAACTGCACTTACAATTAATGATGTCATCCTTTTCCATTTATTACAACCATGACAGGAAGTCTACACACTGACAATGAACTGACACTTTGTACTGCATCTCGTATTAAAGATGAAACTGCAGATACATACTTGATGAATATGCGACTGAGATATGGGCATAATGTTTTTACCGGATGCAGATACAATCTATACGTATGCTATACATTGCTATCCGCGGAATACTTCACTTTCGCGAATTTTCCTTAATACCCGTAGCGGCAATTATCAGAGTCGTTTGGATTTTTGCTCGCCTTGTAACGCGAGCTTGACCTTAACTTTTTCTTAATAAAAACTCATTAAGCATATTCATCCGGAAACAATTCAGCGTATTAAAAGAAATAGAACGCGATGGAAATGACAAGATGTGAATGAGGAAAATCGCAAGAGGCAAATGCCATAAAATCGTGGAAAACATTTAAAATTAATTATTTTGTATATTTATCATCATTATACATATGTCGGAAATATCATCTGCGCTTTGTATATTGAAACATGTGTATATTGTAAGTTTACACCAAAAAATAGTTCGGTTTGAGGTAAGTGTGTGAGATTTGGTTTCGTCGTTGAATACACAGCATAATTAATAAGTATATATACATTTCGATAGCCGTTCTTCGCATTTGCCATATTCGGATCCTAGGTCGCGATTTCTAAGGTACCTCGTCATTGGTCGTCAACGTTTCCATTTAACCGTAAATGTAGGAGTTATAGTAGTACGGGTAGCTGCGATAAGCAGAGTAAGCATAGGGCAAACTGTAGCTCGACGTGTATGCAACTGGTGATGCATATGGAGCATATGGAGCATATGCAAGTGGTGCAGTGTAGGCAGTTCCTAAGACGAGTCCTCTCTTGTCCCTCGGTCCAGCTTCCGCTTCTGCATTCACGGGCTCAACTTTCTCGGGCTCGGCCGGTTTTTCTGCTGCAAGGGCTACAGCGAAGAGAGCCAGAAGGACAATAGCCTGAAAATTCATAATTGCAGTTTTATAAGTTCGCAATTTCTGTGAGAACTGTGAATGGTGCATTTACGTTGCAGGCAATGTTCAAGTAATAAATATCAACATTCTGGATAAGATGTTACGTGTTATTGTATGAACTGTTTACGATTAATAAAATATATATATATGCAAGACATTCCAACGTATCCAAACATGTAAGTCGTGAATTATAATATAAACATAGTATCCAACAATCCACTAAATAGCTTGAAATTGATAAAGTAAGATTTATATATACTGCGCAAATAATTTGAATTCCGATGACACATTTCAAATATGTCATTTTTACAGCTCTTGATAAAGTAATGTAAATTACGAATTAATAATGATACAATCATTTCATATAATATTGACATCATCCATAAATATGAACGCTAAATGATCAAATGGTAATGCGATAAAATATCAGTACCACTATTCGTATTAAATATACTTACAGCGAAGCACTTCATGGTTGGTAGACTTTGAGGATACTTTGAGATCAGCTTCTGTGATGAACTGGGACTGAATGATGCTCCTGCTTTTTGGTGGATAGCTTTATATACTCAGCGAACAGATCGTCCTATGCGCGTCATTCGTCGATTGATCAATGCACGAGGACGCACGCATCTTGCATGTGTCGTTTTCGTGTGCGTGAGCCGGTGGATGTTGCACGGGGTTGTTACACGTTCTATTGTTTACGGACTCTTATGCGTAGTCACATATGTACGTGTATCCTCGACGCATCGTGGACGACGAGGTCTACTAAAGAATCTCGTTCACGTATTCCACGACGGACCCATGTAAACCTCCGATGCATAGCACGCGGGTGAAGCAAGGGACCTTGGCAATCGGCCAAATATGGAGGAAAGTGTTTTACAACATGCGACGTAATACCATTCGTACTCTATGTGATACAATTGTAATGAGTTCTCTGAACTTTAATGATAATGAACAAGAACTACAGTTGTAAACGATGTTACTTTATTATTCTACAAATTTCATGCAACCAAACTTTCTTCATTACTAGAAATATTTGAGGTAGCAACTACAGTTGTAAAGGACACTTCTTTATTGCTTATTGTATGTTTTTAACTCAGGGATCCCCATCATATTGAGGTAGAATTGTTACTCGTTGTGTGATTTTTCAAATAAAATGAGGTAAGACTTTTAAATTTAACAACAATGATACATCGAATGATGATTTCAAGACTGCTTAAGAGGGAAGATAAAGGAACACGTGCTCTTAAAAATGTTTTGTGCGTGGACGCTAATATGTGAAATAACAGTATGGAATTTCATGGGAATAAAAAGAATTTGAGGAACGTCTTAGATTCTGCTCATATAGGCTCTGAAGAAAAATGTTTTTCGAAAGAAATGCTTCTCGAATGCCTGTTAAACATAGGAAGAAAGCAACCACTCATGATTTTGGTAGACTTATTCCCGTAGGAGCAGAAATATCCGGATGTCTGAAATTTATATTTCAGATGTCTTTCACAGTCTTTGAATACGTAAACATTGTTGAACAAGGATGGAAAATGGCACGAAATATTTGATATTATGAGGCTGGCCACAATTTTACCATGGAAATACGAAGAGTTACAGGATTCGTTTTTTTATATATATAGTTGGGGCGGAATGTATGTTAACGCTGCCGCGACCAGTTTAAATATAAATAAATAGAAGAACGTATTACTGCTATATTACGAAACGCTGTTTTGTTTCTTTGTTACGCATTGTAACGTTAGCAGCAGCAGTCTACCTTTATTTCAGTAGCATATTTTACGAAATATTATTCATTTTGCACTTATCACTGCATATTTATAAAACGTTAAAGTAAGTTAACAATACTAAAAATTGTGTGTTCTTCCTATAATGATATTCCAACGAATCCTTTTCGTAAATGAACGAGCTATTCTACATTTGTAACCATAATATAGAACTTCAAGTGTAAATAAAGAAATGCTAATTCCATAGAAACTGACGAGGAGAGGAGAGCGATTTATAAAGGAGAAATTCAGAGTATTTCAATTAGGAAAGTGTGGCAATGCTTTATTAATAATTGCAAAGCAGTTTAATTTATCCAAAGTCGGCGTTAAAAAAATTTGTGATAAAGTTAAAGAGACCATGCATGCTGAAACTAAACCGAGAATCGGGCAAAAGCGGAAAACAAGACTTCAGGATAATTTAATAATTCGAGAAATAAAAAAGAATTCTTTAGTGACAGCGAACTAAATAAAGAAAAGTTTAGATTTATCCATTTATCTGACACAAGTAAGGCAAAGAATTAGTGATGCTGGATATCGTATCCACGCATGACGTAAAAAACCGTTCATATCAAAAGTTAATGCTGCGAAACGATTGAAAAACGATTTCACATTTCAACAGGACAATGATCCAAAACATAAAGCTAAAAAAAATGCTATGAAATTTTTCGAAGAAAATATTATCCGGATGTTGTAGTGGTCTGCGCAGAACCCAAACCTGAATCCGCTTCAATCTTTATGGCATTTAAAAAAAAATCCCAAAAAGCGATCGAAAAAACTAAAATATTTTTATAGAATCGCTAAAGTCTGAATGGAATAATATTAGCTTTAACGTTATTGACAAATTAATGTACAGCATATTAAATCGACTGAAAATTGTAATGGAACCGAAAGGATGCCGTATCCGTTGTTAGCTTCATAAAATGTGTAATATTTAATATCGTTTTTGCAGTGTTAACTTACTTTCCTATGCTATCACAATGTACACAATATGCCTTTTCCATTTGTTGTTGTTTATTTGTTGATATAAAATCAAATTAATAATTTGTTTTTATTTATATGATATACGAAAATGTAAACATACATTACTAAACACATATATCATTATTATTAAACATATATCATATTCATTTACCTGCATATCCCAATCGTTAACTTATTTTCCGAAACGACTGTAATTACTTTTCGTGAACATGATTGCAAAATATAGGGGAATGTCGAATGAAAGTCAAAAAATCTGTTGTCTTTTAAATGGTCCTTGATTTGATATTGAAGCATTATTTCGGCAAAGTCTTTAAAAAAAGGAAACGTCTGAGATGTTTGTAGTTGGAATTGCAAATTTCGACGTGTACTTCATACAAAATTGTGCAGTTATAGAAAACCTTACTGAAGCACATGGAATGTTAAAATAAATGTATAAGGCATCGATTCATAGTTTAAATAATTTATAATCTAATCTAATAATCCATCAGCTATGTCATGTTCTTTTCTTATTTTTTTCTTTAAATGACTTATTTCTAATACACTTAGCACTGTACACCTGAATATCTATTGTTTCAAATAGTAACAAATTTTTGGAATGAAAATGTAAAATGTATTGGAATTCCTGAATAAGATTTCAGAAATTTTTATGTGCTAATAAATGTCATGATCTATAAGCATCACTTAGAATAATTATTACTCTCCGATGGTAGTATACAACATAATGTAGAAAACTAAAAGAAACTAATCCAATGAAAAGAATGTATGTAAACCATTACAACCGCAATTAGTCATATTGTATAATTAAATTACTGCCTGCCACTAAACGAAATGCTTTTATGTCAATTGGACATTCTGTAGCTAATGAGACCAAATCCATAAGTATAGATATTTATAAGTTGTAATTAAAGAGGAATTTAGAAAAAACTCTTATTTTTAGTTCAGTAGACAGTCTGATACACCAATCTTTAAAATACCTGTAATATTACATGATAATCTATATTATTAACATCAAATATCAAAATACAAAGTAGACGGATTTTAATTTAGAGTTACCATGTAATTAAAAAGTTCGGAAATAATATCAGTAATATATGAAACTAATTAATTATTTCATTCCTCTTTAGCAACTCTATTCAAATGGAGAAAAACAAAATTACAACTTGCAGGATAGAATAAAGTATTATAACATAAAATGATTAATTGCGACACTCTTGAATAACCGAATAATTTGGTAAAAGTATAATTGTTATTAATATCTTAAACACAACACGAATACATTCGTCTAATACATCATCAGATCATGAAATCTTTACTTTCTAATTATTATGCTATAGTTTATAACAATTTTAGATTTCAAACACGTTCACTAATCGAAGGGCGTTACCTTTACCGATTTGAATACAAAATTCGAGGGAAAACCCACGGCATTGTCTATTGTCCACCTTTGCACATGCGTACCATCAGTGTCGCGCGTATAGTTCCCTTGAACGTTGGGTACCGGTTTTGTCGGTGTGCAAAACTCATTCCCATTTTTATATCGGCTTTTTCTTTTGCAACATGTTTTTGTTTGTGACAAAGATAGCGGATCAAGGATGTTAATGCGGATCCAGATCAACAACAGGTATCGTTTCTTAAGTATTTCGCGAATCCGGCATCCTGGCGGCATATTTTGCATTTATAAGTAGATGATTTACATGGTACTTTCCTGCTTCTATATAGTCAATTTACATTCTGTGCAAAAAAATTGCAGAAGCACGTCGAAAGACTACAATTAACAAAATCCTTTTGTTATCAATTATGAGTTTGGAATACTTTTGTTATTAAATAGGTTATGGTATATTAAAATGGGACAAAACAGTTAAAATTATAAAATAAATATATCTTAATACAAGACATGCATTATTTTCTCTTAATATTAAATATTTTCTATTTTTCCTTATTACGTAGATATATTTATATTAATTTCTTTATCAATTATGTTTTTCAAATAAATTGCTTCGTTTTTCGCGTAATTATAATATATATATTATAATTTACTTATAGTTACTTATAAGTAACTGATTACCTCATATTAACTACGATGTTTAATACTTCAATTTCTATGCTCTCATTTCACGATTAAAAGTAAGCAAGAACACGACATCTTTCTACCTAATTAATAACCACGATGCAATTTGTTTGTCTGAACTGTTCCGACGGCTTCGCTTTCAAATCCTTTTCGAGCATATGACATATTTTCTACACATTGTTGATTGGAGAGAAACTGAAACGTTAATTGTAGTTTACAAAGAATTTATTCGTGTTTACCGAATTTGTACTCTTTCTTCAATTTAGTCAAATATATTTGAAAAAATAATATATCGTAGATAATATATCATCTTTTGTATGCCGAATATATTCCTAGTATACCTTACATTTTCACGTGCATGCAATTACTGCAGTTGCTTTTGCAACGAACGAAACAATTCATTAGGATGTAATATCGTTTAACTTTACTAAAAATTGTTGTTTTATTAATATGTAATTTTTGATGTAACATTTCCATGTAAAGATAAACGTGTTCTTTTTTGTTATATTATTTACGTTGACTTGAAGGTTATTAAAAATTGAATGCATTTGGTACAAACGCATTTTACGTTAATAGTACGATTTATCAATTTGTAAACTTCTGGAATATCCAAATTTTAATATTACTTCAAAACATACACAAATTTTTGTTTACTTTCGTATGAATTCCTTATTTTGTGAAAAATGCTAGTCATGATTAAGACCGACGAACGATTAATGACTATATTAAACTTTACTAAATTCATATTTACTATGGTTGGTGTTATCTAAATCTTTGTCTAATTTTACTGAAATGCATATTTTGCACAGAAGGGAAATTTATGGTGATACATATAAAGGTTTACGGTACTCAATGTTATCATTTTTACATAAATAATACTTTATTCATTAAATACAAAATGGAGATTATATACAACGTATTGCTCATACGTCTCCTCGGCTTTTGAACAGATGTTACGGTTACCTAAACCTGTAAGCAGAAATGTTGTTCTGTAATAATTGAAACTTCTCTCGAAGTTTATTAGATATTGGAAAAGTTGCATCATATAGAGCTAATATGAGATAAATCATTAGATTCATTGAGATTAAATAATCATATTTTCAAACTATGAATATTGTATTTAGCACAAGAAATAACCTTACCTCATATTAGAATAGGATCCGTCAGAACACTTCTGCGACCAGAATTTCGAATGTTTTATTTCTGTAATAAAAACAGTTTATTTCCATATTGTAATACAGAAAAGAATTTTTTCAAAGAATTGTAAATTTTCTCAGAGGTAGTGACGAATTATTGTAAATATATATCATTAGTACAATCATATGTAATGCACAAATACATCATCGAAAAGGCAACAGTAGTAACGAAAATATAAATTAAAATATATACAGATTGAGTATACTTACTCATATCTTTAAGCCAAGGTTCTTTTCAAAGTATATAACCTGAAATAATAAATAAATGAAACATTCGTATAATGTGATGTATTAAATAAATGCAAAAGCATCAGACAACGGTAGAAAAAATGGCTATTTCTAATCTAGTCAGCTGAACTACGGATTTATCACATAAATATTAATAATTGATAATATTTACATTTTTAAAATCTGTAACATTACAAGTGCTTTGGACATATGCAGTTGAATATTACTGGCGTCAATGTACTGATACTTCAGATATTCTATCGCCAAAGGACAATTCTAAAGAAGAAATGAAGTTTTAAAATATTGTATAGAATATAACAGTTTATAGTAAATCATTTCGAAATATAGTCAGCTAGTCAAATGACTAATTGTTTATCATCAGCATGAATCTGCTGCACTACGCTCTCATCATGTAAAAAGTGTTGTGTTAACAAGAAATTTTTTGTATTTATTTTTATGAAAATCTTTATTTTTACATAAGATATACTCACAATTAGCTAGGCTTCAGATGTATCCCTTGTTATCGAATCATCATCGGAATATCTTTAACATATAAAATAAACCTATATAGGAAGTTACTTTAACAAAAAAATAAAGAATTGTGTATGATGTATTAGTCAGATAGGGGCAAAAGACTATAAACCTGGTTGTGTCAACACTGTACAATCAGGTGAACTATGTAATCATCATGTGAAAATTCAAGCATAGTCAGTACTCAATTGGATACATATGATTGAATATTAAAACATGCACTTACCACATTAGCATTTCTACGTCAGTATAAATTCTCCTTGCACACAGGTGAGGTTGATATGCTCTAAACATACAAGCAAAAATATTTTTGCATCTGCGAAGGTAGATGATTTATAAAAAAATTATAAAATTCAATTGTCAGATAACAACAAATTCTACTCTATCTGCATCTTAGATCAGGTGAACTATGTGCTCATCATGTAAACATTCCATTAATAGGTAACACTTAATCATATAAATATTTCTTGCTACTAAAACATGCCACTCACCATTATTAGTCAGCGTTCTTATATTTTTATAAATTCCCCTTGTGTACAAGTCGATATTCACACATTCTAAACAAAAAAATAAAAACTGTTTGGTATCTACCGATATAAATCATACGTTAAAAGTTATGCAAGTTAATTGTCAGCTACAAAATAATGTTAGTTTTTCTGCACTGTAAATCAGGTGAACTATGTACTCATCATTTGAAAATTTAATAACTAAGTCTCGATTTTATAAACATTTTCGTTGTGTCAAAAGTGCACTCACCATTTGTGTTGTTATACTTGTTCAAAGTTCTCCTCTCAAAAATGAATACATTGAATGTTCTAAACATAAAAAAATAATTTCTTCTTCGTAATTGACTTTCATATACCATGTCTTACAAATTATATATAATTTAATTATCAGTTATATAGAAAAGTGATCTACATTGGTAATCAGTTGAACTATGCAGGCATCATATAAATTTTTAATTTTTTGTTTTCTAAATAAAATAATGATTTATACATAAGGTCAATTTATTCTCATTATAAACTAGATTTACTGTAGTTATATATATTTTTTAATCGAAATAATAATAAAATATGTTTGAACTGAAATTATTCTAAATTATGTCTTACCACTATTTCGATGCTCTCATGACTTTTCAAATTTCCCCTGAACAAAAATTCTAGGTACATCTATATTTTCCTTATAATTCACAGTACGTCTTTGTATATAATCACAAGTTAAAATTTTGAAGCCAACAGACTTAAATAAGCCTTCTATTTCTTCTACTGAAAAATAATATGATCTGAAAAGACAAAGAAAGTCCTATTGTGTATTCTATATCTATAACGAAAATTATTAATATTATCCAGGGTACACCATTTGACTTTATCACTTTAAAAATTTCTTTTGTAACACAAAATTTGAAGATATATTTATTAATATTATACTCTGCCTTCGTTAAAATTATGTAACTCTTTTAAAAAATTTCATGTTACAAGACAAATTTTTACGGAGATAAAGATAAATGGTACACGTGATATATAATGTAGGAGCGGCATAAGGCCGAAAATAAAGTTCGTAATAAAATCCGTCGAATATAATTAGAACATAATTACAGTTTTCAAATATGAATGTAAAAAAAAGGAGAAACATTTTACCTAGTTCCATCTTGCCTCATATAAAAATTGTCACTAATCTTATGTCCAGGCTTAAATCTTAATTGCGCCATGTCGTATAAACCGTAGTCTCTAAAGAGAACAATTCCCCCGTCACCAAGAATATTATAAAGATTTTCTACAACCCTGGAACAGACGGACGAAACACAAAATATATTATCACTCGTTTCACTACATTACAAAAATTGTAATTGCGCTTTGTAAGTAACAATCTCCTTACTTCCGAAACTTTTTCGGATGAATTGCTGACAAAACGAAAATTAATGTCGCTACATTGACCGAACAATCTATCTCTGTGAAACAATTTTCCTCGCTAACATCCGTTTGAAAAACTTTCATTTTTTCCGGATTGTATAATACGTGAGTCTGCAAGTAAACATTATACGTTACAATGAAAGTGCTTAATTATGCTAAACGCAAAAAGTCACACGATATTACATGTTCCGTACCTTCATTAATTCAATAGCTTTGGAAGAGAGATCACAAGCAAATATTCTCTGAAATATCAACCCGTCCTCAATTAGAGGATATATAAAATTTCCCACTCCGCAACCGACTTCTAAAAGTACGGCTTTGTTTTCGACGGCACCCAAGCCCAACAATTCATGAAATTCTCTCGTCGTCCAATGCCGATCTTTAAAAAATCTCGTGTCGTTCCGTTTATAAAATAAATCCCAATGTTTCCTCGCGTTTTTTTCGAGTTGATCGGCACGGAAATCCGAAACTAAACGCGAATTTTGCGCCAGCATTTTATCAATTTCCTCTTGCGTTAGATGCTTCGCCACGTGGCCTATATACGCATTCTCTATCGATTCAGCCATTTTCCCGTAATTCGCCGTAAAAATCGCGCGAAATACCGAATAACGATAATGTGATTAAAATTCTATCTCATTGGAGAATATTGTGTTTCGAAATTACGTAGCACATTTATGTAAAGAGAAACTAATAAAATTAAAAACTATTAAACCGGAGACTACAAAATGCACAACCTCTCACCTCTGCGACTCAAAAGGAAATGGACGAGAAGCACATGCGTAGCTTGGATGTTACCATGCTGGGCGGAGAGTACAGTAAATTTCTTCTAGCCTAGTAACATCAGTGTTGCCAATAACCAAAAAAATTACCGCCAAATTTAAATCTCCCCAAAGGTTGAAATTAAATATAATAACGAATCCTAATATTATTTCCATGTGTTACATATTGAGACCATGGTATATGAATTGGATTTATTATTCGTTTAGAAAATATCCATTAATTTTACTTACGATATGTATTTATATTGCATTATAGTATCGAATATTATAAGAAAGGATAACGACTTTAACGCTTTTTCCTTTCGTGTAATTTGTTTAATCAGCATGTTACAAGCAAGACTTAATTGATGAACGTAACTTATCATTGTAAGATAGTAAGTATTGTCAGTATGAATTCCACGTGCGGACTTATTCGACAGATTAATATGCAGGTCCCGTGCGAAACAAATATTTTCTGTCTGCGTATAGCATTGGCACACAATGACACAGTATCTAAAGGGGTTAGCCGTGACTGAAATTCAGTCGATGAGTCCGCTTCTTATTTCGTTTAATGTAATTGGATAATGAAAAAACTCGATGTCTGTGAATATAAGAAAATATATCACAGTATAACTTTCGTCATTAATTTCATGTCAATTGAACACTATACAGAATTATGACTATAGTTAAGGTTATCGCGCACTATAATAATATATTTAACTGTATCGAACTTCATTAAAACTTTTATTTCGCTTCTCATGAATGTATACAAATTTAATTGATGTACTATCTTAGAGATATTGTAAGTATATTTAACACTCTATGAATAAAACGGAAATTTATAACATTATTGCAAGTTACTATTATTGTTATTAAATATCTTTACCACGTCAGAAGAAAGTAGTGAATTGATTACTATAACACAAAGTTGGTACACTGCTATGATAAGATTGATGACATAAATCCAGATTAAAACCGAGGAATCTGAATTGTATTTGATAATTAATGTAAAGGGTAAAGTTCAGCAGAAGCGAGCTTGTAATTTGAGCTTCTAAGTATCATTTTTTCTCTTCGTTATTATGTCAAATTGATTTTCCGACACAAAACACAGGGTAATGTCTACTACATTTTCTTTAGAAGATTGAGAATTCGCGCGGATTTCATTATTTGCAAATAGAACGAGGTCGAAAAAAAATTGATCGATCAAGAAGAATGTAGGTCATTGCGGACCACAATTTCATCGAGAGCTTGACTGAAGTTATAGCAATAGATTAACTGAATGAAATGAAAAACACGTTTCGCGAGTTGCACTCGTTAGTACTTCTTCAAATCATGTCATTTCGTGCTTTCCACTCTGTCACGAAATTTGTGGAATATAAAAATAATTCGTTGTCCTTTTTGTTTTATATGTAATTAAAAAAAAAAGCACAAGAATTATGAGACCTTATTATTTAATGACGATATAGCTAAATTTCAATTTCTATGGTAGATTTATCAGGTACGAACATTTTCAGGGTGAATAAAAAACATTCATATTACAAGTTGAGAACTATATTACATTCATACTACAATATGCGAAGTTACATTTATTGAGTTCAAACGAATGAAATTTCCAATTTCTTTTGGTATCAATTTCCATAAAACCAAAAAAACATAGTTCTGATGTAATTGTAACATAACATTTCCTCGCATTTCTTCTAATATATTACATTGAACTCATGAAATTTGGGCACCATACAACTAAATGACTATGTTATGTTACTATAATAGTTTAATTTTAAGAAAGGGTCGAAAATATAGAACCATGTATCATTGTTATTATTGTATAATATTATTTAAAACATAAAGGGAAAAAAACTATAAAAATGGCAAAGCTTTTTACATCGGGAAATAATGTAGAATGCTGACTAGAGCGTTTTCCAGCGCGAGAGATCAAAAGATTAAGCAAATCCTCCTCCTTGCTATTGTATTGGACATTAGTTCTTGCGAGGAGGCTTTACAGTTTTACGCAATTTCAAACTCCAGTTTTAATCTTTATGATATTACTATTAATTCCGGCGAAAACTTCCGAAACTTTCCTGAACACAGAATTAATTACGCAGATTAGTTTATCGATTCCACGACGAAAGCAAAGCACTGCAAGCCAAACGCTTACATCGCAACCTTTAAGCAAATTGAAATGAAGTTCAGCCGCGGAATAATAAAGCCGGGTAATCCGGATTTATGTCATTTATTCTGAATTTTCATGTACCACTGTAACCGGGAAAAAATGTTTCTTGTAGTGCAAAATTCTTTATTTAAAAATATCAGGATTTATGTAATACGTTTGCTCATTATGGTAATCTTAGGAGTTCCCGTGAAATTTAAAAGAGGATAAAGCGATTATAAATGTTCTATCGTGTCGTTTTTATTCTGAAAGTTATTCATATAATCCAATAGCTATAAATATATTCATATAGATGTAAAAGAGGAAGTGGCTTAGTACAAAATGATGTGAATAATTACGGTGTTAATTTTTTTTGTATCTATTATCTTTTACAAAGACTTATTAACGGTACATGATTTGCAGAGGGCAAAAATAGTTGCGAATAATTATATATTCTAATGTTAAGAGAATACTAAAAAGAGAAAATATATTGAAGTTCCTTAGCATCTTATATGCAGCATCGTTAATCAGAGTGTTAACTTTCAATTAATTCAATTAAGATAAACAGGTTAATGTATTATAAATAAATAAATAAATTTGCTAAATATTTAATATCTGGACACAGAAATAAATTAATCTGAACATCAGTAAATAATTTCCTGTTACTTTTCATTTTTACCATTTTGTATTCCAATCCCATACATCAATGAAATCCATCCTTTTCGGAATCTATATTATACTCACAATAATTTAAATACCAAATAACCTCCGGTGACTGTGACATTGAAATCAACATATGGAAATGCAATGTTAACATATGATATTTTTATTTTTTTGTATTTTAACAAAAAATAAGTAGAGTGTCAGAGAAATTACAAAATCTGTATTTATTATAACGTGCATAATGAAGTTAAGAACACACCCTATTCCCATATTAAAAATGTATTCTTACATAAATAAAAGAAAGAAAAATACAAAATGTCTGTGTTTGAACATATAAATTTAATACCGAGAACTCAGTGTTCATCAACATAATTTGTATAATTCTTATTGAGTGCTCAAGAGTAGCGTTAGACACGAACACGTGACTGTAGGCGCGGCAGAGCCTCGAAGATGCTTCGACCGTGCCTTTTCCATTCGTCGAGGTAGGCACAGTCGAACCATCTTATATCGTTCCTCCTCGTAGACATTCCAAGCGGGAATTCTCGAAAGCCAGTTGTACTGGAGAAACACGCGTCGTGGTCTGCCACTCGCCGGTACTTTCGAGCGCTCGTAAAATTGTCGTTTTCTTACTTTGTGCCGCTTTCAAATACGCCGAATTTTCTTCTCGAGTGAACGACCGTGTATCGAAGTGTGCATAGTCAACTTGATCCTGACGGCCTACGACCCCACGGTCAAATTCCGGTAAGTCGTACGCACCTGCCTACCTGAGTCCCAAGCCTCGGGTTTTAGCCTCTTCGTGGGAAAACTATTCGTTAAGATCGCATGAAACGTATCAGTGAACGTTAAAGTTTGCAGCTGTGTGCATAATTTTATTATTTTCGAATAAATTTTCTTAAGAATGTGTTACCATAATTTTATTGAATTCACGTGTCATTTGACATTTTAATAACTTGTTCGACGTCCGTGTCATAATGCATTACTTTAAAATGTTTATCGGGAGAGAAATAAATAACAGGAATGTTTCACATTACTGAATCGTTCTTCAAGAACTTCAAGGATTCATGGAAAATGAATAATTGTGATTTCTTGTTAGTATTGTAATTGTATCTTGCTTGCATTAATTTGATTATTAAAATGTAAGAAGATTAATGAGATTAATAAGAAGAACATTTATACTTGAAATTGGTACCCACAAAGAGAGTACTGAATGCTACTGTCATGATGCTGTTGTTTAATATCAATCAGTGATGCGTTATAAATAACATAGACACTGTGTGTATCAGTTTAATATGAAATTCGTATTCGCTATGGGGCAACCAGAGTGCTAACTACTTCAAATTTGCGACAGCGATGGAGTGAAAAGTTAATTATCTGTTAAATAGAGCACGAACGTAACGATGAAGAAGTGCACAAAGCATAAAAGGACTACATAACGAAACATCGATATTAAGGAGCTGCTACGAACGCTAAAATATTGGAGAATTTTTTTGCAACAAATTGCAATCATAATCGCGTTAAAAAAAGCTGAAAAATGTCAGACCATCGCTGAAAAATTATTTTCTGCAATATTACACAAAAATTTCACAAAGAATACTAAAAACTTCTCAGAAATGCAAGAATGTTTATGAGGTTGACGATTGGCCGGTAAAAGCATCGTTCGCGTTGACACGGTCCGCCAACAGGGATAATCAAAGGTTACAAAGCGGAAACAGCGAACCTCGCTTAACAACTAATCGAAACAAAGGAATCGTTCACGCAAATGGATGCAGCCTGATAGTTTGTTACCGGGATTACGAGAATCCTGCGATAAATTTGCGCAAGATTATTCTCGAACAACGATGGTATTAAACCCTCCGGTCCGTCGAACGCAGTTGGGTACTTCCGGGCGTCATTTTCAAAAGTAAACGTTCTGAATAATGTCTCGCGAAATATTTTACTAATTTGAGAAAAACTACAATAGAAGTAATTCGTCGTAATTCGCATTTGGACGGACAAATCGTTCTCAGCCTTCTACCTCGCGGCAGGAAAAGTGCTTAGTAGTTTAAACTTTCTAAGCGTTTCACGTTCCGCTATATCGCAGTCCATGTTCGATGTGCACGAAGGCATAAAGAGATACGTGTGCTGGGGTGCAAACCCGTAAAATCGTGGCCCAAACAGTCGTGCTGTAGTTATATAATTGCGGCAAATTCGGGAATTTGTTCGTATCGATTGGATTGGTCGCTAAACGTTAATTTCATCGATTATTCTGTTATCGGTATTTTTAGTATACGTAATTTCAACGGTACTTGCAGCACATTTTGTGCATTTACAGAATGCGGTATCGGCTGCGCTTGCAATTTAGGTTTTTCGGTATTCTTTTTGTTGATATTGCAGAATTATCTTGAATTTGAGTAAAATTGGGAGAAACGGGAAATCAATAATTGTTTGACTTGTATCTGTAATTTTGTAGTGCACGATAAATGTATTATTTTTTTTATGAATATAATAGAGTTGTATCGGCGTATTTTTTGAGTCAGCAGTTCAAGTTTAATAACCGCATCTGTTTTAGCCTATTTCCCGGAATAATCAACATGGGTTTCATTGTCGAAATTATGTTAATAGTTTGGAGAAAGAGTAAAGCAAAAATATTAATTTAATTCATAATTATATAATGACATCATATTGTTATAATTAAACTAATGTGTTTTGTTGTATTAACGTCTGTTAAGCTTCTATATTTGCATGCAGTATGAAGAGTAATATCAGAAATATTGAATAAATTTGGAATTTTTCTAATGTCTTTAATTTTATTTCATTTGTATTGTATGAAACCAACAGAGTAACGTATTCTGTTTATATACTTTTACTGAAATTGTTTTAATGGTTTAAAGAAAAAATACTCTCCTTTCACCTCATTAAACAAAACATGTGTATCTACGTTTACAGGCACTGTCTACAATGTTACAATAGTATTCTGTCCTCCGATAAATTGTATATATCTGCCCTAATCTTTCAGAAGTATATCAAAAATACTATCTAATGTTTCATCGACTCAAAGTACATAACAATCTGCTCAAAGTTTTTCATCGTTATTGTTCTGGATGTTACACGGTATCAATGCGACATTAAACCTACATGGAACGAAAAGCACATTGTTTAGTATTTACATACAAGGAAAGTTATGCAGTTCTGTGCAAAAAATTAAGTAAAACAATTAAATATGTGGAGATTTTGATTATGCCTGCCGGAAAGACGGTATCGTGAAAACTTTTGATGATGAGAAATCGAACCGAGAATAATATCATTTTATGTAAATAGCGAGTGACACATACCGATTGGCACTGTTTACCTTTTACACACGGTCACTCGCGGTCAACTGCTGGTACCGTTGCACGTTTACCTGTACTTAAAGGTATCCACGCACAAGTGCTTCTGATTCTAAATTACACGCTCGATACCTGATATAACGTGTGCTTCTCATAAATACTGACCGCCGCTTAATAATTCTTACAATTATAGTGAAAAGAGATGCGTGGTTACTCAGCGGTCGCTGTAAAATCACATTGTGTACTTCCGCCTTTTTCTTAAGCGATTCGAAAAAGAAGTCCGTTAATTCTGTAACGGCGTACGATGGCTCACATAAAAGTAGCGGGAATAATTCACTGTGTATTAACATCCACGATCAACCATGCATCCAATGAAATTTCATGGCTCAGTGCATAGCTGGAATGCATTAAATAAAAAAGAGAACAATTGAATAACACAATGTTCAGCGGCACTTTTTTATTCAAACATTTTAGTTCTAGTCGTTTCCATTTGTCTAGGATAAAATACATATTTAAAGTACTTTTAGATCGCCCCCGTGACATGGTACAATAGTACTTCGTGCAATGCGCTTTTGAACAGTATGAACTCGTCATAAAGCGATTTATAATTTCAAAACAAGTCTGAAAGTTAGAAGCACTTATAACCACGACGTTTCTCGATATATTTCATTTTTTTGGACTTATATTTAATTATTGAGAAGACATTAGGGAACAGGAAGGTATAACTTAAAAAACAATTTTTAATTTGTTTTCCAAATTACAAATTCTATTTAATCTTTAATGCAAACTTTCGAATAAAATTTATTAAATAAGATCATTTCTGAACATGGTAACAAAAAAAAGATGACTGAAAAGTCTCCATAGTCGAATTTTTGTTTGTTAAATCTTACGTTCTTAAAACACTGTAAGGCAAACCGTCTAATTTCCATCACTTCAGGCTCGATATATTGAATTTCGACTACATCAAAATAATTTATTCCCGATCAGCTAAATCTTCTATATTCTTTCGATTTGAATTAATCGTATTATACAAAGGCACCAACACATCCAAAAATTTCCCCGAATTCTAAAACCATCGATGCGAGCAGTCTTTAACTAATTGATACAGGAATATTCACATTGCAATTAGCACGAGCGAATAAACTCCCGCAATTCGATAATGCGACCGCGTAACGTAACTCGTTCGAGCGTAGCGCGGATAAAATGGAGGTTCGTCTTGACCATCCCTGTACGTACATAGTTATGCATTCAAGAACGTAGATTCTATGTACAACCTCCAGTATAACACTCCACATTCCAGTCGGTAAACTCCTCACGGATGTACTTCCGATTAATAGAGATGACATAGCTGCTTATTAGCATGGCATCCCAATTGTGGCCGGCACTTGATAACGGAGACGGCCAAGTTTCTCCCTTCGTTTAAGCTTTGGTTCATTCTCAAGCAACGAAATTCTTGCACGTTATTGAAACTGTCACACCCACGTACCGCCTGTTACTTTTTGCGATAACACGAACGAGTATGATTAAAGATCTTTTTTTAATCATTTCGCCTCGTTCTGTTACCTCGAAGGGGAAAGTCTCGTATGAGCCTATTTACCGAAGGAACCAGTTTGGAAGTGGATCCTCCTGTTACTTGCAATTTCCTTCGTCTCAATGCGAGCAAAGTTGAAAGGAATCCGTTTTATTCCCGTTTCTCAGCGTCGTATTTATCGTGCGTCTTTCAACGATTTAATTTCAGTTTCATTTAACGCACAATTAACAAGGGACATATTTGTCGTAATTCTTTCCAAACATTTTCACATTGTGGAATTCGCCGATGTCTCCCTTTTCCCCTGGTTTCTCGGTGTCGAATTTTCGATGTGTGTTTCGAATTTTAGTAAAATTACATGTATGCTTCTCGTAGGTAGATATGGGTTATTTCAAGTATCGACTATTAATCAAGTTTTGTGAAAACCACACAAAATTTTATCATGCCGCGTAAACTAGATTTTTTTTCTGCATTATTGAAACCTGTATTCCATATATTTTACTAACTGCTGAACGTGGAATCCTCGACGTTTATTAAAACAACAGGAAAAATGAGTTTCTCATAGTGAAAAACGTCTTCGCGATCTAACCTTTAACCGAGTTGTACGTACGACAACCAGGCACAATTTCGTCATATTACCTTTCAAGTTGGAGGTTCTTTCCGCATTTTCTAAATCTGCATTCCACAGAAAGTAGCTAGCTTCGATTGTTCAACACGCAACCAACACTCACACACCTTTCTTGTCGCGTGTTCTGTACATCATAGATAGATATGCATCGTGCGTACTTCTACAGGAATTTGCAGTTGCAGGTGTACAAGCACGTAGGTGTAGGAAGTACCACGACATCGATTGTTGGCACTGTCGCCCGTGAGTGCAAGTGCTGAAACGTATTAATTTCGGTAACGTGGTATTCGTGTCAGCTCTCAAATGACAAAAACGTAATTTGTCACGCGTAACCCCAATAGACCTTCGCCGGGTAATTCGTTCTGACCGCTGGAAATCTCGTATTCCGTTTGAAATCGGAGCCCATTATTGGCAGCAGCATCCCTCGGTACCTTTAGTACCGGCTAACTCTCACTTCCGGGCCTCCGATTCCAACTATTTTTTATCTCTCCACGGATATACGCGTGTCCGTGAAACGATGATGGATCGGGGTACCGGAAACTCGAGATTTTTACGATCCAGTTGCCAGGATTTGCATTTTAAAGTTGAATTCTTTTCTGCTTCTTATCTACGTTGCATAACTACAGGTGCAACGACGTGATAATGAAAATAGTCGTTGCATAATATGTAAAGCGAGGTCTTGCGTCATGTACTTGTAATATCTTTCATCGAAGTGTTTTATATGGTTATTCAAATAATGTTTTATTGCTTCTGGCTGATACTTTTTACATATGAAAGCTACGAGATGCAGAAAGACAGTCGACTGTTATGTAAAACTTTTTGTTTCGTTTTATACAAAGCATTCCAGCTACGTCTCGTTTGCCATGAAATTTCGTACTGTGTTATGGCAAAACAGTATTAACCAAAACAGTGTTGAACGGAATCGTGACACCTACAGAATTATTCAACAGAACCTCACTGTGTGAAACATATATGTGTGAAAATTATATGCGGTATAAATACATATACAATACCGAAGGTCCATTTCTTTAAAGAAAACAAATTATTCCACAGTTAATTATTTTAATTATTTATAACATTAAAATTATAAGGCATAAATAAAAATATTGGCCGATAGAATTGTGATATCCTACAAACAATCTTTTATTCGTTTTCATTTTCAGCATTGGCTGATTTTATGCCCTGGCTGTATCCTGATCAGGACTATACCAGGTTGTGCGAAGATTCTGCAATTTTCAAAACGTGTCCTATAAAAATCGTGTCGTGAAGAATGATTGTTTACGTTTCAATGAAATTTTCTCATTTATATGAAATTCGAATTATTGTATGCACATCAAATTCTGTTTACATTTCTTACATGACTTTCTAATACATTTTACTTAACACGTTCTGCAATTTTCGTAACTCACACTATTCGTATTTAAACCGCTCTCTTTTTTGCATTTCCTTGGCGAATTATCTTCTCTTCACTATGCTTACTGCGCAAAATATTTATTATTGATCGCAGTTCCACATTTGAAATTGCTTCATATATTGTTTGTTTTAATTCAAAGAAGTTCTGTACTTGTTCCAGATCAATTGCTTCGCCACTTTCTTTTTAAACGGTACGCAAACGTCGTGTAAAAAGTGTCCCAAATGAAATTGATTTATCGTGTGTATTACAATAGTACTTACGACCTACATTTCCACCGAAATCTCAACGTACATCGTCGCTTCGATGTCTCTCAACAATTTTTTCGACGAGGCAAAATCACTGGGGCTCCAAAGAAAATATTCCATCGGGAGAGTATGTCTTTTCATGCGAACTGAAATACCTCCATCTGGCTAATCAATTCAGCACATTAACGGAAACGTGATCCGTGCTTTTAAATCGGTCTCGCAAAACGCGCGATTTTCATCATCGATTGAATATACGTACCGGGGAATTGATCGGTCGATTTTGCAAATCCACGGACAATTCGTGACGACGATGAGTAATGGAGGAGCGTTGGAGAAACAGGAGCGATCTAGTGCCACGCCTCGTTGAGCCTTAGATATAGTTTAGAAAGGCGAGTGATTCTTTCGTGCAAAAACGCTTTCAACGCCCTTCACTTTTCGCGAGAAAACGGATTCTACGATGCATTTCTTACTACCTCTGCATGCATACCGGGGATGTTACGAGTGCAGTTAATAGCTTTCGGAATGAAGACTTACATTGGGTAGTGAATAATGAGAATGGACAACCTTAACATTAGAACTACTGACGATTAATCATCCACATATGAACCTGATGATATTTGGTATATTACTATCCAATACAAAAGATAAATATGTTGGAAGACAAGTGGAAGAGATGTATTTAATCGCTGCATATTTGCAAGGCGGAAATGGAAAATCACAGGAGGAATGAGGATGGCCAAACCTTTCTCTAGAACTACCAACGATTAATCCGGTGTATTTATACTACTCTGGATAAATATTGCTATGCGTCGGCCGCGCACGCAAGGCCCTTTTGGACACAGTACATAAATCTACAGTCTTATACAAAAGTGACAACGTTTTATTCACGCACACATCCGGCTGTAGAATCTGTTATTTATAACAAATGCTATCCCGTAGCCCAGTAACATAAGTTCTGCTGGGTGTTCCATGCGCAACAATATCTTGGAAGGAAGAGAATGGAAATAAAAACTAGATTTGGTCGTTGAAATTTTAAATATAAATGTAGGAAATTAACCCCTTAGCTTACAATAACGTGTAACACACGAGAGGCGATAAATAGAATACGAAATTTTGAAGTTTTCCAATAACTATTAAATTGAAAATATCAGTCGATCACGAAACGGAGAAATGATATCTATAATATTAATATTGCAGTCAGTTGCGCCAAATGTTAAAGATCAGAGAGAAATTGTTATTTCTGGAATTAATTCTGGGGTATTACGCACGCTGTCAAAATAGAAATTGTAAAGCAAGGGGTTAAAGAGGGAACAGCATTGTAAATCTCCGGTAAATTAAAAAAATATTAAAAAGGTATATTTTTTCTGCCGTGTTAGATTTAGTGCTAACAGTACTGAAAGCTCTTTGTAAATGTTTACATGTTAAGAGCAGGAAGAATGCCAAATTTTATATTCCATGTCATTTGTCCCCTCGGAAAAACAGTTCAATTTCCACTTAGACTGCATGATTGAAAAATGTGTAAGCGTCATTAAAATCGATAACATAAAAACGATAGTGTAGAACCGAACAAATCAGATTTTTTAAACATCTTATAGTAACAAAGAACTGTCCATAATATTGGACAGAAGAAAAAAATAGAATTGTCTGAATAGTCGTGCAAATATAACACAAAAGGGAATATGTTATACCCCATTATTTTCAAAAATTCGGAGAAGATTTTTTATCACACTGTTCCATAAATTATTTGAAACGTTAATTCTTGATCTCATTATCAGAGTCGCACAGGAGATAATGAACAACAGGACTTTGTTCATGCGATGTAGAATGCAATTACAGGAAATAAAGGAAGGTGCATATTTCGATGTGGAATGAGATAAAGATGAAGTTAATATTATCTTGACGTCTAAGGAATATTGAAACCTCAGACAGGAATTATAGCAGTCATGCATCATCGAATCGCAAAGTACGATACTCAATAAAGATATAGAAACATTATGATTCCTCGATATCGTAGGAGACGATGGGAAAAGTATTCTACCCACGGAGTCCTAGAATTTCACGACAGATTTATGGAGCATAGATATTACGTTCTGCAAAATGTCAATAATCGATGAAGGTATCGGGAATGGATCGTAACTTACTATTGCACAAAGTAATGCATCGTGATTCAGGTGAAAAAAATAACGCTAGAAAAAAAATTGGTGATTTGTTTTATCGATATACATCAGCTGACTATTTCACAGCAATTTCACCATTTCTCCTGGTAGTTAAATGCACTAAGCCTTATAGCATTATTATTGATTGATTGGCTGTCAACGACATTCGTGCACAGAATTACGCTTCGCGGTAGATTTATACGGTTTGCGTGCAACCATCGAAAACATTGGTACATGTAATAATAGTATACGGAACAATATACGGGGCAGGAATACTTTCAGAGCTTAAAATAGGGCGGTAATGCAACCGTGAAAACGATGAGATTGATCGTTCGGGAAATTTCCTACTACTAATAGAATTATTTCCAGGAGGATATGTTTTATTTCTATGTAAAATAAACTTAAAGAAATACACAATTACTTACGTTAATACTTTACAGAATTAGCGTTTTAAGAATATCTTTGATAAAGTACGGCTGAATGTTATTATTTACATTTACTTAATGAGAACGTTACTTTTCAGTACAAATTTTCGGCAGAAGATGAAGAAATTAAGAATAATTATTTTGAATTAATTTGTATATATAATTGTTATAATGTTGTTTATTTATAATGAATTATCGCAAAACTTCTAGGAGATTTTTCCGTCAGAAATCTGATGAAAAGTACCATTATAGAATTTAATTGTGTAGAATAAGACTTATTCTACACAATTAAAAATACTTAGTATTTTTGCAATCATTATATGACCGCCTTCATTTTCTTTGACGGCGATTCTCTCCAAAAGAGTAGTAGACTCGTATTTTTTTTTAAATATATTTAATTCAATGCCACATATATTCTTGAAAAATTTTTGGCGCAAACATCTGACGAACAATGGCATTTCAAAATTTAGCTATTCGAAATTACCAGTTTCTAGATGCTTTAACGTCACCTATATTCTTATTGTCAACCACTAATTAAAAAAGACTCGAAAAACGCCACTTTTGATAAAAAATAATTCAGTATCAAAATACAACATCGTTAAACGATGACGAATGTGATAAATAAATGATTTAAATTCTTTTTTAGCATATTTTTAGAAATAAGATACCCAGTAGATGAGATATTAGCTATAACTTTGGAAGTAATCTCGCGATTCATCGATGTCGCTGAAACATTTTGGAATTATAACCTCTGCAACAGATACGAGACACAAAGAATGGTATACTTCATTCCTGTTGATAATCCTTCCAAGGAAGGAAAACTTCCTTTAATTAAGTAAGAAAAGTACCATCAGTTTTTACATGTAACTCTTAAACCGTAACAGAGAAAGTAAAGTGTTCACGAGAAAAGTTTAACAACCTAATACGGGCTGTAAGACTGGCTAAACAAAATTCTGGAATATATATAAATGAATAATTTTTGCAGGGAGAAACGAATTCTTTAAAACATTTTTCACGCTGTTTTGATAATTTTATCAATCTTTAAAATTTGATATCATACATTTTTCTCTGTGTACTATAATATAAAAGTTATGAAAAAGCGAGGCAGCGTCAGCTTTCAAAAGTAAATTTTACCCTTTAATAGTCTATACATCATTATTGTCGTGCCTTAGATCTCGCTAATTTTATAACGTTTCATCGAAATTGGCGTGTTCGAATTCGCTATGTTCCCTCGTTAAAACCTAAAGGTGTAATTTTCCGTAACTAATTTGAAACGAGATTTTACGATAGAACGTCAGGTTAATCGTACTTTTATATCTCCGGATAATATTAACAAACATTATACTTTCTTTTTCATTATTCAGTTTATTCTGTAAACTGTTATTGTATCAGATAAAAGTGCAATTCAGGCATGTTTCGCAACAATATTTATCGTTGAAATTTCAGAGATCCTTCGTCAAATACATATTGTTACGCGTAGACCGCTACAAAAACTGTACGAAATTTATGATGATATAATACATTGTACATTTAACATTTGCTGCAATATTTTACACATTGTCCGCCACATCAGTTACCGATGGTGTATTGTAATATTAGTTATATTTAACCAGGAATGACGGAGTTAAATTGGTTATATTTATCACTAGAATTACGGACTAAAATTTGTTATATTTAAATGTATGAAATAAGTACTTTAAAAAACGAGGGATCAGACAGAGAAGAAGCTGATAATTTAAGTCATTTATCTCAAGTTTATATAAGAATATATTCAAAATTTGAATTTAAAACTCGATTTTCTTGAAAATTAAGGCTCAAAGGAAAAAATGTTATTCCCATATTTTGTTCATATTTCTGCATAACGAATCACCTCGTGCCCTTTTTACATGTTATTCAACCGCATCCTGTATATACTTATATATTCTTTTTACGTTCCTCAACACTGTATCTCTTTACTTTCTTTTGTATCAAAGGGTATAGCCCGTAAACAAATTAAATTAAACTACCACATCCAATTTAAAATATCTCATAACTCTATTGCACAAAACTAACTCATGCGTCTTAGCAAAAAATTACATTTTCAAACTGACCCATGTTACTCAATAACATATTATATACAATATTTTATTGTATAAGCGTCTTTTCATGGAAAATGTACTGTTCAAACGTACCGTAAAAGTAGTTAAAAAGTGATTTAAACAATTGCCAGAAGTTGAAGTGTTTCACCCAAGCCGCCATGATACGTGGTATAATCGCAATGTATCTTCTGCTTTGCAGGTTGAGTATTACGCGGTGCGATGGACGCTGAAACAGGGGCTGTTCTGGCCCTACAAATATTGGCTCTCTGCTCGATAGTCGCGGCTCTATTAGCCTATCTCATGCGTCAATCGAGAAATGCTACCAATGAGTACGAGTCCCGAAACAAACGTCATGTACTCGTTACTAGCTGTGATACGTGTGTGGGCTTGCAGATTGCCCTTGCACTCTACGAAGTCGGTTACAAGGTAATGACGGCAGCGCTCATGTATTCTTCATAAATTGCTAACAGAATAACTTTTAGAATTCATGGTATTTGCTGTCACTTCGAATCTATTACGTAACTTTAAATTGATGAAAATTTCAAAATCGAGGATTTTTTTTATAGAACATTGAATCAATTGTAGGAATTTCAATTCCTCACAAACATGTTACTTCAATTGTGTTAAATGATAAATGAAGTGGTCATCGATCCTTGCTATCGATTAATGGTACTAGTACATTTTCTGTTCTTGTTCACTTTTAATTATCAAAGTATTTTTCAATATAATAAAGCATTTACTGTGGACTTATTTAATAATTACTTACTGAAGATTATTTGTAAAATAATATACGGCGAAAGGATGTTAATTTTATAATATTGTAATGAAAGATTCAGCAAGCATTTTCATTTGATTTTATTTATATCTTGAATCAATGCAATTTGCTGAATTCTTCAATGGAAAGCAGACAGCAGCACTTGAAGTGTCCTCGTCAGAGGAAAACCAATATGTACCTCGGTTCGTTACCACGATCTTCATTATCCTTTCAACCCTGTAACATATTTCAAATTGCTGGATCTCAACTTTAAATTAGTTTCCTCGTATCATGGGAATAGCATATCGTCGTTAAAGCCTTAAATCAGAAATCAGTGTCAGCAGTTCCTTGGCGAGTTCGCTTGCTTCTCCCGCTTTAATGACATAACCCTTTATTAATTAAACTGTTAAGTTTAAAACTCATTAAACTTTCATTCTTGATTGCTGTAATTAAATACTTGTACTCTTCAACTTCGAATTAGCGTCGTGCAAGGAACTCACATTTTTGCTGGATATGACGTGTGATATTTAACAGAATCGCGCGAGTTTTTACATTCGCTACTTCAAAAAGTTATTCGACGAAATTCAAAATTGGTGATACAGATTGTTAATATTACTCGGATGATTGCATTTCCGATGAAATGACGAACAACTGATGAAATCTGAACTCGTTTGTTACCATCATTTTTTGCGATTTTTATAAGCTCCTCATGTGTTTCGTACGTCTGCATTTATTTTTTAGGTATTACATGCAAACTGTGTTACGAGCAAAAATGTAAGTTTTAGTCAATAGTGATGTAAAATTCTGCGTTAATTGAAATTATAACGCGATGCTTTAGCAATTTTACAAAATACGCAGGAAATATATTTTCAACGGAACTGATCTTTTTCATTTGTTAATACGAAGTTGCTATTACATCTTCTGCTGCGACATTCTCATTGTAAACGTTTGCAATAATAGGCATCGCCGGAGATTATATCATTGTGCAAATCACGGATTCCCAAGGTTTTCCTGCCACCGTCTTTCTAAAATGTAATAATCATATATTTTTTTACTAACTATTTCTTCCTCGCCCTTATCGGATTGCAATAATAATTATAATTATCAGAAAATGACTGCTATATGTGCACTTAATACCATAACTAGTCTCAGGGTTAATTAACGCTTCTTGCAATTATTCTCTAAAGTGCTTTATGTAAGTCATTAATATGATAATCATTTTATTTAATCAAACATATGCCTCCTAAATGACAATATTATATGTTCTTTACTCTGATATTTTTAAAGTTTTTGCTTACATTAAATTGTCAAATTCCTGTCTTTTGGAGTGAAATAATAATAGCGCATAAGAAGCTTGACTTAGTTTTATTAAATCTAATATGTGTTATTATTAATGTCCTAAATATATGTTGAAAGGAGAGAGTGAAACGGACAATTAATATGTAACTGTATAGGCACGTATCTGATTTAATGCAATAAGTCGGAGCGTGTGCCGGAAGTGCGTGAGTGAGTGAGGGCAAAGGAAGAAAGATAGACGAAATAAAAGAAATGCATGTCAAGAAAGGAGATTTAAAAAAAGGTATCGGTATAGCAAGAAGCCAGCGTATGTCGTCGAGGGAGTAAATGTGACAGTTTTTTATCCTCTTTATTTTATTTTTTCTGCAGCCAATATATTTATCAAACTACTTCCGGTAGCATGCCGTTCACTTCCCTTACCTCTGTGCTATCCAGTCATATATACAAATATCTAAATGTGATCGCTGAGTATAAAAACTGTAATGCATAATTATAGTAGATGTATATTTATATTAAATTTTATTGTAAAATATTGTTACGAATTATCAGCTTTCTTATTAGACTGATCAATAGGGAACCGAAAAATTTGCAATTATCTCGGCCATGTTAGGATGAACTTTTGTAGGCTTTCTTTTCACAGAAGAAATCTGCAAATATATGTCTATAGTTACCTACAATTCAAATAATAGTATTGGAAAATAAAGAACTTTTATACATTAACTAAATCACCTTTCTTTTCCTACACACTTGCAAGATATTACTAATTACTGATAACATCATTGGCGGAACCATCTCATATAAACTGAAGTCATTAATTTAAGTGGTACAAGTGACATAAATCAATGTTAACTAAACAAAAAATAACGCTCATAGCCGAAAAATTAATTTCGGCGAGGGATTTAAATGATTAACTGCACTCTCACAATCCATATTTAAGCTGCGATCTTTTCCGGAAAAGACAATTGACCTTCGGGGGTGGGGTTCTATCAAACATCCAGCCCGTTGAGAATCTCTGATGTAGATTATAGGATATCGCGAGGAAATCGATTATCGGCGGTAGCTCCAACACAAAAGACACGGGCAATCACGTGAGGCAACATTGAAATCGATATCATAACATTGAGCCATTCCCGACAGGTGTTCGCCGGCTTAGTGGATCCAGTTGGCAACTCACCATCGATCAAAATCTTGAGGGCGATAGAACAGCAGAGAGAAAGAGAGAACGATCATACGGATGCAATTCAAGGCAATCTGCAGGAGCCGGAAATACGTGCTCGCGGCCAAATCGTGCCAGTGGAACTGGACCCAACAAGGGAGGACAGTTTACGCGCTTGTTTGGACTCAGTTAGGGCGAAACTTCCGGCCGGCGAAGATGGCAAGCAATTCATGATTTAATGTTCACAGAAGTGGGAAGATTGGAAGTGATTTTTCGAGTATTTCGTTCCTCCCATGATTCCCAGAGAAATTTACTGCTGATTTTTGCAAGTAAATAAGTCGATACTGTACTGTTAAAAAATTCTGAACGATTTATGAATGGCTCGACTTTGGAAAAGGACTTGTAAAAATTTGAAGTTTAAAAAACTAAAGGTCACAGAATTTGATGATTCATGGCAAATTTTCATCGGTTTGAAATTTTGTGTCTTAGATTTTCATCAATCTTTTTCTATAATTTGCATTTTAATTAATGTGCAGTGGAAGTCCAATTTACCGTTAGTTTGATTTCTGATCTAGTACATGATACAGTTTTGTTACGTCTATCTATAATTACAAGTCCAGATTTGAATTGAATATTTGAAGAGAGCGAGAGAGAGAGAGAGAGAGTGGAGGTCGTATTGGTGTTGTGAAATAAAAAGATACTCTAAGGCTTACTGTAATGATGTAAATCGAAGTCAATAATTGTTTTCACAATGATCTGTCAAAGTCAAGGGATTTTATGTAACGTATTTCTGGTTTTATTAATTAAGAAAAATGTAACATAAAAATAATAATCACGTAAACTCGTGCATTAGATTAAAACGGATGAATTGATGTTCCACGATATGGATTATTTTTAATAAAATATGATATTTTACATATTATTTTATTCGCTGGAATTCGATACTCGAGCTTCAAATATATCACTCGAATGTACCGTCGTTACATTTTTTTATTAAATTCCTATATTCTATATAGTTCCGTTAAGGCATACAAATATCAAAAACGAGAATTATTTTTATTCTACTGAACGTCGAGTAACAAATATTGCTCATAAATCCTATTGATTATTCGTAAAAAAGATATAGATTTAATTACTAGAATTTACGGATATTTAAATCTTAATGCCTCATAATAATACTTGAAGCAATCAAACGTTTCTGGCTTTACGTTCTTCATTAAAATATTCGAATCCTGACAGAAATTTTAACAAATTACTTCCTTCATTTTACTGCCCATTAAATTTCATCATCTGTCCAAATCCTACCATAGCGAACAACTTAATTTAAAACTGTATGACAGGAAATAGATATAAAGTCGGAGATAGATAGAAAGAAAACCTCTTAATATAATACATCTTAACGCTTATTTTTCAAAAGTAAGGCAAACTAGTATTTACTATTTGAAAGAGAAAGAACACAATTAAATTATTTTTTATGAACAATTGTATTTGGCTGGTAACGATCTGGTATTACACGATTTTTGTAAAAAAAAACATGAGATTAAAAGTATATAACAATTATTTTTTGTAGTCTAAGCAACTTCAACATATTTGATTTAGAACTGTGTTTTATGACACAAGAAAAAGTTTTGAATGAATTGCAACAACTCTTGGTAAAGACTGCTTGATATCAAAAAGACCAAGTCAGCAAATGAAGACTACGCATTGCTAGGGTAAAAGTGGGAGATTTCCCCATTCGATTATCAATTGAATTGCTTTAAAACTGATTTACTCTAAAAATATGAAAAATATATCATTCTCCAGGAGAATTCTCGTGCGCGACCTTTTTAATACCATACAGTCCCTTCAAAGCGAGATCTTTATCGAAGGAACTTCCATCTTCACTGTGTCTTGTGCGCCACCCAAAAGCTACCGCTTTAAGTACACTAACGTTTGAACTTCACTTAATTGCAGGTCTCTGGGCAGTCGTGCACAGTGGTGGCCTGGCTCTACCTGGCGTTATAGAGAGGCAAGCGAGTTCAGCGTGGGAATCTATGTTGCGACACAACTTGGTCGCTCCGCTTAGAACAGCTAGAGTATTCATTCCTCTGTTACGCATGAAGAGAGGTCCGTATGTTATTGATAGCATTTTGGCAAAGGAGTTTCCACGGTATCTTGCCCGAGAGTTTACTGCATTCAATTTTACTTGTACTAGATCACTCAACTAGTCCTTTGTTTGCGCTGTCCTACTTCATTTCTTATATCTTATCGTCTGTTAACTTAAAGATTCATTTTTCAAATGTTAATATATATTTAACACGTTTTTTAATTTAAATTTGAGTATGAATTATCTGTTCTAAATATTTCTCCGGATAGAGAAACAAAATTCCACGTTTAAGATTTTCTGGACATAAGGGATTTCACACGATACTCTACGAAAAATACGTTTTTAATTAACAAGAAAATATTCTGTCTCCATGAAAATATGAAAATTCTGATATCACGAAACATTCTTTGTTAACCGAAAACTCGTTATTTTGGGAAAACGATGAAAATAACAATATATATATACATATAGTGAAATGCTTTAACATTATGATTCATAAAGAATATTTATGCGAAAGGTCGCATCGTTCTTTTGGGCGATTCTGAAACGAGCTACGGCACCAAAGCTGGGTCAGGACTGGTGGCGTTCAGTGCTTCACGAAAAGCTGTTGAAGGGGCCGCCGAGGCGTTAAAAAGCGAATTACAATCGTCGGGTGTCGACGTGGTGCTCCTTAAACCACCGCCAGTGAATCCTCTTGTTCTTTATAGTACACCCGTTCTCAAAACGTAAGACGTTAAGTAGCATTATTAGTCTACAGCAGCTGCTCTTTTTCGCAGAAGTAGATGTAACAATTCGTTAAGTTCTGGCGCAGTGCTCTGCATTCCGTCTTCGACGTCGCCGCATTTACTTTTTTCGCTGGGTAAAGAAACGACGTATGGCTGTGAAAAGTGTCTACTTTCTGATATTTTAATTATTTGAAATTGCGTTTGTTTTTATTATTTGTTCTTTATTTATTAGTGAACTGTTCGTTTTAATGGATTCTCCCGAGATGCGTTTAAACTAATATTACAGCATATTCAATGCGCGAAAATAATAAATATATTGTTAAATACGAATTATAACATTGTATGATTACGCAGTAATAATATTGTTTTAAGAGCGTGAGAAGTATATTCCAGAATTCTTCTTTTCAGAGAAAACTCGAGCAGTGTTTAGTAAATTTTACTTTCAATTTTCCCTTTAATTGTGCTATTATCAGAAAAAAATCATAACTGAGCACATACAGATCAATAATATGTAAGAAGAAAGCCAATCATTAATAACAATATAGCATATAGTAATGACAAAGAATTTTTTATTACAGTATCATAGCAGCAAGTATAAAAATACTCAAATTGGCTAGTCAATTCGTTAAATTCCAAGAAGCTACAGCGTTAAATAAAATACTTAGTGTATACGACCTTCGTTGACCTTGTAGTACTTACAATTGGTATTATGTATTATTGTATTCATTTTCAAAATGCCTATTATTTGCAAGAAAAAAATTGATATCTCGTTAAAAAAAAGACAGGTTGACAGAACATTTCATCTCGTTATAGCTTTGCAACAGAAAAAAAATATCATTATACTCTAACCCCCGTAAAACTATGCAGATTCTGTAGAAACATTTCATTGAATATTTTATTCCAACCGAAATTTTTAAGGTGATAAAGAATTGCACCCTTTTTACCGATCGATTTATTCCAGATATCATTCTAACGGGTCACCGCAAAAGGAATTATTTATCTACGTAGGAAGAAATTGAATGTGAGATATATGAGAGGAAAGCTACTCACACTATGGTTAGATACAAATACACATATAAATGGTGTTATTCTATTCGACAGAGTAGTGTACGTAGGACGTAAGTAAGAGAAGTTTGAGTTTTCCCGTCACTCCAGCCATTTACGGTGTCACAGTCGATTTCGTTAAGAGTACATGTGCTTCACCCATAATCATTTCTCAAGTGTAAATTTCATGTTTTGTTGATCCGTACATATGGTCATCTCAATGTAAGCTCGGGTAATTTCGAGGACTGAACGACTGCTCCACTAATATGTATACGGCTTTATCTTTCAATATTTCTAGAAGTGTCTTCTTAGGAGGTAGCTCACGGACTAGCAACAGTCGAATATTGCGTTATAATGCTGTGATAAATAATTCTTTCTTTGATTTTTTGATTCGAATATGATTTTTAGTATATTCGCGCATAGAATGTGGTAACAATGTTTATTTGAAGAAGATGTAGGTGTCTTACAGAGTAAAGATTTCCTTGCCTGTACTTTATACGATTTAACACTAACCGTACCGGCACTTTACGTATATGTACCTATCATCTCCGTAGCCTATCATTTGACCATTTTAATGTAGGAAGCTAAGCAAAGCAGCCTTTAATTAATAATACAAAAAATTACATATTTTCATTCCATTTAGCCAGTCATTTGACTGACTACGGTACGGTTAGTAGTAAGTAGCAAAAATATTAGTTTTAATTTTTTTATGAGCATCAATTGGATTATTAATCGTAAAGTAACTTTTGAGAGTTATATTAAAAGTATGTCATGTTATTTCATATATTTCATGATAGTTTTGCTAAACCGCCGATAAAAATTGTTTTATTATCGTTTCAAATTATATCTGACACAAAAATTATCAAAAAATGATTCAACTGACAATCTCATCGATTGTTTCCTGAATTTTAATTTATTCATAGACACATAACATATGAAACACTTTTCACTGTGTTGTTGTTATTAATCCATACTTCTTCTTTAACTGCTACGGTCATTTCGCCTAGGGCCTACAATTTTAGCTGTATTTCAAACCACCGAGGTGTACAAAGTAAAAGCTATGTATTATAAGCATTTCAAACATTTCATTTTATTTTCATCTTACAGAATAGAAACGTTACCAATTATATCGACAAATTGAACTCAGCATTAACATTATGCGATTTCGCTGAAGACTGCAAACTTTAATCAAGATATAGGACACATAAAAGGCAAAAATTGTTTCTGGGGCCTTTGATGGGGTGGACTTAAAGTCCTCTCAATTAGTGAGCCAGAATTCGAATCCTCTGTTACACCTGGGGAATATTTTCTAAATTATTATTTAACACATTGCTGACCGCTCACGAGTTAACTCGTGTTTTCATGCCCAAACGTTGTTGACCGATCACGAGATAACTCGTGTTTGCATTTGCATTAGCTATTTCAATTTCACCACACCAAAAAAATTACTAAAATATATAATATGTATAAACTATAATATATAGCAGATATGTACAAAGTTTCATGTAACACTATTCCTACCACGACCGGTCAAATGACCGTTTTTAAAATTTCGATTAGAATTTCCTATATACAACGTAATTGAATTGCCTTTATACTTCACGACTTTTCCCCAAATATACGTATAATACATTCACATTATAATACATTTTTCAATATTCACTTCTTTTTTTACTGTTCATTTTCTGGGAAAAAATTATCATTTGACTAATTCACCGGTTGCGGTAGGAAAAGTTATACGTGAAGTGTCGGTAGGAATAGTGTTAAATTCATTATATATAAATAAAGTATACTGAAGTTTATTTAGATTCTTTCAATTTCATACTCGATTACGGGAAAAATAGCCCATGATACGAGTTAACTTCTACGTAAAATTGCCGGTTAACAATGTGTTAATACGTCATAGCCTCCATGGTTGGCAATCCAACAAAAACAAGTACATCTAAGTTAAATGACCATAGTAGTCGCAGCCGTAAAAAAAGAGAACGAAAAATAGTATTCTGCATAAGTTCAGTCAAATATGTTAATACTTCAATATTTTATTAATACATTTGATACGAACAGTAAGTACAAATGATCGAAGTGCACGTAGAACGCAAATGGAATACAGAATATCGTACTATTATTTCAAACAGGTACGAAATAACGTGTCTCACAAATGAAATGTTCACAGAAGCGGCGAAGAGGCAGGGATCACGTCTTCAGAAGGAACGTGGACTGCTCCTATATCGTCCCACGCCATTCAGAACTCATTAATCCCTGCACTTACCTCACCCTGCCCGCGAACTTCTTACGACATGGCCGCTAAAACGAGGGTTTTCCGCCGATGAGGGACCTCTCAATTAGAGCGAATCCAAGAACGTGAATCGAGGAACTGAAATCCTAACGTTGCATTAAGCACAGGAGCAGCCAGTAATCTTTTATAAGAGTTGTTTATACACGAATTTTTATTAATTCTACGTTAAATAAAAACGTTATAATGAACATGTACAGTTTTATAATTAATACAGTATAAAAGCAGAAAAAAATGTTAATAATTAAAAATGGAGTTTTATTTTTAACACCACCCCCAAAGCGTATGCGGTAAAATGTTATTTAAGTAGCAAACGTTAGACGGTTCATGTTTTTAAAAGTCTTTGAAAGTATTATAAAGTACCTTAGAATTATGGATTTTTAGGGATACGACTTGAGCAATATTTCTCAAACTGGGGTTCGCGACCCTTTGAGGGACCGCGAAGGAGCTACTTGCAAGTTAAAATTGGGAATTGAAATTTTGAGCTGGTTTAAGCAAAGTAAATGCATCCATCCCATTGAATGTTTTGGTGACTAAGATTTGCCGTTTTCTGAATAGATAATTCTTTATCAAAAAATGTTTTAGGAACAGTGGCCTATATATTAATTGTAGATAATTTTAAAGCATCCGCGACCAATCTAAAAAATTGTAAACACACCGTCATGCGAGAAATCCTAAAAAAGTTTGAGAACCACTGGTTCAGAAAATACTTATTTTTGAAGTGTTTAAGGATTAAAGTGCAAGATTTTTATAAGTAACTGTGGAATAAAAAGAATAATATTGTAAATGATGAACTATCTCTCTCTTATTGCCAAGGGTGAAATGGATAATCCATGACCGTAATCTCTAATAAATACATATTTTCGTAGAAAAAACTGTGTTATAATATTAACAGAGCAAATATTAAAATTGAGTTTCAATTATTTGTTTCTATTGCTAATACTATTTGTCGCACTCTGACAATGACAATCAATTGCAATGCGATTGTTGAATACACGTGTTTCCCATTTTCCGGTAAGAAGAATAGAAATGACTTATACTGAAAAGATTATATAATAACAAACTTGAATGTAAAACATGCAACAAAAAAGGTCACGATTAAACATCAACACAACAAAGAATGAATAATTATTAACCCTTTCACTGCGGAGCGCTCAGAAAAGAATTGCTCTCTCGGCAGCGGGCGCGATAGTAGAAGGTTGTCCGCGCGGACGACACGATACGCGAGTCGTTCCTAAAACGGTGTGCGGATCCAATTTTCCTTGAGGCGGCTGGCCTTAAATAATCTTTAACAATTTTTAATAATCTTTCTTTGTATGATATAATAACAAATGCACGGTGCCTATTGGCGCTGTTCGCTCAGGGGAAGCGTCTATAGCTGACCGCCTAAAGGCACTGTTCGCAGCGAAAGGGTTAATACAATGACAGTATAGATTTTATTGTTTATTGTATTCCTTATTTTTACTTATCTGTTAATTTCATTTATTTTTCTAGTTTAAAAGCAGTATACAACTTTCGTGTTTAACAGGATTTAAACTACCGACTGTAGTTCGCTATTACACTACTGGCCAAAAGTTTGGAATCACCTGCTGATTTCCGTCATAATCGACGACATCGATAAACTTTGAAATGATCCTTTGTTATTATATTAGATATCAACATACTGCATTATGATTTTAGAGATTTCGGCATGTTCTTATGTCCATAATGCTCTTATATAGGTTATACACCCAGTTTAAGACAATGCGCGGAATGAACTTTCATACTATCGGGAGAGATGTTCTGTTGTCGACTTATATAGAAACCCCTGATTCTTTTGTTCGTCAAGAAGCGATGAATATTGCAACAGTAGATTCCTATTGGCTGACTTCGTGACAAAAAAAAATATATAATTAAAGCATAAGGCATAAAATTAGAAGCACCCGAAAAACTAATTTCCAAGATGCCCAGAATATGTCAGGCTGTCATTAAAAGTAAAGGTGGCTTTTTTTATGAAAAGGCAGTCTGAAGAAAAATACTCATCCCCCTATAGAAAAAAATAATGCAAACTGCAAAACATGCTATTTGTATTTCGATAAATACAATGTCCTCGGTTACTCTAAAGCCATTGATTGTTTCTTATAAATGTCCTGTTTCTCCTTTACGTAGCGATTCCAAACTTTTGGCCGGTAGTGTACGTAGTCTCCGGTACTATGCATTATTATCTGTATGTATCAATGTGTATTTCCTCTGGAGGGCCACGTGTCGCCCTTTTTCAGACCTCGATCCTCCCTACTCTTCTCGGATAATTTTCTCGTCCCTACTCTCATTTTTGCAAGAGAGAAAGAGAGTCTACTTTTCTCCTTGTCTCGGTGGGTCCCAGAAATGTGGTAAAGTTGTCTCGAGATGTCTGTAAACAATGAGGGTGTTATGGTATGAATAATTTCCATATCTGGGGAACACCCTTAAGGTTTAGTCGCATCGAGGCGAAGTACCCACCTAGTCAATAGGCTTTCTATTTTCCGACGGCTTATGACCCGCCCACTGTCTACCGCAGACGATCCTAGAACCGTGGGACTCAAAATACCAGAAAAATGCAAAATTAAAAATAGCTAATAGGCCCAGCGCAAAGTCGGTCGTCCGAGGTCGAGACAATGGCGGAAATCGGATCATAAACTGTCGCGTCGTCCCTACAACACTTTAACACTATAACTACCGGCGTTAAATCTATTATATTTCAATATATTAAATAAGTACTTTGAAAAAAGAGGAATCAAGAGGCAGAAAAGATGATCAATTCGGTCATTTATGTTTTTTGAGTTGGGCGTAGAATATTTCTCCTATGCCTCTCTTATAAACTTTGAGAATTTTTTTATAAAATTATGTACCAGTCATTTTGACTAGTTTGGTAGTTCTAGTGTTAAGGAAAACTATCTGAATTCGACCGACATTCACGCAATCTCTTGACATATTGAATCGTATTTTGCCATACATTTCTTACATCCATACCAACGGACAATTGCATCCACGCATACATTCATACTTGATACATATACACGCATCTCGACCCCAAGCATATATAACTTCATAATTTCTAGAATCTTGGATCTGTTTGAGAGTCGAGAATTCGACGGATCGAACATTCCAGGTCATGTAACACGAAACATTATTACTGCGAGTTATTTTCATATTGCAAGCTTTAATTAAACTCTCTTCTTTTCATATACCTCATTTTTCCGATATTGCTTTTTTTCTGCATACAATCTACATATTATGTAATATTTCGAATAAAATATAAAAAAGCAATGGATCGTATAAATATATACTGTGTATAATGCTAATATGAATGAATATTTTAATCAGTTAATCAATCCCTAACACTATCTCTAAAGTACTATATGATAGTTTAATAATTAAACTATGCCGTTCATCTACTTCAAACGGTGTGACATGAACAGATATTTTAAATACTGTGGCTGTAACATAATTGAAACTCATCTTCACAAGTTAGTGCTATCCTGTTTAACACCAGATTGCCGGATGTTGAGGATATACCTATTTTGCCTGAAATGAGCGAATTTGACTCACATCCGTGAAAATGGGAATAGCACATATGGATTTTTGGAACTAAGGAGTGGGGAGGGGACGGAATTAGTATTTGTATACCTTTCATAATTCTATTAAAAGCCAAGATATGTTTTAAAAAAACTGATTTAAGTTGTTCTCCCTCTCTCTTTCTCTGTGTGTGTAGCAATCAAATTGTAAATGAGTCAAATTGACTCGCTCCGGCAATCTAGTATTAATTTTAGAAGAAAGCTCAATGAAGAAAATGTAGTTTTCATAATTTAATAAGTAGAAATTTATTATATTATCTCATAAAAAATGCCAATGAAAGCTATCAGAATTAAAAGAATTGGTATACTTGCTAACTAATATAAAATATTCATTTATATAATTATAAGTATTTCCTTTTGTAAGCTATACTTTTACTGATATTGCATTCGTTTCAGTAATCATTCAAGTTCTGAAATACAGTTAGTAATAATTCGAGACAATGTGTATATTAGTTTCGGTACTAGGTACAATAATAGTATAGTTTCCATCATGAGTTTCGTGAATAATTCGCACAGAGCCCTCGAAATAGCACATTTGTACGTAACTTGGAGTGTATCACAGACACGAATGGTTTTGAAACTTTACTTAATAAGAATTTCATTGTTTCGTGGCACTTCTGCTCTGCAGATTGCAGCGTGTGATCGTGCTGCGCAAGAAATTTACGAATCGAACAATCGGTAAACAGGCTGAGTTCTTTTGCAATTCGGTTGCAATTAGACAGTAAGATTGCGATAGTTGGTTTGACATTCGCGCAAGAAATTCTGACACTTTCTCCGTTCTTAAGACCTGAAAAAGAAAAGACAATAACTACGCAATGCCCGTTACATCAGACTGATGACAAAAGGTGGGAATTGTTAAACAGACCGTCCTGACAGTTTGTAATGAAGAATAATTTACATAATTTCACGAACAGTGTAAAATACGAATAATCCTAATATTTCAAACTGAGATATCAATACATATGTATTAATAATTCAATAGATAATGTTGTTTGTTTTGTCAATATCAAGGAAAATAGTATTTTAATTAATCGTTAGAGCGTGTATAATTTTTTTAACGGTAGTTTCATTACGTACAAGAAGAAACTGTTAGGAAGCGGTACGGTTACGAATAGGAAGAACTTGGTGTTCGTAATATCTTGTGATATTATCGTGATATTTGTTAGTAATATATAAAGCAAATTTGTCAGGAATATATCATTACTTCGACAAGGGGTATTGTTGATAATCATTAAATCAGAGAGAACATTTGACTTTCTATTGAGTCGATAGATCACTATTTCGGCCAGATATGAATGTGTATCATGCGAATCTACGGTACGCGGAAATGCAATAAATTCAACAATAAACTGTATTGCCACGCTGGGATGCGGCTATTCACCCGACATATTGACATTCGTTCGCTCCGGCGTTGAAAACGCGCAATTTATTGCTCATTAATTTCGACGGTTCAATTTACGCTCGCAATTGAATATATGATACGGTGCTTTCTTTAATGGAATTGACTACGGCAAATGGGAGGATAATTATAGTACCATAATTTTTGAATTACAGCAGATTTTTCGGTTAATTAAAATGCACGAATAACACATATATTTTGCAATGTGTAATAATTAATTTGATGCATGAATATAGAATTACAATTAAAATACTTATCCATCCGTTCTTTTTAATGCTTGTTTGTCGAGAAAGGAAAATTTCATTTGCGACCAAAACTTCCTTTCTATTTACGTAATGTCACATCGACTATATGAAGTTATTAGTGACAGTTATTAATTAGGAAAGTATAAAACTGTGAATTAGAAACTGTCATTTAAAAAAAAGTGTCTTTAAAATTTTCAAAGCTCAACACATATTTTCGGAATATTTTTGGTCATATTTCGGAAGATATATTTAATGTATATAGATATTTTACGCTCAATATTTTGGGAAATTGAGATTCGATGTGTTTCGTTGTTATTGGTAGATTACTGAAATCACAGTTTTCAAGATGTATCTTCGAGATGATACGAGAGTGAGTGATGAGGAGCAATCTATCTTCATTCTGTTAATTATGTGTTATTCCTTTGGACTAACTGTAACAAGTACAAGTCTAATTTAATGAATTGTTTACTACCTGTAACAATAAGATACTCTGAAAGGAGGTGAGCTTTCTCATTTTTCAATTCATATATTTCTTATTCTTCTGTTGCAGTGTTTTTGTAGGTTGTAAATTGATATAACAACTGTGATGTGGCGCCTTCATTTGCAATCAAAAATAAAAAAAAGTATGAGTAATGAAGATACGTATTACCTCCATTGTTTTGTCTATAGCAATCTATAAGAACTACATAAGTATTACCATCGAATATTAAATAGTTGAAATTGATAAAAATTGTATGCTTCACTGTTTAACAACTAATTGTTATATGTACCATATTACGTCAAAAATAAGTTCTACGTCATAAAAGTTCTTGCTTTACTTAGTTATGAGTTTTAAGATATCATTTTATGATTTCCATATGATATTCCGCTCACTTGAGCAAGTTTCTTACTCCTTAATATCTTAACAAAAGAGACACGGAAGTGTTGACATCAGTAGGGGTCCGAGTACGATGAAAAGTAGGGTCTTAACGGTGCTCTCACAAAAATTCGTCTTATTTGTGTGATCAACGTGGCTAGCCGTTCCTCTCACTCCTACTATTGAGATCACTTGGGGTATGACAAACGAATTAATGGTTTAATCGAACTGTTCTTTCGTACCGAGGTAGCTCTCACTATAAAACGGGACCGTTTTCGCGATTCTGGAAACAGTTCATCGGTAGTTCTCCCGAAGAAAGAAACATGGGCTTCATTCAGGTAAACTACAGGCTACACTGCTACACTTTTCAATTTTCTGTAATAAAATAATAAATTTTGAGTAAGACATTTAAAAAATTCAAAAGCTTTTCTATCAATTCACTGTTTATTCCTTGTAACTGGATTCCAAAAAAACCTTTAATTATCAGAAATATGTTCCCCTCAGGATGGCGGGAGGGGAGCGATTTCGCATTGAATAATGAACATAATAATTATTGAAGAATGTATTCAATTGTTATCGCAGTATGTTAAATGTCACTGAAGATTATCGGTATAAATATATTCTGCAAATTCGACAGCAGATAGAAATTTGCCAAAAATCGATTATTTGATATTAGCTCCAACGAACTCGGTAACCAGTAACAATCCTTATCTACCGACTACTAACTGTAGCGATAGTAAAACGCGAAAAAGGGTATAGCAGGATAAGGGGGTCAAAAGTGTCCTTGAACCGATTGCAATAGGGGAGGGGTCATCCGATAGGGATTGCTCTGCGACCTTTGTGTACCAAATTTTAACTCTGTATATTGACTGGAAGGGTAGTTATGGGTTTATTTCAAAAAACAGGTTTTTGGCCTTCTTCACCTATTTATTGAGGTGCAAAAAAAACTAGTCTTTACGTTTCAGATCGAAATGCGTCGGAAAAATCATTTTTTGATTTTTTTCAATGAACGAATTCTCGAACGTTTCAATGCGATATCTACTTTTCCTCGTTTTTTTTGCGTTTGCGCATTTTTGGCACTTAGGTTTTTCAATGGAAAAATCTGAAATAAATCTCAATACATGTATCGGCGCGTGTAGAATATGACAGAATTTTTTAGATATTTTTGCACGTCAATAAATAGGTGAAAACGGCCAAACACCTGTTTTTTTTAATTTATCCAATAACTACCCTTCCGGTCAAGATACAGGATTAAAATTTGGTATACAATGGTCGCAGGACATTCCCTATCGAATGACACCTCCCCCATTGAAATCGGGTCAAGGGCACTTTTGACCCCCTTATCCTGCTATACCCTTTCCACGAAGACCGAATGCCCGAGAGCTAACTTACAATTAGTAGAATCGATTGTTCCAATTTGAAGTTTCACCGATTCGTCCCTGAGAAGGCGTACCCAACTTTTGTAAAACGTATCAGAAAACCCGCAAGGTGCTAAATACGGTATTACAAGGTCTCGATCGTAAAGAACCGTGCACATTGTGTTTCCGTGGCTTTTTAACACGGCCGGAAAAGCGTCTCCACGAATTCGTTGTGCCTAACATTACCGGAGAAAGAATAATGGTTTTCACTTTGCAATATTCCGCTACGCGACAACACCTCACGTGATTAAAGTGAATTTCTTTTACGGGCCTTCTCCGGTTACATTCAACGAATTAACTTTTTCGATATTTTGCACTTTCCACTTAGCTTAAAACCAGACTGTGCTACTGACTAGTTTCGAGTATATTTCTGTCATATATTCTTATATGTAGATATGTGTGTATATATATATATATATATATATATATATATATATATATATATAATAATAATAATAATAATAATAATATGTATATACTTATATATTCCGCAGAGGCTGATCGCTTTCGCCCTGCTCTCGGTTGTTGTCGCTAATGCTTACCCAAAGGTGCACGAGGAAGGTAGGATAATCATTTCTGTTTAATATTTTAACCCTTGTCATGGAACATTGCTTTCTCGGATCCTCGACGATTTTAATATTTTCGTTAATCATCCTATGGACAGATGTGGGTTTTTTTAAACAATGTTATTAAATGAGAAAGGTATTAGAGTTGTGTGATACTCAATTCTCATACATATCAATTCATTTTTTATCAAATAATGTTGCCCTTTTGGGATACATGGGATTGTTAACACATTCACTGTAAATTAAACTCAGGGGCATTTCTTCATTAGACATATCTCAGGAAAAGAGGCATTATAAAATTCCAGTCTGTAAAATTCTCTGTCAGATTATCAAATACACAATGCTAAAGTTTTAGCATATTTGGGCAAATACAGTGTAGCATTAAAATTCAACATCGGTCATCATTGAGTGACGTGGCAGTCCAAAACATTAATCTACACTGCAAATTCAACGAATTTTCTCGCTTACATATAGTATTTACATTTTATTCCAGCGTGATTTATTAAAACAAACTTTTAAACTGATTTAACAAATCAAACATTTCCACATCTGTTTTCAACTGTATCGACATTTATGAGTTATTTTTTATTTATTTTTCTTCACATTCAAACCTGCAACGGCAACATAATGATTTTCTACAGTAAGTCGTAGGTTTGATTGAAAACTCACAGTTTATCGCGTATGTAAATTACATAATTATCGTAATATCGGGAACTAGATCGTAAAACTTTCTCAGATTGCAATAGGCAAGCGAGAAGATTTTTCATAAAATTGTAGAAATAAACGCGTTTTGCGGTTTCACATTAAGCATACGTTATTTTTGCACCACTTTGCAAAACTATAAAGTAAACGTGGTATTTTCGATAAAAGTTTTTATTATTTCTAATAATATGACAATTTCAGTATCTGCTCCTATTTTTTTAATAGAAGTACTGTATACATTATACCACAACCTTTAAAAGAGAATGTTTTATGACAAAATAAAAAATGTCGACGAAGGAAACATATTTTTCTCCATTTCTTCGTTTATAAACTTTTTAAACGAAATAAATTAACTGCACACTCGTGGCGAAAGAACCCTTACCCGTGAAAGATAAAGAAGAAAATAGACTTTGTAAAATGCGAAGGGCATGCACTTTATGAGACATTAAAATATTTATCGTCGCGTATTTTCACCTTCTTACAGTCCATACCCAGATACATTTTTATTCGCGATATCCACAAAGTCGATAGTTCCAAAAACGAGTGTCAATTTTAGGAGCTGAAGACGGCCATGGAAACTCCCATGCTGGTGCAGGCGGAAGTGGACACGGTGGTGGTCATGGAACTGCGCATTCTTTCCAACACTTTTTGGGTCCGGTAGAGGGTCATCATGAGGAAATAAGCTGGAAAGACAAACACGGACATGTTCATCATGATTACAGAGCTCATCCAAAATACAAATTCTCTTACGGCGTAGACGATCATCATACGAAGGATCATCATGGCCAGAAGGAGCATCGCGACGGTATGCAAAGCTTTCGAAGCATTGATCGAGGAAAAGCAAGAAAGTGTAGCCCGATCTCGTGCTCTTAATTAGAATCTCGAACTAATTGGACGTCTGGCCTTGCTCTTAATTAGGACTAGGAACAAGTTTGTCTACCGACTGTCTTCTGGTACGCTGACTCGCGCAATTTTTCCAACGTGTTTTGCAATGATATGGAAATTATATGCTTCCTTTGTTTTTACCAAATGTTGGGAGTGCAAGTTCAAATAGTTTTTCCACTTAAAACACGGTACTGAGAGGAAGAGTAAAAAAGGAATTTGAAGAGGCAGAAGGAAACTGGGATGTTATAATTGAAGGAAAATGTTCGTGTATTTAAAATTATCTAAAATTCCAACTGATAAGTTATGTCATGAATTTTTAGTGTGAAAAGCCCCAAGTTACTTTTATTGCCCTATTAATATTGAAATGTTAAATATATAAGTTCTCCGAGGAAAATATTTTTTCAATAAGTGAAAAACTGCAATTGTTTTGAAAATGGTTCTACTGAGTGGAAGAAAGTAGTAGTTTCAGAATCAATACTTTCAGAAATTAAGGAAGTCATAAAAGAATAAGAGAAAATATATCAAACCGATGCATTAGGAGATTGAAGGATGTTGGCGGTGCTGGTTGATATCAGGTCCTTTCTCATATCGCTGATGTGAGAACAATCGACGCGATTGATCTGTCTTGCTTGCGGCCAGTTCGTCCTCGGCCTGCTCGCAGACTCGTCGGTAGGACTGACCGAGCAAGTTCTGACCGAGACACTGTGTCCCGATGGCACGATGTTTACCTGACGGTCGACTGTACATACGAATCGGTTAAGGAGTATTTGCGAGTACCGCTATCCTAAAAAGGACAATGTAGTCGAGAGGGCAATGCTCAAACAAGGATAGGTAGATAACGATGGACGATGAATCGGTTGCGGCCTGACAGATTATACCGCTACAAAATATCACCTTTTATTTTCTAGAAAGTTTACCGTTTAAGTGTACAAATTATCATTTCTTTCATCTTATTTATTATTCTAAACTTATCGTTCCTTTTTTTATTGTTATTTTAGGAAAAGAAGTTGAAGGTGAATACCATATCCATGAACCTGGTGGTAACGTAAGAACTGTGAAATACCATGCGGACCCCCACGGTGGATTTTTCGCTGAAGTTCATAATCATGGTGGAAACGATCATTCTGGCGGTACTTATGGCGGACACAAGCATTGAAAATCAATATATTAAATAGCCATTTAATATTCCTGCACATGTCGTTTAAAACTGGGTTACGACATGTCGAAATCTATATGCACACATTCATGAGAATTTACGAGCTGAATATTTTATGTGTTACACTTGTTAACATATTGTTTCTAGAATTACAAAGCTATTTTTGTTGTTATTGTTATTATTGTTATTATTGTTATGCTGAAAATATTACAAAATAATAAATATCAAAAAACAATACGACTCGATCATTAAAGTAATTGTCACATTAACACGTGTTCGATTGATATAATTATCGAAATGATATTACAAATAAATACAAACTTGTTAACCTCATTAATAAAGTTTTAATAACGCGATTAATAATAAATAATGCATAAAAATTTATTGTCAGCTAGATGTTTTAAATCTAATTTAACTTTGTTTATTTTTTATTAAATCAGTCACTGTATACTTTAAATGACTATCGAGTGTTGTCATAGCAAGAAGAAAAATCTGCAGAAAATGAAGAATGAAAACTTGAGAAAGGAATACAAAAAATTGGATACAATTAAGAGGATAATAAATCACTGCCCACGTTAAACTTCTCTTATATCATCATCAAAGATAATCGAGCACATTGTTGGATACCGACCTAATTCTATAAGATAGAACGCCAAATATTGTCAAACGTGATGTAGGAACCAAACGGAAATCTTATTTAATTGTTATCGCTTTCCCTACAAAACATATTCCATAAGATAGAACGCCAAATATCTTCAAACGTGATTCAGGATCCAAACAGGAAGTCTTATTTACATGTTATCGCTTTTCCTGTAAAACATATTTTAAGGACCTTTAGTCTTAACAAGAGTCATAGGGAAAGCGGCCGCTCTTTGGAATCCTAATCACGAGAAGTGGGGGTTATCCGAACCTCCCACCACGCTGTTTCGGAGCCCTTAAAACCTCGGCTCATTTCCAAATCATTATAATTCATAATCAATTGTCTTGAACCGCTGACAGTCGGTATCTTGCGACGACGTTATTCTTACTTGTAAAAACTCCAAACGCGAAAGTAATTCTTCGTTAAATAAAACTGTTGTAAAACTCCCCACGGAATACAACATAAATTTGGTGTCAGAAGTGGGATACAACAACATATTCTGCAATAATGTTCTTACGATTTTTGCAGAACTTTTAAAATATGCTACATTCTATCTTCTTTTCACATTTGTACAAATTAATAAAACATGAAATATTTACTTATTTGACATTGAATGTACTTCGTAGTACATTTTGTCTCCATACTAGCTGAAGTATTTCTTCCATCGAGCTTTAGCTTTTTGGTTGACCAACACCATAAATCTTAACCGCAACAGAAAATCACCACACCAACATTCAGTGTAAAAAAACTGAAATCCATTGTCCGGCATTCGCAATAAAGTTACGGATGTGCGAGCAGCTCTGGAGACACAAGACCGTCTACATCACAAAAAAATTATCCGATTGTTTCGCTAATGACCTAGCCCTACCAATTTCGTCGCTAATTTCGCCCGTCAGTAATTGCATTACGTACACGGTTCGGCAATTTCTGCTAAGTTTACGTAGCAGTTGGTACTGCATTGAGACTGTTTCTCCGTGGAAACATAGGCGCCAATGTTTCGCAAACTCCAAGTTCTTCGAGCAGCAGCCGAAGCATTAACTTTGCGAATATGTTTTCTTCCTGATGTGACGGTTCATAAACATCCATCAATGTCACTATTATTTGAAAATATTCGTCTTTCTACACTTTCCGTTTATCTGTTATAATTCTCATAATATGCCGTAATATTAAAGTAAAAAAGAAAATAAATAAGCGCAGCAAGGGAATTCAACGTTACTTAAAGTAAAAATTAAAATTTATAATCGAGAGGTCCAAGTGCAATAAAATTCTGCGGAAGAGTCAGCCAAGAGGAGAAAAGATAGGAAGATAAAATTAAAACGGAACGGTCCGTTGGCCCCTGACAAATTTTATCGCAAGCTAAAGAGCCCCGACGGTACTGAATACAAATGAAAATACGAAATAATTACATAGGGGTACATCCTTAGAAACGAGAGTGCAGGGAAAAGGAGGATACAGAGGGGGAGAGAGAGAGAGACAGAGAGAGGGTGCGAGAGAAAAAAAACAATTCATGCCTTGAATACAAATGGCAGAGTTGCTGTATACTCGACACTCTAAACAATCTCACTTCTTCGGCATATTTGACTGCGCCTGATCCTCTTATTTCTGCTGCGATGCACTGAGTGTCGCAACACTTTCCGGTTCCGTACACTCGGTACGATGTTCTTCGCATCAACGATTCGCGCTACAATTAGGTGGCACTAGAAGCTTGTTATAGTAATTGCCTTTCCACGCGAGTTCAACACCCGAGATATGTACTGTGGAATGATTTCAACTTTGATTGAGCCTGCTCATCAGCCGTGCTCCAACAAGAAGCTTCTGTATAGAATGACATGTGCTCTCCTGTCGTTATGGCTCTTGACGCTTTTATCTTCGCACGTGCTTGTATTGCGCGCAGCCTGTAATGCGAGCGAAGCGTTTTGTGATCCGCTTAAACGGAGTGCGTCTCGAGCGAGCATTGCGAAACTGCTGATATTACAATTTAAATGGATTCTGTATCGTGGGACGTCTTGTAATGACTTTCTTGTCAAGCAGCAATGTTAACCGAACATTTTGCGAAGATTTGTAACGCCCATTGCACTGGAGTTCAGTGGCAGTGCCGGCAGTGGTTCTCACAGTTATCAGTTTCAGAACGCCTTGTGAATATGAAACATCATTAAGTGTTTCAAAATTAGTACCGGAAATTTAATTCTATCGTTAGGAATTTCTCCCGGGTTAGTACTTGTGTCTTCACACATAGGTTTGATAAAAAGAACGCAAACTTTTCTCATCTCTTGAATGACACTCTTGTATCGAAGCTTTTGCGTTTATGGATTATCTGGATGGAAATGATAGTTACGGAAGAAATAAAACATTAGTATATCAAATTGGATGTAAGCAAATGTAGTCAACACATTATAGTGCAGAACAAACAATATGTATGTGAGTTTTATCACGTTCTCTAATTTTCATATATAGTTTATTAAGTCATCCAAATATGGTTTACGAAAATCATACTGGAATATTCAAAGTTAATTCATTTGTATCGCGAAGCGGAATATTCCGTGACAAACGTCTACTCTATGTCACCAAATGCGGAATAAACCGCACGAAATTAACCTGCTTCTACTAAGAATTTTCTATATGTTATATTATCTAAACATATATTATACCTTTGTACTTAATTAGTATTCAGGAAACATTATAGATATAGAAATAAAATAAAATTATGGATTACTTTATAAATTGTGTATGATTAATAGTGCGTATTTCATTGATACAGTTTCATCGTGAGAATCATTATTGCGCCGATAAGGATATGTGCAGGTAAGATAATTTGAACTTTTATGCAAATAGCTTAAACGCTACGCTCTATGGTATGTATAGTAAGAATTACTAGCTGATAACAGGAGAAATCATGAAGCATTATATTAAATTTATGTATGAAAATATAAGTAAAAATAATTCAATATCATATTGCCCGTGGTGAATATAAAGCGTTGCTCTTTAAAAACATATATACAAATTTGAAGACGAATGTAAAAAATGCTGAATAATCTTTACAATTCTTTTTACGATTTCATGAAATTTTGTTTAACCTTAATACAAAAAAGGAAATGTTACTTTACGACGAGAGTTACGTACCTAAATGTAAAATATCAAACCTCGCGTATTTTTACGAGATGAAAGATAAATTCCGAATTTATCTTGGAATTTCAGAGTTCGCTTATAAATATGTCTCGAAATATAGATTTGTTCTCACGTGACGCATATTCCCTGCACGTAAATACGAATGCGCGTTGCATCACGGAGCAGAGATCGATACGGTCGTTAGAGGAGCAAACGGATGGATTACGAGTGGACTATGCGAAACAACGTTTTCTAATAAGAGAGATGCGTCGGGGAAGTTAAACCCGACTCGCTCGACTCTGGACTTCCCTAAGGGACCCCAGATGGAGGGAGTTTGGCTTCCACTGCTTCGTACACTTATTCAATACGAATGCACTTATCTAATCGGGGAAATTACACGTTGAGTTGTTACTTTATAATAGTTCGTTAATTACACGTTAGCCAGTTGGTTACGTTGTTTTCTAAATTACGGAAAACATAAATAAATGAAGCAAACGTCACACCTGTAATGAAATGGATAACGAGAATGGAACACAGTATCGTTGTTTGAAATGTTTTAGTTGTCTGTTCGTAAAATGTATTTCATTAACTTCTAAGCAGTTCAATGGATTGTGAGATAGTTTTTGGGGATAGTTTTAAAACAGTTCAATATAGTTTTAAAATCTTATTTAGAATGTATTTGGAGAATTCTTGAATTTACTATGCAGGTATATATTATAATTTCCATACACAGGAATCATTAAAAAGTCTTATATTTTAAAATATAGAGAAATATCTAAGCAGTGATTAGATAATTCTGGATATCAGTTGATCATCTGTATATATGATTTCATGAATTTTTGGAACTCGTAAAAAAATTTAATGAAATTAGCTGAAACTTTTAATTAAAATACGCTATCGTTATTAAAATGTCCGTTGCAATTATATTAATTGTAATACCAGGTATTTTAATAACGCTCTCATTCTATTATCCCTCCATCCTCATTTTTTGTCTCTTGGTATTAATTACGATTCTAAGGTACGTACAATTATATTTGCGGTAGACGTTTAAAATGGAACTTTTAATCTCCAAGGATGTATAAATTAAAACTAGAGTGAATAAACTTTCCCTGTACTTCGACAATTTAAGCCCCGATTAAACGTTGATTTAAACGTGTTCTAGCCAAAATGTCACCTTCACGTTAAAGCAACTCAGAGGATTTACTTGAAACGTGTTAATACTTTGAAAGTCCTTACAAAAGTTCGAAGCTTTAAATGCTTCCTTGAAAAATGTTACTCCCGAAATTCAAGCAGTCCAACTTAAATAAAACTATCGGGAACAATCGTAGACAAAAATTAAGTTAGTGGCCACTAAATGTATTATTCGAAATTTGTTAGTCGATTTATGTATTTCAGAATACAGACATTATAATGACATGTCATAGCCCTTTAAGCAATTCAATTTATTGTTAGATACATCTATGAGGATTGGTTACAAAGATCATTATTTTAACAGTAAAAATTTGTCATTCAATATTTGTCATGTAATTTAAATCACTCTGCTAAGAAGATTAGAGTCCTATCGTAAACATCCAAGAAGTTTAACTTAAATAAACCTATGGACAAGGATAATATTAGGCAAACTGAAAAAAATGTCTTTTTTACAATGGGAACAAATTTATTTACAAAAAAAATGTATAATATTTATTCCTTCTAATTGTGCATAGTAGATCTCGGCACCCGAAATATTCCACCAGCGACATGATAAAGAACGACATTTCTTTTCGCTTTACCTAATATAAATGACAAAAACACATTCCTTGACTTTAAAAAGTATTAATGAATTTTTCATCCAGTTTCTGTGTCAAGATGTGAAGTCATTATGTTAACGAGTTTCGAGCAGCCTATCTTCACCATTCAAAAATTTCATCTTAAATAAATTTATTAATAACGGTCATTGACATACATTAATTTCCTAACGTCTACATTTTACCAAGAAGAATTTGCCTACCCAATTTCTGTGCTGATGTATTGAGATTTTTTCCCAACAATTTTAAAATAGCCTATCATCGTCATCTTTTGTAGGAGCCCCTTTTTTGTTCGAATACACGACAAACAGTGAATGTGCAAAAACTCTTCCGTATCAAGATCAATAGAGCGGAATCGATTATCGTTTTGGTGAAACGCCGTTCGAGCATCCATGTGCGTGAAGGCTCGCCGTTATGCTAAACTATCAAAGAAACGTTATACTTTATGCATAGAAAACCGATTGGTCCGTTTTTTTTTTTTTGGTGTCAGCGCAATATCCATCGTGTGTCTCGACGGCGCAGCGTTAAATAACATTTTAATGGCGAAATTCTCTGAGCCAAAAACAGTGACAGTTCGATAGTATATAAACTCCTACGAATATCAACGAGAGTATCACTTTCGACTGATCACCAATCAGTAAGCACCACTAACATGGTAATCAAGGTTCGCATCACATCCGTATCTAAATTACTCTTTAGTAATATAATTCAACTTCATTTTCTTCAACGAAGTTTTATTATTAAAATTTCCCTCAAAACGTACAACACCATACCATTTTTCTATTCAGATTACAATGAAAGTTGTCACAAAACACTATACTTTACTTAATTTCGTCCGCTTGGATCCATTTTCACCAATGTTACCGAGAAAAATTTAATAAAATTTCCTCGTACTTGATATTGCTTTTAACGCTGACATAAATAACGAATTTAACCGGGCAAGTGAATATAAAGTGTTTCGGTTGAATTATATATATATTGGGAAACATTGAAATTTCTAAGCGTGAATTATTGTATTTAATAGCAACTTATCGCAGTGCTAGTTTTATGCTAATAATAAATATATTTCTGTAATACTTCCCAAAGTTGGTAGGATCTATTTTGCAACTGTTCGTATTTTATTTATCAAGCTGAGTTCCTAGAATCATAATACAAATTTAACATTTTTAACGTTCAAATAACCCTTCTTTTTTCGGCATGAGTCTTCCAGATTTAAAAGAATCTAAATAGAACAATGCTTTCTTCATAGTTCGCTTTAGCATCGGCCGTGGTGGCCCTAGCAGCAGTCCAAAGTGGATTGGCAGGCCACGCTCATAGTTTCGCGCATTTCTATGGTCCTGTCAAAGGACCCGGTGAAGAGGTCGCTTTTCACGATAAGCATGGTCACCATCACGTCGACTACGTAGCTTATCCGAAATACGAATTCTCTTACGGAGTCGAGGATCACCACACCGGCGATTACCACGGCCAGAAGGAGCATCGTGATGGTAAGTCGATAATAAATAGCGTCAAATTTGTCCTTTTTCACTTGCGATATTTCAAAACAAAAATCACTGAACGTCTAATTTATTTTCCGTAATAAATTCGCTGATATCGCTCCTTCCCAGTAACGATGTGGTGGAAGAAAATAAATCATAGACATAGATAAGTTCTGTTCAACAGGTCGATGTGTCAAGTTTCACTTAAACTCCCATGCTCATGATAAAATATTTTTATAGAAACTCTTGGTATGAAGAATTTATAGTTTCTTGATAAAATTACTTCCGTTCTATGCTTCAAGAGATATTAGTACTTGTATCGCTCTTTCGGTGCTACCAATAAGTATATTTACAAATATTCTGCTATAAAGTATACTTCCTGCAATAAATTCCTTTTATTATCATTATTTACAAGAATAATATTGATGCTTACAGTTTTCTCACAATTTTTCTATTGCAGTGTAAGTCTATCAGTATTATTACGTATACATAGCGTTTATTAAATAAACTAGAAGAACATTTAATAAAATATATTTTGAATGTATGATCAGTTTTCAATTGTTAATGCCATCATGAATGAAAAATTATTCATGTTAAATACATGCATGTAACTTTCGTATTTCATAAAAATCTTGTATCATACGTGTATGATGCGGCTCATAAAAACAGCCGTTTTCTAAATTGTAGGAAAAGTTATTCAAATTTATAAAAGTGCAATTTCTTTGGTTACCGACCTGTGTTTTAAAATAGTATATTGTTGTTAGTGACATTACTCACCGAAATAAGCTACGAGGATTAGGTGTTAGTTTCAGTTCAATTTAAAAAAATATATACGTCCATAGTTCTATTATCGATATAAAAAAGTCAATACGTCTAAACTAAATTTTTATCAACAGGAAAAAATGTGGCCGGCGAATACACGGTAAAAGAGCCAGGAGGTAATATAAGGACCGTCAAGTATCATGCCGATCCTCACGGAGGTTTCTTCGCTCACGTGCACAATTCTGGTGGCAACAACCATGAGGGTGGCACTTATGGTGGTCACGGACACGGACAAGGGCACGGTCACTATTAACCAGGATCAGATCATACTGGAAATTGGACCGAGCATCGACTATGCGAAACCTTGTTATTTTAGGATTATTCTCGTTAATATTATTGAATATTGGATAATACGTTTAAACCAAAGAAAAATGGAATCACCATACGGACAGTATTGTCCGATATGTTCCGATAGCACATCTATATTGTTATTGTAACTGTTGAATATATATAATATCCTATATCAGTTATTGTTGTATTTTCTTCCGCAATGCTGCCAATCTATCTGTGAAACGACATTATGTCATTTTTACGATGGAAGAAATACGAAACCGAATCTACAGGTACAGCATGTTCTTCGCGGTATATCTGTGAAAATATGAAAGTCGTAACAATCATAGTATAGCCGCAATAAAGTTATTTCCACCAGGAAAATACGGGATCTGTGATATTTTTATTGATCTCGTGTGCACGTGGTATGGAGTTTATAACTTGAGCGCAAATTTTCTAGTGCACTTTTATTAGAACGCGACAGTGTGAAAAATACATATCGGTATTGCTTGAAAACGTTTTTGAAGTGTTCGGAAATTGTGTCGTGTTTTAATTGGAACTTCCATTTCGTTAACGAAAATCGTTAAAAAGAAACTTTCTTATTTACACGTAAGTAGGTTTGATGAAATTGATTGCAAAAATTGCTTTCTCTTTTTTGGCTTGGAAACCTGACTTTTTGATACTATGTTTGAGTCGCTGAAAATTGATGTTGGATATGCAGTTTAAGCAATATTATATTAATATTATTAACGTCATATTTTTTCATGTTATGTTTAGAAATTCCGAATGTCTAGCAGACATATTTTTCATATGAGTTGTATCAAAGTTCGTATTACGATGTTGTGCACAATACTTTATCTTCGAATATACACGAAAAATATTGCACAAAACGTTTATTAAAATATCACTTGAATAACAAGTAACGTAAACTTAACAAAATATATAATTCAACAAGAGTATTCACACGGAAGTGCCGTGGTTAGATCGAAATATATAAACAAAGAGTTGTAACCGAAGTGCGACATAAACTCTGTGGAAGCAAGTAGTTACCAAGGACGAGGAATAGGAAGCAAGGACTTTTATTATGCGAGGATAAGAGGAAGTAGGTGGGGATTAAGGCAACGGATTGGATTATTCGGGAAGGAACGTTTAGTTTAAAAATGGGTTGACGACCGATGACAAGGTATGGAGTAGGAGAGACAGAGAAAGGGACATAGGGAATAAGGATAGAAGGCAAAGAGCAATGTACTAGATGTAAACAGTGGAGCGCGAAAGATATAGAGAGAGACAAGGATGGTCGGATAACAACAACGTCGGGAGAGGAACAGCTGTTTGACAGGAAAATCGAGGTTTAGGAAAGACAAAGGAATTAAATGGATTTTAAAACAGAATTTAGGAAAGGCATCCGAACATACTACAAAATGATTATGCTAAAAGTGAAAAATATTTGCATAACTACTTAACGATACACAAACTTGAGTACATACACATGTTAACATTTACCCAATTAATTTTACTAAATATAGGCATACCATAATTTCAAAATATCCTTGCACCTCAAACACATGAATAACGTATCAAAAATCATATTGTCGTAAAAAACGTAGAAGCGGATGATTATCAATCAAATAACAACATCTGTAAAATTTCTGATTACTTTTGCTTGCACTAGTGCACTCATTTATTTCTAATAACAAAATTAAAATTGTGCCTAGAAAATTGTAACATTGTCAAACAGTAATTGCAAATTTTATCTGTAGCTCTTCCTTCTTAACCCTCCATGGGCCCGTGTAACTTTGAAGTAACACAAGACAAATCTAAGATTTTATTCTTCAAAGCCAATTTTTTTACGTTGTCAAACATTACAATTTAGTTCTTAAGAATCATGAAATTCTTTACAATTCAATGTTTCAAAATCAAGTTAAATATATCACTTATAACAGTATTTTTATCATTTTCTTGTGTGCTATCGTGCAACTGATTTTCAGATCCCACAGAAAATTCGGACTATACAGGATTAATTCAGTTACTTCACCGAGTAGGATTTTTCTTCAAATTATGTAAGAATAAGTTTATGTAAACACGTTCAAAATCGCGTTATAACTTTCCTTGAATTGTTACAAAAGTTTTATAGTACACGATAACGTCCTAACAGTCTATAAAATCACGTTAAACTTCCTTATTCGTAATTATGGAACAATATCTTTAGTATATAACGTAAAAAGCTGATTTTCATTATTGTTAATCAAACTATGCTTAAACATTGGAACAGCGAACTTACTTATGCCATTAATACCGCGAAAGCGTACGTGCGATAAATAAACGAACGGATAACGTGTATATAGAATTAAGTTAATGAGACATGGAAAGGGAGAAAGAAAGAGATAGACAAAGAGTGTAGAGAAGAGAGAGAGACAGAGGGGGGGGGGGGGTGAGGGAGAGAGAGAGAGAGAGAGAAGAACGTTATAAGCCTGGTCCGGCATATTGGGTCACGTATTCAAGTACAGGGATTGCACAGCAACCCCTATAGTCTGCATGAGCTAACAGAAATTGATTTTCATTTGTGGAGGCAAGAGATTGGTTTGTGACATAAACAATTTGTTGTAACGTGTAAGTGACATATTTGATCGTTACACTATATTTTATTTTCTTTACGGTTTTCTTAGCTTTGTGAGATGATCTTATTATCTAGAATCGGTCCGCTTAGACATTCTGAAATTGCCTTATTACCCCGAATAATCTTCTCACCCATTACGTGACTTGCTGGTCATACATTTTCGAAGTTTTTTCCTCAGCTTTTTGTCTCGTGTAAAATACTGCTATGTATACGAAAATAACTAATTGTAAGCATCGCGTACGAAGGCTTTTTCTCATCTACTACTGTTGAGACTCATACATTCAATTTTCCTATATGTTCAATAATTTCTGGAACGTTTTTATTTCATTTTTCCCATTTTTTTTAAGGAATGTTTATCTTATTTCTCAATACATTTTCTTCTACTTTTCCCGACGTTTTGCTGCCGTTTTCTGCATTGCTTTTCAATTTGTTCGGACCACTTTCACATGAACTCTTTCTGTACTTTCACCTGATATTTTCACAACTTTTTCCAATATTTTTCTGACTTTGCTTCCACATTTTTTTTGTACACACTCATATTTCCTAATGTTTACCAAATTCTCTCAAAAACTTCGTATAAAATAAACCGAAATCGAGTCTCTTTCAATTCTCTATTCTTATACGACTTAGAAAAGAGACTTACCAAATTCAATGCACAAATTAACTCCTTCAAAATAGGACTGTAATGAACATTAATTTCTGCAATACTTGAAAAAGAATTCCTTTTAAAATTCTGTCGAATTTTAATAATACTTTAATATTCAATCAGTGATTTCCTAAGATTGTTTAAAAGATAGGAGTATCTATTCTCGACTTCTTCGACTCCATCCTTGTGTATAAAATCATAGAAATTTTTAAATCGCACGGTAGACGAATCTTTCGTGATAAGTACTGTCCCAGTATCAATTGTGGAACGTTCACCATCAAAATGCGCTGATTCAAGTTTCCCAGGTCATAGACCTATAAATATTGATGCACGTAGGAAACGCGTGGGGCGCAGCTTTTACTCGGTCCCTAAAAGCTTTGACAAGAACTGTATAATTAAGTTGTCGATCTTTGAGCGTACGAAAGGAATTCACGTTAATCAGAAATGCGAAGTAAGTGTATTCCTTCTCGAAGGCGAAACTAAATTGAAATGTCGAAGAAGTCGTAACCTCTTTCAATCCCTCAGCGTTGTATGATTACGTATTAAATTTTCAAGCTCCTCGTTGAATGTCTTTTATGAGGGGCTGCAGTAATTTCACTTAGAGGTATTTAGCATCTGTTTTCCCAGCAAAGCACTTTACGCTCAAGAGCAATTTCCAATGAAAGTGGATACCGATAAGTGGAACAAACATCACTATTAAGTCGGAAAGAATTGTGGCATTAAATCGTCGACAGTAATCTCATCTTTATTCCAATAAATGTATTAATCGTTCAGTTTTATTCCTCAATGGGACATGAACAAAGGATGCAGAAGGAGAAAAGTTATTACTCCTTCATTCTGTAACGTTTATAACGTGGGGATGTGTATTACGAAAAATAAATTGGTATGAGATGTATTGGAAATATAAGAATTTTATTAAGGTTAGTATATGTAGGATCGTGAAAAAGAAAGAGAGGCGCGCGGCAACCCATCCATTTTTTCCTAAGTTTATATAAGAGAGTGTAAACATGCGCGCGCGCGCATGCACGCACGCACACACACACACACACACACACCCTATATGAACTTAGGAGAAAAGGACGTGAAAAATAATTGACATCAGGGAGATATATATATATATATATATATATATAATAAAATAATAGGACTAAGATACGATATTAAAAATGTCGTACTTTAAATACATTCCCTCGATACTGTGCCTGTTATGTTTCTATGTTCCACTGTTCAAAGGATTTACCCTTTATTTATTACGCATTTTAGCTTTATTTGTTTAAATTTTTCGTTCATATATTAATACATTCTGATCTGGTAAAATAACACTCAACTTATTATACGTATGGTTATGATGTTGCAAGAAATGCAGGTTAAAGCCCTAAAATGCAGTCCCAAATTCAAATCTTAACGAATCCAAATATTGCATTCAATTGCGATTCATCACTCCATTTATGCTACTATAAATTATTAGTTTAAGATTAACTGAAACACCATGTTACCCAAAATCTATCTGTAATACCGAAGATTTTCTTGTGATTCGCTTGTCGTAAAAAATACCTTCAAATTCCTCTGAACAAATATATAGAAAGAATATTACTACTGCCACATGCCCGACCTATTACTTCGGTAATGGTACCAATATCGGCGCTAATGTACTTATCTTTCCACATTCTTTCCTCCTTTAATCGTCCTTCTTGCATCCGCGAATCAGCGGCGAATATCTATACTTATGGGTGCAGTTACGGAAGAACTTTCCTTGTTGATCTTCTTCCACGTCAAAATGATAAATGAAAGCGCGCACAGCCGTCCTCCGTGGAAAAACAGACAGTTCTGAAACTGCTCTTCTTCTTACGCCACGGGGGAGAGTAATTTTATCGGCTGGCGTTATTCTGGTCACCACCATCGTTGCTTCCTTTCCTTCCATTCCGTTCCCCGTTTCCCCTTTTAGCGTTCGCGTCAGAGGGTAACCGGAAGGCACCAACACCACCATCAACGACGGCACCCCTACGACCGGCCCTGTCAACCGTGACCACAATCAGGCGTCGACTAAAGGGGGTGGGAGTTGTCGGAAACAGGCGGTGGCAATAATGCGAGATAGACGTGATAGGGTGCGATCGATTTTCTCGATCTCCAGAGAATGAAGTCCTTATTATTCCGGCAAGAAGGGAGTACTCCACGGGTAGCTTCGTTATTCGATTCGGAGCAGCGGTCGGCTCCGATCTGACTGAGATCGGTATTTTCCCCATCTTACTCGAATTCTTTTATACTTACTTCCCTTTCTCGTCTCTCTTATCTGTCGATCTTCGTGTTAGCGGAAATTTGTTGGCGATGCTTTGCATGGGAATTAAAATATCGGATTGTCATGTTTGTGCGCTGTTAAGAACTCATTTTTCGGAATTCGAACTTCGAGAAGATGCAATTTAAGGTAGATGTAGTGCTTAGTACTGGTTGAGTTGAAAGAGCTTTGGAAATAGTTCCATGGTACCTTGGAATACTTACTCAATTTGAGACAAATTTTGAAAATAGATATTGAAAATGGTATTTCAATTATCTTGTTAGGTTAGAATTTTTTTCAATCTTTAGGTGGTGAAAGATATGATGCTGCAAACTAATAAACTCTCAACAACATTAAACACTTTATTAGGTGTAATTTATAATATCTTCTAAGTATATTTAGGTACAACATAAAAATCTTACGGGTATTGACATAACGGTAACGTATTCACGAAAATATGTATAGAGTTTTAAACAATAATTGTTAGTTGGCATGTACATTTGTATAGTATAATACATATGTTTCTGTGAACTTATTTTTAGTAAAAGTGTAAGAATGCTTTCAGCCTTAAAAATAATCTGAAAATCACCAGAAACAGATCAAATAATTTCAAGAAAACCATTCCACCGAAACATTTTTATCGCAGAAAAAATTCCATATGATATTAGTTTTACATTCATTATAAAATACCAAAGCACAATAAGCTATTAAAAATTGTTTAGGTTCTTGTTGTTGAGCTATTCGTAGAGCAACCAATATTCAATTTTATTAGTGTTTATAACCTGTGATCCTGACCGTATCCTTTTCGTTGCATTGAACGTAATAGAAGGAAAACAAAATACGTCTGTCATGACTTGGTTGGAATAAAATGAGAGGTTCACCCCTGCTTCAAAGGTACAAATGAAAAATTGAAAATGTTTACGCGTCATGGAAATCGAAAAGAAATTTATTTTGTGACGTGTTAATATTATGTTACGGCATATTCAACCTTTCAATTATTAATTACTTGCATAAATACGTATGTATTTATTTAATACTATTTTTGCATATTTTATAAATGGTAATGAATAATTTCATCTCCCGAAAATAAAATGCAGTTGGCTCGGAAAGTAAGTTAACGCTCCCGCTATCAGTTTAAAAATATAAAAATGGGCGAACGTATTGTTGTTATGTCACGAGACATAGTTTTGTTTCTTTTGTTACGCATTGAAGCGTTAGTTGCAGTACCGTACCTTTATTGCAGTAGCATATTTGGCAAAATATTATTCATTTTGCACTTATCATTACATATTTACGAAATGGTAAGTAAGTTAACGATACTACAATTTGTATTTTTCTCCCTATAATGATATCCGCATGAATCCTTTTTTCCAATGTAAAAACTATTCTATATTTGTAATCATAAAATAGAACTTCTCATGTAAATAAATAAATGCTATGTGCATAGAAAATGACAAGGAGGGAAGAGCGATCTGTAGAGGAGAGATTAAGAGTATTTGAATTAAGAAAGGCTGGTAATTGTTTATCACGAATTGTAAAGCAGTTTAATTTACCAAAAGTAGGCGTTAAACATATTTGTGATAAAATTAAAGAGACAGGATATGCTGAAACCAATCTGAGGTACCGGGCAGAAGCGGAAAACAACAAGATATGAGAGTAATTTAATAATTCGAGAAGTAAAAAAGAATCCGTTAGTGACAGCGAACGAAATGAAGAAGAGTTTAGATTTACCCATTCAACTGACACAAGTAAGACAAAGAATGACGGATACTGGGTATCATAGCCGCGTATGCTGTAAAAAATGGTTAATGTTAAAGGTTAATGCTGCGAAATGATTACAGTTCACGTATGAACATTTAAACAAATCGATGGGCTTTTGGAAAAATACTGTATGGAGTAATCAACCAAAGTTTGAAATCCTGAATGGAAATAGGCGATATTGTGTTTGTAAAAACATCGGAAAAGCTTTTGGATAAGGCAACGTACAAATGACTGTGAAACATTGCGGCGGTTCGATTATGATCTAGGGATGCTCCTGTGTTCGCAATTTTTGCAATTTTGTGTGTTCAAAGCTGAAGGTATAAACAGTTCAAAATGCAAAGAGCCATTGCAGACGAATGACGACATCTATCTTTCTTTTATTGTTTTATTCCGGCGGCTCGGCACTACGGTGCCATTTGAGAACGTTATTTAAGTTTTGACACAGTGTACTGCTTATTACATTTTTGCAATTTTGTTGTGTTCAAAGCTGAAGGTATAAACAATTGAAAATGCGAAGAGCCATTGTAGACAAATGACGACATCTATATTTTTTTTTGTTTTGTTCCGTCCCTAACGGACGGACGCGACTTGTTCTCGCTGCGGGGAAAGAGTATGGTCTTGGGTTTTGGGTCTAGTAAGCGGACGAAATTAAATGCCTTGCGGAAATATTTTAATTTCTCAGCCGAAAACAAAATTTTTATTGCAAAATTGTTTTATGCTTTCCCCAAGAAAAACATCTGTTCTATCGCCTCCTGCTATTAAATTTTTTCCTCGACGTTTAGTTTTTAGGGTAAAGTGGAAAATATTCATAAAAATGGGGGTATTTGGGCGTTGCTCCGCTTTGAACATTGTTTAAATATATTTAAATCTTTATAACATTAAAATAATATCCATCGTTGTATTTGCGGTAGTTTACAGAATCATTTTGAGCAGAAAAAATTTAAATAACTATTACCGTTGAAGTACAAAAAAACATAAAATTTCAGAGTTTCTTATTTCACGTATAAATGTTTAATAATTATTAAAATATATATTGTTATTAACACTAAGAATAAGATTATGTTTCGTATTGATAGGAAAGTCAGTAAAATGAATGAAAACCGCAATTTGTTTCAAAAAATAGTTTTGTCCAGCTAGATCGGCCAAACGTTGTTGACGGATATATTCTTAAATGGTGCCACAATGATAAACTGTTATGACATTTTCCGGCGATAGTTTTTTCTTCAGAGATGTCCGCAGAATCCAATAATGTATAGTTTTGTACTAACAATAGTACTCCACGTGAAAATGCAAAGTTAATGCATAGAAAATTCGCGCGTCCGGTCGTTTTTAAACCTTGGCCGTTATTTACTACCATTAAAAAGTATGGTGTAACCGGTCGTGTTTAATGGGCCCCGCGTTGGGCGCCAATTGTAACCGGTCGTGTTTAATGGCCGGTGGTTTTTCGTGGGTTAGGTCCCGAAAACGTCGAAATAAGAAGATAAAATAAGATTCTATTCCCGTGGAATAGAAATCTGGATCACGGAGGAAGGGGTGCCGTTGCCGCAAAGGCTGCGTCTTCTCCCTTGGTTGATTGGGCCCGATGGGTCGGATCTCTGGTGGACGAGGGGTGCCGTTACCGCGAAGGTTGCGTCTTCCCCAAGGTCCGTCTTCTTCTGTTGCTGACAGTAGCGTCTCGTAGGAGTGCCGGTGCCGCGAAGGCTGCGTCTGCTCCGTACGAGGGCTACTGTTCTTCCTTATATTCTCCTTATATTCCTCTTTGCGCTTCCGGGCCTGACCAATCAGGGTCGTCCTCGGAGGAAAGAGGGTAAGGCCGGGTGGAGGGGCGAGGGCCTCAGCGTCAGGTACCTGGCACTTTCCCGTACTTGAGGGTCATTTTAACGCTGTCGCGTTACAGTGGAATATTATATATAACTGCTTACATCTGTATACTGAGAAAACACTCCTCTACTTTTTGAGACCAAGAAGAACTGTCTAATGTTTTTAGTTTTCACGTAATACCAGCTTCTTTGCCGAAACCAACCGTTTTTAATAAAACTGATGTTTTTCCAAAACAGAAGGTGATAAAGAAATTCTGTTGGCGGATTCGTGTTCAGAACGATGATCCCTATAAGAATCACCCAGTGGCTAATGGAAAACAGAAAAAAGATTTAAATTTGTTGGACAGTGTAATTAATGACAGAAAATGGGACTAGAAAACGATTTCATATTTCAAGAGAACCATGATCCAAAACATAAAGTTGAAGTTACTATGTTTTTCGAAGAACATAATATCCAGTTGTTGCAGTGGTATAGAGTATAGAGACAGTATAGAGTCCAGATCTGAATCCGATCGAACATTTATGGGATTATTTAAAAAGAAATTTGCAAAAATGCGATAGAAAGATCAAAAATATTTTTATACAAGCGTTAAAGTCTAAATCGAATAACTTAAGGTTTAACGTTATTAGCAAATTAATTTACAGCATACCAAATCGCCTTAAAACTATAATAGAAGCGAAAGGGTACCATATCCTTCATTAGTTTCATAACATATATAATATTTAATATCGTTTTTGAAGTGTTAGCTTACTTTCCGATGTAGTAACAATTTAGTAACAACTGTATTTCCAGATTCAAAATTTTAATAACAAAGTCAGGGTGTTTTTGTTAAGGAAACAATATGGGCTTCGCTAATTAAAATTGTAGTCAGAATGTTTTTGTGCATCACATTCTGTATAGATGTTACAGATTTTATTTGATTACACTGTCCAACAAATTTGAAGGTGATTTCTGTTTTCCTATAGCCACTATATAATTGTTATAGAGTTCGTCGTCCTGAACACGAATCCGGCAACCAAATTTCTGGATCACCCTCTGTTTTCGAAAAAAATCAGCATTTGTAAAAACGGTCGTTTTCGGTAAAGAAGCTGGTATTACGTGAAAACTAAGAAACGTAGGTTGTTGTTCTTGGTCTCAAAAAATAGAGGAGTGAAAATAGAGGAATGTTCACAACAATTGTTGAAGACAGAAATTTAATTTTTCACTTTTAATTGTTCATACGTCCGCTTTATTTATAGAATATAAGATCGAAGTAACTCATGCAAAATTTGTCAGACTTAATTTATTCCCCAATAAAGAAACACCTTTTTCGTAGATTATTCTTACACCATGAATCGTATGTGAACTGTTACGTGCCAAGGGCCAGGAGCGTTGCAAGTGGCCGAGGTAAAAGAATAAGGTGCACTGTTCGTTGCGTTTTAGAAGTAGTTGGTAGTCATGGACGATCCCGTGCATGGATAACACGTACTGCCACAAGTGGTTGGAACACGCGTGGGCAATCCCATGTATGGCTAACACGGGTTGACACAGGAGGTTGAAATAGGAGGACGGCGGCTAGAAGGGTTTTCGGGAGCCGTACTTGACCAAGAGGGGGCTAACTTCCGAAAAACTCCGATGTAGCTGATGTCCCTCTCCGGTAGTCTCGAGAACGGCTGCTAGTTAAAAGGGGAGGAACAGCAAACTGCTGTAGTTTGTGACTACACGTTGTGCAAAATGGCAGGGCCGACCCGACATGGAGGGGAAAATTAAGGCCTGGTCTGGCCGCCCCCGACACCTTGGTGGTGGGTGGGGGATGCGCTGGAGCCCTTCTCGTAAGTCCGTGTGGAAAGTACGTCCTGGGTGCCCACACCTAGGCCCATATAAAAATTTTATATGTACAAATCCTTCGGCAGAGTGCGGCGCCACGTCCCCGTGACAACACGGACTCGCCGGCCTCATTGCCCAATGCGACACTTGTCCCTAGAAATAGGGGCCGCTGCATGGGACCGGGGGAGGCTCGGTAGAGACCCCGTTCCGGGCGATAATCCTAGGGTTGGCCCCGTAGGGACACCTGGGACGGGTGGGACACTTTAACATCATCATTTCTCGCCCTCCTGGGCTTGTTGTCGAGCAGCGAAGGAAAGGAGTCTTGAGGAAAGGAGGAATAACGTGTAGCCAGCAGCAAGTGCGAGACCCGATGGAGGGGATTTCGACGAAGTTGGGGCCCCTTGCTAGCGAAAAAGGTTCCCATTGCTCCACCTCTACGTGGTGTTCTCTGGGGCTGGCACTTCTGCTTGCACGGACGGATCTTCTTTTATGACGGACTGGCAACCTCATCAAAACAAATATGAACGGACAAACGAACAAAACAGAAGTTTACTGCACAGAGGGCTTCGGATCCCTCAGTGCCGGCGCAGATGCGGGTGGTAAAGCTGGTCCCACTGCGTCGTTATCCAGCGACTGTGGACCTTCCGGGGTTGGGCACAAGGCCCCGGTTGTGTTACTTGCTACTTGTGGCCAACAGACCGGGAAGACGAAGTTGGAGAAGGCGAAGAGCGGGACGGGATCGTCTCACTCGACTGCATCTGCAGCCAGTGGGGGGAAAACGTCCAGCTCTTCGTTCAAAACGGACAACGGCAAAGGCAAGGACAAGCCGATCAAGAGGTGCACTAGCTCCCTTGCTCGGAAGGAAGAGTGGGACCGGGAGGTCAAAGCATTCTTCGCTGATGCTGCAGAAAGCATTCAGGCAAAACGAAGAGGAGCTGCGAGGGAGGGGTGTTCACGGACTCATCTAAGCTGGGTGCGGGAATGAAGTCCCTCTCAAAAGAAGCTCACCTTTAGCAGTTGGCTTCTCCCCTAACACTGGATGAGTGTTGGGGGAGAATTAAGGACTACCTGGAGAAGGTGGTCAACGTGGTCGGCAAAATGTCGAACATCACGTCCACCGATTTTCGGGCTATTAGGCTAGCCCACGCCACTGCTGAAGAAGTGAAGGGCAGGGCGGAGAGAGGCATAGCCCCTGTTCAACCCGCCAAACAGATCTTACATCAGTCGAACAGGATAACCGGGAGCGTCGCTGCAATGAATACAGGGCACGGAAGTGGGAGAAAGAGAGCGAGCTCCAAAGAAAGGAGACCGCTCTCCTTCGCGAAGAGGAAAAGGGGGTCAAAGAGGCCCTCGAGAGGAAGCCCCCCCCCCCCCCCCCCAGGTTACTGCAGTCAAAGCAGACTATGGCGACATGGAGGCAGGCGGAGCTCCCTCGAGACTCCCCGTCGGTTAGCAGGTGACCGAGGAGAGGCCGAGGGAGGAGAGACCGGAGTGGGCCCTGGAGATGATCAGGAACAACAACTCCCGGATGCTGGCCTTCGGGCGGGTGATAGCCCGCCTCGAGGCTAGACACCCGCCTGTGGGAAGGCCAGCACCACCACCATCTCCAGCTCCCACTTCAAGTAAGAGCAAAACAGTGCCCCCCCCCCCCTTCTTCACCTTCGCCATTCCCGCCAGCGAGGGAACTCACTTCAGCGAGGACTAGAAAAGGAGACTGCCCTTGCTACTACTAACGCGGTAAAGCCGGAGGTAGTCGCGCCAAGAGATGAGGAGATGGAGGTAGAGCCGATGGTGAGTCAGCTGTCAACTGTTCTTTTCATTTCAGCGGAGCAAGAGGGAGAAAAGGCGCCTAGGTCTTCCTGCTGTAACGAGCAGCCTGGCGGAGATAGGGATTGCCCTGGAGGAAGGCATGTAAGCAGACAAAAATGTCTGCAAGCCTCCTCCAGTGGAATATAAACCACTCTCGGGGTGCGCACGATTTGCTGCAGCAGACCCTCCGAGAGAGGAATATCGGCCTGTCGGTGATCGCCGAACCGTACCGTGTTCTCGATCGCCCAAATTGGGCAGGGGACATCGACGGTACGGCGGCGATCACCTGGAATATAGCCCACGGAGTTCCATCCTGCCACGTACTTTTTCGCGGCACGGGCTTGGTGGGGGTAGCATGGGGGGGGGGGGGGAACACGCGGTGATCGGGTGTTATGCATCACCCTCGAAGAGTCTTATACTCTTCGAGGAGTATCTTGACGATGTAGGCCGATGCCTTGTAGCATGCCACCCTCGTCAGACGCTGGCCTTGGCAGACTTTAATGCCCACGCGTTGGAGTGGGGAAGTCCCAAGACCTCTGTCAAGGGCACAGCCTTGGTAGACTGGGCGTCGAGTCACGACCGCATTCTCCTGAATGAGGGAACCGGGAACACGTGCGTCCATGCCAGAGGAGAATCCATTGGCCACCTTAAGTGACCACCTCTACAATTCTTTTAATATCAACTCCTCTCCGGCGACAATTGGTCCTCGTCGTCCAGACCCGTCATCGCGGTGGGCTGTTAAAAGCCTACGCCAGGACACCCTACAGATGGCAGCCTCCGTATTCGCCTGACAGGAAAGGCCAGGCGAAATCCTTGACAATCCGGAGGTTGGTGCTGGCTGGCTCCGGAGGGCGCTGACGTCGATTTGCGACGCCACAATGCCCCGGAGCCGCACCAAACGTCAAGGATCGGTGTACTGATAGTCCTCCGAAATCGCGCAGCTGAGAGCTGAATGCGTGAGGGCCAGACGCCAGTACACCAGGGCCTGTTGAAGACGGCGGCCAACGGAGGAGGAAGTGTTGAGGCTGCGCTGTGCCTTTTCCGCAGCCCGTAGAGCACTCCGCCTGGCAATCTATTATACAAAGCGAAAAACTAGGCATGGACGGAGCTCCTGGATGGTCTGAATGCTTATTCATGGGGGCGACCCTATAAAATGGTCTTAGGAAAACTAAGACCATGGGCGATTCTCGTAACGGAGAGGCTGGAGCACCAGTTCCTCCGGAAGGTTGTATCGACTCTCGTCCCTAGGGAAGAAAACGTCGAGGCTGTCGGAGAAATATCGGACGCCAGCTCAGACTGGGCCGATGAACTGGGGGTCACAGACTAGGAGCTCACCGGGGCCGTTAAACGCCTGGCCAGCTGATGTACGGCGCTAGGCCGATAGTCAAGTATCTGTCCTTGGTCGGCCCAGACGTCTCTGAGGTCAAGTTTGGCTTCAGGCGACGTCGCTCCACGATTGATGCTATCAACCTGGTGCGTGACCTCGCGTAGCAGGCGGTAGAAAGGGGCAGTATTGCAGTGGTGGTGTCGCTAGACATAGAGAATGCCTTCAATACTGTTTCCTGGACTGTTATAGGGAGGGCTCTCGAGTATCACCGAGTCCCTCTCTATCTCAGGAAGGTCGTCGTAGACTATCTACAGGACAGATGTATAGGTTGGTTCGGTGTGGATGGGCCTAGCTCAAGTAAAATACAGAGAGGGGTTTCGAAGGGATCGGTCCTTGGCCCGCTCCTGTGGAACCTCGCATTCGATAAAGTGCTGCGGACTTCCCACTCCGACGACGCGTCACTCGTAGCGTACGCAGACGACACCATGGTCGTCGTCGTCGGGAACGACTGGAGGAGCATTCTCGGGACCGCGGAAGACGCGATTCGGAGGTTCTCCTTGTCGATCGAGGGCTTGGGGTTGAGGGTGGCAACCGAGAAGACCTAGGCGATTTGGCTCTGCGGAGCGACCGGGCTCGGGTTGCCACCTAATGACTCACTCACGGTGGGAGAGACAACTTCGCAGTGAGGCGCAAGTTTAAATATAATACTTGGGCCTCACTATGGACAGCTACTAGCGTTTCTCACACCACTTTGAGTACTTGGTCCCTAAGTTGGAGAGAGCAGTGGCTGGTTCGAGCCGCATAACTCCCAATCTGGGTGGTCCAAGTGGGAAGGTAAGGCGGCTGCATGTGGGAGTCGTTCTGTCTATGGCGTTCTACGGAGCTCCAGTATGGGCCGGTGGCTTGGATGTCAACGGGCGGGCGAGCAGCGCTATGCGCAAGGTTCACCGTCTGATGGCTATCCGGGCCGTACGGGGTTACTGTCATGTAAAGAAAAAGGAGGTTGAAACACGCGTGGACGATCCCGTGTGTGGATAACACGGGTTGCCACAGGAGCTTGGAACACGCGTGGACGATCCCGTGTATGGTTAACACGGGTTGCCACAGGAATGTTAGTTAGGCTGACGTAACTTTATAATTATGCAATATACTTCGAGCGGTGAAAGTGTATTGCTGTGGGATCGCAGGCTGACGATTTCTGGAATGTAGTTGTAGACAAGAATTTAAACTCGATATGACTAAGAACACGATCGAGCTATATTTCTTTGTGATGCCAATTGTTACAGTTTAATGTGTATAGTGTTTGGTTACAAAGGTGTTACGTGGACTTGTGTTTCTGTACGCACGCACCTACTTGCAATTCTCTCGGTTTTCACGCAGCGAGGAATGCGGGGGTATTAGAACGTACAAAAGTGCCTAATAGATATCGCGGACTTGGCGCGTATTCTATACGGTTAACAAGGTAACGACGAAAACTAAGTTCGGTCAAACGAAGAAGATTTATCCGCGTGGTTAAACGATCCTACAGCGTGACAGTCTAGTACTGAACTAAGCCCCCGAGGTGGTGCGTCGCCCGCCTTTTATAGCAAGAAAATTTTCCAGAGGGATGCAATAGGAATGTGTCTGTAAAAGGTGCGTTTTATCGTTCGCTCGAGTTCTAGTTCTCGTAGTTTTAATAATTCTAAGCAAACAGAGCGGTTTTCGGTCCGAGCGAGGGGTCCGGCTATACTATCGTGAGTTTTCGGCCCCGAGCTCGAAGTAGAGAGTCTAATTCTTTTTAGACTTAGGGCCGTATGTAACAGTACCATCCTATACGTATACGAATCACACATAATTTCTTACAATTAATTGTTATCTTAGTATTTATTTCAATTACAGTAGAATTTATTAAATAGAATTATATAACTACTATTACTTTAACATTTTGCGGCAATTAATTAATTGATATGATCTATCCAACTTACAGTAGCTGTTTAAATAAAAAATATAATTATAGAGTGAGATTACATTTTATTACGTCCATAATTGATACATAAATCACTGTAGTCATGTATATAAAATAATAGAAAATATTAAGAAACCTCTCTCGTCTGAAGTACCGTTAATTCTTGACTCTCCAAAACCACCTTCGATTATTCTTACCGAACGGTATTTAATAGCAGCAGTCTTGAAAGAATTCCATTTTCAAAGATCAAACAATCCACTCGAGATTGAAATTTACTGTCGTTCGAATGGAACTCGTGCCGTGGGTCTTTAATTTTTTACCGATCGCTTTATCGGTTCTTATTTGATTCAACGCTCCCCTTTTCCTTATCCCGATGCTAGACCGACCAACCCGCAGCGATAATTAAAGTTTGGAGTATTCCGAATACCCAGCAGGTATTAATGGAATTTATAATACTCTTTTGTCCAGGAATTTTAGATCGGGGAATCATGTTGTACTCTCCTTTTTTTGTGTGACAGCCTTCTCAAGACCAGAATTCGAAGGTTGATTGTTGAGAGTGGCCTAAAATGTGACAATGATTTCCTGAGTTAAAACCGCAATTAGAGACGTACAATAGACTATGCGGACTGTGCGGTGAGTTTGAGACAGGTTGTACATGATATTATGTGATAGGAGGGAACAAATGTTAACAAAATATATTTCATAATTATACTAGATGAAATATAGAATATATATATGACGATATATTCGCACAATACTATAATAAAGCCATAGATAAAAGAAAATCTTTCTCCCGAATTTATATCTGTCGTGATTAAACGTTTTATGATAACCTAAATTATAATCATTAAAAATATAAAGATAGTAATACGATTGGTAATCGGATTTTAATCATTACTATGTCATAAGAATTTTTTTAAGGTTATAACATATATTAATATTAAACTTTTCGATCGTCATATGGTGATTTGCTTGTCGGATGTGTGTTTCAATAATATTATCTGAAAGCATTTATATCTTTGTTATTTGCATATTTCGGTTACCCTAACATTAATATATTAAGTTAAAAAATGAGGTAAAATTTTAATAATATTGAATTGTGCGCCACGGTAAAAGCTCACTGGCATTAGTAAATAACCTTTTCTTTTGTTTTGGATGGCGCCTTAGATGCCCCCCACCCCATAATAGTTTCACTTCTTCCGTAAAGAGAGCACATGGCGCTTGTTTGTAACCTATTGTGTATTATATATTTTTTCTATTCTCTTAGCTTACATATGGAACATGTTTAACCAGCAGAACGAAAAGTTAATTAATAACTCACTCACGATCCACGTCCGAACAAATGATAAAAGAGGTTTCCTTCAAATTCTGAATAGTAACCTTTCGACAGTTTATCACCAACCTTGTCGAATATTAATATTTTTGTAAGGATTTTTACAACTGATTTTTCTGGTCCCTTTACAAGGAAATTAATTTTCAATTATTAATATTTATCATATGAAATATTTGTTGTTCTTACATTTATTGCTTTCATCATCATTGTCCAAAAAATAAATATTCTCACTTCTTGCATAATTACCACATATTCATACTATAATAAAACCGCATTTTGGTCCCAAAGAAAATTGTACAAACCTCTCTTTCAAAAGATAAAATTTTGCTTGACTAAATCAATCAAAAATCTCTTGCATAAAATCCGTAACGAGCCATTATTCAACGAATACTTCGCAACTTCCCTTGATCAAGTTGCATCGCCGGAGAACAATGTGTACCCTCGGTTCAAAGAAAATCGATCACGCGCCAAAAGCTCCTTCGATCTAGCCTCTCGAAAAAAGTTTCTATTCCGTAAACATATTTGTATAGAACTCTGAAAAGTTTCAATGTGTTTCCCGAATGACGTGGCAGATTTACAATTAGAAAGTTCGTGGCCCGTAAAGAGTTTCGATAAGATGAAATTTAAGTTTCCGTCTTTCTCTCAATAGTTAAATACGTCTCGCCTAATCAGAGCTGAACGTAATTAAATAAGCGGCCAAACAATTTTCACCGAAATAAAGGACTCTGGATGAAAGAATTATTTCAGTTAAATTCAATCATATTCGTGCCAATTTCCCTGAGAACTTTGTCACAAACTTATCCTTCTAACTATCTCGGATGAATTATGAATGATAATGTTAATGTATCATCCTTTCTCTTTCCTTCTTCTTCTTTTCTTTCCATGCTTTTAACATTGTAATCAACGGCCTACGTGATATACTGCCCAATAAATTCTTCTTTTCATTTCGAGACGGGAACGTAAAGTTCTCATAGAACAGCTTTTTACAGCACTTTTTATAACGTTCTTCCTTCGAAAGCTTGGAACACAATGGTGCGTCATTATCGGCATGCTTCAGGAAGCAGCAAGACCGTCTTATCGCCTGTTGCCAGCCTAACTCGTTCTCATTTAACTTTCGGAATACTCGTCTCGGTGTCGTCACTGTGTCTGTGGATTTCCAATCATTCGTAAACTTTTCATGAATTCTAACTGACTTTAATTGCCTTTTTTCCTCTCTAATACTGCCACTTAGTTATTAGCTGTCGAATAACTTTGTAGCTGCAACTATCCAACTATCTACGAAAAATTTGTTATTGTTTTTACTTTATCGAAGAGATTTTTCATTCATTGCGACTAATATAAAATACAAAATATTGAATATTCGTGTGACAGAGTGCATCAAATTAGATATTTGTTTGTTAAATTATTCAATGTAGAATGATTTATGTATAAATGATTCTACTTGCAAAATGTGACGTTTGGGAAATTGCTTAAAAATTTACATAAGCAAATGGTTGATATTTGCATGTTTAAGATTATTTTACAATGTTCAATTATTTTTTATAGCGATTTAAGAAGATTTCGTAGGAATATAATTTCGTACGTATTTTTCTGGCCTTTCGAAACATTTATTTTTGTAATAAACTTTAAAGCAATCTGCCATTTTACGGAACTTCATAGGATTGCCATAAGCTTTTGAGCTGCGAGATATAAGATTATAAGATCGCAGAGTCGTCTCAAACCATGAACCGGGAAGATTTTCTGAAACGTACGCAATTCTCTACACTACTACACTGTTAAGATTTACCATCTCGTTTAAAATACTTACGTTCGATTTCTGTAATTCTTTATTCCCAAATACAATAACTTGCAAGTGTTACCTCGAAACAATATTTATACATTTTTTCAAATAACCTCGTTCAATGTTCTTACACTTTACATTGGAGACAATTTTTCATTATTTATAGAAAATCATTTTTCATTAGTTTATTGATAGAATTTAAATAAACTAATTGTTCAGAATATCAATGATTCTGCAGCCTTTTATCAAAATATCTTGGTATAATATTAAGGTATATAATTACATCAGACACATTGTCTTCCACGTAATTAATTGCGCTCTATACTATTTTGCCAATTTCAATAATGTAGGATTATAGTGATCAATCGGCTAAAATCGATAGTTCGCGAATCGTGCTTACAGTTAAACTTAAAAATCTACTCCGTTGCGTCGTTCCGTTCTCCGTAATCGTTCTACTCCGTGTCTCCGTTCGTCCGTTCGCCTCCATACTCGTTCAAAAAGTCTCTATATCTGACTGCCTGTCCGCTTCGTTCGTCGTGTCTATATATTTCCGTTCGTGCGTATTTGTCTTTCTCGCCTGTCTCTGTCACACGAGGAAAACTCTGACCACTGGGCCTACTCCCGGAAAATTCCCGGGCCTGCCAGCCACTTGCACTTTCCGTTATGTACCGTTTTCCCTCAAGACGCCTGTCCTCGTCCTTCCGTCTACCGGTCGCCGTGCATCACCGTTAGTTTGTACCGTTATTAATGAAATTGTAAATGTCTCGCCCTTCGTCCTTATTTTCTACGTCCTAAGCTGAGCCTAAATTACACGGTAAATATTCCCGATACTAAAATAATTAGACGGGCCCGGATTTATGACCCGAGCTTATTCAAAAGTGATCGCGGTATTTCGAGGCCGCACAGTAATCTATTATGCCGAAATCTTGGCCACAACCTTAAAACGTACTTCAATCTGGTTACTGATTACGAATCCGAACTAAAAATTTCCAAAAACAAAATGGCGGACAGGTGTATCGAGAAATTGTTGGTTCCGCGTAAAAATTAGTATTCAAGGTACGCAGCTACATATCTAATAGGTCTGCTAAATCATATTTTTTCGGAAACGCCATTTTTAAACAGAAAGAATTTAACTTTTAATTCCTCGTCTTTGTGTGTATTTCAACTCCGATTTATCTTTGTTTCTTTCAAAATAAATATTTTCTTACTAGTCGTAATTTTTCTTTCGAGAATGAATACACGATAAAAACGACTAGAGTTAATTATAAATACGGACGTTATTATTTCCAAAAATATTGAGAGAAGAATTTTCGCCTTCACTCCGAATATGGTATTATTTCTCATGCTGCCGGATGTTCTTCCTGAGATACATCTGAGGTTTCTATAAATTCACACCGTTCTCTAAAACGATCGATCTTGTCAGGATAAAGCGCTACGTGAATAGCGCGGACATCGTTCTTGCTGCAAAAATCGGAATAAAAATGGTGGAAAGAAGAATTCAAGTCCGGGCTGCGCACACAGCACGATGAACTCGTAGCTGACGAATCTGTTTTCTCAACCGCGATAAAGTCTGGCTTATACGGCCCCGTAGTCGAGGTGTTGGAAAGACTTAACATGAGATATTATAATTTTTCGTGTCTCGTGAGATTCTAGGATGTACTCATTTTTCAATGCGTTTAAAATGCGCGAGAAATCGTCGAAATTAAATTAACGTAAAATAATTATTATTGTGTAGATAGGACTAAAACCATGATTATTGCATTTTATTTTGTTGATTCGATTAACTGTAAGATATGTGAAACTTGTATTTCCAATTTTGCAGGGTGACGGCCGAATCCAGAAGCTATGGTTATCTATTGTTTATTTGTAACCTGCTATAGAAATATTTATACAATATTGAAACACTACATTGTTTCTGCAAATTTGTTTATATTATATTAATAACTGTTCACATATTACAACGACTATGGCATTCAATTTAACTGCAGATATTAATACATTCGTGGGTCCTCAAAATGTCAGGAACATGCAAATACAAAGGTGACTATGCACAGTACCAGTATGTAGGAATTCCATTATATGATAATGCACTTTTCTGCACTGGTAGAACAGTTTTAGCCACTTTATGCCCTTTAGATCTCCACAAACTGTGCTGTCTCGCTTCTGCTCAAAAGGTGGACAGTAGGTATATGTTGTGAAAAGCTAAATTTTTAATACAATGTCAGAAAAACAGGGAAGACCATATTAATAGTATTTTCGTTATGCGTTCTTCATTAAAGGAAAAAGTTGTTTAGGAAATGACAATGTGGTGAGGAGAAAAAGGTCGGGAAACGATAATGAGGTTAATATGGGGTAAAAAATTGTATATAAATAATGACGAGGAATACACAAGGGATATAATAATAATTTTATGCGGAGGAAAAATTTGTAACAATAATCCCAACATTCCGCGGCGCTTACTTTTCTCAATACTCTACCGATCCGTTTTCGGCTGCAGTTAAACTAAACGCGGTGGAACAGATCAACGGATATATATATAACGATAATAGCAGGACGGAGATATGGTATCATTCAGACCAATATGGTGATAATCTTAACTTTCCTCGTGTTCTTATCGGATACGAGCTTGCCATAGTACTATACTTTGGGTTTATTTTACTGATATAATGACATTGTATAAGTCTTTCAGACTTGGAAATTCCCCCTTTCTTGTCTTTTCCTAAATCCTGTTTTATTGCTTCTCCCCATTCTTTTTTAATATGGTCTTTGGAATTTCGTTACTTCTTTCCATACCCGATGTATGTTTTTTTAATAAAACATGTACGAAAGAATAAAAGTAGTTGCTCCTAATTATAAAATATCTATAGATTCTTAGTGTAAGGTATAAGGAAGAAAGTTGTATATGACATTCAGTTTTGAATTACTGTTATAAGGAAAGTACTATAGTTACGTATAGCATATATTCTCTACAAATTCTTTCTATCGTTGATATTTTACAGTGACATATGAGATGTTTGGCCTGTCTTATCCTTTGGCTATACCTACTTGCAAATATCGGACATGGCAGGTTTACCCATCCGCGTTACTCTTTCAAGAGAAAAATGTCCTATTCTTGCGAGACGATGAGCAATCCGATATAGTAAAAGTTTCGAAACGGCTCCGATAAAGAGACAGGCGGTGGGACAATAAAATAATGGAACTATGCTCAAAGAGAAGAAAGATCGACCAGAAGCAAAGGTGGAAAACATTTTGAGAGAAACGGGATCTCTCGAAGTTTTTACAGGAAAACGAAGAACGACACGGTGAAATTTAAGAACTCGAAATGGTCCGATCGTTCTTCTTTAAAACTTACGAATTGAACTTCCAGGAAAATCCACGTTTTAAAAGACACGAGGGTATAGAACCACGATAAATTATTTGTAGAACAATGAAAACAAAATGCTGACGATTCTAGTTCGTTTTAAATTCTTTTCTTTATGCTAACAATAGAAATTTTACCTTTGAATTCATCCGAAGGAATTATTTTCCATCGTTAACGATGCCAATTATGTATTGCTTCTTTGCTAGACTAATATTCACCCATGTTTGCCCTTCTGCTTTCTGAAACTGTTTCACAATTCCCATACAGTTCTTTCATTCATGTACACTCTCCTATATTTCACCGACGTTCTTTCATGAATCTTGGAAAATTTAATCCCTCTCAGCCGCAAAAATCCAATCACAGTATATTGTTTACTAGCAATGACATTCGAAAGCAAAGTATTGTATTCACAGTCTGACCGTAAAAACTGGACTAGAGGTAACTGGTGAAACATTCGTGTGACACTATGATATCTATAATGTGGGATTATAGTGATCAATTTGGCTAAAATCGATAGTTCGCGAATCATTCTTATCACTAAACTTAAAAATACACTCCGTCGCGTTGTTCCTTTCTCCGTAATCGTTCTACCCTGTGTCTCCGTTCGTCCGTCCGTCTCCGTACTCGTTCAAAAAGTCTCTCTAGCTGCTTGCGTGTATATCCCATCTGTCTCTTCACTTCGTTTGTCGTGTCTATATATTTCCGTTCGTGCGTCTTTGTCTTTCTCGTCTGCCTCTGTCACAAGAGGAAAAACGGCACGTCCGCCCCAGTGCGCGTGCACCCTGACCGCTGGGCCTCACCCCCGGGAAATTCCTGGGCCTGCCAGCAACTTGCACTTTTCGTTATGTACCGTTTTCCCTCAAGACGTCCGCCGCCGTCCTTCTGTCTACCCGTCGCCGTGCTTCACGGTTAGTCTTGACCGTTATTAATGAAATCGTAAATGTCCCGTCCTTCGTCTTTACTTTCTACGTTCTAAGCTAAGTCTAGATTACACGGTAAAAATTTCCGATACTACAATAATAATTCAAGAGATATTTTTCAATCCGATGAATTGCCCTCGTACACAAATTACGTGCCATTTCCTTTACATATTCCAGGTTACATTGATGCAATTACGTCTCAAAATATTACACATCCCGAAATATCAAATCAATCACACGTGTCTTAGAAAAAATTCCAAAACCAACAACTAACGTACAGATTCCAATTTACCGCGTGGGAAAGTAACCAGAACTTCCAAATTGCTATTAATATTTCATTTGCTCTCTTACATACAAATTGTTTACATCCGACGGACGATAAATTGCAATGTGGACAATTCACGGCAATATGTTGTAAATCCCACGTTTATAAAGTTCCTGTAATAATGAACATCGTGCACTCATTACCGTCACTAAAAGACGGCGAAGGTGGTCGAGCAGCAGAAAAGGTCAGTAAGATCAGACCCTCTCGAAGGAACGAGACGGGGGACAAGAGTAGAAACACGAGAAAAGGGACGTTAAAGGAAACGAAGTAGAAGAGGGATTCTTTTTCACTTGACACCACCTAGGTGCTTGGCACCCTCCCGGTAACCAGTAAATTCTTGAGCAACGATAATTCCGCGATACTGTTTACTCGCCGTTCGTCTACAGCCTCTTCTCCTTGTTGCCGGATAACATTAGAGCCTTGGTGCTGTGCCAAGATACATCTCCCGGTACTCACCCTCCTGCATATAGGGTGCCCATGGACCTCACCACGACCATAACCATTGTCTACTCCGTGTACATGCTTCAACCGTGCGAAAACCACCGGCGGCATTTGTCCTCAAGGCTCCACGTCCTTATTTTCCGCTTCTCCTTTTCTCTTTTCACCAAATTCGACAATTCTTGCAACATATATACGATTTCGCGTAACCTCTGAGGGACGTCGAATCGATTGTCGGTCCATTCGAGCTCGATTTCCGTCGAGGTGCACGCCCATTCACGGCACGGATCCATGAAAAACGTCGCGTTATTTACGACGTCCATCTGGGAGACGCGTTCCGCTGGATCCACGTCGTGGAAATTAAATTCGCTCGTTTTTGTCGGTCGACTTTTCCGTGTCGAAAGATACGATCCACTGTGTTATTTGCGAGGAAAGTGCGAACGTTTACTTCTGCAATGTTTTCTTGGTAAATATAGATTTCAGATTGCGTTCTCGAACGCATCTATTAATGGTATGCTTTTATCTCATCGTTCTAAACACTAAGTTTCACGATTATTGCAAATTGAACGAAAAATTGCTTCCACAGTAGCGTTTGACGTTGAATTTCGTCAGTCAAATACAGTATAAATTTCGAGGAAGTTTACTAGTTATCAGCAAGATAGAATTACCATTACTCTCTAAACGTGTCACTAAATTTTCTACTTTAGTCCCTAATCAATTGTACCTCGCCTGATTAGTAGCACCCTGCGAACAGGCATCCGCCATAATCCGAGAAATAGCCTCAGCCTGCACTCTGAAGCTTTTGGCAATTTGCGAGATAAATAGTATTCATGGTCATCATTTCTTTCTCCATTTCTCCTAGAAAAGTCATCATATTCGTTGCTCCAGGGTTATCGGTATTAAGAGGCTGGGAATTTCTATCACTATCACAGGGCGATTTAGCAATCCTTCTTCTGATACTAATGTTACCCTTTTGGTAACTGCTGCGAGGCATAAGGAACTGACACAATATTTAATAAACGTAAGGATTGTATTTTTCGAAAAATAATATAATTTCCAGCCTGTACGGAAGCTTAAGGACAGCTCTGCCTCTCAACGTATTTATAACAATATCTATTGGTTTTTAATGCTTTAACTAAAACACTTTGTTTATAACTAAAGAAATAGACCAAGACTTCATTTTATGTATATGAAGAGGGTGCATCTTCTCTCTACGGCTGAAAGTCACAAAGTAAGGGTCTAAAAGAATTTAGCGAGCGTCTGAGGACCCTTTTCCGCCTTAACATAAACAGACTGTATAGCTACACAGCTGCAACCTCTTAAGCATTCCAAGTGAAATATAGCAGTTGAGTTTTCTATGTTCAAATGTACTATAATCGTAAAATAGAAAACCAGCAATAACATGTCATTGATAGACACTACAATGACATAAGAGGTAACCACCAATTCGTAACAATATGTTAAATTTGTCAGCCGGTACGAAATATCATGTTAAACCAGAACACAGTACAAAAATCTAGGAATATCGTACATATGTGGTACAACTAAAAAATTATGGTGCACATTGAAAAATTCTCTCATCGTGAAAGTCAAAAATATCATCATGACGATGCATCATCAAAACATGGAACAGAAGAAAAATGAGAGGAATATTAAAAACTTTATTTTCCCAAAGTGTGGCAGAGATAAATTCTTGGCCGGCGTTGCAGGAAATATGTTCGCGTAAGCGTAAAAATTTCCCGGCGCCGCGCCGAAACGAGAAGCAAATGAAGTCTAATCGATACGTTGTGGGTGTAAATGCCTGAGTGTACCGTATTTTCACTCTGTTCACGATAAGCCGATTTTGTTATTGTATGACCGAAATGGTATTGCACACACTTTCGTGGAATCGCGATTTTAAATGACTCCGATTCCACGGAATAATGAAATTCCATTTTCTCTCTCCATTTGGTTTTCTGTAAATGCCGACTTGGTATAGTAACTTTCTTTGAAGTCCTTACCGTGGGTATTTTCTCCACGGGTATTGTCGGATTCTAAAGTTGCTTAGGCTACGTTTAAATGTTGTTACAATTCCTGACAAGTTCCCGCGCATTCTACGAAGAAGCTATAATAGTACAAAACGACGAAAAAAACCCGTTTTTCAATGTCGTAAGTTGTTTTATTATTATCTAATTAACAATAAATACAATGCGAAATCGTATTCGTAGTCATAAGATACAATGTTTCAAAAAAGGTATGGTCTTCACAAATAGCTATTCGAATAAGGTGGATGCCTACTTTAAGTAAGTAAAAAATTAATTGTTCTTATCCCTTAAATTTCGTTTTCTTACTCTTTAGCAAGATGAACTGTAGTGCGAAATCACATTAACAATTTGAAAATGTAGAATTCCACCGATAATATTGGCGTGATTTATAAATAGAAGAGTATAAGGCCTCGAACAACAAGTTAATCTCCTTCATTTCAGTAATAAGATTATCTACAATTTTCATACCATCTTCGCAACATTGCCAAATATTAAATTCCTTGCTATAATCATTCACACAGTTTTTTTTGCATACGTACTTACCAAGTGAACGAAGTTGCAGTTTGTTTGCGCTCTCTTATTTCCCACGACCCTGTCTTCCCTTTCACTGTACCTCCCTCCCTCTTCTTAAATTACTCCCTTTTTTGTATCTTTTTTTTTCTCTTTCTTTGCTTCATTCCCTCATTCTCTCTTTTCATTCTCCCTATCTTCCCTTCTCCTTCGTCCATACGCGAACGTCCTCTTTCTCTCAGTCCCTCCCCTGCAAAACACGCTGTATCTCACCTCTCCCGAACACTCCCTCTCTATTCTCTCCTTCTTATCACTTCTTCTCTCTCCCTCGGTCCTTCGTTCCAGATGCCACGGCAGAATGAAAGATCCGAGCGGAAAAGCGAAAAGTGAATACTGGGAAATGTGATTCGTGAAGCTGAGCCCGGTAGCTGCTGCGGGGTTTGCATTACCATTTTGGCCGCTGGCCAATCCTGCCTCCAGCGCTCAAGGATTCCCCGATGGAAGATAAGGCCTCACCTCCTGCTCGCGGTTGGATTCAGCTGGCACACCCGGTAGATAAACACCCCTGGGAGGGTAACCGACGCCTGTCGACTCCTCGACCCGCCGGGACCGTTCCTGGATATCCACAGATTTACAGGCTGGAATTCCTTATCGCAATCAACCGGCTATACGTTCCTCTCCCGACGTTTCTAAGAAATCGAAAGGAAGGACGTTGTTAATCTTGCTGCTCGAGGCATCTACGCGGATCTCGAGTCACGGCAAATTGCTATAGGAAACAAAAATAAGTGGGGTCGGTTTCTTGAAACTGCTAATAGATTTATATCGCCCGATGAAAATTTCGGGGGAATTAAATTTATCGTCGTTGGTTTAAGGGATGTAAGTTCTCGCTCCTCTCGCTGATTATTATCGATTATCTTTTGAGAGTGGATTTCTCGTCCGTTCCGGAAGAATGGGGGAATTTCGATTCGCTTACGATACTTGTTTGTTATTGAAATTTATTCCACGTTGCGGATGATTTATTTTAATTTCGACACGCGTCGAGTTTTTGTGGGACGAGATACCCAAGATTCGTACCGTTTCCTTCCGCCGTGACGATATGACTAACGACTGGCAAAACAACGCCAGACAGTGGAGAATCGTAAATAGAGATGACGAGGGTTTCTTTGGATACGGAATGACATGAGTAATTTTCACGTTTTGTAATGTGTGAAATAAGAAAAATAGCTGCGGTGTGCTTTGACATTGTAAAATAGCGAAGACTAAAAGGGGAATTTTAACCTGTACGGCTTCACCGAAATCGACGGCTTTTAGATAAATGTATAGTTCCCTTTTCTACAAAAATTCTTCCTTTGAGAAGTTGGTTTAAATTTTGTCCTCAGAATAAAAGTTTTAAACATTTGAGTTTGCGTAAGGTTATACTCCTTATACAAACACTTATAATCCCTATGGTTGCATCAATTGGTTTTTAACGTTTAGCTTGCAAAATGCATTTAAATAAAAACATGGGTGAATAAAAGTTACTGTTTCCTTATTTTTGTGTAATTTTCATTTTATGTATTCAGGAGTACTTTATTATGAATGTTGCGCATTTTTAAAAGATGCTAATAAAATCTTTAAAAATACGCATCCAATAAATTGTAGCCTAGGTGAAATATCAAAAAAGAACACAATTTTTCGCTTCTCTCTAAGTGACTTAAAAACTAACAATAAGATATTTAATACAATCGAAAATTGTGTACAATAATTCACAGCCAAATTTTTAATTAAATATGTACCACTTCGTCCAGTTTCATAGCTACCGGGCCCTTTCATAAATTTTGTATATTTCACCTTTCATATAAAATATAAATACCACTATACGTACAAGTAGAACTAGAAAATTATTCATTCGTTATTCATGGATCGCTGTATCGTACAATTTACATAGCTGGATATGAACTTGTGTGTAACATTCGTATCATCGTCACTTTGTTTTCCCTTCGCGATACGTGTTGTATCTTTGCAGAGATCTGAGAAAAGTATCTTTTCTGTGATGATCGCCGGGAATAGATCTTTGTACTCTATCCACGATCGTGTCGTCTTCTCGCACGTATCTATGAAATTCTCTCGTCTACCAAACTGTATACGCGAGACAACTTGCAAACCCTCGAGGGAACGAGTTTACATTGAGTTTGCGGTGAAAAAGGGTGACTTATGTCTCCGAACTGAGCCATCTTTTGTTCGTTCCTTTATATAAATCTCTATTCATTGGCAATAAAGTGTGTGCATATGTCTGTCTGCTGTTGTGTGTGTGTGTGTTCAGTGTCTAATTATAGGGAAAATACTTTATACGCAAGGAAGTTTTAAAAACGCTGTGCTTTCCATAAAAATTGTTAAAAGAATTGATTTTTTTCAACGTTTTTAAGTTTGTTTTTGTGTTATAAAAAGTATATAGCACATTTGTGAAAAGAATGTTACAACTTGAAAAAGTATATTTTCCAGGAGTAGCGAGAAACTTGTATGAACCTAAATAGAAATTATTTTTTCAATCAAACTTCTAACAAGAAACATAACGTTTATTGAAAAAGTGAAGGCATCCTTGTTCTTCATTTTTCTGGTACATGTTTTTATATATCCAGGCGACATTTCCAACAGCGCAGGATTTCTTCCTAATAAGTATTTACATTCTCATTTGTAAGGAAATCAAGTCGAAGCGGTTGTGTTCACGGTCCAGTGAAGTGTTTTCATAGAACTTGGTACATTTGCAAGTTTATCAGGATGGTAACCCTTTAGTGCGCGAAACTGTGCATAATTTATTTTTCGAAAACTTCTGGGAAGTTCTCAAGTGGTTCCGCGAAAGTACACTTCTCCGGAATTACGGACAGCAATTTCTGCTTTTCTAAATTGGATGCTTTATAACAGATATAGGAAATTCTGGAAATTTAATGGCTGCTGAACGTGAAGTATCATTGATAAACGTTCAGTTATTTAATCCGATAAAATTTTTGTAGTATAAGAATAAAAAACGCCAAATTGGTGAAGTTTCATCCATTCAAAATTTCGGAAACTCTCAATATTTTGCTACATCGCTGTTAACAACAATGGCGATCGAATGTTCGTTACGTTTTCACAAAATAAAACTTGCCGTTCGATCCCAACTCATTAAGCTGATTTGGCTAACGTTTTATAATATGAAAATTTTCCATGCGATTGTATTGAAAAAATCTGGTTCTTAAAAAATTTGGTGCTACAATAATGAATGTGTTACGAGCCGGGCGAGTGGCAGAACAAGGCCCTGCGTTAATACAATTATATTTGCAAAAATTAAGGATTGCAATGAGTCGGGAAATAAATCCAGGGACCGGATTAATTATAGCCTAACTATAGGGTCGCCGTATGTCCGTTAATATCGAAAACCTCGCGGTACTTTTGCGCTAGTATAGCAAATTAGTCCCGTGTCAGTAAATAAATAAACGGGGGTACCGCCGCTAACTGCTATAAGGGAAATGGAAATTTTGTTGCAGCCCGTAGACTCTTCCTCTGTAATGGTTACCCGTAACTTTAATTTAAAATCTTATTCACCTCGAGCGGTAAGAATGAATAAGGGAGATCGCTGCTCTGTTACACAAAGATTAAGGAAATAACTTGAAATAACTAAAACTCGGGAATGTCACAAATTTAAATATAAATATATTATTAAATATAGTTAAATTATAATTTAAAATAATTAATATAAATTATAATTTAATATATTATATTAGGAGTATAAATTAGTTCGGTCCGTTTTCAAAAAACAGCTCTGGCTATTATGAATGTTTCATAGTGACAGCTGATTTCAATTGTTTCAGAGAGGTTAGACATCTGTCAATAATATTCAGTTTATATCGCTTGGAGTTTCATACAAAAACCTTGTTTTTTAGTGTGTTGAATATGTCAAATTTCGTGTTAACTAAGCAGCAATTGCGGGAGGTTTTAGCTTTCTGCTTTAATTGGAAGAAAAGTGCAGCTGAAGCGCATAGAATGCTTGTGGAAGTTTATAGTGACAATGCTCCAACTGATAAATCATGTAGGGAATGGTTTCGACGTTTCAAGAATGGTGATTTCAGCGTAGGAAACAAGCCTCGCTGTGGACAGCCAAAAAAATTCGAAGACAACGAATTGGAGGTTTTACTCCATGAAGATCCGAGTCAATCACAAGAGGAGCTTGCAGAATCATTTGGAGTTACACAACAAGCAGTTTCTGTACGATTGAAATCCATGGGAATGATTCAAAAGCAAGGCAATTGGGTGCCTTATGAACTGAAATCGAGAGACGTTGAAAGGCGATTTCGGCGGCTCGGGCTCATGTCGCAAAAGTTGTAAAAAAATATTTAAAAACGCTCAAGTGGGATATTTTACCGCACCCGCCATATTCGCCGGACATTGTTCCTTCTGATTACTGGTTGTTCTGCCGGATGCAGCACGATTTGGCAGGTCACCGGTTCTCTTCTTTCGCAGAAATCGAAAATTGGCTCCTAACTTGGATCGTCTCAAAAAACGAGACATTTTTTCGAGATGGTGTGGCGGACAATGACCTGTGTTTTCCGTGAGTCCCAGACCGAGGGAGAAAGGTGTTCGGGACACGGCAATGGTCGAGAAGTCCGATCGCTCGGGCCCGGGTTCCTAATAAAACCTTCAGGCACGAGCATCGGAGTTTTCTCGGCATAGCCTGACTCTGAGGACCTTTCCCCCTCTTCGATATTTTTCCCTGCTCTGGACGAATCAGAGCAAGGCCCACGGAAAACACAGGATATAAAAGACGACCGTTTGGACATGATTGATTATTAACGCCACGAGGCTACACATCGACGTCAACCCGAACATTTTGTATTCCGTGCGGATAATAAACTTAGTCTACGTAGACTACATCTTGTTTCACATTCGTGACCATCACCTCAATGGAATTTGAAAATTGCCTAAGAGGTGGGAAAATGTAGTAGCCAGCGATGGACAGTACTTTGTTTAATCTGTTCATTCATTTTGTACTGAAATAAATGCATTTTTGACCACAAAAAAACGGACCGAACTAATTTGTACTCCTGATATAAGTACATATATTAAAAGATATAATCAATGTTTGGTTTAGAATGCAATTACAAAGAACAATTCTTAAAATTAAACTTACATTAGCCAAAATTCACGCGTCGATTCGTTGGAGTTTCCACGTCTTGTACTTACAATAATCAAACGATGTGAAAGTCGTTGATTTCGAAATTTCTCTAGACTATGTAACAGCGTGACATTCTAAGGAATACTGGACCCGATGTGTAAAAAAATGCCCCGATTATATAGCGCTCTGTTTTGGAAAAACTGCGGAAGAATGAGTGGAGGTGGTAGGGCTCTGGTAGGGTGATAAAGACACCAAGGAGGCATCGGATAAATCTTGCCAGGATTGTAGGGAGTTGTAGTTTGTTTAGACTGGCTGATTGGAAAGTAGCCCTGTATAGCGAGACCGCTTTGTTTTTTTATCTTTCGAAAATTTTCTGAGTGGCTGACTGGCATTAGCTGAAGAATTCTTTAAAACTTTCTAGGCCGCACGGAACAAATGAAAATATGTTCAAAACACAAGATTTTAAAGACATCCTCAAGTACGTCTTCAATTTTATATAAATTAGAATTTCTTTTTAAACTTTTTATGACGAAACTTTAAAAATAATCACGCGAATATCCGAACTACATTTTCACGTTTACTTTTACTTTAAAAGAAAATGCTGTTAAATTTTTTGTAGTACCTTTACGTGTGTCGGCGTACAAGAATAGTGTTTTCCAGCCCAAGAGAAAACATGACCGAAAGGAAACCTCAAAAGAATACCTAGGTCGTGCTTGACGAAATTCTCTGTATTTTCGTGTATTTTTAGAGTCCAGGGAACTATTCGACGATTTGCATGTTATTCTTCAAGGATATTCCAGAATTCCTACGTCTTCTTACAAGTGTTATCGCCTTTTATATTTATATCTATATCACGGTATATAATCCAAAACGATGACACGTCGAAATTTTGACTACTTTCAAAGATTTATTGTCGTACTTTGACGTGACGTTAACTGGTTCGAAATGGCAAGGAACGCGTGCAATTTTGTCGGGGGACTTTAACGTTGAGATGAAAAAGAGAATACCTCGGAATATCCTGCTGGAAAATCGGATAAACGTGCGGAAGCTTTTCGAGCTCTTTAAAAGATAGCTGGCACTAGTTGGGGCTCGGAATGGATCTTGGCATTCGAATTACTACGGTCACAATGAAAACGTAGAATCCTACGCGAAAAGCCCCTTTATCAAGGACTATGTAAAGGTCGTCCTACCGTATTAAGGCAGATTTCCACACATTATCGCCTTCGATTTATCCGACCGCCTCCGACGCTCTGCCATCGTTTCCGTCGAATACTCTGTGTGTGACGGAATCTCACATTTGCTTGAGTTATTACAGGAGGGGATGGTAAGTTTCTTATTTCAATGCTTCGCTCGTTGGATTAAAAAACGATGCTATTATTTCTTATGGCAAATGGTATGGATGCAATTTTCTGTCCCCGTGGATGTCTAAGCCGATGATACCGCGGGGAATCTGATTTCATTTAATCGTGGAAATCCGGGAAATCTAATTCTTGGGAAAAATTTATGAAGGGACCCTATTTAAAAACTTTAAAGGAGCTCCAATCCGGCAGCTAAATTAAAAAATGTTTATGTTTCTAGATTTTCATATGGATTTTCAATTCTAAGTGTTAATTCACCGTTTTCTGAAGGGTGACGAGACGAATGAAAAGACCTTACTTCAGAAAAGAAAGTCTTCAAGAAAAGAAGTATTTAATTTTTCTTTATATTAAAAAATTTCGTTTCTTAAACATATATATAACAGTGTGGATGCGAGCATTTAAGTGTGTGCGAGCGTGCATGCTTCGAGATTGTGTCGTTTCCAAGTGCGCTCTTTGAAAAACGCCGTTCGTTGTTTTTCTTTTTGTATTTCGACTTTGACAGTTATGGTCATTTCGATCAGGACCCACCGTTTTAGGTGGATTCCGATCCACCGCGATGCAACGGGGCTTTAACATACAAACGGGGAAGGACTGAAATAATGCTGAAAGGAATCTTTTGAACACCTTTCTCAATAAAGTCTGGTTTTTCAATGGATGTGCTCTTTTCTGATTTTATGCTTAAACAACAAGTATATACATTCAACGATTAATAAAATTTAGGTAATGTTTTACGAATGACAAATGTGTTTGAATGACTGTGTCTCGTACGTATCACGTGTCTTCAACGTGGCTCTAAGAATATTTGTGATTTTGGACTGACTACATTTGAATGAATGACTACCCTTCGTGTTTGACTGAAGTATATAATGCTGGAACGCTAAGAAGGCAGCTGAGGGGTAATTTGCTCTGATTCACCCGACGGATAGGGACATCCCTCTCCCTCACGCATTTTCGATTTTGACGCGCTATTGGCAAGAGAGACCCGCACATTCGTTGCGACGTCATGTGAACGGCGAAAGTAGTGTTTTATTTTCGGTTGTCATTCGTCGATCTCAGATTTCCAGGACCGACATGGCGGGGATAGGCGGTGCGAGAGCAATCTCCCATTCCGTTTCAGCTACCAAGTTACCGTTCCAGACCTATAACTAGTCCAGAGGATTTAGTCCCTCGTTATAGTTTTCATTCCTTTTTTTACGGGGTATTCGAAGGGCGGCAAGAAATACTCTTTTGCCAAGGTAGAGATGACCGTACAGGGCATGTGTCTTGTTTTTCTCGGAGTGTGTCGAATGTCTTCGAGACACTCAAAGCCCTTTGTGCAATGACGGAGCCTCGGCTGGGCCTGTTTCTCTTATTACTCTATATTCTATCTTCCCTACCCTTGAATATTGAAATGGAAATATGTGCTAAATTAATTGTTTTTTGTCATAAGCAGGTTAACGATTCTAAAACGACCCCGGATATGTCAATTAATGTAATTAAAGTTATGTAGTTCCACTTTAAAATGAAGTTGACCTGAAAATCTTTCATACTATTGTATGTAGGAAAATACAGTTTGCATTGTATAATGTCTTCCATACCATGCATTTTTTGTTAAATAAATTTCTTGATAACTTCGACCATTTCTGAGATATTCGACTATGTATAGTTAAACGAAACATACAGTATCACAGTTAAAGTAACAATATTAAACTAGTAGACACATTAAACATGTATTAAACCTTCATTATCAATGTTCATAATAAATGCAATAGCCTGTTTAAGTTAGAATTGAAAATGGCTTCTTAGAGTTGATATCGTTATCCACTTTTAAATATTGACAAGAACTATTCCCCAAGAAAAGCTGTTGGCTCCAAGGGCCGTGTCTCCACTTATAATTACACCTACACTTAGGGCAGTTTGGCTTCTGACACGCTATTCGCTAAAAGAACTAACACATTCAAATTGGACTAGGATTTCAAGTATTTCAGAGCGGGAATAGGCGGCGCGAGCGAGATGCTCAGCCGTCACAATAGACATGAAGACTTTGTCGTACAGTAGATGATATAGAACATTAATAGGTAAATTATTGAGCTTTGTAGGAGTAGACGATAGACTTTCAGCAAGATGGAGTATTCTACATATGGTACATACGTGTACACAGTTCAATACTGCACTTTCCACGTAAACTGCTGTTCAAACTTTACAAATCGAAAACGAAATTTTTTTGAAAGCTTTGACTTCGTAATGAGTAGGTTTTAATGAAAATCAGGTCAAGATTTTTAGGAAAAGTATTTTTTATAGACTGGAATAAATGGTAAAAATATATGTAAATTGTAGAACTTGCAAGGCAAACAGACATATGTGTCGTGAATGCTCAATTTATCTTGATTTTTTTATACCAGGTAGGTCGCAATAGTATTCTACTTTTTTGTACGATACGGATTTTTATCTATAGCTCTGTAATTAAATAAAAATCGTCAAGCTTAAAATAGATAATCTGTATGCGAATTTATAAATATTTGTAGTGCATGTAAAAAATAAAGAGAAGATAATTTCGATTAATTTGAAATAATGACTTTTGAAAATAAATAATTGTTTTCGTAGATATTTTCAATTTAGCAATATCATTTATTTATTTTATAATCTGAAAAAATTGCTGTTTAAAGTATTTTGTATGTAATATGAAGAACTAACGAACCAATATTAGTGAACTTCATCTTGAATTTGGAAAGTTCCTAAGATGTTACTGTTACGAAAATTCACCAGATCAGAATATCAGAATATAAGTTAATCCAGATTATACATGTTAGGTAATCATTGCACAATTGTTTGTAACATGCTTCTCTGAGACCAACGCCTGGTTGATGTAATTTTTCCAATTAATAAGGAAGTGTTCATAGAAATAAATATTCCTCTAAAATTCGGCATTTTATCAGGAGAGTGTTACAGGCGTTTCGGAACAGTTCGATGCTTGTGTGAAATTTAAATACGATTTGAACGACGACGTCAAATTATTTCCGCCGAGTAGACTTGATCCTTCGCAAACACTGACGTCTCGAGGTGCCATGAATCTTCGAATTGTAGGAGATGGAGTGCCCCCTGATTCGATGAAAAGTTCGCAGCTACTTGATGATTGATGCCTCTTAAAATCGGATCGTTTGTGCATTACGTTTACGCGGATATTTGCGTTTTCCGTGTTACTTTTTAGGCCTTCTTCTGGAATTTATTTTGCCAAATCAGAGCACTGCATTATATCGATCTTTTGGGCATATGATTACTAATGTTTTAAGTACATTATATATTTTTTTAAAGTATAAATATACAAAATTGTTGCAGCTACGTATCATAAAAGAAGGCAATATTCTAAGAACATGTCGTGATGCTTGATATAATTCCTGCCGTTGTAGCAGATTGAAACAAAAAAACGAGGTGTTATTTTCATCAGTATGAATATCGTTATACCCTCTACCAAAAAAATGTAACATCTCACTGTTAAAAAGTATATAAGCGATACTTTAAAGTGGAAATTGACTATTTCGACGTAAGTACTTTTTGAGCTTTAACATAATGAAAAGATTAGACAAAAATAAGATAACTTTTGTACTGTCTATAGCGAAAAGTTGATTGAAGATGAAATTCAAATTTTAAGTCAATTGGACAACTAGATCTTCAGATATCATGTCCAAAAATTAATTTCAAGAAAAACGCGGTTAAACCTAACGGTGCAGCTGCAGAAAAGATCGCAACGGTGGCTGTTAAATATCTGTATCTTTGTTATCTCTACGGATTCCGGTACATCCTTTGACAAAGATATTCTCAAAGATATAAACTTTAAGAAAATGCCCAAAAAAACAATATTTTCAAAGTTTGAAACGCAAGTACCCCTTTAAATTAGATTGACTGAACATTAATATTAATTCATACCTAAACATTATTTTTCATTGTTGTAATAAGAGTGCTTTGCGAATCGTCATAAATATAATGGCAAATAAAAATACTAAACACATTGTGCTACTTAATGCAATTTCACATGAAAATGAAGTAAAAAATTGAAAGGTGTAAATGAATTATAAATAATATGTGGAAGTAAGTATTTGAAATTTAATTATATCAATATTTTACTTATTCAGTAAATTCCTCCCACTGAAGAACAGTAATATTGACATACATTTGATAACGCGTGTAATTTGTAGTGCATATGAGATCATATCTATTCGATTTTTAAATTTTGTACATTTTTAACTTTTTATGCTAATGAACCCTTTACAGTCCTCCGTCGATATATAACATATCCGACGTAGTTTTCCTCCATAACTAATTTTTTACTGATTTAATTTTAATTTTCGAATATGACTGCGATCTTTTCTCATTTCAGATACCCTCACCTAAATGTCTCTCACTAGATACAGATACCACTAGATACCACCAGGTAAAAGTGGATACCTAACAATTAAGAATTTCGCTTAGCTAATAAAAAAATATTAATGTGATTTGAAATGTGAACCATTAAAGATCGCTATTACAAAGTGTTTTAATTAAAAAACCTTTGTCAGATTATATTCCAGCTCGGACATAAACGTTACAACGTACAACAGGGAACAATATATGGCCTGTTCCAGCACTCTAGAACAAAAGGAGCGAGTGGATTTTTAAATCTTTGCAGCCCACGTTATTCTGTTTCATTCACATTTTCATTAATTTCACACGATAAAGAAACCAGACACACCGGCACTATATCACATTTTTTTGCCGCAAGATCTTACGAAGTGTTGAATGAAACTTTCTGGCCCGACCAGTTTTTTCTACGTCTCTTTATTTTATTATACCCTTTATACAATCTCCGTGTAAAACAATCTTTGTACTTCGTTTCCCGGTAGCGCGGTCGGTCTTAATATATAGGGATGACTTCCGTCTCTCCTCGACATCAGGATGCCTGTATGGCTTTGTTGCCGTAAGATTAACGAGGTCTCTCGCGAAGCACCTGTTTGTTCGTCGTACACGAAGTTGATGGCAGTATAACGAGATGTGTTCGCTACTCCGCACATGAGATTGAGCTTTCTCGACGATAACACGAGAAAATCGCGAGCTGACTGTTAAAATGCGGATAAAGCGCGTGTCAGTCCCGTTGGAGAACGATGAAGCTCCGTGGATTCCAGCTTTCTTGCTTTTTTTATACGCTCAATTCACGAGGAAACTTTTTATTATTCTCATTGAAGTTGTCTCGTGTGAACTTTGACTTTCGTGTGCTTTAGAAGAAGGAAAAAGAAGGAAGAGAACAACTAGTTTACATTTTTTACAGATACACGTGTACGCCGTTTATTGGGGTAACTTGGAAGTGAGATTTAGCACCTGGCTAATGTTTCATGGTGGCTGATATTCTGTTAATGTTTTCTTTTTCCTTCCTTCTTATACTGCATATACGTTTCGTCGGTTATTCATACTGTATTATAATGAGTTACGGAATTGCGTGATTATTATTGATATTAATTCTTAACAGCCCGGTATAATGTTTTACTGTAACTGGTCAGGTAAATGTATAACTGATTACGTTAATGATGTGGTATGAATATAAAGTTACCTTATTATGCAAATCATAAATGTTATTTATCATCTATTTAGGAAAACAATTTCTAGAAATTATGTATTTACTTCAGTGTGTCCATCGGAAATTGTAGAATTCTTCAGAGTAAAAAAGTTGTGTAAATTAGCAAATACCGTTACGTGAAAAAAATGCAAAATTGCGATAATAAGAGAAAGAAACAAATATTGGGTAATGAGGAGAACTGACAGCGGCATATCTTTCTCTGTTACCATCAATATATTGTAATTAATCATTTTCTGAGATTCCATTTTCCTTGCCACTCTTTTGCACTCTGATTGCGATTTGTTTTTTAGATCCTTCTTGAATTCCTCTCAGATTCCTTTTTGCATGTCAATGTATGCATATCGAGCTCTTCCGACGTTGTGTATATGCAATGTAGTTTGAATTTTTCCTCATAGCTGACCACTACGTATTCGTAATTGGAAAAGGCAACGGAATTTTGTAAAAGCCAGCCACAGTTTAATCTTACGAACTATTGTTACACGAAGATTCGCAGTATTTCTCACATTGATGTTATAACTTGCGCAATGACCGGACAATAATTCACAATGCTGTATTGTTGTTTATTTGTAAATACTTTGGAGAATTTGAGAAAAAGTTTTACAATATTTGATTCATAATATTGAAGGTATTATTAAATAATTTATCTTCTTTTATACTCAAGTCCTTATATGGAAACGGAAACTTTAAATTGAAAGAGAAAGGTATAACAGAAATCTCACTTTGTCTTCATTAACATCAATCTTTTCTTTTCCAAGCTGAAAAAGATTTTTTACCCTAAAGAGATCGTATACCAGAATTTTTCAGCCTTTTATCATTGCTGTGTTTTCGATTATGTTTAAAAACTTATATTGTAGGGACGTTTCAACATTTTTAAATATTCTAAATATTTTGGATGAGGGGCAATTTTCAGATAAATTTATTGAATATAATTTTTTATATTGATATATGTTTTGTAAAAGATGTATGAAACGTTAATGAAATCATTATTTGAAATTTATTTTTCCATTTTAAATTTAGTATGAATCAACAATAAAGCAATAAGGGTGTGGAGAAACAACAGTGGCAAATGGACAAAAAATTCCTACATAAATATTAAGAAGCTCTGATTACATTTAATTTTTAATAATAACATAAAAAACGAAAACCTACAAATTTAGTAATCAACTTATAATAAATACAATTATATTTACCAAAAGCGAAACGATTTCTTTTTGGTTCATACTCCTTGTACATCTTTCTTTATTTACCTTTCGCTTCCAATGCATTCTTGTATTTATGACATGAACTATAATTCAATTTAATTCCGAAAACAGAGCGTCCGTAAACAGCCAAGAAGATAACGTGGTAACGCACACTTTGAGGTTGATGATAAAGGAAGAAGGCTGCTGCTCTCAATTGAGATATCTTCTGAACGAGGAAAGGTAAAAATGTAAAGGTTTCACGTCCGTGGAAGTAATGTCGAAAAGGAAACGTTACAAACGGAGTCGCTGTCTAAACTATCTTTTTGGGAATCTGCACAGCCATCCTTTCCTTTAATTTACAGACCTAGAGAATACGTTATGTTGAAAATTCCGATAAATACTAAATCCATTTGCAAAACATACTTACAAATTAGGTCGTCAAATATACTTCCGCGCTCAACTTCTCCCCAGCGAATCAACGTCTACAACAAGTCCATAAACCTTACGAATCTGAAAATCATGAAGTAAACATTTTGCAAACCTGACAACCAATTTTTAGAAGGTTTACAATCGCATCTGCTTGTTGAAGTATCTATTGTTGTCCCGCCACAATTAACGATTACCCTTTTGATTTTTCCGAGTATCAGTGACGGCAAGGGTACAAAAACGCGGAGATATACCGGATATAATTAGCGTGCCGTTGGCAATATCAATGGATTTATTTCTCTCTCTCACTCTCTTGCAAGCATATCGCGTAAAGTGAGTCGTAGCACGTGATTCAGCCGGTCACCGTACTTTAATAACATACCGACGGCCCGTTACCATCGCTCCCGTTCTTCTCTACACCTACAATGCACCCCTTCTGTATTTGCTGTATGTGCGCGCGCCAACATCGATATCCCGCTGCTCCCCCCGTGTATCGAGAAAAATTACCATATCATGCAAATCGCCGTACCGGCCAAAACACCTCCAACCGAGAGTTGCCGTATGACGGTGGCACACTCGAAACGGGAGGGGAATGGCGAAGAGAGGCGGAAAACGGTGGACTTTCGGATAAAAGCTGATGGAGCGTAACGCACTCGTGCTGCCGGCACGCAATTCCGCAGAACAACAATGCGGTCGGCTCGATTCGCTGGATTTCGACGTTTCGGAACTCATGTAGAGAGATGTCGGTTGCGATATGAGTGTCGATCGTTTTTAGCAGCAACCCTGCCGGATCCTGCTACAGTGGCGGTAATTGAACACAGCAAGGATTTGTTGTTCCATGGCCTTGTTTCGTGTTTATTCTTTAAAGTTTTTAATGAAACGAGTGAGTGGCACATGAAAATGGCTGTCTTAGGTGGCGTTGCTGTTGTCTCGGTGTCTTGTTTCCATTTGGTTTCATTTGGTTTGTGATGCATGGAGATGCGAGTGGATATACATATATGAATTATATGATTTTTTTTAGTAGGCCGGATAATAAGTGTATACGCGTAAAAATTGATTAAACACAACACATAAGAGCAACTAACTGTTAGTACTATTTATTTACAACTACGAATATATTATAGATTTAATAACATAGAAAAACCATAAAACATAACCTACATAAAGACGTAAGAACCGCAAGTTTTCGCTGTGAGGCACACTCCGTCTTCTTTAGGCCCATACGTGCCGCACGCCGCACAAACAAAATACTTCCCTGATGGAGACAAACGGATTTCACATCTGAATTTAGCACAAAAAGTGCTGTTAGAATGACATATTAAACCTTGTGTGATAAAAAGATATTTCAATTTTTCTTCGGGCACTTTAACACTTAAAAACTCGTATAATTGATCTTAAAATTGTGAATGCAACTGGACAATATCGTTTATTTATATGATAAAAATTTACAAATATAATACTTTGATTAATGTAGCGTTATTGTCATAAAATAACTCATAAAGAGTAAATGTACTTGGAAAGCAAGCTACATATTGTAATACTAGCGTGCGCGAAACTGCTGCGCTGAGAATCACTGGCGGCACCTTGTGTCTTGCGGAAATATTTTAATTTCTCTGCCGAAAACGAAACTTGTGTTGGAACTTTCAATTATGGTTTTCTCAAGAAAAATGACTGCTCTATCACCTCCTGACATTAGAATTCCTCCTGGACATCTAAATTTTAAGATAAATAGGGAAATATCCACAAAAATTGGGGCATTTTAACAACGTATCTACGACAACTAATTGTAAATTCGGTCTAATGAAGATCTATCCGCGTAGTTAATCGATCCTACCGCGTAACATTCTATTACCGAACTAAGCGCGTGAGGTGGTTCGTAATCCGTCTTTTATAGTAAGAAGAAGTGGTGGGTAACGATGCATTTTCTGGAATTTTCCTGAGGGATGCAGTAGGAATGTCTATCAAGTATGCGCTCCGTCGCTCGCTCAAGTTTTAGTTTTCGTAGTTTTAATTATTCTAAGCAAACAGCAATTTTCGGTCCGAGCGAGGGGTCTGGCTAATTCTTCTTACAAATAGACACAGGACCGTGTGTAACATGCCAAACGTGCATTATATTTTATTTACCCGCGTGTCGGAATATTATACTTTATCATTGTTATTTATAATTATATTGTTAAAAAATTACCAAAAGTATGAATATTTATATATACAAAAGTGATTTTTACAACAGATGTAAACGCTTACAGTCTACAAGAGAGACGTAGAAAGTTGAGAAAGAAACAGCGTTAGATATTTCAAGAACACTTGCAAGAAAGTCAGAAATAGTCATTTTGATCACTTCGGTAAATCTAGTGTTAAATAAATTGTGACTAATATTTTGAACCGAACTAACTACTATTTATTTGTTGCAGAATTGAAAGCACGAGCATCATTAATGTGTGAGTAGGTAGGAGTGTTCAGTGCGACGCAATAAAATATTTGTGAGATCTAAATATATATTGTGAAGATGTTTGGAACGAGGTAGAGTTAAACGCAGTTGAAAAATTTCGTTAAACCTCTCGAATGAATTGCGATAACATCGTACAATCGAGGTCAACGATTACTCGCTATAAAGTTCCAATTAAAGCAGAACCATTTTTGAATGAAGAAGAAATAGCTTTAAGATTTATTAATTTACAGCATTCGAGACTTACCTACGCTTAAACGTCATTTTCACCATGTAAAAAAAATGGGAACAAATTTTCAATTTTGATAATGTACAAAAATTATTATACGAAATTACTCGCGAAAATATGTCATAACACTTCAAATTTTATTGAGTGCCGTGTTGCGCGACGGGTTCCTACCGCTGGGCCCAGGTTTCCCTGTTTGCAACGGCGAGGCTCGGAGGGTGAAATATTGAAGGATGAGCAAGAGCGAGAGAGAAAAAGAATATGACCGCGGCCTTTAGTTACTGTTATAATTACTATTGTAAGGCGCGGGGGATGATCGGCTCTAATGATTTTAATATTGAATAATTTAGGTAGCGTAAGGTAGGCGAGGTCGTGAGCGGATGTCGCGTCAACAGCAAAAACTCGTTCGACGTTTGAATTTCGAACGATTAATTATTTACGTGGGAACTGCTATGCCGTGAATCCTCTACAGGATTTTTAATTGCGTATATTTATGGAAATGGAAAAATATTTGAAGGACTAATCAAAGAATTCAATGGTTTGAATTTAACAAAGATTAAAATTTATATTAAGTTCGAATAATTAGATTTTACAATTTTGTGAATCAATAGTTACTGAATGGAAGATAGTCCGGTTTTATCTATTGACCTTTTCTTTACATATGTTTCTGTTTGGTTATGCATATAATTTACAAAGCTTATGTTTGAAAAATAACAATGATAATAAAATAATGGAGAATACAAATTCTAATTATATATACAATAAAAAAAAATTGATAGCATTACACATTCGGTATCCTCAGAGTGATTTCTCACTGTGCAATACTATATAAAATAAAGAAAATTATATTTACGCTTTCGATTCCGGTTAAGAAATGATACTTCTGAGTCTGGTGTGTTTGTCGTGCGGCAGAAAACACCAATCTCGCCAGCTGAATCGCTGCGATGACAACCTTTTGTTATCTATAGCTTAAAATAAACAATATCAGTATTTGTTCGATGTAATAATTAGATGAATATAATAATTATAAAGTTGTAACGGAATATAACGAAGATAAAATAATAATAATGATTACAAATATTAGATTGAATTGTTCGGTATAAATTTCGTTGTTTGAATTTTCTTGATGGCTTTAGGTATATTATCGCGTCACAAACGATATTCGCGAACAATCTCACTCTTTAACCACCGTTATTTAACGAGGGATCGAGTCTATTATCACGTCACTATTGTAAGTTATTCGCGGATAATTATGCTCAATGTCATGATCCTCGGACCAACGTCTTACGTACCTCACGATTAATAAAGAAAGCACTATTTATGGGTCCTCGAATTACGATGCGCTCGCTATGCTTTACACAAATGCTAGTCGTATTCGATCTGCTCACTGTAGCTTCCAAGACGTTAATGATTCGGTGTTTGAATCCTTCGGGGATGCGAAGACGCTCGACCGATGCATGACGTTTAAAGCGCGCGAAGAATTAACCAATTAGGGCTATAGAAGTTTGAAAGGCTGTCACAGGATTCGTCAACGAGAATGACGTCCAGCGCTTCGTTGGAGGGGCACGACGCTCGTACCCTCCCTATTCGGCTTTTGTAGGGGGTTTATTTCCCAGATTTCTCCGACGGCCGTCGTCGCGACGACGAAGTTCGTCCTCGAAACGACGTTAAAATTTAGACTCATCGTCTGGGAATGCTTCGAGAAACAGATTATGGTTGAAATCAATATTGCCAAGGACCATTCCAAAGAATTATCTGCGTTTTCCAGAGACTGATGCGTGGCTAAATCTGTTGGCGTTATAATTTCTACTGGTTGCGTAAATAAATTTAGATCGCAGTTGATAATTCCTTGTTCGAATGCGTTACTTAATTAAATATAACGGTAAATTTCTTAAATAGAATCGTAGGTAAAATGGTCAACACGTGTGACTGTACGGTTGCGATGGTTCCAAGGAGGTATGCGCTACGTAGGTCTGTTTTGTGTCCCGTTAAGAGTTTCTACGGCTTAACTCAAGGGTCGGAAGTCATAAACCAATGGTAAAAATGGTATACCGGGTGGTTTGCCAAAAAGGAAGTACAGAAATTTAAAAAATTGTGTACGGGACGTAACAGCCGCATGTTTAATTTTATTTTGCATGTAATATTTCACTCCGTTGGATATTTAAATATTTATATATGAAATATACCTATCAATTTTTAGTATTTCTAATTGGCATATATGTGGGATTATAGTGATAATTAGGCTAAGATCGACAGTTCGCGAATCGTGCTTATTTTTACACTTAAATTCTACTCGGTCGCGTTGTTCCGTTCTCCGTGAAAGTTCTACCCCGTGTGTCCGTTCGTCCGTTCGTCTCCGTACTTGTTCAAAAAGTCTCTCCCATCTCCGTGTATATTCTAACTGTCCCTTCGCTTCGTGCGTCGTGTCTATATATTTCGTGTGTCTTTGTCTTTCTCGCCTGCCTCTGTCACTGGAGGAAAAACGGCACGTCCGCCCCAGCACCCTGCGCGTGCACCCTGACCCCTGGGCCTCACCCCCGGGAAATTCCTGGGTTTGCAAGACACTTGCACTTCCCGTTATGCACTGTTTTTCCTCAAGACGTTCGTCCTTGTACTTCCGTCTACCCGTCACTGAGCGCCATACCGTTAGTTCGTGCCGTTGTTAGTAAAATCGTAAATGTCCCGTCCGTCGTCCTTACTTTTCTACGTTCTAAGTTAAGCCTAAAAATTCCCGATATTACATATACATATATTGGGGGGGGGGGGGGGGGGGGCGGAAAGTAATGTCGTTTCTCCAGATACTTTGCTCAAAAACCAATTGATTTTCATCGGCCCGGCATTGAAAATTTGCACACTAGATGATAAAAGGTTGTCGATAACGAGGGTGGTTTTCTATTGAAACAAATTCATTTGTTTCAATATAATGTAAAACAAACAACATTACTTTCCGGCCCCCCTAATATTCTGCGAGGAGGTACTCCTCGTGAAGGAAGCCGCAGAACGCGATAGGAAAGGGCTGAGGGTGAACTCCTCACGCCGGCATAGCCGCGTGAGGTGAAAATAACCCGGGGGGAGGGATCCGCAAGCATGCTTGGATGCTGCCACCTCCTCGGGTAGAACCGCTCCTTAGTTCACCCTCAACGTGTTTATCTATTTATTGTGTGTGTGCGCGTGCTAGTGTGTTTGAATGTTTTATTTATTTATTTATTATACAAGGTAAGTGAATATTTAATTATTTATTAGTTAAATATTCCTTTGAGGGAAGGTGAGTCGGTGCAGGACGCTGATGAAGGGCATGCTCTTTCACAAAATCTTGTCTCGACTGAAACCGTGGACCGGGTAGAGGTGAGGGCCCTACTCGGTACGCTTTATGCAACCACGGGGGAGGGGAAGTCGTCATGTCGTGACCGCATGGCGACTCCAAGTTTTGGGGAAGCTCCAGGGAGTGTGGTCGAACACGTTCGGGTGAACAGCCACCTTCACCGGGAGCAACAGGCTACGAGTGGGCCCCGGAAGTATCCCCCGGGCTTCTACCCAGAAAGCATTAACGCGAGATCACCATGACGTTTTAGCCGGTAAGAATCCGGCACTATCCGCTGCTCTGCCTCTGGGCAGGGGTTATCTTTTTGAAGATTTCCACATGTAAAAAAAAATGTCTGACTTAGGTCCATTAAATCCATTTCTATCTGTCACAGCTTTTTGTTTCTTTCGTTTTCTCTCACCTCTTACGACTGAATGGAACTGCAAGTAAGCGTCAGCAAGTATGCGTATAAATATCGCTGGAGTAGCAATCATTTTACACCACTTCAAATAAACACAACCTGGTTAGAAGATGTATAAGTTCCTCGATATTTATTAAAATCTGTGTATTTACTAAAAATACATTAAGAATTACAGTATAATGCAGCATTATATTACATCAAGGGATTACAGCTAGGAAACATTAAAGAATCTTGAGGTAATCGTTGAAGAACCGTTTCACGTACCTCCTTCCCATCTTCACAAAGAAAATAATTTTAATTTGACTTAAAATTAGAAAATTATTTCATCCTTCTTTTTAAGAACCAATAACGTTTGAAAACTTCGAAGGCTTTTAAGAGGTCTTAGTGTTACTAAGATCGTCAAGTCTCTAAAAGTTTTCAGAACATTCAAGAACTTCTGACTTTAGATAATTATCGAAGAAATTAAAAAAACTTACAAGCTAAAAGCTTCAACTCCTATTTGCTAATTATAAGCGACTGTGAGAGTGCACAATAGTTTTAGATGACGCATATCTTTTCGGCATTTTCCTTAATAATATTTAGGCAAGGATGATTACTGTACAAGGCGTATGAAACTTATTTGTCACGATGTAATACGCGTTCTTTTACAACCTTGAATCGATGGATATTTGTAAGAAAAAAAAACGAACCGCTAAATTCGCGAAAGGGTTGCATATAAAGGACAATTTCTTTTATTGGCTTATCGCATTCGTCTTGTTGCGCAAGTAAAATGTCTGACAGGAACCATGGGTCAGAAATAAACCGTTCGTTTTGTAAATTAAAGTTAAAGTTGTAATTCTGTCATTGAATTTGCGATCAGTATGTTAGACCCCGGGGATAGCTGTACAGAGAAAAGAAACACACGAATTATTCTTATTGGCCGAAGTGTCAAGTCTACCAGTTATGCTAGTGTTACATCTAAGAGTTATATATATATATATATATATATTATATATACTCTTTACAAAATACTTTATAGCGCTCTGTTCTGATTGGAATGTGATGATAGTCGCGAATGACGGAAGAAAAATGCCTGCCAAGAAGTTTCTTTAGAAAATAATTTCATAGCATTATTTTATAGATTTATAAAACAATGCTATTTTACATACATCACAATTTATGTTTTCGTGATAAGATTATTCATAAGATTAATTTCAGTATTAATAAATGTTAATATTGCAATAATTTATTATAATTGAATGACATAGCATTACAGTAAATTACAAATACATTAAAAGTATCTAGCATCTCTTAAGTGCACTAAACATGCAAACAATTTTATTTTAACAGCATGTTAAGTCATACTTATTTGAACAACTTGGTTTGCATTTCTTAATGTGTAATAATTTTCCACCGTCATAAACAGCCAAACAAAGAACGAATTTATTTTTCGTGTAAATAATTTAAAAGTACCTACAGACAACATCAATCAATTACAATTCTCAAAACGATAATTGGCCACATAATTCTTTCCGGTGTTTGGGCAATTCAGAAAAACAGTAATTCGAATTCTGGAACGGAGCGTATTTTCACGGGTGCATAGTTGTAATTGGAATTGACGAGCGAGATGCGAAAAAGGGAAAGATTTTCGGATGAAAGTTGATAGAGCGTAACGCGTCCATGCCGCAGACATGCAATTCCATGAAACAAAGGCGATTCGTAAACGGCTGTTCGGTAGAGAACGCTCGAAAAACGAGAAAGAGAACGCGATAGGATTACTGATCGACTCCAACGGACTTGGCAGAAGTGTGACCAACGTGGTCTGTCAAAGATTTTCGCACCAATATCGATACATGCCCTAAATTCTGCGCACGACACTTTCGGAACCATTTCGTGATATTGTCGTTTTCATGCTGAAGGAAAAAACGGACACTGTGGACTAGCAGATTTCTTGGTGAATAATTTTTTTTTCATATTTCGCAACTCATTCTATCTTGTTTCTGTGATATTTAAATGTATAATGAAAGTATTAACATAGGTTATATTAAAAATGAATTTAATGATTTATAGAAATTTCATATATCATGTATTGCAGAATTAAATGTTTATGTAGTGTCGTGTGATCGACGAGGAATTAAAGTAGTTTAAATGTCACACGTCCTTTTCCCCCATTTTATTGACTTAGGATTTATGTAAAGTAGTAGATTTGCAAACAATACTAACACTAAGGTTGTAAGCAGGGTACAAGAAAGTACAGTGTACTGCCTGTAATTTGAAATACTACTATTAAAGAAAGAATATTATTTAAATTACAATAAATGTAAATGCATCTTCAATTTAAAGTACCATTGAGTAGTAAAAAGGAACAATGAGCTCGTAAAAAGGAACATTACGAAAACTGCAACTATAAAATCTTTCTCAAATGACAAATGACGCAGATATAATCCAACACTGAAAATAGTTCCCCCCATATTCATATAATTTTTCATAATTCAAGTTATCACTGTAAGTATCGTTTGCATCAACCACTGGATGCGTCATTTTATTAACACATAAACATCACCTTCAATAAAAATGCAAAAATCTATAACACCATGTGACATTATTATTGTAAGATAAATAACCTTCTCTTCTTTATAAGAGGTTTAAATAGTTACGTACAGATAACGATAATCTGTTTTTGTATCTCGCAAGCTATCCGCAAGGACACTATTGAAATTCCGATACGATCGAGCCTCCAGTTTCTCTTCGACAGCTTCCGTTATCGGAAAATGAACAACGACCTCTTGAAAGGTAAAATCAAGAAAGGCACAACCAGACAGGATCCTCGAGGAGAAAACGACGTTCCATAAATTTGAAGCATCCTTATGGAGGCTAGCATCCTTCGATGAAGCATCGTTCGCATTCGCGACATTCTTACAAAGAGCACCACTCTGTATAAATCGAAAGGCTTCGGTATCTTGGAGAGCTGCCAGTGCCATACGGGGGTCACGGGAGAAATTTAATTGTTCGATACTTGGGATTACTGTTCTCTCAAAGTGTAATCCGATTATGAGCCTCCCCAGTCTCAATTAACGGTTTCCAGTCAGTATAATTGGAACGACGTCTACTGACCAATGTAATTTCTGTCAACGAGCTGGAATGTATCGCTTAATCTTTCAAGAGTACAATGGCCCCATCGTGGTCGCTCGTGGGTTCAAAGTAAATGATGATTATATTTTGGTTTATGAATTTGTACTCTTGCGTGAGAAAGCTCATTTGCCATTAACTGCTTAACTTGTCGTTCCATCGGAATCCTATTTCGAGTGGGATAGCATAATTAACTGCTTGGAAATTCTGCATCGGAATAATGTTTAGAAACGGTGCTAATTAGCATATTATTATGAGACTTTTGTTTGATTGTATTTGTATTTTTGGTTTTAACTACTGCGGTTATTTCGCCAGGGATATTGTAGTTTTAGGTAGGTTTGAAATTGACGAAAATATATCGCATTAAGAAAAGTTTCCTGGAGTAATTAATCGGTCCTACTATTTGAGAATCCGAATCATTACCCTTTTAACCGTCGTATATCTTTATGCAACTTTACTCCATCAACATCAGAGTCCCACAACTTCCCTTTATTTCTGGCACACTAATTTATTCGCACGAACTGAATACGTTTCTAGAAACTTCGAGTATCATTTAAAGAAATTTTTAAATATTTTTTACTCGAAGTCAATTTTCACTTCAAATTGAAGAATATGGTCGAGCTTCAAACTAAAAGATTTCTCAGCTATTTTCTCCTTGACAATAGAGCCGCCTTCTCAATGAAAACTTGGGGTGGTCGGTTCATGTTCATCATCTTTTGTTATAATACATTTCAATTTCCTCAAAAATAGATGTAAACAATGAGACTCCTTATACGAGCCCCTCAATCACTTGTTCCTATTGTTCCTACAAAACTTCGCTACATGAACAACAAATTCACTTCGAAAAAAGTCGACAATATTGTCGGTCTTGCCTTCGGTTCTTAGAAAGGGTCTTCCAATGAAATTGTTCGAATTGGCTCACACAGTTGGGGTGCAGGATACAAAGCGTGTGCCTAACGTTAACAACGAGGGTACCTTCGATCGACATCACGAGAGATTCGTGGATATCCTCGTAACTAGATTCATGCAGATTGCCCGAATTGAATATCGGGATTAAATTCGGTTTGGGGTATCTCCCAATAACGGAACTTCCTAGGAGGAATTTAACTCAGAAATCTCGGTAGTTCGCGCACAAGATACCAGGAGCATATCGAATTTACGTTACCCTATTCCTGGTGTCTACATGTGACTAAACCTGGATACGAGTGTTTTGATTTAATACACAAATTTAATTGAGATAATCGGATAATTATTATGGGTAATAACATCAATTTTGTTCTGTCACAATTCTCTGATCGAAATTATTTCACTCGCTCCATACTTTCGATGTTGTCACCGAAGACATAAAAATCTATCCTACAGACAGAATGTGTGGTAATACTCTATTAAATTATAAAAACTTAGTGGTCAACTTTCGAATAATGATGAAGGTGTCATTTATTTTGGGAATTTAGAAGCGGGTAGAGTTATATCATTTTTCCTGGTCCATGTGACATTGTTATATTAAAGATGTTATTGAAGAAACATGGTTTTTTATTGATAAAAATTGAAAACGACGAAAAAAGACACTTCCACCTGCCATATTTTATAAACATGATTTTTCCTGTTCATAAATTTGGTTGATAAATTAATGCCTGGTATGTCTAAAACTGTTGCTTTTTAGAGTTTTGATACATTCTTTGGAAACACTTTGTTCTAACAAATCTTGACATCAATACGAAAGGCATTACCTTTTACAATTATATTTAAAATTGAAAAAAAAAACATAAAGTAATCAATTTAACATTCGGCAAAAATGATTTTAATCTGTTAGTATAGTTCATTAAAACTGGCATGATAATCTATTATACTGTAACACGAGAACTATCAAGGCAGTAAAATGATTGGTTCTTGATTTTTTTTCCAAATTACCCAAATTAGTTTAGCTACACAGTAAATATTCTAAGTTAATCTTATAAAACGTGAATTACTTGATTGATCATTTTTTTCATCTCTTGATTCCTCTTTTTCCAAAATACTTACTTAACACGTTAAGCGCCACGCTGATTCCTAGGGACCGGTAATACACCTTCCGTTTAGACCATTTATTAGGAAAGGTATCTTTCTGTTTGTTTTAATAAACTATATTAATTTTTGATAAAATGATAGATTTCTTATTTAAAACCACTAATAATGGATCGTTCAGACGCGACAGCGTAGTTTAGGTAAAAAACGAACCGTCGGTTTTCATTGCTCAGAGTCAACATAAACGAAAAATGAACGTCCGGTCTCTAGGGACCGGCGTGGCGCTTAACGTGTTAATATATTTAAATGTAACAAATTTAACGCCGTTAGTTTTCAGTGTAAAACAAAGTGTTCAAAGATATAGTTAAGCTGCTTTAGCCATCAAAATTATTGAATATAAATGACACAAGAAATTCGCATTTCAATATATTATATTTCAAGTGTAACATCACACTTGCTTGTACGGCATATGCAATAGCGCGAGATTGCAATTTCCATAGAAACTCAATGCCGCTAACAAGCGACAGATATTTGCATGTAGACGCATCTCATTATTTCTCACAAATTTTATTATTCTATAAACAGCTTCCAGGACAAGTAACACGATATTCTTCAGGGTCGCAAGAGGGTAAGAAAGTTTGAAAAAAATATACATATAAGTAGAATATGTAATATATATCTCAAAACGAGCGGCAGTCTTCGTTACAATTTAATTCTTCATGAACGAACAGGTGCGTGGCACGACGTTTAGACGTTTGCCATTATTCCATTTTCCTCCCTGAACCAAGTCAGCGCGGAGGCAGAAGCTCCTTCGTCCCAGTAACGATTTAGACCCGCAACATCTCATCCCTTCTTCTCCCATACACCGGCGCATGGAAAACGATTCTCTATCTACGAAGTTTAAATCAAGAAGAAGGATGAAACGAGAGAGCCAGTAACGCTTCGCGCGAATCCGCGCTTCTCTGGCAACCCAGTCTCGTTCACCGCGTTATTTTTATTATATCTCGTTGCTTGGAGGCTAGGTTATTTAACTTTTCAGCGAAAGGAATCTCGCTGTCGGCCTTTTATCTCTTCTACGAACATAGGGGCAGTGATGCGACAAAGAAGAGAGACAGGATAGCTAGGAAAAGAAGGAAGCCAGTGGGATTTTTGCAGATTAGAAAAAAGAGGGGACAAAGTGTGGCGTCGTTTGAGCTTCTGCAACGCCATTAACGTTTCCTTAGTAGCGAGAAGCATATAACCGCGACTGAGATGATGAAGAAGAAACACCGAAGTATGTACATTTCCCGGGATGTTCGCAGACGGACTACCATCGCAGATAGCTGTGGTTCTCAAGCATACGGCTCGGCGGCTCGATGCGCGACTAGCGTAAGTTTCAACTTTGGAAACTTACCAACGAGTAAATGGTGATAGAGGTTGCGGTACAAGTCGCGACGAGAGCGACGGATCTCAATCGCGTTATACGTTAAAACTTGCAAACTATGGCTTTTAAGTGTTTTCGGTAGAGACGGCGCTACCAAAAATTCGGAAACAGAGATACTGCAAATTCGGAGGAACGCGTCTCCTTGCTCGTCATAGGGGACAGAGTATAAGTTGCGGGAATAAGTGTCAAGAAGGAATTCGTGTATACTAAATTAGTATTAAGAAAATTAAGAAAAAGTATTTCGTGCTAAAAGAAAATCTTCGTCGTTTTTATGAGCTTTTGCCGTAAGGTTGAAGTACCAACTAATGAGTTTAACCAGTCCAATCATAGGATGCTGGTTTTATACATGTACTACAACGTTCACGAATTTCCTTTTTGAGGTTTAGGTTGAGGTATAACTTGTCATAAATAAAATTTATTTAAAACTACAACATTGTTATTCTTAAAGGGGTACTCCCGTTATTCTTGGTTAGAAAGGCCGATAATTTAGAATTTTTTATATAAAAAAACTATAACAGAAATTAATTTGAAATTTTGTATGCATTTTAGTTATACCTTCTTTGTATTACATAAATTTTTTCATTTTGATACACTTAAAAATACTGTTTGAATTGACCGTGAACTGAGACGCTGTGTACGTAACGGTTGACATGATATCGCCCCCCTCCTGCAGTTCATCCAAAATAAAAAATTCTAATGAGGTTTTATTCTATACAAATATAGATATCTTTCGACCTACAATCAAGAAAAAATTATTATTTACCGTGAAATGGTAACAGTCTAAAGCCAAATATTCGATTTTTCTGCAAAATTTTTCCGAATTTATGGTGATTACAAAAAGGGCATATAATCTATTGTCTAGCCTGCAGTCCGAACGATAAAGGGACCTTTTTTTAATATACTGTTAAAATTTCAATTTGATCGGTCCGATACTTTTTTTCTGAATCGCGTCAACCAACTGCAAAACAGTTTTCTGAGAAGAATGCGTTTAAAGTTCGCTCGATCGCCTGCCGCCAAGTACATATACAGTGTGGATCGGTATCTCTGTCCACCTTGAATATTTTCGTTATTTGTAATAATGTGAAAAAATGTTATATGCAAAACTCGCACAGTATACAGGGGGACATATTATGATCCAAATATTTGTTGCGTGGATGGAGGCACAGAGGAGATTTCAAGGTCAATTCTATTTTTTAAATGGAATGTTATGTTTTTCTTTATCGCGGTTTTCAAAATAACGTATTTAAAAAAGAAATAACCATTTTTTTGTAATCTACGTTTTGGATTGACACGGTATTCTAAGGATCCAATCTTCCATGCAAATCGAAGGATAGGTGTATTTTCACTTGAGCAACTAAAATAGTTTCCGTCATTCCTATATGAATGTATTATAAATATAAAAACTTAAAATTTTGCTTCAGTGAAGGTTGTTAAAAATTCTGTTCTTTTTTTCGCGATTAAAATGGATCAAAGCGTAAGTGACAAAGCTCTTCGTTTATACATACATTAATACATCATTATATATTCAGATAAATACTGCAAATAAAATGTTACATAACTAATCCTTGGTACTTTACAGTATCTTATAGACTATCACATTATTTTCCTTTTCAACAATTGCGCCTAAAGCAACCTTTTTTGTCCTTCTTTCAAATAAGAGTCTGACATGTGTTTGAATAGCATCTTTGCTTTGAATAGCAGCATATTTCGCTTTATTCCCAGAAAGTCCCGCAGTTCATATTTCTAATTGTCGCCAAATTTACGCTTTTGTCAAAAGGTTCACTAATCCATGAAATGGTATGGAGCCTTTGTTAGAATGTGCGTGTCCTAGATGTTGCTGGCTAAAGGAACTTACAGAATATATGCGACCACTGCCACCATGGGTTATTGTAACAGGAACAGAATGCCTAACGAGTAGCAAACGTACAAATGTAAGTTTCTAAAGCTCGTAGTTGAATGTAAAATTCCATTTGAGAATAACAAGATGCAGTACCAAGTAAAGTTTCTTAACGTAATAATTTGAAACGGAGGAGTTCTAACAGACGGCTGATGAATTGTCATGAAATGAATCTTTTGACAAATGACTGAACTTGTTTTTTTTTGCGAATGATAAAACATCAGATTGAGTCCGTCGCATAAGTAGAAGAGAAAGAAATCGAAGTATAACGATGAGAAAACTGCAGTTAATTCCATCAGGTAGTCACACAGATGAATGTAATTTAAAAGCAATTTTCGTGTCCGATTCTATTGCATTATTTCTCGCTTGCTTTAAAACGATATAATTCTAACGTGGAATTTACGATATTAGCTGATAGTTTTATTCGTAGAAACGGAAAAAAGTTTTTTCAACAATATTTTACCTTCGCTGTTTATGTTATTCAGTTTCCATTTGTTGCTTCTTTATGAATGTTCCACACCGTTAATCATATTTATAATAACTTTTCAAAGTACTAATTGACTGAATGAATAAACACTCTTTAATTACAATAAAAATGCAGTATTTCTAGCTAACGTATAATAGCCTTTTCTAAATTATAAACATTTTATCGTAACAATATAAAAATTAATGTATACCACTATTTACAGTAAAACCCCAAAATCATTTTGATGTCAACCAAAAATATTAGATAACAACCATTTACTTATACGTCCATCTTTTGAGTTAAAACATCATTATCCACTTTGACGTCTATTTGAGCAGCCGAAAAATCATCGAAGAATATTTTTCGTAAATTGACGAGGTCAAAAATTCAATTGTACAAGGTGGTTTTATCGTCTATTTGAATAGGTATAACTTGAAAAACATGCATTCCTCTAGAAAATGTTTTAATCGGTTTTCATCATATTAAAGACAATGTAGCTTGTTTTAAATTTTTTTAAAATATTTTTCAACATTTTCGAGATATTTTATGTTAAAGGAAATTTTGAATTTTTGCATTTTTGCATTTTTTCCCTAAAGTTGAATTGCAGCATGAACAAAAAATAAAGGCGTTGATTCAAAATCGGCTAAGATTACCCGAGACCAATTTTTCTGAACATTTGCACATTGGTAGCTCTTTGGGTTTAACATTGATTTAATGCAAAAACATTTCCTCTGAACGTCACGGTTACGGGCTGAAGGGGGTCAAAATACGTACTTTGCGAAATCTATTATGTATTTTATTTATTGCTTACATAAATTTTCACGTTTTTCGTATTTGTCAAGGTGATAAAATTCAGAAAAATTGCAATTCCCAAAAAAAGTATCACCTGATTTTAACCAAAAACGCTGCATTAATAGTACGTTTGGTGAAATTATTCGTTTTGAGTTATATAGCAAACTGTGAGTAGAAGTTGAGGCGCCCGGTCAGCTACTTGACCGAAATATTTGTTTCAGACGTGGAAAAAACGCTTCCTATGATTATATGTACACCGTATATAATGCAGCTATGTTATTGATATCAATTTTACTGTTTTAGAACAGTGAAACACATTGGTAAGTTTTGTAATTCCTTTTTTTTATACCAAAAAACCCGTCAATTTGACGGCTTCCATAAATCTAGTGTTAATGAGACAAAGATTTTTTTTAACATTTGTACAACGAAAGATGCACAGCGAATGACTCTTAGGAGCTCCTTTTATTGGTAAAATAGTGAAAGATTGACTGTCCCTCTAGTTCCTTCACCTTGAAAGTGTGTTCCAGCTTCATGGTTGTTACATATGGTCCTGAAAAACTTTTATTTCGACCGTGAACCTTCTATTTTTCATTTGATACCAGTCGACCGTTAGAAAATTTACGTAGAGATGTAAACCGAAGGGGTCCAGTATTCAGTAGAACGTCACGCTGTTACTTAGGGTACAGAAACTCAAAAGTCACGACTTTCGCATTCGCTTGACTATTGTAAGTATAAGACGTGGAAACCCCCGCGAACCGACGCGTGAATTTCGGCTAAGTTAAATTTAAGAATTGTCTATTGTAATTGCATATTGAACCACTATTGATTATAACTTGAATATACGTTTACATTCACATTGTGACATTTCAAACGTCTTAGTTGTTTCAATTTACTTCCTTTAATCTTCATTGTAACAGGACAACGATCTCCCTTATTCACTCTTACCGCTCGGGGTGAATAAGATTTTTAAAATTAAAGTTATGGGTGTTTCGTTAGAAGAGGAAGAGTCTACGGGTTGCAACAATTTCCATTCCCTACTACTAGCTAGTGGCGGTACCCCCGTATCCTTTGGTACAGGACTGATCTGCTATACTAGCGCGAGAACACCGCAAGGTTTTTCGTTATTAACGGGCACACGGCGACTCTATAGTTCGGCTATAGATTAGTCCGGTCCCCGGAGTTTCCCCTACTACTAGTTAGTGGCGGTACCCCCGTATCCTTTGGTACGGGACTGATCCGCTATACTAACGCGAAAGTACCGCGAGGTGCCTTTCGTTATTAACGGGCATGCGGCGACCCTATAGTTAGCCTATAGGTTACTCCGGTCCCCGGATATAATTCCCTGGATATTATTCCTCAACTCGTTGCAATCCTTAGCTCTCGCAATAAAAATTGTATTAACGCATTCGGTCTCGTTCTGCCACTCGCCCGGCTCGTAACATGGTCATCAATATTCGAAAATGAAGAATCTGAAAAACATTTTTTACAAAACACTTGATTTGATTCCATTTCCTTCTCTTTCCTTGATTTTTTTTAAAGAGAAATGACACATCTTTCGCAGTTGTTATAACTTATTTTTAATTATTTAAGTTATTGCACTAATATCGCTTACTATTAGTCAGATGTACTGTAAGAGTCATTCGTACTATATCTTTGGTTGTAGAGGTGTTGACAAAAAATCTTTGTTTCATTAATAAAGAATTAAGAACACAAAGATTGATAAATGATCATATTATAATTCACGAAAGATCAGTATGTTGCAAACGTCATATCACAAACGACAGTATAGATCAACCTTTGATACTCTTACTGCACAACCATTTACAAAACGAAACAACGTTATCCATAAATGAAATTATAAATATTGTTACGCCGATACGAAGTTGCCGCCGATATGAAGTTGCTGTATCAGGCGAAGCTGGCTCCCTCGAACCGGTCGAAGATAGGATCGAGCTATCGTTTGTCCGGTGACCTTAGCAACCGAGTGTATTGTGACCGGAAGTCGCGATCAAGCTTTCGAACGAGGCACAATTCGAATTGACAGTAGTATCCGAGTTAATAGAATTAAGGTTCTTGCGATGCCGCGCCCGGGGAGACCCTCCTCGAGGCGCAACAATATTATTGATCAATTACGGAAGTTCAACGAAAATAAACCACCTAAATATAATTTTCTTAATAAATTACACGACAGCGAATTAAAAACCTGGACTGGCTTGAAAAAAAGGAATTACAAAACTTACCAATGTGTTTCACTGTTTTAAAATAGAAAATTGATAACAATAACATAGCTGCATTATATACAGCGTACATATAATCATAGGAAGCGTCTTTTCTACGTCTGAAACGAATATTTTGGTCAAGTAACTGACCGCGCGCCTCAACTTCTACTCACATTTTCCTTTATAACTCAAAAACGAATAATTCCCCCAAGGTTTGACAAACACCATTTGAAAGGGCATGAGACGTACCATTAATGCAACGTTTTGGTTAAAATCAGGCGATATTTTTTTGGGAATTGCAATTTTTCTGAATTTGTTTCACCTTGACAAACACGAAAACCGTGAAAAACTTATGAAAGCAATAAACAAATGACATAAACTTATACATCGTTGGAAAGCTTGAATTGTTTACGATATTTTGGTATCAGTGTCGGGCCGATATCTTGTTTTTATTAAAAGTTACAGCACATAACAGATTTCGCAAAGTACGTACTTTGACCCCCTTTCCCCCGTAACTGTGACGTTTAGGGGGAAAGATTTTGCATGGAATCAATGTTAGACCCAAAGAGCGACCAATATGCAAAAGTTCAGAAAAATTGGTCTCGGGTAATTTTGGCCGATTTTGAATCAACACCTTTATGTTATGCATGAATTACTTTCCTGATACATCCACAAAGTTTCGTAATTCTCTAATGTCCCTTGTAAGGCAGTAGAAAATTATTTTACTTGCTAAATATTATATCTGCCGTATTTGGATATTTTATACGTGTTATAATATTATGCGCCCTTGGTACATTTTTCACAACTTTAAATATCCCACAAATATATAGAAATCCGTGGTTCTTTGGTCAGAACTGATGATAAATGCGACAGTTCCCACATTATTTTTTATTTTTTCGCGCTAAACTAAACAGTATCTCTTTGCACTTAATATATTTCATAGAGGAAGAAAGCAAATCAACTGGACACATCTACGGACGATAAATGCAGTAACGCTCTAGGGAACGAAGACGGAAAGGAAGAAAATTGTGGGCATAAATTATTCATGCGCCTATTGTTGCGGCAACTAATCCGACTACGTTGCTGACTGACGATTTATCAAGAGATAGTAACGCCACCAGACAAGTTGCGTCTGCTCCCGATATTCCAAATCGCGTCTCTACTTTCCTGAAGTATCTTCCACCTTAAGGAAGAACAATAATACGTTATTACTCGAGTATTATCGCAGATTCCCTGACAACAATGTTATGGAAAAATTGAGATAAAATATCTCCCTCGCAGAACAATTCCGCTGTGCAGAAACATGTAAACGAATCGAGTGTCTCGTTGCATCGAGGAAAACCGCGGAATTACTTACGACATACGTGGCGCGCTATCGAACAATGTTAGAGCAGTACGTTGTTTGAAACATTAAATCGAATGCACGTTTTCCACATTTACAAGGTATTGCGAAAATGTAGGAAAGGTGGGCTGAAATATGTCGGCCGTTCGATTGAAACGAACATTTGTCTTATCGTCGATACGCCGTGGAGCAACCCCCTTGTTCATCGACAGTATCGTTTCCCACTTCGCTTATTCTACGGGTGAATAATACGTTCTTCTCCATTGCTTTGGTCCTGAATGCAATTCGAAATTGGCGGTATTTTGGCAGTACATTTGAAATTCCAAAATGGGCGTTCTAAAGTGTTTGGTTTGTCGAGGACAATGGTTTTAAAAAATTAGAGTTGTGCACTTCTTTCTTTATATGTATGTTTGACGGAAAGTTTGCTTAATGCAAACATTTTAATTCGCGATATAATTGCAAGAATAACGATTCTTTATAATGTAACTAGTTGATAATATATGCACTTGTTTGATATATCCGCGTTCGTATACAATACTGGACTGTGTATTTTATTAACCGTGTTGACTCGTCGGACAATCAAATCATCGGAATCTAGTTTTTTTTACTTCTCTCGGAAATAAACGTGACACTGTAAGAAGTGGTTCAGGTGGATCCTTTTTAGTTTTATTTGACGACGGACAGAGTAACGACTTACAGCAGGTTTTTAAATACAATGACTGATTTTGCGGTTTTTCGGTGGTCTTAAATACATAGCGTTCCTTTGTCTCGAGATAGGCGTACGTGCCTATCGACGGGGCAAAAGTTCTATTATATTCCGGAAATGCACCGGCGATTAAGAGTAAATAAGAGGCGGAGGCCTAAGTTTGCCTAGCGGTCGACGGTCAAGACTGAGGCTTATCTTACAACACTCAGCGATTTGGTTGTGTTTATTGATTGTAACGATACTGAACGATTATATCCACGGCAATAACGAAGAACTTAACAAAATATTCAAATAAATAAATATGAACGAGCGAGCGCGTACAACGAAGTGGAAGAATATTGTTGGAAATGTGTAATGTTGAAAAAGTGATGTTTGTACTTGTAATGAAATATGTAATACCCCGTGGGGGCGCATTTTTAGTCCCTTTATCAATTTTCCAAGCACTCCTTTCTCCGTCGACATCCCTTGCGAGGAGGAAATGGTCACTTGGTACGGAGTAGGATGTTGGGCCCATGAACAACTGTTATTGGTTCTGCCTGGACTTCGTGAGTGGTTACCAAAAATGCAGAGTTTGCATTAGTTTTGCCAACCCAGCGAAGGCCCAGGCAGGAGTGAGGGGCCTTGGGTTACGAGATCGATGCAGCTTCGATAAGATGCTAGATTTAGGACAAGTGTCATAAATCTAGCTTGGAGGAAAGTGTTCGCACAAAACCAGGTCGCCATGTGCGACCCTTCGGTCATCGAAGGGTGTTTGCCAGATGGGCCAGGTCTGCACGACTACGAAAATAAGTAAGGATTACGAAAAGTTTTGGCTCCCGCAACCTCAAGGCCCACGTTGTAAATTACGCCTCAACAAACCGTATTTATCGTATTTTGAAACTATTGCAGGAATTTTTTTTTTCGTTGTAGAAAGAGAGGTTAGAATTTGCAGAGATACGGTTTACAGGGAAATGGAACTAAACTGTATTTATTAATTAAATATAAAGAATGTCACTGAACGTACTTTAGTTCACAAATGACACAATTCTCCGTAAAGTTTCCGCGCATGCTTTTGCTTAAAACTCTCGTTTGCTGTTCGCACCGCCCCTTAAGAATTACCAAACCTATTTATCAACAAATTCTTTCAAACAGTTCCACGAAATACACTCATTCCCAAAAGTGCATTCACCCCATAGTATTATAATATACATAGAATAATTATAAGAAACAATTATTTTATCGTTTGCGCGATTAAGAACAGAAAGCATTACAAATCGGCAATAGTAATTCAATACAAAATACAGCTTTGTACAGAGTTGAAGAAGAAACAAGTTGCAGCATACGCAGATACAACATTGATAAAATTGATGATTTACGTTCAATCTTTAATTAATGACTGCTTACAGTGGTATAAAATGTTTAAAAAATAAGTCGGAATAAGCATACGTAAACAAATCCGTATTAATGTGCAATTTTTATGAAAATGAAACCCTGGAAGAAAATCTTTTATTCCACATTTTCGACTGATGTTTTTATAAAGAATCATTATCGTCATTTATTATCGTCATGGTTGTACCACGAATTGCAGAATATTCCGTATATTAAGAAATATGTGATGTTTCTGCATAAATCTTAGCCTGGTAACGTTTTGCGGTAAACTGTATGACTACACTTTTTCTATGTACAAAAAATTGAGTTCTAATTGCGATTTATGACCACATACAGGAACTTTTTGCTGAAGCACGTCACACAGCAAAAGAATCGAGTACTTTATTTATTTGATTAATCATCTCCGTGATAATCATCATCGCTTAATTAAACACAATTAATTTCCATGCAATTCAGTTTCCGCAGGTATTTAAAAATTCGATAAAATTCTTTTGACGATATTGCTCCATATTCCTATATGTTCTATGGTTTCCGTGCTATTTGCTCTGACATTTTAATAAAGGCGTATAATATTTAACACAGACGTTTCACTACGCTGACATGGTATTCAAATATCGATACATAATTCGAAACTGGATCGCCGGATGGAAAAATACGGAAGAAATGTCGAATGTAGGAAAAGAGGAATGGATAAATAAATGTTATATAATCGTGAAAAGTTGCAGCGACGTTAAGAGTTGCGAATTCAATATGGCAGGGACGTAAACCTTTCTTGAAAACTCGTCGACCGCGACTCTGTTAAGAACCTTTAACATCGTACTTCCTGGTGGGTACTCGGCGACGTTTCGAGGGTTTTTGAAGCCTAGTGGACATTTCGACTTCCACGTGAGCGCGTTAAGAGCTCGAACTTTTGCCTGTGTCGGCGGTGTGAAAAATCGAGGAAGAGCTTATCGTTAAACCCATATCCACAGTATCCCCCCATTGTCGCTGGCCATATCTCCGGCTGACATACCGCTGCTATGAATATCGCGGAGAAATATTACGTTTGATCGTGTCTGATTTTTGAAGCGATCATTTCTGACGGATAACCGAGCTCGGGAATAATACGCGTGTTACGAAAATTCTGCATCTTTACTGTAAGATAAGAAATCTTGCGAGCTAATTATTTATACTATTATACAGATTCATTTGGAGATTTTACTGACAATTAAATTTTTGATACTTTAACACTATGGGAATGAGTTAGCAATATCATTTCTTAATTTTATGTGAGATACACGAAACGCAATGAGGAGATATTTCTGAAACTTCGACAAAGATTTCTGTAAATGTAATAAATGACAAATATATGATACAATTAATTCCTACTGCAATTTCATTACCCGTCACTGATAATATGTACGTGTTTATGTGAAATGTATCATGAAACGAGATGAATTTTATTATAAATTTATCAAAGACCGATTAAAATTTATTAGAAATTATAGAAATTTTATCGCCAAAGAATCAAATAAATACCTGGGCATCCAATTATTATTGGTATGAGATTGAAGTAATGCGATACAACCTGAAATTTTATTTGTTGGTTTTTTCAAGTGTAATAACAGTTATTATCGTGTAAATGTCATACGGGTCCATAATATGGCATTTGGTATCGTGCCTTTCATGCTTCACCTCTCTATTACATGGCTATAATATATTTACGGTAGTTAATTGTGGCAACTTAAGAAATTATTTTGTAGGAGTAAATTTAGCATTTCGAGTTTATTACATTCGCCATAAGTTCAATTCCAATTTTCAAAATTATTTCAACTTAAAATGGAAATTTGTAAGAATTGATTGCTGAGGATAGCCTAGACAGTCTATTAATTTCTTAATGAATTGCACTTCGGGAAATTCCATTCACCACTGCTGGTTTGTTATGTTTATAAGGTAATGTAGGATGTTTTATTAGAAATGAAAGGATAAGGAATACAAAAGTGAATACGAGAAAGTAAACTATATTTACTAAGGAAAAGATGGATAAAAATTACACTGATTGTCGCTTCACAAAAATTTGGCGCACTATTTTCACCTCTCTGCCTCGCACTTCACACAATCGTCTTCTGATCTTTCATTCTGCACTCACTCCCTACTACGCAGAGATGGTAAGTTGCCGTCCAATCAAATTAGTTTTCCTTTCACAGTTACGAGTATATTTACTTTTCGTCGCTATTGGCTGATTGTGAGTCAATCACATCTACAAGTTTATCGCACGACAGAAGTCTTCAAGGTGAATCAGCTAAATAGAATGAGATAGAGAGATAAAGAGCGACGGCTCGAACGCATTGGTGTAGTAATCGGCTCAGGATAATAAGCATTAATATTTATTAAAAGAATGAAAATATACTTTAATATTTTAAGAACATTCAAATGAATAAAAGCCAATAAAACCTTTTAAGAAAAGAGTTGGAACTGAAAAACATGTATACCTACAATTAAATTTATATTGCCTTTCCATAAACCTCCGCGGACACGAAAGCTTTATCCCTATGCATTGTGTCCCAACTGGAGGGGATAAGGTGGAGAAACAGGCCCAGTTTCCTTGCGCCTGTGTCGTTCAGTTTGTACATAAGGTTTCGCCAACTTACCATCTCTGCATTAGTACACCCTCACCTTTACAGCAGACAACACATGAGTTGGCGCGCGGTATTGCATAGGGGCAAGGGGGACTTTGTCATCCCTGGAATCCTCTAACTCAGCCTCTAAACAAAAAACTTCGCACAGTAGCAGCGTTTCCCGTGTTTACACCATAGGCACAACCTTGATATATGTATTTAAACAATCGACACTTATATTCGAAATGGGGTTCATACGCTAATGCTTCAACTTTCGTTGTTCACTATGCGTTCTTTCACTTGCTGTGTTGCGAGATATTCACTCTCTCCGTCATGCAGTCCGATTTGAATGTGTGTCTTTTAGCAAATAGCATGTTAGTATCGAAAGTCCCACACTCTTTCCGCGCGTCAACTCATCTGTTGCCAGCTGTAGGTACTTTGTCGCTCGATCCCTAGAGCGCATCCGTAGTAGGATATTGGACAATGCTCGGGCTCTTTCACGCATCTAACTCGTTCATGTAAACATTCACGCCTTCCATAAACAGACGCCAACCCTATAACAAAATTCTTACTAAACCTCGTACAAACTACATTTAATTACATATATATTGTTACGCGACACCCCATGTATTTACGCAACACCCAGTAGTATTAATGTTACAGGGTTACGGGACATGTCAGTTGTTTATAAATAAATAAGTGATTCTATGGTCAGAGCTCCTCGTTGACGGACGTGTGTTTGAAATAAAACGTTGTCCTTTTTCTATAAAAGTATGTTAATCATTGACTATGTCCAAAAGGACTTTGCGTGCGCGGTCGACCCGTAACAAAATATATATACATATATATAAATTACCTTATATATATAAGGTAATTATAGGATATTCGTCACTTTGTCTCGACTCTGCCTGCTCCTCGTCTCTATTGTTTTCTCATCGACTGTTCGTCACCACTCTTCTCCATTCTTTCATCCTTTTCTCGTTGACTCTCCTTTCATCCACACTTTGTCACACATCATTTTCTCATTCACTCGTCTCACATACGTCTCATACTATCGTCCACACACATGTAAAAATCCTACATTAATATGTTTGTGAATTGTCTACACTCACGTTTACAATATTTTATTTCTCCGTCTCCGTTTGGGTTACAGAGTTTATTTGGTGCAGAGTATTAATTTTGGTGAGAAGTGTTTTATTCTCTATATCCTTTTCTTTTACAGGGAAACGAGAAACGAGTTTTTTATCAATTTGTTAATAAGTTACAAAATTCACACGCGGTCTACTGCAGATATCAGAACTTCATCAATTTCATAAAGATCCAACGTCCCGAAGTCCAAGATTATACTCATTGACAATGATCGACTTATTGATAAATAGCTTTCCATTATGACTTGATAAAAAAACGTAATTATTTCTTTATGAACTAGTTAAAAGCCACTTTCCGTTTTATTACACAGTTCACTAGGAATTTACTAAATAAAACAGGAATTATATGGACAATGTTAAGATACTCCGCGGTTATTAATTATTCTGTTCAATATGGCAGAAAATCGTGCAACAAAAAACTTGAATTGATGTCGTCTCTAATAAAATTTTTTTAAGCTGCTTTAACTGCATTAATTTTATCGGAATACAATAATTCCCGAACGAGGCGAAACCACGTAAAAAAAGCGATACCGAAGAACATGAACCTATCTGACATTTATGTCACCTCAAATACGTTTTTTATCAAAAAGTGATTAAGCATGAGAGTGATTAGTAAAAAAAAAGCCGAACGGAAAAACTACGGTTGTGCACATGGAGGGAGAAGGGGATCGAAACGACACGGAGAAAACAGCGTGAAATAGAACTATTTTTCATGAAACAGTGAACCGATGTAGCCGGAAGAACTTGCCGTGAAAAATTTAACATGTTTTCCCTGAAACTGCAGTTTCACAGTTTTGATCGAAACACAGCGATAACTCACATGGGATTCAAAATCCGTACTTGTTTCACATTGGTCGCAAACCGACGGTACTGTTCGTAAAAACTTTAGTTTGTCGATATTTTCTGATTTTATATATACTCAGCCACAAGTTACCAAACAACGCTTCATCGTGTCGGAGCACTTGCCTCTGAGGGTTATCTCTTCCCGCTGGAAATGTCGAAATAGTTGAAGCCTAGATGAATAATTGCACGTGCAAAGCCTCCACGTGATTCGCAGACAGGAACCTTTTCCCAGGCGAGAAGTTAAAGTTTACGTAGTCTATTAAACAAACGTAGGCTTGAATCAGATTGTCGTGCTAACTCATGTAGGAGGATCCAGTTGAGGCGTAGGAGGATTGGTTGGACTTAGAGAAGGCTACGGAAATGAAGGAAGATCCTTTGGTTGCGATAAATCATACGGTCGATTAACCACGGGCAATCCGCTTTGATAAGGACCTTCTACGTTCTATGCCTTCACGCAGCCTTTCGGCTATTCGCTCGCCTGAGCTTCGGATTTCGCGGTTGGCCAAAGATTTTCTCTCCGGGATTCTTCCGTTTTAGCTATCCATACGTTTGTTATTCCGGACGTGCAGTTAAAGAAGTACTCGAAAATCCTGCAGCGGACATACGAACAAATTTTGCTGGTATAATTAGCATTGAACGAAAAATCTAGGAGAATGCAGCTCACGTCGTTCAGACAGACTAAGATTAAGGAAAGGAGACGTGATTTCCATTCTGGACCGGTTTCATTTATACTACGGGCATTTTGGATCATGATTGACATTGTTCCGAGTTTGCAATTTCTTTTTGTCCGATATTTTAATTGAGCGTTTATGAAATAAACGTTTGTGAAGAAGTTCAATATCAAGGGTTTATTGTACACTAAAGTACTGTCGCACAACCACTGACATTATATTGCTTATAAGTTACGTTACATACAAATTATCATCTATAACAATTCCGCAATTTTAATAATCAGTATAATAAGACTTGAGATAATTTTTCTATACTTTTCGATTACTTCATTTTCACTGAAATTATTAATTGTCTGGTGGTATATATGTTTCTAGCATTTTGAAACAGGACGCTAATTACACTGGTCAACACGATTTTTTGCCCAAAGAATATTTATGCTGATTTTTATAAATTTTGTGATGCTAAACACGAATACGAAATCCATTTATCTCCGCCAGACTTCATTTTTGAGAAAATCAGTTTTGAAAAGCATGCAAATTTTCAATCTTTAGAAGTTTTGTATTTTAACCGTAACAATTATGTACATCTTTTGCTTAAAAATGACTTTAAAAACGCTTCCCGAATATAACGATGCATATTACTTTAATGCTATAAACACATTCTTAACACTTAAACATGTTTAACACGTTCCGTGCCAAGCCATTTTTGCCTGACTTGTCGCTCAGGCCATTTGATATTTTGACTAAAGATCGATATATTATCATACAATATTTCATTATATCATCAATACATAAGTAGTTCTCTTGTTTAGAGCAGTTATCACATCGTGTACCACCGGTGGTACACGTGGTGCTGCGATCAGTTCGAGTGCAAAAGTCAGTCAGTTCGAAACTTTTCGGTTAGTAGAAAACCTGCTGCACTCGAATTTGTTGAATAAAAAACGGGAGAAATAAAATAAATTTATTTAACAAAAGAAGGAGTAGGTAAATGCACGGAGATAACATTTTTTTGTTTTTCATTTGTTTCTGTTGGAAAACAAGTTTCTGTTATTTACTTTTATCAGATTATTCTTTCATTTTGTAATTTTTGAATTGAGCGAGGACAGCTAGACAACGTTGCAATACAAGTTTTGTTTTCGGCTGAGAAAATAAAATAGCTCCGCAAGACACAAGGTACGGCCAATGATTCTCAACACAACCGTTTCACCCGCGCTGGTATTATGATATTGTAAGAAAACATGTAACATTTCTATGTATTACTACGCGATACGCGCATCGTCGCTCCGGACCGACGAACTCCTGCGCTCCTATCACCTGGACGACAGTGCGCTTTTAATGATTTGTAAGTAAACGAGAAGAGAGGTCAGTTTCCCGCCGACAACCGCACGAACCGTTTTTATACCTCGCAAAAAAAGAGAAGCCTCGCGGTTTAAGGCACGGGATAAGAAGAGAGTGTTGCTCGCACCGACTATCCCCACAATATCGTTTCTGGAAACCTGAGCTCGGCGAATGACAGCCGAAAATAAAACACTTCTTTCGTCTTTCACATGACGATGCAACGAATGTGCAGCTCTTTTGGCCAATAACGGGTTGAAATCGAAAATGACTTCAGAAGGAGGGATGTCTTTATCAGTCAGGCGAATCGGAACAAAGCATATGCCAGGGGAATTCTCTGTTTTTGCGAGCTATATGTTTACCGAATACAGTCCCCAAAGACAAGATAAGTCCTCGGTTCTCTGGTTTGTTCTGATGCGCCTGACGGATAGAGACATCCCTCGTTCTGACATCATTTTCGATTCTAACGCGTGACTGGCGTAAGAAGATGATACTATACATTCGTTGCGTCGTCATGTGAACGACGAAAGAAGTATTTTGTTTTCAATTGTCATTAGTCGATCACAGATTTCCGGGACCAATATGGCGGGGATAGGCGGTGAGAGCGACACTCTCCCCTTACCCCGTGCCACATTACGGGCGCCTTCTTTCCCTTTTGGCAATAATAAAAGTTTTTAAAGAAGATCCAACACCCTTCCTTGCTCCTTACTATAAGTAGCTTACTTTACAAGTGTATTTATTGTTAATGAGTTATTTTATGGTAATAATATACTTTTACAAGTATATTTGTAAAATTTCAGTATATAAATAAGTAATACAGTTCAATTGCATTCTCAAGTTCAAGATTATACGACTTATTAAATGTAAAGGTACTTTTCACAAAAAAACCTACACGATGAAGACAAACAGATTACATATCTGAGTTCAGCACAAGAAATACTATTAGAATGACATATTAAAGCTTTTGCGCCGAAAGAAATACTTTAATTCTCTTCTAGTGCTTTTCACTAACCCTTTACGACCGTGTTTCATTAAAAACAAAATGCGTAATCGCACTTTAAACAGAACTAGTAAAATCTTGCAAGGAGAACTTACGATTGTGGACATCGGGATTTTTATGAGCCTCGTATTAGGTGAAAGTACATCGAAAAATACTTGAGTCGGGCGTTCTTGTGAATTTTTAGTAATAATTATACAGGGTGTTAAAAAAACATTCAATATTTATATGGTATATAGGATACACTGTACTGAGTAAAAAAGCTTTAGTAAACATAGGTCGAAAGGTCAACCGTTTCTGAGATATAAACACTTTTGTGTGCTAGTATCATGATTGACTAACTTGCTTCCACCGCATGAGACGTTTACTTTAGTGTTTATATACCGCGTTCTGAGTGTTCCTATTAAAGTGCCGACAATAGATTCCATTGAGAATCAGTCAGTTGTGGTTCGGAATTTGTAGATATTACACAGTTACAAAGTATCGTGAAAATGTCAGCGTATTATTCGAATGAAGAAATGGCAGATGTGCATTTTATGTACGGCCGTGCTAATGGCAGTGCTTTAGCTGCACGACGTCTTTACGCGGAAAAATGTCCTAATCGAAGGGTTCCCTCTCACATGCTGTTTCAAAAACTTCACCGACTTCATCAACTTCAGCAGTAAGTCAATTATGATAATAACTAACAAAAATGTTTATATCTCAGAAACGGTTGACCTTTCGACCTATGTTTACTAAAGCTTTTTTACTCAGTACAGTGTATCCTATATACCATATAAATATTGAATGGTTTTTCAGCACCCTGTATATACCTCAGAAACGTTTTAATTCTTTGGTATGTTGGTTCAGAGTAGACATACGATGGCAACGGTGAAAGTGCTTTGGTGGCTAAGAGCAGACGTTCGACGCTAACTGAGGATTGATACCACTGCAGGGAGGAATTAGCAGTAGCCCACAAAAAGAGAGGTATTTGATGATTCTGAATCCTACCTCCGAAAATATTGTATACGCACCAATAGATGAAAATGCTTAAACCCGATCACGGAGCACTGTTTACCCGTCGGCGGTTGAAGGCGAGGCGAACATCGAAACGACCTGTTATTGTTAGCGGGCCCGCGAGGCGGACAATTGTAGGTTATTGTCCGCAGAGTCCTGCAGAGTATATATTTTTTTTTTTATAAAATTTCGTTTATTGAGCGTGACAGACAATACAATGAGAGGCCTGATAAACGGCGGACTATTTTAACACTATGAGATACATGAAACATGGCAGCAACGGCTGCAACTCGAGTCATAAAATCTCTTTGTATGACAATGAATTGGTTGCGCTGAAGAATGTGATGATACAGTTTTAGTATGTACATTATGAAGATGGTACGGTTGTTAGAAAAAGAAAGGTGCGACGCTTATGCAAAAACTGACAAACGGCAGAGTATATTTTGACAACACGTGGCGGCCGTCGTACTTCTTGACCGGTAAAGTGGAAATAGTGGCTCTTCTTGCTCTTAGAATTAAGCTTAACATTCTAAATGCAATTGAACAATGTTGTTTATTTATATAACCAACTGTTACAAATATAATCCTTTTTCTAATGCACCGTTATTATCAAAAAATAACTCATAAACATAAAATGTATTTGTAAAGCAAGCTACGTATAATAACTCATAAAGCCATAAAATAACTGATAAAGAAGAAATGTATACTTGTAAAGCAAACTATAATACCAGCGCGGGTGAAACGGCTGCGCTGAGAATCACTAGCCGTACCTTGCGTCTTGTGGAAATATTGTAATTTCTCAGCCGCAAACAAAACTCCTGCAATTAGAATTTCTCCTGGACGTCTAATTTTATAGGTAAATAGCTATTTAGCCAATAATGGGGCATTTTGGGCGCCGTTTTTGCTTTGAGCATTGTTTAAACATGTTTAAATGTTTATAACATTAAAGTAATACGCATCGTTATATTCAGGAGGGTTTATAGAATCGTTCTGCACCAAAAAAACTTTAATAACTCTTATGGTTAACACTAGAACTACCGGCGTTAAATCTATCATATTTAAAAATATTAAATAAGTATTTTGAAAAAAGGGGAATTAGGAGGTGGAAAATATGATCGATTCGGTAATTGATGTTTAATGAGATGGACGTAGAATATCTATTCTATGACTCTCCTATAAACTTGGAGAATTTTTGGAAAAAATCGTGATCCAATCATTTTGACTTGTTTGGTAGTTCTAATGTTAAAATACAAAAAATTCTGAAATTTGAAAATTTTCAGTTTTTTTCGAATGTGATTTTCGCAGGAATGATGCCCTAATTTCTCATATACCAAATCCGCTCGGTATTCCGAAGGTCATTGTATATCTTCCTGTATCCGAAGCTGAGGGTCACGTTTCTATAACACGGAAAGTATCTTCCCATGTTTGTGATCGTAGAAAAATCAGCATTCTCTCGGGTAGGAAAATCTTTGCCCTATCAAGAGCGTTCGTTCAAATCTGCACGTATAGGTACTGTATACGGTGGGAGCAATCACGCGATGGAAATAAATTGTTTTCATGGAAAACCGTGTAACACGCTCGCCGATGGTTGAATGAAAGCAGCCTGCGGACTACCTTTTTTTCTGTTCCTTCTTCCCGAGGCCAAGAAAATGGATAAATTCCACTCTGTTTGTCTTTGAGCATGATGGGAATTTATGGCACCGAGCACGCTTCGTTCGCTTTTCCTCGAAGCAGATGGTTACAGCGCTACGTTAAGATAAGACCAAGACAAATTCTCAAAGGAAAAAGGAGCACGGGATGCCGGAGAAGAGAGGAACGAAAGGACGAGCGAAAACGACGTGAAAATTCGTCAGGGTGAAGATCGATGTGGCTCGGAGGATCCTTCTGCGCGTCGAGGGTATCTCGTTAGAAAACCTTCCGCGGTGCGGACGTCCCGATTTATCCTGGTTAAAGAAGCAACGTTACTTAATCGTTTCGGCAATATCTCCGACACACTCGACAACGATCTTCCGTAATCGCTTAAAACGATACGAGCTCGAAATAGCAGAAAAATGGGGCGGAAGGCAGACCGCGGAATAAGGAGTGTATTTTATGTGGAAAAACAAAGATGGTAGTTCGCTATTGTGATCTCTTCATCAGTTTCCATCTCACTATTAATCAACTTATAGCATGACGCGTGTGTCCAAAGAAAGTACGTTCCACTTGTGTTGGAAAGGTTTTATACAACATTTTTCGCTATGCACATTACCCAGGAGAAACATTATCTACTCGTTCCGTGGTCTCTGCCGTAGACAAATCGAAGCTTTCTGTATATTTATCTACCATCCAAAAAGTACCGCCTCCTCTGCTATTTCATTCATCCAGTTTGCATATGTTGCTCTTTGCTAAACAGACTTTATCATTTATCATTTACTTCAAAGGCACATCTTTGTTAACCTCCACGTTTATTATATCTCCCCATCGCCTCGTTGAGTCCGCACGAAACAGACGGCCATGTAAGGTCACTTTGTAATTAGTTTCATATTAATCCCCCCGTTAATTCAGAAAAGGGTTAATCGTAATAACTCCGGTGATCAATCTTAGCCGCATGGGTCGCTAATGTCCCTCGTCCTTGAGAACTATCCCGGTAAACGAGAATTATCAACGGAAGAATTTTTCGAGGCCCCCATAGACACGGCAGAGAAGTAACCCCGCGCGGGTGCGTTTCCATTAGCATCGGCTAAAAGTGCTTTCCATTAGCGTCGACAGCTCATGCGAACAAAAGGGTTCGAGTACGAAACGCAAGCGTACGGTGGAAGGGCAATGAAACGGGGATGATGGTAGCCGAGAAAGATGAGAGAAGTGGAGGGAACCGTAGCTCCCAGGCCAGAGGTAGGAGAGCGGAGGTAGATGGGTAGGTAGGTAGGTAGGTAGGTAGGTAGGTAGGTAGGTAGGTAGGTAGGTAGGTAGGTAGGTAGGTAGGTAGGTAGGTAGGTAGATAGATCGGAGGGCAAAAGGACCGACAGATAATGGGGCTTGCTTCGAGCTCCTGGCCTAGGTGCACACCTACTCAAAATAATATCGTGCTACGATGGGCCCTCATCAATCACGCACGGTAATGAAAAGCCCGCAACGTTAAAGGGGTGTGCGTGCTGTGAATGAACCATGCCGGGCGACTAAACTCTACGGCAACAGGAGGCCAGTAACGCCAGCGGCAAGGCTGTTCTGAGTTAATCCCACACATCGAGTTATCTTCTACGCTCGCTACCTTCCTCACCGTGCGGGCTTTATGTACCGCTTCTGTACAGCTTCTTTTCCCTACGTACGTTGCGCTGGCCTTCTTCCCGCCTTCTTTTTTTACTGAAAGACAGCCACCTGTCAACACTTGGCTAATAAGAGCGTGGTCGCAACCTGAATGGCTCGCGAAATATTCGTTTTGCAAACATTAGTCAAGACTTTCAAATGATCTCGTCTCGCTAGGGAATTGTTTTCTGCACTTTTCGCGTAAGACGCTTACTTTGTGCTCTTGTTCTTTGTGCCGCCAGAAGTGTTCTCTCTTATCTTTCTTTTGATCTTATTTTCACGTTATATGAGTTAGTTTCACTATTAATATGACTTTTCGAGGATACAGTGAGTCAAGGTCAGATGTACTTTCGTTCTGTTTATATTCGTCGTAAGGAGAGAAATCTTTTCTTAAAGGAAGAAGGGCACTTCTTTTTATGCATTTCTCTTAACTCTTTCGCTAAGAGCGGCTATAATCTCCCGTTGTGAGTGCGGTTTGAATATGAAGAGTGAGTATAGTCGAAGTTTTTCCCTTACACGGAATGATATTGTCTTTTAGTGAAATAATTAAATACATTTGATTTTGTGTAAATTAAGCATTCGAAGTTTTACCGGACCTTTAAATAATTGTTATCTTAAGTCTGAAACAAGTGTATGTTATTAGGAGTACAAATTAGTTCGGTCCGTTTTTTTGTGGTCAAAAATACATTTATTTCAGTACAAAATGAATGAACAGATTAAACAAAGTATTGTCCATCGCTGGCTACTACATTTTCCCACCTCTTAGGCAATTTTCAAATTCCAACTCAAAAAAATGTGTCGTTTTTTGAGACGATCCAAGTTAGGAGCCAATTTTCGATTTCTGCGAAAGAAGTGAACCGGTGACCTGCCAAATCGTGCTGCATCCGGCAGAACAACCAGTAATCAGAAGGAACAATGTCCGGCGAATACAGCGGGTGCGGTAAAATATTCCACTTGAGCGTTTTTAAATATTTTTTTACGACTTTTGCGTCTTGAGGCCGAGCCGCCGAAATCGCCTTTCAACGTCTCTCGGTTTCAGTTCATAAGGCACCTAATTGCCTTGCTTTTGAATCATTTCCATGGATTTCAATCGTACGGAAACTGCTTGTTGTGTAACTCTAAATGATTCTGCAAGCCCCTCTTGTGATTGACTCGGATCTTCATGGAGTAAAGCCTCCAATTCGTTGTCTTCGATTTTTTTTGGCTGTCCATAGCGAGGCTTGTTTTCAACGCTGAAATCACCATTCTTGAAACGTCGGAACCATTCCCTACATGATTTATCAGTTGGAGCATTGTCACTATAAACTTCCACAAGCATTCGATGCGCTTCAGCTGCACTTTTCTTCCAATTAAAGCAGAAAACTAAAACCTCCCGCAAATGCTGCTTACTTAACACGAAATTTGACATATTCAACACAGTAAAAAACAAGGTTTTTGTATGAAACTCCAAGCAATATAAACTGAATATTATTGACAGATGTCTAACCTCTCTGAAACAATTGAAATCAGCTGTCACTATGAAAGATTCATAACAGCCAGAGCTATTTTTTGCAAACGGACCGAACTAATTTGCACTCCTAATATGACAGACGAGATCAGCAGAATTATGATCAAAAGTACATGGCGTATTATATTTTTAATTTTATATGTTTATTAGGAACATATTGCTTTCCATAATTCATAGAAATTCTAAAATTTGTCATAAATAAATTTCAGTTTTCATAACCGTTTTAGCGCCACGCAGCGCGATCGCGCTGTTCGCGTAATGTGGTGAACTGTGTCGTGATGTTTAGTCACGATCGTCAATTCGCAACGCGCTCGGTTCCGAATGTAGCTCGTCGCGAATCATATCAGAGTTTCCTCTCGAAATTACTATTTTTTTTCAAATAATCGTAAGCCACCTGCATATATAAGCTGTTGTTATTGAATTTACTTTTATACGAGAAAAAAGCAGCGCGATTGCGTCGATCGGCATTTCTCGCAAATAAATGAACGAAGCGCTATCGCCCTGCATGGCACAATCCGTAACGGATTGTTAAAAACCCCCGGCGCTAAAACGGTTAAGCGAAAGTATAGTGGAATGTAATACGACAAGTAAGAGTACATAGAACCTTATTTGTTATAATTATATGTATTATCGTTTCATTGATGCACCTTAATTGTACCACTTGACGATAACATGACACATTTTACCGGCTCTTCACCACTACTGAAAATATTTAATTATTATTACCATATAATATATTACTTGTGCTTACTTCTATATAATAACACGCAAGTATTGAATTAACATTTAGATCTCAGTGTTGAAAATATAATAATTATTTTAAATATTCGAAAAATTCCTCCTCTTCGAACAAGTATCATTCTTCCTGTTTCACCCTATTTTGCCTCTGTTCTCTTAATGTACCCGTCGGGAATGTGTAAAGCTATTTACTGAACGACATACCGAGCGACTTAAGAATCTCTTACTTTGCAGGCAAGAAGTAAGGCTCGGGAATTACTTTACGATTGTAGGTCTTCTTTACCTTGGTTCCCCGGTCTCTTCTCGCCTTTCTCTTTGCACGGGACAACCTGTCGACTTTCTTCTAATGCACCGCTGTTGTTTCTGAATGACTCTAAAAATTCCAGTTTCTGCAGCTTCCAAGACACGATATACACGCAAGAAGGTGTTGCATTTATGGTAGTACGTATCTCAGAAAGGCGTCAACTGAAACGCGGACTAAACTATGCACTAAAGTACCTACCACGGTACATCAATGGACGAGACAAACGGCAGTCAGGTAGCGTGGACCTTTTTACGGACGTTGTTCTTTTGCGACAGCCAGTATTCCTTTTTTTGCATGACTGAATTACATTAGGTTCTTTTGCCATCGGTTTTTGCATTCGATGCTGCTCCGGCTACAACTACTGTGGCGATTGAATCACGAATAGAGTACGTTTAATGCATTGCGTGACCTAACTGTTGATGTAGAATTTAACGAAGTTTAAAACAATACGGGCATGCAACAATCACAAGAGCTTGTATAGCTCTGACAAGCAATAACGCTTGTCAGAGCGTTATGATGACTGGAGTATCTTATTTTAATGATGAAGATGAAATGGATTTCAGAAACATGTAAATATAGGCGGAAAAAAATTTTGCAGAAATTTTAGGAAGCAATAGTGACATTATAGAGTTAACAAAAAAGAGACTGATTTGGGAAAATGATACCTTTAAGAAAAATGACGTGTAATTTATATGTTATAAGTAAACTGCGGGTTTTTATACATTTATAACAAATGTAATACTGCTAAAATACACTAAAGCATGTAATATACAAAAATATCTGAAACATCCAAGACATGGCCTTCGTTGTAGTTTTTATCGAATGAAAGAGTCCCCTATTTGGTGTCTTCTTTATTAGCTGCGTTTATCGAACTTGAAATTTGCATAAACATCCGCAGTGTAGCTATAATTAATAAGGTGTGAATGATAGTAAAATCTAGGAAAATAATTAATCATAATTGATATTTATAAATCAGTTAGTTATTATCAATTTTTTTTATAAATTTTCTCTGATTATGAAGCACGGATCGATATATTATGCACACTAATTAGTAACTAATAATTAGTATTATAAATTTTTATAACATAGCGACATTTCAAATAAATTATATTTTTATTTATAATTTTTTTATAATTGTAAATATAAAAGTAAGAGAGCGGCTGCTAAAATGTTTGCAAATAGATAAAAAGATAAAAAAGATTTGATGTTTAGAATCTGTGAGCAAACAATTTACAATTTCAACGATTTATTTTCACTTCAATTACACTGGTCAACACGACTTTTTGCCCAACGAATATTTATGCTGATTCTTATAGACTTTGTGACGCTGAACACGATTATGGAGTCCGTTTGTCTCGATGCGACTCCATGTTTGAGAAAAAAATTAAATTTTTAACTTTCAGAATTTGTTGTATTTTAACCATAAGAGTTATTAAAAAAATTTGATATGGAATGATTCTATAAACCCTCCCGAATATAACGGTGCGTATTACTTTAATGTTATAAACATTTAAACATGTTTAAACAATGGTTAAAGGGAAAACGACGCCCAAAATGCCTCAACTTTTGAGGATATTTTCCTGTCTTAAAAACTAGACGCCGAGTAGGAATTCGAATTGCAGAAGGCGATAGAACAGACCTTTTTCTTGAGAAAACCATAATTGAATGTTCCAACACAAGTTTTGTATTCGGCTGAGAAATTATAATATTATATTTCCGCAAGACACAAGGTACCGCCACTGATTCTCAGCGCAGCCGTTTCCACCGCGCTGGCATTATAGTTTGCTTTACAAGTATACCTTTATTCTTTATGAGTTATTATACGTAGCTTGCTTTACAAATACATTTTATGTTTATGAGTTATGTTTTGACAATAACGCTGCATTATAAAAAGGTTTATATTTGTAACAGTCGGTTATATAAATAAACAACATTGTTCAATTGCATTTAGAATGTTAAGATTAATTCTACGAGCAACAGAAGCCATTATTTCCACTTCTCTAGCCAAGAAGTACGACGGCCGCCACGTGTTGTCAAAATATACTCTGCAGGATTCTGCGGACAATAACCTACAGTTGTCCGTCTCGAGGGCCCGCTAACAATAAAAAGTCGTTTCGATGTTCACCTCGCCCTCAACCGCCGACGGGTAATTAGTGCTCCGTGATCGGATTCGAGCATTTTCATCCATTAGTACGTATACAATACTTTCGGAGGTGAGATTTAGAAACACCAACTACCACTCTTTTTGGGGGCTACTTGGTATCCTTACAGTGGTATCAACCCTTAGCGAGCAGTCGTGCGTCTGCTCTCAGTCACCAAAGCACTTTCACCGTTGCCATCGTAAGTCTACTCTCAACCAACATAGCAAAGAATCAACACATTTCTGAGGTATATATAATTCTTACTAAGATTTTACTAGTTTTGTTTTAAGTGCGATTACACATTTTGTTTTTAATGAAATATGACAGCAAGGGGTTAGTGAAAAGTACTAAAAGCGAAATAAAGTATATCTTTTGGCACAAAAGTTTTGTTACGGATGCACTCCTCACGAGTTAACATCTGCTCGTGTTTTATAGGTGACAAGTCTGGAGTGAGCGCATATTTTAAAACAGGCTCACCGGAAGTGGCCCCCGCACGGAGGTTTTGTAGTTTGAATTGAATGAAGGCCGACTTACCTTACTCTAATGATTTTATTACACTTTGTACAGTGGATATTACAAACTATCCGGCTCGAAGGACCAATGTTACGATAGAGCTCACTTAGATCCTGCTCGAAGGACCAATGTCCCAAGTGTTACAATAATTTAATAGTGAAGACTAGATACGTCCGGATCTTACAAGGGAACCTCCCGAGGTGCCAACCGCAGATTTTGATGAAACTCAAGTATGAATAAGTAGTACCCGTAAAAATATTCCATATCTATTTATTTTTTATCGGCAGTCGTCCACGTTAAAAGGGTGAAAACCGCCTCCAAAGTTAGGGTGGTAAAGCATATTTCGTTGAATATTTCGGAAACTATGAGAGATAGAGATCCTTTTTATAACGAATTTTACGGTATCAATTTTTTCCAAGAATCTCCATTTGTTTAAAGAATATGCAAAAAAATTACATATTTTTCAGAGTTTTACCAATTAAATGTGTATAAATCTTCTTCAGTATTTTTTTTTAACTGCATATCCGCTACTAAATTGCGGATAAATAGGAATTTCGGTTTTCTCATCAGAAAAAAGGTTATTACACTTAAGATGGTGCCCTTCGACGCTCGAAATACTAGAGTGCCTACACGAGGCGAACTTCTACATACCGTGGCGGCCTTGGCATGCCCCACCATAGCCACCCGTGGCCATGCGTCACACAACACCCGAATATTGTATCGTGTAAAAATAACCGAAAATTTACTTTTGTCAGGAATGAATGTTTACTGGTAAAATCAACTCACTTACGAACTACCAAGTGATTATGAACAAGGAACGACTCGTGTAGGGACTCTATTTCGCGCGTCGAACGATAATATTTCACGTGTAATAACGTTTCTGTTGATAAAAAAATCGAAATTTCAATTTATCTGTAATTTTGTAGTATACATGTAGTTTTCTTAAAAAGATACTCAAGAAGATTTATTGACATTAAATTTGTAAAACAGTTTAAAATATGATATTTGCTTGCATATTGTTTAAACAAATAGAGATTCTTGGAAAAAAATGATACCGTTAAATTCGTCATAAAAATGCGCTAATTTCGTAAATTTACGAAATCACTCTATCTCTCACAGTTTCCGAGATATTCAACGAAATATACCGTACTACCCTAACTTTGGGGGCGGTTTTAACCCTTTTAACGTGGATGATTGCCGATAAAAAAAATAGATATCGAATATTTTTACTAGTACTACATCATACTTGAGTTTCATCAAAATCTGTGATTGGCACCTCGGGAGGTTCTCTTGTTAGTCTCGCGGACGAAGCTTCTACCGAGAGCACTAGATGTTATTTGGTTCTTGAATTGGAGAAGACTAAATTCTTTGAAGCGCGTGAAGACACGCTTCCGTCATGATTTGGCGGGGGCGGTCACTACTGCGAAGCGGGTATGTTGCTGATTGGGAGACTCTTTAGCTAAGGAATATTAATTTTCTCATTGGTAGGCAAAGAAATCGTCCTTTGCCTATTGGCGAAGAGCCTCCCTTGGCGATCGGCGGAACCGGAAAAACCCAGTTCGCGTGACGGAAAAGTCCCCGGTCAATACTTCTTGCGGGACGAGACTTTTCCTGAAGAAGTTTGTCTCTATAATGTAGGGTTTGTTTGTGACAAGCACTTTTATATTCAATAAGTCGTATAATCTTGAATTTGAGAATGCAGTTGAACAATATTGCTTATTGACATGATGAAATTTTACAAATCCCCTTGTTTGTTTAACACTTAACGGACGGGTCACGTAAATTTACGTTTTTCCATTGTGACTTCCTAGGACGGGCCACGTTTTCGCTTGAATTTTTAGTACGCTGCGTTATTTTTCATTTTATGCACATTGTGTTATTTTTTCTTGGTACCATTAGTTACAGTACTATCTGTCTGTTGATCCTACTGCGCAGTTTTGCTTTTTAGGTAGTAATTTTAAGTAATTTTTAAGGAGACCCATCTCCGCTGCATTTGTCAACCATAATTACGCGCAAGTCGTTACCTTGTAATAATAGAACACTCCGTAAGATATAAAAAAAAAATAACTCTGCAGAAGCACACTATCTGTGTGGTTAGCAGTATATATACGTATATCTTATTTTTTTATAATGTGCACGTAGCTCGAGTTACTTGAGGAAAATTTGTACAAGGATTTCCTCGTAGTGCGTCTGAAACTATACGCGGACCATAAATCCTTCAACAGAACCCGTTGTTTTTATTCAACGCTGAAAATACGACTTGAATTATTAAAGTTCGTATACTTATTCGTTGCTATAAATATTGCGGTTCTTTATGCCGAGTGTCCGGTTAATATAAGAATATGGTTTGCGGTAATTTCGTGGTTTTAACCTACCTCGTAAAGCGAGTACTTTTACTGTTCTCCTTTATTAGGTTCTTGTATCACGGTTAACTTTAACCCCATGATATTCACTGAGAAGTGCAATTCTCGCCTTTCGACTTCCTGTTTTCCAGTTTTCGACGTTGATCCCTGTCCCTCTCTCAATATATAGCGTATGAATTTTTGAAGCCTCGTTGTTGTTGCGTTACATTTTTAACACACTTTTTGACAGAGTAGTTGTTAAATTTTTAAAGACATCGCTTCCACTTTTGAAAAAAGTAACAAGTTATAAGCCTATGTGCTTAGAAAATAAATTTGTTCATCTCTATTGAGGTACTGTACACGAAACATTTGAGAAACAAATTATTTAATTAAAAAGGATATTCTTCTTGCCCTTAGAGTCAAAAAGAATTTTATGTTTAGTTTTCAAATAGTAATAATAAAAAATTGTTAAATTTGCAAAGTCGTTAATTTCTCTTAAGATTCTCTTAATTTTTCGTAATTTCTCTCTAAATAAATCTTAATTTCTAACGGGATAATAAACAGATTAATAGGTAATGAGTTCATTAATTACGCATGCCTACGTAATGCGTGTATATATGATATGACACCCCATGTTTGTCTGAATTTCATTTTGCCGATGTTATTACAATGTCAGCATTATTTTTGATGAATGTATTAAGTAGTGCGCTATATTTAAGCAATTATAATAAATAAATCTATGATTTTTTAATAAAGTAGTATTTAACACTCGATGAAAACTTTCTGAGAACAAATTCTAGCGTTAGCGTAACTCGGTATACTCTGTAAGAGATGTGATAATTGAAAAGAGTTCATTAAAGTTTATACTTTTTGAAATAGTATACTTAGTGCATAAATAATTACTAATTTAGGTTCAATTTTTAGTCTTAACTATTACTGTGAGTTCCTATTATTTATACCCATAAAACATAACGAATATTAAAGGACAACCCTCATTTCCTGGTATAAGTTAGTAAAGTTTGTAAAGTAAGTCCTTGTAAAAGTTTTCTTTTTCTGCAATGCTCCCTTTATAATACGACTTCTGACAAAGAAATTTAAGTAACGCGGAAATACAAAAAATTATGAAACTTTTCGCACAAGGGATGTAATTTATGCATAATGCAAACCTATTTCTTCTTCCTATCATAATTAGATTTTAAAGAGTGTAGTCATCCTTTGAAGAAAATGCAACACTTTTTTTATGATGAGACATTCCGAACTGGCTCCTCTCAGGAAGAATGGCAGAAGGTTCCGAAAAATTATAACCACATTTCATACTATTTTTTCTCATTCAAAAATCATTCAAAAATCATTTTTGAGAATAATATGTATTATTCTATTATATTGGGTTGGCAACTAAGTGATTGCGGATTTTGACGATAGATGGTTTTGGCATTTCTTTTTGTTTCGTGAACATGTTCAAAGCACCTAATCTATAGTTTTCTCGTTGTTTGGACTTCCACCTTTCATTAGAAAAAAAATCGTATCGATGAGTCATTTAGTTTCGTTTTTATCCCAATTTGAAAATGGAAGAACAAAACGCACATTTCAGATATACTTTATTGTATTATTTCTGAAAAAGGAACGCATCGCAAGCATTCAAGAAGTTATGTGCCGTATATGGGAATAAAGCCTTGAAAGATAGGCAGTGTCAAAATTGGTTTGTCAACTTTTTTTCGGGTGGTTTTGCTCTCCAAAATACGCAACGATCTATCCGTCCAGTTAGAGTTGATGAGTGTCATATCAAGGCTATTATCGATTCAAATCGTCATAGTACAACACGTGAGGTTGCAGAGAAGCTCAATGTATCGCATACATGCATTCAACAAGAATTAAAACAGCTTAACTATGTTAAAAAACTCGATTTATGGGCCCCTCATCAGCTTAAAGAAATTCCTTCTTATATAAAATACGCAATCACTTATTGTTAAAATTAAAATGCTACACCATTTTAGAGGGGTGATTTCATGTCATACAATCAAAGTATGACACGAAGTGCAAAGTCAACTGTGTTGAACATGAATTATTATATTTATACATGCACTTTTCTAAGTTTTTAATTCTCACGTTTCTTGATTTCTCTTCGGTGTATCTTAAAGTAGTTAAAATATAATATAATAAGTTGCTCACCAAAGTATCATAATTGTGCTACACAAAAATTCAATAAAATCGACAAATTGATAAGCATTAGCAAACAGTAACTTATTTTGATAAAAATTCCTTTTCCTACGGACACTGAGAGCAATTCATTGCTACACTGATTTGATTACACTTCATTCTCATCGTACAGTTCAAGCATCAACGCTTATTAGAAACATTTCGAATTACCTCCGAAATACGATAAAGATCAAAGATGAAATCATAATAAAACCGTTATTAAGCCATGAACCCCAATTAAACGCGGCATTAAAATAAAAACCGGGTATTTTTAATTCCTGCGTTTCATAACGTACTTTGAAAACCAATTCAATCATAATAACCAAGGGGGACAAAAAGTTACTGCATACTCGAAGCGCCTCTCCCTCTCGCAATTTCCCCGAAAATTGTTTCGAAAAAGTGGTATGTGGTACATCGTTATTCTAATTAACTCGGTGCAGTAGCGTACTTGTTTAACAGAGTAACGCAATTTTCGGTACATTTCGATGAAATTCTCCTGGTATATTCTGTCCAGCATCACTATGGCCTACGTTTCCTCGCGACCTCACCACGCGGGCGAACGAGGTTATGTAATTGTAGATAATTACCTTCCAAGTGGACATCGACAGTCTCCTAATTCATTATCGGCGATAGTCGTCCAGTTTTACGAGTCCGGCCGGTCGAATGAAAATGGAGTCGGAAAGAGTTCACGAAATCGCCGGGCAAGAGGACGAAAGGTCAATCAGAAATCCGGACCCGATGGAGGGCGAATTGCGGGGGTGCACCGGATTAATCGGAATATTCGATGGGACGGGGTGAAAGGGAGACAGTGAATTAGAAACGAAGGTCTAATAGACGGACAGATGGTTTTCAGCAGTTAGCACCCTGAAACGAGTTCAGAAGAGAGCGCGTCTGGCGAATCCGTTCGATTCGCTAATCGGAGGAAAGCAATTAAAAATGTTTAATCGAACGTGAGATGACGCCCCCAAGCTTTTTGTCGTGTGGCCATCTGATTGCATTTCATCTCGGTACCAGTCGGAATATCAGCTGACACATCGCTCTGACTTCGATTTTCTCGTTGTTTCGATAATTAAAAGCCAGTTAGAGTATCGGCTCAGGAAGAAATTTCATTAGCGTTACTATACCTTTGATAAGTTGCGTGTATTTTTTCGCATTTTTTGTTACTTTTGTATTGCACGTTGCTGCGCGTTGCTTTGATCTCTCTTTTGGATTCAGCAGCATCCGTACGTACGTCAGATTTTGGTAGGAGTTTTCAGTTTTTGTATTTGTTATTTTTACAAATTTTACATTTTTGAAGTGAGCGTGGCGCAGACTCTCTGAATTTGTCGGAAAATATGGCGAAGGAAATTTATTAATAGGAATATAAGCTCATTTTTTATAAAATGAAATAATTAGTTTATGTATTCACCAATGTGGAATACACATTGACATCGACGTACTCAGATTAATTAAACTTTATTTATGCTATTTGTTTACATAATTACGTGTGAAATGCATGAATAAATTGAAAAGTATTTAATCAGACTTGTAAACGTGTGTTCTGTTTTCCCTGTATTACAGAGTCTAATCGTTTATTTAAATGAGTTTTATCCTTCAGCTTATATAATTTGATTTTGTGAATTTACATGTTTTTGTAGATCAGCCTAAATATTGTATTACCACTGAAAATTTTGCAATCTAAATGAACAAATGAACGTTTTATTATCAATCACCTCGATACCTTCTTGATCTGCATAAAGTAGTTTAGTACAAAAACAATTTTTCTGTACCCCGCAGGTTTCAATGAACTCGTAAAGATAGAATTTACGATGGAGTAAAATTTTCCTGTAAAAAAAATAATAAGTCTTTCACAAAAAAAAAGAAAAAAAGCATTTTTGAATTTCATCTCGACTTCGCAGAGGAAATTCTTGTACATTGCTTTTCATTACGCAACCAACAGCAAATTAGCGCGTACAAAGCAACGAAATGTTGGTCCCATTTTTAGACTTTTCTCATAGTCCATTGTTCACCTATGCTTCAGTACTATATTGTGTCCAATGAACTGTAGTATTATACTTCGCTTTATCCCACTGTATGACTTCTTAGGAAAGAACGCTGTTTCGTGATTATCCTCCAACGCGAACAAGTTGCATTTTCTGCTCAAAGTTATATAACATCGTTGTAAAGAAGCAATCCATTGACTCGGAATAGATAAAATTTTATACATTGATAATAGAATGAGAGATATCGCAATTCCAGTATCGTTATTGTACATATAGATGTTCAAGAAAGCTAAGTACGTCAATACTTATTGTGGCTTTTCTTCTTTTTGTTCAAAACTATTACGGTTTCAGAATCATTAAGGTTCAGAAAACAGGAATGAGAACCTTTAAAGATGACAGAAAGCGGATTTGAATGCAGTTCCATTATTTGACAATTATACCATTACTAAGAAAAGCAAAACATAATTTCTAACAAAGATAATATAATTAGCAAAGTTATTAAAACCTTATTCATTGATTTCTAATATAGATATAGCACATAGAAAATCTAAAAGTTCACAATTGCAAAAATATGTTCAGGGTCAAAGATTCATAATAAAAACAGATTATTCGACATAAAAAATTCACCATTATCTCATTATATTCGATTTCATTTCAATTTCATTCAAGTCATTTATATTCAGAAATATTTTTCAATCCTAAAACAAATTGAGATTAATATATATGTATATTAATGATATGTATCTACAAATGTACAGTAGTCTTTTCTTCGCAGCATTTCGCTACAAAATGGCATCATAGACCTGGCAGTTCGGAACCTATTTTAAATCATAGGTCCTAGGCGAAATGACAATAACAGATAAAGCTGAGGTATAGAATAAGAAGAAATTTCATAGACATATTATTTTACACGTATGTATAATACGAGCCGTTATCTTTGAAAGTGTTACAAGTCCTTTTCTTTTATGTTGAAAAATTTGAGATTTTGCACAAAAGCTTTCATACTGTGACATGTAACAGTTCAAACTTTTGTACGAAATCATGAGGATATTTCATTCTACTAATTTTGCCATTTGAAATGCGACAAGACGACACTTATGTTTAGCTAAAATTAATTCAAACATACCTTTCTCAAAAATGAATTTATACTACAATGAAAAATAATGGCTTATATAATTGTGACTTGGTTACATGTAACCAAGCTTTAACAAAACTTTAAATTATTTCCATCGAAATGGACGAAAAACATGAGTTGTCGGTATATTCTTTATTTTTCCAGGGCAGATGAGAGAAATTTAAGTGATACTGGAAAGGGAGTTCCCCTCCCGAGAGAAATGTCTTACTGAGCGTTCCATTACACTTAATGTCTCTGTTTCAGCGATCGGAACGACCATCGTCGCATGAAATAAAAGTGCGCTCTGAAACATGTGCATACGCGCGACGCTACGCGCCGTATATCGTTGGTAAAATACGACCGACGTAAAAAAGCTTTGCTTTGACCCGGTGAGTTGCTATTTTGACGACAATAGGAGGAATATCTTATTTAGAAATCTTTTACGAGCAATAGGGAAAACGTGGCCAATGTGCTTGTAAAATATCTGCATTTATTTTGACAGAGGCAACTGTTACAAATGAAATAGGATTTCATGAAATACGATACTGTGCTTTTTGTTTAAATTGCTTTGAAAGTTAATATTATTCATCGTGAAATCTTAAACAGCAAATTGCAATTTATGTTCTTTGTAATAGTTGTTTCATTATTTAAAATATAAAAATCTTAATATAATGTAGCTATTGGCAATTTGATGCAATTTCTAGAATAGATGATATACTTTTACGTGAGCATTCATCAGCTTTTGAAAAAATATCAAAGCTAAGTTTTGATTAATTAGTAGCGAATCTAAGAATTAATTCCTTCATAGCTGCGTTTATTTATATACTATCATTCAAAGAGATGCCGCTTCACGGCAGACTTATGATATTATTTTCTTAAGTGATTAACTTTCAGTTAAATAATCCATTGTATGAATGATTTCACTTCCATGTAATATTATTTTTGAGGATACAGTCCTGGTGTAATCCGAAATTTTCACATGTTAAGTTGTCTATTGTTTCTATTGATTTTTGTTATATATTAAAATGATTGTATTTATCATGGCAGAAGGGCTCGATTATATTCAATCCTGTTATATTTAATTAACAAATTATGTTATGTGCTTATCAAATAAGTGTGAAGTGGTTCAAGTTTATTTCGAGTTTTAACAAATATTATAAAGTCTTAATGATAAATAATTATTCGAGTTTGTGGTATAAACGCTTAGTATATAATGTATAATAATTTTACATTCAGATGGAATATTAACTTTATAACGAAATGCTAAACGATCATTTGACTGCAAACAGTTAACTTTATTAATTTATTATCGATTTGTTGCAAACTAACGCAAAAGCTATACCTTTCCGAGGAAATTTCTAACTAGCTTAACTTTAAGCATTTAAGCTTCCCTTTACTCGAAATCCCCTTTTAATCGTTTTCGTTTCTCCTCGCATAGACTAATTAGGTTATGCGTACCTATATTTATTCTTTTTCCATTTTCTGTGAAAATATAACTCTTTAAATTTATTAGAACAGATTCAACAAATTTTACTGGATCGGCCCTAATTATATTATGTGTTTAGATTGATTTTTCTATTCTGTTTTATTAATTAGTCAAGATCCGAGAGATATAGGAGGATGCCTTCAGCATGCGATGAAATCCATGGCTCTCAAGAGAGATTTAATAACAGTTACAGATTAGAGTGAATGAGAATAAGTATAAGAAAAGTAAATATCAGACATGTGCAAAACTTGCGTTACTCCAACAAACTAGTAAAATAAACATTACAGGATTGGATAAGGATAATTCACTGCTGCAAATATAATATGTTGATGTAACTGAAAAAGTTGTTAAAAGTATCTGCATAAATATACTGAAAACAACTGAATCATATCTAAACGAGAAAACAATTCAAATGTTTGGATTATAAATAAAATAAAGGGTATAGCAGGATAAGGGGGTCAAAAGTGCCCTTGAACCGATTTCAACGGGGGAGATGTCATTCGATAGGGAATTCTCTGCGACCATTGTGTACCAAATTTTAACTCTGTATGTTGACTGTAAGGGTAGTTATGGGGTAAATTCAAAAAACAGGCTTTTTGGCCTTTTTCACCTATTTATTGAGGTGCAAAAAATTCAAAAAAATTCTGTCATAATTTGAACGCGCCGATACATGTTTGAAATTTTTTTTTCAGATGTTTCCATTGAAAATCCTAAGTGCCAAACGTGCACAAACTAAAAAAAAGGGGAAAAAATATATATCGTATCGAAATCTTCGAGGTACAACGTTTTACTTTTTACAGTAACAAATTGATACCCATGATTGTTATCCTCAATTTTTTTCAGATTTCTAAACCACCTGCGCCATAGTGAAAAAAATCAAAAACTGATTTTACAGACGCATTTCGATCTGAAACGTAAAGACTAGTTGTTACTTTTGCATAATTTTGATAGAGTATTATATATATAGGAATGGGCGGTGCAGAGGTATGTGATGAACGTTACACCGATTCTATTATATTTCTACGTTAATATATTTAAAAAAATGAATATAAAAAGGAATGATTAACAATACAATTCGCATTGGAAACACTTCTCGTTCACTCGATCGTTCGTCGTCGACTGATCTTCAGTCACTCACGCAACACTCTCCCATTCTTACATGCATTCTTTCATCTGTTCCAACTCCAACGATACTGTTTCACCACACACACGATCCACTCATGCACAGACTCCTACACATATACGGGTATTCTTTAACATTTTGTAACAAATAAATTGAGGAAATATTAGCTTATTGTGATATATTGTGGGATTGGTGGTTGTTAATTAGTCGGCTAAGATCGGAAGGTCGCGAATCGTGTTTGACTTTAAACTTAAAATATACTAATCGTCTCCGTTCGTCTCCGTACTCCGTGTATCTCAAAACTGTCTCCGTGCGTATTCCAAACTGTCCCCGTCTCCGTGTGTCTCTAAAAACTGTCCTTTCGTTTCGTCCGTCGTGTCTATTTATTACTCGTTCGTCTGTCTCTGTCACTCGAGGAAAAACGGCACCTCCGCCCTAGTGCACGAGCACCCTGGCCGCTGGGCCTCACCCCCGGGAAATTCCCGGGCCTGCCGGCCTCGTGCACTCTCCCTTGCGTACCGTTTTGCCTCGAGACGTCCGTACCAGTCGCCGTATGTCACCGTTAGTCCGTATCGTCGTCTACCTGTCCTTACTTTTCTACATCTACAGTGTGTCCGAAAATTCCCGATACTACAATCGGCCCCCCTAAAAAAAAGATATCTGCCCTCAGATATCCGCGCCGGAATCCTCGTCGAAGAAATCTTCATTTTCTCCGTCAAGCCACTGCTTCTCTCCCCGGCTGTCGGCTGCAGTGGAAGTTGTACGCCGTCCCTCGTTCTCGCCTTCCTTTCGCACCACGTACTGGTCGTTGCGCAATACTCGGGCCACCCGACCGGGATCCAAGTACTTCGGGCACGATTTGAGATCGGGCCCCTCCTGCGATCTCCTGATAATCCCGGAATCACCGTCTGCATATTGTACGGCCTTTTCCCGTCTCCTGTCGAAATCCTTCTCGTTCTGCTCCTGGACTTTTCGCATTTTCCCCTTTGCTTCGTTCCGCGCCTCGTCACGGTCCTCCTGAAAAATTACCTCCCACTCTCTCTCGACTCTGCGCCTTACCTCCGTGTCGCTCTTTATTTCCGGCCCAAAACTCCGATTTGGAGTTCCACCCAGGTATTTTTGGGCCGTTCCTCCATGCCGGTACCATCCCTCCGGGCGCGTTGTAGACGGCTTTGTTGAAAGCGGTCTTACCGTCTGGTTGACCCCCGCTACCTGCCAGTTTCCTCTCGGCACCACGGTCGTGACAAGGACATGCCGAACGCCTTCTCCCCTCCTGACCCGCTCGTCTTCTTTCCGCATCCTTCTTCCATCTTCCTTTTTCCGGATCGTCTCCTCTTCTTCTTCCCGTCTCCTTTCCTCTTCTTCCCTTTTAACACCGCCCGCTTCTGCCTTTTTAAAACTCTCTTTCTCCTTCTTAACTTTCTCCTCTGCTCTCCGTACTCTCTCCTCTTCTCTCCGTACTTTCTCTTCTTCTCTCCGTACTCTCTCCTCTTCTCTCCGTATTCTCTCCTCTTCCCTCCGTATTCTCTCCTCTTCTTCTTTTTTAAGTTTCTCCTGTTCTCTCCGTACTCTCTCTTCTTCTCTCCGTATTCTGTCTTCTTCTCTCCGTATTATTTCTTCTTCCCTCCGTATTCTGTCCTCTTCTCTTCGTATTCTTTCCGCTTCTTCTTTTTTAATTCTCTCCTGGTCTTCCCTCATAATTCTTTCTTCTTTCTCCTTTTTAATTCTTTTCTCCATCTCTTCTCTGATTTTCTTCTCCTTCAGCTGCTTCCGTCTTTCTTCTTTCTCCGTTTCAAATCTTTCCTCAAACTCTCTCCGTTGCATCCTATCGGCAATTATTTCCACGTTGTAGACGCTCCTATCCTCTCGTTTAGGGCATCTCGGCGAAATATGACCGTATTCGTTACAATTGTAACATTTCGTTCCCTCCGTGACCTTCGGGCACGACGTCCTCAAATGCTCCGGAGATCCACAGTTGTAGCATCGTCTGGTACCGTCATTCGTCGCCGTTCTCCGTTCTCCCGCATTTGCAATCGGTTTCTTCTTCCTCGTATTCCTCGTATTCTCTTTCATCCTCTCGTACAGCTCGAGCTTTTCTCGTAGCCCCCGCAGACTCGAGGCACCGTAAAGAATGGCCTTACAAAATTCGTCGTCTTCGATCCCATCGATGACGTACTGGATCACAGCCTCAGTTTCAACGTTGGCCTGCGACGCAATTTCAGCCATCCTGTAAACGTACTGTTTGTACGTTTCGCCGTCGTTCTTCTTCGTCCGAGCCAACTCCGTATGAACCCTGTGGCTGTTCACTGCTTGTCCGAATTCGGATAGCAGCGACTTTTTAAGCCGAATCCACGTCTTCGCGCAATTTTCGTAGCTGACAAACAGCTTCGCCGATCCACGCAGAAGTTTTCGAGCATATACGATCTTCTGTTGCTCGCTCCACTCGTACGTTTCCGCATTTTCTTCAAACTCCTGCAGCCAGCGCTTTACGCTCCGTCCGTCGTCGCCGCTGAAAGTGCTCAACGTATCCTCGATCTCCCGGAACGTTACCCCGTAGTTCGGCCGCCTCGTGCATCCTGCGACGGCCCTTGCGCGTCCCCGCGCTGAGCCTGCAATCTCTTCTTCGCCGTCGTCTTCCTCGTCGTCGCTCTCGTCGATTCGCACCGCGTTCCTCGTTAAAGCCGCGTTCAAACGGCACCGTAGCTCCTCTGCTTTTCCACTCGCAGACAACCCTTTCTTCGTGAGCTCTGCTCTCAATTCGGCGACTTTCATTTTATCTACGTTCCGTACGTCACTTAGGACGTCACCAGTCACCCCCGATCGTCTTTCGTCACCACTCACGCCCGATCTTCCTTCGTCAGCACTCATGGTCACGAATCACCGTTCAAACACAATTCACAAAGTTCTCGATCCGCTGTCTTGCCAATCCCGGACGAGCCCCCAAAATTATGTGGGATTGGTGGTTGTTAATTAGTCGGCTAAGATCGGAAGGTCGCGAATCGTGTTTGACTTTAAACTTAAAATATACTAATCGTCTCCGTTCGTCTCCGTACTCCGTGTATATCGTAACTGTCCGTCTCCGTGTATCTCAAAACTGTCTCCGTGCGTATTCCAAACTGTCCCCGTCTCCGTGTGTCTCTAAAAACTGTCTTTTCGTTTCGTCCGTCGTGTCTATTTATTACTCGTTCGTCTGTCTCTGTCACTCGAGGAAAAACGGCACCTCCGCCCTAGTGCACGAGCACCCTGGCCGCTGGGCCTCACCCCCGGGAAATTCCCGGGCCTGCCGGCCTCGTGCACTCTCCCTTGCGTACCGTTTTGCCTCGAGACGTCCGTACCAGTCGCCGTATGTCACCGTTAGTCCGTATCGTCGTCTACCTGTCCTTACTTTTCTACATCTACAGTGTGTCCGAAAATTCCCGATACTACAATATAAAAATATATATTTGGTATTAAAGAAACAGTATTTATACCTTGATATGTTGCTGCAGAGGTGATGTCTAATGGAATCAAAAGTAAATTCTATTTGCTGAGCCCTACCAGTTAAGTCAGGCAATTTCTTATTTGGCAGAGTTAATCGACGAGGAATATAACATTAATCTTCAATGTTTAAACGAACCAAATAATATCGTGAAATGCCTTGTTCGATCACGTCATACTGACAGTAAAAATTACCTTACATTAGTTTTATAGAGTGTATCCTGAATTTCATAGGAGTCTCACGCATTAAGCGTTATTGCTGCTAATATGCGAATGGTAAACGTACCATAGGTTGTTGTTCACATGTAGCAGCAATAATATACTATATCACATGCATGATATCTGTCGACAATTGTTAGGCCTTCAGAGATTCTCAAAACAATATTTAACAAAAATGGAGTGGTGTCAGTTATTAATGAAGATAGTGACGAGGATTGAATCCACATGAAGTATGCTTCGATTGCTAATCATCAAATTGTTAAGATAAGTATTTTTACACTCAAACTAATTGACTCTAAAGTAAAAGAACTAATAACTAATTATATAACTTATTATAGAAGGCGCATGTTGAGAGTAAGACTATAAAACCAAGCCGTAAATACTGAACATTACACACCATCTTTGTCTCAACTTATCATGGTATAAAACTCTGTTTCTTTAAAACCAAATATATATTTTTATATATCACAATAAGTTAATATTTCCTCAATTTATTTGTTAAAAATGTTAAAGAATACCCTTAACCATAGAGCAAGAGATTTGCTTGGGAGATTCGGCGAAACAATAGACATTCTCCATAATTATTTTTGTAGAAGTCCGTATATATGTATATCTTAGCGTGAATAGATAAATAAAGTATACACTTGAACTCAAAGAAACATGTAAAACTGTATTTTTTTAAATATATTTTATGAACAACATAAGGAAACGAAGATTATTGATTTAATACATAACAAAAACATCACAGACAAGGCCTACTACAATATTTCAGTGCCTTGCTTCTTTTGTCGTTTCGCGCCAGATTCAACTCTCCAACAATTTTCTACACAATATATATTTTTTAAGCATTTGCGAATAGTTTAAAAACATGTTGAAATGATTATTGATTATTTTTATGCAGTTGCGGAAAAGAAAAAAAATTAAACCTCGTCGGACTTGAACTCGCGACAAAAAGTGCATAACGATTCCAGAGCAGACACTCTATCCGCGTCGTCACCGCTGCTGTTGAATGTATGTCCAAAATCCTAGTAGATAACCGAACACACAGCTTACAGATAAGTGAATTACCTGAATTTTTTCCATTCTCATGCAATTGTCTCGAATGGAGAAACATTGAAAATCACAAAATGAACATACTGTATTAAAAGTATGCAAAAATAACAACTAGTCTTTACGTTTCAGATCGAAATGCGTCGGAACCTTAGAGCGTTGTATGTACTGTTCGTACTGTCCCCGAAAACAATGCTGTTCACCAAGTAATTCTTTGCGGTTGTTGTACAACGAGGTGCACGTAGAAATTGCGTACTCTATGAAGAATGAGCCAATGCCGATTTGCATTTTACGGATTTTGAATACTGATCTGAAGACTAAATTGACCATTCCAACGATTCGTTCACCGGGAAATGCATCACTAATGTTAAATTACGTCTTTCCACTTGTAACATTGGATCTGCTGTTCATGAAATTCTTTAACGATGACTGTCCCGATAAAACAAAAAGAGATGGGACTGATAATAAAATTTGTCGAAGCAGTTCGATAGCCTCGAACGCGGATATGTTTTATCCGGCAGCGTTCACACGTTTCACATGCTTGCGAGCGACTTCGTTCCGTAAGAAAAGAAATGCGAATCGTCGCTCGGCAATTGTTTCTCTAGATCCATGCGGATCGCTACTTCTCGGTTCGACGATCGGAACGTGTGGACGCGCGACGCACAGCCTCTAGTTCAATCCTTAACCGGACCTCGGGTATATATCTACTAATGACAATATATCGGCTTAGACTATAAGTTCTTAATACTATTCTGGTTTATACCCATCATTAAAATTAATGCACGTTAATCGTCTATAGGCCTGGGTAACTTTGAAATAACACAAGACAAATCTAAGATTTTATTCTTCAAGATCATGAATGAAGATCATTCAGTCCTTAAAGATCATGAAATTCTTTACAATTCAATGTTTCAAAATCAAGTTAAATATATCATTTATAACAGTATTTTTATCATTTTCTAGTGTGCTATCGTGCAACTGATCTTCAGATTCCACAGAAAATTCGGGCTATAGAGGGTTAAATAGCCGAGGGGAACTTATTCAGTTATCGTAGCTCAGAGAAGTAATGTTACCAGAAATATCACGTTTTTGGCACACCCTCGAATATTAGCGGAATTATCGAAATCGTTTAAAATAAATTATGGTTTAAACATTGATATATGTAGTATCGAGAATTGAGATATGGCCTCATCGCGACCGTCTAGGCTGTTTAGTCTAGGCGGCTGTTTATAAGACACGTGTGTGGAGGCCTTTTGATCCCTATGCTAAGGAATGCATGTGTGTACGTATGAATGAGTGCACGGATGTATGAGTACGAACGAATAATTAAGCGGAGCGAATGCCTTTTAGTTCTTTATAAGCCACGATACGAGACAGTTCAAAGTTATATTCATTTTGTATTACCATTTAGTATATAGTTTTAGTTAATAAACTTAGTTTTACATTATATTTTAACACCTAGTATAACCAATCCCACATATATTTCTAGAATGAACGGTATCTAAACGATTTGCTATTGGATATTAATTATATAGGTATGCGAAGACTCATTTTTTTTTGTACAAATGCAGATTCCTATAAATTGAATTAAGAATTGTTGGTACATTGAAAATGTTCGTGTGCCTCTTTAGAAATAGTCTTCAATCTATTCCGCTTTAGAATAATTTCTTCGAAATATGTTTCTGTTGTTTTTATTTTCCTATGATTTTAAAATTGGTTATTTTTTTAAGAAGGGCAAAAAAATAGTCTGTACAGTAGACTCCCTATATGTGTTTGTATTGGGCTGGTCAGAAAGTTCGTTCACTTTTTAGACTAATCGTAATCAATATTTTTCGAAAATAATGTCATTTTAATCTCTGCTATATTGCCCCTCTTGTTTTAGCACCTTTTGCCATATTTCGCGTAGTTTCATTATTCCCCATTCGTACAAGTATTGGGACTCATCCGCAAAAAACTTATTGAGGTTACATTTTATAGAAATACATGTATGTGGATTCTGGCGGTTGATTCTTATAACTCCGAGATCGTTTCTTTCGATAAATGATCCATTTCTTATCTCCCGTTACGACTCTCTTAGCAAATGGATAGTTTTCCCCACGCTCTGAATGGAATATCTTTCAAAAGCGAGGACACTATAAAATGTCACCTAATTAATATTTTTGCGGATAAGTCCGAAGACTTCTAGGGACGGGAAATAATGAAACTACGCGAAAGATGGAAGAAGGTGGTAGATCAATTGGGTCAATATATCACAGATTAAAATTTCAATGATTTCGAAAAATATAGTTTGCAAATATAACGAACTTTTTGATCAACCCAATATATCATGGTAAAAGACGCTCGTGTAAAACTGTAAAAAAATGAGACAGATGTTGCGTTTTTATTACGTTTTAGCTTCAATAATTAAGATAACCAACATCCAAAAGCAGATGGTCATTGGAACATAATTATCGATAGCTCCGACAGCGAATAAATGTCCGAAAAAGTATAACTGCTTCTTTTATTTAAGCAAAATGAATAACGAAATATGTTTAATTTCAATATTTGTTCGTTTTGAAGAGAAATGAAAAACATTTTGTCTTATATGTTAAATATTTAATTTACATATTCGTTAAGTATGGGTATAAGTGGATGTTTATATATAAGTAAAGCTCTGATAAAGTCAACATTTCTTCTGGAAAAAAAGCAATTGTTATTCAACGGCCATATAAATCTTTGTCATGCAGTGTCTTAAGCCTGATTATTAAAGAAAGTTATTTTAAATATAACAAATAAGTTAATCGCTGTGGCCTGCTGTGTGCCTGCTGTGAACAGCTCCTGTATTTGTATCTGTATAATTTAATTCTAAGTGACTCGTACAACATGGAACGTATCTACCGTGTTATAGGGGGGTGTACTGTATTTATATCAGAAAAGCATTTTTAACGACAAGTACAAATAATGCGAACAAAGTATTTCATAAGAAATTATACCTTGATATGTAAAGACTGCACTCAATATGTGATATTATTTTTGTATATTATTATTTAAGCATCTACTAATATGATTACTATATGCTTATATAGTTTATATAGAAATATTAATTAAAAGTTATGAAGGTCGTTGTTTACATCATGTGCGTTATTGATTTGATTTTGTAACTCTCGTTTGATATTATAAATAAAGAATTGTTCTTTCACAATCAACAACTATATGGTTCGGTGATATAAAGTTGTAGTAATCAAATGACACTTAAAAGTATTTAACACAGCTGTGGTACAGAAATCACTAAAAATAAGAGAAAATGTACTGAATGAAATCGGATTAACTCTGTTAATGTTTAGCAGCATAAATAAACCGTTAGTTAAGTGAAACTGTGAACAAATAAGGGAAAGTGAAAATATAACATATGAAATTCGAGGTTGCTTTCAGCTATATTATCAATTTAGAATAGTGAATATAAGCGGAAAATCAACCGTCACGTATCGGCGGAAATGAAATATTGGAAAAAATAACTGCACGGTAGCATAAAGTACCAGTTAAAGAGAAAATGAGAAAAGCCCCTGTAATGTCTTTTTGTGAGACGCGCAGAGTCATTGGCATACAGGTGACAGAAATTTTCGTTCCCATTTTAAAATTCCATTTTCCAAGCTATTCCAGGGCTTCAGAACAGCGACCGCTGACGATATAATGGCACGACTCTACGTCAAATAAAATTGCGGGACGAGATACGGTTAAAAATCTGCAAACTGCACGTATGTGACGTTCATAACGCAGAGATGTCCGCGAGTAAACGCTGCCGGTAATCGTTTTTATTTTAATTTATTTCCCGTTTTAGTCCATAGCCGAAAGTACTCTCGGTCGTCGCAAAAATTGTCATCGTTCAATTATAGCAATATATACAATATATAGCAATATAACAATTTTAAGGATAATCGTCCGATTCGATGCGATAACCATTATTCGCGTATTTTCTGACAAAAAGTTGTGAATAAAAATCGGAAGATATTAATATATCTTTTTTGTGAAATTGCGAAATTCTCAGTTATATTCCACATTGATGTGATGCATTTTGAAGGTGAAAAGTTTAACTTCATAAATGCTACGTGAAAGATTGGAGTCCATTCTAATCAAATATTTGGCACTATTAATTGTAACTACAGGGTCTGAAATTATTAAAGTTCTTGTCATGTAGTATTTCTCTTTTATAATTTAACAAAGGATTTTTGTATGCACGGTGCATACTTGATGCACGACTGGTGCATACCACTGCTGTTGTTTGCAAAAGTAAAATCGAGAAATTGTATTATGCAACGCGAGTTAGAAAAGCAAGATATATTAAAGTATGGACATTTTTTTTTATTAAAGCACAATTATTAAATGAAGAGTAGCAAGTAAGTATAAGTGAGTATATGCAAGAAAAAATGTAGAAAAATTCGAAAGCTACATTTCGTTTTATTCGGTTTGTAATTACTGGACATAATCTCGAACGCTTGGTTTATATTTATAAGAATTTATGTATGTAGTTGCTAATAACCGAAAAATACAATTTTATTTTACATTTATATGTTCTTACTTTCCAATGGTTTACATTAACCTTTTTCAAATATATCTAAATATATCCTAATGTAATAGATATATAAAGATGCAAATTTTATTTTATAACACTTATTATTATTTATAGAATATCTTCTTATTAATATTGATAAAATGTGGAGCAACAAATGATTTCTTTTGGTAGTTATAATGTTAGTATTTTCATGCATAAATCATTATTTTTAACAGAGATAACTTTGTGACAACCGCTGGGGCAAACTTGCTTAATTCGTATCAATAACAACAAATTGACACAAGTGACTGAAAAGTGGATGGAAAAATATGTAATTGAAATAGTCAAATCTTTATTGGTAAAGTTAACATTTAAATTGGCCAAACGAACAAAAAAACACATTTTTCTAAAGTAAAATAAAATATTTTCAAAAATTTTAAAAAGATACGATTTGAGATGATAAAGCATAAATGGTACTGTGATATTCCGAAATCATACTCTCGCTCCAATCGCCACTGCACAAGGAGTATGTAATATCAACATTTTTTTGGAAATAAAATACGCACGTTGAATTTCTGAATATAGCTTCTAATTTTCAAAGAGTGTTGTAGTTTATGTTTTTAACGCAATTTGTAAGCATATCCGTTGTTTTATGTTTAAACTATAAGCATAATTACGATAGGCGGTATTAGAAATAAATTAAACTAATATACAACAAAATTAATCATTGCTAATTTGCAGCAATACCAATTAAGATTACGTTTATGGTACGAAATTTTGCGTAGGGTCGACTGCGAATTGCATATGATTATTTAAAGGTGTTAAAGCCCGCAGCGTAGCAAATCCATAATGAATAACATCACAAAGAAATATAGTTTCATAGAATAAAAAGTTTTTCAATTCACGTTTTATAGATTTCGCATAAAATCCTTATAAAAAACGTGAAGTTTATTTAAAGAGTGAACAAACTTTACTTTATTCAATAAAATTACGTTGAATTACAATAACCACAAACTAAGCATATTGAAATGCTCCTATCAACAGTAATACTGCTATTTACCGGTAAATTGAAATATATGTGTGGTATCGAGAATCGAGGTATGGCCTCGTCGCGACCGCGTAGGCCAGTGCTAGGCAAACACATTAGTTAAAAGAGCCAAAAATCAGCAGTAGAACGATTAAAATTTTGTTGAGAGCCAAATTTATTTTCAAGAACCTGTCAAGAACCATGTTTTCCGGAGTCGGTTTAAACTAGCTACTAAACATTTAATATAACCAGATATAATAATAATATTATTATCTAGGCTGTTTAGTTTAGGCGGCTGTTTATAAGATACGTGCTGCGGATTCCCTACGATCCCTATGTCAAGGAACGCATGTGTGTACGTATGAATGAGGGCATGATGAGAGGGCCTTTTAGTTCTTCATAAGCGACCAAACGATTCACTTCAGGATTATATTCATTTTGTATTAGCATTTAGTATATAGTTCTAGATAATAAACTTAGTTTTACCTTATATTATAACATCATATGTAACCAATCCCACATATGTATTATATTTTACAAATAAATGTGATGGTATGAATTATGCACAAGTACGATTTAATCAAAATTATATTACTCTCGAAAAGGAAAGAGATATCGTAAATAACACGTTACAATTTTCAATATTAGCTTATGTAAAAGTTATTATCAAACAGAAAACATAACATAAAATATCTGATGTAAGATAACTTTGGAAACTTTTTCCTAATATCTAAGCCTCAGTCCCTCCAGTTTCAGAACAGATGAAATACGCAAAAGACTTCAGTATCTCCTTATTCCTCCAGAACTCTCAAGAGTCATATTAATTTTGTCTCAAGAAATTCCGGCATACCCGTAAAAGCGGGTGGATCTCTCAATTCATCGCATCTTGTTTTAAAATATTTCTCGCTCGCTCTCGATAAAATCCACCCCGGAACGTCGTCGTGGTAGAAGAGCGTTCTTGAGTAATAACGCCAAGAGCTCGTCCCTTCGCTGTTATCGTCGAAATTTACGTACCAGTTCGCAGAACAATGAAGATTTAATAATAATTTAATATCTTATCCTGCTCCCCTTGTTTCTCCCTTTCATCCATTACCTGTCATTTATTAAGACATTATACCCGAAAGCCTGTCGAGTGACATCGATCGCGAGAGAAAGGGGCCACTCGTCGGACTGTTTCCTTCGAAACATTAAGGTTACGGTTCTTCGGAAGCGTTCACCGTTCGCCGCGTTCGCCCTCTACGACCACTCGTCGCGATTAAACCACACGTCGATGCTCTATCTTCTCTCTCTCTCCTATTTCTGCGTTTTTTAGAGCTCTTTTTTCCGTGCGATAAAAGTGTAACTATGCTCGGTCCGCTTGCGAGAAACATGCAAAGCGGTTGCACCTAAGTTATTTCTTCCTTCGCCTCGTATATTATTATCACCACTACGACCACGGTTCATCATGAGAATTGCACAAGTACATCGTTCACGTATGCAAATTCGGTAAAAGAATTTTTTTTATTTGTTGCTATTAGTACGAACTGGAGTCCAATGATCCCGCGAGTTTTTGCTGTTTTTGCTGTCTTGGGTAAAAATTTTCTGTCTGTAGAATTGTGCGCTTTAGAAGAAACGCATGTGCTTTTTTCTTTTCCGTCCAAAGAGATAACTAGGTAGTGTCTGTGGCTTGTTTCCAAATTTTGTCTATAAGTATTTATATGATATTTGATAGGGCAGATTGATCATGAAATTTACGACAATTTGGGTGTAGTAATTGGGAAGTATATTAAGTGATGTATAATATTTGAAAGTATTTTAAATAAATAGCATTTTAATCTGAAATTTCGTGCAGCTAACGACTAAATTTTTTTGAGAGAAATACTAAGACATTTATAAAATTTCATAACATAATTTTGCATAACCCAGTTGCGTAAGGCTACATACGGACACGTTATATCCAATATTATTTCCGTTCCAACATTGTAATTACAAATGCTACAATATAATATCATTCCGGAATTGCATTTCAAAATATTTCCAACAAAGCCCCGCAAATGAATTCATACGTCGTTAAATAATTCAATACTGCATACATTTTTACATTCATTTCAATCCCCCGTAAAGCCGAAATCCTTCCGCGATTGAATATCGATATTTTCAAATGTAACTGGAACTCCCGTCAGTAATTTTGCACCGCATGATGGCAACTTCCGAATCCATTCGCTTTTACAACTCTTTGCTGAGAATTCACTGTCGAAGTCACGTACAGTCACGACGCGCATGATAACCAGGCGGTTCCATACAGTCCACCGTTAGAGCCTGCTTGAGAGAGCACGGTAGAAATACATTGCACCTATCTCATCGAGCTAATCACTTTATACCATTTCGGCATTAAACGGTTCTATCGTGCGCGTCCTCATGCAATTCGTTGCGAAAATAAAACCGAGGAGAAATGAGGAAAAATAAAGGCTGTTGTTCGTGCTCTTTAAAAGGTGAAATGGTGTACACATAGTAGATCGTATTACCTTGGCTCTAATCGAGAATAGAAGGGAAGAAGGAGAACAAAGAAAATGTATATTTATTTTACGAATGGAATACCAGCGATGATTTCGGACATCGACAGCATCGTGGAGGAGGCAACGCATTACTAGAGGAAAAGAAAAAGAAAGATCGTGGAAGAACGCGGAAAGAGGGAAGGAAACGTGGAAGGAAGAAACGGGAGTTCGGTGGAGAGGCGTGATTGAGTTTAAATCGATCGGAAAGATTAGAGATTGCGAGAAAATAAAAGGCTCGATACGGACGCGCCAAGAGGAAACCAATTTCGAATTAAACTACCCTCGATGGATTTTTCTCTCCCTCTCTCTGTCTCCCCTCTCTTCCGATATATCCTTATACCACGGAGTCCCCTTCTTTTTCCTGAGCCCACTGGCTGTTTTTCATTCCCTCCATTTTTACCACTTGCTGTCTGCCTTTCATTCTTCGCTTCTGTGCTTTTTTCCCCTCCTCTTCCGTTCAGGTTTTTCTCGTTTTACCTCTGCCTTGTTTTTCTATTCTGTCTCTCTTCACAGTGAATTCAATACCAAACCAATATCCGTTGTCCAGGGTCATTTGAGGAAGTTATAACAGAATCCTCGGGCGAAGAAAGACTACACACTGAATGACCGCGATCTTCATGGGCATTACGAACAGAGGAGGTAGATAGAATGAATGGAAAAGCGGTTGGTTTGATACGGAATGGCGAGTAATAAAAAAAAACTGAAAAGTGAGACAAGAATGAAAGAGGATGATTGCGATAATGGGCCTCGTGGGAACTAGCAGCCTATCGTGCATCCGGTCGCCGCCATTGTTCTTTTTTTATTATTTTTAATTTAGCAAATTTCTGATGCTTCGGGTCCCGCGGGTTTAGGGCCGTCCGCGGTGGACAGGGGCCGGGTCGTGGGCCGTCAGTAAAGTGAAGTCCTATTGTCTAGGTGGGTGCTTTGCCTCGAGGCGGCTGCGGCCATGAGGGGTGTCCACCAGATGTGGAATTTTCCATACCAAGACACCCCCATGGTTGCAGACGTCTCGAGGCAACCTTAACAATTTTTCGGAACCCGCCTAGACAAGGATAAAAGAACTTTCCCATACTCTCGTTATTCCAGAGTAGGGAGAGAAATATTTAATGAAGGAGTAGAGAGAACCGAGGTGTAGAAAAGGGCGACACGCGGTCGTCCCGAGATTCAGTAAGAGCGAACAGAAGACTAGCGACTAGATTATGTGTAAAACACAAAGTTTATACCTAGAGGAAATAAGTCATTACATATTGTGACAATCAAGAACACGATCTCTAAATGCATCTATACGATATTGTGATTGTCAATTCATGTGGTTAGTTTTATTTTGAAACATGCACAATATAGCAGCAGCCGTTTGGTCAATTAATTCTTCAGCGGCTTAATGCTTAACCGCGACATTGTATAGACCTATCCTCCATTAGAGAAATCAAAATGAATGCTGTCAAATTTTTTCAAAATGTTCTTCTAATTCATAACATCGCAAATCCTTTGCATTTTTAAATGTACATTGCAAATTGTAAAGAAGTTAATTTTGGAGTGTTCTTCCCGTCTCCTCTTACACTTCCCTTCTTCGAATCAATTTATCTACTACATCTAAATATATTGAATTAAACGTCCGTAATTTCAGTATTAACGTTATATGGCAAACATCTACGGCACCGAGGAGAATAAGTAATAATTTAATTTTCGGAAATATCCTCAGGTTGTTATGGCAACGTTGGTTGCTAGAAGGTCCCGATCAGTATTCTAGAAACCCTGGGCAGGAATTGCTTTCACCGCGCTTCTTCGTCACCTAAATTATTCTGGATTTGTCATAATTCATAACAGGATGACAGCCTGCCGACATTTCTTGGACAAGGATCGAACGTTGTCTGAATAGGTAGAAGAAGAATGGGTAAACGGAATTCTCACTTCTGGACGGAAGTCCAGCATGATTATCTTTCCAAGAAGTATGTTTGAAGTGCATTTTGACATGTTCTTCCTCGGGACATCTAATTTATCAGTTGTTGATGTGTCATTTGCTTTGCTTTTACCTGTTTTTTACTATCTTTTTATATTAAAATATAAGTTAACACGATATAGGTAATAACAATAGAGATTTTTGAATGAGATATTTTTATTCAAAAATTTGTATGCAAATATTTTTATTCAAGACATTGTAACACCAAAATTTATGTTTTAATAAAGATTCAGTGAAGTATAAAAATGCAGACTAATGTACTATGATACAAGGATGCAACGTTCTAAAGAAATAATACGGACAAAATCTGTACGGTAATAAAGGGCATTAGGAGAAACAATCTCGACGTATCAGATTTGAAATGAACTTTAATAAAAGCATCCCAAAGAGAAAGAAATTTTTATCCTTTTTAATTTCCGTCAATATTTTCGTACAATGCTACTAAATATAACAAACGCTTTTAACTCCGTATCCTTTTTTGCGTGAATTCTACGTTTCATTTAACACGGTCTCGCGTCAAACGATTTCATGGAATTGAATGTCCTCGTTACAAGAAATTCGCCTATGCAAAAGTGCAAAACTCTGCGCAACAGTCCGGAATCGTGCAAAATCACCGGTTAAAAAACTGAAGGCAGGAAGCAATCCGGCCGATAAATCGAAGCACGTGCAAACGGTCACGAGAGATACAGACTTTTTTAAAATCGCAAACAACGTCGAAGCCTTTCGTTTCTTTGTTTTCGTCATTTTACGGGTTCATCGTGTTAGCATGATACACTGAAAAGAAATCAGCTTTCTCGTTATTGTGCATTTTCCCTTGTTCTCTAGCTTCTTGGTTCCTAAAAAATAAAGTATCAATGGTATTGTATTCCAAGACCTGTCAGAATATACTTATATGATAGAATGCCAGCATTTATAACAATCGGGTAATGCATTGTACTAATCATGATGTTGAAGACTTTTAACACTAGATTTACGGATGTTGATTATATACCTATTTTTACTGAAGTGAGCCAATGTGACTCATACGAGAAAATTGAAGTTTTTTGCAATGAAAATAGTTCCAAATCAATTTAAATGAAAGATTTATTATTAAAAAATTCATTGGAAACATTTTTTCAAAAAATGCATTTTAAAAAATTATACTATTTCACTAAAAATGCTCTGTTCACACGCGAAGTATAAATCGAAATGATGGCAGAAGTGGGTAGGTAAGAAAGATAATGTAGCGGTGTTGCGAAAAGAAGTGAGGATGATTGCTTGTATGTGAGGAGAGACAAATTAGGAGAGAAACAAATCACGTGCGGCTTGCAAGCCGCAAGTTGACCAGGCCTGATGTAAGCTATAAATTTCATGTGTTATGCGATTAACTGTTAAATCATTTTATCAGTCGAATTGGCTCACAACCGTAAAAATAGGTGTACCATATTCGATAATGCGAAATGACGGGGTCTGCGGGGGAGAGGAATCAACATTTACATATATTTCATAACGTAACTAAAAACGAACATATGGTTTTTAAAAAATAATATTTAAGTTTTATGTATATATAGTAATCAAATTTTTAATGAGTCAAATTGGCTCAGTCCGTAAATCTAGTGTTAAGGATTTATGATTTGAAGTGTTCAAAATGATTTCAATTTTCAATTTTTCTTTCCAAAACATTTATATATTTGTCTTCCGGCAATAAATTGTATTATATTTTACAAATCTATTACTCCTACTTAGTGCATTGAATGATTTTGTTTCCACCTATTGTTTCAAATTAATTCTAAGTTATCGCATTGCACATTAATGCAACTCAAAATCAATTGTAAATTGCTTTTTTCAGATTTGATATGTTGATCATTTCTATAATCCGTGTCGTATATATTCTCGATCATGAGTATTAAAACGCTCAAAAGTTTTTGACTAAAACTCTGATATTTTGAATAGATTATAATCCAAACAAATGTTAAAAATAATATAAACACCTTTATATATTGAATTTGAAGTGTACAATATAAGAATGCGGAAATCAACAATTTTGCTACATGAATTATAAAAAATCTATTCATATCATTTGACTACCTGTGTGTAATTAGAAGCCATAAAATTGGATACTGATTTTGAGATGTTACGAGATCAAGTGGAAACTCAGCTCTATTTTGATGTATCTGTCGATAAATAGTCTGTACTCCGTACGGTACATGTTCAAACTGATCTCAAATTATCCTTCCTCTTTGCATCAGCTGATAATCTTCCGTTTCAAATGCCTTTCGCTTTTAAAATTCATATTCACCAATCATATTTCACTTTGCATATTTATCGTACATATGTCTATTCACGCTGATGACCGATATCTGCAAATATCGAAAAATGGTGCTCAACGAAACGTGTATGATGATGGAGTGCGCGTGGTACAAAACATCTAGATGATCGAATGAAAAGTGATAGAGAAAGAGCTGGTGCTTTGCACATGGAAGAAAAGTGTAATTTTCCAACGTGCGGGAAATTCTCCGGTGGCGTGAACTCTCGCGGAATATCGCCGTAGAAGACTCTGTAAAAATAAAAGAGACCAATTTCAACGCCAGCAAGACCATCGCCACACCCAAGAAGCTGTGTGCAATTACCAATTACCTGGGAGGACACCCATAAAACACCCAACCCGTGTGAATGATTCAGAGGAGCCTGGGCGCGGAAAATAATAGCTCGTAAATTCGCGACGTGGTGCCACCAAGTGCCGACAGGGCTCTATCGCGCGCTTATACCACCCTGTTGCGAATCCACCCTCAAGATAGATAGATTTTTAAATGGATTTTAACTGGAATTTCAGATAGGAAGTGTAGGTAAAAAGAAGGTAAAATAGTGGGTCGATGGAGGGATGCAAAAACGTGAGGTCAAAGGATTTTCGATTTTGTAATATGAATTTTTTGTAGATGGGTCTGTTTTTGAATTTACAAGTTTACATCAAGTACAGTTTTTTATCCTTGCCAAGGAAACAAAAATTCTGTAGCAAAATATATATATATGTGGGATCGGAGCGGTACACTCCTATAAAGAACTTAGGAGAAAAAGGACATGAAGAAGAATTGACGCTAGGGAGAGGACATTGGCGCAGTGGAACCGCGCCGACCCAGGAGATCTCCGTGTTAACACTATTTCTACCGACACTTCACGTTTACCTTTTCCTACCGCAACCGGTGAATTTGTCAAATGATAATTTTTTCCCAGAAAATGAACAGTAAAAAAAGAAGTGAATATTGAAAAATGTATTATAATGTGAATGTATTATACGTATAATTGAGGAAAAGTCGTGAAGTTTAAAGGCGATTCAATTACGTTGTATATAGGAAATTCTAACCGAAATTTTAAAAACGGTCATTTGACCGGTCGTGTTAGGAATAGTTTAACCCTTTCGCTTCGGCAATCCAGTCCGCCGAAGTGCCGTCACCGAACGGAAGCACGCGCTAGAAATGTTGCACAGTGCGTGTGATTTTTGTATATACGTTCTTCTAAGTCTTACATAATTACTGTACTTAATAAAACAATTGTTGCTCTAATATAGCACGTGTTCTTCACATTTTTAATATGAGAAGACTTATACAAAATTATATTATTTATTCTAAAAACATTAGACCAATTACAGTTGAGATGTTTTTAGGTATTCACATATTTACTGGACTTTACAATTAAACGTTTAATATAATTAATAATGTAACGCAAATTAGTTAGTATATTAATATGTAGAGTAGGGTGGTCCTTATTTTTCGACTTTTGAATTATCCCCGGGGCACTTTCTCATTTGATTATATACCTCTAAATATGAAATAAGTTTTTTTTTGTTTTTTTTTGTTAAGATTTAGAGGTCGCTACCAGCTGTCAAAATTTTTACAAAAAGCGTCGAAGGACAGCTTAAATAATGGTTTCATTAATGTTTCATTTAGGTGTTTATATCACATTTTACGTGTAAGTGAAACTCGCATAGACAATCGCTTCTTATCCCTTCCTCCCCTCGACCTCTCTTCTGTACCGACGCGTCGAGATTTAGACTGTTCACACAATCAAAAACATAAGCCGTAAGACGTACAATTTAAGACGTACGCGTGCGCACTAACATCATAATAAGTTAAAAATTGGTTTGTGCGCATGCATACGTCTTAAATTGTACGTCTTACGGCTTATGTTTTTGATTGCGTGAACACCCTTAGCCCGCCCCGCACTTCAGTTCTTATTTTGAGTTTTTATTTAAAATTCAAACCTTGGTAGCGACCTCTAAATGTCATTTGAAAAATTCAAAAAAAATACTGAAATACTTTCTTATGGTATATAATCAAATTACGTGGTGCCCCGCGAAATTAAAGAAAAAAAATTTTTTTCTTAAGAATAAGGACCACCCTAATGTAGAGACTAGTAATATAATTCTGTATGATATGTTAATAAAATCAACAGAAAATGTTCAGCCGATAACGAAAAATGTTGTCATCGACTACAGATGGTACTTATATACACTTCATATAGATGCCGGATATATCCGGCGTTCGTACGCACAGGTCGTCGCGCGGACGCCGGATATATCCGGCGCTCGAAGCGAAAAGGTTAAGCAACGCAGGCGAAGGACCGCTGCTTGGACGGGTTACCGCATGCCTCTCTTTCTTTTTCACGATCCTATATATATGTATTTGTTTAACTGTAAAAAAAATAATATAAAGTTTACCATATCCTCGCAATTCTACTCACAATATCTATCTTACGTATGTGCACCGATCGATCGCAATCTTCCGCAACTCTCTTACGCTTCTCCATGCACACATCGTTCACGTTTACCTTTTGCACCTCATTCGTCAAAATCCAATCATCCGACACATTGGCATTCTAATTCACTCATCATACGTACGTTATCACATTCGCACTTTTTCCGTACTTCTCTCTCTCTCCCCCCTTTCTCACTCTCTCTCTCTCTCTCTCTCTCTCTCTCTCTCTCTCTCTCTCTCTCTCTCTTGCTTTTTCTCTCTCTCACACACACACACACACACACACTTTCCATAATTGAATTGTACGAATACACAGTTTGGACGATTCAAACATTTTTGTATGCTAGCAAAGAAACTATTATAGAAATTTAGTTGATAGAACATAAATTGTGCACGGTTTAACAATTCTTCTGTATAATCATGTGATAGTTATTCGTATTCATTAGAGTGAACCTAGCGCCCTTTCATGAAGAACAATTCATAATCTTTATCAAAAAAATACAAATTTAAATACTTCAATATTAATATTGGAGGAATTTCCTAATTTCTTTATTACATCAGTTCTTGAATATTAGACATAATTTTATAGAATTAACAAACTCTTAAGCAATTTATAACACTTACGTAAATAATAAAAATCCTATTAATCGAACATGAGTTTTGAACGGCTTAACAACTTTTTTATTGTGCCAGCTAATAAAATAATTATTTGATCATTTACTTGTCAAACAATATACGGTGACAAGAAAGTTAAAAACTATGGAACCACCCGTTTGCATAAAGGATTGCGCCAAGTATACTCAGAGTTCTCCAAGTTAATCGTTTTGTGAAATGAAAAAGGCTTTTTGATGTTTAGTTTGAAAGTTGACGATAAGGATAGTGCACCGATTCAAACTTTTCGAGTGATTCTCTTTAATGAGATTAACTGCATCATCTGTAGTTGCATCTGTGTATCTGAAAAGTCTTCATGCATCACAAGGGAAGAAAATAATCGCGGTACTTCTCGCCTAATGTGCATTTTACAGAGTTTTATGAAGAATGCGAACTTTAAGAGTTCACTCATATGCATGAAAAACGATTTTTTTTCTTCCCTTTAATACCGTGGGTTTAAATAGCTGATAAGGTATTTTCAGGTGCGTCAGCAGCCCGGAAGATTTCTGTTATCTTGAATTACCAGAAATTTTCGCGTACGTGGTAAAGCTTTTGACAGAATTTCGCGAATTATTCGGTGAAATCTTTCAACGAGATTACGTAAAGCTGCAAGAATAACTGTGAGACAGAACTTTGCCGGAGAAACTCCGCTGTTTCGTTCTATTGTACTTCGCATTACAAAATACATTGCTCTGAACCATATACAATAAAAATACGTTACAATTCACGATGTGTATGTTACACAAAATTATCAAAGTATTTTCTTTTTGCATCTAACTACACAAACTGTTGAATGTATACATGATAAGAAATAATAAATAACAACAAAACATGTTTCTTAATGTTATACAGTATGACATAATAATAGAGATATTAAAAATTGCAAATTATACAGCCTTTTAACGAGAATAGTAATAAATACCGGAAAGTTAAATAATTTAAAAATAATTTTTAAGTTACTTAGAAAATTATCACTTATAATATATTATAATAATAATTACAAAACATTTATGATATATTAGTAATTTATAGACAACTATGGAATAAACAAAGTTCATGATATGTCTAGTCTGATATTACATTTACTTTAGTCACTAATGGTGGCTGAGCTAATGTGAGTATAAATAATTAAATACATAAATAAATCAATAACTTGTTACAATTACACGTCATAACTAAAGCCAACATTTGTTTGAACCATACCTGGGTTTTGATCAATAATCTTATTTAACGAAAAGTGATTACTTGATTCTGAATTTCATCGAAAAATGAATTATACAGTTTGTGAAACAAAGACATGAAGTTGGTATCTACAATCAGTGTCGTTAGGTATTCTTGTTCACTTTCTCCAAAACAAAGTAAAAACGTACGTACGCATTCCCACAACAGCACAAGCATTACCATACCCCATTACTCAGCCAGCATAAGATGACGATAAAGTTAAGATCCACTTCGTCCAAGTCAGCAACTCTGCGTAGAGAACTTGCTTTTCTGTAACACCATTTTTTTTCATTTTTTCTGGAGTGATACACTTGCTGACAGTAATTCAGAGCATAAATTTCACGATCGATATTAATTTAGGAACTACTATTATACAGGTAAAAAGGAATGAGATGAGAGGAATGACTTTAATGACAAATAGAATATAACAGAATATTGAGATGACCATTCGCATGACGAAAAAAAAAATCGATTTGACTTCCGAAACGTAACCAGACAAAGACTCTTTGCTGGCTCGGGGACTGACTTTTTATATCCTAAAATACAACATAATTTCCTCCCACTTCTCCAGCGCTCCAAGGATATATTACGAGGCTCTAGCCGACTCTACCTTTAATTGTAACGTGTACAGACATGTGTTAACCATCTACTTTCTGAAACTGTGCTCGAATCAGGTATCCCCCCATATGCAAAACGGCTAGCTGGAACAAACATTACGGTCAAATAGCGCTTACAATTGAATTTATGCTTTTACGTATCTTTTACTGGAATATATAGATAGTATGATTTTTTTCGTTATTTCCCTGAATGTTTGCAAACAACTGAGTGAATATGGAGCTACTTTAAATAACTAAATAATTTTAGTTTATAATTTTACGAATTAAATTTCATGTATTCAATTTGTTTTTAAATAAGTAAATAAAGTTTTTAATTTTTCATTTCAAAAGTGGAATGTCAATTATTGGGTGAAAAAATATATGAATTATATTATAGAAATATACGAATATGTATAAGCAGAATATTTTAATTCTTAAATTAAGTTTTTTTATTAGAAATTCTTTACCCTTTAAAACGGTTCGTCATTACCTTCCTATATCTCATTGTTCCCCGAGAGATACTATCTTACTACGTTAAGTCGTTCACAATGCCTTGAGCTTTCAAGTCGACCCACATATGTTGAAAGCAATTTTTTAAATACTCAAATGATAGATACTTGATAAGGGGATCCTCAGCTTTGAGAGAATATTCTAGCGGGTTAACGTATTGTTCATGTTTTAGATAAAAAATGCGCTAGGAGATATTGTACCGTATATGAGGCAAGAATGAAGCATAGTAAACTTAAAATAAAGCCAGAACAAATAATGACTGGATAAAAATCCTACAAACTCTTTCGACCGAACAATACAATTTTCTTTACCATGAGGTAAGAGAGTTTCTCTACGATCAAATATTTTTTAGTATTTAAAACACCATATTTTGTGGTATTTTTTCAATAAGACTTTAAATTATTTATCTCGATAACTAAATCAATAGAATCGACCTTCGTTCTGGCTTAGTGTAATCTACAAATCCACCAAAACTCGTGTTAATTAAGTAAATCGATATTATCGTTGTAATAGAGATTACTTTGCAGGATTTCATCATCGTTATTATCTTACCAACCGTATCAAGTTTCCAACGGTCGGATAATCGAAAGCTCGTACGGTTAATGGGTATTCAGATAATCTTGGTCATAGTCTATTTACCATTGAATCTCGTCCGTGCAATAGTCTTCTAACAAAGGACCATACCGAACTCGTACACGCCGATTTTGATAAAAATTATGTGATAGGTAGTACCCGAAAGTATATTTGGCACGTATTTTTTTATATCGGCAACCGTCCACATTGAAGGGATGATAATACACGTCAAACTGTGGGGTGGAAAATAGTTTCATCGGAATATCTCCGTGATTAAAAGGTATAAGGGAATAGGTTTTAATTGTGCGTTTTGAGATTCCGGACTGAGTGATATAAAAAATAATTATAAAAAATTATTTGTTTAAACAATATATTAAAATTTCGAAATTTTTTGTTAATTTTTCGTACTAACCGTTCGACTATTTTCGTGTAAATTTATATGCATGAAGTGTAGGAAAAACTAGTGGATACATGTTTTTTAATTTTTGTTTTCTAGCATTATTTTAACAGTAATTGTGAAATGTTTAATTTTTGCTCGCTTCATACAGGGCGTATGAAAATTATTTGCCCTGGCCTACTAGGCGTTGTTCTACACCTTTAAATTTGTAGATATTTGCGAAAGAAGGCTACCGTAAAATTCGCAAAAACTTTGCAACTTAAAGTCACATTTTCTTATCAGTTCATGAAGTTCGTGTCGTCACATATGTAAAATGTCTGAAAGAGGCTATGTGTTCCATCGTACGGAGACAAAAGCGCAATCGAGACGAAGCGAAAGTTTGCCGTTCTTTGAGGCCCGAGTCTGGCCGCCAGATTTTTTATTATTTACAAACACTTGGCGACCATCACGTGCCAAGGCGGCCAAAACTCCGGTCCTCAAAGAATTAGGCAGCCTTCGTTTTGAATGAACGTTTTCGTTAATCCGTCATGCTCTGTCAGCGGGTGGTAACCAGGGACTTCGGCCCGACGGGCCCATCGACCGCCGCTGACTCGCGATGACAAATCGGTCATAAATCGCGCCTTCGAAGAGAAATTCTGCCGATCGGCCGGACTAGGATTTTTTGGGCACATCTGGTTGCACTTTCCTCCACCACGCATTCGCAGGGGATGAGTTTCCACCTCCGTGGGGCCCTTCTCGTCGAGAGTCCCATGGGGGTGGTCACTCCTCTCGGAGGAAAGTGCGACCAATTAACGCCTCGCACCGCCCAGAAAATCCGAAAAACCCGCCTGCTGAAACGTCGCGAAAATTCAGCAAGCGGGGATGTCCGGCCCACAGCGTCGCCGAAAATCTTACGGAGAAAATTCTTCGAAGACACTTCGTTTCCGATCTTCGTGACGACAATTACACCATCGCGCTCGCTGACGACAACTGTCGTCACAGTTTGCCATTAAATTCAGAATATTCATCTTTCGCGAACTTACAAGTTCTCCGCCGGTCGAGGACTATCGCGGCGATCAATTAACCAGTCCCGGAAATCGCGAAGATTCCGCGAGTGGTGAAGTGGACGTCCAGCCGTATCCACGAACGACATTGTCGCCACAACACTATGAGTCAGGAATGAACCATCCTTGAGCAAATTAATTTTGCAATCGCAGAGAGATAAACATAGGAAAGAAGCTCAGGAATTACCCTCATTGCCCAAAGTGTCTTATTTCCTATTTCAAGAAATTAACCACGGTGGCGCGTTGTACGGGCTTTGAATATGGGTGACGGGACCATCCAGCCAGTAAGAAGAACCCATATGATTATGTTCTTCTCTCCGGGAGCGCCCTTCAGAGAACCAGAAGCCGATCGCAGGACATTGACATTTCTCGAACCTGCGAACGCAGAACAATAGAGTCATAAGCCGCGACATTAACGACAGATTGCGGCAATCTAACGGTCTAGGATTTTTGAGTCCCATATGGTTGCAATTTTCTTCACTGACTCCATGTAGAAAAAGATATTTGGTTGAAAATCTTCACAGGTCAGGAAAATATCAATGACCTGCGATCGGTTTCAAAATCTCCCAAGGAAGAAGAACATAAATAGATGCGTTTTACTTAATGGCTGGATGGCCCTGCCGCCCATATTCGAAGTCCGTATATTGTGCCACGGTGATTAGGTTCCTGAAACAGCAAATGAAACACTTCGGGCAATAAGGGTAATTCGTGTGGTTCCTTTCTCCATGTGCCTCTCCGCGATGGTTATCCTACCAATTGGAAAGTCGGCCACAAAATTGCAAAATGGAATGGTTCATTTCTGACCCATGGTTCCTTTCAGACATTTTACCTATGTAATGAGACGATTTCGGTGAGTTATTAAAAAAATGTGACCTGATTTTGCAAGGCGTCTTTACGAATTTTGCGGTAGCTTTTGTTAGCTTTATGTTTCGAAAAAAACATTTTCAACTCTAAAGTTTGAGGTGTATTATCATCCCGTCAATGTGGACGATTGCCGATATAAAAAATACGTGTCAAATACATTTTCGGGAACTATCTAGCACATAATTTTCATCAAAATCGACGTGTACTGGTTCGGTATGTTTCCACGTAAACAGCGTAATCCTTTTGAACGGTCGGATATTAAAGAAAAATAATGGATGTACGTAATTTTTTTTACTGAAGATGTGCGAAATTGTATAAATGAAATAATCATTTTCACGGTTTCTTTCTATTTTTAAATACATTTACTAAATTAAGATAAATATATTATATTTAAAAATAAAGAGTGCTGGTAAAGGCAGTCTTTGTTAACTTGTAACGATCATCTAAAACAAATATTTGAAAAATTATTTCATGTTTTATGATCCAAATAATTGGTTGCTTTGTATATTTTTCGTTTTTATGTTCTTATCATTAATTTTATTGATTTGTCAAATAGTTAAAAGTATAGTGGGAAGCATTTAAAACGTTTAAGTGTTAGGTGTTGCAGTTTGGGCTTTATTTAAACATTCTAGACAAACGGATTATCATTCATCTGGGTAATGACTAACAATAACTTTAAAATATAGATAACGTATATTTTTGAATTTTCTACTCACTTTCATCGCTTTTTTAGTTTATAAAGAACAAAGTATTACGTAATATAAATATGCTACAAAACAGGATAAGTAATTGTACCTACAATTCTCAAACCTCTGATCTATTTGAATCTGTTTTATTATATTATTGCATTAATTCATCCAACGAAAAAGTCGAAACTCGAGTGAAATTCATAATTGCAAGACCAAATTATAATATCGAAGCACCTCGTTCAATTCCTCATGAAAATCCGTTTTACTTAATATAGAAAATTGGAAGACTCCCTCAGAACATTCCGCGGCTATTAACGAAAAAGAGTCGTCATTTCTTAATTGCCTCAGAAATTATAAGAAAATTCAAGCACGGTTTACATTCAACTACGGCCGTGCCGAATCTTCTCAACGGATTTCTCATCTAAACTCCGGCGTTCTTCAAACTTTAGAATATAAATTGCTCTCAAAACAATACACACCCGCTGCGAGCTTCCGCTCAACCATACAGCCAACTCCCATAGACACTGCGACGATGTACGCTTTCGTTATTAAAGCATAGCGTACACTGGGAAGAGAGTTACTTCTTCGGGCGTTAATTGAGCAATTATCGGATAAACAGTCGCGACTTTAACCAGGATATTACGCTCTGACGATTAATCGTGTATCGTCCACGCGCCATCTGCCCCACGGATGAAGAAAATAGAGAGATGAGAGCGGAGCCAGCTGACCGAAAACATTAATTAAAGATCAGCTTCCCCGATAGAATAGCAAACAAAAGAGATAGTTTTCTATGGGAAATGGAATCCACGCTTCTTTCGCAATGTCGCCAAATCTTTTCCTTCTTAACGTTCATTTGTCATGTTTTAGCCCTTCCACACATATTATCATTATTATTATCATTATTGCTGTCGCCGTTATTATTAGTTAAAAATAAATTAATAAAAAATATGGTTTTCGAATTATCAGTAAAAAAATATTATAAAGGCATTTCTCGAGCAACGTTGAAAGTGTTATTTACTTAGCTTTCTACTTCTACCAGTAAAGAACAGTTATATCATTCTTCCTGGGTCACGTAACGCTACTGAATTCTGTAAAGTTGTTTGGTTGTTAGTTGTGTTACAGTTTTGCTGTCTAAAATAAAACTTTCGGAAAAGATGAAAAGATCTTAATTTGTTTTAAAAACATTATTTTCTTCTTCATTTTTATTGATGAAGTAGTATCTATTTATATACAAAAATAGACATAAATAGATATTGTCACGACAGCTGTGAGAATTGCTTCAAAACTATGCGATATTACCACGTGATTTATGCTTATAGCGGAGCATCTTTGGCAATGACAAAATTTTAACATTCTAACATTTTAATCAGCTTTACCGCAGCTCACAAACAAATTTCTAATCTACAGTTGTATTTATAATCACCACGTCGTTCCTATGCATTTTGCAAATCAATTTGATAAAAGAAAGAGAATGTATTATTGACAGGAAGCTAAAAATTCAGCAATATTGTTATCATGTGTTTACCTGTTATTATCAACACTATGATGAATGAAACAAATTTGTTGTACTTTAAGAATATACACTGTTGTTGGTCGTTCATATGATTAAAAATAAATTATTGGAAACAACAAATCATGGTTTTATGGCTTCGATGATTTTATTAGTAGATGTTAGATTTATGTCTAATTGTTCGGCTAATTCTAGTGAATGCTATGGTACGTTAACTAAATGCAGATATTTATGGCTAAAAGTTGCGACTGTTTTTCCCAAGAATTTGACTTAATACATTATCCACTGGCAACACGGGGCACTAGCCACTTTCAACCACATTCTGTCAAGTACCATAAGGTGCGCACCTATGTGTGATCATCCATATACTTATATATATGGAATATTTATAGGGCACTTTATACATATACATAGTGAACGATTTATCTTGATCAGCTTGAATAGCTCCATTCTGCCAGGCTGAGGAAAACTTTTGGCAGGTTTTCGTACAATTTAGGTATTCAATGAAGTAAACGTGTCTCTATTTATCCCACAATTCTTTAGAGGTACTTTGAACATTTTTATTTTAATGAATCTTTGCTTTTCAATAATTTTTAGTTAGCATCAAAATTTATTCTCCATCACAAACGATAAAAGGTAAATACACATATTTTGAAGTTTTTTTTTATATTGTCAAAACCCTTTGAAACACAGGTAATTTTTTGAGTTACTGTGTTCCGTCGTACGGAATCAAAAGCGCGGTCGAGACGAAGCGAAAGTTTGCCGTTCTTTGAGGCCCGAGTCTGGCAGCCAGATTTTGTATGATTTACCAACATTTGGCGACCATCACGCGCTAAGGCGGCCAAAACTCCGGTCCTTAAAGAATTAGGCAGCCTTCGTTTCGAATGAACGTTTTCGTTAATCCGTCATGCTCTGTGAGCGGGTGGTAAACAGAGACTTCGGCCCGAACGGTCCCTCGACCGCCGCTGACTCGTGATGACAAATCGGTCATAAATCGGGCCTTCGAAGAGAAATTCTGCCGATCGGTCGGACTAGGATTTTTCGGGCACAGCTGGTTGCACTTTTCCTCCACCACGTAGTCGCAGGGGGTGAGATTCCGCCTCCGTGGGGCCCTTCTCGTCGAGGGCCACATGGGGGTGGTACTCCTCTTGGAGGAAAGTGCGACCAATTAACGTCTCGCACCGCTCAGAAAATCCGAAAAACCTGCCTGCTGAAACGTCGCGAAAATTCAGCAAGCGGGGATGTCCGGCCCACAGCGTCGCCGAAGGTCTTCGGAAGAAAATTTTTCGAAGACACTTGCCTTCCGAACTTCGTGACGGAAACATCGAAACCGCGCTCGCTGACAAACAATTGCGTCACAGTTTGTCACTAACAATTCAAAATCTTAATCTCTCGCGAACCGACAAAGTTCTCCGCCGGTCGAGGACTGTGGCGTAAATAATTGGCTATTCCCGGAAAACGCGAAAGATTCTGCGAGTGGCAAAGTGGACGTCATTCCATACACACGGACGATGTTGACGCCAGAACATACTGTCTCCTAACTTTTCTCACATTGTCACTGCCTAAATCCACCGCGAATTATTTTCTAAATCGACTGTCAAAACGTAAAACTTTCTGCATGCCCTTTACCTAGAGACGACCATAAAATGTATGGCGTGCAAGCCTAGATATGGAACTTGGTCACTGAGGCAGTGGGCGTGCAGCCTGTTTTTCCCTAAAGCCCACTCCTGCCTTAGGGTCCAATCGACTTCCGCTTCGGAAACCATCCATATAAAAAGGCCGAGAATATCAACTCGGCCTCTCTTTGATGCCTCTCTTTGCGATTACAAAATTCCTGCCAACGCCATAATCTGACGCACATACCCTTACGCCGGCGTTCAGAAGCCTTAGAATCATTCAGATATTGTTAATTAATAGAAGTCGAGTAAAACCTCTTTTGTACCTTGTGCTAACCACTGATGAGTCCTAAATATATTCGTTATCTATTCTCCCATTAGGACTTTTAAATTAACCACATCAAAACCCCTACGCGAGTGCTGTCGCCGGAGACAAAATGTCTCCGTCCTACGCAACGTAATGCAAATTTTACTTTTAGAAATATCTAATGACGATATTAACACACAGAAAGCGGATGTTCCACAAGAATTCAGTATTATTAATAAATTCTCCTTCTGTCGTTCATGTTAGCGTTTACTTCTGCTATTCTTCCATATTTCTTTCATTTCTCGATTCTCGCACAACAAGAAACTAATTAAGCTAAAAAAGCTGATAAACTATTCGCCGATTCGGACAAAACAGACATTAAAACAAGCAAATAGTTCAACTTCAGTTCAAACGCGGAAAGTAGAAAAGAAACAAATATCTTACATTCCACATCAACAAAGCAGCAAATTCTATGGAGTGTAGCATATACAGGGTGCCGCCACTGAGTATCGACCTCCATGCGTCGCCTAGATTGGATAATAACTATGCTTAGCTTTCCCCGTGGTAGAGATAAGATTATAACACAATAAAGGGCCAAGACTCGTTGTTCTCGTTTGCCGAACTACCTAGCAGTAGTCTTCTAGCAATTTTCTACGGCGTTCTGGGTCACCTTCGTCTTCGAGATTTCGCCTTTCAATTTCCTTCAACCGAAATTCGATTTAAGAGTACACAGGTTGGGCACACGAAGGGCCTCAGATGGTCTTGTTACTGGGTTTTCGAGTATGTGGACACCCATCTGTACAAGAGGATGCAGGGAATACTATTGATCATACATTTTTGAAGGTTAAGTCATAGGGAAGGATAGGCAGAAATATATAAATAGTTTGAATGGTACTTTTATTCTCATAATGTTATTTTAGTCGATACTTCGATACGGATGCTCTCTAATTAATTCTCATGAGAAATTATTTTGAGATATTTTATTTACAATATTTTGGAATAGATTCCTGTTTGAGATGATGTTTTATCATTGGATTATTATCTAAAAGAGTATAAGAGAGGGATTCAAATGTGAATCTTCGTGTATTATTAGGTAAAACAAAATTAAATGCCCTTTTTTATGTGCTTGGTGGGATATTTCGGGTGTGATTCATTATGAATTATTAAAACCTGGTCAGACAACCAAAGCTGATATTTACTGAGCGCGATACAAGAAATGAATACTATGTATTACAGTAAACCCTCGATAAATGCATCATGAGCTTCCCTCGATAAATGCATCATGACTATCCCCTCCACATAGGGGGATCCCCCTTGGCGAACCTCGACGCTCGACGAGGAAGCAGTGTAACATGATACCACCCGAACGTATCGGTGAGGCAATACTAATTGGAGGGTCCGCCGTTTTCATTTTCGGTCTTTTTCGGTCTTTTTTTTTGAAACCTTTGCTAACGTATTTGTGAGATTTTTCTGATTAAAATGATACCAAACACGATATAGTTTGAATTATATTTACTCAATATTTAATATATTTACTTAGTATTTACATAATTAAAACATATCGTGTTTGGTATCATTTTAATCAGAAAAATCTCACAAATACGGTAGCAAAGGTTTCAAAAAAAAAGACCGAAAAAGACCGAAAATGAAAACGGCGGACCCTTCAATTAGTATTGCCTCACCGATACGTTCGGGCCGGTCCCGATGTGGATTGGACCTCTCTGTCTCTTCTACAGTCTGTCTTTTTTTAAGCTCGCGCTCGGCTCGAGCCCTAATGTAAACACAAATTCGGCACCGGTACACGATAAGAGCACTGCTTTGCCCCCGAAATGAGTGCATTTATCGAGGGTTTACTGTATTTTGTTGTAAATAATTTTTTTTAAATTCTAAAAAAAATTCTTTTCACTTTACTTAATATTAAAAGTCTGTTTGTTTCAGAGATAAACTATGTTACCTTTGTGTCTGTCATACGTATTGTAACCTTTAATAAAAATGGGGTATTAACCGATTTAATATACCAGGAACTCATTTATGTACAAAATTAATTTAAATACTAAAATCTAAGTGAAATTTTTTTAGCAGTAATCTCTCATAATTGGAAATTAATATTCCCTTTAAATCTGGTTAAAGAGTTGGGCCTTGCAGGTAACGAAACATGTGCTGAAAAATCTGTCTCCGGTTAGACCTTGAAATTTCGACAAGTCTCTGAATAGCTTCCACTCTCATTAACAAGAAATTTTCCATGCTGAACACTTTAATGGCCACTCACACAACATGTGTATGATAGTCGGGACAACTGTTATTGGCCGATCACACATGTGTGTGATGCTACCGCCGACGGTTATTGGCCGGTAACACACTATCTGTGTGATAATTTCTCTAAACGTTATTGACGGATAACATAATATATATAATATAATTATTAAGCCATAAATTTCTTCTCCCTCTTGTTCCTCTCTTGCAAATGTTTTTATATTATTGGCAGCATAAGCTCATATTTCCATTCCTGTGTTGTACGTGAACAAGTGCATATATTGTAGGAACGGATATTGTGTTTATTTTTACGGTTTTTTTAATAAAAATGTATGTGTTCGCACATGTTCAATTACTTCGTGAATTTATATAAAATTTTTTTAATTTAATTCTTTAAAAATATTGCCGCCCCCTGGCGAAGTTTAACTGCGTAGATGTGCGGCCATTAAAGTGTTAACGGAGACTATTCTTTCTTTAACCCTTTCGTTACGAGCGCCGATTATAGTCGGCATCCACGCGACGAAGTCTGTCTACGAGCACCGACTACAGTCGGCATCGAATTACATCGTACCTGTAAAGTATCTCTTGATTATATTGACCCGTATTGGATTAATCCAACTCAAAGTACACTTTGAACATACGTAATACACTTTGGCCGTGGAGACGAGCTTCTGTTTTTTTATTCGACACTGGAATATTCGTACGACAAAAAAAGTGTTGTAATAAAAAATCTTTTTTTATATGTGCACACTTTTTTTGATGCGATGTCGCGTTCAGTGATAGCTCTCCGGCGGAGCGGACTTCCGTAATGAAAGGGTTAAATACCGAACAGTCCCACCATCTGAGTCTTTTAAATACTTCACTATTGCCACTGCTACACCCACGCGGTGGTGGGCGATTAGAGCAAACGGGTAAAAAAAATAACACATTTAGCGACCGAGAAACCGTTTCAAATGGGTGTCACCTCAGAATTTAATATTTCATAATTTGTTATCAGTTAAGTGTTAATTTTGTATTGTCACCTTGTTGTATCCCATTTGTTATTGTTAATAAATTCGTTGATCCATCCAATATTGCTATAATTATCTTCGGATACTGAACGAGAGGAAAGACTATGTGGGTCATATTAATCGAAAATTAATTCTCGTGCTCGCACTTCTTAAAAAGCAAGAAACAAATTCGTTCATCTCATCCGTGCTAAGAACATTGGATGAAAAGTCGTGATCCTTTTCACGATGCTGCCTTTCACGTTTCTGATCCGATTGGGATTTACGAGGATTCTTCGGTGATCTCAGAACTGCCTCTCAATGTGAAAATGCAGACGGGAAAGCGTCGTTCGTTCCTCGAATGAACGACACGTTGAAGTAACGGAAATAACTAAGCAGATGGTACAACTCGTTGCTTTTAGGCTTTATAATACAGGATGGTCTGTAATTGATGGTAATTTCGAAAAGAATGTGCTCCCACAAAAAAAAAGTATAAAATGAAACGTTAAATATTCTTGAAGAAGCGTTTCTTTAAAAAATTTTAATTGATAATTAGCGCTATTATACTATATTTATTGATACACGATTCAACGAATTTCATTTGAAGCCATTGCATCGGCATGTTTGTACTGGTGAAAATTATTAAATAAAAGTACATATTAGCAACAAATATTTACTTGTTGCAAATTTTATTATCTTAATAATCGTCTAATTTTATTGAGTACATAAGTGGTATAATATAAGTGGCTATATTTAGGTAGGTACATACATCAAAACCACCCGCAGTACTTATGAAAGAGCGCAATCGTTATGCATTGTCTGGTTACGTTATGTTTTTATCTCTGTACTTTTGTCGCTAAATATCTGCAGTCAACGATTGTATAGAAACATAGTTTATCTTGTATTTGTGGTTTAAATAAATAGTTTATTTAATGTTTATCTATGCAATTTCTCATATGACTGAAATGAAGGACTTCTCCGTGTTGTGATTTTTACCATAACGATTGGAACGCGATTCTTGTGAAGTTTCATATGTAGAAATATTGGATAAAATGTGGCATCACACCAATTAATTATATGAAATCCCTGATAATAATACGGTACTAAAAGCTAAAAAAGAAGAGGAAATGGAAACTTTTAATTAAATATAATTGTAACGGTGTGATACATACATAGTCAACGTATTAATCAATTAAATATTGAAATAATTTTTTCTATCATCCAATAATTTAATTTAAGTCAAATACAGAAATTGCGACGACCAAACTATTATTCGACACTTAAATTGTCACACAGACAAAGACACTCATAGCGATGAGTATTCAAACTGTATTATCCCGATAGAAAAACCTTATAAAAAGATAATATTTTACAACTTTGACTGAATTTATTTCACAGAGAAAGAGTTTCCTACTATACAGCCGGTAGTAGAACAAACTGAATATACGTTAACAAAATCCTTTGATCCGAAACAGGAGGTCTTCTTTCATACAGGCAATGGCAAGGCTATTACCTTTATGAAACTCATTACCTTTTCACAACGAGGAATAAATAAAACTGAAATTTATCGGGGTAAAGCTTCAGATCTTTTTCCTTGTATTTACTTTTTAATGAGCTATCAATTGTACGATAATAGAGATGGTAAGTGATTATTGGAAAAGTAACAATAACGTAGAGTATTATCGGACGCATAAAATATTATTTTATAATAATACATGTTTCGTGTTTCTATTTCCATTAGCATATCCGATGAAACGGAATTGGAATCGCTTTAATTCAAATGGATAAAGTGTAATAGCGAACGCACTAAGTATCTGCAAGAACTATGAATGGAAAAAATTATTACATTCTCTTTATGAAGTAAACCGTAGTCATTTCTGTATTGGAAAACTTTCCCAGCATACGTTTTACTGTACTAATTAAATTTTGATCTCGAGGATGTTACGTTCCGTTACGTCGCGCGGCCAGCGCACAGTTGAACGAATCGACAATCTAGGTGGAAAAAAATAATAACTCGAGAACCATTCACTTTAGAGAAAACTGTTATATACAAACGTTTCATCGTATCGTGGAGAAAATATCGGTGCAATATTAATTTTTTATTTGTTATATTTCTTCAATGTTATTTAAAGGTCAATTTCATTTTTCATACGAAAATGTATATCTTCCTTTGCAGATTTTCATTCTACAGAAGAAATAAAGGAACTTTTGTATAAGTTATTTTCTTGTTGGACTTCATGTTAAAAAAATATTTAATGAAAAAGAGCCCACTAAAACCTTTTTCGACAGGCGCGCCGTTTAAACGGCACGAAAATTAAGCGTGCAATGAAGTCTGAGCTTGAACTGTGTCGCCCGATCGAGCCGTGAATCAGTCGTGTCACAATAGTCAGGCATTTGTTTACTGTTTTTTTTTTCTTGAACATTTGTTCCCAGAAATTCATTCGTACTTCATCATTCGTGTATCGACATTCATTCAACAACGTTCTAACTGTTCACACTACAAACAGGATTCGCGCATAGTCATCCGTTAGTAGTTTACCATCAATGGTTAAAACATTCGAAAATTCGAATAGAACTTCAACTCCCGAGATTCTTGAAATAAAATTCTCCGTCGGTCAAGAACTATCGCTGTCAAATCAGCCACTTGAAGAAATTCGTACTGTTTTGCGAGTGGTATTGAGTGGTATTTGAAAGCCAAAGCGTTTAAACCTTCAGATATCCACGGCAGCGTTACTGTTATTTCTGTTATTGTTAATGTTACTTCGTTACTATTACTATTATTGCTTTATTTTAGTGGGACTCTTTAATAATTTGGTACAAAAATATATTAAGCTGCCGTAAAATCGATACCTGCATTACGAAGATAATCGAAATTAATTGATACTCAGTCTTTTATATAAATTTTACGACTTTATGTCGATGCAAATGCTTAGGTTTTCCATATTCATCTTAAAAGATTTGAACAATCAAACTGGTTTCTACATCTCCCTTCTTCTGGTTCCTAGAGACCAATTCAGTATATTACATTATGTTGGAATATGCCAGATTAATTGGTCACGTTTGTATTGTTAATAACAAAGAAGACCAGCTACTAATTTTGAATTCACTGTAATAAACTGGCGACGATCTCAAATCACTGAAGAAAATGCAATTATTACACAATGTAGGTGAAATCTGAAATGCAAAAACTGTGAAATAATTAACTTCAATTTAGCGGTAACCTTACAAGTAAACAGCACCTACGTCGACCTATTTCAACGGTGCAAATTAGTTAGTGCGGAGAGCATAATATCACTTGGAAAGTACTCGATAATATCAGGTCATCCTTTAGAGTATACGGGGGAGCAAGGCGGCTTTAATAATAATTTCATCCCCTTTGTACGTGAGATGCGGCCAAGTATGGTGCGCATACCGAGATAATGTATGGTAATTGGGCATTAAAGAGCGGATTACACCGTTTAACACGCTCAGTGCTGCTCATAGTTTCGCAAATAATGTATTTTTATATTTTCGTTCAGTGTACGCAAGCAATTAAGGCCACCGTCGCTATTAGTGGGAAGGGATGCGACCGACGATCATTTCGTATCGCCCTTTGAGCCACTTCGAAATGATATTTACATACTAATTGTAAGACTACTAACTCCACGAGATTTCTTAGCTTAACTTTACCTAACGATCGGGTTACTCAGTATTTTTTATCCATAAAGTTATATCGGCAAAAAGGAGCTACAACTTAAGTTTAGCCATTTGTCTTTCCAGCAAGTAGCAAAGAATTAATGAACATCAGCGGGCAAAAGCTCCAGGTGTTTTACTGAATCGTTTTATACGGACTAATTACTCCCGTTTTCTTTAACTTCGTTCTGAGACTAAAATATTCCCTGTGTTTGCCAGAAGATATTTCTGCCATTGAAGCGCGGAAATATCGATTTGATAGGGTCGTTGTGCAATCGAGAAAAAAGTGATTTGTATTGGAAAATTAATGTTAAAGCAAGACCATGCAAGGAAACGTTTTATCCGTGTTCTTGTTTGTGAAGTAATTTTTAAATACTTTCGATATGTACCTAAATTTACGAGCACGTACGTGCATAGTTGATTCTTACCTCAATTCGCCTTAAAAATAGTTATCCACGTTCAGATTGTTATTTTTAACAGTGATAGACGGCAAGAGATAAATTTGTCTTTTTTTCCTAACTTTTTATACACTATGTAATTGAATTACCCATATTTTATAAACAGAAACACTAAGAAGTACATCAAGAACATTATTCATATTACAAATTTAATCTTTCGTTGTTCACCATTAATTCTATCGTCTTTATATTTAACACTAACTCTATGTTTTTGTTCGATTTCAAGCAAAAAAGAATGAAATATAATAGCGACGGCAGAAAATACCCACAATAATTATAAATGGAAAACATGGTTAGGCTTTTTAAAGTTCTTAAAGCAGAATTAAGTCTATATACTGAACTGTTGAACTTAGACTTCTGCTGAATTTGTTAACTGTAAGCCAGAGCTCAAAATTTATTGGCATTGAATTGTTTTTGTGTCGATAACTTTTTGTCGCGACTGTCAAGTTTTGTGTACAAACAGCTAAACTTTATTTCCATTTATTTTGATTACAAAATACTTGTCAGAGCCAATCTGGACCTATGGCATCAAACTATGAGGCACGGCTTGAAAAAGTCATGTTGCAAAGATGAAGGTATTATAATCCAAAGTACAGAACCATAGTGAATGCATTTCGATTCGTGCGAAATGTCGAATTTCGCAAGCACTTAAAAATTGCATCAGTGAATGATAAAACAACACGTTTATGTAACAAATACAAATCAAAATCAGCCAAACCACCCAAATAAGATAGCCACGGAACTGCATTTACATAATACACCTCAGACATTATGTAATAAGCTTCAAATGATCTGTTAAGGCATATGTTACCATTTATTATTGTCCAAAAATTCAAGTAATGGGGAGATTTCCGATACTGCTAAATTTTCTGCAGCAAGCGGTTTCGGGCCAAATAAGGCGACCTGAACTGTAATTAGACTTTACGTGCGCACCAGATACATAGCCAAGGACCGAAGACATGTTTAATCAGCGAATTTAAATTGACGAAGGTCTTCCCTTAATTTAGGGACTACTGCTGCTTCTTGGTTTTCCAGGAAAAAGTCTTCGTGGAGTTTTCTTTCTTGGAATGAGGCTAAGTTGGCTCTAAGGGAACACCTTGAAACTCAGGCAGGGTCAATATTAAAATAATTAACCCAATGATAAAGATCAAGGTCCAACATGTTTTGTCACATACGTCTGGATGGTGAACATTGGGAGGAAAATTTACTATACGATGAGATAAGAAATTATCTTGTATTCAATTCAATATTTCTATTTCGAACAGTCAATTACATTGTTTTACGAATCGTCAACATCAATCGGACTTTCAAATTATGTTTGCACTCAATCAAGAGACCTCTTTAACTTTTTGTTAATAGTATAAGTGTTGAAGTTTTGTTCAATGAATTCTTTTTAACCCAACAACGATTTTGGAGTTCATTCCAGGAGTGCACACTAACTAGACTCGCCGTTGAATCACGTTGCAGTCATCAACAGGCTTTTCTATCATAATAGATGAAGTTTGCTAAATATTTATTCAGGTGTAATTTGCTGGGAATGCGGAATGAATCTGTAAGGTCGCTAACACCAGCGGCATAGGCGCGCGTAGAATGTTCGTGAGGTAGAATGCCTGGAAGAATTGCGTTGTGTGTGTGTGTGTGTTTGTGTATGCGTGTTATATGGAAGATTCTGGAAGCATCTGTTATCGTGGTGTGGTTGCTATCTGAGGTCGAGTGTGATGCGTCTAAGTATGTGAGTATTAGCGAATGTTCGAGAAGCGTGCGTTGCTAGCGGATGATTTTCCTTTTTGAGAGACTATAAAGAGCATATGCGGTCGGAGCGAGTGCTCTTCCAGATAATTATTGAGTGAGTGCATCGTGTGATTGTATTTTTCTTGTATACATTTGTATAAATAAATTATGTTTTCTTTTCTTACGCCGTGTATCGTGTACGATACATCTATGTGTTTTAATATCCTAAAGTCTAACAAAACAATTTGGCAAGTGTCCTTGCAAGGACAAATGGCACACATTTTTAGAGGTACAACAAAAATTATTTTGGACTTATTGAAACTCCACAAAATTGTAATTCATTCACAATTTGTTATTAAATATTAATTGGTAATAAATGACTTCGCAATCAGCTTGGATAGTCCGCATCTTTTTTACTGATTCATTACCAATTAGAGCACATCCACTGTAACCGCTGTATACCGAAATTCGTGAACATCAACTTAAAGCAGGATTCAAAGTGTTCAGTAAACACGAATCGCAAGGCAAGAGGCTGCCTGTAAGCTCATAATCTGTGTAGGTAGATCAGTCGAAATTCGACGGAGGATAAAATATGATTAAGCCTCGTGAAATATGAGGACGGCTCCGGGTGGATCGGCGAAAATATAAACGGCCAAAAAAAGGTCCCTAGGATAAAGAGAAAGACGCTAAGCTTTTAATACCAAATAAATCTACAGGATGTGTACAGCACCACTTTTCATGGTTCGATCAATGTTATACCGCGTCATTCCAGAATTGCTTCACTTGCGTTACCGGTGACATTTAAGTTCTAAAGGTCGAACGTTCGCATTAGTGCCTCCGGTGTTCTAACTACACAGGCTTAAGGTACAATCGGAAGGGTAATTGATGTTGACCAGTTGTAAACAATTCGGTATTACGCCGAGAGCTTGTCCATCGATCGATTAATATCTTCGACGGACAAACGCAATGCTTGTTTGGCGTAGTATGATGTAACAATAATAGGAAAAGCCATAGAACAGTGAGATGTTAAAATACGTAACAAGTGTATTACGTTTTCTTCATGACAAGTTAAACGTTTCACGTTCCAGCAATTACAAGATGACCCATTTTGACAATGAATGACCCAACTGAATAAGTAAACTGTTCTGGCTGTTTAATTGTTCCGGGAGAAAAACTACTACTTTCAATAATTACCCGGCTATTCAATACGGTATCGGTGTCACAGAGGAGTAATATATTTGAAACGGATTAGACAGCGTTTTGCACGAGGTAATTTCTTTTAAGTACAATTTAGAGATGAAAAGTTGACAGCCGAGAAGTTATAAGAGGCGAGAATAAACTTACCAGAGAAGTTAGGAAGCCGAAAATTTAAAAAATTATGAAACTTCGTGTACAACTGGAGTAAATCACTTATAACACAAGACTATTTGTTGATTCTTCTGTGATTCGGTTGTGGGAGATGAAAACGCCTCTTGAAGGAATTTTGTATTGTGATTACATATCTCTAGAATGGTAAAATACATAGAGAGAAAATTTAAAGATTACTTGTATCGGTTTCTCACACCTACAAAACTAAGATGATTTTCCGAATTTACGTACTTGCTCAATGAAGAGATTTTATGTGTCTGCGTATAATGATCGTTCTGAAAATCTCGATCCAATCAGAGCTGACTGCCATTTCTCAGCTGCGTGTAGCACAACGTTTTATCGGCAAATACACGTTTGTACTGTATTTACTGAAAGCCCTTCATACTTATGTAAAATTTCAGAAATAAAGTGCACGGATTATAGTCAATGAATTATTATGAAACCTATTAGTATACCCTGAAAAAATAAGAAATAATAGAGAAATAACATATGAAGCCAATGTATCCGAAGAAAACCGTGCCAAAATAATTAAAATCAAGAGGAAGTAATAACAAATCGATATCTCCATCGACACGTCAAAAAGTATCTCCGATAGATAGGGGTCTCCGTCGTCATTCCATTTCCACACGTTTCAGTTTTATGCCTGTCGAGGCGCCGGGACATTTCCGATATTGTCCGTACTATTAGAAACGAAAATTTATCCTAGGAGTTGGGATATTTCAAAGTGAATTCGTTGAAATGTTTTGCATGGCGTGTGGAACGGTAGATTTTACAACTGCTCCGGGCATCGAGGGGCGAGGAAGGAAAAGCACGATAGAGGAGAAAAGCAGAAAAGAGAGAGAAAAGGGGATAAAACGAAAGAGTGAGACCATTCACACAGAGCAAACAAAGTGGGCCAAGTTAACGAGGGTAGAATATACGATGAAAGGGTTCAGCCTCTTTTTCGCGTTGTCGCGCGGCTTTATGAGCAGTCCCGTGCGTAGAAATCGTTCACCACCGAACGTTTTACGGATTGGTTTAACGATGAGGTTCTCTGTCGAGAGCTTGGCCATTGACGATGCTGAAAAATTCCGTAGAAACGTGCTAGATTTCTGAGCGTAACCTAGAAGCGGCATTCTCGGAAATTCAGCCGCCAAGAGCGGACGTGGTAGTTATAGCCGAGGCAACATTAAAGCGAATCCAAGCGCGGACCGTGCTTGGAGAACTTTTACGGGCTAGACTCGGTGCCTCGAACTTTCGAATCCGCCTCTCGAATTACCCGTGGAAAAAGGAGGATGTGTATACGATTTTAATATAGCTTGCCTTTTCGTTACCGTGTTGCTGTTTCCGTTGCTGCCACTGCTACCACTGCTGCTACCAGTCCTGTTTCTCCTTTAGTATGCTTCGTTGAATTCGTATCGGGGGATAAAACTAGAAAAATTTCGCGCGCACGCCTGCAAGGGTCTCGAATGTATGGTGCCGTAAGTATCGAACTAAATCCTAAAGACAATTTTACTCGTCTCGAGGCCGAAGGATAGACCTGGATTTGGTAAGCTTATTTAAGGATTCACGAAGGACTTACTGAACAGTGCGTATCGTTGTAACGTATAATACGATTGCGAAAGTACAGATTTAATAAAGGAGTAAATACTGCGTCACTATTTACACCATTTCCATTAATTATACATTCTTTGCAGAGATGGCGCATGGAACGAGTACTTTTTCAAAAATGAAGCGTCACTGGTTGCGACTTAAAGTGAATGTACCACGGTCCTTCGTGGAAAGTTTAACGCCATGAATATTTATTTATTCCTAATTTCACTACTGAATGCATTCAAGTCACGTTTTTATCGTGGAACATAAAGTCCGCTGACTTAAATCGGCACGCTATCAACAATTTATATATTTCTTATTCGGAATTTAAAACCAGATTGTAAAGGCACGTTCAATCGACTTGTATGCAATTCTACGGGTACGAGGAATTTAGTATATCTTCCCATGAATTGTGAAAGATTTTTCTGTGCTTATATACCTGTCAGTAGCACGCGAATGCCGATACAATAACGTTGCTGTGATCAAAACTATTTGGTGTCGTTTGATTTCTTCCGTCACGTGATGGAAATATGATAGATTGATAGTCGATTATAGTTCTGTATAAGTGTCAACTACAGTGACAAAGCTACTTGTAAATATACGAAGTCATGAAGCTATTGCAGCATCAAACCTAGAGTCGTGCTGGAAAACTGTGATGTCGATAGAAATAGAGCTTTGTAATTCCAACTGTGTATGTTGTAGGTTTAAGTTCATATTTTCTCTCAGCCATCTTTCAAAAACTTTTTTCTCGTGATATTTATTTCCTCGGTAAAAAATGAAACTCTTTTTTCATTTTTACGTCATGTATTCTTTATAAGATTGCATAGTCCGCTTGCAATAAATATCGGTTTTTGTTAGAATTACAAAGATTAATAATTACTGTAATAACAACGATATAACTGCGAATATATTCAACATGTTTTTCGTTTATTTAATTTTGAAAGTATTTGAATCTTTTAGATAGCAATGAGAATTGGATCCTTTTCCGTAGTTGGTTTTCTATCATCTTAATTTCTATTTTAGAATGTGACTTTGATTTTTCATTGTCACCTAAATAACCGTCATTGTAAATAGCCATTGCCGTGTTCGCGTAAAAATGAAATCAAATTTTAGAAATGGTTATAAAATTAGTTTCCCTTGGATGACAAAAAATTGAAATAATAATTGTTAATGAGTTTGCGAGGAGCATATGCGTCAGAAAAAATATTTTCCAGCAGAAATCTTAATTCTCCTAACGACGCGGATGCTTCTATTTTTCTCACACAATTTGAGCATATGTTGAAGTTGAATATGCTTCTATAGACACTAATTTTCAGAAACGTTAATTATTGGAAAAGCACTTTTCCGCATACCGAGCAGAAGAAGCAAAGAGACTAAAATTGTCTCCATGAAATTTATTGCTTCTTCAGCCCTCACTATTGCATGACGCACCTTAAACCTTGTCAAGTGTTTTTGAATCACCTGGGCATAATTTACGGAACCAAAGTGTATCCTAAGAATGTTGTAAGAATACAAATTTGCTTTTGCAACAAATAATAATATCTAACGCTTGGACTTTTAATAATTAATGTATAGTAATAGACTTAGTTTTATATAATATCAGAACGTTACATATAAAATATAAAATGTTATAATATGCATTTTCTTAACAGATTTGATGTATAAATATACTTAAGTATGTCCAGGGCTGAGGTGTCATTTTATAAGAATCATTATGATTTATCAGATATAATCTGTAAAATTTACTGGAAAAGAACATACATTTGATTAAAGTTTGTAATTGAAACAGAATGTTTCGAATGTAACAACCCTGATATTAAAAGACCGGAGAATAGCTATAATGCTGGAACGGTAAGAAGGCACCTGAGGGGTAATTTTGCTGTGATTCGCCCGACGGATAGGGACATCCCTCTCCCTCACGCATTTTCGATTTTGACGCGCTATTGGCAAGAGAGACCAGCACATTCGTTGCGTCGTCATGTGAACGACGAAAGTAGTGTTTTATTTTCGGTTGTCATTCGTCGATCTCAGGTTTCCAGGACCGACTTGGCGGGGATAGGCGGTGCGAGAGCAATCTCCCCTTCCGTCTCAGCTGCCTTCTTACCGTTCGACCACTTTATGCAGCACATAATGTAGGCCAAAACTTTCTTGGCACCTCAGAGATAATGTGCTCTGATTCGCCCGACGGATAGGGACATCCCTCTCCCTCACGCATTTTCGATTTTGACGCGCTATTGGTCGAGATAACCGCACATTCGTCGCGTCCTCATGTGAACGACGAAAGTAGTGTTTTACTATTGGTTGTCATTCGTCGATCTGAGGTTTCCAGGACCGACGTGGTGGGGATAGCGATGCAAGAGCAATCTCCCCTTCCGTCTGAGGTGCCAAGATACTGTAGTTTTACTATAGCTGTTCGATTGTATGGAAGTTCAGTGAAAAAATAAATGGCTCCTTTCGAATAAAATTTACTTTGAGTTGACATTTGTACATTTCGTAAACCAATTGCAAGTTTTGCAGGAGTATGTTTACACCGTTTGTAAATAAAAGGTTAAATATTCCATGGTTTTTCGAATTTTCCGCGTAACGCATTGTTATTCTGTCGATACCCTATTTGCAAAAAAGTGTCATCAAAAAGTAACTAATTCGAACAGGGTACTGTATTAGATTATTTAGACATATAGCTTTGTTCATTGAAAATATAAATTGTATATAAATTTCCTTTTTATTCATTATTTTAAATTAATTACACAAACATTTTATGTTATCCACTTCTTTTTACACGCATGGAATATAACATTTCGGTCGAATCGTGGCAAATATAAGGAAGACTATTTTATCATGTTAAATTGAAAAAACCTATATGCACTTAAGCAACTTTTCACGAAAAATTCGTTAAAAAGTTCTGTACCTAATTAAATTGTAGATATGGCGGAGCCGACGAGGTTTTTATACAGCTACGACCATAAGGCCAATTACAGGCATTAACGTCTGCGATTGCAGATTCCGCTTTGTGAAGTGAGTTCTTTGTTAGTATTCACAAAAGATAGCTGCATTCGCAACGATTCAATCCCTTTGAAACTCTCCTCGACAAAAGCTCGTAACATATCTGGATTATTAGTTAAAGAACAAAGATTTTGGACTTAACAAATGCGAAGTATACTTTTGTTTAACATGAAGTTTTATAAATTACTTTGAAAATATCCATTTTAATATTATGTAAGATCGTTAACATTTTTTTTTAAATCATTCATACATGTCTTATAACACCTTGTCATTAAAAATCGTGAGTTCAGAATTATATTACTTCAAAATGTAACGAATTACAGTCATGAAATTTCTTCGTACTATCCTTAAAAATTGCTAATTCACAATTACGTTATATTAAACTATAACGAATTGCATTAACAATAAAATTATTTAGACAGTTAATAAGTTCCGGACATTGGATGACGCCTTGATAACGAATAAGTGATAAATCATACACCGATAAAAATGTGTCAATGCGTTTCTATTAGCACTAAAATATTACCAAAAAATGCGTTATACATCCTTTCAGTAAAAAAAAAATACAAGAGACAGTTCATTTTTCAAGAATGGGAACTTGATGCTTCTATGTGTTCGGGAGGAACATTTGTTTGTTATCAGTGCTTCGTCTTTATGAATGAAAATGTCATCCGTATCTGTCACGTTGTAACGCGTATGAAATTCGTCTCTCTTTACTCTACAGTACTTTCTGGAGGAAATTGTCCACGAAAAAGAGACGAACGAAAGTATTTTCAAAGAATGTTTTCGGCTGTACATACTTGTAGATAGAAAGGCTGTGTGTCACTGTCGGAACGTACTAGCCACAAATTTTGTACACCTTTGTGATATTCGTGTGTATTCACTTATATTAAATCCCATATTCTGCTTGTCAAAATTATAATCCAACGACATATTTTTTGTTTTAATGCTGTAGGGGATACAGTTATTTTAATTACTTTAATACTAGAACTATCAACAAGCAATCCTGTATATCTAGACATACCTGATAAGCATGTACGCTGGAAAAGAAGGAACGAAACTGGAAGTGTATGTTGATATATTTAGATGTTAAAAGTTGACAAAACAGGTATAGTAAATTAAAGGAGGAACAGCGTCAAAAATCTCAGGAAGATTTTGAAAAGTTAAAAATCAGACATTATGATCGTCTTACTAGATTTAGTGTTAACTCTTGTAACTCTTCAAATACTCAAAATACAAGATAGGATGAAGGATAACAAACAGATTAAAGGGAACAGTGGTAAAATAATTTCTGAAAATTTAAATTAAATTTTACACTTCTGTAAATATAAGTTCAACAGTATAAACTTTATGAAATTGGATTTCTTAACACCTTCAGGCACAGCTTGCAAATATTTGTTTTACACATTAAGATTTCTTTGACTGTTTGGAAATTAATTTACAAATGCGTGTGTTAGAATGCAATAGTATATGTCGCTGTAAGGCGTAACGTGCTGGTCGATTTCGCCAAAACCATCGCTAGAAGTAGAAAAACATTAAAATCTATTAATCGTATTTGATTTTAGACATATCTGAGCATACTTTTTCACTAATAGTACTTATGTTTTACCCTACCCGCGATGTGGTGCGACCTGAAACTGTTCTTCGACAAATAACCTTAGCCGGCGTGCCACACACGTCGTTTTGATTTCCGAGACCGATGTGCGTGTCCAAGGACGCTTCTGGCGTGCAAAATTTCTGCACCTCTGGTTTAAACTACTTATTGAAAGTTGCCGAAATACTAGGATAATAGATTTAAAATAATGAGACATTATTCGAAGTAAAAATGTAGAGGAAAGAATACCATGCCGATTATTAATAACGTACACATTTGACAATCATTTTAACGTAATGAAATAATGAAGTATTAATATTCTATGATGGTAAAAGTATTGTCCGCGTTTTTTGTCTTATGGGCTTAATTATTGTGGGATGCGAATGTATTACAATATGTATTTTATATGTAACGTATGTGTGAATGAGAGTGCCGATCGCACTTTGTTTTTCGAGAGGCCAACGAGGCACTCGCCGCATCGAGGCACTCTGTCGTTGGAATCCTGTGTGGATACACTGTGTGTTACATACTCTGTGTTTGGGATCCTGTGTGGATACACTGTGTGTTATATACTGTGTGCTTGGAATCCTCAGTGGATGTACTTTGTGTCATATTTTTAGTCATTAGAATCCTGTGTGGACAGATATTATTTATCCTAGTTTTGTTCTTGTTTGTCTGTGTTTTACTTTATTTTATTTGCATTATTATTATTATTCAATAAACATTTATCGTATTATTAAGAAATCCTACATTATTATGTTTTTGGTTATTATTTTCATTCAAGCATGTAACTGCGGAGTGCAATTATTTATTTTTGTATTAACAATAGAACTACCGGCGTTAAATCTACTATGTTTTAATATACGAAATAAGTACTTTAGAGTAAGAGGAATCAGAAGGTGGAAAAGATGACCGATTTCGTAGTATGTGTTCAATGAAAGAGAAGTAGAATATTTGATCTACGGCCTTGCTATGAACTTAGAGAATTTTTGGAAAAAATTGGAGACCAGTCATTTTGACTGCCATGGCAGTTCTAGTATTAAGACTGCACCGCCGTTTAAATTCATCTGCAGAAGCAGCAGATATGTCAAGCATGATCACCATGATTAGTTAAAGACAGATTGAGATGACATTTGCAGCTTGTACACTTTTTATGTAATGTTTGGTATGAAAAAGAGGTTGATGTATGTAAGACGGCGTAATATCTTAACCAGTTAAGTGTGTTTGGCGACTATATCCGTAATGGAGATGAGGCAGAATTATGTGTCATGACGACTATATCCGTCATGCGTAAAATTTAGTTGCAATTTGATATTTAAATTGTAATTTTGGCGAAAACTAAATTATATTCGTAAATTTTACTATGTTTAAAATGTTTAGAGGTCAAGACGAAATGAAACAAATAAATAAAAATTATAAATAATTTGAGTTGGATTCATAACTTCCTGAGAGCTAACTCGTAAGCAGTGATTATTGCGACACACACTGGTGCGCGCTTTGCAAAGAGATTGCACACTTAACTGGTCAAAGTCGAACAAAAGATGACGAGTGTGTGCGGTATGGATGTGCATAAGCGGAGTGCGAAATAAGCGAGCGAGGTGATGGAAAGAGGACGCAGTAATTTTCTGTATCCAACCATGTATCATTAAACTATTATTTTTTATGTTAAAATCCGTTGTATTTCAACATCGCTGTTCCCATCCCACATATATAAATTAATTTACGGTCAATAATAAGGATAGAGTCATGAAAATTATTAATATCTGTAAACCGGATTCACGTTTATCAGAATGAACAAAATGCACTTACGAACTACCGAAAAATTAGATTTAACTGGTTTAAGACTTCTTTTTATAATTTATATGTAAGTCTAGATCTATTTAAGTAACACTGTCAGAAACTTTGAAAGAGAAAATAATTTTAACTTGTTGTCCGAATTGTTTTTCTAATTTATTATCAGTTGATTGAAATTAATTTCTTAATATTTTCTCCAGTTATATTTATTTTTAGCAATGATAGTAACAACTGTTGTGCTAATATTGCAGATTATTTTGGTTAAAGGTATAAAATATCCATGAAATTCCAAAGTCCAGAATTATTTCGACAGAAAATTGACTGTAACAGAACATTAAGACGACTACAGCTCGAAGTAAGACCACAGAGGGTTAAAGCATTCAAGACAGTGTGGTAGGAGATTCGGATGACGTTAAGCTTTCGTGAATAAGATTTCAGAGGGTGGTTGCTTTTCCTCTAATTCTCTTCAACTCTAAATCTCTGGAAAATATGTTTTGAAGGGAAAGCAGCTACACAGGTGGAGATGAGCGAGACTTTTTATTTGGACCTTGAATCACTCGATTTGTATATATAATATGTAGGGTGAACGTTTTGGAATGCATGGACTGCGTGTAACTTGTGGCGACCGTGTCACGAAGTGCAGAAAATCGTAATAACTCTTAAATCATAATAACTATCTTAACAATGATTTACCAATGTATTTAGTAAAGTAAACTCACAGCCGCAGCAATAAGCAAATGAGGAACTTCATGACACGAGGTTCCTAATATAGATGTGCCTGCTTAGGGCCTTACCCCCGCATTACCTCCTTGAACAATTACAAGCGTCGAAGCGACATAGGTCGACGCCCCCCCCCCCCTCCCACCCTCTGACGCACACATAACAGAACCATATAAATTAAGCCGAAAATTGTATGAAATTAGTGTAACCAGAATACGAAGAGGAACAACTATGTCACTATAATAAACTCTCGGTTCTGGGAATCACTCTCGCCTGCATCTTGCCTTCAAACTGTTTGTAAGGAGCTGTCTGGTGACTGTTGGGCGGCGTGTGAATGTTTAGGCGTCAAACCCTAGTGTGACTGAAGAACGCATGATTGAATAAACAAGAGTGAATCGTGGAAGAATGCGAGTGCTGCCCGAAATCGTGGAGCGGGTGTATCCGAGGAAAAGGGCAACACTGTATGGATGAGAATGGATATAAGTGAGTGACATTGGAGAGCGAGTTTAGTTTTTGAGTAAAAGGCTAGAGAGAAGCGTGTACTGTGTGAGATTGAGAAAAGTATTACCTGTATTATTTATAATTAATTAATAATAAACCATTATTTACGGAAAACCCAATTGACATTTCCTACAAATATATTAGAATGGGCCATTTACTCTTAAGGGACTGCTTAACATGCGAAACATTCCAATTTCATTTACCTTTTCAAAATTTATATTATACTGTAGAGGGCGGGATTTTTACAACAGGAAATTGGAAACTTCGGGTTTCACTCGATGGAAAATAACAAATAACAATGTATTACTAAAGTTACAACTGACTAACAAAACAAGACAACACAATAACTCAAACTCCTCTCAACGCAACTACGGCACACACTTTCAACACAACTACAATTCAACTCTACAACTTGACACACTCTTCGACTCACTCTGTCTTGTCCTTTAAACTACGCTTTCTTATAATGTATTATAGCCGTTCATCCTTCTCACACAACTATTTACTCTCCCGCACCCGCACTCGCACTCGCACTCACTAACTCTAGAATATTCGGACCTTGAGGGAGAAAACTGTCGGCCTGCTGGCCTGAGTAGGACCCAACCCCAGCTTTCGCGCTTGCAGCCCCTCGTCGTCCTTAAAGCGGAACTATCAATATTTTTCCGGCAATAGAATACAAATAAAATAAATATTTGTAGAATATATGTTGTATTCGTAACCGTAATACGGTTCCCACCGTTTTATTAGCACTGAAACTACCAAAGCAGACAAAATGACCGTCCCCCATTTTTTCTAAAAATTCCCCAAATTGATAGGGGAGTCATGCAGTAAATATTCCACTCCTATCTTATAAAACCTAAATTACTTAATTGAGCATCCCTTTCACATCTTGATTTCTCTTTTTCCAAAGTACTTATTCAGTATATTTTAATATAATAGTTATAAAGTCGGTAATTCTGGTGTTAATAGGAAAAGACTTTCGGATACAAAAGATACGAAACGTAGACCGTCAGAATGAGTATGTGAAGATTGCAAACAACTATTCAAGCTTGAGCTCTAATTCGTCCTTTCAACCCTTTCGTTACGGGAGTCCCCTCCGCTGCAGAATCGCCACTGAATGCGACACGCGTCAGAAAAAATGTGCACATTTCAGAAACGATTTTTTATTATAATACTTTCTTATCGTGCAAATATTCCACTGTTGCAAAAAAAAATACAGGAGTAGCTCATCCCGAAGGCTAAAACATATTACGTATGTTCAAAATGTACTTTGGGTTGGTGTACCGTGAGTCAAGGACTTTATCGGTACGTCACGTCTTAAATTAATAAACCGTGACTAAATGTTTATTTTAAACAGATATAATTAAATGATAACAAGAAATGAACAATAAAGATAATGGATAACAATGACAACGAATAACAATTTACAAAACTTAAACAAAAATTGAAATTGAAAAATGTGTGAATATTGAGCGTGATATGGTTGAGGTTCGAAGTTGACTGATTAGTTTGAATGTCTTGAGTCGAGTGACTTCAAAACGAGGAAGAGTCCTTCACGAGTGAATATCCCCTTCCATCGTCCGGTTACGCCCCCAGGAATAGGGTTCACGCGCCCCTGGAAGTGACGACGTGTCCGTGAAATTGTAATAATTTACTAATTTTCCGAGAGCGCGCGAAAGATTTTGGCGGGATCACTCCGCGCTTCTTTGGACCGGTGGAGGGGATAGAGGTTCTGGCCGTGTTGCACGTAGGCCAGCTCGACCCTTGGCAGAGGGGCTAAGGCCCGTGGATGGCGGCAGGGGGTGGCTCGCCGGCGCAGGCGAAGGTTTATGATACGGCTATTTCTATTGAGGAAGAAAGGAGTGACAGTACTAAACTTAATCTTTAGACTCTCACTCCCCTCGGTTGGCCTGGCAATCACATGTTGACGTTAAAACTAATATTCCTCAAAAATAGCCTTGCTGCTCGTACCGTTAGCCTATTGTTTACACGGAATCGGACATCTGCATGCTAGGGAAATTCTGATCTTTTGTTGGAAACTATTTTTAGTTATTATTGGAAAGAGGATACTGGAGGCTGATGGGGCCTGCGGCCCCATGAGCCTTAGATTCTATGACTTCCTGGACATGCACTGTCTGTGTTAACAGAAAGGTTTCGTGAAACAATTAAACTCCTGCGCTCGATGCCTCGATAATCTTGGTACCGATTCAAGGGTAAGAAAAAGTATTTGAAGCGAGACCGAACAGTTGGATTAATTCAAAACGGGTCAAGAGAATCAAGAGATACTGTACAGCTACGGTATAATTCGGTGCCGACCATAGTCGGCACTGATAGACACAGGTCGCCGTTTGAATGCCCGTTATAAATACTCGGTGCTCGTAACGAAAGGGTTAAGGGCTCGAAAACAACGTGGTGAGAAGTTTGCATAACTCTGACCCTCGTGACTAAGATTCCAAAGAGCGGATGTTTTTACTATGACATCCCTTGGTACGTTTCAAGTATTTAGGGAAAGCGATAACTGTACCAGAAATAAGCAGTGTGTCCTGTTTGCAATTTCAGTCACTTTGGGGTGCGCTTTACAAAATATTAAAAATGAGTTGATATTCAACATATAAATAACAAATCGGTGCACATTAGAGTGGATTATCTTTTGAGCAATTAAACGATGAAGAAATATTTTTTCTTGGATAATACATAAAACTGTATGTAGTGCCAAAAAAATGCACCGACTGTAGTTTTGAGGACGACGAAGGGCTGTGAGGGTAAAGCGGGTCTTGTACCGAATTTAACTAGGAGGTCATTCGCTTTCTCTTACAAGGCCACCAAATATTCTGGCGGATGGAGAATGCGTGTGTGAAACGGATAAGAGAGTGATTATGTGAGAATGATGCGACGGTGCTTATAAATAAGCATAGGGATAAGGGTTAGGCTCAGTTTTTAGTTGTTGGTTGTAAGTGTCACTTTAAAGTCGTTAGTTGTAAGCATCGAGTTGTTAGTCGTCGGTCGCGAGTTATAAGAAGTCGGTCGTTAATTGTTCAATGATTAGCTTCCAGTTATGGGTCGTATTGTGTTGTAATTGAATTCTCGTACTTTAGTCGTTGTAACTGCAAATTCCGTTGTACCACATTGTTTTGTTACTGCATTTATTTAATTATAAACGAAGAAAGGCTCTCTCTACAATTGTGAGCGTCCTCCTCTGGGATAGAGAAATAGAAAGTACTACAAAATGGGAGTATTCTCTAGGATAGAACAACGAAATCCGCTCATTTGTATTGTAATGTAACCAACGGGAAAATTAGAAAAATATAGACACAAAGTTTTAATACGATTTTCATATTATTCATTTTGAATTCCGATAGATCATATGTTCTATTATTTACGAGATTAATAGTAAATTAAAACTTTGTTCGGAAACGTATCTGTTTCGGAAGTTTTCGACAAATAATTTATGGCTACAAAGTCAGAGTAATCTTGACGTGTAGAATAGATTTTGGCAAGCTTCGTGTAGACTTTTCAAGGACATTAATTTCACAAAATCTGTATCTTTTTCCGTTGAACTTATATTTACAAAAGTTTATATATTGAATTCAAAATTTCAAAATTACTTTACTAATACTCCCGTCAATATATTTTTTCTCTTTTTTCTCGTCTTGTATTTGGAGTATTTAAAAAATCAAGACAGTTAACATTGCTTTTTTAGTCACAGAAATGTATGCTTTTTTAATATAGTTAATACTCTCACAAAAAAACATTGAAATTATTAATAAAAAGCTGACAAAACCGTCAGCAGTAAAGATAAATTTTTAATGGACCATAAGGTTGAAAAAACATTTTCAGGATATAAATCTTCAATGAGAAGCCAGAATTTTCGAAGTCGCGCAACGGAATTAAATAGTCATATATGTACAGGAGTATTTGTCTTGACAAAATATCATTTTATCCGGATATCCCGAGTGTATCAAGCACTAACTGGTCAAACTTACCGGACTATAGTCCGAGGCAATAAATAAAGTTGTCTCGGACAAAAGGATCTTGAGTTTTATCCGGCAGGAAATGGAGTCAAATGGTAAGAGTAGAAGCCGAAAGCCGATCGAGAGTTCGACGTGTGTGGTGGCCTTAAGAATCGTTGGTCCGAGATTCGGGTATATCCCGTGTTATTTACGAAGAAACCCTGGGGCTACGTGCCGATCGATTTTCTCGCTTCGAAAATACAAAACTGCTAAAGCCCGTGTATCAAATCTCGCAACAGAAAGGATCCGAAAGTGCCCTCGGATGACTTCATTCTTTCAAAGGTATTTTGTACCGCGCCAAAAGTTCCTTATTTACGGCATCTCCCGGAGACATCGAAAAATCCTGAAAATTTCCTAGCAAAAAGCCCGCGACAAAGCACGAACAAGGTGGTTTCTATGATCGTAACATATGAAAAGCAAACATAGTATCGGTGTAAAACGGTAGTAGCGGGCGTTTCAATTTCCAAACGAATGGCACCTTGATGCCACATGAACGTTGCAGAAAGGAACAGAAGGAGAAAGAGGGGAAAAATCTGTCGGACCGTGACAGTGGATGGTCCTGAATCATACTCGTTTGCGGTCGTTAGAAACGAGTGACGAATTTACAGTGACCGCAAACTGCATACCGATGGCTGACTCCTGCGGTCAGCTCGAAACTCCAAAGCTTCGTGAACCGGAGAGAACTCGCGCCTCTCTGTGAGCTTTTATTGAAATTCATTGACAGAGAAAAAACAATGTAACCACTATACACGTCTGTAATACGCTTGGATATATTCTATATATGTAAATCCATTCGATACCCAGGAAACCAAGATACACACTCGTTGTATGTACATTGTACGTATCAAATTGTGGGAGTTAACGCGAACAATCCGATTCTTTGATCAAAAACACGCTTGTTGAGACGCGTTTTACCTCGACGCTAGGATTTCGTCTGCCCCTCGCTACGGACCAGCCTCTGCCCATCAGCGAATTGCCAAAGATGGACAACTTTTCGGATGATATACTCTCGGAAGCGATTGGGTCACAATTTCGAATGTTTAATATACCTCGCAAAAATAGAGAAGTCTTGCGGTATGAGGTACGGGGTAAGGGGAGAGTTTTGCTCGCACCGCCTACGTATCCCCGCCATGTCGGTTCTCGGAACCTGAGATCGACGAATGACAACCGAAAACAAAACACTCCTTTCGTCGGTCACATGACAACGCAACGAATATGCGGCTTTTACGGCCAATAACGCGTTAGAATGGAAAATGACGTCAGGGCACGAACGATGTTTCTATCCATCGATCCGTCAGGCGAATCAGAACAAACTACGGGCCAGAGGACTCCTCTATTTTTGCGAGGTATAATTGTGGAAAATCAATCTTCTTTTCTATAAGATATTTCTCTTTGGGCAAAACGGGTTCGAAAATTATGAGATAAACAAATCTGGTACGAGTGCAGTCAACTATGGTCTCGTATTAGCACAGTTTTTTGACAGAATTACAGTGTCTGTGAATTAAAAGATGTCACAGGTGATTAGGGATCGAATGGAGAGGGGTTTTAACGGGATACTAGGAAATGTTCGGATTTTTTAAACATAAAGAGCTTTCCGGAATGTTACACAGAAATAGTTGCTGTATTCTCCGGTAAGAGTGTTTTTAATGTGATTAATTTCCTTCTCAAAGTGGGACTCTGCAAAAAAAACACAATTACCGTAATTATTAACACGTTCAACGTCACCTGTATTTCGCTAGTTGCATCATTTCTACCGGACTGAAAAATTTTCTATTACATTCTCCTCTGTATAGAGCAAAGACGTTAAAAGAAAATAATTATATACGCGTGGAACTTTATTCTTCTAGCAGCAATATTTAAATATTGAATATAATAACATAGTAAATCAGTGAATATTGCAGTAATATTCTTCTAATTATTAGTAATATTATAGAAGTCGTAAGAAATTTTATCGCATCCAACAGCGTCGGTCACCGGTGATCTCCATGGCATTCAACGTGTTAAGCAAAAAACAGAAACATTTTGGCAACATATGGACCATTTATTTTGAAAGTGGTGTCAGTCCATATTCTTTTGTTTCGAGAAAATTTAAGGTTAGCATATCTGTTAAATAAAAAATTTAGGTAAATTATATCAAGTCTGGCAATCTTTCTACTGATTTATCAATATGCTACTTTAATTATACAAATTTGTTTTAGGCGAATTTGACCAAATTAATGTATATTTGCGGGCTGTAACTGGACTTACACCACTTTCAAAATTAGTCAATTGTAAAAATAGTTTAATTTCAATTTTGAAAAATTAAATGTCACTTAAAATATATTTCATATTAATCCAATTTTGTTTACGAATAATAACAAGATATAAAATAAAAGTAGTATTTTTAATTTTAGATGTTAACTATATTGTTAAAATTAACATAAGCTATTGGTAGTATTTACTTATGCTCTTCATGTAGAAGTGTTTTGAAATATTCGTGATGCATAGGAGGTATATAGGGTAATAACTGCTTCATATCCTTATATTTTTCGTAAGTAATAGGCCTGGCATCATGATACAAAGACGCCAGGGCGATTTTTTCAAATTTTGGCGGTCTTCCCGGAAATGTAGGTAATAAATTTAAAGTCTTAAATTCTTTGTCCTCCATCGATGTTTTATATAAAATAGTATATGGTGCACTTTTAAGAAGAAACCTCATCCAACATATTTGCAACCAACTTACCTTTTCTCCATTAGTGTTTCTTCTTATCTGTTTTTTGATTGCGTTTTGAAGATTTTTTGTTGAAACGAAATTCTCTCGTTTCATTTCATGTAAAATAAGTTTAGTATGTTGTCTACATTGTTTTATGACATCATAAAATGATGTCACCTGCTGAGCCACCTGTTTCTGGGAATTGGTCTTACACCACTTTCATAATCGATGGTCACGCAATTTGTTTTACCGACCAATTTTAAATTGGACAAAGCTTGGGCACTTTTTAAGAAATTAAATATTAACTAGTTATACATAAAAAGTTTACACTAAATTAAGCATAAATTACGTGATATCTCATTTTTTTTTTAAATGGACTTACACCACTCACAAAATAAACGGTCCATATGCAACAAGGTTCTGGCAATCAAATACATCTTTTTTTATCTTTTATCGTCACAGTTTTGCAATCGGTTGATACAGTTATAACATATGAGAGATTTTTCGCTGAATTTCGTTGTGAAAGACGTCTTCGTTTTGACCTTCGATAGAGTTTATTTAATTTTCGAAAATGCATGCCAGACTTCTGGCTATGCAGTACTTCTGGTATGCATTAAGCAGATTTGAGCAGAATCCTTGAAGGTTCGAGAGAGGGACTTTTTGTATTTCTAAGCGAATTCACGTACGTGCTGGTGCAATGCGACAAAGCGATGATTTCAGTGCCTTCGAGGACGGTAATCTGCCTTCTTCAAATATTTACCGAGTGATTTCGTTTTACTGCGGTTTCCTTAACTTTTGTCTCCCTTCGGCGAAAAGTACACCGCGTCGGATTGCTCAGGAAAATTAGGGAGAAAAAGTTTGCGCGATAGATATTAGTATTACTCGCAAATACAGCCTAATGCTTTTCATTGACTGTGAAAATTTACTGAATATGTAACTTTTTTTATTTGCGATTAATTCTTTACAAAATGATTTGTTGTACTAAAAATAAATAAATTAAAAAAAATGTACTTATCCAACATCGCAAATTTCTAAAGACTTTCGAAATCGACTTAAACATCCTTTATCAGCGATTTGATGCAAAGGCTACAATATAGGCGTCTCTGGTTAAATATAGTTTAATGTCAAAATACATCTACGACTACACTGTTCTACAAAATTGAACTTTTTTTTATCACAAAGAATATATGCACTCATTCTTATGTATTTTGTGGCGCTGAACACGAATATGAAACCCGTTTTTCTCCATTAGCCTACATTTTCTGAAAAATCAATTTCGAAACGATCTGCAGTTTAAGCTTTAGATTTTTTGACATTTGACTAGACAATACTCAAAGGGAAAACTACCTCCAATTTTTATGTACATTTTCCAATTTATCTTGAAGACTAAACGTGCAGGAGGGAAATCTAATATTTAGGAAGAGACTATGGAGCCGACATCTTTCTTCGGGAAACCAGAAAGGAAAGAACCCTAAATAAAATTTGCGTTTTTTTTCAAAACTCATTTTCTCAAAAATTGAAAGCTAATTGAGAAAAACGGTTTCCACATTCGTGTTTAGCGCCAGAAAATACATAAGAATCAATGTAAATATTCTTCGCGGCCAAAAATGTATTAACGAGTGTTATCATTCACAATCAACATTTTAATTATCGCTGAGCTTATATAATATAATCCCAAAGTATAGCTAACTCATTCATCCTGGAAACACGTAGATATATACGTGAAAATTGCTAAATATCTTAAAAATATGACGTAATCTCAGTGAAAAGCTTATTTTGGTGACGAAAGCATAAGAAGAGGGAAATGGATATTTCAAGAAAGGATCCTGAAAACGATGGCGAAGAATTCTTCTTTTTCATGACTATCGGTATTCTTTCTTTCCCATCGTTATCCTGGTGAGCAGGTAATCCAAAACCGGGTAGCGATAGAGTCAGCCATTTTCCTATCAGACATTGGAAAAACGTGTCTATCGAATTGGAATATATAACACGGCCGGAGGTGGAAAAGATCCGGGGGAAGGATACGATCGTACGTGGTGGTTTCCACGTATCATCTTCCTCATCCACTGCCTCTGCCTTCCGATTCAACCCTCCCTGTCGCGAGCCTCTATTCTTCTCACTCGTTCGTGCACACCTTGTGAGAGAATATTTCTTCTTATCGACAAGTCGCAATAGTGACTCTGGAAATACTCGGTCGCTCGAGAAGATGGGGTCTTTACCACCACGGCAGATTTAAAGGCGCTAAAACTTCCAATGAAAGCCTTCATTCTAAGACGAAGCATTTATTTGGTTCGTTTGAACAATTATAGTCATGCTACTCATTGACTGTGAATTCATATTGTCTCGTTGAGCAATTCTGTAGGGCGTGGACCATGATTTTGCATCATTAATTCTTGAAATTGACGTTAAATTCTCTACAGATTAGGATTTGCGAATTTTTAACTTGTACGGACGTTTGTTGGATGTCAGGATAGATATTAGTGAATGTTCAAAATAGCATTTTCAGTAACAAATACATCTTATTTGGAAGTACTATTTATTACAAAGAATGATCGTGAGGTTTGAAAATAAAGTCGTAATCGTTAACATGTCATAGCCGAACGGCAAAGAAAGCGCGCGGTATGTGGCACGGGGTAAGGGGAGAGTGTCGCTCTCACCGCCTATCCCTTCCATATCGGTCCTGGACACTTCAGATCGACTAATGACAACCGAAAACGAAACATTTCTTTCGTCGTTCCCATGGCGATGCAACGAATGTGCGGCGCTTTAAGCCAGTCACGCGCTAGAATCGAAAATGAAGTCAGAACGAGTACTGTCTCTATCCGTCATGCGAATCAGAAAAAAACAGAGGCCAGAGGACTTCTCGTATCTTTTCGGGCAGTAGAAGCGTTTTAGAGAAATGGAACATAGAGTGTTACCTTGAAATTATAAAAAGTTCCAAGGGATTAATTTCCTGTTATTTCTTTTAATTTATAATTGGGGTGCATGACCTTCTTATACTGTATACAGTTGAAACAGTTAAAATTCTATTTGTTACATCTATTGTGAAAATTAGCGTTGTTTGTCATTGACAATGCTACCTGCACAGCAATGAAATAACTCCGTTAATTTGCTGCAGGAAATATTTACTGCCCGTTTGCATAATTGAAATTATTCAGAATTCTATTATGTTATTGTAATATTACAAATTTGGTAATTAGTAACTACACATATACTGTTTCCATGGTCTACATACAAAGGTAGGTCTACGTACGAAACTGAATGAACGTCGAGCAATGGCTTCCGTGTTAGCAGGTATCAAAGACCCCTTGAGATGATAGAATGACTGACTACTTGTTAACACTATTCCTACCGAAACTTCACGTATACCTTTTCCTACCGCAACCGGTGAATTTGTCAAATGATAATTTTTTCCCAGAAAATGAACAGTAAAAAAAGAAGTGAATATTGAAAAATGTATTATAATGTGAATGAATTATACGTATATTTGAGGAAAAGTCGTGAAGTTTAAAGGCGATTCAATTACGTTGTATATGCGAAATTCTAATCGAAATTTTAAAAACGGTCATTTGACCGGTCGTGGTAGGAATAGTGTTAATAGTGGTTGTCAGAGAATTTGATGGATGGGAACCGTTCGGGAATTTTATCGGTTTTGAACTCATTCTACGGATTGTTAATTTACTTTTACATTTTACTTTTTGATATGAAATATTTATTATTCCTGCTTCAAATATTAAAATATTCTTCTCGAACAAAAGGAATTTGCCGTTTTTCAGAATTTCTGGTGGAAGGCGAAAAGCGTAGTAAAATGTTCCTAATGAACAAATTCTGTATTTAACGCATTGAACAGACTAATAACTGTAGTTGTATAGAAATTGGTAAAATCGATGCAGCCGCATTAAAGTTCCGCATAACTTTACTTTCATCATTCGTATCGCTTTCATTTTCCATTATAAAAATGAAACACAGCCAGATTCCCGTATCACTGCAGTTAATTTTCCGTAATTAACGGATCACCTATTTTGCTTATCATTCATTTATTCTTGCGCACTGCCAATCAGAGTTAATAATCGGATTTCGATGAGGTTTAAAATTTCAATAAGACTTAAATTGGTATTCGGCCGATTGCATAAACTTTTAATAAAACTTTTATTTATTAGCAGTCAGCCTTTAATTCGATATTAAGTAGATTTAACATTTCATTGAAAATTTAGTTCGAAATTGTTTCGATTAAAGGAATACGGCTTTTAATATCTCATTTTCGTTTTTAAGCTCTTTGGAATATCCTTCGAATATAAATGTAATAATAAATTGATTTTAAAATGGACGAATTAGATACCAAATTATTTAATAACATTTCGTTTGTATAGTTCAATTTCTCATTGTGCAATTTCTGAATTAGCTCAATTAACATTTTTACAAACTCGATTATTTTGTTGAGATTCAACATTCTAATTCAGTCCTATTCCAACCGAAAAAATATTTTCTATGTATCGTACACTTAGAAAATTTTCACACAAAAACGAGACGAAGTCGAGCAAGGTAGAATATGTAAGAAACAGCCGAATTCATTTTTTAATTAAAGTAGGGTTCTTGAGAAATTGTCGGTTTAAAATACAAAGAATGACAAGAAGAGGAATGATAGAGAACATACACCTCCAGAAAACCTTATTTTCCTTGGATGAAATGAGTTCCTGTGGGATGTGTTATACATAATAAATGGACATATGTATAAGAGATGGACGACTGAAACTAATCTTACAAGTGTAAAGAATTCTGCTCTACGAACACCAAAAATTGCATCTTTTTACATTCCACCAGCTGCAAATACAGTATAAGAATTTTAAACTAGTTTAACGCCTTCAATTTCTAGTAATTCCTTTCTTTACCATAAAGCAACATGTGCTCACAGTAGTTCGTACAACACCTTATTAATCGTGTTAAGTCTGAGTTTTTTTCTGATCACAAGCTCCATAATACCGCACTGTATTGCTGAAATCAAACATTAACAAGATTTCCTGCTTTACTTTATACTTTAAAGTAAGAGGATAGAAGAGGTTCTGATATTCCCAATTCGGGTATTTTTAAAAGTTCTTCATCTTTTTCTTTTCATATTTCGTTCAACGCTTATGACTCGGTATCGTAAGGCAAGAGGTTAGAAATAAATGTCAGGCGGCCAGTAAGATAAACCGAAACAGATACTGAAGTGGAAATAGCAGAAGCGCTTTCTATTCATAATTCCGCGAGAGGAAAACTAAAAGTAGATACACTGTGACTGATGCATTACAAGATTTGATCTTCCACTATCGTTGCGCGCCAGTGCCCGTATGACAGAATATTTTCTTCTTATCGACAAGTTGCAATACCGAGCCTGGGAAATATTCAGTCGCTCGGGAAAATGGGATCGCTATGACATAGGAAAATTTATAGACGCGGAAATATTCGTGCAACGGTACCACGAGGTCCTGATTTTTCGTGAATAAGGACATGCGGATCTTGATCGCCGTACACCTATCATGAAGTACATCGATTATCACTCTACAATATAGGATTACACGATCGATTTTCGCTGTTGAACGGACCACTAGGTGGAATAATTCCCTCTCTGCCACCTCGAATCTCATTCTCAACGACCTGTAACATCTCGGCCATGAGAACAGTCACTCTTGAATGTTCTGCGATGCTGTGATTAGCTAGCCGAAATGACAACCCAGCTGGAAATGTTTAGACGGAATTACTTAAACCGAGTTGTCGTGGGTCAGTAAATTGCTAGTTCTAAATTAAGCGATTAGGCTCGAGTTCTGCAGCGCATTTGCTGTGTCATTCGGTTGTGGAGGGTCTAGCAGGATGAGGGGTCAAAAGTGCCCTTGAAGCCATTTTATTTCACGATAGGTCATTTGCTAGGTGACCATAAAAAACCATTGTACACAAGTTTTTAGTCCGATAGCTTGACCGGGAGGGTAGTTATGGGGTAAATTCGAAAATCCAGTTTTTGCCTCATTTTCCCCACTTAATGATGTGTAAAATTCTCGAAACAATTCCGACACATTCTAAACATGATTGCACACGTTAGCGATTTTTTTCATATTTTTCCGTTTCTGGTGCTACGCGTGAAAAATCAAAAACGAAAAAAAAATGGGAAAAATGTAGATTACGCAGTGACATCTTCAGGGTACAATTTTTAGATTTTTACAGTAACTTGCCGATATTACCATCACTATGCCCAATTTTTTCATATTTTTTTGATACGGTGCAACGTTGTCGGAAAAATCAAAAACCGATTTCTGGGACGAATCCGGGCTGATACACGATTAGTATTTGCTATCTTTATATTATTTTAATACAGTATGCTCATTTTATTAATTTCAATGTTTCTGCATGCGAAAATATACGTGTTAAGGAAGAGAATCAAGATAAGTAAGTAAATTGTTAATTCTATGCTCCTTATATGCTAGAATTTTGAACGTTCTCTCGAGAGATGGAATGGTGCAGTGGCTAGAGTGTTACTACCATAGAGTATAGTATAGTTTTTCCTCATCCTCAGTGGCTAGAGTGTCTGCCTGTAGAGCCGCTGGACACTTTCTTGCTGCAAGTTCGAGTCCCCATAGGGGACTTAAGTTTTTTTCTGTAATTTTTTTTTAATTGTTAAACACATAGTAATAATCAATAGTCTCTTTAAGGTGTTTTATAAATATTTTTAAAAGTAATTATATCTACTGTTTTTAATGAAGCCACGATTTGCGATTACTAGCATTTTTAAACATTTCGTATATTCAACAAAAATCGATTTATTATGTCATTTGAAAATGTATGTTAAATGTAAGAGGGTCATGAATTTATATCTTGATAAGATGGAACAAAGATTATATGTGATACCCATTATTCACAGTTCGGTGATAGTGTTTATGTTACCTAATAATTTTTTTATAACACATTATACATTTTAGATGACCCCCGAATTAATGGCCAAGCGATAAATACAAAAGTTATAATCTATAGAAAGGAAGAAACTCTTCCATCCTCTTCTTTGTTATAACTTACCAACATATAATATTATGTCCCTTTAATATTTAACATATATTTTTGTACATTAAAATAAACCAATATCTATTAAGCATACAAAATGTTTGAGAATACCCATAATTGCAAAACATGGAATAACTAGGAAAAGCATGCTCTACGATTATTTTCATGCAGGTTTTATATTTTTTGAGGACATAAAAATATCTGAGAAAAACCTTAAAGCGACTATTGGCTATTGGTACGTGTTTAATAATTTAAAAAAAAATTACAGAAAAAACTAAAGTCCCCCATGGGGACTCCAACTCGCAACAAAAAAGTATCCAGCGGTTCCGCAGGCAGACACTCTAGCCACTGCACCATTTCATCTCTTGAGAGAACGTTCAAAATTCTAGCATATAAGGAGCATACAATTAACAATTTACTTAATTATCTTGATTCTCTTCCTTAACACGTATCTTTTCGCGTGCAGAAACATTGAAGGTAATAAAATGAACATACTGTATTAAAATAATGTAAAGATAGCAAATACTAATCGTGTTTCAGCCCGAAATGCGTCCCAGAAATCGGTTTTTGATTTTTCCAACAACGTTGCACCATATCAATAAAATATGAAAAAATTGAGCATAGTGATGGTAACATCAAGTAGTTACTGTAAAAATCTAAAAACTGTACCCTGACGATTTTACTGAAAAATTTACATTTTTCCATTTTTTTCCCGTTTTTGATTTTCTGCGCGCAGCACTTGCAATGTAAAAATCTGAAAAAAATCCCTAATGTGTGCAATCATGTTTAGAAGGTTTTCGAATTTACCCCATAACTACCCTCCCGGTCAAGCTATCGGATTAAAAATTTGTGTACAATGGTTTCTTAGGATCACCTAGCAAATGACCTATCGTGGAATAAAATAGCTTCAAGCACACTTATGACCCCCTTATCCTGCTAGACCTTTTAACGATAATTGAAATAAGACTTACAAGGATAATAATGTGTAGATTTATAGATTTTCATTTCCCAGAAACTTTTTGAGCTATTAAATTACGAGAATATTTTATCAGAGTGATCTTGGTATGTAGTATATTAACGAATACTTTCGAATAAAGAAGTAATATTAAAGTTTTTTTCTTTTACATTAATTTTGCCTTATTTACGCGATGTTTGATACAAGGTTTTAAGAAATATAAACCATCAACACCCGAAACATTTTCAGAAATGTCAAGACATATGTATAATATATAGATTAAAAAGATGCGATATGAGAGTAGGTTGTGCACAAGTGCAAAATATTTTCAACTGTGAGTAGTTTTAAAGTTGAGCTGTCTTTAAAGTTTTGCTCATTCTGCAGTAGCTCCATCTGAGCTGTGTAAAAATTATGTGACAAATTTTATTATTTGAGAAGTTGCACTCAAGCCCTCTTAATAAGAATTAAGTTTGTATTTGGCGGTTCTCTAATTGATATTTTGGCGAGCGCCCCATAATGTCTTGCGTGCCCTCTGTGGCCCGAGTGTCGCCACGAGACTTCACTTCTTCTTGGTCATCACAAGTGTAACGAACCAAAATGTATAACCTAATAAACTATCATTATTTATTATCAACATAAAAAAAAAGAAATAAACTGTTTTGACATTATACGTTTTCGTAAGACACATATCGCGGAGCCTGTTCGAGATGTTCAACTCTTTTCCTTCTTTGCCTCACCTGCAAAAAATTATTTACACTTTCGTGCTGTAAAGTATAGTTAGCATGTATCGATGGGATGCAGAGAGAAGGCGAGCGGAAGGAATGCGAGTCTGATTCGGTAGACGGCAAGAGTCAGCCTCCGCTCACACGTATTTTCGATTCTAACGCGCTATTTGCTAAAAGAGTCACACATTCAAATCGGACCAAATGATGAAGAGAGTGAATGACTCCCATTAGAGTAAGTGAAAGAACGTGAAGGGAACAAAGAAAGTCAATGCATTGGCGTATGCACCCAATTTAGAATATTACTACTGTTTGACTACGACCGAGATGGCGCGTGGCATGAGGCAAGGGATAAGGGAAGAGTGTCGCTCGCACCACCTATCCCCACCATATCGGTCCTGGACACTTGAGATTGACTAATGACAACCGAAAATGAAATATTAGAGTGTCCGTTTTTAAAGAGGATTGTCACTGGAGATGAAACTTGGATTCTGTATGAAAATGTGCATAGAAAACGCACTTAGTGTAAGGACAATAATCCTTCAACTGTCGAAAAGGCGGGACTACACCCCAAAAAAGTTCTTTTATCCATTTGGTGGGATTGGAAAGGCGTAATTTTCTACGAGCTCCTTCCTCAAGGTGAAACAATAAATTCTACGAAATACTGTCATCAACTGGATCAATTGAAAGCTGCCATAACAAGAAAATGGCCAGAATTAATGAATCGACGAAGCGTTGTTTTTCATCATGACAACGCAAGACCACATAGTGCATTAGCGGTAAGAGAAAAACTCTTACAGTTTGATTGGGGTGTTTTACCGCATCCTGCATACTCTACAGATCTCGCTCCATCTCATTACTACTTCTTTTTGTCCTTAAAAAATTCTCTTCGCGATAAGCGCTTTAAATCCACCAGCGAAATAAAAGCGCACTTCCAGGAATATTTCTTGTCCAAAACACAACAATTTTGGAAAGAAGGCATAATGAGACTTCCAGAGAGATGGAAGAAAGTAATAGAGCAAAAAGGTTCTTATATAACAAAATAACTAATATCTGAAACAGTAAATATTGTGTATTCGTTTCATATTAGAAAAAGGAAAGAAACTTATCGGACACCCTAATACTTCGTTCGTCGTTCCCATGATGACGCTACGAATGTGCGGCTATTTAGGCCAGTCACGCGTTAGAATCGAAAATTACGTCAGAACGAGGGATGTCTGTATCCGTCAGGCGAATCAGAACAAACCAGAGGCCAGAGAACTTCTCTAGTCTTTGCGGACTTTAAATACCGCAACAAATCTGATGGCGCCCGACAAGTGTTCGGATCTAACACGCCAGACGCATAGAGACATCCACCGTTCAAACGTATTTTCGTTTCCAACGCGCTACTGGCCGAAAAAGCCACACATTCAATTCCGAATACATGACGAAGAGAATGAATGATCCGCATCAAAGCAAGCGGGAGAACGCTATGCGAACGACGAAGAAGTATTTTGTTTTTGGTTGTTATTCGCCGAGCTTGAGATTTGCATGAGCGATATACAGTAAAAGCTGGATAAATGCGACACTGTTCGGGACTCACGCGCTTCGCTTATGAAGTAGCGATATCGAATCCTTGTTTACATTAAAGCTCCAGCTAAGCACAAACAAAGAAAAGGACAGACAGTACAAGAGACAGAGAGGTCCAAGCTATAGAGGGAGCAACCCGAACGTACCGATGATGCAATATTAATTGGAGCATCGGCCATTTTCATTTTCGATTTTTTTGAAACCTTTACTAAAGTATTTGTGAGATTTTTCTGATTAAAATGATACCAAACACGACATAGTTTGAATTATATTTACTTAATATTCAATATATTTTCTTACTATTTACATAATTTAAACACATCGTGTTTGGTATCATTTTAATCAGAAAAATCTCACAAACGCATTGGGAAAAGTTATATTTAGAAAAATGAATAAATAAAACAGTTTATTGTTGCATTAGCAATGCCTCGCTTTGTTTGCTTGCACTCTCAGTCTTTTCTCCTGTCTGTCCTCTAAATTCGCGCTCGGCTGGAGCAGAGTATAATTAAACACGGATTCGATACCTCTACTTCATGAGAGCGACATTCGGTCGCGACTTTTGCATTTAAGCTTTGCGAAGGTGTCAATATTATGCTGCATTTATCCAGCCGGGTGTCGATTCAGTGTTTTCATGCAGCTGCATGCGAACGAGTATATGGCTGCCAAATGCTGGTTTAACAGTTTAAAAAATTGCAGCGGCCGTCAGGAGAAGAAGGACAAACTTTCGCTTATTTCCAAAGGCCTTTTTAGTACTAGATATCCGGTCTTCGTCTTCGCTGACCATCTGGCAACGGATCATATCGAAGCTGCAGACGCCGATTTTTATGAGACTTTAGTGTGTTCGTTTGAAGAGTTAATAAAGACAAAAATATTCATGCGAAGGCTTTATTCGTATCGCTCTGCTACGACTCCCGATGACGACTACCATCGTAGCTATCTGTCGGATCCTCTATCGGGATGTTGCAGCGGCACGCGGCGAAAATGTATCGGTTATAAAGACAACACAAGGCTTACCTGAGAGGTAGGTTCTGAAAAGAATATATAACACACAGAATAATGTCTTCAGATACGAAATATTAAATATTAAATATTAAATGTAACAAAAAATATAAGTTTATGTAAATTAGTGTATTTTTAAATTAGTATATTTGTAAAGTATATTTAAAAATATTAAGAATTTGTGGCCACCGAAATGTCGGCTTTTTCCCACTGTGCACCGGGTTGGATCAAGGAATAAAACAGTTAGATGGTCACATGCATCGCAGTTCTTCCGGCATATTCTGACTTGAAAAACCTTTCTCCCCTCTCGGGCATTTAGCGAAATCTTCCGATGCGACTTTTCGGAGACTAGGAAGACGTCAATGACCAGCGTTCGGTGTGAGGTTCGTTCAAGGGCCCTCCCGGGGAGAAAAACATAAACACTTGCACTGCTCTTAGTGGTTTGGTGACCCAGTCCCCCAATTTCTAATGTCGCGTGGCACGCTTCTCCTTAGACTATTCGAGCTGAACGAGGATATCTTGTGTGTTTCTTTCCGAAGTAACAGCTGACTCTCTCACTTACTAAGCGAAAATTCAATCGCGGAGGCCCAATTAAAAGTCGATTTGCGAGAGAACGGTTCGTTTCTGACCCATGGTTCCTCTCAGACATTTTACCTACGTAACAAGACGAATGCGAAGAACCTGCCCAAAAAAATCGGCAACCCTTCCGCGAATTTTGCGGCAGGTTATTTTCACAAATCTCCATCCAATCCGAGGTGTAGAACAACCCCCCGTAGCCATGACAAAACCTTTTGAAACACCCTTACACCCGTACGTCGTTTTTATCTCCGTGACCAACGTGCGTGGCACGTCTTTCTAGCACGAGTGGTTAACTATTAATGTCGTCCCAATGCGCTCCTGCGCTCGTGCCAATAGGTCCGCGGCTGACAAGTGAAAGGCAAAGCAATAAGCGAACTCTCGAGTGCACAGGAAAGAGTAGCAGGCGGAGCTCATGCAAGGACGGCTCTGGCGTGCAAAATTTCTGCACCTCTGACATAGTTCACAACGTAGCTGGTTATTTGCGTGAGGAAATTTAACACAGAAATCTACTGGATTTTCAAATTTCTGGTCTGGCCTTTGTTCAAGATATCCATTTTTGTAACAAGAGTATTTAGATAATTTTCGGAATCTCGGAGAAGACATTTAAAAGTATTAGGTTCCTTACTCTGTATTCGGCCATTACACTATTATAATATTTTTAGTTATTATAAAAATATTAAGTGTTTTATTCAGTTTAACCATTCAATTTAACCATTATAATAATGTTACTATACCACCCACCGAGTTATGGATATACATACCAAAACGTACACCTTGCACGCGATACTGCGCGATTGCGCGCTCACAATACGTAGTAAGTTAGTATTCTGGTGGAAAATTTATTTGGCATCTGAGGGGTAATTTGCTCCGATTCGCCCGACGGATAGGGACATCCCTCTCCCTCACGCATTTTCGATTGTGACGCGCTATTGGCAAGAGAGACCGGCACATTCGTTGCGTCGTCATGTGAACGACGAAAGTAGTGTTTTATTTTCGGTTGTCATTCGTCGATCTGAGGTTTCCAGGACCGACATGGTGGGGATAGGCGGTGCAAGAGCAATCTCCCCTTCCGTCTCAGGTGCCACGTTGCCGTTTCCGCATAATAAGGTAGCACAGTCTATCTCACATGTCATCAATATTGAGGTAAAATTTTGTAAATTACTAATTTTATGTTACCATTCTCATTTTCGTCACATATTATGTCTTGCGACGAAAAGATGCAATCTGAATATGTAACTAACTATATCTTGTCAGCGCGCTGTTCCGCGGAATCGCGTGCACGGGGTACGTTTTGTCGTGTATCTCGGTAACCCAGTGGTGTATAATAAAATTATTTTTATGGTTGAATTCAGAATAAAAAACAGCATATTTTTGGTTATTATAAAAATTTAAAAATGTTTAAAAATAACGCAAAAGAATTTTTTTTTCAAGAAGGAAAACTTATTCTAAAATTTTCTTAACGTCAATCAGCGCTCACATTACCATCAAACTCTTATCTAAAACATTTTTTCTATTTCTTATACTTTAAGAGATATACGTGAAAAAGTACGAGTGTCGATTTCACTTTGAGGTTAGTTTTCATGCCCTTAAAGGGTGTTAAGGAGTCATAAACCTTGGGACCTGGTGAAGCGACAAACCATCTTGTCGACAGCTGTCTTCGGCAATAAACCTATAGGTATGATTGGGGCTCGGTCAGGGTGCGCACATCTGTATATTATTGTAAATAATTAATGTAAGGAATTTGTGCGTACCCGCTGATGACCCTAACGGGACTTGGGCTTGCTCAGAGGCAGCTGGTAATTTTGAAATCCTCCATCAGGTACTGAGAGCATGTCGTCACCTTCCCTCTCTTGAAGTCCTCGAGGGGGTGGAGTCAATTAGTTAATCATCCAGTAGTTGCTTATTTTTGAAAGACTCCACCCCCATCGAAGCTTAGAGATTCATACACGACTTCAAGAGAGGGGCGCATCACACACAACGTTTTTAATACTCACACTCTCTAAAATCAGAAATCTTGTAACATTCAACCAGAACAGTACAGAAGTCATTTTCCACACCACACTTCGATCTTATTCAATTTTTCCCATTTTTTATACAAAATCGGGTGATCCTTCGAGAAACCTAATAGAAACACTCCGTGCATAAACTCAGACGGGACGCGAAAATCTAAGTTCAAACGAGCCCGTAACAAAGGGCGATTGCGCGCGAATTGTGCATACCGTTATTTTTGTCTTGGATCACTCTACAAACCCACAAAGTTTCAATCAAATTCGTCCTTACCACTTGGGATCCTTTCTTTGTTAGAACAGAATGCAAGATTGAAAGAAGCACGTGGTACGTTATAAATACAAATACATTCATTAAAACGCTTCATGCATTGTTAAAAAAAAATCATTGTAGCCCAATGAACGATTCAAGTATTACTATAGCTTTTTTTAAAAACAACTTCGTATAAAAATGGCAAACAGGATGTTCAAGTTAAAACCTACTGAATACCTTGTCGCTCAATTATCCCTCGTAATTGCCATATTAAAGGAAGGAAAATGAAAGTTGTTTGTCGTTGCAAATTAAACACAAAGAGCTAATACGCAAACATAGCTATAGCGAAATTGAAATAATGTGGTATCGGGGAAGTACAGCACGGGCTAGTCGCTACCGTCGCAATTATTTACCGTACTACAGTGGAATGAATCCACTTTCTGATTGGAACAAAATAACTCGAAAACCACTTATTTCAGAGAAAAATGTTATATACAAAAATTTTATGATATCGGAGAGAGAATGTAAGTGCAATGTTTATTTGTTGTATTCCTTCAAGGTTATTTAAAGGTCAACTTCATTTTTTATATAAAAATCTGTTTTTCTTTTCCAACTTTCACTTTACAGAAGAAGCAAAGAAACTTTTGTATAAGTCATTTTCTTGTAGGATTTTATGTTAAAAAGAGGTTTAACAAGAAAGAACTGAAAGCAATTACACACCGAGCGCCGCTATGAGAAACTATAGCCGGACGATCTTACAAAATTTTAAAAAGGCATAAAAAAATGATTACAGGTTGGGACAGCTAATTCTTGACAAAATTACTTTTATATATGTATTTTAACTAATGATCTGCAGAATTTTCAAAGCGACATCCCTTGAAACATTTCAGTTATTCAATTTTGAAGGGAACTATGCACCGCAAGCAGCTAATTATAAGACCCGATAACCGGGGCTGTCTTGCAGAGCTTTGAAAAGACAACAAACTAGGTGGCAGCTTGGGACGTAGGATTCCCGCGACGATGTTGCCCACGTGATGCGGACCGCGAGGTCTCTAAGATTGAGGAATGCATGTGCATATGTATGACAATGAATGCATGGGATATAAACGATACCAGTGCGTGGAATCGGTAGTTCTTTCAAAACGTTTCACGAATTTAGTCTATTTCATTTTGCATCAATTTTAAGTACATAGTTTTATTTAATAAATTTCATTATTATATTATGTAGCATTTAGTATACCCAGTTCCACAGTAAGAACACTTACTCACAATACTTTATAATACCTTTCCAATCTCGCGGATTCTCATCTCAACATTCATTACGGTGGAAGTAAACGAATCTCGATAACAAGAAACACCGAAAAGCACGGATCGCAAACTTTCTAATACCAATATAAACGAAAAATTGGTCGTTTTAGGCCTACTAAGACAAAGTAGTTATAAATAAATTTTATATTTAACGAACGAATTGTGAGCCTTCCATAAATATTTAAATGCCCACTGGAGCACACGAAAGTTACTCTATTAATTTCTGCACAACGGCTCGTGCAAAGCCGACAGTTCCTACGTCTCATCGTGAAAATAACATCCGAGCAGAATGAAAGCGAAGATCCGCGAGAAAGGAACGCAAAATAAAAATAATCTCGCTCCGTTTCAAGCCGTCAGTTCATCGAGTCAGATCCCGACAACATAACAACACCCGGCAAACACGGAGTCAGATCCTCGTTTGAGCTCTTTCATTCGTGAGAACACGAGGAACGGACACCACAGAATTAACACGCGCCTGAGACGGTGAATGCTAATTTATGGAAGAGACTTTAACGTCGTGAAATAAAAATGACAAGCATTATTTTAAATCACGGCTATCCACGAACAAACAGTAAGTACATACAATGGTCGCTCACGTAAATGCTTTCCTATAATGCACGACTGGGGGCTAGAAACGAAGAACGAAGTCTATGGCAGTGGCGGCCTCGATGACGCCAGTGTTTGTAAAATGCGCAAGTATTATATGCCAAGGCGGTAGCTCGTTCCCTCACTTTTGTTTGCGTTTCTGCATTATTCATGAATGTACTTATAAGCCACTATTGCATCGCGTTGCATCGTATTGCATCTCGCAACCGGCACATCTCCTGCGCTTTCGAGAAGCACCAGAGCAGAAGGAAGACTAACCGAGTATCGAGAGAGAGAGAGAGAGAGAGAGAAAGAAGGAGGGAAATGTCCTGGATAATATCGACGAAAAATCGACTTCCAGCATGAACCCACGAAGCGAAACGAAAACTTTATCGAAGGGGAGCCACGCGGTTGAGCTCAAATCCGGATTTAGTCCAGTATCGGCTTCACTGTAACTAGGCTACTTTTGCACCCCCCAGAAACCATCTCTCGGCGATGCTTACGTGCTTGTATCGCTCGTGTTATGTCTGGCGTGGTCTGCAACGTTTAAAGGCACCGTATCACCGTTAATTAATGTCAACGGTTACTTTCTCGCGATTGTTAATGATTGAGTGGGCAATACAAACCATCCGTGATAAGAATAAGGTTTGGTAGAATTGCAGACGCGAGAAACACGGTGCGAAAACTGGAAGAATTGGAAGTTGATGCAATATGAGTTTTTATGGTAATATTCGTGTTGCGTGTGCGTATCATTAGAAAAACAGGAGTTTCGCCTCTGATAATGACCGAAATATTGTACTTATGGAATTATGTACTTTTATAGCAATGTTTAACTAAACAAAAAAATTCAAATTATGATTTCGGAGTTACTGTTCTTTATAAAAAATCGTATTTTTTTGAAAATACTATAAATATTTTAATACTATTGTTTATTCCAGCAGCGTTACAAAAGGCGCATGGCGGATTTAACCGAAATTGGCGTTCTGACATTAGTGGTCACCAAAAATGATTATTTACCACCTTTCAAATGGAAATTAGGCCGCATCATGGATCTGCACCGTGTGAAGGATATTGTGACATGTGTGGGCATCATCAAACGGCCTGTTTTCAAAATTTGTGTGCTTCCAATTAATGATACACAAACATGTACAGCACAAATATGCGTTAAGTAGAGGAAGACTTTGTTTCTATATTACTTATGTTTTTTATGTTAATTATTGAATAGCAGAGTTATGTTCCTATTACTTAAGATAACATAAAAGCTAAGCATTTCTTTCAGTTAATCGAACACGCGGTATTCATGGTTGGCGACATGAGTGAACGAACACGGCCCTGCATTCTGCGCCTCCGATCGGGCAACGACAAAAGACAATCGCGACAGTCGCTCGCAATATAAATTCCACTTTTTTGTCAGTTCCCATCAGTTCCTCCCACGATATCCAAAGAAAAGCACATGCCACGAATCGCGCCTATTTTTATGTAATTTTGTAATCCACCGTGACACTCTATATTATATCTAACAAGTAACTATATTTAGTATTAATAAAGTTTGATTTGAATATACGCTGATACTTATCCTTCGATCTGCACACACGAAAAAACTATTCAATAATACTATTATATTGCCAAACTTGGCGTTTTGGCTGGCAAACAATTATCATTATTTACATTAAACAGCAATGCTTAGCTGCACATAAATATTTTATTGTTACGAGAAATTTTTTCAGGCATAGTAATAACAAACATTAAGGCTTACAATTAGATCGAAATATTGCGCCTGTGATGATATGCCGATAATGGTTTCAGTAATAAAACAGCTACAACTACAGTAAATGTTATTCAGTTAAATTAATAGCAATTACTTTATACCGTAAAAACTTTTGTTCAATTTAAAAGCTTCCTTTGTATTCCTATAATCTCAAATACTATAAAAAAAGTCTAGAAAATCACTGGAAAGAAAGTATCTACATTTAATATTATATAGATAAAGAAATAAATCTTATTCACATATTTATTATCTTGCTAGTTTCAAAGCAGTTTACAGAGAGTGCCTTAATACCTGCAATATAGGATTACTTCGACGTATAACATATTATTCGATGTTCAGAACACCGGCAGATATATTGTTATAAAACAGAAAATCTCTATAAACGAAGTGTATATTCATGTGACGTATCTCGAAGTTGAGCAATAAAAGCTTCGTATCTGGCATTGCATTTATAAGTAATGTACCACCTATTTATACGAAGTCTCAGCAATAAATTTTGCATCAGATCTTAAGTGACACAAATTGCGAATTTTATTTAGTCGTCGCACGAAATCGGAACACGTTGTTTGAACTGAAATCAATTTGAGGTAAGTCGCTTCTTTTCTGCCTGAAATACCTTCGATATTGAAGATTTCGAAATTTCGTAGATATTGAAACTTTGTGGTCTTATACCGAAGTATTGTTCATATAAACTTCCATCACAGATAATTTTCTGTCAGAGTTGCTCCGTCTTTATGAACCTAATTAATAATCCGTACACTTAACAGAATTATCATTCAATATATCTTATGATTGTTACAAAACTGTCCAACAAATTCAAAACTTTTTTCTGTTTTCCAATAGCCACAGAATGATTCTCATAGTGTCCATCGTCCTCAAAACGAATCCACCAACGGAATTTCTCTATCACCCTCTGTTTTCGAAAAACATCAGTTTTTATAAAAACGGTAGTTTTCGGCACAGAAGCTGGTATTACGTGAAAACTAAAAATGTTAGACAGTTCTTCTTGGTCTCGTAAAATAGAGGAGTGTTTCCTGAGTATACAGATGTGAGCAGTTATAATATTCCGTACTTTTTAATGGTAGTAAATAACTACCAAATTTTAAAAACGAGTGGAACGCGAATTTGCTACGCATTAACTTTGCATTTTCACTTAGAGTACTATTGCTACACATTAATGGTTTTTGCGGACATTTCTGAAGAAAAAACTATTGGTGAAAAATGTCATAACTCTTTTAGTTTTAGCACAATTTAAGAAAATATCAGTCAACAACGTGTATCAGCCGTTTTCTCGCTACGACGTCATCGCTCGTCGAAGGGGGCCCGTCAGTGCCGTAGCTACGCATAACACTTTCAAAGGCCTTGAACGTCGATGGATATCATTGAGGTGGCATTGTCAGCCCCTTTACTAACGTGGTTCCAGAAAAAACAATTTCTTTTTATAGAGGGGAAATGCTTTACGCACAGCCGCAAATGTGTTATTTTGCGGATAGAGTGGGACTCCTCATTATACTCTGTTTCTCTCTTTAATTTAATTATTAAAATAAGATTTTCTTCAAACAATGAATAAGAAATATCTTATATGGGGTGTTCGCGATAAATCCAGGCCTAACAGAAACCATTTAAAATTTGTTACGTTACAGGGGTTTCGTCCGGCGCCCGGCAGTGCGAGGTTTGTTTGAATCGCGCACGCTCTATTTCGTTATCCGTCGTCGAGCAAATGTAACAAATGAGTATGGGAAAAAATTAAATTAAAATTCTCTTCTTAGCTTAAGGCTAGGAGAGGACAGGATGGATGGGCACCAATCTGCAAGGTCCTATACAGGTCCCAGGACTATAAAATCAAAGAGGGCAAATAATTCACTAAAATAAGAATAAACTTTATTTGAATGAAATCAAAATGAATCTATATTCCAAACGAGATCAGTTATGAAATACAACCGCCAAAACGTTGGCGCGCCTCCACGAAATAATAATAATTATTTCAGGTGCGAAGTCGCACCCTGAGTTCCGGTGACGCGCGAGCCCTATTTCTTGGGGGCGTAACCAAATGGTGGAGGGAGACATTCATACGTGAAGGACTCGTCCGTTTTGGAAGAGTCAGCTACTCTGCAATCTGAGCACAACGAACACCTCCGGCAACTAAGTTTACCACATACACACACATTTATCCGTTAAGTGTTAACATAGTTTGTAAAGTACGTTTATTAAAGTTTCGAAAAACCCACACCGGAGTGGCACACCACAGTACAACCTTTTGCTTCCATTCAATACGAAACAGCCTTTCGCATCCATCTTAAAAGACCCGTGAGGAGCGTTCCGGATATACTCCCTCACATCAATCAAAGTAGGGATTCGGATTTACCCGAATAGGTCCAGTCCGGGGGCTGGTTGCGTACTTTGGGACGCAACCGTCTTCATCGGATTTATGTATGACATCTTATTCGAATCGGATAGAGAACGCACGATACATATTCTACAAACGTATGCCTAATTTTTAAATCTATGACATGCAATCTCGTCCCTAGGAGGAAATCGGTACCAGGTCTTAATTCTCGATGCATGGACGTGCCCAACGAGGGGTTAACTCCCACAATATATAAAGCGTTTGGAGGCTCATCCGGTATCTGATCGATGTCTCTCTCTATTGTAAGACTCCGCGCCAGCGAGGCGCCGAGCCGAGCGTTCTCACGCCTGGCTTTCGTGAAGAGGACACTTTCTCTAGCGAGGGAGGAAGACGAACCTCGCCCCTATGGGGCCTTTTGGGGAAGAGAGGTCCTTGAAGGACCCCACCACCGAGGGAGGGAAAGCATCGCGAAGAGAGTCGACAATTAGGACCCACCGAGGACACATCTCGGTCACATCGTCCCGATATCGCGGCAATACACACTTCCGCAGAGAGAGTTGATACAAGCGGATCCTGACGCTTGTATCATTATATTGTATCTGCCCGCGTATCGGAATATTATATTGTATTATTGTTATTATAAACTGTAAAAAAGAGTGAAAAGTATATATGTGTATATGTTACAGTGAAACACCGAAATCTGGAGAATGTCGACTTTCGCCGGTGAATGTCAACATTCACATAGTTGCTTGGTGTATGTCCGAAATATTTGCTAAATACCCTTATTTCTGACTTACACCGGTAAATGTCGACATTCACCATGTTGTGATTGTCAACATACATCGGTGAGGGTCCGAATGTACAAGAATGTAATGAAATATTCGATCTTTCACCGACGTATTTGGTATGTGTTGACATTCACAGAGTCGCTTGGTGTATGTCCGAAATATTTGCTAAATACCCTTATTTCTGACTTACAGCGGTAAATGTCGACATTCACCATGCACTAATGGTGAATGTTCAACCTGTCGAAGATTTATATTTTCTTCTCCGTAATTCAGTCGCTATAAAACGTCACAAGGATGACGTAACTTTTCCGCCTCTCTTTCTGAGAGGAGTGACTAAGAATTTAAAACACGCAGTACATTCTAAATGAGAAAAGAAAATAATAGCAATAAAAAAATTACTTAATTATGTGATTCAATTAACCCAGACCTAACCCAGACTGACAAAGGTGACTGACTCCCAGCAGAACAAAGGATTTTGGCGGGAGAGAGCTAGTCGCCTCTTTGTCGGCTCCTCTCTTTTGGACCTCCACCAGAGCATATCTGTGATTGTCGACATGCACCGGTGAGAGTCCGAATGTACAAGAATATAATGAAATATTCGATCGTTCACCGGCGTATTTGGTATGTGTTGACATTCACCGGTGAAAGTCGACATTCTCCAATTTCGGTCTTTCACGCTAACATATATATAACAACAGACCAAATTTTTAATGTACTCTTACACTATCTTTTCCATTTGCTTCTGGCATCTTCTCCCAAAGCCGTGATTGCATCAGACGTCGAAAATCGATAGTTTTGAATAACATTGGTCCTCGTCGACGGCGGAGTAATTACCAATGGGACGGTATCGATGCGGCGTAACAATTTAGTATCTCAAACAGTTCTATTTTGCTATTACAGAGTCTGTTGTTACGCGTAAGCAATAATGCGGATTTCGACTCGGAGAATAATTGATAACGATCTGCGTATTTGCCGAGGGAATCTCCCACAATACATAAAGTATTGACAAATACGACAGACAATAATAAAAAAAAACAAAAATTTCATACATTTAGCCCTCGGGACGTAACAAAATTCATCCAAACTAGTTGAAAATATATCATGTATTAATAAAAGTACTACGTTAAAAGTTAAACATTTATAATCTTGAAAAGTAAATCGTCAATTATAAACAGACGGAACTTCACTTTTATAACTGTTGAAGCGTAATTGACAACGCGTGCCTTGAGGTTGCGAGAGAGAAAATTTATATTCTCGATATTTATTTCCACAGCCGTGCAAACCTGGCCCACCTGGCAAGCACCCTTCGATGACCGAAGGGTCGCACGTGGCCACCAGGTTTTGCAAGCATACATTCATCCGAAGCTAGATTTATGACACCTGTCATAAATCTAGCGTCTACTCGCAAGCCTCGTCAATCTCGTGACGCAAGGCCCCCTCTGCCTGGGCCTTTGGTGGGTTGGCAAAAACCAATGCAAACTCTGTATTTTGGTAACCACCCACCAAGCCCAGGCAGAACCAATAACATTTTGCACGGGCCTAACATCCTCCTCCCTACCAAGTCACCACTTCCTCCTCGGAAGGGATGTCGACGGAGGAATGGGTGCTTGGAAAGTTAATAAAGGGACCGAACAAGCGTCCTGACTATGGCTTCTAACACAATTTTTCAACACACATATTCTAACCAGTTTTTCTTATATTTTCGTTGTGCTCGCTTCCTTGTTATATTTTGTTACTTATTATATCGTTATCATTTTTGTTCTGTATATACTCTCGTTTTTCGTTATCATAAATAAACACGCCAAACCCACGGAGTGTCAAGTTTATTTCCGAGAGAAGAAAAAACAAACTAGATTCCGAGGACTTGATTGTCCGACGAGTCAACAATAACTTCTATTCACCGTAAAATTGATAAAAAATAAGCAGAAACACATTATTAAACGTTAATGATCTCATTTGCAATAAAAAATTATTCACGAAAATTGTTAGAATTAAAATTTTCAAAATCATGCATGGAGGTGTACGGCGCATGCGTTACGTTCAGCGCTAGACTAAATATATAAGGAGCTCGTTCGGCGCGCCCCACTTCTATAAACTGGTCACCGAGCCGTATACGATCGAGTCACAGGATGACATTTACGTTTTCGATTCAACTTGACTATCGATATCTGGTCAGCCTTAACTTAAATTAACGTTTATTAGTATGTACATGTGTGCAATAACGTTAATATGTTTAAATGATCGTAACAATTAAATGCATCGTTTTGTGGAAGTGTCGGTGACCTCAAGTGACCGTTACCTGCAAGTGTTTTTAAATCATTTCTGCAATTAAATACAACGTTTTTTGGAAATGTCAGTGATCTCAAGTGACAGTTACCTGCAAGAGTTATTAAATCACTTCGACAATTAAATACAATGTTTTTTGGAAGTGTCAGTGACCTCAAGTGACAGTTTTCGACAAATGTTTATAAATAATTGTGAAGAAATATTTAAATAAAAGTGTGCATATGCACTAGCGAGGAGAAACGGTACTCTCACCCCAGTGCGTGTGAACTCCGACCGTTGGGCCTCACCCCCGAAAATTTCCGGGCCTGCCAGCCACGTGCACTTTCCGTTATATACCGTATTCCCTCAAGACAATCGTAAGACATGTGCAATCGCATCTTCAGAAAGAGGAATGCTTCCAAAAATGGTCCTATTCTATCCGTAAAATACCACATTTGCGGGGGTGCATAAAGCATTCCCTTCTAAAAAAAATTTAAAAAAAATTGTTTTTTCTGCCACCACGTTAGTAAAGGGGTTGAGAATGACACCTCAACGGGATCCATTGACGTTCAGGTCCCTTGAAAGTATTATGCTTAGCTACGGCACTGACGAGCCCGGTTCGAAGAGCGATGGCGTCGTAGTGGGAAAACGGTCGGCACATGTTGTTGACGGATATTTTCTTAAAATATGCCAAAACGAAAACAGTTCTGACATTTTCCGCCAATAGTTTTTTCTTCAGAAATGTCTGCAGAATCCAATAGTGTGTAGTAAATTTGTGCTAGCAATAGTACTCTACGTGAAAATGCAAAGTTAATGCGTAGAAAAATCGCACATCCGCTCGTTTGTAAACTTTAGCAGTAATTGATAACCATTAAAAAGTACGTAATATTATAACTGCTCACACTTGTATATCGAGGAAATACTTTTCTATTTTTTAAGAACAAGAAGAATTGTCGAGCCTTTTCAGTTTTTGTTAGAGAGGTTAAGAGAATAAGAAGATACGGCCGGTATCATTTAATCGTCTTTAATGACTATAAAGTTACACTTATATCGAAGATGCCTCATGCTTGCATCTCACCACGGCTTTACCACTTTGCGACAGACTCGTTGGTGGTCGGCCCCGATCGGGCCCGGTCGGCTATCCCTCAGTCCCGTAGCGACACGGAACGTCTCCCGTTCCAACAGTTTTCACGTAATACCAGTTTCTTTTCTGAAATCCACGGATTCGTGTTCAGGACGATAATACCTATAAGAATGACCCAGTGGCTATTGGAAAACAAAAATGGTGTAGGACAGTGTAATCAGAGATAAATGAATATCCTATAACAGAAAATATTATTTTATTAATTTGAAATATCCATCAAGAAATGCAAAAAATAATTATGATTTCTAAATGTTGAATGCACGTCTCGTTCGAATTCTCGATCGGCGACGTGTTTGGATGCGGTACAAATTAATGTAGCGTACCCTTGTTTTTCTGGGCCTCCCGTGGTCAATTGATTGGTTCGATGTGAACTTTAATTATATTTATTAAAACTTAACACTGGACTAACACTAATAACAAACTTAAGATAGAACTTGATATATCTCTCGGTCGAGATTTGCAAATAAACGAATATTCCTCCGTTGAGGACGATGTGAGACAAATGATTCGATACGAGAATAATCCTCTTGCTCGAGGATGAGTTGCTCCTCCGTTGAGGACTTGGTTACAACTGATTTCTGAGGGAGAATCTTCCGTCGATTCTCCCTCCTTCCGATGGCGCTGAGCTCAAAAAGTTCGTCTTGAGCGCCATCGAAAGTCTTACGGAAAATTAAGGAAAACTAATTTCACCGCGCAAATGTTTTTGGCGGGATAGTAGCAGCGCGCCCCTCTTGGTCGTCCACCCCTACTTGGTCGCCCGCCCTCTTTGGGACCGAAGGATCGTCGGTAGAGGGGCTGAGGCCCGTGGGTGGCGAAAGAGGGTGGCTCGTCGGCGCAGGCGAAGGTTTATGATACGGCTATTTCTATTGAGGAAGAGAGAAGTGACAATGCGAAGCTTAAGCTTAACGTTTGCACTCCTCTCTTTGCGAAAAGTCAGGAAGGCACATGCTGATTTTAATATTATTGCAATCCTCACAAATAGCCTTGCCGCTCGTACCCTAAGCCTATTGTTTACACGGAACCGAACATATGCATGCCAGGGAAACTCTGAATTGTTGTACGAAAAATGCTAAACTATCGATAAAGAACAATGAGACAAAGAGACTGACGGGGTCCGAAGGCCTGTAAGCCTAAAACGCTATCGTTTCCTGGAAATGCATTGTCATTTTAACAGAAATATTCCGTGAAACAATTAAACTCCTGCGCTCGACGTCTTGATGCTTCTAGGCTCGTTCAGGGGTGGTAATAACGCGTCAACACTAAATAATTTCAGTTTAGAGATTATTGCGCGTCAATTTGTGGGGCCAGGCCTCGGCTGGGCCAGTTCGGGTTGTAAGGCCGAACCCTCGCTTGATTGCCACGAGGTCCACGAAATATCCGCGCTCCCCGCGATTAATGTTATCGATAACGTCGCGAGGTTTTTTCGGGGTGGAGTGAAAGGATTTGATTGCTTGAGCCACTCCGAATTGGATTTTTTGCACTTTAATGAAAACGTACTTTACAAAAAAAACTATGTTAAACTTAACGGATATTGACGGAGTATGTGTGCGTGAATTGAATGTAGTTGCCGGAGATGTTGCTTGTATGAATATTGTGGAGTGACTGACTCCTCCAAAAACGGAGGAGTCCTCCACGGATGAATGTCTCCCTCCACCGTCTGGTTACGCTCCCAAGAAAGGGGCTCGCGCGCCACCGGAAGTCACGGTGCGACTTCGCACTTGAAATAATATTAATATTTTGTGGAGGCGCGCGAGCGTTTTGGCGGGACGCTTTTGGACGCCCCTTGGATTGGTGGAGGGGACAGCAGTTCAGTCCGCGCGGAGTGCGGGTCCGTTCGTCACTACCCCGGTTTGGGACCAAGGTGGTCGAAGAGGGTGGTGGCCCTCGCAACCCGTCGGCGGATTAGTTGCCACCCCGGTTAAGAACCGAGGGTGGCCGAAGGGGGTGGCGAGACCGGCGACTCGTCGGTGCAGGCAGAGCTTTATGGTGCGGCAATTATCTATTGAGGCGTAGAGGAGTGAAAGTCCCAATATTACTATTTGGCCTCTCACGCCCCTTGGCTGTGGAAGGCCTGAGGTGCACATGGAGATGTTAAGGCAGCCCTCAAAAATAGCCTTCACGCTCGCACCATAAGTCCATTGTCTCTACGGAATAACCTCTACATGCCAGGAAACTGTCGATGTTCAAAAAGGATCGTTAATCCCTCTTCCTCTTTAAAGACTAATGGTTGACGGCTTGTCCTTCCGTCAACCTGAGATATAACGGTTTCCTGGACATGCAGGGCCGATCTTACATCAAAAATCCGCGAGACAATGGAAGCCTGCGCTCGACCTTTGATAAAGGTTACTGCCTGCACAAGGGTAGTAACAGAGATCGCGTTCTTTATTATAACAAGACGTACTGATTTATTTTTCACAGTGTACATACAACCTTGTATTTTTACAGATAACCATGTCGCTAGTCTTATGTTCACTCTCACTGAAACTCAGGAGGACCGCGCGTCGCCCTTTGCTACCCTTGGTCCTCCCTACTCTTTCATTTAATTTTTCTCTCCCTACTCGTGAACAACGAGAGTAAGGGAAAGTTCTTTTATCCTTGTCTAGGCGGGTTGCGAAAAATTGTTAAGGTTGCCTTAAGACGTCCGCAACCATGGGGGTGTCCTGGTATGGAAAATTCCACATCTGGTGGACACCCCTCAAGGCCCCAGCCGCCTCGAAGCAAAGCACCCACCTAGACAATAGGACTTCACTTTACCGACGTCCCACGACCCGGCCCCTGTCCACCGCGGACGACCCTAAAACCGCGGGACCCGAAGCATCAGAAAGGGTCTAGCAGGATAAGGGGGTCAAAAGTGCCCTTGAAGCTATTTTATTCCACGATTGGCCATTCAATAGGTGACCATAAAAAACCATTGTACACAAATTTTTAATCCGATAGCTTGACAGGGAGGGTACTTATGGGTCAAATTCGAAAAACCAGTTTTTGCTTCATTATCGCCACTTATTGATGTGTAAAAATGTCGAAAAAATGCTGACACATTCTAAACATGATTGCACACGTTAGGAATGATTTTCAGATTCTTTCGTTGCAAGTGTCACGCGCAAAAAATCAAAACCAAAAAAAAATGGAAAAATGTAGATTTTACACTGAAATCTTCAGGGTACAATTTTTAAATATTTACAGTAAGTACCTGATGTAACCATTATTATGCTCAATTTTTTTCATATTTTTTTGATATGGTGCAACACTGTCGGAAAAATCAAAAACCGATTTCTGGGACGCATTTCGGGCTGAAACGCGATCAGTATGTGCTATCTTTGCATTATTTTAATTGAGTATGTTCATTTTATTACCTTTAATGTCTCTGAATGCGAAAAGATACGTGTTAAGGAAGAGAATCAAGAAAATTAAGTAAATTGTTAATTGTATGCTCCTTATATGCTAGAATTTTGAACTTCCTTTCAAAAGATGAAATGGTGCAGTGGCTAGAGTGTCTGCCTGTGGAACCGGTGAACACTTTTTGCCGCGAGTTCGAATCCCCATGAGGGACTTAATTCTTTTTCTGCAGTTTTTTTAAAAATTTTTAAACACATAGCCATAATCAATAGTTGCTTTAAGGTATTTCACAGATACATTTCACGGAGTTTCTTGACTATTTGCGCTGGAAATTAATTTACAAATGCGCATGCTACGACGCAACACTATATTTAGCACTAAGGCGTCACGTACTGGTTGAATTCCACCAGAACCATCGCCAGAAGTGCAAAAACATTAAAATCTATTAATCGTATTTGATTTAAAACATATAAGAGCATACTTTTTCACTAATAATACTTCTGTTTTGCCGCACACGCGAGTTGTTACAATCTGAACTGTTCTTCGACAAATAACCTTGGTCGACGTGCCACGCACGTCGTTTTGTTTTCCGCGATCGACGCGCGTGGCATGTCTTTCCAGCGTGAGCGGTTAGATACGAATGTCGCCCCAATACGCCACCACCGTGGTGCCAATGGGTACGAACCTGGCAGGTGAAAGGCAAATCAATCAGCGAGCTCTCGAGCGCACGGGAAAGGGAAGCAGGTGGAGCTCTTCCAAGGACGGCTCTGGTGATCAAATAAACGGCTTCCCTGTGCTGGACCCTTTGGTAAATTAAAAATAGCTAACCGGCCCAGCGCTGAGTCGGCCGCCCGATGCCGAACAATAGCGGAAACCGGATCGTAAACCGTCGTCCCTACACCAGTATTTGGAACACATCATTTTTAAATACAGCAAACTTATTATTTGCACCTCAAATGTGTCGTTTACCGGAAAGAATTCGAGGAACGTGTTCTATCGTTGTAAAGCGCAAAGAACTAGTAATGTGAAACCAATGTAAGTAGTCTCCCGGTAACATATACGAAAGATACCAATATCGTACTTCGATGACGATAAGAAAAGTCATCCGACTTCTCAACATCGCAAATCGACGAAATTTTAATATAAGATGTTTTATCTCACTCAACCGAAAAAAGTTCCACCTTATAAGCGTTTTGCTACATATTACGTCTTCAGTTTTACGTTTATGCAGGGTGGTCCACGTAACTTGTGCACCTCGAATAACTTTTAAAGTATGCGTTGCACGAAAGAATGTTATATACAAAAGTTACATGGTTCAAAAGGGTACACTATGTGGTGCGTTTATTTTCTTTATAGGTGGAAGCGTTTCGGAGATTTGAAGGTCAACTTTGTTTTTTTAAATGGAATGATATGTTTTTTTATTAACCGTGAAATAGCACGTTTTCAGACGAGTTCAACGACCTATGACTCAAGGTCATTCAAGGTCAAACTTGCAGGGATATTGCAGAAAAGGTTGCTCGTTTTACTTGCACTTCAGTTTGCGCCTACGAACTTTCACACCAAAACAATAACATGTTTTCAATATCAGCATTAATTAGGGCAACATCAAAGTCTTAGCGTGTTCGTTTGGCGAGTTAACAAATACACCAGTATTAATGCTACGACTCTCGATGACAATTAACGTCGTTGCCATCCGCCAGATCTTCTATGGAGATGTTGCAGCGGCATGCGGCAAAAATGCATCGATTGCGAAGTCTCTGCCGTGCCGCTACAAAGTCATTATCAATGAAATGAAAACAAACGTGTCTATTTATTACTGTGCTCTTCTGCACGACAGTCAGTTTACTTTCATTACTATTCGTGTTAAGGTATCCTCCGCTGAACGATAGTACTTAAGTATAGTGGTGAGAATGGAAATGTATTAAAATTGTTTTGATATGTTCAATCATTTACACAACGAATTGTTAAGTGCATTGAAGTAAGAGGTAATCAGTTTGAATACATACTATATTACAAATGAAACGAGCACACCTTTTCTGCAATATCCCTGCAAGTTTGACCTTGAATGACCTTGAGTCATAGGTCGTTGAACTCGTCTGAAAACGTGCTATTTCACGGTTAATAAAAAAACATATCATTCCATTTAAAAAAACAAAGTTGACCTTCAAATCTCCGAAACGCCTCCACCTATAAAAAAAATAAATGCACCACATAGTGTACCCTTTTGAACCATGTAACTTTTGTATATAACATTCTTTCGTGCAACGCATACTTTAAAAGTTATTCGAGGTGCACAAGTTACGTGGACTACCCTGTATTTAAAATACACTGCAATTTGGCTAACGTAATAACATTACATGAGATTCGATTGATTGACACGATTAAACCACTAGCGGGTGGAACTGCCTATAGGAGGACTATACCTTTACCCAGTTAATTTGTGTTTAGTTACAATCAAAGAATGTTTTCTTGATTCTCACATGAAGTAATTAAGATACTATTTTACCTATATATATAGTTTAGTTGCTTTTTAGGGATTTAATTATATTTTGTTACTTTTTTTTAGAACTTCTATGTTTAAGTGAGCTGTTTATTTTGAAAATGCCTGTTCGTTGGTTTTTTGCCGATGCCGGCTCGTCCGAAATGGCTCCGAAATCGGAGGACTATGATGATGTCCCAAGGACGCGTCGTTCCGATATTCGGAGTCGATGCTCTCTCGGGCGTGTATTTTGTTGAGATCGGGATAATAAGTCTAGATCTCGTCGCAGTCACGTTTAGTCACTGCGACTAGTTTTTTATTGTGTAAATATATGTTTATTCAAAACTCAAAACTAATTGGAGGTAACAAAAATACTGGGTATGGTAAATGGTGTAGCGGTCGTAACGATATGAATAAGAAGAAGCAGTGGAAATGGAAGTGATCGCCGGGGTGCGGTTACTCGTATTTATCTGTTCCGATGTTGAGTGTGTGCGTTGTGTATGTATAAATGTTTTATTATGTAATTGCATAGAACTGTTTGGAATATTCTTGGAGGGGTGGAAAATGCGTGTAATGTTTGTTTAATTGGTATGTGTATCGAAATGTTTGGAAAGTTCTATGCATGGTTGTGTGAATATGTGTATGGTTGTATGCTATTGTACGTGTAGCGTGGTTGTCAAATGTTTCAGCTGAGTTCGACGACCCTGGCTCTGCCAAGAAATATCGATCGAAAACAGCTGATGATGTATGTATGTGTTTGGTGTGATGCATAAAGGAAAATGAAAAGAATTTTGTTGGAATCAGATAAATACGACTAAATTTGAGATTATTACCCTTTCCAGGGTAGTAAGAAATTACTACCCTTTCGAGGGTAGTAACAATGCCATAAGTCACTTTCTTTTTAAATCTAAATATTTAAGGGTTTGCGTTGACGTGCTTAAAAATACTGATGCCAATTTTTGCAAAGGTTTACTTATACTTGTTATTTTGGATATTTATATTTTTCTCCGTATAAATAATTTAGTACAGTAATTGAAAAATCGCCATTTTTCATTATGATAAAGTAAGTTATAGCACTTTTAAAATAAACGACTCATGTAAATAATATAAAAATACTATAAATATTATATTTCATTTATTCCATACGTTTTCTGGTAAGCTCCCCTAAAACCGTAGCCACGATTCTTATGCAATCATTTGTTAAACTCCTAGATTAGGTTTTAGAACACCCTAACTACTGCGAAGACCAGTTTCATTTGACAAAAAAATTGGGCCTGGTACAGGGTTAAATATGACGTACAGTTTAATTTTACTCTTCCTGGAGACAAAAATAGTACATTTCAAATAACTGCATTAAATTATTCTTGCATTTCTTGCTGTGTAAATGAATTTTTAATGAAAGATATGACGTATTAGATGGAGCACATTATACCAGATACAGTTTTATGGTAGTTCAGTTTTTTATAGAGTTATGAAAATTGTATAATGAACACTGTGCTGTAACATGTATAATGGAATTAATTATAACACTGTATTATACACTGAGTAGATTTAACAGGTATTTTACGATCAATTAGAAATTATCTATTTGAATACAAACCAAATATCACCGCCTGAGGTAACTCTACAATAATAAATATCACTTTATGTGCTGTCGGTTTGTTTCTTTCATAATACTGATTTACATGTGTAGCAACGATATGCGATTGTTATAGTAATAGCTGTAAACGCAGACAAAAGAGTAATCGAAACAATTCAACCTACTTCATTTACAGCTTATTCTATAGGAATATTGTTTATATTTTGTTCTGTGCCATGGAACAACGGAATCCAGATTTTCGTCCTCTGCGCATAGCCTGACTCGATTAGATGTCATAAACCAAAGTTGGGGGTTTTTACTTAAAAAACTAAAGGAGGGCTCGTTGTGAAATATCTACTGAACATGCTTCTAGTTTTTCAAAATAATGGGAAATTCGACCCTACCTTGCCACTTTCCCCCTTGACCACACAAAGGGCCACTAGCGTTAAAAATTCCACGAATTTTTATCTACATTCAACGCTGGTTGGTGGCATGTCCCAAGTATGAAGGGAGCAGGAATTTTCGGCAAGGGTCAGTATAAAACAATCGCAACGACAATCATTGCATTTTTCACTTGCTACAGTTCAAAAGCACTCGCTATAAGTAGCCCTAATTGTAGTAATATTCGTGTTTATTGTCAGCTTATTTGTTTTTCTGATCTTCTTAATTTCTTCAATTATTTATGAACCATTTGACAAAAATTTGAAATTTAAAGAATAAAATCATCTTTAATAATGGTAAGATTGTTAAGCAACCATATTATTCGACCGAGTAATATTTTTCTAAAATATCATAGATTCTAATTATGCCTCGCAGTTGGTAAAAATTAAGTTACAGTATGATAATAATGAAAAAACAGTACTTATATTACTCTTCAAGTCCTTTTGTACTTATTAACTTGTATAATTAATCTTGAAATTGTGAATGTAGATGAAAAAGATTGTTTAGTTGTAAGATAAAATTTTACAAATATAATGCTTTGATTAATATGGCGTGATTGTCATAAAATAACTCATAAACAATAAATGTACTTGTAAAGCAAGCTAATAGAGGGAGTGGATCGGCTACTTAGTACCTTGTGTCAAGCATAGCTAAATAGAAAAATATCCACAAAAATGTAATGTAATAATTTGAGTATTTTGGTCGTCGTTCTCGCTTTAAGCATTGTTTAAACATGTTAACATGTTTATGGCATTAAAGTAATTTGCACTGTTATATTCGGGAGGGTTTATAGCATCATTTTGTGCTAAAAAAATTTAAAGAACTTTTACGGATAGAATACAAAAAGTCTGAAAGTTGAAAATTTGCATTTTTTTTCAAACTGATTTTCTCACAAATGGGGACTGATGTAGAAAAACATATTTTATGTTCGCGTTTAGCACCATAAAATTCATAACAATTAGTGTAAATGTTCTTTGTGCCCAAAGTCATGTTGACCAGTGTAATTTATACCAGTAAACTTTTGAGAACAGGTATAAATATTCAATCTTCTGCAAACTGTTATCGGAAATATTTATTTACGTAGCATTTTTATACTCCTGACGACGCGTATCGTACAGTTACAGTACAAAAGGAATTCCTTGGACAGTGTATAAAGAGAAAATGTTTACAATGATGCTTTCTTCAAAAGCAATACAAATACGGAGAGTTCGCTTTCTACGTATATACACATCAACGACACAAAGGTACTAAGTTACGACAGAAAGAGAGAAAACATGTCGCTTGTGATGGCGCACAGGTAGCTCGTTAAAACTCTCTTGGCGAAAGATAATCATTTATTATGCGTACACGTGCACTGCTTAAATGTACGGAAATAGCGTAGAAAGTAAGGTACCGAAAGGAAGATACGCGTGCGCATATTAGGCGAATGAGTGCTCTTTCCAAATTATGAAAACGTGACCTGAATTATTCTCTTCGAATTCCGGTATCATTATTTCCGTGGAATTAAAGAGAATATACGCTTTAGCATCTCCTTTGGACTATTTCTGTTAAATCGGACAGAAATTCGGTTTGCGTCTTCTGAGAAAATTATAGTATTCGCAGAATTACGTCGAACAGCGGATATAATGTTCGGGATAATTTCGCTGAAGTTAGGTGTAAACGTAAACGGTCATATAACTGTTTTATTATGATGACAATTGTAACTTGTTGTTGAGGATACAGCCCTGTAATCCGAGATATATTCACATGTTAACATTGTATTGTTTTTTGTTATAACTATAGAAATGTAATATGGCAAATGTCATACATTAAATATTCAATTGTATTATGTTTAATTAATAAACTGCCTCTGTTCCAAGTTTATATAAAGTTTGAGTTTCAACACTTGTTCATAAGATTGTCAGATACTACGATATGTTTAGAGTTTGAGGAATAAAACATAATTAGGGTTTCAAACTCTGTTATCAATTTGCACCGACATGTAGAGCTTTTGCTATAATTCGTCAGATTTTATATTATATGAACACATCATATCATTATATCACTGTGCGATTAGAAAGAGGCCAGTAACATTTATTTTTTGACAACAGCAAGCTTAACTAAAGAAGTACTTCAATTTTTAATTGCTCTCTTTTAAGTTTTGTTGGATAGTGACTCATCTTAAATATTTTTGTAAGAGATACGTGCTTTTCCTGAATACTTCAAAATTATCAAGAGATGTCATAGAAATATCTTCCGCCTTTTCGGAATCCGAGTCACAAGGGTTAGAGTTGCCTAACCTCCCACCACACTAATTTAAGTCTTTAAAAGGACAGTCTATGGCTTGTAGATAAGACAGCTTTTGTTAGCTAATTTACAAATTTACAATTAGTTAGAGATCGTTGTAAGATCGAAGACAGTAATGTACCTATTTGGACTTACAAAGTTCAAACAGTTTGTAATACTGAATTTGCACAGACAGTGATAAACGCATTTTCTATGAGTAGGCGGGAACGATTTTCTACATTCTTCAAATCGTAAAAAAATGCTTTTTTTCACATGTTAATCAACTTTACAGTTTACGAATTTTATTCAGTTGCTGGAACTTTACTGTGCAAACAAGACATTGACCAATTACATAGAAATTTATTTATCGCTATTGCAAAATTTACAATCTCTCATTTTCATCGTTTGTTCATATCTGGACTGTGATCACATTCTCCCGCACGCAAAGTGTTAATACTGCAAGTACGGAATTTAGAGTATAGGTTATTAATGAAAAACGGAGAACAAGACCATAACGTGACTGTTTGTGTAGTATATTCTGAACGATATAATTATATCCCTGACTCCTGTAAATAAGAGGATCAATTTCTAATAATATAAAAAGTATTGAGTTTTCAAACAATCTTTTCATCCACCAAAGCTATTTCTGCAGGATAAATATATCATTCAATTTTATATCAGGCTCTAGAATTATGTTTTAAATTTTATTAAATAATTATTCATCCACTTTTTCTGTTTTTAATATATTTCTCATTTATCTAACAATGAGTGTGTTTTTCATCCCTTAATAATCATCCTGGTCAGATATATTTCGGCGCATATTCGTATTATAATTTAATAATTCAAGAGGTCGATAGTCAATTTAAATCAGCATCTAGAATGATATTTCATTACATTTTTACACTATACGTCGTCAAAATCATGGGCACCTCATTCCCAACTTACGGCAGTAAAAATGTCGGTGGCCCATCTCGAAAAATTGCATTCACTCAAATGCAGCACCGTCATCGATGTAATGTAAGCATCGACTTTTACGAAAAAAAAATTCCGGTAGTGGAATTTTCTTCCAATCCGGTTACATGGTGCGAACTAGGTGAAAGCATCTTCGATCCATGTGAATCGCATCGTTTTAATTGCGATGTCCTCGATGAGAAGGCGCGGATCATATATTTATTATGTCTGGTCTCGGAATTCGAAAGTCGAATGCGCTTTGGATACACAGAAAATTTTTTGATGAGTACTCGCATTAATTTTCGGTCTTTCGTAACCAAATTTCTCGGAACAGAAGTATAAGGAACTGGTACCATAAACTTAATAAGGTCACCTGAGAAAAACATTTTAACAGCCTTTAATTATGTTTCTTTAAAATATTTTTGCACTATGCTTCTTTGCCATTAGTCGATGACACAGTCGGTTCTCACAATTTTTTCTTTCTTATAATTTCTAAACATCTTTTATCATTAAATTTAAAGTCCATTCTATTCCGAGGCTGCGCATTATATTTGACGGTATGTCGTATTATACTTTGTCATTATCGCAATAAAGTTATATTTATTGTAGCGTATTCCAAACGATTATACTGTACAACTCCTAACATGCATTACAAGAGAAAAGCGCAGTAAATAAAATAAGAGCTATAAATTTCTCACCGCAAGCTGCAGTTAACATTTACTGCAGTAAGCAATCTTTTATCTTTGTTACATGCACTTGTATATTACGTTACTTTCTATTACGATAAAACGCTGGAATACTTTTCTCGTTAAAAGTACGATTCATTGATTTTATTCTACTTGACAATACATTGAGCATTATGTTATTATTATATAACAAATATTTGAAATAATCGTATGAGTTTCCACAGAGGAATCTTTCGAAAAAGGAAATTTTCGGCACAAGAATAAACAACAAGTCATTACTTTCGAAAAATTAGTAAATTTGCACAGTTAATTTCAGGTAAAACTCTTATCACTAACACCTTCAGGAAGAATCCACCATTGAAAAGCAGCAATGAGCATTAGTTTAAAAAATTCGTCTTTTAATTAAAATTCTCGTCTCTTTGTGCGACTCGTGCAACCAGAAGGATTGTCACGGAATATTAAATTAGATACTGAGCATTCGTGCAAAAGACATATCTTTTTCAAACGAATTAAAAGTGCCGTATTATATACATACTATCGCCGTCGGCGCGTTATGAACGTATACCGGTTACTTTGAAAAATCATGGAACCAGAAAAACGTTTTATCGTTAATAGCACATAATGGATACCAGCCTTCCTACTTACGTTGAATGTGCACCTGTTATACCTGCTATATCTTCCGCTCATACGACGTATCGTTATAATCCGCCGAGATTTAACTTTTGACGAAAGTTGGGTACGCGAAGGTAAAACAGTTCCCTAGCCGTCGTGCACTGTGAAAAAATAGCTAATCTCGTCGCTGCATAATAACCTTCTGTGAGTGAAATTATCCAGAATTTGATAGAACAAATGCGATATTAAGTGCATAAGTTTTCTTCCGATACGGGCTATACCTCGACTTTTTGTATGTCGAGGAATGTCTTCATATTTTGACAAATTAAGGTTTTTAAAGGCGAATTATATTTTTAAAATACATTAAGGAACAGCATTTGTAGATTAGATCAATTGGCATCGAAATTAGAGTTTCTTGACACATGTCATTTCTCTTTGTTTAGATGTGGAGGAACTCCAGACGTTGTTCATATTTTGAGAAGTAGGTAATATGTATTATATTTTTAGGAAATAATTGGAAATACTATTTAAAGATTTAGTCAGTGTACAGTTAAGCTTAGAATGTACTTGTGAAGAGATTTCACATAGTACAATGCGGAAATAGTGTACAAACAAATATAGAAAGATCATATGATTTTACAGGTATAGTCATTTACAGTTCATGCTAAAGGCACAAATCCAAAAGCGAGATCTCATAAGTGTCCAATATATAAAACCTTGAAGAAGTAATTTTTAGCAACTGCCATATAATTATCCTTCACTTCTTTCCCACTCTCCACATGCGACAACAAATATCCCCCGGAGTGTACCTACTGGAAATCAGCCGTTTTCACCGGGTGCAAGCAGAAGTGTGATAAAAAGCGTAGAAAGTTTCGTGATGTGTGTCGCAGCCATAACGCGGTACAAATACGTATGCTAACTTCTTGTCGGTGCACATTGTCGGTGAAAACCGTCGGCCGGGTGCACATCAGGTCGTACCCGTTGACGACAAGGCTGCTTTGTGCTCACCATAGATCTACACATGTGCCCCACGTGTATACCTCGGAAATAGTTGAGTATGCAATGGTATGTACGAATGAGAGTGCACACGCGTGTACACCCTGGAAATGTCCCCGATGCAAAGTTGCACCATAAAAATGCACGCCTGCCACACGGGGTACGTGGTAAATTAGCGGTTCGTCTGGAGTGGCGTGGAAATAAAGCGAGAACCGGGAAAGATAGGCAGAGATAGAGAAATAATAGGTGCCGATGGAAGTGGGGAAGGTAGAACGACAAAAGGAAAGGGAGAGGAAGAGAGAAGGAGAGGGAATAAAAAGTGGAAAATTGCATACTCCTATTCGTGCCTTAAACTCACGGCAGCTCGTTGTCGAGGCCGTTGCACGAGATCGTTATCACGAGGTCCCTCAGTACGGATAACAAAAAATGTCTTGCAAATGGTGAGCTTGAATTTTAACATCCGCCGTTCCCTTGCCCCCGTAAATGTCTCCTCGCGCCCCGTCATTGCCATTTCGAAAACGTTAATGGTGGCATTTCACGAACGCTGGTCCATTCGCGCTCAACTCACGCTCTTCCCGCCCTTTTTTTCCACGCTATAAACGGACAACAGTATAAATTCGGCTTGAACGAGTATGCTTGGAAATAAAAGAATTCAACGACTTTCCGAAACTGACCATCGTATGAATGTCCTCCCATTCGGCCGGTACTGCTCACAGAATAACTCAATTATTCCGTTTAATTCTAATTACAACGGGAAGGTCATTCCAATTTCAATTGACAAAGATATTTACACGGGCGGTTGCGTTACGAAAGTGTCCTATTGTAAACGTCGTATCTTTGTGGCTGATTTACGTATCACGCTACTAGATTCTCTTTTGCGGTCAAAAATTTCGTAAAAATTGCCAAAGACAGTCAAAATAAGTTTGACGTAAACCAGTCTCATCGTCGATTGTTTTCAACAAAATTTCTGTTTATCGTGTAATAACTTTTATTTTTAATATATAGGTACTATTCAAACGAAACTGTTTTGTTTACACCATATTATCGCAGTCGTGTTTAATTAAACTTATTGACAGTTACGCAAATCTAGGTACAGAGTACTAATGTTATATTAGTATGTTTATATTTTTGAAATATTGATTTAATATTTGAGTTAAAAATAACATTGATATTGGTAAAAATTATACATTATTTATAATACCTCTATTTTATAATTTACGAATGCGTAACATATAAGTCTCATAAATGATTGTATTTGAATGTACAATTGCCAAAAATAAGTAAATAAAAGTATCCTTCCAACTAAACAAATATGCTATCCCACACAAATTAGGTATTGATTATAAGTAATAATATGCACGAGCGATATTATCTTGCCCTCAATAAATAGTAACATTAAAACCCGGTTACATTTGAATCTAATCGTTTTCTTTTCACACGAAGTGTGCCGCTCACGCAATCACTAAAATCCTCGAACAATCATCGTACTGCTATATACTAAATATTCCACGTCGTCTCTGCTTCACTGGCATACTATTTCAGCTTAATATCCATTTTCCCTAAAACAGGCTCGTATCTTATTGCCTTTCATCATTCCCGTCGAGAAAGTACAAATACTTATAGTCCCCACTCCTTAAAACACACGATGATTTCTCTCAGCTCAAATTAAGCCCTCCTTACAAAGTGTAACATTTAATACTTTGCATAAACGTATCGAACGCATTTAAGCGTATCCAACGACAGCTTTAGAGATACACGAATTCATCTCCATGTATAATAATAATTACGAAATTTAAACGATCTTTAAACCCATGGCAGTCGGAAAACCGATGATGAATTTCACGAGGAGATATCGTTGGGGCAAGTATACGTGTTTCTCGTCGGTCGTTCAATACCGGAGGAACTGGATTATTCGGTTTAAATTGAATTCCGATGAGAGAGCCACTCCGGCCGGAACAGATGAAGATATTTACATTGCCCGAAGCGTTACGAGTGGATTAGTACGCAGTTGGCCACGCGGGTGTATTACAGGAGACCCGAGCCAGTTTTAGAATTTTATGGCAGCTCGATCGACCAGTGGATTATATTACTCGAGTCGAAAGCACATAACGCGCGTATACCAGTCAGAGGTTTTCATTAAAAAGAAGGTATTTGAGTTCGATCGTGTGACCTTTCTAATTGAACTGAATTTTGGGGCAAAAAGTATGGATCAATTGAATTTTTATGCATACCCGAATAAATCTATATAATGAATGTCATCAATAGTTGCCCGCAATTGAATAGACATTTATTCCCACGATGAAGTGCACGTAGAAACATGAAATACAACTCGGTTTACCCAATCACAACGGAGTGTATCTTGCGATGCAAACTTGCCCACGATGCACATTTAGAGTACTATATTATAAAAACGAGCCAAGTTATTTTTGCGTGGCTACAAGCAAATTAATTAAATCGAAGGTGCACACGATACGCGGAGATTCCTTCGAGTGGAAGTGCTTTGTCAACAAATTCATTCACCTCTTCCAACCGACTGCTCGCCTTCAGTCCCCATCATTTTTATCTTTCTCTCTTCGCGCACTGTTCGCCTTATCATTTTAATTTCGCGATGATCAATCAACTCCCATGGAACGTTTCGTTCCCCCGGTTCTTTCGCGCCGCGAGACATAATTTTTCAGGGTGTCCTCGTGTATTGAGAAACACGCGAGAACGTCGAGTTTATTGCCAGCCGTATTTTCGGCAGGAAACACCTTTTCACACCAGCGGGCCCTCGACACGGTCGACGCTGCATGGAATAAGTAAAACAGATACGCGATAAAACCGACCGAGGAGGGTAATCCTATTGTTAACCGACGCACCGAATGGAAATGACAAGCACGACTGTACAAATACAGCAATGCGACCGATACCCGCCACCGTATCCTCCGATGTGTGGTGAGTATCACAAACGTATATTCACACGTACGTTTAACATCTAGGCTCCCACACATAGCCAAGGGCTTTCGAGTACTCCTGGTGTCCCAGGAACACTGACAGAGCAGAGGACAAGGCTTTCGGCGTGTATCGTATGTTTATAGAAGTACTTGGAAGGTACCGACGTTCTGGCAGACCACTGTATTTCCAGAGTTGCTGCTACAACGCGCTGCTCGACCATCCGTGGTCGTTGGTAACATCATCCGGGTCCGTTGGGAAAGGCTTTACTTTGAAATACCACGCTGGATGAAGCCCCCGTGATTTCTACGTGCTCTGATTACGTCTTCTAGCATCTTTTTACCTGTCTCTGCCAATGCGGGACGGTGAGCGATAATGCATTGTGTAAAGGCTCGCGAGAGTTTAAACATTGCATTTCACATCTTCGCGAACGAGTGGGATCGTTATAAATTGCTACGAACAAGAATTCTCTGATGTTGAAGAATATTCTTCCTCCTTTTTTTTTACTTTTGGGGATTTTTGTACGAAGTTCTCCGTCGCATTTCGACATCGTGATATGGATAATTCTTTTCAAAGGTTGTTTATAGAATTGCAGTAGAATTAATTCGTAGATTTTTATTTACAAAATAAATTATTCCTCCTACAAGTTACGAGTAATTTAGTTTTAAAATTTTTATCCATCTTTGTCGTTCTCTATCGCAGTTTTATACCTTCTTATCGTATTTAAGACTCACCTAATGCTTCTTTGGCAGCTCATTTTGAATTTATTAATCCTTTGACGACATGTTTCAACTGAGGAACGACCGTCATTTATTGCACGGTACTCATATGTCGGTTGTGTAAATATTAGGAATGGTTTTATTTCGTCATATAAAGAATTCTCATTGCTCCAGACGTCAATTTTTTTATTTCGGCTATGACTGTATACTCGGTATTTCCTTGCAGTTTTATATATTCGAAATCATACATGTATTAGGCGTGTTAAATTTGTTTCTCATGAGTTTCATTAGGCTGCTACATTTACTTGGCCCGAAAGAATCACTCGCTTTTTAGGAATCTGAAGTATAGGTATTAAAAATAATAAGATATCGCAAGATTCAGAAAACTTCATTATACAACCTCCTTAATATACAAGATTACAATGACATCAACGAAGGAGCATATTCGGCATGTATGTATTATACACCTATCCTTCGATTTACACGGTACTTTATTTACACGATTTCGCTTTTACATAGTTTATAAAACAAGGAATTTTTAAAAAATATTACTTTTAGTTATTTCTATTTAACCCTTTGAGCACTAACAACGCATATATGTATGTTGTCTGAGAAGAAATTTAATAGTTTATCGCTGCTTGTATGCACGGTTAGAGTTGAAAAATTGAAATACGATCGTTGAAATATGATTAAACAAATAGTAATGTATAATGTATATACATTAACAGCCTAACTTGCTGATAAAAAGCTGGTTATAAAAAAGTATTAGGTAACATAAACATTAACACCGAACTATGAATAACGGGTATCACATATAATCTTTGTTACATCTTATCAAGATATAAAATCATGACCGTTTTACATTTAATATACATTTTCAAATGTCTTAATAAATCGATGTTTATTCAATATACGAAACGTTTAAAAATACTAGTAATCGCAAATCGCGGTATTATTAAAAACAGTAGATGAAAAAAGTAGGAAAAAATTACAGAAAGAAAACTTTAATCCCCCATGGGGACTCGAACTCGCGACAAAAAAGTGTCCAGCGCTTCCGCAGGTAGGCACTCTAACCACTGCACCATTTCATCAGTTGAGAAAACGTTCAAAATTCCAACATACAATTAATAGTTTACTTAATTATCTTGTTCTCCTCCTTAACATGTATTTTTTCGCGTGCAGAAACATTGAAGGTAATAAAATGAACATACTGAATTAAAATAATGCAAAGATAGCAAATACTGATCGCGTTTCAGCCCGAAATGCGTCCCAGAAATCCGTTTTTGATTTTTCCGACAACGTTGCACCATATCAAAAAATATGAAAAAAATTGAGCATAGTAATGGCAACATCAGGTAGTTACTGTAAAAATCTAAAAATTGTACCCCGAAGATTTCAGTGCAAAATCTACATTTTTCCAATTTTTTTTTCGTTTTTGATTTTTTGCGCGTGGTATTTGTAAAGAAAGAATCTGAAAATCATTCCTAACGTGTGTAATCATGTTTAGAATGTGTCCGAATTTTTTCGACATTTTTACACATCAATAAGTGGCGAAAATGAGGCAAAAACTGGTTTTTCGAATTTACCCCATAACTACCCTCCCGGTTGAGCTATCGGATTAAAAATTTGTGTACAATGGTTTCTTATGGTTACCTATCGAATGACCCATCGTGGAATAAAATAGCTTCAAGGGCACTTTTGACCCCCGTATCCTACTAGACCCTTTAAAGAAATCGGCGATGTCAGAAGATGCCTAGATGAATTGATTTCACCAAAACCTTCCAATTTCTATCATAAGCTGCCATAAAAGTGGTTAAAGACTATAAATAACAATGGCGATTATTTCAGTGATGTACCTTTTTTGTACCTTATTATAAATAAGATTTTGATATTATCGAAAAATCGGAAAGAATTTTTTACTACATCTAATGTATCCAACATTCATAATCGAACAGTTTTATGTTTATGAGAATAAACAAATATTGTTGCTTTTTTACAAGCATTGTCGAGAAAAGGCAAATATAAATATTGGTATGGTGATGAAATTCAGTTCTAAATTTTGCATATGATGTCTCAAGAGATTTGTTACCACTCGGAAACTTACGAGGAAAGTACAGAATGAAAACAATAAAGTTCACATTCAAAACAGATGTCTACAAATATCAATATAAGGAGGCATGAGTATATCCCTTGTTATGTTAACTGTCGAAGCAGCGAATGCCATTTGCATTTGAAAGTAGCGAAGCCAATGTAAACATTTATTTTAAATAGCAATTATCGTTCCACGCTTTCTCAAGAATATTTCTTGACACATAATTTTGAAATACTGATCAAATTCAATAATAAATTCTGTTCATCACATTTTATTAAATATATTATCGTAACGAACAGCTTTCAAGTCACACATTATCGCCGTAGTTATTCTCCTGGTTTATTCTCTCCTCTCGTCACCAAAGATATTCTAAGAGGCACACCTAGAACAGATAAAAATCAACAGTCCTGTTATTTCGAAGCGAGGAACGTTCATCCAATCCGACACGTACCTTGTTTAACAGTCTGTTTGCATAACAATGTAAAAAGAAGAATCGGTATAACGCGTCGCGATCAAGCGGAACTATGGAGAGGTTTTATCGAGTTTCCTCTTCCGGAGTTAAATCCTCTGGGGCCTATCACGTCGGGTCACGGCCCTCGAATCACTGTGCGAATTCACCCAACGGAAGGCTTCTTAGGAATTCCGCGATAGTACGAATCAAAGGGACGGAAAAAGGGATCGCGAAAAGAAAAGAGGGACAAGAAGATTCCTCGGAATTGCGAGGGGCTCATCCCTTTCGCCCTTATTCGGCACCACTCGGAATCATAAAGAGAAATTACGCACATTTGGTTCTTGACTTTCTCGCAGAGCAACGCGACTAAACAAATGGCCGCAAAATCCACTCACGGATGTTAAATTAACCGCGTAACATCCGCTGAATCGACATTAATATTCACGAAATTACGCCGACGCCCGTAATTAGTCCGATCAATTTCCATTTTCAAACAGTCGTACAATGTTCAAACGATGTTCGCGATTAATTTTAGTTGTTTGATACTTCTGCGGTACTTCTGAGCTTACCTAGACATCAACGAAAGCTTTTTGTCATTATTAATGACTCTGCCATTTAGAACTATAAACTGTAGCTTTATGTAAAGAAACGAAATGTCCGTGTAATTAGTTTAAAGCATTAGTTTATTAAGGTGAACGAATACATACAAATACTATATCCACAGATTTAAACGATGAAAATCTTGGTTTTGTAATACAAATGAATAAGCTTCCATGTAACTTGAAAGGGTAATAGTGTTCGATAAGAAAAAACAAAAATATTTATATTTCTATCTATTAGAATGTTTATATTATTTCTTTATGAAGACGTAAAGTAGCCGAATTTTTATAAGGTCATTAAAATTACTTTTCTAGGTTTTGCAAAAAGAAGTTATTAAACCTGCTTAAACCAGCATATTTTTGTATCTTACCTTAATAATAAGATCCAATAGAGAAACCATTAAAAATGTTTAATATCATATTAAAATGAAATAATTAACGTGACATAAATTGAATGTTCTTATACTATGTGAATCGTACACACTATTATGAATTAAGAAAAACAATGTATCCGAATTTTTATATTTGATCGTACTAGTCGAACGTTCCTGGATTTTTAAGGGTTAAAGCGTGATGATCTGTTCATGCCACTGTCCATAATATCAGTAGCAATATAAATGTAGCAAAAGTTTTTCATTTCTGAAACGGAAAGCAGAAAAATTATCAGGAAATTCCTTAATAAAATTCTTTGTATTATGTGTATTGCGAAGCGAACAAAACGTACGTACATATAAAAATTCAATATCGCTACACTGGCCGAAGATATCAAGAAAGAGTAAAACAAATTCTAAGCGTTTTCAATCTTTAAGACCTTATTTTCTCTAAAGAGAAACTCTGTTGCTTGGTTTCATAGATGATATGCAATGCTCTCGAAAAATAAATAATGGGTGAAGTAAAAAGTTCTGAGCGTTTTTTCTCTTTATTTTGATGATACAATTAACAAACTTAGAATTTTCGGAATTAAATCAAATAAGCGCCGTTTTGTTCAATAACTTTTTCCCATTTTGAAGGCAATTTCATAATTCCGCGATTGAAGAAATCTTCGTCCCTATTGTTAAAAAACTCGACCAGCTCACTTTCACAAGCCTCTCTTGAGGCCAGTTTTTTGCCATCAAGTAAATTTTGTAAATATTTAAAAAGATGATAATCGCTTGGTGCCAGGTCTGGGCTATACGGCGGGTGCGATATAACCTCCCATCCAAGCTCTCGGAGCTTCTGGCGTGCCGTTAAATATGTGTGCGGCCTGGCGTTGTCTTGATGGAAGACAACACCCTTCCGATTGGACAATTCTGGTCGCTTCTCGTCGATCGCCTGCTTCAATCTGGTCAGTTTTTCACAATATAGGCCCGAATTGAGTGACTGGCCCGATGGGAACAGCTCATAGTGCAGGATTCCCTTCCAATCCCACCAAACACATAGAAAAACCTTCTTGGTCGTTAATGCGGGCTTGGCTATCGTTTGGGCCGTCTCACCGCGCTTGGACCATGATCTTTTTCGCCTGTCATTCTCGTATGTGACCCATTTTTCATCGCCAGTCACCATCCGCTTCAAAAATGGGTCCATTTCGTGACGCTTCAGCAAAGAATCGCAGGCATCAACTCGCTCCAAAAGGTTCTTTTGCGTCAGTTCGTGTGGCACCCATATATCGAGCTTCTTTTTGAGACCAGCCTTATGCAAATGGTTCCAAACGGTTTTCTGGCTAATCTTCAGTTCCTGGGCAATGGAATAAGTGCTCGCATGCCGGTCTGACTCGACGATTTCCATGATTTTATCGACATTTTCAACGATAGGTCTACCAGAGCGTGTCTCATCTTCGACGTCCATATTACCAGAACGGAAGCGTTGGAACCACCGCTTTGCTGTTGCATTCGATACTGTTTTGGGTCCATAAACAGCACAAATTTTTTTGGCTGCCTGCTCGGCTTTTTCCCCTTGATCGTAGTGGTATTGTAGAATGTATCGAATCTTCTCTTTCGTTACCTCCATTTTGATACGCTCTAACAAACAACTGGCTTCACAAAACAAAAGACTGTCAGAGAACTTTTTTTAAAGCGTTATGTTGCCTTTAAGTCACAGTATAGAATGACATGATGCAACGTATACATTGTGAGATATGGCTCACTAAAGCCATCTAACAAAAAACGCTCAGAACTTTTTACTTCACCCATTAATAATTGTCGATTCAAAAAGAATAACGAAAAATCGCTCCGCACCTTCGTAGACTAAACTTAACATATGAATACTGCATATCTAAATATCTGTTCGAACATTTCAAAAGACAGACATTTAATGTAAACTAGTAAAAGGTATGATCCCTGTCATTTTCGGCGCTCAAATTACATCCCTTTATCTGTTATCCTCCTGCTCTCGTTGCGAACTAGTCCCCCGAGGTTAAAGGTGTCTCTTTGTCCTCTTGCACAATTACATCAAACAAGATATAGTTTATTTGACGCGTTTACTGTTTAATTGCCTGACGATAAGAGAAGGCCTTACAAATACGAGGAGATTAGAAAACAAAGTGCAATTAGCATCTCTCGGTGTTGTTCGCACGAAGCGGAAACACACAACAACGAAATAAACGCTGTCAAAATAGGTGGAGTCGAGTTCCCTCGATTCATACCGTGTCGTATCGTTTCGACAGAGATGAAAGAAATTTCTCGCACCAGAGACAATGCGGGAAAAATCGATTTGCTTTGATGGGACTCCCGCGCAATGAGCCGATTCTTTTTCGATCTTAGCGAACCACCTTCGGCGTCTTGAATTTGCCATTGGTTTCCCTCGAAAGCAATCTTCTTGGTGAACCCTCTGCTAACATTTTAATCCAGAAAATTCAGGGATACGATACCCTGACAGGAGGAAAGTTTCCGACATTCGAGAACAGTCAATATTACCTACGTTGCAAAGCTTCAATAAAAAGGAGAATACATTGTGTTTGGCGGAAGAATATAATTTTCAGCTGGCGTTAACACATGGCAATTTCGGTTATTGCAAAGGTTTTGGTGTCTCAAGGATGTTATTGTGTTGAACTTACCTCCTTAATGAATGATTATTTGAATAATAAAAAAAAGTAGTTGAATTTTTATATGTTTTAAAATTCTCTCGGTGGCCATAATATTTTGGAATTAACCTCTAAGTGTTTCCTGATGTTTTTGCGCAAGATATACAATTCTTTGTCAATTATTTAGATATTTCATCACGTATGGACGCACAGTTATTAAATTAACTTACAATTAGTACTGTTGTAGGCTTTTATTATAAAGAAAAACAGGAATACTTACATTTACCAAAACTCCAAATCCCATAAACCTAAAAAAACAAAAAACTGTAGAATACAAAAAAAAACTCGAATCGTAAATTGCCCTTCCACAGAAAATGCCAAGAATCGCAAAAATCCTTCAATTCAGCGATTTCCAGGGTATAGTTACCAATCACACCGAATTAATCATATATCATTTGTACTCTCGCGATCAACTGTGTGCCATGGTAACGATCGATCGCTCGCACCCTAGTCGTTTATCTTGTTTAAAATAATCGTTAAACCTATCCACGGTTCTTTTCAAAACAACAACACATTCTTCCCAAAAAGTTCAAATTCATACATTTACATTATTACGGAGAATTTAATAAAACATTATCCACTTGATTCTTTAAATTTCATACGCGAAGAGGAATGTTGCCGCTACTAAATGTGATAAATAAGGAAAGATCGTTTCATTACAGTAAGAGAAAACAGTAGGTACTTTGTGAACTTCAGATAGTTTAAAAATCTCCGGAAAAATGGTGTTTAGTTCGCTGGAAATCTTTTAATGTCTCTGTATAATTGGGAAAGCTCTTTACATGAGAAATAGGAAAATCTGCTGACAAAATTCGCATCATGAGCTCAACAAAAGCAACGCCGATTTTTCAATGTCGTTGCAGAGAAATCTCTTGACGCCATCTAATTGAAGCTATTCGCGCCTTGCTCGGTAATATACCGTGAAGCGTTTTGGCAGTGTTCCTGAATCAGCGCGATTACAAACGAAATCGCGCACACCGAACGCGACGATTTAGCAAGCCGCGCGTCCCTGATGCGAAAGATCATTAGCACAGAAACATATCCCACAGGTATGTACGTAACGATGTCGACGCTGCTAGAAACTCAATACATTTGAAACCTACGTAGGATCATACGATTTGTCATGCGACAGTATAAATTCTAGTATCAGCAAACGATGGCATCAATGGCAAATAGCGACGCTGCTAGTGGAATGTAATAATAATGTTACATCGTGACGTATTCAAAATGTTATAAAAAACTTTTGATATTTTTATAAATATTTACCATTTTTTACAAGATTTGAAAATGGAAAATTGAGGGAATATTTGAAGTTATCAAGCCACTAAGAATCGACACTAAAGCAATTCCGAAGTGTTTATCAAAAATATTTGGAAAGTGTCAAGATGGCTCTGTGATGGAAGTGGAAAATTAGACTTCTAACTAGAGAAATGGACTTCAAATTCCTGGCATGAGTAAATAATAATTATTTAAAATTGTAAGTCCCAGACGAAATAATCCCTATAGTTAAAGATGAAATATAGAACAAATAAAATGTCAGCAGTACCTTTTATCTGAACTTATCGTCAGTGATAAGTCGTTACTACATTAGAAATATGAGTACAAAAGCAAAATAATGGGAAATATTCCAAGTGTTAAGAAGAGCGAAGGCCTGCGAAGGCGAAAGCGGGGTGTGGATTGGATTTGGCGAGCAAGTCATCCGCTTTCTCTTCGAAAGCTCCGAAAATTATAGGGAACAGTGAGTGTGAGTATGAATATGAGTATTCGTGTAAATACGAGAGTGTGACTGTATAAGAGAAATCCGAGGAAGCGTATGAATAAGCGTAAGATTACGGGTTTGTTTCAGGTGTAGTAAGCCGTTAATTGTGGGGATCAGATTCAAGTCGTTAGATGCAAGAGTGAAGTTGTTAGTTGTCAGTCGCTAGTTATACAAATCAATCGTTGGTTATTAGCCTTGAGTTGGACTGTGTTATAATCTTACTCTCATAGTATTTTCGTTGTAATTGTAGATTTCTTTGTATAGTATTATTTTGTTAATATGTTTATGTATTGGTGAAAGTAAAAAAAACTCTACAGTTTTGAGTGGTTCTCTAGGACACAAAAAGAAGTTCTAAAAAATTGCGAGCGCTGTCCGGGATAGAAAAACTAGTCTTCACACTTTTGTTAAGGGTATATTTCTGATCAGTTAAAACTAATTGTATGTCTCCCTTACATAGTCATTGTTCACATTGCTCATATAGTCCCACCTACAATCACCTTTTAATGAACATTAAAACACTATCTTCCACAAAAATGCTGTGTAATTGTTTAATTACCTATATCTGGTAAAAAGAATGAATATAATTTTAAATTATACACCTATGATATTATTAATGCAGTGCCGGAAAATATTCGTGCGGTTGTAGTTCAAAAACGATGAAGGGCTGCGAGGGTGAAAGCGTCATTGGGTCAAATTCGGCGAGCAGGCCGATCGCTTTCTCCCTCAAAGCCCCGAATATTCTAGAGGGTAGTGAGCGTGAATGCGAGTGCAAGTGCGAGAGAGTGAGAGATTCTGTGAGGAAGATGTCAGAGTGGTTATAAATAGGCATAGGTTCAACCTTCATCCGTTCCTTAAAAAAATCACGCTAAAGACTCTGCGGTACGTTTTGATCCGTAGTGTATTCTCTATGGAAAAAAACAAGATTTTTGTAGTTGTAGATTCTTGTATATATTTGTTAATTCAGTTAATTACTGTTATTGTTGAAGAAAAGAAAAAGACTCTCAAGATCTCGCTCAAATTTAAATCCTGTCCTTTCGATTTTAGAAACATCCTTTACATTAATTTTTCAATAATTTAAAGATTGTTTTAATTCTCTTTGCAAAGGGTCAGGCCGAATGTACCTAACAATCAACGTGGTACTTAAACTCTAAAGCAATTTGTTTAAAGCCTGCAATGTACCAAACCAACATTTTGTACACGCCTTGCAGCAGAAATTTAGTTGCTTGTTTAAACAAAAAATGAAGCATCCCATCTTTTTTCAGGAGGAAAGGAACCCATTAACTGGTCCCATGAACTCAATAACAAGTCAGAATAGCTAATGAAGGAAGGAAATATCTTAATATTCAGTCAAATATTGTTGTAACGTTGGGCAGCGTAACGATGCCATTCGGCCAACGTAATCGATTGCTTCTGCATTCGGCAAGGGTATGAACCTGCAGGATACATTGCGCGAGTTTATTGTTGGAAGCAGCCTCAATTCGTATGAATATTTCAATAGAACCGCTCCGACGAGATAAATGGATAGTTAGCGAGCTTTATTTTCATTCGGCGCAGTCGGATTGCGCAGTTAATAATTTAACGGAATACCGTAAACAAACGTGGAAGAGGAAAATTAACGTCGCGATGGAGACGAAACGAAATACGACGGGCGATTGAGGTGTAATTGGTTGAAACCCGACTGAAGTGCATTTGGAATAGTTATGTATGCAGACGAAATTAAGACGGCTTCAAACACCGACCTCCGGCCGTTCGATGAGCGTTCTCATTTATGAGAATTATATATTTATGAGAACATATAGGAATTAAGGCTCCACTTAAAATAGTACACATCAAATTGTTGTTATACGAGTTATCGCAGAGTATTTTAAATTTATAAAAATAATTTTAACTACACGATTGCGATTGTTGAACGGTACCAGTTTAAAATTATCGATATGCGGTAGAATTTTTAGCGGTCGAAGTCTTTGTATCAATTTAAGAATTGTGTGTGGAATTGTGTACAAATACATAATGTATTTTCTGCAAATTGAAAATAAGATTGTCTAATATATAGATAAATGAAATTAGTAAGGTAGATGTATGATTTACAAAATATGCACAAACACTGTGAGTTCTTTATCTATAATCTATGTTGTGAGAGAGGTAACTATCGCCCTTTCGAGTTTGCTTTCCGGTATCTAACAATAAGATATGTAACACTGCTCCCGTACATGTCACGCATGGATGCACCAAATTAAGCATATCACGTCAAAGATAGAAAATATTTTGATATTTTCATATTTTTCAGAGAATCGAGCGATAAGAAACAACATTAATCAAACCGCACTCAGTTTACACTCTATCTATGTACTTCAAGCATTATTGCATTCTTATCTCACTCGAAATTTAAAATCATTCGTTCAAAGTATCTGTTTCTCTTCACTCTCAGATTACACGAAAAATGACGGAATTATCCAGTAACTATGCAAAGTATGCAAAGAAAGTATGTAGAACATACGAACACAATACAAAACAATGTTTATCCTTTCGAAATCTGCAGCCTACGTAAGTCTCGAACATCCACGATTCAATGATGCGTCTGCTGATTTTCGGCGTAATGATAAGTCATTGCAACGAAAGTCAACAGGACTTGAATCGATTTCCGATAGATTCGGTAATGTATGTCGTTGATGAAAACGGCACTCCAGCAACAGAATGAATAATGAAAGAGAGAAATGTAAGCATACATACGGGGAACATACATAAATGCTGATCTAACAATGCATACGCGACAAATATAGATGTAAACGTAAGGTGACAATGCACTCCATTCGCGCATACAGCAGATACGCATATGTACACGGCAATGTCACAATCCACCTCGATTCTGCATAACAGCAAAGGATACACATTCACGTGTACTCGTTATACGGTGGCTTCGTGCGAGGAAGAGAAAGAGCACGCTGCAGGTAGTTTAGCTTCCTTAAATGTACGATAATCGAGAGTGCAATATATAGACTGCCTGATTAACGCAGAACATATTTTACCATCTTTCCGTGTAACAGTTTCACAGATGTATTATATTGTGCATAATAAATTATTCAAAATGGCTGTTCGATAGGTCTTCGACTATGATTTATATACACGAATATAGGTATTGAGGTGCACATCGACGGAGGTCGATAATTCTTTCACAGACAAATTTTTCAGTTATTCTATACCTCCCGCAGCCTTTGATATACTCGGACATGTCAATCAGCCTGAGTGCCTCTACAGTGATACTTGTCGGTCTAGGGATAAATATAGAAAACTTAGGACCTACCCGAGCATGTGGCCAAAGGCGATGCCTAAGTTTTCGCGCGGCGGTATTCCCTTTGTTTTCGCCCTAATTCGAATTCATAATTCATAATTCCTAATTCATAATTCGCCCTAAAAGGAACTCCTTGGAAGTTAAGTAGAGCCATTTAGAACTCTTTTCTAGTCAATCATAAACTAATCGCCAAATAAGATCGAATATACTTGTTGGGGCGTGGATTCTTAAATTGAATTCGCCCCTTTGTATTTAGCAACGACTTTCTTTTTGTAAGTGGACTGTCTTTTTAATATAAAATTGAGCAAACTTAACAAAGGGTGTAAACTTAGAATAACAGACTGGCACTTAATTGCTACTATGAAATCCGGACGAGACGCTACTCGTACACACAGATATAACTATATAAGTGCAGAGGTGTGCACTGTTTGAGCGAGTGTTGGTTTCTGATTTCTGATGTTGTCGCGAAGCTCTTCCCCCGTTTTTTCCCCTTCCGAGGGCACCTTGCTGAAAAGAATGTGATTTGCGCGCCCTCGGAAGTTGTGCGGAAAGATGTGTTATTTTGTAAGATAGGCGCGCCCTCTTTTTGGTGGCCGATAGATGGGTATAGGCCTGCGGGGGAAGGAAGGGGCCCGTGGGAGGAGAAGGAGGCCCGCTCGAGGGTTTCTCGAGGGCCGAGGGACACGCTCTGGCGTGCCGAGTTTATTGCACGGTAATAACTATTGAGTCTTTGTCAAAATATGAGAATAATCAAACTCGCAGGCGAGGATTTTCTTAGAAAAGGGGCCCGCAGAAGTCGTACATCTGGCACTCCTGCGTCCCGTTAAACTAACTGTTTTCTCAAAAATAGTTGACTCTTCGTCCGTGTAATAAACCTGATACATTAAGGGCTTAGGCCTTAACAATACTCGTACGTCCTTCCACCATTTTACACTTTTTAAATCATGAGTGTCGAGAGGGCAATTCCACAATGCCGACAGAAGAAAAATTATCTTGTCAGTTATGCGGCTTTTATCTAACTAGTAACACCACTATTCTCTAACAAGTCATTTTGCATTTTCAATCACAACGATTACACGAGTAACAACTGTAGAAACGTGAAAAATTAAAGTTTTGTACAATTTCAATTTTACAGAAGTTACCAAAACACCAAAGTGCAGTGACTTAATGGACTACACAATTCAATCAACTTCAAATCCCTATCCTTGTTAATATATGGGAGAGAAAAACAGTTCAGTAGCTCTGCGCAAATGAAGATTCAACGTTCAACGTGGAAAACGTCTGAACAATACGGGGAAATCTAGTTCGCGGATGTATATATGTATCTACCACTGCATAGTTAGAAATTGATTTCATCATCTCTGGTATTAAAGTTCCTAAAGTGAACGGAATCGAAGTGAAACCGGCTTTTGGAAGGGAAGAAACAGGGAACTGTGAAACACGATGTTGCTATGTTAAATTTCTTGGTATACATACATATGTATAAAGGAAAGGCTAAAAGTAGATTGAACTGCCAGAGGTCTCATGAAACATTTCGGTAGTGTTCTTAGGGGATCTTCGATAGACATATGAAACCAAAGCGACCTTTCGAATTTTTCGTATGAATTTCCCAACCCTCGACGAGACAGATCGATATTGAAGACACTTTATCTGACATTTTCCCTGAATTAAACAGAAAAAAATAGTTACTGCATGAAATGTTTATTACTAAAATTATTTTGTAATAATGCCAAAACGTTAATGTTTTTTTATAATAGCTACATACAATATTTTTGTAGTATTTTGCAATATTATATGAGTTTTGCTGAAACTGCAGCAGAATTTCTATACTTGCTGAATTACACATATTAAAAAGCTGGAAGTACAAAACTTGCAAAATTACAAAAAAATGTTCTATATACGGGAAATCCTTTCGCTAAATATTGTAAGAGTGTTAGTGCCTGCGTTCATATCATAGCGTGCATATTTCGTCGCTGCCTCGACGACCGACTCGCGTGATTCCGCTGCCGGAACGACGAGACGCGCATTTTATAAATTAAAGACACAGCCCAGTCATTTACGGAGAGTAACACGGAACGGATTAGTTCCTGGATTAAGTATATTTAGTTTATGTGTTTTAAGTAATAGCTTATGTCTTATGGATTTCTGTGTTATATTTCATGTATTTGATTTTATTCTTGTGCTTACGTTTGCCATTGAATGTTAATTATTTATTAAAAATCACTTGTGTTATTTGTTATTCCTGTTCTGTTTCCGTCCGTTACAATATCTAAAAATATTTTAGGGAAATGTATGTTTAAGCTGCATTTTTCATTTGTCGTACCTATAAAAATTGCCACCTCTACTTCGCTCTATCAATAATTGTCTTACTCTACCGCTTAGTCTAGCATTGTTTTCAATGTTGACGTACTACTTTTACATCTTTATATTTATCCTCCACATATTATTACAAAATATCAAAGTCGATATTAATAAAGTCTACAAGTGCACAACAACTTTGCCCACAAAAAAATGCATTTTGTTGATACCACAACTCTAAAATATATGATAAAATAAATTTAATACAATATTAATACTATTTGACAAAAATTTGATGTAGCACAAAGAAATCAGTTGCAAATATGCATTCAATTATAATGCATCCATAGTCTGTTCCTCTCGTTAAAGATGGATGAACACCGAACAGATTACGTATTACAGGAAAGAAATTATATGAACGTAAACAACAGCTCACCAGGAAGAAGGCCAACGACAAGACAGATGTCGAAATACGGAAGCCAGAAATCTCAAATGACGTCTCACTGTTTGCATTTCGTAGACGTCTGAGCACTGATTGGCTTTTACTACTCCGCAACGTAGATTCTTGATCGTTAGTTCCATCACGTCGAGTTAAAACTGCTTTCCTATTTCCGTGAACTTTCTAACGTTCGGAGGAACGAGAAGGAGGACACGATTGACACGCAAACGAGCATCAGCTGGTACGATAAACGAGAAAGAAGCAGCTTTTCACCGTGTACGATCACGTAGCGGATCCTTCGCAAACTCCACGGATCCCGAATCGGCACCAGTCCAAGTAAAATAAGATTAAACGAGTTAGAATGCGAAAACGTTTCTTTCCGACATGCTGACTCATTTTCGCTGGTGCAATTTTATTGCAGGTATCCTTTGAACTCCCTTCAGCAGTGCTGCCAATCCTGCAGCATGAAACAATTACAGAATCGTTAAAATGAAACGAATCGTTAACGATTGTTGACGATAATAGCGAAAAGAGGACCTCTCACTCAATCGATGAAGCTTAAAAGCTCAGTAATTGTCCCTCACGGAAGACCTTCCATCTCTTTTGTTTGCATCCGAAAAAGTCGTTACTTTTATGCACACTCGTTGAATCCACTCATAGGCATTTCCTTTCTTTTTCAATAATCTATATTCGTTTTCGCTATATGTAATATTCCTATCGAGGCCTTTGATGGTTTTGACGAGATACCATGTTCAGATTTATGTAAATTAATTGCAATTCAATTGAATATTATTGACAAGCTTCTCATTTCAGTGGAGTTTGCATTGTTTGCGATGGTGATATCAAATAATAAATGAGGTTACAGTTTGAAATAGGGTTTTAAATTAATCGAAGGTGGCCTAACAGATTGTTAAGGTTATCTTCGTGCTTTTTAACTTCTAGGACATTTTCAAGACTACCGGTGTCTGATGCATTTCCACAAGATGTGATGATTTTCAGATTCTCACAGTAATTTATCTTCGGGGAAAAACCTTTTACTTCAGACGAGATGGCTTACCCGACGTTAGTAGGTTTTGTCAGGTACTTTTTGACTCTTAATATATTAGTATATATATGTAGCCTTGTTTTTATATTTTACTCAATGTCGCACACACTTAGGAACAGTTCAAATATCCTAATACTATTTGTAAAAAATTATGTAACCTTTCACAATTTTGATATTTCTCAAGGAAATAATCAATGAAATTTTGATGCAGTGGTTTAAAGTAATTTAATATCGTTTCTAAGTATGTAAAATAATTGAAGTCCTTAAAATGACTAAAGTGACGTTTTATTATCGTATACAGTTTTACAAAATATTAAAATAACTTTTTAAAAAAAACTATAAAATAACTATAATTGCAAAATTCTTCGTAAGTTGATAATAGAGAAAAATGCATTATTAAATAAAAAAGAGAAACTCTGAAGCTGACGAAGATTCAAACGATAAAATTGACTTATTGTTAGTATTAAATTGAAGGTAAGATGCAGGCGAGCGTGATTCCCAGAACCGAGAGTTTATTGTGTTGAGAGAGTTGTTCCTCTACGTATTCTGGTTACACTCGTGTCATACAATTTTCAGCTTAATTTATATTTTTCTGTAATGTGCGCGTCGGAGTGGGGGGCGTCTACCTATGTCTCGCTAGACGTGTCCCTTCGACGCTTGTAATTGGTCAAGGAGGTAATGCGGGGGTAAGGCCCTAGGCAGGTATATCTATATTAGGACCCCCGTGTCATGAAGTTCCTCATTTGCATATTGTCCGCGGTTAGTGATTTTACTTTACTAAATACATTGGTTAGTCATTATCAAGATAGTTATTGTTGCGTTTCAAAACACGCGGCCAGCCCATCAGGCTGGACCAATTCGGGTCGTAAATCCGAACCCCCACTTTAATAGTTGTAAGGAACGTATTTAGGAAACGCTCCTCACGGGTCTTTTAACCCCTTGGCGCACAATAACGAGTGGCACTCGTGACGCGAAAAATGGAATAGTCAATTTTGAAGTGTTCCAAAAATTATTAAATTAAAAATATCATTGGGTCAGAATAAAATAAAATGAATTCTATGGTATTTAATATTGCGTTAAGTCATACACTATATCAGAAATCAGGGATAGATTGTTATTTCAGCAATTAATTCAGAATTATTGCACATTCGGTCACAAAAGAAATGATACGGCAAGGGGTTAAAATTGGACACGAGAGGTAATTTCGTAGTGAGTGGAAAGCAAAAGGGTGTATGTGTGAGCCACTCCGATGTGGGTTTTTGCACTTTAATGAAACGTACCTTTAAAAACGATTAACAAAAAACTTAACAGATATTAACGCTTATCTATGTGTGAATTAAACTTAGTTGCCGGAGATGTTACTAGTTGGAATATTTTGGAGTGACTGACTCCTCCAAAAATGGAAGAGTCCTCCACGAATGAATGTCTCCCTCCCCCGTCCGGTTACGCCCCCAAGAAAAGGACTCGCGCGCCACCGGAAGTCGCGGTGCGACCTCGCACTTGAAGTAAATATTAATGTTTTGCGGAGGCGCGCGAGCGTTTTGGCGGAGCGCCTTTGGACGCCCCTTGGATCGGTGGAGGGGACAGCGGTTCAGTCCGCGCGGAGTGCGGGTCCGCTCGTCGCCACCCCGGTTTGGGACCAAGGTGGTCGAAGATGGTGGTGGCCCTCGCAGCCCGTCGGTGCATTAGTTGCCACCCCGGTTAGGGACCGAGGGTGGCCGAAGAGGGTGGTGCGACCGGCGACTCGTCGGCGCAGGCAGAGCCTTATGATGCGGCAATTGTCCATTGAGGCACGAGGAGTGAGAGTCCCAATATTGCTATTTTGACCTCTCACCCCCCTTGGCTGTAGAAGGCCTGAGGCGCGCATGCAGATGTTAAAGCAGCCCTCAAAAATGGCCCTCACGCTCGCACCATAAGCACATTGTCTCCACGGAATGAATCTCTGCATACCAGGAAATGTCGATGTTCAAAAGAGGACCGCTAATCCCTTTTCCTTACTAAAGGACTAATGGCTGACGGCTTGTCCTCCCGTCAGCCTGAGATACTACGGTTTCCTGGACATGCAGGGTCGATCTGACACATAAAAATCCGCGAGACAATGGAATGCCTGCGCTCGACCCTTGACGACATTACTACCTCTTCAAGGGTAGTAACAGTTATGATTTCGGAATTATTACGATCTCCTGTACTTCATGCCACGGTCGCCACAAAATCAACGATGCTGATGGAACTTTTAGGCAATTCTGCCTGTGAATAAATTTCGATTTTACTTGTTTTTCCCCTTTCAGTTTGAATGTTGTTATATTTTAACACATTGTATGCGGGTCATGCAAAAATACGTTTTCGAAAACTGTGCATAGACCGTTTAAAATAATTGCGGTTACTGTCACTAATCACTTAAACTTAAAAGGTTAACTATATTTTCGAATGTGGAGAGTAAGCAGCTTGCAATTTATACTAATTTTTTGTAAAAATAAAATTCACGCAAATTTTTCAACATGTTTTCCACTTCAATCTTAATGAGGCGGCACGAACCAACCGTATACAATGTGTTAAGAAAAAATAAATTGTAATGTGATGCTCGTACATCAAAATAAAATAATCCTACTCCATCGTGACGTTCTGCGCCTTAAATTATAACTCGTAATTATGATAATGCAGAATGTGTCTCTTGTCACAGAAGATCTTTCTGAATTTCGATAGAATATCTGACAACTAGATTAAAAGATCAACGGTACCGAAGAATAAATTGCTTTAATCGGCAATTTTTTAGATATTACCATGCCCGTTCTATAACCACATACGTCCCTGTGGAGCCGCCATAGGGGTCAAAGATCGAAATGGGAAATTAGCCAGGTTCTGTACTACTCCCTGGAGGTCGAGTAATTGGTCAAAGCTAAGATCTCACGGAAACGCGGTAGATCTCTGCGGCTTAACCAACTGCTACTCGAGAAGATTACGATCGGCGACGAAATCGTAAAATACACCTCGTAAATCTACGCAGGGAGCTGCTCTTTCGTGACCAATATGATTACGTAGCAAGCAACACTTACATCGGTTCGATTCTCTCCGTATCGGCGCGGACTCACTGATACAGTCCTGATTTATAGAGCACAAGATTGCGAGAGCATTGTTCGACCTACACAATTGTGGTGTCTTTAATCTTGAAGGTGATTTGCTGAGAAATCTGCTGCTACCCTTGAGGGATGCACCATCGATCGTAAAGACGCGATACCCATGTTGAAGTAGTAAGCAGGAGGAATTCTGGTTTCGTTGAATCGTAAAAGCGCCACGTCATTTCTCCTGTCAATTACTGACGTGTGTAGTTCTGCCATAAGAACGTGTCTGTATAGCCAAGAGACATATCTGGGTCGTTTGATCACCCATGATACGCGAGACTGGTATTATGGTTGGGAGACCCTGCAGTGCGAGCAGAGAAAGGTGTTAGTTTTAAGAAATACAATTAATTCAGAGGCATATTCTCAGTTGTTTTGTTCTTTTTTTGAGTATTTTTAATGGCATTGTTGAATAGTATACTGGCATCTCCCAATAAACTAGTCATCTGACGTTTGGGGCAATTGGGGAATTTATTCGAGTGGATTTTCGATTAAACGAATGTTCGCAAAGAGATGCTTTTACCATTTGAACTGCTCTTGATTGAAGTTTTAATCTTTCAAACAACCGTTGAATTTTTGAGTTCATTGGAATTTTATAGAAATTTACAAATTGCATTAGCCGAATGTCGGAAAACGATGTTTAGTATTGGTTGACTGTCATGTCACTTTTAGAAAATTTTGTTTAGAGACCTCAAATTAAAAATGACGTTGTAAAGTTCCATTATTTGAAAATACCAATTTCTGTATAATTATGAATTATTCTTAATGCTCTTTAAATGTGATTTGATATGGAAGACCGGAATGGTTCAATCGTTTTCTAAACATTAGTTAACGTCAGACGTGGCATTTTGCATTAGTTAATTTTGAGGTTCTGTGGAAAATATGAAATCTCTTAACAAAGATGGAGGAACATTACTAATCGCAAAATCGCATAGTTCTTTGTTGCGAATTTCTGGCACAATAGACCAAAAGTGGAAATGCCCCCTTAATAATAGGATAATTTCTTGCGCTCAATATTCACTTGTGAAACATTGAATTATAGACGATAAATTTACTATTTTATTTACCAGTTTCCACGTATTCAACTTCGGCTGTTGAAGTTATCAAACGTGTGCTGTTCCACTTGTTGCAAAATTAGTTTGATATTACATTCGGTGGTATCCAATGAAATTGACAAAATCAAATAAGTGATTACTTTCACTTATATAATATACAAATTCCTATATTTCCAATAACAATTCATACAAATTGTAAGTTTATCGAATTGTAATAATGCTAATACACTTGTTCTTTATAATTTTTAAATTCATATCCTGTCATAACTATAAACGTACATTACGTACTTGTAAAAATTCATCGACGAAACTTATATTTTATCACAGCCAAAGAAATGAATAACATTTGAAAGCTTCTCTGAAGCGTATTAAGTTTTCAGAACGTTTTCATAATATAGTAGCTGTTCGAAAGAACAACTGAATCCTACCAAGCCGCATTTCACAGTAATGACAATGCAGTAACGTCAGGGGACACCATTGTTTCCGACTGTGAAAACGTAACGTGAAATTAAGCTGAATACAATTACACTATAATGAATGACCGTAATAGCCCAATTCTGTCACATTCTCAGGAATGTACAAGAGTGTGTGGATTGTGTGGTAAGCCAAGAATTGCTCGCGCGCTCTTGTAATTCATGAGGCGACAACTTCTAATTACACCATCACAATACATCATCGTGACAAATTAGTAATTCAACGAAATCCGCTTGACGAGTTGGCTAGTTATATGATTCTATTTTGTTAAATTACTCGTTATTATTACTATCTTCATATGCATATTGTACACTTTCGCTGCGTTGAAATTTGGAATCGATGAAACAAGTAAACATCATGGGCATGTAGATCTTCAACATAACGGTGAGTTTAATTTAAGTCCGCGTTAAAAGAGGGTAACGCGAAGTAGAGATTTTTGCCTCGTCGAAATAAATTTTGTGGAAAGTTTTTAGCCCAAGACAGGGATGAAGTATGTGCTTTTATGAAAGCGGGAAAATTTCGTGGATATTCATTATACTCGCGTGTAATGTGTTCTCTTCAGTCATGCTAAAGTTTTCTGAAGGTTACCATTGAGACCAAGGAAGAAAAGCAAATGGAGAGAGAGATGGAGAAAGTGAGTGTGGGAGAAAGAGAGAAGAAAAGAAATAGAGAGAGGAGGAGAAAACGGGAGGGAGAGAGAAATATATAAAGAGCGAAATAGACTGTACCACTACGATTCCATGAAATCTTCAAAAGTTATCCGGAATCATCATTGTTAGAAGTATCTCTATATTAACGTAGAAGAGGGAGAGAGGGAGAGAGAGAGAGAGAGAGAGAGAGAGAATGGGAGAAGAGAGAGAAATAAAAAACCGCGGGAAACATTTTGATGAAATTTAGTTTAGTACTTGCATGGCAATAATCTCTGGAGGAAATTTCTCTGCGCCATCGATGCCATCTGTGACGTCAACTTGAACGAAATCTTGAGCAGATAACGCAAAGAATTTCCGGCGATTGATTAACAAACTTCTATTCGAATGAACTTCTCTTATAAGCTTCATCGTTTCTAACTTTGTGGAAACATGCTCTACGTTTAACCAAATATTCGATCTTACAGCAATTATAATTTTAAAATCATAATTTTACTTTGCGAAAATATTCAAAAAATGTCTTTTTAATTTCTAGCATAATAATTCCTTTTATCATTGCGTGTTCAAATTCCATTTTATTTTGTACTTACTAACAACATCTATGAAGAGAAAACTATGTAGCTGCCGGTATATTTCCCAATTACTTTTGTAGAATTTTTACAAAAACAAACTTGATAAAACTTATGTTTTAACATAGGCAAAGAAATGATTAACACTTTAAAGATTCTCAGAAGTGTTTTAAATGATAAACCATAATCATCATAGCTATGAACTACTTCTATTTCATTCCGTAACTATCTGCTATCTTGAAAAATTAGATGATAACACTAGTCAACACAATTTTTTGTCCAAAGAATATTTATGCTGATTCTTATAGATTTTGAGGTGGTGACCACGAAACTGAAGCCCGTTCATCTCTATCAGACTTTAGTTTTCAGAAAATCAGGTTTTGAAAAAAATGCAAATTTTCTAATTTCAGAATTTTTCTTATTTTCGCTATAAGAGATATTAAAATGTTTGTGGTATAGAACGATTCTGTTACCCTCTCAAAATGCCCCGATATTTATGGATATTTCCTTATTTATCTTAAAAACTGGAGGACCAGGAGAAATTCTAATGACAGGTGGCGACAGAGCAGACATTGTTCTCGAGAAAACCATAACTGAAATTTCTAACACATATTTTTCTTTCGGCTGAGAAATTAAAATAGCTCCGCAACACACAGGGTACCGCTAGTGATTCTCAGCTCAGCCGTTTCACCCGCACTAGCATTATAGCTTGCTTTACAAGTACATTAATTCTTTATCAGTTATTTTATTACAATAATGCTACATTAAACAAAGTATTATATTTGTAAAATCTTATCATATAAATAAACAATAATGTCCAGTTGTATGCACAAGTTTAAAATGAATTATACAAGTTAAGTGTAAAAGTGCCCAAAGTAAAATTGAAGTACTTTTTTATCACACAAGGTTTAATGTGTGATTCTAACGGCACTTTATGTGCTGAATTCAGATATGGAACCCATTTGTCTCCATCAGGCAAGTCTTTTTTGTGACAAGCAGTTAAATGTTTAATAACTCGCATCATACTGATATACTTTTCCGGCCTGTAAAATGTAATTTTTTTTGGCACACAAGGTATAATATGTGATTGTCACAAAAACAACTGAGCATTATTTAAACATGATGAAATATTTATAACATTCAAATAATGCGTATCGTTATATAATTTACATACAAAAATTTAATAACTCTTATGGCTAAAAAAATAAAATTCTGATTGCTGAATTTGCATTTTTTCCAAAAATTGTCTGATAGAGACAAACGGGCTTCATATTCGTGTACAACTCCACCAAATCTATAAGAACCACCATAAATATTCTTTGGGAAAAAAAAGGTACAATTTTGTAAACCAGTGTAATTTCAATGAATACGGGCGTAGAGGAGAGTAAAGCTTTGTATTTTCCTCTTACAATTTGAGGTGAAATAGTTCTCAATAAATTCTTGAATCAATGAACAAAGTTGTACAAACTTGGCGTATATTTAACGTGTAAATATATATAGTTGTAGAAAAAGATCCTAAGCGTAGTTTTAAGGACGACGAAGGGACGCGAGAGTGAAACCGGGGGTTTGGGTTAGGTTTGTCCAGTAGACCATACGCTTAAGTTGTTGGTTGTTATATATTTCATTATTGAACGAAAAAAAATCTCCAATTCTGTTGCCGGTTAAATGTCTCCAATTGTAGTAGAAACAGAACGGCAGAGTGAGAAAGAATGAGACTGAGAGCATGTATGGCGAGAAGTAGTGCGTTGTTGAGCAAAGGTGGAAATATCCGAACCAGAAAGGCAAAAGGTCTGTCACCACGAAAAATTATCAGGATTATTACTAAATCCACGCAATCCGCAACAAATTCTGAGTATTTCCTTCGGGATAGAAAGAATTTTATATATATTTAAATTAAAAAATAAAATTAGAAAAGGAAATAACATATTATAAACTAGAGAAAAAACGTATAATATAAACGTTCAAACATCAAGCAATGAAATCATAAATTTTCCTTCCTCATACTCACAGATGAGAAAGTAATAAACAAAACATATTCTTCACAGACAGTTCATTATCTGTAACGCTCTATAGTGCATGTAAAAAACGTAAAACTTTAATTTAACGTTAACAGTTAACTACAAGTAGCTTAGAAATTTTTTGTTGCATTCGAATAGAGTAATTATCTTCCAAGTATAACGCTCGGACTCGAGTCTCAACTATAATTTCGTAGCAGCAGAACTCCTTTCTTCAATCGTAGAACTTGAAAGTTTGAATTGCAGGAAGGACGACTGACCATCGATTACAGATAATTTGTTTCCGTGGGAAGGATATTTACAACCCAACTCCTGTCTCAACAACTTCAAGAATGGAAGACCCATTCGTTCTAGTTTATCGCATTCGTGCACAACCATTCAATCGTTACACGATCCCTTACTATTTATCTCTACAATTTATATATAAATTTTATAATCACTCCATCTATTGATGTTTTACAAATATTTAATGTTGCTTCTGTATTCAGTATTATGTAGGGTACGGCGGAATAACATGACATACAAGCGGGCACGAGATAATTCCTTATGAAAAAATAAGAAAACAATATAGAACAAAAATTTTTAATTTATGGCTTCGTTTTCGAGAAAGCCGAGTTTAAAAATACGTTGTATATATATGCTGGCACAGCTAAAATGGCATCATATCCAACCCATACACGTCGCTTTTGATGAAACTTACGTGAGATATATATAGTTCTCAAAAAAATGTTTGATTTATATTTTTTTACCGGCCAACGTCCACATTAAGGGGGTCAAAATACACCTCAAAGTTGAGGGTTGAAAATGCATTTCTTGGGAAAGGTTGATAACTAGATTACATAACCAAATGTATATTTTTGAAATTGCGTGTCCTTTAACAGAGAATTTAGCTGCATACTAAAAGTTACACAAATTTATTTATTTAAATAATATATTCAAAATTTGAGTCTTCGTACTCGATTTTCACGAAAACTGAGACTTAAATGAAAAAATTTTATTCTATATTTTGTTCTCATATTTGCATAAAGAATTACTTTACGCCCGTTTGTACATATTATTCCTCCGCACCATGTACAGATAAGTATTATAAATAATACTGCTGCTTTTATACCTTCAGAATGAACTACATATGTACATATAATACTCTGGCATTGCTTGTTACCTGTTAGCTTACCATTTAATTACAGAAATGTAAATTCTACATATATCCATTTCGTATATTGACATTTTCTGAATATTTAATGATTTTTTGTGTTATGTTGATACGTATTATACATAATAATGCTGATTTTATATTCTCTGTGGTATGGGAAAAATAAAGTATAGGTATATGTGTGCGTAAATGTATAATATGCAATGAAAGTATTGTAAGAACGGAATTTTTCCTACGCTCAAATAGTATTAATTTCTAGAATTAGTGAGTGTGGATGGATTGTATATAAGCGAGAGTGGATGTTTAGAGTACGTGATTTGGAAGGCGACGGATGTCAGGGCTAGCATGAATGTTTAGTCTATAGATGAAGAGAAAATGAGTGAGTGCAACAGAGAACGCATGCTGTGAGAAAGACGAAGAATGCATGCTGTGAGAAAGAGTGTCGAGGGTGGATGCGAGCGTGAATTTTCGGAAAGAGTCAGTTGAGTTCAGGACACAGAGTTGAGTTGAGTTGTACAGAGTGGAGATTAAGAGAGTGAGCGTTATAGAGTGAGTGAAGAGCGTTATAGTTATTTTAGTATTGTTATGAGTATTGTATTTTTATCTATTTAATAAAGTTAGTCATTTGTTTTTTAATTACACGCGTTCAGTTAAGTTTCTAGGCTACGGTATTGTTGATTTATTCTAAGGGAATCTGTTCCGTTTATTCAAAGACGAGTATCAATAATCTTTGGTTGCTCGTCTGAGATTAAACCAGAATAGGACCCTATAGTATGAGTGGGCAACTGCATAACTGTGCGTGATATATGAAATGGCTTGCTAGGTACCGACGAAGGACACGACAGATAGAGAGAGAAAGGATGAGAGGTCGGAGGGAATTTGGGAGATACTGGATGATCGAAATGCGTGAATTACTGTTTTTTAGAGAGCTTCAAATTTGTAGCCATGAGTTACATTGATATTGACTCTTATTACATATTACTTACACATTTTATATTACATAATAATTAAATTTTCTGCATCTGTATGTATTTCATGTATTGTTATGTTCTATAAAGGTATTGTTGTAGAATAGACTGTGGCTGTTATACTTTTAAATTGAACTAGTAAGATCATTTCGTTGTGAATATATTGTATAAGTTTAGATTTGCATCCCAACATCAGAAGGTATGATATACATATTACGTGCAAGGAATTCCCAGACTTGATGAAGGGATTGGAACTCAAGCCCACTATTCCGAAGTGCAAGATTATGCTTAATTTCACTAGAACCCTAATACCTGGACTGTAGATAATGTAATGGCGTTACGGAAAGAATAAATTGGATAACTGTTAGCGAGGAATAAACTGAAAGATCGTACGAATAAGGGAATAATTCCACGGAGATGAGAATAATAATGGAATAAAACCATGTTAGTGGATATACACAGGGTGAGTTTCGCAATGTGACGATTCTAAATAACTCATAAAATATGTACTGTAGGAAAAAATATTTCGAACTAAAGGTGCACGGTAACAAAGGTGGGATTTAAAAGTAAGATGGGTTTTATGCTGTTTTATCAAGATATGTAGGTCACCTTCATTTTTTTAAAGGGAATGCTTAAATTTTCTTTCTAAATTCTGATAATGCATAGAATTCTGCATAAAAAATCATTATGTAGGGGCTAAAACGAATAATTACTGATATATTCATAAAATAATTATTCTACTGGTTACAATTAAACTTCCACAGAGTAATATACATTTCTCTTGCGGTCCTCTCCCGTCCTCCGCGCATCCAATATCGCACTTCTTACAATCAGATCGTCGCCTGTTTACCCCAATTATCGGCACGGGCACAGTCGGCCGTCGAAGTTTCTATTTTTCAACTGCCAGTGGTAGATATAAATTTTATTAGTTCTTATAATTTTATGGTTCAGAACTTTTAGCGACAACTTCCACAAGAAGTACCTTAAAATTGAGGCTATGAAAATCCCCCCATTGTCAGAGATTACCTTATCTTGGAATATATGTTATAATCATAACTTAAAGGAATTACAATTGTTTACTAATACTAATATCAAAATATAATTATCGTATTTTATTATTTGTCCACGCTACATGTTTTGAAAAACAAAACATCCATTTTGATTCTTAACGCTAAAACTATCTTGAGTTAATTCGGTATATTTCAAATCGTGACATGAATAATGCATTTTGTGATAAAGGGAAGGAAAAAAGTACAAGGTAAATCATCAATCCAATAGTCTACATTTTGCAAGATAGTTACAGGAAATGAGTAAAGTGTCGCATTGCTGATATTAAACTTGAACAGTGTTTTGTAAAAATTCAGGAAGCAGCTATATCTGCTAGTTTACTGGATCGAGCGTTAATCAGTGATTATCTGGAGTCTATAAAACATAACAGATTGTACTGATATTTCGAAATAAATGAAGAAATAATACAGAAAATCGCGTATTACATCGAATTGTTTATGGGATTAAAAATTTGTGCCGCGATCCCGAAAAAAGTCAGGCGTACCCTGAATTCCCTTAATCCTAACAAAAAACAGTAGAATAGAATATATAACCATTGTATACGTTTCAACTCGACCAAATCAAATGACTAAAACACCAATCGCTTCACATACGAATAAACAAAATACCAATGAAATGTTTTAGTTATTTTATCCGCAGTCCCATAAGAGCCAATGGTTTTGTAGTACCGTGTGTACGTTTTCGTTTCTATTTTTTGGTGCAAAAAATAAAACAATGCAATCCATTTAGTAAAGTCCATAGACTGGGTAAAAATTCTACAGAACTTCCGTATCGAGGCGCAAAAATACTTTTCAATATCTCTAAAGAGAATGAGATTGATTCGATTTTTTTATCAAATATCAACTTCACACCACAAAGAAGATCCTATCAATATACAGATTCTGCATCGGACAACTTTTCATTTGATCTCTATCGAAAAAACTTCCCCCGGATTCTTCGTCCCTCGTAGCATGCGAAAAGCAAAGAGGAATAAAAGGAAACTCACTATAGGAAATCACTGTAACTGGAGAGGTATGAAAGCTTCCCGGAATTTCTTTTCCACCAGTGCAAACGAAGACACGGTACATAATACGATAGATCCATCGGTTTTTTAAGGTTGGCGATGGTATGCTGTTTGAAAATTTATCGTCATCACGAAGAGAAGACGGTAGAAAGGGGTTTACTGCGTCGCTGCATAAGATACCACGAAAATATCAACTGAAAAGTCATATCACGTGGCAGTAGAAGCAGTCTGGCATAGTACTTGCATATTAGATTCACGGAGCCAGATTTATTTAGAAATCTTCTGATCGCCTCAACGTGCTGATTTATGTATTTACATACCGAAACTCCACACGATTCGTTGTGGAATTTTTAGTAGTGTTTTGGTATTCGATAAAGTTTTGTTAATTCAAATGTTGGGGGTGAAGCGCTTCAAATATCGAAATAATATGTTAGACTACATCCCCTTGATATCGATGAACGTACACCCCGAATTAAAAATTTTGTTAATAGATAGATGGGTAGTGAAAACATCAAGGTTAATTTTATGTTTTTTTTAACAGACATTATATGCACTGAAAATAAATGATAATTCGAATGATAACACTGTCCTACACCATTTTTGTTTTCCAATAGCCACTGGGTGGTCTATGTATGGTTCGTCGCCCTGAACACGAAGATTCCACTTCATGTTAGTGACACTTCCACAAAACATTATACTAAATTGTTCAAATTATATAAAAACACTAGCAGGTAACTTTCACTTTAGGTCAGTAACACTTTCACAAAACGTTATATTTAGTCATCGAAATTATTTAAAAACACTTGCACGTAACTGTCACTTGAAGTCACTAACATTTCCACAAAAAATTGTATTAAATTGATCAAATTATGTAAAAACACTAGCAGGTTTGCCTATGATACGATACGGCACCCACGAGCCCAGTTCGGCATCGTAGCGGGAAAACGGTCGGCAGACGTTGTTGACGGATATATTCTTAAATGGTGCCAAAACGAAAACAGTTATTACATTTTCAGGCAATAGTTTTTTCTTCAGAAATGTCCGCAGAATCCAATAGTGTGTAGTAAATTTGTGTTAGCAATAGTATTCTCCGTGAAAATGCAAAGTTAATGCGTAGAAAATTCGCGCATCCGGCCGTTTTTAAACTTTGGTAGTTATTTACTACCATTAAAAAGTACGGAATATTATAACTGCTCACATCTGTATACTCAGGAAACACTCCCCTATTTTTTTAGACCAAGAACAACTGTCTAACGTTTTTAGTTTTCACGTAATACCAGCTTCTTTGCCGAAATCCACCGTTTTCACAAAAACTGATGTTTTTCCAAAACAAAGGGTGATAGAGAATTTTTGTTGGTGGATTCGTGTTCAAGACAACGGTTCACTATAAGAATCACCAAGTGGCTATTGGAAAACAGAAAAAAGTTTTACATTTGTTTTGGATCGCCAATTCTAAAACACATTTTAAATTGGAGTTCGCATCGAGAATGGATTGCAACACTTTTTACTACTAACTATGAGGAGTTGTATTTCTGAAGAACCAGAGTTCACGCGTGGAAGTACTTCGAACGAGATTACTGTGACAGAGATTTTCTTTAGATTGTGGAAATTAGAGCTTGCCCCCTGAGTGTTGGGGGTGTTTTTATAAGTGATGTGGAAGAGATGGATGACGACTTCCACGTTGCATCTTGCAACGCGAGCGCAACTTTTGCTGAGATGACTAATGTGAAGGAAAGTCACGCTGGCCCTTGTACAGGGTGTAAAAAAATTAATGGTCATGGCTTGGAGGGATTGTTCAACACCTCGGATTGGATGGAGATTTGCAAAAAAAACCTGCTGCAAAATTCACGATAAGCAAATATTTCGCAAATTGACGTTTATTGGGCCTTCGCGATTGAATTTTCGCTTAGTAAGTGAGACTTGTAATTTTTTTCCTTCATTGACATCTTCGTTCCATTTAAGGAAGGTTTTTAAAGTATCGTTGTTTAAACGTTAAGTAATAGTTAAGGTTATTTCATTATAATTAAAAACCCGGTGAAAAACGGGTGAACCAGTTTTTACACTTTATAAAAGACCGAAAACCGGATGCGCAAATTTTACAGTTTTTTATAGGCCTTAATTTATAGGTATTAAACACAGTCTGGTGGAAAGAAATCAATTACTTCTAAATGTTTTCGCTATTTTAATAAAAAAATGTTTTAATTCGCCTTTAAAAGTTTCTGGATAACTTTGCTTTTTTGCTAATATATCATTAAAACGAATTTTAATTCGGCTCAGTACTTTCAAGCCGATTAAACATCATAATTTTCTCAACGATTTAGCTTTGCAAAAGCTACGAATTTAACTAAATACAGCTATTACACAAAACAAAAGCAGAAAATTTTAAATAATTTATCTCACAATCCTCATTTGAGGGTAGCTAAATTATTTTGTTTGTCAGCGATTAACAATAAAAGTTATAAAGAAGTGCATTACAGTTGAAGGGTACCAACATGTATATAATCCACTTTTGCTTTTCTAAATTATGAAATCCTGTATAATATACAATGTTCTGATCCACCTGCACTATGAATTTCATATATGTTGTCCTATTATTTAAAATCGTAAAATTAATAATATTGTTAATGCTGACAATATGATTTTCTATATAATATTATTTAAAGGACAATGTATTATATGAATACAAAAGTTGTGAATGCAACAAAGTAGATGTAACAATTTTACAAATGAATTTTTGAAAATATAATTATAACAGCAAAAATGAATATATTACAAAAATATTTGCATTTAATGCTCAAGAAGGAAAGAAGTTTCGGTTCGGAAAACAGCAAGAATTCGGGGCTATTGGTTCGTCTGATAACTAAAATAACTCAGATGCACGAAAAACATTCTCCCTCCAATAATCGAGAGGATAACTGCTGCCTTATTGCATTCGCAAAAAGCAAGCGATTCGGTAAAGCGTAGAAATGCGCCTTTTGTGCTCTAATCAGATCAGCGAGGTACCGTGAAGAATTAAAATCAGGCACGTCCGAGTACCGAAAAGATTTACTATGACCGACACAAATCGCAATTAAATAACTCTGCACGAGTTTTTGTCTTTTTGGTAGAAGAAAGTGTCATGTAATTTTCTTGACTTGTGTTTACCTATAAAAGCCAATTCGAATGGCTGACGGCCCGTCAGTTATGTCGTTAGGTGAATGGATTAAAGACGGATCATTTTAATGAACTGCAATGTATTCCGAGGTATGTTATATTTTTAAGAAATATAATAATATTATCTACCATTACGAAAGTATAAAGCTATATAGGAAGAAATCGAAACTTTCGGATATTATTAATCTTCAAAGAATTGATATTCTTTTTTAAGAATTCTACGATAATTGACTTTATGATTGTTTTATTTTTACTACACATTTTTATGCATTTATGGGAACACATATACATATGTAGTAGTATGAATGAGTATGTGTGTATGCGTTGTGCCGTCACCGTTCAAACGATGATTCGTGCGTCCGAAAGTGTAACCGTTTCGGAAGTCATTAGAGAACGACGACGATGCAACGACGTACGACGCGATACGGTCGTACTATACAGAGAGATAATAGTGATATATACAAATTTTTCCTTACAGTTAGTTTACTTTAGTTAGTTTAGTGTATCCTCTGTGTTATTTATCACATAATTCTTTTATAATAAACTACTTTAGTGTTACCGTTCTCCTATTAATTAATATTCCTACATATAGGGATAAACATAAAGAAATATATTAAATATACAAAATTATGTAACTTGTTATGACAATTGGTGAATGTATTAGACAGTCTTTTAAATTCTATTTCCTTATTGTTATTGTTAGTTATGTTGATAACAATTTTAGTTACAGTTTCGTTTTTAATAAATCAACAATACAATAAAACAGAAGTCAGAAAGCTAGGAAGTAAAAATTAAAATAATTAAAAGCTCAATTCTATGTAGGCGAACGTTGCTGAATTATAAATTTTTACAGTTATTTGTAATAATGGCAATGATGATTTTTACTATTTATAGATATTGTGTTTCGTTTTGATGACCACGACTTTCGGAGTAGCAGACAATGCTTTCGCGTTCCGTCAGATTCGCCGTCCCTTGGGAGATAAAGCAACCAACATTGTTTGGGAAGCTAAGGATGGCAGCGAAAACAAGGATTACAAGGTTAATCCAGGATATCAATTTACTTCCAGCACCAAGGATCACGGTACTGAAAATGGTCACAAATATAAAAGCTGTAAAAACGCTAATAGACACATTCTACTCGTTGTTGCTTATTATTAGGGAACCGTACTTATTCGTTCTTTAAACTTCTTTCCAATAAAAATTCAATACAGAAATTAAGATAATGTTGTCCAATGTCGTCTAGTTATCTTCATTTGGCAACCACACGTAGTGATCAATAATTTAATTAATTCTTAACAATTAATCAACAGTACATGCATTCTACTTGTTATTCATTTCAAAGCAGCTGCACCTACTACTTCAAATTCCTCGGAATATACTCATTTAATCAATACAATTGGTTCTGAATTAGTTTCTCAGTTTACCGTTAATTAGAAAAAATAATGTTGAAAACAGTATCCAACATTAAATGGTCGTTTTTGTCTGACAGTAATTACAGATTGTTGCCCCCCCCCCCCCCAATTATTTTATTAAGACGAAATGTTCCTATGGAAGTTTCCTTTTAAATAATCGTTGTTCAGTAGCCTTGTTCCAAATGATTCTTTGGGCCAAAACACCACTATAATAATATTTCTATACATGCTACTTCAGAAGCAAATGCCGCTATAGAAACTCTCTTTTATACTTTGTTATTCCTAATTGTTATGAGCCAGAAATGTCTTTAATTCCTTTAAACCGAGTTTGTATCATTGCAGAAATGTGTCATTGTATTATTATATGCGATTGCTGAAAATTTAGTACAATTTTCTACAGTTTAGTAGTATAAAAAAAAATAGAAAGTAATTTACGATGAAAAACAATGATTCGACATATAAGTAAAGGATCCGAAAATGTGTCGGTGATCATGATCGTGGTTTACTTCAAAAATTTGAGAAATTGAATGAATTACTTATTTTGTGTTTCACCAACCTACACTATAATACCGTGGAACTGCTTTGCAGGAGTGATAAAAGTTTGGGGCGTTTAATGTAGTTGATAATTTTCTCATTATACAAAATTCAACGCCCGCTCCAAATCAAAACTCGAAATATCTCGGAGCTAAAAATAAATGATTTACCCCACTACGCACGAATGTAACTTTACAGAAACCCCAAACGATCAAAATGTTTCCTAGTACAAATCACACGGTTGATGACCATGTAATATTCTCATTCTATATTTCGTAATTAGTTGGAAAAAATTATATATGACTAATCGAGCAAAATTTCAGGTGAAGCTATAATCAGTAAATATGGCAAACTCACCGACGGCATCAAAGGAGCAAAGCAACGTGACAGGTATAAAGCCTTCGAATATCCTAACAAAGACCATCAACACGGCAATAGCCACAAGGTCGGCGGCGCTGGAAACGATTACAATCACGAGTATAAACACGGTTATAGTCGCACACACGGTTATCATAGACGTCATCATCGTCGTAGGGGAAATGGGCCTCACGGGGGAGACGATGACTATAGTAATTACTACGATGCACACTTTGAACATGACAACAACTACAAGGACCGTAACAATGGGAAGGCACAAATTAAAGAGAAGTGTGATTACGGCAAATGCCAGGATAGCAAGGATCATTACAATGTTAAATTTCAATATCATTATGGTGATAGTGGAGCAAAGAATGACGACAAAGGTAATGCGGAAGGAGGGAGCCTCGATAAATATAGTTATTATTATGATGGCCATAACGAACACGATCTTGGTCGCGATTATAACGACGACGTGCATGACCAGGGAAATGATTATCATTCGGGATATGCTCAAAATGTCCGGAACCATGGATACGGCAATTACGGCAAAGATAATTCTGATTATACTGCTAATTACGACCATCAACACCGCAGACTAAATCCCAATCATCTTGACTATCATTAAGGGTAAAATAAGAGACGTGATTGCAATTGGTATGCACGTGTAAATAAAATAACATTAGTTTCGCGGCACTTTTATATTTATCTGAATCTAATTAAAAAATGAAACGAAATTTTGTGGTAAAGTTTCCCTGTAAACACACCATTTAAAAAATTGTACGTTTTCGACTTGTTAATTGATATTAATTTCTGTGCGTATTAAATTTACTATATTAAATTCTTTATATGTTATTAAATTGAAAGATAATAAATCCCAGATATGGAGAGAATGTTTTATCACTCGACGATTAATGTATTACGAAAAACGTGTACACAATTCAATCGTTAAAGCTACAAAATCTCTAAATATTTACAAAAACTGTAATAGATCAATCGAAAAATTACTGAGTCGATGAAAAAAATTCTGATAACAGAAATACGTTAATAAATGAAAGGTAAAAGCCACTCTTAAAGTGAAGTTTCCCTACGCAGAAAAAGTTTTGAGATGTTATAACATACAAAATACATACTAATGTTGTAATTCGCATTCGGGATGCTCTTTGCAAACGTAATTTCGCTTAATTACGATATTCTCGCATTTGTACCAAAGTTATTGAATTGTACTGTCAGGGAAACTATCTGCGACCATGCAGAATAGCGGGCAATAATTTTTCAAAACTTTCTCTCCGCATGACACATCCATATTTTTAATCCACAGCAGTCATTGAAAAGGATTTGTGATGCAAAAAGTAATAGTCCCCTTGGACAAGTGCAGTCGGGAAGTTTCAAACTGAAAAGTTTCGTTTCAAAGTAACGGAAAAGAAAGAACAATGATGGTAAAATCGGAAATCTGCGACAGAAAATACTGGACAATTATAACGTTGTACAATATTATTATAACAAGGAAATATTGAATGTTTTTGTATAACACGGTATAACAATATGAAGCTATTTTCATAACAGTAATTAATTTTAATACGTTTGTAAATGAACTGAAATCGATTTTTTAAGATTAAAGATGACATGCAGGAACATTATTGATGTTGCGATATGTTTCATGGTAAGCGAAACTAAACAAAAATTTATTAATATGAAGTTATGCGAATAATTATCAACCGGAAGAGTAAAATATAATTGTGTGTCGAGGAATACATGAAATGAGGACGATATAACTTCGAGAAATCTGTAGAAAATACAATACTAGTTTATAATTGAACATAATAATTTAAAATATTAAAACAGTTTTTTGATTTCCCATTCATACATCGATAATTATAAAGCGAATACAAAACATTAATTGAAACTAATCTCCTGTCAAATATTTACAACGAAGTAACGGTAAATGTTGCTGTATAATATGTATAACCTATGTTTTATTAGCCCTTAACGAACGAGCGCATTTTTCTAGAACAATGACCAGTAGATCGACGGAATTTTTACAAATTAAGTGCTTTATCACCAGAGCGAGAAAAAGTGCGTAATTAATATCACTTTTACTAGATTTTATAGAAATTTTCAGTAATAATAGGTAGCATATTACTAGATACAAAAAGATACTGAAGTGAAAATTACAGAAAAATAATGGGGATTGAAGTAAACGAATACTTGTATGCATGTAATGTATAGATTTCTATACATTTATATATTTATTTTTTATAAATTTATAATGTATTTATACAAAATAGAAAGTGCAAGTAAAGAAGTGGACAATTACTTATATATTTTTTTGGCGTGGTACTTCCCCCAACAGCCCCCTATGTGGATATTAGGTTTTTAGTACAGATATCTCGCCATGCCTCCTATATGGCGGCATTCGATTTTCTTGGAATATTTGTAATGTCACGAATATGGCGGCATTCGTTCGCTAAGGGTTAATAAACAAGCTCTTTTAAATAAAGAGCACGTTAGCCTTCATTCATTTGAGCCCTGCGATTCTATGTTAAATGGATGAGTTGGAAAATTTACTTCCAGCCTTCATTTTTGTTGTTTCAACACATTCATCTAATGTCTTGAGATATATTAGCTGTATAGTTTCAATTAATGTTAATCTAAGAGTAAATAGCTGTTGTTCAAATGAAATACAAATAGCATATATGTAGTATTTTTGATAATAGTTTCTATATTTTTTCGATTTAAATTCAATCCACTGCCTGTTTAAATAAATGTGAAGTCGAAACAAAGTACATACTCAGTATAATGAAGGTACCGCATAGACTTAACACATACAACATTCACTTACTATTTTTAAAACCTGATAGAATTATTAAATCATTTTTCTTCGACGTAATCTAAAACTATTTTCGACAAATGAAACATTTTGATCAGTAAGTTATCATAAATCATTTTGCCATGTAACCAACGAAAAATGTCGTTGATGTTACGAAACTCGGAAGAAGGTGGAGTAAGTTCAGCCAGAAAGAGAAAATCCAGTAAAGAATTTATTGGTTTTCTGCGCGCCGTTTCTAATAAATATGTTTTTATTGAACCAGCGGTCTGTTCGTCCAATGTTTTTCCGTCTATGACATAATTATGCCGGCGTGGAATACAAAAAGAAAGGAATCGTTACGTAAGTTAATCCGGCGTTAATACTGTTACATATTGGATCTCAATTGCCGCATGAGTTCATACGTTTCAAAAGTCAGAGAAGCAGAGACGTAAGATTACGAAAGCATCGGAGGATGGATAATCAAAGATTGATGCTGAAGCCTGCCGCAGTTCGTTCAATATCTGTTGAATAGTGTGATTGGTTGGGACATCAAAACCTTTTATGGGTACAACGTCTAAAAATCCACGGGGGTATTACAATGCTTTGAAAGAAAATAAAAAGAGCAATGTACACCGAAATTATTTTTTCCGCCTCGTAATATTCGAGTTTTATTATAGTTCGCAACGTTTTTGCTTCATTTGCACATATGTATTTATATATGTCCTCGTTTATTCTGTTTCACCTACGCTACTCAAGTTTTCCTAAAATGATGCAAAATTTAAATTGAAATGAACTAGATGTAGTATCGCAGATTGAACTTTATAACTACTATAGCCTTACTATACGCCTGCTTAAGTTTATGGTATGTGTATGTACAAACTTATGTGTCAGGAAATCTCAGAATTGTACATTATTATAAAGCTGTAATACCAATATCAGTAAAAGATATACTGTAATTGTTATCTTACCTTGAAAAAAGTAGTACTAGAGTACTTACATGCCATAAGGCATTTTCCATATTTGAATATTATAAAATGTGAATTTGTAAATTACAATTTAGTACTATGAAATATTTTGCTTATAATCTTTTATATCTTTTTGGGGGATTTTTGTATTTTTAAAGAATTAAAAAAATATCGTGTTTTTAATGTTTTCTATTATATTATATTTAATTTCTGGTCAGTATAAAGCCTTTTATTAAGAAATGTTTCACCATGTCTATGAATATTGATTTGTTGATACTATTATCACATGTTTCAAATACTTACAACGGAACATCCCGATGTGTAAATCACCGATTTTTATGTAGTATGATATATTTTTCGTGAAAATATTCGACACGTATTTTTTTATCGGCAATCGTCCACGTTAAAGGGGTGAAACCACCCTCAAACTTGGGGTTGCGAAACCTATTTATTAAATATCTCGGAAACTATTACAGATACGGAAATTTTGTAGGGAGTGAGAATTAACGCCTTTTAATGGCGAATCCGATGGCGTACACATTTTTTTAAAAACTCCGTTTGTTTAAATAATATATTAAATAATACATTTTTCTTCATCATTTTTTCAGTTAAATGTCAATCCATTTGCTTAAATATTTGTTTGTACAAACTATATAGTCAAAAACGAAATACGGATTAATTAAAAACTCGATATTTGTATTACAAAAGAAGTCATTGTATTTTTGATTGTATTGTTTAACATATTATTTAAACAAACGGATTTTTTAAAAAAATGTGTACATCATTTTCATTCTGTACAAAATTTCAGCATCTCTAATAGTTTCCAAGATATTCGATAAACAGGTTTCGCAACCCCAAGTTTGAGGACGGTTTCACCCCTGTAACGTGGATGATTGTCGATAAAAAAAATACGTGTAGAATATTTTCACCAAAATCGGTGATTTACACTGCGGGATGTTCCCTTGTTAGACCACAGAATTTAAAGGATAATATTACTTCCTTCACGTTCAAAGAAGTACCAAGGTTAAAAGCTTGAATTCAACGGTTGTAGTTTCTGGATCTATTCTGCCAGCAAAATAATTTTTCAAGATGAATCATATGAAAGGAAAAAGAGATTATATTGCATGCTTAATATTCTGCAGATATCTTCAGATTATTTGGAACAGTGCATTGCATTTGTGAAAATAGATCCAAAATCCTCAAGATTGAAGTACACTATTAAGTTGAACATTATTAATGAAATTGATAGATTTAGATAATCGACTTTCTGAAAAATATGTTGTGAAATATCAGCTGGTAATTAATCTTAAATCGACATGAATACCGTAGTATTAGATTGGTGCACATGATATGTCGGATTAAGTCTATACACTATATTTTGGCCATACTTTGTAAATGGGTAGCTGTAAAATTAATAATTTTACAGTTGAAACAGGTTATTTGGTCTATACGCTCAATATTGAGTACATTTTTTTGGAAAACTCCTAATTTCTATAAAAAAATTATACTTTCTTGTGCAACGTGAGTACTAGTGAAATACGAGTAGTAATCCGACGATATGAATTTAAACTCAGTAATAATGCTGCTGCTGCAAATCGTTACATAAACAGATCATATGGGAGGCAATTCTTAATAAAAAAATAGTATAATGTTAGTTCAAAAAGTTTCGTTCTGGATATAAGTATCTTCAAAATGCGCCTCGTGGTAGACCCACAACCGTATGTTATGATGATGTCCTAATCTGTACATGGAAAGCTGAACTTTCTTTTCCCAAGGCGATGAAAGCATCACTACTGACAGATACTGTAAAAAAATTGAATAAATACTTGTAGAATTGAAAATACTGCGTTCGGTTTCAATTAATCGACAGGGGCCTACTTTATTGTACGACAACGCAAGACCATATTCGTCCAAAGTGAGCTCTAAAAATTTCGTGACTAGAAATATGAAAGACGGTACGAACCTTATTCACCTTATCTTCCTTTAACGGATTGTCACATTTTTAGACACTTAGACCACTTCATTACAGAAAAAAAATTCAAGAATGAAGGTTACCTTAAAAAAGTGGCCCCCAATTGCATTGTTTCTAAAAACTCAGATTATATTAAAAATCGTATAGAAGCCCTTGTGGATCTTTGGCAGAAGTGTATTAATATTGATGGAAAGTATTTTGATTTATAAACATTCATTTTGCAAAAACTATGGCTTTTTAATTTTGCGGTATACAATGCGACAGTTCATATGCACCAACCTTTGACTACTACACCATGACTTTGTTTCATGTTATTTGAAAATATTATAAATCTGTTACACGATAATTTGAACGCAATATATTACAGACAGATTCGCATAAATTGTAATTTTAATTATACGCAAAATTATTCTCAGTGAAAAATTTCAATTTCCGCGATGCTGTAACAAATTAATGATCCTCTGCCAGTAACCTAGCTTTTCACTCTATTATATCATATCGAGCTGAGCGAGTCTATTTGAAGTTTAATTAGACTGCGGATACCCGGTCGATATCGAATCACGGTCGAATTCCTACGCAGTCCAGCTGGGATCACAAATTAATTACATTTTTTCCCTTCCTCGGTGTCACGATCCTTGTGACCCGACAGAGATTGGCAATTAAACATTTAACACAATATCTCATTAAGCGTAACATTGCCGTGTTTACCAAAATGTTTAAAAGCATGCATTATTTTAAAACGAAATCATGTCATCAACTAAACGGAAGGATTTAGAGGATTAAAGTTTCAAGAAGAAACGACGGCATATTTCATTCATATCATTAATGTAGGATTGGTTTGAACGAATTTCCAGGGATCGCAATTCAGTACAAGACTTGATACAGAAACTAAACTTAAATTAACTCTACTCTACCAACAAAACACTGAAATACAAGGAACTTTAAGAAAAACTATAATAAATACTAGAAAACATAAAGAAAATACAAAATAATACTATAGAATGAAATAGAATACTAGAACCACTTGTCACGGAATCGTGAGAACCATTGGTTGTGGGCCACATGCTGGTCATCTTATTGCCGATTCGTCCCCCTCAGGCATCCTGTAGGCGCCGGGATTGCGTTCGTCGCAGCTTACGAACACACACGCACAACATGCATCCTTCGTTAATGTAGAGTTTCTTTTCAACAAGAAATAAATACATTAACAAAGATAATATTACACACTTACAACGATAAAACTACGACAGTAAAATTACAACACGATACAACTCAACGCACATGCCGCCTAAAATTAACTTACCATTGACAACTAACGATTAATCTGATACCCTAACTCACACTCACAGTTGTCTATAGCAGACATGACCAACAAGTCAATCGCGGAACGACATGAGACGATTTCAGCACGGTTTCAAACCTCCTCTGCCATTGTCACTTGTTAGTACACAAGGCACCAGTTTTGTGTGGTAAATGTCAGAATTTTGGTACATTTTACACACATGGTGACACACATTTGACAAAAAAAGTTGATCATAAATTAGGCAAACCGAAAAGAAATATTGGTTTTTCTTCTTGTGCCTGGTGGGATATTTCGGGTGTAATTCATTATGAATTATTAAAACGTGGCCATTCTAGCACAGCCGAGGCCTATTATGAACAATTAGAAGGAATAAGTATTATGTCTATTTTTTGTCAATAAATATGTTCGCATTGTAAGAAAAAAAACGACATTTTTTTTCGCTTTACCTAATATATAGAGAAGTTTGACCCCCTGGCTCTATGGCAGGCTCCATGGTTACTTGATCGCCAGAGCTGTCCTTCGAAGAGCTCCGCCTGTGTCCCCTTCCCGTGCGCTCGAGAGCTCGCTGATTGCTTCCCCTTTAACTTGCCAGGTTCGGACCTATTGCCACGCGCGTGGTGGTGTATTGGGGCGATATTCGTATCTAACCGCTCGCGCTGGAAAGACATGCCACGCGCGTCGATCGCGGAAAACAAAACGACGCGCGTGGCACGTCGACCAAGGTTATTTGTCGAAAGACAGTTTCAGTTCGCACCACGTCGCGTGCAGGGTAAAACAAAAGTATTATTAGTGAAAAAGTATGCTCTGATATGATTTAAATCAAATACAATTAATAGATTTTAATGTTTTTGGACTTCTGGCGATGATTTCGTGGAATTCAACCACTACGTGACGCCTTACGGCGAAATATAATGCTCCGTTCTAGTACGCGCATCTATAAATTAATTTCTAGCGCAAACAGTTAAGAAACTCCGCGACAGCAGAACGCAAGGTCTTCTCGCGTTCAAGAATACATTGTTGCGGCCGAGCATTATATTTCGGCGTAAGGCGTCACGTGGTGGTTGAATTCCACCAAATCATCGCCAGAAGTCAAAAAACATTATAATCTATTAATCGTATTTGATTGAAAACATATCAGAGCATACTTTTTCACTAATAATACTTTTGTTTTACCCTGCACGCGACGTGGTGCGATCTGAAACTGTCTTTGGACAAATCACCTTGTTCGACGCGCGTGTCATGTCTTTCCAGCGCGAGCGGTTAGATACGAATGTCGCCCCAATACGCCACCACGCGCGTGGCAATAGGTCCAAACCTGGCAAGTGAAAGGCGACGCAATCAGCGAACTCTCGAGCGCACGGGAAGGGGACGCAGGCGGAGCTCTTCGAAAGACAGCTCTGGCGATCAAGTAACCATGGAGCCTGCTCTATGGTATTCGGGGACTTGGGAGACAAAGTGGATGACGAGATCGGCAAAGACCCAAAACCCGCTGTCACCATCGTACTACGTCGTCGTCCTGAAAATTACGTTTAGATTATTTCCCGGCACTACATTAAATATAGTAAATTTCCATTCTTTTATCACACTTATTAATTCTGCCCCCCTCTATGCGAAATTAATTCGGCGTGATTGATATTAAAATGAACTTATTGCAATAATTTGCATAAGACTGACAGAAACACGTAAACTATTCAAATTGGGATAAAAGTTATATTACGTATCCCCATACACATAAGCTGCTGAAAAGCTTTGATTTTCACAGAAAATTATGCGAACGTATAACCAGTACCTTTAAAATAATTAGTTTTAATATAATCAATATAAATAGTTCATTATGAGTTTTGGGTACAAATGCGGAACACGAAAAAGCTTTCAAAGATGCAGATGTTTTTAATTATTAACAAATAGTTTTTCGCATAAGCTTAAGTCACGGATACTTCGAAAGGCACTATTTTTGAGAGAGATTTATTTCATGTCTTCATGACTTCTTCCTACGTATATAGCCAGAGGGACAAAGGAAAAATTACTTCCTAATTTTCCTTCAAAGTGTGTCTTGTATAAGACACGACTGACCGCGCAAATTTGTCGTAGAAAACCGCCAGCAATCAAAGATTTAATCAACCCTACCGCAAGCAGGTTCCGTTATATTGAAGATTTAATGAACAAGTCCGACAGACCCCGTTAAACTTTCACCTTTCGTCGGCGCTATTTTCCAGAAGTACTTAATCTTTCTATCCGTGGACTGATTGCTCTTCGTCATTACGTTACGCTAAGCGGATCGTCAGCAATCAGTGATTTAATCAAAGGGATACACCATGAGATCTTCTGGGTGATATTTCACCAGACTTCATTTATTAAGGAGACACAGTACGAATATTCTAAGACTTAGGTAACATCAAATATCACATGTACAATCTGTGATTATACACGAAACTTTTGTCCGCACTTATGGCTTGGCCATAATTTTAAAGGATTGCGTGTACGCCGGGATTTATTTGCAACGAATAGGTGTTAATTGAAGATGCGAGATATATATGCGAAGCAAGGAAAATAATTACTCGATGGAACAGAAAGTATAGTTCTTGATTAATTTCCCTTCAAGAGTGACTGTAATAAATGAAAATGACTCCTATCTGGACAACTGCTGTAACTGCTATCGGAGGAAGCGCTAATGGTGAATCCTCTTCGGTGATATACGAGATGAAAATCATGCTTTTCTGCTAACGAGAATTAATTGAATCTCTAATGTCGAAGATACTAGTGACTGAGACGAAGGAGCTGAGATTGTCCTTGATACGTTCAGAGTGGTTCATTCAAGGATTGGAATTAATTTTAGGACTGCGAAGTTTGTATGTAGAACTAATAAAAATTGTTGGTGTAAATTTTGAATGATACTATTGCAACTACCACAATAATATTAAAATGATTGAGTTAATTAGTTAAATATTAATATTGTAAGTATACCACCGAAAACTGTTGTGCGATGCGAATATCTATGTTGCATCAGTAGGTGCATTATATGTGAAAGGGAGTGCGTATTTTTCGTGTCTATAGGCGAATATTTTGCAAGAGGCCTTCAGGACACTTTGTTTACAGACGATGAGATGCTTTTTTTGCTTTAGACGATAAAATATTTAGACGTGTTAATAGTAATCACACTGTGGTCTAACTTTGCTTATGTTTATCTATATCTACAATCCATAATCTATAATCTATACTACTCTAATAATAAATAAACTATATTATTATATTAAAAAACTTATTATTAAACATTCTGCACTATCAAATACTAATTAACAGTACTTCCGGAAGCCAGCGCGAATAAAAATAAGATGACGTGAAATAATATACTAATATTATAAATACTCATATCTTATATTTAAATAGAATATTGTAGCAAGCTTCTTCGAATGCTGGGTGTTCCGCAAAACTCTGTCGTGTCTAAAACCGTGACTTTCCAAATGTTTTAGCTTGGTTACATTTGTGAAACGTTAACAGCAATCATTTCTATACTCATTATCATTCAATGGGGTACAGAGTATGAGTTGATCATTTTGGTATTGCCATCCAATGTATTCGACTAATTTTTCCTCTCACCCCGTCAACGGTCATTTTTTCCTATATAATGGATGAAAAAAATGACCTTTTCGTCATAACTCTTACGAGTGCGAACACTCCAACAATGGTACAGTTTTTTTCTGCTATTCTGTAATATTTTCAATAATGAAGTATAACCCCAAAGGCTCAAGTAATTACAAAACTGTATTACAATCCATTTATGCAATATAATCCTCAATCCAAGAAGTCTTAATTTCGTTTATTGTAAAACAACCGCTTAAAATTGATTTGGAGAGTCGTCGTGTCGTCGATTACAATCTGATTGCGAACAAATCAGTTTCTGCTAAACGTGACGTATATAACACTCTTGCGTTCCTTATGTTAACCATTTACCATTCGATTCAATGCATTAATATATTATATTGTTCTTAATATTTTAACACTTCAGAGCATAAGTAAATTACCAGGGATCAACCATTTTCCTTTATGTTTCTATTAATAAGTACTTAAATAAACGAAACAGAAATTGCTTAAAAGAGTATGACTGTTAATTCTCGTTGAAAATGCTAAATTTTGACATTTAATTGGTAACAATTTCTCGAAAAATGAATCAACGTTTTCTTTGTTTCATAAAGTATTTGAAGAAAAATGCAATCACAGGGCACTCATACGGTTGAAGAACTTAATGTGTACGTCAAGAATGTCGGAGGAATGCGATGTTCTTTCGGCTGCCTCATATCGTTTTTTCATTTCTAACTACCTCCGCTATGCGGCGGTGAAATTGAAGTGGGACAATGCAATGAAGTATTCGTTACAGAGCCGGGTACTTTTAATTAAGAACAAGCGAAATGTAAGCAAGAGCATGTTACGCGGCTATCTTTTAAGCGTGAATATGGTGGTGTTCTTGTACTCTTTTCTGTTTGAGTTTTTCTTCTCCTGTTGTAACTACTGCGAACACAGCCGTTCTGACTTCCACACTTCATTTCTTTCTTAATGATACTATTACGAATTGCGTGTTACGAATTCTCTACCAGTTCATGCACGTAACGGACCACCATTTATATTACATCGATTGCTAATGGATACCAACGAGTTGCGGTTGTTAAATAATATGTTAGAGAGTTGTCCGTGAGCTGATATACCGGCCGGACGTGTTTAGACCAATACAAACATTAAGATTATAAATACTGAGTCAGATCATTATGTAGCGCGCAATTTATCAAACAACGCAACAATAAAGTCTTAACTGTTAATAATAATATTTTCTTATTGTAGCCTTGTCAAGAGTACTATGTTTTGTTTTACTAAAACAAAATGATAAAAGACTACTTAGACCTCAAAGAACATTTAATGGTTGGACTCATGGTCGTCTTTCGGCGTTTCAACTTGTAGTTGTGTTATGTTATGGTATTTTATTGGTCGAAGAACCACCTCCCATAAGGGAGGAAAACACTTAGACTTTTTACGGATTCTACTATTACTATTTATTCACTGGTTGTGGTAACAAGTTATTATACAAAACTGATATATATTAGAAAGTGATGTGCATTTGTGTGTGCTGTGAGTGTCTGGCACAGGATAGCGCCATGGCTACCGCCAAACAGTGCCACACCACATACTTGTGTAAAATGTGAGGGTGTAAGTGTCACTGTATGTCAGGAGTATAAGTGTAATGTGTTAATGTGAGAGCGAACTCTTGCCTTTGCGGCGATCGTGTTATATAGTTCACTATATCGTAACAATTCTACCGCAACGTCGTGCGTGGATAGAGCTTGACGTCCACTTTACTACTCGCGGAATCCTTTCGCGTTTTCCGGGACTGGTTAATTAGTTGACGCGATAGTCCTCGACCGGCAGAGAACTTGTAGGTTCGCGAGAGATTTCGATATCGGGTTTTAATGGCAAACTGTGACGAAGTTTTCGTCACGATGTTCGGAAAGCAAGTGTCTAGGAATAATTTTCTTCCGAAGACCTTCGGCGATGCTATGGGCCGGACATCCCTGCTTGGTGAATTTTCGCGATGTTTCAGTAGACGGGTTTTTCAGATTTTCTGGGCGGTGCGAGACGTTAATTGGTCGCACTTTCCTCCGAGAGGAGTGACCACCCCCATGAGGCTCTCGACGAGAAGGGGCCCACGGAGGCGGAACCTCACCCCCTGCGATTACGTGGTGCAGGAGAAGTGCAACCAGATATGCCCAAAAAATCCTAGTCCGGCCGATCGGCAGAATTTCTCTTCGAAGGCGCGATTTATGACCGATTTGTCACGCGAGTCAGCGGCGGTCGATGGGACCGTTCGGGCCGAAGTCCCTGTTTACCACCCGCTGACAGAGCATAACGGATTAACGAAAATGTTCATTCAAAGCGAAGGCTGCCAAATTCTTTAAGGACCGGAGTTTTGGCCGCCTTGGCGTGTGATGGTCGCCAAATGTTGGTAAATAATAAAAAATCTGGCGGCCAGACTCGGACCTCAAAGAACGGCAAACTTTCGCTTCGTCTCGACTGCGGTTTCGTTTCCGGACGACGGAACAATTAACCCTTTGAGCTCTATGGACGCATATATGTGTTTGGCGAAAGTCATCGGTGTGGGCTAAGGACGCATAAATGTGTTTACTGTATGTCATCGGCGTGGACTGAAGGCGCATATATGCGTCCATAGAGCTCAAAGGGTTAATACTCAAAAATAACACACCTTAATTATTTAACCTCGTGCAAATTGATTACTAGAATTCATTACTGTTTGCGCCTTGAATAGTCACAGTTCAGTTTAGCAAAAGATCGTCAGCGCTAGCCGCGCGCCGTCCCTACGGACCGTTTCGGCCGCGAGTATTTAGAGCTCAAAGGGTTAATCTTCCAAACATGCAAAATAAAATGAGGCGATATTAAATAATCTGATCATTATCTTAATTGTAATTGGTTCTTAACAATTTTGGTGAACTGCCTCTACCTTAACCAAACGTTTCAAAGTAAAGAATTTTTCCACAATTAAATTGCAATCTCTACCAGAAACGTTAGTTCTTCGTTAAAGCTACTTTTCTCTGTTAACTGCTAAGGGCACTGCAAAGGACTCCAACAGTACCTCAAATACGAATGAGTGCACGACTTATGTGCAAGTAAAGGTAACACGCTCGAAACGTATTACTTTTATGCTGCTCCCTATAGAACTACAAAAGGCGTTTGATCCTCGACTTGGATAAAGTGCTACTTCTCCCGCCGGGTTTGCCGCAAGTGCTATTGCCGGAGTGTCATAATATGACTTCCAGGATAGAATTCGCGAAAAAAATTCAGCATGCATCAATTCAATTTCCACAATGAAGATCTAATTAATTTAGGAGAGTTGCAAGTAGTGTTTCGTGTATTCTAGCTATGTTGTATTTATTCCTTTAACTTATGTAAACCTACATTCTCTAGCCGATTACCTTCGGATACATTATTTTACTTTGTTCTGAAGATTAGTAAACGTGTAATTGATAAATTATCGAATTCGAGAACATTTATTTGCTAAATGACTACTTTTACTGACTTGTCTACACGTTTCTCTACCAACAGAATGTTTTTCTAGCGCCGTGAAAACAGTGTAAGTCACAAGAATATGAGAACATTTTTAATAATAATATTACAACTATTACAATTATGAATATTAATTTCATTGATTAAATATGTATACTGTGAACATTAACGCACATAACTATACAATGAACATTAGTGTTAATTACTAGTAATTATAAATTACTGGTGTGGCAACGAGCACGTTGCATCGAAAACGCATCGAAAATATAAGTTACACTTTCGCCAAGAGGCCCTTGAGCTTGGCGACGGCCCGTCGCCGTGAAGACGGGGCCCTTGCAGCCCGACCGATCCCGCGAAAACAGCAAATGAAATCTGTTACGGGATTGATGGTGACGAAAAAGCGACGATTCGCTTATAAGGGCGAGAAGAAGACTTTTCAGAAACAGTCGCACTGTATACCTCCGACGACCACGTTGCACGTGCAACGAGAATAAAAACGTTTTATTCTACCAAAACGAACACCTTTAATTTCCCGGCGTAAACCCCACAACTGGTTATTCTTTGAAGATAGTATGAGTGCTTTTAAAATGAAGAGTTATAATATACCCATGTCATAAATGATAAAATACTCTACTTTCATGAAATATAACAGCGATTTGTATCTCCCTAACAATACGAGGAAGTTGCTGGGATTTCGAAGCCTGTGACTATTTACAATGAAAACAGAAAGTTCTTTTAACATCTTCCAATCCCATCACTCGACAGTTCGACGTCCTTCAAACATTCTATGTTATACGAAACTTTTATGCTGCGTCCCAAAATACGCGATTAGCTCGCGAGCTTTATCCTACTCGGGTCGTAAATCCGAGTACTTAACTTCGATTTGGTTGTAGGAAGTTTCGTAAATTGGAAGATGTGCATTACGATTCACTAATTATTATGAGGGCGAGGCTAGTTTCGCGGCGAGTGGAAGCGATGATTAATGGGTTGAGTCTCTTGGTTTGGTTTTCTGATCTTTAATAAACTATAACTGTACAAGAATTAACAAAGGCTTAGCGCAATAATATACGTTCGGTAAGAGAGTTTGACGGTGACAATTTGGTAGTTGGAATTTTGACTGGTTTGAAGGCTAGCGATTAACTTCAAGGAGAATCTTTTGCCGATTCTCCCTCTTTCCAAGGGCACCGTGCTCGCAGAATTCGTCTTGGTCGCCGTCGGTAATCATTTTGAGACGGACTGGTCTGCGATGAAGGGGCTAAAGCCAGCGGGTGGCGAAAGAGGGTGGTTCGTCGGCGCAAGCAAAGGTTTATGATACAACTATCTCTACTGAGGCGGAAAGGAGTGACTGACCTGACTTTTCAAAGGAAAAGTGATCACGATAGACACAATCTCAGTACACTGTACTATCGTGAAAATATTAGGAATTTTGCAAGTGGAATATGAGAAATCAAATGCATAGAGTATGATATAGAAAAAAGAAAAAGAACGTTTGAACAGCAATACAAGGAACGCTGCATTGTACATGCCATTAAAGTATTAAATTATATTACACAGTTCATTTCCATGAAGCCTAGTACATATATAATAGTGCGAAGAATGATAAAAAAACCATACAAATTTTAAAATAAACGAACAAAGGGAACATCTATGGGAAGATAACAGTCAAATCGGAAAACGTAGAACGAACTATTACGAGCACAATGTAGAAATTTGAATGTGGAAATCTCTTCCAATATAGGAGATGAAGTGTCAATAGAGAAAGGTACAATACGAGCTACGAAATTGGAGGGATGTAAAAGGATACTAAACCAGATAATGCAATATTTAATATCTCCATAGAACATGGGATTCGTTTATACCTGCATGCAGAATAAAAATTCTAAATTGAAATTATCACTAGAACAGTTTTGTGGCTATATCAACGAGAATGTTTTACATTAAGTCAAATACTTAAATAAGACAGAAAGTTTGTATAACACATTAAAAATGGTTAATTTTTCGTACAATTCAGCCCTCATTTATTTCCTTTCTTATAAAGCTATCAACAGTTGAAACGGCCAAAGACTTTATTCATTCAAAGCTTTACTAATTCAACAACATATTAATTTTTGCCAGTAAGTATTTCTACGAATCGCATATACAGGTTTATTCATAACTAAACAAGTTCCGCATCAGGACACTAACCAATTATCACAAATGCGTGTAATCAGTGTAAAAAAGATCAGTACTAATTTATTCTTCTAGAAATATCAAGCTTAGTTCAGAAATAATTGAACTTTTAAGTACTTTTCCTAGTCGTTATACTAATAATGAGTTTTTATTGATTTTGATTTTTAAATAAACGTTATATGAGCCGTTCAGTGCACAAATCGATTAACTCCATAAAACCTAAAGTGGAGAAACGTGACGAAATAGTATAGACTCCTTTTCAAAATTCCCTTCAAAATATAAATACAAATAAGTATTGTAGAATATATAATCGCATTTAGCTTTCCTCTAACGAAGTACAAAATGAATAAGATGGAATAGCCTCGGAATTAATTACATTTACTTCTGAATTCAATTATTTATTATTCGATGGCCAAACAAACTTCGTCATTTAATGGTGTTGATCGTTATTATTACGAAAATTTATTCTAAACATAAAAAGTTAGGATTCAATCAAGTGCTTTGAGACTTAAATTTAAAAAAATTCAAAAAATGGAGTTAATCGATGTGTGCACTGAATGGCTCATATTGCTCAGAGTTGCTGCTCTGTATATCCTTAAAATATATCGACTATTAACATTAATATTTTTCATTGTACATTGAGTTTTGGTAACAGAAATATTAGAAGCAGAGAGGACAGAATATCATAAGATAAGGACAGTTATGGAATTTAATTGCAATCTGATTATTATGGAATAGTTCACACGAGTCGAAGATTCAATGAAACAATCTCTTCTACCTTGTGTACCTTTATTGAACAGTTTTACACGATCATCGCGTAATCTGCAGAATTCTCTCGAAATTGTATATACTGAAGAGAATTATCGTATATTACAAACTTTTCTGCGCGCATAACGCACTCAGATAAGAACACTAAACAGGTTGTTTTGTTATGAGCATGCGTATTATACCTCAACTCGTGAGTAAACCGACGCTATTTATCAAAACTCGTAAAAACTATCGTGGTAAATTGCCCGAAGCACTACGGATTATTTGACCTAATAAAATTATAGTTGTATCTAACCTTTTTAATGTTACTTCCAATCTGCAGAATATTCATTACTATCGCAACGTGCCCATAATTAATATGAATGTATTAAGAATTATGAGTTTAAATTATATTTTCTTTTCCATATTAGAATATTATGAAAATATTGTGGTATTGAAGGGTTCTTAAGTGCTTGACGGCTGATGAAATACAGTTAGTTTAAGAAATAAGTTGTCATGGATTAACAACGCATTGTCGAGTAGTAAATAAGCTACAAAATATCACATATTATAAAATTTGCAATATTATGAAATACGGGAGGATATAACACGAAACATATTATAACTGATGAGTATTAACAAGGAATCACTTTCCTATATCTCAGTATTAGGTATCTGATAATGATCTGCTAATACCAAATAATAGGAGCGTCTAGTTCGTACGTGGCGCTTCTGCTTTTGTCTCATCACGTATATATTAGAGTTAATTAGGAACATCATCGCGAGTACTACGGTTTCTGGTATACCATGACGAATACACGCTTAACTAAGATACAAATTCTGATAATAAATTACATGGTCGTTGCCATGAAACTTTAACGTAGAAGACGCAACACTTTTTCTAGAGACACCTTCGGTCATGACGTGAGATTAATGATTATAGCGGTACACTTATTTTTTTATTCATAACAGCCAATTATTCTAAATCACCCCTCGATCATACTGATCGTCGAGTGGTTAGTTAGTACTTTACATGACATTAATTATAATTTTATAGCAACGATGAAAAATTACATTTTCTTCTTTTATTCGATGAAAATTAAATTACAACGTAACGTTCACTCACTTCTTTTGATGTTACATCTTAATTTTCATTTCAGCTTATGTAGCATCTAATTCTTTTAAATATTGTTTTCAACTTAAATTTAGTGTGACGGGAAACTGCTTCACGACAAAATCTTCAACATCTCAGATTAGAAAATTAAAAGTGTCCGCTCCATCAAGTACCTGTATCAAATCTTTGAACAATAACTTCAAAACTGCTCTAATTCAGGAAAAGATAGTCCAGCGAGCCTTAAAATTTTTAAAACATACCATATTAGGTACAGTGACTCACGAAATTGATCAAGTACTTTTCATTTTTATACTTTTTATTTAATTAAAATGTAGTAAATAGTTATACATGTTCGGAAATGTATTTGATCAATAAACTACGGTGTTATTACAACAAGAAAGTATAGAACATATCGAAAATATTATTTATTACAACAATAATTATACAATAAACAAAATACTGAATTTGATCAATAATGTGACTTTGCATCAAATAGTTTTAATATTTTGTATATCCCCCTTTGGCATCAATTACGGCTTGTATTCTCCTAGGCATACTTTCCACAAGTCTTTTACATTGTTCGATTGTAATTTCATTTCATTTTTTTAAAACATTTTCCCATAACAGATATAAATTTGAATTTATCTCTTGAAAATCGACCACCTCTTATTTTAATTGCCTCCAAAGGTTTTCAATAGGGTTCAGGTCTGGAGACTGAGGTGGCCACTCTAAGACATTAAAACCTTTATTTTGAAGCCACGATTTAGTAATCCGTGCCGTGTGTTTGGGGTCGTTATCGTGTTAGAAAATAGTGTCTTTTACATTTAATTTAAGCTTTTGCATACTTCCTACCAAGGAAGTGTTTAAAATATTTACGTAATCCTTTGCCGTCATCCTCTCGTCTATGCGATGAACGAGACCTACACCTAAAGCAGTCATACAGTCCCATACCATAATGTTTCCTCCTCCAAATTTTATTGTGGGGCGAATAAGTCGTCGGCTTAACTTTTCATTTTGCTTTTTCCAAATCCATTCTTTTCCATCAGACCCAAATCTATTAATTTTAGTTTCATCCAACCAAATTACGCGTCCCCAGTCTTGTAAAGAAAAATTCACATAATGTTTGGCAAATTTTAAACGTAACATCATGTGCTGTTTTGTTAAGAGCGGTTTTTTAACTTTGGCTCTTCCCTTTAAACCGCCTTGTCGTAATGCTCGACGAACTCCTTCGGCACTAACGTCTATGTTATCAAATCTTTTTAGTCTATTTTTTATTTGTACGGCATTATCTACTTCTCCTGACCTTATAGAACGGATTATACTACGCTTTATAGTGTCGGAAATTTTTGGTTTACGACCAGCTTTATTTTTTGCAACGTTCACTGCATACTTTTTTCTGATATTACTAATCGCTCCCACCGAACATTCATATTTATTTGCTATTGTTCTATGCGAAACACCTGCTTCAAGTTCTTTTATAATCTCCTTTATGATATTTTGAGAGATTGGTTTCACTATACAAAATTTGATTGAATATTAATAAACAAAAGAATGTCGTACAAACAATATACAAATCATGCATGTGTAGTACTTACTGACTGCAGTTAATAATCTAGTTTACAATAGGAGGAAAAAAAGTTAACAAGAAACACAAAAAATGTTTTTACACTTTGAATACGTAAACTCACAAAATTGATCAAATGCGCTAAGCAACAGTTCGAGCACTACTAGCTAAATCTGAAGGACATGATCAACTAAGTTTGTATTTCAGTGTCAAGGGGACATGTAAACAAACAACTTGTATGACTTTGATCAGGCGTTAACTGTTCTAAGAAATCTATATTTGGCGAAAACAAGAAACAAGGCTACAATGTGATCAAATTCGTGAGTCACTGTATGTTCGGGAAATAAAAGTTCATTCTACCGGACTTGTTAGTAATCGTCAGAGGTGAACGCAACAATAAACAAAAAGGAAAAAAAATCTTTAAAGGAATAACCTATTTCTTAGTCGAATAAAGCACAACTGAGGTAGTAGCAACGATCAATATTCAAATGATTCGATCATAACGAATCTGTATCATCCAACGCGGTAGATACCGCCTTAAAAAAATATTTTCCCAACGTATATGCTCGTCATTGTACGTCCGGTAGGTACGTACCACGTTTGGACGTTCAAGGCTTAGTTAAGTGGCAGTAAATTGACATACGCCTGTTTGCTCATGTGTATCTTGCCACGGCATGTGTAGAACATTGTTCAGTGACGAGAAACTCGATTGTACTTGATCAACAGGTCTTAAGATCGTGGCATACAGTGAAAGTGGTGCGCTTGGCCAAGCAAGCGTGACAAGTGCAAGTAAATTGGGATCATGAACTTTGATTTACATATCGACGCCGCAGCATGAACAGGCCCGTTGACAAATTTCACAGTGCTAATCTCTAACCGCCAGGTTCAATATTTGTGGTGAATAGTGTGACATTAGCTACTCAGTTCAGAATATACTTTGCGAATTAATTAACCGTCATCAGTACAGGAGAAATAACGATTCTATGCTGTGATATATATTATAGTACATATTTTCGTTGTAGTACAGCGGTGTGTGTGGACTATTAATGTTATGCCGTTTAACATATTGTTGACCAGCAAATTTTACAACGAAGGTAGTTCATGTCACCGTCTATTTTTTCATAATTGAGTATAAAAGTGAATCAAAATAGGTAAACTTCGGTAAACTTTATTTGTACACAGGGTGGAGCGTAACTTCTATACATCTTGAATATTTGCGCTATTTGTAATAATGAGAAAAAATATTATATACGCAACTCGCAAGCTATAGATGGGGACATATTGTGATACAAACATTTTTTGGTAACTTTTGCGCTTAGGAAGCAAACATGCGCCCCGTTAACAATTAATAATAAACTGATCCCCCAATCAGAAACTGTACGTTATCTAGGCTTACATGTAAGTGTAATATGGCCTAGATAGAAAATTAAACTGGAAATACCATATATGGTAAAAACGGAAACAGCTAGGAATACAGCTACGGAAGCACTATTGGCTATTAGGACCCAAATCTAAACTGCCCCTCAGCAGTAAAATCACAATTTACAAAAGTATTCTTAAACCTATCTGGACCTATGGCATTCAATTATGGGACTCATCTGCTACATCAAACATAGAAATACTCGAAAGGTTCCAATCTAAAACACTCCGCATTCTTACAAACTCAGCGTGGTACATCACAAACAAAAACATAGAGAAAGACGTCAACATACCGTCTGTAAGAGAAGAAATCAAAAACTTCACCTCAAAATATTCTAAGAAACTTCAGAACCACTCCAATAAACTTGCAAACGAAATGCTTGAAGAAGAAGAAGACATGCGTAGATTAAAACGTTTTAAACCGTTAGATAGTAAATCTAGATTTTAAGAGATGAAGTACTGCGTTAAATAAATCACATAGTTTATTTTTATACATATAGTTTAGCCTTAAAGTTTGTAACTAGTTATATTTCTACCTAAAAACCTCATGCAATAATAATTCTAAAGGTATAAGCCATTGGGCAAATTACCTACAAGCGTCACGGTGATATTAGTCATTAAGCTAGCATATTAGTTTATTGTTACTTTGTAACAGATTGCTAATAAACTGTTTAATTAAAAAAAAAACATTTGTTGAGTATAGAGATCTCAAGGTGAACTCTATTTTTTTAAATGGAATGTTACGTTTATTTTATTGCTATGTAATAGCCGATGTTGCGACGATTTCAAATAGCTATCAGGGAAGGTCACAACAGGGTTTGTAAATATATTTAGTTTCGCTGCGCATTTCTTTAAAAGAAATCATTTTACACGTTCTAATTTGATTTTTTTATATACCAGTGATAATCTTTTCTAAAATTCGTTAAAAAATTCTTCACTGTCACGATCCGCCATGTTGGAAGCTTTGCACTATTTCAATTATGATAAAAACCTAAGTATACAGAAAAATCACTTGTTTTACAATACACTCAACAGGATTGAATAGGACGAAGAAAGATTTTGTAATATTCTATAATACTCCAAGTTTCCAAAATTGAAATAAATAATGAAAACGCAAACACTGGTTAACTCGTGAACGATCAACAATGTGTTAAGATATCACCATTTAAAATGACATTTTTTTATGTTTGTTTGGAAATGTATTCTTTTAAAGCTACTATCCTATACGGGTTGCCGTTCGGAACATAGGATATTCTCATATTATCTAGAAATTATGATATTAATGTGAAAATATACAGCATTTTATACCTTTTTTAGTTTGCAACATATTCGTGCTGTCTATTCATAGATACATGGAATCACATTATCAAACACAATTTAAAATTTACTGTGCAATCAAAACTATAATGATAAATATTAAATTCATCTTTGTGGATAACGTCGAACTACTGGAGTTACTTACTGTCGACTGTCATGTAGATGCATAACTTAACAATAATTTTATATTACTGTTGTAACGCGACAACATTAAAATGACCCTCAAGTACTGGAAAGTGCCAGGTACCTGACCCTGAGGCCTCCGCCTCTCTACCCGGCCTTACCCTCTTTCCTCCGAGGACGACCCTGATTGGTCAGGCCCGGAAGCGGAAAGAGGGATATAAGGTGGCACTTTCCCGAAAATCATCAGAGTCTCCCTGCACTCTCATCAAGGAGTAACAGTAGCCCTCGTACGGAGCAGACGCAGCCTTCGCGGCATCGGCACTCCTACGAGACGCTACTGGTAACACCTCCAGAAGACGGACTTTGGGGAAGACGTAACCCTCGCGGTAACGGCACCCCTCGTCCTCGGACCAGTCTTGTTCGACGTTTTCGGGACCTTAACCCACGAAAACCACCAGCCTAAACACGACCGTTACACTGTGGCATTGTGGTTGTTAATAGTCGGCTAATATCGGAAACTTGCGAATCGTGCTTAGCTTTTAAACTTAAATTATATTTCGTCTATCCGTCTTTCTCCGTACTCCGTGTATATTCGGACCGTCTCCGTGTGTTTTTTACAACTGTCCCCGTGCGCCTCTTAATTCCGTGTATCTCTTAAAACTGTCCCTTCGTTTCGTCCGTCGTGTCTATTTATTAACCGTTCGTCTGTCTTCGTCTTTCTCGTCTGTCTCTGTCACTCGAGGGAAAACGGCACCTCCGCCCTAGTGCACGAGCACCCTGGCCGCTGGGCCTCACCCCCGGGAAATTCTGCACTCTCGGTGCACTCTCCTTTGCGTAACGTTTTGCCTCGAGACGTCCGTATTCGTCGCCGTGCGTCACCGTTAGTCCGTTGTCGTTTATCTGTCCTTGGTCCTTACTTTTCTACGTCCATAGGGTGTCTAAAAATTCCCGATACTAAATTACTTCGAGGTACTTATCTTTGATTTATTTATGAAATCCGTTATCGGATTATCATGTAAACTGATGTTGCACACACCTTCCAGTTACAAGTAACGTGAAAAATGTAAATTCTATGTTTAAAAGACACTTTATGTTCATGTTGTTGTAGGAATTGTTCATGTCAATGCCGCCGATTCACAGTGGATCGAATCGATAATATAGCTGTAATTCATTTTAGAGAAAAATATTGTTGGATACCGACCTAATTCTATAAGATAGAACGCCAAATATCTTCAAACGTGATACAGGCTCCAAACAGGAAATCTTATTTATTTGTTATCGCTTTCCCTGCAAAACATATTTTAAAGGCCTTTAGTCTGGACAAGAGTCACAGGGAAAGCGGCCGCTCTTTGGAACCCTAATCACGAGAAGTCGGGGTTATCCGAACCTCCCACCACGCTGTTTCGGAGCCCTTAACACCTCGGCTCATTTCCAAAACATTATCAGTTGTCTTGAATCGCTTACAGTCGGTATCTTGCGACGACGTTAACCTTTACTTGTAAAAACTCCAAACGCGAAAGTAATTCTTCGTTTAACAAAACTGTTGTAAAACTCCTCACGGAATACAACATAAATTTGGTGTCAGAAGTGGGATACAACAATATTATATACAAAAGTTTATCGGAATATCGGTGGAGGACTAATTTCTATTTGTTATATTTCTTCAATGTTATTTAAAGGTCAACTTCATTTTTTATATGCAAATCTACATCTTTCTTCGCAGATTTTCATTCTACAGAAGAGATAAAGAAAATTTTGTATAAGCCAGTTTCTTGTTGAACTTTACTTCAAACATACATTTAACCCTTATCGGACGCTAACTTTGTATACATGATTCTACGTAAATTGTAGTTGTTTTCAGTAAATATGCGAAAAATTCTCAGTATTGTAAGAACAACATTTTCGCTGGAAATTATTTATTTTTTGAAGGAGTATTGCAAACATATAAGTTTCAAATAATTCATCATCAATTAATCATCATCGTCACTGTCGATTTCAATCCAATCATTATCTGAATCACCAACATTTTCTCCTTCTATATCATTTTCTACTTCATTTGAATTTTGTATTGATATAAAAACTTTTCTCTTCTTAGAATGTAATAAGGAGTCACTGATAGTCTGATTACTAGAATCAAAAACACTTTTAAAATTGTTTTCGAAGAATTCACTGCCACCCTCACTATACAAACACATAAAATTTTCGTTGTTTATCTTTTGAGGCCAAAATATTAAAATTTAATTACACAAGGCGTTGTTATACCACTGAACATGTTAATCACTCCGTTGGTAATGTTCAATTGATAAGGCAATTGTCCACACATTCCACAGACAGCGAGTTTAGACTCGATTCATTTTGTCACCTCACACATGCCATACGACCGCAGCGACAAAGTACTGTTGTCACATCAGAGGTGACTTACGGCCGTTAAGGGTTAATAAAAAAGAGCCTACTAAAGCCTCTTTCGACAGCCGGACTGTCTCGCAAACTTTCGGCAGATATAGAAAAGAAGAGCACAGATAGGCGCACGAAACTTTTGCGGAAATTTCTTCTATATAGTCTAAGGAATACATCCAGAAAGTTTCAACCTTGTACCTTTCGGTACTTTTTAGATACTCAATTTTTAAGTGAACCTCGTATCCCATTGAGAATCGACAGACGGACTGTGTTACATAAACTTTAGAAAAGTATAACAACAAAAGGCGCAGGTAGACGCAGTAGGAGGGTACTTTGAGGTACTTTTTAGTTTTTAAATTTCGAAGTTGGCAATGTAACCCGAAAAAAATGTATTTAAAAAAACTCCAAAATATTTTGAAACAATCATTATTCGAGGAATTCGTTATGGGTACTTCAACATTAACTAATGGTGATAAACTGTACAAAAGATAAAAAGTCTCACAAAATTCTTAATTGCTCTAATAGCATTCTCTTTTCTATAAAATATTTTTACGTTTTCGCGCTGTTGAAGTTCGTGTGGATGCGGGTTATTAATTAGTTAATACATTGATATACCAATTAACATATAATATGTAATATAGCTTTGTTACAAATCATAAACGTATCACTATAGTTTTGTTACGGCCCTGAAAATTTGGTAAATTTCCATCCGGCGTCAGTCTGACGCTTAGCGAAAACGTAGGAGACAAAGAAAGGCCTAGCTGCATAGGGCCACATTCCGTTCAGAAACCCAGCAACCCCATCCATTAAGAATCAGATAAACCGAATGCACCACTTCTGCAGTCTCGAGAAGATTTTCTCTCGCGTCCTTGGCGCCCTTATTTTCCCGCCAGAGTCCTACCACCACCACTTCTTTTTCCACAGTTTTCCCACTACCGGGAAAGTTCACGGCTTTTTGCATCGTTCAAGTATTGTAAACATAAAACGTGGAACCCCTGCGAACCGTCGCGTGATCTTCGGCTAATCGCAAATTGAAAGAACATAATTTGTAACAACAAGGTGTACAATTTCCAAGTACCTATTCCTTGGAATATACCTTTATATTGTCACGGAGGATATTGAGAGTCAGTGTTTATTAATTCCTTCACCTTCGAGTAACAGAGCAACGATCTCCTTTATTCATTCTTACCAGTCGGAGGGAGTAAGATTTAAATTCAAAGTTACGGGCAGTAGTTAAAGAGAATTTACGGGTTGCAGCCCGTACGGGCCTGATCCGTGATACTAGTGCGAGTTCGATTTAAGTTCTTCTCGGCATTAAGGGGCAGACTGCGACCCTATAGTTATATTATACGTTAGTCCCGTCCCCGGAATACTCCTTTAAAATCCTACACTGCAACTCATACATTTTCGCGTATTGAATTAATACGATTCCGTCTCGTTCTGCCGCTCGCCCGGTTCGTATTATGCGGGAACGGCACTTTGCACCTGAGACGGAAGGGGAGATTGCTCTCGCACCGCCTATCCCCACCATGTCGGTCCTGGAAACCTCAGATCGACGAATGACAACCGAAAATAAAACACTACTTTCGTCGTTCACATGACGACGCAACGAATGTGCAGGTCTCTCTTTCCAGTAGCGCGTCAAAATCAAAAATGCTTGAGGGAGAGGGATGTCCCTATTCGTCGGGCGAATCAGAGAAAATTACCCCTCAAGTGCCTTGATTGTGATCCCCCAGAATATCAGTTTCGTATCCACGTTAAAACTGGCAACAAACTTCACACAACACTCCTCCTTTGTTTTTATAACCTTTCACTCTTTCGATAGATATCTTCTCTCATTTATTCCTGTTAATAAAAACAATCATCTTCATCGTTCGGTGTTTTTAAGCACTGATATTTGTACTTCGATGATAGCATATTATCCCTATTACTGGTCTCAGCAAATATTCTAGATTAAGATGAAATTATTAGAAATCCATTCCTTGAATTAATCTTTTTCCACCTAGATTATCCATTTCGTTCCATTGTGCGATTGTGCAATGACTGTGTTTTACCGCCAAGTTGGACGAATAAACGAAGTGTATGTGTGCGTGTATTGTGTGAACGCGTGTGTGAATAGGAGATTAAAAAGTAGGACCGAAAGAGGAGACGATAGACGGAAGACGTTAAAACGCGACAACCACAAGACGAGTTTTTAAGATGCGAATTTTAAGATGTGAATTTCAAGGCGAACATTTTAAGACTTACTTGTAGTTATTTTTAGCATAGTTTAACTCTAATTTTACTTGTTTCTTTTCTTAAATATAGTTTGAAGATAGTGTTTTATTTATTTTTATTCTCTCCCACAATTGCGTTCCGAAATCTTACATTGTTATAAACTAAATGCAGGAATATCGCTAATGATCTTGAAATTTCTGAAAAAATTTATTTCTAACATATTTGTTTTCAAAATGGAGCATTCTTTATTTAAATATCAAATATTGTATCAGTATTATTATTTTTATTAAGAATTTCGTAAAACTTAATTGCTTTTATCAAAATAAAATATCAGAATAGGTGAGGATATTTTAAGAGAAAGAAATTTTCCCGCAAGCTCCATTTCAATGCTGTTATTTTATCAAAGTTTAATTTTCTTATTTGTTGCGAGACCTTACTATAGGTGTAATACTAGGCCACTACTTTTCTCAGTAATTACTTTTATCAGTAATTACTTTTATCTTAATTGCCGGTTGTTTGTTGGGTTCTTATTATATAATAAGAACAATACTTGATCCGGCTTCTCGTACGATGCGTGAGTAATTAAGTACTGCTGAATGAAGATTGATTAACTACATGCTCAGCCTCGTTAAGTTCTCATCGCTTTTGTATCGTACTGCCGTCCAAAAGCTTCTCCTTGTTCGCTTTTTTGTGGCCATTGACGTCATTTTGTGTCATATAAAAGGCATTAATATTTAATTGGCAACAGCATGATAACGGACGAATATTGTTAAAATTTATACCAGTATTCGGTTAAAAATGATACTCAAACTTCCGCATTGCACATTCTTCTCAGCGAATGAAATAAATGTACAACCGCTTTTAATTCTCTTTGTTATTCTCATCGAAATGAAATTGGAAAATATAAAATGGCGTACAAAGTAGAGCGGAAATTACAAAAAAGCACAAACTAACAGCTGCGATTGAAGAAATTAAAATATTTTGGAATATATATATATATTACTATCAACTGTATTTGTGTTATTTTATTCACATTGTCATGTATGTTGGTGCAAACTTAATGTCAACGATGCAGTAACGTAATCCACAATTTTTACACAAATTGTACGTTAGTCTTTAAACATTTTCAGTATAATTTAACTTTACAAAACCTATTAAGAAAAAAACAATAAAACAAGAGCCCAAATATATTACGATTGCATAAATTGAAAAATGTGTGTATAACGTGTACACATTATATGTAAATACATATGAACAATATCGTTTTTCGTGCAAATTAAATATTGCAGATACAATCGAAATAATTTAAATTTCACGTATAAACATCGTACTAAATATTAAACATTTTCAATGAAGTCCAATAACCGCCCATTAATTGTTTACGAGCAAGAATTTTACCGTAAAAATTTCGAAATTAAAAAGAAATACGAATGTTGTAAAGTAGGAGGGAATTTTTTTTCAATAAGAGAAAGACGCTAACGAGAATGCAAATGAAACTATATCCTTGGACATTGGGTTTTAATAGCCTGCATTTTTAACATTTCATTGCTTTCCTGTATACTACGAGTCACGCTTTAAAACGCCTGACGTAACCGCAATAACACGAAAAAGATGGCTGAAATTACGTTTCCTTATCGTTAGCCGTTAACCCCAGTAACTGTTTTCAAGTAACAGGAACATCCTGAAATAACGCCGGGCGAAAAATAGTTCGGTAAAATTCCGCAATGTTAGCTTGTCCTGGATGGCCGCTTTCTAGGAGTAAGTGTTTCGGGGGAAATGAGAAATTTCAGAGAGAATTTTAATTGAGCTCCTGACAAGTTGAGAGCAATAAGCGGTGAACTCGTTAAAGCAAGCTTACTTGCATTTTGTACTTTTGTTTTCGAGACCTATTGAAAATAAAAGGCTCTTAAGTTAAAGAATGTATCGATCTATGTACCTAATTAATTATTGTATGTTTGCTGTGACCATATTCTTCTTTATTAATATTGCGAAGATTCCCTCAGTATTCACCTCTTCTTTTCTCGCTTCTGGATTGAACAATTTTATTCTCTTTATTGTCGTATTTCATCGAGATTTAGAGACAATTGAAAACTGGTGATCATTCATTCCAAATTGAATCGAAACAAATCATCGACATCATTTTAAGTTCATACTGAATTCCATCCACATTGAAAAGTAATGCTGTATTTTTGGCTTGAAGTTTGATGCTGACGAATTTGAAAAGCGACGAAAATGAGCCCCTATTATTATTTCTAATTAACAGAAAATGTAAAGCGTATAAAAGAGCATATGAATTTGTAAATTTTAAACAAAATAGAAAATTGCAACATTCATATTAGAATGAAAAATTGTAAATGTACGGGAGCCTGTTTGGAAAATTTTAATTACGCTCATTAGATTTGGGAGAATACTTCTTATTACACCGTCGCATTGCTTTATATGTGAGAAACAAATAAAATAGAGCATATATGCTTTATCATGTAATAAATTATATTCAATTTTAAGTTGAATATATGGAAACTTGATATACGTTCCCCAAATTTATTTTTTCTCTTTGTAATGATAACTTTCAGTTAGGAGCGTTCTGTGTTATTACCAGCGCTAAATATTCTGTTTTAAAGATATAACAGATTGATTTACATTAAAAAGATAAATAAAATCGAGTACAATTTTTAAATGCAATTAAGATTCTAACACAATTTCCTCACAACTTCATTCTCTAGCAAATATAGCATCGTTTGAATTTTGGAAAATTTTGTACTCCTAGGCCTGATATTAGTAAAATTAAGAAGCCTCTCCCAATCATTCTGCGAATGAAATTTATATGTAATTCAGATGAAATACAAGATAACATACCACAATTCCAGAAACATAACTGTCGATGTCTCTTTCTTCATTATAAATTACGCAAACACAACAACGCAAATGTGTTTCACAATTTACGTGTTAAATTAACAAAAGAACGATATGCCATCTGAAACGTGAAGGCAATCTTAAATCAAAAAAATCAGTTTCATGTATTCCACTGATGTAAAATTCATTACAGACATTTCTATTTTGAAGTTCATAAATCAAAGGAGATAATACGAGCATAGATGTGATACTGGTTTGTGACAGCTCCAGGCAGTGAAATAAGGTAGTACTTCCGATGGAGAGAGTGAGAAAACCTGTTCTCCTCCATCTCCGAGTATTCGTTTAATCGCAAAGTACCCGACAATATCGGCCGGCTCGCACATCGACTTGACCTAGATCGAAGGACTGCTGCAATTTGCACTCGACGTGGTTTACCGAAGCTTCCAAGAATTCAAAAAGAAAGGAAGGGTCACTGAAGAGGAATCAGAGGTCATAATTTATCGTGCGCATTTTGATTTCTGTCAAACAGGATCTCCTTCGTCTTGACATGTAAAATTTTGTGAAGTTTAAATTCGTATGAGAACACGGAAGTGTCTGTGAGTTAACGCGAGAAAAGTAATTCACAATTGTTTTCCTTTTACGCAAATTTTACTCAACTCTAATTCACTAATTATAAAAATACAGACAAGTGTAACTTATACTGTTATGATTGTTGGATAAGCATTGACCAAAGTTTTATTGAAATTACATCTGGCAAGGTAGCCAAAAGTGTGTGTTCTCAATTTTGTAGTAAAATCATACAATTTTATGGCGGTATAACATCTTTGATTTACCGCGATCTATCTTCTAACATACAAATCACCGAACGGATCATTTTTATTCTTGTCTTTGCTGCTTATTTTTAACATGTCTCTTTATGCCTACAGGCTACAATCGATTGAACTATACATTTATATTTAATTACATTTTAGAAACATTACAAAAATTATAATTAATTTAAACAACTATTTTTTCCATTGTACGGGGCTACAGAAGAAAAACAAGGAGAATGGATCTACTCCCGGAAAAAAATATGAATAACAGTGATCGGCAAGATGCAGTACACTTTTGTTCATATATCTAACATTCACAATATATTTTGTTTGTTGTTCATTTAGCCTTCTTCGGGTTGAAATACGTATTCTCTAAAAATAAAGTTCAAACTTCATATTTTAACAGTATTAAAGCTTTACTTCGAAACGCAACAAAAATGTCGCAAAAGCACTGATTCAAAGGCTTCGAACTGCTACTTCTGAGGTCTTCTGAACGCCTAAAAGAAAAAGTCCAAGTAGAAATTTCTGATAAAAACTCCGAAATTTCACTAGAAACATTATGCACTACGTCTACATAAAAGATAAAAGTTATTAACGCAATTGAAGCCAACGAGAATAAAAATTTCAAAAACATTGAAGTTTACCTTGTTGTTATCAAAATTTATTTTTATGTACTTCAGCAGGAGCAGAATATGAAAAGAAATGATTGGTCATTCATGACCTATTTGTAACATATCTGAATAAACCGTACTAATCGCCGATGGTTTTGTTATCAATACAGCAAAAATTAAAATCGCAATGACACTTTTAAAATGGTTGTAAGCTATGGATAAACTGTTAGTAAAATATCGAACAAATGCAGTCCTATAATAATTATGAATACACGATTTCGGGGGCAAAGCAGTGCTGTTATCGAGTACCGATGTCGAATCTGTATTTACATTAGGGCTCGAGCCGAACGCGAAGTTAGAAAAAGACACAGTAGAAGCGGCAGAGAAAGCAAGCAAACGAAGTGAGCTGCTCGAAAGTATGAGGTGTTGCTAATGCAACAATAAACTTCTTTATTTATTAATTTCTTAAAATGTAACTTGTCCGAATGTTTTTTCTGAGATTTTTCTGATTCAAATGATACCAAACAGGGTAGGTTTGAATTATGTAAATAGTAAGTAAAATTAAATATTAAGTAAATACATTATAATTCAAACTATATCGTGTTTAATATCATTTTAATCAGAAAAATCTCACAATTACGTTAGCAAACGTTTAAACAAAAAAAATCGAAAATGAAAACGACCGACGCTCCAATTATTATTGCCTCACCGATACATTCGGGTGATACCATGTCACACTGCCTCTTCGTCGAGCGGCGTGGTTCGCCAAGGAGGATCCCCCTATGTGGAGGGGATTTTGATGATGCATTTATTGAGGGAAACTCATAATGCCTTTACCGAGGTTTTACTTTATGTTGTACGTTTAACGTGAAACGAAATGTGAGACGTTCTCGACAAACCATAAATTCTAATAGATTTTGCGTTGTGTTTCAAAGTTTGGAACATCGATTAATTCGGAAGTGACATACAAATGTATAATACGTAACGTTTCATGTATTTTTATGTATTTGGAAATTGATAACATTAAACATGTTGCGTCATTTGATCGAAAATCACGAATTATGTTAAATGAAGATAAAAAAATACGCCGATAAATCGAAACAGGAATATATTAAACCTGTAAAATCGTTGAAAAGAAAAATATTCACGAAATTGGATCCATCGGAATTTTTTGGAAATTCTTTTTTTATTAAATTCACGTATTTGATATTATCTGGACGTTTAACCGATAAAATGAAGTTCCACGTGTTACATACTATAATCTAATTATAAACAAATTTGAGTGTTATAATGCATTTAAATTCGTTTGTGAAAATTATCGGTTAATAAGAACAATCTAATAATTGCACGTTCACGTGCAGAACAACGCTAAATTCTATCAATTTATGATACTCCTTCATAGTATAACATTTCCTATTCTGTCGCGTGCAATTTACGTTGCATTTCATCCACTCTGCGTAGAAAATATTTCATTATACGAACCTATAAAAAAGATGTTTTAAAATATTAATTGTTCCGTCAGGATTAACGATACAGAACTAACGAGATCTGATACAGAATTAAAGAGTATCCTCAACTTTCGACATGTATGAAATGTTCCGATTTTATTGGATCACCATCTCTTTTATGCGATATATTCCAACAGACAGGTCTACCGGAAATTTGAATATAGAACGAATATTGATTCACGAAAAATTAGAGGATTTACTTTTGATCTGAGAATTCCATTACTTTGCATACGTTCTTAAACGAGAATAATTTACGAGAGACATATCTTTGCGTCGTTACAACGTGAATAGAATAGATCACACTGTGTTATTTTAATCTTTTTGGCAACCGTATTTATGAGTGGCATTATTTACCCTTCGAGAAAGTACGAAAATTGTTTATACAAAAATTGTTCAGTTTATTGTGAAAATTCTAAATGTAAAAACATAATAAAAGTAGTAAATTATATAATATTAAAGTGGAGAAATATGCAGACTGTCAACAAAAAACATTACCTTAAGCGTACACTTTCTAATTTTTACTTTAGCAACCGGACACAAAAGATTATGAATTATAAAAGATCGGGTACATTTTTTTGTGATACTTTATTTAAAATGCACCGAATACCATAATGAAATTCTACGAGCGACTAACACGTATTAAGTCACGTATTCAACGACATATGTAATTCCATATCCAAGACACACTCTGAAATTTCGAGATGCCGCTTCCATGTTTTGCACCAGGTGTATCGTTTTCCGAATTTTTCTCCAGTGTCATTCACAGCCTTTTTATTGTAACTTCTCAGTCGTGCGCCATATTACCCTCTTCAAGGGATCAGACAAAAAGATCAGACTTTTAACGCGTATGTGTGTGTTAGGAAAGAAAAAGAGAGACAGAAAGAGAGAATACGAACGTGACTAGCATACATAAGTTCGTTTTTACTCTCCGTAAGAAAGAAATCCGCTCCATATTAAACGAAACATGGAAAATGATGAGAATATCTAGATTTAAAGATATTTTACAAGATCTTCGCAACTTCTTGATTTTCTGGGCGGCAGAGAGGAAAGTATCAGCATTAATCATTTTCTTCTTGCAAGAAATGTTAATGCAGAGTTGCAATCTTCATATCGCTTCATCACGTACATGGCTTATCGCCTCTGAACTTATTCTAGCACATGCTGCAATAATTCGTTGTTTATATCCACTCGCTCTACAAAAGAAGACTTCATTTTAATAATCAAAAAGCAACTTGATTTAGCAATAAACTTGGAGTGACTACCGATTCGTTTTAATGTTACGCACTGCTGAGATGTTCACATTTCTAGCTACAAGCGATGTATCGCTACAATATAAATAATGTTACAAGACCATTCGTCTACATAAAAGCGAGAATCTATGAAATACAGCATGTTCTAGAATAACTTTAGAGACGATAAAACATGTGCATTGATAGAAAGATTGCAGCTTTGCATTCACCCAAACGGTCATCATTTTGAACATCTGCTGTAATGTAAGAATGTTTACTTTACTACCACATTTGACCTTGCATAATCCTCAATGATAGCTTGCTGAAGTCATCTCCACATCGATTATCACATAGTGGTAACAAAAATATAGCTTTCCATTTAAATAGAGATGATCCAGAAATATATTCTATGCATCCACCCATCCAAGGCAGTTTGTATCACAATATGCATCCCTCTATACTATGAAAGTTGTTTATATAATATTTTTTCATATTACTACAAATAACAACAATATTCAAGGTGGATATAGTTATTGCCCCAACCTGTATAGTTTGAACCATAGAATACTAAGCGCGTCTCCTTGAAATACGACCCTGTTAATTTTTATTTCACCTATTATGTGATGTTTGTTTCTGTTTTCAATTGTATTTTAGTTCTCCACGTTTTCATCATCTTGTGCAAAAATTGGCAGATGTGTGTGAAAATTTGGTGTATTTGTAATATTTTATTCAGACATGCCTATGGGGTTGACAATGTGTCGAAAGCCATTTTGAAGTCTATGCAACTATATCTTATTGTTCTATCTGTGTAGTACCGGGAATTTTTAACACTATTCCTACCGACACTTCACGTATACCTTTTCCTACCGCAACCGGTGAATTTGTCAAATGATAATTTTTTCCCAGAAAATGAACAGTAAAAACAGAAGTGAATATTGAAAAATGTATTATAATATGAATGTATTATACGTATATTTGAGGAAAAGTCGTGAAGTTTAAAGGCGCTTCAATTACGTTATATACAGGGTGTCCCATTTAAGTTGAGATTGTAAAAAATCTCGAAAACGGGTGATTTAAGAAAAACCAAGCGATGCATGCCCCTTACTATTGCGGGTGGGGAGTCTAATGGCATTACTGATTTTTCAATGCGTGGGCGTCTTCAAGGTCATTTCAAGGTCATCTTGTTTTTTTGTGTCATAAACACCTATTTTTTATTTCGGAATCATATTCTACATAAAAAAATGGATCACTTTTGTTTGTGCCTGAATAATCAGCCCACTTCATGCACGATATCCGTTTGTCAGCTTTGGCCGTTGCGAGTTGTACTTGCAAAGCTTCCCCGATTGTGTCGATCTTATTGTTTTATCGCGTTCTGTGATGTGCATTATTTTGTGCTCTATGTCGGCTCTATTGTTGTGCAGGTTTGCCGGCAGCACTCCGCCTGCCCAGATCACTGATACCGATGCATCGCGTAGGTTGCGTGATGTCCTGTCTAGCATCGGGTTCACACATGCCCTAACGCTCCATAAGTAGCAGCACTGTTTTAAGGCACTTCTCTCTACCCTTTGACTCGATGTTTTTGGAGTTCTGGTTTGGGCTCGTGATCGACTTTCGGCGTTCGAGCTTTGGAGATGATTTTGCACGTGTTGTGCCGATAATTTGATATACTATTTTCTTCGAAGGACCATCCTCATTGACGAGGGAAAATACAATATACAGTGTAATGCTAGTGTGGGATTTTTAAAAATTGTGTAAATGACCACTCGCGAAAAATAAAACAAAATAGAGAAGAAAAAAGAATACAAAAAAGAAACACACACACACGCAAAAACCATTGGCCGCATCTTGCAGGACCAATCGCACAGTTCACTAATAATTCTTTTATTGTTAGTCCGCGCCTTGCAAAGCAAACTTCTCTCTTATTCAATTTCTTTCGAATGTCACGGCTAGAAAAGGCGTCGGATATTTGCTCCATGATGCTATATAACTTACTTTGTATAACATTTTTCTCTAAAATGAATGGTTCTCGAGTTATTATTTTTTTCCACCTAGATTCTCGATTCGTTCCACTGTGCGGCGCCGAGATCGCATAACGGGGTGTCACTCGTGTTTCGTCCCGATTCGTTACACTCAAACACACTAGTGTAATAATTTCTAATTCGACTAGGATGGTAGCCGATTGCAGCTTGAAAGTCCAGCAAAGGTCACTCACTTTAGAGATTCTTGAGACGTCGATGCTCCTCCCAAGACATCTTTGGACAGCACTACAACGGGGTGTAGGGTGCATCGACGTCTAGGTCCAAGCAGGTAGAGAAGCATGGGCAAACCCGGAGAACTCCCACGCACAGGAACGTCGCACCTCCAACGCTTGCCGGTCTGAAAGGAGAGGTCACGAAGTCTCTATATCAAGGCTCGGTTATCAATGCCCTTGTTTAGTACACGGCAACTGCTACTGACAAGGGAACATCCCGAACCCGTACACGCCGATTTTGATGAAAATTATATGGTAGGTAGTTCTCGACAAAATATTTGACACCTATTTTTTTATATCTGCAATCGTCCACATTGAAGGGGTGATAATAGCCCTCAAACTTTGGGGTTGGAAATGGTTTTTTCGAAATATCTCCGAGATTAAAGGGCGCACGGAAAAAAAATTTTCTTTAAATTGTGCGCCTTGAGATTACGAATCCAGTGATATAAATAATAATTGCAAAAAATTATTTGTTTAAACAATATATTAAAATTTCTTAATTTTTTGTTAATTTTTCGTACTAAATGTTGTTCCATTTTCGTGGAAATTTATGTGTATAAAGTATAGACAAAATTAGTGAATACGTGTTTTTGGAATTTTTTGTTTGCTAACATTTAACGATACTTATGTGACGTTTAATTTTTCGCCCGCTTCGTACAGGGCGTATGAAAATTATTTGCCATCATCTGCCAGGCGTTGTTCTATACCTTTGGAGTAATGGACATTTGCAAAAAAATCTACGGCAAAATTCGCGAAAGCCTTGCAAATTAAGATCACTTTTTTTATTAGCTCATCGAATTCGTCTCGTCGCGTAGGCAAAATGTATGAAAGGAACTATGGGTCAGAAATGAACTTTTCTTGTGCAAATTAATGTTAAAATTGCAGTTCCGTGAGTGGCTTTCCCATCGGTAGGACAAGCTTTGCTAACGGACATATAGAGAACAGAAGCACACGAATTATCCTTATTGTCCGAAATGTGTCATTTGCTATTATATTTCAGAAACCTAATTACCGTAGCACGCTATACGAGCTTCGAATATGGACGAAGAAAATATAGCCAGTAAGAAAAACGCATGTGTTTATGTTCTTCTCTCTGGGAAGGCCCTTGGGAGGACTCGAAGCTGATCGCAGGACGTTAATATTTTCGTAGTCTGCGAAAATTTTTATTCCAATATCTCCCCTTAATAGAAAATTCTGAAAAAATCACAGATATTATAGCCAATGGTGTGCGTACTTTTGAATTTTTTCAGATTTTTAGGAGTGGTGGAACGCAGTTCAAAAAATTAAAAATCAGCAAATTGTTTATATTATTGGCTGATTTCTAATTTTTTGAACTGCGTTCCACCACTCCTAAAAATCTGAATAAACGGACAACAAGGATAATTCGTGTGCTTCTGTTCTCTATATGTCCGTTAGCAAAGCTTGTCCTACCGATGGGAAAGCCACTCACGGAACTGCAATTTTAACATTAATTTGCACAAGAAAAGTTCATTTCTGACCTATAGTTCCTTTCAGGCATTTTGCCTACGCGACGAGACGAATTCGATGAGCTAATAAAAAAAGTGATCTTAATTTGCAAGGCTTTCGCGAATTTTGCGGTAGATTTTTTTGCAAATGTCCATTACTCCAAAGGTATAGAACAACGCCTGGCAGATCATGGCAAATAATTTTCATACGCCCTGTACGAAGCGGGCGAAAAATTAAAAGTTACATAAGTATCGTTAAATGTTAGCAAACAAAAAATTCCAAAAACACGTATTCACGTGTTAAGTTTGAGGGCTATTATCACCCCTTCAATGTGGACGATTGCAGATATAAAAAAATAGGTGTCAAATATTTTGTCGAGAACTATCTACCATATAATTTTCATCAAAATCGGCGTGTACGGGTTCGGGATGTTCCCTTGTGAGAGTAAGAAGAAAATAAGAAAATAATATTCAAGGGATTAAGCGCACTGAAGTTCGAGAGACGACATCAGTGTGTCAGAAACTAACTTCCTGTCAAAAATAGCAACATTTTGATCCGTATAAGAAACCAAATAATATTATAGTTGCAAGCCTTATCAGTTCGCCTTTTAGTTGCTTCTTACGGCTGACACGGAATATCTTGGACGTATTCTTCCCAGGGTCCAAATGGGGTTCATTACTAAAATTATTAGTATCGTGAAAACGATTATACTTTTATTTATCATTATTATACATTGTAATGAAATGAAACTACTAGAACGGCATAGAAGGCTTATGCATAACAGTCGATTAGAATATATATTTTAATATATTTAGTGCGTCGAGTGTACGACGGCTTTGCAGATATTTGGATACCAGTCCCAAGAAGAATCAAAAGAATACAATAAAATCTTTCGGTCCAATGTTTTTTGCAGAACAATAATATGGTCCCTAATATGTTCACCCAAGGAAGCTGTTTGTGAAACGAACCAGAAAACACAATGATATTGTAGGAACGGAATTTTTCCTACGCATAAATAGTATTAATTTCTAGAATTAGTGAGTGTGGATGGATTGTATATAAGCGAGAGTGGATGTTTAGAGTGCGTGATTTGGAAGGCGACGGATCTCAGGGCTAGCATGAATGTTTAGTCTGTAGATAAAGAGAAAATGAGTGAGTGCAACAGAGAACGCATGCTGTGAGAAAGACGAAGAATGCATGCTGCGAGAAAGAGTATCGAGGGTGGATGCGAGCGTGGATTTTTGGGAAGAGTCAGTTAGTGGAGTCGAGTTGAGTTGAGAATACAGAGTTATACAGAGTGGAGATTAAGAGAGTGAGAGTTATAGCGTGAGTGGAGAGAGTTAGAGTTATTTTAGTATTGTTAAGAGTATTGTATTTCTATTTAGTTAATAAAGTTAATCATTTATTTTAATTACACGCGTTCAGTTAAGATTCTAGGCTACGGTTTTGTTAATTAGTTCTAAGGGTACCTGTTCCGTTTATTCGAAGACGAGTACCGATAGTCTTTGGTTGCTCGTCTAAGATTAAATTAGAATAGGACCCTATAATATTAACCAACCAAATGAATTCTAGTAGCAAATATTTCTACAATATTTTCAGAACTTTTAACCCTTTGCAGTCCTACAATGTCGAGTTACACTAGACATAGCTTTCCACTTCATTTTATTTTCTAACGATTTAATATCGACTTTCTAATTTCATAATTACTTTGTAATATCACCTAAATATCCGCCCGCCTCTATAGTTCTTGTTATAATTTAAAAAAAAATAAATACGCAATGATAGAAAATATTGTGACATTAATTTCATTTAGCTCACTACAAAATTGAGAAAATAATTCGGACCGCAAAGGGTTAAAGGATATTATTCCTTGACAAAACACCCCTAGATTTTTCTTTCTAAAAGATATACGAAACCACTTTAATTAGCAACTTCCGGGCTATCATTACTCCTGTCGAGGTACGACAGAGCAAAGGATTAATACCACAGACGACACGGATATAGTAATTGGTCTTTTTGTGTCTGCTGTAACTAAATCATTCTGTTTTCGTATTGCTCGTGACATTCACGGTATAGAACAGTGATTCTCGATCTTTTTCAACACAGAACAGTTTTAACAATTTAAAAATTTGACGGCACACTAACGATAAGATAAAAAAAAGAATTTTACTTTGTTAATTGATTCATGTATATGAATAATAGTATTGATAACAATTATCAATGAAATATATAATGAAATTGCATTACAGAGTAAACAAAATGTTTATTTAAAAATAAATTACAAATTGAAATTATGGCAAAATTAGAGTTTGGTGTTTTTTGATAACTTCATTTATATTTGGTCGTAAAAACGATAATGCTACTGTCATTTCGTGTCTTTCTGGCTGTATCTCGGTTTTGTCTGATGCCGCTTATGTATCGACATTCGCAGTGGCGGCACGCTTCAAGAATCTTGCGGCACAGTAGTTGAGAATCACTGGTGTAGAGGAACGATATACTGCATGAAGAACCTCTACAAGGCCTTCCCCTATCATTGCGTCGACGCTGAAACGATTGATATGGAAATTTCACTGTTTGCTTACGTGCCATTTAATTGAATGCATTTATATATGGCGAAAGAACACTTTCGAAATGTTATATCCGAGTATCCCAAAAGCACGGCATAAATGCAATATATAATAATGAACGTTTTAAACGAGATTTTCACAAAGGAAATCCAATTAACGACAAATGACGGCAAACTGAGAATATATTTTTCTTCACTTCATTATCATAGTTTTGGCCATTAATTGGGTCGCTAAATATATAACTTGTCCGATCGTTACTCTTTCCATGTCCCCTGTTTTGACCTTTCTTTGTCCCCCCATATTCATTGGACTTGTTATCCTTCAAATTAAGGCTGGTGAATATTACACACACCCATACCACGAAAATACACTGCATTGATACGCAAATGAGTTACAGCATTGTAATTTGTAGGTACACAGAACTTTCCTTATACCCTTAATTTATAATAAGCCTAAAAGATTATTTAAGGTATTAAAGGCAATAATGAAATCAACTTAATAATAAAAGGAATTTGGTACGCATGGAAAAGATACAGTAATCCTCTATTATGATACGGAAGCAAAAACATATCAATCCATTTAAAAAAATGGAGGTGACCTTCAAATGTCCGAAGTACCTCCATCTGTAAAAAAAACTATTATCGCCACCGGATGGCCCCCTTCGTACTATGCAATTTTACTTCAGCAAATATTTCTGTGAAACTTATTTTCGAAGATATCTTAGGTGTTAATAGTTATTGCCCCCCCCCCCCCCCCCCCCCGTGTGTGTGTGCGCGCGCGCGTGTGGGTTGAGCTATAGAACAAAACAATTTGTACAAGTGTTTATGTACACTTTGTATTAGAATAATAAAATATTATGTCAGAATGCAATATGAAATACAATTGGCATTTATTATGGTTATAGTCGCTGTAAAGAAAAATACAATGAATATAGTATAAAACAAGAAATTGAATACTCCGTTGTTGATAGAATTTTTTAAATTGAATCAACGTTCTCATATCTTATAGATTCGTATAACAAAAATATAGTTCAGCACGTTTTACTGTTAGCGAAGAAAACAAGACAGGATGATTTCACCTGCCTGTTAGCCAACTCTTGTTTGGCTATCATTCGTGAAAGCAACTTTTCTTGATACATATGTACGTATATTTACTTGGAGGAAGGAATGGTCTCGATGCCAACTGTTCGGGTGTCAACTTAAATGTCACGCGACAACAGTGGAATAACAATTACTGCCGTACTCAACATTTACGAAAACACTTCCAAATTGTCACTCTTCTCAAAAGTTCTGCAATGTACACATTTTAATCCTGAGAACTATTCTTATGACAGTTTCATACAGTATATTTTTATATAGCCATCAGTTTTTATTGAGGAGCAGACTTTTCATTTACATATGCTTTTTGTGATTAAACTGAATCTTGTGAATATTTCAGCACTATTTGACATTTATTAGGCGTGGCAATTTTTTTCTTAGTGTTGCTATATACAATAAGTAAATTTTTATATATATCAATTAAGAAACAAGTTTGTTCATCAAGGCGGAGTGTTTCATTTAAGTGGTAAAAATATATCTTACGAGAGATTGAAGTTATCAAAAAAATATTCCACCAAAAGTTGTATGTTTCAAAGATTTCAATTGAAATATTGTTTAAGCTGATGATTATACCATGTAAAGTATGAAAATACTTTTTTAGACGGAATGCTCAGATAAACTGATTAACGCATTTGCTGCATCTGCGAAAGAATAGTTTTCATCACATCAAAGAATAGTATGCGTTCGTTTTTAGAACCATACTACTTTTATAGAAGTAGTCAGATACATAGATATACAGAGATAAATACATAGAATTTTCCAGAGAGTGAAGCGAACTAGAGCCAATAGTAATATTCGCGTTTAAACAAGTTTTATACATCTTCACACTTTGATGCAGTGAAATAAATCTAACTCCAAACGACTAGTGGACTAATAAAGAAACACCAAAAAAATGTACAGCTGCACAAAGTACTTTTTAAAAACTCGTCGATTACTAATCACGATCTCCTTTCGCATTTATTTACCCGTTTATACGACTGACATCTCAAAAGAGAATTACTCCCTAGCAATCCAATCTTCTATAACATTCTATAACACACAGATGCAGATACACAGCTCGCACTCTTCTGGAACGGGGAAGCCTAATTTCTTCCCCTACGGGACCCAGACTCGAGTTAGCTGGTTCTTCCACTTCTTCTTTGCTTTTGGCAACTGCACAAGTCACACTCTCAGCTAACAGAACCCCCAACCATTAGCAGACTACCCACTACTACATACACCGCCTAAGAAACTAATTGTGAAACGTGGTTATAACCGTTAAACCGATCGGAAAAGTAGTAAGTAAACAACAGCCATATACATTATATACATTGTAGTGGTGACTAGACTGCTGATGGTGGGCCTGGTGTGACACCCGAAGGAAAAGTTTCTCAGAGCTGCCGAAGGGGCCGTCCTCCTACGGCTCTGTTATGCAAGCAAAGAGGGGAAGCAATGGCGTCGCCAACGAGGCGGTGAAGGAATCTGCACGCCATCGCTCTCACTCGATGCGCATCTGTTTTGGACTGGTAGATATGACATTTGCGCGACAGACACGCATTGTTCTGTGCTGTAAGATGTGACACATGGACCAATGATGGTAATTTGGATGCTTCTGTTTTCTTACCGGGATCAAAGAACTTGTTGGCCTGTGATAAGTGTTTTTGCCTGATTCGCCAGACGGATAGAGACAACACTCGTCCGCACATCATATGCTATTCCGGCCAACAAAGCCGCACCTTCGTTATGTCGGCATGTGAACGACGAAAGGATTGTTTTGTTTTTGTCTGTTTTTGGCCGTCCTTCAGGTTTCCAGGAACGTTATGGTGGGGATAGGGTGTGCGACCGACACTCTCCCCTGTCTAATGCCGCAGGCGAACAAATCATTGGCGCGCATTATGTGTCTGGAAGCTTCCAATCCGAAACTCAATCACGGAACTGGAAGTTTAACCTTACTTTGCAAGAAGACGGTTCACGTCTGACCCATGGATCCTTTCGGACATTTTACCTACGCAATGAGACGACTGCGATAAGCCAATAAAACAGTTTGACCTTAATTTTTAACCCTTTCCCAGATTTTGTGGCTGGGTTCTTTCACAAATGTCCATCAATCCGAATGTATAGAACAACGCCTGATAGGTCGTGACACATCATTTTGAAAAACCCTATAGAATTTGCACAGAAGCCGAAACATTAGCTTGTTCTCTAATTTATTTTGTACTACAGCTAGAATTCGAAGCTATACGAAGAAGTTTTCTCTTATCTCTAGGTGACAGAGCCTCTTTACTATGTCCTTTGTACAATTTTCCATAATTTTCTTAATTTTTTAGGTATAAACAAATCACAAACTCACTTCTGCTTATTCTCCTCGCTACCTCCCTATATGAATAACCCTCTTCTTTTAACACTATGACGTCCGCGCGATAAATCAAGATTCTTTGTTTTGGCGCCGGCGCTTTTCGAATTTGTCGAGATATCATAAAACGTCGCGCTTTACTAATCACAATATGTTATAATTCTGTCTCGCAATTTTCACGAAATTTCGGGGATATGTTGCGTATTGTAGTCTGTACAGGATACAAGCGATACTTTGCAACAATTTGTGATTGTGAGATAGCCGCGACGCCTTTGCGATATAATAGGCAATTGTTTTAAAATTTTAGCGTGACACCAACGTGGTGTCACCGGCATTTGTCCGTATGTTTTCGCACAACACCAACGTAGTGTCACCTGATGGCATAGTGTTCATATTTAAATTTTTCCCATTTCTTCAGAGTTTAGCTGCGCGGATCGACCCATTTTTCCTTCTTAAACAAAATTCTTTCTCACAAAACGATGTAAACTTTTCTATTTTATACCTGTTACTAAGCAATAGGTTAACAAAAGAAGAGCGTGGATAATTTGAAAAAAAAATAAAAAAACGAGATGCGACTATTCCAGTGACGTAGGAGTATTCGCACCTTTTCCCATAAAACACGAATGTTTTAAAATAAAGTAAGTGATTGTTCCAAACAAAGTATACGATACTGCCATTAAATAGAATACATTGTCTTATTGTTAAAAAAATACAATTTATTAATTTGAGATTGAGTCGAGGATAATATGGGAAAAATATTATTGCGGTTAATCAAATGCCGGGGACTGTAGTTTAAAGATAACATCTTGAAAGTTTCTAGATTGCACCTTTACATACTTTTTAGATATTCAATTTGGAAGTGAACCCAGTAACACGAAAAACATGATTTTTTCCTGCCTAGATTATACACTTCGTTTTGCTTTGTCCTCAAACTAACAATACGTGTAATTAAATAATAAGGATAATATTTGAGAAGTCTTCATTCTTGTTATTGCCAATGGGATTTTCTAATGACTTTTCGGCCATCACACAGTAGCTTAACGAACAGCGGGGAACTACAGACCGTGCGCACCATTGATACACGACAGCCAGGCAGTCTTACATAAACTTTAAGAAGACATAACAAAAGAAGGTACAGGTGGGCGCACCAAATTTTTGGGGAAATTACTCCTGCATAGTTTAAACTGATTGTTTGGAAAGTTTCCAGATGTTACTGTTCGGTACTTTTTAGTTACTCAATTTGGAAGTTAACAATGTAACACGAATAACATGTACTTAAAAAAATGTGCAAAAATTATTGAAAAAAGGATCGTTCGAGAAATTCATTGTGGATATCTAAGCAAGAACTAATGATAATACACTCTATAAAAAATAAAAGTTTTCACAAAATTATTAATTGTACTAATAGCCTTTTGTTTTAAGTAAAATATCTGTACGAATTCACGTTGTTACGATTTGATGTTTTTAAGCACTGATTTTTACACTTATTGTTAGATGGTTGCTAAATCAATTATGATCCCTGTCTTTGGGCTGAGCAAACACTCTAAATTATAATAAAAATATTATAAATCCAGTCCCTGACATGACCTTTTTCCACCTAGATTACCCTTTCCACTGTGCATCGGAGTGGATAATCGTTCCCGTGCTTTTATTCCTATCTTTAATTTTTTCATTAAATTTTATTTGAAAGATGAAACTTGACACTATATTCAAGAAACGCTACTATCCCCACATAAATATCTGCAGCCGTCGAATGGCTTTAATGAACAATATTACTGTGTAAGACAATCAAGTGTGATTCTCAAATAACTTGAAGTTCATATGATCATATCACATCTATAGGACAGATGGTAGTTATACAGCTTTATCTATTATTACAGAAAAATATACGACGATCGGCGTCATATAGTAATTAACACTAGAACTATCGACCATTAATTTAGTATATTCTAATATAATAAATAAATATGTTAAAAGAAATGGAATAAAGAGGGAAAGAATATCGAACGATACAATTATTGCAAAGCGAGATAGTTATAGAAGAATGAAGGAGTAGAAGAGAATTTTCAGAATTTTTCAAAGAAAATAAGAACCAGTCATGGACCGATTTCAATGACTTTGACTATGTTGTTATCAATATGTTGTCAAAATCTGCTTATTCGGTCAGTTATAGATTTCCCTAGATATTTTAGACTTATCAAGAGATGTCCTACTAAGAAATTCAACCAATAAAATTCATAAAATTTCCAAAGTTATAGACTTTTAAAGCACTGTTATATACTCGGCGACATGCGATAGAGCAAACTTTAAACACATTTTTCTCGGAACACCGTTTTCGCAACTGGTTGACATTAATCAGAAAAAAGTATTAGACCGATCACCTTAAAAATTTAACTGTATGTTAAGAAAAGATCCATTTACCGTTCGGCCAACAGGCAAGACGATAGGTTGTATACTTTTTTTTTAATTAGCAAACCTCCGAACAATTATTATAGAAAAATCGAACATTAGGGTTTAGACTGTTACCATTTTTCGGAAAATAATTATTTTTTGGAATAAAAAGAGGGGGGGGGGGGAGCTACGACATCATGTCAACTGTTAACGAAGAAATTGTGGGCAGCGTCCTAGTTCACGGTCAATTCAAACAGTATTTTTAAGTGTATCAAATCGAAACATTTCTCTAATACAACGAAGTTATAACTAAAAGACACAAAAATTGTCAAATTAGTTACTATTATAGTTTCTTGTATAAAAAATGCTAAAGTATCAACCCTTCTTACCAAGAAAAACGAGAGTAACCCCATTAAAAGAACGATCTAGGGCTCGACAAAAAACAGTTTTGAGTTTGCAATTCTGGTACGAAGTAATACCGATACGTGGGTCTGCGTTTCTTATCTCTCATGTACCGGAAATTCCAGAATCTTTCCATATTAAAATAGGTATCATATTAAAATAGGTATCATATTAAAATAGGTATCAGTAGTGGAATTCCAACAATTTTCGCCATTGATGACCAACATAGCAATCGACGTATTGATAAAAACGATTAATGTTTTATACTCCAAGAAATCAATGCTCCAATAATATTATCATAAAAAAATTATCACCGTGAGTAACCGAAATTAGAAAAACCTCATCCACCTTCAAATTAGCCGATCGGATAAGAACCTCTTCTTAAAGAACTATTCGAAATTGTACAAATGTTCCAATAAAGGACTCGATCGGAACTATTAAGCGAACAAAACAGGTAGCTATTCGCGCAAAAGGACGACTGAGCATTTTAACTAGCTCTGATTCTATTCGACCTAATCGCAGTCACGCTGGGGTTAAGAATCGAAATAAATCCTGCTTCGAGCACGGTAAGCGGATTATTCCTAGCACTCCTTTCCAATAGTCGACTAGCGTCGCCAAGGAAGAAGAGTAGTGCCACGGAAAAGGAAGGAACCCGTCGACACCGCCACTTTCTGAACGGGCAGAAGTTAGGTTGCGAAAAATTGATCAATAATTTTCAATGTGCAATTTTCCAGTGCGTCTATCGTCGCATCAGCTTTGAGATTATCAAGACTTAATGTGAAGTGCGCGGATAGGTTGCAGAGACATTGCTCGGTACAAGGAGAAAGAGAAGTCGATTATGCGAAGCGAAATTTGTTGATCTTTACTCGACGCGTGCCAGCACGTGATGATGGTCTTCGGGAGGACGACCGCGCGAAGACAGGCGGCCTCACGTGTGTTCATACAGACGTGCATCAGTGTCGTGTATGCAGAATGTGGTGGTCCTTGGTATAAAAGACTAGAAAACGGCCTGGAAAGTTGCAGTTTTCACCTGACCGCCTTAAATATCGTTATGGAAGGGACGATTGCCAAGGTAGAGTGTTGATACGAAGCAGGAGGGGAAATTAAAAGAAATAAATATAATCGGTCTTTTATACGTGGCAAAGAGTGAATAGAAAAAGAAAGAGGCAGATAAAAATACAGGAAACGGAAAGAAAGCGATGGAGGAATTAAATATATTCGAAGAAAGGGGGAAAGGAAAAAGAGTAGATAGAAAGCGCTCGTTACGAGACGGTTTACTCTTACGTGGATGTCGGTGTAAAGAGAAGGAAGAATAAAAGAGAGGAAAATGGGGAAAAAGCTAAAATCGTATAGGAACGTGCTCACTTGGGAGACACTTTAATTGATAGTAATTTACGAAAATATAATTAGCACGGACAGACAAGGCGTGGTCGCGATGACAAGGCTCGTTAAGGCGCGTCGCCTACCAACGGGAATGTAATAAATAATTCGCGAAAGACGCAACGACAACGTTAAAACAGCGTGACGCGGTTTGGTGAGGACCTAAGTCGTGCTGCGAATAAGACCGGACCCAGCTGCTTGCTATTCCGAGGTCGATTCTCGTAATTAAAGCCTCTCCGGAAATCCCCTTTTTCCACAACTACGCTCGATTACTCGTATCGGAGGTCTCGCGAATTTTGCGATTGGTTCTCATTTAAACGAAACTGAATTAAACCGTTCTGTTTTCACTATATCATTATAGTCGTATATAATTACTCGGACTAATAGTAGCATACTGTCTAGGCAAAATTTCTATTGGGCTTACTTGCAGAAGCGTAAATATGATTTTAATAATTTTTAAACTATAGGCAATTAAACGAGCGAATGAAACGAGTGCAAGACTTCGTAGAATCGCATTCATATTCGTGATTGGTGTAGACGACCCCGCTCATATGATTAGCATTAATTACTTCACAGTAATTTCATTGGAATTAAGCTACGTCGAATGGAAAATCGGGGTTCGTGTGGTTCAACTTATGTCGATTAAAATTCAGATCAGTTTAAATTACATTCTCTGTCTCTCTGTCTCTCCTCTTCTCTTTCTCTCCCAGTCTCTGTCTCTGTTTCACCATCGTACACATGCGCACGTTAGATTCGATTATTTCATTGCCTTCATTCGTGATTTGATGCTACTCGTTATACGCATACAATCATAAACTAAGGTGTGACGCTCCGTATCGGTATTGAATTTTTCATAACGAAGCGGTGCAAGCCCAACTCATCAATCTTTAGTCTGCTTTGAGCGGATTTCCTTTTTACTCGTGCTGCCTTGAGCATACGCGCTTCAGAACAAAAAACGGGATACATACGAATCAAGTTCCGTGGATTGAATATAAAAGCAATTAAAACTTTTTGGTACAGGGCATATTGTACGCGTAGTATAAAAGTTTTACAGATATGAAACAACAATTTCAATTTAGTATTATAATCCTACGATTATAACTCTTTATAAAATTTTCGTTTTTTGCCGTAGAAATCGAATCTCCCCCCGCTATTACAGTTAAGACCAACGAAAAAAAGCCAGCGTAATTTGAATTTAATAACTCCAGAGAGGGAATGAAAAAGGGAGCCATTAAGAGGGCATCCCTTCCGCATCGATAATAAGGGGAATCTCACAGGAATTATTTTCTCGGCCGTGGAAAAATCAGTGGATGACGGATCGTTCTAAAAGATAACTTCGCTTGTGTCGCAGGTCTCCATCGCTTTGACCATTTTGACCTTCGCCCATCGATCACGAGCCGGAGTAATCCCCTTGGAAAACGATGCTCTTCAAGAGCAGCACGCTTCTTCTCTCGCCAGTTCCTTTATCCATTTCCATGGGCCGGTCGAAGGCCCCGAGTACGAGGTGAAAGTGCCGTACGTCATGCCCGCCAGTGAGAGTAACCATCTGCATGGCCAAGATCACGAGGATCACGGTTATACGGTCGACTACGTTGCACATCCCAAGTACGAGTACTCATATGGCGTCGAGGACCACCATACCGGTGACTTTCACAGTCAAAAGGAATCAAGAGATGGTGAGTGAAGAAATAATGTGTCTTGTTTCTATATGTGCGTTTTCAACGAGTTTCTTTCGCGATTTTCAAGCTTAAGGCCGCTGTTAACTTTGAGTAGATAGTTAGAAGTCTATAGATTTCTGAATTGATTGTGTAGGATGAGTAACGATAAACATATTATACTTCTAACATTTAAGATTTCGGCCGTTCTGTTGAAATCTTGTACTTTAAACTTTAAGTGCGAACAGTTTAAGTTTGTGGTCTGAAGCATAAAAATATTTGTGAAGTTTGTAGAAATGTGTAGTTTCTTAACTGAAATTAAATAACTGTTTGATAACATAATGTTATATGCAAATTTCACGCGATTGGAATAAAGGGTTTAACTAGTTGTCCGATTAATATAGATAATCGTTTGTAGATGAAGTAACTCAGTTAGCGAATTATTTTAATTGTGAATTACAACTGATTGATGCCGTAACCCACAGAAACGCAACAACGGCCTGATAAACTTCGGCTCCGTTACTGTTGTCCGATCCCAACTATTAACAATATATGAAGACTAAATGAAATATTTCTTCACACGGTCCTGATTATAATTCAAAATCGTTATCTGGTAATATCTGTAAGAGTGCGATTATTTTGGTAATTGAAACATATATACTTTTGCGACTAACCAATTTACGACTTCGTTACATCATGAGCCAGACTATTGATGCCCTAGTTACTTTCTAAAATAGCACGGGAGAATGGAGAATCGTTCGCTTGTTCGAACCAATTCCTACCAAGAAAACCTTATTTTAGATTCCTAGCATTCTTCGTTGCGCGGTGGACTTCTAAATGCGATCGATTCAGTCACTAATTACAGTTCGTCTAAATAGAAGTTCGCCTATTATGCTACAGGTACTTAGGCAATGCAATTAGCAATTCCCTTTTTCCCTGTGTCTTGTATATATGTATTTTTATCAGATATTAGCATTTCCCAGACTGTTTCTTGGACAACTCTTTACTGAAACCTTATTAGGGATTGATTTAAATAGTAATATGAAATATCTAGTCAAAGAGCAGAGAACTTAGGGTATCAAAATTTATTTCAAGGTCTGTTTGACCAACCAATAAATTCCGGGTATATTTTTGAATAAATGCAAAAAGTTATTTTCATATGCTGATTACGGCACTTCCTCGTTATTGGTAATGTTCACTCAAAAGAATCGGCTTATGTATAATCACTTCCGGCGGATTGGACTAAAAATTAAACAGATTTGACCGACTCGTGAGCGGATGATGAACGACTGGTCATTTAAATACGCAAACGCCGTATCAATAGACTAAGACGTACATTTTAGAGACCACTGTTTATAGAAATTTCGCAGTCCATCCACAAACGAAGCTATAAACTGTAGGAAACTCGCTGGACTATAAACCGAACCGTCTGATGAGCGAATTTCGTCCGGGGCATTATGGGTTCACTTCCAAGTTTCTGAAGGGAGCAGTAAGATATTGAACCTTTTGATGTGGATCGAAAATTCTTGGAACAAGCAATTTTCTCTAATATCGACCAGTCCACTGCACGGGTCGATACTATTATACTGAACACGATGAAATTCACATCGAATTTTGCACTTCCCTCGTTTCTATTACCGAACCTATTTGCAGACTATTATCATGCTAACGACATTCCTGCAGGGAAAATTTCTCTGTGAAAATTCAATTACGATTTAATACGACTTCGCGAATTGCATTCTTCTCTGCGGTCTAAGCTTCTAGCTTCCCTCTCCGATACTTCCTTTTCACAGGAAGCAGTGTTTCTGGACAGTACAGCGTGAAGGAGCCAGGTGGTGGAATTAGAGTCGTTAGCTATCGTGCTGACAAGGATGGATTTCATGCTGTGGTGCACACTTCCGGCAAGAACAACCATTCCGACGGTGTCTATAGCGGTCAAGATCAGACACAGGTTCACGGTCATGAGGGTGAAACGCAACAGGAGCAAGATGTACACGATTACATAACCTCCTATGCGAACGAGTGAGACTGGCAGTCTCGTTTGCAACGAATAGTTTCCTTGATTGTTACGTACCTGGATATCAACTATCCGATTTTGTTGTTTTATGTATATCTTTGTACGTATATGTATTATATACCAAAGGCCATTACAGGCACTTTACATTGAACATCGCCGTGCATTATGTATGCGTTCTGCACTATACGTTACTGTAAATATTACTCGCATCGTATAATGACATAGTAACTTCTATGCAGTGATTCCATCGATCTATGAAGTAGCTAACCATTCGGTCCGATTATCTTATAATTGACGATTGAAGGTGTTTCAAAAGCTATGCCTATTTAGCCAATAAGTTATTTTTATCTGAACTATCAGCATTTATACCTTTATTTCTGTTCCGGATGAATCTTTTAATTTATTCTATTGTAACAAAAGAACCATGTATTTTTAGATTCATTTTCACTGTTTTTATTCTAAGTACTATTAAATGAAATCCGGGTGATGTATGCAACCTTAAACTTTATGTTTATTGAGATGAAAATAAAGTGGTTCAACTATTCTTGATTTTTACATGATAGTATTATAAATCTCCCGGTCTATTTATTTTTATTTAGTATTATTTAGAATCAAAAGACTAACGCGAAATAAGTGAAGTACTATCGAGCATGAACATTTCACAATTTCACTTTTTGCATTTCTACTATATAACGGTGTCGTCAAAGAAAATGTTTACCTCCATATAATCTTACACGGAAGAAAATTCTTCCGGCATTCATTGAATTAAAAAATACTGCTGCATAGGAATAAGTACAATATCTATATGTAATACATGTATTAAAATAATACAATTTTAATGAGGAATCTAATTTTCAAATAAAAAGAAATATCACTCTCAATATCTGCAAAATGTGTTTCTTATTTCGTAATGTAATGTGTTACTGAATTACTAGGTCAGGTATTTTCAACGCCTTAAAGGTCAGATGCTTCAAATGTGTAAAGGGGGTAATGAAATAGAAGAGGAGTTACGAGAATTTTTGTGAAGGTCGCAGAATATTGTAAATACTGCGCGCAAGTATTTGTAGAGCATTATAATGTATTTATATTATTGTTACGTCTGTAACAAACCGTATTCTATCTCCCATGGACATCCAGGGACAAATTCCATAATTTAAGAGCGAGTAACAGAAATGAAACCCAAAACGTTCTTTGTTAGCAGTGAGGTGACTCGAGAAAGTATGCTTCATGGATTAAGATCGTAAAATGAGTCGAAGGAGCAGATTAAACTATGGTATCGCGAAAAGCAGTTGGCGACAAACGGATCTCACGGTGAATACTCTCATTCCCTCGATGAGAATATGTTCTGAGAATAAGATCACAGGTGCTGATTGTCCCTGGCTCTAAATTCTAACGCTGCGAGATGATTTTGAGTCCCCTCTTTCGACTCATGATTCAAAATGTCCGCAGTTTTAAACCGTAGAGTAGGGATGCGAAAGGGATATAAGACCCTTCGAAACTCGGGCGCGCAGAGTCAGAGACAGATATAGGGACAGATAAAGGGACAGATATAGAGACAGATGTAGAGACAGAGTCAGACAGAAAAAAAAGATAGACAGAGATAGAGACAGATATAGGCACAGAGTCAGACGGAAAAAGATAGAGATATAGAAAGGGAGACAGATTTAGACAGAGTCAAAAACAGATTTAGACAGAGTCAGTTCATTCATTATTAAATTATCACTATTTATATTAAGCAGTTATTGAAAGTAGAATCAGAATCGGGAATAGTGCTGTATATTGTGACAAAACCACGAACTGTATCTTCGAGAGTTGACATCAACTTCGTTAAAATAAAATTATTGAAAATAGAGTCAGAATCGGGAAAAGGGCTGTATATTGTGACAAAACCACGAACTGTGTCTCTAAGGGTTGGCATCAACTTTGTTAAAATAAAAGTAAGGTTCTTCAGATTTTACACTCCGGCTATCAACCTTTCCCACCTTTAACCTTCATTCACCTTCAACCTCATACCGTTGCGCAACTTCGCGTTCTTGGATCCGGTCCCGTGTAAAGAGATTCAGTTCTCTGACCGAAAACGGACCAGCGGTCTTGTCCGTCTAGATTGTGCGTAAATTGACTTACATCATTGGCCATAGTTTTCCGCGGAATCATACTGTTTTCTCGTCTGTTAGTCTTAAATGCGTTTCGGATGTAACATTATCAAAAGTTGGTTTTAGAAAACGAAAAATTTCTCTCTTGCATTTCCCTTGTTCTAACAGCATTTCTAAATAGGTTGCGTTATAAATAAATTGTTGAAGGAAATTCGTATACATTCGTTTTCATATGCGGTCTATTTGTCTGCCAATGAAATAAACAGATAAATAAATAAATTTGAAATAATCGAATCGTACAATTTTGCTACCATAAGTAACTCTTACAACCTCAACTGCATTATGTGTTCATAAAATCACTCATGTATCATCGATTTATTTTTAAACAGCTGTTAATTAACCGTAACATTGTTACACTGCTAGTATTGAAAATTTCAGCCATATTAACGCTATTTCCGTTGTTAGTCAATTTAAAATATGCATCCACCGATATCAAGCGATAGATTACCATCGAACGCAAGCCTTCTATCATAATTACGATTCCCTCCCGCCGCAAATTACTGATGTCGATATTCATATCAACATCCAATATCCTCGAACAAACCGCATAAGATATAACCCGAACTCTATGCTCGGTGACCATAATCACGTAATACGCTTATAAACCGTAATGTTCTAACAGAGTTAAGCTGATGTGCAGTAATTACGAGCAGTCGCAAAGGGCAGCGTGAAAGGAGATCGATCATCAATGAAACGAGGTCCGGCCACACCCGGAGCAGTCACACGCGGAACGTCGTTAGAGAGCGCGTCTCGTCTGATCAATTTGAGGCTAACGGAACGTCGTTAACGGGAGTGGATAAAGACAGAAGGGAGCCTGAACGCCCGGAAGAGGAACGGTGGTAGAGCGAAAGCAGATAATAATAAAAGAGAACGAAAGGGAAATGCAATTCGCCTTCGCGCTAACAATGGCTCTGATGCATGCTAGACGGAAAAGAGCAAGGAGAATCGAAACAAAAAAGACGAGAAAGGAAAGGGCGATAAGAGGCCAAGCTTCGCCTTGCAGTCGTGAAATCGAACGCTTTACATCATTAAATCGGTAACAATCAGGTTCGCCCAGAACTCTAACTCTCTCTGACAAGAGGATGGAATCGCTTCGTAATTCCCGAACGTTTAGAAATATAAAAAGTGGGTCAAACGAGAAACTGACTGCTACCAAATGGAATATGACACCTCGCGAGAACACCTCGCGTGCTCAAGTTCTTCTTACGCGCTTTACCTGACGTACAGAAGCAAAATTCGCGACGTAAGGATGGCGATAATGACTGTATAGATATATTCGGGGGGGGGGGGGGGGGCGCCAACCCCCGGACGACGCTTCCCAGCCGTAATTTCCGGGCGATAGCAGGAAGTACTAATTACCGTTGGCATCGCGCTGATTATTCCAGCCGGCAGTCTCACGCTCGACAAATAGCAAGCAGTCCATGATAGAGCGTCACGATGCGAGTCTTGGCTTACCTCCCCTGTGCTCTCCAACACGAAATACCTCTCTTTAACGTTGCATCGCATTAACAAATTGTGGGGAAGACACGTTGCGTGTTGCAGCACTAATTCCATTAATGAAGCGTCGATATGTAGAGCTACTTTGTAGTAAATAGAGCCTAGGGATGAGACGAATATTTCGTAGCAATCGGTTTAACTGACATGCATTTAGGAAAGTGTACTGTGAAGAATTTCCAGCAGGGACTTTATGGAATATAGAGTGCTGGTTGGTTAATTTTCGTTATTTGTGGAATTCCAAGTTTTAACGGATAATTAACTGCTGTTTTGGATGCCGATTTGGAAAATGTCGGTGATATTGATCCTGATTGATGGAGTGTATTTACTTGTAATATTAAATAATGATGGGTGAAGCATTTTTGTACATTTGAAAGTGTCGAAGGAAAGAAAGATGTTCCGGAATGGAAATATCTGCTACAGATTTTTTGTAAAAGGGAAGCAGTGAAAACCTGCAAAAAAAGTAATTGGTTGTAACAGGTATTTTGATTAATCAGTCGCTTCATGATTTCTTTTTTCACTGCGCGTGCGATAGTTAGGTATTAAATTGGAGCAATAAAATTACCTGATATACCGTGTACTTTACAATAAAACTGATGGTATTATAGTAAGTTAATAATATTGCAACCTGCTGAATTTGAGAATCAGACAGTTTTTTTTCAAAAACTCGCAAGATTTTTCATTCTGTACTCTATGAATTTCACGATACTGAAAGCGAAATTTCGTAAATGTACAATAATTTATACTATTTTGATTGTGCTTTGATATCTATGTATCTGACAAACCTTTTATATTGCTTGCCAATAAACTTATTAATTGCACATTGTCATGTTTTATTAAAGTGCTGTATATCGAAATTATCTGATTTGCTCCCCATTTGAAGTTAATGGAATGGACAAAGAGAAATCGAATTTATTCGTAAAACAATACGATCTTTTGTTTGCAAAACCGTCAGCGAAATCATGCGTGAAATGTTAAACATTCTTTGTCAATAAAGATATTTTTCATTCCATCAAATATTATCTTTATTTTCTATCAGGTTTACCGTCATATAAAAAAAATGTTAAACGAGATGAAAATGTGTGAAGCTGTTTTTATTATGAATCTTTAATATCGAGTTAATGAGTGATAGAGAAAAAAATAAAAGTAACACCTAAAAATGAGAACAGAAAGTATGTATAAAAAATAACAAATAAGTAGTTATTTATGTATGGACCCTCATGGAGAAACGAATGTCCATGACCGTTCATTGTATTATCAATTAGTTTATATTATTAAATAACTTCAATATAAAGTTTATCAAAGTTTCCTGTAATCTTTTTGTGTCATGAAATGATACCCAAATATTAAAATATTACAAAAACTTTTCATCCTATATATCTGATGTAATAAGTAGACGAAACTATACATACTGTGGGATTATAGTGATCCATTAGGCTAAAATCCATAATTCGCGAATCGTGCTTATCTTTACTTAAAAATATACTCCGTCGCGTCGTTCCCTTCTCCGTAATCGTTCTACCCCGTGTCACCGTTCGTCCGTTCGTCTCCGTACTGGTTCGCAAAGTTTCACTATCTGGCTCCGTGTATATCCTATCTGTCTCCGTGTATATTCTATGTCTGTCGCTTCATTCGTCGTGTCTATATATTGCCGTTCGTGTTTCTTTGTCTTTCTCGCCTGTCTCTGTCACTCGAGGAAAAACGGCATGTGCACGCCAGTCCGCGTGCATCCTGATCGCTGGGCCTCACCCCCCGGATATTCCCGGGCCTGCAAGCCACTTGCACTTTCCGTTATCTATGTACCGCTTTCCCTCAAGACTCGAATTACCATTGCAGTCTACGATTTTCGTTTTTCATTCCATATTTTGATAATATTCCCTATCATTAGATAATCATTTTTATTTGGCACTTCAAGTAATAACTTCAAATATTAATGAATATTCTAACTGAAAGACATTATGAAATTTCAAAATTGAAATTAATACGAACATGTACTACGGCAGAAATCTATGTACACACGTTCAACAACTTTAACGACGTGACTGTTTAATATTAATGTAAAAATATTAGGAAAAATAGTACAAAAAATTAATTTTAATAACATATGATACTATGAAGTTGCTTTCATGGGCTGACTTTAAAGAGTAAAATTGAAAAATATAGAAATGTGGAAGATGAAAGCTTTTATTTAGCGAGGGAAAAATTTCAATTACAAAACGAGATTAACTTTGCAAACTTTCGAGTAAAATCGGCGATACATGAAGATTTTTCCCTACGACCATACCCAGTAGGAAACAGCCGGGCCAAGTTTTTCTCCCAAATGGCCGCAGATTATCTCGGAATACATTTTCCGCTGAAATTTCATGAAATTCAAGCGAACGATCAGATCGTCGAAAGCGTCCGTTGTTTTCGTCCTCGGCTTCCGTGCGGATTTTAACCGGTCAGAAGAGCTCGAAAGCTTCGCTCTGAATCTTGATAATTTTTCCGACTAATCCAACGAAACTTCGTTGACTTTATTAACCCGGAGTCCGCCTGATTTAAGTCCACGTGTACGAGTTAATTATCCAATTTCGTGACAGAATTTACAGTGGACCTAACTAATAATTACGTACGTTGATCACGTAACTGACGTTCCCATTTACTGGATTCACTTAACTCCGGTGCCTCTATGTAATTTAGGTACGTGACTTCAGGTGAAAACTTGAAGTTAGCAAAAATAATTTCGAGTGTGCAAATACATCGGCATCGTGGCCAATTTGCATTTGCAAATGCGATTACGTACTAAAAATTTACTCTTCCGTGCATTGACTATGTGCAATGTAATTTCGCATTTGTATAATAACAACGTCAATATTCACTGTAAATATTCGACCAGGCAAAACACAGCTATCGCGTGTTCTCGTAATAAATTTGACGTTGTGTCGTGCTCTGTTTAATCGGCGAGATATGGGTCAGCGTTGCGTTTAAAGCCGTTCGTACAGAAACGAGGGAAAAGTTTTATAAATAAATTATTTATCGGTTCGATTTGTACGCACGGTTACTTCGATCAAAGCGAGGTAAATGGCGACATTACGCAGTGTATCATCACGATTAATACGAGGACGAGACGAATGTATTTTTAATAATAATCTCTCGCTTTGTAAAATATTCATGATGGATCTGAGCAGCGTATTATTACAGGTCTGTAAATGATTTTTAAAATGATATTATTACGAATCGTTGTAATTTAAAGAAGTAAAACCAAAAGATGTTCTCCTTTGTATTTACGAGCATTGGTCAGGCCGCTATACGCGTTTCAAGCATGATATTTAAATGTTTTTTAATGATATTAGTATGATTTCTTTAAGCGTATTCGAGAAAATGAATGCAGGAATTTGAAAGTTAATGGAAACAGAGGAGTTACTGGAATGGATTTCTAGTATTTATTAACCTTTTGCGTTGCGATTTCTCTTGGACCTTCGTACATCGTATTTAAGCATTAAATTCATGAAACAAATATTTCGCCATTAATTTCAGTTGCATTGCAAATTTTAACATACAATTAATAATGTTCAAATATTTTAGGGCTATTACTTTATATTAAATTTTCCAGTTTTTTTGTAACATTTTTATGATGTAGATGTGACACTTTAGCTAGTAAGGGTAATTCATGTGTTTCTTTTTTCTGTCGTTATCCCCGAGGGCTAGCTTACTGATCAGAAACCCAATCACGGAATTACAACTTTAACATTAATTTGCAAGAAAACAGTTCATTTCTGACCCATGATTCATCTCATAAGTTTTACCTATACAACAAGACGAATAAGATCAGCCAATAAGAAAATGTTGATCTTAATTTGCAACCCTTTCGCGTATTTTGTGGTTCGTATGATTTGCAAATATCCATCGATCCAAAGGTAAAAAGCACTGTCTGGTACTTCCTGACAAATCAGTTTGAAACATGGTACGTGATCTGATATCATATTGGCAAGGGGTTAAAATGAATGGTGGGTACATTTATTCATATAGTATGAAAACATTCATTGTACCATGAAATTCAGGAAACAATAACCCCGAAATAATGAAAAACATTGCAGGTTTCGATTTGTTGTACGCCTGACGGAAAATTCGATATATTGAAAACTGACTTTTGTAGATCTTTCCTCTGTAAATCATTGCGCATAAAATATGTGTTATATTGAATCGATATTAAACTTTCTGCAGGATATAAATGTAAGAATGGTCATCAGTAATTATGCAATTTTTGTGTGTTTCAGGTCTTGCTTGCAGTTTTTCCGGATAATGACATTCTCGTACAGTCGTGGATGTTCCCATTTTAATATGCAAAGACACATATACATTACATACATTTTTTTAAGCGCGGTATAAATGAATTTTAATTTACGAGTAATATATTTCCAAGATTAATGGCTGCTCCAAGTATTTAATAAATTTGATATATTACACCAGGCAATATTTTACGCATGGGCAATCAAATTTTCTGCTAATTTGGCACGTTAAGGCTATAATTTTTGCTGTTCTTCACGTTGAAAATAATTAAATGAATTGGGAAATAGAAGAACGGCATCCTTTTTATGTTCAGTAAATCATACTGACGTGTTATACAAAAATCATACAAAATTAGAGTGAAGGGTTAATAAAAAAAAGTATTTAAAAAGGAAGAATAAAATATACATATATAAATAATGGGTCAAAGTGTCTCGGATTTTGCAATGTTGGAAAAGTTTGTCAAGAATTGAGAACATGGAGAATTTCTAGAAACTTTTCCGGTATCATCGACCTAGTTACATTTAGAAAGATCAGAAGCACACACGAAATACTTTTCTTCCTTTCGATAGCTTTGCAAAGAACTTAAGATCTTCTTTAAATTTAAATACTTTATTTCCATGCAATATATGATCATCATATTAATCTTATAATTTATGAATGCACAAAGTATATTTTGATAATAACAAAAATAATACTTTAATAACTTTGCAACTAATGGTCGCCATAGTTAGCCATTGAGACATTTCACTCAGTAACAGAGATAGACACGTTCTTTTCTGAAAATAATCACATGTTTCATATTTCAAGTACTTCAAGTACTCGGCTGCGACCGCGGCCTAACAATAACTAATGATGATGCACCCCACGAAAAATAAATGTTAGCACAAAATTATTAATTGTTCTAATAGCATTGTCTTTTAAATGAAATACCTACACTTTCTCGCGGTATTACGATTCGGTGATTTTATGCGTTGATTTCTGCGTTTAGATGATTTATATACAGTAAACCTTCGATAAATGCACTCATTTCGGGGGCAAAGCAGTGCTCTTATCGTGTACCGGTGCCGAATTTGTGTTTACATTAGGGCTCGAGCCGAGCGCGAGCTTAAAGAAAGACAGACTGTAGAAGAGACAGAGAGGTCCAATCCACAGGAGGACCGGCCCGAACGTATCGGTGAGGCAATACTAATTGGAGGGTCCGCCGTTTTCATTTTCGGTCTTTTTCGGTCTTTTTTTTTTGAAACCTTTGCTAACGTATTTGTGAGATTTTTCTGATTAAAATGATACCAGACACGATATAGTTTAAATTATATTTACTCAATATTTAATATATTTACTTAGTATTTGCATAATTAAAACATATCGTGTTTGGTATCATTGTAATCAGAAAAATCTCAAAAATGCATTGGGAAAAGTTACATTCAGCAAAATTAATAAACGACCAAGTTTTTTGTTGCATTAGCAATGCCTCGCCGATACTTTCGTGCCGCTCACTTTGTTTGCTTGCTCTCTCTGTCTCTTCTACTGTCTGTCCTTTTCTAAGCTCGCGCTCGGTTGACGCCCGATTGTAAACACAGATTAGATGCCTCTGCTACCTAAGAGCAATATTCGGTCACGACCTGTGCATTTATCGAGGGAGGTGCCTATTCAGTGTTTTTATGCGGCATCAGCTGACCGCAAATTTAGACAGGGTCAGAATATGGAAAACCACCCCCTCGAAGATGCAGGAGTTAAATGTAGCGGGACTCGTTTGTGATGGACACGAGATTAACCGCGTTCTTTATTCCATGCATAAACGAATGGAGCAAACTTGGGCGATGCTCACAGTTCATTGCATACATGGCCAAGCTATTGAGACAAATAAATTAAAATTTTTAAAAGCAGGATATACCAGATGGGCCTTGAGGAATTTTTGGAATAAAAGTCATGAAATTAAAGGTATTTTTCTCAAAAATACCCATGGGATTCCTCGTGCAATAAACTTTTGAAAAGGTTCTTATTATATTGAAGACGAATTGCTTGCTGAACAACGAGCCTTGAAATACAGTTAGAAAAATTGGAACAAAGAACGTTCCTCAAAAGATTCGTAGGAACGGATTGGTCGCGGTTAATCTCGTGTCCATCACAAACGAGTCCCGCTACATTTAACTCCTGCTTCTTCGAGGGGGTGGTTTTCCATATTCTGACCCTTTCTACATTCGCGGTCAGCTGGACCCGCATAAAAACACTGAATAGGCACCTCCCTCGATAAATGCACAGGTCGTGTCCGAATATTGCTCTTAGGTAGCAGAGGCATCTAATCTGTGTTTACATTCTGGTTCCAACAGAGCGCGAGCTTAAGAAAGGACAGACAGTAGAAGAGACAGAGAGAGCAAGCAAACAAAGTGAGCGGCACGAAAGTATCGGCGAGGCATTTCTAATGCAACAAAAAACTTGGTCGTTTATTAATTTTGCTGAATGTAACTTTTCCCAATGTATTTTTGAGATTTTTCTGATTACAATGATACCAAACACGATATGTTTTAATTATGTAAATACTAAGTAAATATATTAAATATTGAGTAAATATAATTCAAACTATATCGTGTTTGGTATCATTTTAATCAGAAAAATCTCACAAATACGTTAGCAAAGGTTTCAAAAAAAAAAAAGACCGAAAAAGACCGAAAATGAAAACGGCGGACCGTCCAATTAGTATTGCCTCACCGATACGTTCGGGTGGTATCATGTTACACTGCTCCCTCGTCGAGCGTCGAGGTTCGCCAAGGGGGATCCCCCTATGTGTAGGGGATAGTCATGATGCATTTATCGAGGGTGTACTGTATATAGATACAATTAAATGTTAATTTTAGACTCGAACTGTTTATATATTTTCAATCTACAATAAATGGTTTTTCTTTTTGTAAAATAAACAACATAATATCTGAAACATTCCCTCCTGCACATACCAATAATTATAAAGATAGTATAGTGTCCGCATATTAATGTGAGTAACTGAACATTATTTATATTGTACAATATTTCAGCCATTTCACCCGCGCTAGTGTTATAGCTTGCGTTATAAGTATACATTTATTCTTTATCAGTTATTTTTGACTTTGAACAAAATTGTTCAATTGCATTTAGAATTTTAAGATTAATCTACGATCAACGAAAGCCATTATTTCTACTTCACTCGTCAAGAACTACGACGGCTGTCACGTGTTGTCAAAATATACACGGCGGGACTCGGCGACCATAACCTACAGGTGACCGTTTCGCGTGCCCATTAATTAACAATAAGTCATTTCGATGTCTGCCTCGCTATCAGTTTGCCCTCGACCGCCAACGATTTTTTTTTGTAAAATATGTTTATTGGTGTCTGATATATAAAATAATACAAAATTTCGTAAACTAAAAGTACAAATAATTACATGGTAGGAATAAACATGACAGTGATGCTGTATCTCGCCTATTAACTAGTATCTAATTAATACTAAGGTACTTAAGCTAAGAGATCTGTATAATAGTGCGATATGTACAAGAGCGTAGGCTGTATTGAAAATATAAGTCCAAAAAATTATTTCTAAGACAATGGAAAAAAAGCGACTATCAATAAATGGGTAATGAGGGGTATGAAGATGATGCGTGGGTTGGGGTAGGAAGCGGAGGAAGGGCGGGGTAGGTACGATGAAGATGAACGTGACACGCAAGGTGTTAGATTTTCACGTGACTAAAAGGAACAGCTCGATGCGGCGAATTGCTTGTCACCTCCCAGGCGCGGCAAGTTTGAATGGGGAAAGTTTACGACTCCTGACATGAAACCGGCTAAAGTAAAGCACAACAACAATCGGGGAATATAGATATATACATACGAATACACTGAGATTAAAATTGTAAGTTAAGGAGGAGAGGGCGGGACAAAAAAGTAATAAACAAAATTCGCGAAAGTTGAAGGAGTTTGGCTCGTGGGAGAGTGGTTAGCGACTCGAATTGACGAATCATTGTCGGTTCGCTTTATTACTTGCGGTTTCTGCGTATGGCGTGCCTTTAATCTTTTCTCTACACCAGCGGGTCGGACCAGCGGAAGCTGAGGTCCCGAAAGAAGGAGAGGAGTGGGGGTACAACGGATAGCCGTCCGTACTAACAAGTACGATCAAGAGAGGCGCGCACTACGCGCGCCGCTGGTATTACCGCCATGGTAGCTACGCGAGGTAACGATAATTCCGTGGATCACGGTCCACGGGTGGTAGTGCCGCTGAGAAACGCAGACCCTCAAAGTCGCTCGTAACTTCGCTTGATGAGAATAAAATCGTCATCGATGCGTGTTGTACAATATCTGTATCTTGGAGGGCGGGTCCTGCACAAAGCCCCACGCATCCAGATATGGGAAGATGTCAAACGAAATATACCTCGAAAGCCTACATCTCCCGGCGTATCCGGGGTCAACATAGACCGGACTGCTGGTCAGCGAGTACATGCTCGCCAGGTGACGCCTGGTGAGCGTTACGGCAAACACGTCAAAGCGGGTACAGTTCACCTTGTCGCAGATGGACCGGTTCACCACCCGCTTGTGGAGATTAAGCTTATCCTGCACCTTTGACACAACGTACTCGTTGTTAATTTTCGTCATTGCTGCAACGTCGACAGCAGCCTCGTGAAGGAGCTGTCCGTCGGTTGCATCGACGTATAGCGACGGCAGTGTTTTATTTGGTGCGTTATCAAAGAGCATTTTTATTGCCGGGTAGAGTCCGTTTACGTTACATAGGTCGTATGTCGTCAATCTGTCGTTCCAAAATGTTCACCTGATCGCGGTTATTCGCCTCTGTATGTTCGTATTCAGTCTGCGTCATTTCTGCCTTAGAAAAGAGGCCAAGCTCCTGTTCGCGGCGCTGTCACACCCGGGGTCCCGCGAGATGCCGAAGAGGCGTGTCAGCAACCGGGACTTGACCCTTCTTAATTTTGTGATATGACTGTCGGTGTAATCAGACGAAGAGCGTACAACGAGCCCAACAGGAGTCGGAGCTCGGAGAGGTGACACGATCTCTCTGTCTCTCTCTGGTGAAACGCGCCAGACGGCGTTTGACTTCTCTTTAATCGGTACGATGATACTGCCACCTGATCGGCACCGCAGCGCCGCAGCGCGACTCCTGTCAACCGCGCGCGTCCATAGTCATTCATAGAACATGATCTGTCCGATCACATAAGCCGATGGCTGGGGAAGTGTCCACTCCGTCTCATTGTAGGGGCGCACGACGACGGACGGCGGTTGGTAATGGCGGTGGACGTATGGATGAGCTGCTGTAGGGGCGGTACGTCCCGCTATCTCGCTGTAGCTCAGGCCCGAGTCCTCGGCGCTAGCGGTGGCTTAGAACGCGTTTTTGCCGTACTGCCTGCCGCCGCTGAGCAGCGGGCAGCGAGCAGCGAGCGGCTTTGGGTACCAAGCTCCCAGCAAGGATAGCCGCGGCTCTCTCCTTAAAAAATGGGGCACCTCCTGAATGATGCCGGGTGTCCGAATTGGTTACAGTTTGCGCAAAATATATCGGTCTGCGGGGCCTTATCGCCGATCTTGCATTGCCCCCTAACGTGATTATCGCCGCACTTGACGCATCTATACCCCAGCTGACAGTCCGTCGCCGCGTGCCGGATCCGATGGCAATTGTAACGCTGGAGGATTTCGCGCCTTGTAAATTTGTCCCAAATAACCCGTTGATAGTTAAGGGTCTTTACGGCTCTGAGGGCGCCGACATCCGACCACGGCGTAAGTTGCACAATATACACTGGCAACGGTGACACGGATTTTTTGGATTTGGTAGTTCCGAACTGGAATACTCTTAAGGCGTGGGGCTTGCTGGGGGCAACGGTGTTAATCTCCCCAAGAATTTCGTTTTTATTCGTGTCGGGGTCGATGCCTTTAAGTAGCATTGTCACCGGCTTATCACCTTTCGTTGTATAACTGTAGTACCTTATATTTGCTTCTTCAAGCGTCTTTCTGATTTTCGCAAAGTCACTTAGATTTTCGGCGTAAACGACATTGCCGCCGCCCGCCCCACGCCTTATAGAGAATATAATTTCTCCTTCTATCTCTTTGATTTTACTTATTATTAACTGAGGTTTGCAGTCCCTACTTATGATTGGAGGGGACTTACCCTCTTTCTCTTTTCCGATTTTCGGTCTTTCCGGGTCATCGTTGCTTACCTCGTCCGCCGGGGTCATTTCCATCTCCAGTGCCTGGAATCGGTTGGAGCACGGGATCGGCGGCCTGTCCTCCGTCTCCATGTTCCTCGCTCTCATAGATTTTTTGCCTGCGGCTGTGGTGCTGGCCGCAGCTGCTTTCGTCGAAGTTTTTGCGGTAGGAGCTGTGGGGGTCTTGCTGCACAATTTCTCAAGCTTCTTCTTGAGAGCCGCGATTTCCTCTCGCTGGACCTTTACTAGCTCCCACATGTTAGATCTTTGGTACAGCATTAGTTGAAACTTGGCCTAGGAAGCCTCGGATATCGTGGACGATTCGGTCTCCTGTCCCTCGTAGTCCTTCTTTTTCGGTGCAGCCATCGTCGTCGCCCTCGTGCTCTGGTTGCCTGTAACTTTTGATGCTTTAGCTACCGTCCTCGTGATCTTCTCACTACTCGGAGGGCAATTTCTTTTTAAAGATGACGAGATATTCCGCCTGGCCCCTGATGCAGACGGGCTCAATATATCACTTAATAGCAAAGCACTCTTTTCTTTCGTCTTTTTCTTACTGGGGCCGGCCTCTTGACCATTCATTTGGCCGTCCAGCAGCGGACGTCGCTGGTCACTGGGACTGTTCTCTACGATTTTGCGACCGTACGCTTACCCTCGAGGAGATAGCGCCGTTGGAGCCCTTCCCTTCTGTTTCTACTCTTGTTAATTTTTCCGTGTTTGTGAAGGGAAAAAATGAGAAAATAACGCGATACGACCATGAGAGCGTAAAGAAAAGAAATTAAAAATAAATGCACTCCCGAACGATAGCGAAAATGAAATTGAGATAACACAAATTGTTAGTAAATATTAGGCAGAACGCCAAAAGCACGCGTTCGGATCTACTGATCACTGAGCTGCTCCGAAATACAACCGTCGTGCTTGAGAGCTGAGCGCGGAATCAACCGCCAATGTGTAATCAGTGGTCCGTGATCGGGTTCAAGAATTTTTACCTATTAGTGCGTGTACAATATTTTCACAGGTGAGATTCAGAATCACCAACTACTTCTATTTTTGTGGGCTACTTGGTAATTCATCCTTACAGTGGTATCAACCCTTAGTTGGCGGTCGTGCGGCTGCTCTCAGCCACCAAAGTATTTTCACCGTTGCCATCGTATGCCTACTTTCAACCAACACAGCAAAGAATCAACACGTTTCTGAGCTATATATAATTCTAACTAAGATTTAGTTAGACTAAGATACTATTTTTGTTTTAAATGAGATTACATATTACATTTTTAAGGAAATACGACCGCAAAGGGTTAGTGAAAAGTACCAGAACAGATATAAAGTATTTCTTTTGGTGCAAAAGCTTTAATATGTAATTCGGATAGTATTTTTTGTGCTGAATTCAAATATGTAATCCGTTTGTGTCCATCATGTAGGGTTTGTTTGTGATAAGCACTTTTATATTTAGTAAGTCGTATAATCTTGAATTTGAGAATGCAGTTGAGTAATATAGCTTATAAATATGATGAAATTTTACAAATATACTTGTTTGTTTAATGTAGCCTTATTGTCGGAAAATAAGTCATAAATGTGGGATTGGTTATATTAGATGTTAAAATATAATGTAAAACTAAATTTAATAACAAAAACTATATACTAAATAGTAACACAAAAATGAATATAATAATGAACTGCCTCGTATGATCGCTTCGTAAGAACTAAACAGCATTCGCTCCGCTCAGTCACTCGTTCGTACTCATACATCCATGCACTCATTCATACGTACGCGCATGCATTCCTTAAAATAGGGACCGTAGGGCCTCCGCGGCACGTATCTTATAAACAGCCGCCTAGACTAAACAGTCTAGGCGGTCGCGATGAGGCCATACCTCGATTCTCGATACCACATAAACAATAAATGTACTTGAAAAGCAAGCTACATATCATAATACAAGCGCGGGTGAAACGGTTGCACTGAGAATCACTGGCAGTACTTTCTGTCTTCCCGAGCTATTTTAATTTCTCAGCCGAAAACAAAACTTGTGTTGCAACTGTCAATACTGGTTTCCCCCAGAAAAATGTCTCCTCTATCGCCTCTTATTAGAATTCCTCCTGGGTGTCTAGTTTTTAAGATGTGTAGCGACCACCTACATTGAGGGTCTTTCCGCTCTCGTGCAAACGGTTTGCATGGTTTATGTCATTTGCAGCAACACAGCTACTTTCGAGAGAACTGCCTTTTTGCATATATTTTCTAGAATCGCTTCGTAGAGTTTCTTGGACAGTCTCAATAGCTCTTGCGAGTGCCATAAATTACGTGTTTCCGTTGGCCCCTCGAGTGCAGGCCCCGTGTCAACCTTGGGCCGCACTAGACGAAGCGGGGGCGCGGCGGAAATGCGTATGTGACCGAACCCTTGCCAGCAAAAACTTGCTGCCAAAACCTTTCCCTCTTTTCTCTAAAAAGCGCGCCAAGGGCGCAAGGAAAAGAGGGCGCAGTCGGTGAATTTCTTGTTTTCCGATTGGCTGAACGGCCGCGGAAATTTGCCGGTCTGCGGGGGCGCGGCTCGTTCGAGCTAAGACAGCGAAAAGTTGATCATTGCATTTTGAGCTGTACGTTCGCGACAAACTAGTCACTCATTTTAAATAAAGTTAGTGTTCACGGAAACGTTTCTATTGAAAAATAATTACCACAATCTCATTCCGACAGATGAATAGACAAATATCCACAAAAGTTGGAGCATTTATGGCGTCGTTTTCCCTTTGAGCATCATTTAAATATGTTTAAATTTTCATAACATTAAAGTAATATGCATCGTTATATTTGGGAGGGCTTTTAGAATCATTTTATGCAAATAAAATTTAAATAATTGTTACGGTGAAAATACAAAAAATTCTGAAATTTGAAAATTTGCATTTCTTTCAAAACTAATTTTGTCAAAAATGGAGACAAATGGATTTCGTATTCCTGTTTAGTGTCGCAAAATCTATAAGAATCAGCACAAATATGCTTTTGGCAAAAAGTCGTGTTGACCAGTGTTATTGGTCACAGTAAACATTCTAAATTGAGGTAAAGTTATTAAAAATCCATTCCCTGGCATATCTTTGTTCTACCTAGATTAACCATTTCATTCCACTATGCCCCGGTACGGTTATGTTCATTCTGCTCCTCGGAAACAGGTATTGTCAGCGCACGCGTTTCGGTCCTGGGCCTTTTCGTGGTCTCGTCAGTAGGGCACAACAGACAGGCCTTGCCGTAGACACTATATCCTAGACGGTACGTTGGCTACCTGTCATTCGACAATATATATAAATATCGAGAGCGTAATGGCGGCCGGCTGATCAAATGTAGCCTGTGGAATCGTGCCGCTACGCTTTATTTGCGCAGAAAAAAAACGATAATACAAAAAGTTTCAAATAGACTGCCAATTATAATACGTTTCAGTCTCAGATATGGAGGAACACTATTTACTTATTACCGCTAACATTAATTACATCCTCACATAAACAGAAACACAAGCACATCATTAACACATTAGAAGAACTATTTTTCAATTATTCCCTATCTTTCGTTTCACTATTCCTAAAAAAAATCCACTTTCAGCAATGTGTTTATCCACTAACATTTTAACATCTACAACTTAATTTCAAGTTTACCTTTCATTTCCATCGATCTATAACACATTCACATCACAATCTCGAAAAGGAAACAATATTGCAATAAAATCAACTCGAGAATCAGCATGCTCAACGGCGCACTAAGAACTATATCCAAATTAGCGAGGCATAAAATGTTGCATAGCCCGACACAGGTGACCATTTCGGCGCTTGCAATTATAATGAATCAGCCGGCAAATGGACAGTTCAGCAGGAATGCAAGCGGGTAATCAATAGGTTTGCCAATGGAAGTAGCCAATGCCCCGATACTCGACAAGCGAATCCCGTATTTCAATTCGCAGGAAATACTACGAAACTACGTGCCACACCAATTTCGCGTTTTGTATGCGCGCACTCGTATATCCGACGCCCGTACACATAGGGACGGTGTTAATTTGTTAACTACTAATTTGGGCAAACCGTGGTCAATCGTATTTCGACGGTACAATCGGCATGCGTACCCATGGGGATCATTCGGTAAGCAGTTACACAGAGAAAAAAAAATTTGTAGTCACTCGCATTGACCGGTCTTTGTTATCCGGTACAATATCGTCATTGCTACCATTAAGGGCAATTATTCTCGAACGCACCGACCCCGTAACTGTTTGCCGGTACGATGACAAACGAAGTAATCATTCGCGATACGCGTGTCTGCGTTAGTACGAACATTCATGAAAACGGTGAAAGTAATGCGTTAACCTTCTGATTACACTGTCCAACACGATTTTTTTTGGCAATATCCACTGGATGAACCTGATAGAGTTGCTCATCCTAAACACGAATCCGCCAGCAGAATTGCTCCATCACCCTCAGTTTTAGAAAAAAATGAGTTTTAGTAAACACACCTTATTTTGGTAAAAACTGAGGTATTACGCGAAAACTATAAACGATAGGAAGTTACGATAAACACGAATATTTTAGTATATCCAATTATTAAAATTGGTTATTTTAAATAGTTGTAAATGACCGTCAAAATTTAAAAAAGTGCGAATGCGCGAGCTTGCTACGTTATATTTTTGCATTTTTACGAAAAGTTATTTATCTAGCACAAATTTCTATACAGGATCGAATTCTGTAGACATTCCTGAAGAGAAAACTGACCCGAAAAATTTCGGTAACGGTTTTCAATTCCGACAGGTCGAAAAAATATCTGTCGGGAACACGTAATCGGTGTTCTACCGGCACGCGGCCATTGCATGGGGACAGTGCCGTAACTACGCGTTGTCGACATTGATGCGATAGTATCATCCGAAGGGCGCTTACATTTGATAAGTATTATATAATCAATTGTTTTTTTTATGTTTTAGTTAGAACTCTGATTTGTGCTGACAGTTGTTTAAGTTACTCTTGCTAAGCAATTGTAAAGGCTTTCCTTTGTTTCGAATAAAATGTATGCTCTGTGAGACACTATATTCTCTGTAGACCCACTTTTTGCCAGAGCCCTGCATGGCATATATTAACCGTTTGAGTCCCAAGCAGCGCGATCGCGCTGTTGAGATTTTATGTCGAGAAAACCAGCACGTTTCGAGCATTGTGGACAACTGACGGTGCGATACCGATTGTCGAAGTCGCACGCTCAGATTTACTGACGCAAGTACATCACACAGCTCCTTTGAATGTAAATAGTACATTTTACAATAGGTGGAATAATACTATAATAATGCAATAATACATTACAAAATGAAAATTTTTATTTCATTGTTATCTTCTCAATAATTTTTATCGAACAAGACTTGAAATGTTTATCAATTTTACAGTACGCATATGTAATAATACATATGCATTTTATAAAATAACGAATTACAAATTAACAATATTTTTGTGTTATGAACAAACAATTTAAATGGAGAGTGACACTTATAATTTGTAACGTCGGTGTTTATCAAAACATATTGGATGAATTCCTTTTTTACATCGCACGCAAATTAAATGTGATCTTTTTATTGCATTTTTGGTGCTGCAGACTACGCATTGTCGATATCAAATATACAAAGCGCTATCGCGCCGTTTGGTGTTTCTCGACATAAAATAAAACAAGCGCTATCGCGCTGCTTGGGTCTTTTCGTACTCATTTAGAGAAAGCGCGGTTGCGATATTTGGGATTCTTCGACAGTGTTTTTTCAATACCCCCTGGGACTCAAACGGTTCCGAGCAGAGATTTCTCAGTGCCAACTTTCGTTAAAATTCCGTTTCTGACGAGTCTTTCTACCCTAGCCACTTCTTTCAGTTTTTTCTTATAACCATAAATTAACATCCTGTCTTCGTCTCCTACGCTTCTAAATTCCCTCAACTTCGAAACCGCCCAATTTTACCACCTCAAATTTTTTTCTAAAGAATAAAAATCGATAACCTCCCTCTCGCAAATTCTTAAAACCCCCAATAGCAATTAGTTTTATTTTCCTACGCATTATTGTTGCGAAACTTCCGGAGAATATTTCCCTCTTTTAGTATCCCGACAAACGCCCATTATATTGCATTACTGTTATACATAACGATACTGTTTAATAAGAATATTATAGTTCTAACAATGTTTTATTTTGTAACAAAATTTCAAAATAGCAGGCAGTTGTGACCATTTGTAAACTAATTATAATTACGTAAAATGTTTCTTATAATTCGGTGACCAAACTATGAATAATATTTTTAAACAAAAATTAATGGTAAAAGATTGATTATTTATACTTATCAGATGTAAGTGCCCTTCGGATGATACTATCGCATCGGTGTTGATAACGCGTAGTTACGGCACTGTTCCCATGCAATAGCCGTATGGCGGTAGAACGCCGATTACGGGTTCCCGACAGATATTTTTTCGACCTGTCGGAATTGAAAACTGTTTCCGAAGTTTTTCTGGGCAGCTTTTTCTTCAGAAATGTCTACAGAATTCGATCCTTTATAGCAAATTTGTGCTAAATAAATAACTTTTCGTAAAAATGCAAAAGTATAACGTAGCAAGCTCGCGCATTCGTACTTTTTTAAACTTTGACGGTCATTTACAACTATTTAAAACAACCAATTTTAATAATTAGATACACTAAAATATTCGGCAAGTTTTCCTCTATCTTTTAAGAAAAATTTTAACTTCCTATCGTTTATAGTTTTCGCGTAATACCTTATTTTATACCAAAATAGGGTGTTTTTAATAAAACTCATTTTTTTCTAAAACTGAGGGTGATGGAGCAATTCTGCCGGCGGAATCATGTTTAGGATGAGCAAATTACGAGGATCATGCAGTGGATATTGCAAATAGTTAAACAAGTTTAAATTTGTTGAACGGTGTTAAAATTAGGTACACGACCGGCAGTATTTAGGTTTCGAGCTCAACTCTGAAAGTCCATGTATTTTTAGGCATATGTATTGAGTATTACAGTTAAATCGAACGTTTATAAACCGTATTGGCTGCTAAAAGGATAAATGACAAGAGGATGAACGGTAGATGCGAGAAACCGGTAAATGTTTGATTTCGTTGTACATCTGCGTGCAACGTTTCTGATCAAAGTCCTGCTAGTGATGCTGGTCTCTGTGTGAGGCAGATAAATACGGAAGCAGTAAAAGCTTAATCTGTATGTGATACAGTAAATGCTTCTGAATTATCGTATAAGTACAGGGTGTAAAAAAATTAGAGGTCACGTCTTTCAGGGGTTGTTCTACACCTTCCATTGGATGGAGATTTGTCAAAAAAACACCGCAAAATCCGTGGGAGGGTAAATGATTTTTTGTATTGATTCATCGCATTTTTCTTGTTACGTAGGTAAAATGTCTGAGAGGAACCATGGGTCAGAAACGAACCGTTCTCCCGTAAATTAACTTTTAATTGTGTCTCCGCAATTTAATTTTCGTTGAATAAGTCAGACTTTCAGGTCTCCGACACTTCGGAAAGAAACACGCGAGATACCTATCCTTGCTGGCTCGAATAGTTAAAGCAGAGGCGTGCTACACGAAATTAGAAATTGGAGGACTGGGTCACCGAACAGCTAAGAAAAGTGCAAGTGTTTATGTTCTTCTCCTTAGGAGGGTTCTTGAGCGAACCAGACACCGAAGGCAGATCAGTGACATCTTCCTAGCCTCCGAAAAATTACATCGAAAGATTACGTTCGAAAGGTAGTCATTTTCACCAGCTTAATACAGATAGAGACGGATAAAAACAGCACTTGTTAAGCATTTCTTCGAGCCCTACCTCTCAGGTAAGTTCAATAAAAATCGGCGTTCAAATGGTCAACGAAGGCGAAGGCGATATCTAGGAAGAAAGAGGAATTTCGAAGAAAGTGGAAGTCTGTTCTTTTCTTGCCGGGCACTGAACTTTTTGAATCTGTTATACCAACATTTGGCAGCCATATGCGCACGGGTAACTAATGAATAAATCATGATCTATAAATCAATGTATTATATGATTACTAATTAACATGATCGAATAACGTGTGACAAAACTATTTTTTGAAAGAAATTGCGGGTTTCATTAATTTTACTGACTTTTCTGCTAATACGAAACATAATCTTATTCTTAGTGTTACTAACAATGTATATTTTAATAATTATTTAACATTTATACGTAAAATAAGAAACTCTCAACTAAAAATTTTGTTTATACTTTAACTGTAATAGTTATTTACATTTTTTCTGCTCAAAATGATTCTATAAATTGCCGCAAATACAACGTTATATATTATTTTAATGTTATAAAAATTTAAGTATGTTTAACAATGTTCAAAGCGGAGCAACGCCAAAAATTCTCCCATTTTTATGAATATTTTCCAATTTACCCTAAAAACTAAACGTCCAGGAAAAAAATGAATAGCAGGAGGCGATAGGGCAGACATTTTTCTTCGGGAATGCGTAAAAAAAAGTTGCAACAAAAATTTTGTTTTCGGCTGAGAAATTAAAATAGTTCCGCAGGACATTTAGTTCCGTTAGCTCACAAGGCCCAAGACCCAATACAAATACTCTTTTCCCGCAGCTAGAAGAGGTCGCGTCCGGTCGTTACGGACGGAACAAAAAAAAGAGTAAATGTCGTCATTTGTCTGCAATGGCTCTTCGCATTTTCAATTGTTTATACCTTCAGCTTTGGACACACAAAATTGCAAAAGTGTAATAAATAGTATTCCAAGTTAAAAGTCTACATACCTTTCGGAACAGAACTTAAATAACATGCTAATTGTTAGAGGGGGTTAAAACGGTAATAAAAGATCGTTTGGAAAAATAAAAGCCGTAAACTATCCCAAAGAAGTGAAGATAACAATACATATACACAAATACCATTCTCACCTACCGATACGATAACAGTTGTCGAAAATGTCTAGGGCATAATACAAGCGTGTAAAAGTAATGTACGGAAAGTGCAACTTTGGGGCCTATTAATTAATTATTGCAGATTATTTTTTGGAATAATATTTACATTTTCTGTATATATGGACATTCTACTATTGATTTGCAATAAAATTTTATACATATGGACCATTACGATAGTTGACTTTTGTCCAGCTAAATCGGTCAAATGTCACACTGTGCGACTGTCCTGACTTCTCCCTCCTGACAGCTCGCGAAACGACCGTTAGCTAGTGAGCAGGGCCCTCTTAAGAATCTGAGCCATAGAGCACTTCTTAAGACAATTGCGAATATTTTCCATCACGGTTTCTGCGATAAGTACCCGTAATGTATATCGCTTAATCGTTGTATTCAATCGTTTTTAATAAAAGATAAAAAGGGCACGGTGAGTTCTAACTCTTTAAGGGACAGGCGGACCCACGAATAAAAATAAACCTCCGACATTTTAATACAAATTGGAAGGAGATTTTCTGCCGCATATCCCCATCCATACCTGGGCGAGGGATCAACTCCAATAAAGAAATGGATTATTAAAGATAGATATAAGGAGATGTTAAATACTCTAAAACACAGGAAGTAGTTCAGCTAATGACGGACTTTATTGCAGAAGAAGTATTAGCCGATATTCGATTGGAATTAGGATATCGATAAAAGACTGATACTCACAATCAGTAACATCTATTAAGCCTGATGTAACATTCACGTACGTCAACACAATGTACACTGTGAAAATCGTCCACGGAGCTGTCAAAGCTGGTACGGAAGCTACCTGTAGATCGATCTTGATTACAGGTCCCAGTGAAAGAAAGAGAGAGACTCGAAATAACGTGAAAATAGATAGGTACAGATAGATAGATAGATAGACAGATAGACGGAGAGAGAGAGAGAGAGAGAGAGAATGAATGGAGAAAGACATCAAGAAAGATGGTTCAAACCATCGGCAGAGTCCTCGAGTCAAATATGTAATTCCATGAACGTATATACGTTGGTTGTGAGCGATAAGACCGACTTCGAAACGTTTCTGGAATTTATTTATGAAAAATGTATAAACCCACAACGAACGCTCGACGATCGGGTGCCGATGCAATAATATGGCGTAAACCGTGGCGTAGTGGGAGACGAACGTAGTGGAAGAAAATAGAAGGAGGAAGTACGGGGTTGGAGAACAAGATGGGGCCAGACAGAGAGGTAGAAAAAGAGCCAGGGAGAAAAGAAGGAAGTGAGAGAAAGGGACAACGGTATGACCTACATTTGGCCTACGGGTCGCAGGGTAGACTGAGCTATTGATTCAGTTCACTCTTAAACACAGCCTCCGTTTCATTTCATTTTAACTCTTCCGCCTAGCCGCGATTACTGTTCCTTACCATTCTCTCTTAACTCGGTGTTCCTTACCATTCTCTTTTATTCCCTCTACCTTACCGTTCTGCCTTGGTCCATGCCGTTTTCTTCAATTTACTTAGCGAATCGTTTCATCGGCAATGGTCCCGTTCATCGTGCACTCTCCCCCTTTCCCGTACCTATGGAACTTTCAGCAGTGCCATTTTTTCATTTTTTTTTCTTTGGTAGAAATGGAAAGAGGAAAAGGTTATCGCTATAGCTCGTGCCATCGAACAATTGAGCCACTTAACCACTTTGCGATCAGTGTACTGCTAACCACCTGACGCGCTTGGAATTAAATAGGAAAAGTTCGCGAAAAGTAGGCTGAGGGCCGTCTATTCTCGCCGTTGTGCTGCAGTGCTGTGAAGATATTTGCTAATACGAATGTGTTTCTCTAGTTCTTCGTGTGTTACAAATATTGCGTTATCTTTTGTGCGGGAGGAAAAGCCTTGGGCTTATCGTGTTTTTCGTTGGCGATATTTGTACTCTTGAGAGAATTTTTTGCAGACGCACAGTAGAAACGTTTCGTGCGAATAACAATACTGCGGGTATTTACATTACATCACGGGTGGAAAGTGATATCATATTTAATGTTTAATTCCCCCGATGGTATGTAATAAAATTATGGAGACAGTTGTAATCAATAATAAAATAAATATTTAAAAATGATGTAATTTCTGTGTTTATGTTAGATCGTTTAATTATAACGCTACGGGTTGCAAATTATAACAGTTTAGCTGATTTGTAATTTCTTATGAAATAACTTATAGTAATCACAATCTGCAGTCCGATGTCGGGTTATATTCCAAGATGACTTTGTGCTGTAATTAATTTTGTTTTCAATTTAATTTCGATTTTTGAGATTGGCAATGATTTTTTATCTTTCCTTGAACATCCTTCGGTACTTATAGTGCTATTGTTGTTATTAGATATAAATGAATAACCCGTAACAGAGAATTCCCTGAAATTGATTGTACTTAACTGATACAAAATTGGAAAAATATTACGAACCACAAAGGTTTCCTTCTTTTATCATTTCTTTAAAAGTTAACATACTCAAATATGTATACTAAACAAATTTGTCATTAAACATAATTCTGTTTCAATAGAATATTGATAATAAAAAACAATTTCCACAACAAAATGTAGAAAGTATAGCTGTAGACAGAATATTCTATTTTACACCAATTGGAATTCGATATCCGCGGAATTTTCTAACATATTAAAAAGGAAGAATATGCGCTTCCGTATAAAGAAAATGCAATTTTTCGCACGTAAGTTTGCATGATATAGGAATGACAAATTCTTTCATGTAACCGGAGAGAAATCTAGGAAGCTTGCTCGTACGCTTTCCGGATTTATAATACTGATTCTCTGGAGAACACATATCTCTCAGCTCGGTTGAGAAGTTGTCACTCATGCCGACGTCTTGGAAGTCGTTCAAAACTATGATAGACGTTATAAAGGTAGTTATGTGAAAAGGGAAGAAAAATCAGGAAGCTAAGGTGTGATATCATTTTACATGAAAACGTAGTACTCCTTAACTTCCATCATTAATTTTCCTTATATTTATTTTATTTTTAAAGCAAATCAAATAAATAAATATTATGTAATTTAAATTGTAAGTATGATTATTTAATATTTAAAAATTCAATTTCTTAAACTGTGAAGTAACGGCGAATAGCTGAATCAGTTTGGCGTCCTACAAAATCACATTGAAATTTTCAATCGAACCTGTCAGTTTCCAAAAATTGCTTATTTCTCACCTGACGTACCGGTGTAAGAAAATTGGCACCATTCATTCTATAATGACACCCGTGATGCAAGTTCAAAGGAAAAAGGAAGTGGAACATAAGATAAATGGTTTTGCTGCTGTCTTTTCAGGCAGGAAAGTGGGGTCCAAGAATTTACGGGACAAAATTTCTATGGATAATGAAGGATGTTCCAGAAAGCGACACATGCAAGCTGCATCATGCTTATTGCATATTTTCAAGAATATTGATCCAAGAAAATTGCATCTCTTACTTGTATCTGCATGCTCGTATCAATCTCATTACGTTTACATATAATATATATAAAAACAAATTTATTGCTGTATGTTTATCATTAATTATATATTAAAAAGATTTCTTTAAAAAATTCTCGCAATTTTTATAAAAATACTCATTTGCATAAAAATGCTTTCACAAAAATGATTTGCCTACACACCATAATGATTAACACCTTAATTTAATGCGTTAATAAAAGCTTATAAAACATGTGAACGTCCTAACCGGTTGTACAACTTTATTTAAATCGATATGAAAATCATGAAACAGTTTCACTTATATATATATTATGTTTTAATACCAAAAACTAAGCAGCAAATTTTACTGAAATATTAGAGAACATTATTACTCTCTATTAAGCTGTGAATTTCAATACGTATAAAAAAATGCATTTAAATACATTTCAGAAAACTTATTGCATTATCGTTACTTTAATTATAAATTCTGTATGAAATAATGTGAATAATAAAAGTGTAAACCTTTATATAAAATTGGGGTAATGCGGGATCCGAATATCTCTGTTGCATCAGATACATTGCATGTGGAAAGAAGTGTGCATGTCCGTGTCGATCGGCGAATGTTTTGCGAGAGGCCTTCAGGACACTTTGTGCATAGGCGCCGTGTCGCTGAGACTCCTTTCCTTTTTTATTTAACCGTTTTAGTGCCAATGTGTTTTAAGAGTCCGTGTCGAATTGTGCCATGCAGCGCGATAAGCGCTACGTTCATCTATTTCCGAGACACAAACAAATAAACAACGCGACACAGTTCACCACAGTACGCGAACAGCGCGATCGCGCTGCGTGGCGCTAAAACGGTTAAAACGATAAAATATTTAGACGTATTATTCGTAATCACGCCGTGGTTTAACTTAGTATACATTTATCTATAATCTATAACTTATAATCCATAATCCATATTACTCTAATCAAAAATAAACTATATTCCAATAATAATAAATAATTATTTAAAATCAACTTTAATTCAACTTGAGGCACTGAAATCACTCCTTCAAAAGAAAGCAAAACTTTCGAAACTGTCGCAAAGAAGGTTTAATAATAAAAACACTTTTGTCACTATAAAACCGCTGATCTTTTTATTAACGTTAATGACGAGGAAGAAAACTTTTAATATTCGTACAAACTTTTGATTGATATTTCATGTTATCCTAACCCGTTTCGTCACAGAGAAAATTTTTCATTTTTCCCAAGCGTTGAGTTTTCCCCTTAAAATCGAATTATACATAGCAGGGCCAAAAGTAGATTTGTAATATTTATGAATTAAGCAATTTAGATACAAAGTTCCATAAATTTTCGAATTTAGAGATTCCCTAAGTTTCCTTATTAGTTACATACCATATTCTTTTAAGGTACCTAAGTAAACTAATTGTAAGAAAAACACGCATACACATAATACTATAAAGAAACAAAATGCAAAAAGATTGTATTTGTCTATAAGTTTTGTATATTCTAAAGGAAAGAAATATGTAATAGTACCGACAGATTGGCTAGACGCAAACAAACTGTCAAATAAAATACTCCTCTGTCCGAATTTAAAGGAATGAGCCTCTTAACGTCGTACGTGATAGCGCATATTCATCGTTAACAAGGGAAGAACTCTCTAAATATACCCCACTTTCTATCTTGTACCCTTGTTTTCCCGCTCTTTCGCACATTCCACCTTTATCTTCGACGTGCTCTTATCGAGAGCCGCTTCGAAGTTCGTCTTTCAAACTACGGCGAAGTGCGAAAAACCTCGAGGGAACCCTTCCGACTACGCTCCTTGAAATATTTCGCAATGAAACCTTTCCGCTCACGTAGGACGAACCCTTCATCCGAAAATATTGGAACTTGCCGGACCCATTGAGAGTCTCGGTATTACCGAGATTTGTCGCAATTTTGTCTATTAAAATTATTTGTATTCGCAAAGGACGGATACGTAACCTGGAAATTTTGATATTAATGAAACTCTGCGGGAATATGGAGGAGGTTGTGGCAAACGGAGAACAACCTTTTTTGTGCGAAATTTACTTTAACGGTTTGAAACCATCCCTCAAAGTTTGCCGAACGTTTTACTTTCTTGCAAAGTTTCATTAAAATTGCAATTCTCATCTCGGGAATCTTTCTTTATTACCAAAGCAATTTTGAGTTACTTTAATTTAACGTTAGAAAACTTCAAGAAGACAGTAAATATCTAATTTTTTAAAAATGTATTTTATGTTATACACGTATTTGTATTCTTTTACGACATTAAGAATAACGACATAGAATCGTTTTTCAACAATAAATAAAAATATTAGCAGAAATCATGTTATACAATTTATAACGATGAGGGCACGGCAATAAAATTACAACATTATACAACTCGAACCAAATCATTTGAATATTTTGATGTTGTAGTTGAGGTTTTTTTGTAAAACAAACTTTTTCCTCAAATCTAATTCTAATATAAGATTACAAACCCTTAAGCGCCTAAGTAATATTCTTATCATGTTACATAAACTGTGAATTGTTTGAAAACATGTAAATATTTTTGTATAAATTGTGATTTACTCTATAATATATGTGTTACATGCGGCCCTGAGTCTAATAAAAATTAGACTCTCTACTTCGAGCTCGGGGCCGGAAACTCACCATATGTATAGCCGGGCCCCTCGCTAGGGCCGAAAACCGCTCTGTTTGCCCAGAATAATTAGGACTACGAAAACTAGAACTCGAGAAAACGACGAAACACATATCTTATAGACACATTCCTATTGCATCCCGCAGGAAAATTCCAGAAATTGCATCGTGCCCCACCACTTTTTCTTACTATAAAAGACGGGTTACGAACTACCTCGGGGGATTAGTTCAGTAATAGACTGTCACGCTGCAGGGTCGTTATAACTACGCGGATAGATCTTCTTCGTTTGACCGAACTTAGTTTTCGTCGATACGTCGTTAACCGCATATAATACGCGCCAAGTCCGCGATATCTATTAGGCATTTTTGTACGATCTAATACGCCCGCATTCCTCAGTGCGTGAAAATCGGGAGCATTACAAGTAGGTGCGTGCGTCCAGAAACACAAGTCCACGTAACACCTTCGTAACCAAATACATTACACATTAACCTGTAATACTTGCCAACATAAAGAAAAATAGCTCGATCGTGTTCTTAGTCTTACCGCGTTTAAATTCTTTTCTACAATTACCTTCCAGAAATCGTCAGCCTGCGATCCCACAGCAATACGCTTTTACCGCTCGAAGTGTATTGCATAATTAGAAAGTTACGTCAGCCTAACTAACATTCCTGTGGCAACCCGTGTTAGCCATACACGGGATCGTCCACGACTAACAACTACTTCTAAAACCCAACGAACACCACAACGAACATTGCACCTTATTCTTTTACCTCGGCCACTCGCAACGCTCCTGGCCCTTGACACGTAACATATGAATAAAGTTATTATTATTATTATTATTATTATTGTTATTTTGATGTAATCCAAAAAGGAGAAAATCTTTAGAATTCAATAGAGTTACGAGTATAATTGTAGACACATGTATGTATGTTAATTGGTATTTATTAATACCGAGTACAAATTCGGCAATCGGTATAAAAATTTCATTTTGAATAAGGATGTTATAATTTCCATTTCGAAAGCTACAGTATTAAAATATAAAACTAAATGGTATTATAAAGGGAAATCCACTAGATTGCTACGATTTTAAAAAACGCTGCTACTTTCTACTGCGAAATAATCTTTTGCCTTGCAGGTAGCGAATTTTAAGGTATTTAATAAACTGGATAGGTTAAATTCTCAAGAAGAAATATTCTTCACATAATTTCGGCGTGCCGCACATTCATTTCCTTCATTGATACTGTCTTTATTTCAAATTTATTTCGTTTTAATATTTTTATTCACCATGTACATTAATATAACAATAGACTTGTGGTATTTTCTTTTAAATACTGTGAATCCAAAAATTTCGCTAACAAGTTACTTCGATTTTGAATAAATATGACAAATCATGTCAGAAATATAGTAAAAATTAAAAATTTTGATATTCAGGAAATGTTATATTATCTTAAATTTGTTCGCGGACTAAGGCAGAAGTGATGAGAAATGATTGCAAGAGGAATTTATAATCTGTCAAGAATGATTACTAAAAAATTGAGCTGTTATTACCACTTTTAACAAAACTATCTGACGAACAAGTGACAATATTTCAAGAAAAATAATTAAACATTTGAAAGCTTCCGAATATTTCTGCGTTTAACAAGGTAATCGCAGACGACAATACTTAATCTGCCACGGAGAACTATTAAAAAATGTAACGTTCCCAGGCATCGCCGCTTTTAAAAAAATTATATAATAGCGACGTGATATCAGTAAGAAACAAGCCACAGACACCGTAAGTGCATTATTTCCGTTACATTTGCCACTGCAGAAATTACGTGAAATAATCGTTTAATTTGATGAATACATTAAATTTAGTGGAACTAATTATAGTTTTCAATTTCATTGATAGTCACACACAATATCCGCTAATTGCTCCTAATTATCGCATCGCTCAACTTAGCGATAACACATCTATTCGTCAGTTAATGCGATTAAACGAGGAAACACAATGGCGTGCACGCATAATGGAGAAAGAAGTACAATATAAAACACGTACACACTTGACATTTGTCTTTTATCGGGTCATACCCTGCGAATTATACATTGTGCAGTTATATGATCCTCGGTGAAATGCCCTGATTTCTGTGAAATACATGAAAGGGATAAAACAAAAGTTCCAATTTCCAGTAAAACGTACAAATAATGCAGTTGTTTCTACGTTGTAGTTCATTATAAAGACTGTGCGTGCACGCCGGGTTAGTAGTCTAGGGATTATGGAACGGTGAGACATATGATAGCTATTAAAATATGTTATTTTTCTGCAAGAATGTGTGTACACTTGTAAAGAGCGGGTCTTTACTGCAATCAGTCCTGTAAATGTAGGTCAAGGCGTCTTCTTTGGAACAGCATAGAACAATGATTTTTAGAGACGATAGGGACAGTAAAAAGAAGGGAGTTCGATTCAATAGCGCTAAAAAGTGGAGAAGATCACTTATGTAACGGTACGACTTTGTCTTAAAAATATTACTAATGTCAGATATTTGTAATATTGGGAAAATTTGAATTTTTATAACATTTTATAAGAAAGTAAGGCATATTTGGTAAATAAAAAACAATTCACTTTAACGGTCTGAGATTATCATTCAAATGTCGCTCAATATTCATGATTTGTTTGTACTGTTTTATTTACTTTCGAAGATATATCAGACTAAATATCTCGATATAGTAGCAAAACATATATATCATAAAAATTATGCGATTTTATCTATATATCCGTTAAAAATAAAGCTATTTTAAGTTTACAAATTTTCTTGAAAGATAGTATCACAGATAAAGCTTCATTAAAAAGTATAATAAACATCTTCTGCTGTAGATGCTGAATAAAATGACAGAGCTTCAAAAGTTTATTTCGCTTGTTATAAGGTAAATGTCGTATGACGGAATATTTGTAAAAATATTTTTTCTATCGTTTCTGACTTATTAGCAGGAGTGAAAAATCTGAAAACTGGGCAAACTTTGAGAGGTGGTTATTATCGCCGAATTTGATTTACAATACGGTTGAGTTTTAGTTATATAAATACGTTTCATATTATTACAGGATCTCGTTAAAATTTGTGTTTAAAGCAGTAATTAACGAATATTACATTTATTAATTTAATTAAGTCATTAATGACGAATCCTTTATCGAAAAATACAATAGTTAATCGCATGATACTAATTGAATCGCGCGTAAAATAGGATTAATTCAGTTCTTTGCTTTGTAATCAGATTTGAAATTCATGAAGTCCACAGATGATTTATACAGTACGTCGAGTACGTCGAATATTCAAAAACGTTTTGGATCCAAGAAAGAATTTATTTTCAAACTTTATTTTTAGAGGGGTGTACCGCTTCACTACCATTAAATAAGTAATTAATTCTATATAAATCACACTGAATTACTGATATTATTTGCTAAGATCCAATAACGACGCCAAAATTCAAAATTTCCATCATGGCGAAAACAATCCCCCTCGCATTTAATATGTGAAATTTAATCAATTAAAACGAAACAGTAAATCCTATCGACAGCACCTTCCAAGCACAACTAACAAGGGAACATATCTAATGTCATATGTACAGGGTGTTCCAAACTTATGTGCTCCCACCTATCAGGCGTTGTTATACACCTTCTGAACGATGGACATATATGAAAGAACCGGGCTGCAAAATCCGGGAAAGGGTTAAAAATTAAGGTCAGACTTTTTTATCGACTTATCGCATTCGTCTCGTTGCGTAGGTAAAATGTCTGCAAGGAGTCATGGGTCAGAAATGAACCGAACAGGAATGAAACATACGAGTTATCCTTACTGGCTCGAATGTCATATCTATAGTTTAAAGCAGACGCATTTTATACTCCTTTTGATTGTTTCGGACGAGTGCATCCAACCAATAAGAGAATGTCTCAACTTTAAAAGATATTTTCACTGCTTTAATATGTACGATGGTCGATAAAAAAATACATGTCAAATATTGTGGGAACGGAATTTTTAGAATTAATAAATAGTTTTAACTTTAGAATTAGTTAGTGTGGAAGGATTGTGTGTAAACGTGAGTCGATGTTTAGAATACTTGATTTGGAAGAAGATGAAATTCTATGGTTAGCGTGGATATTTAGTCTGTGGATAAGGAGAAGTTAAGTGAGTGCAATAGTGGATGCATACTGTGATGAAGACGAAAAACGGACGATGAGAAAAAGTATCGATGGTGGATGAAAGCGTGATTTTTTGGAAAGCGAGTTAGTGAAGAATAAGCCATGAGTTAGGAATATATCATGAGTGGAGAACATACCGTGAGAAAGTGATAGAGTTTTTGAGAGTTAGCGGGTATTTCAAGTTATTTTTAATTAGAATTAGTTAATGTTTAGTGGGTTTTGTTATTTTATAGTCTTACGTATTTTTAATAAAGCTATATAATTTAAGGGAACTTGTTCATTTTCATTTAAAAGCGGAGTAACTTATATTCTTTGCGGGCTCATCCGGGATAAATTAGAATAGAACCCTATAATATATTTCCAAGACTACCCCTCTTGTCAGTGTCTTCAAAATCGGCTTGTACGGGTTCGATGTGTTCCTTTGTAAGAATATTACCAAAATCCACCCATTTTTCACCAAGCAGGCAGTTTCGATTTACGTATTTCGCACTGCCATCGACAACAATAACGCTTACATGCTATGCATTTTTTTGTTTGAAACTTCATGCCTCCTAAATTTGTTCCATTTACCATTGAATAACGAGCAAGTAATTTCTCACGCAGTTAAATAAAAACAAAACGTGCACGCGCATAGTTATGCACCAGCACACCGATCATGTATACAAAACGCGAGCGGAATACCGTTACATGTGATGCCCGAATGTAGTCGCCCGGGAGCGTTTCATTGTTTATAGAGAAATTCGCCATAAAAATTCGGGAAATACGTGAAGTTGCCGGTTAACGCGTGCAAATACGACGCAAAATCGCAAAACCTCGGTGTTACGACTGCACGCCGGTAAACAAGCGACGTCGTCGTCGTCTCGGTTCACAGATTTGAGCAGAGCTGTGGAAAAGAAAGGGAGGAGGGTAGAAAAGAGGAGAAACCGAATCCAGGGTGCACAGAGTATTCTTCTCTCGGCTTGGAAATCGGCCAACTTCCAGCCGGGCTAGATAGGTGAGGTAGCCGGGTATCGTCGTTTTTCCAAAGGCAATTGAATTTTTATATCTGCCAGAGCGAGAAGCGGACGGTAAAAAATGTCGAATGATTCTCAAACTCGCACGAGATGAAAGACCGTAAGACGCCATAGAAGCGCCATATGTCTTGTATTCCTGACGTTTATGGTTAGGATTTTTCGTTCTTTTTCCTGCATTAGTTTTACTTAATCCTGGAAAAATTACGATTGTAATTTGTGGTTAGTTCGTTATAAGGTATCGAAGACATTTTGTAATGAGATAAACTTAATTACAGAGAGGAGAAACGGAGAAATACCTAAGTGCGTTAAAATACTCGGTTTACTGTCCTAGCAATGTAAAATTGGCTCAAGCATTGAGCGTATTTTTGAGAGAAACTTGCCTTCTGTTTGTCGGTTATAATGTTTTTTTGCAATTTATTTTTCTGCTTTACTCCGCGATACGTCCTGCACCGCAACAAATCAACAATTACCGTGTGAAGCATCATTTATCAAAACGTTTCCGTGATGTGTAAATATTAGCGAAAAATTTTTCTACCGTAATGTTCAACAAGTGAATCGCAACGGGATTTTCCGACAATGTTTCCTATATCATTCAGATCGCATTTATATTCTTCCGTCGTTTTTGTTTTTTTCCTCTTGTTATCCTATGTAAAAATTATGCTGTTACAGCGAATAATTGTTTTTTAATGGATAACAAATTATGAGTTCAATAACCGTTGAGTAAAAAAAGAACGAAAATCCTTCGAAAATATACGGCGAAGGATGAAACAAGCCTTCAAGCGAGGGAAAATTCAATTAAGATTTAATGATTCGCTTGATCGTATGCTGTTTATCGAGATAGCAGATTCTTCCTAGGAATAGATAGTATCGGTTCCATCCTCCTCCATAAAGATGTTCCATATAAATATCACTTGCCCCGACGGTCTTGGGCGAAAAAGCATCAGAAAAAGGAAATCCCGCCTCTTCCGTTCTACGTCATACAAGAATAATCGATATTCAAGGCAAAATCTTTCGATATTGGTATTCGAAAGAGCAGTGATAAGTAACATTCCAATCATGAATGTAATTTAAATTAATTCATTGACATAATGCATCGGGAAATTAATCATTTCGACGTCGCGATTACTTGCTTTGCAAAACTTAGCTACAGTAATAATACTGGAAATACAATTCCAAATATTTTCTGTCTCATCGCTACATTACATATTCAAGTGGAAAATATTGAATTAAAAATTTGTTTTCTTATAATAACTGCCAATTTTAGCAATATGTAACAAGTAATAAGTAATTTTATATAATATAGTGTCATTACAAGCAGTTTTCATTTATTTGACTAAACAGAATACTTCACACGCATGTTTCTTTGTTATTGGTTTACTGTTAATTTATGATAGCTTACAATAAATGTAGGTAATACAAGAGAATTCATTCTAACCTTCGAATATAATGTGCAATGATATGTGCATACACATTGAGTGCAACACGTTGAAGATTACGCAACGGGAGATTTTAATCGTCATTATCTTCACGAAAGATTCATTGCCAGGAAATATATTTTATACGAGTTCAATTAGCCGCCAAGGTCGTTAGAAATAATATCTTGGAACCCTATTTGCAACTTCAATATTGGCAGTGTTTGGTTACATTTTATAACAAATTTTTGTCATAAGAGAAAATGATCTACAAAAGACAGGAAGTAAAGCGCGGGTGAAGATTTCGTGCCCTGTCACTCGTACGACAAAAAATATAACGTGGTTGTTCATCATTCAATACAGGAAAACTTAAAAACAATTTATAAAAAAAACGTGCATCAATAACTGAGTCGATAACTTTCGTCGTGCAATTACTGAATGAGTTTATGTTCTCTCTTACCTATATACACATATTGATTTTACTATCTCATCCAGTTGTATCAACATTGTAATTTCAGCTAAAGTGGTTAATCAAGCGTGCCTCCCATATTTGCGAATACCAAGATTGAATCGTCAATACATACTCCGTTTATTTATGTTTATATATATATTCACCACTATTTAAGATTTCAACAACCGAAATATAAATCTTGTTTTTATCGGATAGTCGAAACATGTTACGCATATGTTGACACTAAAAATTCGATATTGGTTTTATTTATTTTATATCGAGAAAAAATTGTCACGATGAATTTATGATAAAAACGAATTTGTGGAATTAGAGAAATTTTTAGTACGATAATGTTACTGTTAGGGATTTCAAATTGAAACGGCTCCAAAAAGCTTGTGCGTATTGTGTCTGTGGCGCTAGTGATGTACTCGACTTCCTCCAGGTCTTCTCTCTTCCGTTTTCTCATCGAAATAAAGTTAATTTCTAGTGGTCTAATATCCGACGTTAAAGACAGACTGGGAAGTGCAGCAGTGTTTTGTATCATCTAAATATTCATAAGTCTACCTGTACTTATTACTATCATGTGATAATGAAGTGACAATCGTTAAGAAGACAGGGAATTTTGTAAGAGAAGAAATATATAGTCATCTTCATCTAATATCTTTCTACTACGTTCGAATATCTTCAAGATGGTCGGTTACCACAAATAGCTGACCTAAAATGGACTTCCTATTGTTTACGATATACGCCTCCATTACTCATCAAAAACACAAGGTAAAGAACACGATATTTACGCTCTGGAACACGAGAGAGAAAAGATTGATACATTCAATTACGTCTCTCAAAGAATATATCTGGAATTAGAGTGAGTATAATGGTATATTCATTCATTAAAAGAAGCTTTCCAAACTACACTTTTGTATATTATAAATACTTCTAAATTTTCCTTTCTCACTTATAACAAAAAATGTGATACTTGTCTATTCATATAGATAAATAGTCAAGCTTTTCCGAGAACTCACAATGACAGGTATCATCCACCAATACTTCTGCAACGTTCAGAAAACTTTTTAAAATAAGTAACTGCATTTAAGCTTTCACTGTTTTCAGCATAAAGGAAACGAATCGCTAGTCATTTTTAGTAAGTTTATTAAGGGTAGTAGTACGAAATTTTACGTACAAAAGCGAAGCCAGAATAAATCAAAAAGTTATCGTTTTTTACGATCGAGTGTGAGAATCTAATCAAAGAAGTTACCCACGAATTAAACGCATACTCTTGTGGTATCGGGAATCGAGGTATAGCCTCCTCGCGACCGCCTAGGCTGTTTAGTTTAGGCGGCTGTTTATAAGATACGTGCTGCGGGGCCCTACGATGTCTATGTTTAAGAAACGCATGTGTGTACGTATGAATGAGTGCATGGATGTATAAGTACGAACGAATGATTAAGCGAAGCGAATGCCTTTTAGTTCTTCATAAGCGGCCAAACGATTCAAGTTCATAATTATATTCATTTTGTATCAGCATTTAGTATATAGTTTTAGATTATAAACTTAGTTTTACCTTAATATACCATCTAATATAACCCAATTCACACTCTTACTATATACGCATAGTTCATATTCATTATCAGTATATTCTTTTCAGTGTTCATCTTTCGTTGTCGGCAGATATCATCAAGAAACGTGGGACAGAAAGGTCTCATTGACCATCACCGACTTGCAAGAACAATTAGATTATAAATCGTCCTGTAAAATTCTGATTCAGTCAATCAAGCGGCCTAGGATTTTTCGAACGCACCTGGTGGTATTTCCTGCGCCAAGTCGATAAAGAGGGTGAAAGTGTCACCTCAACAAGGCCCATTGAGATTAAGGGTCCGAAAAGTGGTCACACCCATCGGACAAGAATGCAATCAGTAGATGTTGTCGCACCCTCCAAAGTTCCGAAATGGGGAATCAACGAGCGGAGATGTCCGATCTTCTATTTTGTATTTAACTATATGTAGTTCTTTAGAATGTTATGGTTTCTATTTATATCGAATAAACGTTATGCAAAAACAGAACGGAAGTATATTGCACTCGCGAGAGAAGGTAGTTTATTAATTTCAATTCGGATATACATGCAAGTGGAACGCCAATCGTGTACAACGTTTGTGCAAACGCAGTAATGGGGATACCGGGACAAAAAGCGAAGTGCAACTAACTCGTTCAATATGTACTCAATCTTCAAAGGTCGGTTAAACTGCGACAAGGCCACGTCAAAGGATAATAAAAACAGTTTCTACGCTGACCTTGTGCCGTGAAAACAGTGTCACTTATTGTTAATAGCTTACAAAATGTTTCAGAATAATTTACCTTTGAGTGATCGGGTAGTCAGTAGCATTGAAAAGTCAGAATATTTTCATAATTAATGGCGGCTGATTGTAATATCCTAATGTAATGTAATAATTCAGCTGTAGCAGTCGTAGAAACATAGCAGTTGCAAAACTGGCAGATTCTAATACGTTATTCATAAAAAAAATTCAGTACGTAGGGTTCGTGAAAAACTTATTGTTAATATCATTAAGAACACGGGTATTACGCATGCAAAAGGATTACACACTTTGCATTACCAGGACAACATTTCTCGTCCAAGGATTTACTTCATATTAAAATTCTGCCAAATAACATACAACGAAAATGTAATATACGGTATATGAATTAGATCAACATGAAGACTACCCGTTTTCCATCTAATAGTTTAGAGTTAATAGTTCAGATCTAGATATATTATTTATCCGGGCAACGACATGTATATTTAAATACTTATTTTGAAGTGTATTACTATATTAATAAATTTAATTATGCCATACCTCGTTGAAGGTCTTCCAACTTTATAATTTTAAAAACCGTCGAAAGTTGCGCATTGCATACACAGTTGTTAAATATGCGAATCTAAATACCTTTGTAATAAATTCTCACGTAAAAGCGTCTACATGATGCAGCAAACAATTTAACAGTTTCGTAGGTCTGTACGAACTGCAAGAGCCTCTGTATCATATCTTTATTATTGCGCGTACTCGTTGTAAAATGTCCTCTGAGTTTACGACTATGCTCAAACTTTAAAGTAAATAAATCAGAAAATTGCTAACACACGAGCACTAACAGTTTAACTCATCCTGCAGTTAAGTACCACCTGCTCTGGTTGATGATAGCCCGAATGTTACGCTTGGATTCCACCGATTTTATCAGCAAATGAACCGTATCTTGCTGGAAATGTCGAATCGATTCTCATGGTTAATACCCAATTACAGTCGTCGTTCCTCGATATTACTATTTATGAGAGAAACTAGTATTAAATTTTCGGGATATAGAGCAGTCTACACAATAGCTTAATATAGCTGATTCTTTCTACGGAAAAATAACATTGCGTCAAAAGATTTCGTTAAATCTTTATTCGCTATTTCTCTACGTCCTGATAGACTATTCATTGTTTTAATTTTTCAGATTTCTTTGTTATTATATAACAAATGGTACATACGCCTAAATTTATTAAACAGAACGAGTCGAAATTTCCTCATCATTTTCTAGATGATTTATTATTATAGCTTTACATATTGCAGTTACTACTATTATATGCCAAACGGCATTTCTTCGTAAACTTTCTAAATAAATAAATTTATTCAATTGACGATCATTAGCGATATTAACCATTAAAATCTGCTTCAGGGAAACCAAATACAAGATTCTCCTGAAGAAGTCACCTCTTACAATAATTTAAAAATAATGATCGCAACAAAAGGCGTTACTATAGAACACAAGCAAACCTCCTGTAAACTTATGTCGATCTCACAAAAGCAGTCCTCGTCGTAGTGATAAAAACTTTCCATCGTCTCCTTGATTCTCAGTGCTTCTGAACGATGCACTGGAACTGTATTGTCGTTTCGAGGGGCTTTTCAGTTAGACCGCGTATAATTTGAGAATACAATTTACTAAGGCTCAATATTACCTGTAACTCTAAGCACGAGTCTTTCAATTCTCGTAACTGAAACGGAAATACGACGGAATGTACGGATCGAGAAGAGGAAAAAACAAGACAGAAATTGTATCTCGTCGACAGGGCCGATCTGATATCTCAGAACCCCTTTGAGAATATCGACGAATCGCTGGTATGTGTCGGCTCTGTGAAGCGCAAACTTTGGCTCGTCGCAACAAGGAATTGTGCCGAAACATGGATTGAGAATTCGTGCACGATGTGTGTCGCACAAACGAACAGCCATCGCGTTTCACCTTCGCGTGGGGGCTTCTCACCAGGGGAGAAATACGCACGAAGTTTTTAATCGGGTAACGAGTTCGGAGGTATGGAATGGAGGTGAGATTGGAGAAGGAGGCAGTATGGTTGACGATGGTTTGAACGGTCCACCCAACGAATTCAATCATTAGGAGACATCCACAGCATCGATGCAACTGAAGTGGAGGCGCGTGTAGGGGCAACGACGGATACAAATTGGCCTGTTCCATATTGGGAATTGAAACCCCTCCAGCGTAACGAAGCCAATTTCAAGGGAGAGAAAGCGCACAAGAGACAGAGGGTCGAAGAACCGAATGGCAAAGGAGGCGCAGAATTATCCGAGGGAAAGAGAGAGAGGAAGGTAGAGGTGAAAGAGAACGAAGGTCGTATGTGATCTCTCCTTACCCGTCATCCTTTTGGCTTCGCTTGTAGGAGGACAATACGCAAACGAAACAGTTTCGCAAAATTTCGGAAGCCGGCTTCGCGGACCACCAAGGAAACTGGGCTAATCTCATTCACGATTCGTCCGGCATTTATGGAGACTCTCCGGCCTCGTAAACTATGCCATCCGAGCTATTCATTAGCGCCCTGTCGGTTCTCCTCGTCGAATTTACTTTCAGCTCTCAGGCTTTGGCTCGCTGGCTCGCTCGCTTGCTTGCTTGCTTGCTTGCTCGCTGGCTTTTGCTCAGTCGAAGGAACACTTTGTTGTACGGACTCTTAGAATTGCTGATTAATTGTCCACGTCATCTGAGAAACTTTCGAAAGTAGCGCAGCTGGAAGACACTGCCGTATCGGAGAGATGCGCGCTCGTAAATGGCTTTCCAGGGAAGTCATTAGTTTTACTGGATTAGTAATACCATTTAAGTTATTGATCCTCGAACCATTTGTATCGCTATTCTCGCCATCCTTTGGACTGGCTTCTTCTCTGTGGCTGTATTTGATTTCATTGTATCGACAGATTTTCGACAATGTATTAGGACCTTGAATAAGTTCTCGCTGTTTCTTTTACAAAATAAAAGCTTTATTTAAATTATAAGGAACAAAAACATTTCATTCAAAATATTGCCCATCACTAGCGACCACTTTCTCCCATCTTTCTGGCAGTATATGAATTCCGCGTCGGAAAAACGACATGTCTTTTGAGGCTATCCAAGAATCGGTCCATTTTTTAGCTTCTTCATAAGAATGAAAGCGCTGGTCAGCTAGACCATGTGCCATCGAACGGAATAGGTGAAAATCAGAAGGGGCTATGTCAGGTGAATACGGCGGGTGGGGTAGAACTTCCCATTGAAGCGTTTCCAGGTAGGTTTTCACTGGTTTTGCAACATGAGGCCGAGCGTTGTCATGTAGCAAAATCACTTTGTCGTGTCTCTGCTCGCATAGCGGCCGTTTTTCTTTTAAGGCTCGACTTAAACGCATCAATTGAAGTCGATAGCGATCCCCCGTGATAGTCTCATTCGGTTTGAGCAGCTCATAATAAATTACACCCTGCTGATCCCACCAAATACAGAGAAGAAGCTTCGAACCATGGATATTTGGTTTTGCAGACGATGTTGATGCATGGCCGGACTTACCCCACGATTTTCTACGTTTTGGATTATCGTAGTGTATCCACTTTTCATCGCCAGTCACGATGCGGTGCAAAAAACCTTTTCTTTTCTGCCGTTGAAACAGTAGTTCACACGTGAGAAAACGCCGTTCGACGTCTCTCGGCTTCAATTCATACGGTACCCAATGTCCTTGCTTCTGGATCATTCCTAAAACTTTTAAACGTTTTGAAACAGTTGACTCATCTACTTGTAATGTTTTTCCAAGTTCTCCTAGCGTCTGACATCGGTCTTGATCGAGTAATTCCTCCAACTTTTCGTCTTCAAATTTTTTCGGCGCGCCAGAACGTTCTTTATCCTCAAGTTCAAAGTCATTATTTTTGAAGCGTCGAAACCAGTCTCTGCATGTCGTATCCGACAAAGCATTGTCACCATAAGTCACAACAAGAATTCTATGTGCTTCAGCTGCAGATTTCTTTTGAATAAAGTAGTGCAATAAAATTCCCCGCAAATACACTTTATTTGGCACAAAAGTAGCCATTTTCAGAACTAAGAAAAAATTACTTTGTTTACACTAAAGTGAACTACCATACACTGAAATTTAAGGTTAGATACCCTACTGCGTTGCAGGTGTGTTACCATTCGAAATTCCACGAACGGGGTACTGCTATTGTCATCTTTGAAAAAACAGCGAGAACTTATTCAAGGTCCTAATACAATTCTTATTTCTATTGGAATTTACGTACATATTTTTACATACAATAATGAGTAGTTGATGGAAAGCAATTCATACAATGAACTGCACTTCTAATTAAAAGTAAGAGATGTTTAATATACCCAGTTCTACATCGGTACTTGGTTACTTGATTTCTCTCTGTAAAATCCTTGGTGCTTATGTTGTATCCCGTGAGGAGTTTTACAACAGTTTTATTTAACGAAGAATTACTTTCGCGTTTGGAGTTTTTACAAGTAAGGATAACGTCGTCGCAAGGTACCGACTGTCAGCGATTCAAGACAATTGATTATGAATTCTCAAGATTTGGAAATGACCCGAGGTTTTAAGGGCTCCGAAACAGCGTGGTGGGAGGTTCGGATAACCCCCACTTCTCGTGATTAGGATTCCAAAGAGCTGCCGCTTTCCCTGTGACTCTTGTTAAGACTAAAGGTCCTTAAAATATGTTTCACAGGAAAAGCGATAACATGTAAATAAGACTTCCTGTTTGGATCCTGAATCACGTTTGAAGATATTTCGCGTTCTATCTTATGGAATTAAGTCGGTATCTAACAATATGTTTTGTAGGGAAAGCGATAACAATTAAATAAGATTTCCGTTTGGTTCCTACATCACGTTTGACAATATTTGGCGTTCTATCTTATAGAATTAGGTCGGTATCCAACAGTGCGGATGATTTGTATATAAGCGAGAGTGGATGTCTAGAGTGCGTGATTTGGACGACGACGAATGCTAGGGCTATCGAGAATGTTAGCCTATGGATGAGGAGAAAATGAGTGAGTGCAACAGAGAATGCATGTTTTGAGAAACACGAAGAGTGCACGATGGGAGAAAGAGTATCGAGAGTGGATGCGAGTGTGAATTTTGGAGCAGTGGCAGTTGAGTTGAGCATCTAGAGTGGAGTACAAGGCGTGAGTGGAGAGAGATTTGTATTTAAAGGTATCGTAGAGTTATTAAGACTTTTGTTATTTTTTAGTTATATATATATATATTCTTCGGGATCAGTAAGAAAGCACTTGAGAGGTAATTTTGCTCTGATTCGCCCGACGGATAGGGACATCCCTCTCCCTCACGCATTTTCGATTTTGACGCGCTATTAACAAGAGAGACTCGCACATTCGTTGCGTCGCGACGCGTCGTCATGTGAACGACGAAAGGAGTGGTTTATTTTCGGTTGTCATTCGTCGATCTCAGGTTTCCACGACCGGCATGGCGGGGATAGGCGGTGCGAGAGCAATCTCCCCTTCCGTCTCAGCTGCCTTTTTTACGTTTCCACACATTATATATGTATTTGAATTTTTTTTTTTAATTTATATATTGATATATATACATGTGTGTGTGTGTGTGTGTGTGTGTATTATATGTGGGAAACTGGCGGTGAAACTAAATAAGTTTGTTTCGCTGAATAAGATGTTTCTTTATTCTTGTTGCGCGTGCAACGTGTTCGCGGGAGTGTACAGTTCGACTGTCCCTCAAAAATAGTTTCCTTGTCCTTTTAAAGGATTCATCGCTTCTTCGTCCCGACTAATCCCGTAACAGATTTCATTTGCTGTTTTCCCGGGATCGGTCGGGCTGCAAGGGCCCCGTCGTCGCGATGACGGCTCGCGATGATGTCCAGGCTCAAGGGCCTCTTGGCGGAAACATAAATATGTGGCGACGCGCTTTCGATGCGACGCACAGTGGTTCATTTGGCCGAAAACCTGGCCAAAAAGCCAAAAATTTGTTTCGCGATTTTCAAAATTTAGCAATTGCGTTTGATTTGTAACATATCAGAGCATCGGTTTCCATTAATAAAAGTTTTTATTGAACAATGCTCTTAGAGATATGCAATGTCAAAGTTGGCACTTGAATAATGTAACGTAATCACGTCGAAATTCAGAATACGTTTTCAATGTGAAATAATAGTACAACCAACTTTGTAAGTATTTGTAGCTATTCGTCATACTTTTAAATTATAAGTACCTTGGTTTCATTTTTTTATTTAATATTTTACAACTGCTACGGCACAGATTACAAAACCCATACATTTTTTTCCTTTTGCAGAGGAAATAGTTGTGAAGTACGCAAAAGTACAACGCGATTTTTTTTTTAAATTAAACTTTGAAGCTTCCCGAAGAAGTCCCCGTTGTAAAATTTTGCGACTTTTTGCGATTCTATGAGATATTCTTATTTGTTTGTCGCACGCGCCATGCTCGGGGAAATACGTTTACGACATACGGCCAGGCTATCGTGCCTTGGACAAACGAATAATGCTAATCCCTCACTAAGGTTACCCTTGTAATTAACGAAACGCTATATTTATTTCGTTCGGGTTAAAAATCAAAATAATTTTAAGCAAGCTGGTGGCCTTTTGTTCCAAAGCAACAATAGGTAGCCGCGATCACCTCGACCGCTTACCGTCATAAACCGAAAGATGTTTGACGTTTCGGCTGAAAATCTGGCTAGTTGCAGGTATGAGGGCTATATTTGTTTCTCGCAAAGTTGATTTTTTCTCCTTCCACCGTAATTTTAAATACTGGAATGAAAAATAGGAGGTGGAAGCACCGTAAAGTATTTATACCGTGCTACGTTTTCTGACACGGTAGATATCACTTGTACTTTGTGAAAGAAAAATATATTTAATTTAAAAATAATAAGTCAGTTAACTATAATACGTTCGTTATAAGGTAATTGTTATGATTCTCTGTAATATTAAAAGCTTACAAGATGAATATAATTCACTGTGATCAATAAATGTATCATAATATCTAAATAAATTCTTAATTTTTTAATTATGTTTGTTCGCCAATTTGTTTTTGGAAATTCTGAGTTCAGATTCTTAATTAGCGACCGGAGAAACATAAGAATACTAATTTTCGTGCCGATCCGACAATTTTTCAATACTCGCATCCACCATATTGAAGCCGCCATTTTGTTTTTGGAATTTCTGAGTTCAGATTATTAATTAGCGACCGGAGAAACATAAGAATACTAATTTTCGTGCCGATCCGACAATTTTTCAATGCTCGCATCCGCCATTTTGTTTTTGGAAATTCTGAGTTCAGATTCTTAATCAGCGACCCAAATAATACTAATACGCCAATTTTCAGCTAAATTGAAAAACTCCTTGGGGTTTTGGCCAGGTTTTCGGCCAAATGAACCACTGTGCGACGTGCTCGTTGCACGTCGCCGCCGCATTATATTATACATTGAATATATATATATATATTCAATAAAGTTAATCATTTGTTTTTAATTACACACGTTCAGTTAAGTTTCTAGGCTGCGATATATTAGTTAATTTTAAGGCAACCTATACGGCTTCTTCTAAGACGGGTACCGACATTAAATGGGGGCTGGTCCGAGATTAACTTAGAGTATGACGTTACAATTGTAAAGAGCATTTCCCTACATTTATTTTCTTTATATGTATCTCAATCGTTGTTTATCTGTAGCTGTCTATGAGAACTTTGTTGAATGCAAAATTATTAGAAAACATGCAAAAAGTAGATATCAGTGTTGTTCTAGAAGTATTTCTTATAAAATGATGAAATACATCGACAGAGTCATTCTTTACTTTAAAATTGCCATGGCCAATTTTAAAAACAAGGGCTAACGAATCGGATTTTAATTCACATTTATTCCCCTTCTTTCGTACACATAAAACGTTGCACATTTGAAATTGCTACAGTGAAAGCACGTTTCATTCGCAGAATTTGGTCGACCCAAGTATTTCGAACGTTCGCGTAATTTTTGTCGAGTATCCCGACGAAAAACCAGGTTACATCTTTCTTCCTCGAGTACCAGAGTTACACTTGCAGCTTTATTATGAAAAAATACGATCGCGTGCAGAAGATTATAAAATATAGCGCGCCGCAAAGCATGACGTATGATTGTTGTTTTACGATAAATAAGAATTAATCTTCTCGATAAAAACCTATTTAACGCAGAGAAGGTACAAATAAGCTGTGGTAATAACCGTATTCGTGATACACGTGACATTCTACGTTTGGTCAATATCGTCTTCCATACATTATGCGCCCTTTTATCGTATATAAACAATACTAATGGCCAAACGTACGTGCAATCAGGTCTATATGTATTTTTCGTTAGAACGGCGCGAATTTCGGTCGCTTCAGATGTTTGTGCAATACTAGCTATACGTGAAAATTAGGTTACGTTCACTGTCGATGCATCCTCCGCATATCTGATTGCATACATTATAAAGCGCAATGTTAGCAACAATTTACCGCTGTTTAACTGACATATTCTGGTATTGCCTTAACAGTTATCCACATTTGTATTAATTCAAAATAAAAACTCGAATATGATTCTATAGATTTGTTGTGTGTGGAGATTTCTAATTCCAATGTTAGGAAACTAACTTTCGTTTGACGAAATTTCTAAAAATTGAAAAGTCTTTTAATAGTCTGTGAAATGAAAGTATTATTAAACCATTACAATTTTTATATTGTTCTTAACTTAAACTTCACGCGACTAAAAACGGAAGAAAATATGTTTGCAAGTGAAAGAAGATTTTCCTCCTGTTTCTGAGTGAATATCTTTCAAAATATTTCTTATTTCACTCATACTCCTTCCCGTTTTTCTGGTAATACCAACGAGAAAGAATGAGGAAGCTTCTCACTCTTCTCAATACATTGTTGAACCAAGTTAAATTGTTACGGTTTTGTAATGTAAATGAACTGTTATAAAGTTCTTGACATTTTTACATAACAGACGTTTTCGTGAAGATCGTTTTATATTTTTCTACGACAGCTGGTAAAATTTCCGTCACTCCGTATGTATTTCTCAAGACTGGATTATCACATTTTTGGTGAAGTGCTCGATATTAATTGATGCTTTGCATAAATCAATATTCTTATTTTGTACGAACATATTTAACAGAACGATTTTCGTGAAACTTACAGTACCTGTCGCTAATTGTATGCGACTTATTACACAAATAATATAAAACAGTCTTTAATGTTTCTTTACATCAAACACTTCTGGCTCTAGCGACGTACAATTTTTTAATATAGCTCAATGACGTCAGTGTTCAATATTGCTTGGATGATACAAACAAAATCATGTTAGACATTTTTGCACAATTGCGTTTGACTGTCGCAGAAATTCAAGCAGCTCCAAATTTAGTCGAATTTCTGTCACACACCGTTTCCAATACCACATCCAAATTATAGAACTGCTATAATTTGCTAAAAACTATAGGCTATGGCACCTTAAAAATTTTAATTAAACTTCAAATTTACTATCCTATTACGAAGTTTTTTACATCACGCTTAATATGACCTACAACTTTTTTGTAATATAACCCTGCCTTCTGTAAAAGAAATTGTAGATCCCTCGAAATGCAATTTAAAAAATAGCAGTAGATAGGAAAAATATGAACAACGCAATATACAGTGACTACCGACGTAAACAGTGTACAACTACAAAATTGTTTGGTAAACTTATTAGATATAGCAAGGCTTGGAATTAACTGCTCGCCGCACGTGTCCTTGTAGGAGCGCCGCCTACCTTCACCGACCCCACGTATTTGGTAAAGCTCGCAAAAACAGCGAAGTCTAGCGGTATGAGAAATGGGGTAAGGGGGGAGTGACAACCGAAAGCAAAACCCTCCTTACGTCGTTGAAAGGACGACGCACAGTGGTCGATCTAGCTGTTCAGGCACCTCGCACAGTTTTCGATCTCTTTGAAATCCTCGCCAAAAGCGCAAAACACGTCCGATTTAGCTAAAAATTAGTATTTTTATGTTTTTTGATTCGCTGATTACGAATGTGAACTCAAAATTTCCAAAAACAAAATGGCGGATTCAAAAGTCAGGCAGAGTGTCATAAGGCGGAGCAAATTTACAGGAGCTTTTCCCTTTTACAAAATTATTGGCTTATGCAAAATGATTGATTAGGAAAACCACCTTCCACATTTTGTTATTTTTGCCAAGAAGAAGAATAATTAGAAAAAACCGTTTTTATCTGACTCATTCGGTGGTCAACATTTTCGGCTTCCTCGCCGCCCGCGGTTTATGGCATGTGCGACCTGCTGGTTGACTTGTTAGAGCCATTAAGTTGTAAAACCCACATTTAAGAAACTATCGACTTGTAATTGCCGATGAGGGTTTCTATTTAACTCTCGGTTTTTACAAGTTGGCTTAGCGAATTCCAAGAAGTTGTGAACCGCATGGCGTTGCACTAAAACCGCTCTGATTTTTTTTTCGAATCCATTTAAAACGATGTTGTTTGAACTACAGGTAGACAGAAATTTCGAATACTCATTTACAACACAAGATTAACTATTTAACTGTTCTAATTTAGCCAATTCATAGAAAGATTTCCTTAAAACCGCTGACAGCCTCTAGCGGCGGGCAGCCGCTGGAGTAAGCGCGACTCTTTAAACAATAAAAAATCAAATTTGTGGGACGAGTTGGGAAGGTTTCTTTGCAGGATCATATAGCAGAGAGCTTACAGAAAGTGGCCTTATAGGTCAAATCACAAGAAAATACAAAACCTAAAAGATGCTGACTGTCAATGATAGAAAACTTTGATGATTTTTTCTCATTTATTGAACGTTAATTTTTTAATAAACTACAAACGCTAATTTTATATTCAGTATGTGCATTTTGCTTGTTGAAGAATGCTCTTTAATTTAAAAAAAAAATCATTAGAAAATATAAAATAGATTCGTCAGAAGGTCACGAAGAAGACAACATGTTTTTTCGATAGAAATTGGTCTCGAGAAAAAGTTCCAACTTTAAGCGTTTGTTGTAACTATAAGTTTTGTCGGATTTCATTAATTTTGCCATTTCTATAATCCACGGACATTTAGGAATCGATATAAAAAAAAAAGCGATTCGAGAAAATCGACTTTTTGGCAAAACCGCGGCTAATCTCTCATTCTGCACCACTGTGCGACGCAACGAATGTGCCGCTCTTCCGGCAATAACGCGTTAGAATCGAAAATGACATAAGAATGAGGGATATCTTTATGCGTGAGTCGAATCAGAACAAACCACAGGCCAGAGGACTTCTCTACTTTTGCGAGGTATATATCACACATATATAGCGCATCATGGTGCACGGTAGTATACAGGGGTAAGGGGAGAGTGTCGCTCGCACCGCTTATTCCCACCATGACGTCCCTGGAAACCTGAAGCTCAGCCCATAACAACCGAAAACACCACACTTACTTCGTTGTTCACATAACGACATAACGAATGTGCGGCTTTTTCGACTAGTCGCACATTAGAATCGAAAATGCCGTGCAAACGAGAGATGTCTCTATCCGTCAGGTAGATCAGAACAAAACACTTGCCAGAGGCTAACATGTACTTTGCCACCTTTATCGCAGTTCCCCTCATGCTCTATGGGTGTCTAGAGCATGAGGGGATCTGCGGTACCAAACCAACTCCTACAGGGACACGTGCGACGAACAGTTAATTCCAAGCCGTGGCATACAGAATTATCAGTATTATTCGATGTGTCTTGCCCCACATAAAAAATAGTCTATGCGACAATTGGCAAGTTCTTCACCCATAATCTTCTAAATTTTTACATATACTTTGAAGAGTAAAATTTCATGAAATTATTTCCCATATTTCCTCTGGTTCAAGAGTAATCACTTTCAAAACAAATATAATGTACCGTCGTTTTTGAAAGCTTTATGTAAGCCTGTGTCCAGCATTACATTGGAAAACCGGGTTACACCCGCCATAGTCGCGCCATCGAGCCATTCGATCGGGTACAATGTAAAGCACACTGGACGATAATAATTTGGCGCTGTACCAAAGTTCGGAATTCTGTTAGCCGGCCTGTGCTGTCATCGTGGAAAAAATACGATCGCCAAACATACGAAAAATCCGTAGCGTCGCGCCGCTCGCTATTCACCACCGCAACTATGGCCGCCGCGCACAGAACGGATTTTTATTCCAACCTCTTCCTTCGGCGAAATCAGGGAATCGTTCGATCAAACAGAAGGATCGAAATTGGTCGCGTAATACTCGGGGTGCTCGAACGGTAAAGCAATTTCAGGAGAAGTTACGAGTTATTCTTCGCGACGGCCGTAAAAAGAGACCGTATTGATTAGGTTTATACCAGTGGCTTAAATACTTCAACTTATTCGCCTGATTTAAACGGGACGGATTTTGTATTCAGATTTTATTGAAAGGTGCGCCAACGTGCTTTCTGGGATAGAATCACTCAAAGATGAAAATATTTCTAAAAGAAATATACTAATCTGGCGATACTTATCATTGTGGAGGAAACGTAACTTTATTTACACTCTGTTCCACAAGAGCGTGTCGGTCATATTTTCTGAACACAAAGGAATTGTTTATAATTAAACGTATAACATCGAAATATAAACATTGTACTACAATGCATTTACTTAATATGTTGTCCAGTCGCCATCATTGTCGATTATAGCCTGCACCGTTTAGGCATACATTCTGCAATATTTTCCGCCATTTTTTCGGTTAGAGACCTCCATATTTGGCGGATATGATGTGTCAGCTGCTTGACATTGCATACTCGCCTTTCTCTGAGTTTGACCTTCATTGCTGCCCACACGTTTTGGATGGGATTAGTGTCAGGCGACTGAGAACGCCAATCCAGAGTCCTGATCCCATTTTCGCGTTTCCACACCGTGCACGCACGTCTTCGATATTTTTGGTAATTATCTTCTTTAAGCACCCACAAGCTGTTATCAGAGCCAAACCATCTTCGAGCAGACTTTAATAAACACTTTTGATATATCTTGATCATCTTTTGAGTCTTAAGATTGTCTGTAAACAGGTACAAAACTCCTAATCCTTGTTTACAGAAGCAACCCCAGACATGCACGTTTACCGGTTGCTTCACTGTGCGCTGGGTAACGGGCAGGGGTCATATCTTTGCACCCACTTCCTAATAAAGGACACTGACTTGTCCAGGTAGCGGCTGCCCGCTGCGAACGACATTATTGGTCCTTTTGGATGGTTGCAGAGGAACACCGCTTCGAAGCGGCTAGCGCACGCTGCACTCATTTTTATTTTTCTCAAATTCAACGCAGATAACAGCCCAAACTGCTGATTTATCCTCAAAGCATTAAAGCCAAGTGTTCAAACAATTCAATTAACCGAATGTTAAACAAGTGCGTTATCTAGTGACAAAATTAGGAACAACACGCTCTTGTTGAACAGACTGTACATTTATATGGCATAACAGAATTCAAGCATACGACTGTGTCTTGATTTTATTTGTGAACAATTAAAGTGAGGGGCCAGAAACAAGGCACTTGGGGCGGAAGGGGAGATTGCTCTCGCACCACCTATCCCCGCCATGTCGGTCCTGGAAACCTGAGATCGACGAATGACAACCGAAAATAAAGCACTCCTTTCGTAGTTCACATGACGATGCAACGAATGTGCGGGTCTCTCTTGTTAATAGCGCGTCAAAATCGAAAATGCGTGAAGGAGAGGGATGTCCCTATCCGTCGGGCGAATCACAGCAAATTACCCCTCAAGTGCCTTGTTTCTGGTCCCTCAGTATAACTACCGGCTTTCTTCACATGTACGTTATACCTTCACTCAATAAACGAATGAGTTCTCCTGCGATCATTAACTTTTTTTCACACTTTCTTTACGCAATGGGAGTTTTTTCGTTGAAGTGCTTTACAAAGTATTAGATCAAAAAAATGAATTGAAGAAAGAAGTTAATTTTAACATTTAGAATTGTCTTTTTCTCTCAAGCAGGTAAGAGAGATTTGCAGGGCTATTGTTGGTATGGAGGTAAAGGCTTGGACTTATAATTAGTGGGTCCGAGTTTAAATCCCTCGTTACGTGTGGAAAATTTAACCTACATGATATACACGTCTTAACCTCGGTGGTTTGGAAACAACGTAAAACAGTCGACCCTATGCAAAATGACTATAGCAGTTAAAACTAAAATGTACAGAAAAAAGAAACAGACCTTTCCAAGATGTCCAAGCGATATCCAAGATCGCATGTCTAATACTATTAATAGTGGGCACAAACGACCTGATGGCCTGTGGCAAGTGTTTTGGCCTGATTCGTCAGACGCATAGAGACATCCCACGTTGCCACGTCATTTTCCATTCTAACACGCTACTGACCGAAGAAGCCGCACATTCGTTATGTCGTCATATGAACGACGAAAGAAGTGTTCTGTTTTCGGTTGTCATTAGTCGATCTCAGGTTCCCGGGATCGATATGGTGGGGATAGGTGGTGCGAGCGACACTCTCCCCTTTCCCCGTGCCTCATACCGCACGCCTTCTTTGCCTTTTGGCTATGATACTGGGGCTATAACGCTGGAACGCTACTTGGCAGCTGAGGGGTAATTTGCTTTGATTCGCCCGACGAATAGGGACATCCCTCTCCCTCACGCATTTTCGGTTTTGACGCGCTATTGGCAAGACAGACGCGCCATTCGTTGCGTTATCATGTGAACGACGAAAGTAGTGTTGCGTCGTCATGTAAACGACGAAAGTAGTGTTTTATTTTCGGTTGTCATTTGTCGATCTCAGTTTGCCAGGACCGACATGGCGGGGATAGGCGGTGCGAGAGCAATCTCCCCTTCCGTCTCAGATGCCTTCTTTCCGTTCCACCAATTTACCACTTCAAAAAAAACGTAATGTTCATAAAGGCCGCAACAGATTCAATGACGCGTAGCAAGGGTTCTGGTCTGATTGGCCAGACTGATAGAAACATCCGTCACTTACACGTATTTTTTATTCTAACGCGCTACTGGTGGAAAAAACCACACATTGAAATTCAATTGCATGACGGAGTGAATGAATTGTCCGCATCGAAACAAGTAAGCGAACGATATATGAACGAGGAAAGAAGTGTTTTGGGTTTGGTTCTTATTGGCCGTGCGTGAGGTTTCCAGGAATAATATGGCAGAAAAAGATATGCGAGCGACATATCCCCCTTGCCGCACTGATTTACCGCGCTCCATAAGATCTTTTGCACGCTTTAATCCCCCATGGGTGATGGGGAAATTTATTAACATGAATGTCGCCCCAATGCGCCACCACGTGCATTACAATAGGTTCGGGCCTGATGGCGTTGAACACTACCGTGAGGTCGGAAATTGTAGGCGGCGCTCTTCGAAAGGACGTGTCTCACGTGCAGTTAATTCCGAAGACTAATATAACTTATGCAGTTCGGACTTTGTAATTCAACAGCTGAAATAAAATATTAATTAAATTATACCAAGCACATTCACGAAGATATAAATTGCGGTATAGTACCCATAGAGGCACGACTGTCTATAGAGATGCGTGGCGTGGGAAAGTAGTGGGGGAGATCGTCATCTCCAGAGGTTGCGTTTCGCGACGCATAGTTTTTTCTAGGTAGCTTCATTTTAGAAAACCAGTTAGACGCACATATTTTTTAGACACCATTACATACCTTTGGTTTTTTAGTTATTTAGTATTTTATTTTGCATTATATTTCTTCTATATTTACTCAATTTAGACATACTATTTATTATTATATATTAATCATTAGTGTGTGTGTGTGTGTGTGTTATTTTTGTTCACTCAAAATCATTACGGATGTTGACAACATCCGCCACTCAGTTTTATCCACGCCTAACCATTAAACATTCACATTCTACCATTTTTCTTTAATCGAATCCTACTACAAAATGGTCATTGAACCATTGGTTTCGGGACTGCAGAAAAGAGAAAGTTCTAATCATGAGTCAGCCATAATGTGTCGAACTTCGAACTTTTCAATGGACAAAGTTCCGCAACTCTCGGAGTTACGAGATGTTAGTCATAAATCTGATTGCAACACGTCAAAATATGATTCATAAGTACTTTTCGTAATTCGGATTGGAATGCACTAACCATAAAAAATCCCAGGCGTTCCGTTACCTATACTATCAATTCTTTTTACACAAGGAAATTACTTAATTCTCATCATTTATTTACGTGGTGTTTCATAAAGTGTGTAATAATGTTTAAGAATCGTTACACAACGAAAGTGTATTTGTAAAGATTTTTCATAAATCTCTGTCCACACCTGATAACATTTTTCAATTACATAATTAATTTTGTGTCTCAATAGTATATAATAGTTTCATAGTAGTTGCCAACAAAGCGAAATTAATATCAGTAGAACAAAATCTGTGAATTGCGTAATATACACATTCTGTTATCGATTTATTGTAAGAATAAAAATTATATTTTCGGAAAGAGTTTCAACCAACTTATTCTCCTGCCTTTCAATGTTCTCTGTATATCATAGAAATATTATTAGAACTAAGTTACTGAAAAATTATTGAGGTTGATGTAACAAAACGATAAAAATTGTTCAGTATTGAAATCCTTACCAAGATATCGATCTTTAAAAAAAGGGCTGTAGCCTCATCCTATTAATTCGAATTGAAAGCGGCTTTGAATATGAATGATTTCTTTTCATATTTACGCGTAGACCAGATGAACTGAAAATTTAATTATCTTGAACAGCATAAGCAGTACGTAAATACATTAACGCAAGCAAGCGGAAAACAACTTCAGGGTAATTAGGGCAGAGAAAAATCAACGTAATCCTCATAAAGGTTGAAGTAGTTTACGTACCCAGTCTCGAAGGGTCCGAAGAGAACATTGGTTTACGGAAACGGGTTTTCGTTATCGGCATCGTTCGAGAGTTCGACCAAGAAGGTTATCTCTCCCGAGCTTCCTAAGGCTCTTGTGTTCCTCTACCGGGTAAAATGCGATTTCATTTATAAAACAGGAAGGATCGTAAATAATCGATGAAAATGAAAGTCGGAGGTGTACTTCTTTAACACTAGATTGCCCAAGGCAGTCATTTTGACTGCTTGGGAAGTTTAAAATAATTAAATGATTCTTATTATTGAATTGTGTAAATTTCTTATATGACCAGTTCGGTTCTGCGTTGAAATAACATTTTTCATTTTTTTCAATTACCGTTACATGATAAAGTATAAGTATATGTGCTTCTTGATTCCGTAGGTTAGGCGGAAGTTATTTTGATCCTAGCATCATAGCTTCGTCTCTTTCCGCGTACCTCCCTGCCCTATCCCTCCTACTTTTTTTCCAAGTGAAGTAATTTTTTTTTATTGTTAATATTTTCTAATAACCTGTTATATCACTGTAAATAATATAAAAAAATATTAAAAATTAATTTTAAATAAATTTCTTTACACATTAGTTATTCTTTCACAATGCAGTCATTTTGACTGCTTTTGGGCAATATAGGTATATACTAAGTTTCAGTCTTTCTAGTGTTAAGATACAAAAATTCTTTCGGTACTGGTGTCGAAAAATATGTGTTATTGTTACAACATGTTTTTATCTCGTCATTTATTATACAGGATTCATCGGAATGTACCACATACATATTGCTAGATTGTTCTATGAAGAAACTATAATTTCATATTGGTACTGCAAGGATGCCTCTTTATTATAATATAAAAATACAACAAGCTACAAGACCGTGACACTCCTTCTTTAACGGCTCGCTTTCGACTGCCTTCGCCACGTTCTCGCCTTCGCAACTGCGATCGCGATCGTCGCTTGTTTTTCGCCTCGTGGACGACACGAGGCGAAAAGAGCTTCCAGAGAGCTTTCTAGAAGCAGCTTGAACGCTACTCTTACAGTACAGAGAACTGATAACAGCTATTCCTAAAACGATGGCGTTTTCATACTCCGAGAAAATAAAAATACTGCACTCCATTTTAGAATTTAGATTTGCCACTTCCTTTTACCGCTTTTAATGAAAGTTAGACGAGGTAGCTTGGGTAGAGTTATTTTCATCAGTAATATTTATTATGCCAGAATATACGGAATTTTTAACAATCTATGAAGTATAAAAATATGTTAATCTTCCTGAAAAAAACTATTATTAATTTCCAAATTACATTCAAGATGCATTTCTTAATACACGTATGGGAAGAGATTTTTCAACAAAACAAAAATGTTTCCTTTACTAACAGACGATCTGCAGGATGAATAATCTTTTGCGGTCCTTTGTTTTAATTAGTTAAGTGATACTAATTTTATTAAATTCTATGCTGTATGTTATTCATTTATATTATGTGATAGCTACGGCCACGGATACTAAGAGATTTGTGTAAAAACATTAAATCATTGCTATATTCCAAATGTCAAGGATACATAACTCGGCACAGGACTGCAGTGTTAATACCTTTTAAACATGCGACTCCTTTGAACATTATAAAATCTGTTTATAATACAATAACACTTGTAGTTATTTCAACACTTGAGAAATAAGTAATAATAAATCTTTCGTTTGTTAATATTTAGTAAAGTGCATAAGCATTATGTTGTCGTCACAACTTCGGCTAGAATACTCATTGAAATGTATAGCCTATTGATATTTCGGTTGCAAAGGAATATGCATTTGAATACACTTCACGTATTTGCGAATGAAAGTATCGAATACAAATACCGATTTAATATCAAATATATCGTTTCTGGTAATGCTTCTGGCAAACCTAAGGAACTTGTTTCTCCGGGTGGAAATGCAACCGCAGCCTTTATTACGTGTACGAAAAATGTTGTCATTTATACTTATCCTCATTTTTCTTTTTACCACTTCCGTGCCGTTATTCAAAACGATGTTTTATAAGAGAACATCTGGAACTGCAGCTTGCTTCATATACAGGGTGTTACACCCAACAATACCATCTTTAATATATCTGTTGTTTATCACAATATATAAAGTGCTTCGAGAGAAAGTTGTATTTCGGGGAAGGGATCTGGTAAGGAGGAAGGAAATTAGGCTATGTCAAGGGCATCTTGAGATCAAATCGTCTGAGACTACTAATAGTAAAATTTTTTTAGATGAAATGACCTATTTCTTGCACTTTCCATTAACAAGATGAGTTCGAAACGCATCAAATTTCGTGCTACACTATGAACTTCGACCCTAAAATTTATAAGTAAATGCTTGATCAGGAAGCACATTGCAGGGACAAAGAAGCAGGTTAATTGACTGATTTATTCTTTTAAGGTATGATGAAACTGCTGTCTCTCAAACCCATTATGATCATTTGCAAGTAAAAGTAACAATTCTTGTAGTGCTTTCTGCATTGTATTCGAAGATACGATTGCAGGCATTAGAAATGCGAATTTTCATTTGTACAAGGTGTGTCCAAATTATGTGTTGCAACCTCCTAGGCGTTGCTATACACTTTTGGATCGGTGGAAATTTGTAAAAGAACTCAGCCGCAAAATCCGGGAAAAAGTTAAAAAGTAAGTTCAAACTTTTCTGTCGGTTCATCGCATTCGTCCTATTCCGTAGGTAAAATGTCTGGAAGGAATCATGGGTCAGAAATGAACCGTTTCCTTGCAAATCAATGTTAAAGGTGCAGTTCCGCAGTTGGGTTTGCGATCGGAAAGACACAGTGTTACGTCCCGACGGCTAAATTTGTTTAAATTTTTGTTGTTTTTATTCTCTGATTCGAAGTCTGCAGTAATAATTACATATTGTAACAAACTCTCTAACTGTGAAACAGAATTGTTTGAGATATTACTTTGTTGCACCGCATCGAAACCGTCCGACTGGTACTCATCGGTAGCTGGTACGCATCGATAAATAAGACCTGGTACCGATTTCCTCCTAGGGACGAGCTTGCATGTCATAGATATCAAAATTAGGCATACGTTTGTAAAATATGTATCGTACGTTGTCTGTGAGGTTAAAATAAGATTCCACACATAAATCCGACGAAGACAAACCGATTCGCGGGCCAGAAGAAAGGGATGATGCTTTACGAGGCGCTAAGATCGACCTTGGCTACGTTTCCCAGCGACTACTCCACCATAGGGCCCTCCACCGAAAGCCGGAAAGCGAGATAAACTCGTCACTTCTTCCTGAACAGTCGTGAGGGTCGTAGGAAAGGTCCGGAGTGTATTATTAAGCGTAGATTATTTGCATTAAAAGCATTGTAGTACCGCGAATAATAGGCTTGACACTTCGTAAAAGCAAATAATACTCCCGATCGCTAAATCGTGAGGCGCGTGATCGGTGGTGATTGCGACTTAGTGTTCTAAATTATTATATTCCGTTCTTATCTTCGATATTATATTTCATCTTATTCGATTTTTCATAATTAACGTCATATCCGTAGAATAGTTTATGAGCGCAGATGAAATATTCTGAACAAATACTAATATAATTTCTGTCGAGCTCTAGGAAAACATTGCATAGCAAAAGATTATAATAACGCCTACACTTATTGTGAAATAGACACGGGCATATACATAATGACACATTTTGTTGTCATAGTATCGTAAATCAGGGTGAGTTTTAATTTTCTCATCTTTGTTTATATAAATTTGATTGTTTGTGATTCAATGTTTATTTGTTCAAATGTTTATAGAAATTTATAACCGATTTTATAACATTAATCAAAGATAAGGCAAAGATTATAACAGTTTATTTCTATTTATAATTTTATGTAAATGAGAAATTATTTCGGAATTCGACCGATTGACTCAAACGAACTATCGTTTATGGGATAATGATCTTGAGTCAAAATCACACGATTCCGATGTGACTTCACCACCACAAATTTGTAATAACATAATTTTGGGATTTCATATTGACATTTATATTGCACATTTAATCTTGATTGGAATATAGATTCATTTTGATATCATTCAAATCTTGTTTATTCTTATTATAGTAAATTATTTTCCCACTTTAATTTTATAGTCCTGGGACCTGTATAGAACCTTGCAGATCGGTGCTCATCCGTCCTGTACTCTTTTAGCCATTCGCTAAAAAGAGAATCTTAATTTCATTTTTCCCCATATACTCAAAATTTTCCCCATAGTTCGGGTCGCGTGAAATCATCACCCGTCGGCATCCGCTCGACGGCGGACGACGAGACCGTGCGTGCGCGATTCAAACGAACCCTGCACTACCGGACGCGCGACGAAATCCCCGTAACGTAACAACAGACACATAGTGAAAAGAAGCATACGAATTACGTTGAGTGGTCCAAGTGTCACATCTAGCAGTTTAAAACAGACACGCATTGTACGAGCTTTGGCAAGGTTATCTAGCGAGGCGATGGCGTGCAGATTTCTTCATCGTCTGATTGACGACGCCATCGCCTCGCTCGACGCGCATCTGTTTTAAACTGGTAGATGTGACATATCGACTAATAACGGTATTTCGTGTGCGTCTTTTCTCTATGTGTGTGTGCTCTTCTGACCGGAAAGCCAATCACGGAATTGGAACATTAACATAAATTTGCAAGGAAACAGTTCATTTCTGATCCATGGTTCCTTTCAAATATTTTACCTACGGAACGAGTCGAAAGCGATGAGTCAATAAAAAAGTTTGACCTTAAATTTTATCGCTTTCTCGGATTTCGCAGCTGGTTTCTTTCATGAATGTTCACCAATTCGAAGGTGTAGAACAGGCTTCATGGTTCCTTGATCGCCAGAGCTGACCTTCGAAGAGCTCCGCCTGCGCCCCCTTCCCGTGCGCTCGAGAGCTCGCTGATTGCTTCGCCTTTTACTTGCCAGGTTAGGACCTATTGCCACGCGGGTGGTGGCGTATTGGGGCGACATTCGTATTCTGGTGGAAAATTTAATTGGCATCTGAGGGGTAATTTGCTCTGATTCGCCCGACGGATAGGGACATCCCTCTCCCTCACGCATTTTCGATTTTGACGCGCTATTGGCAAGAGAGACCCGCCATTCGTTGCGTCGTCATGTGAACGACGAAAGTAGTGTTTTATTTTCGGTTGTCATTCGTCGATCTCAGTTTTCCATGACCGACATAGCGGGGATAGGCGGTGCGAGAGCAATCTCCCCTTCCGTCTCAGGTGCCGAGATGCTGTGTCATCACTATATCTAACCGCTCGCGCTGGAAAGACATGCCACGCGCGTCGATCGCGGAAAACAAAACGACGCGCGTGGCACGTCGATCAAGGTTATTTGTCGAAAGACAGTTTCAGATCGCACCACACCGCGCGCAGGGTAAAAAAAAAGTATTATTAGTGAAAAAGTATGCTCTGATATGATTTAAATCAAATACAATTAATAGAGTTTAATGTTTTTGGACTTCTGGCGATGATTTGGTGGAATTCAACCACTACGTGACGCCTTACGGCGAAATATAATGCTCCGTACTAGCACGCGCATTTGTAAATTAATTTCTAGCGCAAACAGTTAAGAAACTCCGCGACAGCAGAACGCAAGGCCTTCTCGCGTTAAAGAATACATTGTTGCGGCAGAGCATTATATTTCGCCGTAAGGCGACACGTAGTGGCTGAATTCCACCAAATCATCGCCAGAAGTCCAAAAACATTAAAATCTATTAATTGTATTTGATTTAAATCATATCAGAGCATACTTTTTCACTAATAATACTTTTGTTTTACCCTGCACGCGACGTGGTGCGATCTGAAACTGTTCTTCAACAAATAACCTTGGTCGACGTGCTACGCACGTCGTTTTGTTTTCCGCGATCAACACGCGTGGCATGTCTTTCCAGCGCGAGCGGTTAGATACGAATGTCGCCCCAATACGCCACCACGCTCGTGCCAATGGGTCCGGCCATGACACCGAGAGAGTGTCTGTGAATCAGTGACATCTCAGCCGTATGGATGGGTGAAGCAGGCGGAGCTCTTCGAAGGACAGCTCTGGCGATCAAGTAACCATGGAGCCTGGTGTAGAACAACGCTTGGTAGGTCGTGACGCATAATCTTGAAAAACTGTATACATACTGAATTTGACTGCAGCACACACAAAAATATTAAGTGGTATTAATAGAAAACCTAAAGTGAAATGAAATTCGGAGATCAGGATTCGCCTCAGTGAAATTAACCTTGTAGTAATAAGGTAGTCCAGCTTAATAACTACTTACTTGTTATGTAATAATTAACTCCGACATTATTCGGGGAGTAATATTGCAGCCATGTAAAAGCGCACTTTCAATACCTCTTCAGAATTATAGCACATAAAAGTAGCTGGTATGTTAAAAATGCTTCCCTTTAGTTAATATTCTTGAGGAATAAATGAAAATTCGAAACAGATTTACCGGCAGTCTGTATTAATTGTGGATGAACCGGTGTATTACCTATAAATAAATCACCTCGTCATCATATCTCTTTATCTACAAATTAAAATTTGTAAATATCCTTCAAATAGTCGGAAACAATATTTTGTTAAATACAAATGAAATTTTGTTTCTTCCAAGGATCGTTTCATAAATATTCTCCTCCATCGTTCCAAATATTCTTCTTCTCCAATCTATCCAGGTATCTGCATTAGCGCGACACGAATCAACAGAGCCTCCTTTCAGAATTCGTCGTATTGGGCAATGGAATTGATTTTCAGCAAAAACAGAACGCTTAATTCCAAGTGGACGGTATTTTCTGCAATTGACGGTTCAGACCGATGGTACCGGTAGCTTGATTTAAAGTCCCGGGTAATATTGCTCGCCCTCGAAGGTGGAATTGGACTCCCGGGGTATGCCGGAGTAGATTCCAACGAACCATCGCGGCATGACGGCACGCCCGCAATGTCTAATCAGTGCCAACTCAATTTCCCGGCGCGTCTATTGTCACCCGATTCCAGGCGCGTCTCATTGCCTTCTGTATGGGCGCTTATACTTGCACGCAAGAGCGCCTACGTGTGTGCGTAGTCTTTTAGGGCAAGCTTGCAACTTGCTACTTCCTCCACGCTGGAGGACGTGGAGAATGTACTAAGTTGGGAGGTTATGAACTTAGGTTAAGTACTGCATTCCTTGACTGCTGGGCGGTGGAAACTTAAACAGTTCGAATTCCTTAACGTGTTGTTTCTAATTCTTTAAAGCTCATATTTATTCGGATGTGTGATTCAGAGGTAGTATGAACACAAGTTGGTTGAAAACAGTAAAGTGTTGATAAAAGAAATATAACATTTCTTCTACATCAAATAACACTTGGAGATTATTTAGAAATGATCTTACTATTCGAATCCCAATCTTTTAAGCGATGGGGAATATTCATCTCTTTCAACTATAAAAGTTTTAGGACTCTTTAATTGGAAAGTTGAGAAATCCTTATAATTCAAGTACGTTTCAAATGTGCCTCGTGCTATTACTTGATATATTTAAATTAATTTCTTGAAAAGAAAAAAAGTATTTACGAATGTACCTTACTTTGGTACACTTGTTCTACTTTTCACGCTTTTTTCCGCAGGCTGCGCAACAATTTCTAATGAATTTCATACTATAGTCAATTTTCTGTTCGCGAAGCCCAAAGATAGCCCAGTATACTTTTATCCCTACAATATAACGTCACCGGCAAAGCGTATCTCCAATTACGTTCGCTATTATATCAGCCCCGCAGCGCGATTACTTTAATTTAATTTTGCTACAGTACGTCCATAATGTTTAATCAGTTTTGCCGCAATGTCTTGGTATGTTTATTCTCATTTGATTCTATACTTGTCCCGGTGCCTCCATGTGGATGCTTCTCTTTCTATGAGGTTACTGTGAATGTATTGGGCCGGACGGTTAAGATGAGCTTGCGCGTCTGCTGTTGAAAAGACCTGGAGCGTAACCCCGTTAACTCGGTCATTCCTAGCCGAGCGAGGAGTCTTGAACCGCATTACGATGGCACCTAATATCTTCCAAGAGCCTATCTCACCACGGGGAAGGTCCTCCGGATTACGTGAGCCGCGAGTTATTTACGATTTCGAGAGAGCTCCAGCGGTTAAGGGTCATCCCTCTTACGCTATTCGAAAGAGCCGCGAGGGAGATTGCTCACCTTCGGATAAAGATAATGCGCTATCGGCTTCAATGCCGACGAAAACGGAGATCTAGGGTTGCGGCTTGAAAACGCAATCCCTGAATTTAGGGGTTGAGGCAGAACAGGGTGTAAGCTTGACCAACACCGATGGCCGTTTTTGTGTCTGCTAAGTGGCGTGTTATGGGTGAAATTGCGAAAGAAATTAAACGGTTAATCTTTGGATCTTATTCCTTCTGTCGTTTATTGTAATTACTACAGGTTTAATGAAAAGAAATGAGAGTAATAAATTGAGAATATTGCTATGCGCAGGAATGTCAGAGAAAATGATGCCTGTTGTTACGTGGATGCAAATAGTAATATTTTTTTTTAAGATCATTTGACATAGAACGTATATTTTAATAAATGCAATGGGTTTAATACGTGCTTTCTCAGTGTTTCTGTACATTTGTTAAAAGTACAAAATGCGTAAATCGTTTCAGTTGAGTACATATCACCAAGACTACGGTATACATATCACGGCGGAAATATTTTCCAAATGTGACGAAGAAGGTTTTGAATTCTGGTCCTCTGGTTGCGAGTCCGAGCCTTGACCTCTTTACCCACCGCAGCCGCCTGTAACTCTCTTTACAGGCAGAAATATACGAAACAAATTTAAACGTCTTAAAGTTTTAAACTACATTCCAAATTTCATAAAAATGATTGCAATACTTTTAGATTCGATTTAAGAAAACGCATACTCTTAAATGCGTTCTAAGAAAAAAATTGATATACAAACGATTATACAGGAATAAATCCCCTCTAGTGTAGGATATTTCTCACAATTTGAACTCTCTGTTCGATCCCGGCTGAATTCCTAAATTTATACAAAATTTATTCATAGAACGGACGGATAAAACTACAGTCTTAATAATTACCACTCTCGCCGTGAGATACTTGACACTGGCACGCGCATTCATTCTTCACATTCGTACTATCAATGACATACACACAGACTCTATTGATACTCATATTCTATGCTACAGAGAATTAATCCTTTTATTCCCTGTAATATCTTTCGCTTTGTCAAGATATACAAAGGTAAATACCAAAGGATGAAAAATTAAATCAAAATTCCTTTCTTCAAGGATTACGTCTGTTGTATATCTAAAGCAGACATCTGTCATGTATGTAGGATCGTGAAAAAGAAGGAGAGGCTCGCGGTAACCCATCCAGCGACTGGTCACCGCCTGCGTTGCTTAACTCGGGAGATCTCCTGGGTCGGCGCGGTTCCACTGCGCCAGCGTCCTCTCCCTAGCGTCACTTCTTCCTCACGTCCTTTTCTCCTAAAGTTCTTTTTTAGGAGTGTACCGCCCCGATCCCACATGTATGTAGGGTTGCTTGGTTTGATGGTGTTGAACAGTCGGTTTAGACGTACGTTTATTAAATTTAAATATATAACAATGAAACGTAAAAAAGAAATAACAAAATATGAAATACGAATACGATACGCAGTACAGCAATGGCGTTCTGATTCTCTCTACCTTCCTTTCCGTCTTCTCCAACTCTACTGTCTTTTCTTTTTTATTCCCTACTCCGCACCATCCTTACTCGGTCTCTGTCAATCACACACTCTCTCACTCACTCGCTCATTTGCTCTGTATTACCAAATGTATAACCTTAAATAAAATAAGTTCAGAAAAAATGTCACTCGATATATGTGATATATTTTTCTTGTACGCGGAATCGAGTTGTATTCGAATTTGCCAGCTTAAGAGTACCCTCTGTAAATCTGTTTCCATCACGTCAACAGTCCGTAATTTCTGCTTAGAGTAACGACTGATCCATTAAATAGTACAGAATAACCGAAAAGTAATGGTAACATAAAAATATTTACAATTTCTCACAAAAAACTGAGAGTTTCAGCAGAAATTAGTCATAATCATAGAAAAGAGAATTGGCGATGGTCGCGTCTGTGATTACGTTCGCTTGGCCCTGGTTGTTTTCGACAATTTCAGGCAGAAGTCGATTTTAGATAAAAGCCATACATTACTCAGAAGTCGACCATTGAAAAGGGAGAAGAATGAACCATTTGAGATTGCATAAATGGAATAATCAAGTGAAAGCGTCGTAATTTTTCAGTGCAATGTGTGTAAGCGGGTCAATAAACAAGGGAATATCGTAATTTCCGAAGAGAACCTATGATTAAGGTCAAGGGTCGTTTCTCTCCCAACGGATGGGCGATGCCAGAAAGAGACGACGGGGCTGCCGAGATTACTTTTGTGTCCGCTCGACCCTCGTCGCTCGTGGACATTTTACCTAAGACAGTTTCAGATAAGGGTAATACTTTATTGATAAACCGAACTTTTCGGGGAAAGATCGAAAAGTTATTTTCAATCGGAAAAATCGTTGAATTGGGCGTAGAAGATTATCTGTGCTTTACTCGAATCATGATCAATCACTGTATTCTGTGCTGAAATATTTTATTTTCCATTAAATTACGATTTTGTTATTACTGTAAGATACGTGTCGAATAAGTAACTTTACAGTGTCGGAAAGTAATCCTACTTTTTTAACGTATTAATACATAACCGGTCAGCGATTTAAATTTAAATATACGGTTTGCAAAAGTACTTGTATTTTAAGAACTTTATCTTTCTATGGAAAAAATGAGTGATCATTTCATAAGAAGTATTGATCTTCAACAGGATTTTTAGAATATTTTAAGAAAGCATTCAAATTAATTGATAGCACTTTTTTACACATTCAATGCAGACATAACTTTTGTAATTTTGCAATAATATTGAAAAGTACATTCATGAGTAGCCAGTCCGGTATCGCCACTAGAGAAAGAACACACTTATGTGTTGCCAGCTAGTTAAAAGTTATATATATTTCAATCTCTACTTTATCATAAAATTGTAGAGTTAATAAAATTAGTATTTTATCATAAAAATTGTTTCATAAATTGAAAAAGAAGGTACAAAACCGAGCTACTCATATCTCCCGCTTACCGCTTTGATGATTTAGTTGAGACATCAGCACTTGGCGCTATAAGCTGCGACCGGTCTGCCTGATGGTTCTCATACTACTTGAAAAAAGTGGATCAATCGCTTCGCCCGATAATATTATTGCGGAGTCATCAAGTAAGGCTGTAGTTGAGCAAACTCTGCCCTAGATACTGCGTCTTAAAAAAATGATAATTGTGTAAATTAACGATATTACACGTACATCATGATATATTTAAATATCGCGCGTATACAAAGTATTTATAAATTGCATATATCGTGCCTTCCGAGCACTGCTGGTACTGTTAATGGATATGGCTACAAATAGCATGTTGTTATACGACATGTTATAAGTACACTCTGGTTGATTCTGCATTTATGACAAATTTAACACTGCTAAAATTCACAAAAAGCATGTAATATAAAAACATATTTGATATTTCCAAGATAAGGTATTCGTTGTGACATTTAGAGAGTGAAAGAGTGTTCTACTCGGATTCTTCTTTATTAGCTGCGTTTATCAAACTTGAAATTTGCATAAACATGCGCAGTGTAGTTGTAAGTATGATAGTTGAGAAATTATTGGAAATGAACTTACGTGTGCAATGTTGTGAAGAAGTACAAGCATGTGTGTATGTAGCTGAGTATGATCGATTTAGTGATCTAATTTTCTTGTATTCACAGAGGTGACAACGTGACAGTATGACTGATAGTATGTTTCGAAGCACTAAAATCTTTCATCATAGTTATAAAATTAATTACCTAAAAATTATTATAATAATGCTTTGTTACGTCCCGACGGCTAAATTTGTCTAAATTTTTGCTTTTTTTTATTCTCTGATTCGAAGTTCGCATTATTGCTTACGCATATTTAATAACTGACTCTCTAACTGCGAAATAGAATTTTTTGAGATACTACTTTGTTGCGCCGCATCGAAACCGTCCAATCGGTACACCGTCGTCGACGAGGCCAAAGGTTATTCAAAACGGTCGATTTTCGACATCTGATGCAATCTCGGCTTCGGGAGAAGATTTTAGAAGCATATGGAAAAGATAGAAAGAGACATCGGACAGATGCCGGATGAGCCTTCCAATACTTTATGTATTGTGGGAGTTAACCCTTCGTCGAGCTCATCCATGCATCGAGAATTAAGACCTGGTACCGATTTCCTCCTAGGAACGAGATTGCATGCCATAGATTTCAAAATTAGGCATACGTTTGTAAAATATGTATCGTGCGTTCTCTCTCTCTCTCTCTCACTGATATAAAATGTCGCACATGCATCTGACAAAGAAAGCCGACGGAACCGTGACGTTCCGTCGAAGGTGGCCCTATTTGCGGGGCCAGACGAAAAGGAGGATACTTTACGACGCGCTAAGATCGACCTTGGCTACGTTAGCCCAAAAGCGAGCTAAGCTCGTCGCTTCTTCCTGAACAGTTGCGAGGTGCGTAGGAAAAGTCCGAAGTGTGTTATTAAGGGTAAATTATTCGCATTAAAAGAATTGCAGTACCGCGAATAATAGACTTCACACTTCGTAAAAGCAAATAATAGTCCCAATCGTTAAATCGCGAGGCGCGTGATCGGTCGAGCAGAGAAAAAGACTAAATAACATTCCGTTTTTTTTTTTATATAATAGTGATATTTTTATTATTTTATAGAAATCGTTCGTCACATCCGATGGTTAAATCGCGAGGCGCGCAATCGATGGTGATGGCGATTTAGTGTTTCAAAATTATTAAATTCCGTCCTTTTCTTTGATATTATATTACATATTATTCAAATTTTTATAATTAACATCATATCTGTAGAATAGTTTATGAGCGCAGATGAAATATTCTGAAAACATTCTAATATACTTTTCTGTCCAGCTCTACGAAAACATTGTATCAGCGAAAGATTATAATAACACCTACACTTATTGTGAAATAGATACGAGCACATACATAATCACACATTTTATTATCATAACATCGTAAATCAGGATGAGTTTTAATGTTCTCATCTTTGTTTATTTAAATTTGATTATTTGTGATTCAATGTTTATTTGTTCTAATGTTTATAGAAATTTATAACCGATTTTATAACATTAACCAAAGATAAGGCAAAGATTATAACAGTTTATTTCTATTTATAATTTTCCGTAAATGCGAAATTATTTCGGAATTCGACCGATTGACTCAAACGAACTATCTGTTGAGTGACTCGTCGGACAGTTAAGTCGTCGGAATCTAGTTATGTTCTTCTCCCGGAAATAAACTTGACACTCCGTAACTTGTCGTGTTTTGTGTTTATTTATAACGAAAACGAGATATATACAGAACAAAATATAACGATATAACAGATAACAAAATATAACGAGCGAGCACAATGGAGATATAAGAAAACTTGGTAAAATGTATGTATGAAAATGTTGTGTAAAAAGCCTAGTCGGGACGCTTGTTCGGTCCCTTTATCGATTTTCCAAGCACCCCTTCCTCCGTCGACATCCCTTCCGAGGAGGAAGTGGTGGCTTGGTAGGGAGGAGGATGTTGGGCCCGTGCAAAAATGTTATTGGTTCTACCTGGGCTTCGTGGGTGGTTACCAAAATGCAGAGTTTGCATTGGTTTTTGCCAACCCACCGAAGGCCCAGGCAGAGGGGGGCCTTGGGTTACGAGATTGACGAGACTTGGCGAGTAGATGCTAGATTTATGACACCTGACATAGATCTAGCTTTTGAAGGGATTTACGCGTGCAAAACCTGGTGGCCACGTGCGACCCTTCGGTCATCGAAAGGTGTTTGCCAGGTGGGCCAGGCTTGCACGGCTTCCAGAAATAAATATAAAGTAATAAATTTTCTCTCTCGCAACCTCAAGGCCCGCGTTGTCAATTACGCCTCAACACTATCATTTGTGGGATAATGCTCTTGAGTCGAAATCACACGATTCCGAGGTGATTTCACCTCCATAAATTTGTAATAACATAATTTTGGAATTTCATATTGACATTTATATTGCACATTTAATCTTGATTGGAATATAGGTTCATTTTGATATCATTCACATCTTGTTTATTCTTATTACAGTAAATTATTTGCCCACTTTAATTTTATAGCCTTTGACCTGTATAGAACCTTGCAGATCGGTGCCCATCTGTCCTGACCTCTTTTAGCCATAAGCTGAAAAGAGAAACTTAATTTCATTTTTCCCCATATACCCAAAATTTTCCCCATAGTTCGGGTCGCGTGAAATCATCACCCGTCGGCATCCGCTCGACGACGGACGACGAGACCGTGCGTGCGCGATTCAAACGAACCTCGCACTGTCGGACACGCGACGATACCCCCGTAACGTAATTAACAGCTTATTGTGCGTACAATGTGTCTTCATTGACTTCATTGCCTTATTTTCTATTATACGTTGTAATATCAAATAAGCATACAGTTTCAATTTATAACGAATAACTCATAATTCCATCAAAGTCTCCAGTAAACCAATTCCTGGATGTATCCCCGACTTGGATAAGTATAAAAATTCAATGAGGCACCTTGCGATTTTCGTTATCTCGCATCAGATGGATTATCGATCGTTCGGTTATTATATGGTGATGTTACTGCGCGTGCATACGTAGTGTGCACATAATAACGCTGGCCTTGCAAAGTGAGATATAAAAGCGGAATGTTCGAACGTTCGGGTGAACATACAGCAAACGCGATGATGCAATTTTTCTTCTAGCTCTGAAATAGATATCAAACGTACGAACGGATAACTTAATTAACGTTACAATATTATATATACTCATATGTTACATTCGTTGGTGGGAAAATTTGTAAACCACTCTGTATGACATAACAGCTCAGAGGTACGACGAAATAACAAAGTACAAACTGGAATTCGTTTTGAAGGAACCACGAGAGTCCCTGGGCCGGTGATGTCCCTTCTGTTCCTAGGAAAGGGGTAAAGGTGTTGATTAGAGCACTGCGTTTCGTCCTGGGCCTGTTCGTGGACTCGGCAGTAGGGCTGACCGAACAACAGGCCCTGCCCTAGACACTGTGCCCCGGATGGGACGATGGTATCTATTGAGCGATCGTATATATAGATACCGATCGTCGTACGACAACTCCCGAGAATGATCCATCGGTGGACACGAGGTCTAGCGGGCGATCCTGGAACTAGGGTTGTAGGCATAATGGCGACCGGTAGATTGGTGGTGGTGGTCGATAGGTCGTGCCGCCACAGTTTTATTACATTTAGGTTCTTTGCGAAATATTATTCTGGGATTGGTGGTTGTTTAGTCGGTAGTCCGCGAATCGTGCGTAACTCTACACCTAAATTGTACTCCGTGTTTCCGTTCGTCTCCGTGTATATTCAAAAAACTCCGTGTAACTCCGTGTGTATCGTATCTCCGTGTATCTTCAAACTGTATCTGCCTCCGTGTGTCTCTAAAAACTGTCCCTTCGTTTCGTCCGTCGTGTATATTTATTACTCGTTCGTCTGTCTTCGTCTTTCTCGTCTGTCTCTGTCACTCGAGGAAAAACGGCACGTCCGCCCCAGTGCGCGAGCACCCTGGCCGCTGGGCCTCACCCCCGGGAAATTCCCGGGCCTGCCGACCTCGTGCACTCTCCCTTGCGTACCGTTTTGCCTCGAGACGTCCGTACCCGTCGCCGTGCGTCACCGTTAGTCCGTACCGTCGTTTACCAGTCCTTACATTTCCACGTCTATAGGGTGTCTAAAAACCCCCGATACTACATTATTATCGCCGAGATTATTGAACAGAATCGGACGATGTAACTTAGAAGTGGAATATGCAGTTTTAGTATTTGTAATATCATCGCAAGAATTTTTCATTTGACCCGTATAGAAGTTACGGGAAAATAGAATAAAGCTGGAAAAGGATTACAAAATATTTTGCAAAAGCATGCAACTCGTTTTGTTATCATTATAATTTGTTTCTTCATTAAAGTAAAATAGACAGATTAAAGGTGTAGTTATATTTGCACGGGGATTTTAAATGATTAAGAATGTTAATAGAGGAAGACATTAACGTTCGCAGAATTCGAAACTAATTTCATAGTAAATAAAATTAAAACTAATTACAAAGTAATTTGTTAAAATTCTCAGAGGAAATTGATACTATGTGGATATTTGACTTCGACAAGTATGCAAATTGGTTCTAATTGCTCCAATATCATCGATCCGGAGAAAACTGAAAAATTCATAGCACCGAAATGAGGAGTAACATCATATGAGCGAATTGCTACTGATACACGGAAGTATTCATGCCAAAATTATTCATTATCATGGTGCTTAATTCTATATTAACTCGAGTAATTTACTAACAGCCGGTTTCATAATTTATAGGGAAGGTACTATGAGCTTACCGCAGATTTGAACGTCCTCCTAAAGACTCTCGCGGCGCAAGGGTCTTCCGTTTCTACCGTAAATCGGATTATGAGTGGATTAAATCTACTTCCAGCAACCTTCACCTTAACAGCCCGCGAGTCACGTTCTCCGCAGAAATGAGAAAACGGTCAACTCTCGAGAAAAACGTTGAATCTGAAAGATCAACTCAATCAGCCCGGAAATTTCTTCCAGTTTGCAATTTCTTCGGCCATCTTTACAATTTTGGTAAAACCACTTTTCTTATAGAAGAAGATATATAGACGAATTTTGTGATAAACTTTAATGCGAACAAAATGCAGAAAAACGTAAGATTATAATAAAACAGGAAACAAGACATTTAGATTCCTTATAAGGAATGGTACGTTCACGTCAATGAGATTAAATAAAGAAGGTAACAATCCTAGTTATATACTTTCCGTTGGAATTGCAGACTTGCTTTTAAGTTCCTAACATATTAAAACGATGTTAACAATCTGGCATTCTTCACTACTGAACTTCATAATTTACAAAAATGGTTACTGATTACAAAAGACTGATCATTTCCCAAAACTCTACACTCTTTGTTTTTAACTACGTGAAAAATGCTTTACGTATAAATCACAATTGCATCTTATTTACAGAAAATTATGAGATCGATGAAAATTAAAAATGTCGCTGGAATATTAGATATAAAATGATTGATGAATCAATTGAATGATTCATTAATGATAAATTGAAATTGGCTATATCCAGCGGTGCTAATCGGAAGCAGAAAGACTTGAACTTCAATGAAAATTATTTTTGGCGTTTTTAGACAACGAAATTCAATTGCAACATATCACGAAAATATGTCACCAAACATGAAAATACGAAAAATTCTTTTTGTATTTTGTTTTTTTAGAATTTATAGAATGGAATGGCAATAGAAATTATATTTTTCATTTCCTGATTGCAATAAATAATATTATTTGCCGTTACAATACGAAATAAATACAACAATGAACTTTTAAAAAGACAAGTAAGTAATGGCAGCGTATAGAAAATTCGCGTGCACAAAGGTATTTACGTCAACGATTGAGTCGTACAGGGTTAATAAAAAGATTGACATAATATTTCAGGGAGCTACGTCTCCGACTTAATAAGAGACTGCAATACCTCTGACATTGATGTAACTAATTTTTCCGTGACTAATGTACCTACTGGAATCTCCTCTGAGATTATGTATTAATTAAATGTACACGACAGAAAATTTAGATACGTACTAAATAATTTTTAGAATAGTGTCTTAAAGACGCTTTCAATAACCTGAATTTTGTTTGAAACTGAAAGTTTATCATCAATTGCTACATATAATTGTAGGATTTTTAATAATAAGTTTATTATTAATATAAGAATATAGTTTATTTGTTATTAGAGTAATACAGATTATAGATTATAGATAAATATGTATAAAGTTAGACCACAACGTGATAATGAATAATACGTCTAGAATAAAAAAAAGAAAAAACGTCTCAGCGTCTCGGCGTCTATACATGAAGTGTCCTGAAGGCCTCTCGTAAAACATTCGTTGATCGGCACTCACATGCACACTTCTCTTACATACAAAATATCTACTGATACAACAGAGATATTCGCATCCCACATAATTAATTCTCCTTATTTTCGCCGATCTATTGATTGACATATATCACTCGAGTTTAGACATATAGTTGAAAATTATCAAGGCAATTACAGTCACAACCAATTTGTGCATTCTAAAGTTCACATGCTTCTTAATGTATATAAACTTGAAATATTGTATTATTTATTTTTTTAGTATATAAATAATAAGTAGCGCCTCATACAGGGTTCGGCTGAATAATATGTACAAGCGGATACGAGGTCATTCATTATGAAAAAATAAGAACAAAATTTAGAAGAAAAATTTTAAATTTAAGACATAGTTTTCGAGGAAATCGAGTTTGAAGCTGAAAAGACAGCATGCCGAACCCGTACACACAAATTTGGATGAAACTTAAGTGAGTTATTCTCGAAAAAAAATTTAATACGTATTCTCTTTTATCGGCCATCGTCCATATTTAGGGTCTGAAAATACCCCTCAAAGTTGAGGGTTGAAAATGCATTTCTTGGGATAACTCGGTAAATAGAGCTATTCCAACTACTCTCATAATTAACCCATTTTCATCCGTAAGCGGAATAACCCGCAAATGACGATCCTCTAATAGCACCAGCCGCGGAATATTCCGCTCCGTACAAATTTAAACTGTTGTGCGCGGAAATGCACGGTACTGCGGGTCACCTACCGTATTTAGACCTATGATGCAAATGGGTTAAAGAGAAAATTGATCAGCCATTAAAATCGTAGTCTACCAAAGCAGTAATTGAGACATTCATGAGAGCGTGGATATATTATACTTTAAAAATCGTTATCATGAAAATTGAAACCTCCACAATAATCAGTCCTACCTATAAATCTCATTCTAACCGATTCTCTGTGGTCGCAATATTCCCCTGAAAGTTCCACAGTAAAACTCTCCCTGCGAATTTACATCCTACTAAATAACAATCACATCAAAAGTCCCAAGACGCAAAACAATTAAATCAGTAAAAGGAAATTCTATACAAAATGTTTCTTCCACTATCCTGCAACTTAAAACGGAATTTCCACATAACACAGCTACATAAATCTATCTCGACAATCGTCGAAATAATCTGGAGCCACGATGTAGAACGTGAAATGATCCACGTAACTTTCTTGAAATCCCTTCACCGAAGGGGTAACCGCTGACAGGTGGCAGGCCGTCGAAAATGATGACATAGAAACAGTCGTTTATCAGTGCGAACTGAAACGTCACGCGAGACGTATGACAAACGCGGATCCTGGAATGAAATAGCACGACTTAGGGTAGGAAGCACGGAATTACGGGAAATTATCGAATATTACCGAGAAACACGCCAAGCGGCGGCCATCCTGAAGAAGGCTCGTGTATACGGCATTTCGCCTGCCAGGTGTGCCTAACATCCAAGTGTTTTCCTGCATGGTCGGAAGCACGCGGCCTTAAATCAGCTCGATTATCGCGTATAGGATATTGTAGCTGGCGCAAGGGCCCCGGCCTCCCGGGTACGTCCAGCCATTAGAGAAGCAGGAAGTCGACCATTACGCTATCGTGCTGAACGTTCGTGGAGAACCGACGGGAAGGATGAAGCCAAAGAGACTACCCGTGCCGTTTTTGCAGCTCGACAATGGGACTTTCTGCTTTCGTCTTTATCTACTGGACTTTTACGACGTAAAATTCCGTCGAATGGACAAATGAAGCTGTATAGTTTTTTTCACTTAAAATTTCATGCTTGGCATTTTTGGTTATTGAATTCATGGCAAAATAGAATTTCGTTGTTGTTTTGATGGTTAAAGGATTCAATGGAGTATTGTTTGCTGATGTTTAGAATGGATAAAGGTATGTTGGCATAGTATTATTATTAGGTCGTTATGTCGTACTATAAAGATCTTTCATTGTGGAATAGTTATTGAGGCTGTTAAAGATTCCGTAGCGATGGTATCTCTTCATACGTGTACTAGTAAAACAAATGGAATTGCATAGCTTAATTTAAGTCGAAAGTATTCAAACTTTGTTTCGTGGAACCTTTTAAGGAACACTTAGAATCACAGTCAAAATTCGAAAATATTTTCAAAGAGAAAACCGGAAGAATTAAAAGTTCAATGTAGTTCACTAGTTACAATTTCTTTTCTTGTTATGAAAACTTTTTATCACCTATTAGTGGACACAAAAACTGAAGGAACCTTGTAAACATTATGTGGTCAACTTGTTCAATAAAAGACAAATATAATGATTCTAAACTTTGCCTTGATTTCTCTTAAATTGCAAAAAGTTCCACTATCTTTTCGAAGTCTTTTTGAAAGTATTCTGTAAGTCTATAAAGGAATAAAGAAATATTTAATACAAAAAATATTTATAGTCTTGAGACTATCGCGAGCCAACAAATTTCGAAGGCTTAAATTCTTATAAGAGCAATTTATTACTTTTACTAATATGAGTTACGTCGGATTAGGATTCTGTTGGACAGAATTTAACGTAGAAAATCTGTTAATATATGAAATAATACTATACAGTGGTATGCTAATGGATGTCTCTACGTCATTTATTTTAAGCGAAAATATAAACATTTTTACAATGAAACAGTTTCAATTATTTCAACGTATACATCGCTCTTACATTAAACGTGTGTCAAGCGATAATCTATTAACCGTGTGCGTTTGAATATAATTCCTCTTTAACCCGATAAATTTCACAAGCATTTTGCGTTTCAAATTAAACCAGTCGTTTAAATGGCGACGCGATGGAGTATTAAGCGGCACACATAAGTATATTCATCTCGTGCGTGGGATTATTTGCAATGTTATTTGCATACATTTTTTTCCAGCATATTGCAATATCGATTCTGCAGCAAATTTGCATTCGAATGCAAAGAGTATAGCATGTCTTAAAAGTAAAAATTACACGCATTCGATAAATTGAAACCCGGTTTAACAAAGACTGATAATTCGTGAAACTTTTTTCCCAATTGTGTTTGTCTCAGTGAAATTCAACGTTACAGAATTTCATATAGATTCGGCAGATGATCGGAGAAAATTACACGAGGGGACTGCATTTAATCGCATACAACGAATCTATCTTTGTGACTGTGAATAGATCCAATAGACAAGCAAGGCGTGGAGTGTAATTATTTTTCGTGCGATGAAAAGGCACGGATAAGCTTGGAAGGGGGCTATAATTAACGTCACGCGAGAAAATACGTCCTCCAGAGATTCGTTCTGGCGTCGAGACTTAATCGACTCTGCTTTTCTTCCTGTTTGTCGAACAGCGATAGAGATTTCTGCGAGAAGAACCTAGAATCCCCTTAGGTAATGTCACTGACATTTGAAAGGGACGGACTACAAATATATCGGAAAGAGGGTGAATCTTCGTTAACTAATCAACGCCGTCTCGCTTGTTTGTGTTAATTGACGTTGAAAATCCTCGAAATTTAGTCACATCATATTTAAGGAATACGTTGTGACAAGTATCGAACAACTTTCCTGAAAGCAGTAATGTTATATCTTATAAAAATATGGTATATCTCTACATCAAATCGTTATCATGTGTGATAGTTATATAAGATGTATAATATATTTTACTGAAATAACTTATTGTTAGGATAAATGTATGTAGATCCTATGAACAACTATTTCTTGCAAAGTCTGCCAATTGCGCGAAATTACGTTGGAATATCTGACAACTATAATATTATAGTTATTATTATTGTACTGACGTTGAACTAAACGCAGCAATCGTACAGTTTATAAATAACCCTATAGATCAAGAATCAAGTTGACAATGGCTGATGTCTTCGTTGCTTGAAATTTAAAAAAGCATGACCTAATTGTACCAGAAATATTGTCGACCTACAGTTCAGGTACTATACGTCTAACGATTTGTCTGTCTGGATGCGCCGTAAGGCTTTCTTAGCTCTGGTAAGAACTGTTTTCATCGTTGTAAAAATGCCTTAGGCCCATTTTAATTTATGATGAGGGTGACAAGCCGAGTACCTTCATCTGGTCGTGTCTGTGTAGTGTTAATTTTTGCAATTTTTATTTAGAATAATTTAAATTATAGCCACTTGTCTCTAAAACAACTTCCCATAACATTATCCCTTCAGAATATGCGAGATTTCTAAATAAGTTAATAAATAGTTCTTAACAAAAAAACAATTATTTTAATTTCACCAGTATTCAGTGAAGTCATTAAAGTATGGAAATATGTTTTATATATAAGTACTAAATAATGCATCTTGTATAATTAATACAATTGTACAAGTTCATACGGCAGTTAATACATTAACATAAATACCCTATTTTTCCTCAGAAACTTCGAATTCAATAGGTAGAAGAATTTAACAATATAGATATTATTATGTACTTAATTTTATAAACTCTTTACGATTGTCGTTTGTCTCTAACAACATCCATTTTTGAGTAAATCAGTTGTTTTAGTTCAACTTTCAGAATTATTAGCGTTTTATCCGTAAAAATTATTTATGTTTTTTTTACAGGTAATGATTCTACAAACCCTATCAAATAGAACTATACATATTACTTTAATGTTATAAACATTTAAACATATTTAAAGAATGTTCAAAACGAAAACTACGTCCAAAATTCCCAAATTTTTTTTATATTTTCCTATCTATCTTAAAAACTAGACGCTCAGAAGGAAATACTAATAGAGGAAGGTGACAGAGCAGATATTTTTCTTGCGGAAACAGTAACTGAAATTTGCAACACGAGTTTTGTTTTTACCTGAGAAATTCAAATATTTCAACAAGACACAAGGTGCTGCCAGTGGTTCTCAGCACAGCTGTTTCACCCGGGGTAGTATTACACGTAGCCTGTAGTACTTATAAATACATTAACTGTTTATGAGTTACTTTCTAACAATAACGCTACATTGAACAAAGTATTGTAGGAATTAAACGGGAAAAGTGAAGAATGTTCATTTATATTAACGAAGAACGGAACATTAGTATAACAAAAGATAAAGAACACAAATAATATAATGATTAACAACACAAGAACAACTCAGACTACACAAACAACTCAATTATTAATCTCACGTACAGTACTCTCTCAAATCTCACAGCAGTCTCTACCAATTCTCAATCGCGGATATACAGTGACTCACGAAAATATTCGGACACTAAGGTATATCGGAATTCATCGCTGTGTATCTCGATTATTTGTAAGGGAATCATCTTCATTATTTTTTCTAGTAATGAGTTATTAACTAAGGTTAACAAAAATATATGATTTATTTAATAACTTACTGTATATTATAATATAATAAATGATAAATGAAATGGTACCTTATTCTTAAGTCACAAAAATATTCGGACACTACTTAAAATGACATTTCCAAGTTGAATTTTAATGCATATCACTAAAGTTTTAATATTTCGTGGCATAACCGTTTTGTTTTATGACATGTCTTAGTCGTTTTGGCATATTATATATAATTTTTTTTAAATATTCCGAAGTTATACGTGCCCATTCTTCTTGGAGTCTTAGTTTTAATTCTTCTTTTGAATGAATTGGGTATACATGTATTTTGCGATCCAATTCATCCCATAAATTTTCGATCGGGTTGAGGTCTGGAGAATGTGGATGAGGATGCATACCTTTGGGACATCTATATAACAAAAATTCCTACACAATACGCGCCTTGTGCTTGGGATCGTTATCCTGATAAAATTTAAACCTATCACGGATTCTCATATTTTCAGCACTCTGAAGTAAATTATTTTTCAAAAGATTCAAATAAACATTTTTGTCCATAATTGTGTCTATAAAAGCTAAATTTCCAACGCCGGTGGTTGAAATGCAGCCCCAAACCATTACGCTGCCTCCTCCGTGCTCCACCGTACCTCGTGTATGTCTGATATGGAGCTCTGTATTTGGCTTACGCCAAACCATAGTTCTTCCATCAGAATTATAAATGTTAAATTTGCTTTCATCAGCAAATATAACGTCAGTCCACCATGATTCGTCCTTAGAAACAAGCTCCTTAGCGAAGTTAATTCGTTTCCTCCTGTTGGCCTCGTTGATGAATGGCTTTCTCCTAGCAATTCGACCGTTGTACCCATGTTGTTTTGGTGTTCTTCGGATTGTTTCTGGATGAACTTCCTTGCCGCTTTCTTCTAACAGCTCACTTGCTAATCTTGGAGCACTTAGAAGAGGGTTTCCTTTAATTTTTCGCACTAGTCTTCTTTTCTCCCTATCGTTTAAAGCAGCTGGCCGACCAGTTTGCGGAATGGATTCGATGCGGTTCTCGATATTAAATCGCCGGATAATGTCCGCGATAGTGCTCTTGCTGATACGAAGCATGGCACTAATTTCGCGATATGATTTTCCCTTCTCGCGGTGGAAAATTACGAGTTACCTCTGATCGAACGACGTATTCTTCTTCTTGCGTCCCATTCTGACGAGTTTCTGAAGTATTACTAACGAATAATGCAGTGACATCGACCTCTATAACTGCGTTTATAAACATTCCTCAGAACGCTAAGTTTCCAAAAGTATATACTCGGAAAATACATTGGGTGTCCGAATATTTTTGTGACTTAAGAATAAGGTACTATTTCATTTATCATTTGTTATGTTACAATTTACGTTAAGTTATTAAATGAATCATATGTTTTTGTTAACGTTAGTTAATAACTCATTACCAGAAAAAATAACGAAGATGATTCCCTCACAAATAATCGAGATACACAACGATGAATTTCGATATACCTTAGTGTCCGAATATTTTCGTGAGTCACTGTATTTATAACATTCACACGGCATACTTATTCGCTCAACACTCGCACTCTCGTCATCGGCTGTTTGCCATAGTGATTACCGATCGATTGCTTCAGGGTCATTGGCCTTTAAAGACAAATGAAGATCCTGTTCCCCGGAAGCTTCTCGATGGTACTACACATTCATGGCAAACAACTGATGCGCTACATTCATAACTAAAAATCCATTCATACCACAGTATCATATTTTTAACATTTGGTCAAATAAATAAACAATATCATTCACTGGCATTTAGAATATCACGATTAACTATACGAGCCGCGAGAGTAATTATTTCCACTTCACTAACAGACGAGTACTGTTATGATATGACACATTGCCGCCGATGTCTCATCAGCCACCGTCATCCTTCCAAAGGACACCGATAAGCCGGAGGTCGCATCGCCGTCATCGCCGATGCGTCAAAAACTGCCCCCATGAACCCCAAGCGCCACTCTTTGTCATCAAAAGCTATAAGAACCCCGAAAACCCTCGAAATACGCTCAGAAAAGAACCAGCTTGTTCTCTGTACGTGATTCCGAACCTTGACAACAGAACCTGGCAAGCAGCAACTTCGGTAGTTCTTGATTTCGTTCCCTGGCCGCGGAATAACAGTACGACGACGGTCGCGTGTTGTCAAAACATACTCGGCGGTCCTCGGCGTTCGCACCCGTCAGGTGCTGGTCTCCTTGATTCACTAACAATAATAAGTCGTTTCGATGTTCGCCTCGCTATCACTGTGCCCTTGACCGCCGTCGAGTTATCAGTGCTCTGTGATCGGTTCAAGCATTTTCACCTATTAGTACGAGTATAATAGTTTCGGAGACAAGATTTTGTATCACCAAATAACTCTCTTTTTGTGGATAATTTGATAATTCATCTTTACAGTGGTATTAACCCCCCATTTAGCAGTCGTGTGTCTGCTCTCAACTATCAAAGCACTTTTACCGATGATACCATATGTCTACTCTCAGCAACGAAAGCAAAGAATCAACACGTTGCTGAGGTATAAATAATTTTTACTAAGATTTTAGTAGTTTGATTTTAAGTGCGATTAAACATTTTGTTTTTAATGAAATACGACCGCACAGGATTAATGAAAAGTACTAGAAGAGAAATAAAGTATTTCTTTTAGCACAAAAGCTTTAATATGTACTTAATTCTAATAGAATTTTTTGTTCTGAATTCAGATATGTAATCCGTTTGTCTCCATCATTTAGGGTTTGTTTGTGACAATCACTTTAATATTTAATAAGTCGGATAATCTTGAACTTGAGAATGCAGTTGAATGATATTGCTTATTTATATGATGAAATTTTACAAATATACTTCTTTGTTTAATGTAGTATTATTGTCGACAAATAACTCATAAACAATACATGCACTTGTAAAGCCTAATACAAGCGCGGGTGAAACGCAAACGGTTGCGCTGAGAATCACTGGCAGTACCTTGCGTCTTCCAGCACTATTTTAATTTCGCAGCCGAAAACAAAACTTGTGTTGCAACTTACAATTTTGGTTTCCTCAAGAGAAACATCTGCTCCACCGGCCTCTGCTATTAGAATTCCTCCTAGGCCTCTAGTTTTTAAGATAGAAAAATATCCACATAAGTTGGGAATTTAAATATTCTATGGGTAAAATTTTAGTTTTGTAGACCAGTGTAATTATTGTAGGCACTAATTATAAGGGATATTTATACATAATGGGGTGCTATCTCTGTCCACCTTGAATACGTCCGTTATTTCTAATAATATGGAAAAATGTTATTTACAAAATTTGCACGGTATAGAGGGGGCCATATTGTGACACAAATATTTTTTGCGTGGGTAGATGCATAGAAGAGTTTTGAAGGACAACTGTATTTTTTTAAATGGAGTGCTACATTTTTTTATCGCTGTGTGGTAGCCGATGTTGAGACGATTTCATCAAGCTATCGTAGAAGGTTATGCGATGTCAAATGTGGTAGAAAAATGAAGTTTCTAACATTACAGGAAATGTTACAAGTGATGGCCAATTGCGTCAATACAAAGTTGCATTTTTCGTATCGCTGCATCACATACATGCCTTAGCGTCTCTGAACTCATTATTCTAGCATATGCTGTATTTTATAGACCCTCAAGATAGTAGAAAATGAAGTGTTTGCTACGCAATGACATAACACAAGGATAGGCTTTCCCAGGGGACCGGTCTGATGTCGAACCAACACGTGCATTCATTGCTTCCGAAAAGAAACTGTCTGCTTCTGTAATTTTATGTAAACAAATCGTCTTGTATGATTGTTTACGTTGCACCAGTACATTGTATGTAATTAGAAACGTAAGCATCCCAGCAGTTTGTAACATTGACATGAATTCGTACTAATATAAGAAAGTTCATTTTCCTACTACATTTGATCTCGCATGACATTCCAGGATAACTTGTTGAAATTGTCTCAACATCGTGTATCGTATAGCGATAAAGAAAGTATAGCATTCAGTTTAAAAAAATAGAGTCGACCTTGAAATCTTCTTTATGCTTGTACCCACGGAAAAAAAGTTTGTATCACAATATGCTCCCCTCTTGACGGTGCAAGTTTTGTGTATAAAATTTTGTCACATTATTACAAATAACGAAAATATTCAAGGTGGGCAAAGATAGCGCCCTAACCTATACAGGGTGTCTCACGCAGCTGGAATAAGATGTACCTCCTAAACAGTTGGGAATATAGGAAAATGTCATATAAAAAAGTTGAATGGTATCAGGCGGTGCATACTACGCAACTAATTTTATGTCCTTTTGTGCATCGGTGCATCAGAAAAATGCAACTGCACTTTTTTTTTAAATGGAAACCTACATTTTTGACTTCACCAATCGATGCAGTTTGTTGTGCTCTACATAAAAGTACTAACATACCTATGCCCTAAACTTATTCGTTAAGAAGTTATCGAAGCCAAAAGTTCTGCCAGTTATTGCGGTCGGTCGGCTGGCGTTTCGAAGTACTTACGTTACAACAAGTGTTCGAATGGTCCTCCATCACAGTCCAAGCACTTTTCCACCCGTTTCTTAATGTTGCGCACCACATTCCTTATGTCCCTTTCCGTAATCGCGGATATTTCGTGCTGTATGCGTTGTCGGAGTTCCTCGACATTACTGATGGGGCGCTAATACACCCTATCTTTTAGATATCCCCATAAAAAGAAGTCGAGGGGTGTGAGGTCCGGTGATCGCGGTGGCCATAAGATCGGCCCTCGCGTGCCAATCCATTTTCCTCCATAAGTTTTGTTCAAATGTCTGGCAACTATCTGCGAGTTGTGTGCTAGAGCACCGTCCTGTTGGAAGTACCTCATGTTTTGCCGTTCACTTAGAGGAATATCTGTATTGTGTAACAGAACTGGTAGGTCAGATTGCAGAAAGTTCAGGTACTTTTGACCGGTCAATGTTCCGTTAAAAAATTGTGGGCTGATAATCCATTTATCAAAAATTCCGCACCAAACGTTCACGCTGTATCGTATCTGGTTATTTGTATTCCTCCTTAGACGCGGATTTCCAACGGACCATATATGTTCATTATGTCGATTGAACATTCCATTGTTTGCGAATGTTGCCTCGTCTGTCCACAGAATTTGAAACAGGAAGTCTTCATTTCTCTGAATCCGCCGTAAAAAGATATCGGCCACAATTCATTCTCCAGGCTTCGTTCCCAGGCTGCAATGTTTGCCCAATGGAAAACCGAAAAGGATAAAAGTTCTGCGATTTCAGAATGCGTTGAACAGATGCTTTGAAGATTCTACACTCTCTAGACAGCTCTCTTACGGACGCATGTGCATTAAATTTGATGTGCGCCAGCACTGCTATCACATTATTTTCGTTTTCAACTATCGGTTTTGGCACGTCTCGGTTTGGCTTGTGGAACGAGCCGTATTGGCGTAAATTGGACTCCAGTTTGTAAAAGTACGAACGCGAGGGTTGTTGCTTATTTGGATATATTTCTCGATACAGCAGTGCAGTCTCAGTACCATTTTGGTTGCATTTGCAAAACAAATTGAACATATCAACTAATTCGCTATTCGTAAATGACACCATTTGGAAACTCTGATTCGACAAACGATCGCACACGGGAACTAAATGATTACTGATGGAAATCTTAATCTTACAGTGACTAGTATTAGCAGACGCTCCATTTTTACAAACATTGTAATACATTTTAATGGATAACGTTAGGATAACGTAACAATAATGGTACTCCGGAACGCTTGCCGAGGCCGAAATAATTCAGTGAACGTTTAGCTTCGATAACTTCTTAACGAATAAGTTTGGGGCATAAGTATGTTAGTACTTTTATGTAGAGCACACCAAGCTGTATCGAGTGGCGCAGTCAAAGAAGTAGGTCTCCATTTAAAAAAAAGTGCAGTTGCATTTTTCTGATGCACCGATGCACAAAAGTACATAAAATTAGTTGCGTAGTATGCACCGCCTGATACCATTCAACTTTTTCATATGACATTTTCCTATATTCCCAACTGTTTAGGAGGTACAGCTTATTCCATCTGCGTGAGACACCCTGTAGATAAAGATACAAAAATATTGTCATTTTCCGAAATCAGAATGACATAGCCGATGACATGGCCGAGTATAACTCAATATGAGACTGCAAAAAATTATGTTCTGAATTCCTAATCGATAATAAGATATTTCATAGGTTCATTGCTGTATGAATCAGTTGTTTGAACTTTCATTGTCTCGGAATGTACAGACACATTGAAAACTCTCTTAGAAAAGCTATGAATTATAAATTATATTAATCATATGGTATATAATTGCTGAAGAGACTACTAAGCAGGTGCATCTGCAGTATAAAAAAAAACCTCCGAGTTGTTACAAGTATCAGAATGTTTGAGTTTTTACGAAACGTTGCCCTTTACAGAAACGCATAATACGTCACATTATGGCTAACATAGACGGAAATAAAGGCTCTCGGGAAATAAAGAGAAGGCGGTTGACGCGCAGGACAATACATGAACGCCAGGAAATCTAATCGTTCCGGCCACGCTTCGTTTCGTGACATTCTGTCGTATTTTCTCTCGCGGTACTAACTCCTGTCACGTGCCGCCGCATCTTTTCTTCGAGCTCCTTTTCATTAGGAACGAAATAATTCGTTACGGGGAAGAGAAAGCAAAAGGCCAGCCACCGACATAATTAATGTAACCATTAAAACAAATTGCTTTTGTACCAATCGACGTGTCGGAAGGAACATTCACGCAAATCCGGCACAATTTGTACAACGATATATGCATTCGTCTTACAGGAATTTCTCAGGTTAGCAGCAATGGATAGATCGCAAGTAAATTACAACACGAGCCATAATTTAATGCAGTTGCAGTAGTGCAACTAGTGCAATAGCGCATGCAAGCACTTAACAATTTTGGCAAACGTTGAAGAAGTCGGTTAAGTAGGGGCAAACATGTATACGAGACAGCTGTTGCAGTCAGTTTGGGAGCAAACATTTAATGGAGACATTTCATTTGTCAGCGTTTTCATTTCAAATTGAAATCGAAGAACAGAATATAGTGAATATCGTGGAATATAAATAATTATCATCGAATATTAATGCATGAATATTTATCCTTATTCAACATACTTTTAATCATGTGGTTCAGATGTGGTTCAATGACATTTATCAAAAGTTTTAAATTAAAATAGCTTTTTAAAGTATTACATGTTACTTAGCGGGTACGAGAGAATCGTCAATTTTGAGTAACCGTTATAATTGTTCATCAGACATATTTTATATCATTAAATACGTTAATATAGATTTTCTATTAGGAAAATTGCACGGTTATATTTTTTTGGATGTGCTGGAAGTTATTTCGGAAGAATTATGTGAGCAGTAGCGATTTTTAATTAATTAGCAATAATGGTCCTTTCTGGACTAACAGTAGAAACATTTCCCCCGATAATAACCAATGTGATTAAAGTGTCACATCTTTTATATGCACAATACATGTTAAGATCGTAGTTGAAAATGTAAGAATATCTCAAAAACAGGACTTTGACAGACGTCTGCGTGAATATCCAAGAATTAAAGTTTAGACTTTAATTATAAAACGTCGGCACATAAATGTGAAATTTAATTTTCAAATGTCAGAATATGTTGTGCTTCAGAATAAATAATAATAATGATAAATATAATAATACTCCTTTATTACGAAATGAATAGTTGGCACATACAGAAAATATTGACATGTTTTTAAACTCGATTGGCTTGTTTAATATTCTAAACATTTATAAGCACCTAAGGGCTAGTAAACTAATCTAATCTTATTGTTAGTCTTATTGTTAGAGGAAAAATTAGAAAATAAAAAACCTTAACTGGAATAGAATAAATGATGATATGTAAACCATAATATTAATATCGAAGACTTTTACCCATATGTACAAAAGTATTCATTTCGCTATATACTCCCATATTTGAATATGGAAAAAAAAAATATTTACCTTTTCCCGTTCTTTACAGCTTCCTGAGCCCAGCTTCAAATTGCATAATCCTACACGATCACACGAACTTAATGCATAGTATAACTTCCTGCGAGAACAAAAGTCAAGTTATAAATTAATCACAACTTCTCAAAGCACGAGGACGAGTAATGCGTAATCCTTCAAGAAACATTAATTAGATGCAACGCTAACCTTCAGGTCATGGATTAATCTGTAGCCAGAAGTTTAAACGAATCTTCCGTCTGATGTATAATTTATTTCCCGCTGCTCTTGCTCGAGCTTACAGGAAAACACGGCTTACTTGTACTAGGAAAAGTTGATGCGGACGTATGTAAAGTACGTTATCAGTGAACGCTTTTAAAAGTACACATCCTACGACCCTCCGCTGAATTCATAAGTAACCGACCAATGACGTCGCTCGGGCTCCGGGACGAGAGGTCCTTGACAAAAAAAAGCACTGACACCGAAATGGAACAAAAGTCTAACGGCAAAAAGCAAACTTGTGTTCTCGCGATAAGATATAAAAGTTTTCCGTTAGATAGACTCCTCCACCAGCGAGCGTACTCGAAGTTGCTTCCAGAGATTCACAAAAGCGTAACGCGCTAAACGAAAAGGGCCGATGCATTTTTGCGTTCCGATTAGCTACTCTCGTGGCTAACGAACGTTCCTTGGTCTTTTTTCCCCGCGTGCTGCTACGTCCACAACCTAGAGGTTTTGTAGGATAATTACCGGTTCTCGTGCGCATTGTTTCATTGTTAGAGAGTTTTATGTAAGAATCTTCCCGTACGTTCTCTTTTATTCTGCCTCCTATCTCGTGTTTTCCTTTGATACGGGCATACCGTAAAAATTATAAGATACTCGTTTCTTGTATAGAATAAACAGTCGTATGTTTCAACGTGATATTTAAATTCATTTAAGGATTACATGATGTAACGTATTTCGACGGGAAATCGAAGAGTAATTTAAATTATTTGCGAACGTGCAATGTAGCGAATTTCAAGTTTCTTTTCGACGTTACCAAACGGGGTGGACGGAAAAAGGAGAGGTTGAACAGTTTCGTTTTATATCTCGATGAGGTTTCCTTGCAGTTAACAAGGCATTTGCACAATTTACCTGTATGCGGCATACACGTACGTTGGTTTAGTTGTGCGCGGCTAATTGCAAGTTTCACGTGCATTTTTTAGGGCAAGAAAACATCCTGCGGCTATGGTTAGGTCAAAGAGCAGAGGGCATAAGGGCGAGCACGGTTATGGAGCAATTTTTGTTGGATACATGACGAGTTAGAAAAACATGAAATTCAACGTCTCTGTGTGACGAGCTCGTTTCACGAGATGTGTGCCTGAAAACGAAGCATGATATTACTGGATGTGGAAAAAAAGTACTTTCTATTTTGATCGCTTCAACAAAGATCCGACTCCTTTAACGGCAGAAACTACGAATGACAAGACAAACGATGTTTACAGAGTATTGGAAGATTAGTTTAGTATTCAGATTTTCACATGAAAATAGACAATTTTCCTGAATTAGAGTGCACAGTTTGTGTGTGTGTGCGTGTGTGTTGTAATTGAAGATAAATGAAATTGCTGTAAATACACAATGTATTATAATTTATAGTTAATTAAATTATGGATAATGATTATATGATTTAATTATGATGTTCACATTATATTTTCCATAGAGGAAATCGCGCGAGTATGACGTAATTTAATCCTTTGAGTGCTATGGATGAGTATGTGCGTCCACTAAAAGCTGTTATGTGGATTACAAGTTGAAATAAGCGTTCGCTAAAAACTACCAACGTCGACTTTGGATGCAAATGTGAGATTGCCATTTCTGAAGAACAAGAGTTCACGCGTGGAAGTACGCCGAACGAGATTATTGTGACAGAGAATTTTTGAACATTGTGGAAATTAGAGCTTGACCCCTGAGTTTTGGGGGTGTTTTTATAAGTGATGTGGAAGGGATGGATGACGACTTCCACGGTGGCCCTTGTACAGGGTGTTTCAAAAGGTTTTGTCATGGCTTCGGGGGGGTTGTTTTAGAGCTCGGATTGGATGGAGATTTGTAAAAATTACCTGCCGCAAAATTATTTGAGGAATCCCCGATTCAATCTGGCTGGGCTATCTTCTTCGTATTGTTACGTAGGTAAAATGTCTGAGAGGAACCATGGGTCAGAAGTGAACCGTTCTCCCGCAAATCGATTTTTAATTGGGCCTCCGCAATCAAATTTTCGCTTGGTAAGGAGAGAGTCAGCTGTTCCTTCGGAAAGAAACACACAAGATATCCTTGTCCGCTAGGAAGACGTCAATGACCTGCGCTCGGTATCAGGTTCGTTCATGGGTCCTCCCGGAGAGAAAAACATAAACACTTGCACTGCTCTTAGTCGTTCGGTGACCCAGTCCCCCAATTTCTAATGTCGAGTAGCACGCTTCTCCTTAGACTGATCGAGCCGACAACGATATCTTGTGTGTTTCTTTCCGAAGGAACAGCTGACTCTCTCACTTACTAAGCGAAAATTTGATCGCAAAAGCCCAATTAAAAGTCGATTGGCGGGAGAACGGTTCACTTCTGTCCCATGGTTCTTTTCAGAAATTTTACCTACGTAACAACACGAAGAAGATAGCCCAGCCAGATTGAATCGGGGATTCCTCAAATAATTTTGCGGCAGGTAATTTTCACAAATCTCCATCCAATCCGAGCTCTAGAACAACCCCCCGAGGCTATGACAAAACCTTTTGAAACACTCTGTACAGTAGCCATCCTTGCTTAAATATTGTGACTAAAATTCCGAAAACACATGCGTAATCCAACATTTGTTAGACAGTGTAATATAACGTATGACACTGTGTCTTTCGATTGTATAATTTCGAAACAGAAAAGTCGAAAATAACGGATTTTTCGATAAAATCGCTCCTTCGCCCCTGTCCATCGCGGACTGTCCTAGACTTGACCCGAAGCACCAGAAACTTGCTAAATCAAAAATAGTTAACAAAGCAAAGTCGGCCGTCCGAAGTAGAACAATGGCGGAAACTGGATCGTAAACCGTCGTCCCTACACCTCTTTCTTCCTAGATATCGCCTTCGTCTTCGTTGACCATCTGAACGCCGATTTTCATTAAACTTAATAATAAGCAAGATCTATCTAATTTCAATATATTTGAAAATGAGAGCTGACGAACACGTGTGTTAAGCTAACGTTAATTAATTTTCAAATATATTGAAATTAGATAGACCTTGCTTATTATTCTCTGTAACAGTAACAACGGTAACCTTGGGGGCCACCCGTCGACAAAGTAATATGAAATAAAGAAAGGTAAAGCGAGCTACCTAATTCTTCAATACCTGCGCGCTTTAGTCACTCGTGTGCATATGGTTTCCAAATGTTGGTTTAACAGATTCAAACAGTGCAGCAACCGGCAACAAAAGAAGGACAGACTTTTGCTTTCTTCCTAGATATCGCCTTCGTCTTCGTTTACCATCTGACCGCTGATTTTTATTAAACTTACCTGAGATGTAGGTCACGAAGAAATACTTAGTACATATTTTTTTTATCCGTCTCTATCTGTATTAAGGTGGTGAAAATGACTCCGTTTCGAAATAAATCTTTCGATGCAACTTTTCGGAGACTAGGAAGACGTCAATGTCCTGCGTTCGGTGTCAGGTTCCTTTAAGGGCCCTCCCGGGGAGAAGAGCATAACCACTTGCACTTTTCTTTGTGGTTCGGTGACCCAGTCCCCCAATTTCAAATGTCGTGTAGCACGCTTCTGCTTAAACTATTCGAGCCAGCAAGGATATCCCGTGTGTTTCTTTCCGAAGGACCAACTGGTAGTCACACTTACTAAGCGAAAATTAAATCGCGGAGGCCCAATTAAAAGTCAATTTGCGAGAGATCGGTTCGTTTCTGACCAATGGTTCCTTTCAGACATTTTACCTACATAACAAGACGAATGCGATGAGCCAGCCGCCCAAATTATGGAATTTTGCGGCAGGTTATTTTCACAAATCTCCATCTAATCGAAGGTGTAGGACAACCCCTCAAAGCCATGACAAATAATTTTGAAACACCATGTAAAGTAGACATCCTTGCCTAAATATTGTTAGGAAAATGCCGAAAGCACATGCGTCATCCAACAACAATTAAGACAAATATGTTTGTGTAGCTGGCAGTAGAATAAGAACGTTTTTATTTGCTTCCATGAATTATACACATGTGAGCTCGAATTTACATAATAATTTACACCACCATTTTCTAAATGTAATGACACGAAACTGCACATGAACGGTTATAAAAGTATTAATAAAAAAATGCATAGCTTTTTATAACCTCAAAAATAATTAATATAGAATCCCTAGATTATTAAGCAATTTTATATTACAATTACTCGACCCGTAACGAATAACTATTGTTAAATTACCATACCAAGTTATCATCCACAAACATCCTTTCCAGAAAGTCGAACTGTAGTCACCCTGATCATCCCGTCACCGTAAAAATTTTTATTTCGCTATTTATGCTCCAAAGTTCAAATACCGTCACCCTTAAGTCATGTGGTCACTTTTCATACAAAGTTCATCTTCCACGTGACTTTCCTATCTATCCCGACTGCCACTTCCACGCTACTTTTGGAAAGATATATATACAAACTCTCGAACAACACCTAATTCTAATTTTGCCATCTGGCAGTCTGTAAGGTCGCATGTCGATACTGTAGTTAATAAATTGTGCCAATCTAGAAGTCTCAAAGAAAGCGTGTTGTGCTCTTTTCCTCATCCCGGAATCTAATAGTATAAGTGAAGTATTTCTTTGGCCTCGAAAGACTTAAAATTTCCAAATGTTAGGAAGCACAAAATCAAAGTTAGATACGGCTTAGCCAGTGCCTATCTTTTTACTTATGAAGGTTTGGAGGTTCTAACAAACAGTAAACAGCAATTTCAAGCCTGCTTGAACCATCCAAAACTTCTTTGCCTAGTCAAACCAAACCGAGTCAAAGTTCCACGAACCTCTTCAAACCTTCTAGTATCCGCGGACGCTCATTCGGACCCTCTCGGCATCTGCCAGAGCAAACCAAATTTGTTTATACTGCAACGGAGCCCTAGCAGTCCATACGAATTCTCTGTTACCAGAACAGATACACACAGAATCGCTTGATATCGGACCAACTCAACTGACTGTGCTTCAGCCAAATACTGAAGCAAGTCTGACTCACTTTAATCACCTAGGATTCGTTTCAAGTCGTGTAAACTCCGCTGGCTGCTTCATGGGTTTGTCCCGAATCTTCAGAAACTCTTCTATTTCTGCTGGGCTCTTTGAAGATGTTATTTATGAGTCTGTTACCAACTTGTATGTACCAAAGCGTGTATTTGTACAGTAACGAAATTGGATTAAGCAATATATTTCTTTGCGGTTGTAGCAGCTCATGTTTTCGGAAATGCCTAAATGTTTAATGGTTGTTGGTGGATTCTGCTTTCCCTTAGCAGATGACCAACTCTATTTATAAATCACAGGTAAAACTGTCAAAATACGATGAAAGTGTAGTTTCAATTTTATCAAAGCCATATAATATTCACGAATGTACAGCAACTTGTATGTAACAAATAATCGAAGCTGAAATATTAAAGCTTTGATGATTTTGTCGCAACGTCGATATTCGCAAAACCTCGCTTCAATGGATCATCACATTTTCTGAATACTTCCGTGCATACTGAACGAAAACAAATTCAATATTGATCAAAAAATTTGACAGATTGTCGATAACTTCTTTGGCGTGAAACTTACAGACTGTTATGAAAAGGGAATTGATGAGATACCTAAATCGGAGTAACAAACAATACTCCACGGTGGTAGATAAATTCGAATACATTGTTAGATATTAGTAGTGTAAGGAAATAAAAGCGCAAGTTATTTATAACTCCAGTCAATATATGAGGTTCGTGAGTAATCGCGGTATAACCTAAACAGAGAGCGGCCTTGGACAAAATAAGTACAAATTGCTATGTAATTTCACTTGTTCATCTGTTGATTGTATGTATACTTGGATATTTCTTGATGGCTTCTCCTATAGACATTTACTTTTCCACATTACAATTTATGTACACAGTGCTACGTGTATTTTTAGACATTGAAATACCATCAGCCATTTCCTGCGTATTACCAAAGTTATGATTACAAAAGTTTCAAAGTTATTCGTCCAAGAATTGAAATTTTATATCAAAGAGGAATATTCTGTAACTTCGATATCGTTCCGCAAGACTTTATTTAACCACTCTATTGTTTCCTGTACCACGATGTTACACGCATCTTGCATTCTCTTCTTTTCCAAAATGCATTTAGCATAAATCGCATATAAAAAAAACCTGAATTATGACACCCGTTATTGTTGGTTTTCTATGTCTCTACGAGCATAGTATATTTTAAACATACAAAAATCAATTAGTATATTTACTTCTTGGAATGCTTAAGAGGTTGCAGCTGTATAGCTATGCAGTCTGTTATATGTTATAACCGAAAAGGGTCCTTAGATCCTTGCTGAATTCTTTTAGACCACACTCTGTTACTTTCACTCTTAGAGAGAAGACGTACCCTCTTCATATATTCATAGAATAAAGTCTTGGTGTATTCCAATTACTTTTAAACAAAGTGTTGTTATTTAAAACCCTAAAAACCAATAGTTATAATATTTAACGAATGAAACATTGCTTAAGGTCCACACTCTTAACACTATTCCTACCACGACCGGTCAAATGACCATTTTTAAAATTTCGATTAGAATTTCCTATATACAACGTAATTGAATCGCCTTTAAACTTTACGACTTTTCCTCAAATATACGTATAATACATTCACATTATAATACATTTTTCAATATTCACTTCTTTTTTTACTGTTCATTTTATGGGAAAAAATTAGCATTTGACAAATTCACCGGTTGCGGTAGGAAAAGGTATACGTGAACTGTCGGTAGGAATAGTGTTAAGCACGTTTTTCAAAATTTCAATTTGCATAAATATCTACAGTCCACTTATCACAGCAACCACAATTCTCTACCCTACATTTACAACTGTCAGAATTACATCCCCCAACTATATTGTGAGACTACTTGATTAGTGGTTCTCCATCGGTACCGGGTAAAATGGTAAAGAAATAACGCAATCTGTCGGCTAGTGGGAATCAATTAAGACTCGGCCTTTCTCCCTTCTTGATTTTCCCCGGACAGCGATGTACTCGTACATCCCGACCCCTATCGGAAGGGTGCAAAATACTTGAGGCAGCTGGAAGCGTCTCGACGATCAGACATCCCGGCTTCTTTTGGAGGATCTTTTTCACGCTGCCGTCGATCATCTTGACCCGCACTTGACTGACGTCATTGTAGGCAACGATGGTTGCCATTCCAGCTGCACTCATGCATAACGGGTAGCGCTTTTGTTCGCCGAAGCTTTGAGCTGACGTCTAGTAGCACGACATACGGCAGATGTTGTGTCGCTATGTCGTTACGAAATGTCCACGCTGATTAATCGTGAACGACGAGAGCCCTTTGCGTCCGTAACTGTCCGCCACAATCGGTTCTACATGCTCGTTGCTACAGACGCGATATTCCGCGCGCTATTGTGCGACAAATGAATTAAATGATTGAAGCTCGTTGGAACTTGAAACTTATGAGGGAAAATTTGTTAAATGTGAGATGGAAGTTTTGGAGGTTGTTGTATTGCATTATGTGGACAATAGAGATTGTATTAGTATTTAATACATCTTAAGCGGGGAACGTCTAAACTCGTTTCGTGCATATTATTATTAAAGCGCGGGAGAAGACAAAACAACGTGAATAAAGGAATTATTTTTTAAAAAGAAACTGAAAGTATATTAAATAATAACCCATAGTTCAAAAGTTATAGCTATTTTATGCAGAAGTAATTTTGCACGCGTATTGCAGAAAATCGCCCCTTATATGCTAAGAATTTGACGATAAAATACCCACTTGAGATGTGTTAATATGTTGCAGAAGAAATAGTGTATAGAGAAATATTAAATTTCTAGGCAGATGTGCTTTGAATTTAAAATATCTATGAAGTTCTATTCAAAATCGGCTCACCGAAGTAACACACATATCTTGTTCCGAATTTTTTACAAATTCTATACATTTTTAACGCTGTTTTTCTTTTCATTTTAATACAACTATCTTGCCAGAAATCGATTAATATCTTTCTCCCTTACATTTTTCTTTTGTATAAATATATTTATCCGGTGTATCCAAATGTAGTAGATTAGGTATTGGCAATTCTGGTTATTTACAGCCTGTTCAACAAGAGCATGTCGTTCCTAATTTTGTCACTAGATAACGCATTTGTTTAACATTCGGTTAATTCAATTGTTTGAACACTTGGCTTTAATGCTTTGAGGACAAATCAGCAGGTTGGGCTGCTATCTGCTTTGAATTTGAGAAAAATAAAAATGAGTGCAGCGTACGCTAGCCGCTTCGAAGCGGTGTTCCTCTGCAACCATCCAAAAGGACCAATAATGTCGTTCGCAGCGGGCAGCCGCTACATGGACAAGTCAGTGTCCTTTATTAGGAAGTGGGTGCAAAGATATGACCCGTGCCCGTTATCCAGCGCACAGTGAAGCACCCGGTAAACGTGCATGTCTGGGGTTGCTTCTGTAAACAAGGATTTGAAGTTTTGTACCTGTTTACAGACAATCTTAAGGCTCAAAAGATGATCAAGATATATCAAAAGTGTTTATCAACGTCTGCTCGAAGATGGTTTAGCTATGATAACAGCTTGTGGGTGCTTAAAGAAGATAATTACCAAAAATATCGGAGACGTGCGTGCACGGAGTGGAAACGCGAAAATGGGATCAGGACACTAGATTGGCGTTCTCAGTAGCCTGACCCTAATCGCATCCAAAACGTGTGGGCAGCAATGTAGGTCAAACTCAGGGAAAGGCGAGTATGCAATGTCAAGCAACTGACACGTCGTATCCGCCAAATATGGAGGTCTCTAACCGAAAAAATGGCGGAAAATATTGCAGAAAGTATGCCTAAACGGTGCCAGGCTATAATCGATAATAACGGCGACTGGACAACATATTAAGTAAATGCATTGTACTACAATGTTTATATTTCGATGTTGTACGTTTAATTACAAACAATTCTGTTTTGTTCAGAAAATATGACCGACACGCTCTTGTGGAACTGAGTGTAGATATTATAGGATAGACGTAGGATCTGAAAATTTTTACAAAATGAATTGGGCGCTGGACGTTTCTAGAGATGTAGTTTTACATAGGCACGGATACGTAAACAGAAGGCGAACACGAGCAGAGACAATCCAAGCGATCGTGATAGAAGTCGGACGATTCCGACGGGCTTACCGAGTAGTTTATCCTATTCCAAATATATTTTAATGTTCACTTTGCGCACGGTGGGATAATTTTTCTTCCCTTGGAAATTCCACATTCAGTATATAGTATCGTATTAAATTATTTCAAGAAATACGATAAGCAAGTTTAGAAAGTACTTGTTGTTTTCTATTTCGAATTCAACCCTTTGGCTACTAATGGCCTAAAGGCGCTTGACATAGTCTGGTTCGTCGACACGAGAGGCGCCTACAGCATTGAATTTATGCTACTTGAAATAAACTGAAAGGTCGTATAATATAGCGTAATATATAACTATACCTGGTTTATGTTCTTCAACTACATTGGAATGATGTAGTACAACCCAGTGTTTTGATTACTTCAATATATCTTACATATTGGGCACAAGATTTCGTTATTCTCACAATCAAAGACGTCGCGACTGAAAGCCTGCCATCTACTACGCGCGGTACGTAGCAAAGCCTGCCGTACCAAAGGGTTAATTGCTATTGTCAATTTGTCCAGGATCGACAGTTTTTTGTGGATTCCGAACCACCGTGGCTATAATTTATACATATGTGTGGGCATTTCTATTGAAGTGAAATCCGTACTTTGAAATCGTATTTATTTAACGAATTGGCATCACAGCTCTAAACACAGTAGACGACCCATAACCCAGACCGCGCATTTCCGTACACAGTAATTTAACAGTGCAAAGAACGGCATATTCTGTGGCTGATAAAAAGCTAATATCCTCGTACGTGTAATATTCTGCTTACTAATACAAACGGGATAAACTTATAACAAAATATACAAAGGAATTATGAAATACTCATCACTAGTGCCACTAATCGTCACTTCGTCTCAACTCAGTCTTTGTCTCGACTCTACTGTTCCCAACTGTTCGTCACAACTCTTCTCCACTCTTCCATCCTTTTCTCATTCGCTCTTCTTTCATCCATACCTTGTCACACATATTTTCTCATTCACTCGTCTCACATTTGTCTCATTGTCAGACTATCGTTCGCATTCTTAAATGTCCTGCATACCATGTTTCTTCGAAAGTTGAGCTACGTCTTATATTAATTTTTCCCCTTGGAAAGGCACTAAAGCTTAATTTCCGGGTAGGGCTTACATCTTTGCGGGAAAAATCCAAAAAGACAAAACGAAGTCTTATGTTCTAGATGGAGCGCGGTAAATTAGTGCGACAAGAAGGGTATATCGCTCGCACCTTCTTTTTCTGCCATATTGTTTCTGGAAACCTTAAGCTCGGCCTTTTTTCGTCGTTCACATAACAATATAACGAATGTGCGACGTTTTCGGCCAGTAGTGCGTTATAATCGAAAGTACGTGTGAATCAAGGATGTCCCTATCCGTCTGGCAAATTAGATTCAAACACTTGTCACGCACCTTCAGATCTTTTGCAACCGGTATTTTCGTAATTTTGTTCAATAATATTTATGCAAGAATGACTACTCTAGAAGGGTCACTGCGACAATCCTTTACATTAGTCATCTGAGCAAAAGTCGTACTCGCGTTCCAAGATGCAACGTGGAAGTTGTCATCCATCACTTTCACAACACTGATAAAATCACTGGAAAACGCAAAAGTCAAGCTTTCATTTGGATGATCCACACTAAACCTTCGTCACAGTAGCCGCTATCAACGTACATAAACGCGTGAACTCCGATTTTTTCAGTAATAAAACTCTTCATAGTTAGCAGTAAAAAGCACTCGATTCTCTACCCGGAATCCAACAAACTGTTTGACCAATTCCGCGAATCACTGTAAATGTAGCTGCGCCAACAGACGCATTCCGTTCTGGTTGCTTGCGAATATAACTGCATGACCAGAGTCATACAACGGTAGTGTATGCATTTTTCAGTACGCTTTATTTTCGACGTTGAGCATATATTAAAACCACCCTTAGAAATCATGATACAGCTTATTTTCGGTGTAGGTCTCATTTTCGGTGAAACAGGGTATATGTGGGAAATTCATAAAACTCGCGCTGATCTTTCGAAAATATTTTAGAAAGATCAAAGTTAACACATTGAGCGCCGGCCCCGCGAGAACGTGGGTTTCGAAGTCTGTCGCTTGAGGTTTATTTTTTTCATAATTATAAATAAAAATTTTAGATTTTGCTTCTATTTTTCGTTATCGTTAAATTGTATATGACGAATATGCAAACAAAATTTAGTGTTGTACGAAAATGTGTAAAGTTGTAAATATTTCCTTCACCTACTCTTTGGTCGTAAACAAGGGAATCATGCCGGCGCCCAGGCTTTAAGCATTCGATGTGGTGCCGGCGCTCAATGTGTTAAAACAAAAGACGAGCGAAAGACGCGAGCGAACCGCACGCGCTCGAAAAGACGCAGGTAGTTAGTCGAGAAAAGTCACGAAGGATAAACGGCCACGAGGGTAAGATTTATAGATGCATAAACGTATCGACCAGTGATTCCCAATGGGATCGCTACCAGGGATTGAAACGGTTTCGAAAATAACTGTTTGAAACAGTTACATATCGATTTTGACTGAAACAGTTACGGGAACCGAAAAAATGTTATAACTGTTATATGTGTATCGGTTCTGGTCTACATCGGTTTCGGTTTCGGTTCTTCAAAACTCAAAACCCTTAATATATTAGTTCCGTATCGGTTCTACAATGCTGCAATTGATATTTTTTGGATCTACATTGGCTATATCGATATAGTTCTACATATGTATACAATAAATAATGAGTATTTCTGAGAAATGAAATTTTAATTTTGTATAACTTTGTCGTAATTTAATCTTGTTATTAGTATGTCGTTAACCATTCGGGAAGTCATTCATGCTCTGCACGAAGATCGAAATAAAACTGATTTCCGTGTTGTCTGCTTTTATGAAAACAAGAGCATATGACGACAATCGTCGACTATGCGAACGGCAAATGTGCATGCTACGCTAACGTTGTTTCAAACGAAACCGCTTGGTTTGAAAACGATGTATTTCGGTAGTAGTACTTACCTTTCTTTAAAATTGAAGACGTCGGTACTTCAAATCTATTATTTTAGTCCATCTCTTACAGAAACACTAAATGTGGAAGTTTAACATTTGTGCAGTAAGCCATTATTACATACTATTTATTATACACATACGTAGCACCGAACTGTAGCTGATATAGAACCAAAAAATACTAGTTGCAGCAGTGTAGAATCAATACGGAGCCGACATAATGTCAGTTCTGCAGAACCGAAACCGATACAGACCAGGACCGCTATATTTATAACAGTTATAACATTTTTTCGGTTGTCATAACTGTTTCATGAACCGGAATCGACTTTATAACTGTTTTCAATCCCTGGTCGATACCGTCTACTGGTGGGAGTTGAAGAGATCTAAGGGGGCTTTTTTGATCCAAGACAAAAGGGAAGACTTAGAACCCCTACCCTCCTGGGCAATAGTCACATGAATGCGCTGAAAAGTTTGATTAATACTAAAAATCATCGAACGCATGTTTCAACAAATAGTTCTAAATGTCTTTTAACCGTCGGAGTATTGAAGCATCGCATATTAAACATAGGTTGGTTGTGTATTCGGCGTCGATATACTCACTAATGCAAATTTACGGTCGCTCGAGCTATTGTTGAAATAAATCCACTCAAAGCAGAGTGGTTCGGAGTGCATATTTTGAGAGAAGCGACATAAGTAGGCTCCGACAACACAATTGTTCGAGGACTCATCTAGGTATTCCTTGAAAGCAAGAAAATTCGACAGTATTTTTCATACAAATCACATCAACGCAGGAGTAATTAGAATGGAAGTTATAAAATGAACATTAAACTACCACAATTATTTATTAAAATATAGCATTATAAAGGTAGAGGTGTTAAGACCTTGACGTGTTTGCCTGGCGAACGCTTCTGCCTGGATTCTCCATGCATTCTTCTTCTCTTTCATTCTCTCATTTCATCACTCGCTCTCGATATGCACTTTAAAATTTATCTCATAAAACTGTTTAATCGTGTCCGTATAAGGTTATTCGTGTTGCGCGATGGCGAGGTTCGGAGGTTGACATATTAAGGGATGAGAAAAATAGAGAGAAAAAGAGAATATGACCGCTGCCTTTAGTTACTGTTCTATGATCGGCTCTAATGATTTTAATAACGAATAATTTAGATAGCGATAAGGTAGTCGAGGATGTGAGCGGATGTCGCGTCAACAGCAAGAACTCGTTCGATGTTTGATTATCGAACGATTAATTATTTATGTGGGAACTGCTATACCGTAAATCCTCTACAGGATTTCCCATTGCAAATATTCATGGGAATGGAAAGATTTTTGAAGGACTAATCAAAGAATCCAATAGTTTGAATTGAACAAAGATTAAATTTATATTAAATTTAAATGATTAGATTTTATAATTTTTCCGAATTAATTATTACTAAATGAACTTCTAGATTATAGTCTGGTTTCATCTATTGATATTTTCGTTACATATGTTTCTGTTTAATTAGACATATAATTGACAAAGCTTATGTTTGAAAACAACAATGTTAATAAAAGTAATTGAGAATACAAAAGAGAATTATATATACAATGATATAATGATAGCATTACACATTCGGTATCCTCAGAGTGATTTCTCACTGTGTTATACTATATTCAATAAAATAAGGAAAATTATTGTTACGCTTTCGATTCCGGTTAAGAAATAATACTGCTGGGTCTGATGTATTTGGCGGACGGGCAGAAAACACCAATCCCGTTATCAGAATCGCTTGCGATGACAACCTTTTTTTGATCTATACCTTAAAATAAACAATGTCAGTATTTGTTCGATGTGATTATTAAATGAAAATAATAATTATAAAGTCGAAACGTAATACAACGAAGATATTATAATAATAATGATAAATGGTAGATTGAACAGTTCGGTCTGAATTTCGATTTCTGATATTTCTCGATGGCTTGAGGTATTATATTGTCGCGTCACAATTGATATTCGCGAACAATCTCACTCTTTAACCATCGTTGTTTAACGAGGGTTCGAGTCTATTATCGCGCCACTATTGTAAGTTATTCGCGGATAATTGCGCTCTATATCAAGATCCTCGGACCAACGTCTTACGTACCTCACGATTAATAAGAAAAGCACTGTTTTATGAACTTTCGAATACGATGTGCTCGCTGTGGTAATCGAATACGATGCGATCGCTGTGCTCTCCAAGACGTTAATGGTTTCAAGTTTGAATCCTTCGGGGATGCGAAGACGCTCGACCGATGCATGACGTTTGAAGCGCGCGAAAAATGGACCAATTAGGACTATTGAAGTTTAAAAGGTTGTCGCAGGATTCGTCAACGAGAATGACGTCCTCCGCTTCGTTGGAGGGGCACGACGCTCGTACCCTCCCTACTCGGATTTTGTAGAGGGTCTATTTCCTAAAATTCTCCGACGGCCGTCGTCACGACGACGAATATCGTCCTCGAAACGATGTTACAATTTAAACTCATCGTCTGGGAATGCTTCGAGAAAAAGATTATGTCTAAAATCAATAGTTCGAAGGACTATTCCAAAGAATTATCTGCTTTTTCCAGACTAGTGCGTAGTTAAAAACTGTCAGTGTAATAATTTCTATTGGTTGAATAAATAAACTTAGCTTGCAGTCGATGATTCCTTGATCAAATACGTTACTTATTTAAATATAGTGGTAATTTTCTTAAATAGAATTGTAGCTAGAATGGTCAACACGTGTGACTGTACGGTTGCGATGCTTCCAAGGAGGCATGTGCTACGTAGGTCTGTTTTGTGTCCCGTTAAGAGTTTCTACGGCTTAACTCAAGCGTCGGCTTTTGTTAAAAAGTCATAAACCAATGCTGAAAATGGTATACCGGGTGGTTCGTCAAAAAGGAAGTACAGAAAAGTATAAAAATTGTGTACGGGACGTAACATTCGATACGTGGCACATCCACACACCCTGCGCGCGGAATACTGCATGTAAAATTTTATTAAAAATTTTTGTTTTCCTTTTATTCGAGAAAAGCGGGATCCATCGTGGTCAATTAATAATTCAACAGCGACAATACATTTTTTTCAGAACGTGACACACCGTCAGAATTCAATAAATAAGTATTACGGTGAAAATTGCATAACTGCATGTATTTAAAAAAAAATATGCTTTTAAATATTCAACCGAAGATTTACTTTTCATTAAACTGGAAATTTTAAATGCTTGAAACTTTAATGGAAGTCCTTCATCATTCCCTTCATCAGTCATTTCTTCCTTCGTCCTTCATCGCTGCTAATGGAATAAGAAGAAAATTTTATTTTTATCAGGAGAAATTGTAGTCTATTTTTTTTAAGGCAACGTCAAAAGGGAAGATCTTCCGATAGAAACGTCAGTTAATCTTTCAATTCAAAACCATTCATATTTTCTCTGCGAAAACATGTTACTTCCATTAATAAATTATTAATGAAAAATAAGATTTTGTAACGTTTTTATCGAAGCAGTTCGATAGTCTCGAACGCGGATGCGTTTTATTCGGTGGCTTTAGCGCGTCTTGCGCCTTGTGAGCGTCTTTGTCGCGAACGAAATAAATGCGAATCGTCGCTCAGCAATTGTTTGTCCCGATTCATGTAGGTCGTTCTTCTTGGTTCGACGTTCCGAACGCGCGGACGTGCGACGCACTGTCTCTAATAAACCTTAACCGGACCTCGGGTATTTACGGGTGCTTGTATATAAGTTATTTATACGGACCTCGTCTTTATACTGTTGATAATTTTTAACCTTTCCTTTTATTCATACTTCAGTTTATAGAGATGTTAGGAGCCGGGCGAGTGGCAGAACGAGACCGAATGCGTTAATACAATTTTTACTTGCGAGAGCTAAGGATTGCAACGATTCGGGGAATTATATCCGGGGACCGGACTAACCTATAGGCTAACTATAGGGTCGCCATATGCCCGTTAACACTAGATTGCCCAAAGTAGTCATTTTGACTGCTTTTTAATTTCAATTAGAAACAAAATTATTTATATAATGATACAATTTCTTAGAATTTTATGGCTTTTTGTACAACATATAAATGCGTTTATTAATAATTGTAGTTACTTCGCCCCTCCTTCATTTCCGGTATATGTGTGTGTGTGTGTGTGTTATACCTATGTTGCCCAAAAGTTTTTACTGATTGGGAAATTTAAAATAATCAAATGACTCTTATTGATTTGAGTAAATTTCTTATATGAACAGTTCGGCTCTGTATTGAAATAACATTTTTCATTTTTTTCGATTACCGTTACATAATAACATACAAGTACATGTGCTTCTTCATTCCGTAGGTTAGGTGGAAGTTATTTTGATGCTAGCATCACAGCTTCGTCTCTTTCCGCGTACCTCCCTTCCGCGCATAAAATGTACAAATAATAATGCATACATTTTTTTTTCTAAGTGAAATAAATTTTTTTATTGTTAATATTTACTAATAACCTGTTATATAACTGTAAATAATATAAAAAAATATTAAAAATTAATTTTAAATAAATTTCTTTACACATTAGTTATTCTTTCACAATGCAGCATTTTGACTGCTTTTGGGCAATACAGGTATGTACTAAGTTTCAGTATTTCTAGTGTTAGTAACGAAAGGCACCTCGCGGTACTTTCGCGCTAGTATAACGAAACCGGCCCGTACCAAAGATACAGGGGTACCGCCACTAGCTAGTATAAGGGAATTCTCCGGGGATTGGACTAATCTATAGCAGAACTATAGAGTCGCCGTATGCCCGTTAATAACGAAAAAACCTTACGGTATTTTCGCGCTAGTGTAGCAGATCAGTCCCGTACCAAAGGATACGGGGGCACCGCCACTAGCTAGTATAAGGGAAACGGAAATTTGTTGCAACCCGTAGACTCTTTCTCTTCCAACGAACACCCGTAACTTTAATTTTAAAAATCTTATTCACCTCGAGCGGTAAGAGTGAATAAGGTAGATCGTTGCTCTATTACATGAAGATTAAGGAAGTAAATTGAAATAACTAAAACGTTTGGATGTCACAATGTGAATATAAACGTATATTAAAAGTTATAATCAATAATCGTTCAGAATGCAATTACAATGAATGATTCTTAATTTTAAACTTAGCCGAAATTCACGCGTCGGTTCGCGGGGGTTTCCACGTCTTATACTTACAATAGTCGAACGAATGCGAAAATCGTGGACCTCGAAATTTTCTGTACGCTAAGTGACAGTGTGCCGTTTTAGAGAACACTGGACCCGAGGAGTCAAAAAATGTCTCGCTTATATAGGACTCGGTTTTGGGAAAAACTGCGGAAAAATGAGTGGAGGTAGTAGGATTCTGGAAGGGATATTAGGGGACCAAGGCGGCATGGAATATATCTTGACAGGATTGTAGGGGATCGTAGTTTGTTTATACTATTAGGTTGGTAGGAAAGTAATGTCGGTTTTCAAACTTTATCTTTAAATACACATGTCGAGAATGGGAATAACTATTTTTAATCAAAATAAGTTCCATTACAATTTACCCTTTTTTCCCAACGAGAAACAAGTTTTTTAATTCCAATAGCATAAAATTCTGGTGTTCTAGAATTTACGAATTCTTCGAACCCGTTTTTTGCAGCTTCGTGGTTAGTGAAGTGCTTTCCTTGCAAATAGTGATCGAGATGTTTGAAGAAGTGGTAATCGGTAGGTGACAGATCCGGTGAATATGCTGGATGAGGTAGAGTCTCATATCCCAATTCGTTCAACTTTTGCAGCGGTAACTGTGCAACATGCGGTCGAGCGTTATTGTGGAGAAGAATTGGGCCCTTCCGATTGACCAATGCCGAATTTAAGTGTTCCAACTTTTGGTGCATGTGATCAATTTCTCGACAATACTTCTCCGCTGTAATAGTTTCACCCGGTTTCATAAAATTGTGATGGATAATTCCTGCGACCGACCACCAAACCGTCACCATCACCTTCTTTTGGTGCAGTTTCGGTTTAGGAAAGTGTTTCGGCTGTTCAGTGTGATCCAACCACTGGGTAGATCGCCGACGATTATCGTATAATATCCATTTTTCATCGCAGGTCACAATACGATGAAGGAATGGTTCATTTTTATTGCGTGGAAGGAGTACAGAACACACTTCGTAACGACGATTCATTTGGTCGTCGCTTAATTCGTGCGACACCCATTTGTCAAGTTTCTTTGACTTTCCTAGCTATCTTAGGTGGTCAAGAACTGTTGGGTGACTCACACCTACCTCCTGTGCAAGCTGTCGAACCGTTGTCCGTGGATCAGCTTCAACCAATACCTTCAATTGATCGTTGTCAACGACAGAAGGGCGTCCGCGGCCATCTTCATCTTCGAGGCTCTCATCTCCGTTTCGAAATTTTTTGAACCAACGTTGCACTGTGCGTTCATTCACGGTATCTTGGCCAAATGCATCGTTAATATTATGGGTCGCTTCCGCAGCTTTATGACCCAATTTATACTCATACAAGAATATGACACGAATTTGCTTCCTGTCCATCTTAAATGCAGTAACGCAAAGAGAACACAAATTAACAGTAAAAACAAAAGCATACCTATCAGCATATAGAGTGACATCTGCTTTCTAAAATGATATAAGAAGACAAACACTCTAAAATGAACGGCTACATCAAAATTAAGCGCCAAAGTTTGAAAACTCGAAAACCGACATTAATTTCTTACCAACCTAATAGTTGCTCGAACAGTGATCCTGTACAACGAGACCCCTTCGGTTTACATCTTAACGTAAATTTTCTAACGGTCGACTGGTATCAGATGAAAAATAAAAGGTTCAGGGCTGCTGAAATAAAAGTTTCAGGGCCGTACATAACAGAGATGAAGACTGTTATATTAAACGCATGCTACCATAGTTTTCACATTTACAAAGAGTGGAGCACGTCATAAGCCATGTTTTCAATGGGTCGTAGTTCCGAATGTGGGAACCATTACTGGGATTCGGGCATAGGAGATTAGATGTTAACTATACAGTAAGTCTGTCATGAATATGAAACTTCAGGAATGCTAGCTGTGGTATGCATATTATAACACGATCACCTTGATTGTTCTCAAAATATCCACAAATAAGTCTCAGCTTTACGGCATTTTCGGCTTTTAAACTCCTGTAAAACATCGATGCCATACAAAAGGGCGATCAACAGAAGTTCGGATATATTTACGGGGAAATGAAGCTGTTATTTCGGTGGACGAAAACAAACCATAAATTCTCCGTATCGAGCGGGCAGTTGTACCCGTATCTTACGTTTCCGGTAAAATAAGGTGATGTATTGCATTACCCTTCCATTTGAAAGATTTAACTTTGTAATTTGAATAATTTTTTAGCCGATTTTCAGTTAATTAAAATTACCTTAGTACCATTCTGGTCCGTTGTAGACAGAAATTTAGAAAGGGTATAGCCGGATAAGGGAGTCAAAAGTGCCCTTGAACCAATTACAGTAGACAAGGTGTCCCTCGGTAGGTAATCCAAAAAAAAACATTTTTTACTAAACCCTGTATCTTGACCGGGAGGGTAGTTATGCGGAAAATTTAACAAAACGGTTTCTGCCTTATTTTCCCAGTTTATTGAGGTGCAAAAAATTCCAAAAAATTTTGACACATTTTACATATTGAAATACATGTTTGAGATTTTTTTTCAAATTTTTCCATTGGCAAGTCTAAGTGCAAAAAATGAAAAACCGAAAATAAATCGGAAAAATGTCGACTTCGTATCAAAATCTTCCGAGCACAACTTTTTCCTTTTTAGAGTAACAATCTGATGTCATGATTGTTATGCTCAACTTTTTTCAGATTTTTAGGTTTGGTGCGCCATAGTGGAGAAAATCAAAAACCATTTCTGCGTCACATTTCCCGTTGAAACATGATCAGTGTTTGTTATTTTTACATTCTACTGATACACTATGTTCATGTTACAATTTTCAATCTTTCTGCATCCGAAGCAATTACGGTGAATGAAGAGAAGTCGGTTAATTATATCAATTGTAAATTATAGATTACTTATCTGCTAGAATTTTCAATATTCTTTCAAGCAAGTGAATGGCGAAATAGTTATGGTGTCTGCCTGCTGAGAGGCTGAACCTTTTGTCATGTTTGATTTTGTTTTGGTTTTTAATTTTTTTGCACTTACAAGGGAACATCCCGAGGTGTAACTCACCGATTTTGATGAAATTTTAGTATGATATACTCCTCGCGGAAATATTTGACACGTATTTTTTTTTATCGGCAATCGTCCACGTTAAAGGGGTGAAAACCACCCTCAAAGTTGGCACCCTGAAACTTATTTATTGAATATCTGGAAAACTATTAGAGATACGAAAATTTCGTAAAGAGAGAAAATTGACGTATTTCGACCACAAATCTAATGATATAAATATATTTTTTTTAAACTCGTTTGTTTAAATAATATGCTTAAAAATACAACTTCTTTAATGATTTTGTAAGTCAAATTTCAATAAATTTTCTTGAACATTTTTCTGAGAATACCATATACCGAAACACAAAATACAGATAAAATGGAAATTTGAAATTTTTTTTGTTAAAAAAGTTATTGCATTTTTAATTTTTTCTCTTACGTTATTGTTAAGTTATGCCTTCGTATATACATGTATGACTGCTTTAAAAGGCCAGATTTTATTGCCAGCCACACATATCGTCTTTATATAAATTAAAAAAATTTGATTGATTAATTAACTACCCTCTACCCTACTACCCCATAACTACCCTCCCGGTCAAGATACAGGGTTGAAATTTCGTAAACAGTGTTTTTTTTTATTACCTACCGAATGACACCTCGCCCATTGTAATCGGTTCAAGGGCACTTTTGACCCCCTTATCCGGCTATACCCTTTCCCGCATCTTTAATTGCTCATTTAAAACTCATTGTCAGTATTCTAGAGAATGTTGAAGAGGATCTCTGAATTCAGAATTATGTATTGTAGTTCGTCTACTTTTTCCAATCCGTTGCCAATAAATTCAAATTATTGTGGTAATATTTCTTATTGTCCAATATTCATTTTAGTTACAATCGCAGTAACTATCGATTGCTATTATCAGAATTCTGTTAAATATGTAAAATATGTGTGAAGTCTCAAACAGAAAAGTACTCTAACAGAACATCAACTATAACCGAACGTTTCATCGATTATACCTGGACATAAACTGCAAAAGACTAATTGGCAAAGGAAACAATCTCTTGCATCATACGATTCGCAACGATACTTCAGTAATTCAAAAAGCATCATGAAACAATATTCAATTCCTTAAATACCCTAACAAAATATGAATCAGGGAATTCAGTTACCGTTATGGATGCACCACAGGTCTCTGAAGATATCAAATATCGGCAGGTTTAACAATTAAGGGAACAAAAAAAACAAATGTCACAGAAGAAATCTTTATTGATAGAAAAGTATGAAGAACAGAACAAAAGATAATTATCGAGAAAATTCGATATTTGCCACATTTAGTGGAGCAATATCGGATTCGTTAAAAACAGAAATGCTAAAGTGTTTCTATTTGTCGCAGAAAATCCGTCTACCAGTTTTGTTTGATATTGCAAAAATAGGAACACAAAAGAATTATTCATGCTTCGAGTAAGTGTTACCCTTCAGTGAGATATACGGGTAAACCGGATACAAATAGTTTATTAACTCGGAAGGTAGAGGTACAAATAGGAACAAAGAGGTCCAGCTCGACGTGGTTGAGAGAATACCACAGCCCCACCCTCGGTACCCACAATTCTGCACACGAAGCACAGCCAACCTCTTCATTCACTATTTTCTTACATTGTATGCTATCCTCACCGTGACCGGGGGTCGAGTTCACTTTACGCACTGCCACGTATTATAATTATTGTATTCTGAAAATTTTGTACAATTTATATAATTCGTGTGAATAACCACAGGGGAAATATAAATATAATTTCGAAGATGTTCTTAGTATTATGTCTGTTGCATAAGTCATCGATGGATACATACAAATATAATTATGCCGGAAAATTCATTATATTTCATTTGGTAAAAACTCACAAATTGTAACAATTCATCATTTCTTTCTTCCTATTTTTTCTAATTTTGAGCGAAACCTCATTAAAAGAACTCTCGTTAATGCGAGTAAAAATTTTAATATTACGTGTGACTGTATCTTATCTTTTTCATAAATTATTTAATATAGATATAATAAAGAAGGAAATTGCTTTCAATTAGGAAATTAAATCTATTCTGAAGGGATTACATTTTACTTTTTCTTACTACCACCATTTTCTCTAATATTTATTATAAATATGAAAACATGAAATATAACATGTAATACAGTACCATTTAAATTACACTAATGAAAAATTGTTTCCCGGCATTTTCAACATTTGAATTCATATACATTTTTAAATACGTTATATAAAAATTAATTCTTGTTATTTTTTTGACAAACAAATATGAGGGTAAAAACATATTTAACTTCAATAATTTCCGAATATATTTTTCAAATAATATTACATAAATTCCTGTGAATTAAGTACTTATATTTCATGTCATGATACATCCGAATACACGAAGCTCGAGTAAATATGTATTCTGCATACTGCACCGCGATACGTTTTTACCTACATTATTTCGAGTACGTTCCAAAACGACCGAATTTAAACCCTGCTAAATAAAATATCGTCTCACGGTACATTGCAGCTTAAAAGCCTATAAAACGTATTTTTATTTCCATCATTTTCAAGCCAACACGGTTAACTTTGTTTTCTCATTATATCTCCAGGGAATGGCACATAAATCATTACCTTTAATAGTTCTTTCCGGTACCGCTTTTACGGCGGGAAGAAAGAACAAGCAGCATGAAACTACAGATCTTTCACCAAAATGGATGGTATCCGTATTGCGGGATGTTAGGGCTGATATATACTTCGAGTAGTGGTAAACCTCGCAATTCGAAGTGCAACATAAAATTCCGGAAAATTTTGAAAAATGGTCTCAGGGATAATGGCGACATTATGCCCTTTGTCCTTGAAATATATTAATTGTCAAGTATGACGTGATTTTGAAATAAGTTCATCTATTATTTTCGTTTTTTAAAATTCTAAATACAACGTGTTTTATAGAATTAAACTCCTGATATAATCCGTTTAGCGTTCAACGGACGTACCTAGCACAACGAAAATCCCATTCTCGAATACGAAGGAACACGATGCTAATTCGTACTTTAAATTGAATAACTCTTTATGCAAATAGTGGTATTTACCAAAATGCTCTTTGGCATTACAAATTGTGAGAGTATGGTTCAGCATTACCAGTTCGTAGCTTTCATTTGTTATTACGAAGTAAAATTTTTAATGTTCTCTTTTTATTTTTTCGTACGTTGTGAAGTATTATACTTCTATAATAAATTATGATATTATGAAAAAAAGAGCAATATAACAATCGCGTCTTTGCAACATTGCAGGGTGATCATTTTTCTTTTGATGGTGGTGGCATTGATGATGGTAAATTACTTAGGCATGTATAAAATGAAATTTACTTCAATTCGGCAAATCATTTAAAAGTAGTAACATACGTATAATTCGTATAAGAACAGTAATATTATTATTTCGAAGTTACATATTAATAAAAATTGGTAATCGATGTTAATAAAATAGAAAATACCATGAGTCATATAAATATAAAAAACATTTTGCATTAGCATACTGTGTACAATTAATTCTTCAGTACTATATTGCTTTTCACTATATAAAAGTCCTGTAATTCGTGGTATAGATCTCACAAGAAACAAGATGACCTGCATATCTCGATAAAACAGTAAAACAGCATAATTCCCGTATTACTATTGAATGCCCTTTTCGTAACCGTGCAACTATTGTCCGAAACATTTTTTCGTACGGTACATATTTTATGAGCTATTTAGAATCATCACGTTGCGTGTCTTACCCCGTATGTATAAGTTTACATAATGCATAAGTAACCAAAGTTAGAGCAACGAAAGCAGTTGATGCAACAACGAGCTTAAACGTTACACCTCTCCATGCGAAACGATCCACAGCCGTTTTCGAGAACTCTTAACTATATCTTTTGTGGTAAATGGTTATAGAACGGTGAAAATTGTTTCACCAAGAAATGACCGTAGTTGCACAGCACGCACGACTTACAGTGTCGAATCGCACGTCGGAGAACATTACAACCCGCTTCGTTTAGACTCTCGAGGTCATCGAGGGTGGCTCGTTAGCACTGCGAAAGGTAGCGAATGTGCTGCAGAAGGAGGGACGTTTCAAGCGCCACGTAAACATGGCCCAATCAAAGGTTATGGGCCATTAGGCAAGAGAGAAAATTGCGCTGCGTATGCAGCCACACGCGCGAGCTTCCTAATCGCTCGCGCTGTTCGCCCGACCGTGTAATCTTTTCGCATCATTGGTCGCTCAATGCATATAAATCACCGGTCTCGGTCGTCGACAGGACTTTCCAGTAAGTTGCCTGAAAATTACACGGATCGTTTCCGCGGTACACCGCGGCGGCTGCTGTCAGAAAAAAATGGCATCCACTGTGAAAAATGTAGCCTGACACTGTTTAGCCGATACTAAGAGAAAGGGTTCGTCGGCGTTCGGTGGCGTGGGTCACCCCTTGCTGAATTTGCAGTTACGCTTCAAGGGAGACAAGTCGAGCATTTCTCGCGAGAACGCGAGGAGACCGTCAGCAGGAGGATATTCGGCCGAGCGTTTTCGACGATCAGCTTGTTCGATAAGCGTCGGAAAAACGCGGAATCAGCCTGGCCGTGCGCAAATAAAGGGTAACGACAAGTTGTCGACGATACACCGACGAAAATGATACTGGTAGCAGTAAGAGCCGAAGAGCGTGTCGAAGTAGAAGGGTGCGAAAGAGAAGGATCCGGTACGGTGTCATATTGAGGCAACTGCTACTTTCTGACTTGTCATTTAAGTTAATACAGATACTAATTCACCTGATTTTTTTTCTATTCTGCGATTTATTTATGAATATAAATAGTTAACCATGGGTAAATTGGAAAGTATTACAGAACAACATGAACTTACTTGTCTGCAGACAAGTATACAGATAAGCTGGCAGGCCAACAGGAGCCTACTTTTATGAGGTCGTACATACGGTAAAAGTTATTTATTATCATAAATCTTTATTATCATAAAGAGCAAGGTGGTACAGTAAGATATTATCCGTCAGTGTACTCGTTTTACAATGACTGATCTGTATCACTATTACTGTTACGCTTCTATTTATAGATTTCAAAATGTGGAGATTTCGTACAATTGTTTGAAAAATATTCAATAACCAAGACCGACAGATATTATAAATTCCCAAAATTATAAAACTCACGAAATATCGTTAAATCGGCTCTATACACTCGTTGAATGATCTTTGTTAGTCACTGAATGGATGTGCCTGCCCGCAGTAGCAACGATATTTTCACAACAGCATTAGCCGCGTCGTTATCGAAAAAACTTTTAAATTAAGGCGACACCATTTAACACCCCCAACGACTAGTACAAGATAGAATTACTTCTTTCGTGCCCGCAGGGTGAACCGCCCATTTTCTCTGCTTATTCTGATCTATTTGCCCCACTCTGAACTGCGTTCTCGGAGGCGTAGGAGATTGGTAGCTGGCGATAATGAAGTCTCATAAATAAAACTTACAGAGAGAGAGAGAGAGAGAGAGAGACCCTCAACTTCAGGCGTCACCGTTTCTGAGATAAAAAAGACGTGCGAAAAAATGGCCCCTCTACTAGGCAAACTTTATCACTTTGCTCTCTAGTTCTTCACTCTCTGCGTCGACAGTTCTTTTCTGTCTACTCTGTCGCTTTTTCGACTGAACACCGACTAGCCGACTTTTCTTTTCAGCTCTCCGTCTTATCCACTCTCTAACTGGTCGGCTGCCATCACGAGAGCTTCTTTTTCGACCGTTTTCCGGTGAAACTTTCCACTTCGCGGGGACGCAAGTTGTATGTACACATTTTGCAAGTTTCTGCGATGAATCGATAAACTCCGCCAGATGAGGATACAACTAATATTGGAGAACGCAATGAGAAAGGACAGTCTGTAGCACGAAAAGGCAGCACAAAAAGCACACAAAAACTATTTTCCGGATTGTCGTGTATTACATATTATTTAATCAGATCTTTTTCTGTCAATTGATATTTATAGTCGTGAATATGTTTGCATTTAATCCCTTACTGTAATTTACTGTAATTTACGTTACTGGAAATTACCGTGTTAAAGAGCTCATACAGATATAAATACGAGCTACAAGTCTATTAGACGTAAGGAACTTTATATTCATTTCATCTAATTTAAATACTACTATACTGGCATATCATTTATTTTTTATAAAACAGTGTACTGCAACCATTGCCAAGTACATAATAGAACGAGAAAGCTTTTAGTACGAGTCAACAAAGCTAAAGGTATGGTAGTTTTTTCCAGGATTCTTCCCCCGGAAAAAATTATGTTTATGAGAGCTTCATTATTTTTCTTGAATGCATATGCATGCGAAAGCAGTGCTTTACAGGTGCGGCATGTACTGCGCTAGTCATTACGTTCTATAGAAGATGTTTGCATGCGTGACAACTGTTGCAGTACCGAGAAAGATTGAGCATTCTAAACATAAACAAGAAGTTGAAGTTTCAGCACATTATGAAGCATTAATTTTCCTTCCGTTAAAGGGCTACGAATATTATTACATATTAACAATAATTTATCTGAAAATAATTAACGTTTCTTACTATAACAACAGTAAAATTTTTCTATAAGATAGAATAGGGTAATTACGTCTTTTTAAAATTAATGTAAGCTATTTTAAATTTAAAAAAATGAATAAACGAGAAATATTACGTTTTTACACACTCAATTCGATATAGTTTGATGTAAAGACAGGTATTGTAGAATTTCATAAAAAGATTAGTTACTTTATTTCAAAATGCATAATACCACAAACTGGAAATTGCAGGTTTTCAAAAACCACAAAATCCCAGGTCTCGAAATTCAAATTACAATGCACAAACCTCAAAACTCAAACTGCAAATCTTCAAACCTTCACGATCCTTACATGCACAAAAGATTGCAAAGAATAATGAATTCGCCTGATCCGCCAATTGACGTAACACTTCGCATAGTAGCAGGATTCCCGTATTTGCATTATACTGTCGAAGGTAATACTATAAAGGTGGTACACATAACAATGCTTTAACGTTCGGTGTTTTCTTCGTGTTGTCTCACTTGGTTTCGATGCGATTCATTCACTCTTTTATAATATGTGACAATTTCGGCAAATAAAGAATTTTCATCTGCACACACCTGTGTGCACACCTATTCGTAGATGTCCCTAAATTGTTCTGCACACACCTTGCAAACAACTGATGCAATACATTTTCTTCTTGGTGAATAAATTTACAGGCGGCCCTCGACTTTCGCACATAATTGGTTCCTGAAAATGTTTGCGAATGTTAAATCATCGAAAGTAGAGGGATATAGAAAAGACATTAAAAATTATATTTTAAAATATGTATTTATCAGTATAAGTTTTCTGTGTAAACAGGAGATCCTTTACCCTTTAGTAGGCAATAATACAATATTAGAGAACCTTTAATAGGAAAAGTGTGAGTGAGTGCAAACTACAGCGCTCCATAGGAGCGACTGCATGGAAGCGAATAATTTTTGCAATATTGACACAAATCTTTAAAAAGTTGAATTTTTAATAATGTGCGAAGTCGCGAATTGTGCGAAAGTTGAGGATGGCCTGGAATATCAAAGTTCCAAATCCGTTAAGTAATTAACGTTATTAATCATCGGGAATCATGAGTACTCGCAAATTGGAACACATAACGAGCTACTTAATTTTTGAAATAATATTGAAATTTTCATCCTTGAAGTTATTCATACTCAATGTTTCTGTAACATTTTGACACTGAAATTCACAAGATTAATCTCATTGAAATGTAAGAAACTCTCTATATACATGTAGGGATACTTGTATTTATGGTAATGAACAGTCGGTTTTATACGGACGTTTATCAAAATTTAAAAATATAACAGGCACACACAAAAAGAATAACAAAAATAACGAATACGTTTCACAGTCACGCAATGGCGTTCTCAATCTCTCTCTACATGCTTTCCTTGTCGTCTTCTCCAACTCTACCGTCTTTTGTTTTTCATTCCCTACTCCGCACCATCCTTCCTCGCTCACTGTCCATCAAACACTCTCACTCACTCGCTCATTCGCTCTGCATTACCACATACATATATATTTGTTCTTTTTTAACAATATTGTATGTATAACAATAATACAATATGATTAACCTGACACACGGATAAGTCCAATGTACCGTGGGCGTTTGTGAAGATGCGTCTATAACAGTTCTCAAGTCGTAACGAAAAACGAGCGCTAAGATTTGCAGTAAGAGTTTGTCCGCAAAGTAGTCTAGAAGAAGTAGAGACCCCGGCAGGTCCTAGACATTAAATATACAGCGTGGTCCACGCAATCTACACGCTTTGAGCGGCTTCCAAACTATCAGTTGTGGAAAGGATGTTGCGTGCTGGAGTTATGTGGTTTTCATGCGGTGCATGCTTCAAAAGTTGTTCGTGGTGCGCAGATTGCGTGGACCACCCTGTATATACAATGCATTTCTTCATCGATGGGGCCCTTGAAGGGCCTTCTTTCCCCGAAAAAGGGGCGAGGGTCGTCTTCCTCCCAGGCTGGGGAAAGTTCTCTTGACTATAGCCGGGCGTGAGTACGCACGGCTTGATGTCTCGCTGTCGCGGGGTCTTACAGAGGTTAATGATAATAATAAACTTTAGTTGCAATGAATATTGTTGACACATACAAGCAATAATAGTAACATGTTTTAAACCAATTGGTTTGTCTAATATTCGAACATTAGAGACCACTTAAAGACTAATAAATCTAATTTAGAAATAAGTATAGCGGACAAATTAGAATTGAAAAAAAAACTCAGCCAAAGGCAGCACATTACAAAGCAGTTGTTCTGAAAATATGTAGCTAGAAAAGCAAGTGTTCAAGCCTTTTATGTTTATACTTCTTGTAGCATAGATTAGTAAGATCATAATTGACTAACAGAAGTTAATACTTACAATTAGTTAACCGAATGGGAGACCTTCCCGTTTTAATCCTCTGCCACTAATGGGACTTACGTGTCTCATAAAATTTTCAAAAATTACCAACGAAAAATCTGTGTGTTTAACTTTGAAAATAAGGTATCCCACTAGTGTTGTAGAGTTAATTGGATAGTTGGACACATATACTTTTTTTTATTTTAGAAATAGATGCCACAAGCTGGCATTTATAATTTTTTTATTGATTTTCATGGTTTTCATAAATGTATTGTATGTTTTCTATTATATAGAGTTTAGTACTTTATTGATACACTGGAATAAAAGCACTAGAAGTACCGTTTGGCTGTGGGAATGAAGGCGCACGGTATGAGGTATAGGGTAAGGGGAGAGTATCGCTAGCACCGCCTATTCCCGCCATATCGATCCTGGAAATCTGTGATCGACTAATGACAACCGAAAACAAAACACTTCTTTCGTCGTTCCCATGACGACGCAACGAATGTGCGGCTTTATCGGCCAGTTACGCGTTAAAATCGAAAATGACGTCAGAACGGGGGATGTCTCTATCCGTCAGGCAAATCAGAACAAACCAGAGGCCAGAGGACTTCTCTTGGATATTCAGACTGTAATGTGAGTATTTTATTTTATGATCTCTTCCAATCTAACCTCTAGAGGTTTGTATATGTCCTATTCATTTTTTCTGTCCAAATTTGTTCGAACAGTACTTTTCAAAACATTTTATTCGTAAGTAAAATTTTTAGACATTTACAGACGAAGAATTACAAAATATTCTCGATACCTCAGATAGTCAAACGAAACACAAGTTTTAAAACTAAAAATATTTATTCGGTGGTGAAAGGGTTAAAGAAAGTCGGTTGATGGCCGAATGGGGTGATCTCCCACCTTTAAGCGTAGCAACGCTTGGGCCTCATTTTACTTCTTTTTGCTATCGAATAGCATTAACGTAATGTTATTCGAAACTCATTTGGTTACCACCAAATGTATCTACTTGTCGATAAAAACAATTTAATTATGTTCTTCCTCTTTCAAATAGTAAATGCTAGTTCGCGTTGCTGCTGAAAAGTGCGCGGTGTATAGCGTACAGTTTGGTTTTTCTTGAAAGCGTTCTTCAGAGGACGTATGCACGGGACAATTGTAATGAATGTACACGTATTTTACATACAGTTTTTTACGTCGATAGACTAACTAAAGCGGCGCGGGCCAGGTCTGATTAAGCTACGTTTCACTCATGATCCCCGACATCCAATTAATGCCGAATCTGCCTTTTCGTAAAAACTAAATAAATATAGGGGAGGTTTGGACGAGTGACGAAACGCGGACAGCCAGACGGAACAGGTAATGGCGCATTGGAATCCAGAAGTGGTGAGAATTGCGTGTTTACAGGATTTCATACGGCCATTAAATTCCCATTATAGCGATCGATCGGTACTTTCTACACTGATGCCATAATTCTACGTGCTCACAGACGCATATATATATGTTTATGCCCGCTCGTCGGCAATCGCGTCGACAATCCTTGGAATTGCATTAATTGAATTATCACCCGGAAGATTGCATTATGGAAAATATCGACGAACATAGTGGTGAAAATATGAAAAGGTCTTATTTGCGTCTTGTGATGTTATTACGTAATATCGCAGTGCAAGGTGATGTGCAACTAGCAATGCAAATTTAATACAATGATTTTTAAGACAAATGTTGTAAATAATGTGAAATAATAAATTTAATAATAAACGTACACGGTCTAAATACATCTGCTTCTATCTCATTTTCTATTCACTAAAGGCAAAACTTCTCTGTCAGAGAAATCTGACAAGATGTACCGTGAAATCTAATCAAGATGATCTCAAGAAATAGTTCAGGTTTTCATGCATGTCAGACACAAGCACGTCCAACGTGACTGCAATTAAATGGAAGTTATTGTCCGTATGCAAATGTTGTTGACATAAAAGATGGTTTCATGTTTGAAGATGCATAGTGAAAGAGAAATCTTATTGGTTTAAGCTGACAATTGTTTTCATAGACTTCAGGTTGTTATGAAAGCTTTATACGTTTTCTGCTTCTTCTTGTTTAAATGCTAGAACACTTCTTTTGACTCTAACGTGGATGAACCTCGAGAGTAGTTAGGGGTTTACTATCGAGATGAACTCTAAAATGCTCATTTGATTAGAATAATTTTATTAAAGAAAAACAAACTTCAATACTTGCAAGGGAATATCCCTAAGTGTAAATCACCGATTTTTATGAAATTTTAGTATGATATAGTTTTCGTGAAAATATTCGACACGTATTTTTTTATCAGCAATCGTCCATGTTAAAGGGGTAAAAACCGCCCTCAAACTTGGAGTTGCGAAACCTATTTATCGAATATCTCTGAAACTATTAGAGATACGGACATTTTGTGCAGCTTGAAAATTAACGCCTTTTGATGGCGAATCTTATGGTGTTAATATTTTTTTAAAAACTCCGTTTCTTTAAATAATATGTTATTAAATGCAATTTTTTTCATCATTTTTTAAGTTAAATGTTAATCTATTTTCTTGAATATTTGTTTGTACAAACTATATAGTCAAAAACGAAATACGGATAAATTAAAAATTCGATATTTTTGTTGCAAAAGAAGTTATTCTTTTTTCGATTGTATTTTTTAACATATTATTTAAAGAAAAGGATTAAAAGCCGTTAATTTTCAATCTCTACAAAATTTCCGTATCTCTAATAGTTTCAGAGATATTCGATAAATAGATTTCGCAACTCCAAGTTTGAGGACGGTTTTCACCCCTTTCTCGTGAACGATTGCCAATAAAAAAAATACGTATCTAATATTTTTAGACGAAAAGTATATCATACTAAAATTTCATAAAAATCGGTGATTTACACTTCGGAATGTTCCCTTGTTATTTAGACTAGCAATGCAGATATAAGCGGTTAGTACTCATCTTTGAAAGCGAGGACGGTTTGAGCAAGCAGTTTGACGTTGACGGTTCATAAGAGAATTTGTAGTTGATGGTTTGGTAACAAATGTTTGATTAACTGAGAAATCTTCTTTTTTCGCCGCCTCACGAATTTCTCTCCCGCCGTTCATTATCCAGAGGAATGTGACGGTGGGAGGAGGGCACGACATGTTGGGCCATGTCGTTTGTCTATTGGTTTGACTATATCTTCATGACGTCTGCCTGAGTTTGGAGAAGTTTCCTTAAAGGCAGATCAAATCCTTTCCAAGGAGGGAACACCGTACGAAGTTTTATCACTAACATCATAAAGTTGGGATTAAAAATGTTTCGAGCCCTTGGTTATGATGACAATTTCATCTTTTGAATTTAAATAAAGTAAATGTATAATAAACGGACACTCTCATTGAGTGTAAAATAGAATTATAACATTCTAGTGAAATATAATTTGCATACAACTGAAAGGTGAAATGGATGAAAAATGACACGAGATTATAAGGGATTAATGTAAGAATGAACAAAAATCGTTCTATCAAACATAAATAGACTCACGTCAATGTGAAGTATGTAAAATACGGAAACTTAATTTCCATAATATTATTCTAACTAATTACCGATGTGAAATTTAAACATGTTACACTTTTAACGAAAAGTACTTATATTCCCCAAGGTACGCTATATCACTGGCAAAGAGAAGTTTTGAAGATCATAAACATGCACGCGAAAATGGTAATTCTGCATGTTTAGATTTCGTAACATAACATTTCGTCAGATATGTCCGATAAGGAATTTCAGCTATATTTACTAAGAAATTGCCGAGACGGAAGAGAATGTAGCAAGATAGTGTACCTTTATTTTGGGTCCAAATCCTTGCAATATGAATTCCGGTGCGTGAGAAAAGGGGAAATTTATGAATGAATGTGAAGGAAAAATTTTTTCTCGCACGAGGGAAATTAAAAAAGTCACTCACTCGCGGAAGACGTAACTACGTGCTGATATCCACTGGCGGTATATCACGGGTACTCGCAAATTATAGTGCCTCGTACTGCGTTTGATGGATGACCGCAATTCAGCTTAATAATGGCCGTAGCAACGCCTTGCAAGTGTCTGGATTACTAGAACATCGAAAAATAAGTAATAGGCTTTTATCTTCGCCTCCTCCGTGGCTAACCTTCCCCGGGATTTGAACCCCTTGTAAATATCAGCAATTAAGTTTTCACCTGGAAGCCAGTCTGGTAAGAAAGCACTTTCGAAATTTACGTTTTTTACTTAATTATCTAGATCGTCTCTACACAAGGGGAATCGCTTGCATGCTAGTGCAGCTGATTATACAAGTACGTGAGCGTATAAATCTCTTCGTTAAAACGCAAATTAATCGTTACGTTGCTTTTCAACATTTTATCTCTCGTTAAAGAAAAATGGACACGAAAATAAATTATAGATTTTCAGTTTGTTTTCTTCAAGTAAATTGTTGCGACGTACAAACTACTATATGAATGAAGATCCACTCTACAATGCTAGGTGCATTGTAATGCACATTATTATAAATATTACTTCCTGATCTCGCACAGTTCATATTGAAATAACAAGTATATAATAAATTCATTACTTTCTTACATAATATATTGTAATATGCGTATGCGGGTTCGCACGTTTTTAAATGTAAATGTGCACTTCTACCTGCGCGTATGTATGTATGTGTGACTTTATGTTGTCACTGAAGTGTCACTGAAGTTTCTAAAAATATTAAATATTAGATCAATGTTGTTGTGGTTAATTGATTTATTAATTAATTTATTCGTTTTTGTTTACGTTTTTATATACGTGTGGGAATCCCACTTCTGACACGAAATTTATAATGGTGTTTCCGTGATACGTGTTCAACAATTTTATTCTAAGAAAAAGAATCTAGACTTTACAGATACAAACGAAATAAGGCACGCAGGCTGATGGTATACCTTCGTAGCAGAATTGCAAACTAAAATCTGTCTTATCTACGAGCCTTAGATTGTCCTTTTAAGGACTCTAAATTGGTCTGGTGGGACGTTACGAAACTCTGACTTTTCCCTAGTAGCACACAAATATTTATTTAATATCTTTTTCGAATATTAAAATAATATTTTTTTGGCGGCACTTTTTAATATGAAATAAATATTAGTTTCAAATATTCTATAGATATAAAAACAATGTCAAATAAATGGTCAGAAAAATATCATATAAATATTCTTAGAATATAAAATAAATATTAAAAAAATGTAAAAAAAATGTTCAGGAAATATAAACAAAATGTAGGATCGTGAAAAAGAAATAGAGGCGCGGTAACCCATCCAAGCAATGGTCACCGCCCGCCTGCGTTGCTTAACTCGGGAGATCTCGGTCGGCGCGGTTCCACTGCGCCAGCGTCCTCTCTCCCTGGCGTTAATTCTTCTTCACGTCCTTTTCTCCTAAGTTCTTTTTAGGAGTGTACCGCCCCGATCCCACACTCGGCCATCCTGATAATGACATTTGCCCTCAAATGTCGCACTCGTCTTTATCGAAAGCGCATCGTCGTCGTCGTCGCATCTTCTCCGAACGTCCACAACACCTAGGCCGTCTTTTTGTTTACATCTTAACATCGTATCCTCGTGGTGCCTAGTGCGTGACCCGTTCGTTCGTCTTTGATAAACTTCGTTTTTTGCGCCAGTCGATCGTCTCTAATTTTTTTCTACTCGTCGTAGGGATCGTTGCGGTAGCTGTTACTCCTATCCCGGACGAACCCCCAATTTGTAGGATCGTGAAAAAGAAAGAGAGGCGCGGTAACCCATCCAAGCAATGGTCACCCCGCCTGCGTTGCTTAACTCGGGAGATCTCCTCGGTCGGCGCGGTTCCACTGCGCCAGCGTCCTCTCCCTGGCGTTAATGCTTCTTCACGTCCTTTTCTCCTAAGTTCTTTTTAGGAGTGTACCGCCCCGATCCCACACAAAATATTCGTCGAATATAAAATAGATATTTAAAAAACCTAAAATAAAGATTTTGGGAAAAATTTTACTATTTAAAAAAAAGAATGTTTAAGAACTGAGCATTGTCACGTACTTATTATATTTGTTTACGATATTGTAATTGATTTGATGGGGTCATGTTACGAATACTATAAATTCTTATACATGTGGAGGGGGGATTGAACTCGGGATCCTGCTGTTGCTGCGTACTGCGTTTTCCTGCTGCGCTAAAGGAACCTATTGTTAGAGGGGTCACTTTTAAACCTTAATTATAACTGGTCAGATAATTACAACCACAATCCGAACAGCTGGTAGATTAAAGTAATTGAATCATACGTTTAGAATTCTATGAAGACAGTATTAGTAGATAAAATGTTGACGTTGTAAAAGAGAGAGCCTTAAATAGATTCAATATTGCCTCTTTCTCGTACGTTCCTGGACTTTCAGAAGATATCCGGCGACTCCTCACCAAATATAACATTTATGTTATACAAAAAATCCCGAGTCTTCCCGAAAATCAACGATTTGGTTCCTATTGCAGAACAATCATACGTCGTTTATCGTATTCCCTGCTTGCATTGCTCTTCTTTGCCACATGAATCAAGCTATTTGACAGCTTAAGACTAGGATTAGTGAACATAAAAGAAACATTTATTCTCACAGTACACATTATTGTGCTTTGACTAAACTTGTTATAGAGGCAGATCATATAGATTTCACTTTTGAAATACTTTTAAAGTGGATATCACCGGACGACAAAGTACATGGTTTTCTTAGAGCGTTTGAAGAAGCGATGGAACAATACTGGGGAGTCACCTTGCTACATATATACATACACCGAATCAGGGCTGTCGAAGCTACACCGAATTCTATGAGATGTATAAGGTATAGAAAGACATGCAATATATTTTCTGAATTAAGAAGAACAATTCAATGTTATATTTTCTCACAAATTTTCATAAATACTGTAATAAGTACTTATTTTATACATTTTTAAGTCTTGATTGAGCTGTCGCTAAAAATAATGATATTATTTGTTTTATTTGTACGTCCGTGATACTCGCTTGCCTCTTTCTTGATGCTACTGTAAAATAAAAAATAGAATGAGTTGGGTATTTTAGATATCTTGTCATATAATAATATGAAAGCTAGTATTACATAAAGATATGTACTTACTTTACTCTTGACACGTATGTAAAACGTATGGTGAGATCATTATAAACACTCTTGCAATCGACGAAATTACAATTATCTGGTTTGCCGGATATCTTCCTACGACTGATGCGTAATTTCCACTATGCAATAAGCAGGTGCATCGTATTCGCGAGCATATCCTTTCATTTATTTCTCAATGGCAACAACCTCAAGACAAGGCGTTAACGTGTTTTGTTTGAGCGTGACAATTTTTAGGTGATACAGAACTCTCGCTATTACGACATTATGGACAATAGATATGATTCGATGTCCCCCCTACCGCAAAGAGGGATCTCCCTCGACTGGGCCAAGCTCGATTGTTGTTTGTCGCCGCGGAATTTTTTGATGCCGTAAACAGAAAGAGTCTAAGTCTCTATCGGTGAAATATGTACTACTAACATAAAATAAATATTTAATGAACATTTTAAGACAAATATTTTTTTTAGAACATAAAATAATTATTTAATGAACATCTGAAAAAAAATATTTCTTTTCAAATCTAAGATAAATATTGAAGGAACCACGGGTGCCTGGGGCCGGTGATGTCCTTCTGTTCCTAGGAAAGGGTAAAGATGTAGATTAGCGCGCTGCGTTTCGTCCTGGGCATGTTTGTGTGCACTCGTCAGTAGGGCTGACCGAACAGGCCCTGCCCTAGACACTGTGCCCCGGATGGGACGATGGTATCTATTGAGCGATCGTATATATAGATACCGATCGTCGTAGGACAACTCCCGAGAATGATCCATCGGTGGACACGAGGTCTAGCGGGCAATCCTAGAACTAGGGGTGTAGGCGTAATGGCGACCGGTAGATCGGTGGTGGTGGTCGATAGGTCGTGCCGCCACAGTACCCCCTTCCCAGTGATAACGTTGGAATATTTACACGAGTACTATATACATTCATTGTTCGTTGAGGCCCAAGTAGCGAAATTGACGCGGGGAGTGCTTCTCCGGTTTCTGCGCGAACGCGAAAATCAGCGGCTTATGATCGGTGAAAATGGTAAATATGCAACCTTCTACAATGTGCCGAAAATATCTTACTGCTTTGTACCTGGCTAGAACTTCCCGATCATAAGGGCTGTAATTTTGTTCGGTTTGCGACAGTTTACGCGTGAAAAATGGCAGCGGTAGCCACCCGTCGGGCGACCGCTGCTGTAACGCAGCACCTAGCGTAAAATCGGAAGCGTCGGTAAAGATCGCCAAGGGCAGGGTGGTGTCGGGGTGGGCGAGGAGAGCGGCACGTGCGAGGCATTCCTTGCACTGGTCGAAAGCGTCCATCCTTGCAGGTGTCCAGCTGACCGGGACACGACCCTTGACGTTTCCCTGTAGCGCCTCGTTCAACGGCGCCTGCATCTCGGCTGCTCCAGGGACGAAACGTCGGTAGAAATTTATGACGCCCAAGAAACGACGCAGGTCCTTGACCGTTTCTGGGCGTGAGAAAGTTCGAATTGCTTCGACTTTCTCTGGAAGCGGGCGCATACCTTTCAAAGATACGGAATATCCCAGGAACGACACTTCCGGCGCACCGAAAACACACTTCGCACAATTAACGGGCACCCCGTAATCGTTCAAACGATTGAATAATTCCCGTAGATGCCGTTCGTGTTCCCCGTTCGAAGAGGATGCTACGAGTATATCATCGATATACGCGTAACACCAATCGATGCCACGCAACACTTCGTCGATGAATCGTTGAAATGTCTGTGCTGCGTTGCGTAGACCGAACGACATGTACGGAAATTCGAATAGTCCGACGGGTGTCGTAATTGCTGTCTTCGGGATATCGTCCGGGTTCACTGGGATTTGGTTGTACGCGCGCACGAGGTCTATCATCGAAAATATCGTTTTTCCCGATAATTGATGCGTGAAATCCTCGATGTGAGGCACGGGATATTTGTCCGGAATCGTTCTCGCGTTCAACGTACGGTAGTCACCACATGGTGGCCACTCTCCGTTTTTCTTCGAGGCAAGGTGCAGGGGCGATGACCAACAGCTTTCCGATGGGCTCGCTGTTCCGTCCCTCACCATGACCTCGAACTCCGTTTTGGCGATCCTCAGTTTGTCGGGAGCAAGGCGGCGCGGCTTGCTGAAGGCAGGTGGACCAGGTGTTGTTCGAATGTGGCGACGAGTCGTGTGTTTCGTCACCCGATGTCCACCTGATGGTCGTGTGATTTCTGGGAAATCCGCAAGTATCGCGTGATACCTTGTTTCACCAGAAATCGCCTTCACGCCTCCCGCTTCGCTGGCAATGACTCGTCCCATCGTCGTAAGGGTTGTGAGACCATCAACCAGTTTCCTCGATCGCAGATCGACGAGGAGGTTGAAAAAACTGAGGAAGTCGGCCCCGATGATTGGCGTGGTTACGTCCGCGATGACGAATCGCCACGTGAAATCTCTTCGGAGGCCGAAATTTAAACGGAGGGTGGTGCTACCGTACGTCGAGATCGTCGAGCCGTTTGCCGCGTAAAGCTCGTAGAGAGTCTTATTACGCACACCACTCACTCGCGAACGCGGGAAGACGCACAGATCGGAACCGGTGTCGACCATGAAAATGGTTTTCGTTTCTCGATCTGTAACGAATAAGCGGTTCGTGGTGGGCTCGCGATCATTTACCGCCGTTAACGATCGGCCGGCCCGTTTCCCGCCACGAAGTTGCACGGGGGGCGGCACTTCCTCGCGGATGCCCCGTGCTTGTGGTGGTACCAACATGTACCGTCGTCCGGATAATCGTTCGTCCGGCGTTCCCGTGAACGCGAACTGTGTCTTCTTCGCGAAGACGAACGTCCGCGTGGACTCCTCGCGTCCTTTCCGAATCGTAACGGGGCAATTTCTCGCCGGAGTGCCGCGATCTCTTCACTCCACCCGTTACTGGTGGCAAGAGACGCAGCAGCCACCTGCGGTTTGCAGGTTACCTCCATGACGGCGTCGGCGAGGGTAGCCAGTTCACCACTTACGACTGTGTCGCGAAAAATAAAAAAAAAACGAAAGCTGCGATTCGCGAGGGTCGACTAATACGCGACAGTTGTCGATCACGTCGGGGTCACCAATTTCTGGGAGATTGGCTGGAGGACTAAATAAGTTCGTTTCGTTTTGGAAAATACGATTCTATATTCGGTGTTGCGCGTGCAACGTGTTCGCGGGAGAATTCGGTTCGGACTGTTTCTTAAAACTATTTTCGTTTCTCTTTTATGCGATTCATCGCTTCTTCGTCCCGACCAATCCCGTAAATAACAGATTTCCTTTGCTGTTTTCCCGGGATCGGTCGGGTTGTAAGGGCCCCGTCGATGCGATGACGAGCCGTCGCGACGCGTCGCCAGGTTCAAGGGCCTCTTGGCGTAAATGTAAAATATGTGGCGATGCGCTGTCGCGTTTTCGATGCGACGTGCTCGTTGCACGTCGCCGCCACAATATTAAATAAACATTTGAAAAAAAATATTTTTTCTTACATCTAAAATAAATATTTGGTAAACATTTGTCAAAAAATATTTCGTTTTAAATCTAAAATGAATATATGATAAACATTTGTCAAAACATATTTCGTTTTAAATATAAAAGAAATATATGATAAACATTTGAAAAAAATATTTATTTTTAAATTTAAAATGAATATTAGTTACATATTTAAATATTAAAAAGAGATTCAATCTTTTTTAACATTACGTACATATGTATTTAATATTGTGTGCTACTAGGGTTGTGACTCGGATTCCAAAAACGCGGATGTTATTTCTATGAGATATCATTGATAATTTTGTAATATTTAGAAACAGCGATATATGACCGAAATTAAGTAGTGCATCCTGTTTAGGATCACAGTCACTTCAGAATATATCTTACAAAAATATGTAAAATGAGTCGGTATCCAACACAAGAGGAGAAAGGCCAAGAGAATGATAGATTTGATTAGAACGTGCACTGAATAAGATCTTTACAAAACATATTTTCTCGTTTATTTGAAACTTGTTGGATCTGCCCTCATTTCTCTTATATTATACAGAGTTCAAACTAAACAATTCAATATCGATCTTACAATTAGTAAGTTATTCTTAAACAATTTAGATATGTAAATAACATTCTAACTTTTTAAAGCCAATACTGTTACGACGAGTTTCCGTTATTACATTTTTTATGAATCTTAGTAAATTCCAAAAAGACCATCAACCTACAATTTTATGCAAATATAAAAACACTGCTGCAAGCTTTCAGATTGAGAGTATGTTTTCCCGTTGCAAATTTGAATCAGTGTTTTTCTATCAGTAAAAGACGAAATATATCATATAAAAGAAATGTTTTGAGAAAGATTCTACGATTATTCTTATGTTTCACATTGAAAACTTCTATATATAAGACGAATTGAAGAAAAAATCTTGCCCGTCGCTTGATTTGACAGAAATATAGTACACAGTTAAATTGTCATCGATTCTACAAACAACAAGAATTGCTTTAAATTACTTAGATTATTTCATAATGCTGACACAATCACTTACGAATCCACCCACTTATTTATCATTAATTTATATAATATCATCAGATCTGTTTCTAAAATTTTATAGTATGATACATTTTAAATTTTATAGATTGATCTTCTTCACCCGTTTCTGCCAATCACCGGAACACGTAACACGGCGCGCCATTCCTGATCGACGATCTTTCATGACAGCAGGGAGAAATGATCAAATCTCATTTATAGCTATCTACGACATCGTTAGTCATAGTACACTGATCGCAGACGCGACTATTAAACCAAGATTTGCTCGTGGGGTTATAATAGTAAATAGTCCACTCGGCCGTGGATGCAGATATGTAATCCCCACCATGGACTGAATTTCCTTGGTCGCACATTATCTCATGGAAATGTACATCCACGGTTACATAACCGAAAATTTCTGTATCCATTTATTATCGGCGGGTTCCTCATCACGATTCTGCATACGTGTATTGCATTGCCGTGTATGTCCACAGATGCTGCTCGTGCGGATAGCGAAATTGTTTATGACCTGCTCTAGAAGGCGGTAAAACTAATTACGTTCAGATAATATTGCTAATGAAATGTGTCCTTACGCAAATCCAATTGAAGATAATAGAAAAAGCTGTCATAAAAGGCGGAGAAAGTGGGCTATTTTTAACTTTGTAACGAAACAGCTTACATTAAGGCATTGAGGAAATATTTACTTTGTAGTAGATATTTGTTTATTTTTTTCCATGGTTTATCGAAAAATGAATATGGATATGCGGTATCTATTTTGTTTTTGGTGTAAAGAATTTCAGATTGGTCACAAATTAAAAAATTAATCCAAAAAATTTGAAGATTTTTATATAAAATATGAATAATGTGTAATTTGTGTAATTTAACTGATTATATATTATTATGCTTTCACCATAGAACTTGACATACATGCGAAGATAACATTATTAATATATTTATAACACATTTATAATAGTACAACGAATAACATAATTAAACAGATAAACTCGATATTTTCAGCACATTGACGCAATGCACATGTAAGAAAGCAAATATCGATCATATCGGGACTATCGTCATCGTTTACATCTCTTTCATGGAATATGGGAAACTGCTACAATCCTCCACTTTCCGAAATTCATCCCTAGTTTCTTCAATCATCTGCAATGTGAAATTGCCTTCAAACCTTTTGTCATTGGATCAGCCGGATTATCTTCTGTTGAAATACACTTTAATTCGATCAGTCCTTATTTCAAATTTTCGCTTACCAAATGGTGTGAAATATCTAGATGTTTTGTCCAAATTTTTCTTTACTCTGCGCCTGGAAAAATCTAAAGCACATCTGTTATCACAATAAACAATTGGTTTACCAGAAATAAATTCGGTCAGCTCTAATTCATTTAAAAACATTCTTGTCCAAACAACCTCTATTAATCCTGTAGACATTGCTATATATTCAGCCTCCATAGTTGACAACGCTATACTTTTCTGTTTGCTTGCTTGTCATTGCACTGTGATATCTTTTTATCTCCTATCCAATCTACATCGCAAAATAATCTCATTTCGGGTTCACGATTACCCTTATATACTATATTGTAATCTGTAGTTGTTTCTAAATATTGTAAAATATGCTTTGCTTGTATCCAATGATTTTTATCCGGATTCGAATTATATTGCGATAATTTAGTTACAGCAAATAGTATGTCCGGTCTCGTACACGGTGCCAAATACATTAATGATCGTATTAATTCTCTGTATAGTACCTGATTTAATTGACCCTTGTTCCTTAATTGTCTTCAGAATTATACCTGGCTCCAATGGTGCATTTGCTCCTCGACACTCTGTCGTATTGAATTTCTTCATTATTGTTTCTATATATTTCTGTTGCGATAAATGTATTTCACCATTTGTTTTTCTTTCTACTTTTACTCCTAGTGCATGATTTATTTCTCCTATGCTTTGTACTCGTATTTTGATGCGATGTTCTTAATAACGTTTTTCATTGATCCAATATCTTTTGAAAACGTAAATATATCATCCACAAACATAATTATAATTGTCCAGTATTTTTTAATACATGTGCAACTTGAAAATTTCAATCTTCTGTATCTAATTTCAATCAAGTAATTGTCTAATTCTTTGTTCCAATTTCTTTCTGATTATTTCAATCCATTAATCGGGTGTAATAATTTTGCTACTTCACTATCCTTTGCTTTATATGGATACAGCAACTTCATATAAATATCTTCGTCTAATTCTCCGTAGAAATCTGCGCCCTTAATATTTAGATGCCTGGTGTACCATCTAAATTGCACTGTTAATGCCAATAAAAGTCTTATTGCCCTAAAATTTGCTACTGATGAATACGTTTCATTATAATCTACTCCTTTTTCCTGTTTAAATCTTTGTGCCACTAGTCTAGCTTTATATCGAGATATATTTTCGTCAGAATCTGCTGTTAATTTAAAAACCCATCTACAACTACCACATTTTCGTCCTTCAGTTAATTTCATTATTTCTTATGTTTGTCTGTTTTCTAAAGTATTTAATTCTTCTTCCATTGCAATCTTCCATTCTTTTGCATATGGTATTCTTAATGCTTCTGTTACACCCTGTGGTTCTACAATTTCTACGATTTTAATCTATTTTATTTGTTTCATCATTTATTTCTTTTGGGTTTCCTTTGCGTCTATACGGATTCCTAATTACACGTTTTGGTCTACCTCTTCGTGATTTGTCAATTTTATCACTTACCCCCACTCGTAGTATAGTTTCCTCCGTTCATTTTTTAATAGTTTCTTCTGTTGATTCTAGATCTTCTGGATCTTCTGCAGACACACATTCTTCTACTGGTTCTAACTCTTCTATCTCTTCCTCCGATAAAATTTGTTCTTCTTCATGGGATGTTTCATTCGTTGATTCTTCTTGCTCATTATACTTTATTAAATCATTAATTATTAATAATTATTAAAACATTCATTAAATCTGTACATTCTGTCTCGTGGATTTTCTCTGTATATCCATTCATAATCCTTCTTTTCTTCTATGAATTTTACGTGTTTTACTTTTATGAAATCTCTTTTCTTGTTTCACCATAATCTGTAGCCCTCGTTTGTGCATCGTAACCTAAGAAAGTGCATTATACAGTTCTATCATCTAGCTTACCTCTCCCTTGTATTGGTAACAATGCGTGTGCAAGCCATCCGAATGCACTTAAATGCCTAAAACTTGGTTTCCTATCAATTCACAATGTTAACGGTACATCATTCTTTATGCCTGAATGACTGGTTCGGTTTTTAACATAGGTTGCTGTTGTTATTGCTTAGGCCCAAAAATTCTGTGGTAACAAAAAATGTCCTATTAGTTCGTTCAGCAACTCCATTCATTTGAGGTGCTTCAATATTAGATTTTTCGTGTCTTATACCCATCTTCCTGAAATATTCCGTTAGCTCTTTATTACAATATTCCAGGCCATTATCCGTTCGAAACCTTTTAATCTTCTTTCCTGTTTCTCGCTCTGTACGTTTAATGTATTTCTTTACATGGTCTTTTGCTTTATTCTTCTTTTTCATGCATTTAATAGCCGTTTTTCTTGAATAATCATCGGTAAATCTAATAATATATCTGCCTCCTCCAATTAAATTTATAGACATCGGGCCACAAACATCTGAATGTATCAGGTCACATATACTCGCTGTATTTCCTTCCTTTATCTTCCTACACGAAAGTGTAGGTGCTTTCCCAATGCAACATGAATCACAGTTAAACCGATAATCCTTAATTATTTCATTCCTCTTACTTTGCCTTATTCTGTAATTCTTTTAATTATTTCATGATTCACATGACACATCTTTGATGACATAATTCGTTTATATTCTTTAATGTGTTTGATTCAATTTGTGTAAAACGATTTATCATTAGGCATATTCGCCAGTGTTGTTCTTAAACTTTTGTAACTATCAGGAAGACCTGTTAAAATGGTGTATGCAATTTCTTCATCACTTGGTGGTGCTCCTACTTGTCTTAATTGATTTTCGCCAATTATTGCTCTAGATATGTATGCGTTCATATCTTCGCCTTCTTTCATAATAAGATAATAGAAACGTTTTCTTAATTGCATTATTGTAACTCAAGATTTAGGTTTAAATACCTATTCTAATTTCATCCATGCATCACACGCCGTAGTACGCACTTTTATGTGAACTTGCTGTTCTATATCAACATGTAAACCGATTGCTGCTAAAGCACTTTGCTCTTTAATTTCATGCGCTCTTCTTTGCGCTTCCAGTGTATCCGGGTTTAGTTCAATCTTTTCCATTATATGTTTTATTAATCCTTTGCCCGTTAAAAACCATTTCATTTCAATCTTCCATAACCGATAATTATCCTTTCTTAATCTGGCAACATTGAATTCATTCGTGTGTTCCAAATCCATGTTTTCCAGTCGTAAGATATTCTTGGTGAAAAATATTATGCAGTTATTTTGAAATCGATTACCTGGGTCCATAACCAATATAATTTAATTGATTATATATTATTATGCTTTCACCATCGAACTTATCATACTCGTGAATATAACATTATTAATACATTTACAACACTTTTATAATAGTACAACGAATAACATAATTAAACAGACAAACTCAATATTTTCATAACATTGATGCAATCAACATACATATAAGAAAGCAAATTCCACTCATATCGAGACTGTCGTCATCACTCACGTCTCTTTCATTGAATATCGGTAACTGGTACAATTTGCGTTTCTGGTTTTTTAAATAATCGTGAAATCAGCTTAGATAAACACTTTAAGAAGTGCACGTAAAAACTTCCTATTACAGCCAAAGCAAAAAACGTTTATGACTCAATAGAACGATACCTATCAGCAAAGCCTGTAATAGAAGAGTAATTGTCATTATAATTGATATACAATTATTGTCAAAATGGTGATCACCCTATAAAAATGTCCCAGAAATAATGGGGATTTGAATTTGAACTCATTAGTTAAGAGTTTGCGTATTTTATTAAATAATCGCCATAGCACCCCAGAATAGCCGGAGAACAAAAGATCTAAGGTTCTATCCCCGTTTTAAAAGCAATTCCTCGGGATTTTCCTCAAGCTTTCTGACATCCAAAATGAAATGTTGATTATGTAATTTTAAATGAAACTGTAATATTTTTATATATAATATGGTGATGATGAGAATCGATTATTAGATTTGCAAATTATAAACCAGCATTCGAACCCCTTGCCATTACCTATAAGTCAATGCATGTTACATACAAGGAAAAAGAAGTAGGTAAGCAGTACAATCGGAGATTTTTAACTACAAAAAAGTTTGGGAACTACTTATAATGAGTATTTTTTTGTATTAATGGAACTGCATCTACATAACGTACTTGTCAAGAAAATGGCATAAATAAGAAATTAAGATCCTCGATTCATCACCATAAGTGAACATATATCACAAAAAAGCAACATAACAATATAGCAGAGAGACATCTTGAACAATAATGAAGATATTATTCATTCATCTTTATAAATTATTTCAGGGTTTGAAAAGTTACATCCCTTTACTCCGTTTAACAAGTAAAGAAGACACTCAAACCATTATCATAAAAATGTTTAATATCCAAAAATTCAGTTGACAAAGTATGTTTATGCCTAAAAATATATTTTTCACTTCTTCAGCAAAACATATTCTTCGGAGACCTTTTTCAGCAGCCAATATTTTTGTCAGAATTAATTATTATAAAAATAACACTGATATTCTCAAAACACGGACGCACGCTTTATCACCCTCGCATCAAAGAGGATTATAAGGTATTATAGGCTTTTTACCAAATGACTCGATCAATCAAATTACCTCGATAACACAACCTCAATTTTTACAGCTCCGTAAGTATTCTCAAATCTGGTATAACCTATTCGCGCATCCCTAAATTCAATGAGGACTGCAACAGAAATACGAATACGAGCAGAAACTATGCGACAATGTACGATCCACTCTCATGGAGAAAGTGGCACCAAGTTAACACCAAATTAGGAGCAATAGAGGTCAGGAAGGTTAAACCGATCGAATCGTTGTAGAACTGTCAAGGTGCGTTTCTAACTTATACCAACTTCGACAGATATTCACACCAACATCTTCGTTTCGTGTTTGTGAACACCTACGTAAAAGGCCTGAAGCAGCAAACGCGTTCGTACACGTGGACTCGGGTGCCAGCGTAAAATACGTTCCGTACACCTTACGTTTGTCGAAGGTACGGCGTTTTGACAGCTGCCACTCTACACTTAATCGAGTTTCCATGTTAATGGGTTGCTCGACGGTAACGAATCAAAGCCGATTTTCAACGGTGTACGACGCTGTAATACAAACTATGCTGACGATAGTTAGCTGGCTGGATATGCATCGTAAGTGCGCCCCAAAAACGGTCGCATGAATACCGAGAGTAAGTGGAATTGGTATTAGATCGATGGGAAGTGGTAGCCTTTCCTGGAACTATTCATGGCATTATTGATCCTAGTTTCGTGATCGACTGGCGAAATTTTAATACAGGGTGCAGACGGATAGAGGATGGGCTTTTATGTTATGTAAAGGAAGGTATTTTAAAGATACGTATCTTCAATTCACAGTAGCTTACTGTCAGTATAGTAGAAAAATAATTAATGGAATAACATAACAGCAAATACGGCCTTGCCGAGCTTTACAAGTTTTTTTCCAGTTTGAAGACATCTAATATTCAACTATTGGCGCGCTTTGTGTTATTGTATTTGTTATTGTTAAACATATTTACTGGCAAATATATGTTTTTGATAATTACAACGTACTTGTACACATACTTGATTGTGTCTAAAAAATATTGTAGTGCCGAAAAATGTTCGTTGTGTTGTAGCTTTAAGAACGACGAAGAGCTGCGAGGGTGAAAGCGAGGTTGGATCAGCTTCGGCCAACACGCCGACTGCGTTTCGCTCAAGACCTCGAATATTCTAGAAGGTAACGAATTCGAGTGCGAGTGCGAGCGAATGAATGGTTGTGTGAATGGATATAAATAGGCCTAGCTTTAAAGGTAGCGGTTCCGAATTTAGTTGTCAGTTGTGAGAAGTTGTACGTTGTAGCAATTATAGTCACGTTGTAAGAGTTGTTAGTTGCGTCGCGTTGTATTGATTTGTATTTGTGTTGTGTGCCGTAAGAGTTGTGATCGTAGACTCTTGTATGTTTGTTAATACATCTTGTTAATTGTTGTTATTGTTGAAAGAAAGGAAAATACTCTCTCTCTCTCTCTCTCTGAAGTCTCTGTACTCAATACCGAGTTCATTGATGTAAAACCATTGTTTTTAAGATTTTGTAAAACTTGATGGTGAATTAAAAGCATGTGATAATGGAATTACTCCGTCCGTATCACCGTTTAGTTATAAAAGTATGTATTCAGAAATCTTCTTATTATCTTCTTATTAAAAAGTGATGTATGCTTTGTTGAAATTACGTAAACAAGTTTTGGAATGGATAATAAACATTCTTTTTTTTAAGTATACGTATTGTGTAAGTCAATGTATATGTTACGGTAAATGTGATTAATTCGGTGATTATACATAATTACCGGTTATTATGTATAATCACCACTAAGTTTGGTAAATGTGATTAATTCTTGAATATTTATCAAATTAACCAGTGATTTTGTATAATTCCCAACTCGTAATGGCGAAAATGATAAAAATCCCTTACTGTTCGCCATTGGCGGTTTTTGTCGATGTCGGATGCACTCGCCAAAAAGCTACCTCGTAAGAATGCGCGACAAATATAATTCCAATGCTTAGTCGGGTCCTCCGACGGCGACACTTTTTTAAAACTATCGCCAACCAACACTAATTCATCTTTTTGGTACAGACACCGAACTTAATTCAGACCCTTCGGGGGCAGGGACGCGGGATGAATTGTGCATAACGGGGCACTTTCCCCCGAAGAGTTTGGTTAAATTTAGGTGCTTATAACAAAAAGGTAAATTAATTAAATTGGTTTGGAGTAGTTTTTAAAGAGGGCCGCCGTCAGGCGGCCAGACTAAACAATGGAATTACATTTTTTGCACATCCTTATAAGATTTCCTTTCGACAACCATCGTGCTGACACACACATTGCCACGGACGTGCATGTATAGGCAAAATTCAATGTAGAAGTAGCAAAAGTTTTTTGCCAATATCTCGAAAACGAAAGCCGAGCCGGGGTTACATGTATAGGAGGAGGTTGCTTAGAATCATGATTCTGGCAACGTATCCAAGAATCATCGAAATCGGTGGGACGGACCATCATCTGTATAATTAGCGTTTTTGATATGTAACTGTTTTGTATGAGTTCTAATAATACAATTATTTTCTCGACTGAGGTCTTTCATTTGTAAATAATAAAATATTGTTATTCGCAGCCCCTTGTGTCATAGTGCCTAACGAAAAATTATACTTCTGACTAGTAACTACTAAAAAAACTGCGCTTTTCTGCGCTGAAAAAATTCTTTTGCACGACATACATAGCCTCACGTTGCGTCTTCAGTTCCACAGAAAATAACGGAAGTCGAATGGGAAGTTTTACATCATCCTTCTTACAGTCCTGACCTTCTGATTATTATCTATTTTGATTTTTAACAAATTTCATTGTAAATAATAATATCGAAAGTGATGCCGAAATCAAAACGGCAATTAACTGCTTTTTTTCAATTAAAACTTCCGATTTTTACAATAAAGAGATATACGAGGTCTGTTCAGAATAATACCGAACTTTTTGAATTACGCGTAAATAGGAATATTTAGAGCCTTGCGGTTGGTATCATTTTGTTGATCATAACATCATCTGTCCCCACATGTTCTTGGATTGTTGATGTCTCGTTTAGATTTCGTGCTATTTGTATTTGAATGCAACGTGTTTAAATGTTAGTGCCGATTTTTGAAATGCGCGTTTATCTGGAACGACGATCCAACGTAAAATTTTGTGTTAAACTGGGGAACACTTTCACAGAAACGTTTCAACTTTTGAAACAAGCTTACGGAGATGATGTTCTGAGCCGTCATTGAGACAAAGGGTCAATCAACACAATGGATTGTCAAAGGATCTCCAAGCCCCAAGGAAGTACGTCAGTCGCGATTCAATATGAAAATGATACTTCCTGTTTTTTTCGACATTCATGCAATTGTGCATTTTGAATTCTTGCGTCAAGGTGAAACAGTAAACCGTGTGCATTATCGAGGCGTTTTACAATGGATATGTGAAAAAGTCCGCAAAAAGAGACCAGAGTTGTGGCGAGACAACTCATGGTTCTTGCACCACGATAATGCACCGGCTCACTCAGCTTTGTTAGTTCATGAGTTTTGTGCAAAAAATCAGATGACTGTTCTCCCCCACCCTCCTTACTCGCTAGACCTGACTCCTTGTGATTTTTTCTTGTTTCCCAAATTAAAATCTGTGCTGAAAGGATGCCGTTTTCAGTCTGTAGATGACATCAAATCAAATTCGTCACAAACCTTATAGGGCATTTCAAATGAAACTATCCAGGACTGCTTCGCGAAATGAAAACTCCGCTGGGAAAAGTGTGTAAATAGAGGAGGCAAATACTTTGAAGGGAACAAGGACCAATAATCTGTAAAATTAAAAATAAAGTTTTTTTAAAAGAAGTTCGGTATTTTTCTGAACAGACGTCGTAAAGTGTCGTAGGAGTCAATGGTGACTCCATCGTGAAATAAAATTACGTTTTTTTTTTAAATTCGAAGTGTTTGGATCTCGACTTATGAATTCACGGAAACTTTTGCTGGTTTCTAATACATCAATTCTAATACATTACTAATGTTCGTCTCAGTTTCCTGCGTTCATTTATTTCGCGTCATTGCAATTTGTCGTCATTCATATCTATTTACATGCTCTCTTACAGTGTCATCTAATTAAATTCTGCCATTGCGAAAAACACTTTATTGATCATACAGTTCACGCAATTCCTCTGTCCTTTCGAAGGCTGCAGTAGTACACCTCAATCGGGACAGCGATCGTAGATATCGATATCGCAGTACAAGGATTCGATAACACGAGACACACAATGGGTATTACGTGCGACGATGTAATCAGCGTCTGTCGTTAATGAATTAATCGGGTTATCGGGCGAAGACGAGATGTCTGGAGGGAAACAATCCAAACCCGTAGCTCTCTCTCTCTCTCTCTCTCTCTCTCTCTCTCTCTCTCTGTCTCCCCCGCCCTCTGTCGGTGCGCGTGATTTGTACTTGTCACCATTGATAAATATAAGTATATTACTGTACGATTATAGTGATCAAACAGCTTAGTCGTTAATTCGCAAATCGTGCTTATCTCTAAACTCAAAAATGTACACCGTCGCGTCGTTGTGTTCCCCGTAAAACTCTTACACCGTATCTCCGTTCGTCTTTACGTCTCCGTTATCGTTCAAACAGTCTCTCTCCGTTTTGTTCGTCGTGTCTACATATTCCCGTTCATACGTCTTCGTCTTTCTTGTCTGTCACTGTCACTCAAGGGAAAAACGGCACTCCCGACCCAGTGCGCGTGCACTCTGACCGTTGGACCTCACCCCCGAGAATTCCCGGGCCGGTCAGCCACGTGCACTTTCCGTTATGTACTGTTTTCCCTCAAGGCGTCCATTCTTGTCCTTGCATGTATCTGTCGTCGTGCGTCACATCGCCAGTTTGTACTGTAATAAATAAAGTCGTAAACGTCCCGCCTTTCGTCCTTAGATGTCTACATCCTATGCTATCTTAATTCTAGCGTATACTAATGGTAAGCCTACAAATTCCCGATACTACTACTAATATTATAATTGCATATAAAATACAATTGACACTTTAATTGCATTTCATATTTTCTTTCAGCCAAATCTGTTAATTAACACAAATCCATTTTGTCCGATCTCTTTTCATTACTGCGATTTTGGACACAACCGTGGGCACAATGGAATCCAATTATCGGATATCTTTAAATATTTATTATGCCCCATCTGGATTGTCACTTTCCAGTAGTCTTAACACGAAGTAGAAGGCTAATTAATATTTGTACCTAAAAATGGACATTGTTTAATTAAATCCGGCATTGAATATTCCACTTTTTATTTGTGTAATTCTGAAGTTAATAAAAAGACACAAAGTCATCCTCAATTATTTTTCGTTCCAGAAGAAATGATAGTTCCAATTTACGTTAAAGTCTGTCTTGTTGTAAGCGTTTTTTCACCGCGGTGCTTGTTCCAGGTGGCCATTTTGCTAATCGTGTTAGAAAGTTTTAGAAACTGCGGATGTATTTGGTGAACATGTGATAGCTAAGGGTAGCACAGACCTAGCAAAATATCTTTGAAGCGCCAAATAAGTGGGGACAAGTGGTATTGTATTGGGTCATCCCATAAATAAAGTTGGTTTTTCCACTGCTCAGGTACAGACTCTGAACACATTTTTTCACTAACAATATTTTTATTATACCCTACACTAGATGTGGTGCAATTTGAAACTGTTCTTCAATAAATAACTTTAGTCGACGTGCCACGCACGTCGTTTTGATCTCCGTGGCAGACGTGCGTGGCACGTTTTTCCAGCGCGAGGCACATCTTTCCAGCGCAAGTTATTAACTATGAACGTCGCTCTAATGCGCCTCCGCGCTCGTGCCAATAGGCCCGCACCTGTCAAGTGAAAGGCAAAGTAATCAGCGAGCTCTCGAGTGCATGGGAGGGAGTAGCAGGCGGACCTCCTCCTGGGACGGCTCTGGCGTGCAAAATTTCTGCACCTCTGGTCCAGACTGTGGCTCGTCAAGAAGGTTAAAATTGTCAGAACGGAACTGTTCAAACTACCTTCGATATTGTCGCTCACTGATTGTTCTTTCAATTTAAACTTCAACTATAAGACTCCGCGCCATCGGGACGCCAAGCCGGGCGTTCTCACGCCTGGCTTTCGTCAAGAGGACACTTCTCTAGCGAGGGAGGAAGACGACCCTCGCCCCTACGGGGCCTTTTCGGGGAAAGGCGGTCCTTAAAGGACCCCACCACCGAGGGAGGGAAAGCGTTGCGAGGAGAGTCGACGCCAAGGACCCACCGAGGTCACATCTCGGTCACATCGTCGCGATATCGGCAATATATTCTTCCGCAGAGAGAGTTGATACAAGCGGATCCTGATCTTTGTATCCTTATATTGCATCTGTCCGCGTATCGGAACATTATGTTGTACTATTGTTATATAATAATATATGTAGGATTGGGTATACGAATTCACGGGAATATCGAGATAGAAACTACTTTATTATAAAATACTAAAGAGAAAGAATAAAAATACAAAGAACTCTATGTTATGGATCGATATTAATACTTCGCTGTCGCTAACCAGACTGCCGAAACGCGGCACACCGGCTTCGGTCTTTCTTCCAGCGCGAGATCGTTCATTGTTTGTTTGGCTTACTGGGCCGCGATAAGCGGCCAGCATCCTTAGCATCCTTCATATATATTCTGAAAAGTAGTTAAAAGTATACATGTGTATATATCAGACAAGCCGCTTATTTGATCGCTGCATGTGTCCTTGGAAGAGCTCCGCCTCCTACTCCTTCCCGTGCGCTCAAGAGCTAGTTGATTAACTTGCCTTTCACTTGCCAAGGGCGAACCTATTGCTACGAGCGTGGTGGCGCATTGGGGCGACATTCGTATTTAACCACTCGGGCTGGAAAGATATTCTACACGCGCTAATCACGGAAATCAAAACGACGTGCGTGATACATCGAGTAAGGTTATTTGCCGAACAACAGTTTTAGATCGCACCACGCCGCCTGTAGGGCAAAACAAAAGTATTATTAGTGAAAAAGTAGATATTTTTTAATGTTTTTAGACTTCTAGCGATGGTTTTGGCGAAATCGACAACTATGTTACGCCTTACGGCGAAATAGTGTTGCGTTCTCGCACGCACAATTGTAAATTAATTTCCAGCGTAAGTAGTTAGAAAACTCCGCGACAGTAAATCGCCAGGCTTTCTCGCGTCAAAGCATACATTATTGTCACCATGGCCGCCTTGCACAATACATTTTATAATCCTGTCTAGTCTCTCGTTAACAAAATGTCAATAGATTTCCACATCACCCATAGGTTACTATTACCAATGCGCTTTTTTTTGCAGTGGTATCCCCTGCAGGCCTATTCCACTGCATCGATGCCCTTTTCCGCGGAATCGTTACTGAAAAACCGCGTTAAAAAACAGATTGCGAAAATATTCTGTAGTTTATTATACATATGAGCATTCACCTCACCGATTTCAATGATTTGTGGATATGTTGTCGGATACTCATCTGTATAATTAAGTACTACAAAATATTTTCGTAATTTATTTTTTAATGCGGTTTTTCACCAACGATTCAATGGCAGAGGGCATCGATACAGTGGAATAGGTCTACTGAGAATACCAATTGCAAAACAGAGCGCATTGGTACAGTACCCAATGGGTAATGTGGAAACCTATTAACACTTTGCTAGCGGAAAACTAGACAGGATTGTAAAGTATATCGCTAAGGCGGCCGCGGTGGTAAAATTTATTGACGTGAGAAAGCCTGGCGATCTGCTGTCGCAAAGTTTTTAAAATATAAATGTCGCCCCCATATGCCGCCACGCCTGTACCAGTTGGTCTGGCCGTTACGCCGGGAAAGTGACTGTGAATCAGTAACATCTCGGCTGTGTGCATGGCTAAAGTAGGCGGCGTGTCTCCAAGGACGGCAGTGGCGTGCAAAATTTCTGCACCTGTGGTCTGGACGATCTGTGGAATTCGATGATAATATTTCGAAAACTGCTGCGGAAGAGAATCCATCTGCAGTAGCTCCAGAATTAGCGTAGCAACTCTATTCTACTCATTCTAACATAAACCGTCACTTAAAACGACTTGGAATGATTTCAAAATTAGAACAGTGGATTTTTCACGTGTTAAGTGAAAAAAATCTACGTGGGCGCATTGCCGTGTGTTCTTTACTTCTTACACGGTTAAAAAAGAAACTCACGTCAAGGAGACTGTTCGGGTGATTTTCCAGTGAAGAATGCAATGTTTATATGAACATGTGAGAGCGAAATAATGCAACCGTTGCCCAAGATCCTGCTTTGATGCATTTTAGGGATCGAGCGACAAAATATGCCAAAGTATAGATGAAAGTATATATAAGGGAGTGAATGCGGGATGAAAAGTCAGCCGACGATTAAGTGAAGTAAAAGACAGCGGTGAAAACTGTGAATAACGTTTGTGATGATAACTATAATTGTTGTTTAAACATAGTTCATTTTATTACTTTATTTTATTTACTTTTTCTTTTTAATAAAAATCCTACATTATTATATTACGCATTTGGCTCATGTAAGTAAGAATATAATATACCTGTTTCCGAGATTTTTGCTTTTTATTTTTGCATGTTACCTCATAATTTTTGTAGTTCTTAGATCCATAGTGGATTTAAACGTGTCAAGTGAAAACACCTTCGTTTTTCGAGGTAGAAAGATAACTCCAAAAGGACGAAAATTAATTTCCCCAACGAATTCTTCAGAGACAGACGAATCAATTAGAAAGGAAAGTGCAATCAGTAGTACGTGTTCGCGTGTAAACCCGGAGTCACACGTATACACATTTGTTGAAAGAGACTGTGGAATTAAAGCAGATAATATTAGTTATTCATAAAAAATTTTTGATTATTTCAAAATAGTTCTTTCCGGAGATCTAATAATATATATTGCATATGCGACAAACAATTACTATCGCTATACAGCTGCATATGGTGGCACATCTTCGTTATAAAATTGGGACGGTGTGACAGTAAATGAGCTACATTCTTTTTTTGCATTGCTTATAATGTTCCATGTAAAAAGAATATAAAGAATATTGAATTACTAATAAAGTTCTTAGGACGGAAATATTTAATAGGCATATGTGATGAGATAGGTACACCGTGTTGCTAAAAATGTTTTACTACAGCAATAAAGAATGTGAAAGATTGGAAGACTGACTAACAATAATTCGAGGACCTTTTAATAACCTGCGCAGAACATTCAAAAAATTATGTTATCTACTCAAGAATGTATGCATTGATGAGCACCTCTTACTTTATAAAGATCGATTATTTTTCATAAAGTGAATTTTGTCGTATCGATTTTTTTTAATTTTATATCGATTCCTAAATGTTTATCAATTTCAAAAATGGCATAATTAAGGAAAATTGATAAAATTGCAGTTACAACAAACGCTTAAAGTTTGGAATTTTTCTTGAGACCATTTTGTATCGAAAAAACGCGTTGTCTTCTTCGGGGCATTCTGCGAAACTATCTTATATTTTCTATTGATTATTTTTCCTAATTGAAGAACATTCTCTTACGAAAAAATACACATATTGAATATAAGATTAGTATTTACAGTTTATTACAAAATTAGCATTCAATGAATGAAAGAAAATCGTGAAAGTTTTCAATCATTGACAATGAATATCTTTCGAGTGTCAAGTTGTGCTGCACTTTTACCAATGAAAACATTTTCTGTATGATTTCTCCTATATGACCATGCGTCCCAATACGTCCACCAAATATTAATTACTATTGTTTAACGAGTCGCGCTCACTTCAGCGGGAACATGCCGCTAGGGTCTACACGCGATGTTAAGGAACTCTTTGTATGAATTGGTTCAATTAGAAGAGAGTAAAAAGTTAATCCTACGTTGTAAATGAGTATTTGAACTTTCTGTCCACATGTAGTTCAAACGGTTTATTTCAAATAGAATCGGAAAAGAATGAGAGCGTTTTTATTGTAACGACGCGGCGTGCGGTTCACAACTTCTCGGAATTCGCTAACCAGACTTGTAAAGACGGAGAGTTAATTAGAAACCCTTATCGGCAATTACAAATCGATAATATTTTAAATATTGGTTTTACAACTTAATGGTTCTAAGTCCACCAGCAAGTTGCAGATACTCTAAACTGTGGTTGGTAGAGAGGCCGAAAATGTTAAACAGTGGATGAGTCGAGTGAAAACGCTTTCTTGTAATTATCCTCCCTCTTGGCAGAAGTAACAAAATGTGGAAGAATTTTTTATTAGCCAATCCTTTGCATATACCAATGATATTTGAAAAGGAAAAAACTCCTGAAACTTTACTCCGCCTCCTGACACTCCGTCTGAGTATTGAATCCGCCATTTTGTTTTTGGAAATTTTGAGTTCAGAGTCGTAATCAGCGACCCAAAAACATCAGAATACTAATTTTTGGCTAAATCGAAGGGGTCTTGAACTTTTGGCGAGGATTTCAAAGAAATCGACAACTGTGTGAAGTGCCTGAACAGCTAAATCGATGTTCTGGATCACTGAACGCCGCACAGTGGTCACAAATCGCCAAAACATGCGCAAAACCTCAAAGCGGACTTCAATATAGCTGAAAATTAACATACCGGAATAATTTGAGTTGCTGATTGCGAATCTGGATTTAGAATTTTCAAAAACAAAATGACGGATTCAATATGGTGGACGCGTGCATCTAAAAATTGTTGGTTCCGCGCAAAATTGAGTATGCAACTTATTTTTACTCTAGCAAGTAATTGGAAAATGTTACAACAAATATTTATCATTAATAAACAATCAAATCTATCAATAATTAACAATTTAGTTAGATATTGCAATAAATAAATTTATCCATAATAATATATTATAATGATCCTATATCAAATTAACAGAAATTAGAAAGAATTATAACAACTACGTACATTTACATGTAACAGGAATGTTCATTTTACAGCTTGACGAAGAGTCTTAACTTTATTACCGATAATTTCCACTATTCTTCGACGAAAAATATAAAGGAAAATTCAAAATCAAAGCTCCCAATATTCACATTTAAATATCTCGAAAAATAATGTTTGTTTGGTATAAATCATTCAATAGTTTGACAATTTAGAACAACAATAAATATTAAAAATAATTTAATCATTTTTGACGCATAATAATGAAATAAATGGAAAGGTTACTGTTCCGTCGCTAACGGAGCAAAGAACATTTTCTTATATTTTTTTTGTTTTCGTCGGACTTTGGGAGATGGGGCATTGACGGAGGGTTGGGGTGACGGTCTCTTCCCGTCACAACATTGAGGTCAGACCACGGATTGACCCCACATTGCGTGGTGCACTCGTCGACGAAATGCCCCCGTATCCTGAGGTTCGCTTCCCCTAGTTTGCTATCTCCTCTAGGCTGCTTGGGCCAATGACTCCGGGGTCCGCCGCGTGCCCCATAGCTTTTGGGGGGGGGGGGGGGGGGTTTGCTCCAACTTGTGCTAGCAATACTTATTAAATTAAATACATTTATCTAAGTCAACTAAATAGAATCGCTTCAACTAACCTACCACACCTGCCCACCACTCCTGAGTTATACCACCGTAGATCTTTTTTTGGAGTCACGGTGGCATCGGAAGAGTTACCATAACATGTTTAATTGCATGGAAAAAATTATTTTGACCTTCTTATGACCTCTATACATTAGGTTAAACAAATGCATTGTAATTAAATAATAAGTTACTTTCAAATCGCATAAACTTACGTACACTGCGGTACAAAAAATTATGGAAATACCCCAATAGCACCGAATAGCACCAAAATCTTGGAGGTACAGCAAGTTGAAAGTGTAACCTGTAAGCCTAAACAAAAATCATAGTGGAACACGTAACTTTTATCATACATATTTAATATTCACGCGTAAAGATTAGCCCCATATTTCCTACTATTCATTTCGTGGTTTTAAAAAATAGCTATTAACAATTTCAATCTTTTTTATATCAATAAATATTGTACTTACTTCCAGGAATCGCATCCATTTTGCAGAATTGAAATAAATTCACTTTCAGACAAGTTATTGACTATATACTTCGGCCTATAAAACAGTAGTAATGCTCGCGACGACTGCGAGACTAATGAATGCGATTTTCGAAATACGACAACGTCACAGGTATAAGTAGTAGAACCCCACGCTTCCATGCCTTCATAGGCATACTATCTGAATACCTAATGCAGTAATAAAAATGTCCCTAACGAAAAGTTCATTTTTGAGGTTTTGCGCACGTTTTAGCGACTTGGGACCACTGTGCACCGTACCGAAGTGGTTAAAAATTTAGAAGTAAAATGGCTACATGCTATATAAAATGACTCTAAATATATACTTGACTAAATGTTATAATAGGACAACCCTGAGCCAGGAATCAGTCTTTTGCCACGTTACGCTTCCGAAATACATTGATTAGTATATATTCCTTTCTGTTATCATTTGTTGTTACATAAAGTATATTTAGTTGATGCATTCAAGAATTCATTTATAGATACTTTTTCCATTCTACAATGTCAATACATAAACAAAAGAATACCACCGTAATTTAGTAACACGGAGAAGTATAGGAAACCTTACCAGTTCTCGACGTTCAAGTAAAATTATAACATGCAGCAAGTAAAAAGCTCCAGAACATTCTATTTGGCATATCCAGCAGTCACGGCTGTATTTAGAAAGGCATTCTTCCCTCTACTATTAGACCGCAAAGTATCACGCTCATTTAATACATGCAATGCACGACCTTTACAGCGGTTTCTATTCATCATCGTTATTGCCGAGCAGAGGGAAATTATGTCTATAATTACACTCAGGTAAAAATATTCTCAACGCGATACGCCGTTGGGGGCATAAAAGTAAGCGCGCGGATACGTGCATACTTCTTTTGTTCTATCGATTCACGCCTCGTGCAATTTATAAATACCTTATAAGTCTAGCACACGTGGTAGATGGTATAACATGCGACAACGCCGTGTACCTGGTTGTTCTACTCTCCCTGAGAATCTGCAATGTAAAAATGACCTCGACGGTCCACGTCCAACGTTCTTCGACACGGTATTCCAAACGGTTCGAAAATCTTTGGGTACTAGCTGCGACATGTAAATTGCTGGACGTTGCGTTTTTTTTATTCGTGTTTTGTTGCTCGTTGTTTTTAGACGCCTTTATTCCGAATTATCGTGTATGTGACTTTGCCATTTCACGCAACGTGAGACTAATAGAAGCAGCGCGTCGCCGGAGAAAATTTTAAAGAACTTTATTTGTGGTACGTGTATCAATTATGAATCCTGTGGTTGAACGACGATTTTGTTCTAGACAGTTCAATAATTAATCTATTTCAGCAACGATTTTATTTCACCGAATCTTATGTAAATGAGTTTGATAATTGTTGAGGCGTAACTTACAATGTGGACCTTGAGGTTGCGAGAGCCAAAAATTCATAATTCTATAATTATTTCTGCAGTCGTGCAAACCTGGCCCATCTGGCAAGCACCCTTCGATGATCGAAGGATCGCACGTGGACACCAGATTTTGCAAAGTAACATTCCTCCAAAGATTTATGTATGACACCTGTTATAAATCTAGCATCCGCTCGCAAGCCACGTTAATCTCGTAACCCGAGGCACCTTTCTGCCTGGGCCTTCGGTTAGTAAGCAAAACCAATGCAATCTCTGCATTTTTTGGTAACCACCCTCGAAGCCCATGCAGAACCAATAACATTTGTTCACGGGCCCAACATTATCCTCCCTACCAAGACAGCACTTCCTCCTCGGAAGGGATGTGGACGGAGGAAAGGGTGCTTGGGAAATTAATAAAGGGACCAAAAACGCGTCCCGACGAGGCTCTTTATCACACATTTCACATCAGTTTGCAAACAAACACATTCTTACCAGTTTTCCAATATTTCTTTGTTCGCTTGCTTGTTTTATATTTTGTTATTTGTATATTTTTTATAAGTTCTTTGTTTTGTTCCGTATTATACTTGTTCATATCATTAAAATAAAGAAACACATCAAAATCAACGGAGTGTCAGGTTTATTTCTGCGAAAAACTAAAAATAACGAGATTTCGACAACTTAATTATCCGGCAACAATACTCTCATAAAAAATAAAAATTAATTTTCGTTAAAGGAATGGGTACACATTTTCCTCCATTTCTTCGATATAAGGATAGACCTTTTACAGTAAAAAAATAATTATAAACCTCGCGAAAAGCATTGAAAATTGTTTACGGACAGCAGGTATATATTTGCGTAATAGTAAAGTAGTAAATGTGTTAATACAGGTAGTGCAAGTGTGCGAATCTGTGAATTTAATTTCACAAATTCGAACTTTCTAAATGTCCCTTCATCTAATTTGGAACAATATAGAACAAATCTCACTTACTAAGCGAAACTTAAATAGTGGAGGCCCAATTAAAAGTCAATTTGCGAGAGAACGATTCGTTTCTGACCCATGGTTCCTCTCAGACATTTTACCTACGTAACAAGACGAATGCGACAAGCTAGTCAAACAAATAAGCTAAAATAGTCGCTTACCGCGAATTTTGCGGCACGTTTTTTTACAAATCTCCATCCAATCGAAGGTGTTGAACAACCCCTCCAAGCCATGACAAATAATTTTGAAACACCCTGTACATACTGCCTTGCGTTCCTGAGTTCGTCAAGCTCCAGCCTCTTGACATAACATTTTTCATAAGTCACAAGTACATAATATCAGCGTTTCCTGCGTTCACACCATAGGCGAAATTTTAATACATGTAATCTGTCAATAGTAATATTCCAGATGTGGTACCTATGCCAATGCTTTTTTTCGTCACGTACTTCGCTTTCTTTCCCTTATGTAGTTCCGGTGCGAGTCGTTTACTCTCTTCGTTATGCTGTCCGATTTGAATGTATGACACTTTCGCCAAATAGCACGCTAGAACCGAAAACACGTTTGAACGGAGGCATGACCGTTGCCCTCTAACGAATCAGACTTGCCTTCTTCGCTTGTCGTCTTTGGGTATCCCAGCAATATACTCTTTGTGTACCATTCACGAAACGTACAGTGAAGGTCTCATAGCATACTCATCAACATGAACATGTATGCTTGACGATCGGCGTACGCTTGGTGTGATGATGAATGAACGTCATGACCGAAGTGCTGCTGCCACTTTGTGAACGGATTTCCCCTTTATATTTTCTGGTGCATAGCAGCAAACAACAAGCGATGTAACATTCCATGAACAAAGAGCCTTATAATGTCAACTTCAAAGTATCACTTGTAAGTTTCAGAGAGATGTGCGAGCTTTGAAAACACAGTGCATGTAATAAACTGTTATTTTTGAAAAAAGGAATTTTTTTATGCGACCAGACTAGCTCATAAGATCCTACTAGTATATAGTTTAAATACTATAGGTTTTACTACCATTTTTAGTTTACAAGACAATTCACTAACTGTGCATTTAACTGCACCTGTTCGATCGCTGGAATATTGCAGCTTTAAACAATGTTTCGGTCCTAGCATTCTGTGCGTGTGTATGCGTTTTTTTTGCAGAAAATTGGAGTATGGAATAGTAATGGCGATATTAAATTTTCCAGCATTATTCTGGAGCCACTTTCAGTTCCGTGGAACTTTACACGGTGCAATGGAAATGCGTTACCATTTTAACTTGCATTGTTTTAAACGAATTTGCGAGTACGAAAAGGGATTGCCAGATGCTTTAAAAAGTTATTAATCCTGTTCTTATAGAAATAGTAGTATTAACTGATTTTTCTAGTCAAAGGGAACTTCTATGAAAAGAAAATAATAATAGACAGTTAAAATAGTAGTTAGTAATGAAATTACTGTTTCTTAACGTGTTTCTGCTTAATTTTAATAAATTTTATGGTGAACAGAAATTATAGGAGTCTGTTTATAATTGGTGATTTACTTTTCAAAGCGTATTAATATTTGATTGTTTGTGCAGTACTTTGATTTTGTTAATAAATGATATATTTTCAACTAGTTTGGATGAATTTTAAACGGTCTGAGTTATTTATAAGCTTCGAAATGTACATTGACAATTATAAACAGACGTAACTTCAGCCCTATAATTTCAATTCGCCACAAAATTTATTAAAATCAAGAAGAAACACGTTATGGCATACTAATTTCATTTGTAATAAAAAATTATTGATGAAGATTGTTGTAATAATCGAAAGGGTATAGCCGGATAAGGGGGTCAAAAGTGCCCTTGAACCGATTACAATGGGCGAGATGACATTCGCTAGGTAATCGAAAAAGACCATTGTGTACCAAATGTCAACCTTGTATCATGATCGGGAGGCTAGTTATGGGGAAAATACAAAAAACCCGTTGTTGCTCTATTTTCGCAGTTTATTGAAGTGCAATAAGTTCGAAAGAATTCTGGCACTATTTTACATGCGAAAATACATGTTTGAGATTTTTCAAATTTTTCCATTGGAAAGTCTAAGTGCAAGAAATGAAAAACCGGAAAAAAATCGGAAAAATGTCGATTTCGCATGGAAATCTTCCGAGCACAACTTTTTCCTTTTTACAGCAATAATCTGATATCATGATTGTTACTGCAAAAAGGAAAAAGTTGTGCTCGGAAGATTTTTTCATTTCTTTCACTTAGACTTTCCAATGGAAAAATCTGAAAAAAATCTCAAACACATATTTTCGCATGTAAAATGTGTCAGAATTTTTAAATAATTTTAGATTTTATTAGAATTTTTGTAGATTTTATTGAATTAGAATTTTAGATTTTAAATAATTTGAACAGTTAAATACAACGTTTTTTGGAAGTGTCAGTGATATCAAGTGACAGTTACCTGTAAGCACTTTTAACTCATTTCGACAATTAAATGTATTATCTTGTGGAAGTGTCAGTGACCTCAAATGACAGTTACCTGCAAGTGTTGTTAAATCATTTCGACAATTAAATGTAATGTTTTGTGGAAGTGTCAGTGACCTTGAGTGACAGTTACCTACAACTGTTTTTAAATAATTTCGATGATTAAATACAACGTTTTGTGGAAGTGTTATGTTCAAGATTCAAGACCGAATTATAAAGTATAAATTTCTTTTTAATAATACAATGTTTCTGTACAATAACGTATAACAATTTGTCCGGAGAGACGTGGCGTTAGAACAACTTCTACAATCGTAATATCGGTAATGACCGTGTATAATGGAGTATCTATAACAATCTTTGCGAAGATGCGTAGCACTCATACAGACTCTACAACGATAATACTAGTAATGTTTCGGCGGGCGCTGGAAGTCGTATATTTATACGACTTCCTTCCTCCCTTACGCGAGCCTATCAGCGGCTTTCCTCGGAGAGGAGCGCGGGCCTCACCTTCCAAGGCCTCTTTTCCCCGAAAGGCCCCGTAAGGGCGAGGGTTGTCTTTCTCCCTCGCTAGCGAAAGGTCCTCTTGACGAAAGCCAGGCGTGAGAACGCCCGGCTCGGCGCCTCGCTGGCGCGGAGTCTTACAGTTAGTGACATAAATTGACAGTTTTGTGGAAGTCTCAGTGACATCAAGTGACATATTTATGTCTCTTTGGTTGGTGAAAAATCGCATTAACCCTTTGAGGACGACGGGCGCATATATGCGGCCTCAGAAAAAAATCTGATTATAGTTTATCGGCGTATGTATACACGGTTAGAGTTGAAAAATTGAAATATAACTGTTGAAATATGATTACGCAAATAGTAATTTATAATTTTTATACATCAACACTCTGACATTCTGATAAAAAGGTAGTTTTTAACGTCAAACAAATGATTATTTCTCAATTGTCAAAAAAGTCTCCGTCCGCAAAGGGTTAAAAGAAAAGGCTAGTCAGGAATGTATTTAAAATGTATCGCCAAACGGCCGCAGCGGCAACAATGTATTCTTCGACGCTATACGGCCATGCGGTTTGCTGTCGCAGAGTTATTTAACTATTTGTGCTAGAAATTAAATTACAATTGCGCTGCACCAGAACGCAACACTATAGTTCGTTGTAAGGCGTCACGTAGTAGTCGAATTCGACTAAACCATCGCCATAAGTCCAAAAACATTAAAATCTATTACTTACATTTGATTTAAGACATATCTGAGCATACTTTTTCTCTAATAATACTTTTGTTTTATCCTTCACATGTCGTGGTGCGATCTGATACTATTCTTCGATAAATAACCTTAGTCGACGTGCCACGCACGTCGTTTTGATTTCCGTGACCGACGCGCGTGGCATGTCTTTCCAGCGCGAGTGGTTGGATACGAATGTCGCCCCAATGCACCATCACGCTCGTGACAGTAGGTTCGCGCCTAGCAAGTGAAAGGCAAAGCAATCAGCGAGCTCTCCAGCGCACGGGAAGGAGTAGCAGGCGGAGCTCTTCCAAGGGCACATGCGGCGATCAAATAAGCGGCTTGCCTGACATAAGTGTTGAAGTTTTCATTTTAATCCAAGGGGGATTTTGGAGTTTACTTTCAAGGTTCCACCTCAACTAGGTTTAACGTTTAATAATGTCAGAATCAAGAAATAACAACCTAATTATAAGATTATAGATCCTAGAAGAAACTAATTGTAACTGAAGTATAAAATAAGGGCAAAATAATTCGCAGAATGTTAATATGACCTGTATAAATCAAAATCTTAATTTTTTTTTAATTACTTTAACGCTAGCACATTACTGAACGCTTATAATGGCATTTCAAGTAACAGATAAGTGAAAAATATTTTAATTTAAAGAAAATCTGTGTCCTTCGAAAATCACCACAATAATTCAAAGAGTTAAAAAGACAATATCAGACAATAGAGAGATACATATTGTGCGTTCTCTTCTTAACCGTTTGAGTGCGGCGATGCGCTATCGCGCTTCTTTTGTGTTGATTTTCAATTCTTCAGCGCTCAAACGGTTAAAGTCATAAAAAGTTATCGAGATTTAACTATGAATCTGATTAAAAACACTCGACATGTGTCGCTAATGATAATCCTTTGAATCAATGAATAATTTGATGGCGCGACTTAGAGCGTCAATTGAACGTGTCGGTTCATTGCGTAGATTCCCATAAACGTCCGAGGAATTCCGTCGGTGAATAGGAAAGGAAAGAGATGACCGAAATAGAGATTGCCGTATGGACGTAATTCGGGGTCTGTGAAACTCGCAGTGTGAACCTGGCGAACGCCAGACGATTTCGAGCTATTTATGCGCCCGCCCACTGGCTATTTACGAAGGCACCCCCCTATTTATGTGGTTTGCTTGGAAAATAATAGTTGCCATCGCCACGGTATGTACGTGCATTCGTGCACGAATCCATCCGACCGATTCCATCGTTTATGCGAAATGCTGCGGCAGCATAATAGTCCCGCTCAGCAGAACGAATCGAATGGGATCATGTTTCGAGGTGGTCTCGTGTTAACGAAAATTAAATCCGTCATTACGTTATTTAAACAAGGACTATGTGTTGGGCCTTACAACGTTTATTTTGCGAGGATTATTATACGAACGTAGAAGCAGCTATGTGCGAGACTTTAATATGTTTCCGGCATAGTGAAGTTTGATCATTTGACCTACAGCTGATCTAATCATTGTCATACGTTTTCTTCGAATTTTGATTTTATTAATCATCTAATTGACGTATTCTGAATCGCAATTTCCACAGAGTAAATTTGAACATTCACAAAGTGGTGTAGTAGTTTTTGTCCGTGCTGACATTAGCTATGAAGGCGTGACAAGTCCTTGGAAAGTTTTAATGTTCCTAATTTTTCTTCCATCGCTTGAACTTATGGGTCGATACATATCCACCGCGGATAGAGTCCTCCGTAAACCTCTTTGAAAGAGAATTGAGGAAAACATTGACGCCTCAAACTTTTCAATAATATTTAATTGCAAATTGGAATCCCCGAAGCAGACTTATCTTTTATCACAGTAGTTTAAGTAGTCGTTTCAATCACTAATTTATCAAATATAGTTTACTAAAGCACTGAAAAAGTTTTGTTAAATACTATAACTTGCTCGGTATCTTGTACAGAGTGTTTCAAAATTATTTGTCACGAACCACCAGGCGTTGTTCTAAAACTTTGTATCGCTGGACATTTAAAAAAAACAGCTGTAAAATTCGATAAAGCCTTGTAAATTAAGGCCAAATTTTGTTATTAGTTCAACACATTTGTCTCGTCGCGTAGGTAAAATGTTCGAAAGGAACCATGGGTCAGAAATGAACCGTTCTCGTGCAAATTAATGTAATAGTTGCAGTTCCGCGATAGGGTTTTCTAACGGTGGGACAACCTTTGCGGCCAGACACATAGAGAAAAAACCACTCGAATTATCCTTATTGGCCGAAATGTCTCATCTACTATTTCAAAAACATAAACTCGAATATGGCTGACGAGGCCATCCAACCAGTAAGAAAAGCGCATGTGGTTATGCTCTTTTCCCGAGGAAGGCCCTTGAAAGGACCCGAAGCCGAATGCAGGTCATTGACATTTCCTCCGCCTCCGAAAATGTACATTGGAAAACTATGAAAAATATGAATATCAATGAAATAGTGGATTAAATTTTAAATTACCAACAATTTCTGGTTCCTTTTATCTATTTTAGTTCGCTATATCTGCGTCTAGTATCATGCCTGTATCTATACAAATGCAAGTTAACGATTATCAGTTACCGTTTCCACTATTTTGACGTTAACGCAAATTTTTCTTCGACCGAGCAGGTGAATTTGCATACGTTGATTTGCTGTGGGGAATTAGAGATATGTATGTAGACGTAGAAGATTCAGTCTTATATATTATAATGAAATATTGCGAAATATCGAAAGTAATAGATCTACTTCTGGAAGACAATTTAAATTCATTATTTTTGGATTACAACGTAAATTATTTAAGTTATAACAAGCAATTGGTCAGTATTGAAAATTATCAAAATGTGTTTGATGTATTGTGAAAATTCTACTACAGTTGCGAAAATGATATTAGAATTACAATATAAATGGTGTTAAAGGCAAAATGTATTGCAATGCAATTAGTTAATAACTTCGGTTGCTGAGTACGCTTAGAAAATGGTATATCGCTAAATGGTTCAACCGAAACGAAAATAAAGGCGGTATTGAGAATATCAGATATTTTACAACGCGGGAAATGTTTTTCAATAAAATTTTTGAAAATCATTTCCCAGACAACTAGAAAGAATAATATTAAAATTGTGGGAACCCCACTTCTGACACCAACTTTTAATATGATGTCTTCCGTAATACGGTTCCAACAATCTTATTATGAGGTAAAGATTTTGGACTTCTGGATACCAGAGAGATAAGAAACGCAGACCAATGTTATGATTTCGTAGGAGAATAGCAAACCAAAACTTTATTTTCTCGAACCCTAGGTCATCTTTTTAAGGACTCTGAAATAGTGCGGTTGGAGGTTTGGACAGCTCTTATCCGTGTGACTAAGAATACCAAAAGGCGGATGTTTTGGTGGATACCGATACATTTTAAATATTTTTGTAAGATGTACCCCAAAGTGACTCTGATCTCAAACAGAACGCACTGCTTATTTTCGATCATTCATCGCTTGTCCTAAATATTTCAAACTTACCAAGAGATGTGATAACAATAACATCCGCCTGTTCGGAATCCGTGTCACTTTGGGGTACATCTTACATTTAATATGAGTCAGTATACAATAAAATATAAGTTACCTTTCCTACTACATTGTTTTTGCAATAATTTGTTATGCAGTTTATAACGTTATAGAATTAAATTATATATCTTTTTAACAACAATTTTCTGAGGCCATGAATAATGCGCCTGCAGTGTACTCTATTTTGTATGACAAGTGGAAGCGCGTGTCAGAAGCAAAAGAGTGATTGACTAATTGTGAGTGAATGAGAAAGAAAGAGGAAAGACGAATGGTATTATATAAAGGAAGAGTGTCTTGTGAGGAAGAAAAGATTTAGAAGAGAGCATAAAGAGAGCAAATAGCGAACGTGCGAGCGAAGAAGGGATATTTTTATATTTTTTTTCTCACATTTTCTGTAGCCAGTTCATTACATAAACTTAATTCTGATAGTATACTGACAATTCAATAACCTTTGTTCTATTCGATCCTACATTTATATTTAAAAAATATACTACATCTTTAGAAGTGTAAGAACTAGATTTTTTGCGATATTGACTGCTATCGAAGAATGGCCTTGAAGTGCGCTCTCCAACCATCGTTCTATATCTGCTATTTTATAGACAGGTGGCTGCCGAATAACATGTACAAGCGGGCACGAGGTGAAGAAATGAAATGAAACAATGAGAACAAAATACGGAAATAAAACTTGTTTATTTAAGGCTCTGTCGACTCGTTGGAAAAATAAGTCGTCAGAACCTTTTTTTTTTCTCTCCGAAATAAACTTGACACTCCGTGGTTTTGGTGTGTTTGTTTATTATAACGAAAAACGAAAGTATATACAGAACAACAAATGGTAAACAATATAATAGATAACAAAATATTAGGTTGTCCCATAAGTTCGTGCCGTTTATTGTATCACTATTTAAATCAATGTATGAAGCATACCTTTAAAGTTTACGAAAAAATGTAATCACCCTCTCGTTCCACAACTTCTTCCCACCTTTTTGGTAAATACATTATATCGTCACTGTAAAATTTTCGTGGTTTTTCATTAAAATATTCTTCTATGCTTGTTTTTATGGATTCAATATTGTTATATTTTTTCCGGCTAAAAAATGTTGCATTGCCCAAAATAGATGATAATCCGTCGGAGCAATGTCTGGAGAATATGGTGGGTGCAATAAAAGTTGCCAACTGAATTCAGGTAATTTTTTTTGCACGTTTTGTGCCACATGAGGTTGTACATTATCGTGGTGAAAAACCACATTGTTCCGATTTACGAGTTTTGGTCGTTTTACTGCTATTGCTTCTTTCAATTTATCTAACTGAGCACAATACTTCTCCGAATTAATTGTCCCATTGGGTGGAAGAAGCTCAAAATACAAAATTCCTTGACAATCCTACCATACAGAGAGAAGAACTTTACGGGAGTGTAGTGTAATGCGAAATTGTAGTTCCGCGGTTTTCGGAGGCACCAAACTCGAGAATTGGACTTTAACACTATTTGGTTTATTGACGTAGAATAAAGTAGAGGCGTAGTGACGAGACAGAGTATAAGTGTATAAGTATCAGTGACAGTTCAAATGCGGTGATTTCAAGTATAAGTGTAAGAGCGTGATTTTAAGTATAAGTGTTTAAGCATAAGTTCGGCGATTTTTGTATAAGTGTTTTAGTATAAGTGTAAGAGCGTAAGAGTCTATTTTGGTCGGGGTAAGGGTTTTTAAGGACTTTTGGGAAAGGAGTGGGAGTGATGTTGTCGGTGGTCAGGGTCAAGGGGTAGGGATAGGAAGTTGGAACTTAGATTTGGGCGATGATTCGGGGATGACTAAGGAATGGTAACTGTGCTAGGGAGTTGAAAGGTCGGGATGGAAAAATGGGAGATTTGGATTTGAGGTGGTGAGTCAGAGGTGATGACGGAAGCTCGCTAAATACAAAATATTTGTCCTTATTCGTTAAACTTATCCTGCGTACTATCTAATCGAAGGGCCGGTACATTAAAGTACACTTGGTTTCGAAACTCGTTGCGGCAGATCTTCTCTTCTGGTCCATGTTCGTTTTCTTCGCACATTGTCGTCCGAAATCCATTTTTCATCCCCAGTCACTAACTGTTTCAAAAGTGGTTGTTTTTCATTACGTGCAAGCAAAGATATGCATGTGTGGGGAAAAGGGCCGCCAACTGTGCGTCAGGCCCAGTAGTTGGTAGGACCGTGACGAATACACGCGCGCGCATGCGTGAACCGGTCAGATTAATTTCCGCTTTGGAACGTGCAAGCGTGAGAGGAAGCACGTGCGGTTTTTCGAGATAGGTCTCGATCGGTTTTTCTTCGGCTTCTCGTATTATGCGATTAATGTGTGTGTGAATCCTGTGTATTCTGTTTTATTTCTTTTTACATTTTCTTAAATAAACTTATTAATTTCTTATTGAATCAACCATCTTGACACTCCACGCCACCCCTCCAACACATGTTGCTACGCGATCGCAACGATTTCGTTCTGTAAGCTGGTGCGGCACCCATACATTCAGCTTCATTATCATTCCCATTTTCTTTAAGTGCCTGTGGACCGATGATTTCGGAATATTTAAAGTTTCAGACATCTCTTGAACCGACAAACGTTGCCTTTGATCCACTAGGTTACGAATTCTGTCCTCGTCTACTTCGGTTGGACGTCCTGATCGTGTTTGATCTTTAAGATCAAAGTTTCCTTTACAAAATCGATCAAACCATTTTCTGCATCTATGGGGCGATAAAACACCTTCCCCGTAAATAGCACAAATATTGTTTGTGGCAATCGTTGCTGTATTTTTTTTGCGAAACTCGCACAGCATAAGATGCCGAAAATGAATACGCGCGTCGCACATGGTTTTTCACTGTGTAGAAGACAAAATGGTGGCCACGTACGACCCTTCGGTCATCGAAGGGTGTTTGCCAGATAGGCCAGGTTTGCACGGCTGCGGAAATAAATATAGAGAATATAAATTTTTTCTCTCGCAACCTCAAGGCCTGCGATGTCAATTACGCCTCAACAGGCTCAGCTAACGAAAGAATCGAGTTTGAAAGTCAGTGGCGTACGTATGCTGTTACAGGTAATTGTGAATTACGGTTCATCAAGCAACGGTTAACTTGTACCGTGTTTGTAAATGATGTTTACAAAGCATTTCAAAGTTTCCGAGCGTCTGGATTAGGTGGGTTAGTTTGCACTATTCTTCTACAAGAAAGCATCGCTTAGGACAGTGCACTCTGTAATAATAGACAGTAGCAAATTTTCCAATACGGGCTCACGCAGCTGGGATCATGCCAACGCATTGCATATTCGTGTACATCAGCGTTGAATTGATAAACGAAAACTATCTGCTTAGGTAAAATAACATATCAGAAATTACAGATCATTGTTTACTAACACGTTACGCGTTATGCGCTGCTCGATGAACCGTCACTTAGCTGTAACAGCATATATACGTATGGATCGGATTTTCAATCTCGATTTTCTTGAAAACTAAGCCTTAAATGAAATAATTTTATATTTCCCGAAGGAGTGACGCCGTTCTCCTTCATCGCTGGAAAACCGCCTTCAAAGAAAGCCAAACGTGAGGACGTCTAACATCGCGCCTCAATGTCGCGAAGTCTTACAATAGTAATTAAATCCGGGCAAATTAATTAATTCATTCTCTCCAATTGAATCAAAACGGAAAAAGCTCCAACTGAATAGAATGTAATGATTTACTTTTGTTATAACCCAGCACAACCATCGAACAACTAACTTTGTTTTGTTATTTATTCGTAGTAACAATGCCGGTAAATCATAATCCTTAAACATTCCCCCGCGAACGATTTGGACGTGAGGAATAAAAGGATAGGAAAATGCATCCGCGAATTTTTCGCTCTTAAATGCACCCCGATAGCGCAGTAACACTATAACGTTTTAATACGGCTTTTGAGTCTGAGTAGAATTAAAAATACGGAGCAATAGGAAAAACTGCGGATGTGGGTTTTTAACGTGATTAAAAATATCGGAAAATCGATGAGGTATTGTAGGTGCTGCTTTGAAAACTGGTTATATTACCAAATAATTTTGTCCTTTCTACAGAACAATTTAAAAATAGTGCAGTTACGTTGGATGAAATTATATGAATCTGATAATATATTCTTGTTCTTCCTGTATATTATACATAATTTTCACTTTTGTTATGTCCTCAACGGGATAAAACGTCAAAATTGCGGGTCTTCATAGCTCCCTCGAGATACACGGATAGGAACAAATACTCAAACATAACTGCAAATTTATGTGCCAGATTTTTTAAATCAGTAATTAGAAAAATTATGAAATAAGTCGCGTGATCTACAATCGAGCAGTAATAAAATATTTTGTAGAAAGTCCATTTCTCTTAAAATCGCCATTAAATAATAAATGACCGTGTTGGCTTGGAATTTCCATTGTGTAACGAATGAAAGCTACATATTGCTGGGTGTTAAGGAGAATCGGGATCCGCGACAGGAATGCAAATGGAACGATGTAAATTTGAAGTAAGTTTCGTACAAATTAACCGCGGTCGCAGAACACACGATTTTAAGACCACGGCATAATTAATAGCTGTTCGCAATTATCCCGTTTAATTAGTCAATTTCATTTTGGCTTTTCACCCGAGGACAAAGCGTGCATTTCTCTGTGCAGAAAGCAGTCGCTGGAGTACGGAGTATAAGTGACCAGCCGCGTAACGGTAAGTGGCATCTGGTCAATGCGTTGAATTGATACACTCCTAGGCTGAACTGATTCACCTGCATCTGTGCACATGTGCACTCAAAGGAGCACACGTAGACAATCTGGTGTTACGTATATGTGTTGTCCTAAATGGTGCAGATATGTCTGTTGTGCTGTACGTGATATAGCTTGATGGCTTATTAAATCCATATCCTCTCGGTCGAATGAACTGTTGCCGACACTGATTTCCTTTTCAGAAGATACTTTTGTGCAGTGAGTGAATCAAATGTAAAGAGAATTTCAGAGAATGAAAAGGGAATACAAGATTTGTCTGAAGCTTTGTTAATACTATAAAGACGAGATTTCTCTCGTTTCAAAGCTGTGCTGCAAAAAGAGGGTGTAATGCATCGACCATCTAGTATATAAGTTAGAATTATTTATACAAATAGTTTGTACCGCGACAAACACGGTGACTCGACCAGCATTCGTCACCATCCTGATTCACTATCCCAAGTACATAATCCTACTTTCCAATGCGACCCTTCAACTCCCTAACATAGTCACCACCATCCTTACTCATCCTCGAATCACCGTTCCAAGTCCGAAATTCTACTTCCAATTTGACCTTTCGACTCCCAAACACTGCCATCACCACTCCCACTCCTTTTCCTAAAAACCCTTTAAAAACCCTGTATCCCTGCCCAAATCAGATTCATTCAATACAAAACTCCACTGAATACCGTCGTGCTGTACGTGCTCCATCGAAAATACACAATATGTTCTAAGACGAAAAGTTCTCTTGTTCGGGGCCTCCTGCAAAGCTGCCAAATTCCGAGTCGCATTACAAGGGTTATGAGATCTTATGGTTAAACTTTCAGTGGTATAACTTCTTGTCACTAGAAAGTATCTCTGTAAAAGGTAATTGTTAAATAATACGATGCATATTTTCACTTTAGAATACAAAGTACGATTTAAATAAAATATGCATTTTAAAGTGTACATCCTCAACATTCAAGTTCTAGCGAGGAACAAAGGAAAAAAGTTTTCTAATCAAATTCATGATTTTAAATGTTCGGTATACACAAACATCTAATAAACTCAAGAATTCAAACGAAATCAGTACACTTGCAAATGAGTAGTATATTCGTTTTATGAACAACGCATTCGATTTTCCAATAACCGCATTCGATACACATTATACTTCTGTATAACTTCAATTTCTATTGCTTCATAAAGTCAATGGCGCTGCCTGCGAAGCAAACGCCCTATTTTCAAAAATACTACTGACGATTCTCATAACGGCATTGTTTCTTTCTGGAAATTTGTAACAGTATATGGCGAATCGATACACGGAATAGCCAATGTAATATAGGAAATATGGGATCTTTTCAATATAGATATTTATTGGAATTAATCGATACAGGCATTACGTAGGAAATCTTTACATTACTCGTAATGCACACTCAATATTCTCTCGGTTTTCTGACGACTCTCGCTCAGTATTCACACAGTTATCTCGATATACTCATGCTCTCGTCTCAATCTCACTCGCTTATACGGAGTGTGAATTAACTTTTTCAAACTGTTGGAAAGGATCTGTTTGGTGACTGATTGGGGGACGCGTGACTGTTTATGCGTGTGAATTTTAGGGATTTTAATAGAGCGCGAATGATTTCCTAGTGAAGGTTGCATGTTTCTATGAATGAGTGTGAAACGTGAAGGAATTCGAATCCAAAATTGTAGAGCAAGTGCGTACTAGAGATCGGGCAACAAAGTATGAATGAGCATTAATGTAGCGGGAGAATTGTGTGAAGACTGACAATGAGAAAGTATCGTGAGAGCAACCTAAGCGTGTGTAATGCGAGTATTGTGAGATAACTATTATCAAAATCTGTATCGATTAGATTCAACAAATTCTGTATTTAATAGGGATTATATGTTTCCTACATATATATACACTCATTTATACTTTGCCGCTGATCCTTAGGGCAACCCGGTCCACGATTTCAGGCAACACTCGCATTACTTCACGCAACACACTTGTTCGTACAAATGTGCATTTTTTCCTGGAAAGCAAGCGCCATCCAATCTTGACACTGCACGCATAAATATTCGCGCCTTGCCCAGTCGTCAAATAGATCCTGTCATGTAGTGCATTCACTCCGAATAGTTCATTCACACCACAGTAATACGTGCACAATGTTGATTGTTCGTAGAAACGAAGATGGCCGTGACAGAATTTATTGAATTGAAATGATTTGAACGGAAATGGGTGAACTGAAATATGAAACTACTAAAATACAACGGTCCCAACAGTTGAATTTACGGCGTAGGATGACCTTTTAAGAAAATGTACTAACTATAAAAAACATATATATTTCTTAACTGATTTTCGTATTTCTGACACCCAAATTACTAAAAAGAGAAGCATACTTTTTTCAAATTCTAGAGGAATTGTTAGAGATTTCGTCTAATACATTGCTTGGTCACTTGTGAATATTAATATTCTTCCTTTTAGATGTTGCAGCATTACTTAGATCATAAAGATAATTCTTTGCAATTTTAATTACGCGTAACTCTAGATGTAATGTAATGTACCGATCTTTCGACGTTAGGATTAATAATATCTTAACAAATATTTAGTACTTCAGCGCCGTGACTCGATCCTCAGTCACCACTGTCATTACGCATCCCCGAATCACCGTTTCAAGTCGAAAATCGCTATTTTCCCATTTCGAACCTTCAACTCCCAAACTCCGTCATCCTTCTCCTACTTCTTTGCGTAAAGTCTTTACAACCCTTCGTCTCTTTCCGCCGATTCTTAATTCTACTTAACAGACTCATAATTCTATTCTATCCTGATCATTATAACTTACGCTACCGTCTCGCAGCAAAAACGTGTTTACATCTAAATAAATCAACGTAAAAGTAAAAGTTCTGCCTGTTTGATGACTCCGACAGACACAAAACTTCGTGTTCGCATTACAGCAATGTTAGGACTTGGAAGTAAAATTGAGAACTTTTCACTAATCAACTAAAACACGCGTAACATTATTTATTAATCAAATACAATAAATTTGAATATAATTACCGCCTTTTTCCATATTACAACTTTTTACACTTACCAATCAATAAAACAAAAACTGAACTACATATTTACATACATAGATATACAGGGTGTCCCGTAACTGGTGGTACAACCGAGCAGAGGATGATTCTACATGAAAAACTGAGTCGAAAATATAGAATAAAAATGTTTGATACAAGGCTTTGTTTTCGAGAAAAATGAGTTTGAAAATTTGTCTAATGTGCGTGCACTCGGCTTATTTGCGGCTCAACGGACTTTATTCTGAGTTACCTCAACCTTTGTTCGCAAAGGTTTTCGAGGTTTGTATACATCGAGTAAATCGAAGGTAGAGGTTACAATGTTAGAATTACCTTTGAGGAATTCGTTTAATTGATAAATTGCTGAAAGTGGTGTCCACGTTGTTGTAGACACAATTGTGCTCTTCGCATTAAATTCCTTCGAACCTTTTGTAATGTACAATTATTATGTTGTTTTAAGTGTTCAAACGCCATTACAATTTTGGGGTTTAATTTTTCGATGCTCGTTGTGTCATTACGATACGCAATTGATGTCACCGTTAGATTTTTATTTGTGGGGTCGGGTCAAATCAATTGTGTATCGTGATGAAATAACGAGCATCGAACAATTACAACACAAAATTGTGATAGCGTTTGAACACTGAAAGCAACATAATAATTGTACATTACAAGAGGTTCGAAGGAATTTAATACGAAGAGCACAATTATGTCTACAACAACGCGGACAGCACTACCAGCAATTTATGAATTAAACGGATTCCGCAAAGGTAATTCTAACATTGTAACCTCGACCTTCGATTTCTTCGATGTATACAAACCTCGAAAACCTTTGCGAACAAAGGTTGAGGTAACTCAGAATTGTAGCGACCACCTACATTGGGAATTTTTCCGTTCCCATGCAAACGGTTCGCCTGGTTTATGTCATTTGCAGCGACACAGCTATTTTTGAGAAAACTGCCTTTTGTATATATTTCTTAGAATCACTTCGTACAGTTTCTTCGCAGTCTCAATAGCTCTTGCGAGTGCCATAAATTACGCGTTTCCGTTGGCCCCTCGAGTGCAGGCCCAACGCCAACCTTGGGCCGCACAAGACGAAGCGGGGGCGCAGCGGAAATGCGTACGTGACCGAACCCTTGCCAGCGAAAACTTGCCGCCATGACCTTTCTCTCTTTTCCCTAAAAAGCGCGCCAAGGGCGCAAGGAAAAGAGGGCGCAGTCGGTGATTTTCTCGTCTTCCGATTGGCTTAAGCGGCCGCGGAAATTCACCGGTCTGCGGGGGCGCGGCTCCTTCGAGCTAAGTCAGCGCGTAGTTAGATTATTGTATTTTGAGCCGCGCTACACACCACTTCTAGTCACTAGCCTTACAAAATAAAGATAAAGTGTTCACGGTGATTCTATTTCATTCAAATATTTTCTATCACCCCGACCGTCCCGACAGAATAAAGTCCGTTGAGCCGCAAATAAGCCGAGTGCACGCACATTAGACAAATTTTCAAACTCATTTTTCTCGAAAACAAAGCCTTGTACCAAACATTTTTATTCTATATTTTCGACTCAGTTTTTCATGTAGAATCATCCTCTGCTCGGTTGTACCACCAGTTACGGGACACCATGTATATACAAAATAACAATGACACGAACATTTCTGATTACTTCAGAGATGTATCCGTAGTACGTAATAAGTTTGCATGTACTTTTCATTCCATGGATTTCTTTCTATCACAAAGTGTAAAATAATTTCATCGTAGAAGCCAAAAAGTAACCTAATTCAAATCCATTCAAGTTTTCTACACGAAAACATTTGAAATTAAACTCTCTAGAAGAGATTCAACGGTTATATGTTATTGGTGTCATTCCCATTTACATGCAATAAATTACCCAGCATACAATTCAATACAGCCCACGGTATTAAAACAAGTTCTAAAATAATTATTTTTACAACTGGAACGTTCGACTGAAAATATTCCCTGGGCAAGCAATATTTCCGAATAAAGTGGGTAATTTACCAGTAGCCCGATTTGTTACAAAATTATTAACCATCTTCATAAAGTGCGTGTATCGCAGATATAAATTCATCGTTAATTCCATTCTGGTAAAAAAAAACGTATGTTTTGAGAGTACACTCTTTATGTAAATCTGCATAAAGTACAGCCATTCAGTAGGATATCGAACGGTATTGGTTGATTGCCTATAAAAATACACAGAAGATATTCACGGTCGGATAACGGAAAAAATCATTTTCGTTTATTATTACAGGCAAAACGCAATCACCTTTGAATATTGCGTTTTCAATTCGGCGTTTTATAAACCAGTATCATCGTCGTCGAATTAATTTAACATGCCACGTTTGCCGGTGGCTTTTAACCGATAAATGTATATAACAGTAAATGAATTCTACCTTCAGCGATGAAATGTCATTTAAAAAATATACTTACCCACCAGAGTAGGAAGGATCGTTTTTTAAGTTGTGAGAGCTATAGAAATCAGTGTGCATCCTAAGACGCATTGCAATTAACATTTCTTTGTGAGTCTTTGCATTCATTACTTAAAATGCGGGTCTTAAGCATCGTCAGCTACTACATTTATAAATTATAAAATTCACGGTAAGAGTTCACCGACTACATAAAATTGAGCGCTATCAAAATCAAGGAAATGAAGTGAGATAAGCGTAAGTTTATTACAGTAGGAAGAATAAAATAATGACATGCAGAATGCTATGAACTATTTTTCAATAAAGCAAATGATAAATGAATAATATTATAACCTTTGAGAATATCGTCAAAAAGCAAGTTGCCTTTGTGTATCTTATACCTGCAAGACTTAGTAGATTCCGTTAATAGTTAGTTACTACAAAATTCCTCATTAATATTACGCTACATAGTCGCCATTTATGCATCGATTGCGAATGAAAAAGAAATTCGATTATCACCGAGGAGAAAGAGAATATCAGAAAGGCAGATGGAACGATATTAGCCTAATACGGCGAAAGAAATAAAAGTACAAAGAAAAAAAAGCGGTAGAAAAGGTGACAGGATGGACAACCGTATAGAAAGACAGGTAGGCAGACGGAGCGGAAGAGAACGGGGATCTCGAGATGGAAAAGCCGTGGGCGCTTCGCCCCAACGGAGATTTGCAATGCTAACCAGGGACTGCATTAAACGGGAATTAATTTCTTGCTAACCTTCTGGAGTAGCTGCGTCTCGAAGTACTCTCTTCTTCCTTCTTCGATCCTCATTCAACCTCATTGCAGTTAGCTGAGCATTACTGCAGATAATCCTGTCAC